>CM019044.1:5164869-7664869 GCA_009664405.1 Drosophila bifasciata
GCAACATAACTTCTCAACCCGATTCGGGGTGACAATCTTGTTCTATGTCTGGGCTAATTGAAGGTTGATCAGATGATTTTCTTAACTACAAAATATATACACGTATATTCTGTATATATTCTGTAAATATTCTGTAAATATTCTGTAAATATTTTCTATATATTTTTGTATATATTCATAGATTATGTGTACTTGAAATGATGCCCAAATAATATTCTCGTAATAAAGGAGAAATTCCAAAGTAGTACCAAAGTTCTTAAGCATTTTAATTGCCTTTATTTCCCTTAGTTTATTTATATTAAATCTCATATTTTACCTACAACTCTTAGCATTTTCCATACCCAAAAATAATCAGTGCACACTTTCTGCTCAATAGCCTATAATATTCGTAATGCTCTTACTCGTATTTTATTTTCATTCAGCCGCTGATTCATCTTATCAGCTGGGTGTCATCTACATATTTACAACGCCTTGTTGAATACCATTAACGTGTCTTTCATTCACCCAGCCACAACGATTGTTTGGTCAGAAATACATATACGAGTGCTACATAGTACATACATATGTATGTGTGAATGTTGAAACATCCGTATCTACGAGTATGTTATCTCTTGGTTGTATTCAAATTTCATTCGGCCCACATTGGCTGGCTGGCTGGCTAGCAGCTGATTGAATTGTGTTGGCCAGCAACAACAAAAAGCTGCCAATTTGAAAATACTGCAACAAATGTGCTGCTTGCTGCTAAAAAATATTATTTATAAAAATTTATGAAAATCACATACATATACATATACCAGCCTCCGTTGGCTGGTACATAGACCACCACCTTTTAAGGATGCGCCAAGCGACGGAGGCGAATGCCGACGACAGCTTGACGTTGGCGGCGTGCGCGCCTGTCCGTCCGTCCGCTTTCTTGACAAGCAGCCGCAACGGCAACGCCACTAACAACAACAAAACAACTGGTACGGGTACGGGAACAGCAAAAGCAACAACTACGGCAATAGCAACACAGCCGTGCATTCCACGGCGTAATGCAATTTTTGTATTTTTAAATCGAATAATGTGCCAAGAAAAAATATTAATATATATGCACATAAATATATTTATGATTTTCTTTGGACAGGAGCTCTACATTTTTAATGTTTAGCCAGCAATTAATTAATTAATTAAATTATATGGTTGTATATTGTGCCACAGGGCGTATGTGCAATGATGGTGCAATCCGGAAAGAACTTTCGGGAAAGCCATTCCGGTGGATTCTTTAGATGATTCCTAGATTCATCTACGAGCTCTCGAATAATACTTCACAAATGCCCACTCGATGAGAAAGACGCTAAAGGAGATCAACAGTAGGCCACTGGAGAAGGCGAATGCCCCATGAAACTGAGCCAGAGTCAGCGCCTTGAAGGGATCCTCACGCACGCGATTGATCTCCTCGTGAATCTTGCGCCTCATGTCCAGGTCGCGGGCCCACTTCTGCATGTGGCCCGACTCGATGATGTGCTGGATGACCGGATTGATCTGGTGCAGCAAATGGTACTTCTTGGGCAGCAGCATGGTGACCAAGTAGACATAGAGGGACTCCCGCCGATCGAAGCAGAAGAGGCGATCGCGCTGGATGCGTGGATTGTAGAAGGAGTGCTGCCGAGAGACAGCCACGGCTATGTGCTCATTGTTGGCAGCATCATTGAGGCAGTCCACGATGTTGTAGCACATCTGGAACTTTTCACGAACATACTTGAAAATCTGCAAGGGAGGGGGAAGGTCAGCGGATGGGGATGCTACTGCTAATAGGAATCACCTCTCCCTCCTTGTTCAGGTGGCGAACGTGCTCTGAGCTGCCCATGATGGCCATGCGATTGCTGTAGATCTCCTCGAGGGACTGGATCTGATACGAGCTGCGCGGAGTGGTGAGCGTGCTTATCAGGAAGCTCTGGTAGGTGTTGCTGAAGAAGAAGCCCATCAGAAAGGCGAGTGCAAAGAGCTGCCGCAGTACCAGCGGCAGCGTCTGGGCGGGCAGGGCCTGTGTCAGCAGAATCCCCAGCATTCGCAGGCAAATGGCGAAGTAATTGTTGAGATTCCGCAAGCGGAAGCCCGAGACCCGCTGCGCCAGCAGCACCACGAAGGAGCAGGTGACAATGAAGAGCAGCAGCAGGAAGCCTGCGTCCGCATTGAAGGTGGCCACAAAATTGAAGAAGCCATGCTTCCGCTTGGCCCGTGCCACGCACCAGGTGAGGTCGTCCTGGTGGTACGGAATCGAGCTGGACACGAACTGGCTAATGCTGGGATCCTCATCGATGCCACCCACAATCATCTCGATTTCCCTGAAATAAAAGTGCATGTGGGAATGGGAATTATTGTTATGAGTATCCGTTTACCCATCGATTAGCTGCTGGAACAGATGGTATAGATTGCTGTTCTCCGCCTGCAGATCGATGTGCACATGCAGGCGCTCCGCAATGGTCTGCACCATCTGGTACTCAATTCCACTGAGCTTGGCCTTGGACCCATCCGCCCCGGCGTCTGCTTCCAGAATGCCATCGGCATCTTCTGCATCTTCTGCATCCGCGTAGCTTTCATCTCCTGGATCGCCATAGCTGCTTGGCTCTGTCTCATTATAATCACCCTCGCCCTCGCCCTGCCCGCCGTAGTAGTAGTCCCCACAGGCTCCTCGCCGCTGCGGAAGATGTAGGGCTCCCAGGGACGAAAGGCGGCTGTGAGTGGACATCCGCTGAGGTCGCGTGGAAACTTATCCTCAAACTTTGCTCGATAGAACTCCTCGATGGTAGCCTCCACTTTGGCTATTTCATTAGAAGAGCTGTTCCCTTCCCCACTCTCAGTTGAATGCTCTGATCGATCATCATTATTGTCATTCGCTGATGTATCTTCATTGTTACCCGCAGCTGACTGATCCTCTGTCTCGTTTCCAATCTCCGCTGACTGATCATAAGCATCTTTTCCACTCTCCGCTGACTGATCATAAGCCTCTTCCTTGGGACCAGATTGATCTTCTTTGCTGCTCTGTTCAGTTGGAACCCTGTGGACAGATCCATGCTACTTTCTGTAGACTGAGTAAATTCGATCCGATCTTCATTATCCGCTGATTGATCATATTCTTCTTCCTTGGGACCAGATTGATCTTCCTTACCGCTCTGTTCAGTTGGGACTTCTGTGAACAGATTATTGCTACTCTCTGTGGAATGAGCAAATTCCTTCCGATCTTCATTCGCCGTTGACTGATCATATTCCTCTTCCTTGGGACCAGATTGCTCTTCCTTGCTGCTCTGCTCAGGTGGGACTCCTGTGGACAGAGCAGATTCCTTTCCATCTTCATACTCCTTTGATTGATCTGCATACTCGTACATTCTCATGAGCAGAGACTTACTCTTAATCAAGTTATCCTTGGATTCCAAGTAGAGATCGTTTCCAGGATCGTTTCCTTCGTACTCCATTTCGTTATCAGCGGTCTCTTCATCCTTATTTGCTGAATTTTCTTCAACTTCGTCTACATCTTCTCTATCATTGTTATCTTCTTGTTCCTCATTCACCTTCTCTTCACTTTCTTCTGTAATTTCAGTAGCTTCTTCTTCACCATTTTCTTCATTTTCCACAGCTTCCTCTTCTATTTCGCCCTCACTATCATCTTCTTCCTCAATATCATAGTCATTGTCGCCCTTATTGCCACTCGGATAGTCACAGGCATCGAGCAGCTCCACGGCTATAACCCGATTGCCGCAATTGTTGTCCGGATGATAGGGAAAGACGCTCTTGCCGTAGTAGAACTCGTTCTCCTCGCTCTGTCCAATCACGTTCACGTTGAAGATCTTCTTGTTCATGAACGTGAGCAGCAGCTCCACCATCAGGTCGGTCATCTCCTCATCGGTCTCCTCCACCGCGGCCAGATAGACGACGAAC
This sequence comes from Drosophila bifasciata, assembly GCA_009664405.1. Taxonomy (NCBI): domain Eukaryota; kingdom Metazoa; phylum Arthropoda; class Insecta; order Diptera; family Drosophilidae; genus Drosophila; species Drosophila bifasciata. The sequence goes on from CM019044.1 coordinate 5,168,785, forward strand.
TGCGCGAGTGGATTCCAGTTCAGCATGCCCTTCCAGTAGTCGAACACCTCGTCCAGGTCCTCGTCCTCGAGATTCTCCACAATCAGGAAGTAGCATTGCGGCTTCTCGTTCATCACGAACTCCGAGGCTGGTGACCCCTCCCTGGGATTCGTGACCAGCAGCGTCCAGGGATATCCCTCGTACAAATTCATGCCACTGAGCAGCCGCTCCTGGACATTGTGCAGCTGATAGTTGCGGCTGATGCACAGCACCGAGCCGGACAGGCCGTCCCCGGAGTCGAAGTACTTTCGCAGCAGCGCTAGGATGCAGGCTCCCTGTGACCTGTCCTCATTGGCCACCTTCATCAGATTCAAGCCGAACCCATCCACACCTGAGGCCAGCTGCAAGAGGTGGAGCAGCAAGGTCGCCGCCGCCCAAACGGAGCGCCCTCCTATGTGTAGCTCTAGTGCGGACATGCCACAGACAACTGAGCTGCCACGCCCCGCACACGCCCCACTGAAACGCAGCCATGTCTCGAGGGCCGCCGCCGAGTCTCTATCATTAAACTCCAATTATGTTAATTTTCAATCTTTGATTGGGCCAACCAAACAGTCCCAGTCCCAGCAAACAATCGCTACGAGTACGAGTATTTCGACCATTCTGTTTGGGCTGTTTGTTTAGTGGCCGTTAGCTGCTTTTATGGCCCGTCATAGGATCTGACGCGCCACGTGAATTGCGACAGGCTTTTTATCATCCATCTCACCCGAATATGCAGCACTCTGCTTACACTCGGAAAAAATGGGAGTTCTTACAACTCAGTTAACACAAAATTTGTAACGAGTTCAGTGAAGGTAAAATTGAGACAATATACAGAACAAAAGAGTACAGAAAAACACTTGAAATTCAACAAATATTTAAAAATACTAAAGAAAAGAATAGAGTAGGTTTTAAATTATATTCTTAAACATTGTACCTTGATTCCTTTATCTGTACTTTTACCCCCAACAGGCTCTACTCAACTCAACTCCAGTCCGATGGTACTTATTCAATCCCATGGCCGCCAGAGCAGAGTCTCTTGTCTGGTTGACATTAAAATGGAAACCAACAGCGAATGAAGCAGCGGCAACAACGAGGCCTGACATTTTCCAGCCATAAATAATGTTGCATCGAATGGAAAGCAAACGAAAAAAAAAAAAACAAATAATAAAATTGAATCAAGCGCGTGTGTTCGCTCCAGTGGTACAAATACAACAAAAAGCAGTCGCCACAGGTTTATGTCTATCTGCAGATTTTCAATCTAGCAAATTGCTCTCATTTTTTTTTTTTTTTTTTGTACGTATATTATTTTTATGCGAGTCGCATGCATCATAAACGCACTTTTATTTTTTGTAATCTTACATCATCGTAAATCGGACAATTTACATACAACTCAGTGGGTGATTGGCCATAAATAATACTCACAAAGTTGTCTCAAGTCTTTTGCCTCTCCGACAGATATATAGTATACTATATAACATGAATCAACAGCAAGTGTGAGGTGCAAAAACAATTAAAGTCTTAATTTAATTATCTTGTCGCATATAGTGTGTAGTTTGTTGCATTTGGCCTAATCAAGATACGATTCCGTTTACATTGTAGTCACAATCACTGCATATAGTACTATTTTTCATTGATGAATTTTCCAATCAAACAATTAACCAACTCAAACTGGCTGGCTCGTAAATGTTTTAGCCCGTTTGCATTGCGTGCTCGTGAGCTACAAAAACAAAAAAAAAAAAAATATGTGGAATATGTTAAGTATTTCAAATGAATTTATTTGCGAGTCATTTAAATTCCTCATTGTTTTTGTCGCTCACCAAGCACTTTTATTCTTTAAATATTATATTTCAAAAATCACTTGCTCAGTCGGTATGTTAATTTGTTGAAATTCTCGTCTGAGTTTCAGTGCCGCCTGCCTGCAGACAAAATGCGACTTTTAATATTCGTTTTTGGCTAATTATTTTTGGACTCTTGATAATATAGATAAATTATTTATTTCTATAGACTTAAAGCACACGTTTTTGAGCCAAGTTAGACAGAGGAATTCGCAGAAATTATTAAAGTATTTGTATATATTTGTGACATATTTTTAACCCTTGATGAACTGTTGAAGCCACATGGCTATAAATAATTATGTGCCTACATATAATCAATAAAAATCTATTTTTTATTTCACAACAATATTTGGCTAAAACTTTTAATAAGTCCCCGTTAACCTATCAATTATGTAGATATACTTTTTTGCCCAAATCTCATGCTCTGTGACTCACTTGAAAAAGGTATTCGTGTTTCGATATGGCCATATCCATGAATTTCGAGCAATTTATTAGTTTGACGTTCACAGACAAAGCCAAACATGCATATCCAATGCACTCCGCCCCGCTCTGGCCCCCACACCCGCCCCAACCCACACCAGTTGCTCCGTTCGCTGCCATGGCCCGCGGAGTGTGGTTGCCAGAGGGACATTTGGCATAGTGCTAACCTTCGTCAAGAGAATAGAAATACGGCTAACAGTGGAGGTAGAGTTGGAGTCGTACAATATATGTATGTATGTATGTATGTATAGTATATGGGGTAACTAGTGGCTACTGTAATGTGGCTACATATGCTCCGACTTATAAGTAGATTGATTTATTGAGTCGAATAATAAGTGCCCAACCGCAGCCATGGCTGAATTTCGTTGGGTGCTGCGAGCATTGGAGGATACTGATACTCTCGTACTGGATACTAGATACTAGATAAATCTGTAGGGTACCGGGCATGGGTATCCGCAATCGGGCTGAAAATGAAAGTATGCTTTCAGCCACAAGGCGGAGGCTAATGTTGGCCATTGTTGCCGAGGCTGTTATGGCTGTCCAGCTGTCTGGGTGTCCGACTGTCTCGGTGTTCAATCGAGATCGGATGCTTGTGGTGGGAAACCGGCTGTTGTTGGCACACCTTCTGCGGAGGTGGAGCCTTCAGCCACACAGCTTTAATTGGTTTAATGGTCTGCATTTATAGAAACCAAAGTCGAGCACTTAAGGAGGAGGCCCATTAAAAGCGCTTAAGAGCCAGCACAGATCTCGGATATTAGTTGATTGATATTTCGGCGGGTCGCAAACGGCACTTAGAATGGTTAACACCTACCAAAAGATGCCAGCCGACAAAAACACATGAAATATTTACCAAATTCATCAAGACCTTGTCCGCACTGCCAAGCCTGGTAATGAAACTGTCAACACAGGCTGCAGCAACACTTGGATTTGGCTTTGGATTGACTTAATTGTATTCACATCGGTGCGAGCAGAATGCACAAATGAAGCAATTGACGATGACTTGGCATGTGGGGGGGAGGCTTGGCTTGCTGGGCGATAGAAGAAAGAAAGAAACAGAAAAACGCTAAGAGTATTTAAATTTCATTTCGTAATGGCCGCACAGCAATGAGAGCAGATACATGAGACATTGTGGGCTATTAATCTTCGAGTGTTCATCGTCACCGAGTCATATAGAGCATAAATCGGTTACTTTCGAAACGGCCACGCGACTAATGAGCTGCGGTCCAGGGCGTTGCTGTGAAAGGAAATGGATATGGAGCGACGCCGACTGTGATGGCTTTGATATAGCTCTAATATCTGTGAAGCGAGGCAGGCCCCCGGGGCAGACAGGCAGGCAGGCAGGCCCAAGCCACCTACGTTTCCGCACCGGCTCGAGTGTCGTAACGGTCAAGTGCAATGCGATATGGAGGATTACATGGGCGTTATGTCACTCGCTCGTGGGGCTAATCGTATCCACATGGCAGCCTTGAACTGTGCTTAGAACCGGTATGCACAAATTATATATTTAGATCGTAACTTGGCATTAAGTGGGAATACTCTCCCCCGAAAAGCCAAAACAACAGAATGCCACAATTTAAATAAGAGAATCAAGAAAAAAGTGAATGGCCAGCGGGGCTTGGCTGGAATGGAGAACACTTTGGACTACCTAGTACTGGTACTACCAGTAAGAGCAATTATCGGATGAGGCTGCTCTCCTCTCTCCCATATCAGTGCCCATTCCGTATGCAAACTGCGGATATTTTTGATCGAGTAAACAGAACTCCATGTGTCACACACAATGCAAACAAACGTACGGCTAATGTTAAATTGGCTAATTCTGGCCGCAAACCAGTTTCGTTTCGGCTGCAGTCTCACCTTTTTTGCATAAACATAAAGCCCCCTTTTAGCGGCGCTTTTCACGTATTTGGGTTAGTGCTGCGCAACTGCACAGAGAACCTTTCAAGTGGCCCCCCGGAGACCAGAAATCGTAGCCGAATCCGAGTCCGCATTTGGGGCTTTCCATTTTCAATCGAGAGCGCAAACAAGTTGCTGGCAGGGCTTTCACCTGCCACTGCTCGAGCTGGGAGATTGGGCAAATGAAAATGGGTCCATATCGGAGTGTCCCCTCCATGTGGCTGTTACACAACTCCAGTTGCTCCAGTCAAGTTGGCCAACTTGCCTTGGATCAGCTGTCCTGCGCCAGTTGCACCAGTTCCCAAATAAAAGGGAAACCGACAAAAGCCCACATATTGATTTGATTTAAATTGAACAAACCACAGAGCTACACAGCTACACGCAGCTACAAAGTAAAACTAACTAAGAGTTAAGGCTTGCTTAACAGCATGGGTAAATATTTGTGGAACGATGTACATGGCAATGTCCAAAACTTATTTTAACTAGAGACTCGATTCTGCATTGGATTCTGTGGCAAATGGCAAATGGCACCACTGTTGCCTTATTTATTGGGAGTAAGTGTACCCATGTTGTTTTTGTTTTGTGAAAGGCCATTGACTATGGGACATAAATCTTGGCTTTGATTCGGCAGTTATTTATCAACTGGATGCAGGATACAAAATAAGTGAGTATATAATTAGCAATTTACCCCGAAAATAAAATAATTAAATAAATCTTCAATTAAAGTGAGCAAGCAGTTCCTTTGGCTTTTATTTGAAAACTGGTTGCGGTATTTTGTTTTGTCATTCGAGAACTGCCCCTGCCCCTACTCCTGCTTTGTCTGTTTATTACAGTACAATGGACTCTCTCTCTCTCTCTCTCTCTCTGTCTTTCTCTGCCGCTTTCATTGACAAAACTTTAACTCGTAAAATACACCAAAATTCCAGCCAAAAATATAATCAAATATTTTATTCAATCGCCTTGTTGCGCTGATGGCGATAATGAACTTGTAAAGAGATCAGCAAATTGGTTAATTGCATCCACACTAAACAACTGAATTACCGCAATCTGCCACTGTGCCACTAACTGGCCAGAAACTAGTTGCTCCAGCAACAGCAACAACAGCAAGAGCACCAGAAACAATCACACAATATACAAATCATAATGCAAATGTGCGGAAGACGTGCCGCCGCCAGACACAAAACATTTTTCACGCCGCTCAACGGAGCGTATGAGCAATTGGTGCACTTCGGGGTCCGCTACCATTCCCCCCCCCCTGAATATAAGAGAATTCAATACAGTTTTATAGTTCAAAGCATCAGAGCAGCAGTGCCAAAGTAGTCCAACTTCTTGTATGTAGTATAATTTAGAGACACTCTTATAAAATTCGGTGTGCCTGGCAGGCGGGGCGCAGTCGCAAAACGGCAACCGCAGCGCTCAGACGTGTCGCGGCGATCAGATCGAAAGCAAACCACAACGGCAAAACCACAGGCCCCAAATCAACAACAACAACAACAACAACCGAAAGTGTCTCAAAGTAAGCTAATGCCACACAGTGCTGCTGCCACAAATTGGCCTAGCCACCAACCAGACAAAAAACACACACAACAAAAGACTTAGGCAACGAACTGCAACTGCCACTGCCACTGCAACGGGGGGGCACGTCGCGAAGTGCGGTTTTCAACGGTTAAAGTGCAAATTGCTATACATTTAGTTAGCTCTTCGGTTCGGTACGATGCCACACACTCTCACCGTTGCAATTCCGAAAGCCTGCAACAATTAATTGGCCAATCGATAGGCAGCGCCAAGGGTAGATAGACCTCGATTGCGCATTTCTAAATTATTCCAAGTTATTCGCGCCAAAAGTCGCTTCTCGTGTGTGTGCGCGCGTGTCCAAATGAAGACTCGACCGGAGTCGGAGTCGGAGAACGGAAGTCTGTGTTAATTAGGATTTGCTTGAGAAACGCATTTATCGGCTGCCAATTAAAATCGAACGCAGCCAAAAGTGTAGCAGCTTATATGGATAAACACGATACTGATATACTCGTACAATGTATGTTGGACAGACAGACACAAGACAGCTGAGACAGCGTCAGACATGTTTGCGACCTTTTCTTGAAGCAAAAAAAATTCACAATTTGCAGGCGGTTGCTAATTCGCAATCGCAGCTTCCTTCCGCTCTTCCACTTGGCCCTGCCAAGGGTATTGCTTAATGGGCAATGCACCGAATATGGCCGAATATCAAATGCTGATCAAAGTGATACAATGTATACTCTATATACACAACTCAATTGTGGCGGGCAATTAAGCCTTTTTAGCCAGCATGTCTGGCCGGCATGGCCTGTGGGGTATCCAACCTCAGTCTCAGTACATTGTGAAACGCGTGAGAATCGCGCACGGCAACAAGGTGCAAAACAGATGCGGATAAGGCAACACCACTGTTGGTGCCACTGCCACTCGTGCTGGCCTGGCCTGGCCCGGCTGACTGAATGAACTCATTTCAGGTCTCTATTCTGCCGCAAAATCCACTTAATTAGCCGCAGCCGTTTGCTTCTGGTTGCATCAGATCTGGGCATTTTGATTGTCTCCGAGGGATCTATTAGTAAATGGTCGGCAGAAATCAGAAAACGTACAAAAATGTATGAATTTCTTTTGTCTAACTCAATTGTCTCCGACCGCGTGATTAATGCTCGGATTACCTGCTGAAATGTGGCATACCGCACTCGCTTGGGGCTTCGGGCTAAGTCGCTCTTTAAAGGTTATTCATAGGAGGAATATTTATTATACATTTTTCTCAACGATTTCTTTCGTGCATCCAAGCCATTAGCTTCACTCACTTTCGGCTGATTTCGTGCGAACTTAATGGGTAAACTAAACGAAACTCATTGGCCTGCCATAAGTCATCAACATGAACAACGAGCACTACAAAAATTTAATAATAACAAATGATAAACATCGAGGCACTGTAAAGTGGCTCGTAAACAGTTTGTTCCGCTTGCAACTTGTCATTGTCGGGTCGAATACTTGTCATAAGTCATAATTTCCATATATTTTCCGAGCGGCGCAAAGTTTTCTTCTTTTACTCGAGATTTCGGGAAATTGTCCCGGTTTCCGCTTGACGTTGCACAATTGTTGCGTAAGGTGCGTCAGCGCTTGTTGAAATAAATCTTTATCATGCGTGTAGTTGGCGCCGGGCTTCAGCCTTGACTTTTTTTTTTTATATAACTCATCAGCTACGAAAATTTAATTATCTTTAACTGCCAGTCGTGGTGGCTGGAGGAGCGGTACAACTGGCGGCACAACTGACGGCACGCGCCGAAGAAAGTTTCAGGCCACTTTCTGTGGCGGCTCCAAACGAGTCTGGGTTGTGGCCGCGGACACTAAATAATGTGTGTAAGCCTGTCACAGACAAATTGGATAAAATATTCAAATGCCCAGCCTCCGCTCGGCCATCATTTCGACTGTCATGTCAGCTCCTCGTCCCCCCGCAGCTCGCCAATTGCCCGGCTTGCGCAGCAATTAAAAAACGCATGGGAATCGGAGTCTTGCAATGGGCATAGAGAGCGTGACTTGGCGTGTGAAATCGATGCACACACACACACACACACACACGTCACTTGCAGATCTGCAAAACAACATAACATAGGAGTATCTGGTGCATACATCAATTGCTGTTCACTGAGATCGAGCAGCCGCCACAGGCACATTTGAATACAATAACCGGGGGGGTGCCGGAGTCTGCAGTCTGCACACCGGAATTGGCACATTTACATGCAATCTGTATCGGTCTCAGTATCTCCATACTAGAACTTGTACCGGGTATCTATAGGATATATAGACGTTTAGAAAGGGCAACGCCAGTTACCGGTTTCGCTTAGTTTTATGGCATTGTCTGGGAAACCAATGAAATGGCTTGAGGCATTGTATGCAGATTTTCAATTAGAAATATTCTAAAAAATACCTTCAATACTTCATCTGCAATTGTTAATTGGTGCAAGTTAATTCATTCAATATCACGATGTAGGGGCCAAGCTATCAGTTTGATTATTCGTAGCTACGTCTTGTGGTTCCCAAAGATTTATTCAATGATTATGAATGATCATTGGGAATATTCTCAATTCCGTTTTCCTTCAACGTTTGCCGGAAATAGAATTGCCGCGGATAGATAAGCTCGAACAAATGGCAGCAGCAGCAGCAGAAAGTGTTTTGGCCCGCTACTGACAGGTTCTCATTCATCAAATAATCTCCGATTCGATTCGTTTTGATATTTTTGCAGACCCATCCACTTGCCATGCTCCGCATCCTTGCCGCAGTACTTTGTGCGCTCCTCTGGTCGCCCAGTCAGGCCGTTAATCCTGGCCTGCAGGTGGCCAAGCAGTGGAAACTCCTGCGCTACAACTTCCAGCCTCAGGCGCCGGTCAGCGATGCCAACTTCTATAGTCCCCAGAATGTGCTCATCACGGGAGTGGCCGTCACGGATGACCGCATCTTTCTGGCTTCGCCCAAGCTATTCACGGGCGTACCCTCTACCGTGAGCTGGGTGTCTAAGGCGGAGTTTGGGGACTCACCCACACTGCAGGCCTACCCCGACTGGTCCTTCTCCAACACAGCCCGCAGCGACTTCAACTGCAGCGACCTTATTCTCACCTCGGTCTACCGCCTGCGGGTGGACTCCTGCAATCGCCTTTGGCTGCTGGATGCGGGCGTCTCCCGCTCCCTGGAGGACTACGAGATCACGTGTCCACCCAAGATACTGGTGGTGGATCTGGCAACGGATCGCGTGGTGCGGCGCATCGACTTCCCGCCCGAGGTGCTGCGCGGCGAATCGCTCTTTACCAATCTGGTGATCGACGAGACGACAGCGAAGAGCTGCGACGATGTGTTTGTGTACATCACGGACACCGTGGAGCCCGGCATTGTGGTCTATGACAGCGGCAAGGACGTCACCTGGCGCGTCTCCCATCCGTCCATGTATCCGGATCCCGACTTTGCCCAGTCCGAGATACTCAACGATCGATTCGTCTTGATGGATGGCGTGGTGGGCTTGACCTTTGACGAGCGCAAGGGAGTGGTCTACTTCCAGCCTCTGGCCACCGATCGGTGAGTGATGCCACATCTCAATCTTTGCTCTAATCGAAAGGGCTATTCCTTTCCCTTTCCTTCCCTTCCAGTGTATTTTCGGTGCACAAGAATGTACTGCGCGCCGGACCGCTGCCCGATGGCAAGATGCTGGACGTGAAGCTGGTGGGCAAGAAGTCCTCCCAGGGCATCGGCCTGTCCGTCTCGCCCTTCGACAGCAGCCTGATCTTCAGCCCGCTCACTGAGACGGCCATCGCCTCGTGGAATCCCTCGACCAACCAGCAGTCGGTTCTGGCCTACGACCGCGACCAGCTGCAGTTCGTGGCGGACATAACCACCACCCGCTCGGAACCGGGTGTCATCTATGCCATTTCCTCGAAGTTCCACCGCTTCTTCCTGAAGAACCTCGACCCCAGCGAGTTCAACAATCGCATAGTGCGCCTGGAGCTGCCCTCCAGCTCCCTGTTGGGCCACCACATAGCACTGCCACCCGCTCCCGTACACAACAGCCTGCTCAACTACGGTCTGTACAACACCCACTCGCAGGCCTCCTCGAACGCCCTGCAGACCTACTTCACCAGCCCAGCGCTGACCACGCCCTTCACCACCAAGACGCCCTTTAGGTTCGAGAATGCCGGCGTCGTCCAGTACAGCGTACGGAACCCCTTCACGGCGCTCAACCAAGGCGAAGCCTTTCCGCCCAGCAAGGCCACCAGGGACAACTTCCAGCGCTCCTATCTGGACACCCTGGTGGGCAGCACTGCGCCGGCGGCACCCACACCACCCTACACAACCCGCCACAGCGGATACTACTATCAGCGTGGGAAGCGGGAGCTGCAGGCAGAAGCGGAGAGGGTGGAGCACTAGCCGCAGTCTGCGGCAGAGATCCGCTCGATTTGTGTTCACGTTGCGTATGCGCAATGCCGCGACGCTGCTGATGTAAATAAAACCTTTATTAAATGTAATAATTAAATTAATTTAAGGAAAATTGTCGAAGAAACTTTTATTTTTAAAGGAGGGTAAGGGGAAAAGGTAGGTAACCATTTGAATATTTCAACTTCATGTTCAATGTTTTCCCTGGCTAAATTTATCTCATATCTGGTTCTCTTTTCCACCGCTCTATGTGTGACAAATGTGGCCAATAAAGCCAACTACTACTACTCATATTTCATACTTAAAAATCAATTAATTAAACGTTAGTTTCAGCGGCGACACTTAAATGCGGATTATATTCACATTTGCATACGTGGAAGGGGAATGGGAATGTTAGAGCCAAAGCGCCTTCACTCATTGCTCATTTAATGAGATAACTATCTGTGATGTTGAACAAGTTTACTAGCAGATGTAGTTGACTGCTCCTCCGCATATTAGCAGATCTTATCAGCAAGAGGGTATTACTAACTAATACTCTAGTTTCCGTCATTTAAAGTGGTTTATGTAGATTTGTATTTGAAAGATTTGAATGCCATTGAAATCTTCATTGGGTGATTCAAGATAACTTTTAAACGGAAGGAACTAGGTTTTATAGTAATATATAGCTAATGAAAGGAAATAAATATCAAATTCAAACAGAATATGTGCCATGTGAAAACCAAATTAATTGGCCACTCTCCTCCGTTCAACATTTTTTTTTTTTTTTTTGGATAACAATCGTTTTGTGATTACTATTATTAATATGCAATTCAAACCGGTTCCAAACTGATTTGCTGCCAGGCGTTGGGTGCAATTAAATGCATTATGTGGCGCCGAACACGGATTGTAATTAATATTTGGGTGCCCCTTACAATGTTATACGAGTGTCAGCAATGATTATCCAGTCAAGCAGCTGGATTTGTTAAAGAGCTTTGCAATTTTGTTTAGAATTGTGGACATTGTGGTACAGTAGTGACACATTTCTCTCAGTTTGTTATCTCTTTGGGAGTTTTAGGCTACGCTTGGAACAGATTCTGTAAAGCAGCATTCAGTTCATTGTAATATAGTCCACCTTTGTACATTGTTGTTGTCAATAGTCCTGCCAGAAGCTATCAAAATTATCGTCAAAGCTGAATGTTTCGTTGACAAAGCAGATGTTAAGTCGGAGACAGTACTGGAGGCTGGACAGGCTTCATATCTATGTGCCAGCACCTCCAAAGAAGACATTTGCAGGAGAATGGATGCCGCCCCAAGCAGAAAAGCACGCTTCTCCGATAACTTTAACCTCGATAATAGATCTTGTTGATCTAAAGAGTTCCTTCAATAGTTAAGTAATTGTAAATTGTTTATGTAAATTTTAAAATTTCCAATTAAAAGGAACAATTCTTCTGCTATTAAGCGAATTATTCTGCAAGCGGCAGAGTGTGACCAGACAGGAGAAAGTTTACCCACAGTTCATCCACCATTGATCGGCTAGTTACACTGCCCAGTCAGCTGTGTCTTTTTTTGTTTATTAATTAAGCACAAAGTGTTAGTGAAAGCTAATCGTAACTAAGAACCAATTGAATACATATTTGCATAAAGCGAAGGGCACATAATGCTTTCTGGTGTCTCCTATCGGGCTTGAAGTATCGATTGCGAACGAGTCGCAAACGCACATCCCTGGCAGCATCACCTTGTCGACGTGGCAGGCTGTTTCTAATTTCGGGATTAACTTATTATTTTTTGGCAAAATGAGATTGGAATCGCTGCAATCTGAAGCTGGATCGGTAACTCAGAAAGATGGCGCGGATAGTGTTTCCAAGCGCAGGCCTTCGAAACGCCAGGACGTTGTCATGAAGAACCAAAACAATACAGAAACAGCTGATCTTTACTCTCAAGAAGTTCTGCGAGAATCACCGGAACAGTGGTGCGACTTGATTCCAGGCATAAAAGAAATCATCGCAACGATCGATTCACCCTTGAAATTCCCAGGCAACAAATTGACCAAAAAAGACATAACAAAGATGAACCAACTGGCACAGCTGTCGCCCCAGGAATTGCTCGAGAAGATCAAGGCCATGGAGATGGAAATCCACCAGCTGAGCATAGCCGAGGAAGAAGAGATGACTAGGGCTAGGCTGTTGGGCATCTTCGATCGATATAGCAGGCGATAGCGGCATGCCTCAGCAGAGTTGCACCACCTCTCAGGATGTCTCTGCAGCACGATAGCGGCATGCCTCAACAGAGTTGCACCACCACTCAAGATGTGTCTGTAGCAACTCAAAAAGTGTCTTAAGTTTGAAATACATTTGTAAAATGTAGTCCCAAATGAATATGTAACTATTGCACGCCATTAAATGAGATAGGCAATATAATTTGGAGACTTTTGTTCAACAATTATTGAAACTAAACCGAAGAAAACAATAAAATATATATAAATATAAAATGTACATACATACATATTTCATATTCATATATAAATTTTGATTTGTTAGTCTGCTGGGCACTTTGATCCTTATCTTATAGCTTTTCTGTTCAATCACCTGTTGCCAAATACTCCAATCTTATTCGTAAAATTCCGATCATAACTTTGAATGATTTCAAATCAGTTTATTTTTATGTTGTTGCACATGCGAGTATGCAAATTTTCTCAACAAATTGCGAACATCATATAACCAACAAAAATAAAAATATATATATGTTTGATCGGCTCGGCAGACGGATAAATTGATTTATTTTTTGTAGTTTTTTTTGTATAGTTTTATAAAACAAATTAAGATTTAATTGAGCCTATTTCATGTCTGCTGCACTCGACTTCAACATTAATGGGGCGTTAAGTGAACAGCGGAACAAGTTTTTGTTACTTTTTATTACGATTAATTCCTGCATATTTTTTTTTTTTTTAGCTTTGCGGTTATTTCTGTGTGGCGTGCGCCTCCGTTAAAGTATTTTGCATGCCAGAAAGCCCCGGCATCGGTAGACAAAGTCTTTAAAGCCCCCACTTGATGGTTTATTCATGATCGATGGGATGGATATTTATTTATGGGGTTTGGTTAGCTAATAAGCTAAGCTGATAACAAGTGTTGACATAAATGAGTGAAAGGTCTGTCCATGACATTGTGTCAAGACTTTTCTATCTAAAATGCTCTAGTTTTGGATGTAGTTTAAAAGTTTAAACTAGATTTTTGAGCGGCATGGAGCGAGAATTTCAATACTCTAGCAGATTAATATTTTACAAATACAGTCCATCATTCAGGCAATATTATTTTATATATTTAGCCAACGTAAAATGAATAGATCAAATAGTATACTATGTATATGTATATAGTACTATATACTATGTATACTGTTTGTAAATCGCAGTCAAAAGTCTTCCCAACCTTTGGCACTTCTTTACCGTCTGTGTGTAGCAAACTTCTGCTCATAATTCAAGTACTCTCCGGCAAGAGTATAAATAAAGATGAGACTCTAGAAAGAAGAGCAAAAAAACAAAGAGCTAAAATATATATTTTAAAAACAGGTTAAAAACGAGTATATGTGTATGTTATAAGTACAAACTGTCTTTTGTTTTTGTTATTTAGCAATTTTTAGGGGGTCTTTCGGTTTCTGGTGAATTAGTTCAATGGCAGTAGCCTTCAAGTAAGGATCTCTCTCACTGTTCGGACTACTACAAAGAGAAAGAGATATAAAATGTAAGCAAAGGCTTAGACATGTTTCTTATAATTAAATTTATGCAAAAACTTTCCATTGTTGGGAGTGTTAGTGTGCGTAAATAAGCGCTAACAATTTAATTAGCTATTGGCTTAAATAAAATAATAATTTTTTTGATCATTTTAGGTATTTTCTGACTGCAATTCTTTTGGCTCTACTACTCGTAAGTCTGTCCACGGCACAGTACTTCAGTCATAGGCCCAGCCAGCCAGCATTCGTGGATGATCCACAGTACAAGGAGCTGACCAGGGTGTACGAGTGGAGGAATGTCCAGTATGGTTTCCCCAGTGAACGGGAGCGTCAGGAGGTGCTACGAAATGGTCGCTACAATCCCGACAGTCCCATACCCATCGACATAGATGTGTACTATCCGCGTAAGCATTTCCATTAGCACTCGTATGACAGCTTAGAGTAAATAATTGTGTTGATCTTCCAGCTGAGGGTGGGGCGGTGCGTCACTTTGTCACAACGCCACGTTTTGGCCAGGGTATTCCGTACTCTCTGGGCTATGTCACACAGGTGCAGCGGGAGAACGGCAGCGAGATCCAGGCGTATCCCAGCTATGACTGGCACAAGACCCATGGCGGCGACTGCGATGGACTGACCTCCGTGTACCGGGTGCACATCGATGCCTGCGGCCAGATGTGGATACTGGATAGCGGCGAGATCGAGTTCGTCCAGCACTGTGCGCCCCAGGTGGTGGTCATCGATCTGGCTAGCAATCAGCTGATACACCGCTACCGTCTCCCGGCGGCCTCATACAAGGCAACGGTCAGCAGATTCGTCAACATATTGCCGGACATTCAGGATCCTCCGCCGCAGGGCGTGTGCAAGGAGGCCTTTGTGTACCTGGCCGATCCCACCAGCAAGGCCATTGTCGTGTACGATGTCAAGGGCAACAAATCCTGGCGCGTGGAGAACAAGTTTACCTATCCGGACGCAAGATTTGGCACCCACACTGTGGCCGGCGAGAGCTTCGAGCTGTTGGACGGACCCCTGGCCCTGGCCGTGACACCCAACGGGCTGGGCCTGCGTCGTCACCTCATCTTTCATGCCCTGTCCAACGAGCTGGAGCTGGCCATACCCTTGGATGTTCTGCAGAATTCCACACGCTGGCAGCGGGGCCTCAGCTCATCGCTGGATGAGTTCATAACCCTGGGACGAAGAGGTGTGCAGTGCGCAGCCCATGCCATTAGCAGGAGGGGCATCTGGTTCTGCGGCTTCCTGGAACCCATTGGCATTTTCGGCTGGAACATACAGACACCCTATGCCAGGACTAATCTCAAGCTGCTCGCCCTCAATCCCGAGACCTTGCAGTTCGTGAGCGGCATGAAGATCGTGACACGGCCCGACAATGGGCGGGAGGAGCTGTGGCTGCTCTCGAACCGTTTCCAGAGGGTATTTAGCGGGACCATCGACTACAGAGAGATCAATTATCGGGTGCAGCGCTGCGACGTGGATGACATGCTGCAGGGACGGGGCTGTGCGGGCTCTTAGGCAATGTAAACAATCTGTAAGCCGCCATAAAAGATGTCTATAAATCTCGAAAATATTCCCGTTCCCTTTGAGGCTGTTTGCTTGACCCTTGTGTGTACCTGTATGACCTTTTGTTTATGCCCTCGACGCGTCGCCTATTTGGTCAATTAGGGTCTGTTAGGCGGCGACCAGGCTAACACCTTTTGCCGAGCCTTGGTCTACCTGCGCGTCAGTCTTCGCGCATCGTTTGAGCGGTTTAGACGCCCTCTAGCTGCTTTCTCTGCGTTGAAATGTCGAGGATCCAAAGTGGATTGATCCTGCTGGGGGTTCTCTGTGCCGTTCAGTCCCAGAAGTTGTTCGTGAAAGATCTCCACACACTACACCAGTGGACGAATCGTAGTTCGAGCCATCAGTTTCTGCCCGTCGACGTGGACATCGAGTACGGAGATGAGGGCAGGCACCGCACCTTTCTTACCATTCCCCGTCTGAGCCTGGAAACGCCCTTCACCCTGGCCACTGTGATCGCCAGTGACAACGAGCTGGTGGATAATCCCCGCCTGGAGGCGTACCCCAGTGCGGAGTGGCATATTCCACCGAATAATAACTGCTCCGGCATCACCTCTGCCATTAGAACTTTTGTGAGTGCATTTGAAAAGATTGGATCTCTCTCCAGTGTGCTCATGACATCCATCTTTCCCTCAGATCGACGAGTGCTGGCGCCTTTGGGTGGTCGACTCGGGGCAGGTGAACTCGCAGCAGCTGTGCCCCCTCAGATTCTCACCTTCGATTTGGTCAAGGATGAGTTGGTGCAGCGGCACACATTGCCCCCCAAAGCGTACACGCCCAGCGTGTCGATCTTCACGGCTCTGGTGGTGGATCTGGCGGAGAGCGGGGCGCCCAACAAGTGCCTGGGTGGCAGGGCGTACATAGCCGATGCCTGGGGCTATGGCCTCATCGTCTACGACTCTCTCACGGGCAGGTCGTGGCGCATAGAGCACGATTCGATGAAGCCGTTGCCTGTGGCGCGTCTTGCCCGCACCAGCAACACGCACGCGGGCATATTCACGGTGAGCCTGAGTCCCAGTGAAGCTGAAGGTAAGGTTTATTGTTATTGCTGGTGAAAGAACTCCTTTTACAGCCTTGGGTGTGTCTCTTGCAGATCGATTTTTGTACTTCCACACTCTGAATGGCTTCAATGAGGTCGCCATTCCACTTGCGCTGGTCAACAATGAAACCGTTTGGCAGTCGGCCAACTCAAGCGCAGTCAAGGATCAGTTCCGCGTACTCGGCACAAGAGGCATCCAGTGCGAATCGGAGGTTATGGACAACTCGGGGAATCTTTATTGCAGTCTCATCAGCCTGGGAGCTCTGATTAGCTGGGAGGAGCACTCAAATTACACGGCGGATGACCTGCGGGTCGTGGCCTATAATCCCCAGAAGATCAAGTTCGTCACTGGCCTCAAGATCAACCGCAATTCCAAGGGCGAGGAGGAGCTCTGGGCCCTGAGCAGCGAACCGAAACTGTTTGTTGGCGGCACATTGCGGGAGAATGAGGTCGAGTTTCAGATAATTGGCTGTCGCACGGCTGACCTGCTTGCTAATACTCCGTGTACTGTGGGAGCTGCGGATACCACGCCCACTCAAGTTTAAGTATATTATTTAATTTTGAAAAGTTTTAAACTGTAGCGATAACCTTTAAAGTGCTACCGCATTAAAACTGATTGCTATGAAACTCAACTGTAATAGGTAATTACGTAACATTCCCTACGCACTTACGTTTTATGCTCTGACCTTTTTTGGTTAAACCTTATTGTATAAATAATCCAATAAATGGGAGTCCTTAAAATTACCAAGCTTAGTAGAAGTTGATGCATCTATTGGATAGAATATATGTTAAGTTCTGAGAGTTCTAACTAGCTCGGAAATTTACAAAAATCTCTATTTTCCGCGGTTTGACTCAAGTTGCTTACCTGTTTAAATAGAGGGGGGTTAAGTGGGTTAAGCTTGTTTCACTCACTCATGTTTTATGGTATATCGGTATATAATTTAGTATATTTCAGAGGGTCAGACGGTATATTTTATCGGTTTTGTGTTTACAACACGTAAACACGTAAAAAATTATTTAATTAGTTGTTTAGAATCGAGTTACATATATAATATGACGAACCTTCAACGCTGGCTTTTTTACGCAACGCTCTTTGCAGTGCCATACCTCTCTGTGGTGCTGGGCACAGTGCAAACGCAATTCACGAGCAAATATCTGCTGCAAATTCAGCTGTTGCCGCTCCTGCTGCTGGTGCTCTTTGGCGTAAGTGTAAAGAATTCATGGAACGCATCATTGGTAACTTCTATTTTGTCTAATAACCCTAGTTATACTCCGTGTGGACTGTGTTGTACCGAACATTCACCTTCAACGATTGCCCCGAGGCGGCAAAGGAACTGCAGGCTGAGATTCTGGAGGCACGCAAGGATTTGATTGCCAAGGGATTTCGGTTTCGCGACTGACAAAGTGGGAAACATACTACGCCGAAACCTTGTGCATGTTAATTTGTAATTCCATTAATTATAAAAGTTGTATATGAATGTTCTGTGAGCCGCTTTTTGGTTTTTTGCGTGCGCGGAAAGCATTGCAGCCGCATGAAATTGATTTCCCCAGGTGGAAAAGTTTGAAAACAATTGTACACTGAGTTTTGGATGAATTCGAGTACCGCACACCCACGAGACTGATTGACGCTAAGAGAGAAGAGCTCAATCCGTATGTTGGAGCGAACGTATTGATTCTGATGTGGAAAACAGTGAAAAGGGAGTATAAACTGATACAGTGAGTCACATTATCTGCAGTGCAACTGTACTGTATGTGTGAAACGATATTAATAAGGTTCTTTAAGAGTCACCTGAGTGTTATAAATTGATGAGAAGGCTTCGATAATGGTAGAGAAAACTTAGGTCACCACTTACCTATGCCACCTTTCGGAATATAGTGAAGGTAGCCGTAACGCAGGTTCCATATCTTTTTAAGAAACTCTGAGTATTGAGGTTTTCTCTGGCCAGTGAGCTACTTTATTCATTCTATCCTCAATTTAAGAACGCCTAAAGTAAACTTGCTAAATTATACTCAATTCAAATTCCTTGCCATCTCTAACTAATCCAAATCGCTAGCGCGATCAAACGGCTCTGTTATCGATACTCGTACAAAAACAACTAAGCCTGGATGTATATCTGTATAGGGTGAGGCCAATAACTGTAGGTATTTAGATGTTGCTTTAACGTAGAAATAGAATTTGCTGCAAGTGGTCCCACGAGCCCATAGCTAACATTTGTGAGAACCTGTTTGAGCCGAAGCAACATGGGAGCTCTCGCTGCATGGACTTACCTTTTATAGTTTTACCATGCCAAGCCCAAATTATGCATGCTAACATGTCTGGCTCTTGGGGCTAGCTACCGCGTCAAGCTTTGAGCACAAACAAAACGCGCTTAGACCTCTCCCGAAGCAGAACCGCTGCAAGTTACGTGCCCGAAAATTCCATTGAAAAAGCGAAATGAGTCACAAATTGATTGCTGCCTGTTTGCTGCTGAGCTGCCTGGTCGCCGCTGTCCACAGTGCTGCCAAGGTAAGTCTCCGGCCCAAAACTGGCCCATCCTTAAGTGTTCAAGCCGTAGGCGAGGCCACCCAAATCAGCGCGCAAAAATAATGATTGCACAATCACGAACAAAGCGTGTCAGGGCACCCCTTAAGACGCCAAAGTATGCACGAGGGCGAGTATTTAGGTTAAGAAATGCACAAGTGGCATAGTTGGCAGAAAATACCAACTCTGAATAATGCTTATGGGCTGGCTGATGCTGCACCCTTTTCGGGGCAGCAACAAGTGGCACGGGTTGAATGAACCGTAGGCTGTCGGAAAATGCCATGGAAAATCATTCAACATAATTTCCATTCTTCTACACATGAGGGTTTCTCTGCTCTGCAGCGCTCTGCTACTCTGCTCTGTTGGTATTTTTTCGTTTGTTGTTTGTGATGCGAACCGGTTCTGATACGATACCAGTTTCTCATACTGGGAACCGGTGTGCGCCGGCGACCAACTGCAACTCCCCCCGCCAACCTGTTGTTGTAGTTGTTTCGGTTGTGGTTGCTCCAAGAAAAAAAAAGAATGGTTCTTTCAGCGGTGTGTCAGCGGATTTATATAACTTTGACTCCAACTCCGACGCTTTTTTCTACTATTCGTGGAACACATCAAAACACAGCAAAATTAATTTGCATATATGTGTGTGTGCACACACCATTCGGTTTATTTTTATTATTTTTTAGAAGCCATTGTTAAATTTATTGCGCATCATTTGCCGCTCCTTAGTCACGAGATACAACAACAAAAAAAAACTAGGTAGTTGGATAAAATTTAAAAGTAATTTGCTACAAATGATATCGCCTGATCGGTGGCTGCTTGGGGTATGTGTAGCTGTGTAGCTCCCCAACCTTTAGTTTTGTCAACAGAACATGCACAAATGTGGCTTCGTTTGTGAATCAGAAGACTCGCTAAACACTCGCCAAGATTGTTCACATAGATCCGATAATAATCATTTGTGATCACTGCTTAACGGTGATCATTGAAGCTGCGCAGAATTTGTTTAAGAATCAATTTTATTCAGAATATTTTATAATTCAATTGCAAGAGAATTGTAAATGAAAAGCTAAAGCTATAGACTGTATAAGTATCTATCAGACTTTATCAATCCTAAATTTTTTCAAGCAGCTTGCACACATTTTGTATGGCTAGTTTTGGAACCCCCTGTGAAGACAGTACTTATGATCATACATATAGAATTCCCAAAATTAGTATTAGTTTTTATTTGATTCTGTTAAAAGCTAGTGCTCGAAATGTAGATCCAATAATTACTATAAAATTTTACTGTAGTTGGTGCATACTCAATTCAGTCTCAACGAAAACAGCTTTGCTTTGATTGAATCTGTGACTCAGCCAGACCACTTAAATTGAAGAAAAGAAAAGAAAAGAGAGAATAAGAGAAAGACCCACCCGAGAGCCGATTCATTAGCTGGGATCAGCGCCTTTTGGTTTATTTGAACTGAACCAAATTGAATGAGCCGTCAATTCTCTTAATTAGGGGGACTAAACATATGTACATATGTATTTACGATACTTGTATAAAACCATATGTTAGGTGATAATTAAATAAATATAACTATGTCTGTTCTTACGTACATCTGTACATCTATCAAGCTAATCAGCTAAACTCCACACTCCAGTCTACATTGGTATGTATGTACATATGTACATTTCGAGTCCAAGTTGTAGACACACAAATGTATGTGCACAAATGCTTAGATATACAAATATGCATAGGAGAGGAAGATGTATTTATTGTGAATAAATTTCACTATTAAGTAAAACGATACGAACATACGGTACGGAATTCGATGCCTATACTGCAAGCTACTTACATTATGAATAAATGTCCGTCTGTAGCTTTTTCTTAAGAGATAAATTTATACAAAATATACTGAGTCAATTCATATTTACATACCAACAAACATACATATGTATGTGTATACCAACATACATACATGTATGTACATACAAATATATCTTTTGTATCTTTTTGTTCACCTCCTCTCAAACAAATGAGAGTTTGAATGAGAGAATGAAATGAGAGAGAGAATTAAAGTTCAACAATATTTTCAACTGCCAAGTGAGGCATGTCGCAGCATGTGGCAGTGTAGTTGTCCCCTCCCCCACCCACTCGCCCACCCATGCGACAAACAAAGAGTAATAATATTGTGCAGTTGCCAACTCATCCGCAACTGATTTGAAAATGATTTGCATGCCAGAACTGGGCTGCACTCTCGAAAAATGCAAATTGCAGCCTAAACAACCCGTTTTCCATTCTGTGTGTGTCCCGTCTCAGGTGCCCATTGCCATTTACTACGAGTCCCTGTGCCCGGACAGCGCCAAGTTCATTACGGAGCAGCTCTATCCGGCCGTAAAGGGGGAGCTGCGCGATGTGGTGGATCTCACATTTGTGCCGTTCGGCAAGTCCCAGGTGAGTACTGTGGCAGGGGCCACGGAGGCGTCCAGGACAATGGCTCATTTGCGTCCGAATCTGTTTGGTCCTGCAGTTCTTCACGCAGGGCGCCGAGGTGACCTTCACCTGCCACCATGGACCGAACGAGTGCTACGGCAACAAGGTGCATGCCTGCGCCATCGAGCACATCCAGGCCAACTCCTACCAGATTGAGTACACGCGCGAGTCGCTGACCCTCGACTTCATCAACTGCCTGATGCGGGCCGGCAAGAACTTCCCGGACAACGTGTACCCCGGCCAGCGGTGTGCCACCGAGAACCACATCAACAACTGGGAGAACATCAAGACCTGCGCCAACACCACCGAGGGCAGTCAGCTGCTGCGTAAGGCCGGCGAGGCTACCGGACGGCTCAAGGAGCCCCTCACCAGCGTGCCCAGCGTGCTCTTCAACGAGGTGAGTGCATTGTCACCGCTCCTGGAGCTGCTCACCTAATCGCATGTTCCATTGTCTTGCAGCAATTCGAGAAGAAGGTCAACGAGCGTGCCCAGGTCAACTTCATTGGCACCCTCTGCCAGTACGTCTCGGCGCCCCAGCCCCGAATCTGCGCTCAGCACAATGCCGCCGCCGCCCCTGGCCTGGCCAGCGTAAGCGCCATCCTAAGCTCCCTGCTGGGTCTTTGGTTTATCCGCTCCTTCTACTAAGCTGTCAACTGTCCCATCTGAATCTGCATTCAGCATCTACATCTGAATCTCAATCTGCACCTGCTTCCGCCCCCAAAACTTCCGTCCAATGGGGAATCTCAATGGCTTTTGATTTGTTTTTCTTTTTTGTTCTCTCTTTACTGGTTTGCTTTTCAGGCCAATTGAAACACAAGCCGTCCAATCGTCCAGCTCGATTATGTATATCACAGATCAAATTTTAATTTGCCAGAGCTGGACTGCTCTTAAATATAACAATTAAATAAAACATTAAAAACAGAACAATTTTGTATTCCTTGTTATTTGAATAAAAGCTTTAAGTATAGATTTAGGTATCATGGATCTGTTTACACAATGAATAGAATTTTGGAATGGAAAACTATCCAATTACGCAGGACACTGTACAAAACATGCAACAATTTGGATACTAAACTCTGGATCATTGCAATGTAAAGGACTTCTATACGCTCTTAACTGATAGACTTGGACAAAACATTTGTTGTGTATATACTTGATTATGGTGTAAGGTGTCACCATGATTATAATTCTGTATAGTTGTTCAGTCGTTCCACAGCTTCTCTCTAATATCTATCCTTAAATTAAAGCATTGCAGTTAATGCACTTGCTAAAAATGCACAAAAATATTACTCAGAAGTCCGTTAAACACAATATTTATGATTAATATTTAATGCTAAAAACATTTTCTAGCTTCTATAACTATTAAAAAAAAAAGGAGCTTATATCTAAATGGGGCATATTTTGCAATCGTAAAGGTTATAAGCTGCATTTTTTAATGGCATTCGACTGTTTAATGCTCTCTTTTCTGTCTTTTATTTCTAAATTCAATAGTCATGCAAAGTGACGCCTAAATTAAATCGAGTCGTAATTGTCTCAGGGGATTCCCAAAGTGCAAAAGTCTACTTCTAGAATGTATTTATAGAGAAACCAAAACAAAACATCAACATGTTTACTTTTATGATGCCCTATGGATCTGGGGTAATTCTCTGTAAATTCAAATAGATTTGTAGAGCAAGAATCGGGTTAAGTCAGGGAGCAATGTACATACATATGTTCCTGAATACAAGTCGAAAGTCCACTATGATGATGCACCTTTACCTGACTGTTGCATGGATAGATGAGTGCTGGCGAGGAAGCCCCCTCGTAGATGGGTGGTGGGACACATGTTTGTTGTCAAATATTTTGATCGCTCTGCGGAGCAGCGTCAGCTGCTTATCGTGTAATTTGTTTTTGGTGCGAGGCGATAAGCTGCCAGGCGGCTCCTGGAATCGCATAGTGCTGCTGTGGCTGGGGCTGTGGCTGCGACTGGGCAGCAACAGGGAGGAGAGTTCGACGGATAGATTACAGCAGATGGGGGACTGGTGGGAGGCTATCGCAGAGTCGGGTGGTAATTGTTGTAAACAAGTCATTAGCAAATCAATTTGCGGCCGCTGTTGATATGCAAATGAGATTGCCCTTACACCGAATATGCTGACCTAGGGGGAAAATTCAAAAGCACCTCAAGTGAATCGATCAAATGTGGGGTACTAAACTTACTTAATGAAATGACAAGCGCTTTCGGCACCACGTGGGCATCTGTGGGGTACGGTACGGTTCACAGTGCAGTGGGCCCACGGCACTGTGGCATCTACGTCAGCAGCAGCAGCAGCAGCGGCAAGTGGCAAGAAAGGCATGTGCAAAATAGATTCATTCATTCATGTATTCATATCTGTTCTAGTGACGCGCACGCAGGCTCTGCTGTGCCAGAGGCCCAGGCTGTAGCCGAGCAAATAAATCTGAGCGCGTTGCTAATTTGACGTTCCCCGGACAGGGACAGCCCTATTCCATTTGCAATCCCATCCCTGCCCTGCCCATGCCCGCCCTGACCATGGCTCAAAGGAAATGCTCTTTGGATAGGCAGCCACGAACTCCCTCCCACGCATTTACGCCGCTGCCCATCCCAATCCCAATCGCAATCGCAATCCCTCCCATGGCATTCGCAGCGACCAAAATATGATTGCATACATCTAGGCGCCCGCTGCCAGCGAGCACTTCGTGTGGCGCACTCGGCTCTGAGGTCGCTTCTGATTGGCTGGCACGCGGTAGCCCACACACACGCTCGCACCCACGCACGCACACACAGACAGCCAGCCAGCCTTGCAGTATAAAGCCGGGCCGTCTGCGTCCGGCGGCATCACAAGAACTCCGGCCTGCAGTCGAGCCACAGCAACACCAACACCACCGCCGAGACAGACAGCTAGAAGCCATCCTGCGAGGATCCAGTGAAGTGAAAGTAGGTGTTCCATCGGCGCGAATCTAATCTGAGAGAGCGCAAACAAGTGAAAAGTTTGTGTTGAACGAGAGAAAATTATTGGAAATTTTCTGCCAACTTATACTCATTAAAAACACTTGGTGAGTAGCGCCCACTCGAATCCCCAAACTCCAATCCATAAGATAAGCCCGACTACTGCTCCAGATACTTTTGTTTGCTTTAATTGTCGGCCGCTTGCCGGGCAGCAACCAACTAAGTTGCCTTTGCCCTGGGGCCCAGGCGTGTGCTTGCTCTTTTCGTTTATTTGTTCAATTTAATTGAATTAAATTAGATTAAAGCTCATAATTGCAGCGCAGAGTGGCCCCCGCACTCTGACGTCTATTATCCGCTTTGATTTATTTTTCATAATGCACCCCAACTCTTAATCCAAATTGCCGCTGGCCCAACGCACCCGCTGCCAAAGTTGAAACTACGAGTAGTAGCAAAAGCCATCAAATCACCACTCATTGGCCCAAGACCCAGTTGAGTTGAGATGAGATGAGCAGGAGGAGCTGCTTCTGCTGAAAGTCAACATAGCTATAGAACATCGTGCCAGCTGTATAAATCATGCATAGCCCTAGGAGCAGGCACCCAGTCAGGCAGGCAGCCAGACAGATGCTAATGGTAGACTTGTTGCTGTTCTATGTATGTTACATAGCTTGGCAGTAACTTTAACTCAATTTGGGTACTCTCCTTTTCCCAGTTTTGCTTTACCTAGTTAATTGGCTTACAGTGATTTATAGTCGGAGCAGTTACCCATTTTACCCATTTGACAACTCATAAATGTGACACGAATAATCATGTCCTGCCTAATGTTTGCTTTCCCTTTGAGTTGCTTTCAAACATTTGAGGCCTAATCAGATTATGTCCAAATAGGTTTGTAATTTATTTTAAATTTAATCGGATGCAATTAAATTGAGTGGCCTACGTTTGTGCAGCTTTTGCATTTCCATTTTATATCTTAATTCAATTTTAGCAAAATGGAACAAATTGATAATCAAATGTAAATGTTAAGAACATTAAGAGCACCAAATAATGCACACGCTTTGTGTACGAAATTCTTAATTTTGAATTTGAATTTTTATTCAAGAAAATAAACCTTTTTCTTACAAATTAATTGATTGAATGAAGAATGAAATAATTGGAGTTTGTCTCAAAATATATTCTTTCCTTTTTGAACGCTCTTCAACAAAACTAACCACTTGATTGATTATCCTCTGTTTTAATCCGATTAAGTGCGGTTTTATTTAATTAAAAAGAAATATCCAGCTCTGTATTATCGGCGCTGAAAAGCGAAGAAAACATTTAAATGTCCATTGAAAATGTTTAGTTAAATATTGATAAATTTACTTTTGATCTCTAATTAGTATTAACATTCCTTAGCTTAAATTCCATTTCACAACTTGATTGGCTCCTAGTGTTGTCCTTCCAACTGAATACGCTACTTGCTCTCTCTTTTAAACTTGCCGTAGCCACACCACAGAAAGTTGTAACTCAAAGACTTCATACATAGTTGCATTTAATTATTAATAATTTAATTACCTGCCCCACCCTCGAACACACTTATGGGTGGATCTCTTTATCTGCAAAATCGATTCCAGCACAACTCCAATCCATGCCAAAGGCACGCTTCTGTATGCTGTATGACCCGCCGCTTAGCATTAGCATCGCTTTTGCTTTGTTCTATATTCTGTTTGAGTTATCAGTTAGGAGATTAGAAAATTTCACACGGAAACCGATCGAACGGGTGTGTTCGTGAACTTTGCATTGGCAGATGTTGATTGGGCTTGAGATGATTGGGCTATACCAGGAACGAGGGGGATCTACGGAGGCACTTGCCATATCTAGCCAGAGCTTGGCAGCACCTGTGGAAAATTTTCTAAATGTGATTTACAATATGCTGAAGCCGCACGAACGGGTATTAGTGACAGTGGCTCCTCCCATCATCAGCATATAGGCCGACCCATCTCATTAAGGCATCATTATGATGACTAAATAGCTGGGAAAATTGATAAACCTGGGTCGCTTGTCGTCGCTCCGTCCGTAATCATGTTTGTTTTTTTTTTCCCGTAATGAGAATTCTGTTATTGTTTTCGCTGGCGTGGGAGTACGTATATAGAGTGGGGGTTGTTGATTTTTCCTGCTCTGCAGTAGCATTCTACATATTAATAATAATCACTTATCGGCCGACCATAAATTTAGCCCGAACAGCTCCTCAAAATAGCCCGGACAGACGACAGGAATCGGCATATTAATGGGGCGCGACTTTCAGTGGGGGGGTGGGAGCTGCTAGCTGGATGGAGCACGCGTGACACGAATTGCGCGGAGATTACCGGAGATAGATCGCGCGCGTCTTATCAGTAGGGCAGCTTCGAATGTGGCATATAGATCGTGGCGCGTCGGCCGAACGGCCTCAGTCGCTGGCGGGTGCTTGAAAATGTGAAATCGTGCCCAAGAATTCGGCTGATGGTGATGGCGCGGTGCTGACAGATCAAGTGAAACTGGCAAAACATCCGCCCCAACCGCAGTCGTCGTGTCTGTGATTATAGAACCCATTTGAAAAACGATCCCAAGTAGATTGTGGGCAACGAGTTCGACTAAATATTAGCAAACAAAATATAAGCTCAAACCAAGTGTACGCGAACTTGGCGTTGACTGCTGCTGCTGCTGCTGCTGCTGCTGCTGATAAACAGGGTTTATCAAGGCAACCTGTTAGCTGGCAAGCAGGGAAAACAAAGGGAGTTACGTGTGCAATCGCTTTGAGCTAAGGTGAGTGAATTTTGAGGTGGCTCTGGAGCACAGCTGCAGTCGCATCCGAGTGCGACACGCGACTTGGTGTGGGTTCTTCATCTTCATCTAAATCAACTTAATTACGCACACACTTGACGCATGATTGATGTGGGGAGCAGCCTAAAAGAACGAGGCTATAAAATCCATCAGGCATCAGCTGGAATCAAATTTTAATTTCGGTTTTAGGCCCACACACACAGAGAGAGAGAGAGTGAGAATATTCATGCAGGTCTCGGCTAATGAAATGAGTTTATCTTTTATCTTTGAATTTTCTTGGTTGTTCTCTGGGAATTCAAGGCACGTAATAAACAAACATTTTGCCGAGAGTTCCCACGTTTGCTTGCCACTTTTGCCCTCAAGTTAATTGTCTTTGTTGTCTTTGGGTGTGTGCCTGTGTGTGCGTTTGTGTGTGTGTGTGGGCATTACATAAATCATAGTTCAAAAAGTTTTGTGGCCCCGGATTAGCTCGCTAAATGCATATGCTGACAACTTGTGTGAATTCTTGACTCCTACCCGTTGTGTGTTCGGATTTCCTAATTAGCGTAGCACACCCTCCGGCGTCGCGCTCTGTCATATCCAGACCAGACTTCAACAGGTGCTCCATACTACACTCCCGAACTGTCTAACTCTTCCCCGCTTTGCTCTCTCTCTTTATTACAGCTATCATGAATTCTACCATTTCGCTGCTGCTGGTTGTCATCTGCACCGTGGTCCTGGCCGCCCAACAGAGCCAGGCGAAAAGTGAGTAGTCCGCACACACCCATATAGCTTAAAGCCTCGTTCTGGGACGCTGTGATAATGCAGCGCCATGAATAATATCGCATTCAATTTAAGAGCGAAAAACAAAGCCATAAATGTGTGACATATCCAGCCATGCCCCAGCCATGCCCCCTCCTTGGCAGCATCAATTGTTGCAGTTTAATGCAAGACAAACAAACGGCGTCCTGCCAGGGACAGCCATTGACATGGAGCCCCAGAGTCTTTGTTTATGCAGCTGCGGGAATGGCAGCAGCCACACGGGCAGCCAATGGGGCTATAAGGTGTGTGCCATTGCCATTTCCCAGCTCCTCTTACGACGGTGAGAACTGCCAACAGAAGTCACATTGCTTCTTACAACGAGCATTATGCAGGAGCAGGCAATGGAGGGAGTGGGGTGGAAACTGCCACATTGCTAGCTGAAGGACAGCATGGAATTGCCACAATAGAAACTCAACCTAAATTGGGAATATTCACATTTTTATTGCATTATCTTGCAGAAACTTTGAGCTCGAACAGAATATGCAATTTCTGTTCCATTTTGATTAAAAATTGTCAATGGCTCATTGTGGCATGTAGAATATGCCCTTACACATATACACATATGTATATTGTATGTTTGTACATAATTGGATAATCATCTGAATCCCAGTTCGCATCAATTACGGAAACTTTTCGATTTGATTGCCTTTGAAATAGCATTTACGGGTAGGCCTACTCCCAAAGTGAATTTTATCAAAACATTCAACGACAAGAGACAATCCACATGTCGTCGAAGCGAAAGATACCCTAAGCTTCGAGCCTGAGGAGTGCTGCGTGCTACCCTTCCCACACCCCAAAATCTCTTCGGAGCTGTGTGCGAATGTCAAGGACAACCCCTTGAGTGCAGATGGGTAAAATTTATGCTTGCCTTTGTGGGCGGGCGCCCGTGTGGGCGGAAATTCAAAAATAGCTGGCAGTCAAAAGTTTATTCGCATCCGATGGAACGGGCAGGCAGGCAGGTTCTGGGTGGGGGGTCAAATGGTTATCACAAGATGTCTCTCCCGAGCATTGGCGAGCGATTAAAGATTTCGGCAGTCTATCTGCTCGTAATGGTACAAAGTTTTGTGGGGTGGTGGACACGCACACGCACCCGTACAGGTCGTGCCACAGCCCGGGATGGGGATGGGGGTAGGGCATGGGATTGGGGCTGCCAATCTGGGTTATGTGTGCGCTGAAATCGATTAGTTGGGCGCGCCCAGCTAGAAGCGATTGCAATTTCTTGGTCACCTGCCGATGGCTAATTCATTTTCGATCTTGCAGAGGGATGCCAGGCCTACGGCCATGTGTGCTATGGGGGCCACGGCAAGCGCTCCCTCAGCACCGGCACTGGGGCCGGAACGGGCGAGTCTGCGGCTGAGCAGCAGTATGTGCGTCCAAATGGCCTGCTGCCGATGCTGGCGCCAAACGAACAGGCCCCGCCCCGGCCCGAGATCGACTTTGATGACTATCCCGCCCGTCAGGCGCTGCTCAAAATTATGGAGTCATGGGTAGGTGTGCGCCAGGGTCTCCACCACCCTGTTCGTTCCAACTAACAGTACGGCTCCCCTTTTGCAGTTTAACCGCCCACGACGACCGGCCGCACGTCTGAGTGAACTGGACTATCCCCTGACCAACTCCGGCGAGTTGTTCAACCGCGATGCTCCGCTGAATGCGTTGAACTAAGGCCACGGACCGAACTGCATCCACATCCGCATAAGCATCAGCAACAGAAACACCCGATCCAATGGAGTACACAACACCCAGCACACAACATCCAACGACCTGCATCCTGCAATCGACAGCAAAAGTAACTAACCAAAACCAAACCATAAAGAGGAGGCAACAACAATTACTATTGAGTGTTAATTTTCGCGAAAAATGTATAGAAATGTTTGATAAATGTCTACAAATAGCGCAGCGCAAGAAATGTTTCTGCTTTCAACTCTTAGAGCGCATCGAAAAAAAAAGTAACTGAAATTTTTAGGGGCTGGTAAGGATTTCAGTGCACAAAAAAATAAATATATATAGAGCAGATGAGAGATGAATAAAACCGATCAAATGCAATTACATCGTGTTTTAATATCTACATATACTACATATATGCAGTACACAAATTATTTATGTTTATTAACGATCGAGAAAAGCGAAAGACTATACCCACATTTAGCTGTAATTTTTTGTAGTTTAAATTTATTTAACCCATGCGGCACGGCCCCATTACAGCTTGGGGCAGATGTGCAAATTATATATTGTATATGTATGTATATGTTAATCGGTAATTGTTATAAGTGTATAAATGTTATACTATATTATTACAATGCAACCCATAAAATGTTCACAAGAGTTTCTATTTATAATGATATAAAAAGTGGTTAAATAAATAAGCTAATTTGCTAGAGAAGCAACAAAATGAAAATAATCGCTGGTTTTATTTACACGTGGAAGATTTTGTTTCAAATGGATAATTCTCTTGTTGAGTAAGCGAACAAATTTAAATTTGACTTGTGTGGCGCCTATGGATTTGTAGCTGCCAGTCTTTTGCCACGAATGTATTATGTTTATGGTCGCACTTATACTCAATGTTTAGTGTTGCACAACGCTCCCTATATATGGTTGACTGAAAGACTGAGATAGCCAAGAGTTGACCGACAAGAAAGTATTATCACAGCTTAGGAGTTACTTAAACATACCCAATCTTGTAGAATATTGATCAATAGATTGGATAAAATAATGTTTTTAGAGCTGAGTTGGCTAAAAAGCTAGTAATGTTAAGTCGAACATCAAAATTAAGGAATATGACTTCCAATCATCGACAGTGAACAATTAGCCCATTGTTGACCAGCGGGGTTTTAAATATTCCCACGAAATTGATGAAACTTGCACAATTTTAACGCAGTACAGGAGAAATATATCATACTCAATTTTTGTTTTGTAAGTAAAGAAGAAGATTGGATCTACGAGATGAATGTGAAAGAGTATTATTTTGCCTAGATAACTCAAGTTGTACAACTGTTTAATTAGAGCGGGGTTATGTGGGTTAAGTTCGTTTTCCCTTGGTATGTTGTGTCGTTAAGGGTCACACTGCCTTCCATCCACACGTGCTCCGTCTGTCCGTAAACAAAATTGAATATTTATTCTGCAGTTTTCTGCAAAGGAGAACTGAATATAAGTAAACAGAATGACAGAGGATAACAATGAGTCGGAGCCACGGGCCGTGTTCAAGGAGAGCAGCAAAATCTTTCGCCGCAACCGAGCCCTGGGCTATGTGAGCAACCAAGTGCCGGCCGTGACGCGGTACGTCCAGCGCCGCAGAGACACGCTGCTGATCACATGCATCGGGCGCTCCTTCCAGGTGTACACTGCCAGCCACTTCCGCCTGCTGCATGTGAGTGGCCTGCACCCGGACGAAATTACGGCCCTGGCCACCGACAGGCTGCACACCTACACGGCGAGCAACAAGTGTATCTACGCGTGGCGGGCTGGCAAGCACATTCGCCATGTCTATCGCGGCCACAGCCGGAACGTGCACCTTCTGCTGCCGTTCGGCTCGAATCTGATTGCCGTGGACCACGAGAACGTGCTGAAAGTGTGGAACATTCACACCGAGGACGTGTACCTGGAGGTTCCGTTCAAGGCGGAGGAGTTCCAGATCACGGCCGTGGCCCATCCGCCCACATACATAAACAAGATTGTGCTCGGCTCCCAGCAGGGCCAGATCAAGATCCTAAACATCAAGAAGAACACCATTGTGTGCACCTTCAATCATCACGAGAGTCGAGTTACTTGCATAGAGCCGGCGCCCGCCTTGGATGTGGTGGCTGTGGGCCATGGCGATGGCGCCATTATAGTGCTGAATCTGAAGTACGACGAGGTGCTCATGGCCTTCAAGCAGGACTGGGGCGTGGTCACCAGTCTGGCATTCCGCACGGACGGTCCGCCCATTCTGGTGTCGGCCAGCAGAAACGGCTACATGGCCTTCTGGAATCTGGAGGAGCGCAAGCTGGCCGGCCAGCTGCAGGCCCATGAACAGCAGGTCACGACGGCCATCTGCTTTCCCAGCGAGCCGGTCGTGTTCACCACCTCGCCGGACAACTCCATGAAGCTCTTTGTCTTCGACATGCCGGACGGAGGCGCACGCCAGTTGCGCATTCGGGAGGGGCACACCAAGCCACCGCTATGCATACGCTACCATGGCAGCTCCGGCGTCTCCATACTCTCCTCCGGCGAGGACAGCACCATGCGGGTCTTTTCCACCCTTTCCGAGTCTCTGAACAAGAGTATGGGCCGGGCCTCCTACAATTCAAAGGCCACCAAGCAAAAGAGTGAGTGAGAGCGGTCCTCTGAAGCATTCAATGTCTAATTTGTTCCCCTTGCAGATCGCTTTCAGTTCGACAAGTTCATCATGCCGCCGATTCTGGAGTTCACATCGGACACGGCGCGCGAGAAGGAGTGGGACAACATAGCCGCCATCCACGCGGGCATCATACAGACCACCACCTGGACGTTCGACAAGAGCCGCATGGGCGAGCACCGCCTGGTGCCGAAGCAGTTCCACAACAAGAATCGCGTCAACTTCGAGAGCGAGACGACGTGCATTGTGCTGACGCATTGCGGCAACTTTGTGATCATTGGGTACAGCAGTGGCGACATCGAGCGCTTCAACATCCAGTCGGGACTGCATCGTGCCAGTTACGGTGCGCCGGCCCACACGAAGGCCGTGCGGGGATTGGCCAGCGACAATCTCAATCAGTGCGTGATTTCCGGCTGCTCGGAGGGACTGCTCAAGTTCTGGGCCTTCAAGGGAAAGGGTAAGGGTGCTTGGCCCTCGGGAATTGATTCAAGTATTTAACGATCTTCTCTTCGTTCTGTAGTTGACAAGCCCCTGGCCGTGCTGCGCCTGGCGGATGGGATTTCGATAATGCGACAGCACCGAGAGAGCTCGATGCTGGCCATTGGACTGGATACCTTCAAGGTGTACGTGATCGACATGCACACGCGGGTGGTTGTGCGAAAGTTTGTGGGTCACACGGCCAAGCTGAACGATCTCACCTTCAGTCCGGACAGCCGTTGGCTGATCACAGCGGCCATGGACTCCACCATCAAGGTGTGGGACATACCCCTCCTCGTACATGATTGATCACTTTCGTGTCGAGCGGCCTTGCGTCTCGCTGAGCATGTCTCCCAATGGCGACTTTCTGGCCACGGCTCACGTCAATCTGCTGGGCATCTACCTGTGGGCCAACAAGACCCTGTTCAATCAGATATCCTTGCGTTCCATTGATCCCCTTGAGCCAGCCCCATACGTCGGACTGCCCACAAACGTTTGCGATGCCATGGATCTAGAGGATGGCATGAAGGAGCTGCAAATCGATGGGGATGACGACGAACTGGGCGAGACGATCGATGCCCAATACGAGACGCCAAAGCAGTTGGCACCCGAGCTGATCACCCTATCCGGACTGGCTGCCTCACGCTGGCAAAATCTGCTGGACTTGGAGCTCATCAAGCAGCGCAACAAGCCCAAGGCCCCACCCAAGGCGCCGAAACAGGCGCCTTTCTTCCTGCCCACTGTGTCTGGCCTGGAGATGCGCTTCGATGTGACCAATGCGGCCTCAGACAAGGACAGCACCCGCATCCGCCAAGCCTCCACGCTCAACAATCTGACCGGTTTCGGCCAGCTACTGGAGGAAACTGCCACCGGCAGCGACTTCAATCCCGCCGTGACGCACATAACCCAGCTGGGTCCCTCGATGATCGACTTTGAGATCAAATCGCTGCATCCGGAGGCCGGCGGCACCCTTCTGGCCATGGTGCAGTTTCTCAAGCTCATCGAGTTCATGTTCAGCACCAACCTCAACTTTGAACTGGCCCAATCCTACCTCAGTGTATTTCTTCGTTCGCACGGCCTCGCCCTGACGGAGTCCCCCGATCTGGTCCGCGCTCTGCGCACTGTTTCGCAGGTGCAGGAGCAGGCCTGGGATAGAGTCGAAAGTAAACTGATCTACGGCACAGGCGTGGTAGCTGCCCTGCGAAATTTTGCAAACTAGTAGCTAGTAGTATCCATCCCTTACAAATCTACTCGTATCTGTAGACTTTTCTTCCAATTTCGCGTTGTAAATAAACTGACACAAGTTTTAAATCATTCACTTTGAAGATGCATAATTAAGAGGGATGTACTGGGTAGAGGATCAGCCTCTATAGAAGCCAACTCAAACCAATTTGGACTTGTGGAATCAATATTGAAATATTTTTTCAACTCAAAGTCCCATGTTCCATCATTAATGCATGCAACATGGTCAGAGTCACAAATACAGACTGGCTGTCTCTCTAGCTCCTCCACTAGACGCTTGAGCAGGCAACACCCAGACTTGTATCTTCCATTTCGCTGTACACAATTCATTCCAATATACTTTTACCATATCAGATACGGTTTTCGTGGGCGTGTGAATCACGCTTTCGGGTGACGACGGTGCAGCGATAACTGAATGAGAGATAAATCGAGACGGGGGAGACCCTTGAAAGAAAGAGTCGCGAGGGAGTGTACAAGGGATTGAGTGATTGGAAATTGTGTGTATTAATTATTTATTTGTTATATCCGTTTAAACTAACGCTTTTATTTATGCTGGAATTAAATAACTTAAACTTGTTGCTAGACGTTGTTGTTGTTGTTTCTTAGATACGGTTCTAGTGGCGGCGCTGCTTTGCTGTTAGCGGTTTTTCAGTTTCAACTTCAGTTTCGGGTTCGGTTTCGATTTCGGGTTCATCGACACGACACATAAACGTATCCAGAAGAAGATGATATATATTCTCGTTAGTTATTCAAACAACCACGCGTTATAGACATAGTAGTGCACATCTGATAGATATAGGTTTCCATTGATTTAAACCTAAACTAAATATCGTTATCGTAGCTTTGCATATCTCGTAGCCAGAAGATGATGAAATAACCTTAGTTTCTGTATTGGTTGGTTTGCTTTTCGTATATGTTGTGTAACGTGTATTGTATTGTAGTGTAGTGTAGTGTATGGTGTATGGTGTGGAGTAGTACAATGCAACATGCAACTGGGTCTCGCTCTGTGTGGGTGTTCTTCGGCCATTGCAAGCTGTTGTTACAGTGTGCTGCTGTTCGGGATCTGGGTTACAGGATGGGGTTGGGCGCTGGCACGCCGTACGCATTGGTTTGTTGGGCTTGTGGTGTGTCCGGGGTACTAAGTATGTAAGTATGTATAACCGCTTAGCTTGATGTGCACTGCTGGACGCGGGGGCCATCCTGATAGCCGCCATCGTCCTCGTCATAGGCCATACGCTGGTGTTGCTGGCGGCGCTGCTTGGGATCAAAGTCCTCCTGTTTTGGTGGCGGCCACGATTAAGAGACAAATGATATCAGCAAAATTCGTGGGGAGATTAAAGCTATTTGTATTATCTTCTACTTACCAAAACCGTCTGCTCTGCTTCGAATGGAATGTCGACCTCTGGGGCCGGTGGCAGGCATTGCTTGAGCGTCGGTACCACTGATGGGTTGATCACCTCGGGGAAGATCACCTCGAACTGAATGATCAGCATTCCCTTCTCCATTGGGTTCTTGTATATGGGCATGCCCTCCTCCGAGATGCATTTGGTCATCTCGTGGCGAATGACTTCACCGGGCTGCGTGGACACGACCAGATCGCGGCCGTCCAGTGTCTTGACCAGGCGCTGGAAGCCACACAACGCCTCCACCAGCTGCAGCGGCATCTTCATCATGAGATCCTGGCCGGCGTGTGCAAAGATTGAGTGCTCCTTCTCGTCTAACAGTATAATAATATCACCCGGCTGAGAATCGGGTTCGTGGTCGCCCTCCCCTGTAAATACTATCTTCTGGCCATCCCGCATTCCCTTCTCGATGTGCACCTCCAGCACCTTGCGCTCGCGCACCGTCTTCCGGCCGTTGCAGTTTTTGCAGCGGTCCTTCTCCTGTATGACCTCGCCGGTGCCAGAGCACTTCCGGCACACCTGCTCGATGTGTTGCATGATGCCAGGTGCAATCTGTTGGACGCGCGCCTCGACGCCATTGCCCCGGCAGTTGGCGCACTTCTCGATGCTGCCCTTCTTGCCCCCACGGCCCTCGCACTTGTCACAAATCACGTTCTTCTGCAGCTGCAGCTTGCGCGTGGCGCCGTTGTACAGCTCGTCGAGCTGCACCGACATCTGGTGCACCACATCCTTGCCGCGGCGCTCGCGACGTCGTCCGCCGCCGCCGCCGCCCCCGAATCCGGCACCGAAGAACTTCTCAAAGAAGTCCATGGGGTTGCGGAAGTCGCCGGAGTCGGCGCCGCCCTTCTTGATGGCCGCCTCGCCGCCGTCATCGTACACCTGACGCTTGTCCACGTCGGACAGCACTTCATAGGCTTGCGAGATGGCTTTGAACTTCTCCCCCTCATTGGGGTTCTTGTCGGGATGGTACTTGAGGGCCAGCTTCCTGTAGGCCTTCTTGAGCTCGTCGGGAGTTGCGTTCGGCTTCACGCCCAGCAAATCGTAGTACCCGGTTTCCTTGACCATCTTGTATCAATAGATCGTATCTGTTAAACTGAAAGCAGAGCACAAATGGGGTTATTACTAAGGGGTTTCGCTTCCACCTCTGCCCACTCCCTTGGGCGGCGCTTTTATCTACATATGTATGTCGTCGCTGTGATGAGTGTATGCTTCCGGATGGCCCGGTTCAAGGTCAACGCCGAGCTATAGCATGCGAAAACTGCGACGCAGTCCACGTTTTCTAGAAGTTTTTCTATTTCAATATGCCCGTCGGCGACCGACGAGCAGCTGACGCTGCTGCCTCACATCCCTGCCCCGCTGTTCAACCCAAAAACCAACACGGGCGCACACACACATCCACACACACGCACACGAGTTTCTAGAAAATTTCGTCAGCAGCCCTGGTCAACAGCGCCGTTGCGAACGGCGACCGCAAAGAAGAGCACGATAATGAAAGAAGAAAAAAAAAACCACCAGCAGCAGAACTTTCGACAAAATGAAAAGCAGAAAAAAGGGAAATGCAAATCCACTACTTTGTGGATTTTCTATTGATTGTCCGCCTGTTTTGAGAACCATGCCAATAAAATTTCGCTAAATAAAGTTAAGTGCATGAACGCACACACACACGGACACCCATTGGAAGTGGACTGCCTTTGTGTGTGTGTGTGTGCTGGGTACAAACATGTGCCGCCGCGCAAGACGCTGCGTCAGAATAATTTGCACGAACACAAACGAGGCACAGGGGAGGGCGAACAAGAACAAGTTCAATCGATTTTACACAAAAGAATGTGAAAAATGCGTTTTTAGCCCAGATTTATGGCATACGAAAATTTAATTACCCCTGATTACTTAACAAAAGTGGAAAAGGCAAGGGAAGTCTACCAAATACACACACAATGAGAATGCAAAACGAAATCTGCCAGTGCAGACGGTTGAATTTAATTTGGGGGCATCGCCACTCACCTTTGAAATGAACTGCAGCCGTGTATTCGAGTGTCTAGCAAAACTAACTTTTGCTGTTAATAATTCCTTTTAAAGTTACACTTTTACTACAATTTAACTTGACTACTTTTTCTACGCCACGCTTGGAAAGAAAATTTATCGATAATATATACCTTTCGACTCTCAGAAATATACCGAAATGAACCTTCAAAAATTCGAAATATACCGAGCTAAAACGAACTTAACACACTAACACCCCTCTATATAATAAAATATATATAGAAATCTATAAAATATAATATTATAAATAACATAAAATATATATCATGAAATCTCATTCCATTATCAAATTACTGTAATAGCAGATATTAGATTAATTGTTGCTACAAAAAGTATCAGAGAGGGCTTTTGGTGAGGGGAAGTCACCACAAAGAGAGGGACAATTTGCTAACGTATTGGCTAACTTTGAGGCTTCCTTTTTTTTGATTAGTTATAAAATGAGGCTTGCACAAAATATGTAAACGACAAATAAAAGCATAAACGTAAGTGAGAACGGAAGGGAACGTAAGTTAGACGGGGATTTTACGTCAATCTGGATAATTCATACTTATCATTATCATACACATAATCAAAATAAATTTTCTTGTTTTAATTTAGTGGGTTTAATTTAAATATATTATTTTTTTGAATTTACTCGCTTTAATTTAAATATATTAGATTTGCGCGAGGTTTGAAAATTTTCAAAAACACCCTTTAAATAATGCGCCACAGGGCAGCTGTCAGGATAATATCGACAGCGATAATTTTGTGCAAGTAAGTCGATAAATTTTCTGAAGTTCTTTTTGCGAACTAGTTCATAGTAATGAACTAGTATCGATAACATACCGACTCAAATGAGGCACTATCGATGTTTCGTGCTAAACAATCGAACCACCGACGTCTGGTTACTTAATAAATATTTATTTTTATTTATTCTGTGAAAATTGAAACAAAACTTGTCTACGAACACTATGAGGCACGCCCAGTTCTTGGCCCGCACAGTGCTAGTGCAAAATAACAACGTGGAAGAGGCCTGCCGCCTGCTCAATCGCGTGCTGGGAAAGGAGGAGATTCTAGACCAGTTTCGCCGCACGCGTTTCTATGAGAAGCCCTTCCAGGTATGTGGGTGGACTGCCCCGTTGCTGCCCATGTTCATAGCTTAACATTATCATTCATTGATCCCTTTTAGGTGCGTCGCCGTGTCAACTTCGAGAAGTGCAAGGCCATCTACAATGAAGACATGAACCGCAAAATACAGTTTGTGCTCCGCAAGAACCGGGTGGAACCATTCCCCGGCTGCAGTTAGTTATGTTCCGTAGTGTTCTTAATGTAATAAATCTAAGAAAACTTGTTGGTAAATGGAGAATTTCTACAATGATTGGAATATTTGGGAACCTAAGTAACACTGAAACAGCAAGGAATATTTATAGCATTTCTGTTAAGCTGAGATTATGACATGCTCCTTACTACGTGATTCAGCAACCTTGTTATCGTTGCTTCATTGTAATGTGGCTCGGTTCATTCATTTATATTGAAAACTGAAGGGCTAGCTTATGTCGCTTGAGACAGACATGGCTGAATCAACTTTGCTTAACATCTTTATAAAAAGAATCGTCGAAGATGAATCTTTCTGTGCGTTAAAAAACATCTGACCTGCTGTATGTTATTCCTGAAACGTTAAGAGCAGGAGTATTCAAACAGTCTTCTTTAGTCAAAGCTTTTCAAAGCTTTCGTAACGAAGTCGTGACGAACACACACCTTGCTTCTGGACCTAGGTGAACAGGGTGGACGAAAGGTGTTTTAGGACATTCTGTGGGACGGTGGGTCGCCATTTTCTACTCAAAAAATTGTATTGGCAGGTGTGTTCTTACATATTATTTTAACGTATATTTTTTATGTTTTTATCGTGGCTGGCACTGAAATCACAATGCTGCGAGTGCCCTTTATATATATATAAATTGCACACATATGCTACAAAGAACGAGAAGGAGAAAATTTAGGTCCCTTAGAGAGCATCCTGAGCATCCCACCCGTTGTTTCTTGTACCTTGTCAAACTCATAGCACTAACGGTACTGCTTGGTTTGTACATTTTCTCCCCTCGAACGCATCGGACGTGTTTTCTTTGTAGTAAATCTAAGAGGTAACAATTCGAATGACTTTAAAAAGTTTTATCAA
Source organism: Drosophila bifasciata (assembly GCA_009664405.1). Lineage (NCBI taxonomy): Eukaryota > Metazoa > Arthropoda > Insecta > Diptera > Drosophilidae > Drosophila > Drosophila bifasciata. The sequence goes on from CM019044.1 coordinate 5,208,428, forward strand.
TTGCCAAATATTTGTAAATTTTACAAACCAAAGATATGTAGCATACTCTTCAGAGATATTGTGGAACGCTAACTTATTTGTTCGAAACACACTTTGTGTTTGCGGACCAGAGCGAGCGGGTTCTACTTTGTACATGTGTTTGTGTTTTTTGTATGTGTATGTGTGTGTGTGTGTGTGTGTGTGTGTATATGGTGCAATTGCAGCAGCGCGCTGCGAGCAATTGCCACTGTCTCTGGCGACCCTTTTATATCGCCCACAACTGGGATTCCAAAACGTGCTTAAGTGTTCCGTTGCTCCAATGACATCGATAATTCGCTTATGCGGCCAATTTACTCAATTCACACCAAAAGAAAAGCTTTCTGTGTGTGGTGTGTGCGTGTGTGTGTGTGTGATTCTGATGGCGCAGTGGGAGCAAAAGTTGGCATGTTTGGGGCTTTGTTGTTGTCCGCCTTTTTGACCCGCCTCTCTCTTTTCATACCCGGTATTCGTAGGATAAAAGGGTATATGCGTTTGTCAGATGTCCATTTTTTTAACAAGAGGAGGGAGGCCCTTGACACAGTAACTTATTATGGATATTCTTCATTAGTAGGATACTTTGTTTGGATTTTTGGTATCCTCCTTTTCGCTAATAAAGCTTAAGGATATTTTCTTTGGAAAGGCCTTCGCCTGTTGAATTTTAAATGGCTCCGACTAGGAAGTATCTTTTAGTCGGGTTGTTGATTACTGCGTTCCTACTTGGTTTTTTTTTTTACTGCTTTACTTTGGCCATTTTCTTGTTGTTTTCTTGTTTTATCGATTTCTTGTGTTATTTTTAGCGTGATTTGCATATGTATATGTATGTGTGTGTATGTGTGTGTGTGTGTTGTGTGTGTCCGGGGTGTTGTGTGTTTCCTTTTGGGGCCGTTACATCTTCGTGCATGCTGGTGTTGGGGTGCTCCTAATCGAGTCTTCGCTGGTAATCGAATAAACTACGTCTAATGCGACTTTCAGATCGACAATACGCGGCATGTTTACAAGCAACTTGGTGGCCATCTTCCTGCTGGCGTGCTTCGGCCTAGCGCAGGCCTACCCGGCCCTGCTGCCCTATATCTACAGTGAGAAACGAGATCCCACACCGTCGTGGACCCATGGCTAATCAAACTCCGTCCCTCCCACAGATCCCTCACACCAAGTCCATGCCATTAAGCGAAACGATGGGGTCTTTCCCCAAATAGAGGACGATGTCGGCGAGCTGGACCAGCTGCGGAATGAGCAGATGAGTGTGAGCAAGCGGCAGCATGACGGCAGCACCGCCCGCACCAGCACCACTACCAAGGAGAGCGTTGAGGAGGGTGCCGCCGCCGCCGCCCCCGAGCCCCATCAAGGTGCGAACGTGAACATCATGCCGGACCTGGAGCGTCAGCTGGAGGTGGCGACGCCGCTGATATCGACCACAACTACCACCAGTACCTCTGCCACGACCACAACGGCCATGTCGAAGGAGGAGAGCGAACGCTCGCAGCTGGAGGAGCCGAAGACGGCCATCAAGACGGTGGTCGAGCCGACGGTTCATGCCAAGGTAAGCCCCATCCCAGCACCCAGCCCTCCTCCCAGTCGGTAGTCTGGCTTGCCTGCTCTCCCTCTCTGTCTCTCTTACGCCTTGTAAACACCAAATGTGTCTTTTGAAAATCCAAGTGTATATCCACGAAACCACCCAAAAACCAACAGGCATTTTACGGTGCAGCTCGTCTAGCCTTCGGCCAGAATCCGGAGGTGTTGCCAACATCTTCTACGACGTCCACAAGCACCACAACGACAACCACAACCACAACGCCCGCACCACCTGAGCAACCACAGCCCGAACCCGAACCCGAGTCCGAGGCCGAGTCTAAACCCCAAGCAGCACCCGAATCTGAACCGGAATCTGATCAGGAGCCCGAATCCGAGGCTGGAGCGGATGCGGCCGACCCAGAAAATACGGAGGCAGCCGCAGCGGAAACCGAACTAACAGCCCTGACACCGCCCAAGGTGCCAGAACCACACAGTCACGATCATGACGTCAACAAGGAGACCATTGGGGACATCATCTTCGATGTGGTGGCCCGGACATCCGGAGTCCGGAGATCTAGCGCGCCGAAGATAACGGCCAAGGTTTTTATGACAAATCGATAAGAGATAACCAAAATCCGATCATCGATCACAGACCATTGACTGATTGGCAATAGAATTGGCAAATTTCAGCGAAAATTTCTTCTCAATGCAATCATTTATAAAGCTTCCCTTTCTTTGGGCCCTTGCTTATCGAATTTTTGTTTGCGAATTTTATTCCAGACGGTCCAGGGTCTACTGCACAGTCCCAATGGCCAGTACTCCTCATTCGATATGGCTCAGTATATATTCTGGACGGGCGACGAGACGGCTGTGGTCAAGGCAGTGGAGGAACTTGTCAGTGGCAGAGTGGTTGGTTATCTCCAGCAATCTAAGCAATATTCTGATTCTCACACTTTTCTTTCTGTCTACTCAGATTACTCGTGAGAATGCTCTCAAGTTCTTGCAGGACATTCGGCTGGGCATTGAGTTTCTGCAGCGATCCTATGCCAATCGCATCTTCCCCGAGGAGGTCCGCCAGAACCAGCTGAAGCGACATAGTCCCCCCAGCACCACAACCCCATCCACAACGTCCACAACAACAACAACAACTACGAGTACCACGAGCACAACCACGGAGAAACCCTTCCCGGATGTGCATGCACCCCAGGCAGGAACTGTACCAGTGAAAACTTTCGATAGCTTTAATTTCTGGAACAAGCTGAAGGACATGGACAATGAGGCGCAACAAGGTGGAAATCATACTGAAATATAAGTCATACCCAGTCTTTCGTTAATCTTACACAAATTTCTTAGATCTAACGGACTATGACGAGGGTCGGGCCAAGATAGTGGAGTATCTTTACAACGAGTACTCCCTGGAGGAGATCCTCTACAAGCTGGCAAAGGTAACAACACTGACTTAGTTTGTTCTCTTAAACGATTGATGATTATCTTGCTGTTGAATTAGGTGATGTTTGCCCAGTCCCTGGCCCATGGCTCCGATGAGGCACAAATGGAGCTGCAGAAGCTGACCGAATTCCTGGAGCATGAGGGCAATCTGGGCGTCATACCCATTGATTTGCAGAAAAAAGTGTTACGTGAGTGAATCTAAGCACTAAGACAAGATCAATAATTGAAACTCTCGATTAAATTGCATTGCAGGAGTGCTGCTTAGCGCCTTGTCAGACACATTGACCGAACATCCGGAATTGCTGCCGGCAGCGCGCGTCAATCTGGCCAATCCGTTTTACAGGCTTCCAATGCATACTCCCAGCCAGTAGAGCAAAAGTTATCAGAATTAATATAAAATCTATCTATATATATATACATATAAATCAATCTATATAAATGTATACATGCATAATCCACATCAGCTATTAGCGATCAAAACAGATTTGAAGATGCGCTCTCTCGGAATTGCCTAAGGACTCTTTGATTAGGTCTTAGTCCTATGTTATGTATTAACCAATCGATTGGCACTTCCAAGTTGATTTATGGGGGATATGTACTTATCCTACGTGTAATATAGCAAAAGATTATCGTGATATATATTTTATTTTTTTGAATGTGTCAGGCAGAGACAGAGATAAACCCCTTTATTACCAACAGAGAGAGACTTGCCGCACTTTGAGCTTTTAAAACAGAGAGTAGAATATTTACTGCATAGAAAATTTGGTACACTTGCTTATATTTGATATGAGTTAGTTAGGAACAATGAGGTTGAGGTCGGAGTATCTTTGGTTATTTGGTGGAATGGTAAATGTAACGAAGCAGGAAAGGGCTCTGAGTCCGCATATATCAGTAGAGCGAATATACACAGCAGCAGCAACAACAGTAGCAGACACAATAATAATAATACCTATTATATGTTCTCCCCTCAGTAATTGAGCATTTGTGCATTATTAATGGATTGGTTAACCGATTGAATGTTTGTGTGTTACATATACGATATGCAAATAAGAACTAGAACCTGTATCAAGAAATATCGATTATACACTAAAATACATATTATATATATACTATATATATTAAACATGAGTGTAATCTCCTCTACTGGTCCTTTTTGGGCTCCGCTGGCTTGTCCAGCAACTGGTTGATGCGCTCCTCCGTCAGCGGCTCGTTGCTGTTGAAGAGCTTCTCGATCTCGGCCCGCTCATCGTCGCCAATCTCCTTGGCGTACTGCTTGGCCATTTCCTCCAGCCGCTGTTGGTTCTTCTTCAGGTGCCCCGGCAGCCAGAATACAGTCTGCACCATTCTGAAAGTGAAAACCCCGTGGCTACAAGAAGGCTACTTTCAGCAGGCGGACTCGCGCTTACTTGAGCAGTATGAATCCACAGAAGGCCAGCAGTAGGCACAGCCCAGATGTCTTCAGCATGGTCCAGTAGTCCACCATTACTTGCTGATTCTTCATTTTGGTATTCCTTTAGGCTAGTTGCACACCAAACACGTCAAAAATGTTACTGAGACTGTCATATGTGTGGAGGACGTTTCGGATATGTCCCACACAGGAGACAATGTTGTGGTCAGGCGTCGCCATGGGCAGCCAGCCCAAGGCATACGTGTATCAGACAGTAGGCCCCCAATCATATGTGGTCGGCAGAAATCAATATCCAATTTACTTTGATTTCAGTTAAAGGCCGTGAAAAGAAGTACTCCCCTGGCCGCTTGGGGTTTGGCAAGCCCTACCTCTCATCCAACATGTGACCAAGCCAATACATAGCATCATCAGATCCCAGCAGCATTCCAGCTAACGAAGTGCGCACAGAAATTTCTGTGAAAGTGTGTCGTCTTTTGTAATCGCACTTTCTATTTTTAACAGTTATCGCTGCATAACTGAGTTTATATAAAAACAAAAGCCAGTCAAAATAAAATATATGGTTGCGCGGACTAATGGACTATAAAATACCCCCGCTAGTAAAAATAGTATTTGATATTACGGAGGCAGTTGGGGTGGATCTTAAACTCTTGCGAGTATTTCTTACTCATTCCAAGACTTCAAAAATTTGAAGACTCTGAAAATTTTTCTAGTATTTGTATCTATATATCCAAAAAACAGACAAATATGTGTATAACTTGTTAGGGATTATATATACAAATTTTCAAGTGAAATAATGGATTTGAATTGGTTATAACAGGAATCTTCTTTATTGCTTTCTTTGCCATATATCTCGCAATATATTGACAAACAATCAGTGGGCTAGAGTTTCCGGAATTTCTTAGGGAAGCAACTGAATTTCGTACCCTTCCCAATACATCACGCCAGACATCATACCTGTTGCATCTATCTAAAACAAATCTAATACGCCCTTGAACTCCATTTGAGTGCGGGGTATCAAAATAATAATTGAAAAATGATAAGAAAATCAGGTGCTGGGTTAGAAAATCAGGTGCTGGGGGGGTCCTGGTCTTCGATCGTAAATTAGAAACCACAGATTTCAATCAAGAACAAGAAACTGATTAGACCAAAGTCTGTCTATCTCTCTGCATACTATACTATATACTATACTATATTTCACTGATTCGGGGGGGTCAGTACGTAATCGAACACGCTTCAGTCGCTTCTATATCAGCAGACAATAAATCTGATTGCGGCCAACTAGTCGTATCTGAAGATAATGGTCAGAAGACCCCCCTATAAAAGGAGCAATCGGAAGGTGTTCGGACCACAGTTGAGCAATGAGACGAATCCTACAATTATCCATAGTACTGATCGGCCTGGGGCTGGTTCTGGCTGGAAGCCGACCCATCTCCGACTGCGTAAGTCTACAGGGGAAGTCCGACTGTGGGGCAGTTCTGATCTCAGACATTATTCTAGGGCGAGCGCATCCAGGACGATGGCTATCCGATGGAGCGGCATAAGGTGACAACCAGCGACAGCTACGTCCTGACCATGCACCGCATCCCCTACTCCCCAAAGACGGGCAACACCCCCAACAGACCCGTGGCCTTTCTGATGCACGGCATGCTCAGCTCCTCCTCCGACTGGGTGCTGATGGGACCCGGCAAGGCGCTGGCCTACATCCTCGCGGACGCTGGCTACGATGTCTGGATGGGCAATGCGCGCGGCAACACCTACTCCAAGGAGCACAAGTACTGGCCCACCTTCTGGCAGGTCTTCTGGGACTTCAGCTGGAACGAGATCGGCATCTACGACGTACCCGCCATGATTGACTACACCCTGAAGGTCACGGGACAGCAGCAGGTGCAGTACGTGGGCCACTCCCAGGGCACCACCGTGTACCTGGTGATGGTTTCCGAGAAGCCCGAGTACAACAACAAAATCAAGTCCGCTCATCTGCTCGGTCCGGCCGCCTACATGGGCAACATGAAGAGTCCCATGACGCGCGCCTTTGCCCCCATTCTCGGCCAGCCCAACGCCTGGCCCGAGCTCTTCGGTTCCATGGAGTTCATGCCCAGCAGCCAGTTCAAGCAGGATCTGGGCATCGAGATGTGCCAGGCCACCTCCCCCTACGCAGAAATGTGCGCCAACGAGATCTTCCTCATCGGTGGCTATGACTCCGAACAGCTGGATTATGTGAGTATAATTTCTCAGAGTTTAAGATAAGTCGTATTAGTCAGCTCCGTCTGTCCGTGATCTTCTGAATCTAAGACCCCATAACACTTAAGTACCACTACTTGAGCTTTCGCTCTCTCCCAGTGTGGCTTAGTAAAGCTCAACTCTCGCCCTGACCTGAATACCGGCTACCCTGCCGATATATCCATAAATTTATTCCTATGAATATTTCTAATGTGAAATTATTTTCAGGAACTACTGGAGCATATCAAGGCCACCTCTCCGGCAGGTGCTTCTATCAACCAAAACCTTCACTTCTGCCAGGAGCACAACTCGGGCAAGTTCCGCAAGTTCGACTACTCCGTTGTGCGTAATCCCCTTGAGTACGGATCCTACTTCCCCCCCGACTACAAGCTAAAGAACGCCAAGGCCCCCGTCATGCTGTACTATGGCGCCAATGACTGGATGTGTGACGTGAGCGATGTGCGACAGCTGCGCGACGAGCTTCCCAACATGGCCCTGGACTACCTGGTGCCCTTCCCGAAGTGGGCGCATCTGGATTTCATCTGGGGAACGGAGGCCAAGAAGTACGTGTACGACGAGGTCTTGAAACAGATGCGGGCCCACGAATAGGTTTACTGATCCGACAATAAATTCAATGCGTGCGAAAGTACACTCGTGTTCACTCTACTTGGATGACCGCCCGATAGGACATCTTCAGGTGGTCCTCCTTTAGCAGCTTGCTCTCGATGCTGTAGTAGCCGGGCACCAGCAACTTCTTCAGCAGATGCACGTCCAGCGGATAGTCCTTGACATGGTAGTGCTCCGGCGGCAGTGGACAGGCGTCCGGATGGGGTGCGTTCGAGTGCTCCTTCAGTTTCTCGTACAGGAACTCTTTGTAATAGGTCTTCATTGCATCGCAGACGGGGAGGGGTGGCAGGTTTAGGAACTCCTCGTACTCCTCATCGGGGTCTTGGGCGCGGTTGATAAGAAAGTGGATCTGCAAGAGATATGCCCATAATCGAAGGAAGGGAGTGAGGAAAGCAGCCTCAAAGGTAGTGAACTGCGAGATCCTCCTTGGCAAGCCACTGAACCCTTCATAAAGAGCTGAATCCATACCTTCCATTCATTGTCGATGGTCACGAGTTGCTTCAGCTCGCCGCTGGCCAAGAGCATGTTCTCCTCGCCCTCGGCTATGCGCAAAAAGCTCTCCAGATCGTCGTTGTCTTCGTGTAGCTTCTCCAGGCTGTGCAGCCTCAGTGTTCGCTTTGCCTGAACTCGGATGGGGCTGGCGGCCAGCAGGACCAGAACCAGAACCAGCAACTGGTAGACAGACCCGGCAGAAGAAGTCATTTCACTGTTGAGTGTACGCCAACTGGTGGGGCCTTATAAGGATCTCGCTGAAATGAAATTTCCGCCTTGTACCGGAAGCGAGCTTGTTCGGGGAGTGTCGATTGATAAGTGATATATGTAGTTCCAATTCGTTTTGGCTTAGTTTATTTAATTATTGCATGACAGACAGTCTTTACACAGAAAGCAACAACAGCCAGAAGCCCATTTATAAACAATTAAAATATTAAAATATTTAATTACTAATAGCACGGCAATGATGAATGAAGTATGGGCAACGAGCTCCGCCGGTATGCGACGGTAGATGGGGCCTCTAAAAGCTAAAAATCATTTGAATTGCAACAATAAAAGCATCTTTTAACGGTTAACATTTGGCTAAAACTAAATTATTTTCTGTAGTGAAGTGTCGTTCGTGTTGTTAAGTAATTGCAGCTGGAATGTTAGCATTGCGATCGGGAGTGGGAGTGGGCCAGCAATGGGAACACCTTACGGCCAGCTTATTGCCTAATAGGAAACCATTTGGGACCCAGCCCCAGTTAACTGGACTTCTCGTAGCCAAAGTTGAGGCGCAGCTGCTCCAGGAACACGAAAGTGATGACCGTGTGCGGGCCCAGGCGCACAAAGGCCGGAATGTAGCCCTTGAAGAAGCCCATCGGACCCAGCTTGGCCGTGTGCCGCACGATGTCCCAGAGGCCGGTGTACTCGCCCGGCTTGGCGTTCATGGAGCGCGTCTTCAGCACGTCCAGCGGCTGGGTCAGGGTGGTGGCTATGGCGCCGGCCACAAGCGAGGCGGTGAAGTGCGTCGCCAGGTTGTCCTCGAAGTAGGGCGTGGCCAGCAGGTACACCTTGGTCTGGTCGTAGAACGCAATCTGCCCGATGGTCATTAGGATGCCGCGACCAGTCGCGGTGGTGGCGCCAGAGAAGAGGCGTGCGAATCCCTCCAGCCGGTACACCTTGATCAGGCCATCGATGGCATTCTTGTAGCTATAGGGGATATAAATCATTGATTAGATTTGGGCAAATCCCCTAGAGAATCTTGAGGAACTACTTACTTTCTTCGCTGGTCAGCCGGGAGCTTCACATCGTTCTGCATCCGGACATTGACCATGTCGGCGGGTGTGCCCACAATGCCGCCAGCCAGGCCCGACAGACCCGCCAGGGCAATCTTGCCGGCAAACGTGTCCGTCTTGATGTACTCCTTGCCCACCTCGTAGACGCCGAAGCGTGTCGTGGAGTAGGTGAGCTGCCGCAGCATGGAGGCAGAGAGTCCGCTGTAGAAGGCGAGCACACCCTGCTCCTTAATGATCTTGGGGACCAGTTGCAGCACGGACAGCTTGCCCTGTTGCGTCTGCAGCGTGACCTTGATGAGGTCAAGTGGATGGGTGCAGCAGGCAGCGCCAGCGCTGGCCAGGCCACCGAAGTACCATCGCGACTGCTTCTGCTTGGTGGTCATTTCGTCGGAGTGTGGACTTCAAAAGTGTTAGCTGGAATGGGAATCGTGGAGAACCATTTAATGCCGATCCAATCCATTTCAGCCTGGTTTTACCTAGTAAAACGTGTCTTAATTGCATTCGAAAAGAGGCTATATCCTATCGCGGGACGGCATTTTAACTACATTTAGCGGCGGCAGAGGTGTTATGTCATGATGGAGCACGAAGCACACGCAGGAACACTGACGAGAAGGCAGGCTCCAGCGGGAACAGCTGACCCGTGATGTCAGCGGTGCCTGGAAGCCTCAGCTTTAAGCTCTGACACTGCGCGCGCGCGCGCAATTTGAAATGCCGCCAAAGAGAATGCCGCTTTGCGCCTAACAGCACACTGTTTGCGCTCAACAGCACATTTCCCGGGCTCAACAGTACGATGTTATCCAACAGCTGATGATGCGAGCGTCTACGGTCATACTTTCTATCACCAACAACATGTTTTTTTTGCCAAGTTTTTAAATCTAAACTAATTTAGCTTTAAAAGTGCATCTTCCCAGTCTTGGAACTGTTCCCGAGTTTCGCGTGCCCGCCTATTCCACTGGTAAGTGCTTGCAACGAGTGTGTGCTGCCCCTGAACTTGCGCAACAAGTCGCCATTGCCGGTCGTCACTGCCCTTTCCCACAAGTCTGCAAGGTTTTTGTCGGTCGAGCGTCTCTAGTTTCTGTTATAAGTCTACGCTGCTGTTTTCGCACCTTGGACATAAGCCCCAGAAGAATTCATGTGCACAGAGAGACAGAAAGAGAGAATGAGAGAGTGAGAGTGATAGAGTTTTCAGAATTGTTAGTACTGTTAGTGCTACATACTCGTACTCAGACTACATACAAATGCACATACTTGGTTATGTACAGATTATGTACATTCTACCTATGTATATTTGTATATATACTCGTATCGGTTAGATCGGACAATAATGATAAGAATGTTTATCATTATTTTTTTATTTGTGTACAAAGTGAAGACATTTATCAGCAATTAAGATATTTCTATTTTGATATTTTCTGCCTTTACATCGATTTCATATAAAATACCTCTTTTAGTTGCATTTTGCCCGCTAGGTACAGTCCAGAATCCATAACACAATATCGACTGAGCCAATCCCTATCACGTTTCCAACTCATGTTAAACTAAGCTTAGACTCTCGTTCCACATGTGAAATATCTAAATCGAATAGAAGAGCCATGCTGGGAAGAACTTAGAACCATTGCAGAGTAAAATTTATATTCAGAAATGACTTGTGGCATTGACTTTGGTTTTTGTCAGAAAACACTAAATATTAGGATCGATCGGTAGTCAGACAATATTAGGATTGGTAGAAGGTACCCAGGGGTTCCGTCTTTGCATACCCTGGATATTATTTCATGCTTTCGCAGCCGAGACTAGCTTTTCGTTGTTTTACCAATACTTTAAGAGCTAATTTAATTAAATCTTACTATAGTTTCGAACCACACTGTTGCTTAGATCTAAAGTAAAGTTTGATTAGGTTTCCAAAAGAAATGGGCCAATAAATCGATGTGACTACAGTTTCGTATCCATTCCAGGCGGTACCAATCTTTATAAGCCTTCCAGCACTTATCGCCACTCGACTTGTTGGTTGGGTAGCCCATGTTTATGGATTGATACCATGTTTACCATTGATCGAAATCCCAGCCGGCAACATTATTGTTAGCATGTGTTTGTTTTCCCGGCCCGGCCCTGCCCGGCCCTCTATTTATTTATTCAATTACTATGTATGTATGGGGGATGTGCGGGTAGGGTATGCCTGCAGGAGGGAGGGAAGCATCCTCCACGTGCGACGATTGCTCCATAAATTAGATGCAGACAACAGAAAACTTTTTGCCAAACTGTTTTGTTATTTTTGTGCGGTTTCGGTTTATTCTTGTCCCTGGCTGACTGAATTTTATCTGAATATAAAACTGAATGCTGGTCAAAGTCGAATCAATAACGAACGAATGGCGGGTATCACATGATCCGCTGCCATAAAATAAAATGTTGTTTTGCTGAACCGAGCCCCCAAAATATACAGTTGATACAGTTTCTTCCACTTGGAAACAGCTGATTTTGGGGGGCCTCGCACGCGTCGCCTAGCCTAGATTAGATCATTAAATCTGGCACGCAACATCGCGTGATAATTCAATGATTCCTAGGGAGATTATCTATTTGTCTGTTGGTTTAAGAGCCTTCTCGCGCTACCGCTAAATTGAATAATAAACTGAGTAAAATTGCATATTTAAACGACTGCATTTGTCGCTTGCAATTCTGCAATTCTCTCTCTCTACCCAGGGGAGAAGAAGAGCGCCGGTCACAGCTGATCTGAAATTTACCTTGAACGAGAAATGCTGCCGTGTGTGTTTCCTGTGGTTCTTGTTTGTGCTGCTGCTGCCGCTTTCCCTTAAGACTTTTTGTATTAAGTTTTATATTTTGGCAACACCACACCAATACACGAGTACACACGCTGAAGAGAGCGCAGCGCGAGAGCGAGAGCGAACCGGGACGGAGGGAGCGAGCGACGACCTCAGTACGTCATTGCTGTCCACGAAAACTGGTCTGGGGTCTGGGTTCTGGGGTTGGTCAGGCCTGCTGCTGCTGCTGCTGCTGGAGGCTAGGCGCGGACGTAGACGTAACGTAACGGTCGAGCACAGAAATCGTACTGATCACCGCCATCGGAGCCGACACATCAGCCGGCTGGCAGCAGACCCCAGACCCTACACATGCGCTCTCGCTCCGACTCTGGATTTGTTTTATCGCCCGCCGAGGTGGCAGCGCGGTCAAGGCGGGCGCACTTGGGAAGTGTTCTGGGATCGGGGTTCGGGATCAGCTTAGTTAGTTAGTTGTCAGACTGCTGGTTCGCCAGTCAGAAGCAGAAGTGGAAACGCCGACACAAAGAGTGGCACGGACAAATAAAGAGTGAGAGAGACGACTGGGCAGAGAGAAAGCTAAGCAGGCGGTTGGAGAACGGGAGAGAGAGAAACAAAAACTGGTGAGAGCTTTTTATTACGGCGCGCTTGCTCTCCAAGCTTCGTGTGTATGTGCGTGCATTATGATTGTACAATAAGAGAATATAAACATATAGACATTCTGTGTAATTACTCAAGAATGGAGTGGAATCGAATCGAATCGTTTGCACTTCCCCCACGCCGCACACAAAAGTGTGTAAACTTTTTGCTGGCCACCCAGCATATACCATTATCTCCGAGTTCATTATCAAATCCACCCACATCCTCACTTCGTCATACAGAAGCTATGTGGAAATACATAACCGTTTCCACGCCCCAGTGCGAGTACATCTGTTGTACGTCATCAGAGGAAATTCAGGCATGTGCCTGTCTATGCCTTCCCAAAATACGCCCAAGGTAAAGGGCATTAATCATGTGACGGACATCAGCTCATCATTTGACTCGAAAAAATGTAATTAATTAGGAGTTACATATTTATACGGAAAAGTTGAAATTCCTGGCCATTCCTCTAAACATTCCTGGACATTATCTTTAAAGAAGAAATAATGATATTTATTTATAAATATGAACTTGTGAATACCAAAATTTCTCTAAAGCAGAGGACATGCTCTCTTTGCAAAATTCAAAAAAATGAGAATACATTAACTTATTATCAGTTCTGTTATTTTGACCGCAATTGTATTGCACAAATGTAGCAAGACGAGTATTTGCACAAGAATCAAAGCTCATAGTTGGTTTTAAATGCATTTCGGAGTCAAGGTTTAATTAGAATGTTTTTGTTTGCCTGTGACTTTCTGGCACTGTAAACAGCCAGGCGCTTCTAAACACCAAATCGTTTACTAAGCCTGCAATCTGGTGAACGGATTCTTGAAGATATGAAGATACTAGGTAGCGATAAGAGCCGTGTTCCGTATGCCCGAATGAATTGGCAAATATATTTTCATCAGCTATTATTATGGATATGCTTAAAGCAAATTCAAATATTTCCTCGCACATTTTCAGTACATGTCGCCCCATTAACACTTTTTAGTGAGTGCCGGCTTTTTTTTTTAGCAACTTTTGCCCAAGTGCTAAGTTCTGTTTGAATAAAACTTTGGGCATTGTATTATTTAGTTGCCGCTTTAGCCAAGTGTTTACAACTTAGCTGTAAGAATAATAGAATTCAGAATAAAAGCTTAGCAAAAAGCTTTCTTTCAGGAGCTTTGCGTCTGAAATTTGAGTTTGTCGCTGCTTGATCCAACGGCCCATTAGCTCAGTTGGTTAGAGCGTCGTGCTAATAACGCGAAGGTCGCGGGTTCGATCCCCTCATGGGCCAGACTTCATTTTTTTTCTTTTTTAATATTATAAATGGTGAATAATTTATTGTTGGGGACTGACACATTTTCCCGCACTCCACCTGCTAGTAATTGGCCGATTTCTGTCTACGAGTGCCCCTGACAGTCGTGATAAAGTGACAAAATGTAGATTCCTTAATTTTCATCTTGTTCTTTTTCGCCTGCTCAATAAATTACTGAGAAGTTGTTGCTCCGGTCAAGTCAAGTGTTTTAACCTCCTTGGCCAGACGGACACGTGACCCGCTGCTTAATTAATTGAACTCTTTTGATGGCATTTATAAATTGACTTTCCCCATCCATTGCAGATCTTTCGACGTGATGGCCACCTCAGTGCTGTTAGCTTGCGGACTGAACGAGCAGAAGCTGCCGGGATTCGTGCACATCAGCGAGGAGTCCAATGTGGACGGCAGCTTCCTGATCAGCTGCATTCTGGGCCAGCGGCTGCGTATCTCGAACGCGGGCACCCTGCTCGTCTGCCTGCAGCACCACTACCAGCACTACTTCAACGCGGGCATGCGTCTGGGCTACAACACGAACATCTTCCAGGGCAAGACCCTCAACGTGATCGACGTGCTGAGCGACATGGCCAGCGAGGGCCTCGCCTGCAAATGGCTGAGGACCCCGGATGGACTGACACTGACGGAGCAGCTGGTGGAGGACATACGGGCCCAAGTGGAGAGCAACTATGCCAATCGCAACAGCTACACCATACTTATCGACAATCTGTCCATCCTGTTCAATCTCGGTGCCAGCAAACTGCAGGTACAGCAGTTTTGCCAGGACCTCGCTTCCCTGGCCAAGGAGCGCGACAATCTGACGGTCATCACCAAGCTGAGCAACAGCGACATCTACCAGCCGACGGACAACAATGTGGCAAAGCTTGGCCAGTTGCACATTCAGGTGGTGCGGCTCAAGAGCGGAGTGTTCCGCGAGGTCGATGGCAAGCTGCTGATTGAGCGGGTCCTCGACGAGGGCAGCTATGCGTGCGAGGAGGCACGCAAGGAGGTGCTCTACAAGGTCAACGATCGCAATGTCAAAGTGTTTACCCCCGGCGAGGTTGGCGTAAAAGTCTAGCCGCGTTCCAAGGTTCCACGTCCGAGGTCCGAGCTCCGAGCTGCGTGCTCCGCGCTCCCATTTGATATGATTATTTGTATGAATTTTAATAAAGCCATTTTTTTGTATATTCTGAGATCCGCAGACAAAGTTTCAATCAGGCATCGCAATACGCCCTCTCGTCAATGTCGCTGTCCGTCTGTTGTTTTTCCTTCGTTCGTTGTAATTGCTTTTGTCCTTCTGCTATCTGGTGGCATCTGTTGACGTCACCCGGCACATTGATGAGGGAATAATGATGAATTTATGTCTGGTCACGATCAATAAAGGACGAGTCGAGTATAAATGACTTTACAGCAGCCGGCCATCGGAGACCATCGCAAGACCCAATGCCACGCCAAGCGGACCCAAAAGTAAGGTTCAGCGCCAGAAAGTTTCGAGGCCCCCGCCAATATGGTAAAGTACGTCGCCGCCGATAATAAAAACAATAAAAACAGGCAATTGAATTTTACCAAACCACGCAGAAAAAAAGTTGATTAACTGCGCTTCAAATGTGCTTGGATGGCACACAGACATTCGGGGTCCTCCGCATCGCACAAGATTTATTTATATCTGCGATTTCTTTGTACTGGATTGAGTTTCGCCATCCCAAATGTCCCATCGGCTTGTTAATTGTGGAAAGTTATTCCCATCTTCACAGTCACGGGGTTTGTCGTCCCTTGAGCGAAAAAATCTCCGCAAGAAATTTGATATTTTATTGTCTGAGAAGTAAAGTTAATCTTTTTGAACTTGATTAATGTGCATTCCATTTGAATGTGAAACCTCGCGCTTATTCTAAGTATCAGCTAACATGGCTGGCTATCCGATATGTTACCAAAAATAACTATTTATTCCCGTACTCGAAGAGTAAAAGGGTATATTGTATTTGTGCTAAAAGTGGATGTGTGTAACATAGAGAAGGAGTAATTTCCGACCATATAAAGTATATATATTCTTGATCAGCATCAATAGCCGAGTCGATATAGCCCCTGTCTGTCCGTCCGTCTGTCCGTCTGTCCGTCTGTCCGTCTGTCCGTCCGTCCGTCTTGTTTGTCGCCCATTGCTCGAAGGCTAAAAGAGATAGAGCAACCAAATTTTTTTCCAGACTGATGTGTACTCTCACCCTAGAAAAAAGTTTCAAAATTTCGCCCCGCCCACTTCCGCCCCCCACAAAGGGCGCACATCTGTGGCGGCCACAATTTTGAAAAATAACACAAAACTAAAAATGCAGAATCATAGAGACAGCCCATATCTATCAGGGGCCCAAATCTGAATCGGATCGGATCATTAATATAGCCACAATAGAGGCAAATATACACAAAAACTTCGCTCCATCCCTTTCGCACTCACACAAAATCGAGTCGATTTGGTTTTTGTATTTTGTGTAGCCTGGATCTCAGAGACTATAAGAGCTAGAGCAACCAAACTTTTGGCCAAGACTCCTGTGATACCAAACCTGAACAAGTGTATTTCAAAATTTCGCCACGCCCCCTTCCGCCCCCAAAAGACAAAATCCACAATTTTGAAGATAAAAATGCAGTTTTGTAGAGAATGACCATATCTACCAGATTCCCGAATTTGGTTCAGATCGGATCATTATTGTAGCCACAATGATCAAATGAATTTTCAGAAGCAATTCCCCACTCCAGCAACATAAATCATTTATTGGGGTTGATTGTGGCTGCAGCTTCTCTCACACGAACACTCACGCTCAAACATGCTGCCTCGTGCAGTGTACGTGTGTTGTTGTGGGAACTGATGTAGATGATGTAGATGTAGATGTCGATGACAGATGTAGCAAAAAATGTCAAATGTAAAACTGATAAAACATTTTAAAATTCCACATAAATCACTGAGTACGGGTATAAAAAGTAGAGTCGCGTTCGAAGCGACTCCGTACGTTCTCTCTCGTTTTATTTTAAAATTTACCCAAAATATAACTCGAAATTCCACCACAAACAAAGGAGATTTTCTTAACACCTAAAATTGTGTTCCAAGGTTCCTAGGAACATCTCACATTCAAGGAAACCCGCAAAAGTCAGCATTTTTGAACACTTGTGGCCTTCATTGTGTTCTTTCGTGGGGAGCTACAATTTTGTTTTCATTAATTTCGCATCGAAGTCCCCCCCCAAATGGCGACCAGAGCCTGTCATGCGTGAATCGGGAATTGCATTTCTGCGTGGCATACCATACACGAAGATATTGCCTTTAAACAAACCCCACAGATGAATTCATTAATTACGCAAATGCTTTTGTGCACCGGAGCGCTAAGGGTTCCCCTATTGGAAGTTATCCGCGTGGACGAGGACGAGTACCCCCAACCCAACCCCCATACTAGTGGCACCCAATCGCAAAATTTGTGCTGTCGAATTCGAGATGGTTGGAAAAGTGTGTGTGTGTGTGCAGGCGACTGAGGAGTGTCTGCTGCTGTGGATGTGGAAGCGGAAGCACACAGTAGTATGTATATGTGTTCAGGTCGGGGGAGCAAATCCAATTGCCGGTTCGCCCTTAGTCGCATCAGAAGCAACATGCGGGAAGTGGGTGTAATGACTGTGCCCAAAAAATGACATGAAGTACGAAAAGGATGTTACTTTAAGGGCGGGCGCCTTTCTATGAGCCATGCTAATAACACTGCCTGCCGCCATATACAATATTTCCCGTTGCATACGCCGTACTTTCGGGCACCGCCGGAAATGAACAGGCCACAGACGAGTGCTTGCAGCTGCCCAAAAACGAGGCACATACCCGTACTGGCATTTACGAATATGTAGATGTGGGCTTTACCATGTGGGACCACGAACTGGCGACAATGGCGACAGGGCGCGGAGTGGAAATGAACAAAAAAAGAGACCAAAAATTGTGCGCATCCCATAATTTATTCACATAGGAACGTCATAAACATAAACTTGGCTCGCCGGCCCCCCGGCCTTTCATCAATGATAATAACGTCGTATTAGTGCGGTCCGGCCTGGAAATTGGGAGAGCCAACCCAATTCGAGTACAATGACCAAGGCAAAACGAACACACAGGCACAGACAGAGCCACAGACACCAACACCTACGTCAGCCTAGGGCTCGACATCATCCGATATTCTTGCTCAACCCCCTCCAGGCACTCACCCTTCTCAACTGAAAAAAAGGGCATCAATTTTTTTAAGGTCCTGGCCTAAGCTGTAGCTTGCCAGCTGATATGGCGCCATATCTTTCGATTTTCATCGCCACTTTGTCGTTGGCGCTGAGTTATCGACAGCTCTCCCCGCTTGGGCCATCATCTTTTTTTTGTGCCCCCCCCCACAAGGCGTATGTGTAATATTTATTTAACTACCGCACACACTTCAGATACTTTGGGCTTTAAAGCTCAACAGCAACATCCTTTGGCATCATATGAGCTCAACTCAACTCAACTCTGGCGGTCTGGCCAGAGCCAAACTCCAAGACAAGTTGTTTCCCGAGACAAGATAAGCAGCATAAATCTATATATAAATGGCTAAAAGGCAAATCAGTTTGCCAGCGCACTTGAACTTTTTCACTTTTCTACAAGTATTATTTGAATGGTTGTTACATATGTACATATATATGTTTTTTTTCATATGTTAGTTTTTGCATTATATCCATTAAAAAAAAGTATAAACAAACAACTCTTACATAGTACATAGTAAATCATTTATTAAACATAAAACATGAGCGGAAGTTGCCATTTCAGTTGCTGAGCAGCAAGTGGCCTTGGCCTAGGATTAGTTGTTAATATTTTATATTCAAGTATAAGCTGGAATTTCTAAGCTTTAATTCTGGCATAAAAAAAAACATTTTCATTGAGATTAATTGAGAAAAAAAATTGGAAATTTTCAGTGCGAGTATTTGCATACAGGCTAAAATTTGTATCCTTCAATATTTGCCATCATCAACATTTCTTGGTAATCCCGATTCTCGGAACGTATAATTTTGTTTTATTTTTGGCGCACAGTTTGGTTTTTGCAGTTTAGTTTAATTTCATTTGGCTCGACGGAGCGAGATGGGAAAAACACAAGGAAAATGCATGCAATTTCACTAATTCAATATGAACATTTTCGTCGTGTGCTGGCTGGCTGGCAAAAAAGGAAGAAAAAGGAAAATTGTCAACTGTTTAGAGGGTCCTTTGTGCTCGTTTTCCCCGCCCCTCCCCATCTGCTGCACGAAAAACTTTTTCCCTGGCTTGCCGTTTTCAACATGACTTCCCGTTCCCCCCACCTCCCGGTTCTGTTCCGTTTTCGGTTCCGCTTCCGGGAAAGCAATTAAAGATACATTTTGTGCAAAATGGGCGCTAACGAATTTAATAATTTTCACTCAAATGCCGCAGCATACCCGGCCGGGTACGGGTCTGGGTGCGGGTCCTGGTGCGGGTCAGGGTGCGGTTCCGGGTGCGGGTCCCGTGGCCAATGCCAGTGCACTGGTGCGCAAAATATTCGCGGCTACTGTGCGGCATGTGGATTCGCATTCGGCGCGTTTTAAGCGGATTTATTTTAAATCTCTCGTAACGCGGTGAAATGCTGCCACAATTTCTGGTTGATAATCGGCTGCTTTCATTATTAGGCCAACAAATTGATGGCTGCAATAATCGCATTGGCGCGTTGCACGGGCGGGGGGATAGAGCCGCAAAAGTGTCTGATAAACCGAAAGGCATTCAAATTGATTACGCTGCGTATACACAACATTTGGCTCCCCTGCACAGCCTCCTCTAGGTACAGCTCCTTGCCACTCTACACCTCTACTGCCATCGTCGGGTGGGTGTGTTGGTTGACACTTTTTTTTTTTTGGGATATTCGAGCCGCTACTCAGATGTGGGCTGTGCCACGATTATGCGGTTGGTTGGCTTTCGGGGGCGGCGTGGCGGCTGCCTGTGGGCGGGTTTAAAGCCCATCTAAGTGCTTCATAACCTCGCACCTACGCAACGCATCTCGAAAGCAAATTGAAAACCCAATCTAATGGCGTGACAATTTTTCAGGGGCTCCAACCCAACTCCGACTACCGAGCATGGGGCATGGGACATGGGACATGGGGCATGGCACAGGCTGTAACATGAACGTGGGCCAACAATTACCAATTTCGATATGCACAGTCAGACATGGACGTTTCCGTGCCATAAAAGTGTCCGAGGATAACATAGAAAGATACGATATTGATGGCTCGTTACCAGCAAATTGTATAAAAATCTCCTATTCCCTGGTTGTTCGCTCGCCGCTGTCTCTCCCGCTCCCGCTCTCTCTCTCTCTCGTTTGTTGGTCCGGTCGTTTGCTTTATTTGCAGTAGCATTTTTTATGGCTTGCCCGGCTGTCATAAAGATGCCTTTGGCATGGCCTTGGCTCTGACTAGGGCGCGCTTGACCATCATTGTCCTGGGACCCGCACAACTGGCATATCATGGGGCAGCAACACGTGGCCAGTGCCACTGATGCAACGGATAACTATGCAGCTGCACCAAAGGGCATTTTAAGTGGAACTGTTTGGAATTTAAAGCACAGATTGGCCAACATCTTTAAACAGAGTGCGAGGCACACAATCGATTTACACTTATAGTTTTTATTTACACATTGCATGGTTAAACAATTAATTAAGATGGCAACCCATTTTCCATTGACCCTCAAGAAAGCTTAGGCAGAGCTCGGACCAGGCCAAAATACTTACCATCACGTAGCGCCTCGATCTGATCTTTATTTGACAAATGCTCGAGCTTATCGGGCTGACTTCCTGACTGGCATACTAAAGCAGCTACAACGCGACGACCTCCTCATAAAACAGCCTCTTATATAATGTTTATGGCCAAGAACTTAGCCAGGACTCACTCAGTTCTGCATTTGATAAGCATTGGTCTGGTCGGACAGCAGAATGCTGCCAGAATTATGTACAGCCAAGTGCCTTGTGTACCTTTAATTGTGTGTTTTGTGTTGCTGCGGTGCCTGCTGGCTGGCTGGCTGGGCTGGCTTGTGCTTTGTGCTGACGCCTTGACACCTACTTTATGGCCGCAATTTTGCTGAAAACTTTGGCGCTGCAGTAAATTTGCACCACACCCAGCCAGCCAGCCCTTGCACAATGGGCGTCGACGACGAGGATGGCTAAGATAAAGAGGGGGCCAGACCGACAGTGGGCGAATATCAAACATTTGCTAGCTTTGGCAAGCACAAACACAGACACACACGAGCACAAACAAAAGGCAACCGCAGAATGTTACGCCCTGCGAGTACAGTGAGAGAAAAGTAGAATAAAATAACTACGTTCTATACTTACAACATAAGGGATTTTCTCTCTCAGTGTACGCACACACGCACACGCGCACACTCCCTCCAATAAGCGACACTCACACAGGTGGCCCAAAAATGTATGAACTGTCTGCTCTGAAATGGAGAGTCGCGTGTTGTAATTTTCATGTGTCGACAAAAACGGAAACAGAATAGCAAGGCAAAAACAAACACACACACACACAGGCACACGCACACGCACACGCTTAGACCCACCCACACACACACACACACACAGAGATACATAGAAGGAAGCAAAAGGGAAACCACAGCGAATGATAATGGAAGGCATTAAAGCAGATTACTTGAAAAGCCAAAATGGCAAAAGACACAGCGGGCAGAATTAGTGGATGGTGTTGTTCCTCCTTCTACTTTAGTCATTCTGGGCTAACATAGGGCTACTGGGTGGGTGGTACTCTGTTGGGCCTGATGAAGATGAAGGTCATTCGACGACATTGGCTGCAATCAGTTGTACATAGTTGTTGCCACCGATGTGGATGTTGCTGCTGCTGCTGTTGGCCCTTACATTAGCTTTGACTAATTTTAATTATTTCTTTGTCAGTCCCCAAGTTCCACATTGAAGACGTCAGAGTTAAAATTAAGAGAGAGGCAGACTGAAAGAAGAGCAGGATTGGGTCGGTCGCTGGGCAATTTGTTTAATGAAATCATCAAATTAAATAAAATGTGCGGCCCAAAAAGTGTAAGTGTAAGCAATTTGTTGATGTTTCAGTGGCTGTGTCTGTGTCGGCTGCTGCTGCTGCTACTGTTTGTTGCCATGAAACACAAAACCACAGCATGACATGGCGCCCCCCCGCCCAACACGTGTCCACCCACTCGGTGGCCTAGCCACAGCCATTGACAAACACACACACACACGCACACATACAGATACTTCTGCTCGAATTGTAACCAAAGTCAGAGCCATAACTTTGATGGCGAATGCTCCATGCGGTTGTGGGCGCGTGTCTCCTTGGCTGCCTAAATAGCCGTCGCCTCTTTGCAACTGCCTAGCCCGAGCACAGCCAAACCAGACCCCCAACCAGTGCTTCAATTACATTATTAATCACATCACTCGCAGTTCTTGTTTTAAGCAGTTTGCAGCAGCTTCCCTCCACCATCCCACTGCCAGAGGGTATATCTGCTCTTTTGGGCAATAAATTCGCTGGCCGGCAAAACTTTTTCAATTAACACAAAGTTATGCAAATTGAGTGGCTGCCAAAGCCAAAGCCGAAGCCAAAGCCATAGCAGTTGCTCTCAGCCAGCGATAAGACAAATGGCGTTGGCATAGATTTTGAGCATTAAGGTTATGCCGCACCGCCACCCCCTCCTTCGAAACTTTTGAGTGTGGCCCTTGCAAGAATTATGACCTACCGCAATACGAAGGAACTTGTGGAGCGGCGGACCTGCTGGATGGGAAACAGCCATCAATTATGGTTGGCAAAGTTATTAAAGATAAACATTTACAATTGATATTTATCAATTATATAGTGATGGATGTTTGAGGCCTAAAGATGTGACATTTAATTGTTAATTTATATTGTTTATTAATCAATCGTTATTGTTGCATTTTAATTTGATTTATTGCTTGCAGTTGTCTGCTCATTAGGTACGATAAATTCCCGAAAATACACACATGGCTCATGCCAGTAGAGCTGACTCCTTTGGGGTACTGGGAATGGGGAAAGGATGCTGCACATCTGCTGCATCCACCTGTATCCTATCCCCTTCCGCTCTCCCTCTTTCGCATTGTCCTGACGTCGGTTGAAGCGTGTGGCACTGTCTCGTTACGCTTACTTAGCCGCTTAATTTATGCATTGTGCAGGGCGGGGCACAAATGATGCATTGTTTGCCCGGGCTGCTGCTGTGTCGCTGCTCCTGTCGGATGCGGCAAGTGCGGCACTCCGGTACAGACAGACAGCCACACACGAACAGCAGCAGCAGCTCAGACCAAGAAACAATTAAATCTCTACGCTCTGCCGGGTCGCTGTGCGTCTGTGTAAAATGGTGGCAAACAGCAGCACCATTTGCCACCTCTACTCTATAGAGGCCACATGCTCCACCTCTACTATAGTATAGTATGTCTGCTAAATGGCGCCAAGTTGCATGCTTAAAGATGGCAGAGCTTGGCTTGTGGTCGTTTCCTCTTGTGGCACTCTGAAACTTGCAATTAACTTGGTGGCTTGCATCGTGTCAGTGGCAGCAGAAACCCACTTTATGTGCTGTGCAGATTTTCTAATAACTCTCGAGTTCTCGAGCCAAGTAAAGCTTTTATTAATTACGCAAAAAGAAAAGGCAAGAACACTCTTGAGTTTCTATTTTTCATATGTAATTATTACTTAAAACTATACTTTAAGTCCCTATAATTATTGATATGCCATCGTATACTGCAAGTCTGCTGCTTCAGTTGTTGGTTCTCCAATGTCAGACCTGTCTGAACGAAAATAGACAGACTGAGACAGGGGCGTTGCAGTGCTACTATATATACTATATATATGTCGAGACTGGCGCACTTCTGCAGACATCGTCATGGCAGTTATGGAACGTTAAAGTGAAGACCGTGTATAAATGGCAGTTATGGAATGTGGATGTGAAAACCGTGAATGGGTGGTCTCTCCTCTCCTCCCTTACTCTGCGCATAAATCAGTCGGAAATGGCGTTAAAAATGCTGTGCTCTGCTCCAATTGATTTACTGTTGACTTATTGCTGTTTTCATTCGCATTTAATTCAGTTCGTTGCCTTGTTTGTGAGTGGTTATAATTTATTCTCGCCTTTGTTGCGCTTCATGCGCTGTTTGTCTTTAAAAAAGAATTCTCCATTCTGGAAATTATTACATAACAAATGGAATAAAATAAGTGTAGCATGCCTCGAGGCGCACCCACTGTTTGGAGTCCTCTCCCTCATATTGTTTATTTAGCATTGATTTATGCATTGAGTGTTTTAAATGTGGGCGTGAGCTATTTATGTGTCCAGACCGATGTTCGTTCTGTCTGTTGGCTTTTTTGTAGCCTGCACTTGATTTGTGGCTTGGCCGAGGCGCACAACGGTGCGGAGCGCACCCATCACACCCCCTGGACTCTGATGCGGTCATGGCGTGTCCTGACGAAAGGTCACTTGATGTATGTGGTCCCCCAACTTCTTGGCTTCTTGGATTTTGGATTCTTGGCTTGTGGCTAGTTTGCATATCGGGCTGCTGTGTCAGCACTGAAAATCACTCTGAATATTATGGCTACTGTCTGTCTGTCAGTCTAGCCATTCAGTCAGCCATTCAGCCAGATTTGTGTCCAAGGAATTCGTGATAAATTTAATAAGATTTGCAGCTCATTTGTACGCCATGTCGTTCTCCTTTGTTGTCCTGTACCTTTGATTTGCTTTGCTTTTTTGCTGTTTTGTGTTGCATTGCACTTGGCTGTTGATTTTCTCATCAGCATAACAAATGAGCTGTGTGCTACTTGTCTGGAAGCTGTCCTCTCTCTGTCTTTAGCAGGGAGGGGAGGCGTTTGTCTAATCTAAACATACAAAACTTAATTTAAGAGAACAGCCTTGATACGTTGGCCAGTAAGCCATTTCAATTAGACCAAGTCTAGGCCGGAGATCCAATGCAAATGTGGACCACATGCTGTACAGGCTGTGAAGGCGGTGAAGGCTCTAGGAAATCAACGATTTAATGCCGCTTAAAGCGCCCAGACATCAAGCAGCTGGAGACGAATGGCAATCTAACGATTGACTCTCTGCTATGTGGGACGCGTGTTGCTCCAGCAGACCGTAAGCTACGTGCCAGACACGCTGACAAAGGCTACCATTCCATGGCCCATTCCAGGAGTCCCATTCCAGATCCTTGGAGCACCCACCAGCTGGGCAACAGTCGCGTGTGCGGCTCGACTCGGCTTGGCTCCTCTTTTGTGTGATTTGTTGTGGAACGGATGTTGGCAACATGTACCGCTAAATGCAGACACAGGTCCCCCCTCCCAATGAGTCGTTCAGTTCCTTCCGAAATAGTTGAAATTCCTTTGTTTCCCCTAGCAATTGTTTGGCATTTAATTCGTGGCCCTCGTGCCACGATACGTTTTTAGTTTATCATGTAATTGAATTCATTTCGAATGCAATTCACTTCGGACTGCAAATGGAATCATTTCGAGATAATGCTTTTGTATGTGGGTGGCATGCACCCAAAAAACGGGGAATGTAATTTATTCATACTGCGATTCGTGGGAACGTGACTCGAAATCATCACCAGCTGAAGTATCGATGTAGAGTAAACTCTACATGGTTCACACACATGTGAATGTAGTTCATACATGGCAGAGTTCATTAAAATTCCAAAACAAATAATATGTACCACTCAAGCAGACACATAATGGATGTTGGAATACTTGTAAGTGTCACTGTCAAAGCAATTCATTTTATATTTATAGGAATAGCCAATCTTGTCATGATGGTTGATGGTTCCCTCTAATGTAAAATTTGTGGTAAACACTGTATTAAACAGAAGTGACAGCTTTATGCTATTTTGATTAAACTATAAACTAAATAAAGGCTTTCTTCACTTGACTTTTAAATGCCATTTGTCTGCGTCTTTCAGAAGTTGTGGCTGCAGCTTGGGGCAACCGTTTGCGGCATAAAGTTGATTTCATTTGAATGGCTGTTGCTTGTTCTGCTTCTGAGAATCTGGCTTCCTTTAATTACCTGTGAGTGTATAAGGCAACATTAATTATATATAAGTGTGGGAGCTATATATATATAATATACTCTGAATCACTTGTATATACAATTTGTATAATACGCTTCCAAGTAACACTAAGCTAAGGGAAAATATCTGCTGTATTAGTACGCCCTAGAAACATTGTGGTCTTGATTTAATCAATTAAATTAGTTTATTAAATCAATATGAAGTGTTGAAATATAAACCACACAATACAAGCACTTTATAGGCCTTTTAAAATAAATAAATATATATAACTAAACCCTAACTTTTTAGTTACAATAAATTGTTTAGAATTTGCCGTTTATTTTACATAAAAGCTAGTTCCATTTAAGTTCAGTATCTCAAGCTTGTACAGCAAATGATTGTGTATTTCTAAGAAAAGTAACAAAGAACATTTAAGAGTGGTTATTTCATTTTACTGCATTTTATTTTATTGCATGTGTGCTCCTTGAAAAGGGTCAAACAAACGTCGTTAAATGGATAAAAAAACTCAGAATACACTTTTTGTTTTATCTATATATTCTAGTGGGTTTAAGTATACTGCCATTTTATTTTTATCTGTCCAACTTTGTGTACAATTTCTGAAAGCCACAAGAAGTCTCAAAATAATTTAAAGATTTTTTTGCAACCGAAAAAAATTCATATTATTTAGTGCATTGTGAGGTTTGAGAGATTCTTCAACTGAAAATATTATTCATATTATTTAGTACTTTTTGTGGGGTTTGTGAAATTCTTCAATTGAAATAAAAGCAGTGAGGGAATGTCATAAAAGAAAGATGGAATAGAAAAAAACTCTTTCTCTTCAATTTTCAACTTTTATTTCAGAGTCAATGTCCTTGAATAAAATGGCCATGATTCATAGTTCATATCCAAGTTTTACCATTAATCGATCTGCTATTTATACGAGTATATGTACATATACATGTATATGTAGTTATTTTGCGATGGCAAATGGCATTTGCCTATTTGTTTATTTGTGGATATAATTAGTTGCTTTGAATGGCAGAAAGGATACATCAAGAGAACGAGCTAACTAACTCTGTTATAATATATAATAAATATATTAATCCACTGACCAACTTTCATACAAATAAAATATTGAAAGCAATTAATTTCTGCGAAATCTAGTAGTTATGCCCATTTATCAATTAAAAAGTTTTTGTTTTTCCAGTTGCCTGATGGAATAAAAATTCTTGATGCATGACAATTATAGTGGCATGCCCCAACAAACTCAACTTGTTCACTAATTAGAAACTGGACTACTATGTTGCAGTGGCTTTTTTTTTATGGTCTAAGGTTTTAAACTCTTTTAAATGACACACTGACAGCAGACAGAAATAATTGGATTATTGTAATTAAATAAATGCCAATTTCCAGTTGTATATTACTGAAATGTAATGTGACTTTTTGGGTGTGTATCATGTATCATTTTGTATATAGTGACAGTTTAAATTCAATTAAATTCAAATCAAATTTCAATCGGCAATGCGAGTGGGTAATTGAAAGAAAAAAAGTGTCACCGATTTAAAAGCATTGCAATTAAATATTTAATGGGCTGACAGATACATTTATACCAAAATCTTCTTGTCAACTTGCTGGCCAGTTGGACAATGTCTTTACCCCTCTTCTCGGCTGCTGTCCGTGGAAAAAGAGACACTTTGGGGTGCTGCTTCCCCGGCGAATGCTAATTAATAAACTTTGTTTTTGTTTCCGACTTAAGCAAAACTCTCAACTGCCGCTGAGAAGCTGCTGCTGTTCTGCCGCTGTTCTTTTGCACGAGTGGCGCCTCAATTAATGAGATCCATTTCAATTGGCTTGAATTTCAATTGTGTAAGTCGGATACAATGCTAGTTTTTGGCTCCACTGACGTCAATTGAAAATCCATAGAAATGAGCAAGCGGGGGACGACGATGATGATTATGATGGCGCTAAATCCCAAACAAATTAGCCCGGACACGTTCCGTAGCAAAAAAAAACACACACACACACACACACACACACACACACACACACACACACATACATCCATACATCTAAGGGCAATGAGATTTAACTCGCGTAATAGGAGAATCCTTAAATTGGTGCGCTTTAAGGGGAATCGCAAAGGAATCGTATCGTTGGGGCAAACAAAACATAGACAGAGACTCAAAGTCTGTGACTGTGACTGACTTTGTGACTGTGACTGGGTCTGTGTCTGTGACTGAGTCTTGGTCTGTGACTGTGTCTGTAACTGTGTCTGTGACTGTGTCTGGGACTGAGTCTGTGACTATGACTGAGTTTGGGTCTGGTACTGAGTCTGCGACTGTTTCTGTGACTGTGTCTAAGTCTGTGACTGAGTCTGGGGTCCCTTTGCTCAATGCTCCATGTCCAAGGTCCGGGGTAAGACACTTTATTGTTTTGCTGCCTGCTGCCTGCTGGCTGCAATTGAGCAAAAATATTCCAAGTTATTTTTGGCCCCTCGACTTGTGGCCTGGACCTGGAGCTGCAGCTAATCTTGAGTTGTCTGCTTTTCGGGGATTTCGACTTTTGTTTGGCTTTCCCCCTGCCCCCGCCCTTCACCCGCCACGGGAAGCCCTTTACTCAAGTGCGTCGAGTACATCGAGGCAGAGGCAGAGGCCATAAAGCAAGCACTTTTCGTTTGTTGAACTGTGACCGGGTCGGAGGGCAGAAATCGCTTCATCCTCTCCCTCCACCCCACCCGTCTGTCTAATTTGTTGTCAAATGCTGGGTGCCAGTGCCAGCTGTTCTGGACCCGTCCATTCGATTCCCAGTTTTCATTTTAATTTGCAGTATTGTTCTGTGGCAACATCAGGACACACACCAGAGGCTGTGTGCAATGCCCAATGCCCTTCAATATTTTCAATTTGTATTGCGCACTTGCCGCATCAAGGATGCCACATTTCATTCCGCCCCCCCACCCTTTGGACGTGCAATTTATATTTAATTAAAATGCCCGATTCGAGTGCCCGAAACTCCTGGATAACCAACCACACTTATGCCAGCCGATATCTGGCTAAGCCTTAACCAGAAAACTCCCGCACATCGAGAATAATATTTATTTGGCACTGCCAGAGGGCGAGAGAGCAAATGCCAGAGCAAGAGTTGACCTCGTGACAATGACAACAAAAGAATCAATTGGGTTCATCGAAAGGGACCAGGGGCTGCCTAAGCTATAAATATATATATATATATACATATATATATATTACATATATGTATGTATGTTTACATTAAGTGTAGCTTTTGGTCCTTTTGGTTTGTATAGCTTTAATTGAAGACTCGACGAACCGCAAGTGTTGATTTCTGTGTAAACTTCTAATGGAAGGCTAGTTGAGACATCTTGGCCTGATTCTGATTTGCCTGCCACCGGCATAAGTTGAGCTGTTTGGCATTGATAACAATGGGCTAGGGGCTGGAGGAAGGACCCTTGTGCAAACACGAAGAGGGGTGCTTCTGTCGAGCTGCTTTCTGGCTCGTTAGCTGCAGACACGAACGGACCCGTGCAGAATGACCGGGCGGCATGCATGTGTGGGTGCGCTTGGCTTTAAAATCTCGGACATGAACATAGACGTAGACATGGACATGGACCGGCTTATACATAGACAGTCAGTCAGTCTGTCCTGCCACTCTGAGTCATGGCTATTTGTTGGTCCGCTCGGACAGAAAAACACAAAAAAAAAAAATGATTCTGCCGCTTTTGTAAAGTGAAAGTTTGTCGCTCATAAACTGGAAGAGTAATCTGAAATGTCTGTGCGTAATGACCGGGACAATATGCGGGACTGTGTAGCTGCACTAGCAGCATATTAAAGACCTGCTTGAAGGGCGAAGAGAGCTCTTCGTCTTCGTCTTTGTTGGGGGAGGGAGCTTTGTGCGAGAGCTGTTGGCCGTTAAACTGCTTGTCTAGACCGTGAGTAAATTTATGGCTCTGATTAATATCTTTATTGTGTCAGATTATGATTGACTAGGCGGCAGGCCACACACACACACACAATTTATTG
This sequence comes from Drosophila bifasciata, assembly GCA_009664405.1. Classification (NCBI taxonomy): domain Eukaryota; kingdom Metazoa; phylum Arthropoda; class Insecta; order Diptera; family Drosophilidae; genus Drosophila; species Drosophila bifasciata. The sequence goes on from CM019044.1 coordinate 5,238,192, forward strand.
ATGAAAGACCCGCACTTGTCCGATTTGGAGGAGTTTCATTTGCTCGTGGCAAACGCCCATCATTCCAGGATGATGAACGAGGCTGGGGATCATCTATTGTGCCCTACAGACTCCTACCCACGGCAACAGGGCGTATGAAAATCTATTCAAAGAAGCTTAACTGTATTCGTTTTGCATGTGAATCCATTACAAATATTTAGCTGCTTTCATTCCCTTTAAATAAAATGTAAAATAATCCGCAAAAATCAAAAGCCATAATTCTAAATTTTTCATTCAAGATTTAACTTGATTTATGAACTGATTTTCAGCCTTACTATCTATCCAGCACGTTCCAATACTTACTCCCGTTTATAAGCCCTTTGCTGACACTGCACTCACATTCATTTCCATACAGAGCGAGAGAGAGAGACAAAGAGAGAGAGAGAGACGGAGAGCTTGAGCCGAAAGCCCCCTTGAGTAATGGGTTCTCGGCCACTCGGCCAAGTGCAGACTAAAGCTGGCTAAGCTGGCAGATGCAGATGCACGACGACGAGAATTTCTATAGAAGTCGCTGGCAAAATGCCTGCCAATCCCCAGGAACAATGGAGAAGGGGGCAAAATGGAAGCAAAATGCTCGTAAGGGGAGTGGGGAGTGCAAAGGTGAGAAGCTGTTTTTTATACGCAGCCAACAGTCTTGTTCATGGGTATGTTGTGTTAGTGTAGATTTATGTACCAGGAGAGCTCTTCAATTTTTCAGAATTTCCAATTCTTTTCTTTCCAGTTCTAAAAGTGCTGCTTGAGGCGTGCCTAGTGGAATAATTGATGACTTGCTAATGGGTATCCCTTAGTCGGTGTGCTCTACAATAAGCTTCCCTGCTTGTTCCTTTGCCCTCTAGAGGATAAACTCCAGATGCAGATGAGATGCATGTTTCTGGCATGCATTGTGCTAAGAAGTAAAGAGATTTTTTTTTTTTCGCTATAACGTTGGCAACATTTTTTTATTTAGTTTTTTGTGTATTTTTTATGCGTGTTATTTACTCGGCGGAGTTCAACACTTAACACTTAATTTACGACTGCACTACTCTAGGATGCGACTGGGGAGGGGGCACCAAAGTTCGTCACGTCACTTTGTTGCCTCATTAGCTGGGCTTATGCCCCCCCCCCCTCATAAATCGTCTGGGCTTCAAGTGGCAGCTCCATTCTCTCCATCCTTGTCGTTGTTGATTTTATTTTTATGGCCAATTGGCAAAACGAAATTTGCATGCAAATCGCCAGGGCTCACGATTTCAGAGCCCTTTTTTGTAGTCCGGATAAAAGTTTTTCCACAAGCGGTTCGTGTACAGATCAAAAAGTTTATTGTGCTAACTAAACAATGCCTAACTATGCCTAGCCACGATGGCTATCTGGCTATCGCCTCACTGGGAGGATGGCGCATCGTCCTGCTTCTGTCTCCTCTTACGCCAGGGAAACTTTCGCGACTCGCGCAGCGTGCCGGCCTGAAGGGTCTCCGGGTCGGGCAGGCTGTGGCTGCCAATGTAGGGGGCTGTGGCAGCCGTGGCTGCAGCCACAGCCTCGTCGCGACGGCTTATTACCCGCGATAGCTTGAGGCGTGTGGCCGGCTGGCTGTTCTCCGGCTGCTCCGAGGGCGCGGGCGTCACGAGCATGGCTCCGCTCTTGGTGGCCAACAGAGCGCGCTTTGCCCGCCCCGAGGGGTAGTGCCGACCCACGTCCACGGCATCGGACTCCAGCAGGGAGTTGGCGTCGCCCAGCGAGGACAGCTGCGAGACCTGGGCCGCCAGCATGCGATGGGGCACAGCACTGCCTGTGCCGTAGAAGTCCTGCTTGCGGATGCGTCGGCCAGGGCCGTTGGCAGTGCCGCCGCCTCCGGGTCCGCCCATGCTGCTGCTATTGATCGTCGTTGTCGTCGTGGTGGTGCGAATGCTGTCCTGCAGCGACAGCTGGTGGCTGGCATCACGGCAGCGGAACTGCACCACTCGATAGGAGCCGTACGGCTCCAGGGCGTTGTTGTTGCAGCTGGCAGCCGGCTGCAGGCGCATCGAACCGTTCTGCCGCAGCAGGGCGCTGTAGTTGTGCTGGTGGTGCTGGCTCTGCTGGTGGTGATGGTTCCGGGCCAGTCCGAACTGCCGCGTCAGTGTGATCTGCGAGTTGGCGGGAAATCAAGACTCGTTTAGGGGGCAATTAGCGGCGGGGACCGTGGCACTTACCTTGAAAGCCTCCCGAAACTTGTGGCTCATGATGTTGTACAGCAGCGGATTAATGCAGGTGGACAGAAAATAGAGCACTCCGGATGTGTAATCAAGTATGCGGAAGTAATCGTTAAAGGCATCCCGGCTGATGCCAATGTTAATCAGCGACAGACCATACACGGCCATCAGGCGCTGTGCGTGGAAGGGAGCCCAGCAGAGGAAGAAGGCGACGGCTACAGCTACTGCAAATACGGGCAAGCAAAAATAGGAACATATTAAATACGGTTCCACTATGAAGTAATCGACTATCCAATACCCTTCGACGTGACTACGTGAAAGGTTACAGAAACTAAAGCTACAATCTGTTTCACAGGTAATCCCATCGTTTGGTTAATCATTTAATAAATGATTATGCACATGGACTATCCAGTGGTTCAGGGCATGAAATGACAGTAATTACTGTAGCCAATATACAAGCTTGTGGCTTAAATCGCATTCCCACAAGGAGGGGCTAATAGGTGGGCGGCTTACTTGGCAACTGCCAACCCTCCAAGGCCGAGCAAAGCAGCCCAATCTGTGACCAAAATTCGTTTCACTCGACGAGTTTCAAGGCCAAGTAATTCAATTAAGTTAATTCAAAGAATAATTGAATTAAAAGAAAGCCTTTTTCTTGTGGAATTTCTTTACGTTTATCGATTGATTGTTTAATTTGTTTTAAGTTGCCTTAAAAATAAATCATTTAAAATAAAAAGAAAAGACTGGCTTTGGTTCGTTGTTGCCAAATAGTTGACTAAGGTAATTTTCGAGAGATTTTTAAACATTTTCTATATTTTAATCTAGATTTAAATAAAAATGTTTTAAGTATCTGTTTTTTAGCTTAAATAATTTTCCATGAATTTCTAAAATTTACACAAGTGCTAGATAAATCCACCATGACTTTGGGCTTCTAGAAAAATAAACTTTTTTTGACATAATGAACCAAAAAATTATTACAACAATTTTTTTTCGGCTGGGGGTGTCATATGTACATAAGGAAGGTGTCTGAAAGGAGGCCGTGATTGATTTGGGCAATGTGACTACGAGCTACTCTCGTAATACCCATTAAGCCTAGACCCCACAGGGATATATTGCCCCACATCACGACCCTAACGACTCCCTTTATGTGCCATCACCCACCCCTCTCCAGCTGATTACTTTGTGGTGCCACCTGCCTCCAAATTTGTGCACAGTCAGCGGATGGCTGCTTAATGGCTTTGAAGACGCACTTGATGCATCCGAAAAATTAACGACACCGCAAAGGGTCTCCTATGCCACGCACCACCCACCATCCAGGGGCACATTCAACCCACACGAGGCAAGTACAGGCCATGTGCTAAATGAAAAGTGCCATAAAAAAGAGAGAGGCAGAGGGGGTATGACGAATCTCTTGTTTGATGTTTGCCAACGCAAATATGTTGACAGTAAATATTTCAATGTAAGAGTTTCGCCGAAATGTTTTGACAGGCAGTGTGGGTGGAACGCCTGGAGGAGGTGTCTTTTAATCAATCAAGCCCGCCCGCAACACTCAACACAACTCACCTACCCAACATTCTGATGACTCGGCCCTGGGCGTTGAGGCCGCGATTGGCATCGTAGGCGCGTCTCGGCAGCGACTGCAGCAGGCGACTCCGCTTCAGCTTCACCCCAATGAGGACATACAACACACAGATGGCTGTCATGGGTCCACAGAAGAATATGAAGCCGGACACGGCAAACACATGGGCATAGAAGTCGTTCTCCATCTAAGAAAAAGGGGGGAAGTTAAGTCAGTTGTGTTCCAAATTTGTGTTTGTTTGTGTTGGCACCTACCGTGCAGGAGTATCCGTTGTTCTGGTAGACCACTGAAAACTGCATGGCCTGGGGCAGGGCCAGCAGGAAGGCCGCCAACCAAATGGCAAATATAAACTTAATGGCCCGCGACAGCTTCGACATGGTGTGCTGCCTAAAAAATGAAGAGGCAGTGGGAAGGAGTGCATCAAAAGATTAGAATGTCACATTTGATGGCCAATATTTAAAGTTGAATTAAATGTAAATGTTTATGAAGGAATTAACTCAAAGTAAAGTGATTTCATTCCACTTGACCAGCAGCAGCAGCAGCTTCACTTTAGGAATTCCTGGAAATTGTTTCATGTTCGACTGCTTCCACGAAAATGCTTACCAAGTGCCTGTGTGTACTTGTCTTTATTTACGAGTACTAATACGAATACGAGTACCAGCATGTGCGTAGATTTTCAAAGTAACTTTTAGCTGAAGACTAAGACAGTTTGCCCCGAAAGGCACTTGGGAAAGCTACAAATGTATTTTTGAACTGAGCCGAGGAGCTCTAAATAGCCTCTAACCTAGTTGCTAGGTTTAACTTTATAAATACTTTGAAAAACTATTCTTTTGTTTATAAAATTTGTTGCTAATACAGGTCCCAGCAGGCTGGAAAGTTCTAATACTACCCTACATACATACATGCATACATTATACCTAATCTCTCTCTGTCCATATTATGAGTTCATGTGGCAATATACGGGCATGACATGTGATGTTAGGCCCTTTTATTGTCCTTTCATAACTTGTCAGTTTGACAATAAATAATTATAATTATCATGGCTATCATTTTGATTGAACCTTATCGCATCGTATAGCATATTCATGTCATTCACTGGACACTAAATACCTTTCCGCCTATCTTGCTGTATCGATCTCTTTATGCCTTTGTTCTATATTAATACCTGATTCACTTAGTTAATGAAATAAAGTTAATGAATAGTCTACAAATGATTGGGTGAATGTAATTGGGGCATTGGTGCCACGGACCGAAACTCACCGAAACGGATGACAGATAGCAATATACCGCTCCACGGTGAATGCGGTGATGGTTAGGACTGTGGCATTGGCAGCCATCTCGGAGAGCACGCTCTCCATGATGCACATGACATCGGTGAAGGGGTACATGTCTGGGTACCACAAATTATACAGCTCCTGCGGTATGCCTGGAAGAAAAACGTAGACGTTACGTATACGCAGAGTGGACCGCTGGCCGCTTGCTCACCTGAGACCAGCAGGATCAGATCGGACACCGCCAGATTGAACAGATAGAAGTTGGTGGCCGTGTGCATGAAGTTATTCCGCGAGATCACGATGCAGGTGATGAGGTTGCCCAGCACTCCGGCGACGAAAATCAGCGCATAGCAGACGGTGAGGACGGTGAGCAGGGCGAGGGAGTCATCGGCCGGCGAGTCGGCAGCCAGGGTGCTGCCATTGTTGCCTTTGTCTGAGCTGAGCAAATTCGAAAGATTCTCGGTCGTTATGTTGAGCAGATGGGCGACATGTGTTAGGAATTTGTCATTCTGCAGCATGGCGGACGGACTGTGATTGGGGGGCGCAGAACTAGCGCCCGGCGACACATGAGCCATGAATGATTGATTGAGGCCATCATCGTTGCTGTCGTGGGTGATGGCGTCGCCGACGACGCCTTGCAACATGCTAGCAGCAGTCAGTGCTCAATTAATTGTGGGCGTGCGGTAACTCCAAGGGGAACGGTAGCCCCCGAAATCCCCTCTTGCCTTGTGTCAATGAGTTATTAATGCTGTCTGGCACCGTGTTGTTCTTGTTGTTGTTGTTTGCGCATCCTCTGCTGCGGTGGCACATGGCTGTGGCTGATAAGCTGGCGACGACAGGCCCAAAAATTGTGCACTCGCCTGTGTGTGGAAAAACAACATTAAAAGTCATTAGACTCAGGAATGAATTTAAATTGAATCGGGCCAGGCTGGCCCAGCCTGGGCCGACATAACCCTACGCGAAACGGCGACAGGTGGCTGCCAGCGACATTCCTTCCCCCCTAAAACGTTCTACGGCAACTTGGCTCTCTATTAATACTTCGTAAGCATCTACGGCTAAGTCTATATAGATCGTTGGCAATCAATACGGTTGTGGGTCGCAAACTTTTTCCATTTACTGCTCGGACTGTGCGCTGAGTACTCGGACTGAAGCGAAAACTGATTGCATGTGTGCCAAACTTTGTGCCAAATGGCAAACTTTTCTCGCACCCACACAAGTGTGGGGCACATGCGACGCTTTAAAGATGTTTGAGAAATGGCCATCGGGAGCCGAGCTAATATTTCACTCATTATGCCAGCGACACGTTCTGAATGGGGGCCTCTTAGGCAGTCAAGCCCCATTTCAGGGTCAGGAGTCATGGGAAACGGGGGACATTATGTTCAAGCTAATGCCAGGCTGGCTTATAGGCTTCAGCCTGAATTCTGCCGCTTGATGCCTCTAATTAATTATATTTTCCGTTCTTCAGGGCATACCAGTATATAGTACTTGCTTTAGATGTTTCTTTGTGCCATTTAAAGTGCCCTGAAAAGTATGCTACGCATGTGAATAGCAACAGGAAGTGGAACTGGAACAGAACTACTTGAGCCATGGCTGGGGTTCACTGTTGCTGCCTGCCCCCTTGTTGACGCTAACTAATTGGAAAAATAATTGAATTGCCAGCTGAGGTGTGAAAGTTGATTTAGATATGATTCGGCAGAGTCCGAGGGCAGAGTTAGAACCTCTGCAGGCGCCACCAAATATTTGCCACCGATTTACACACAACTGCTACACAGCTACGTAGCAATCCAATCAGCCAAGCAACCAATCCCCCCCCAAAGCGAACCATATTAGAAGTGCCAATTCCATTTTAGTTTTCGTGTGTCCACCCCCCCAGCAGAGTCCAAGCCGCAAACAAGCAGCAGCAGCAGCAGCAGGTGACAACGAGCAGCTTCAACATTTTTTAATTAAACTTTGCGGCTTCCGAAAATATTGAGCAATTTAGAAAACAAGTTTCAATCTCGATTCTGTGACTACTACATACATATGTACATATATGCAGGTGCCCGAGTAAATTTCAATCAGGCCAAGTTCTCTGGAATTCTCTGGCATGACGATGCTCACCTTTAGACCAACAGCAGCGTTTGTATTCCTATTTGTTTAGGCTCTTCTTTTGTTGGAGTTACAGTTACACCACCACACCCACAAGACTCTTTGAAGATTCTCTGAAGTGCCTCTTTTCTTTTCGATATAATGGAGTCACTGAATGGAAAATTAATTTTGCACTTTGCTGGACAATCAGTGGGTGCTATTCAATCAGTTGTTTATCCCTTGGGGATTGAATGGCATAATTGTGAACTCAAAATTCACTTTTTAATTCACAATATATGTAAAGTTTGCACTTTTTATGAATTTTTGTTTTTAATTTATTTGCATTTATTTTCGTTTTTTTCACTAATGAAATTTTTCTGCTTTTTTTTCGGTATTATTTATTTGCATTATATGTATTTTTGCATTCAATATTAATCACTTAATTCATTCATTGATTCACTATTTGATTATTTTTCTGCTTTTCATTCATGCATTTACTGCAACTATAATTTTCTTTAATTTATTCATGTTAAAATCGCTTAAATTCGATATTATGCTAATTTATTCATGTGCTTACTTTTTTGCGAAATTTTCATTCTTTTGTTGGGTTGATTATATTATACAATTATATTCATTTTATTCATTTATTTTATTCGATTTTATTGTATTTGTATTGTATTTTATTGTAAATCTCTTTTTCTCTCACTTTTTTTCAAGTTTTCTTTGAATGATTTAATTTTTAAAAACTTTTTCTTCAATTGTATGGATTTATGTACATAATTGAGTTATAATTAACTACGATTAATCACATATCATTTGTATGCATCTTTTTTTAAGTTATATGCAATTTTAATATTTTAATAAATTTTAATTATTTTCAGATATTTTTTAAATATCTTGAATAAATTTTTGGGATTACGTTTTTCAATTAATTATTAATATAATTTATTTAATTTAATTTAATTTATTAATTAATTTATTAAATTTATTTACTATTTTTGGGATTACTTCTGTTTGTTTTTGCATAAATTATTGAAGCAGTTTTAATTTGGAAACTGTCTGGGCACCTTTTAGCACTATTTTCTTGCGAGCTTATGCAACTTTATTATATTCCCTTTAATATAATTTCCATTCGTCTGTTCACATTTGTGATCTTTGTTTCACTTTGCGCGAGATATTTGAGTGTTTTCAGGTTTTTCCCTTTTGGCTGCTCGCGCACATCCGGTGTTCAGTGTAGTCCGTTGAAGACTGAGTTGCCTTGCGGCACTGGCGGCAGCATTTCGCGTTTGCTGTTAGCCCACAGCGCGGGCTCTGTTAAATAACAGCAGCTCGCCTTATCCTAGTCACCCTCTGCCTCTCTTTCACTCCTTGTACGACTTGGTCTCTCTCTCTCTCTCTCTCTCTCTCTCTGTTTTGGCTGGTGTGTCTGAGGTACGCAAACATGGGGAATTAATTTCATTCATAAATTCATGTACCTTACTTGGCCCCGCACCCCACGCACCACACTCGCCCTCCTGCCGTAAGTTATGTCTTACTTGTCGCATGAGTAATATCCGGGCAGCTGCTCACGGAGCGCGACCATAAATGGCAGTCGATCCAATTGTTCGGAATGACACTGAATGGTTAGTTTCTGAGTTGCTAATTGAAATTGCAAATGGCCCGAACCACTCGCACTTACTTTTAATATTTATTGTCGGTGGCGCCGCCCCTGGAAAGTGTTTAGCTGCCGTTGACTTGACCTTTGTGTAACGGTGGCTGGTGTGGACTGGGGTGGAGGTGAAGCAATCAACGCTACGCGAAATCTAAGCCATTGTGGCCACTATCTGACAGGCCCCCAGCGCTCATAAAGTCGCGGAGAAATGTGTTTGTTTTGCAGGACATGACCCATTGCCGGCTGCTGCTCCTTTCTGCCCCTCGTATTTATTGGTGGAATGTAGAGAAAAACCGCATATTAATGTCGATACAGGCCTTTGCCATCGTCCGCAGATTTGTGGATTTGTTTTCATTTTCCCTCTCGACTGGCACGACTGCCTCGGGCCTCGGGCCTCTGGCCTCGAATTCAATTGAAATGCGGGGAAAAGGCGGAGAGGCTGTAGCCTGTGGCCTGTGGTCTGTAGCTTGTGGCTGAATTGAAGAGGTTCCAACCGCTAAAGAATTTTGAGTGTAATGCGGCATGGTTGTCTGCTCGCGGTAAATATGCACAATATCTGAAGCGTGACCACAGTGCGGGCCAGGGTCTGTGTCTGGAGCAGAGGCTAAAGATGCTTAAGCTATTACCGAAATGCCTCACATAGTGGTCGGTCGGTTCATCTGCCAAAAAGGAAGAAATCTGGAGTGAATCCCGCTTACACGAGTGCCCTTAAAAGTAATTTGGAGCAAGTGAATGGTGTTGCGGCACAATGAAATGATTCGTACTTTCCACACACTTTGATCTGCCATAGAAACGATTAAGCGGACGCTAAATTAATGTTCCCCAAATAATCTCGGCTCATAATCTGGTGGTCGAGCTCCTGCTGGCTTATTCATGAGCCCTTCAACTGAAGTTCAACATGAGGGTGAATAATGAAAGCGTAATCGCCATCAATAATAGTGATTCCAATTCCTGACTTCTCCGCATTGCGTATACGCAGCGTTGCCGTGTCTATGCCTGTCACTCGGGATAATTCAATTGGCCAGCAGATTGTGGGAATTGCTGATTAGCATAATGCCCTCTGACACACACACACACACACACACAAACACACACACATATGTGGACTACACCACCGACTGAGCAGCAAATGATGGGCTCTAATCGAAAAGGGTCGACCACAGCTTTGAGTGCACAGCAGTTGGTCTAGGCCTGGGCTTAGCCCGATTTACGAGTGCCATGAGACAGGCCACAGACTCTTGATTACATACGTACATCTCTGGGCTGATGAACGATGCCTGCAAATGTTATTTAGAGCGCTTTCGAATGCGTCAAGTCATTTGAGTTGCTGCTAATTGAGTACAATTAAAGTAAATGCGAGGCCGAGTGTCCTTGGCCTTTTAGATTTCGGGCCGAGCATTGAACCGGGTCGAACCGGGACAAACGTGTCGCTTTGCATAGTTGGGCCCCCACGCACAGGCCTGAAGTACATTTCGCCTTTCATTACTCATACAACCCGTGGGCTGTAGTTTATGTTCAACATTCGAAATTGGCCATCTCGAGTGACTCTGAGGCTGCCCAAGAATGCCAATGGACTACATTGCGGGGCTCTTAACCAAATGAAGACACGGCCGGACACGCACACCTCACATTTCGGGAGAATTCAATTATTTGAAAGGTTATCCACTGCATGTGGGACTCCGGCCAATCGAAGGCTACAATTAGCCAAGAGAAACTGAAATTTTTTTTGTCAACGACTTGTTGAGCGCGTGCGAGAGTTCAATAAAATTGAGAACGACTCCCAGCACCGAAATATCAATGCCCTACCAGGGCTTGGGCGATCTGATGGCCTGTAAAACGTTCAAAGTGGTATGGACTGTACCCAAAAGGTCCCTTCAAATGGCCACATCAATATTGCTCGCTTTACCCTCGTAATGAGCAATTTTTGAGCTCAAATAACATGTCAAAATAATGTTGCTCTCTGGGCGGAGAGGGTTACACATTGGGTTGGTCGAACTGCGAATGACTTTCGGCTTGCCCCTTTTGGGCTTGCAATAAAACTAAATGAATTGGAAACTTGCAGAGAATTCAGCCAAACTGCTGACGAGGATGCCGTCGCCGCCTGAAGACAAGGTCCTGGACTTCAAAATGCCAAAGAAAGTTCGAGTCTTAATTTGAGTCGACTCCGCAAGGCGCCTTGAATCTGATGTCATGTTGCGCGCTGGTAAAGAGCAAAAGCAAACGAAATTCCTCAGTTCAACTGAAAACAAGTGAAGTGAAGTGAACCCCCGCCCTCTCCAGCAGGACACCATGCCGAGCAGTTGTTCCCCTTGTCAATAATCGGGAGTCAAAGTTGCCACTGGGAATGCCTTTGCAGCACGTGCTTTGTGTTTGACTTGCCCCTGAATTCTCGTACATGTGCCCCAGGGGGAGGGGCTATAGATATCTTCGAGCACACAAGGCAAGCTTTCACACTCCCCCACCCACACTCGACCATTCCCTCCTCTGTGTTTTTTGTTTACTTAGGTCTTTGTTTTGATTAAGTGCCAAAAAATTGTTTCTTGTTATTTGCATAAAAATTGAGAAATTGAATGGCTGCTGCAATGGATTTGATTTGTTTGTTGTTTGTTGTTGTTTTTTTTCGGCTATTTTTCTTTCTTTCAGATAGTCGTAGCATAAAAATAGATACAGCTACAGATACAATTTGATGGCTGCATCCCACTAGCCGGAGGATTGACATTGAAAGGAAAAACACGACTTTTATGGGCCGCAAAGCTCTGATAGATTTTCCCGCACATGGGCCATAAAAGTAACGCCCCCGGGGCCTAATAAAATCTCTCTTTTTGACTGATCATAAAACGCCAGAGAGCCACGGACATGGCCCCGTCCGCTTTTTGACGGGCTGTAATCGTGGCATCGACAAAGTGGATTCTCAAATTAATTCTTTGCCCCTAGGTGTCATTTCACCTTTGTGTTTTTTGGGTTGGGTTGGGGTTGGATGGTCGTCGAAGGTCGCCCATTTTGCATTGTCCTTTTGAGTCTGTTAACATAATAATCAAACAATTTGCCGCCTTGGCCAAATTAATATGCCACTAAATAAGATAAAGTGCATGGTACTCCGATAGTATTTGCATTTTTATTACCCTTTGCCCACGGCCTGCCCCCCACCCGAACGGAGAGAGCGCCGTCGCAGAGAGCCGAAAAGCAACCGGTAGTTCTTCGCAGGCAGCAGCTGCGTCAGCAGTGGCTGCGACAGCGACTGCGGCAGAGGCAGCATCTCTGTTGCGTCGCTGTTATTGTCTGGGCCCCGTACAGGCCGTGCTGGCCAAGATTTTTGGACAAATTCAGTCTCTCGGATGCTGCGGCCAGTTTCTGTCGCTGCCGCTGTCACGTTAACGGAAGACACCCACCCGTACAGGGGAAAGAACCGGACAAATTGGCGGCGTAGTGGTACGCGCGTGTCCATTAATTGTGCCACCAAACAAATCAGTGTACGTTCTATATATGATCTTATAGTTGGTTAATGTATTATATGTAATTACGAGTGTGTGTTAATAAACTCCCACAGCGTGTGGTAAATTTATCAAAATTTTGTTAGCACATGGTAAAAACGGATTAGCAATAATGCATTAGAATTATACAGAGAAAAAGAGACAAAAGCAGACGGAAAGAGACAGCAATGGCGAGTGCAATGAACGAGCAAAATAACAACAACAAAAAGTGGCAAAAAAAAAAATACGAAAAAAGTTCAAAGCAATAAAAAATAAATGCATTCCCAAAAAATGTGGCAGGCATCGTTTGATAAATTTAAATTAAACGTGTTTTAAATGCACAAACAATAGCCAGCCAAAAACAAAAAAAAAAAAAAAACAGAAAAAAACTGTATAATTAATTGTCATTAGGTTGAGTGAATACGGTGCGCGGGGAAGTGTGTGTGTGTGAGAGTTGCAAGTGAAAAAAAGTAATATGGAATAAGAGACATCTATCTGTTAATTGCCAAGAGTTTCCACTGCAGATTCCCTGCAAATTGTTAATGTGTGTGTGTTTTTGTGTGTGTGTGTGCGCCCATTAGTCCCAGGCCCAAGCCAGTGCAGATCGCTTGGGCGAGTGACATTATTTCATATGCAAATCTATGCGAACAATCTCTATAGAATCAAACACACACTTTATGGGCAGGGGCAGTGCATAATTTTTGTTCGTGAGATGCTACACAGTCCAACGGACGATCACAAACAACAAAACAACAGACAAGAGACAACACAGAAAAACGAAAAAAAAAACCAGTTTGATTGAATATATACAAAATAATAAAAAACCAAATTCGACAGCATTCTTGAACCGTGCATATTTTGTGGCAACCCAAGCACAAGCGCTCTATACTCCGTATAATAATAATGATAATAATAAAAAAAACCGCCGCCAAAAACGGTCAACCGCGGTCACTCATCATGAATGGAACTGAAACTATGTAAATGTTTTTTAGTCGCTTTTTAGTCGACTTAATCACTCCCTCCCCACACCCGACACTGGAGTGACCTTGAGAGCAGAGCAGAGCAGCTTAAATTGTTTGCTCCGCAGGTTGGCTGGAAGGAGATCCCCGGGGAAACAGGGGATCTGCCTCCTTAAATTCAGCTCGTGTACAGGCAAATTGTGTACAAATATTTTGTCTAAATGCCACTTAGCAATTCAAATTAATTTACAGGCAGCAGCACCACCCAGCCTGGCCTGAGCAGAGGAGCCACCACCTGACAGTCCCATCTGGCCATTCCACAGGATGCCAGCCAAGGACACTCGCAGCACGCCCTCTCAAGCTAATCTCACACCCATGACAACAGGTTGTCAGTGGCACTGGCCTAAGACGAATTTGATGAGCATCCCCCACACCCCACCGACCAGTTTAAGGCCTTAGGAAAACATTGCTAAGATATAAGCGGCAGGCGGACAGGAGGGGAAACCATTCCATCAATTCGAATTTAAAACGATACAAAAAAGTGAAAAACAAAAACACGAACCCTCCCCCTCCCCACTCCACCCCCAATGGCAGTCAAGATGCTGCCCGTGCTGAACACATCCAGCCTCCTGGCAGCCGACAGCTTTCAGATGTTTCAAAACGAGAAATTCCTCTTTAATCTGACCCAAGAGCTGAACATTTCGGCCGAGAATCTGACGAGCCTGCTGCAGGGGCTGGAACCACAGGAACTACTGCCCCCCATGACCCTCTTGGGGGCCCTGAGTGTGGGCTATGCGCTCATTTTCGTTGCCGGGGTGCTGGGCAATCTGATAACCTGCATAGTGATCTCGCGCAACAACTTTATGCACACGGCCACGAATTTCTATTTGTTCAATCTGGCCGTATCCGACATGATACTTCTGTGCTCAGGTGGGTTCGCACACAGTTCCGCAGGTCATAACTGGTTGAAACTAATTGCATTTCCTATCTTACAGGCATGCCCCAGGATCTGTACAATCTGTGGCATCCGGACAGTTATCCCTTCAGCGATACTATCTGCGTGCTGGAGAGCGTTGTCTCGGAAACGGCGGCCAATGCCACAGTGCTCACCATAACCGCCTTCACTGTGGAGCGCTACATTGCCATTTGTCATCCGTTCAGGTGAGGCCTCCCATCACCCACCATCCCAACCTGCCTCCCACGCTTAATTGGTTCTGAATTCTCCCACACACACACACACACACAGGCAACACACAATGTCAAAGCTGTCGCGGGCCATCAAGTTCATATTCGCCATTTGGATTGCGGCTCTCCTGCTGGCCCTGCCACAGGCCATTCAGTTCTCGGTGGTGCTGCAGGGCGTGGGCTCCTCGTGCACGGTATGTCTGATACGCCCCCAAACATATACATATCTATATATCTATGGCAACTCTTTTAGCGTTTTGATGTACTATCGAGTGTAGGTGGGGCTGTCAAGTGTAGGTTGGCATTTCAGTGAAAAAAATATTTGAGCTCAATGAATGGCTCAATTAAGGGTCGAAAAATACTAGACATGAAAGACAGAAGAAAAGTAGCACAGAAGAGTAGACCTAAACCAATCCTTATTAGTTTGCAAACTTTCAAAAATATTATACAGATTTAACTAGTTGTTTTTACAAGTATTTTAAGCATTCAAAAGAAGTGTCAACCACATTGAATAATGTCATATAGCAGCCACTTTAAATCTCCACTTTATGTGTGTGGGTTGACTCAATTAGCGGCAATAAAATTGATGGCTTTCGCTACCGGAATGGCAAGAGAGCCCTGCGGTCCTGGCTGTGTAACACTATACTATATAGTACTGTATTTCCATATCGTTTTGCATGATATATTTTACAATTTTTTGTACACTCCTGTGACAGATGAAAAACGACTTCTTCGCCCATGTGTTTGCCGTATCGGGCTTCCTCTTCTTTGGCGGTCCCATGACAGCCATCTGTGTGCTGTACGTCCTCATCGGGGTGAAGCTTAAGAGGAGCCGTCTGCTGCAGGCAATACCGAGGCGCTGCTTCGACGTTAACCGCGGCATAAGCGCCCAGACGCGCGTCATCCGAATGCTGGGTAAGCTGGTCTGCCCTGCCGTTGGCATCTCTTTGTTGGGCCAAATGGGATAATGTATGGTTTTCTTTCTTCTGCTCGGGGGAAAAAGTGGCTGTGGCGGTGGCCTTCTTCATCTGCTGGGCGCCCTTTCATGCACAGCGATTGATGGCGGTTTATGGCTCCACCTCGGGCATCGAGTCGCAGTGGTTCAACGATGTGTTCAGCGTTCTCGACTATACATCCGGCGTGCTCTACTTCCTCTCCACCTGCATCAATCCGCTGCTGTACAACATTATGAGCCACAAGTTCCGCGAGGCCTTCAAGGTGAGTCTCCTGTGCTTGTGCCACTTGATTGCTTTTCCCTGAGTGACCCCGCCTTCTGCAACGCCCCATCTACAGGTAACCTTGGCTCGGCACTTTGGACTGTCGGGCAAGAACCCCGGGCGTGGTCTGCCGCACACCTACAGCGCTCTGAGACGCAATCAGACAGGATCTCTACGGCTGCATACAACGGTGAATATTAATTCAGTTGCCAATAAAATGTGTCTGTTGCAGTGTTCCATTTCCCCTTCCCCCTGCAGGATAGCGTGCGCACAACGATGACATCGACGACAACAACAACGACAACCGTGCTAAATGGCAACAGCAATGGGGCAGCCGTGGCACCCAATCTGGGTCGCTCCTCTCTGCGCCTGAATCGCGTCTCCTTGGACAGTTCGCAGAGTCAGAATCAGAGCCAGAATCGCAGCTGGCAGGATCTATTTGAACAGCAGTCCCATCCCCACCCACGTCGCACGTTGCAATCGCAAATTTCGCAGTTGTCATCAGTGGGCGATGCCCACTCGCTGCTGGAGGCGGACATACAGTGGCCGGAGGAGCAGCTGCCACCGCCGCAACTGCAGCCAGCCATGTGCTCCATTGATGAGCTGAGCTGTCAGTCGTCGGGTGCAGGGGGGCTGACGATGTGGGAGTCTCTCGCTCCCGCCTCAAACTGACGCGCATAACGCGGGGCGGCAACCATCAGCTCCCTCAGCCGGGGGGCGTGGATGTGGGCGGTGTGGCACACGAGGCAAATGGTAAAGTGCGAAAGGCAAAGGCGAAAGCAGCGCTCAAGAGCGCCAATGCGCTCAAGAGTCTCAGGGCCAAATTCAATTGGCGTGCCAGACGCAAAGGCAGCAGCCACAAGCCACACACGAGGACGGGCGAGGTCTCAAGTGAGCGGGGAGCCGCCTACTGAGGAGCAGCCGCTAAGCGGTGTCTGGAGACACACAACTGTGATAAAAGCAGCAAGATAAGAGTCCCCTCTGCCAGCTTGCTTACATTTCTAGAATCTAGACAAAACAAAAAAATATTCCAAGTTTGGTCAATTAGTTGGCGATAGTTAATGAACATAGCTAATAGATAGATGGATGGTTGCATCTATGCATAGTCAAATCTCTTCTTCAAGTGTTAATAAAGTATAGCCTGGTTCTGTATTTTCTTCAATTGTGCTTTGTTTTATATTTTCACTGGAAAGTGCGATTGGATTAGGGGATTATAAACCCGCTTTGGGTTCAACGCGCGCTTCTGACTAATGAGTGCCACTCGGATGGACTGCACTTAAAAAGAGAGAGCGAGCACAGAGAGAGAGAGAGAGAGAGAGCAGCTCCGTACGCATCATAATCCCGTGCAATTAAGATGTCTATCAAGCGCATAAAAATAAGCTGCACGCTCTGGATTCTTGAGTCTAGACACACAAAAGAGAGAGACATACCCCCGAACAACGGACATTCCATTCATTCATTCATTCATTCTGAGTGGAACTGCTGAGTGCATGTTCATGCACGAACTGAGTACGAGTGTGGGTGAGTGTGTGGGTGGGTGAGTACGATTGCTGGTATGTGTGTGGGGGGAGTGTGTGGGTATGACTAATTAGCATAGCGTCGCATTTAGTTTTAATTCCAGCAAAATGCAATTAATTAGCTCCAGGCTGCCCAAAAGTTGTGGCTAACCCAACGAAATAAATGGATTTTAATTCATAAACTGCACCATATGCGGCATGCAGCATGTTGCACGTCTATGAGTAACTGTTGCCACAGAAAGTTTATGTAATTTACACTAATTTCTGGTAATTAATTTGCACTTTCCAGGTGCACTTCATGGGGTGCATGTCGCAACATATTTCCGAAGTTATGCCAACAAAATCGGAGGTTCTATTGCCACAGCAACATTCCCTTAAAAGTTTTGGCAATTTCATGAACTTTAATTAGTTTTAGATTTTAATTTTGTTTTGATTTTCCATCACTTTTCGGTGGGGTTATTGATTTTGCTCTGGTGGGGGTCTTTTACTCGCCTGTTAAGTAAAAATATTTTCTCTGCTAAAATGTTTTGGATAACTCTATTGTTTATGATGTACATAGGTTTCAGAGCTGCTCTTGTCTGAGCGGTTTGAAGTGGCATGTCAAAAGTTATGCCACAACATTTGGGAACAACTTTGAAACCAGATTTTCCTGCCACACAGCCCAAACAGATTAGTTTGTCCTGCAGTTTTGACATACTCCAACATTTATCCTTTGTCGGGCTAACTATTTTTGAAAACTTTAAGCAAAAGCATTTAGTATTTGTTAAGGCTTTAGACTTGGGTTTATTTCTAGCCAAATTGCTATACAAGCAAATTGCTTTGTTATCAAAATTTTTAGGTATTTAGACAATATTGTTCTGAAGTTCTGAAAACAAGATGCTAATCGGCGGCGCCCATACGTTCTCCTTTTTATAGCCTGCGACGATAACGAGTCTAGGTCGTGGTCGGGGTAGGGGTCTGTTTAGGGGTCTGGTTAGGGGTCTAGGTGGGAGTCTGGTTAGGGGTCTAGGTGGGAGTCTGTGACGGGCTCTGGTTCAGTTTGGGGTCCTTCCCTAAGACCTTTTCCAACTCAAAGGATGGGTTGAACAACATAAAAGTCAAAGGCTGTCAAATAGTTTCGATGAACTTCATCATTTTTATAGCCTGTCCCCAAAAACAACAACACGCAGACAGAGAGCGATAGATACAACCACACAATAAATTTGAGTGCGTTTTATTTGTGCGAAAATTTACTATCACTTGTCTCGATGGCACCACGACTGGCATAGACTGGCCAAGACTGGCCTAGACTGAAAGCAATTGGGGCATTCAATTTACGCGCTGGCCTAAAAGCCATTCCCTCTTATTTTAAACCCACTAATACGTCTTTGTTCGTATCACGAACTCCCACACGCAGCCCCAGAGACCCTCATAACGCATAAATATGATATAAATAAGCAATTCTGAACGGGACGGAGATGGGGATGGGACGAATAAGCCCGTGACTATGCCATAAACTCTCAATTTCATTTATATGTATGAGCCATGTTTGCAATTCAAATGGACGATGTGCGATATTCACTACAGCAGATACACACACACATACACTCATACACATATGAGGACGTTATGTGGTGGGCGTGTTGCATCGTGAGTCAGCGGCAATTAAGCCGTAAAATATCGTTGCCTACTTTTCGCGGCCAGCGCATGCATGTGGCCGGCCCGCGGCGGGTGGGGATCGATGTGTAAATTAAACGGAATTTACGAGTATACCGAGTATAGTGGCTGCAGAAAAAATTAGCCGAACGAACCACTTAACGGGCACTGATTGCTTTGCATAACACTCTATCAATTATGAGCTCCAATTAGAGTGTCCTTGGGTATTTGTCAGATATCCCCTTAAACAAGTCACAACGTGTAGCAAAAAACACACACACACACACACACATGACTTCACACGTACGAACAAACGAACGAACACTCCGGGATGCTGAACATGTCGGACAGTCAGTGCGTTTGGCATGCCACTTTATGTGACGGTCTGTCCCGTGCCATGCCGTAGATGTCTCAACTCTGATGTCTGGGTTGCTGCTCCTGTTCGGGCTCCTCCTTCGCCTGCTGGCACGTGCGAACGGCGTCCTGCCATTCGGGATTTATGCTAAGGCGAGCGGCATGCGGCTACGATTTGATATGTTTGACTTTTTGGCTTGGCTTGGGGCTTGGGACTCTGCATCTACTTGAGATTTACTCGATACAGTCGCCTGGGCTCCTCTCTACTTGCTACACCCCATGGGCGGTGTCCTGGTGATGGAAAGTGGCATTGTTGGCGGCATTTCGCACGTAGTTACTGCTCGTGGGTGTGCCGCATAAATGTGGAATTTGATCGGATTTGACAGGAGAAAATCGAGTACAATGCGGTTCGATTACCAAAGAACCAAACTAAACGAAATTCAATTGGCGAATCGTGTCTACACAGATGAAAGGCTGCACTGCGAAAAAAAACAAAACAAAAACATTTTGAATAAACAAAACACATGAGAATTTTCTTAGTAGGTTTCGTTGATATTTTCCACAGTGCAGATGGATATATAGATATATTTGTATGTACACAAACTCCTCTTCCGGTGACACAGACGAGGGATTAGGCGTAGCTTACAAATCAATTCATTAGAGCTATGTAGATATCTGCATATTTATAGGCCACTTTTTTGCATGTTTACTCTTTGGAGACATTTATTCAATGGAATATTTTACTGACTTTTCGACTCATTGCTTCATGTGCTAGGCCGCAATTGTGTTTGTGCCCACGCAACCAAGACCAAGACCAAGCCCAATAGCAACCCCAATACCCAGCCCCAAGACCAAGCCCACAGCCCCTATCCCTACGTATACCTATTCAAGAAATATTCTGAAAAATTTAGTATGCAATTTGGTTAAATTTGTAACGGTACACTGGGCATTTATTTGCTTGTAACTGGGCTATGAGCTGGGCCTGTATGCCCCAAAATACCTGTATATGTGCGTAATTGTCAAGTTTTTCTGATGCTCTTGAAGCGTAGAAAGTTTTTGCATTTCTATTTTGAAAGAACCACAAAAGTTGCACAGAGAGACACGTGCAACATTTCTGGAAGTCATTTCTACAAATACTCGTAGAAATGTGCACGGACTGGGCCTGATGAACCCACACGAACCGCAAATGCCAGCATACCGTAGCAACGCCTGATTTGAATTTTTTGTATACTCAAAAAGTTAAATATTTACACAAATATATGTATGTATATGTCTTGAAGCATTTATAAATATTTGTAACATTTTTTAGGCTCTCATTAGTAAGATGTCTATAGGATAAGCAATCTTTAAGGAACGGAATGATGCCGTGAATCACTATTAATATTGATATTAGACCCAACAAAAAATGACAAAATTCTCAGCCATAGTTCATTGTACTTTTCTTATTCCATAAATATCAATGTGTTACTTCTGACCTCCAAATATTTTTTATTTCCTTGCAAATTGATATCCACAAGTTATAAAAAAAAAACTAAAAATAAAATAAATTGCTTTAGAAAGCTATAAAAAGTATTTCGCTGCTACAAATCGTGCAAATGTTTTTTTTTTTATTAATCATTAGTATTGTTTTAAAAACCAAAAACAATAGAGGGTGGGGCAAATCGATTTCAACACCAAAAACAAAAAAAACGAGTCAGCAGCTCATCAAAATGGCACGTGTTATTGATTATGCACAGACAAGTGTATAAATATATTTGTATTTTGTTTTTATTCGATTTTAATATATTCAATCAAGTTTTTTTGGGAGAGACATTCGAAGTGTGGCTGCGCATAGTGACTCTGGCGAATGGCTTCAAAAGTGTTTATTTGGCAGACAAGGTAGAAGGTGACGATGCTATGATATATGGAACATATACAAGAAGCTTAAGACATAAAACTGTCACTCAGTGCAGTGAATGTCGAAGGCTGAGAATTCATCAACGATTCCGTTTGTGTGTATGTTATAGCTCTAATCTCCCAACTGAAGCTTTTGATGTGGAAAAACAATCAGTAGAGTTAAGCTTCAAATTCCGAAAACACCCGCTGTTGGATTGTAAAAGTTATTTTGAAATTAAAATTGCTAATTAACAGACATTTTTGGCGCATTCAACTTGAGTTTGAGATTGTGTATCGAATGGGAAACCAATGCGAAGGCGAATGCGAATGCGGAACATCGGCCTGGGGTGTGGGTGTGGGCTATAAATGCAGGCCGGTTCCGTTTTCCCCATGATTTGCGCTACCAAAACAGACCGCAAAATTTATGACCGGGCTGTTAAAAAGTAACGCAAAGCACAAAGAAATGATTGAATCAAACGGCGACATAACAATCCTAATTAATTGTAAACAAGCCATGAAAAACGCTCGACGCAGTACAGTTCATCAGCGAGCAAGTATACGATATGTAGGGGTGGGAGAGGGGTGTCGTACAGGATATGTGTGGTAGGGGTATGGGTAGGGGAGTACCGAAGGCATAGCATTGTGTTTGTTTGGTCGTAGGTTTGCGTGTGAGGGAGCCAAGAGTGACGGCTTCGTCGACGCTACCCATTTGTACCACCAGCAATAATATTTTGATTGAATTTTCCCCACCGCATCGGGGGCCAAAGAAAGGGGTGGGGAGGTGACTGAGAGTTCGCGGGAGTCTTGGCAGTTCAACAAAGTGGCATTTGATTTACGCCGACACGGAAAACAAGCTGTTAAGTCGAGACGATTGCAGAAAACGTTTGGTCGATTAATGTGGGGAATGACTCTTATGGCATGGGGTTTGGGACTTGAGACATAATTTTATGAAAATATATAAAAGTTGCTTAATCATGTAGAAACTTAATTCAAGTAGTTTATTGTTCGCAGAAATTAGCATATTTTTTTTGATAGTTCATTTTGCAGTTCAACTGCAAAAACACTCGTCAAATAATCTTTTGACACTTGCCTCTAGCATTAATCTAGCGCTTAGCGCTAAAATTAATCCCATTAAAGAGAATTCGAAATTCCACTTGACTCACTGGCCGCATTCCAAAATACAAACATACAAACATAATTGTGTTGCTAAATTCGCATGCATTTCTATATTTATATTTAAAGGCACATTTTTTGCGACATTTTCTGTGAAAGAGGAGAGACTTTTCCGGCGCCGTCAATGCCACAGACACCGCCGCCGCCGACACCGCCACTGCTGCCCCCACCGCTAGAGTCTCCACAGTCTCTGTCGCTAGAGTCAAATACCTTATCCGTCAATAAAATTATGATTCATTGTATCCCAGCCCCTTCCCACCACCACCCCTACTACAGCGTGTGTCGTCGCATTTTTTGCCTGGATCAAAGTGTAGAAAATCGGGAATATTGTAAACATCTTAATTTGCATATAAATACGCATGAGAAATTTCTGTGTAATTTTTAGTATATTTTTTAAATAAGATTTATTAGACTGGGCGTGGGGTTGGGGCTGGGGGTTGGGGCGAGAGTGCGGATTTATTTATGGGCTGGCGAGAGGTCAGGGCAGCCGCCGAGATTTGTCAGTTCATTAAAAATGAAACGTTTGTAAATGTTAATGGATTTTGCCGTGAATGGAAATGCCACCCGCAGTTGTCAGTGTCCGGACAGGCGTGACCACAAGATGTCAAATTGTGGCCGCCTTCGTAGCGGCTCTGTGATCTGGGATTTATGAGCCTTATTTATACACTATGCCTGCTACTTGGCGTGGCGATTGCATCGATGCTTCTAATTAAAATGCAACAAGCGCAGCCGCAGCCGCAGCCACAGCCAGTGCCCCAGCAGTCGCAACACAATTTGTGTGGATATAAATTTAAATAAGTGTCGAATGCTGCGTGGGCGCCGCCGCCTTCATCTAAACTTTTCCAATAAAGGCGGCTTAGCGGCGGCGACACCGGACATGGACTCGTGCCCCGGCAAGGAAACAACAGCGAAGTGAAACACGAAAAAGCGTTAACGGATATTGCTTACGCTTTGCACTCTCGCTCCAAATACACAGAGAGAGACCCAAGTTCCTTGCCATTATTTACCTCAGACAATATTAAGTATACGCCGTGTGCTGCACAATGATTGCAAAGCAGTGAAATTATCCATCCTGCAGTTGCATAACAGCCCCTCGACTCCTTTAAATGTAACTAGAGCGCACTCTTTTCCCAGCCCATTTTGGGCCGTCGCCATATGCCCCATTTGTTACTCACTATTTGCCATTTGTTATGCCATTTCTGGTGTATTTATGAGCCTGTTTGGAAAGCGAAAAACAAATGGCCATAAATCAAGTGTCATATTCCGGCCACAGACAATGTTCCAGCATGTAAGCGACGCACAAAACTAACACAAAAAACGGCAGAAAACAGATTTATCAGCATATCAAAGGGTAAGTGGGAGTGAGGCACAGACACTTAAATACAATGTAAAGCCAATGCAAAAAGTAGCCATTTAATTAAAGCACACGAAATGCATTTAAAATTCGCATCATTGGGCATTTGGCTAAGAGTTCACTCACATCACGTATACGACATGTATGTTTGTATGTATTTGCAGAGCCAAAGCCAAGCAGCAAGCGGGGAAGAGCCAGAACCAAAAAGCGAGATGGGGAGAGCCAGAACCAAAAAGCGAGTGGGGGGAGAGCCAGAACCAAGCAGCGAGCGAGGGATCGACAGCGCGTGTGAGATTTTAATTACAGACCGTCGCGCCATTAAGCACTTTTTATGGCACTTCTTCGGCAACAATTTAACTGCCAAAGGAATTTCATGCACCAACAGGGATCAAACAGATAGTAGATAGTCGGTACGCTACCCCTTGAATTAATCTGCATGTGACCAGAGTTAACATTGGCCACAACTGATGTCGCAAATTGCTACTTAAAATATTTCAAAATTCTCGGAATTTGTTGACTCAAATACTGTCATTGTATGTGCTTGTGTCTGCTCTGTTTTTTGTGTAGATTTCAAGTGTATTTAGACTAAATTTCTACGCCTTAATTGATTTTCAATTGATATATGTAAATTATTTTACCCATTGGCATTCTCTCTCAGTGACTCTATGGAAAATATAAATATAAATAAATCAAAGAGAGAGAGAGAGAGAACGGGAAAATTCCGACTAAAAATTAGCAAAATGTTTATGGATAAACAAAGTTTTTTGTTAAGCAGACGCATTTTAAGGCTACATTTCTTCATATAAAAGATTTTAATTGATTTTCTATTTTTGGATGCTTGTTTTCTTGTTCGAATGAACATTCTTTGAGTGTCTTAATTGGCTTGAAAATATATTATTTCAATTGCAAGAGGCAGTCGCAGAGTCTGCATTTTACTCTCATCTTTAATCTTATTTAAGCCCCATTAAACTCTTTTCACGCTTCAGGTGCAAGTGAATAGTTTTCTGTATTGCATATTGGCATATCCTCTTAAAATTAGCAACCATGACAACAGCAGGGCCCACGAGCGAGCCCTTTAAGTGGCACTTTAATTTTAACGAGCCCTTAATGTGTCTTTAATTAGTGAGGCGAATGCCGCTCGGCAGGCGCCTCCTGGGTTGATTGAATGTTTACCCTTCAAATTGAGATTAATGGCTCCGCGGCAGGGAGTAGACGGACCGAAAACAGAAGCCTCCATTCATATAACATGAACGATGGTAAGGTCGGGGTATTTCTGTACACGCCCCCCGATTTCCAGTACGCCCAGCTTGTCTTATCCCTTATTCAGACCCGGAGGTCTGTCTGTGCTTTTGTCGTTGCCAAAATGCAATATTAATCATGTCGAGGGCCCAACTCCCTGGCACGATTCCGGCTGATTTCACCCAGCAGAGTCCACAGTCCACAGGACACTCAATTCAATTAGCAGCTAATGAAGTAATTTCATCAGGTCGCCAATTAATTTATTTTATTCTTAAGCCATTACACGGCGCCTCAACAGGTTTGTGGTCATAAAAATGTCACTGCAGCAAATGGTTGCCAAGCAGATACAAATTCTCCCACGAAGCATTCCATGTGACTCGAACTGGCACTGTGACTCGGACGGTGACTGCCACTGAAGATGGCCAAGAGAGCAGACGTCAACACTTGAACGTGCGAGCAGGGGGCGATTGAACGGTGTTCCTTTTGGCCACGAGATTTGCGGGCGGCTCATGACACTAGAATTTTATGACATTTCGGTAGCATCGCAATTATTTTTTATTGGCCGAACAGCCATGGACTGCTGAATGCATATGAATGGCAATCAAAAACAGAAAAACTCGTACAACAATTCGGCCACTTCTCTATCCCCTTTAAGGTTGATGCTACACAAATTGAAAACTTTACTTCAAAATACTTTCGCACACATTTAAATAAGTTTAATAAAGCCACAACTAAATTTGTTGCTTTTCTAGCCAAGGGAAATCGAGCGCATAAATATTTTGGAATTATAAATTAGGAAGAGTTTAGCTTAAAGTTGCTTTTATTTTGATTACAAATGACTCGTTTGTGCTCGTTTCTCGTAAGACAAGGCTAAATATGTCTGCCTGGCCCGAGGCCAACTAATCGTACGGATTCATACTCGTAGCTAGCTCTCTGTGGCACTGTGGATGAGTGTGGAGAAACTTTATGGCACACAGGGGCATAGACAAAGACTCGAATGAGTTGGCAGCAGCACTCCCATCTTCCATCTCCGGTGGGGCTGGAGCCCTGCCTGGATGCCAATTTAAACGCCTGCAGCTGTTACAGCTATAGAAGTTGGTCGGTCGTCTGCTTGATTCGGCCTGATGTTCATTATCTTGTCTCAATTGCACTAATAGTGGGAGAACTGTCCCGTCCCGCCAGACGACTCAATTCGCTGACCTTGGGCCGATTGCTGCTGAGCCTTAGCTCCCGTCTTTAAAATAAAATTACTTTAATTTAAGTTGTGCTCTGCTCCTGAATCATTCAGAAATTGACGAGCGAAATCAAATCGAAAACACTCGAACATAAAGATAAATCGTTGCCATGGCCAGCACCCGCCATGGGGCTGCTGCAAAAAAACTGTCATTTATTGTGCGAATGCTGGCGATAACTCTCGTGTAGCCAAATCGGAATTTATGCACTCCGCTGGAATGTCGTCATCATTTTTGCCTATTGGATACGCGCCATTTGAGTGATTCTGATTGACTTTCGAGCGGCGTTCGTTCATGCCCCAAGGGGGGGGCGCTCCATCTGATCGGTGGTGCCCAATGTTATCAATTCCCAGCCGTAAACAATTTCTGACAACGTCCTGTTTACGTCATAGCTTAGGCCCAAAAATCCTGGTCTGTTCTGTTCTGCTGTGATGTCCTTTTGCAGCCCACAAAGCGCAAACACTTTGGGCCTAATAAAATCGGGCATAAAATGTGTCCATAAAAGCGCACAGCAAAGGGAATTAAGCTAACACTGACGCGTTCTTAGTTATTTCCGTTTCCTGGAATTTCATTGGAATCTCAGCTCGGGTAGCATATAGTAAAACGAAATGGTTTCCTCGTGCTGGATGTAGTGTAACTTTCTATGGTTGTAATAATAAACAAAAATATGTGCAAAGCGACGACAAAGTTGGTGTTCAAGGTCGCACATTAGAGGAGTATATACATATGTATGTATGTAGTTCCATGCGGAACCAATCAATCTGTGAAATGATTAACAAATCGAATCTATGGAATCTAATGTGAGTGCTTCGAATCAGAGAATACAGGCCTATATCGAAGCTCTCCTTGCGGCTGCGTAATTTGTTTTTTCGAAGTTTTGAATCTTATCATAAATTATACATCAATTTTATATACGTGTATGTAGTTGTATGTATGTAGTTGGTGGAGATACTATTCCCAAAAATACTCAACTTAATAAAAATTAATGTACTTCCTACAGCAAAATACTACAACATAAATATCTTCAATGAAGTTCAGAATTTATGCCGATTCCTTTGTACTATATGTTCCCACTGGCTGTAAGAAGTTCGACTGTTAACTTCTAGTTTAATGGTGTTATATACTGTCCGGGTTTGTTTATATACAAACGTCACATTTGATTAGTTTTTGCCATCCAAAAACACGAAACTTTTGGAGTGACTGGATATATTTTAAATGGATGAAGCAAGTAAAGTTGCTGATAAAACATTGCCACATGTGCAACTTTTTTTTTTCTCGAAACGTCTTGACTTTATATTTATGACATTGATCTGATCAAAAAATCCAGTTTAAAATAGTTGCTTCTTTATTTTAAACGATTTTGTGACAAAAAGTGCTCGATACTTTTTTGTTCAGCTTTGAACTAAAAAAAAAAACTTTCAAAAAAAAAATATGCGGAGAATGGGAACTAGAGAAATTCGAATAATTCACTAAAAGTGCTTACTTTAAGTATGTATATTTAAGTAGAGTTATATTTTAGCAAAAGTTTAATAGAATTTATTCTTCACCTTACATTATTATAAACCAAAAAAATAATGTTCAGAAAAATATATACAGTCATGTGATTTAAAATAAGGACAGTTGGCCATGCTTCAGAAAATTCTCTATAAAATTGCTGTTTTTAGGAATTTTGAGCTGATAATAATTTTTATTAGTTGATTCATGTTTTGCACTTCTAAACTAACAGTAAAAAATCCAAGTTTAACGGTAAAAAAAATTAAAAATTTTGTTCGATATGTCATTGACTTTTGGGCTGTGAAAAATAATAGGGACACCCAAAAGAAAACATGTTATATTTCGTAAAAAAATCATCTTTCTGAGAGGTTTTTAGTTTTTTATTATTGATAGTAATTAGTTTTAGTAATTTTAGGTATAAAAAAACATCCATAACGCAAAGTTAAGATAATAGGGACGGAAGGAACGTGCTTAGAAGTACTCAGGTATGCATGGACATGAAAAACGTCCACAATAATGGATTTTCGTATCGGAAAATGGCCGAAACATTGACGTTTGTCAAGGAAATGAATTCTAATGCAATAAAACTTACGATTAAATACGAAACACCGGAAAAAAATCAAAAATATTCCAAACCCGTGAGGAAAAATATGCTTAGATTCGTGAGGCAAGTCCTTTTTAAATATTCTCAAAATTAAAAAAAAAAAATATTTTATTAAGACAAACGCTTTTAAAATATGCACAATACTTAAAGCTAACAATCAAAAGTCAAGAGACCCCAAAAGTTCCATGCCTATCGAACAGAGATATACCAAAGATGATGATGATCGCTATGGACCATTCACACGGGCACCCTAATACAATAATTGATGGTTCTCTGTG
The DNA here is from genome assembly GCA_009664405.1 of Drosophila bifasciata. NCBI lineage: Eukaryota > Metazoa > Arthropoda > Insecta > Diptera > Drosophilidae > Drosophila > Drosophila bifasciata. The sequence continues at coordinate 5,266,550 of CM019044.1, forward strand.
TTTTAGCGACCATCATCATCTTTGGTATATCTCTGTTCGATAGGCATGGAACTTTTTCGGGTCTTTTGGAGTTTATATGGCTAGCTTTAAGTATTGTTCATATTTTAAGAGGGTTTGCCTACAATAAATATTTTTTTTTTAATATTGAGAAATTTTAAATGGGGGTTGCCTCACAAATCTAAGCATATTTTTTTTTCAAGGATTTGGAATATTTTTGATTTTTTCCCCCCGTGTTTCCTATTTAATCGTATGTTTTACTGCATTAGCATTAATTTCCTTGACAAACGTCAATGTTTTCGGCCATTTTCCGGTACAAAAATCCATTATTGTGGACGTTTTTCATGTCCATGCATACCTGAGTACTTCTAAGCACGTTCCTTCCGTCCCTATTATCTTAACTTTGCGTTATGGATGTTTTTATACCTAAAATTACTAAAACTAATTACTATCAATAATAAAAACTAAAAACCTCTCAGAAAGATGATTTTTTACGAAATATAACATGTTTTCTTTTGGGTGTCCCTATTATTTTTCACAGCCCAAAAGTCAATGACATATCGAACAAAATTTTTAATTTTTTACCGTTAAACTTGATTTTTACTGTTAGTTTAGGAAGTGCAAAACATGAATCAACTAATAAAAATTAAGATCAGCTCAAAATTCCTAAAAACAGCAATTTTATAGAGAATTTTCTGAAGCATGGTCAACTGTCCTTATTTTAAATCACATGACTGTATATCAAATATGTTATAAGGAAGTTTGTTTAATTGAATTTAAGTAGCACGATAAAGGGTTTACATTTTCATTTTTAGAATAGCTTAATATTATCTTAATTACAATATATAATTATTTTTTTTGTTTTTTTTTTTTGTCTGAAATCTAAAAAATAAAACATACATTCGAAAATTAATTTAATGCAACAAAAAATCATTTTATTAAGTTCATATTTGTATTCCAAAGATGTGTTCGAGTGTCTGGTATCGAGATTCAAACTAAGCCGGGAGTGTCCTGTTCTCAGCCAGTGCTATTGCCTGAGGCTTGGGTTATCCATGGGCACAATGGAGAGCGCATCATGCAGGCAATCAGCAAGAAGGTGGCCTCAGTGATCGGGGCGCTGAATAGCATCAGCATGGCCACCAGCAGGAAGGCCATAAGGAACGTTGAAGACTGCATGATGCTTGGTATTGCTACTTTACTCTGCTTAGCCAGAACTAACACTCAATACAAAGTTGCTCCTATTTATACGAGAGCTCCCTCCCAGACAGTTCTGTAGCATGGGGGTCAATGTTATGTAAAGCCTAAACAATGCCAATACGAATACATCGTTGGGCAGCCTTAAAATATTTGCTTAGCTGCAACTTGCTCAAGCAGCTAAATATTGATTGTATGCTCCACGTGGGAGGTTACAATAATCATTATGTAGTTATTTGCATTACTTTTGATTGTCGAGTGCCATAACCATAGAAAACAATGAACTAATAAATTATGTAAAATAAATGTTACAAATCTTTGGAACGATCAGCAGAACACAATGAGATTTTTACTACCCGCTATTAGAAAACTTTGGCTCCATCCTGTTCGAAATATAGCGCAGAGAATGAATATAAATTGTTGTTAAAACATTAAGATACATTTACAAGTATGTCAATGAATTTTTATTTGAATAAAACCCTTAGTATCACAGAGTACTTTTGATTTACTAAAATCTTACTCCTATGCTTGAGGATACAAAAATTCATTTTACAGCAGTTACATTAGGGTTTATTTTCCGTTTATTAATCTTAGATACATTTGCATTATTTTAAAATTACAATATAAATTGTATGATAATAGAACATACTCCGAAGCATATTTCTAACTAACGCTGGGCACTTTTTACTATAATCAGAAAAAAATTTCAACACTTTCTTGGTTTTCTTTCTTTCTCTCTGTCGTTCGGATAAAGTGCAGCAGATTGGATACATTAACAAAAGTTTCGTCATCAAAATTGAAGAAGTAAGCGATGCTGTTGGAGCATCTGTTGCTGATGTCGTTATATAGATGTACCTCCTCCAAGCACGAATCGTTCAGAGCCTGTTGGAGTATCGCCCTGACCCCCGGTGAAAGTCCGAGCGGGAGCGCTCCCGACGCAACCCGCTCTACATGGGCAGAAGGTAGCAACCCTTGGGGTGGGTTTGCAGTGTATCAAAGACTGGATAGTGGCGTTGGGCAGAGTCGTTCACGCTCCAATCCACGACACCTCATGTCGAGGGACGTATGTATCAACCGTTCAGTCTGAGCGAATCGCTGAAAGAGCAGAGGTTAACCCGTAATTCACTTTGAATGGCAAGTAGATACATATATGTATCTGTAGGTGTACGTTGTACTTTTGCGCTTGAGCAAATCGAGATAATTATTCAGCTGGTAAACGTGGAACATCCTGTACAGGAAGAGCGCCATCAGGAGGTAAAAGAAAACTCGAAATAAAATTATTGGTTTTGCTCTTGGCCATTTGGTTAGCTTCCACTTAAAAGCAGAATACTTTGAGTTTACTCTTCCCGAGTACATGACAGACAAAGGTTGCATTTTGCACCTGCTGATTCTAAGGCCAACTGTAGAGAATTGAAACTGGCCTCGCATACGTGCGCTTGGCTAGGACATAATCAATCGATTGTATTGATGCTACCCTTTACGACACAGTTAAGCGAGTATATACAATATATGTACATTCAGCGAAACAGTTGAGTCTTGGAATCAGAAGAGCTACATACATAAATTCGTTCATCGAAATATGCTTGATGCCTTGATTAGAAATATAGGAATTTATATCAAATTCACATATATATATTATGGATATGTGAACATACATAGATGTGCCCCCAGACAGACACTATCTCATAAATGTTACATACGCTACCTCGAGCACAATATACCCTGGCTGGAATACATTGAGCACCGCCTGACTTGTATGATTAGCACAATTGTTTAACCATGTGCCAGACTCATTTGCAAATGCTGATTGTTAATGAAATTTAGTTTGCTTAGACTATATATGTTCGATTCGTGTGTAAATGGTATTTGTCATTAGGTTAGAAGAAGAGACTCTCCTCCATAGTAGAGCAAAGCAAAAATAAAAACAGACAGCATTTTGTATCTTTTAGTTTCTTCAAAATATCATCCGTATTCACAATTCTTCATTCACATTTGAAAAGCACTTGCTGCTTTAGTTAGCTACGAGTAAGACTAAGTTCAATTCCATTGGTTGGTTTTACATTATTGTATTTTACAGGGGTTGGGCTAAAGCGGTGCGAATCAATTGATGCTATTGGTAACCGTGGACTGTTCCGCGTAGTTGGCCAACCACTCGCCCACTTGAGCCTTGTTCAGGGACAGCCACTTGATGTTGGCCTTGACCGTTTCCAGGGCCTGTTTGCGTGCCGCGGTTCCAGCTCCTGCTTCGGGATACTTCTCGAAGAAGTTCTGCATCTCTTCCAGCTTGGTTTGAGTGAAGAAGCGCGCCGTGATGGTTGGAATCAGGCGACCCAATGTACGCTCGTTGATGCCAAAGCGCTCAACCAGCTGCTCCCAGTTCTCGCGCACATAATCCCAGACAAGGCTCTGTCCCACGGGATTGACCGAAATATAGCCCAGAAGCGTGAAGTAGTCCTGGCGACGGACGTTGCTCTCGTTCGAGGCCAGATTGATGAGGCGCTGCAACAGCCATGGCACCTTCACGGCAGCCACGGCGTTCAGAAGTCTCAGCTTCTCCTGTGCATCGGCCTCGGCCAGATACAGTTTCCAGACCTGGTCCCAGGCGGCTTCGGTGTTGACCTGCTGCAGACCGTAGTAGTAGACGACGTCCCGGATATCAGGACTGGGGCGTGTTTCGGGAGCGGCCAACCACTGGTTGAACAGAGTAACAGCCTGCTGCAGCGAGCTCGCGTGTCCGACGGCGCATGCAGAGCTCAGAACCTTGATGCGAAGGCGGCTATAAAACACAAACAAAATCAGTATCTAATCAAGCTACGCGTGTCGAGTCGTCTACTTCTCCAGATGATTTGTGCCAACGGTGAACGTGACCGTCTCCACAATGGGCGTGAGTAGTTTGCGGGCGTAGGTGGTGAAGTTGCTGTACAGATCGGTGTAGTAAAGGCGGTTCCGCAGCGTTGCCAGCGACGAGGTGCCAACACTCCAGGGCACATAGTCCTGCTCGCTCTCCAGATAGGTGCTCAGGTCGAGGGCCACGGCATAGTTCAACTGTCCAGCAGCGGCCAGGGTATTGGCATCGTTCAGCAAATGTGCACGATCCGCGGTGCTAAAAGCCTCCCGCGATGCCTTGAGCGCCGTGGTCAGTGCAGCCCACTGCTCTGCGGCGTAGTTAACGCGATAATAGCCAACCTGGTCCTTATTAAACTTAATCCAGCTGGCATCGCTAGCCAGCGTGATGCTAGCCTCGTTGTCGTTGTGGCTGAATATCGTCGACTGCACTTCGCTGTTGATGCTGCTCGTGTAGGTGATTGGAATGGACCAGCGGTAACTGTGGGGAAGGCAACAAAACAATCGTTCAACTCATCGAGGCAACACTGAGTGATGCTGATACGTACTTGAAAGAAGAGGCCTCGGCCTCGGCTTCGTAATCGTCCGCATTGGCCAAGAAACGCTTCTGGGTTAGCTTATAGCTGTTGCCATTCTTCTCCACTTGGACAACTGGCAGACCCATTTGTTCTGTCCACGTTTGCATGATCTGTCTGTGAATTGAAACTAATTAGTGGATGCGTCTGCACAAGCAGCAGCAGCAGCAGCTATGGGCACTCACTTGACATCATAATCGAGGCCCTCTTCCTCCTCAATGGCAGTGAGGTAATCTTCAGTGGTGGCCGTGGAGAAGATGTGGTTCCTCAGATAGCGAGTTGTAGCATTTCTGAACTTCTCCTCGCTCACAAGGTTCTCCAGCATGCGCACCAGGGCAGCGCCTTTCGAGTAGGTAATTGTATCGAAGTATTCGGTAATCTCAGCGGGGCTTGAAATCGACTTTACAATTGGATGGGAGGCCAGTGTGGCATCGATTATCAGCACTGGATGGAGCTCTTCGATAACGAACTGATTGTCCATATCCCAGTCTGAATGCATGTGCTTGGTTCCCTTGTATTCCACGAATGAGGCGAAGCCCTCATTCAGCCAAAGGTCACTCCACCAGTTCATGGTGACCAGATTGCCGAACCACTGGTGCGCCAGCTCGTGCGCAATGACGATGGCCACACGCTGCTTGTTGACACTGGAGCTGGTGGCCTCATCATACAGCAACGCCGTCTCGCGGAAGGTCACCAGACCCCAGTTCTCCATAGCGCCGGATACGAAATCGGGAATGGCGACCAAATCCAGCTTGGGAAGGGGATACGAGATGTTGAAGTAGTTGATGTAATAGTCCAGGACGCCAACTCCAATATCGAGAGCATATTGGGTCTTTTCCAATTGGGCTGCTGGGGCGAAGGTGCGCACTTCAATCGAGGGGTTTACTGCTGACGTTGTGGTCTTGTGGGCAAAGTCCGAAACCACGAAGGCAGCCAGATATGTGCTCATCGGCACAGTCTCCTGGAACGTCACCTCAGTCAGATCCCCGTCGATGTACTCGACGGCCACAGGCATGTTCGACAGTACGTTGTACTCATCGCCGCTGGGCCGTGCAATAGTTATGGTGAACTGGGCCTTCATGGCAGGCTCATCGAAGCAGGGGAACGCCCAGCGGGCATAGGTTGGCTCGAATTTGGTGCTGGCAATCCATCTGTAAGGCAAACGGAATGATATTATTAGGGCAAGCTTAGCAGAGACGCGTTGCGAGGATGGGTAAGTAAGTTGGTTGCATGCAAGGGGATGGCGTGTGTTAGTAGCTTTGCTACCTGGTGCGATTCTTCAGCGTGTCCCAGTATTCGCTTTGATAGAGGCCTGTGATGCGATCCGTCAACGAACCGTTGAAGTTCAGGCGCAGCGTATAGTTGCCCACGTCCAGTGGCTGCTCGAACTCGGTCACCCAGTACTCAAATTCGGGATGGGCGAACGTCAGAGTTGGGGCTATGCTCTTAAGCGGCGCACCCGACTCGTCCAAGTGCTGCACATCGACAGTGCTCACATTCATCTGCTTGGCGTGCACGGGTATGTAGGATATTGGCTCGAGTACCTCCAGGCTGATGCTTATGTTGCCCGTATAGTTCTTCTGATTGAGATCTGGACGCAGCTGCAGCTTGTATTTGCTCGGCTTCAGCTCCTTTGGCAGCCGGTAGCCGAGTTTCTGCAACACCTTGCTGGCGGCTCTAATGGCGGGCGCGACGGTGGCCATGGCGTGTGATTTGGTATTGGAAGGCACTTGAGTGGTGGGTGCGCGATTATCTAGCGTTAATATGCAATTTAATTGATAAACGCTTTTTAGTTTTATTTTGTAAATAGTATGACCGCGTACTTATCGATTAAATATACCGTCTGACCCCCAGAAATATACCAAAATATACCGATGAAACAAAACTTAACCCACTTAACCGTTTTCAATTTAAATAGGTAAAAACTTGAGTTTAACCGCGGAAAATGAATGCTTTTTGTGGATTCATCCTATCCTTATATAAGCTGAACTGAACAATAATACTCAAGTTTCATAATTTTCATGGGCCATATATACCCACTGGCTTATATACCGTTATGTATGTATGTTCATTTATCGTATTCAGTCTGGAAACTCAAGCTACTGAAAAAGCTTTTGAACCCTACATTTAAAAATTAAATTATCTCCGATATTTGGCATATAAAAACGGTTCGCGCAAAATACTAATTTCCTGCCGCATTACTACTCATATTTGAATTTTAAATGATGGACCAACCAACCTGACAAAACACTCAAAATCGGTTTGGTGGACAACAACTGATCACGGTCCACATAGACGGTGCGTATGGTCGCATTCAGGGCCGCCGCCTGCGTGCTGTTCGCCTGCTGCCTCTGGTGCTCGTCGGCTATATTCTTGCCCACATAGACGAGTGCACCCAGCAGGAAGCCGCACAGTACCAGTAGGAACACGCAGAAGGCGACCAGCGTGAGGATGGTGTTGCCCGGTGCCTTTTGGGGCCGGTTGGTGTCCTTGATGCGGTGATTGTCGTCTGTGGATAGGCTGCTGCGTGGGCGCACGTTTTTTGTTGCATACATGCCTGTTGACTGTTTGACTGTTTGTTCTGCTGATTAAATTTAGCTTGCAACTAGACTCGTTCACACTGAGACGGGCTATTATAGCGAGAAAGGGGTAGATATTACTTTTGTGCTTGGTTTTGGCACTATCACAAAATGTCACTGTCAGAAGCTGTCACTGGCGTGTGGCCCATTGGCTCTGCCTTAAATCACAATTTTAACTGTAGTTTTATCTCAAACTGTTGCTGTTGCACTGCTGCTGGACTCCAATCCATTGTGTCATCGACAGGGAGTAATTCGAGCGCGCAATAAACAGCTCAGACCGAATTACATGCGTCGCCGTTACCATCATCACTTTTTATAATCTCCGAGCGACTTATAAACAAACCCGGGTTTGTTTTCATAGCTTTTATGGTGTGGTGCGGCCAGGTTACCATGGGAAAGGGGTAAAAAGATAGAGAGATAGAGAGAGAGAGAGAGAGAGAGAGTCTGTCCATCACAATTTACTCCTCTCCGCGATGGAGCTTGGCTCAATTTTGTCTCGCTGCAGATCAATCAGATGGCAGCCATTCGTCTGCCCCTCGCATGGTCACGTAATGAAGTTGGTCATTTCATGAAATTGTTACTTCAAATGGAGTTGGAGCGACACGATTCCATAGCTCAGAGTTGGAGCTGGTTAACCGCAAAAGTCGCATTACAAATCCCCCCCCCAGGTTGTTGCAATGATCCGTCCACCACAGGCCACTTTCTATAGGGGCGTTGGTGTGCGATTGATTGACGGATGCATGGCAAAGGTTGTTGGCATCTGAATGCCTGCACTCTTTGTACTCCGATTTGTTGCAGTTTGGGCCATGGGAAGAAGTTGCAGATGCTGATGCAGATGATGAGATATGAAAATGAATTGAATTGGCCACAAAACTCATGACTCCACCGACAATTATGTCAGGATGCATCAGAGAGAACCATTTACACGTAGGTGTACTCGTAATGTATGCATCATTCATTTCTGGCTGCACCAAATTGTGCGAAATGAGGAATTCAAGACTGTAGAATATGCTAATTTTCAGCAGCTGCCAGGCAATTGTTTTTTGCCTGCCAGGCCCATCATATCATGGAGCCCCCTGCCACTGATGATGCAATGCAGCGACTCTGCCGCTGACTCAATTAAGGCGCACACAAAGCCGCCGCTCGCTCTGCCACAAAAACAGCCAATTGCATGACTACCTTATGATCATCAGAAGAAGACAATGGCAGCTGCGGAGTACCAGTATCTGTGGCTGCATAATCTGACACGCCTCATCGCATCAACGAGAATGCATAAGCATCTCTCTCCATCTATCTGCTCTGATCTGTGCATTCTGAGGCGAGGCTGATGATCGCTCGCCCCCACCAACTGGGGGTTTCGCTTCTAATGAGTGAGGCATATGGGTACAAGTCGGCCAGTTGAATGCACTTGGAGCATTCCGGTTTACGGTGTCACACAAATGTTTAGAGTTTTTGAACATTTCAAATGTGTGTACGAGTATTTATGAAACACACGTGCCTGTGTCTCTTTTTAAGGTCATAACTTTCACGAAAACGGCACCATACAGTATAGTACAGTGATGGCAGCCAAACAAATGCAAATCGTTTGGCATTTACGTGACAAGTGCAACCCAGATAAAATTAACAAAAAGTCCAACCCGCAACTCCCCCAATGGGCGATGGGATGACACATGATAAAGGTTGTCTCTACGTGCTTGCAATTTCTAAAATTTAAACAAAAATCAAATAAAAGCGACAATAAATACAACAAAAAGAGATACATAGTGGACAAAGACAGAGAAATGATTGCCACAATTTGTGTGTGTTTGGGGGTTATGCAAAATGCGGAATGCAAAAAGCGTAAGTTTATCAATCAAGGATATTGCATAAGATCGCACAAAAATATATCCATCAATCTCGAATAGGATATTACAGCAATATCTTTAATTAATAAGCAAACTCGAAAGAGTTGAATGAACATCTGGGTTCACACTTCAGAAGGTGTTAAATATCTTATCCATTGATTCCCCTTATTAGCACTTAAATCCCATTCAATGCAAACTTAGTTAGCCATTCTTCAGCGGTTCTTTTCCCACACTAAACACGAACTAGAAATTTCGCCCAAAACAAAAAAAGAAATCAGTGTCAATGAAAATGAAAAATGAAAGAAAAAAATATTAAAAATATTTGACCAGTGTGGTGCCTCGGGTACGGCCAAGAACAAAACACAAAAACCAGAAATGAGAAATGAGAAAGAGACAGAGACAGAGTAAGAGCAGAGGGGGGGAGGCAGAAGAGAAATACTACGACAAGTCGCTGGCAGTCAATGATGTCGACCCATTTCGTTTTGCCTTTGGAAGAAAGTAATTTCTCAGGCGGCCATCGGCCAGCGGCTGCCAGAGACAGAGACAGAGCCAGAGCCAAGACTCTTGAGCCAAGAGCGTTGAGGAGCCATTGAGGCGGACTGAAGATCTTGGCGGCTCCCAGCTACACCGAGTGTATTGGCCGATTTAAGGCCAAGAACTTGCGCGGCAAGTGAACTATGTGTATGCACGAGGCTTATGCAGTGCGGCCAGGGGCAGGAGTTGGGGCTGGAGCCGACTCCAAGCCAGTTTGCAACAGTGGAAGTGAGGAGGTGGTGAGGAGGTGGAGTGATGGGACGCATGCGCTGTTGCAACCTGTTTTCCGTGCCCATGCGGTGTTCTGGTGCGCCCGCTGTTATTTATCGGCGGCTCTTGTTTATCGTGTTCATTGTTGAAAGTCAAAGTTGGCATAGAATTCCATGGAGTTCCGTGGCCGCATTTCGGACGATTCGAATACTCGTATTACGGCGTCAAATATTAAAATTAGTTGCCGCCTCAATGCGCCCAATTAGAACGCAAGCACACAGATCAGAGCAGAGCAGTGCCGAGACACGGAGTCGTATAACGGATCGGTTCAATGACAATGACAGCGGTCAGTTGAAGCTTTCAACGGTATATGTTTTGATCCACTCCACTCGTATTATTTTCACAATTTTTGGCACTATGTCGCCTGCTTTATTGGCACCTGCTCTTTCGGCAGCCTCTCGATTTACAGTTACAGCTTATGTGACAGTGACAACGCGAGAGAGAGAGAGGGAGAGAGAGATCTCAGTGTGTTCGGTCGGAGTTAATTGTTAATTTAATGCCCAGCAATTCATTTAGCGGCTATACTGCCTTCAGCTATATACTCGTACTTGATTCAAATCGGCGTAGAGGAGCGCGCGCGCGCGACGAGAGATGAGATCGGGTTCGAAATAAAAGACGCGACGCGCATTCACAACCGTCGCGCTCAGCTTTAAACTTCCAACAGTGGCCCAAAAGCTGCCGCATGCATGGCACGCGGCGAAAGCTCTCTGCGTGCAAGAGCTTGCCGAAGCGAACAGCTGAGACCGGCTTTAAGCAAAAGCTGAGAATATATGTAAACACCAACCAGCAAAGCAACCAACAAGCCAACTCCAAGAGCATGCATTAGGGGTATTCAATACTCACCTTTGATTACCTTCGGCATCTGTGTAGCTGCTTCTGTAGCTGCCCGTCAGACTCTCCAGGTTGCAGTCGAAACTGGCAGATAGCGTATAGGCCTTGTTCAGGCTGAGCACCTGCTTTAGCTTGATCAAGAGCAGCTCTCTGTCGGGGTCCAGAGTGACCTCGTCAATGGGTATGCGCATGCGCGCCATCATATTGAGGATACTGATGCTGTGCACATTCAGATCCTTGGCGTGCAGCACAATCAGATTGGTCACCTCATTCAGCTGGAACTGGATGGACACGGTGCCCTCGCAGCCGCCAGTTTGCAGGTCCGGATGAATGTATATCTTGTACTTGATAGGCCTCAGCTCGGTGGGCAGACGCCATTCAATCTGGGGGCGAGCGATTGTAAAGATTATTCTCAATATCCACAATCGATAACAAGGAAACGATGGCTCGATAAGGCAACGATTCGCATTGATTGGCCTATAGTGGTCAGGTCGTAAAAAAATGGACTTCGGAGGTATGTCTCAGCCTTAGAGCTGTATACGATTGTAAGTGCATTGGCGAGCAAGGTCGTTTACTTGTGAAATGATATATTTATTGACGGCATCGAAAAACTAAACTATTATAAACCTAAGAAGAATCATCTGTTCGCCCTTGACTTTCATAGTTGGTCGGGATTGGCAGTCCGCATATGGTTTTGTATGTAGTCCTCGAGCACATCCAATTTTCGCTGTGCCTCGTCCAGCTGAAGCCACAAATTGTCCCTGTGGACAATCACCACCACGAGAGCCACAATTAGGCAGGTGGATAGCAGACCAAAGAATATGGCCACGCGCTCCGCTGTCATCCAATCTAATACCAGTAAGAGATAGTGATCCATCAGCTCCTGCCATTAACTGACATCGAATGCCCGAATGCATACCCTTTATATTCTGCCACTTTAAGCCCATTTTCGACCAGTGTGTAGTCCCCAATCAAACTGCCTTAACTGAACACTAAAACTGGCCAAGTTCTGCTCGGCCCAAAGACTGCTTTTGTTTGTGATAAAACCCAGCACAATCATTTACCAATTTACCCCCAGCGATAAGCACTTGAAATGACCAATTGACCACTCGAGAACATGATAAAAAGTGAATTGGTAGCAATGCCGACTTTATGATGACTAGACAGGAAAATTTGCACTTTTCAAATTAGATTGAAGCACTGGACTTACCGCTTCGGGATCGGGAAGTCCTGTGGGCAGTGTAGGGAAGATGGGATTGACTGCAGGCGTGGATGTAGTTCCAGCTCCAGGAGTTGTTGCGCCTCCTGGAGTGGTTGCTCCACCACCAGGCGTAGTTCCACCTCCAGGCGTAGTTCCACCTTCAGGAGTGGTTGCTCCACCATCAGTCGTAGTTCCACCTCCAGGGGTAGTATCCGAACCGCCGGGACTGGCTGTGGTAGTTGTGGTCGAGGTGGAAGTTGTATCTGCCGTGAGGGCATCTATCTTGTTCAGAGCATCCTGCAGATCGTTCTCCAGATCGGTTTTCTGCACGGCCAGCACAATGGTGGATATGCAGAAGGCCGTTGTGGCCAGGCCAAGGAAGATGGCCACAAACTTGACAGTCAGCCCTGAATGATTTGGATTGTAATAGCGGCTCTCCAATGGAACTATCAGATTATGGGGACTCACAAGCAACCATTCTGGTCGAGGATTATTCTTGCACTCTCGGGAGAACTTTCAATTGCTTCCACTGCGCTGGGCGTCAAATTGGAAACTAAATGCAAACTGCGAATCTGACCCAACAAGTTGGACTTGTTGATAAACCTAAACTGCGGCCAGATTGCTGGACGATATCTAGACATGCCATATAGCTGCCCGATGACCCGATAAATAGTCTTTGGGTTTATTTCTGGTCATAAGACTGCGGGCATTTATGGCTTTAATTTCAAGGGCTGTATATCGAAGTTTATGGCCGGACAGTCGCAGACCCAGGATGATTGTGCGCCATCTACTATAGATTGCTAGGACAGTGCCAGTGCGGAGGGCTATCAAAATATTTGGGGGCCATAGAAATCGCCACATTGTTGGATAAATTTAAGGAAATTCTTGGTTTTATTTATGGTTTGATTTTGGATCATTTATTTTATTGAACATGAGCGTAAATTTCGTTTGGCTCTTATGCAATTGCTTCTACCATAATTGCCAATTGGCTCTAAAACATGGATGTACGCGTGAACGTTTATTGTACAGTTAAGGCCATCTTTACAATGGGTTTTTTTAGGCCAGTGGAACGGAGGTGCCACTCAGCCAGTCGCTTATGTCATTGCGGTTCTGCTTCAGCCACTCGATATTGTACTTGATGGTCTCCACGGCCTCCAGCCTGGAGTTGGCACCCGCCCCAGACTCTGGGTACTTGGCATAGAACTGCTGCACTTCCTCCAGCTTAACCTGGCTGGCAAAGTTCTTCGTGATCTGTGCAATCAGCCGGCCAAAGTTGCGGTTAGTCAGCCCAAAGCGAGCACTCAGCTGGGGCCAATGCTCTCGATAGTAGTCCCAGACGACGGGCTCGCCCACGGGATTGCCAGCAATGTTCTGCACGCAGGTCATGTAGTCCTGGGAGCGCACAATGCTCTCGTCACTGGCCAGCTCCAGGAAGGTGAACAGCAGCTGGGCGTCCTGCACACCCGCCAAGCCGTACATCAGCTTCGTCTTCTCGCTGGCATCCGTCTCCGCGACGAACAGCTCGAACAGCTTCTGCCAGTTGGACTCGCTGGTCGACTGCTGCATGCCGTAATGGTAGACGATCTCGCGCAGATCGGGCGCTGGGCGGTTGGCGGCTGTGGGGTTCTGGAGCCAGACGTTGAAGCGCTGAGCTGCCTGGTCCAGGCAGTCGGGCAGGCCGAGGGCGCAGGCTGCGGACAGGATGGATACCCGGAGTCGACTGTAAATAAGGAACTGTCAGAGGGGGAATCGTTGGCTAAGCAGAGGGTCCGAGCTTACTTGTTCAAATGGTTATTCGCGTCCACAGTCCAGCCAACTTCCTGGTAGACGCTCTCCACCAGAGTCTTCGCATAGGTCACGTAGGAGACGTAGCTCTCGTCGAACATGAGGCTGCGCCGCAGCGCCTTGAGCTGCTCAGCCGCCACGTACCAGGGCACAAAGTCACGCTCCTGGCCCAGATAGGCGGTCATCTCCAGCGGCACGCGGTAGGACAGTTGGCTGGCATCGGCCAGGGCGAAGGCGTCATTCAAAAGATGGGCACGATCGGCCACCTCGAAGCGGGACGGATCGGCAATAAGTTGCTGGATGAGCGCATCCCACAGACTGTTCTCGTAGTTAACGCGATAATAGCCCAACTGGTGGGCGTTCAGCTTGATCCACTGCACCTCTCCGACCACCCCTAAATCCACCCCATTATCGTCATAGGGGAAGACAAAGCTCTCGACTTTGTCGTCCGCCCAGGTCTCAAGGGTGTAAGTGATGGGCACGCTCCATCTGTACTGGAATTCGCTGTCCTCGGGCGCCTCCTCATAGCTGGCCTGGTTCGAGAGGAAGCGCTGTTGTGTAATTTGAAAGCCAGCTGCCACCCGGGACACATTCAGGACTGGGTAGCCCATCTGCTCGGTCCAGGTGCGCATCAGCAGCTTCACATCGAAGGCGGTCACCAGGGCGGCCACCTCGCCGAGGAAGTCATCCGTGACTGTGTTCTGGAACTGATACTTGACCAAGTAGTTGGTGACGGCCTGCTCGAAGGTATCGGCGCCCACAAGAGTCTCCAGCATGCGGATGACCGAGCCACCCTTCTCGTAGCTGATCGTGTCGAAAATGGCCGAGATCTCAGCCGGTGAATCCACCTGCTGGACAATGGGGTGTGACGAGAGTTTGCCATCATAGACCATGACCGGATGCAGAGCGATTATTTGGAATTGCTCCAGCTATATGGGAAAAGGGTTTAATATCGAAAAGCTGTCCCATATCTATGAATAGGATTTACCATTCCCCAATCTGGATGGACTGCGTTCACTCCCTTGTACTGCATGTAGCGGGCAAATCCCTCGTTTAGCCAGATGTCGTTCCACCATTGCATGGTAACCAGATTGCCAAACCATTGGTGGGCAATCTCGTGGGCCAAAACGGCGGCTATCGACTGCTTGTTGAGCGTCGAGCTGTAGTTCGGGTCGTACAGTAGAGCCGTTTCGCGGTATGTGACCAGACCCCAGTGCTCCATGGCATTGGAGGAGAAGTCCGGAATGGCGGCCATATCAAGCTTGGTCAATGGATAGGCCACCTTGTAGTACTGTATATAGTACTCGGTGACGGCAGCTCCAAACTCCAAGGCGAACTCAACCTTGCTCAGCTGGTGGGGAGTGGCAAAAGCCTCCATGCTGAAGTCCTCGCCAATGCCATTGGCCTTAACCGTGGTGGACTCGGAGGCAAAGTCGGAAACAATGATGCACACCAGGTAGGTGCTCATCGATACGGTGGTCTCGAAAACAGCCTCCGTGTACTCGCCCAAATAGGTAGAGTCCTGGGGGAAAGGATTCACTAGGTGAGCTGCGAAAATCTCAATGAAACTTAAGGCTAGACTTACAGTTTGCTTCATATTGGAGACAGCGTGGTAAGCTCCGGAGGGATGCACCACTGTGATGGCAAAGGTAGCCTTCATGGCCGGCTCATCGAAGCACGGGAAGGCCTGACGGGCATAAACGGGCTCAAACTGCGTTGACGAAATGTTGCTGTAAAGCGAAAAATTAAGTTACATTAGATGAATAGTTCTAATGAACCCATTCCATTTCCAGTACATTCAAAAAGTAACGAAAAAACTTCGGATAACGGATAACGGATATACTGGCGCTAATGCTAAACATTACAGCCAACAGATGGCTCTGCTTTCATTTGTAGTTTGCATGTAGTTGTCGTGTATAAAATTCAAATGTAACTTACCGTTGATCTCCCGCCTCCGACTTGTAGGTGCTGCTGTACAGACCCACCAGCTTGCCCGTCATCTTGCCATTGAAGAGCACACCCAAGGTGATGCTGGAACCCACTGCCAGCTCCGTCTTCAGCGTGATAATGAGCAGCTGTCGTTCCAACTCCAGCTCATATTCCACTCCGTCGTGGTTTAGCACATAAACATTTGTCACATCCAACAGGTAGGAGTGCAAAATGATTTGATTGGTGGCCTCCAGCACACTTATGGTGATCTTCTCCTGTCCCGTAAAGGTGCCCGTCTCTAGATCCGGATGCCAGTAGAGTTCATAGTGAATGGGCCGCAGAGCCGTGGGCAGGCGATAGTCAATCTACACATAAAATACAATTATTTTCTATTAGAAAATGAGAAAAAATAGTTATCCTATTACTCACGTCGCGTTTCTCCCTTTGGATGGCTGCCCCGCCATCTAGGTCCTTGTAGATGTCAATCTTTTCCTGTATATCGCGCAGATTTGCCTCCAGCTTTGCGTTTTGCACCGCCACCACAACGGTGGCCGTGGCAAAGGCCGCCACCGCCCAGGCCAGTGCCACTTGCATCCAATTTTGCGTCAAAACCATCTTTTCAAGCCCAACAATCGCTAGCGACTGACTGAGCCCAATCAAAGAGTCCGCCAAACTCGGCCGGTTCAACTCTACTAGCGATTAGCTGCCATATAACTAATTCTGATTGTACGCCCTCGAGGTTTATGTTCGTGTACGATCCGCGTATCCGTACAGCGTCGAGCAGCGTAATTGGCCAAATAAGTTCGATTATGGCCAGCAAGGCGATACAGAAAAGGCCTGTCACTGGCATGGAGGCGGCAATTGATTCGAATCGAATCGAATCAGATTCGAATCCATTAACCACAGTAACAGTCACAGCCCAAACACCCACACAAGTGCACGTGGTTATCGATGGGGTACGGACGGACGGACTAACCCAATCGACAAATGGATAATTATATTTGCTCATTATTTATGGAGCTGTAATTTTTGTGTGTGTGTGTTTTTTTCCCAAAACTTAGCTTATCTTTATTCTCAGTTGTTAGGCATTGTTCGCTTTATGGGCGGCCATTAGATGAGGAGTACAAAACTTAAAACAACCCACAATGATGATGGCCACTTTCCGGGACCCAAGCTCTCTCCATCTACAGTTGCTGTTTGTCCAGCCAAGCGTCGACGCTCTCCAGATTCTCGGCCAGCCACACAATGTTGTTCTTGACCGTCTCCAGGGCACGGACGCGTGCCGCAGTGCCGGCTCCTGCCTCGGGATACTTCTCGAAGAAGTACTCCATCTCCTCGAGCTTCGTCTGGGTGTTGAAGCGAGCCGTAATCGAGGGTATAAGATTGCCCAGATAGCGCTCGTTCAGTCCAAAGCGATCGACCAGCTTCTGCCAGTTCTCGCGCACATACTCCCAGACGAGGGGCTCGCCCACCGGATTGGACGCAATGTAGGTCAGACAGGTGAAGTAGTCCTGACCGCGCACATACTCCTCATTCCAGGCCAGATCAATGTACCGCTTGAGTAGCCACGGCTCCTGCACAGCGGACAGGCCGTACATCAGCTTCGACTTCTCGCTGGCATCGGCCTCGTTGACGAACAGCTCCCAGACCTTCTCCCAGATCTCCTGGTCGCCCACCGACAGCATGCCGTAGTAGTAGATGGTCTCGCGGACATCGGGCTTGGGCCGCTCATCGGGCTTGACCAGCCAACTGTTGAACTGCTCGCCCACCTCGCTGAGGCAAGACTCCAGGCCCAGGGAGCAGGCGGCACTCAGGGCTGTTACTCGCAGACGACTGGAGGAGTAGGAATGTATCATTGGGTGAGAAGACTCCGCTTGTTACTCACTTGTCCAAATGATCCTCGCCCACTGTCCAGGTGAGGGCCGTGTAGATGGGCTCGATGAGAGCCGTCGCATACTTCTTGTACTTCACGTAGCTGGTTGTGTAGTAGAGAGTGCGCTTGAGCGATGTCAGCTTCGAGGCGGCCACACTCCAGGGCACATAGTCATTCTCCTTGTCCAGATACTTGGTCATGTCGAAGGCAATCTCGTACGGCAGCTGCGTGGAGTCGGCCAGCGCGAAGGCATCGTTCAGCAGTGAGGCGCGATCGCCCGAACTGAACGTACTGGGCGTGGCCACAAGCTCCGTGGCCAAGGACTCCCACAGCGTCGTGTCATAGTTCACGCGGTAGTAGCCCACTTGCTCCGAGTTGAATTTGATCCACTGGACGGCAGCTGGGAGCGTTATGGTGACTGCAAATCAAGAGAGGCACACACAGAGATGAGAAGATGGCTAACTGGGCAACGGGGAAGGAACGAGGCTGACTGACTGACTGACTGCCTGCCTCGCATACATATGGCACCACTTACTTTCGCTCTGGTCGTGGTAAAACCAGACCCGCTGCACCGTCGCCTCCGCGCCACTGGTGGTATATGTGATGGGTATTGACCAGCGGTAGCTGCAAGGTAATGTATGTGCGAATATTTCAATCAGATATGATACGATACTCAGAGGGGGCAGCAGTAGCAGTTAGTTCTGCGACTCACTTGAATTCCGAGGGTTCGTGATCGGCTTCGTAGTCATTGGGATTGGACAAGAAGCGCTTCTGCGTCAATTTGTATTCAGTGTCGGAGATCTTCTCGACAGTGACAACTGGCAGACCCATCTGAAAATAGTATCCATCAAATAGTTAGAAATATATATCACTGGAGAATCTGGGGATCTCTCTTGCTCCACCTGCACTGTCCATGTCAGCATAATGGCGGTCACATTGTAGTCCAGTCCCAGCTTATCGATTTCGGTGAAGAAATTGGCAGTCTCGGCGGTTTTGTACTTGTACTCATTCAGATAGTTTGTCACGGCCTGCCGGAAGATGGTCTCGCCCAGAAAGTTCTCCACCATGCGCACCAGCGAGGAGCCCTTGGAGTAGGTGATCGTGTCGAAGATTTCCGTGATCTGATCGGGATTCTCCACCGTCTGGATGATCGGATGGGAGCCCAAGGTTCCGTCTAAGGTGAGAACGCCATGCAATGTGCTAACAATGAACTGATCCCGCTATGGAAACAAATGGATAATCATTAGAAGGATCCCAGTTATTCCAAACTTATTCCAGACTTACCATTTTCCATTCGGGGAGCACTGAATCCACACCAAGGTACTCAATGAAGCTGGCAAAGCCTTCGTTTAGCCAGAGATCGTTCCACCAATTCATGGTAACTACAAAAGGGGTCGGATGAGCGATAGAGATTGGTTAAGGAGACGGATAACACTCACCCAAATTTCCAAACCACATGTGAGCAAACTCATGGGCAATGACGGAGGCAATTCGCTGCTTGTTCGTGGCCGAACTGGTCTCGGCATCGTACAGCAGAGACGTCTCGCGGTAGGTGACCAGACCCCAGTGCTCCATGGCGCCGGAGACAAAGTCGGGAATGGCTGCCATGTCCAGCTTGGGCAGCGGATACTCGATTTGGAAGTAGTCAATGTAGTACTCGATCACACCCTTGCCCACCTCGACGGCAAAGTCGACCTTACCGATCTGCTCGGGCGTGGCATAAACGCCCATTGTGAAGCTCTCGCCAATGCCCTTGGTGTCCACCTCAACGTACTTGGCGGTGAAGTCGGAGACAATGAAGCAGGCCAAATAGGTGCTCATGGGCACGCTCTTGGCGAAGGTCACCTCGGTGTAGGCGCCCTGATTGGACTGCGACTCGATGTTCATGTTGGACAGGGCATGGTAGTCGCCATCGACCGGATGCACGAGCGTTATCTGGAAGGTGGCCTTCAGCGCAGGCTCATCGAAGCAGGGGAACGCCTGCCGCGCATAGGTGGGCTCAAACTTGGACGTCGCAATCAGCTTGCGGCTCTCGTCCGCCTTCACATACGACGAACTGTACAGCCCCACGATCTTGTTCACCATGGAGCCCGCGAAGCCCAGATGCAGATTCACCTCAGTGCCCGCACTCAGCTCTTCTGCCAGTTGCAGCACGAGAAACTCTCGCACCGCATCGAAGCTGATCTCCGAGACGTCTATGCTCGAAAAGTCGGTCCTCAGCACAGACACGCTCGATATGTTAAGGTTCAGCGAGTGCAGCACAATCCTGTCGGTTGCCTCGTGCACGTTGAGGGTAATCGTCTCCTGGCCATCAAACACTCCCGTCTCCACATTGGGAAACAGATACAGATCGTAGTGGGTGGGCTCCAGGCGGCTGGGCAGACGATAGTCAATCTTCTCTTCCGGTGCTGGGGTGGTGCCTGGTTCCGCTGTGGGGGTTGTTTCTGTAGTTGCACCCGGCGTTGGGTCAGTGCCTGGTCCTGCTGTAGGTTCTGTAGTGGAGCCTGGTGCTGCAGTGGAGCTCGTTGGATCCGTAGTCGGAGCCACTGTGCTGGTAGTAGTCGTTTGCAGGCCCGCCTCCAGCATGTCAAGTTTCTCTTGTGCCTCGCGCAGATCGCTCTTCAAACTGGACTTTTGCACAGCCAGGACAATGGTGGAAACGGTGAAGGCGGTGAGGGCGAGACTCAGGCCGATGGCCACCAATTTCGCGGTGATAATCATGCTCAATCTTTCTTAGGCTAATCCAGCACGGGCCGCATCCAATACGCTACTAAGCCCACCCAAATGGAGCTGGGCGCCAGGTAACCTAACTACGAGCAGGCACCCTCGAGTGGGACCCTATATCTTAATTGGACATGTGTGAATGTGATACCGCTTGTCGCTGATTGCTAATCTAATCGCACACCGGCTCATCGACTATCATCGGTATTAGGCAAAACTGGAGAGCCAGCCGCCAGCCAGCCAGTCAGCAAACAAAATCGCTCGAATTTATTGGCCCAGCCATGTCATGGCTTTGATTAAAGTTAGAAATGCCAAAGATCTGTCGCGTTTTTCCTCTCGCCTGCCGAAATACCAATCTGGCTCTCCTGAGCCGCATCTCCCAGAAACTCCCAGTGCCCAGCGCCGTAAGTTTCCACATCGCCCTGATGCCCACATGTGTGTGCGTGTGTGTGTGCGCCGCAGAGCAGACCAATTGAGCAACTTTCAAGCCAGCACCTACCTGGTCGCCTGGTCGCCCTCGGGCTGTTTCTCCCCGTATTATCCGGCGCTTAGGCCTAAAAAACCCTTTTCCGGTGCGCCGCAAGATTTTCGACCTAATTAGAGAATCGGTATTTTCATTGTGTTAAAACCCAATCAAGCAAATTTCCGCACACATTTTTCGCAGTACTCATCGAACGTCTCCCCATATCTGTAGTATATTTATATTGATATTTATAATGACTTTGTGAATTGAGTGTTCCTTATGTATTTGTTGTTATCTGCCAAGTTCATTATTAATTTGTGTTTATTGCTATCTTTATGACAGTTATAGCTCAATGCGAAGTTCAGTTTTGTTTATATTTATTGACGCTTAAAGTTGTTTGCATTTCGCATCATAATTCAATAATCAATAGATAATAGATAATCGATTTGGCCTTCATTTAACCCACACTATGATTTGAACTATTTTTACATCATTTCACAAATAATTATTACTTATTATTAATAAACTAATTTTGAATACGAAATGGAGCTGTAGTTGCTGTAGTTTATATACAGAGATGTTCATATGTATGTACATAATTATGCATTCCATTTATTAGTATTAATATTATTCTAATTAATACAAATTTAATTATTTAATAGCTACTCATATTTTTCTCAATTTCTCAATATTCTTTCACCATTAATTACCTATTACCTTTTTTGTGTCATCTTGCGGACAATAGTAGTGTTAAGCATCATTTGGCCTAATCTGGGGGTATTAACTTTTGCCGAAAATACCAAATCAACAACAGCAACAGCATTCCATTCCTGGCTGGGTATTCTTTCTGCCAGCAGCTTACCACAAAGCGCAATTAATTTCCCAAATTATATCCCAGCGTGCGTGCGGGCACTAAAAACTATTTGTCATATGTTTTGTTATATAATTGGCTTGGCCAGCCTGCCGCCAGCCAAAATACAGGATCAAATCCAAGTGCGAGTGCGAGTACAGACAAACCCCAGACGGACGGACACACACACAATCCAAAACCCAAACAAACCCGATTCCGTATCATCCGCATCGGGCATTGATATTGTCCAGTGGGAAATGGGAAATTCCCGAGGACTGAATGAGATCGGGCAGAATTCATTCATGAGCGCACGTCAGGCGCGCGGCGCCACATGAGGTCTACCTGCTTAAGCGTGGGAAAGTTGAGAGCGGCGATCCCCCGAGGACATGCCATGGGAGCAGGTAGGTCCGGATGAAACGTGGGCTGCTCCGCAATTTGGACCACCAGTGGTGGGTTATTTGTGTGACGCTGGGACTTTTTGTCTCTCCACAAAATCCCAAGCGAAGACAAATTTCCGGTTTTTCGGCCAGGCCCGAATTTCCCACGGGCACGGCCCAGGATGGCGTTCGCTCCTGGTATAAATGCGCACGGTCGCCTCTATTCACCATTCAGTCGAGCCACAGACGCAACACAGACAACACACACATCACACACATATCACATATTATACAGAAATGTTCTTCATAGTCAACATATTCCTGGCCCTGGCCATTGCCGGCTCATCGGCGGCCGTCATTGAGCCCATGAACATGAACTACTACCAGTACACGCAGTTCCAGGCCCCACTCTCGTGGGAGGCCATCACCGGTGCTGGGCTGAAGCAGGCACTCTCCAGCTGCCAGGATAGCTTCAAGTGGCAGCGCTGGAACTGCCCCAGCACGGACTTTGTCAAGCGGCACACGGCGCCGACCACACCCACGCCGGAGCGAGAGGATGTCTATGTGGCAGCCATTGCCATGGCCTCCATTGTGCACACGCTGACCAAGGATTGCGCCAACGGAGTCATCGCGGGCTGCGGCTGCACAGGAAACGCTCTTAACGTGCCCTGCGCCCACGAGCCAGCCAAGGCCGTGGAGCTGTACGAGAAGCGCTTTGGTGGCGGCTCGGATGCCGCTGCCCACAATCAGCGAGTGATCGCATCGCTGCTGCAGCAGTCCCTGGTGCAGGAGTGCCGCTGCAAGCAGCCCGGCCCGCAGGGCAAATGCCTCGAGGAGGAGTGCGTCCGGGTGCTCAAGCCGTTCGAGGCTGTGGCCCAGGACCTGCTGCAGATGTACGACGACGCCATCCAGCTGGACAGCACGGCCAGCAATCTGAAGATTATGTGGCAGAACATTCCCCTCGACTCGCTCGTCTTCATGCAGGACTCGCCCAACTACTGCGAGCCCGAGGCCAGCGGCCGCTGGACGGGCACCCGAGGGCGCCAGTGCTCCAAAGATGGCAGCGGATCCGTGGAGGAGCGCCTCTCCTGCCAGCAGCTCTGCCGCGTCTGCGGCTACCGCGTCCGCACCCAGCACGTGCGCAGCGAGCGGCGTTGCAACTGCAAACTGGTCTGGGGATTCCGCCTGCAGTGCGACGTTTGCGTGCAGCTGGAGCGGCAGTACACCTGCTACTAGTAGCAGCCTGGCGCCTGTTTCCTGGGGCGCTGGTCAAGCCCCACATGAAAAACTTAGATTTAAATTAATTTATTTGTTGCCACCGTTTATTTATTTCCACCTCAAATACCAAACAATAAATACGTAATTTACGATTTAAACATACTACATACAAATTGTGCAACTACTTATCTTGGGACTGTTTTTATTGTGCAGTCGAAAAGATTTATAGATACAGATAGCAGGCATTGTAATGGTTAAGCATTTACCTGTCTTGCTGCACCTGAAAGGCATTTCAACTGATTGGGAAAAGGCTTTCATTTATGTCCAAAAGAACTAAGAACTGCCTTTCTAAAAACTAAAATGTGTACGAGAGAGCAAAATATCTTTGAGAGAAGTATCTGCAAAGTACTAGAGAATGTTATTTGAATATCTGAAAAGAAAAGTACAGGCTATTCCATACTATAACTTGAAGATACATATGGTATGATCTGTGCATTCTATAGAATACCTTTAAAACTCCCCCACCCACCCACACACATCGTTAGAGAATAAAACAATGCAATCAACCCAATGTCTATATGTTTATTCGAATTTACCTTAGAACCTTAAACCGAATCTTAATGCATTTTGAGTTTGTTGTACTAGCTGAGCTGAGCTGAGGGGGTGCCTTTTAGCTAATCCAAGTGGTCGGTTTGCCCTCCACCCGGTATCCATTGTAGGCGGCAGCCGCTGAGGAGGCGGCAGCTGCCAGCTCGGATCTTCGGCTCGGCTCGCCGGCCCAGTAGGAGGGCACCTCATAGCTCTGCACCATCTTGTTGCCGTTCTTGATGGCCGAGATAATGAGCAGGAAAATGGCCAGCTTGCCCACCAGTATCGACTTGACCAGCAGCAGCTTGAGCTTCGTCACCAGGAACGGCACAATGGCGGACTGGATGAGGAACGGCAGTATGAAGAGGGGCAGCACTTTGGTGATCATGTCGTACTTCTTGCCGCGACCTAAACGGTGTCAAATGGGATTGAGTGTTATGAACTTTGCACCCGTCCGTTAGCAGACTCACCTTCTTCGCTGTTGTCCGTGGCCAGCCAACGAGCTCCCAGGATCTCCTTGAGATTCTCACCATCCAGCTTCACGTGCACAATGTCATTGCTCATGTCCAGACTCACATTGAGGCCGGGTCCCACCAGATACCGTTTTACGGTCTCATTCTCAGACTGCAGCTCGGGCTGATCTGTCCCCGTGTCCATCCCCGTCTCTGTTCCTGTTCCTGTCACTGCCTCAGATGCTCCCATCTCCTCGCGCCTCTTGTTGCGATCCTTGCGCTTGCGTTTGCGTCGCTTCTTGCCCGCCACCGTCTCATTGTCGTCGTACATGGGCGTTCCCGTTTGGGCCTCGAGCAGTGCCTCCGCATTGGCCTCCTGGCGCAGCTCCTGGGCCAGGGCATCGGCTGTCTCCATCGGCTGCTCCTGTTCGCTCTGGGGCTCCTGGCCCTCGGCAGCCTCGTTGTTGGCCATCTGGGTGGCACTGACGCGATCCCGCAGCCGCTTCTTGTACTCACTGGTCGTCTTGTTGCCCAGATAGGTGCTCTTGTAGTTCTTGTAGATGCCCATGAAGATGTGCGAGTTCTTCCTGAGCGACTGCTTGTCCTCCGGCTCGTAGCTGCTGGCCAGCCCCCGAGCCGCTTCCGTGCCAGCGGATGCCTCGCTGGTCGTCTCCTGGCTGCCATCGTGCGCCCAGGTCAGGGCCGTGCAGAGCACACTCAACAAAAGGAATCTCACTAGGCTGCTCATCTCTGCTGCATGTCACCCGTTGCCGTTGATCTGTGTGTTTGTTTGTTTGTTTGTTTTGGTCCGCTCGATGTGTTCACGCTGCACTGGCCAGCCACAAAATGTGGCACGAACAGCGGCCGCCAAGCGTTTTATCAACTCAGAAGAAAGCAGTCAGTGCAGCGGAGCAGCAGAGCCTGGCTGCTGGCAGTGGCAGTGCGATTGGCATTCTGATGCTGGAATTGGCATTGGAATTGAGCACATCCCAAGCAAAGCAAACTAACAACCAGCCGGACAACCAGGCAGCCACTAGTCGGGGGCAGCCAACAACTGGTTGCCCCATCCAGCGATAGAACTCGATTCTTGTGCTGGATTTGCAACAGAATCCTCTTCAATTAAATTGCCAGTTGTCTATGTCGATGTCTTGGTCTTGGTCTGGGTCTTGGTCTTGGACCGGTGCGAGTGAGTTCGAAAGAGGAAAATATCTAGAGTAGGCCTGGCCTGCAATTTCTCACTGATCTCGCTCATTGATTTCTTTTAGCTGTAATTGCCGCTGTCTACCCCTCTCGATGCCCCACCCCGAGCATCACCAGCAACATCAGCATTAGCCATAAATAATACCGAATCTTTAAGTAGCCTGCTAACGGTTCATGTTTTTGGTTCTTTGGCCCACAGGTGGTGGGCTATGTCCATAGACATAGACATAGACGCCTTCAATTAACTCTGACGGCGATTGCATGAGAAAGTTGTTGACAAAACTGGCGCACAGAGAGCTGAGCTGATCTTCTGGCAAGACACTGAAAATCCAATGTAGAAAGTAAATTCTATCGGCATGAAAAATCCGCTTCACATATTAGGCATCTTAATTTACTTTCACACAATTATTACTATAGTAGTTCACTGCGTTGCCCCAGCCAATGCCAATTAGCCAAAAAAAGCAACAAAGAAAAAGTACGTCGAATTGTACTCCTATATCTATGTGTAATATCATGCACCTCGATAACATTTATTAATCACAAAATCCCCGATCTAATCTTATCCGTACAAAGGACAGATAATCCACAATAAATATCAGACCATATAGTAATCCATACGATAACTACGTCACAAGCAACTAAACACACAACAAAATATTACACAGAACTTATGATGGATATGTACCTACTGTACTTTCTATTGTGAAACTATTTATTATATAGTTAAAGCTAGTTATTAATCATTCATAAAAAGAACTTCAAGTAGTACAAACATTCTCGATATATGAAAAACTTCCAATTGCATTCATGGCTAAGCAGTGTACTCGTAATTGTTTACCCTTTAGCAAGTCAAATTAATTTCGTTTATCTATGATACATATGTATGTACATATATATGTACAAGCATGTGTATTTACTGCCATTATTTATGGTTTTGTCTGATAAAGAACTATTGCTGCATAGACCTGCCTGTAGGCTGAAATTAACTTGAAGTACAATTATCAATTTCGAAATGAATGCCGTGAATGAAAGTGAATTGTCTGGGTGTGGGTGTGTGGGTGCCGGACATTCATCAATGAACGTAGATTAAAGCCCTGCTGTCTCTTTAAGTACAAGCATAGTTTACAAAATTAATATGCATTGCCTGTTTATTAATTAGCTGATAAATCATTATCGGCCAGCAGCCAAAAATGAAAGCGAAACAATCGAACGGTATGGGTGGGGGGGTGGTGGGGCTGCCCTCAATATATAGACACGCGTCGTGAAAGAATGCCCATGTCCATGTCCAAGTCCAAGTCCAGTTGCGAGTTCCTACATATGTGCCACCAAATGCGTTGCGCTGTGTCCATAAAGGGCTCCCCACTCCGGCATTTCGGGTTGTTGCATGCATATTCAAAGAAGTGACTGAGTGAGTGAGTGAGTGCCCCCCCATCAGATTCGGCATCAGACACAGACACTCGGACTGTGGCACGATTTGCTTGTTTTGGCGCACGTTCGTGCCGTGAGACGTTCCGATGTCTGTCCGGCTGCCGAATTTCAAGTAGCCGCCGCCCCGAGGGCTTACCCCCAAGAGCCAACGTCGATAAAAGCCAATGTCAGCGGGGGCCATGCATTCAATTGTCGGTAGGTGCCAGAGCTGAGCAGAGCAGAGCAGAGTGCCCAACGGATTAGCAGATTCCCAAAACGAAGGACTAAAACGAACATCAACGAACAACCAACTCGAAATGGCCGCCAATCAGAAAATTGTTCTCACTATCGTGTGCCTTAGCCTGGCCTTCAACGTTGTGCTAGGCCAGCAGCAGCAGCCTGCCAATAGCTCGGACTCCGACTCGGAAGTGGCTGGTCAGTAGAGCAGCAAGGGACTCCGACTTTACACCACACCCGTATGGGCAGTAGCTAACTAGTTTGTTCTTTGTTGTTGTTGTTTGCAGAGAGCCGCACCTTTGGCCATCATTTCCTGCGCCGCATCAGCTTCGCTTTGGTGCCCGGCGCCTTTGTGGTGGGCGTGATCACAACCCTGCTGGCGGCATTGACTGTCGTCTCCATAAAGGGACTGGGCGTGGGTGTCATACTGCTGGTGCTGGCCATCGGACAGATGCTGTCGCGAGCCCTGCCAGTCCAGGCAGCCGCCGCCTATGCCGCCGCCCCAGTGCCGGCTCCAGTGCCCGTCGTCTACTCCCACTCGCACACCCAGCAGCCCGTCTGGCTGGAGAAGGAGTGGTAGGGGGGATCGGGATCGTGACTGGAAGAAGCGAGCTGGTAGCAGGCCATGTTTTACCTCAACCTCAGCGAGCATGCAACCAAATAATAATTTAAGATTAGTTTAAATTATTTATTTAAATTATTTATTTATTGATTACAAGTAAAGAATCGAAAGCATTGATTTCATTTGATTGTGTCTGTCTTTGTCTTTGTCTCTGCCCCTGCCACTGCCCCTGCCTATGGAAAGTGAAACTTCTGCGCCTCATTGGGTATGCAGCAGAGGGCGTCGCTGATTTACGGTTCTTTTAACTGCCCTTCCGCAGTGCCAGTTCCCGACTTGGACACCGCGACAACGTGCCACAGACATAGAAAGAAAGCAAAGCGCTGCCCCAACTCCCGAAGCCGAACTACCAACGCTGTGGAAAATGGGTCATAGTTGGGGTTGGATTGAATCGGATTTCTCCTTGCTGAAATGTATAATGAATATCACTCTTGTCTCATTATGGCCAAAGACTAATTAATTAGACTCTCACTTGATCGGTTGTCTGTCAATTAATTGAAAACACACACACATCGAGACACTTTTCTAACCATCTAGCCGCTCAATCATCTCGAATCCGGCTTCAATTGTTCCACTTTGTGCGCCAATTGGACAATTTTGTACTCTGTCAGCGAAGTGTAGCACTTCGGGTGAGTCCACAGTCCGCTGAATACTCTTAGCAAGTACGGGAGTTTTTCCTTTTAAATTTATAGCATCATATTTATAGCATACTATTTATAGCATCTTATTTATAGCATCCATTAAATGAACCCTTTTATTTGTGTGCCCTTCACTGTTAGAGGTTCACTATTAATTGCAATTGTTTCTATTCTAATTCTACTTTTATGCCACTTATCCAACTGTAATCCTTGTTAACCATTCCCTCAGTTATTCCTCCATTAGATAGTGTATGAAAATTTCTAATGTTTAGACAGCAGCTCGCCGCCAGTGAAAGAGAAGCGGGTTACTCTTACTCTTGCTGACACTTGGCTGGCTGGTGACACAGTTAACCCGGCAAGTGCCGCACCACCCCCCCCCCACTGAGCGTTAGAACAAATGGGAGCGAAGATCAGTTAAATGGATGAGATGTAGCCAGGCGTGAATATATTTTGACTAAGCCAAGAAGTTTGGCGGTAAACAAACGGATTGGCCGGCCATAAGTCAGCCAAATGGGGCATGGTAGGTGGAGAGCGGAGCGACATGCAACAAGCAAAAGCAAAAGCAACTGCAGCTTGACCCGCTAAACTAAATCTGAGCGTCTGTGCGAGCGTTGGCGAGCCGAAACCAGTTGGCCAGAGGAAAGCGCGACCAAGATATCGATGCGACTGGGGCAGCCCAGGATTGCTGGTGGCACGAGCGACGAAATGAATTCAGTTCTACACTGTCACTGCTGAGGTGCAGTTGTGTTGTTTAGCCGAGCCAGCCAGTGGGTAAAAATCAATTGGAAAATGCACGCCAGCTCAACCAGCACCAGAGCCTTGCGAGTCCTTCTCGGACTCTGCCTTTGCCTCAGCCTCAGTGTCGATCGAACCGCGGCGAATATTGCGGCAGCGGCTAGCGAAGACTCGAACCCATCGCTCGAGCCAGGGGCTCGCTCGGCGAATAGTGTGTCATACTTTAGGGCGTCGATTCCGATGCGGATCTACGAGTGTCTGCGCGAGTCCAGTATGCTGCACTGCACCAAGCTGTATGTGCTGCAGAAGATGGAGGAGCGCCGCCAGATGGCGAGCTCGGGCAACCTGACCAGGGACTTCCTCGACCAGTTCTTCGGCGAGGAGACCCAGATGGGCAGCCTCATCTCGCAGAAGTACCAGCAGATGTCTGAGAAGGAGCTCAATCAGCGGCTGGTCGTGAACTTTCAGCGCTTCTTCAAGCATCGCGACCTCAAGCTGCACTTCCTGTCCGGCATGCTGGTCAAGATCGTGCCCAGCAAGGACAACAAGCTGAAGTTCTCCCTGAAGAAGGGTAAGTATTTAGACGATGCCCTGGCCGCTGCCTGATGATCCCTCTCTCCCTCTGACCCGCTTGCAGCTGGCAAATCGCGCGTGGGTCGTGCAAGGCGACGCGAAACTGAGGAGCTCGAGCTGAATCTGATGAACATCCCCTCTCTGGGCGGTGCGGGCGTCAACAGCGGCAGCGTGGAGAACTACGAGCCGGAGGCGGAGGGTGATTCCAAGCAGGGCCTCCTGGGCGGTGGTGGTGGGTCCGAAGATGGCGGCGGCATCGGTGGCGGTGGCGGACTCTTGCGGAGGCGCAAGAAGAAGCACGGCTCCAGCAAGTTGACCATACTGCAGGTGGCCGTGCCCATGTTAATCCTGCCCGTCGTCCTGCTGGGCAGCCTGCTGCCCTTCATACTGCCCGCCCTCAAGATGGCCACCATTCTGTCGCTCCTGATGAACAATGGCGCCTTCATGGCCGCCCTGCTCTATGCCGCACGCACCCAGTTCAATACCCACGAGGAGCAGCAGCACATCAGCTACAGTTAGCTCTACCATCAGTGAATATCCTTTCCTGTCCATCACTCCCTTAACTGCTCAATTTTCACTCTCACTTTCTCTTTGCCAAATAAAGACTGTCTCCGCTTGTGTTATGGTTTCATTTTTCCAGATTAGAAACACGAAAACTTTAATTACATACGAGGGTGGGCTGGATTATCCACGGATTGGGTGCCTTTATATAGTATTTTCAGCTGACTTTGAACTCACATTTCTTGATGTGTAAAAATACATAAAATATAAGCAGTTTCATTCACTTTAGACACTAACCATAAATGGACTATAAACTTTATGGTTTGTGCACTAGATATGCACCATACAAATTATGGAATAACTCCGCAAACATTTGATGATTGATTAACATTGATTTATGTTTCTGATTGATGTATATTTCAATTCTAATTCTCAATCTTGAGTGGATTACAACTTTTGGCACTTCTTCTAAGATTTTGTAGCTACTCCAATTATTTTTTAAATTTCATTTAAGTTGCCGTTCTCATTAAGTTTCCATTGAAAATAAAAAACCAAGAAAATTGTTTGTTTTGTTTGTAAGATTTTTTATATAATTTTGTTTGTAGAGTAGTTTCGCAACTGGAATCGTTGGATTGAAATGTACAGTTTTGGGGGGACCTAAATGACTAACACAATGTACAAACGCATAAAAGTCGATGCTTAGAGTAGGTCTTAGTGGGTACGCTTAATGCTAGAACCTCTTGCGTAAATATACAATTATTTATATGTAGATATAGCGATAGAGAGGGGGGGTATAGTGGTATATAGGGGTGGCAGATGCCTTGTTCAGCCTTGAACGACAAGTGCGAGATAGGGTTTTGTGTAAAAAAATTAATAAATGTGCAGAATTTTTTAATTAACAATTCATTGGTTGTTTCTTGTTTGTTTTTTGTTTGTTTTGTTTTGTTTTGTTGCACTTCTAATGTTTGCTTTTGACTAATCTCGAATAGTTTTTTGTTCTTCTTGGAGTTTGTTTTAGTTTTGTATTTGGAATTGAAGCCATTTTGATTTGTAAGACGCTGTTGCTCGTGGAACCAGAACGGAACGGAACCCCCTTCAAAATTGTCGCAATCGGGTCTGTCGCTCCTCGCCTCCTCCCATCGCTCCCTTCGCTCCCCTGCTCGCACTTTCCCATACTCGTATTAACAGACACCACTTATGAGTAGGCAGCACTAATAATGGGACAGAGCATTGATTAATTGCTACTATTAAATACTGCAGACCCGATTGTGAAACAAGAAATGTGTTCGTACGCCCAGTTAGGATTGGTAACTCTGCTCACGCAGGGCCCACTCGCAGGGGCCCGCCTGCCCGTCTAGTCCTGCTTGCACTCGGACTCCTTGTTCACGACGGTGGCGCTCTTGCGATCCTCCTCGCTGATGTCGTTGTCGTCCCAGCCCCAGATCTGATGCTCCTCCTTCTCGTGGTCCAAGTGGGTCACCAGCTCGCTGGTGGGTATGGCATTGTTGTTGTTGGCATCCAAGAGGGCGGCAATGTGGGAGCCGTCGCCAGTGCGCAGTGCACGCTTGTACACCATCTCCTGTGAGACGAACTTCAGATCATATGCCTGACCTAAAGGGAGGGAGAGAGAAGCGTAACCATTGAGAGCCTCTGTCTTTGAGTTAAGGTTGGGGCTTGGGTTACTTACCGATTTTGGCCATCACATCGATGAAGGCAGTGGTCCAGTTGAAGCTGTAGCTGCCCAGCTCGGCTGCCTTGTAGTCCCAGGGGAAGACGTGGTGATAGTTGTGCCAGCCCTCGCCAATGGTCAGAGTGGACACCAGCTTGTTGTTTCGCGCACTGACATTCACGTCGTAGGCCTTCATGCCGTAGAAGTGGGCGGCGCTGTTCACCAGCCAGGTGAAGTGCAGCGACAGGCAGAAGCGGAGCATCGAGCACGTGAAGAAGCAGACGCGCAGCGAGCTGCCCATAAAGTAGTAGGGGAAGATCATGGGCACAACGAAGCAGCAGATGGGCATAACCACAAAGTAGAATCTGCAAAAGGGAGCAGCGGATCGTTGGCTTAGCAGGGCATGGACAGGGATTAGTCTGGGGGAGCCACTTACTTCTTCTGGAAAACGACCACGGGATCCTGTTCAATATCGGCCATCGAGATCTGCTTGCCCTTGCTGGTCACATCCGGGTGCTTCTTGCACATCAGCCAGCCCATGTGGGCGAAGAAGAAGCCGCGTCGCGAGTTGTGGGGATCGGCGTGTGTGTCGGTGAACTTGTGGTGCACACGATGGTCGCGGGTCCACTCCCAGATGCTGTTCTGGAAGGCCAGCGACTGGCACAGCATCAGGAAGATGCGCAGCGGCAGCTTGGCCTTGTAGGCCTTGTGCGACCACAGACGATGTACTCCGGCCGTAATGCCCAGACCGCCCAGGAACATGGTAGCGTACACTGCAAAACCAAACATCCACATCCGAAATCAGTAAAAGTCACACATGCTGGTTTCTGGCAATACTTACCGGGCAGAAGCTCCATGTAGGCCCGTTCGGCAAAGACCAGATAGAGGCCATACAGCGCCATCGAGTGGAGCACGACAAAGAGGCCCACGTTGCGCCAGACAATCTCCATTTTGAAGGGCTTCGGGGCAGGCTCAGCCACGGCAGCCTCGGCAACCACGGACTCCGCCGTCTTGGCGGGCGCCTGTTTAACGGGCGCCTTTGGGTTCGCGGCCGTGGCAGAGGCAGCGGTCGGAGCGGCGGCCATCTTGTTGTTGTTGCCATCAGCAATGGCCGTCTCGGCCAGTATGAAGGTGCTGCCTATTATGTTGGGCGTCATCTGCAAGACAATCGAAACGGAGAGCACGCACCCATTAGTATTGGCATTCCCACAGGTTGCTTCCTGATTTATGGCCTGTCACCGGAGTGGCATGCCCGGGTGGCCGGAGGCCGCCTTTGTCGTCTCAATCTGTGCACCTTAGAGATGCAAATCGAACGACACCCAGATGTGGGTGTTGCTACACAGCACCAGCTCATTTGGTATGCAAGGCAGGCTCCTTCAGCTTTTCACATGTACATAAAAGGCATCCCCAGCTGCAGCACACCGCACACCTCACACAACTAATTATGGACCATATTCAGGTGACTGCTGCCTCATCATCAGCTTCTCGCGACCTTCGGCCGCTTAGCCAGCTTCAATGATACTTGAAGCCGATACAAAGATAGCAAAGCCGGAAGCGCAAAGAGAATTCCGAAAAAAAGTCAAAACTCAAAAACAAACTCCCCACCCCCCTCACCCAATCGCCCCCGAAAAAAACCATCAATAATTCGCTTGACTTCGGATATTTGCATATCCATTCTTTACAAATGTCTTCCTCTATCAGTCGATCAGTTGATCTCTTGGAAAAGGTCTAGAAGGAGCCAAGCAAGAATGAGTTTTTCGACAAGTGGAACAAGTGACAGAATACGTAAAGTATTCGAAAACAGTGTGGAAAGTTCTTGGAAAATGGAACCAATGTACTCTAATGCTAGAGTGCCAGCGTGCTCTAATCATAAACGATTGAGGTAGTCTGTCGGCAAAGGTACATTTGAATATCTTTGTAATTTATGAGGGCCTGAATTGATTCGCAAAACGGACTCATGTCACGGAGTGCAAGCAAATACATTGCCCACCCATGCGTTACACCTTGAGAGTTTATTGATACCAGTGATACGCAGCAGACTGTCGCGGACCCAGGGACCTGGCCCCCCCATTCCCTTTGCTAGTCCATAGGATAGTGCACTTTGAGAGCGAATGCACCAAGGCAAACGTCTCACAATGCCACAGAGGCAATAATTTGCTAGCAAGACTGCAATTTATGTATGTATCTTTAAGATACAAACTCGCAACTGCAACATCAATAGCCCACTTGTAGTTGCCAGTTGCCAGCAGCAGCTGCCTAAATGGTTGATCTTCACCTCCTCTAGAATCTCTAGAATAGACAACCGGTTGACCTCCCAGAGCCTGTGCATGTTTTTTGTGGTTGTTTTTTTTGTTTTCTATTGATCCAAACAAAAGTATTCTTATTGGCTATGGCTACTATATTATCTGTGGCTGTGGCTGTCTGTGGCAGTTTTGTGAGCTTTGCGCATAGATTTCGAGCCATTAACTTGTTGCCGTTGCCGTTGCCATGGTTCAATGTCAAGTCGGTGTGCCTTGAATTTATTCGCCGACGAATCGGGCTGTCCGCTCAAATACAAGTTTAGTGTAAAGGTGGACTGTTCGTCCACCTCTGGCATTGAATCATTTGTCCAGCTAATTACAATTAGAATAAATGCTTATTAGAAATCGATGCGCACTATCATACAGTGCTTTCTTCGTACCATTGAGGTATACATTGAGGAATACCTTTGAGGCAGGGTTAATTTAATGCAGCAGCCACGCGCTGCCAAAAGTAAACTAGTTTTTTTTTTATGCCACGAGCCCCAAGAGACCCAAGAGACGAGCACGAGAGCCAGAATCCACTTCTTTTTATATATATGTATAACTTGAGCTCGGATCGTGCACGACGTTCAATCATCCTTACCGGAATATTAGCATAGTTAAGTAACGACGACAAAATATATATGTATAGAACTGCTTTTGTTTCGGGTTCTCCAACGTCTGCGACGACCAAGGTTTCATTCTTGTTCAGCGCGCAACAAGTTCTGGGGGGTTTTTGTTGGTTTTTGACTTTATCTTTGGGTCTTGGATGGTGCTGAATATATTCAGGGTGTGCTCTGTGGTGCTCTGACTCCAGCATGTCTTGGGTATGAACTTTAGCATGAACCACGTCATAGAGCCGCAGACGAAAGCAATAGTAATAAATATAATACATACACATGTGAATAACTATGGAACCTGACTCAAATCTAATGCGGCAGGCACTGTAGCCAGCTAGTGATTGATATCGAGAAAGCTTCCATTGATCGATTCGTACAGCGCACGCAACAGACGACGCCTGACGCATATCAAACAAAACCCAATCATTGGAGGGGGTGGTGGGACTCAGAATCAGACTCAGACTCAGACTGAGACTCAGAGTCAGAGTCAGACTTAGACTGTGGATTGGGGATTGGGAACGTGACTTTGGCCTGGTCACTGTTGTTCTATATGCGATGTCGGGGAGCATTATGCGTGGCATCCATATTCATTCTTGGTTACTTCTGCCGCATTCGCAATTAGCGCGTGGGGCAAAGAGATTCTCCCATAGAAACAAACAATGATTATGTCGCCTTGAGCCAAGCTATAGCCAAGCTATAGAATTCCCTCCATCCATCCATCTAGACAGTTCCAATCGGACTTTATTGGGGTGTAGCATAGCATAATTATTGTATTATGAGGTGTACGTGGTGTGGCGGCACTGGGGTGTGGATTTGCATTTGGATTTGCGTAAGCACCCCAAAACCCAAAAATGGTTCTTTAATAAATATAATTTTTTAACTGCTCTGCTGAATGCGATTTCCTATAGATGAATCACACACATCGCACATCGTCCGATTGATTGTCTTTTGAAGTGGTTTGGCGAGCGGGTTTTTTCTGTTGAAATTCGGCTCAAACTTTTACGATAGTTTCGATTTTGTGTTTCCTGACTCGTTTGACTTCCGCAAAGCAAAAAGCCAAGAGCTACATACTAGAGGCCCTGAATGATCTTAGCCCTCACACACACTCACCTTTAAGACACAATCCTTAACAAACCGGTGGGTTGGGGGGGTAGGAAATCCAAGATGAAACGTATAAAAAATTCACGCACTTTGTTTCGTTTCGTTGGGGAATCTCGTTCGGAACGGGGGCGGACACCGAAAACACCGAAATTCACACGGGGCACACTAGAGTTCGTATCCGTATCCAGTGACTAAGGATACTCAAGGGGGGGCTTTGTTGTATTATGTATAGAATTAGTATTAGCTGCTTTTGGCCCACACACACACGGCACGTCCACGAGGCGCGATGAATGCACGGCGTATGAGGGTACGGATCGAGTGGCAGTGCTTTTTAAGCGCCTAGTTCAAAGAATTCGCACAGCCGAGTAGTGTTAGACGCGATGAGCTGTGCTGAGAGAGCATTCGGATACAGTGTCTCCAATGTTATCCAACACCGAAATTTAAAGCCGACTCTCGGCTTCGTTTCGCTCCACGGCGGCTACACTCGGTTCGATCCGAGCCGATCCGATCGGATCGTTAAGACGGGGCCGGGGTCGCCTATGCTTTCAGCATGTGCGTGCTTGTGTGTGTGTAAGTGTGTGTTTTTTGGCTATAAGCGGCGCGTGGCTCTGGGGCTAGTGTGTGTGTGTGAAGCTGAGGGAGAGATCATTGAAGACCGAGAATAATCTAGTTGCGATTTTCAGATCACTTACACTTTCCATCAGAAAAAGGGGAAATACCAAAAGGGAAGCGCAAATTTGGCAGAACCCCCGCCCGTTAAGCGCTCTCTTCCTCTTTGTCTCTCTTAACCTGCCCTACAGGTTGGCCAGGCCAACCTTTCGAACACTTTTCGTACTTGCTCAGTGAAGCAGTTGCGGGTCAAGCAGATCAAACTATCGGTCAAGCGAGCACGTCTCTCGCATTTCGGCGGTGATTTTTTTTTTTTTTTTTTTTTTTTCGTACTGCTTACTAATGAGGCTTACACTACTAGTGTATGTGGCTTGTTGAAAACTTGTTATCCGCATTATTTGCATTATATAATGTTCTTAATTCACTCCGGATCTGGGCCATATATTATGCGATGTATGTCAGATGCCAAAACCGTTTAACCAGTTTGCCATTTTGGCCTTGCGATGCCCCATGCATATTCACTGCCACTGCCTGATGCTGATGCTGATGCTGATCCACCCTGACGTCCAAAGCTCATCCACCAGCACAGAGATTCTAAATGGCTTTATTTTCCGCCCATTCCTGTCGCATGGCCAACTTTTAATTGCTGTTTAGTCCGCACCAATATTTGGTTAGCAAAGTGACATACGAACATGCAGACAATATACGATTAAAATGGGCCAATAATTGGCTTAGACCCCCATCCCCCACTCGAGTCAGTTCTCAGAGGCCTCTGGACAAACAGCTAAGCAATTACCGCATACCAGCCAAGACTAAGTAAGACCTGTGCCCCAGCGACCCGAAAATATGTTTACAGTTTGTTGTTGCTGTTGTTGTTGTTGTTTCTAACGAATATTGGGTTTTCACACCCAACTAAAAGTTGAAATGAGTTGTGTCTAATTTTTGTGTTTAGTGGCGGCAACTAAATTTGTTTGCCATCTGCCCATCCGACGCCGACAGACAACTCTGCGGCGAAGGCTGGCCCCAGTGGTGGCCCCCTTGTGGCAACATGGCCGAAGGTCAAACGGGGCCATCATGCGGCTGAATCATCAACCGCCAAAAGTCGAGGCAATTGAAGTTAAGTAGTTGCTTGTTTTTTTATATTTTATTTTAATGTGACATGTGTTATAAATAAAATTTATACATAAAATCCCTATAGCTAAAGAAGAACTACTAAATGTCAAGATTCACAAATAAAAATTGCCTAGCTTCTGTTAAATTCGCTGTACAAATGTTCCATAAGAGAACAGACACATTCGTTGAATAGAATTTCTTCATTTGTACATATGATTAAATATTAAAATAAACTATTTTGTTGTGTACAAATAACAACCGAGGAGAGTTCAATGTTAGCAAAGTTCAAAAATGTTTCAAGTTTGAGCGGAATATTCTATGGTATAAGAATATTTTTCCACCATGCGATGTAATATGATTTTTGGATATAATTAGTCATAGCTAGAAAAACAGAAAATCAAGTTTTATTCAAAAAAAAAAACAAACTAACAATTTCCACTCATATTTGATGTGTGTGAGTTGTATGGAAAAATGCCCAGTGGAAACATGGAACTGTGGTACAACATAAATCATTTTTGGCTGAAAGTTTCCATAGAAAAGATGAGCTGATTCCAAAATGGGTTGCATAAAGAGCAACTGGGTTTGAGTGTATCCCTACAGCCAGTACTTTTAAAGAAGTATACTTAAAGAGAAACATATTAGATATCGATCGCACTTAAATGAGATGACAGGATGATTTTTTTTCGATTGGGATTAGATGCAACCTGTTTTGTATCACGTTTTTTCAGCTGAACCCAACACATGTGGTGGACTGTAATCGCATTAGACATCGTACTATGCGACGTGAATGTGCGAATTTGATTGCTTTCAATATCAATCAACATAATACGAGAGTTTATTTTCAACACGTGCCCACTAAAGAGTCATAAAACTGCAATATCTGTCGAGCCGTTTGCTGAATGGTGGGGGAACATTTTAATCGCCAGGCTACAACACACACACCCACAAAGGTGCCATTCATTGCGACAACTCTACACGATTAATTGTTATAATTTATATAATTTAATTTAACTCATTTCCGAGTTCGATTTAGCTTCAAACCATGAATGGCATTTTTGAGGAACGAAGCACCGAACTAAATACAAATGTACGTGATCTTTATCCGAAAGAAATACCATTAACAGCAGCAAATGTTGAATAAATTAATTCACTTGGATAACAAATTTAACTATAAAAAAATGTGTGTTTAATTTAAAAAGGAATACGGGAATGCAGCATAATATTGGATATTTATTTTTGTTGATATTTTTGATTAAAATAATAAAATATTATACAATATTTAGAGGCAACAGCTCTTATATTTAGAATATTTAGAAAATAGTGCGAAAAATATATATAATTATTATTCTGCGAGTAAACTGGATATTTTTGCTATTTTGTATATATTTTTTGTATATTTTATATCTTATCTAATATTGATATTTTCCGGCTTAAAAGGAAAGCTGTTAAGTACTTGACACTCTCTGAATTACCTTTGTTATTTGTAAAAGAAAAACCATTGTAACTTTCGCGGAAATCTGACACATTTTCCGTACTAAAAATCACATCTTTTGGCTTATTTATATTTATTTTGCATATTGAATTAGTGGTTTTTCATATGATTCACTTGAAAGGAAGGGCGGTTATCCCAGCTTAGACTGTACTACGAGTTCTGTGCCCATCTTAGACTGTATCCCGAGTTCTTTGCCCCACTGTGCGTTGCAGCTCTCAAAAGTGCAGCACAGCCAAGTGGCAGAGTGCAGCACTCGATATGATACTCGTAACTTTATCGAAAATCGCTGCTGTATAATTGTGAGAAAAAAAAAAACACACACACAGTGGGCTGTCATTGAGACTTTGCGGCTGAAAATTGCACACACATGACTTGCAAAGTGGCTGTGGCATCTCGCAATGGGGCAGGGATTGTATGTCGTCGTCGTGCCGCAGTCAAGGCCGGTCCGTGTTCTTGGCTGGTTCTTGAATAACCACAATTATGTACACAATTAAGTGCGAGTGCGATTGCGAGTGCCAGAGGGTCTTAAGCTGTATGATTGCATCTGCATGCTGGCTAACCGAGCATGGCCTTAACCTTTTGGCCGTAGCCAAACGAAACTTAGCCTCACCAACTAACTAACTTAAATGAAATTTCCCTGAGCTGATGTGATGCCCGAACTAATTGCAGCTAATTGAAATGCACGCCTGCGACTCTTTCGAAATTGTGTTGTTGTTCAAGTGACTCAAGTGAGGCAGAGGCTGGAGGCGGAGGCAAAGTCAAACGATTTCAAGTGCAAAGTGCGTGAAAAATGGAAACATTCGTGGCTCCTCCGCTCCTCCAGGTGCCTGCGATCGCTTTAACCAAATATTTATGCAAATGCCACACAAATGTGCCACAGGAAGAACCCAATGTCACGTCAACAAATCGCATCAAATGTGCCATGAAAAAAAATATAAAAAAAAAAAACAAACTCAAACAAAAGCCTCATTACATGTCCGTTAAAGCGTACCCAACTCTCAGATACAGGTACAGCAACAGATACAGCTACAGCTACAGATACAGCAACAGATACAGGTACATATACAGATAAAGATATGGTTTCGGATAAGGAGTACGGCCTAAATGGATTCTCAGGGCAACACGGGAATATTATATAGACTTTGCAATGCCCCAAAGGTATCGGGGCTCTCATTGTCACTTGTCACAGCCTAACAGCAACGAAATCTGCATAAATCGTTAACATTTATTTTCGAATATACGAGTATTTCACTCAGCACACGCCTCTGCTGTAGCGCTTTTTTTTAACATTTGTGACTGTGGCCATTGGCCGCTTTTTTTTTGGCGATTCTCAGGCCGTTCATTTTGGCCAATTCATCAAACATTGCTTTTACGACTTTGAGGTGCTTGTCGGCCAGTATCCATGCGAGTGCTGCTCGTACAACCCAAATCCATTAGAGTTTAACGCAAAGAGAATAAAAAGAAAAAAAACTGTACAGAGCTATTTATAAACAATTCTTTCGGCTATAAAACTAACTCAATAGGTTGTTGCTGAGTGTGTTTGTTCCTATTTCATTTTATAGCATAATTACTTTAAGCAGATTCACATTAAGTTAAGAAGAAATATTTGAGTTTTGTTTACCATTCGAAGTAGTGAAAATCTGTTCCTTAATATTTAATTTTCACATAAATTACCCTTTGAATATTCAATATTATAATGGCCCAAAAAGAAAATGAAGTTTTGCCAGTTTATGAGCGGTGAAGGCTGAGCGATGTCTGGGTCTTAGAATAACTTATGTATGTTGCTGCCTGGCACACGAAACACCAAAGTTTATGGCCCATTACAACTAGTTAGCACTATGTATACAGTGTTTCCCAACAGCAGCAGCAGCAAAACAATACATTAAAGATCACAAAGTAACGAAATTAGTGGCAAGAAGTCGTGAGAGCATTAGCCATTCGATATGCAAAGGGGCTCTTGCATTTTCATGCTGGAAAAGACTATCAGAAAAACAATGCAAAACATTGATAAGCCATAAACCGAAGTGGAGCCTAGGCTAAATTAGCAAATTTGCTCACGTGCCCCTCCCTATATGAATTTTTTCTGCTCGCCCACACCCGAAAGTGCTGATTTTCTATTTTGGCTGTGGTGGGGTGGCATTTCCGTGTGCATGGAGGGCCTGGAGTCGCTGATGCTCGCTCGGTGTGTCCGGGGCTGGCTAAGAACTCGTCACCAAATGCTCGATTCTTTTCATTAACAACTTGATCATGATCGGCATCGATAAGACCTGAGGAGAGCCTGCTTAGAATTCTGTTGGGGCCGCA
This sequence comes from Drosophila bifasciata, assembly GCA_009664405.1. Taxonomy (NCBI): domain Eukaryota; kingdom Metazoa; phylum Arthropoda; class Insecta; order Diptera; family Drosophilidae; genus Drosophila; species Drosophila bifasciata. The sequence goes on from CM019044.1 coordinate 5,307,772, forward strand.
AACCTGCTTGGCGTTTTAAAATGACTTCGATGCCAGGTCGCACATACATATACATATATATATATTTTTGGGTTTTCTATTCTTGAGCTTTCATTGTGTGTAAGGAATTTGCATAAATATGCATGTACATATTTCTATTGGTCCAATAGTACACCACACTGATTTCAAATTCATTCCTAGCCTGAGAATTGATTCTTGGCGGCCCTTCGGGTTCGGGGAAACCAGTTGGTCCGCTTCATAAACCATCAGGGCTATGATAATCAGTCAAGGCTAACCCCACTAGGCCTACTCAATAGACAGCTAGCCATTAAAAACTGAGATGGTCCGCACAACAAAATCGAGTAAAATAAATATCTATTAAATGTAAATATATATTTAACTATTGACAAACGGCAAAGTAGAACTTCTGGCACTAGCTTGGGGCATGACAGCAGAACTCTTTTATTAATACCACCAACAACAAAAAAAAAAAAACGATTTATTTATAGCTTAACGAATTATCAGAAATTCTTTTCGATACAGAACAAGTTTTGAGACCAACACGAGACTGGCCCAATGTGTGAGCTCACTACGTATTAATACACGCGCTTGAAAACCAGCGAAAATTAAATATATTGTACCTTCATTTGTTGTGATCAAGGCTCCCCCCATTTACATTTAACCTCTCGACCTTTGGCCTTAGATAGTTCCTATTATTATTTACATATATAAAACTAATACAACAAAGTTGCTTAAAAATTGATTCTTAAATGTGCCCCCACAGCTCATTACACATGGGCTAGCCAGTGGTTAGTGGATTTGGACTTCCGCTTGGCGGACTTCCGCATAGATGTAACAGTAAACAAGTTCCAGTGTGGCAGGCCGATCAATTAAAATATGTAAATGGAAACAAAGCCAAACAAAAAAGGCCAATGTTGCGCGAAAAACAAAAAAAATAAAAACAGCAGAAGACAAACCCAAACGCTAACCTCGAGTGTGTCTCTGCGGCAGAAGAAGCCAAAAAAACAAAATCAAAACCCAAAAACCAAAGTGAGACTCTAAGGCAAGGAACTCTTTGCGAAGCTTAAAATACCCTCCTTGGATCCGAAAGTATAATTAATTGTGAATAAACAAAGCTTTAGCCAACAAAACTTGTTGTTGTTTATATTCGAATCGTTTACTGATTTGATTCTAATGGTTGAAATGTGTCCAACACTGGCATGACTCGCAAAGGTGCTGCATGCAATCGTGTTACCCTCTGGGTAGGGTACGAATGAAATAAACCCCGAGAAATCAAGTTGCTGTCTCGGTTCGTCTTCAACTGAAACTGGCTGATTGAACATCAGGAAATACAAAATGCTAAGCAGCCGAAAAGCAAATTGTAACAGGGCCCACAGCAAACGAGTTCTTGGCCCAAAGGCAGGCGGCTAGTATTGATAAGCGCTTCGCGCTTCGTGGCCAAAAACTTGTTCGCATTCGGACCGTTGCACGACCCATGGCTGCCCATGGGTCTATGGCAGAGCGGCGGAGAGGGCAGTGGGACGATAGTACTGGGCCAGATAGCCCCATTGACTGATTATCGTTAATAATGTGATGCTGGCTAGCTGGCTGGCTGGCGACGCGACGCAGCGCAGCGATTGCGAATTCAAACTGGACGCTGCCTGCTGGTTTTTTTGCCATTTGCATTGACATTGACTTTGACCGAGAAATTATAAATCGAAGCCAATGAATGTGACGCATACACGTATGTATGTACGTGCATGTTTCTGTGAGTGTGCGTGCATGTGAGTGCGTGTATACAGTATGTCAAAGAAGTGTTTTTACTTGTAAAGCCCAGAGGAAGCGATTGAATAACCAAAAAGCATTTCAAGGCTTGTCAGCGGTGGGTCTTATCTTGGGTTTGTTTTGTGTTGGATCCTCTGGATATACATAAGCCAGCTTTATGTACCAGAAAACATTTTAACAGAATGCACTGCATCTGATTTCTTATGAGCCATTATGCAGCACGTGTAAAACGTTTATGCGGCGGCACTAACTCTTTTGTGACGAAACAGCTGTGTAATGGGCTCTTGGCTCGGGCGAACTGTAACCATGTAAAAACACTTATTCGACACACTGTACGCATGTACGCTTATGCTGTTAATGTTCATGGCTTGGTGTAGGGACAGCATTTGCATGCAACAAAGAAATGCACTTCAAGTGTAAATATTTATTTTGCTGTTTAACAAATTTATGGTTTTATGCACGCGGATTGCATTGAGCAACAACTGTGGCGGCAATACATCAAGATGATGGAATCGAATGCCCGTAGCCTGTAATTACTACGCTGGACACACACGATTGGTTGCCACCCACCAGAGTCGACGATCGCCGAACCCATCATGCGACCTGCGACGGCGGACTGCTGGCGCAGGCACAGTCATTGGGTCAAAGCCAAAAGAGCGCTCAAGTTCAAAAACCCAAAAGACGAAGCCGAAAATTAGAAAAATTACTCAAGACTAGATCAAAAAACGGCATTGACCGGCATGTCATGGCAGTACCAAGGCATAAACACAATCAAAATAGAAAACTTTATAGCCATTAGCAAAAGTCGGTTGGTTTATTTGCAATTTTTAGCATAGCATAGGGTCAAAACTTCTGCCGCAGATAGCAGAGCGCCTCAGAGTTGGCCCGGCCCGGCCCGCCACTAAACCAAACCGAACCGGACCGGACGGACGGACGGACGGACACATCGGATTGGATCGAGCTAATGCGCCGACGCGCGTCTTCGCATTGTCTTCTATTTCCTGGTTTGGGGGGCCGCTTCGTTGACGTTGATTTGGCATTATCATGAATTAATTGTTGCATATTATACCCAACGACTTGACCTCAATTAGATAGTGTGTGCGTGTGTGTGTGTGTGTGACTGTATAATGTGCTTATCGAGAAACAAACTATTGATATTTTGGAAGCTACGTGAAGCAGTGCGCATACAACGCGGAGAAATTTTATTTTAGAAATCAAACCAAACAATATTGTGGGTTTTTTTTGCATAGCTGTTAAAATCAAAGTGAATGCAGGATACAGGATACCCGGATACAGGGAAGTACATCCTCTTAATAACCATGGCCTAGTTGTCCCACATTTTGTTCATACTCGTATGATAATTGTTATACTCCCCGCGATTCCCACCCGACTGTTGACCGTTCTTGATCAGCCAGTGCTGTTATATGTATGTATACTCATTTCATCCAATGAATAATTGTTTTAAAGTCATACAAATGTATTAAAAATTCATAAAAACAACAAACTGAAAAAAGCGTCACATCAACAGCGCAGTTTATAATATAAATTTTATTTATCTAAATACAGTAGGATTTGGAGAGGACGGGCACTGAACTCAAAAACACGAGCTATGTTTTTAGATTTAAATTAAATAATTTGTTATACTTTTGTTTTACGCTCATATCGGACTTTTCTAACAGATTCTTTGGACTCTTCTTTACGAACATATTTCTCAAATCACATAATTACGTTTTTAACAGCTTTCTGGATTATCATTCTCTACAGCATTATAGGAACCAATTGTAAGATAGCTACTTAAAACTATTTACAATTTTGAGTTACTTTTGAATTTCGAACTAAGGTTTTTAATTCGTATGAGAGCAACGTATGCTTAATGTCAGAAGAGCTGATTTCTTTAGATCTCCATTACCAATAGGATTTTTAATACCTTGCCAGACATTTAACAGTTAAATATTTTAATTGTGTTTAAAATTGGATTCAATTTGAGTTGCAAGTTCTGGATATATATGTACATACAATCGATATGGCCATATCCGTTCATATATTTTAATGCAAACAGATATCTCATTACAGTAAATTATTAAGAATGAATTTATTGCTAGTTTTCCTGCATCTGTCCCACTGTGCGGTGGCCGGACAGGCGTGGTTGCCACATCTCCAGAAAATATTCAAAAGTATTTTGGTGGTACCGTTTGCGTGCGGGATTCCAGTATTTTTCCTTAGTTCAGAAAAATGAACCAAAAAAATCAGTAAAATGAACTAGAAGTTCAGAATTTTGTTTTTAATTTTTCTCGATAATTTACTTGCACAATTGTAAAGTTCGATAAATCAGCTTATTTTGTTAAAAAACAAATCCCCCCACTCCGCTTGCAAGCGTTGATATGGCAACCAGAGGGGCGTGCGCATTAATTTAGTGCCTGCCAGCAGCAACAAGCGATGACCGTGCGCGGCATAGAATAGTGATGTAAATTTTTGTAAAAACATCGATGTCGATGTAATCGGTGTTTTGAAAATTAAACATCGATGCTGAGTTGATGCATCGGGTCGAAACTTCGATGCATCGATGATCATCCGATGTTTTAACCCCTTCACATTTTCTTAATTTTTTTTAACGAATTTTAAAAATTAAACAAAATTATTAATGTTTTTCGTAGGCTTTCATAGCAGTTTAAATTGTTTGAAAAAAGGTTTAACTTAAATAAGGAAAATAAAAATATAATGCTTTCATATCAGTCTTAAATTTTTTTAAACCTGGTTACATTTAAAAATAAATCATAAATTAAAGCTTTCATAGCAGTCTTAAATGTTTGAAACATGGTTAAACTTAAAAATAATGCTTTCATAGCAGCCTTATTGAAACAACCTTTAACCTAACAACATAATAAGAAATAAAAAAAAACCAAAAATCTTTTAGACAGAAACTAAATACTTTAAAAAAAGTGTTCTTTTTCTATGCTTTGTAGAAAGAGCATGCGGCTTAGCCGTTAAGGGTTTAATCTGTTCCTTTTTCGAATAAACTGAATAAACCCGCTCAGAAGGCACTGAGGACCCTACAACCGGCAAAAATTTCAGCGCTTGTTGGTACAATCCATGGTATGTGTTCTTCATTCCCTCCCAAACACTTAAGGGTTTACTCCCAAAGGCTTCAGTATTCGATGCATCGCTTCAATTCTTCGATGCATCGGTATTAACAAAAACATCGGAAAAAATCGGAAAAATCGCAAACAAAGCATCGATGTTCGATGCATCGATGTTTTTTTACATCACTAGCATAGAAGCAATCAAATTGTATATGCCAAAGGCAAAGGGCGACGCGGGAGCCATCAAAACAAACGTTCGCGAGGAGAGAGGTCAAGCCATTGAAACCGGACACGACGCCGCCGGCACAATGACCTCCGTGGAGCGCTATAGGCTGGAGTGGACGCAGCTGCTGGCCAGTCTGGATGAGAATCCGGAGACACTGCGGCAGGCCGCTTTCAATGGCGACCTCAAGATGTCCAAGTTTCGCAGCGTCTACTGGGCGCTGCTGCTGCGCGTCCTCAATGCGGAGCATAGGAGCTGGCATACCCAGCGCCAGCAGCAGCGCAGCAGATACGAGAAGTTCCGCGTGGACTATGTGCGCAATCCCCACGAGCTGGCAGTGCCCGACGACGATCCCCTGTCGCAGTCCACGAAGAGTGTGTGGAACCAGTACTTCAGCGACCAGGAGCTGTTCGCTGTGATACGGCAGGATGTGGTGCGCACCTTCCCCGGCGTTGACTTCTTCCGCAAGGCGCTCATCCAGAATGCAATGGTCAACATTCTGTTCTACTACGCCCGGGAGCATCCGTACATGTGCTATCGCCAGGGCATGCACGAGATACTGGCGCCCATTATCTTTGTGATCTACAGCGATCACCAGTCGCTGCTGCACTTCAGCGAGATCGCCAAGACTGATATAAACGAGACCCTGCTGACCGTCCTGGATCCCGCCTATCTGGAGGCGGACACATAGTATGTCGTCGATTATCAATTGGTCTGTTAATCTGTTTCCATGTGTTACAGCTCCATTTTCTCGCGTCTCATGGCCTCCGTGGAGTCGTACTATCGCGTATCGAATCTCGTTTCCACTCCTGGCGGCCACATAGAGCAGCTAAACGAGGTGCAGTTCTGCCGATGCAAGAAGACAACAGACAAAAGACACAAACAAAGAATCTTATCGCTCTCTTTCAGGCCTCCAGCGGTGCGGAGCAGCAAACCGAGGTGGAGGTTATCAGCCAGCTCAACCGTATACGGGACAAAATACTGGCCAAGCAGGACCAGCACTTGCACCACTATCTGCTGAAAATGGAAATCCCCCTGCACATATTTGGGATGTACGTTGACAGTCGAAAAGAAAGCTCGTCTATAGATATAATAATAACTAATCATTTCTGCTGCAGTCGCTGGCTACGCCTACTGTTTGGACGCGAGTTCATGCTGCTGGACCTGCTGCTGCTGTGGGATGCCATTTTCGCGGACAGCGACCGCTTCGACTTGCCCAACTACATTCTGGTGGCCATGCTGGTGCACATACGAGATAAGCGTGGGTATTTCCTCCCGGCGTGTATGGCGCGGCTTTTGTAATTACCCCCTCGATTGCAGTGCTGCTCAGTGACTACACAACGTCGCTGACTTATCTCATGCGATACCCGGGCAACGTTGACGTCAACTTGGTGCTGCGCCATGCTCTCTTCATGCTCAATCCGAAGCAGTTCGACTACCCAGCGAACGCCTTCACGTGTGTGTCCTTTGCCAACAATCTGCCAGCACCGCCAGCCCCGCCGCCAGCTGGGGGATCATCCACGTCGACAGGCGCAACGCCACGCCTTCGCACCATATCGGAAACATCATCATCCTGCAGTGGCAGTCAAATCGATCGGCAGATCACCTACATGCAGCAGCGCAATGCGGCCGATTCCTCAGCTCTGGCCAAGCTGCAGGATGCCCACCGCGTTGCCATGGACGGCTATCTGGAAAATGTAAGTGACTCCCCTCGTGTGCACCATTCGATCCCCAATCCAATGACGATTTCCCAGAGCCCAGAGCTGCTGCGCCTGGAGTTGAAGAATGCCCAGACCGTAATCAAAATCGCTCGGAGCAAGCTGCAAAATTATCTGCGAACTGTGCGCCAGCATGTGGCGCCCAGGCAGGGCAATGAAGAGCTGAGTCGCACGCTGGATGGAATCGAGGAGCTTTGCAGTTTCCTCGACGTGAAATTCATGTTTCCCCTGCACACGCGCTCGGCGCCAATCGACGAGGCTCTCGAGGCCAACGAGCAAAAGCAGCTAAACAAGACCGGCGGCAGCAAGACAAAACAGCAAGTAAACAGAGCCTTGCCGTCGCCGTCGCTATCATCCACACCCACGCCTGCAGCCGTCTCCAGTGGCTATGAGATGCCCGAGAATGCTTTCATGCACAGCTCGATGAGTCGCCTGCTGGGCGAGCTGCGGGAAATTGAGCTGTCGACGATAACGAGCGACGAGAAGCCGGGAACGGTTGTCCAGAATGGTCTTCCGGCGGCCGAGCCGCAGCAGCGACACCTACCAATCACCGATGATCTGCTGCGGTGATCGGAACCCATCGACTGAACAAGATTTAATTTTAGGTGAAGCAGCCACCGAGTGGATGCAATGTGAACGAGAACAGGTACTACATACTATACTTTTGGAGTCTGCTAATGAAATAAAACGATTTAATTTTGAAGTGCTTAAATAATGTATAAACTCAATCGACATTCTCAAGTGGGAATGCTGGCCACTCTTTCGGTTTGGAAACAAAAACAAAATCACTTACATTACATTAAATTCTTCATTCCCTTCTTCGTACGGCTATATAACTTTCAGGATATCCGGGATACACTGGTATCAACTAACTGTATTTGGAATATAATAATCATGCTGGGAGCAGTGTCTAGCTGCAGTTAGGTGGTACTCGCACCAGCATTCATCTTTAACATATAGAGATAGGTTGAATAATTCGCGTTTAGAGCTACATGTGTGAAATGAAAATGGAAAATGGAATATGAAGTAGGGGAGGACACATCTACACATCTAGTCGAGGAAATACACAAGAAGCTAAGGCTATCCATGAAGTGGAGGGGAGTGCTTTATGATGTGTGCACGGCCTACTGGGATGGTCTACTCATTGCCAGCTGCTGATTCTTCCCAGTGCGATTGTTGCTGTTGTTGTAAACGGCCCTGTGCTGTGGCTGTGTCTGGGTCTGCGTCTGTTGCATGTGTGCCCCCCCATTGGTGCTGGATGGGGGATGACGCACTTGTTGGTTAGGCGTGTGCTTGTTCTGTTGTCCAGTCTGTGTCTGTGTCTGTGCCTTTGAAATGGTTATCATCTTCGACTGGTTGCCATTGTTGACACGAATCTGGCGCATCATTGCCAGGGGATTGCCGTTGGCCGCATCCGTTTTGGGGGGAGAGACGGACTTCACTGGCGTGAACGTGCAGGTGGTTTCCGAAGAGCTGTTGAGGTTGTTGCGCACGTTTAAGCCCTTTGGTGTGGTCAGCTTGTTCAGGGGCACGCAGCGCACTGCATCGGAGTCTTGGCGGCTGGACACCTGCATGGAGTTGGGCCAAAAGCGGCGCACGTTGCTCAACAGTTCCTTGGCGGATCCGTTGACACTGACAGTCACCTGATTCTTATGCTGTGCCATGGAACTGGACTGGCTGCCTTTCTCAGCCTCTTCAGTTAGATCATTTATGGATATGGTGGTCGAGTTGGAAAGCGCTGGCGACGAAGATTCGGCTCCATTGTTGGGGGAAGCATCAGAGCTAGCTGTCTCCGTGTTGTGGGCGACACCGTTGACTGTCCCTGGAGCAGGGGCGCCCGTAACTCGCTGCATGGCGCGCACTTCCAGGCCACAGACGAGCTGCATGATTTTTGATTTTCCTTCGGCTGCCAGATCGGCCGGCAGGGCCTTCATTGTGGGCGAAATGCTGTCGAAGAACAGATCCATTACGTGGCGGGGCCCTGGTGGCACGGACGTTATTGAAACATTGGGCGAACCCGGCGCCAGCGCCGTAGAATCCATCTGCTGTCCCGTCTCTCGATCTAGGTTGCGTAGGCGCGTCACAATGTCGAAGGAGGAGCAGATCATATCCTTGGCCATGTCCATTTGGCTGCGCTCGTCCGATCGCTTGCCCACTGAGTCGCGCAGTGCGCGTAGGATGCGCCGCACCTCCATCGAGCGGCGTGAACGCTTTGACGGCGGCTCCCCCGTCGTGCTGCCTTCAGATCTGGAAACAAGTGGTACAAATGATAAGTGATGGCTCCCATTGATACGAATACGATTCCAAATCACTTACTTGACGCTCAACGCCTCATCGCTGTCCTGATCCACTTCCATGGCGGACTCCTGCACCTCAGTCGCACCACCAGCGCCCAAGGAGGATTTCATGGCCGCGGCGTTGATCTGGTATTTCTCGAGATTATCAGCATGCTTACGCGAGGAGTCGTGCTGGCGCAGAAAGAACACCTTGATGGGGAGCCGGGTGTCGCAGATGCGGCAGTAGCAGTGGTTCTCATCGCCGGCATCGGGATCCAACCAATCGTACTTGGCCTGCAGCTCTGCCATAGCCGCCTTCTGCTTGGCCTCGGCACTCGTAAGCGCTGCCGCAGTGGCAACCGCAGCGGATATGACGTCTTTGCTCTCTGCGGCTACCGGTTTGCCACCCGTGCGTTTCCTTTCAATGCGCAGCCGCACGTGGCGCGACGAGCGTTGATGCTTCGACGCGAACTTGGAGGTGGGCAGGAAGACGGACACCTCGCACAGCTTGCACCAGCCGTAGTTCCTGCGCTGCTCGCTGCGCTTGTATGACAGCCAGGGGTAGCGCTCCTTCCAAACCATCACCTTGCCCTTCATTGTGGCCGGAATGGAGTTGCCGATCTGGCTGGAAAGCTTCTGAGACTTTTCGTCTATGGTCCCAGAGTCCGTGTTGCTTTGCTCATCGGATCCTTCGGCCTTCTGCAGCTTGTTCTCCTGGCTAAGCAGCCCCTGGCGCAACTTATGCTGCCTAACCAGCCGGTTGTGGCGCATGCTAAGCTCGTGTCGCACCTTGCCCGACTCGTTGTAGAAGCGCACGTGGCAGAACTTGCACAGCTGTGTTTTGCGATCCTTGGAGTAGCGCAGCCAAGAATAAAATCGCGGCGCAGGCCTGGCCCTGCGCGTCCAGGGGCTCGTTTGCTCCGCAGCATGTCTACGGGTACGCCAATGGGTTAGGTCTGTGACAGAGAGTTTCTTATTTGTAGAGCCAACGTACCCCTTTTGCGTTTCGGACCAATTATCATCATCTTCGTCCATTTGGTACTCCCCATCACTGCCCTCGCTCTCGGTGCGGGCCACCGATGGGGCTGGCTCGCTGGCCTGCTCCTCCTCATCTTCCACCTGCGCATCGGGGACTGCGGAAGGGGCAGATTTGGTGGAAGCTAGGGCCGCCAGATGCTTTTCGGAGTTCTCGTGGTTCTTGCGCTTGATCTCAGAGTGGCCGTACACGAAGCGCTTGCAGCAGATGCTGCAATACGCGATGCTGGCGTCAGTAGGATCCGCTACCATCCAGGGATGTAGATCGGCGTAATGCGACCAAATTCCGCGATTCATCTTGGAGCTGAGGGACAGTAAACACAAAGATAACAGATGGCTGGGGCTTGGGCTTGGGCTTAAGCAGTTCAGGGCATGTCTCACCTATCTGATTTCTGACTGAGGGAGAGGTTTTGGCAGTGAATTTTGGTTTTGCAGTGGCGCAAGAAGCTGGTTATCGCCATCTGGCAGCTGCAGAGGGTGCAGCGGCATTGCTGGGGGCTCGTGTCACCAACGAGTTCGCACCACTGGCTGGGATCGTTGCTGGCATCGACATCCTCGCCAACGACAGTCACAACGGTGCTGTTTTGCTGCGACACTGGCTCCTCTTCCTCCTCCCCCTCCTCGACCTGCTGCTCCAGGACAGAGGGCTGGTCCGCGGTCTCACTGCGCTTGCGCTTGCGAGACTGATTGTACGAGACTTCCTGCTGGCGCACGTACTCTACATGGCTTTTGGAGGCCTCGTGCCGCTTGCGTAGGTACACAAACTCCACATTCATCTTCACGTTGCACCAATTGCAGGTGCCAATTGTACCCTGTGGCTGGCTGCGCTCCAGCCAGGGATGCATCAAGAGCCATCGCGTCCAGTTGAAGTCGTTGAACGTATCAATCTCCTTGGCGCGCTTCTCCTTCATGGCCGACACATAGCTGCTGGTGCCAAACTCGTGCTTGATTTCGGTGGCGTGCTGCTCGTCAGTGCTGCCGCAAAAGCCGAGGAGGAAACAATCAACAATCAAACATTTTGGGGCCACAAATATGGTGGGTATACTCACGCGGCTTGGTTCAGCTTCTCGCTCTCCTTGAAGGCCAGGTAGTTGACCTCTCGCTCCTGATGGTACAACGACATGTTGTGCTGATGGATGTACTTGGAGCGCTTGTTCACGTTGAGTTTTATGTTGCAGTAGAGGCAGAAGGCGTAGGTGCCGTCACCCTCCTGGTGCAGCAGCCAAGGCCAGCGCTTCATCCATATTAGCCATCGACTTGCTCGCGAGACCGAGCGGGATGATGTGCCAGCAGGAGCGCCATCGTCTAGGCTGTTGTCGTCTTCATCGTCCTGACTGTCTGCGTCCCCGGGATTATCCAGGCGCTCGAGCAGACCCATGGGGTCAACGTACGAGTTGTTGCTCTCCACGTCGCTGCTGAGCTCGGTTTTGGTGGACATATTTTCTTTGTCATCTAGCAGAGGATCGTCGAGTGGCTTCTCATCTGCTGCGCAGATATTAAGAGCCGTCGGCTGTTCTCCAGCCACGTGCGTGTTGTCGGCCGATTCTTCTATATCTGAGTCTTCCACCTCAATAATCAGTGGGACGTTCGTGTCCATCGCTCCTTCTACTTCCATGATTTTCAGCTCGTGCTGCGTCGTCTTCGAGTTCGCGTTCGAGTTCGCATCCGCCGACGCCATTTTGTTGCCGGTGTCGGATTCCTGGTCGATTTTTTCACCCAGTGCACTTTGCTCATCCATTAGAATCCAGAGAAGCCTGCAGGCACTCGCAGTTGTTTACTCAAAAAATTATAAAATCACAGCAAGCCGTCTCAAAAAGATTAACAAAAAAAATTTGCACTCGAGTCTCGAGATGCGTCTCGCTGGAGAGAGAGGGAAAACAACAATCGATATTGTCACTCCGCCAAGCAGCATTCCATCGATATGCATCGATATTTCGGGTCCGCGTTCCCGCTTATTTCGAACGCAAGCATTTATATTCACTTTACATGCCAAATTTTGAATGCACAACAACAATTTAATGCGAAGATTTAATAACTATTCTTCTTCTGTTATTGGAGTTGTCTTTGCCAAGCAGTTAATTCAAGAACATAATTTATTTTCGAAAAAAGCATTAAAGTGGCCGTATCAGCTGTATTTTAGCTGTTCCCACACATGGTCATACTGGATAGGTCTAAAAAAACCATCGATATATGGACATTTTTATAGAAAATGGTTAGAATAGTTATGGCAATCATGTTAATTACTCTATGACTATTGATTTTGTTCCCTATTCAGTTTTGAGTTATTTAAATCACACTTTTTTTCTTAAACGATGTATCGCATAATTAATTAATATTATCGATAGTGCCATCGATGGTCTTGCAGCCCTTATACTGCACTCAAATTTGTTTATATTTTGCAAAAACTGCATTAATGGCAAACTTACAGTTAACTCAGGAAAAACTGTAAGTACTCATAACCAGCATCCAGTCGACTGTCGCTTATCCGTGTCCACATTTATCGACAGCGATGCCCTGCGCTCAGAGTACAGACCACGCAGACCGTGCGCCCTTCTGAAGTACCCGAGGCCGAAAACAAAACCGGAATACCAAGCGATATACCCATGGCTTTTGCCGGACGAGACGGATCCACACTTTGTGTTCTGCGCGGTCTGCGAGTGTCGCCTCAGCTGCAAGCGCTCCGACCTGGGCAAGCACGAGGGCAGCATCAAGCACTCGGAAAACGCACAACGCAAGTCCTTGGTGCCAAAGACCGAGACAGATGCTGACGCAGAGTCGTCCGGGGTCATGAAGTGGGAATACACCGACGAGGAGGAGGGCCTGCTGCAGACCTTTAGAGCTGGCCACGAGAAACAAGAAAACAATGAAGACGACGCCGATGCTGATGCCGATGCCGAGGCCGATGGGGATGCCGATGTCGATGCAGAGCTAGAGGACGACGACACTGACCCAAATGGAGATGGCGATGCAGATGCGGATGCACAGAACGATAACGAGACCGAACCAGCTTCTAAACAACAGCGCCGCATATCCGAAAGTGATTCGCAACATTCCGGCATGCTGGACTATTTGCCTCTACACGTGACCATCAACGAGCTGCCCAGCCAGCTGATGCCCGGCAATCCGTTCCCTCCAGCTGCGGCCACGGTGCCGCAGCCATGCCGCATCACCATCAAGAAGGTGCCGGCGCCCGTGGCACAGATGGCCGCTCCCAGCACGCCACCAAACGTTGCCCAGTCTCATGAAATTACGTCCAAGGCTACCATCACGCCCATAGCCGCCTCCGGCAGCTGCTTCCACACATCCACGCCCTCTACGCGTTTGCCCCAGTCGTACGCATCCCGGCAGCTCCAGTCGTACCAGCTGCAGCATCTCTCCTCCCTCACCCCGCCGCGCGACTCCCTGGAGCTGTTCTTCGACAGCATCTGCGCCACCGTCAAGTCGCTACCGCCAAAGCTAGCCACCGAGGGCAAGATCCGTGTTATGCAACTGATCGGAGAGCTGGAGCTACGCGCCCTCAGCCAGGACCAGGGCCAGGACTGCCTGCTCGCCGCTCAACCTAGTCTCGATCTCGCCGCCAGCGCACCGGCCACCCCAGATACGCCTGGCAGCAGCCAGCAGAATGCAACGGTGGCATCCACGACCAAGTAGCTCGCAGCAGCAGCAGCAGCGCGGCCCACTCAACCCATGGAATCAGTTCAAAGCAGGCTCAAGTTGCTCTCGTTAGTACAGTAGATTTTGACAAAGTAGAGTTTCTGGTGCTTTCATCAGAGTTTATAAGTTTGTTAATCGATTTTCATTAATAAATTTATTTATTAATTGTTATAGTAATCCTCAGTGCAGTGAGAGACGATCGATGGGTTTTATAAAAAGTAATTAATTACATTTAATTGTAAATTATTGTCCAAAGCAAGTGTTATAAATTATTCACTTAGATATACGTAAGTAAAAGGCGCGTCCCTAGAAGGCTGGCTTCCCCTCCAGCATGGCCTTGCCGCAGAAGAACGGAAACTGCACGCCCTGGAGCAGCATATCCGCTATGCCCTGCGAACGATAAAAGAACGAAAAAAAAATGTTGGTTAAATAAGTGGCGCGGTGTAGCATATCTTCCTAAACGTTATCGTGTTTGCACACATTTGTGGCCGTAAAGCCCCTCTCAGTATCCCCCCCGATAAGTTGTGACACATGAGTAATTGTGAGGAAATCTACTTGGCTGCGATAAGCAACCGGCCGGGCCGCATGCAGCACTTGTTTAGTGGCGATGATGACCTCACCATTAAGGAATCACAGCCGTCGTGACACCACCCACCCACCCACCAACCACACCATTTTGTAATTCCCAAAACTTACCGACAGGGCGGGTATGCAGGAGGCAAATGCATAGACCCAGATGTAGAAGAAGGCGCAGAAGAAGGCCACGAAGAAGGAGACGAACCAGAAGACCAGCAGCCAGAAAATGAACCACAACGGATTGGGCATCTTGATGTTGATGTGTAGAGTTGCTTGTTCGACGTAATTCAAGCTGCAAGATAAGATAAATGAAAGAGATGCCTTGTAGCGGGTCTTGTCTGAACACATATTGCGAATCTTATCGGCGATCATCACAACACATTCAAATTCCCCTCCTCCACTTTTGATGGCGTTCCTACTATACATGCTGTATTGCTGCATTCCTATCATGCATTTCCAAATGTTTTTCCCCCGAAACTGCATTTGAATGGCTGCTTTCTTTCAGCTAGATTTCACTTTTGAATAGCTGGGAAGCCTCCGAATTCGTGACAAGCATTCGAGCGACCTATTTGGTATGACTTTCGAGCGTCAGAGCCGATTCTGTTTGTCGTCGCGCCTGCCCAAAGAAGGCAGCTTGAACGTAGAAGGTCTCCCGGGAGGGAGCTCTGAGGTCAGGGCAAGATTTCAATTTCAATTTCGTTTTCGAGTTTTCGATTAGAGAATCATGCTGATTACAGGCCTCGACCTCCCCTCCAGATAGATGTCGTCATTATGCAAATATCACATTTAGTACTCATATTTTATGTAGTTTGGGGTGTGTCTTCGCAGGCCGACTTAAGTCATCAGTGAAACAATTGTGGAAACAACAACAACAAACCGGTTGGCACAATTAACACTCGGAGTGATTCGAATATTTTAATTAGCCAGGCGAACACCCGCCCCACCGCCTGTGCGTATTTGGATCCCACATTTGCAGCTATTCAGGCAATTAATCGCTGTACGCTAAACTATGCGTGAAATTTATAAATAATCTTTTACCGCGCACCCACGTAAGGCAATCAAAAACAATGCAACACAGTCAAGAGCACGTTAAAAACAAAACCAACCAACCAAAAGATCCAACAGCTACTGAGAGATCGGCGTCCGACAGGCACGAGCGACTTGGAGAGAATGTACCCGAGTATGGCAAAGTCAACAACACAAACCGGCGCAACAAGTATTTATACATACATGCATACATACATATGTACATGTATAGAAATGCATATCTAACTCTGCATTTGATCGCATGGTATAAATCTATTAGGTGCACAAGAAACCTGCTTACATACATTTTAAATTATTTTGCGATAATCCCATTTGGTATTTATTTTTGTAACTTAAGGTAATATTTTCTATGTCAAAATCTTGACTATTTTACAATTTTACAATTACATTTATTTTTCTTTAAATTTCCGAATTTTTTTTCTTATGACAACAGGTGCATAAATAACGTATTTTACTATAAACGTCCCAGATAACACTTAAAGCTTGAATATCAGAGTTTTACAATTTTATACATACATAGATGCTGGGACCTTCCACGAATATGCCGCAGACTTTAAATTATGATCAAACAACAAACAGAAACATTTTGTTTCTTTCAGAAAAGCTGGCTGCTATGAAACTACGAGTATTTGGCTTGATTCTGTGAACTGGCTGCTATGAAACGAAATCTCAAGCTAATATGTATATAACGGCTTTTTTTTGTAACTTAAAAATAACACTTAAAAAAATATTCTAATTACACTTTCGGAGACCCAATGTACGTACATATTTTATTTTATTTGATTATGTAAAATACTTGTTCAGTTCGGAAATAAAATTGTAATGCATTTTAACCTCTAACGAGAAATTAGACACTGTCATACACCAAAATTCGTTTTGGTCAATAATGGTTTATTTCATAAACGTCTTCGTCACAGATTTGTGGTATATTTACTTACAAAAACTTAAGAAAATAGATTATATACATATGTATGTATAGCGTATTGGTATGAGTTTGGTAACTTTAATCAGAGGCCGGTCGCCAAGTGCCCCTACCTCTGACATATTAATACAATGCATGAGATAGACGATGAAGAGCTTTTAGCAAGATAGCGAGAGTTGATCAACATGTTTTAAGATTGTAAGATAAGAAGGTTTGTATTCATTCTCTGGTGTAAATACAGCTTTTTTTATGAGCTCGAATACAGATATCAATGAACCTTTTTTACTATTTTTCTAAAACTCTCTAGAGACTTCAAGAATTCTGTATATATGGAATTGCGTTTCTTCAATCGAATCTAAAAAGAAAACTTGTGATTTGACTTCTTCACTCGTAAGCTTTCGTATGCTGCATATAACAGAATTTCAGAGTGAAAGAGAGAACAGGGAAAGAGAGCGTTTTCGTTACTGGCAACTTTTGCACACAGCTGAAGGCTGAAAGCTCATTGCGGCGCGCTTGTCAATGTTTTCATATCAAATTTCCTCCATGTACAAAAAATAAAAAGTTTCATCCCGGACGCCGACGCTTACTTTCTCCGCATTTCGTTGTCGCACCGCACAGAGAACGGTAATTCCGATTGGGGCTCTGATTCCTAGCTGGCGGTCTGTACGGTCCTCTCCGAAAAGTGCAGAGTAGCGCCGTTGTAGAGCAAGGAGGTGATTGCCAGTGACATTTTCAGTGACGGTTAGCTTCGATGCTTCGATCAGATCAGTGGCAAATGCTTGCAAAATAAATACGGTAAATACTTGTACATGTTGTGGGCTTAGCATACTTTGCGGCACAAAACAGCTGAAGCAGGGGTATGTGCTTGTGTGTGTGTGTAAGAGAGTGTGTGTCTGCTTGTTTACGTGTGTGGGTGAGAGCTGGTACACGATTTTGTACGGGTATAGGTATGGCTTGTAATATTTACAGAACATCGTGATCGATTTTTGGGGGTCTTACAGTAACAGTTCCAAAAACAAAACAATTGCTGATAAGACTTATGTACGTATGGTATGTATGTATGATAGTACGTGTTTAATCCACAAAGTGTTATCTTCGATCCAGTAGTACTCGTACAAGTGGATGGAAAAGGAGCTGGTAGAAGACTTCAGCTAGAACTAGTGCGAATGCAATTGTTTAAATATCATTAGAGCCATCCCATTGACAAACCAATAGAACAATAGGGCATTAATAACATTTACCGAGCCGAGAGCGTGCTTGACAAATAAATAAACAAACGACCACTCGAGATAATGAAATTTCGTGGGGCAGAAAAACAACAGAAACAACAGTAAATGCCGCAAAGTGTCGAAGAGGGGCGCCGAGAGCGTACCAAGTTCCGAAGCTAAAGCGGAGAGCTTGCGTATAAAGCTTTTTGCCAAAAATACAAAGAGAGCGACAGAGAGCGTTGCGGTACCGTGTAACAGTCGCAGTAGATTTTTATCTCCGTTACATTATTCTGTTCAGTCCATTCCATTTTAATATATTTAGCTCTCTCTCTCTCTCTCTCTCGCTCGGCGCCGCTCTCTTTTGCACCATCCGAATCGGAATTGAGCGGGATGGCCGCTTCGTCCCTTAAAAATCACACTCAACGAAATAGGAATCACGAAAAAATCACTCAACAAAAGCACTCAGCTCTCTGGGCTTCGTTTTCTCTCGGCTCCGACGGTGGGCATATTGGTGGGCTTGCCTCAATCTTTCAATATTTTCTCGGCCGCGGACAACGACACAACAGAAATTTGGTTTAATCTTGACGGTTGTGGCGCATTCAACCAAATTCAGAATAGTTCGGTTCATATATCCCCAAATCCCCAAAAAATATCAAATATTTATAAAATCGGGAAAGAAATAAAATCACCCAAAACTATATGCATTATACCAATCTATATATGAATTTATATTCAACATCCGCCGTATCCATGATGCTTCTTCAAGCTTCGTGTTTTGAGCAGCAGGGCACCACCACGTAGCCGCAGCGTTGCGGGCCACTCTCAAGCGGCAGTAGTTTTCAGTGCGCAAAATAAAAGCGAATTTCAGATGAAGCAAGGAGAACAGAACGCAAGAAGAAAGCAGGCAACAACATAAAGTAAAGCAAAACGAAGACTACTCCAAATCCATTTCAAAAGGAGAGCCACAGGCATCAGACCAACCAGCACTAGCACACCACAACCTAAAACCAGAACCAGCACCAGCACCAGTACCAGCACCAGAGTGTTTCTCTTTCTGCCTTTGTGTTGGCCAGCTCTCAAACAAACACACATATAACTACATATACATATACCTATACGTATATATGTACATGTTTGGGATATGGCATAACATAGGCAGAGGAAAATATTCATTAGCTGGATTTTCTAATCCCTCTGTGCCGCTTTGCTCCTGTGTGTGTGCCTGGTGACAAAGTGAAAAGTGCAACCCAAATAAATCTCTCCCTGATACTAACTTGTGTATATGTGTATCTTGTTGCAGTTTTAGAAAACTAGTCGAGCGAAATATTGGAAATATTTGAAAAGAGTAACGCCAAACAGTGACATGTTGTGAGAGTGGAGTGAAATATCATCGGCATCTACAGCTGGTATTAGCGCACAGAGGTGAGTATTCGAGGGACGAGGCGGTATATATTATATATCCATCCAGCATTGTTTTGGAGCCTGAACTTTTGCCTCCTTTTTTCCTTAACGATTTTTGATGAGCTCCGTGATCCGTAAAGTCTTCAGCAATTTGGGGCGCACACAACAACATCGCGAAAAGGAATGCCCATGGCCAGGTGGTCGGGAAGAGCGGGCGAGTTCTTACAAATTCATAATTTGTCTGTTTACACAAACACAAGCTACTGCATATACATATAAGAATATACATATATGTATGTCTGCATATATACTGATATATATGTATGTATATACGAAGTCTTGGTCATTGGTATTGGTGGTTTATCGAGTGGCGCCATCCTCTCCCTGTTGAGCTGTTTTGCTGTTTTGGGGCTGCCTCAATGTCTGCCCGCTTGGCCTATATTGAGGCCCATCCATCGAGCGGCGGCGAAATGTATTTTGTGGGGCACGTAGGCTCCATAACTTCCGCTCGGTCGGCTCACGCGCACACCTGTACCCACTCTCATCGGGGGCACACACAAACACACACACACACACACTATACACAATACATGGGCATTCTTTTTTGGCAATCCCACACTGAGAACTGCGAACTGCGAACTGCTAACTGAGAACTGAGAGCTGGGGCACATTTAAAATTCTGATGAAAAGATACTTTTATTTTTATTTTATTTTCCTGCTCTGTCCCGTTGCCTCACTGCTGTGTGGCGGCGCTCCTCTTTCTTTGCTTCCACTTTCATTTCTCTTGATTATGGTGTCCCCAAGTGGGGCACAAATATACAAATGTGTATGTGTATGTGTGCGTGGCATCACTTTTACTTAATTTGCAGTAGTGCTGCGTATAAATATTTTTCTAGATTTACTGTGACACATTCCCTCAGTCAGTTTCCATCCTATACCATGCCATCCCATACCATACCATACCATACCATACCATACCATGCTGGGAAGCTCGCGCACACAGTTCGCTTAACTCAACTGTCGATTTATCACACTTAACCCATGCACACACACCCCCATCATCATCATAGCGTACACCAACATCAGCTACACGATCATCGCCCTCCTCCACAAACGGCTTATTAGATACAAACGCTGATTAGTTGCCCAGATTCATGAGATTGCGTGCCGGACCCGGCTCACTGCAGTTCAGCCTCAGCCTCTGCTCTATTCCATGCCACACTGTTCGGTTCGGCTTCAATCATGGGGGATTATATTCATGTCGCATTCAAAGATACCCAAATACTCGCACATCATACATACATCCACACATATTTATATATACATATGTACGTGTGTGTGTGGTGTATCTATGAGAGCGCTTAAATGTGTTCAACTATTTTGTTGGGTTTATCATCATGTAGCACGATACGGCTATTGTTTCTGCTCTTTTATGTGAACTGCATTCTAGATTGAGATTTATGTTGCATATGCAACACACATACACACATACATACATACATGCACATTGCAGATTTAATAACACTTTTGTTGCTTTTCCTTTTCCGTATACAATCATATTTATGAAAATAAACTTAAATAATTCTCTGTGCTCATAAAAAATATATGTATTTTTTGGCTATTCGTGAGCTATTTAAAATAAAGATAAAAGTATACAAATGTACATATATTAGTATATACATAGTACATACATATATCAAAATCATTATTCATTATTGTATTTTTTGTTTGGCCCCCAAGAGATCCAAGAGATTTATGCTTTGAATTTTTAAATTCAATTAAAACATATGTACGAACTTATTCCCTTTGAATAGTACACCAATATCAGTCTACAGTTGTAAAATTCTATAAATATTATTACTTAATATTAATACTCATATGCTAATGAGTTTTCGGTTACAAATTTCGCATGTGAACTGGGTAAAACGCAGCTCACAATGCTATTAAATCTATTAAGACTCAAGCTAATGTGACATTTGATTGCCTTCGGGCATTGAAAATTAAAATTAATTGAAAACGAATGCCACGACATGGACTTCCGGTTAGCACCAGCTTATCCAAACCCGTGGCCATCCATCCATCCACGCAACCATTCTTCAATCTATCCATCCATCCATCCATCTATCCATCCATATACATCAATTTCGCACACAATGCATCCAATCACCACTTGAATGCAACTCTCATCCGCTGCATAGGGAATCTCTGTAAACTGGGCAGCGCAGAGGATAGAGAGTGAGAGAGAGAGAGACGAGTCTGGACTAGAGCTAGCCGCAGTGCATGGGGGGAGTCGAGTTAATTGAATCAGTTTCAAAAATATATGATTAACTTACAAAGGAGGCCGTCTGGCGTGGGAACTCTGGCTGCAACTCGAAACACAGAGCCGTGAACTCTTCGCGCTTTGTGTGGAAATCGCGTCGAGTATTTCGCTCACACAAAAGCCGAGCACAAAGCACGGAACTCACAGAACTCACAGAATCCACAGAGCACACAAAGGAAATAACAAGAGGGCGCAAAGCTTAAAGCGTGAAGCACTTGAGAATTGTTTTGCGTTCGCCGTTCGCCGCTCTCTTACATATTTCGCTTATTTTTTGACACTTGAGAGGGGGTGGGGTAATATTTTACGCCTCGTCGAATTCCCCACTGGGAAGCTGAATGCAAAATGAAAGGTTCTCCGATCATGGCCCCCCAACGCTCCGTTGGGAGTAGCATTCTTTTCCGACTTTATTTGGCTTGCATTCGCTCGCCAAGGAATCAAAAATCATACGATATATAGTACATACATACAGAAAGAAAGCCGTATATAGTATCGTAGCAGGAAACACGCAAAAGAAAAATATGCAAATAAAACGCCATAAAACAATGCGAAGGACAAACAAACAGAAGAGCATAAAAAGGCAGACATAAAATTGAAACAAAGGGGGACAGTTTTATACCCTCGACTAATATGAATATTGAATGACGAGCCGAAGGCACGAGTCCGCAGTCCAACCAAGGATTTACATCCACAGTTTGTTTGTGCAGACAGCAATCTCTCGGGCAGGATTGCCACAGATGTCGACAGCTGCATATATGTACATACATATATCCTCTCACAGTTTTGTGTATGATGTCAAAGTTGAATTGAAATCTATCTAAGTTGCCCGACTTTATTGAATTGTTCGTATACTAATTGTTTCTATAGTGAATAAACTTACATAAATCAAATCAAATGGCTACAAGTTCTACTTCTGCTTCTAAAGATACGTTAAATGGTTCGACATTTTGTACCCAAAGAGTCCAATCTTTTTGCTATTTCTCGTAAGAGTATGCCGGCATTCAAACGCAGCCATGTACGAGTGCCTGGCATGGTACAGACAGACACTCGACGAGGAGCATTGTAAATGGGTTCTTGCTCGTCCGTTTGAGCAGCATTAAAACGCAATTTTATTGCATACCCTAGGGGGCTCTGGGGCAGCCATCATTGTCTAAAGGGGCCTGCGATGACGATGGGCGATGGGCGATGACAGCCCCTGCCCAGCCGAGCTAAGCTGAGGAGAAGAAAGCGAAGCCAAACCAAAGCAGGCAAGACTCACGCAACAGAAACGGAAAGCATAGGGGAAGACACTACTAGGCGAAAAGTATCGGGCAAAGGGAATTGTTTAACATTAGTTTTATGCGGTGGTTTTTATTTGTCTGTACTTTGGCTACTTTTATTGGTTTTGTTGCTGCTTGTGTACCTTCCCTCTGGTCATTGCCTGGCGATAATAACGCGATTTGTTGTCTGCTGCAGTCTCATTAGATTTTATTGGATTTACCATGGGGAATCCAGGGAGTTGCACTTAAAGCTGTTACACATAGTACAGTGAAACTTGTGGTGCTAGAATTTGTCAGAATTGGTTAAATAGTGGTTAAATGGAGAATATATTGGGGATACTATTATGGGTTACTTTATATACAATTTGGGAAGATTTCTTTGGTCTACAGCTAGCTTTGATATGCCTTTAGACTGCTTTAAAAACAATTGTTCTTCTCTGATTAGTTGTAAGCCTTTTTGGGCCTCTGCGAACATTGAAATGAGCATCAGAGTATGTAAATATCAGCTCTTATTTTCTACGCCTTTTTTTTACACAGGTAGATAATCACTTACAAGCACACACACACAGACACATACGTGCACTGGGAATAAGCCGCTTGATGTGTGTGTGCGCGCGCCCGTGGTGCTCTGGAGCCTTGTCCTCCATGGCCGGGCATTAAAAGTAACCCAGGGTAAAATAAAAGCAAGTGCCAAGTGTGGCACTGGCTTCTGGCGCCTGGTGCCTGGCTCCTGGCTCCTGGCGCAGCGCATGTGCCACTCAAAGGCAAACAAATGCGAAGTTCTGCTGCGTCTTTGGGAATACGCGGCGTATGCGCGATTTTAGTGTGATTGTATATGTTCATATACGTACAGACTTTGACTGTAAATCGCTCTTTTTGCTGTTGCCTGCCACTTTGTCTTTGCTTTAACATGCAAGCAGATTAAAGCTGTATTACGGCTCGACTTTGCACAGATCCGCCCACCCATCATATTGGTAATCCCTTTGACTGAGGAAATCCACAATGAAGCGGATGAGAGAAAAGGGAGCAAAGGGAACATAAGACATCTAGTTTTAACTTATATAGAAAAGTAACTGAAACATATAGTTATTTAGTATGTAATTGTATTATTTACATCTTTAATAATCGTTTTTACACTCATTAAATGTTCATTTACTATTTGCAACAATATATGATAAAATGAATTGAATTGCGCGTACCGCGTAATTGTGTGGTAAATCATTATTAATGAGATGAATCCAAATGCAATTTAAATTGCCAAACTAATGCATTAATTGCACATTTTCGGTTTGATGATTATATATGGAATATATGTACATTTGTCTGTGTCTAGGTAGTATTTATTCTTAATCAAGCATAATTATACTAGCCTGACTAATTGACAAGCGCCGAGTTCAGTCCGCATAAATAATAGAACGTTGTAATTATTGTAGAATATAAAATTACAAAATTATCGATGCGTATGCCAATTAAATTTCCATTTAAGTTCCAACGCGTTTTCCACTTAATTTTCCCCCACTGATTGTTGCTGTTGCTGTTTCCCTGATTGCTGTCATTGTTGCTGTTGCCGTTGCCGTTGTTGTGGCTGGCTGCAATTTGGTTGATGCCACAAATTGAATAACTCAGGCAAATGCACACGAGCGCACACGCCTAGTGATAGTCTCAGTCGCAGACTCCCTTCCAGGCGGAACCCCATACCCATTCCCATACCCACCCACTCCCAGTGCACTGATTACTGTAATAAGCAGCCCAATTAAAACTCTTACGCTTTTATGAACTTAATTATTGACGTCGACTATCGTATATTAGCATCAGGCTCGCAAACATCAATATTGATTGTTGCCCCTGCTCTTGTTGTTGTTGTTATTTGCTGGATGCCCGGTCGGCAGGGTCGTTGATGCGTGTCGTTGATGCACAGCGTTCATTATGCGGCCTGAATAACTCAAATTGAGACAATGTTGCACATCTCGTATGCAGGATGTGTCAAAGATGGATGCTCTGTCCTCTCGTCGACGATGCTGTTGATGCTGATGATGATGTTATTGTTTCATGTAATTAACCAGCCTCCGGGAACTTTGGTATTTTGTTGGGCCTTTTGTGCAGGTTTTGTGGTCAGCCAGGGACAGGACCAGGACCCAGCAGCACACACTCTCCGAGCACACATTCAAGCATTGTGACATCACTTGCTGGGTCTCCCCTGCCTGGTGTTGTATCGTTGAATAGGATGCCCTTTGGCAGTGGTGCCCCTAAGGCAAATGATTTCCTTTCTTGCGTCATTTCATATGAAAACAGCATTCACATTTGACATTTTACAGCATCCGCTGAAGCGGTGAACAGGAGGATGGGGATGGTGACTGAGCACTGAGATGTATTCATAATAAGCAAAAGATATTGGGCTACCCTGGCGTATACTTAACATTGAAATGGATTCAATGGAGTACAATGGATTTCTTTGGTTTTTAAGACCAGAGTTTTTTTCCTGAGTTTTGAAGGTCAACATTTTGAACGGCTTTCGTCATCTGACTAATTGCCATAAGGAGTTCTTCTTTATGTTAATTGGATAATGATGCGATACTCGGTTCAATTATACCCGTACAGTCCATCGACCTTCCAAGGCTTCTAAAATAGGATTCTGATTCTGTTATATGTATGTATATGTATATAACCTTCCCTTGTTTTTGATCGCACTCCAAAAAGTATGCAAATAAAACCAAATAACTGGAGATTCTATATCTCGCAACGTATTTCATGCCGCCTTTTGGTGTGCCATTTTCTTTGCACAAAATTGTCATTCTCTCTAGGTTAATGACTCCCGTATATTTCATACACAAATGCAGGCTAAAAAACAAGAGAAAATATACATAAATAAAAAGTGAGAATGCCATAAATTCGAGTCGAGACTTTAGGTGCACGTTTTCGGGTCGCGAGCGAGGTACGTGTCCCGGGGAAGACGACTCGGGGAAGCTCACTGTCAGGTTACTTAATATACAACTTTTTTGCCCCAAAACATGCCATCACACAGAGAGAGAGAGTTACCAGCACATGCATACATATGTATATGTAGAGGCTTTTTATTTTTTTGGTCGCAAGTCGATTCAGAATTGGGCGGGCGTCTCCGCCCGTTTAGCTCGGCTCAGCTGCTGTTGACTTGTCATTTGCCCGATTATTGATTTTTATTTGGGCTTTAAGTGCAGCACACCCATGTGTAACCGGAGACCCAAGACATCGACACCAAAGGCAGGACTGTTAGAGGAGGGGAGGGTCGAGAGTCTAGGGTGTGTGTGTATGTGTGTGTGGGTGCAGTATTGGTGGCAGGGAGGCACGTGCGAGCTTTGAGCTCGCCTGCGAGATATTCGCACATGTCTTCGACTAGGTCTCGGCCAGGAACAGGAACACGAACAGAGAGTGGAGGTGGAACTGGGAGACACTGGGGCGGTGATGGTGATATCATCAAGGTCAGTCGCACCGAGACTGCGACGCGGCGCAGTCAAGCGGAGCGCCAACCTGAATAATACGCGCTAAATTGAGCGTCTCAGCCAGCGTTAACGATACCCGCTGACGGCCCAAAAGCCACTAAAAACCAAAGTCGTGCACCGGACGTGTGGCCACGCGGCACTTGTTTAATGGTTGGGGGGCACCCGGCATGCCATCCCCGAGAGGCGCCACAATTGCCGCAGCCACCACATGCGGTGCCGTGCAAAAAAAAACTAAGCGCCAGGTGCCACAGTCTTCTCTCTGGGATTCTCGACTCTCTGCTCTGCACTGTTCTCTCCCTGTTGCCTGCTGCATTTATTTTGCGTTTTTTTATGGTTTTTCCTTTATTATGTGTTATAGCTTGAAGTGCAGATCGGAAAAGAGTTTAATAAATTCAAAGCATAGTTTTTAAGGGAGTCTTTCAGTTAAATTCCGCTTTCCATCAAACTTTCAAAAGACATCATTAGACATTCTTCAAACTCTTTCTGTCTCCTGGCTCTGTTTCCTTCTTCCGAGTTCTGAATATGTATTATCTTACAGTCAACAAATACGAGAAAAATAATAATGATTCTGTGTCAGTTTAAGTTTCTGTCCGTAGATGAAGTTTCTGTCTGTATTCGAGGCGACTCCTCCGCTCTTCGGGCTGGGGTCATTTGCTTGTCATGTGGGCCGGGAACCTGGCTACGATTTGCTGTTGCCACGCCCGTGCATTTATTTTATAGTTTGGCTGGCGCCAGACATTCGCCTAATGGCGCTGAAGCCTGTGATCGGAGTCCTGCCACTTGGTGGTGGCCGGAAAAGGTCAAACGGTCGGTCAGTGGCGCAAGTTGACGATGATTGTGCCCCATTAAAGCAGATGGTCATATTTTTCGGGCGGTTTAATGATTGTGCGGCGGAACTTTATTAACCGGAAGGGAGCACACAGTGAAATGGCTTGGAAAAGATTAAACCTGATGTGCACTGCAAGATATTTGTAATCTTTCGGCATTTCAATGTTCACACTAACCAGTGTCCTCCAGTGTACCCAGTCCTTCGCACAATATTAGCCAATAGTCCCTTTAGATATTCAGCCAGCCCATAATAGACACCTGTCTCTCACACCTTCAAACGTTTGGTATCAATTAAGCGTTGCCGACTGCCAGGCCCCCTGCCGCTCTTCAGCCTGCCTGCCACTACCCTCTTCAACCTACCAATTAACCAACACATTTATACATAGACATCGACATCGATGGATATACGTGTATAAGGCTGAAGGTAGATCCTAGAAAAGAGTGCCGTGCTGCGTGGCATTTCGTGACACACTCTTGTGAGTGTCACTGTACTATGGAAAGTGTCTCCAGCTAAAGAGATCCATCCTCTTATATAATCATGCAATATTAATGAACAATTTTATATGAGATGGTAAATCATTTGGCTGTGCAATAGAATGTTTAGAAACTGATGTATAAGGGCTGATATTATGGAGAAGATTTAAGGAAAGTTACGAGATATTTGCAACACTTTACACAATGTGACTATAATCCTAAGATTTCAGCTGAAAACTGTTGAATTGTTAATTAAAACTTAGAAATATTTAGTAATAAAAAATCCTGCAGTATGGATTTTTGTTCTCCTGTGGTCCCATCTCTAATAGGCACGTACATATGTATGTATTTCCTATGTATGTATGTATGTATGTGGTAGCAACAAAAATTCACGACAAACATCAAAAACTCGTAAGCCCCATACCGTCCCGTACCGTTCGTGCCCTCGCCAACCCACCACCCTCACCCTCTTACCCTCTGGTGTGTGTCTCTCTCATCTTTGTTTTTGTTTCGTTTTGCCTTTGTGTTGTTTACCCTTTGGCTTTTACCGTTCGTTTTGTCGTTAGCCAAGTTTTTTAGCATTCGCCAAATTTTGAAAACAAAAGATGGAAAGGGGTGGGGGTATGGGTTGGAAGTGTGTAGAGAGAGAGAGAAAGAGAGATGGGCAGAGCGAGTTGAATGGGAGCAGCGTCGAGGTCGTGGAAGGCAGCCAAACCTTTATCGTTGTTGCTGGTTCCCCCTTTTGACCTTTGGCCAACGAATACTGACCCAGGCTGAGCACAAAGAGTGGGTGGGGGTGGGGAGGGGAGGGGAGAACTGTGGACTGATGACTAGTGTCGCCCGCTCGCCTGTTTCACCTGTTCCTGGTGCTTGGTGCTTCGTCCTGGTCATGTCCTTGTCATCATCGTCATCATAAACGTTCTTGTGGCGCGGCGAAACTTTTGAAATTATAATTTAATTTGAATGTCATTAAAATTTTTCGCGCTTCTCTTTCTCTTCTCTCTCTCTCTCTCTCTCTGTGCCTTTGTCTGTTATCATATCCATGACACCATTGCTGAAGGGGTGGCTGGGGGGTGTCGCCAAATGGGGTATTCATGTGATTTCCATGCAAAAGGGAAAATAAACCAAAGCAGCGCAAAAACTATAAAATGTTTATGCAGCCAATCCTTGCACAAAACAGTGAACAGAATTTTAATTAAAAATCAAATTATTGCAATTCAAACTATTTTCCATTTAGCCATATTTCAATTACGATACACTTTGTGTATAGAGAAAAAAATACAAAAATCCATTGATCCAATCCATGAGAATCAATTTGTTTTATTCTGTAAAGATTTATTCAGATTTTATATCCACTTTGAGTCTGTTAGAAGTTGCCCCCAATAATAGTGGACATTTTCTATGCAGCTGCCCGTAAATTAAGCTCCGGCAGCTCTGGCCATGCAGTACTCAGACTTTAGAAGCTTTTAGCTGCTCCTTGAGGCAACTTTGAAGCTGCAACTTTATGAAAACAGTTGCCAAGAAAAAAAATGTCCCGTGTCAGCTGAAACTAAGCGCTTGAATTGTGAGCGGAAATCATAAAATGAAATAAGACGAAGAAAAGTGCCGCCTCGCCTCTCTGTTAAACAGGTCAACCCACCACCCCCCGCCATGAGCCACGTTTTCATGGAAACTTTTAGCAAGAAGTGTCAGCGGGGGGGTTGGCCGGTGGGTAAAAAACTGCTGCAGCCGCAAGAAATTAAGAAAATATTCACTTAGGTCCGGGGACAGGTCTTATCTGCACAGGACCAGGCACCACTGTTGACAGTCTCTGGATCTGGATGGGGGAGAGAAAAACTGGGCAAAGATTGCCACAGTTTACGGGGGGTCGGGGCCCTGGTAGTGGAGTCGAATGCGAAGCAAAGCAGAAATGAAAATGCAAAGAACATGTAGAAAATTGAGCTAATTTAGTTGGTTGAAATGTGCAGGGTCGCAGGGCAGCCCGGGCAGGGCAGCTGAGTCAGGGCAGCGGGAATTAAATTGGCAGCCTGTGAGTCCCATTTCGGTGGCGTCTTAATGCCATTTTAATTGTGCCGCAAAATAACATTTAAATTACTGCGGCGCCACTGAAGAGAGCCCCCACTCTGCGCGCCTGAGACAGAGGATGGCAAGCTGCTGCTTAGCATAAGGTGCAGTTGGGCGCTCGGAGGAGGTGTGGCAGTGGAGTTCTTACTATGTACGGCCCCGTTTAATGGGCCACCAGCATGCAAGGCTCTGGCACGGGCCGGGCCATGTCCAGGTCGCGGCTCAATTTGACATCGGAAGTCGGCTGCAACTGGCAAAGGACACGAGGCAGGAGCACGGAGCGCATCAAGGACACATGGCAGGGTTAAGCTATTTGCTGCGGCAAATGTTTGTTCGTTCCTTTTCGTTTGTATTGCCCATCAAACTGCAGCCTCCCATATTTATAGAGCGGAGCACACACACACACAGGAAACTTTTACCCAGAAATTGGCATCGACCAGTGCAGTGGCAGGGTTTCGCCTTATTTGTGTGTGTGTGACAGATAGTTGGCTATTTGTAGCACAACTTTGTCTGTTAACTTTCCATTAGCAGTGTATACTTTAGCAGTGAACACTCGTCAGAGAAAGCCCCCTTCAAAATATGAATGATCCATAAAGTACATAAATGTTTTATAACCCATAACGAAGCTTATTCCGGTATCTGGTAACACAAAAATTGAAACAAAAAACTGACTTTGGTTGCCAATTAGTGCGCTTTGTATCTACAGTTTACCTGTCAGTGTATGTGGCTGCATCCCATTTCCAATTAAGCCAAGAGACCGAACCCTTTCCCTGCTGTCGAGCTGTCGAGCGGTCGGGGCTAGATGTTTTGCAAATAGATATGGCATAAATCGGTCAAGTGACTTTAATGACAGCATACCATACTATACTATATATAAGAAATTATGTTTCCCATCAAAAGGGTTGCCTTAGAAAACGATATACGACTCTCGAGAGCAGATGTGAGTGGCCCCAATGTGCATGGTGGGTTGGGCTGTTTCCAAGTACTTTTGGGGGCAGCACTCGGAAACTTGTGAATGCATGGCGAGACCGAGAAAGGGGTATGCCTTTGCATCTCTGTTGAAGTGGTAAACACACACACACACACAGAGAGAGAGAGAGAGAGACACAAACACAAACACACGACCGACACAAATGCAAACACACTTAAATATTGTAGCATAGAAACGGGGGCAGACGACAAGAAGCACCAGAGGAGTCTGCGTCAACTTGTGCTTGTGCGGTGACAGCAGGAGCAGCAGCAGTAGCAGAAAAGTAGGAGGAAAAAGGACCAAAGCTAGAAATTAAACAAACCTCAGAGCACACCCACTGCTGTAGCAACTGGCAGGAAACTAAGACAAATAACCTAATGCTTGTCCTTTCGTCCTTCCTTTCTATTTGCAGATAAAACACAGAGAGGAGCAGAAAGCAGACCAACAGACCACACCGGAACGGAACGGAACGCAACGGAAAGAAAAGGAGAGCCGAGCTAAGGGCAGAGCTGAGGCAGAAAGCCAGCTGCAAAAGTGCAACAGCTGCACAAAGCCCTGTACACCCCCGACCTAAGGCTGTACAGTCATTCCAAAACTCCAAACTCGCAGCACCCAATTCCCTGTGCTCTGTGCCCTGTTCCCAGTCCCGAGCCCAGTCCTAGACCAGGCCCAAGGGGAGACCGAGCAAACGGCTGTGGAAGAATGTTTAGTGCAAGACACATACGGCAGCTTCAAGTGGCAACTGTGGCAGCAGCAGCAGCATCAGCAGCAGTAGCAGCAAGCACAACCGGATAATAGTCCTTCGGCATTTTGTAGTTCTACGCCGATGGTTGCTGGTTGCAGTTGTAGTGCAGATGTAGCAGAGAGCAACATTCAGTCGAGTCGCCTTCAGCATTCAGAAGAATTCAAAATCCGCCAAATCCCAGCAACCGCAACTGGAGCCGGAGCCGTTTAACATAGAGCCCTAAGCTGTAAGCGCTAAGCCATAAGCCGTCAGCCGTAAGTCGTAAGCCGCAGACGTAATCAGAGCCAACTGCTAGCCGTGCTAGCCCGAAAGCCATTTGGAGTGACGTCACAGCGTCAAGTAGGACACCGCACAGCGGGAATTGCGCATCCGCTTCCGGCGCTGCCGCGCATCCGCGTCATGGCCGCCTCCCTACAGCACAGCCTCTGCCATCCGCTGGCCGCGGCGCTGCTGATACTCTCGCTGCACCTCTCCGGCGTCTGCGGCGTCATCGATCGCCTCGTGGTGCAGACATCGTCCGGTCCGGTGCGCGGCCGCTCGGTGACGGTGCAGGGGCGCGAAGTGCACGTCTATACGGGCATCCCCTACGCCAAGCCGCCAGTCGAGGACCTGCGCTTTCGCAAACCGGTACCGGCGGAGCCCTGGCACGGCGTCCTAGACGCCACTCGTCTATCTGCAACCTGCGTCCAAGAGCGGTAAGTCAGGGGGTGGCTTCGGCATTTGGCCAGGCCGGGGTGTTCCACTTCTGCAGATGACCCAGTTGGAACAACAAATCGGAGCCCGGAGCTGCAGTTGCAGTTGCAGCACGGTGTTGACCTAACTGTTGCTAGTGACGTCATGCCCGCATCGCATGCAAAATGCCGGTCAAATAGAAATACAGCCAGAAGGGTAGCCCCCTCCCCCCCCTACCAAGTTTGCAGCCAGCAATTGCATTGTGTTTGCATTTAATTATTTAAGAGCGACAAAGTCCTGGCTGGCATAGAACTCTTCAACTCTTTGTGCCAGGACGAATGAGAAAATTGCGAGAACTAGCAAAAAAAACTGTTAATGAAAAAGAAAAAGGAAAGTTCGTTAAAGTAGAAGAAGACTTTGAAGTAGTTCCAAAGAGTGACCCAAGAGTACTGAAGGAGTGAGGAAGAGAGAGAAAGGAGAGCTACCGATGGGGAATCCATTGGCTTCTTTAGGACAGTCCTCGGGAACATACACTCTAAATAAATTAGTTATGGAAGTGCCTAAGGAAAATAATACTTGTGTGACTTCCAGGCAACTTTTATTTATTATCATTATTTTTATATTTATTGATTTTATTTGTTTTCTTTATTTACTATTATTTATGATTTTAATAATTGCCATAACTTTATCTCTATCTTTCAATAACGATAAAAATCATTTAAAAATCAAACTAAATTTATTTGTTTGCCCAATTTGTTAGCAGATATGAATTATTTGTATGCCAACTAAACCATAAATAGCCAAATATTTAGATTGTATAAAATACAACAGAACTGTTTGCAGATACATATTTTTATTTCGATAATGTTTAATGCAATTTAATATTAATTCATGAATTGAATTTATAAACTCCATTTTGCGATTATATTATTCATTATTTTGCATTGTATCGAATGCAGTTTGCAATTAGCAACTATAAATATTTAATATCCATGATATTGTGGTGGTGGTTTTAGATGGTTGGGAGGTATTCATATCATTGGGGGGTGTCCTTTTGCCCTGCCCTGGTAAACATCTTCTTTCAATCAGTCCCGGCCTGGCAGGTCTCTTATTTTTGCTCTTGAAATATAGGTCTGTAATTGGCTATAACATTGCCACACACACACACACACACACACACCCTAATGGAAAGTCATCAATGTGTGTGTGTGTGTGTGTGGCAAGAGGGAATTAGAAAAATATAGAGATAAAGGCAGAGCGGAAGGAGAAAGCGGCAAGGGAAATCGCCTCTTTCTCTCTCTCTCTGTGTCTATGTCTGTGATAAATTACTTTTATGCGAAACGGCAAAGTTAATTTTAATGGACACGAAGCCAAACACACCTACACACACATCAGTGTGTGTGTATCTGCACAAAAGGTATCCATAGAAACAAACAGACAAATGCTGAGCTTTGTACGAATGCGTAGAGATATCGATTCCGAGGTATTCAACATTTATAAGGCGGAAAAACTATGTCAAATTGTAGGCCCGGCACTACGGCACGGACCGTATCCGTTAGTGGGACAAAGTGTGAGGGTAAAAGCGAGAAAAACGGAAGAGAGCAAATATACATACTCGTAAAATAAATAACACAGCTGTTTAGCTTTTCGTAATTGGCATGACCGAATTCCAGATGGGGGGAGCTGAGCTCCGGGAGCTTTGATTTGCATATGGGTCAGTCACTAATCAAGGTACCTTCTCTGTTCTGCCCCCACAGCTACGAATACTTTCCGGGCTTCTCCGGCGAGGAGATCTGGAACCCCAACACAAATGTGTCCGAAGATTGCCTGTACATCAATGTTTGGGCGCCTGCTAAGGCGCGTCTACGCCATGGCAGAGGCGCCAATGGTGCCGAGGTGAGTTTTGCGACTTCTTTGGAGTAACTTTGTCCTAAAAGATTACTTCCTTTAGCACTCGGGCGCCAAGCCGGCAGATACGGATCACCTCATCCACAATGGTAACCCTCAGAACACGACCAATGGATTGCCCATTCTGATCTGGATCTATGGCGGCGGATTCATGACCGGCTCGGCCACCCTGGAGATCTACAATGCGGATATCATGGCGGCCGTGGGCAATGTGATAGTGGCCTCCTTCCAGTATCGCGTGGGCGCCTTTGGGTTCCTCCATCTGGCGCCCGAAATGCCGGCAGACTTTGCCGAGGAGGCACCCGGCAATGTGGGGCTCTGGGATCAGGCGCTGGCCATTCGCTGGCTGAAGGACAATGCGCACGCCTTCGGTGGCAATCCCGAATGGATGACCCTGTTCGGGGAGTCGGCAGGCTCCAGCTCAGTGAACGCCCAGTTGATGTCGCCCGTGACGCGGGGCGTGGTCAAGCGGGGCATGATGCAGTCGGGCACCATGAACGCGCCCTGGAGCCACATGACCTCCGAGAAGGCCGTGGAGATTGGCAAGGCGCTGATCAACGATTGCAACTGCAATGCCTCAATGCTGAAGGTGAGTCGGGAGTCCTAGATTGTCTCGAGTTTAGATTGTAGAACCTGTGCTCTATTCTGTCTTCCTTCACAGACAAATCCCGCTCACGTGATGAGCTGCATGCGGGGCGTGGATGCCAAGACAATTTCAGTGCAGCAATGGAACTCGTACTCCGGTATCCTCAGCTTCCCATCTGCCCCAACCATTGATGGGGCCTTCCTGCCGGCGGATCCCATGACCCTGATGAAGACGGCGGATCTCAAGGACTACGACATACTAATGGGAAATGTCAGGGATGAGGGTAAGTCTCACTCACCACTCATTGTCTATCCCTACCCACTGACCCCCTAACGCAATGAAACTCTTTGGGATAGCTAAAGACTTGCTTCAATTTCCTTTTGGCCGCGACTTTATCAAGAGCAGCTCTTGCTTGGCAGCAACCCATCCGCCCACTCTGCCACTCTGCCACTCTATTTCTCATCTATCCATCTCTGGCGCTGTTATCCCTGCGTCCATTGTTGCATCCTCTGAGGCTGACGTCAGCGCTAAACTTTATCCGTAATAAAGTACTACTACTACCCATTGCCAATGTTGTTTGTGCCAAGCTCTCTGCTCATTCCCTGCCCCTGTCCCTGTGCTACCCGATCCCAGCTAAAACTTTTTGCTGCAGCTCGCTCTTCATCTTTTCCTTTTTTTTTTTTTTTTGTGTGATTTTATTACTTTTATGCAACTACACTGGCATTATACTATATGTATGTAGTATACTCGACATATCCATTTGCTGGGTGTATAGTAAGTACAATAGTTGTTGCCTGGCTGGCAGACAAAATGCATTTTATTCTTGCCATTTTATGGGTTGCCATGGACACCAAAGACACCATGGTGCGGCTTAGCCTGGCTTGGTTGCTTTTCCCTGTTTCCCCCCTGTTGTAGCTCGTAATGCATTTGGTGCTTTCTGTTGGCTCGAGTGCTTAATTTTTATGGTTTATTGCATGACACTGCGGTGGCGCTTTGCTGCCTGGCTGTTTGCTGGAGTGAGACATTGTGCTTGTGATGCTGTGGTTGCCCCACCCTCCTCCTCTTCCACCGCTGATGCTGCTGCTGCTGCTGTCACAAAACTGCACTTTGTATAATGTTCTGCACTGCTGGCTCTTCTGGCTTTGGGCTCTGTGGTTCTGGCTCTGGCTCTGTCTCTGTCTCTGACTGTGGCTCTTGCGGCTTATGTCTCCGCAAAACGAATTACACAAACTTTAAACTCCGATTGTGGTGCGTGTCAACGCTCCGCAGAGTCCTTGCTCCTCGGTCGTATGTCTCAATATTGTACAGACACACACAGCACAGAGCCAGAGAGCCAGAGACCCAGACCCAGACCGTGTTGAACTCGCTAGACTTGCCCACGCAAATGGCGGTATCCCCGGGAAAACAAAAAAATGGAGCAACTCACGCACAAAACCCACTCGGACACAGATACACACACACACACACACATACACATACAGTCAGTGTCAGGCATGTGGTTCGTCGGAGCGGGGTATAGGTGGAGCGCTCAGCTGTGCAGGACGGCATCATAAATTATTTAAATATATTTCGCCCAGGTGACAGGGGGCCAAGCTGGTGGCAAGCAGCAGGTAGCAGGCAGCAAAAAGCGAGCCCCCCATCCTGATGGGCGGAACGGGACGCGTGAGTGCCACACGTGCCGCAGCATTGTCGTACACAGAGAGAGGGGCGGGGGTTACGTCCATGGCCTTATTATTAAGGGGTTGCCCCCCACGTTAAAAGGGGTACGAGAGTTTTGTGAAAGCTTCGAGTATTATTCCAACCAGACTTAAAGTTTGGCCGTAATTATTTTACCCGTGCAGCAGGCTTTCCAATTTAGCGCAGAAGTTTTAAATGCAGTAAAGAAAATATTTCCCGAACTCACAAAAGTATTAAACTATCGTAAACTATCGTATGTGTCAGGTAGGGCATTTTCCAGCATCCAGAATACACTTTGAATGGGAATTTTCAAGTTCATAAGGCTGCATCATGCAGTCGATGGCAGTCGTAGAAATTATTGGTGAATAGTTAGTTAAGTGGTGATTATTGGGTGAATAGTACGAGTATTATTAGTAGTATATATAACTGTAGCATATGTATAACTGTGGCATAATATATCTTACTATTTAAGGCATTTTCGTGCATCCAGCATACACTTAAAATAGGAATTTTCAAGTTCCTTCATCATGCAGCTGTCGTAGGAATTTTTGATGAATTTAGCATACTTTTGTACACTTTTGAGTGCCGGGCTCCTAAAGAGTAGCACATATTACTTACTCATTCAGAAAATATCATAATTTTTACAGCTTGTAATATGTTACATAGAATTCTCTTTGGCACTTTAAGTATCCTTATTTCGATTGTAAGATAACCCCCGTTTAGATAACCCTTAAGAGAGATTACCCCCCAATACAGCTGCCATAGAAATGCCTTCAACTGAATTTAGTTTCAACTTAATGCTAGATAAACATTAGTCTAACAATTCAATGCGAATTTATCGTACTTTTTTTTTTGTCTTTATTGTCTTCTTTTTGTGCTTCCTTTTTTTTGGCCGCCCTCCTCCTCCTCCTCCCGGTCGGGTGCGTGACTCTTTGTGGGCATTGTGCGTTGTGGGCTGCTGCTGCTGCCACATTCCGTCCCAGGTCGGGGAAAAATGGCGCACTTGTAACAACTTTTCGGTTCGGTTTGGTTTGGTTTGCGTTTGCGTTTTCCTTTCTTATTATTTCGCGAGCCACCGCAGGATGAGTGGGGGAGGCGTGGAGGTGTGTGTTGCTTTTGTTATTCTTGTATAACAGATTGAAGAAGATTCTCGGGGCTTTTGTGGCGTTGCTTTACTTCGTGCTTTTGCTTTTGGGCCCCACACCCCCTACCGCTTTCGATTTCTTGTTGCTGTCGCCGTCGCCGTCGCCGTCTTGCCAGCAGGCACGTGTGCTTTCTGCTCACTTTCACTCATTGCTCACAGCTGCTGTTCATGCCCACTCTTTTCGATGGCCTCTCTGTCGCTCTCTGTTTCTTCTCTCTTTCTGTCTCTCTCTCTTTCTCTCTCTTTATTCCTGTTGCAGCTTACATTTTTATTCGTAGTCAGCAGCAGTTGTGGCGTTCGTTGCCTGTTTCTCCGCTGTTCTCTTGGCCAAGGTGTGTGCGTGCGTGCCCGCCAGGCGACTGCCATCACGATGAGGGATACGGATACCGTGCCTGGGTTGCTCTGCGCTAGTATTTGTGTATGTGTGTATGTTGCTTTGGTTTGGGAGTGTTTGTGAGTTCAAGGTCATCTAGCATTTGCAACAATACGAATACGAATACGAATACAAACTCAAATACATTGCGCTGTGCCGCGCACATGAAAGCATCCTTTTCTGTTTGTGTTTGACAAATTCGGTTGCTCTTCCCTTCCCTTTCGTCCCTTCACATTTACTTCCATACTAGTACTAGTGAATGTGTGTGTGTATTTGTGTATGTGTGTCTGTGGTGTGTATGTCCTTAATTTTTATTCTAAATAAAATATTAGCTTAGCAAAATTTACGAGTTTCGGCCTGAAAGTGGTACAAAACTTGGTAATGAAAGAACTCAAGCCAAGTCCTAGAAAAATGTTAGTAAATTCTAAGCACAGGCATGAGATCGACTTAACCAGGCCTAGTGCAGCATAATATTTGTCCAGTGTAAAGTACATATTAAAAGTTTCATTTTTTGTGCATTGTTTTAGTGGAGAAAAAAATGTTTCTTTGTATTTATAAAACTGCCCAAATTTCTCCTCTTATACATATGTATGTACATATGTATAATTTACTTGCACATGTAGTTCGACATGTAGTTACTGCTAGCCTTGCCTTTTTTCAGGTGATACTTTGTTATTGATTGAATTAAAAGTTCAGGTGCCAAGTCGAGCATCAAATGCCGAGCAGAAGTAAGAGTTTTCTATGCAAAAACTTAGACATTGCAGTGAGACGATTTCTTTGCTGCTTAAATAATTTAAATTTGGTAGCTTCTTCCTGTTCCAATTGGCTACGTTGCTCGGCTGTGTGAATGGCTCTGCAAGCCATGGCCATGGCTTGTTTGGCCAATTAATTGCTCCGCGTTCCGGGGGCAGCAGCTGCCTCGGGCCTGGCCATTGCTGTGCTCCATAGAATCAGCTCGATGTTTCCGTTTCTGTTCCTGTTTTGTTGTTGCTGCTAACTCAATTATACTCTCATTAAAAGCATATTTACATGGCTCTATGTTTGTGTGTGTTCGTGTGAGCTCTGGTTTGGGTAGAGTGAGAGCAAGAGATAGCCGCAAAAAGTCGAAAAATTTGTGGCCACAGAGTGTGTGTGTGTTTTTGGCAATTTAATTAAAAATCATACGATCGATACCACGCTATGGCAAAGCATTTCGGAGTCATTCAGAACTGGTGGGTAAAGGTTTATCTTTCTAATCAAACTCTAGTTGTTGTTACTAGAGTAAATTCGAATCTATAAGTCATAGAAGAACTTCTTGAAGTGCGGAAACCCTTCGATATATCATTTGTGTTTGGGTTTTGGCTTTGCAAATAATCTCGTTTGATATTTGAATTTAAATATGATTCCTCGAGTACGCCCTAGTGCACACTAGGATACAATTTTTGACGTGACTTGGGGGATATATATATTTGCTGTCAGATTAGGCTAAATGCTTGAAAATTCGTTGCAAATCGTCAAGTTCATGGCTTTGCATAATTTTTGGGCTTTATTTGAATCTCAGTAAACATCAACATATTGAGGCAGCAAAACACACACAGACTCGTGTCTATCCTTATGGATTCAGCTGCTGTTGTTGCTGTGGCTGTTTGCAACATGAACGTGTTTTGTGGGTGGCAGCAATTATGGTTCGTTAGTGTGTTCATATTTGAAGTGTGCCACAAAGACAAGGCCTGAGACGTCAACAGCAGCAGCAGCAGCAGCGGCGGCAACAACAAGTGCCATAAAAATTAAGTTAATAAAAGGCAGCAAGGAGCCGCATTGTTCTCGTCCTGGCTGCGTCGGTCCCGGCTAGTTTCTGTTGTCATTTCTCTGAGTGTGTGTGTGTGTGTGAGTGTTTGCCTATTCTATTTTTCTCTGGTTTTTCCTTGCTCGTACTTCTAACATACCCCATACCTATCCCCGTGTATCCTCCTCTTGTGTGCAGCGGCTGTGATTGCTGTTGTTGCTGCTGGCAGGTCGTGGGGTTAATGCTGCTCTCAACGTCCTTGGCACGACCCATCGTCTATTGTGAGTCGGAATCTTGAAGCGCCGCCCTCAGCGGCCTGCAGTGGTAATTGTTTTTTAGGATTCGCCAGCAGACCCTCAGACCCGAGCTCCAGTAACAGTGCACCCACCCATCCATCCATCCACCCATCCACCCATCCACCCACCTAAGCCAACACATTGTGGTGGCCTGACCTCGCTTTGCTTTGCTTTACTCACTAACATCCCGCTCTCTCTCGTTCTCGTTCTGTCGTTGCAGGTACCTACTTTTTGCTGTACGATTTCATCGATTACTTCGATAAGGACGATGCCACCGCCCTGCCGCGCGACAAGTATCTGGAGATAATGAACAACATTTTCGGCAAGGCAACGCAGGCGGAGCGAGAGGCCATCATATTCCAGGTAAGAGTGCATGCCGCAAACGTCAATGAAGCATATGGGCTATGAGTAGCCCGGCCATAGGGGGGCATGCAGGCTGCAACTGACAACTGCTTTCGTCAATTCCATCGAAATACATGTGCAAATCGGTGGGGAAGCGCATGTTGCAACACGCGCCTGCCACATGCTGCTGCTGCTGCTGCTGCATAGAACGTCAGCAACGATGGCAGCCTGATTGAGTTGCATTCGTGGGCTTTATTCATTTAGCTGGTCCTGTGATTGGCGGAGAAGCGAATGCGTCACTTGTGGACATGGATTTGACAGCTGGCATCCAGGATTAGCAAAGCCCACGCAGTTAGTCGGGATTAATCGAGCGGAAGTTGACCAAACTGACAGCTAACTTAATTCCCATGATTGAGTTGGGAGCCATCCATTTTAACTGCATTGTAACCTCTCTTCACTCTTCTCTCTGTTTTGCAGTACACCAGCTGGGAGGGCAATCCGGGATATCAGAATCAACAGCAAATCGGACGCGCCGTGGGCGATCACTTCTTCACCTGCCCCACCAACGAGTATGCCCAGGCGCTAGCCGAGCGAGGCGCCTCCGTGCATTACTACTACTTTACACATGTAAGTAAGGGGGTAAAGACATTTAATAGAGAACTTCCACTAGCTATGGTTATTTTGCTCACTTTTTTACGTTCACTGCCCACTGTGGAGTGGGCCGACAAATCATTAAATATTTCTCAGGCTCTGACACGTAAGATGGCGTTGAATCGAAATGCGGTCAAATGGGGCGCAAGTGGCGGGCGGCAAGGCAAAAATGCACGCAAGAGCGAAGGCAGCGGCAACGAAGGGCTGCCAACTGCAATTTGTTTGTCATTAAAATTGCACACAAGGCTAATGGCGGCCCAGAGACCGAGCAGCAGGTCGGTGCGGAATCCTCCCGCAGCAGATACTCGTACATACAGTGCCTGCCGCAGTTGACTACGCAGCGCCAGAAGCGGCAGTGGCAGTGGCAGCGACAGTGGCAGTAGCAGCAGCGGAAAATGTCAACGTGACTGTGTCTGCCTTAATTATTAATGTCGGACTGATGGGCATGGCAGTGCAGGGCAGGACAGGGGCTATGACGGGATCCTGAGTGGCGTACAGGCTCTGTGTGCAGAGCCGGGGGCCCACGTAAAAGCAGAGCTTGCGGCTAATCTGCAGAAGAGAAAGCGAAAGTTTTCTAGCCGGGGAATGGGGTCAGGTGCATGCCACACTGTGGAGTGTGTGAGCCTTCGCTAATAATAGCTCGAGCATAGAAGACAATCAGTGTTATTTATGGCCCCCCATAATTATTGTAAATTATTTGACGAACATTTTCTTTCTGGAACCTTTCTGCAACGAAAGGTTAAAGTTTAACTTTAAAGGTTGATTTATTCTCGTAACTTTTGATTTGCACTCGCAGTAAAGTCAACTGTTAGCCCAATGCTAGTAGCAGTTAAACTTTTAGAGGCACTGTAACCAGATTCTAAGCTTATTTTCTAGCCTGAAAAGTCTCTTTTCCGCAACAAAAAATCTCCCAGAAAACTTTTATTTCCATACAACAAAATAGTAATGATACATAAATGAATATTTCTTGGCTTGTACTTGACCCTTGATGAGTTATTCCTTTGCTAACAATATTGATATTCATCCAATTAATCCGTCAACCTTTTCGATTGCGTTAATACTGCAATCTAAGTGTAGTCATACCCTGAGTGTATTTACCCTGAAATTACAGTATTTTGTGTGATTGTCATGATTGAAAAATCACCGCCAGTTGATGAAGATATTGCCATGCCAAGGGCCACTGTGGATGCCCAGCCAGGTGGCACTGTGGCATGCCACCTGTCCGTGCGGCATTTTCAATTAATCAAGCAATTTGTTGAAGACAGCCAAGCCAGAACGCGTGCAATCCATTTGATTGGACTTCATAGTGTGTCCCGTGTCCCACCTATGTATGTAGTATCAGGGGCCAAGGGTCGTCGTGTTGTCGTCGTTTTCGCTCTTGTTTCATTGTCGTTCCGTTCCGTTTCGTCGCTGGCCGCGGCCACCTTGAGCGCCATAATTATGGTAACCAAAAGTTTCACGCAATACACACCCACAAACGAATAAGGCTACACCACTGGCAGCCTGGCACTCACACACTCGGACTCCATCGCACAGCGCCAATTAAACTACACGCACTGCCTGCCTGTGCTCTGACTGCCGCAAAGAATGAGCTCTGGGTCGACCAGACAGTGGCAGGAACCAGAAACAACAACCAAGGGGCATAGGAGCAGTGGCAGTGGCAATCCTTACCGGATCACGACCCACCAGCTGAGCAGGAGGCGGAATAGTCAGTGTCGACTAATGAAACTTCAATTTACGAGGTCACGGCCCGCATGGCCTGCACGTGTGGGGCATAATTTGCCTCAGTTATTTGTTTAAACGACTTTGGCTGCGGTTTCCACAACCGACTGTCGTCTATGGTGTGTGGTGTGTGTGGTCTGTGCCGTCTGTCGATTGCCGATACCTCGATTGATATGAACAGAAGTGCCTTGAATCGGCCTAATGATTAACCAATACGTAGCCCTTACAATGCGTATACGCACGTGGACGTATTGATTTCTGTGCCTGCTTGCCTGTACTCTGAATATAAATATATGTACTTGTATATGAATGTATGTAGGTATGAATATAATTAGTCGATATTGACTGGTGATAAATGGACATTTTACTGCAAATTTGGCACCACAAATCAGGATATTCGAAATATAATCAATATTACGCATACGCCGTGTGCCACAGCGCTTGCTTGTTCAATCGCTGCTCTTTCCAATTGATATCACAATAATGCGTACTGCGATATCGATGCATTGTTTAAATCCAATCGTCTGTTAATAATCCATTGGCTGAATTGGGGCCAGCAGCAGCACCAGACCCAGAGATAGTTGGACACTGGCAGGGGCAGTTGCCAGGAGCCAGAAGCTGGCTCCTAAATGGAAATGAAAGCAAATGAAATTAGTTTTAATTACAACCGTCAAGTTGCCGCAACAAAACTCG
Source organism: Drosophila bifasciata (assembly GCA_009664405.1). Lineage (NCBI taxonomy): Eukaryota > Metazoa > Arthropoda > Insecta > Diptera > Drosophilidae > Drosophila > Drosophila bifasciata. The sequence continues at coordinate 5,350,638 of CM019044.1, forward strand.
TAACTCACTTTGCCCATAAACGAGACGGAGACGCAGACGGGAACGGGGGCCGGTGTCCCAGGGCCAGGGTGGTGTCCAATAAGACTGACGGGGCCACGATGGGGCGACGAAGCATGGCAAATGGGGTCGCCAGCTGCTAAAGTGCCTGCCAGATTGTCTATCTGCTTGGCTGCCACTGCTTGGCCCCCCAAACATGCTTGACTGACCAGCACCACAGCAACTCCTCCTCTGCTTCTGCTGCTCTTGCTCCTGGCTCTGGCTTCTGTTCCTGCTGCCCCTTTGGCTCCGTGCTCTCCTGACTACTGCAGCGTGCAACGTGCCTGGCACTTAAATAAGTTTTCATATTCCACTCCTCTCTCCTCTCTCGTCTCTCGTCTCACTACTCCATTCTTCACTTCACTTCACTTTGCTTCTCTCCTCCGACAACGACTCTGACTCCACTCAACTCGACTCGACCGTGGCGTTGCCCATTATGACCTCAGAGTCCAAGTTTCTCTGATGTTTGCAATTTTTGCGCTTAAATCAAAAAACTTTATTTTCCGCTATGGCTGCGTACAGTTTTTTTTCATTATTTGTGTGAAAAGGCGTTAGCCAGGAAAAGGAGGAGGAGCAGGAGCAGTGCTGTATGTATGTACGAGTATATGTATGTTTTTGGAGTCGTGTGTCCTGACAGCGAACGGCCAAGTCGCATAAATTTGCAACAACTTGGCAGCAGCGTACACTAGAGCCCAGTACAGCTGGGCCACGGTTCCATATTACCAGAATTACCCTTGCCAGATCCCGGACACTATTCATTATGCGACTTGGCAGGCCACTTGCCTGCCAGCCTGTCAAGGTGCAGCTCATGCAAAACCCGATTGCGGCCAACTTGGGCTGAATGGCTAAGTGGTCCACGTCCATGTCCCTGTCCAGCCCGGGCTTACTGAATAGACTTACGGTCAGGCGAATCTTATTGGGCTGTTTTATGCTTTGCTTTGCTGCGCTAGGGATTGCATTTTGCAATGTTGATTACCTAATTAGCATTTACCCAGGGATCTACACGTAATTGGCAGTAGGAAAAGCAACTGAACAACAGCGAGAAATAACAATGGCTGACTGTATACTGAAACCCGATTCACGAATAATCGTATTCAGGATACAGCTTTTAATTATATATAATTTAAAAGTAAACAATTCCCTTGCATCAGCCTCCAAAGGGGGGGAACTCTTGCAATTAATCTTCTGGCATGTCTGGTGTACATAATTGGAAATGTTGCCGCGTCAGCTTTGAAGTATTAAGTGAGTTGTCCCAATGGAACACAATATGCAATGCTCGGCACTTACTATATGTACGTGATGCTGTGGCACTCTTTGCTGCTCGGCAAATGCAGTTGCATCCAGGATACGTACGAGTAAACAGCCAGTGCAGGGAGTACTGGGAGCATTTACTGCCGTGTCCTGTCAAGGGCGACAGGGTTTCCAGCTCCAGCTGACTGCTAGAGCCAACCAGGCATTTATTTATTTATTCATTCATTCGTTCGTTCGTTCGTCTTTTTTCCGCGCTCTCTCCGGCATGCTGCGACAATATTTACCATTTGCTGGGGCAGGGCAGACAGCGCGAGCCAGCAGCCAGCAGTCAGCGAGTGGAGCAAAATCAAATAAATAAATAAAAAGGGTAGATGTTTATCTGCATAATTTCTGGCCAAGTTTACGACGGCAGTGGCAAAACTGTGGGGTAACCGGGAAACCATCGAGTTGGGTTTGCTCTCTCTCTCTCTTTTGGTACGATTTTTCTTACATTTCCCTCTGTTTTTTCTTTCGTTTTTCAGCGCACAAGCACCTCGCTGTGGGGCGAGTGGATGGGCGTGCTGCATGGCGACGAGATTGAGTACTTCTTTGGCCAGCCGCTGAACAACTCTCTGCAGTATCGACCTGTGGAGCGCGAGCTGGGCAAGCGTATGCTCAGTGCGGTCATCGAGTTTGCCAAGTCCGGGTGAGTATTATATGCACGAGCTTTTGCACAGAAAGCTTTCGTCTGTTTTATGGCAACTAGCCCAGCGGCAGTGTTCGCTTAGCGAGTACCACAACCACTACTAGCTTAGGGTGCTATAATAAAAGCTTTTTTTTTCCTTTGCAGCAACCCCGCACAAGATGGCGAGGAGTGGCCCAACTTCTCCAAGGAGGATCCCGTCTACTACATATTCAGCACGGATGACAAGATCGAGAAACTGGCACGCGGCCCCTTGGCGGCCCGCTGTTCCTTCTGGAACGACTACTTACCGAAAGTCAGGAGTTGGGCAGGTGAGTGGGCGACCTTATGGATGCCACCGGATTGATGGGACAGATTGTGGCAACATACAGAGATATAGATATCCAATCCAAACTGAATGAAAGTACAGTCATCGTTTCTACTTCTGTTGCCTTTTTCTTTTTCTTTTCTGTCTTTCTTTCGTTGTTCTTTTTGTGATGCGTTGTGTTTTGTTTTCGTTTTGTGTAAGTTTTGCCATACCATTAACATAAATTTCGTATTCGCCACGATATATCGTAAAAAAAAAGTGGCATTAAGCCACGCTAATGGCTGTCGGCGTCTGACACTGCCACACCTCAACGCGAGCGTCTCAAAACGAGCTCCGATGATGTTCTCCGACACCGTCTAGAGTTCACTGTGGTCAAGCGAAGCATTAAAATAATATGAATATCGGATATCGGTTATTCACTCCATGCATCTCCAGTACAGCCTCACACTCAGCTTTCTTTGAATGAGGCGTAATAATTAGCATGACAATCCGTAATCCGTTTGCAACATTGTGACAAAAGATTGATGATTTACAGTTACATTTGCAGCTGGCAACAAGATTTATTCCCTCAGTGGCAAGTCATGAGTCAGCCTGCGACTGTTTCCAGCTTTATTCCGGTGAAAGATTTAATAGTTATGCTTTTATATTTATGACATTTATGCGCATCAGCATTCGTCGCAGTTCCTCGCTGTCCGAGGCTTTTATTTATGGCTCTGTCTGTTGCCCAAAATGTGCGCATCAATCAGGCAAATGAGCGAACTTCTAGACAGATCGGCGGACGACTGACCGAGAAAGAAATGTGAATATGCCACTGACAATGATCAATGATAAGTCTCCAGCCCTTACCATATACATATGTATTCGAATATGTATATATGTATACAGAAAGAGAGAATGAGAGAGAGAGGGTGGGTAGGCGTTGTATTTTATGTTTGCACTTAAGTTTTGTAAAAGCGTGTGGCCCATTAAAAATGAGTGGACAGTTGGTCCGGTCGGCTTATGGGTTTTGGGCGAAAGATCACAATCGTTTGCGGCCGCGCCACAATGTCTGGTCTGGTCCGTCCCGGCTCGGACCGGAGCGGAGCGGAGAGCGCAGCTACAAAAGAAAATTACTAGCTCACCAATTAATAAAAACTTAATTTATGTTAATTTGCAGTGTTGTATTTGTTTGTTGTTTCTTTTCTATTTGAGTTTTTAGAGCTAATTTTGGTTTTACATAAATCGGCTGATCGACTGATCCAGCGGGTATGCAAATAAGCCCCTGGAGAGGGGGGATACATATGTGCAAGCGCTTACTTAAAATATCTCTCCAATCGATCATTCGGCCCGGTATGGCTTTTCGGATATGACAAGCTCCACTTTTGATCTGCGACTGAAGAAGAAGTAAAAGTTTCCACTTAGCACCCCGTAGAGGTGCAGAGAGAACCCCTACCCGTCCCGCGTTCCTGTTTCTACTAGCAGACCGCAAATCTCGGGACTCGAACCGGTTCTGTATTTGGGCAAATTAATTAATTTGCATCTCTATATGTAGCGGTTTATTCTTTATGGTCAAAGCGCTTGCCAACAATGCGCTTCCCCATTTGCCTTAATGGCCATTTAAAATTTCACCCGAACAGATCTCCGATCTGCGGATCGCCGCTCACCGATCTAGTTTTGTATTAATCTTATACAATGGGGGGAACTGAACTGGTCGCTCGTCCTGCTGTGATACCCAGACACGCTGGCACCGCCAGCCAGCCAGCTATAGCCGTGTAGTCGTATAGTCGTATAGCCGTATAGCCGTCGAAATGTCACCAGCTGGGACGGGGACTGGGACTGGGTCTGGTAGAGGAACTGTGACTGTGGATGGGTTTGGGTATGGATCTGGGGGGAGAGTGTGAGATAAATAAGCGATTGTCGTGTCATAACTCAGGCGCACGCGTGCTGGTGAAGAGAGAGATACAAAACGCTGTAGATACAATATCTTTTTTTTTTCAGTTTGTTTTTTTTTTTTCTTCTTTTTTTTTTTTGCATTTGTATGGCCCGTGTTGGCCTTTTCTTTTGGCTGCGGTTTTCGATTCGATTCGTTTCATTTTGTTTCGTTTTTCTGTTGTTTCTGTGTGTGATTTTTGGGGTTTTAGGTTGAGTGGTGTTGTGTTGTCTAGTGTTGTTGTTTGGTGTTGTTTTGGTGTGTGCGTTTAGCGACACGTGTTTCAAATGTTCATTCGGTATTTGTACAGACTGTTTGCGCTATTTGTTGTATGTTGTGTGTGTGTGTGTGTGTGTGTGTTGCGGCTTGGGCCAATTTATTTCTTTATTATCTGAGCGTATAATCTATGGCTTGTTCAGCCTTTTAAATTCAAATTAGCAAACTTATAGCACGCGATGGAGTGAGAGAGTGAGAGAGCGAGAGAGACTCGTGGTGGGCAAGCTCAAGAAATATGATCAATTTTGTACATTATATACGTAAATTTATGGCCCAACTGGTGGAAGATTGATTTTGAAATTGATTTGATTTGCTTTTGCTTTTCGCTTTTAATTTAAAAACTCTTTGCACACTTGCACCTCGTTATGTCCCCCTCCCGCTATACCCCTGGGGATTATAAATTAAGTCGTTATGCAAGTCATCAACTGGCATTAAGCAGGTGTACATATGTACAATAGCTGAGTGTTCCGTACACTTATATGTACATATACGTGCTGCAGAAGACACTTGCCGGCCGGCTTTTGAGCTGAAATCCGATACCTACTCGAGCCATTTGTTGCTATTATCGGGGTATATGTATGCGTATGTCTCGAAGTTGTTGTGGCCAAACAACTTTCGAATGAATTAGCACACAACTTTTGACAGAATATACATGTATGTTTATCTAATGATACCAAAGAAAAAAACAAAATATATATGCATATATGACAATCCAGAGCAGATCATTTTGGTCAAGGTAAGTTCGTGTGAAGTTATGCTAAGTTTCCTTTTACTTTTCCTTTTCCTTTTTCGTTTCTAATGCACCAAAAATCGCACTTAAACCAACTGCTTATTGCTTTTCTCTCTCAATATATATGTACATACTCGTAGTAGTATATATGTATGTATGTTTGCTCTTATGTGTCATTTGGCTTTGTACTGCAGTAGGCTTTTTGATCGGTTGCCACAAATGAAAGCAGCTGTTGTAGGTACTCTCACATACTCTTACATTTTGCCCATCTGTTTCCAAATCATTTAACCAGCTCAGACCTCAGACCCGAACGGATCTAAATTCAAATTTTCTCCCTCGTTGGCAGGTACAGGTTGCGATGGCGACTCTGGAAGTGCTTCCATATACCCCAGGCTGCAGCTCCTTCTGCTCGCTGGACTGCTCTACATTGGTGCCGCCTTGAGAACCAAAGGAGTTTTCTAAAAGAAAACCATTTCGGGCAGTACCCAAACCACAAATCCACATACACAAAAACACACACACTCAACACAACACACATATATAAAACAAACTCACACCTAAAATTAAAACACATATATTAATAAAAAAAAAAAAACTGTAGCAAGCGGAAAAGAAAACTCGAAAATGTTTATGTAAAACGCAGCCACAGATTGTGCCGCAGATTTGATAAGCGGAAGGAAACTCATAGATCCATGGATTGATTACATGGCGATTGCTATTGCTGAACATTTGTAAATTGATAACAAAAAACCAAAAGAAATTAGAGCTCTCTGCACGCGCCCAGAAGAAGCCAGCTAAATTTTGCATATCAGACGAGCGCCTCTACCGACTGGATATTGGCTGATCTCCAGACCGGCAGACCAGCAGGCAGGCAGACCGGCAGGCAGGAAGGCCCGGGCCCAACCAAATTGTTTTTGTGTAGTAGGATGCTAAATTGCTTGATTTGTAGTAAACCTGGCCCAGAGAGACACAGCCTGCGCACGCACCGCACTGAGCGAGTCTCCCGCAAAAAAAAAAAAAAACAGAATTTTTTGATAATTGAAAATGTTTGTCCTGCCCCCCCACACACCCCCGGGGGGGCAGCCTGAATATGTTTTTACATGGACCGACCCCGAATGGACTTGACTTCCCAGTTCCATTCGATGCTCGACAAACCAACAACAACAACAACAACAACAAAACCAAGACACTTTTTGCCAGAGGGCGTGCCAGAGCACACAGCCACAGCCACGCCCACACCCATCTTGAGCGCATTTAATGGCACAATTTTTTGCTTTCAGTTCGAAGGAGGAGGAGGAGTCAATCGTCCTTGTCGCCTAACGATATTTGGCCAAAATTGCATTGGTTTCATATTAGGTTCGAGAGGAGGAGGGGGTAACTTGATTTCGATTTGCTTTCCCAGGGGAAAACCACAAAACAAATTTGTAAGCACCCAATGATTCTTATGAGAACAAACAACCAAGTGGAAATTTTTGGAAAAACGAAAACACATACACACACACACACACAAATTTGTATTGTACAAAACGATTGGCAATGGATGGCCCAAACCCAAGTCCAGCAAAAACAAAAAAAAACAAATTTTTTGCGAAATTAAAACCAAGCAAATTGATAAATTGTATTAAAGGATCGATCACAAAAGGAAGTTAAGCTTAGGACGCGGGATAGACGAAATATTTATATGGCAAAACATATCAGTATATTATATATATATATATACATATACAACATACAACAAAAAAAACAAAAACAAAACAAAATATATATACACGGAATATTGTATTTGTACTAAACGTTTTACAAATTGGCTTAGTGACAACTGAAGGAGAAGAAAAATTAAAAAAAAAAAAATAAATAATTGGATAGCGTAATTGGAGAATGGAGGAGGAGTAATGGTAATTAGAAATTTTATACACTTAGTGAAATTGGATCAATGAGTAAACAAAAAACCAGAAACCAAAAACCAAAAAAAAAAAATGTATTGTATAATGAGAAACAGAAACAGTGTACTTGGTATGTCTATATCTATAAATAAATAAATAAATATTGTTCAAAAGTAAATCCAGATAAAAGATAAAACGATAAAATGATAGATCATTGTCAACAAAAACCCTAGAGTTCAGTGTGTGTCGCAGACTAATGTGGAGAACAGCTAATCGTAATCGTAAATGTAATATGTAATATGTAACATGTAACATGTAATATGTAATATGTAATCGTAAAACCGTAAACTGTAATCTGTAATCGTATTAAAGGCATATCAATATGTATTAACTATGAAACGAAAAACCTTTCGATATTAACTAAGGTAAGCCACACTGATATTAATTAAGTTATTTTTATCAACTATATTATTATAATACCACACACACACACACACACCCCCTATCTGATAATACATACATACATATAGATCAGCAAGTATTAGACTTATGAAGAACAGCAACAACAACAGCGACACGACTAATGTAACATTAACAACTGTCTGCTAACATTTAAACGTTTTAAAACCCAACCCAAAAAAAAAACTAAATAATAAATAATACAAACAAAAAAAGCAACACTAAAGTCTAAAATCGAAAATCGAAAATCCATAATGAAAATCCCCAAAATGAAATGTTGTATTGTATAAGGAAGAATTATTAAATGTCGAGAAGGCGCCTATTTGAGCGATGTTCGCTTTCCCACTGTAGCCACCACGAAAAAAACTCAATGACACTTAGGATGGTCACTGTAGGATGGTCCCTGCCACTCTATTAGGCTCCGTTACTATTCAACACTCCCCCACAAATGCTAGCACCGATAGGCCACCCACTCTAACTACAGAACTCTCCAAATAGTAGTGATGCACCGCGATAAACGATAAACGAATTGAATCGAAGCAGAAGCAGCAGCAGCAGAATCGGCATGGGATTGGAAATGGGAATGAGCAGAGGGCATTCCTAAGTTACAATCTATAGTACTTTTAATAGAAATTCATAGCCGAACCCTACATAAACAAAACAAAATCGAAGCAAATACACGACACTTTATTATGAGGAAACAAAAAACAAACACACTTGAACAAAAAGGGATTTTTTAAGTACGAGTAAATGTGGACATTTATATTTTTATACCATGCAAGAGGAGAGAAAACGAAAAACGAATATGAATAACCGAAATTGCATTAAAACAAATATTAAAACAAAGAAATGAACGGAGGAGGATTAACTTTAACTTTTTTTACTACAAAAAAAAGAGAAACTTTGTCTAAAACTGGGGCGACTGTTTAAGTGCCCCAAATTAAAAATGTGAAGAAACTCCAAAAAAAAAAAACCAACAACAACTAGCTTTAAACCCTCTACCCTCAGTAAACTACCCCAAAATGATTGCACCATGTTCGCCTCAAAGCAAAACTAAATGATTAATAAACCCAAGACTAGACTTTGATAGTTAATCCATTTTGTAGCGAGGAGTGGACCCTGTTCGGGGTCCCTCCGACAAGGCCAAGGCTGCCTGGGGCCGCACTCCAGGCTTTTGGCCGCACCTCCAGGCCAGCTGGAAGCTGGGGGAAGCCAGCCCAAGCGGCAGCCTTGGCCTTGGGTCCACTCGGGCCCACACCTAGGGTTAATGGAGAGAGTAGTAAGCAAACCAGAAAAAATATATATGAATTTAGTGTGTATTATTATGCCTTCTGCCTTTGACAAGTGAAACAAGAGAAACGAATGCACGTATTCATTCTATGTACGTCAAGACTATACTTACTATACTATACTATATATGTTGTTGTCCTTAATCGAAATCGAAATCGAAATACACATTTTTCCCATTCCTTTCGCCTTCACCCGAAAATAGGAATATTTTTGTTGTCATTTTGCATGGTTTTCGGCTCAAGCCAAAGAATTGACAATATAATATTTCGCCTTAGATGCACAAAAAAGGAGCAAAACGAATGAAAGACAAAAAACATTCCAAGTGTTATGCTTATAGATCTAAATTTTTTATATTGTATGTGTATGAAACTGGAAAATGGACATTCCGACGCGCAGAGGCGTGACACCAAATGGAAATGCCACACTTTGTACTATATGATTTTGTACTCTTCGTTGCGGTTCTTCCAAGCCATCATCTACGTATATATTAGTATACGTGTATACATACATAACAACATACATACATAGTACCTATACACATACACACACACACTTACACTTACACATCGCAGTATGCTTTTGCTGTAGTAGTCTGCCAATTGTAAAAGAATTTATACGAATATATATAACACGGAAATGGAACTCACAAATTATTCCAATCTATGAAAATAATAATAATGAAAGCATGCTGGTCACACTAACACACACACACACTAACACACACATATATATACAGCACACACATTAAGTACCCCGAAGAGAATCGGGCTTGTGTTTTGTATAGACAAAAACAAAAATAAAAACAGAAATAGGCATAAACGAAAAACCAAAAAAAATAAGAGAAAACCGAAAAAATAGTTCAAGTTTTTTGTTTGTTGTGTATTAAGAACAAAGTTACAAATTATATCAGCTACGACATCTGATAATAAAATCGAATTGTAGGTGGTAGACACACAAAACTCTCTCTGTACAATGTAATATGTTGAATTGCTATACAATACAATAAAAATACAATAAACTCTAGCTCCCCCCCCCACACACACACACACACAACCACACACACACCCAAGCAGAAATCAATCCGAATGAACACCAAATGAATACCAGGCACAGAAATGCATTTGAAAAACCCCAAAAACCAATTCTTCACACTTAGCGAATAACAAATGAATAAATGAATAAATAACCTTAGTGGAAGATTTAGCAAATTGAATACAGTTTTTTATGTATAAAATCAAATACATATCAATATATGGCCTATTGTTTATTTAGTTTAATTATACATACATACATATAGCAGATAACGGATAAAGTATAGTTGGATAGTGGGGGATAATGCAGTTAATGGCAGTGCACGATACCACGAGAAGGCTCTGATTTATGACTTTTTAAGTAGGCAATTTGTATAAAATTAAGCAGCAAACACAAACACACACGCACACTAAAACCAGGCAGAACAGAAACCAAACCGTAAAGATTGCGGGGAAAAAAAAAACCAAATATTGTGGCTAAATATGTGTTCTTACTTGTTAGTGGTAATAAAAACAAAAAAGTTAAAACTTAAAATGCTAAAACAAACGTACTGTATCTGTAACAAATAAAAAACAAACATAAATACATACATACATACATACATACATACATATAGTTACATATGTAAAACCAACTGTAATTAAGCTGTTAGCTTTGAACCATGCCAAGCATTTTGCGTTGACTCTTCTTTGATTTGACCTCAGGCCATTATCGGACCATACACACACACAAACACACACATACACATACACATACACTTATGCATATGATTTAAGCTTTTACCGCAAATTGTAGTTGCCTTCAAATATACACAGTTATATATACATATGTATGTAATACCCATCATCCATGTATTTTAACCAAGACCAGTAGTAGTGTGTACCACCTCCCCCTCCCCACCCCAAAAGCTAGCATCAGACAGAGTAAATCGATTTATAGTAAGAGTTATTAAAAAATAAAACAAAATGCGACACGACAGCTTTTGCCCCACGCTAAAAGAGCAAAAGTCAAGAGCAAATCGCAACAAAAAATTATTAATAAATCGAAACTCATAAAGTTTAGCACAAACACAAACACACACACATACAAACAACACGCATACAATAGCCAAGCCAAATGGCCAAATTTGCTAAATGGCTTAAATGGCAGCTCAGTTTTAGAGTTTGGTCCTCAATCTTTAGTTCTGAATTTGAATATTGACGAACACAGCAGAAGAGCGATACAAAAACAAGAATTCTACTACTACAATTATGTGTGTGTATTCGAAATGTATTCAAAAAGTATTCGAAGATGTTCAATGTTCAATGTTCAATGTTCGATGTGTTTTGTGTCAGTTGTTATTAAACATTTGAATTATAATTGTATTATTATTATTGTCGCAGAACTTACTTTAAACTAAAAGGAAAAATGCAGATGCGCGAAATGCAAATACTTATAATTGCTGTTTAAGATATTACTATATATATATATACTATATATAGATTGAAAAAATTATGACATGAGCATACAAAATGTAGGGATCATTTTACTGAATATATATATATACATACATATATATATATATATATACTAAATACTACATATAATCGTAATCGAAACAACAAAATTCTGCTAAAAACCAAGAAAGGAGAAAAGATATAAAGTAAAGAGAAACACACAATTAAATGCTAAATGTAATACGATTGCTAAAACAAAACAAAAAACTCAAGAGGCATGTAAGGAACAACATACCAAAAGCAAAGCAAAACAAAGACAAAAACAAAATCAACAACAACAAAATGTAATGTGTAACCCAGCATTCCAAGCGCTACATAAATGAAAAAAAAAAAAAAAGAAAACCAAAATTTAAGTGAAATTATATTACGAAAAATATATTGTATATCGGTACAAGATGAATATAAGAAAAATAAACAAATAAAATTCATGTATCATGTACTAAACAAATGTGAGATGTGTTTTTTATTTATCCCGCATCCCCTGCCCTATCGATCCATTGATCATCTATCATCTGTATATGTACGTCATTCATCCGCATTTATTACCGTTAAGTTAATCAATTTCAGGAAGCGCCCAGCCGCAGCCGGAGTGAGACAACAACTTCTATCAATCTCAGGTTTAGTGACTACTAATTACGAGCTACTCTGACTAACTCTGGCATTACATTGAATCAATAAAGACGCGCGCGATGAAAAACACCAAATAAAATCGCATATTAATGGCCGAGCCGAGGCACAAGTGAAGAAAACTTAATTGATGATGCAAATAAATTTACAATTATGCCCGTAAGCAGCTAGCTGCTGCTTCCGCATGCCGGTTCAGGCCCCCAAAATGCAAATTAATCAAGGCATATTAAAACGAAAGATGCCCCAGCATAGTTTTCCCCCCTTTCTGCGGCCAGCGAGGTCCAGCATGAACCATTTGTCAATTTGTCAGCGCTCAGGGTTGGGTTTTACGAGGACTCGTACAGTCGTCGTTGCTCGTAATTAGCTGAGCCCTCGTACACCTGAGCACAGGTGTCACACCGACATTAGCATACTCTAGAAAAATAGTAAAACTCTAGTGCACATATCATGCTAATCAATTGGGATTTGATTAGTTTTGCATAGAGGATAGATATACATATAGTATTCATATTCATATTCACCTTAAAGGCATGCACTTCTGTGTGTGTAGTTAGAGTATTCGCATGTGCAACGTATACCCTTTTCATTAAGGGTTGTGACCCCAAAAGGCGGCTTATGGGTTAGGGTAGGGGGCACGACGGCGACGGCGCTTAGCATAAAAGCAATTCTGTAAATGCAAATTAGCATTGCAGTCATCGCATTCACAGGCGGGGCAGGAACACACTTTATTTGAGTACACCGTACTCGTTAAATCTCTCTTTTTATGCCGGCATATCTAATAAACTTTATGCTCTTTCCCTCTTGCAGCATTTGCGCCGCAGTTAACCCGTGTGGCAGCCTCAACGTTTGTCTATTTGAGGACCTGGCTGATCAGCGCCTAAAATGGAATGGGACACACATACTCTGTGTCCCCCGTTTACGACTTAAAAGTTAACCCAAGCACCTTCCAAAATACTTTCCACAAGAAATACCAAGAAATGCAACAGAAAGTCTGATTGAAAGATAGTTAGGCTAAGGATAAGGACTGGAACCAGAGGAATTAGTAGTGACTAAATAGAGTGACAATAAAGAGAAGAAATGCAGCCCAAGGCTGCAGGATCTGAGAGTTAAGAATGTTAATCCCAGGGCTTCGAAACAGAGTATTTTTGTATGGTTGCAGAGTGCTGGACACCCTCACAACTCACACACTGAACCCACACGTTGTTTGTTTCCACTTGAAAGAGCAATTCGCAAATGTTAAACTACGTATTTATGTACGTACAAATAAATATGTTTCAATTGATTAGTTGCGAGTATTTCCGTTTTAAGGCAGGTTTTGCAGGCACTATTACTTAGATTAAATTGATCCGCCGGACAATCGCCAAGTGGAGTTAATCTGGCGATCGAATGGGCTTACACGCAGCAGCCATCAGCCTTCAACTTGGCATATGAATAATTTAAAGCTCAGTGTATGAGTGTATGCCGTGCTGTGACTCGATAAACCAAGCAAAACGAATCGATGAGCCATAGCCAGCCACAGAGTCACAGTCACAGCCTCTGCGGGCCTCGCAGACTTCTTGGCGTTCATGTCCATTGACCCAGCATGCTGTGCCGCAGAAGAAGCGCTCGTAAACTGGCTATCAGCAGCAGTCCAATGAAAAACTCCAGCCGGCAGAGAGTTGGTAAAAGAAAGAGTCGCGCAGCGCGCAGCTTGCGAATTTTTTGTGTATTTTATTTGGCCAGACCAGAGAGACAAATGAGCCAGCGTACGGCGGAGACAACCAGTCACCACTTGTCGTAAATCTCTGGTTCGGTGCGGCACAAAAGGCAGCCCAGCTAATTCTTCAATAGAAATATAACCTGTTTCCAATTATCGTTTTGCATTTGGTTTGGGCTTTCGCCAGGCTCCACCAAACACCACCCGATAGCCACCTTATGTATGGTAATTTTTGGCTGGAACGTGTAGAACCTGGAGATGGGGATGGCTTGTGTGTGTGTCTTTATGAAACAAATTGTTAGTGTCAATTAACATATGAGGGGAAGGGGGATGTGGCATCCAAATGATGCTCCCTTCGATGCTCCACAGTGGACAGACGACAGATGCCGGCCGTGGCACAGTGACGCACAATCGATGGGTAATGGCAGGGCTTAAGCTGGTCTCTGAACTAGTAAAAATAGAAGGGGATTCCGCGGGACTGAAACCATTTAAAAATACTAATGACAGGCCCATCAATAACCGGCCCGGCGACTTAGTCAATTCCAATTAAATTTTCACAGCTTTTTTGCGATAGTGGAACCCGCTCCTACTCTACTCGAGGTCACTGTTCCTCCTGGCCTGGCCTGGCCGGGCTTGGCCCAGTGGCAGTCACTGGAAAGGTCTGTGAGAAGGTGTCACACGGGCAGCGTTCATCTGAAACGAATTAGCAGATCTTCCCGGTGAAGATTTTGGTGCCCAATGATGTCAAACTGAGGAGTGGGATTGCCCAAAGGCACTCTGCCTCAATGAGCACTACCAGCTAACAATAAAGAGCCGCATCTTTATTTATAATTTCATTTATGGCCGCACTAATTCGTAGATTTGTTTTCGGGGCCCCCGCCTCGAGTGGCTATCATGAGTAATGCGATTGGGCAAATATTGAGAGCTGGCTGTATGTCATTGAAGTTCGCGTGAAATTGTCAACGCATATGAGGATAGTACGCTGCCACGCCATCATCGGCAATTACGTTAATGCCTTGTGCAAATATTTTGTACCACCTTCAGGGGAATCGGCCAAACAGACGAGTTCAATGGAATTGTTGTGCTCAGAGAAATGACCCACCCACTTGCCTTGCCTTGCCTTGACTTGACTTGACACCCACACAACCCCAGATCTGGGTTAAGTTTGCCGTGTAACTTGGCCCGACTGACTATATTCAGAGCACACGCGTCGCTCCATGCGTAGAAGATTCATTGCCAAGTTCGTTGGCACTTCCGGAAGGTCAGGCAAAGATATAGATAATGGCCCACAAATCATAGCACAATTGTGTGACTGTTTACAGAATTGGCCATGCTGGCACATATACGAATATGGCCCAGGGTCGATCTTTATCGTCTAACAGGGCGGAGGTTGACAACCCTAGAGATAGGGCACATTAGTTGCATAACACAGGGTGATGTTTACCATGGCTAATACTTTTCCGACCTTTCTCAGATGATTTTCTAGCTGAAAGTGCCAATCGCTGACAGGCGTATCTAAGATCTCAAATCGCTGTCAACACAGACACAGAGACACAGATAAAAGTGTCAGTAGAAATTCTGTTTAGCTGCGACCGGGTGTGTCGTACACAAAAATTTTGCGTTTTGATTTGCGTTTTGGGACTTGGCAAATTTGTAGTGCAAAAATTCAGAGCCATGCAGAGGCATCGATCGGAGAACTTTTATCAAGTGCTGAACATACCCGTGAACTCTAGCGATCAAGAGATCAAGCGACGCTTCTTCGAGCTGTCCAAGAAGTATCATCCGGATGCCAACCGCCAGAGCAGCGACTCCGAGCAGTTCTCCAAGTTGTGTGAGGCATACAACACGCTGCATAGGCCCAGCTCGCGGCAGCAGTACGACTCGAGAATGAATATACAGCAGCCAAGGTACGCCCAGGTGGACAGATTCCAGCAGAATGTGGGCAGGGTCTGGCAGCAGTTTCACGCCCAAATGCGCCACAAGCAGCGGCGTTGCTTCTACAATGGGATGGCGGCAAGGATGCCGCCGCCGACTGCTCTGGCCAGTTGGCTGCCCGTGGAAACAGCTGTGTTGGATCAAAGCAAGACTCCACATAGGTTCAACTGGAGGTTTAATTTGCGCGGCACTGGCTTCAGCCTGGTCAGTGGACTGCTCATTCTGGGCTTCCTCAAGGTGCGGCATTCCAATCCTTGGACGTCGCAGCATCCAATACTATACGAAAAGAGCTCCAAGCGAGACCTAGCGTCTTCTAATTTGTTGAGCAACACATTAAATTATTTGTGGGCGTGCCTATAGGATCTTTACTGGCGAGAGACCACCCACTGGCGGGCTGCCTTCTTTTTCAATATTTGCAGCAGCAACAGCAGCGTGTCGAGGCACCTCATGCATATGCATGGCATGGTTATATTATTTTGTTAGACTTCTGAGCGAAAAATATATAAATTAGCCCGTTAATTGTGTGAATCTCTCCTAAAACTACAACATTTACCGCGTCAGCCGTCTGATTATGCACAATTTGTCATTCCGCCGGACAGGGCAGCAGCATAACTGATCGCAGATCGGACAAACGTGTTTCACCGTGTGGCTACAACACACGGAGAGACACACGGACGGACAGAGACCGCTTCTAGTTCAGTTTTAAAGCTAATTAAGAATTATGAAACTTGGCGCTTTTGCTTTTCATGCTATACCCTACGCTTTGGGAGGGTATCGATGAACACTGCTGCTGTTTGAGTTGGTCTCAAAAGTGCTTCTGTTTATGTACATTTTATCTGCCAGAAAACGTATTCCCTTTGAGAGGGTATCGTACTTCGTTGAGCAGACATCCTCTCACCTGTGGAACATCTTCTGATTGTGATTGTGATTCTATTCTATTCAATCTATTCCCGTTTGGCGGGGCTGGTCGAACTTCCGTGCCGCTTTTGGCCAAGCATGACCTTTCGTACGCCTGACGCTGACCAACAGCAGATCTTCGGTGCGGATAATAGACACATTTCGGCTTAAATATGTTCCATTATGATGCCATTAAATGGAACGTACAGTGGCAGAGTCTCCCAAGGCGAGCGAGTGGCACAACCTTGTCGGCTTAGCAGCCCGACTATCAATTGGAGGGAGTCTCGTCTCTAATCAGAAATAATCTCTGGGGCGGTCTTGTTAAGACCCCCAAAGACCAACTGGAACCGTTAGTCAGGTCAGCCAGTAATACGTAATACTCGTACGTATAATTTTGTTAATTTGACTATTGTATTCGCATTCCGTGTGCTGTTTTTCTTGCCGCGTTGTTATTTTTCATTCCTAATGATATTGATAAATTATGATCAGTTCCTGGGCTTTGATTAAGTTGTCGTTCAAAACGGATCGCTTATCTTGTCGAGAGGGTTAGCTTTGGGTTTGGGTTCGGTTCGGTTTGGGTTCGATTCACATTTTGTTCTATGCAAATGAAGCTAAAGAAGATCAAATTGCGTTGATATAGTTAACAAGCGAATTGAAATCGAGAATTCCACATACACACACAAGAAATAAAAGCATGCAAAAATACTCAAAACCCAAAAAAAACATAAATCAATATTCGCATCGGGTGTCGATCGATCGAAAGCGTTCCGAACGGATCGGCGCATGCGCAGCGGAGCGGCGCGATAAAGAGCGTTAAAATTATGTTCTGTCGCCTGGCCGGGCTGAATAAATACATACATATAGCGCGCGATTGGGTTGTTCATAATGAAGCCTATAAAGAGCCGGGGCGAAATCAGCTCAGCAGGCGCAAAGTGAAAAAAAATCAACAAACAAAAAAAAGAAGGCACAAAATTTATTTTACGCTGACGGCTTTTTAATGAAAATCGCTGGCTACCAAAGCGAATTAATGAAGGTGTGTGCGCATATATAAACATAAATGTATATATACCCTTCCTATATATATTCCAGATCCCCCCACCCGTAACCATCACTTTTTGAGCTCGTTTCTGTGCCGACAAAAGTTAAAAAAAAAACGAGCAAAAGAAACCGAACAAAAAAAGATTCACACAAGCGTAGCCCTGATCAGCATTGATCAGCATATGAATCAGTTTAGCATAAGAATGAAAACGTTTCTCTAATGAAAATTGTTTATGGTTTTACGACAGTCAGTCCCGTCCCCCCTCCCCTTCATTCATTCACCCAAACACGTGTTCGACATGGCTTATTGACTTATTTTCGATCTTTGAAATTAAGTATGATTGAAAAACCTTACAAAAATGAACTGGAAGTGCCTTGTAGCTGCTGTTCGCTCGCTCTGATACCGATTTCGATGCCGATTCCGACTGCGACGTTTGTTAATGGAGTTCTCTCACGCGCACAACTTCATCATAAACGCCATCGTCATGACATTTTAATTATGTTGCTGTCAAATTGCCTGCCGGCCAGTCGTCAGACAGTCTGGCGGCCAGGTTTCAATTGTAATTAATAATATTTTAATAATACCCGTACTCGTTGGCATCGCTTTTGGCGGCTTCGGCTTGTGGGGCTAAAGCGCCGTCAAGTGCAACAAAAAATTGAAATGTTATGGAAATGTTTTGTCATAGACTGAGATGAAATGGAGATGAGCAGCGACACAGTGAGTCAGCGGCAGTCACTACTGTTTGTGGGTGACTACGAAAGTCGAGTGGCAGAGAAAATCCACTACATAGATCCAGAATCTAAATTTAAGTATAGGGGATTGTTATATATGGAAAACACTCTGTAAACCTGGATTCCCCCTATCATAATTTTGCTCTTAAAACAGATTTATGAGTATTCGTAATGCCACTATTTAGTTCACTACGAGTATTCAAGTGCTCGGTCATCTCTGGCGCTCGGACAAGATGGAGTGGAGGCGGAGCTGCTCGGAGCGTTTATGCGCGGAAGATTAATGGCAACGGAAGCGATATATCGGCAACAAGGATATGCTTGAGTGACGGTTGATGTGGCCACTTGACACCTGCATTGCCATGACGAGTCGAGTATTAATAACAATAATACCGTCAATGGAAATGCCACTTATGTGCAGCTAAAATATATAGGAAAACTGAAAACTGACGTGTGTCAATATGCATGGCGCAGTTCCGCAAGGCGATCGCTGAGATATCTCGCAAAACAAACACTCAAACGCAGATGTGCAAATGTTACGAATACTGGAAATGACTGATTAGAGAACTTTTATCAGCGACCTTGCCGGGTGCGTTATTGTATCATCAAATGGGAAACCTGTGTTGGCCCCACACACTCCGACATGATTGACCTTATTGACAGACAGCATTTTCTGGCTTTCTAACTGAGTGGCAGAGGAGGTGTTGGAGTGGCAGCTCGAAAGGCGGGACCTATGTCTCTTGTATGAATATTTATAACTTAAGCTAGACAATTAATTTATGCCGTCTTGGACATTGTTTTATTTTACTTTCTTTATCTGCGATATGCATACTCAACGTATTGTATATTTAGAATGCTCGGAGCTGTGGATAAACTCGTTTCTTAGTTATTTTTAAAAGACAGATACTATTTTGAGAAGTTAGTATTATCGTAAAACTTAAGATGAGTCTTCGCCTAACTGCAACTCAGAGATGACTGCATGATTCAGTGAACGATTCACTTTCTCAGCATAACTGGGTCGTGGGGTGTGGTGACTCACATAAATAATGCATTCGGCAGGATTTCAGTGGAAAGTGTTGCTCATCGATTAGTCCCAGTCCCAGCTAAGAGAATTATCAATGGGGTGCGTGCTGCAGCCGCATGGGTGGCGCGACGGCTGATGTCCAAATCAGCAGCACGCGCAACGCAACAAAGACATTAAATTGAGTCATAAAACAACACACACACAATGGCAACCAGAGGAGCAACAACAACAACCAGAGGAGCAACAACAACAACAACAACCAGAAGAACTGCTACAACCACTTCGATATCAGTCGGATGATGCCAAGTGCTGTTAAATTGAGTTAAATGAGGTGTTGGGAATTTTTTACTTTGCTTAACATGCGCATAAATGTACGCGGCTTATTCGCGGACATACATACCACGTATCATTCGACAGATACGTACGTACGTATACGTATTAAAATGCAAATACTTGGAAGGAGAATGGCCTGAAGTGCTAGTGCTATGGATGTGGATGTGGATGTGGATGGAGGAGCAGAAGCAGCAGCTGAGGAAATCGAAGGCCAATAATGTTTGTTTAAATTTTAGCTGCATGTGTCTTGGCTTCGGACAATACAAATAAAACCACAGTGAGTAGGAAATGTACGCTACCATTCAGAACACAATGCGTAGTCCGAATGGAAGGAGGTAGGAGTGTATGGGTAGGGGATTGGGGCGAAGCAACATCAAAATGAACAACAGAGAACGTGTTTCGGGCATATGTTTATTTCATATTTTTGCTTTCTGTAAAGCATAATTTTTAATATTTATGTAGTTTTCGTGAAATAAAATAAATCAGCGGGGCAGCAGAGACGTCACTGCCTGATCACTGATCACGCTGGACCCTGGGATTGGGAACTGCAACTGGGATTGGGACTGGGACATGGGGCTTGGGCTGTTCCCTTATACAAAACGTCATGTGTGGCATCCGAATGGGTAAAGGTAGAGGCACTAAAACGAGGTGAAATAACCAGAACCAGTTAGCAGTTGCGCCAGTTGCCAGGCAAAGATCGCCTGGGTTGGGCTATGTCCATGCTGCTGAGGATGCTGTGGATGCTGCGGCTGCTGGGGCTGCCGGCTCAATCGTTTGTACTTGTTAATGGCTTTGTACGCGTAATTATTTTGGCAAGAAGTCAGATTGCCGCCCGGTCGCGATTCGAGGCGGAAATGCGGACATGGCCAGTGCTTATGAACGGGTGTATGAGTACGAGTATACCGATGTGAATGTGCAGCGATGGCCCTACTTTATCTGGTATCCGACTGGTGAAAGGATCTGGCGGCATTTGTTCTGCTGCTCTGCTGCTCAGCGCTGTGTATTTAATTGGGTGTTTTTATTGGTTTTTAATGATACGCGAAATGATCGAAGCTGCGACGGGACTCCGCTCCTGGCCGCAGGGCACCTGCTGCTGTCCCAGTCTCCCTCAATGCCCCATGCCACGCCCCATGCGGCAGCCAAGTGATTGTTGCCGAACCAGCAGCATGCATGATTGATATTCGGTTCAATCTGCTCTTACTCTCTCCCTGCCCTCTCCCTGCCCTCTGCCACTGTCTTTGGCTCTGGGGGTAATTATTCAAAGAACGAACCCAAAAGCAGGGCTAGGCAACATGTTGCCAGCAGCATGTTGACAAGCGGCCCACTGCGACTGCGCAGCGGCTGCTCGCTGCTCTCCCGCGCTCTCGCTCTCTCCCTCACTCTGTCACTGTTTCGCCGCCTCTGCTCTCCACGCACTCAATCAGCAGGTGCTGCCGATCGGCAGCTTCTTCGAAGTCGCCGCTTCGGCATCGGTATAAAAGCGTCGACGCCGAGCAGCCGCTAATCAAACAGACGACGCCTTCAAGTCTAGCTGCACGTACACGAGAGTGGAGTTGGAGTCGTCGGCAAATTTCGTGGCGCTTTTTTCGGTTTCTGGCAGAACGGCAGCAGCGTCTGCACCAAAATTGTGATACAAAAATTCCCCCCCCACCAAATTCAAATTGAATGTCAAGTGTATGAATCCAAATATAACACTGTCTGTCGTACATGAAGAGGTTATATTTTGTCGATAAGAAAGTGCCCTACAAGTGCGGGTATCCAAAAGAGAATCGAGTGCATTCAAATCCATAAGAAAAAATCAATTTTAATCCATCAATCAAAATCCAAAATGATGCAGCACAGTGCTTTGATTCTGTCCACCATCCTGATCGTCTCCTGTGGAGCGGCCATCGCCTGCAGCGGAAAGATAATTGGTAAGCCCACCACGATATATCCCACATCCCCAGTGGACGCACCCCATTCACAGGAATCTGTCATTGAGAATAGAAGTCGAGCAGGGGTGCATGTCTGGCATGCATAAGTAGGGCTCCCCAATAGTTGGGTTTTTTTTAAAAATTTGTTTCTAGTTCAGTTTGTACACGTTTTAGCCATTTGTTTTGTGTATAAAGAGCCACCTGGTAATGGGCAAATATTTGCCAACATTGTTCCAATATAACAATAGCGAGGTGCGCCTGAGAACTTCTGCCTGGCATAGCCAGGGATGCTTCTTAGCTCGTCTATCGGCCATATCCAAAAATAACAACCAGCATTGGCTAAAACGAGTCAGTTGCCTTTCTTCATTTGCCTGGTTTTATGTATTGCATAATAAATAATATAGTTTAGAAAAGCAACAAACACTGTCGGCGGCATATTACTTAAGAGCCTTTCGAGTGGGGGAAACGGAAACCGGTTCGGTTCAAATATCAAGTTTATATAATGTATATGCTCTGCTGAGGTAAATATATTTTGGGTGGCTGACCTGTCAACTGTCAACAGAGTGAAATAAAAGGCCAGTCAACTCCGCAGATCAGATCAGATCCGATCAGTTGCCTTGCAGAACCCTCATTTCGGTCTAACAATCAAGCGAAACCCTAAGCGCCGAGTATCTGTCTTAAAGTATGATTAAAGAGCTTATTGAACTGATATTCCAAATTGGGTTTTAATAATTATGCGGTGAGCACAGGCGCCAGCAAAAAACACACACAAAAATGTAAGCAAATTAAATGCGCCAGCTAAAATTATACATACAAATTCGATTCGATTTTAATGGGTCATTGCCAGAGTCGGATCAGGAATAGCAATGGCTCAAAATGACAAAAAAAAAAAAAACAATCGTTTTAATGTTCTTTGTTGGCCTGCACGGGCGAGGCGACGCCCAGCCCGTGTGTTGGCCAAAACAAATTTTGGGCCATAAAAACGAGATGAAAACAAAAAAGTTTTTTATAGTGCGCGTGTGCGTCGCTGATTGATGATTGCTTTTATGCCTTTGTCTTCGGCATATCTCTATCTGCTCTTCCAAACACAAATCATTGATTTCATTGATTCACAATGTATATGTATACATATGCATGATATTTCACAGTTAAAATCGTATCTGCCTCAATGGTATCGTCGAACCCATATCTGTGGCTTAAGCGTTTTGCTGCGGCATCAATCAAAAGCGAGCACTGCTAATAATGTAATTAAATATGTAGATACGCAAGGGACAACAGGCTGCAACGGCTACAAGCGACAAGGTACCGGGTAGAGGGTACATGGCTAGTTGTAGTGATAATCAGTGAATGATAAATGAAACTGAAACGGAACATAAAGCATAACTATGAAAATTAACTCGCGCTAAATGCGGCAGGGATTTTTCAACGACTGGACAGTCCTTGCCCCTGTCCTGGCCGAGTCGAGATGCTCAAGGTGAAGTCAACGCCTGCCTGGCCACAACGAAATGCAGTTAAGCACTTGTTAACATATTGTCGGCATTTGGCTCTTGTCTCTGGTCTCTGGTTCACCGGTCTCCGGTCTCCTGTCTCCGATCTCCTCTCTTCAGTCACGGAATTCGGGGCTCAGGTATGGGGCTCGGGTATGGGGGCCAGTTCCTACAGCAAGTTCGTTGCCTGAGTCTTTCGACAGCGAGGGGCACAAAATTATTGCAAGCTGTTGACGTTTCGTTGTCAACATTATCTCCTACATCTCAAGCCGCAGCTTCAGCTTCAGCTTCAGTCACAGGCTCAGCATCAGCTTCAGCACTTTGTTTTGCCTTCGTTTTATTGACTGACGGACTAAGAATATGTAAATGCGGCTGTTGCGGAAACTGATCGACAGCTTTATGTGCAATTTGTCAGCGAAGGTAGTTCACAAATTTGCATAGCGCCTCAAGTTGCAGCCACAGAGTACATAGTGCGGCACCGGGAGCACTCGGGCGTGATGCCCCCGACATGACAACACACAACGCTCGGGACAGGGGCCATTCATCCATCCATCCGCAGCTTGGATTTCCATATTGATACAAATGTAGCATAATTTGACAGCTGCGGTCAAGTCGGAGTCTTCTTTCAGTTTTTTAGTCTTACGATCGCTCATGGGCTATTTTTAGTCACCGTTCGCAGTGCCCCCAGCTTCAGTCCAGTCCCAGTACGCGGTCCAGTCTCTTTCCCAGACTCGGAGCGAGGGCAACCTTGGGAGCGTATTAAGATTAAGCTAAAGCAAACGCCGTGTTTAACATTCTGCCTTAAACACTTCTCGGCTTTGTTGGCCCAACAGCTGTATTGACATCTAGACCCATATTTGTGCGAACGGCAGCAAAGCGAAGCTGCAAATTATTTACCCACCGATCGGCCGAGCTGGGCGCGTCAAGTTGTCTGACTTTGAGTCTCGATCCGACGCTGACAGACACGTCCCGGCACTTGACCGGTCGCCGAGATGCCATGGTCATGCTGGGGCCTCTGAATTGGCCAAGGGAAAGGGCTGGAGATGGAAGCCCAAACTCTGTCTAGAGCGGAACGGAACGGAACGGACCTAAATGCTATCACGTCCCTTGTGGGCAATCAGCGCCCATCGGCTCAGCCATTATTATAATTATTAAAAATTATTAAGCGCGCGTAATTATTTAAATGAAAAGAGGGCCAGTCTGCTCTGCTCTGCAACCTGGCAACATGGCAACGCCTCTCGCCCGGCAAGGACCCATTTCCGCAGCTCAGTTCACGTGCGCCTTCTGTGGACCCAGCGTAATTAGCACCCTGAGGCAATTCTGCTGCGAGTCCAGCGATCCCATCCGCTGACACACTTCAAGCTGAAAACGTCATGAGTCAGGCGCCGTAAGAACACGAACACGACTATTGAGCAGCCAGTTAAAAGATATATTCCTATACAGTAAACTCTTTCGATTGTGTGTCCAAAAAAAAATCATAAAAATTGGCTAATGGCAATGCGTTGGCTTTTTAATTGACGCCTTTTGAATAGCACGCGCCGCATCGTTTTTGCTTTTTTTTGCATTTCATTTCGTGAATTTCGTGGAGTTCGTGGATTTCGTGGATTTTGTTTAGAGGTTTAGATGTATTCTGTATTCTATTTTAATGGCCAAACATTATCGAAACCGGTCCGGGGTTAGCGGCTTGCGCTCTTCCCCAGTCGCGCTGCCTTAAGGAAAGTGACACGAATATCTTGTGATGTGAGCCGGCCAACCGGCTGGTTACATAAAGAGCATATCGTGGACAATTCGGAGCACACGTAGATGTCGGTCAATATATCAGCGGGTAAATAATTAAAATATGTAAAAAAAACAAAAACAAAAACAAAGGCAAGGCAGATGTAAATTTCCGAACCCCACTTGGGTTTTCTTTCAGCTGAAACCGAATCGAATGAAATTTTGGGCAAATATTAACTCAATTCAAACCGGCTTCGAGTAGCTCGATAGGAGCGAAGAAACACTGCCTCGAAGAAATCTCCAAATTCAACATTTAAATTTTAATGCAAACAAAAATAGAAATGATAACATTCTCCACGGTCCCCCAACCCCCTTCCACAAACGTTGACCATGGGCTCATGCATATTATAATATTCTTCGCAGCCAAACTTAGACTAAGACCCGTCCCACTAATACTCGTAATTTATGCAAATCTCGACCTAATCATTTCAGCATCGGGCATCAGCACGGAAGAGAGATCAATCATCTTGCAGGAACACAATCGCCTCCGGCAGCTCGTGGCCACCGGACGGTACCCGGGCCAGCCAGGAGCGGAGAACATGCGTGAGATTGTGTGGGACGAGGAGCTGGCTGCTAGAGCACAAAAATGGGCCGATAACTGTCAGTTCCGTCACGATCCGCATCGCACAATAAGTAAGTTGTCTGCTCTATACGAATATGCCCCCCCTCTCCACCTCATCTCTTTACCCACACACACCTGAACTCGAGGAGATGGAACCCAACCCAATCCAACCCTTTTCCGCATGCCATAAGGGGTGGTTGGAAATGGTAATGGCGGACAAAGAATCATTTTGATTGATTCTGCCTAAAGATACAATATCTCTGTCCGATAATAAGCCTAGTTAGTAAGATTCTTCATCTTTTTCATACTCTGCCTGCACGTTGCGCTTTTAAAACACTAAAACTAACCCCGATCAAGCCTCAGCACCTGCATCCCCCGCATCCATATTATCTGTTCTATTGAACTCGAGACTAATCTGTTTCTTTGTGTACCGACAGATCGCTTCACTATGGGCCAGAATTTGGCCATAATCTGGAGCACGGCACCGCTGGACGCGGACGATGGCGACTTCCCCTCTCGCATCCAGAGCTGGTTCAACGAGGTGCAGAAGTACTCCTTCGGCGATGCCTGGTCCCCCAAAACGGGCCACTACTCGCAGCTCGTGTGGGGCGAGACGAGCCTCGTGGGCTGCGGCTATGCGGAGTACAAGGATGCCAGCAAATACAACAAGCTCTACGTATGCAACTATGGGCCAGGGTGAGTGTGAAGATCCATTCCATGGGGCTACTAGATGTTCTAATGGCATTTGATTTCTTCTTGCAGTGGCAATGTGGTGGGTTTCAATCCGTATGAGGTGGGTAAGCCCGCCTGCTCTACCTACGGCATGAAGCCCTCGTCCAAGTACCAGGGTCTGTGCGCAGCACCGGGAGCATCGCCGGCGGCGAGCAACAGCGTCTACGGAGGCAACACCATTGAAACGTATGAGTACAGCAACGGCGGCAATAGCAACAGCAACGGCAGCCCAAAACACAATAACAACCAGCCGACTAACAACATTAACAAGAGCCAACCCACCTACAACCTCAACCGATTCTACAATAATCCCAAACACCCCTCTGCCAACCCCCTGGCCACCTATCCCACCCACCCACAGGCAGCGGCGGCAGCGACGTCCGGCGGCAGCTCGTTTGGCACCGCCACGCGCGGCGGCAGCCACGCCTACACCACTGAGGCCAATCAGCGGCAGCGCCAGCCGGAGCTACCGGCGTACCAGTCCGGCCGCTACAAGCATAAGCTGGAGGCGTACCGCCCCTCAGCGGCCGAGTTTGAGAAGTCCGTACACAAGCATACCATTCTACGCACCTATATAGAGCAGGCTCCCAACCAGGCAGCGGCGCAGGCGGAGGCACAACCGGAGGTGGAAGTCGAGCAGGAGCAGACGGTGGCAGCAGCACCCAGCACACGGAAGCCAAGCCGCGGCTGGAGCCTCTTGACGTGGCGTGGCTGAAGATAGCCAGGGAGAAGAATGTCCCCCCACCATCGTATGCCGCACAATGTATTAGGCCCGCGCCTCCCCATCCCATTAATAGCTACTATGTAGTGCCATTAGAAAACCACTTAACCACCATCATCGATTCTGACACCCCACACACACCACACCACACCACCTATCGCCCCCTAGCCCTAGCCAATTGTAGGTTCTTATTTAAACATCTACTCTTTGTCCCACAATCACAATCAGAGTCACAGTCACAGTCACAGTCTAGACAACTGCCATACGACACAATCCCAATGCCTAGTGCTGTAATTGCTTGTGTAAATTATTTACTATATACTGAAAATTGAACGAATTTTGGCGGAAGAGGAGAAGAAGGTCGGTCGACTCACCCAGACGAATGTTTGTATCAAATGTTTGCTACCCACTAAGCTGTCATTCTGTTAACCAATCGATCGGCATTCAGCATCAATCAGCTAGTTCTAGTATTGTGTTCAAGCAAATAAAAACAAGAAAATTGATTTGTAAAATAAAACTTGGATGGATTTTCATTATTGAGCGCTACCTACCAGACAAAGTCTGTTTGAATTGTTGTCAATCCAAAGCTGATTGCTACAACATTTTAGCTCGTAAGAGTTTCAAGTTCAACTTAAGAGCAGTGCTAAAGAGTGCAGGTACAGTTTGGCAGCAAAGAGAGCGTCGCTTTAACTGCGCATGCGCTAGCGCTGAATGCTCCGCTGAATGGGAATGCTCCCCTGAGAGCTCACAGCTGGCATGTGTGTGTGTGGTGGAGTGTGGACGAGGGGTATGCGGCACCCTTTAGCTGGTGCGACAAGTGCAGCAAGACCCATACGCACAATTAAAGCGACTGTTTGCCTGATGACAAAAGAGCAAAGCAAAGCAAAGCAAAGCAGAGAAAAGCAGTGCGGTGGAGGAGGAGCAGAAGCGGAGCAACAATCCAAATGTTGCTAATGAGCCTCAATAGCAATTGTATCTAATTTGTGTGCGCTGCCTGCGGAATTCAGCACATTTGTACGTGTGGGTGTGTGTGTGCTTGTGTGCTGGGAATCCTTGCACCAGCTCAAGGTCGTCCATGCCATGTCGTTGTGTCGGTATCAGGTGCGCTCACGTCTTCCCTGCCAGCTGAGTGCACAGGTGGAACCTTGGAAAAGTTTCCATTCAGATAGCTTCTACCCTCTGGCCACAGCCCGCCCTTGCTGCCAGCTGAATGTTACCAAAGTGCTTTTTGATAAGCATCCACAGAAGGGCAATCAAAGCTGTGACTTTCACTGCACGCTTATCAGCCATGAGGCGACAGTGCTTCCGCTTTTAATTGTTCCGTTTGCCAGCACCCCTTAGCTCTGTCCACAATACACATCCCCACACACATTCAGATACATTGAGTGTCAATTTCGGTTGTGACATGGAATTAAGATAGGCAAATATTGCTGTCAATTGTTGGGCGGCCTCTATGACTGCCATAAAGTTGTACACTTGGAGAAAAAACCCTACCAAATAGGAGGGTTAGTTAGCTACTTAATATTATTTCCTAGCATTATTTTAAGAGCGATTAAAGGAATGTATAAGTATATGTGTGTATAAAATGTATAATATACTTTTAGGAACTGCAATTTAGTTTTTATTCCATTTGAAAATTCTCGCTCGATTTGTATCTCTTAGTGTAGGCATCTGTAAAAAGGGCGAACCTGCAGTTATGTTTATGTTCTATGTCGCAATATGCTTTATTTATCTCTGCGCACACACAATAGTCCTTGTATTGTATGGTGGGGGGGTGGCCTGAAAGGTCCTGGGAGCTTTTCCGCCCGCTGCATACGCACTCCATCATCTCGGCCCACTCACGGAGCCTGGCAGCGTGAAATTAACTGACAGAGTCCGCTGTGTCTCTGTCTCACCCCTGCCCCTGTCCAGACCAGTCCAGGGTCACTTTTTATTTATACCCAGCCATACATTTAAATATGACGCAGGCCCCTGAGAGGCTGCAAGTGTCGTTTACTGTCAGGCCAAGAAGATGGCTTTTGGTTCGGATTCTGATTCTGATTCTGACTCTGACTCTGAGTCGGACTTCGCGCTTGTCCAGCCAGATTTATAGCAATGCCCTGTACATATGTATGTACGTATGTATATATGTATTTATACATATAACACAAATGTCAATTTGATGCAGCTGTCACACAGCCGGAAATGCAATCTGTGAGTTAAACGCATGAAAAACCCATTTCCATTTCCATTCGCATTCCCATTCGCATTCACAACGCCTTTGCCATGCCATGCGGCGTTGCAAGAAAAATAAAATTAAATGGCCGCATGTAATTAAGTCGCTTAATGTGCCTCAAATTGCCAACTCGCCCGGAGTCAAAGTCTGTCCGGGGCTTATGAATTTCCGCGCATTAATTTTATTTCCCTTCATTTTCGTACCCTTTATTTCGCCAGTCCTTTGTTGATCCCAACTGTGGCCAACGCTTTCCACTGCCAAGTGTCATCTTTGATTGTTGCCAAGAAAAAAAACAAATATAAATAAAGCGAGTGGAATGGGAGAGCGGGTTTTCCCCTGCAACTTGGGATAATTAGCGGCAAACTGGGGCCCAGAAAGTTGGCTTGCGAAAAGTAACCATTAAGGAATGCCAAAGAAAAGAGTTTGATTACATTATAATTATTTTGTGGGGTTAAAACGGTTTGAATTCTTTGTGGATTTGTGATTTGTTTCACAGCATTGCATAAGAGAAAGGATTAAGGTAGGGCTGTGTTGCATCCCTTATCCGAAGGGATGTCATTTGCTGATCCCTTTTACAGCCAACTTTAACCCCCGATAAGATTGGCGACAATTCTGGCATCCAATTTGAATGGGATTAGGAGCTGCAGCTGCCTCTGGCTGGGAGAGAATCATAAATGCCACGCCCCCATGCGCCAGCAAGGAGGGAGCAGAAATAAAAGCAATTGAAATGAAACAATAAAAATATCCACAAAACTACACAAATATAATGCAATAATAAAATGGAAGCAAAAGAAAAAGCATATATTGGAAAAGTTTTTCAATTTCAGAAAAGCTTTTATTTCACATGCAAAGATCTCACACACTGCCACCTCGAGGCGCCTCCACTGCCCCCCCGCATTCGTAACAGCAGCCCCAGTCGCAGCCTCCTTCCCCCGCCCCTCTATGCAGCACTATCTCCGCTGGGGCGTACGAGTATTTTTTGGTTGGGTAAGGGAAATCCTCACCACACACTCCCTCCCTCCCGTGGCCGCGTAGAAATACAAAATTAGAAAGCCGGGGAAACCCGGCAACAAAACGCAAAATGTAAGCAATAAGCGAAAATGAAATGAAAACTCATGAATGGCATGGCCAACAAGCGAGAAGTCGACGGTGGGCGAAAGCGAAATCAAACCGAAAAAGCATTTTCCGTATATTATTGGTAGCTTTGCCACAAAACTCACCGTATCCATGGCCCAATCCCAGCCATATCCTATTCCCCCAGCCCTACCCGCTTACTCCCTTACCATTTTCATTCCTTTTCCCCATTGGCTTTCGGTTTTTGTTGTATCCTATATGCAGTGGAAAGTGGAATTTTTGCATGCCAACCCGCGACCAGACGCAGTTGGCCATGAAATGGAAAACGAAGGGCAGACTGAGCTGAGCTGAAAATGACCAAAAATCCGCATCGCGGCCAAAATGGAATCAAAAGACCAAAACTCTCGCAGACGAAGCGTGCAACTATGGTGGTGCCTTCAAAACGATCTCTCCTTTATTTATGAACGTCTGTGGTGCTTAAATGCCGTGCTTCCCGTTCAGATTGTGTAAAGAACTCATACCCATACCTATGCCAAAAAAAAAGGTTGCATTCATTCGCTCCTCTACACCATGTAGTGGGTACAGTTGCTCCTACTAGTGGTAGTACCTTGGCAACTCTCATTAAATTCACATACCGCTGGGAAGGGAGAGCCAGGTTGGAAATCATTTTCAATTTTCCATTTGGGGGCCCCCCAAGTTGGCAACATGCGAATAATTCATGCGAAACACTTTGGGCCAGCACAGACATCCACATCAGACATCGACATGGACAATGGCTATTAGCTCAAAACTGTGGCAGGGGCATTGATGGATGCATTGGCTCTGGCCAACTGTTGACTGTGGCGGCACACCCAAAGTGTTGCAACTGGAGGTAGCTTCAGCTACTGGCTTCTCTTTAGAATTTGACTCCTCTGTCCTTGACATCTGACAAAATCTCAAGGCAATCTCCAGCGTTCGCATTCTATGGATTGGATTCCCTTCGAAGTAATTTCGTTGTTGACCAAACCCCCGGGGTTCCAGGAAATTCACTTTTGCCCGTCCATATGGTTGGTGGGAAATATTTATGGGGGTCGCGCAGCGGCGTAATAAAAATCCCTGCATGAATTTGCATATTTTGCCAGCACAAAAGAGGTAAATAAATATAGACCAAAAAAAAAAAGGGAGCGACGTGGGAGAGCTGCGTTCGCTTTTGTTGAACTTTACGCGTCAAATTTTACATAAATCTTTATTTTTTTCTGTGCGTCTGCTAGCAAGTGGAAATATTTGCTTTGAAAAATGTGCTGTACACATACGGCAGTGCGGGGGTTGCGGCTGGTATCGGATGAACTGTCTTTGAATGTGGCATTAGTCGCAGTATCGCCACCAGCACCAGGCAACGCGGCATGGCAAAGCAAACACGAAATGACAGCTTCGAACTGCCGTTAAATCAAACATAAAACCCGCACAGAGCACGGGAGCAACTGCCAGAGAGTCAGAGCCCTATCCTAGCAACGACCACTAAACTGTACAAAGTCGACTTTATGGCCCATCAAAGCTGCACAACAACCTGCCCGCCAATCCCACAGGTTGGCCTGTGTTTGCTGGCCAGATTGGTTGGTTGGGCCAACAGCAACAGCAATCCACTACCCAGTTGTAGCTTCAATTCCAAACTCTATACACGGGGCCTGCTGCTAGTAGTTCCATTTGGCTTGATTGCACAAAATATTGTTGCGGGTGTCCGTTTTCAATCTAAAATGTGTTCATCAAATCTACATAATTCGACCCACGTGGTGGAAGGGGGGGCCAATCAGGTCCCCGGCAATGCCAATCAGCACTCATATTGTTGCTAATCAAAAGGTCAGCCACAGAGCAGCTAACGTAACAGAGTTTACGGCTAGTTCTGTGGCCAGTCCAACCAGCTCATCCGTTGCTCATTTTCAGGACCGCTGCCCAGGACATTCCATCATCCACATTCGCCACACGTAGTCAACGCATTTGTCGTACGTTAATCAGTGTTCAGTCTTGCCTTGATTTTTTCAAGATTTATGATACAGCGGAGTGCAATTTTCAGCCAAGCAAGGGATGTGTTCCTCCTATGACTTTAAGCACTTCCATGTACTACTATATATGCAATGGAAAATCTAACGATTCCCATCAATTAATTGCTTAATCTGACTAAATTGCCCCTGTACAGCTACCACTTGGAGGAGTAGAGGTACTATCTCTGCCACTGCCACGTTCATCATCGTTACAGCCATTTGCACTTGCAAGGGATGGATATCCATATCGAATCCCAACCCTTACAGGGAGCAGAGGAGCAGGGGAGCAGCTCATCCCCCGGTCTCGAATCCACCATTGACTTGTACGAGAAAAACCAATTAAAATGAAAACATGCAACGTGCCATGGAGCAATTTATTGCATATGTATAGTATTGCTGCTGTATGTACTATAGTATGGCTTTTCTCTTGGCCGCACTAGGAGCTCCTGCTACCTACCCCCTTGCTATGCCTTCTGAGGCTTCTGGTCTTTATCCTGTGTGCGCATCAATGACTCATTAACAGGGGAGGGAGCGGGCAGATCTGTCGATAAAGTATTCCACACATATGTACGTCCATGTTGATTCGTTTAATGCAACCAATTCAGTCAAAATCAACCAGCTCCTACGCTCAGACACTTTATACCGATATATGGTATATATGTATATATAGATTGCATATTTGTTTTATTGCTAAATACCATGGTTTCTTGGCTTATTGCTTTTCCCACATGCTCGAAGGCGCCCCATACCCGGGGTGGATGGACGAAGCCACATTTCAAGTTGATTAATTAATTCCTGAATTATGTTCCCTGGCCAGAGGAATGCCTCTGTCTCTACTAATGTATTTTCTTTGGCTTCTTCGACACTGGCAAAAGTGACCAAAAGCCGCCTGTCTGTTGTTTGCTGTTTGTAGTTGCTTGTGGCCAGAGGGAAAGCATTATCATAGCATTAATTGCTTGTTTACCTAGTGTTTGCCGTAGTTGTGGCCGGACCTTTTACTCCCAGTTGCTCTCAGTTTATTGAGACCTTCACCTAACTTGTTGAACAGCAAATAATTTCATTGCTCCAAAGTTGTGCCTGCTGTTGCGCCCTGCCCCGCCCGGCCGCAAGTCTGCAGCGGATGTTGCAAATGCCAGAACAACGGCCAAGATACAGCCTCGAAGGCCCAGCCAGGCGGCAAGCAAACTTTTGTGGCTGCCTCACTGCACTTGTGTCTGTCTGGCTGTGTGTCTGTCTATGTTGGGGCTCAATTGAAAAAGTGACACATGTGCCGCATTTGTTGTTTCGCTTCTTGTTCGTGTGCATTGGCGTAATTAATTTGAAGCGGCGCCACAAACGGATGCGCCTCAGTACCATGCCTCAGCCCCATATGCTAATTGTGCGCATCCGTTTCCGCCCATGGAAAATGTTTCAAAGTGCCCCCAAAATGTACGTTTTCGTTGTGGCATGTCAATTAGAAAATGTGACAAAATAACCGAAGAAAGGAAAAGAAAACCCCAGGGGAAACTGGAATCCATCTTTAATAATACCATTTTTCAGTGCGCACTCAAGCTGCTTTATGGCTACAAATATTTGCATTATTTCTCAATTTGCCGGGCACACGTTTATATTGCAACCATTTCGCACAGCTGACACACACACACACACACACACACAGGCTCTGGCAGGGACACAGTTCTCCATCCCTCCCCCTGCGGCACTTGCACGTCCCTCTGTTGTCACTGGGCGCGGCAGCTGTTTAAAATTCAATAAAAAAAAAGAGAAGAGAATAATAATAAAAAATATTCCAGCGCATGTAAATTGTGCCTAATAAAAGTCTTATTGAATTTACAATATGCCTCTGGGGCAGACGGCATTATTTATACGGAATCCTACACATATGGAGAAGCATCCTCCATTGTGCTTTTGGTCTTCTGTTTATTTTAATGATTTTGATTTCAAATACCAAATTATTTCTTACTTTAAAGTGGAACATCTTTGGTGAAATTATCAATGCAATTTAGTTCATTGGAAAGCTTAAAGTAATTATTTGACAATAACTATTTTACAAGTATTTAGTATAGCATAGAATACCATAATTGATTCAGCTTATGGTTGATTGAGGACAAAAATTGTATTAGGATTCTACATACATATACAGCTGCAAACATTGGGTATCTGATTTCATGGGTATTTGTCTTAAGTTTCTGGATTTTTTTTTCAGTGTTCTTTTAGCTTATATTGTAGGCTTTCTAAAAAGGTATCACTTGTCCACTTTTGAAAGACTGGAAGTGTCTGGAAAACACTTTTGAAAGTGATGAGATGCGGTACTAGTACTTCAATGTTATAGCTGTATGTAGATACCTGAATAGCAGACTCACAAGTAGCAAACCAAACTTTTTTAGTTTTCAAAATACAATACTGAGTTGTGCTTTATATTAGGTTTATTCCATTTCCATTTCACCAACTCAATGCATATTTTTTAAAAAATGTTGAATCCGTTTCATTGGGGCTTGGCTTTGGGGCATTCATAGAATATATCGATTTGACTACTGTTGCTGATTCTTATACTATGTATAACCTGTGTGAGCAACGTACACTTGTGTACATATGTACATAGATAAGTAGGAGTGTGTGTATATATATGTGTGTTGAACAGAGTGCTCAAGTGCACACACACACACACTCGTAATCGCTGTGTATTGGAAGTTGATTTGTCATGCACGTAGCGTTTGTCACATCAACAGCAACACTCACAAATACACTCACAGCTAAAGCATACAAGAGAGAGGCAGAGAAAGAGAGAGTGAGAGAGCGTGATGTACGAGTATGCATTGGCAATTGTCACTTTTGTTGACTGACATTGACGTGAAATGTTTTTTCATAAACTACGCTACGGAATTTGTGAGCCCCGGGCTCTCCTCTATCTATGCGGATGTGTGGTCTGGCATTGCAAATTCCATTGCCCCAAAAAAACACAAAAAACAAAAAAAATGTGCGCTTTCTTCAACTTAATGAAAAAGTTTTTATTGCCACGTCACACAGACACACACACAAACATATACCTACGTATGAGTGTGAGTGTAAGTAAGGGACATTCAGGAGCGTAAACTATGAGGGATGGCTCAGACCGGGTCGCATAATAAATGAAGCGCCAAGAGGCGTGGCGAGGGTCAGGGAATCCGAGCCGAAGGCCCCCCAGGAGATTGATGACACTCTTCAAACTCGTTCGGCGAGAGCATCAGCAGCCCAGGGCTTTCAGTTTCAATTAAAAGCACAAGAGCCTCAAATCAAGCTCCGATGACGCCTCGCCACTCGAAGAGCCTCAGCCCAGCCCAGAGCAGACCCCAAGGAGCCGCCAAGTACTCGCATTACTCATACGTTATAAACACATTAAAGGATATGGCTCTGTCGGCCGCATAAAATCTAAACAATAATTACACATGCGACCAGCATGGGGCGGGGGCAGGGGCACGACCAGGCCAGGGCACAACCTCAGTGCAGTTCAACAGACAAACAGACAGACACATATGCTTCGACGATGGCTCCCGAGAGAGTTCGAGTGGGTCCAAGTCTCTCCTACTCTCTGCCTGTGTCCGTGCCCAAGCTCGTTGGCCATAAACGTAAGTGAATTAACCATTCAACTAACATTACGGCCATTAAATCATTTTTGTGTGCCCTGCGAGCGGATGTCGGCCGAAAGGCAAAGGCAAAGGCAAAGGGAACCCAACCGAACCCCAGGAAAGGAAGCTACCGGATTGAGGCGTGTGCGTCTGCCAGGAGGACAGCTGCATACTTTTGGGGGGGTCGTCCCTTTGCACAAACACAATAAGAACATGTAAACTAATTTGATGTGCCTGCCTCACCTTTCCCCGCCACCAGCGCCCCGGCTCCAGCCATTGTGCGTGTGCCCTGCAATTGGAATTTGAACTACAAAGTGCGTGGAGCCGCAGCAATTTGATGAGTGGTTGGGCCCACTCGCGCAAACGACGGGCAACGGATGGGCAAAGGAGGGGCAAAGGATGGGCGTGGTGAAAAAGTGTTCACAGCGGTGCAATAAATAGCGCCCAGCACGCGATGCCCGGGCCCCCCCGCCGGCGACGAGCGAACGCAAACACCTCGCCACAAGGGTGCGCCCGGCCAAGTGCAATGGCATCTGGCAGTGCTGGTAGGGTGGTGGGGTGGGGCGTAACTACCCAGCAGCAGCGGGGGGCATTAACAAGGCGTCAAAAGGTGCGATTAAGTCGAGCGAAGCACCGCACCACAAAAGACGAGCGGGCGAACGCGCAAAATCAATTTATGACTCACGCACACAGGGGCTGTGATGCCGAGGGGGGTGCGGTGGCCAGGTGGTATCGGTGTGAACAGTTTAGTTCCACCATGTGCTGATTTGATTTGCGAACAATGGAACTAAGTAGGTTGATATGTGTTTAATGCGTTGCCAAGCGTACAATTCAGTTGTGGGTATTCCACAGGGAATTATGTGGAACTATGATATTAGTGACTCAAATTGAGTTTATTTATATTTATTTTGCAATCAACGAGTACTTCTAGATCGATGAATCTGTTGTTAGCCTCGTTTTTAAGGGCTATAACACTGAAAAGACTTTTGAAAAACTAAACCTTTTCCTTCACCTATACAGAGCAAGAGCAAAAATAATCTTTCAAATTATAAATTCGCGCACAATTAAAGTTTGAATACATTTTTGAACAAATACTTAGTAAAAAATCTTTTAAAAATAAGTTAAATATGGTTACTCCATGACTCCATTCAGAGAGACCCCCACCCGAATGACACTTATCTGACAGGAAACATAAACAAGAGGCCATCAAACTGTGACTGTCAGCAGTCGCTGCCACAAGGCTATCCGAAAGTTCATATTTTTTTGTAGCTTGCCACATTTTATTTGCGTATCTGCTACAAGGGGGGCAGACACAACGCTATCTTTATGTGCCAAGGAGGTGAAATAAATACCTTAACGAGCAGCGAGTGAGCGGCGTTGAAATGAGCCGTAAAAGCAATCAATTTGCCATGTGTTTTGTGCTGGCATCTCTCAACGGCGCGGCGGTGGTGGCAAATGAAAATGCAAATGGGCACGCAATCAAATAGGGTATTGTGCGGGGGCAGGTTGCAGGCAGAAAGCACCAGAAGAATTTCCACAGATTTATTTGCATTCGCTTTGGCTCACTCTCCACCCCGGAACAAGGTCTGAGCACGGGCTGTGCGTGAGCAAACAATTATGGGGGTGGGGGTGCAAGAGACTAAATCAAAATCCTGGCGGGCTCCTTTGATAACACTCCTCTTCTTCTCTCTGATAAATACGATATGTAATTGCAAATATTTATTTGTGCGCACGTATGACAAAATAAATACAAGGCCTCCACTCCACTCCAGTCCACCCTCCCTCCCACACAGGGATGTGAAAAATAAATACAAAAAAAATGAAACCAGCTTGACGCTGGAGTACCCCGTACCGAAGCCGGTCCAGAACGTGACGCTGTCAACGCTTGTAATTTTTAATGGCAACTCTTGGAATTTATGACTCAATACTCCCCCACGCCACCCCCACATATATAACAGGGAGCGAGGAGAGGGTTTGGGGGCTGGCAGAACTCCGGCTGGTGGCAACTCTGCAAAAAAGGGCAATTGAAAGTGCAAAAATATTGGCCACGGTCCCCAGTGATGAGGTCGCTGCACTCCAGGCCCGGGTCAAGCAGCCAGCATCCAACCCCCACAGGGTGCCACAGCATATGCAAAAATAACGCAACTGGGGAGCAAAACCCCCACCCTCAATGTTTTGAATGTGTTTGGATTGGCAAAAATTAGTTCGAGGGGTGCATAAATTTATGAAAATTCTGTTACAGGGTGCGAGGAGGGTGCGACGCTCGACTGGGGGGGTTGCTTGAATTTGTTATTTAAGTGGCATATGTACGTATGTTCGTATAAATGTTGAATTTTTAATTGATTCCAGCAGACTCCAGCATGGAGTGGAGGGTGCAGCTCTTTTTCAATTACAGCTCATCATGCGCCAACGGGGCGTATGAGTGCTAATAAGTGTTATGAGGCAGGAGTGGGTAGCGTTTGAGGCCAGGTACGAGTATGCTAACAATATATTTCAGTAGTCATATCAAATATATATACGTCTCACTAGTAGCCTCATATGATAGTTAGTAGCCTTGCTCTGAGGGGGAATTGTAGTGAATGGAAAGACAAGAGTGTAACTTCAGGTCTTGGTCCGTGCCAGCTACCAGCTTGTGGATTCAGATTGGTACTGGTACTGGGGTAGCTGAGCCAAACGTCAGCAGCTCCAAGGGGAACATCAGTTGGGGGGAATGCTTTCATCTTGGTTAAGACTTCCAAGAATTGTAAGGATTATGCTTGAATTTAAATCATTTTTTTGGGCTTGTATCATGTATGGCAGTGTCCATAATGTTAGCTTCAGCTGAATGATTATTTGGATTCAACAAAACTTTCCACTTATCCTTAGTTTCTTTCCATTAAATTGAGCTATAAGCTAAGCCATTCGGCACAGTGGCAGTGTCAGCCATAACTGTGCCACAAATCGTGAACAAAACTAGCTGAACACCGGCATTTACGTAGCCTCGTAGCGAGAACAAATGTAGCCAAAGGTTAGGGTTAGGGAGTCAAACGTGCGCATTCCACACGACCGTGAACTGGCTGCCAGAGCAACAGGAACTTTTTGGGGAATCTTGGAAGTTTGTTTGCGCACTGAATGGGATGGGTGGCTTAGCTTGTTCTGGCTTAATGGCCAACCCATTTCAGGCACCCCACCACCCACACACTCACCTGGTTGGGCTGCCTAATTGTGGCCAGGATTTCGGTTTTAGTTTTGCGAGCCAGGTATATTCTCATGCTCTTTTGGACATTGGATGTGGTGGCTTTGCTTTGGGCATTGGCTTTGTCACGGGCTTTGCAGTCTGTCCGGCGATGAGGGGCCTTTTAGTTTGCGTTCATATGTTAATATGTGAGCCAAAGGTTGCTGCCACCCATTGTTTGGCTCTAATTAAAAGCCGCACACACATGTCCCCATGCCCCCCATGCTGGTGGTGCTCTCGGGTTACAATTTAACACTGTCACGCATCGTTTCGTGCCACTTTTGGCCAAAAGGCGAAGAAGGTAAAGGCAAGGCCTAATCACCGAAATGGGTCTACTCGTACGCACGCCCGCCTGGCCCGGCCAAGAGTTACAATTAGTCTAATGAAAGCGGCATCAGACTGCGTAATTTTGTGGCCAATTTTGCATTTGGGCTCCGTCTGAGATCTCTTCTCTGGCAATGTCTTTGTTTGTTTGTTTGCTGGTTGGTTTGTTTGTTTTATGCGTGCATTTGCCTTTTGCCAATTAAAATAAATTATAATCCAATTTATCCGCAAAAAGGACAAACGAATTAATTCTACACTCTCGAAGAACTTTATACAATTACCCTTAGATTTATAGCATTGCAGACAGGGACAGGAACAGGGATAAGGCCAGGGGCAGGGATAGGAATAGAGAGAGGGCCGGGGACAGTGGCAACAAAGTCACGAGTCGCGAATTGCGAGTTGGGATGCTTCATTGTCTATGGGGGAAGTAGTAGATTCATTTGCTTAAAATGCGAATTGTAAAGTATAATGAAAAGCCTTCATCCTTCGATGGGATGTCGCTGACAGACAGACAGGACTGATGTCTGATGTCTGTCTGGGCATTTCCCCTTTTGTTCGGTTCGCCTTTTTTTTCATTCATTCTGTTTGCTTTGCTGCCATTGCCGGGCTAAAACGATTTTTCCTTTTCCCACTGGCATCCCGCATCGACCAGAGCTGGGGATCCATTGATGTCGAAAGCATTTTGACGGATGAAAAGTTTAATGCGCCCCACGGGGAATTTCTCCGTCTGCTCTAACCATAAACCGAACGATTTAAGAGCTCAAAGTCGAAGTCCAAAAAAAAAAGTTAACCTGGAAATTAGTAGCCAACGCACGGCTCTTGGCCTCAATGAGCTGGAGGGCAAGGAACTCAGTGTTCG
The DNA here is from genome assembly GCA_009664405.1 of Drosophila bifasciata. Lineage (NCBI taxonomy): Eukaryota > Metazoa > Arthropoda > Insecta > Diptera > Drosophilidae > Drosophila > Drosophila bifasciata. The sequence goes on from CM019044.1 coordinate 5,390,765, forward strand.
AATTTAATTAAAGTTTGACTATGAACATGGAACAACTGGCTATGCATTGAAGAGTGCAGCTCTAAATTTAGTTAGCCATTAAAATAATCCAAAATATATAATGGGAATCAAACTATGGGCTACCTGTAAGCCATACACGTGAACAATACGAATCTAGATTGAATCTTGGTACACAAAAGCATTTCATACCTGCTGAATGGTATTGCCTATGATGTATAGAAGTGATGATTAGTACCTACAATGTAAATATCTTTAAAAGAACATGTGTTAAGAACATGTTTATCTGTAGTCGGAGGAGTCCCCTATACTTGTGGGGTATAAAAAACCACCTTATCTCACCCAAAGGAAGACAGAGATAGATGGCCGCGACTCGTTCGACTAGACTATTAATCAGCATTAAGAAAACATATTCTTTATGAGGTTGAAAGCATTTCCATGGGTCTATTCCCAAATATCTAAACATCCCAATGAAAAGAAGAATGTTTCCTTATAATTTTTTAGCATATTAAATGAAAAATATCGTGTTACCTTTCTGGAGACAATTCCTCTAATGGTTGGAACAGCTAACGGGTACAAAACTATTTATCCTCCCCATTGGCTAATATCCTCGCTGACAATGAGCCGAATTCATGTGGCAACTACCTGTGGATATACCCTCCCTACCCGGCCGACCCTTTTTCCTTGGCCTGCTGCAGTGCTGCAAATTGGAAAATAACTTTGGCCGACAGAAACTGGTCCTGGTGTTTGGATTTGGGCCTGCCCCTTGCAGTTGCACTCTGCAGAGCTCTGTGGGGCTGTGTGCGTGTCTGTTTTAATTAGTGAATGGAGGGGTGGGGAGAGGAGAGCATTGAGTGTCTGCTAATTGTGGGTATCCCCACAGCCAGGATATGGGCACGCTGCATACCCTTTGATTTGACGACTGTGTGTGGAGTGTGTGGCAGTTGTAATTAGTGATAATGGCAATTAAAACGGAGAAAAGTTCCATCAACAAATGTCGGACAGCCTCATTGGGCTGTCAATCCCAGTCCGGTGTCTGTTTGAGTTCCCATTTCCCCCGCCCCCACTCTATTTATAATTTAATGGCGAATCTTTAAAGCTTGCAAATTCCGCTCTGGCGGCAAACTTTTGAGCGTTGACAGCTCCGGCACATCAGTCGGCAAAAAGTCGTCTCTCTGCCACTGCCAGGCTCTGCAGCTCCGAGGCTTCGACTCTAAAGTGGTAAAAACTTTTGCGGTGATAAGCGTCGAGCAACTCTGACACTGGGGGCTGGGGCTAGGGGTTGGGGTTGCCTGTCTCGGGTCGGGTCGGATGGTGCCACTCGCTGGTGTTGGTATTGGTGTCCGTGTTGCTGGTGGGGATGGTGCTGGTGATGGCAATGGCGATGGCTTGTGGCATCGCATGAAAGTATGCAACAGTTTTTTCAGCTTCCGCATCATGGCCAACTTGTTACTGCAGCCACAAGGAAGTCAAGATTATGTCTGCCCCCGCTGTACCTGCTGTCCCCCACTCTGCCGGTGCTGCTGTTGCTTCTGTTTTGTGGGTGTTGATGCCACATTGTTGCTGGGCTCTGTTGCCTTTTGCATCTGTTTTTGTCGTCATATCAGTTCTCGTCTGAATAGACACGTTATCTATACACAATATGGCTTAAAGTGAGCCCGACAGGGCCATCGAGGTGTAAGCTGGTCTGGCAAGCACTGGCACTGGCACTGCACGTTTTGAATGATACTCTCGGCCTCAGTCTCGGTCTCATCTTCAACTGAACTCGTTAGCCTGCTCAGCACACAATGTCGTGCATTTCTTTGTGTTTTTTCCAGTCCCTGCCTCTGCCTCCGCCTCTGACTCTGCCCTTTCCACTGACTCTGTCTCAGACGTGCCATTGTGTTCACACAAGCTCTTTGCCCCAGCACTACACACACACACACACACACATACGTAGTCATGTGCTGGCAACTTTTGGCCGCTTGAGTTTTGGCAGCAATTATCAAGTGCCAAATGCAGGACAGAAATACCAGCGACTGCTCGTTAGCCACACTTTGTCTCTCCATAGTCACAGTCTCCTCTACTCCTACTCCCACTCGTATGCAGATTAATCAACTGAAATAAATCTAAATGAACGCAGGGCAACGCAATTCAATTGAAACTCTCATTTCAACAACATTTTGCTATAAGTTTTGCCCTGGCTGCGTAACAATGGGCCATATTTTATAGCCAAATAGCTGTCCACCTGTACAGTAGGCACCACTGAGATACCTCTTTACCCCTTTAAACCACATAAATTGAATTCGTTCGACAGGCCGCCTCGACACGGCTGCACTCGTTCGCCTATTTGCCTCGGAGGGGCACTGACTCATGTATCTATATCTACACTTTGGGGAAATTGAAACAAGTTCAGCTCTTAACATGCAGGGGGAATGTTGCCTAAACACTGTACCCCAAAGGAACTCTTTTCCACACAATCATTGCTCGAACAACAGAGATTATTCGTGCTAAGTTCTGATCTTATGCTAGTAAATTTCTTGCAGTGTATTACCCTTGCCACTGTTTGAAATTCTGTAGCAAAAGTTGAAGTTCAGCATTGCACTTTATTTCATTGGACGACACTCGGAATCGGCATAAATAATTCATGCTTGATAAATTAAACAATATACTAAGCAGCCATTTGTTATGCATAAAGTATACGCCATGTGCGCCAGACTGTAACACACACCCGCCACACATACACACCACCCGCACATCCACACAGACAAGAGGCAGATACAGAGGAGGAGAGCAGGCTGTCGTTGCAATAAGCGACAATTGCAACGCCTGCAAGGCCCAAAGCGGAAACGGAAACGTGCATAGTGCATGCCATTTGCACAAATATGGCAAGGGGGTTAGCAGAGAGTGCCAGAGAGGGAACGGATGGTAAAGACTACCACTATGCATTGTCTGTGAACAATTTGTTGTTGTGATGGCCGCTTATTTATGGCTGTTTAGAATAAGTCCCACTCTAAAGAGGCCTCCCCCCACATTAAGTGATGGCTGGGCATTGTCGTCCATTCAGTGTTGCAAGTATAAGGGTTGAGCTTAAAGGTTGAAAAATACTGTAATGCAGCAACTGTCCCAACTGAGACAATCCATAGCCATGCCGGGTCCCCTGGGTAACCGGATTCCTAATAACCTAACCTTGACAATTACTCATAATCACTGCTGCTGCTGATGGCACTTACCACTGCCCGGGGGCAAACGTGCCGCAGTGCAAACACAACTGTAATTATGTAATGAATAAAAGCCACATTACCGTTGCAACGCAAGCGACGTGTGGGTAGAGAGCAGAGTGAGGGGGAGCCTGGACCCTAAATGACGCCGCCTGACGTCGTGTGTCGCTCTTTTGCAAATGCCTAGGCGACAGATACTGTAATTGAAATGAAAATTACTGCAGTTGGCACAACGAACCCGTACAGGATGGCCGTGACACCGCCCCGTCCCCTGTGTGCGACATAGGGCGCACATAATTACGTATACGTCATGTGTTACAAGGGAGAATAATTTAAGCTGATATGTTGGCTAAAGCTTGGTAATATTACGTTAACGGCGAAAGGGAACAAAGTAGCCAAACCCACAAACACTTTTACAAAAACCACACACACACACACACACACACAGCACACACATGCACACTCGTGCCAAGCAATTTACTTGCGCTTTGTTGTGCAGCAAGCGGAAGATTTTAATGATGCCACACCGTACTGGCACTGCCACTGCCACTGGTTCCTGGCACTGTTACGGCATTTGGCATTTCCGGCAGCCACTGATGATGAGAAGCCATTGCTTGATTTAAATTAATTACTGCTAAATATTTGCCTTTGCCTTTGCCGCGCACTTGACGCAGTCCAACGAAAGTCAGTGGGCAAATTGGCTATCCCCTCCCACCCAGCCACCATGTGATGTGTTGATGGGGTGAAGAAGTAGTGCTGAATATCGATACACGCTGTTCGGACTGACTACAACTAGCAGCCAACAAAAGTCAGACGTCATAACAGACGCCCAAGGAACAAGACAAACAGCATTTAATTTAATTTACTCAGCGAACCAGCCAGGATGTAGACATCGTTCCCCACGGTGTGTTCGTGTCTGCGGGCAAGTATCAGGGATTAAGTGCCATGGAATTTAATGCAATTTAAAACGACTCAATATTCTGTGACTCTGCACATACAATGGATGGATTTTCTGTCTGCCATTCAGCAATAATAAAGCAAAATCGTAGGAACTGCATCTGCATCCTTTTGCTGGCTGCTGTCAGAAACTTCTGCCGTTTTGCTTTAAGGATTTTTCCACACATATTCTTAATTAATGATAAATATATAAGCAGTGACCACGAATTGCTGCTCAGTGTAGCTTGATTGAGCTGTCAAGAGCCCAAAAAACAATACACTTTTAATATTTGAATACCCCCATTTCGAACGATCATTTCCTCATGGAGGGTCCAAGCGATTCTTCCGACTCGCTGGCTCAGAGCCTCCAGACTGAGTTCGTAGAGCGACTTAAGATTGAGTCAAAGTTAGGGCGCCTTAAGGCGCCTACTTTCGGTCCAAGTTTTGGCCAACTGCCTCTGGAATGTGCTGTTTCAGCTGGCCTTCGCCAGACCCCTAGACTTTGCTCCTGTTGCATGCAAAAACTTCAACTTTGCCGTCGAGTTGATCAAATATTTCGGTGTTTGCGCCAAGTTGCAAGTTGCGCCTAGGGGTAGGGATGCTTACAACAGCAAGAAAGAAAATAAATAGTGCAAATAATTTAAAAAGTAAACTCTGGAGTTGTTTGGCTTTGGCTAATTTATTACTTGTCTTCAAAACTGCTGCAAACTGTTGCAATATTGCCGAACTAAATACTGTCTGTCACCTCCCAATGCTGACAATGTCTGTAGTTATCTTTGTTTTAGTTGAACCACCACAATAGGCATAGGATGCCGATGCAAAGCACCTGGATCCACTTGAGGAGGCCCAACAGGCTGACAGTGCGTGGATAGTCGGTGCGCAGAATCCCGAGCACACAGAACAAATTGCGTCTCAAGCCCCGAACACACTGTCCATTCGGTCGGAGAAAGGGAACCAACTAGGCGCAGCGCGAACGTTGAAGTAGAAGCCCGTGGGGCGTGGCACGTTGTCCGGCTGGGCCAGCACACTGGCACCCGCAACATCGTTCGGTCCGTCGCAGTGAAACGGAATGATGTCCTCGTGCAGGATCAATGGCCTTCGGCAGTGGCAGCACTTGGGCAAGGCTTTGTCGTACAGCTGCGGCCACAGGCAGCCCCAGCAGTAGCAGTGACCGCAGATGGTAATGACGGCCCAACGCAGATATTTGGCACACAACCAGCACCTGTATGGCTCCAGCTTTTTCCTTAGACGCTGCATCTGTTGGGCTTTCTTGTATCTACGTAGCTGGGGATTTTCAGTCGATAGGCGGCAGCAGTCCAAGCTAAGATCCACTTGCTGTGTTCCGGATCCGCCAGCCTGCTCAGCATCCATTGTGCTTTCTGCTGCCTTTGCATCGGATGGGTTGATTCCATCAACATTTATCTCAGCCTCTACTTCACGGGGTGCCCCTGCATCAGGCGCTGCCCCGACCTCATTGTGATCGACAGCTTGCTCCATGATTCTCTCTGCTTTTGTAGAATTTTCTTTGTGTTGATTTAAGTTTAACTATATTTACTTGTTGCAACGCTCGAAATGGTTACGTTTAGCCTATGACCAGATTTCTGCCACATCCAATTGAAAGTATTTCCGATAACAGGAGCTAAGTGTACATATAGTAAATGAAAAGGCGATGTGTTAGGGGTAAATATATGCCGAGGTGTTTTTTTTTATTACATTTATACTTTGGGTACTTGATTAATTTCAACTTAAAGACTTAACAAATAGAGGATTTTATAAAGTTTGTCATGAAAATGGAGAATTGCATGAAGATTGTCAAGGGATTGAGAGTTTTCAAGCTGATTGCAGCCGCCATTTCCCTTGGGCAGTGCCTAATATTAAATTTTGCCATTGCACTGGCATAATGCCAATGGCAATTAGACGAAAGCTGTTACGAGCCCTGTCACGGCTCGTAAATTTCGACCTACACACACACACACCATGCACTTGACAGTCTCGTGTAAAAAAAGAATGAAAACTGCGAGAATCGTAGGAAGCAAAAATTCACCAGATGTCTGACATATGTTGGAATAATTTATGCGAACGTTGAACCAGAGAAGTGCAGGGCCAAGCCGCGCTGTCACTCGACTTTGCAACTCCAATTCTGCGGCATTTAAATTCTGACAATTGTCCACACTCACACACTCTACCCGGCCAGCATTGTTTAAACCCTGAAGTTACCAGCCCATCGAGTTGGTGGTTAATTAACCCACATTCGTGATCGTTGTACATAATTAAAAGAAAATAAGTCCCTGGACAAAACCAATAAACCCACAGACAGACAGACAATCATCAATGTGATAATAATAATAATAATAATTAAAGTGAAGCATCTGAATGGAATTAACTACTCGTATCGAGGTTTGGTTTGTTAGTTGCAGTGCTTAAAAGTACCCTCTAATTGTTTATGGTTATAGTTTCATCTACGATCTGTAGTTATGTTTAATTCTTGGAATAAATGGAAATAAATGGAGGGGTGCAGAAATGCGATGCCTGGCAAATGGAAAACTCACCTTTCTGCATGCCCTGCAGCCCCACTTGAATTAAAAAGAGTGAAGTGGGGGAAATATTGTACATTAATTGTGACTTTTTCACATTTTACCGACTGCTGACATTTATCAGGCATTAATAATTACGTGTTAATACGTGAAATATGATTAAAATGTTATCAGCTTACATGAATCACTTTTGCACGCAATTTCTCGCTGCCAGTTGAATTTTTGTAGCCGGACAGGATAGCTTGGAGGAGACAGAGAAAGAGAGAGAGACAGAGCCAGTGGCTCGTGCAAACAACGCCATTTTATTGGCATTCATTTGGCTGGATGACCGCAGAGTGAGACTGGCAGTCGAACAATCAGAATTGCAGTACCATCCAAAGAGAGTGAGGGGCGAGAGTAAGGGTTATGAAGCTGCTGCCTTAGTCAGCCTTTGTTTTGCTAGGGGGTGGGGTGGGAACTCCATTTCAGTGTCATACACTGCGTATACGCAATAAAGTGCGCAAAAGTGCGCGGTAGAAACGACAGAGGGAACCAAGGAATAACCGCGTGCGCTGCCCATTAAATGCAACAATAAATTCGGAAGTTCACTCCAGCCCGCGGACTGCCATGGAATTTCCGAAAATTTAATTAGTTGGCATTTAATGTTAAACATTTTCAGTGTCCTTCTTGCCAGTTGCCAGCACCGTCTGTGTGCGCGGCTGTCATTTTATTTTGTTTTGCTTTCCATTTTATTTTTCAGTTAATTAAACGCACGCAAACATTTCGCCATTCTAAATTATACGCAATTAAATTCCAAATTACTTTCGACTCACTTTCCAGGGGCTTCTTCTCGGGCTTGGCAATAACTTAGCTGCAAATTTTATTGTAAGCCTCCCCCCTAGTGCCTAGCCAAATGTCACTTTTGATGGGCAACCATTCGGGCGTAATTAGGCTGCTCCTCTACTCCTCCACCTCCACATACCCTTTGATAAACATCAGAGTTCCAAGCGAGGTACTGTATGTATCCATCCCCCCTGGAAAGTTAACTTTAACTTTTGGGCTGGCAAAGTTATTTGAAAGCCTTTAAGTTTGTGTTTAACTTCGTTTGTCTGCCGTTGAAAATTGCACTGTCTGCCGGCTTCATTATGCAAAATGCAATACACAAAAACCATGTGAAGAGGCTGCTTGTCTTCCTTATGAGTTTTCATGCTCAGACCTGAGACTGCCTGGAAGCCATAGCCTCGCCCTGGCATCAGCCTGGCATCGGTCTGATGGCATTTTCATTACCCTACCAGCGAGAGGAGTAACTGTCTGATTCGAGGCTGTATGTAAGAGCAGACAGCCGAGTTAAGTTCCTGGATGTGTAAGTAAACAAATATCAGAGGAGTATATTATATAGATTTTTTACAAGGGAAAGCGCACATGGAAGGGAAAGACATGTCGTTCATACAGTTGCTTTTTTGCATCACCTGTGAAAAGGAAGCGCACAGACAGGACCGAATCTGTGGGGGATGGGGGGCAGCATGCCACATGACTCTGCCTCGCGTTGTACGAGTATAATATTTATATTATTGCAACTGCGGCGCCACATTGCAACGACATGAAATGTTTGGCGTTGCATGAAAACCAAACTTTATTTGCACTCCCACGACGACGCCCTCAGACTCTGCACAGACTCGGCACCAACAATAAAGACGCTGATGACGCAGACAACAGTTTAGGGCGGCAGGGTCCCCGCCTCCTGCAGGGTCTTGCGAGCCGCCGCCATTTGGCGCATCTTCTGGCGTCGCCTCTTCTTGTGCTTCCTAATGATCGTCACACAGAGGGCCATCGCCACGATGAGCAGCAGGATAGTGGTTAGGATCGATACAGCCAGACTGATGTTTTTGCAGGCAACGTCGAATCTGGAGAAGAGACCGCTGATGTCCGACGATTCCTTCAACTTGGAGAATGCCACCAGCTTCATATGCGCAATCGTAGCCACCGTGTTGGCCACAATCAACAGCAGCAGCGTCAGTAGGAGCTACAGCAGGAAAATCTCATTTGAGCCACGATTGGGAGGGGCAGAGAGTGACCGAGACTCACCGTGTAACGCATATGCTGCCGGGTGCGGGAATAATTCGAATGGTACATCCAGGTGCTGAGGGCATACAGAACGCAAAGGTAGGCAGTTCCAACGCTGACGACCTGCTGCAACAGCTGCTCATAACCGACATAGATGGGCAGAGTGTTGGCAAAGATGGCAGCATTTAGCACAGAGAGCAGCTGTGGGGCACGGAAATGAGTATAGGAATGAGCTGGATTGGATCGGGGTCAGGTTAGCCATTCGGATACTCAGGTGCAACTAACCGCCGCCAGCATGAGAATAATGGCAATGAGCTCCTTCCTGGAGAGCATTATAATGGGCGAGTTTCTTACTGAAAATTTCAAAGGAGCAAACAAACACAACTGAGTTTAGACTCAAGGCAAGCATAAAATCTTATCTATTTGGGGCAGACACTGTTGCCATTATGCTAAACATTTGCTCCGCATTTTTAGCGTAAATGTTGTACAGTTGCATACCCTGCATTTGCTTGGTTGGGTGCGGCCCACCGCAGCTTGTTGCTTTTGCCTGAACTGCCTCCCGCAGGCCAAGGTCGTAGAAAGTCTCTATGGATTGCCGGCCTATTTGATGTGCACAAAATCATTCAAAACAAATTGAAATTTCCATTATGGGGCTGCGAGCAGGAATGGGCCCGCTTATCTTGCCCGCCCAGGCACGAACCCGCTGCAGACTGGGGGCCAATGCCTGCCACAGCGTTGAACGGGAACCGGGAAGCGGCAGCCGGCAGCCGGCGCTAATTCATCAACAGTAAAGGCAATTTAGATACTCATCTAACCGGATATCGACAGACAGGCAGGCTGGCAGGCAGGCTGGCAGACTGGCAGCCAGCAGGCAACCGACTCCATGTAAGCAGATACCCTCATCCTATTCCTAGCTGAGGCTCTCTGCCGCCCCCTTATCCGCCCTTTGTCTGCGGTGACGAGCATCGTGGAGCGTCCTGCAGACAGAGTTTCATAAAATATTGATAGACGTGAAGTTGGCAGCGCACACTTGTACCCCTCTACCCCGTACCCCGTACCCCATACCCTTGCCCGTTTTCTGTTCGTGTCTGTCGCAGCCATAAATAATTTGCTGTAAATGCAAATGTAAATGTTATACGGGGCGTAACCAAGTCCGGCAATGGACTCAACGTATCGTACCGTACCCTCGACTGGGGGGTGGGGGGTGTCCTGGTAGGTAGCCCCCACGATGCTAATGGCAAGGCACACGGTGCGAAAGTGTTTCGTATGAATTATTCGCTGGCAGCCAATTTGGAGTCACGTTTACCAGCACAATTGAAACCGAACACCATCCTGAAGCAGCCATCGAACGGTGGTTGGTTGCCCCAACTGGAACTGGAGCTGGAGCTGGCGCCACCAGCCACCAGCCGTCATTGAACCAACACCCCACCCAACCCAGACCCTGGTAGGATATGACGCTCGCTCCTTTTCTGCTGTCGAAATGTTGTAATTTGTTATGTCTGCCACTGTAGCTGGCTGCTGCTGCTGCCTCGTGCCGCTGTCTACGAGTATCTTTAGCTTTTTAATAGCTATTCGCTGGGCTGCCTTAGCCGTTTCGGCTGTTGTGCCTTTATCGCTGCCACCCGCGCACCAGCGCCCCACCATCGCACCACACGCGGCAACATGGTGCATGGTAATGTGTATTTAATGACCCCATCTCATGTACACGCCGGAACATAATGCTCGTACGTACGCCTGCTTCCCTGGCCTTGGTCATGAGCACCCGTTGTCCACAATGGTCTACTCGGGCACGCCTAATGTCCACTGACCGCAGCAGGATGTCGTCGATGCCAATGCCTGACTGGTGCCAATAAAGAAGAAGCCTCCTCTTGCGTCTGTTGGCACGCATTGCAATTTGTTGCTGCTTCTTTTTTTGTATTTTTAAGGTTCGTCCATAAAACGTGAGCGCCAATGTTAGGCGGACAAAGCATCCTAATTGTACCACAGACCAAGCACAGCTATCATATATCTGTTATCTTTGATTATGAAGGGGTAGGAAAGGATTTACTGTACAAAGAAATGTTTCACATATGCAAAGGTTACCTACCAGTTACATAAACAATACCCCAAAATGATTGTTCAAACACTCGAGCGAATTGTGTATCCCATTCTTAATCCCTGAGGTGATTAAATTTCATTAAGCCACACTCGAGTGGACTGGGGGGCTGACAATCTGCCACAGCTAATTAATATGCATGCTGCAGTTGAGATGCTCTTGAGATGCCACACAATACATACATACGATACAATGAATTAGCGACACTAAACAATAACTTTACAGATGATCAAACAATAACAATTCGCTTCGGGGGGCACACAAGTGCCTTGGACTGTACTCGACTGCCCAGCTGATTGGCACTTTCTCTCAAACAATTGCGCCCTAATTGCAGACACTTCAGAATAGTTGCAATGCTCCTCCCACTGCTGCTGCCACCCCATAGCCCTCCCCTTTGCTGACTGACCCCCCATTCAATACAATTTTCATTCAGTTTTTATCGTAAAAATATAATAGAAAGATGTTGGAATTTGCATAAAGCTTTTAACCTAACGATGCGACATTTGCTTTTTATGTGATTCATTGCCCGTCTACCGCCTTCCCTGCCGCTCTGCAGCAGAAAATGCAACGACATCCAATCCCTCCCCACCCCAGCCACTTCCGCACAATTATATAGCAATTTTAAACACAACAATCGCGCTCAATGACCATCAACAAAGAGAGAGAAAGAGAGAGAGGAACGAAGGACTAAAGAGATCTGGATGCTGGGCTCAGGTCTGGGGCCAAGACTTTTGATTTTGAAAGCGCCAGGGTCGTCGCTTAAGCAGATTGATGCCATCTCTGGAGTGGGTAAAAGCATTCACAATGGAAAGCATGCTCCTTGCTTCGCGACTGCTTTTATTATTATTCTCCGGCGTCTGCCTGCAACTGTCAGTTGGATAATTTATAATGAAGTTTCCTTATTGACAATGGCAGGCGGCGGCGGCATTTCCCAACACAACTCGCAGCAGAATGACGATTCCCGATGCCGATGCCTCGACTTTCCGCTGCACTGATTTTAGTTGGCATGCATGCCGTTCGGCATAAATTATGGACAACAATGATGCTCAGGCTGCTTCTGTGCTCTGCTCCTCTCCTCTCTCCTTGAGGGGTGTGCTGCAATAAATTGGCTTGTCAAATCGCGGCTCCACCTCCCCCACCGCACTGACAGGCAGCAGGCAACTAAGAAGTTTGCAAACCGATTGGCTGGCAAACAAATAACAATCAAAATCACTTCTCGACCCCAAGTCGATTTACTATATATGAGAAATCACAGCGACGGAGGCTGTGGAAGGCCCTCTAATCGCTGAGGCCAGCCGCATCATGAGATCGTCAATCGTTTTGATTTATTGCCATTTTATTTGCGCATATCCTTATTTGCTTTGTGTCGACTTATGGCTCAGGGCCCCACAGACCCAGCCACGGGTACGACCCCAATCTCTGCCAGCAGCCGTCAGCCTATACGTAGGCCATTTTATTGTTCGATACGTTATCAGAGAGAGAGAGAGAGAGAGACTGTTCCAGAAGAAGATGGCAAATATCATAATTTTTGCAGGACCCGCTGCGTTGTGTTGTGTGTTTGCTCGTCCTGTCACAGTGCTGTGCGGCGCATAAATCTAAATTAAATGCCTTTTTGAGCAGCAGCGGCAGGAGAGAAGAAGCGAAAAAGAAATTATTTATATTCAGCACATTGTCACTTGTTGTGGCCAAGAAACAGGCTCAGACTCGGACTCGGACTTGGACTTGGCATTAGATGTGAAGTTTAACTAGTACTCCGTTGGGTACGGGTACGGGGAGGGGAACCTCTGTCCTCTGCTTAGTGGCCAGCGGAAATAAATATTAATCATTGTGTAATAATTTTCTGCTGTCAGCTAAATTTAAGCAAAGTATTCATAATCCACAAGTAAGAACCGCTTTTGACAAATCGTTTTTGCGGGGCCCCAGCCGTATTAATATTTATATTTATGAGTACGAAGTATATGCCCAGTCCCTGTCGCTTTCCTTCCCCTATCCCTGTGATGCTGACTGGCTCCAGTGGCAGTTAAAATGCTTTTAAAGTTGTGCGTGTGCAGCATTCACTGATTTGATTTCCTTAATGCTGTTTTCATTTGTTTCTCTCAACTTTTTCCACAGAGTTTTCAATGGCGTAACTGTAAATCAGTTTTATCTGCGCCCGGATCCTTTGATATCGGTGGCTAGGGTTAGGGCTACAGCTACGGATGGGCCATGGCTATGGCCAGAGTAAACGAGATTGCAATAATCAAAATGTAATAAACAGGCCGGAGAGAGATTCCTTCACACATCTGCACTCACGAACACACACACACACACACACACACACACACACATACATACACACGGAACAAAGGCGCTTTCAACTCTTGGGTCAAACAAAAATGTTGCTTATGCATGAGGGCGGGGGAGTCCTGTGCTGCTGGCTTTGTCCTTTCGGTTGACTCTTAGCCATTCGATGCACGTAACGCATTGTTTGAATTTCATGGCGACTTTATGAGTTTTGTAATCAGGTTTGTGAGCAAACAGACCCAAACTCAACCATCACACACACGCACCCACACACACGCACATGCTAGGTCGTGTTAACCTGGCCATAAATATTGTTTCTAGGTTCGAGCCAACCGCTCAGATGTGTGGGCGTGTTGACAAGTCGGCCGCCTGTTAATGCTAATGAAACCTGAGCGAACTCGAAAGTGTGAGCCCTGGAGTTTGGGGGGGGGGCTTTCCACCTATTAAGCCATTTTGTGGTCTACAAAATCCACTTAAAGCGTCTGGCAGCCCAGCCAAAAATATTTTATTGCATACTTTTAGAGGCAGCAGACATTACCTGCAGCGCCACGGACCGAAGGGGCATTGGTAAAAATGCTCAACAATGTGATTTATACGAGTATGCAGCACTGGAAGAAGCACTTAAAACTAGACACAATAGAGACTAGCCACACCCCAAACGCCTGCTTTGTTGTTTGCTGCCACTTTTCGGGGCACTTCCCGAGCTTACGCCGTCTGCGAGCGTCGTTCTGCCTTCACTTCCCTCTCCACTGGAATGGCAGTGGCAGTGGCAGCGGCAAACAAAAGCCGCCTGATGCTGATGGCCAGAAATTAACTAACTAAGCAGCAGCATTGGCTACTAAGTTGCCCGCCCGGGCCAGAAACAATGGAACCTCTCACCCACTGAGAGGCCAGAGCAAACAAAAACAGCTTCATTCTGCCACCACCTACCAGCCCCATCGAATCTCATTCCCAGCTCTGTTTGCATGTCTGGCTATCGGCCGTCCACTTCGAAGCATTAAATAAATATTTGCCATGGTCTGCAGGAATTTTGAAACCCCCAGTGCCACAGCCTACATACAACATACTCCCCCGACCAGCGACCCTACCCGGAGGAATATTCTAAATATCGTATCATCAGCATTTTTCGATAGAGTCGGCCCCGGACATGGGGCCACGTGACACATGGGCCTGTGTGCGGTCTGTGGGCAGGCAGTCCGGTGCTTACCATTTATTTTTTGATTTGGGTATTTAAGGTGTGGATGTGGATGTGTGAAGGGCGGCCGTGCGTGTCCCCGGGTGGGCCCTGGGTGCCAGTGCGACCCAATGATTTGATGGTGGTTAGTGTCAATATACTACTATATGTATGTATGCCAGTGTGTCGACAACTTGAATGGAATTTCGCTTGCTCCAGTGCAATGCAATCAGATGATATTAATCCTGAATGAAGGACAGTTATTAGTTTCTAGATAAAGGATAAACTAGGGACTCCTTCTTCTCTCTAAGTTTTCTTGCGAACAGTGTGATCGTAGAATGTCATGAATCCATACAAATTCGACTTGATCATGGTGCGTCGGACATTGCCACTGAATGGGTTCCGCTTGTTTGTCACCGGAATGAACTTGTGATCGCCCTTGTGAATGAACAGCAGCCCGTACTCTGGATGCGCGACAGTTGTGTAGTTGTCGTTGTCGTTGGCAAAGATCTTACGGCTGCGCCAGTCATAGAACACTATGTCGGAGGGCTGGGGACGCAGTAGTCTCCGCTCCTCGAAGATGGCCCGCCAATTGACGGCATTGGGTCCGTCAAGTCGGTAGTTGCGCAGACTTGCCTCAAAATCAATGTAACCGGATATGGCAAAGCCGCTCTTCTGGTGTATCTCCAGAAATATTATGGTCTAGTGGGGGAAATAGATCTCTTCATTGTTTTATCTCTGTGCTTACACTACCCAGACTCACCGAGATCTGCTGTTGCACATTGGGCGCCTCGCGTTCGGCCAGCGCCACAAGGGCGGGATCCTCTCCCTTCAGATAATGACTGTAGAATGCATGCAACACGACTGACGGACGCAGCAGAGATTCCACCTGTTTCTTGGCAATTATGAACTGCTCCTCAGTGTACACATTTCCATTATCGCGATACCCGAGCTTTGTCACAGTTCGAACGGTTTTGTGACACGGCAAATAGCGATAGTCCTGGACAATGGCAAACGATCTGAGATAATCCTCGTAATTGCTGAACTTCACCACGCTAAAGTCTGTCATTGCGATAACGATCGCGCCACAAAAAGTAGCTGCCTGTTAATGTATATCTAAAATATATATTTTGCCTGTAAATATATATATAATATATATATTTTGTAGTACTTGTAGTGTTGTATTAGTTGAAGTAGTGTCTATGTGGCTGACTTTAAGCCTAAAGGCTACTTACTGCTTTGATATATGTATGTAACTACAATTTGATACAATATTTTACTATATGGCACACCAGAATAATAATATTTACACTCATATAATTGAATATAGGGTAGGGAGTATGGCATGGCTGTTGTACCATTACAGCACGTACGAAATTAAACCACAAATGATAAATCCGTGCCTAAAATATCTGAATTTTAGAGTAGTTTTGAATATTATTTATGGCATAATCGGGTACATTATCAACCAAAATAGACGCAAATGTTTATTAACTTGATTTGCAATTCAGCGCTGTCGTGAATGATCCAAAAGTTAATGATATCTGTCACAGATCCAACAAGAACACAAGCCCTTACATCTATGTATGTAACAGGGAGTGAGCTAGTCTTCCCACTGAAGAAGCATTGGTTAGCAGCAGAGCAGCAGCAGTAACAGTAGATGAACAGCTGTAACAGCAGAAGCAGATTAACAGCAGAAGCAGATTAACAGCAGATAAGCAGAAGCAGCGAAGAAGGGCAGCAAAGAACATCGAAGCAGCAGACGTAGCGTGGAACAGCCGAATCAGAGATTAGCCGATAAAAAGTAGTTACAGAAGCATAATTATTCTTACCATTACCAGTGCACCGCGATTTAATAATATCAAATAAACTATACCTAAATAATATCTTACATCTATCTAGAGTACATATATCCTTAACAGCCTAAATTTCGATAATGCACAGGACTCTATTTAAATTTATCAACCGCTTAGAGCAATTTCCGCTGAGAGCACACACACACACACACACGTGTACAATCGAACTAACAGCTGGCATAACAATAGCAAAAATGGCCAAATACGTGTGGCTCAACATACGAATCGGAAATAATTAACTTGCATGCTAATTAGTTGAATTATCAATAGAGGCGGCTTTGGGCCTGCCTCGAGTATTTATTGACATTTAAACGACCCACAGAAGGGGGGGGGGACGGGCAGACGTGTGGGGAAAGAGTGTTGCTGTTGTTTATGCCCCAATGAGTTACGTACGATGGCTGTGCGATAACTGAAATTTGTTTTAGTTGCATAAATCCGCACTCAAACCAGACCAAACCATGGGGTGTATGGGGTATCTGGCATTTAAATATATCAAGTGGCAGCCAGCCCTGATACTCTGATACGTTGTTATTTACATCGACCCAGGCACAAACACACACACAGGCACACACACAGGCACACACACGTAGCCATCATCAACAACTGGCAATATCAGCAAGCTCTTTGCGAGTGTAATTTAAGGCCTCAATATAAATCATCAGGTCACCCACACAGTACACATCCCACAGCCCACAGTAAACAGCCCACTGCCTGAAGCCCTTAGCCCACATGACCGCAAACACAAACCCCCTTCCCACTCCATCCTCATCCACTTACTCACACGAAGAGACAATTCTGTAAAACACTTGGAGCATCCTTGCCCCTTCCCAGCCAGCCAGCCATGGGGCCAGCCTTGGCATGTGTTGAATAAATTTATTGTTGTGCATAATGCTGCCCCAAGATCGCAAACTTAAAAAAAATTGCCATCACAACTATGAATATGAAATGCATTGCACTTTTCAAGAGAAGAAGCGACTCGACTGCAGTCCGGAATAGATGTCCCCCTCATGCGAGTACGAATATGTGTGAATGATGGCAGCATTTAAGTGCATGAGAAATGGTCGCGACAAAGCGCTATGTGCCCTCAGCTGCCTCTCATAGTCGTACCATAATTATGAATATTAATTGCAGTGTAAGTCGCGAAAATGTTTTCCACAGAAGGATGGCTGGCGACAGGCAATCCCCATCCCCATCCCCACCAAGCTATGCAAATAGACTCAAAAACTAATGGCGCAAAAAGGAGTCTATGAATACATCACACAAGATTAAGTCCCAAATGATGTGAAAGGTGATGAATGCGCAAAAATTTGCTGACTCCCCTCAAAACACACACCCAAACAGACACACCCATACATTTGCACAAGCACACAGAACCTAAACAAATAGAGGCAACAAATATTCAGAAGGAAAGTGATACGTTACTGCTGCGTTGCGAATATCTGGGACGACAAACAGTCCTAGTCTAGGGTTCAACTAAATACAGTTCCATTCTAGGGTTCAACTAAATACAGTTCCATTCTAGGGTTCAACTAAATACAGATCTTCCCATTAAATATGCATTTGTCGATTTCATTGGGCTTGCTGTCCGATAAAAGATACACGACTTTCTGGTAGGCTAACTAAGTAGCATGAGTAGGCATCTAAAGCTTAGATGATTTCATAAATAATTCGATAAGCAGCTAGATAATCCATCTGGTCATTATTAACAAATCTTCTCAAATAGAGATCGTATCGTATGAATAATTCCACAATTAAACGAGTGACATTAATTGGAACACCAGAATCAAACGATAGTTTCCTCTAGTTTAATGTCATTTGACTTTATTTTCCATTTGATTTATGTGCTAAATTTTCTGTAATTATTTTGTACATTTTCCCGAAAGAGCTTTGTCATTTTTGGGGGCAAGTGCACTTCAAAGTTTTTTGCCCAAGTGTTACATGGCATAGACATAATTTTTCAATTCGTGTACCCCTTCCAAATGACTTCCAGTACTACATATATGTATGTATATCAATGTGTCTCTCTGTTTGTCCTCTTTGGCTGTCATGTTTCATATCTGTGTGTGGGTGTGTGTGCATGCATGTATAGTTTATGTATTTATTTTTTTTTTTGTGTCCTGTTGATGTTTAGTTTTTAGACAAGCCGGCAAATATATTTGAATTTTATGCAAATTTTAATTGCTTTACTTTGCCAGAGAAATTTATGACCGCCAGCCCCACAGGCAACAAAAAAACAAAACACTTTGGCAAAAGGGAAAGGAATCATCTGCATTAATATTTTCAGTGGTGCCAAAATAAGTAATGGCCATTCTCGATGGTCAATTCCCGACAGTTTTCGGCAATTAGCCAACGTGTCAACGGAGAGTCAAGTGAAATAAAAGTCTGGAAAGAAGGATAAGTAAGCTAATCTTTTATGTATTGGTTGGCCAAAAATAGGTAATTAATTGTTAGAAATTATTTAAAATGCCTTCCCGAAGAGCTGTTCTGTTCTTCCAGTTGCTTAAATGACTGAGAATAGTATCCTTTTTACTGCCTTCATTAATGTTAATTCATGACCAAAACGACTGCATTTTTATTGTTAAAGATTCTAGCATTTACCCCTACTTTATTGTATTCCATTCGAAGCCAATTTAATCTCCTATAACAGCCAATCGTATCTTTGTCTAAGTGTGTGAATGTGGATTGTGAATATTAGTCTGGGGGTGGGCGTGGTCGCATTGTTGCGACACTGCAGTTGTTATTTTAACGAGAATCAATTTCTGCTACATTGACAGAAATGTGCATAATAACAGAGAAATGCTTTTTCCATTCCCGATGCAAAGGAAGTCATAAATAAGCCAATAGCTGACTGGGCAGTCCAGCCAGTCAGCCAGCCAGCCAGCCAGCGTCTTCATCGTTCGTCTTCCTTTGTCGAAGCCCGATCACCCCCCTAGCCACTGCGTTGCCAACAAATGCCAAAAGCGGGACGCGCCCACTTTTATGCTGCATCTGCGCCAACAGTCAGAGTAGCCGGTTGTCCACCCAAAGGCGACTTCGTCCTTTGCCCGCATGGGCGCAAATCAAGTTATTACGGGCATCGTCTATGGTGCCTGGACTCCGGACTGCTGGCTGGGTGCGTCACATATGGCGAGCATAAATAGCTTCAGCATTTCCCATTGACTGGTCGCCTCGTTCCGCCTGCTGTCTACAAAACTTTCTTTATACGCTTTCCATGAACATTTCGTGGCTGGTCTGGTTTATGTATTTAATGGACTTTGCACAACTTTTTTTTCTCTGTTTTTCCATTATTTGATCCCGTTCTTCCCTCTTTTTTTGTTTGTTGGCAACGCTTGCCCGCCCCCACCGAAAAAGGGCCAAAGACGAAGGACGTATTATGTCCATTGGCAAAGTTTTGTGACGCCGCCATTTATAACCCCTTACATTCATCCAGATTATTAGCAGAAAACTATATACAAATATATAGAAAAAGTCGGAGGACATTCCAAAGCAGAGAAGGCCTTTCCTCGCCCCATGAAACAGAGCTCAATGGTGTGGGGCAGGCTTTTAACAGAGAATTTATAATGCACAAAGATAGCTGGGCATAGTTTCACTTACATACAAAAAAAATGAAATTAAAGGCAGCCCCGTTGAGTTGTTTACATTAAGGTACACCAGCCACAGCCACAGCCTTGACATTTGCACAACAAAACAGAACAGAACTCACCTTCAACCTTCAACTCTCTGGGCTGGGCATACAAAAGGGATGGCCATAGGGCCTTTTATTTGGCTGGCTTAAAAATTCTTTTCAATGAGCTCTTTGCATAGCTCTCGCTTGCATCCGAAAGGGTAAAGGTTAAACCCACAGTTATGCATGCATTGGGGTTGGAAAAAAAAAAAACAATTTTTTTTTTTCTTTTTTGCTAGAATCAGTTTAGTTGGGAAACTAAAATGTACGTTGGTGAAAGTTAAACACTCTTAAAGCCAGAATATAGACGTTGACGTGGAATGATTTTGCTATCAAGTAGAGGTAAAGATCAGAGCTCTATAGTAATGGATAAGTGGTTACTACATTGGCATTACAAGGCACAGTCGAAGCTCGTAATTATAATCTGCTTGAATAGATCTGTTGCCTAATAACATTTGGGAGAATCTATACCTGAGAATCTGTGCCGTAAACTTTTCCTTTTTGTCTGCATTTCATACCTGAACCTTTTCCTAACAGACTAATGAGAGTTTAACAGCAAAGTAATCCCTGCGAGGGTAGAGACGAAGTGGCCCCATACTATACAGACTCATGTTTGTGCAATTAGTGCTGATTTTTCAATTAAAGCCAGTTAGGAAAAGGGAAAGCGGAGAGTCAACAGGCATCCAATAAGCATGAAAGTGAATCATTTTAATGAAATAATAGATAGAAATAAACTAATTGCACAACAAATACAGTTAACACACATAATGCAATCACATTTGCATGCCTTTGTTAATTAATTTCCTATCAAAACCCCAAACGTTGCATATAAATGTTATTATTTTTTCCTAAAATTGTTTTGAATTGCCGGAATTTTTGATATTTTATCTCTCTCACTTTCGCACTCTCTCTCTCTTTTTTTCTGCATGTTTCAGCAGTTCAGAGTAAGTTTTCTTATAGTGTACATTCTCAAAACAACCTGTGCCTGCCCTCTACACAAAACAGTTCCACTAGCTTTGCTTTGGAGGGTTATTCAACGGTCCATATGCTTAGCCCTTTATCAATAGCTTTTTTTAAACGTTACCTTAAACGAAACTAAGTAAAGTATTTCTATTATTTATTTTATACATTGTTTTAAGATTATCTTGTTTTATGCTGCCAACCTCCTTTCTGAACAGAACTTTCTGAGTCATCGAATGCGCTGTGTGGCTGGCCTGCGAGGCTGAGTGCTGATGCTCAATTAGAAACGACGCAGCCCTCCAGGCTGGCGAGGCGAGTCAGTCTCCTCCCCCATTTTGACTTTATTAAATTAACGTTTCATGTTCGTTTAATGAACAAAGGAAGCCGAAAATAATGATGCTCCGAGGGGAGGCGAGTTTGTGGTTGAGACTCTGGCACAGACGGTGGCAGTGGAGGCGCAGGGGAGGGGAGGTGGTGCAAACGTGTCGCATACTCAACCAAATACAAAAATAAACGAAGCAAATGCGAAAAATGCCGCAAGATGTTGCCGCTGTCGTTGCTGTTGCTACTTTTGGTGTAACAAGCCACTCTAATGACAATATTGGCACTTACAACAACAATAACAACAACAGTAGCAGCAACAGTGGCAGTGGCACCGTCGGCCAAGGCCACGGCCGTAGCCGTAGCCAACAACAACAAGAATAATAATTTTTGTGGTTATTACCAAGATTACAATGGCAGCGGCAATGTTAACGTTTTTGTGTGCCATACAACACAGAATCATAGACGAACGAACGGGAGAGCCAAGCGAGCAAAGCTGAAACATGTCGCGCACCAAGCTCAAGGAGTCGCAGACACACACACACACACACACACACAGTTGTATGTAGTACCTACACATGTAGAAACATTTATAGTCTACTTAGAATTTAGCGACGGTTGCTAGGAAGAACAAGTATCCAGTGGAGGGATGAAAGGAAGAAGGTACAGGGACTGGGATCCGAGCCGAGTCGGCGACGAGTCGAACGGACGGAATGTTTTCATTTTTAATGAAAGCACGTAAAATGCGAAAAAGTCCTTTCCAAACACATACAGGCATACGGGAAGCATACATACATACATATGTACATATGTACTTACTCACACACACTTGCACATGGGCAGAGGCATTCATAGATTTGCTTTAATTATAATTCCAGACGCGTTTATCACATCAACAACAATACAGGCAGACTCGCACACACACACACACACGCAGTATTACACTTGCAAAGGAACAACACACACTTGTACATGAAATATTATACGACCCACCCTGCCACCCACACACTCATGAGCAAGACGCCATTACATCTGTGTGTGGCCACAAAATGTTTTTTCATAAACTGAGGAAAGCAACACACACACACACACATATATACAGGACAGAGCAGGGCTGGGCAAGAAGTTGTTGAAATTTTAGAATGTCCTGTAGCTGGCTGCCTTCTCATCTCTCTGATCTGCCTCCATTAGTTGTTCATGTTTTTTGGTATTCCTTAGTCCTTTTGTTCAACTGAAATATTTATGCATACGTATGACAACAATTTTACTACACTTTTTGTTCGCTGTTTGTGTTTTTTGTGTGTTCTTGGCCCTTGCCCTTTTACTACATGTGTGCTCTTCATACTCTTCATGCTGCGACGTAACTTCTCCGGCCTCTGAATACTTGATGCGGCAATTTCGCAACAGAAATAATCTCTTTCTCTCCTCTTCCTGGAGTATCAAAAACTTTTGTCAAATTGCAATTTTCTTGAAAGAAAATATACATACAACAAAAAAAACACGACAATAGAGTACTAAAATTTGTTATGCCGGGCCCCGGTGAGTTCCGTGTAAAGTACCGTCTCGAAAGTCCCTCACAGCTGTAATTACGGGTGAATTTTATTTTAATCAAGTTTTATACAAAAAGCTTCAGAAGATTTTAGTACAATAAGTTCTCAGCAGGATCTTCAAGACAAAACGAAAATTTCAGAACAAAAAACCTTTAAAAAAAACCTTTAAAATTTGCTTTATTCAGTGCTACTTTCTGCCCCATAGTAAAGTACTCTACGGACAGTGTATCCCAGCAAATGAATAACAAAAAAAATGATTACGGGACGGGAAAACACCTGTCTGTCAATAGAGAAATACTCGCAGCAGTCAGATTGACTAACACTCGACACCAAAAGTATTTCCCCATGCGAAGGAGGGGCTCGGAAGAGCTACGAAGAGAGAGCGAAAGACTAAGCTGACAAAGAATGTGCTTGCATATGGAATGCAGGACAGGACAGAACAGAACAGATATGCAGCTAAGATTGAAAATAATATTTATTTGATATTTCCGTTATTATCGAACATGGCAACAACGACAGCAACATCAAAAGCCAAGGCGAATGGCAAACATTTGTGCAAGTTTCGAGCAGCAAAACTTGAGCCAAAGTGCACACAGGCAACAAACTCGGGCAACCCCGACTACGGGCGGGGGGCATCCGACTCCGGACTTGCTGCTCCGGACTCCTGCTGCCTGACAGCGGGCCATGGGATGTGCTTAGGCATGCAATAATCTAATGTGCAAATATGAATAGTAAATGGATGTGTGTGTGTGTGGATGTGGGTGTGTGTGGCTGTGGCTGTACAACATGCTACATGCCACTAAAAATCTAAATAAAGTGTAAGAGCGGCAAGGATCTGCCGAGTCTGGTGGCTGGGATTTCTTTCAAAAAGCTCAATGCAGTGAAAGATGTAGGTTCAATAGCTTCATCGTCTGTGCTTTGCTGTGATGTGTGCCTCCTTCAGGCACTCCTCCAGGCAGGCAGTTAGTCAGCCACATTCTGTCGCTCTGCCTTTGGGAAGCCAGCAACTTTGCCTTTGGCTTGTTTGCAGACCCTTCCAGCCCCCCCGTCCGTACCAACCAGATACGTGCACTTGAAAACGCTAAAGTCAAACTCGACATCGACATCGACGCCGTTGCCAAAAAGTCAATAATAATAAGTTAAGGGGGGGGTAAACAGGTCTCCCAGTACCAGTCGGTGGCAGGGAGAGTAAAAAAATACGCAGACAAATTCGCTTGAAAAGGGTAAAGGAATGTAATAATACTTAAAACTTGAAATTCGACTATGTTGAGGCAACAACACAATGCGGGGTCCTTGCTCGTCGTTGAAGGCGGCCGGAGGCCCGGGACCACTAGGCGTATGAGTTATAAGCGAACTTGCTGTAAGCCTTTCAACCGGCATTTGTCTGCTCCCCCGACTGACTGCTGCCTGGCAGTCGGACTGTGGGGCACGTCCACATCTTCGGCTGACTGTTAGTGCTGCTGCTTGACTTCCAAGTGGCATTTACTCATTCTTTTTTCCTCACATGCCTTTCCCCCCCGCACTGCTGCTGCTGCAGTCTGCCTGCCTCGATTTGTCATTTTCCTGCCAAGATGAGCCAGTCTGCGGAGCAGAAGCAGTGGCTGCGGCTGTGACTCTGGCTCCGACTTTGGCTGGGTCGAAAAAATGAATTGAAAAAGCCTTCAATTCTGTGCATACTTTTGTGTGTCGTATTTGAATTCAATTTCCGACGCTGAAAGGTTTTTAATCTTGTTATCAGGCAGCTCTTCTCTCTGCTCTGTGTCTCTATCTCTCTATCCCTGTTCGCCCCTCGTGTTCGGTTTTGAGTGGTTTTGGCCGAGAAGCAACCCTCGTTAAACGTTGAGCAGTTGATTAGCTTAACCTTTCGGGCTGTGGCTGTGGCTGCTGTTATGCAATGCCCTGTGGCATCGATTGTTATTTGATATTAATAATTCCACACATTCACTTCGGTTCATTCGTTCGTTCGTTCGGACGGACGGATGGTTCGAGGCATTCTTGTTTGTCTTTTAGGGGAAAAATCATTTAATTTGAATATTGATTTTAAGAGAATTTCACACCCATCCACACAAAGCAAAATACGTTCAATATGCTGCATGCAAGAGGATTTTTTCTGTGGCTGTATAATATTTCCAGCAGATTTTACATAACATTTTGTATGGCATATAAAACAACAACTAACATTTACACTTGCTGTTCTTTTAATTTGAATATAAATGCATGTAATTTATTATTAATATTATGTTAGTTTTGTTAAGCATTTTGTATTGTTTTAATTGCAATAAAATGGCCAATTTAAAGATAAATAAATGTAAATATAGTGTATGCTCTCTGGTACACTATTCATCATTTGACATCACGTTCACAGTCTCAGTAGTTTTCGGAGTCTCTGTTTTGTTGATAAGCCCTGATAAGCCATTGTACCATTTGGAGCATCATTAAAGCCATCTGCAATTGTACATTTTCACTCGCTGAGATTTATTTTCCCCCATTAAATGTCAAACTGAGGTGCGAGGAATCAAAGGGGGCCTAGTCCTAGCCCATCACGAATCGCATCCTGCGTTAGTCTGCTCACGCATTTTGCAAATTTACCACAATGCGACCAGGAGACAAGAGGGACAGGCGGAGATTATAAAAGGGAAGGGCCCACGCCCTGGGGGCCACGTAGCCGGCAGATATAAACCGTAAACTCACGCACGTATCCGGGGGAATACTGAGAACCAGAAACAGAATGAAAGTAAAGCAAAAAGCAAAACGAAATGCACACAGAAAGCAAAGAACGAACAACGAACAACATATTAAAAATGGCAAACAAAATGGCAAAACGTAACGTAACAGCCGCAGCAGTGAATAACTGTAAACGCAGCCGCGTACCTTTTTTTGCGTTGCCAAATTCCACATTTGTTTAGTGCTTAATGTTTAGCCACCGCCACAGCGATTTGCATGCTGAGCAGGTGCTCCATTATTTATCAGTGGGTGCCCCACCGAGGGGCACGGCAAACAGGCAAACATTCAGCACACAAAACTGATTTATATACTAGAGACTGGAGGCTGTTGCTGTAGGGGTAGCTGTAACTGTAGCTGAAGCTGAGTCTGGGCTGAAAAATGCTCCGAGCCGAAATTGTTTTCGACATTTTAATGCAAACTGACAATCGGGGCCCCGACAAAAGGGGGTCGGGTAGGGCAGCCTGCCACCTGCGTCGCCATTTTGTCTGAGCAAACAGAAGAGGGGGAGTGGGGGGAGGCAGAAGTGATTCCGATCTGCGTTTGCAATTGCCATCAATTTAATCAACAAGGTTGCAGTGCCAGTGCAAATACAGAGCCAACGCCGACGCCAATGCCATAATTTTGGTTTATTGTCGGGAATCTGTTAATGCGATGGCTCTCTGCGCAGTCCTATACCTCCCCCCCCACCCTGTCATTCCCCTAGGACAGCCAGCCTCTATCCAATGGCGCTCATAAATAAAAATCACTGTGGCTTGAATTGTGCATCAGGTTTTTTCCTTGCATGCCTCTGCTGCAGCGTGAAAAAAACGGTTGGGAGGTGCGAACCTCCTCCCATTGCATTTGGCCATGTATGAATATTGATTGGTGTGGGTGTGGCCACTCCCCTTTGTGACTCGTGGTGTGGCAATTTGCAGCTTGTACGTATTTATTGCACACGAAATGCATTCCACAATGCACCGGTAATTTACACACCCCCCCTTCGCTACACTTCCCTCCACCACAATCCACTACAATTGCAGCACCATTGAAATGTGCAAACATTGGATATTACTACATGGTAGAGTGGGGTGTGGGGGGGCGGTAAAATCAGTGCTATAGATCCATTAGTCGTCTGTGAGTCTGTTGGTATTTGAGTTTCAACTTTAAACTGGCTGCAGCCCCCTTGACCAAAGCAATTCAAATTATCCAACTGGCAAAACTTTTGGCTAATTTCTCCGCCAAAATGCCGACCAAACACAAAAGTTTCCCCAATACCCTTGAGTAGCCCAAGTGGAATTGGGACACATCCAGCATCTAACCGCATTTCGTTTGTAATAAATCCAGACAGGGCCCTGGCAAGCGAAACTTTTTGGCAAGTGAAAATTTATGCCTTGACTCCCAATCGCAGACCCAAGACCCACATCTTCGCGATTTGTTCGGGGCTTACAATATAATTCATGTTTTAATTGGCGAAAGCCAAGTTGAATGTCGAAGAGGCGCAATTATTTATGACTCGTTAAGTGTAAAATATCTGGCGCAAAATCAAGGGATCCACACAAAAACTCTCTCTGCCCAGACAGACTCAGACAATGCTAAATCATATGGGCAATTTATGGCATTGGCGTAGAATGTGCCACAGAAACAAGGCAAATCAGTAAGAATGAACCAACTTAACTTATACTTATATATATGTACCCTTAAAGTTCGATGACTCTTTCAAAATTGCCCTTTGTTGTGCAGACAGCATGCCCTGCCCCACTCAACCCACACCCAATAAACTAATCATTTTTTCTGCTTACAATATCAGTACATATCCAAATATATATACGAGTATATACTTCCATCTGTCCGCCGTAAATATCTAAGCAATTTTAGAATACCCTCTTTAGGGCTAGAAAAAATGCCAGCAAAGCTGACAGCCATTAGGCTAATTATAAGTTTTTCTTCAAGCCAAGTCCAAGTAAGACCTGGCAATAGGCATTTCAAACGATAAATCCCATACGCCGATGTCAGCTGGGATCAGAAGGGGCACTGAAAGTCTTTCGGCACAAAGGGCACAACATAAACTACAATAACAATTAGTCGGCTTAGACGAGGTCCGAGAATCAGCATCCTCCCGCCCAGCCTCCTGCCAACCCTCATCAGGCGCAAAAAGGAAAGAAGTGTCCACAAAGTTTCGGGCATAAGCTGCTGCAAACAAGCGGATTTAGTGGGGTAGGATTGGGGGTGGGGGCGGGTCTAGTTCAATCGATTGGGGGCTAACAAAGGCCGGAATCAGGATTGTCATTGTGCCGTAAAGAGGGGGCGGCCCAAGCTAAGGAGTGCATGACATACGCTTTTTACAATTATCTACTGACACTTCACATGTCACGCCCCTACTAGTTATCCCCAAAGGAAGGGCATAAGCAGAGACCACTTCCACTGGTTTAAAACGTGACACTAAACATACAGTTAATATACATAGAAATGTACATATGTATGTAGTAAATAAAACTTTCGCTGCATAAATATCTATATTTATTCTATGTATATTAAAAAAGCATATAAATAGACCTTAGGCATTCAGAATATATCTAAAAATAAATGTATATTTATATAAGCAGCAATAACTACTCTAAAAAAGGCAAGCACCAGACGTGACAGTGATACAGGAATGCACCCTCGTAGATTCAACATTATATTTAGAGCCCATAGATCCTTTATGTTAGTCCTTTGTCGTTGTTTGAGACAGACCTTCATGTCATTTTATTCAAATTTAAATCAATCGAAAGTAAGGAATTCTTTAGTTAATTCTGCGTCGAACAAAACGCTTCGGTACTAATATATATATCAATCTGCTAAGCTCGCTGGTAAGCGTATTTGGACTTCACCATCTGAATATAAATTCTCCTCCCTTTTGGTTGCTTTTCTTATGATTTCCCAAAAGTGAACTGTTTTTGTCATCTTTCGTACGGCAATGGAAATACACAGAGAAAATTCTCTATAGACATTCGTTGAAGTTTTTGCTTCACCAAAGTGCTTTCATCTCCTCACCTCACCTCTCAGTCGAAGCTTCTTCTTGCCGGCAGACGCTGGGAGGGAGTGTTTATCACACGTCAAAGGCGCTTTTTGTCTTTGCCCAAATCTGCTTCAATTTGAGCCAAGATGAGCGGCGTATAAAAAGTTTTGTTGTATAAACATTGTGTGATTGTTAGAAAAACATGTGCCAGCGGGCACACACAAACACACATACATATGTATGTACACCCACACATACACAAATACACAAGAGGCATGGAGAGAAACTCATCAAACAACGGCATCATCTGCATATGCCACGTCCTTGTCAGCGCCGTGCTCATTCCCCCGTTATGATGAAAAGTCGCTACTTTTTGCTTCACGATTCTTTCTCTTACTCATGTATATAGCGGAGCGTGTGTGTGTGTGTGTGAGTGTGTGTTTGGCATGTCTGTGTGTCACAATAAAGTCGCCTTTATAGTAGCGAGATTAGGTTAATCCGTTCGCTGTTGCCAAGCCAGAGCGCGCTATCTGCTCGGCTCTGCTCGGCTCGGCCTTTGTTCTAATGATGGGAAAGAGCGTGTGAAAAGCCTCGGCAATAACTCTTTTCTTCCAGCGCTGACATTTGCGTTTTGTTGCTTTGTTCCCCTGGTTTGCCCTAATGAAAACAGTTACAGTTTATTGTGCTCACGAGCACACACCCACACACACACACACAGACTCCGGCAAACTCTCGTACTCTTGCTTGTATTTGTGTTTGTCTTGCTGTGGGGTTTAATGAACTGCCGCTGGCACGGCAAACAGTGTTAGGAGAGGCTTCAGGCCATGATAATCACCAGCCCCAAGCCCCTCCACCTTGCCACTCTTGCCATAATTTACGATGTATTAAGTGATTTTAAACATTTTGTTGTTGCCTGCTGCTGCTCCTCCTTCGAACCCTCCTCTTTGACACACTCACCGCCAAGGCAGTGACACTGGCAGGGGTCTCTCCTCAGCCAAATCCATCCGCATGAAAAAGGCGGGCATTCTTTTGAGGGTCTCAGCCAGCGCTCCTCATGCAGTTGACATGTGCCAGGGAGGTTGATTAAATTAATGAAATAAATTATGAGCTGCTCATCACCGTCTCGCAGTTGCCTTTTTAAATTGAGTGCGCGCCATCTTGAAATTAATAATGTGACATTTTGGGACAGGGAACAGGTGACACACACACACACACACACGTGTGTCGAGTTCTCTAATTTCGCTACCTCGTAAATGAAGTACCTAAGCCAACATACGTTGGCTCCGTCTGCCTGGGCTCAGATTTATTATGCGACAGCATAGATTCCTCTTTTTTCCAGCTTAAATTTATGCACTTAATTTCATTAATACTTGCCATCGACAGCGACATGCCGCCGCGTGCAGCCTGCCACCTGATTGCAAGCGGAAGCGGAAGCCGCGCAGACAGCAGCTGGCTTTGATTATTGAATTAAATTTGCTTTAAGCTGGCTGGCTTCCCAATCAGACACCATTCTCATCTCATCCAGCATCTGGCCAGCCATGTTGCTGTGGCCGGGTAATTTCCCATAAACGTGACAGTAAAAACTATACCGAAAAAAAATGGTTGGCAAATTCAATGAAAATGCCAGAATACTTTTACCTTAGAGACATGGACACATGGTCCGCCCAACTCTCTGCCCTGTACAGCTCTTACAATGCAATGCATTTAAGTGCCATTATACCTCCGACAATGTCACTTCTCTATAAAAGGTGTGTGCGTGTGTGTGTGCTGCACAGTTGCAATTGCAAATGGAAATGCACAATGTCTGTACGTATGTACATACATCTGCATGCACTCCAGGTCGACTCGAATTCCGGGTTGAGCTGGAGGCCAAGGCCTGGGCAGAAATTAACAAAATGCATTTCACGAACTGAGCTGAACCCTACCTAGCTAGCACTGCCTCAACAGAGCCAACCTACGAGAAGGCAACAAAAGCCACCAAATTAGCAGACGCACACAAAAGGCACTCTCGAGGCAGAGCAGGTCTCGGAGTGCGGGGTGTGCCCGACAATGGACCAGCACAAAATGCCATCAAGTCAACAGAGGAATGGCAGAGGTAATAGAAACGGATTCGAAGGGGGACAGTGGGTGAAGAGTGGGAGGATTGGAAGAGGGCTATGTTTGGTGCCACTCTGGCGTTGGATGACTTTTGTTACCCCTGTTGCCCCCAGGGCAGCTCACAGTACGAGAGGCAGCCTATCACAGTTACGGCCTGTAGGCTGTAACTGGAGGTGCCCACAACTGTGGACTCCGCACAATAGTCTCGTATAACAATAAAACAAACATGCCCCCGGCTGATATGGAATTGAAAATTAAAAGGTTACATTTATTTGGGGGTTACTCTTGCTGTCTTGCTGGCTATGAAATTAAAAATCAAAATTGAAATGCATTAAAACTCATCGTCGTCGTCGTCGTCGTCATCGATGATGGCCACACGTCGCCGCTTGGACGGCTTTCCGTTGCCGGAATCGACTTTTGCTGGCTTTTTGCGTGCCAGAAAGTTGGCATCGTCGTCGCTATCCTCGGCTGCCGCCACCTCGTTCTCATCTGACTCTTGTCCATCGTCGCTGCGTGGGCGTTTGTTTGTCTTGTCAGCAGGCGTGGCGCCACCAGCAGCAGCATCATCGTTGTCGCTATCCGAGTCAATTACATTAACGCGACGTGCACGCTGCAAGGACAGCGATGAGAGCTTGCTGGTGTTGTTCTCTTTGTTTTGCTCCTCCTCCTCCTCAGCTGCTTCATCCTGCTCGTCCTCGTCCTCCAGCTCGAGCAGCCGGGCACGATAGTCCTCTGAGTTGAAGTTAAATGCATCATCGTCCCGCTCCCCGACGGCTTTTGTTGACTCATTTAGAACCATATCGCCCAGTTTGATTTTAGTGGCTCGCTTGGCTTTCAATTGTTCAAATAAATCATCCGTGCTGGCTCTGCTCGGCTGCTCCGTTTCTTTCTTTTTCTCCTTCTCAGGCTTTGGCTCATCATCGTCCTCCTCCTCATCCTCCTCGCTGGACACATCGGGCTGGCGTTTCTTGCGTGCCAATTTGCGGGCAATTGCATTGACTTCGGACTCCTCATCCTCGGACTCCTTTGTCTCCACAGCTTTGGCTTTCCCCTTGCGCTGGCGCTTGGCCTTTTTCCCGCCGGCCTTTCCCTTGAGCGGAGCTCGTTGCTCGGCCTGGTCATCGTCATCGCTTTTGCTAAACATTAGGCTGTCCAGCTTGCGCTGCTGCTGCGCTGCAATATTCTCTGCCTGGGCCTGTTGTCGCTGCCTGCTGCGCTGATCCAGATAGTCCTCCTCGTCATCATCCTCATCCTCATCATCCTGCCGGACATTCTCTGGCTCGATTTCCACCTCTTCGCCGGAAACGATTTTGGCGCGTAGCTTTAGGTCGGCTGCATTCAGATAGGTCGGAATACGCCAGTAGTTCTCCATGCCCGCAATCGGCGGTTGCATGCCGAGAGCCACCAGGACCTTCTGGAAAGCGCCATCCTCCATGGCGTCCTTCTGTGCCTCCAGCAAGGGTAGCAATGGCACACCATCATCATCCTCCGCCGGCTCGTCGGTGTCCTCGCTGGCGTCATCCAGGCATTCTTGGAGCCACTCGATGGCCGGCTGATACTTTTCCGTATCCACCTGAGCGATTAGGGCCTGCACCGTGCCCACATCCAGGGGTGTGCGCACCACCTGCCGTGACCTGGACTTATTTTGTTGCTTCCTGCCGGCTCTGTCTCTGGCATCCTCAAACATGGGCTCTTCCATGTACTCATCAGCATCGCTATCCCCATCACCATCCCTATCGCTGTTGCTATCGTTTGCCTGCTGCTGCCTCTTGGACGTGCCCTTGCCCCGGCCCTTGCTGGACTTGGCGGGCAGTATCTCCGACTTGTCGGCTATCAAGTGAATCTGAAGCATTCTCTTGATGATCTGCTGCTTGCCGCGCTGCTCTCCAAACTCTCGGACAATGCGCTCCAGGCAATCTGCCAAAAGAAAGCACAAAAGCAAAGGAAGGAAGGGCATTCAGGGCTCTGTCTGTTGGGTATAAATTGCTGCTGGTCTGCTGTCCACTTACCCGGCTCGGTGCGATATTGATCGTATAAGCTTCTTAGCATCTCGTCCTCTTCCGGCTGCCAGAGATTTTTTCCACTCTGGCCGGACTTTGTAGAGCGTTTGGTGGGCGCCTTGAACAGCAGACCCAACTCCTTCATCTTCTTGAGGACACCACGTCGAGTGCGTGTCTTGTCGGCCAAATTGTCCAGAATCCAATCAATCACATCTGAAAGAGCAGACACAATTGGGTTGCAATGCTTTCTGTTGTTTGCCATTCCCTGCTACGTATTTTCCCTGTTCTCATTCTCTTTTTCGGGCTGAAACGACTCGAGTGCCCCAGCCCTGATTGCTTCTATTCATTTACTGTAAAACGAGTCTTAATTCACACTCGGGGCGCTCGAGGAGCTCAATCCCCCCACCCAACTGGGAGTAAAATTTTCCATAGTTACCCTTATCGGTTTCGGGATTGCGTTGATTCTCCTCAAACAGGAAGCGCAACTCGGACTCCTGCTCCTCATTCCAGGCGCCCTTGGTTCCCCTACAAAGGATGGATGGAAAACC
Source organism: Drosophila bifasciata (assembly GCA_009664405.1). Taxonomy (NCBI): domain Eukaryota; kingdom Metazoa; phylum Arthropoda; class Insecta; order Diptera; family Drosophilidae; genus Drosophila; species Drosophila bifasciata. The sequence goes on from CM019044.1 coordinate 5,423,724, forward strand.
ACAAGTAAGTGGGGTTAGTTTAGAGATGAACAAGGCTGAATATTGAACAAATACTACATAAAATATTGATCCCAAAGAACTCAATCAGATCTTGTTTGAATTCTATTTACTTGCTAACACTTTGAGGATCAACCAGAGAGCAACTTCAAGGCAAAATGATGTGAAGAAAGATGATCTCTACGAGAGAGTATCAGAGAGATATTGTCAGTCTATTTGCTATTGTGAAATGCACTCTTTAAAGGATATTTTTCGAATAAATATACAAATATATCTGTTCTTGATTGTTGTCCATCTCTAGAAAAAATACTTTATTGTTCTTCCATGGGAAAATATAAACATATATATTATAGTGCACGTTTTATCCATGAGTTGGACTTGTTCTGCCGGACCAGTGGCCAGTGGCCTTGCACCCTTTGACCAGCACCAGTGAGTGTATGTGGGTGGGTGTATGCAAATACAATGAGATGGGTAAAGTTGCTCTCTGGTTGCTGGCTGGTGGTCATCATTTATCATCTGGCAACTAAACGACAGACGATGAAGCCCAGGCTCAGTCAATCATGCGCCCATTGTGATGATGGGCCCTTTTAACCCCAACGAGACAATGGCCAACTCAAAGCTAAGGGTGGACTGTGGGTAGGGTAGGGTACGGGGAGAGTCAACCGCATGCCTGGCCATACTTACGCTTCATAGGCATCACAATAGCCAGTCTCCAGCTCATTTGCCTCCCTGATGCCTTTGTAAAATAATAACTCTGCATAGATTTTGGGATTAGTTGGTGCCACCTCGACAAATTTGCGCACTACGTAGATGCCCAGGCGACGCAGCTCCTCCTGATGGGCGTCACGTTCCACGCTGAGGACTTGTTGAAAGATGCGAAACAGCTTGGCCTGTGGGTTAGAGACGCAGAGACAGAGACAGAGATAGAGAGAGAGAGAGAGAGAGGGTGAGTTCTTGATATTCAAATGAAAAGTTTCTGGAAAGACAGGACAGCCACAACAGCAGCTTCCAGACCGGAGTCGAGTGGTTTGGGGGCAGGCAGCCAGCCATTGCCCTTCTGTGGCTGCCGCCGCCTGCGGTTGCCACTGACTCTGTCTGAGCAAGATATCATTTGCAGTTGGCAAAAACTTTATAAATGCCCCACCACCACCTCTACCTCAACCTCCACCTACGCCCAACCTAACCCTAAAAACCCACACAACCCACCCACACTGTATCGTTGTTGCCTCCGTTGCCGTCTGCCTGCTCCTGCAGCTCGTCCGTATTTGGAATTTAATTTATCCTATGATTGCGCAGACCCATTAGTGGTTTTGACTTTGCATATGATGCTACTTTTGTTTTGCTTGTGGGCAGGCAGGAGCAGCCCGTAGCAGCCAGTAGCAGCCAGGAGTCTGTTTCCTTTGATGGCCACATGGAAATGGATAGCTCAAGCAGCTCTCGTCATCATTGTCGTTGTCGTTGTCGCTTGGTCGCTTGTACACAGCAAGCCAGACAGTGAGCCAGCTTAGATGACGCTGATATGCAGAGCTGACTGGCCGAAACACAGGAAGAAAATCGGCTTTGTCTGCCCCTCTATCTGATGCCGGTTCGTTTTCGGCTGCTTTAGTGATTAGCCATTCTGCTGCTTCTCTGCTTGGGGGACTGGCATCCGACTCCACAGAGTTTCCCAAAAGCAAACGCTTAAAGCAACGCTTAAAGCGGATGGGCAAAGTCGCGGAATGGTTAGAGAAGAGAAGCCCACGCGGCCTGCTGCCTACTGCCTGCTGCTGAATGTGATTTATGAACTCTGGCCATGAAAAAAGAAAAGTTTAATTGCCAGCCGTGAAAAGCAGCATAAGCAGTTGAAAAGAAATCCAACAACCACTGAAAGCCCATTGAATACACAAGGCCAAAAGTGAAAATACTCTACACAAAAACAGACAGACATCATGGAGTTATTTATTATTATATATGGCTTGAAAAAGTTTAAACTTTCACAAGGCTAGGACTAGTCAAATTGAACATTTAAATTTTTAATTAAAGCAAACACATTATACACTGAAATGCCATACCCCACTGTATATTTGATATGCCCATTCCGACGGGTATACAAACTCAAACACAGACATTTGAATATTTGAGTCGCTTCAGCGAAAGAGTATGGGGTTGCACCCCCAACCGATGTTGCGGCTCAAGGCAGCGCGTGAAAGGCTTAAAAAGTTCAAATTCCGGCTGACAACAGAGGGTCTGAAAGGGACCCAACGAGCACTCGACGCGGGTGACTCGCTTAAAAAAAAAAAAAAATAATATATAAATGTACGTTTACTCGTAAAGAACTCACAGCAAATATCGTTTGTGGCTTGTGGCACAAATAGAAAAAAGGTTCGCTTAATTTGTACAAATTACCATAAAAATGAAATGAAAGCAGCGACAGTGAAAGAAAGTAGAAGTACACTTCAGAAAATTCTCAACAATTTGGAATTTTCTCTTTACTTTTTATCAAAAATATTCATCTCTAGTCTGAGTTGCATTTTCGCAAGAATTAAGACTGGAAATTGAGCAAGGATTAAGCTGCGATATTAAATTTAATACTGTGAAAATGCATACAACTTTAGGGCTCGACTGTTGTTTAGTTTACATTTATATATATGTCGAGTCATTGAAGAGGTTTAAAATATTCTGCATATATTTTGCACACCCACTCTCACCCTATAGAAAAAGCTTCTTTAATTGCTTTACCTATAAGCGATTTTTTTCATAATATTCTTTTGCCTTGTTGATAAAATCCAAACTGCAAGTCCTTGTTACCCAATACTCAACACAATCTCAATTCTACCTTAAACTCATGTAAAAAAAATGCAATTAGGTATAAGTCTAGGATTCCACCATTACTACAGTCCTGCGGTATTCCTGCTTGAAGGTCTTGTTTAAAGTAAATTGACTTCAACTCGAAAACTTGAATTTATCTGAATTTTTTGCTCAGTGCACGTCTAGGAACAAAAAAATGAGCCACAGAATGTGAACTGAGCTGCTAAGCCGCGGCATTTGTTTTTGCATTTGACTTTGATTTATGTGCAGGTCGCTGGCCAAAAGAATTAAAAGCAGGGCCCAAAACCAAGCAGCAGGCAACGACCCCAAACACAATCATTGAGAGGCCAACAAAATGCTAGACGCTGAACGCTAAACGTTGGGGAATTGCAATTATATAATATAGTAGTAGTAGGTGCAATGCTCTGGCTCACCTGGAAGAGCATACCGGGGCAGGAGCAGCCGTAGGCGATGCGATGGAGAACGGTAACGGCCGCCTTCAGTGCGCGGGTGGGAATCTGTGTCCAGTCCGTAAGCACCAGTGTGCAGGCGCGAACAATTTTGGGGTGCAACAATCTGGGGAGAAAACAAAAATATATATAAAAATAATCACAAATTAATGTTCAGGCAGCCAAGAGCGAGATATCATGGTGGGGATGGTGGTGGACTAAAAACTCCAATTAAATTATGCTAAATTTAACTAATTATGATTTAAGAGTTTATCCTGCTGGTTGGCCAGGTTTGGCACCCCACTCCCCCTTCCCTAAAACAATCCCGCAACCACCACAGAAGCTCCGAACCACTCTGTGAAAAGTTTTAGAAACATTTGAAACAACAGCAACAGCAGCAGCAATAGCAGCAACAGCAATAGCAGCAACAATGCGAATGGCAGAACAATTAAAATAAAACAAGCCAAACCAACTTGACGTCATTTTATTATAATGGTTGTGTAGCTGGGGGGGGACTGTTGCTGCCACTGCTGCTGGGATCTAAGCTGCCTGCCTGCCTGCCTGCGGCATCTGTGAGAGGGCTCCGCTACGCTCTGGTTCCCCTCTCGAGTTCGAGTTCGCGGCCATAAAACTTTTGGCACAAGTAATTTCTGACACTAATCCTTAATTAGTAGCCACGAGCTGTAGCCAGTGACTCTGCCGCCGTGGTACAGCCCAGCCAGGCACTGGTCTGCCTTTCAATTAAAAATACAATTACAATTTTCAACACGACCATCACTGCTAAAACCGCCGACCAACCGATGGACCGACCATGAGAACTTTTCAAATAACAGGCATAAAGTGTAAGCACCATACCATCCCTATCCTCATCCCCATCCCCAACCCATCCCGCTCTAAACACACACACAAAATGTCCAAGCGGTTGGCCTTGATTCGAAAACTTTTCATACCAGGGGCCAGGGCCCATTTACCTTCGGGCAAAATCATCAAATTTGAACGTTTTCTCGGTGAGTTGCTTATCTGTTACGAGGGGAAAAGAGAGGCAAAAAACAGGCAAATGCCATTTATTAGTTGAAATTTTCGTAAATTATTTTCATATTTATCACTGATTTGTTTCGGCGACGAAAGCTTACTCTGGTCCTCGAACTCTTCGTTCTCCACATCATCATCATCATCATCCTCGTCGTCATTCTGCTCCTCGTTCACTTTGTCCATTTCCAGTGCTTCAACTGAAAATATTTATAAAAAATATCAGCTATAATTAGCATCACAGTAATGAAGATTGAAATTTTAGGGAAATATGTATGGAAATAGAACAAACAAGTGAAATTTCTAGAGAAATAAAAACATTTTAGACTCGTTAGGAATTCGTTTTAAAGGGTACCCACTACCTGGAAAAATCTCTTAGCTCTTAGCTGGAAATGATTTAAAGCAGCAAAACATAGCTTTTTCTTTTTAAATTGTCGTAAAGTGTGTGTGTGAGTGTAGGGGAAGCACGGTCCTCTCGATATGAAAACATTTATGCAAGAAGCTACCAGCATAGAATGCAAATGGCCATTAAACATAATTATGACTGCAGCAATGCATAAACAAGTTTACTTATGCAACAAAAATACTCCCCAATTTACACAGAGACTTGGGTGGGTTACACACACACACACACACACAAACACACATAGATATGTGCATGTGTGTGATTAAATGGAAAGCCACCTTCCAGACTTGAGAATAGGCAGCACTCTCCGCCCCACGGCAATGCAATTGGAATGGAATATGCATGCCACAGGAGACTTGGCTGGGGCACGAACAGGACAGGATTTCGGCCCTGCCTTAGCTTCTGGCTCCTCTGGCTTCTGGCTCCTGGTGATGATGCACCTGCTGCAGGCATGAAATGGCAACGCACCAAAAAAAATGTCAGCCAACTCGAGCTGGACTGCAGCCAGGCAGTACTGCAGGCAGTAACAACTTCATTTGCTACCCTCCCCAACCCCACGCCAGCAGAGCACCCAACCACCCTGCCCTTTGGTAACAGGCAGCAATGGAATCTGCTGCGTTGGCTCGCTTTATTAACGTCTTGAATGGGGCCCGGTTGTCGTACTCGTTGTCCCTGTCGTTGCCAGTGACGCTATGCCCCATCATTAAAATACAATTTTCTGTGTCAGGTTCAAGCTGTAAGCCCAAACACGGCACACCGAGTAGAGCAGGAGGGGTACAGGGGTACATGGGGTGGCATGCAACACGAACACGAACACGAGGAGCGTTACAGGACGGCAGGACTATGGTGATATTAGTGCATGTCTTTTGGGCTGCCTTTGTAGCTGCATTTGTTGGCCCGACACCCTCGGACATGAGACAGGACCCTGGATAAGAACCGCCCCTCACCCTCTTCCTCTTGGACCCACCCTGTCCTGCACGGCCATTAAACATGAACCTCGTTACGGCGTTGCTGATGTTCTCGTTATAGCAGCGGCAGCTCCAGGGTACTCGTGGTCTTCTACGGACACGACGCCACAATGGCACTTTGAAAGTCATACTCGTGCCTGGGGAGCTGAGGGCTCTGATAGCTCATAATCGCCGGCTAATTGCTGGGTAACAAGTTAGTCGAGAGTTTGCCCAAAAATATTATATTTGCCCTGCTGTTGTTGTGGCTCAGCTTTGTCTGTACATCGCACTTTCAGGCCACACTTAATGACTTTTGCGCGTCGCACATACCCGGACAGGACCGGACAGGACACCTGTCCTGCCATGCAACTGACCTTCGGAGCATGTTTTAGGCATCCTGCAGCATGCAAACAAGAACGTGCCTGGTGTTTGGCTTGTGGTCTGCACCAGACAGAGTTCCACCCACCCCCCACACACCCACACACACACACACGTACCCTGCCTGCCAGTTATGTTTTTCGGTAGCAATTAATTTGAAGTTTAATACGAGCAGCGACAGTGTCAGCGACATCCTCAGAAGTGGTGTTTGTACATATGTGTGTGCGATTATTACATAATGTGGACAATGTCAACAGCAGTCTGAGGAGGAGTGGCTGGTTCCAAGATTGTGACTCCAAGCAGCCGCAACTTGAGCGCCTGCCGCAGAAGCTGAAGGCCATGCCGGACGAGGCACCACATCCCGGCGAGTCAACACGGTTTCAAGGACTCGCAAATGCTAACAGGTGACGACACACACACACACACACAAAAGGACACACTGCCTGGCGGGGGCATAAACAAAATAATAACAAAACGCAGCGAGCAGGCAACACAAAGAGCACAACGCCGCAGGACTGTCACACAGAGAGCCCGGAGAGCGGGAGAGCAACAGCACCAGGCAGAGAGCCAACGCAGGCGCGGCACTCAAATTCGAATTTCGAAATTCGAGCAGCAGCCGAAAGCCGAGCACAGCAGCCCGAGCTGACTTAAAAGCATGTCCTGGCCGCATGTGGACCTCAGTCTAGTGCTGAATCCACCACCGCCAGGACACGCGACACCCACAGCCGGACAGCGCGTAGTTGACAGTGCCCCCCAGTGGCAAGTTCCCAGTGCCGAGTAAAGAAGCAACAAACATAATTAGACCATACGCCCGACCGCTCATAATTTGTGCACCCGAAATCAAGGGCCAAGACCAGGTAGCAGCAGATCATCCTATAAGTGCTTAAGTGTGGCCAGGTCCCGGACCAAGACCAGGCGTGTGTGTGCGTGTAGTATGAGTGTGTGTGTGTGTGAGTGAGAGTGTGCTTGATTTGTTGTCTGTGGCCTGCTTCCGCTCGCAGAAACTCAGAAAGTCAAAACTTTTTCTGGATGGCAGACAGCGAGGCGTCTCCAGCCAGCCTGTGTCCGGGATTGGCTTTAGTTTTGTTTAGTTTCCATAGCATACTTTCGAGCTTTGCACGTTCTGCGTCCACATTTGGCCAGTGGCCACCTATACCTTTTACGTTTTAAGGCAGCTGCGTGCCTGGCTCATTTCCTGCCAATCCAACTTGTGTGTGTGTGTGTGTGTTTTGTGTGTGTGTGTGTGTGTGGGTGCTTAATTTGTATAAAAGCCACACAAACTTCCCTGACTTTGAGCTCACTTTCGATAGGACATCAGCTGCTGGAGCAGTTCTTAAAGCTGTCACTCAGCGTGCGGTATAACTTAAAGTGAAATCTATTCCAGTGCCCCAGCAACAGTGAATGAGGAAAAAAACGCTTAAAGCAAACACAAAGCAATGTGAGATAACCAAAAACACAAGCCAAAAGCAAAAGAAAACGAGGCAAACAAACAGAATAGAGAGAGAGAGCCAAACAAAACAGTGCAAAACAGTAGGAGAAAAAACGAATTTTAAACGTCTGTATATTAATCAACGTGCTAACAACACCAACGACGAACTGTTGTCGTCGCCCCGACGACAGCCGGAACAGGATCAAGTCCTAGACAACTTATCACACAGAGGATTTACGGACACAGACAGAAAAAAAGAACACCCGAGTGTACAACACCAAGACAGAGCTAATCAACGGCCACAGACGACGACGCTGAGGCCACTCCCACCAGGAACAGGAGCAGCAGCAACAGCAGCAGCAGCCGCCTCATTTGGCCACTGCGGATTATGTTAATTAGGTAATTTTTGCTTTGATTACTCGTACCTTGGGGGACTAGCTCTGTAGCAGCATTTTTGTTTGCTTTTGGCCCCCGACTCTCTGCTTATGTGTCCCACCAATTCAGTCGGTCCACTGTCCACTCCACGCTGCTTACATATTTATGAAATTCTCATGCAAATCGAGAGCTAATTCATTCACATTTTACCGCTGCACATCGGACTACTGCTGGCTGCCGTTGCTCCGTTTTTTAATTTTCCGACTTAATTGCAAGACAATTTTTTTCGAGCTGCGCGCCGCTTTGGCTGTCTTGTGGATGAGTTTTAGTTAAGAGAACTCATAATTAGCCAGACACAGCAGACGAAAATTGAAAAACTTTTTCCACTTTTTATTTAAGCATTTTTTGTTGTTTTTTTGTGGCATGCTAAAAGAAAGCCAAACACAATCATTTCGAATTTTGAGAATTGTTTATTCGAGCAAGCTCCTGGAGTGGAATGACAACGGGCAGTCCATTAGGAGAGCTAATCAAAGGCAAATGAAAAATGGAAAATGAAAAATTGTAAATTAATTGCATTCGCCCAAAACATAATCAACACTTGGCAAATCAATTTCAGGCCATCTAATTAAAATTTAAATGAGCAAAGACCAAACGGCTATATGCGGGTTGGGTAATGGAATTGGCATTAATTATTGGCTGGATATATAATTTATTTAACAGCTGACATTTAATGGTCAAGTGCACAGAGTTGTGTGTCAAGTTTGCTTCCATGATTTGATTTGATTTTTATCAAATAAAAAAACATTTTGCACCACAATAATATCAAATACTCGGGATTACTCATGGCTAACAGCATGTGGCTCGGCTCCCATGTGAGAGTATTTTGGGCCGAAAGGCCAGGCCAAACAATAATTGAGGTTAGTTTGGGCCAGTCAATTGCACAAATCCATAAATTAAGATCTAGATGCAAAGAGCAAAATGCAAATACAAGACTCCTGGGAGAGCACTCGAAGATGGCGAGGGCTGAGCAAAACAAACTTGTGAATGGTAATGGAAACAAAAACCGAAACCGAAACAGAAACATAAACTGCCAGCTGCCGGGAGGCTTACACAACTTTATGCACAGCTCCAGCTGTATGCCTCCTCCTGTTTCGTCTGGGCCTCCTTCTTATCGATAATTAAATTGTGAAATTGCGAGCTGGGACCCCCCCAACGACTGTGGCAACAATGGAATGCTGGCCAGAAATCTTGTACAAGTTTTCTGGCGCAGTCTCTGGGCCTTGGGTATCCCTAGACCAGTCTCTATGATTTTGAGTTTTCAATTTAATTTGATTGACTTTTGCATTGTTTTTGCGGCACGGCACATGAAATTCATACGCCCAAAAATTATGCATGCAAAGCTGCTCGGAGGCTCATGGAAAAGTATTATGGAATTCCCGTGGGCCGCCCCACTTCACTTATTTATGTGACGCACAATGGAGGGCGGGTAAATGATGTACAAATAAATACCACTTTATGTACAATACGTGGCCGAATGGGGAGTGTACAATACTATATATTCGTTTGGTGGTGGCGAAATGTCAGGGCATAAAGCATTTGACAGGCGAATTAAGTCAACGCTAATTCGACTTTTATCTATCGTGGCAATAAAACTCCACTGGTACAGGTGCTGCTCGGAAAGCCATAAAGTCCGAGCTGGGGGGTGGCAATTAATGCAGCCTCAACATCTAATTAGAAGGCAGCAAAAGTGCCGCCGCCGCCGCCAGTTGGGCCAGATAACACACGCACCTCAAACCTCTTGTGGCTTCGCTGAAGGTACACCCAGCCCAGTACAGCCCAGCCCCGGTCTATGGGGGTTGGTTGGTTGACAGAAGGCTGGGCGGAGGCTCAATTAAGGCTGCCATCAGTGTGCAGGGTGTTGCGTAAGTGCCTCTCGTGTGGTTGGTAAGGAAACTTGATATTCTTGCATAATAACTCGAGTATTCAAACTCAATTTACACAAAAGTTTTAATCAATGCTCAGGCAAGTCGAGTACAGCGAGAGAGAGAGGTACAGAGGCAAAAGTCTCTTGTCTGTTGCTGAAATATGGAACATTTTGATCTAATTAGTGGCTCGAGGCTCGAGTCGAAGTACCCCGCTACACGTTATAGAATTTTCATCAGCTCTACCCAATTACCCAGCGTTGAAAAATTGCCCGGTGATTCAACCAAAGTTATTGCTCGCACGAGCATATGCTGGAACACACATCGCAGCACAGCACAGCCCAGCCACAGTGCGTATGAGTGATGCGGGTAGCAACCACAGAGCACTCGAGACAGGCTGTCGGAGCAGCCAGAGCCCTCCATTGTTTGCGGCCAACTCGGGCACCTGCAATCACGTGCCTCGTGTTGTGGCAATCAAAATCGTTAGCTGCACAGCCCGAGCGTAGCCAGAGTACATCCCCTCCCCCTACGGGGCGGCAAATAATCAAATATTTTTGCGACTACAAAGGGACGTAGATATATAGTACGTACGTATGTACCGCGACAGCCAGTTGAAACTTAAAGCCAGTGAAAGTAAATCCGATTTAGAGCCGTAAAACGGCAGCAGCCACAGCAGCGGCTCTGACAGTGGAAGGAACTGGAAGGAAGGACTGAAGCTGAAGCTGGAACAATTTGCATATTTATGAAGAAGAACGGCCTTTGATAAAGCAGCCCCAGCAGGGGGGAAGACAAACCCGACGCGGCGGTTGCTTTAAGCTGCTCCAAATTGAAAAACGCAGACACCAAAAGGAAAAGATACAAATGTAAATGCTTCTGATTCGAGGATGCTGAGGATGAGACTGAGACTGAGGATGAGGATTAGGTTTTGGGCTATGGCGGAGGGGGTTTGCAACAATAATCTGCGCTGATTTACGATTTACAGGCGCAAAATAGACATCGCCCCGTGGTGGGTGGGGGTGGGGCAGCAGCTACAGCATCAATTGTGGCATGGGGGAAACAGACAATTTGCGTGAGCAATTTGCAGTTGATGGCGACACACGCCCCCCCACCAGTCCTTACATGCCCCCACCACAACCACCCCATGGGCTAAATTGTAAAACATTTTTGCGAGTGCGAAACAGCAAAAATATTACACGCTGATTTTGATCGCTGGCTATATATTTTTTCAAGGGCTGCCTCGCCACTTCAAAATAAATGCCAGCCAGACAATACAAAAAAAAGGGAGAATCCTCGAATCCCCCCGTCTACCCGTAGCGAATATTTTAAATAGAGTTTTCCCGCGAAATGCTGCAAATTTAAAGCAATCGAGCAGCAAGTGAAGCATTTTAAGAGTTTAAATTTATGTATTACACTTCAATTTTACAATTCATTTTAAGATGTTTCCAATCCAATGGTTCCAGTGTTTGATAATCTGTCTATCCATGCAATAATATCAGCAACTCGTAGCTCCAACTGCAGGCAAATAAAGTCTCAATATGGGTATCCACTATACACATTTCAAGGCAGATTTAAGTGTCTCCTAAATCATAGAGTAATATTCATGTAATATTCATAATTAACCAAATGGATAGAAATTACAGAATCTTCCAACACTGAAGAAAACCTGAATGCCCCCGAATGTGAACTCATTTTGTAATAATTTCTAGAGTACTTTCCATACGTTTTCACTTGCGTAGCAAAAGCTTTTTAGTTTCACTTTACTACTTGACATGCACCCAAATATATGTATATGTTGACATAGTTTTTCAATAATACTCAAACCAAAGTGCACATTTTTGCATGTTCAACTACGTATATATATGTATATATATATATATATATATATATATATGGGTAAACAGTTGACATATGAAGTTGATATTACCAAAAACCCCACTTCCGTTAGAACTTGTACTTATAGTACACACACACACACTCGCACACAGAGACGAATGGCTAACATTTGAGTACATTTCCTTAAGCAGAATGACTTTAACCAGTGCAAATGGAACTCAAGTACACACAAACTTGTGTGTGTGTGTGTGTGTGTGTGTGTGTGTGTGTGTGTGTGTGTATAGCCAACAGGCAGCACACACAGGTAAGCAGGTGCGTAGTGGGAAGTTATTTAGGGGGGGAATACTTTAAGTATGGACAGATTCTGCTTAGTATACATTGAAAATAGCTTGGGTGAGGAATGAACAGAGTAGGATTGATCTCAATTGATTCTTAGAACATATTTTTTATATGATTCTTAATAATATAACCCACAATATATCCCTCTGTAATGTTTAGAGTGAATGAACCATTCAGAGAGTGCAGCTCAATGTTCTTTCCCCTAAAGTTACAACTCTTCAGCTAACCCCCCTCTGGCAACCACTTGCCGACTCCGACTCTGTGCAGCAACCGTAACCGTTACGCACACTGGGAAATCTCACCGTAATGCCTAATCCCAGACATTAAAGTGTTGCGCCAACAAAGTGATTTGTTGTAGACAAAGCAGCCGCATACTGAGATGCCGCCCCAACACCACTCAACGTGCCCCCTTATACATAGTCTTCACTGCCGCTTCCCGAACATTATTTCCCTCCCCTCATCGGTATCGCACAATGGGTACGAGGAGGCATTGCAAATAATCTTTTGCAGTAAATACGCAGCAGGAATGGAGAGGAAAAGAGGAAAAAAAAGAGAGCCCCGCGTGTGTCTGGGGATCATTATTTGCCCAAGTGGGAAACAAAACGTCGGCAAAAACGTCCTGCGAACCAAATGTCGCACATGACTGCGGCATCTGTGTGCGTGTGCGTGTGTGCGTGTGAGCCCTCTGTCTCTATGCGCCCTCTGTGCACCATACGTATGTGTTTGAATGTGTAATTTAAGCATTAGAGACGCGTAAACCTTAACAGGGCTCAGGGCGCAGGGAGCAGAGCTCAGGGCGTATAGGGTGAGGCACAGCAGCCAGTCACACACACACAGACATGAAAATTGAATAAATTATGCGTGTCATCACATGCCGGGTAGAGGAACGGGAACGGGCACAGGAGTAGTACTAGATGGAGCAACCGCCACCGGCTTAGGTTGCCTAGCTGCCAGCCAGCCAGCCAGCTCGGCATTCTCAAATGTAACCAGAGAGTGGGGGTCGGGAGTGGGCCACGCAATTTGTGTGCGACGACGACAACATTCAACGGCATTTAATTAAGCATTTTGTATTCATCGGAAATGTCATAAAAATGACGGCAAACGACAGGGCCAGAACACGCAAAGGGGCGCCTGCACATGTTGCAGGATACTGGTTGAATATGTATCTGGAGGTATGTCTGTGGCTGCAATGCAGCAAGTAATCGTGATTTTTAATTACCAGGCAATTTTTTCTTGATTATTAAAGATACGTACCTCCCTGCCCCTCTCTGACTACTTTCCTTTTTTTTGTACATTTTTTGCTGATAATTTATTTATGCCTTTTCGGGCGAGTCACGTAGCTGGGCGACAAACCAGAAAGAGGAATAGTAAAAATATGCAAAATAGTTGTGCAGGGAACACCTACGCGGCGACTCAGGCATATCCCATTTCAAGGTTTAGCTTTAAAACAAAAACAAAAAACTGTATAAACAGAAAGGAAGGTTCCAGCAGAGGGTTCTAGAGTGCCGTTGATATCCCGCAAGGGCTCGAGAGAGGGTGTATCCTTGTGTATCCTTTTGTCAATGCTAATCCCTGGGAGAGTGGAGAAGGGAGAGTGGGAAACTAAAACAATAAGCAGCTAGGCGACAAAGTTACGGGTCGCATATGCACATTTGTGAGTGGGCTTGTAAAGTTATCCTTGAAAATATTTAGCAGCCACTCAGCTGCGTTACGTATACGCACAGTTAACCTGGCCCCATCATCATGGCCCCAGGACCCCCCGGGGGCGACACCTACAAGGCACCTACGCGCGCTTCTGCGTGTAAGTGTATGTGTGTGTGTGTTGTGGAAAACTTTTTTAGACAGCAAACACTTTTCCCATCGATTTTCCTTGACTCTTTTTTTTTCTTGCCATCGCCGCCATTGCCATGTGCAGTGGCTGGCTGGCTGCTATCTTTCAGGCTGCCTCAATGCTGTTTGTTTTTATTTTCACACTTTGGCTTTGGCTTTTAGTAGTGCTTCCCACAGACACGCACGGCCGTTGGGACAGACACGGAGTCTGGCAGCATCATCATTTGGTATTCAACGTGGCATTAAGGTCAGGATATCTGGGATTTATAAGTTTTGTTAGCAGCTCCTCGACGGCGTACCCCCGCCCGGGCACGCGTTTATTTATGCAGGCCAAAGCAATGGTGGCCAAGTGGCCAAGTGGCCAACTGGCCAAGGCGAAACGTAACGAGATACTATACATACCCACGTATAACCCGTATGCGTGTGTGAATGGAATGCCCCGTGGCAAGTGGATTGCACTTTGCCACATCATAAGTGGCAGCTCCTTTGGCGGACATTTATGTATAATTTAAATCGAATTAAATGCCAGGCCATAAAATAAAGTTTAAACTTTCAACCTCCCTTTCCTCAATCATGGGGGGCTGCTCTTTCTTGCCCCCCTCACACCTGCCATTATTTTGTTAACATTTTCCATTTTTCGAGGCGCGCAATTTTTTTGAGAGCGATCCAAGCATAACTCTGGCGCCTGTTGTTTAAACTGTTTCCTTTCTGCTGCCATTGTTGGACAACAAAAGTTCTGTGCCACGCCCCACGCCAATGCCCCAGCCGCTGCCTGCACTTTCGACACTTTTATGCCTCACGGTCAAATTGTTATGGCTTATAATGAATGCCAAGCCGGTGCTGAAGCTGAAGCTGGTGCCAGAGACGTAGCCGGAGAAAGACGAACAATAAATGTTGGAAAATAAAATATGCGAAATGCAGCACGCCGTGTGGGCGGACTTCAATGGAGGCGTTGAAGGGGGCGTGGGCATGGGCCACGATGGCAGCAACGCAAGCAGCATAACAAATTAAAAACTTTGCCGAGTTTTTCCTCCTTTTTTTTTCTTTGCCAGCCCGAATGCCAGCAAAATGTTTTGCCATTAAAATATGAAAAATTGCTTAATAATTCAGCCTGGGCCGGAGGCATGTTAAAGCAGCGAGTAAACATGGGGGGGGAAAAGGGGCAGTGGATATACGGATACGCATTCAAATTCGATTTGTTCTTAAGCGAATCATATGCCAAATAAGTGAGGGAGGGGAAACCAAAACACACACCTAATTGAGAAGCTAAGGGACGCTTAAAGAGTCTCATAAATTGCATCAAATCAGTTTGAAAACTTTTCTCAAAACACGCTGGAGCTGGAGGCAGTCCTGCCCAGAGGGTGGATACCCCGCAAATGCCTCATTCGAAACACATTAAACATATTTCGTATGCTAATTCACTAATTGCCACTCTAATCATCGGCGCACAGCAGAAATTACCAGCATATATCAAGCGCCCTCAAGGGCTCAGGCTCAGGCCCAGAACCGAAGCGAACCCTTGCAGGCCGCGTTGCGTGCTGAACTTGTGATTTCCGCCACATTAATTTCAATTCCACACAAAAGAAGAAGCCCCCCTTGAACGAAGGCGAAATCCAGCCCCATTTACGGGTACGGACAGTTGAGAGGACACGGCGCATTTGGTAAATGCCTTAATGGCCTAATTTTTGTTTTCCAACGCAAAGACAAAACACACAGATACACACACAGACACTGGCGGCCTGGCACTGCCACACAAAAATACGACAGTTATGCGTGTAATATTTTTACTTTGTAAGGACTTCCAGCCAGGAGCAGGGACTGGAGCTGGGTCTGGCAAATTATCATTGAAGTTGTGAGAGTCGAGAGGCAGACAAGGAAACACAACAACAATCGTTAAGGGTTCGTCGGAGGGTTGCCTGCTGCTGCTTGTGGCCCATGAAATGATGTCGTAAAAATTTAAAGTTTGCTGCCTCCTTTTGTTTGCCCCCAGCCACAGAGTCGCAGAGCCACAGAGACAGCCAGCCAGCCACCCCCCATAATTTGATACTCGAAAAATTGAGCGTAATGTGCGTTAATGTAAATGGCGCGTATTACTGACAAGTGCCCTGCCCTGATAAATGGCTGCAAAAGGCAGATTTATGCGTAGGCACATGCGCTAATTGCCAAAGAAGTTCCCCAGTTTGTGAGCAATGGATTAAGAGGGTATATGGATTCAGCACACTAAAAGCATCCGCCACATCCACAGCCATATCTATGTCACAAGGAGAGTGCAGGAGAGGAGGGAGAGGGAGGTGGAGATGGAGGGAGGGCAACTAGAGAACTGCCAACAAATCTGTCAGGGGATCAACAAGCGCCCGCCAGCTATGAAAATTAAAAGACACAAAATGCCAAAAGTTGACGACGAAACAGTCAAGTGAGACCCGGATCCGGACCAGTGCCAGCAGCAGCAGGCGGGTTTTGGGGGGGGGCGGTTCAGGGGGCCACACAAAACGAACAAACAACGCCGTTGACAACCACAATCAAAATAAAAGACGAAATATTCAGGGGAAAATTCGAATGGGTGGAGGAGGGTGGGTGGTTGGTAATGTCGAAGGACACGAAATACTCATAGATTTTTGTTAAGCGATTTTTTTCCTCAACCATTTTCTATACCCTCCCACCACAAAGGCGGTTATAACTTGGTTACAGCAACAAATATTTGCTTCATTTGAACGCAAAACTGGAGGTTAGAGATTGCCATCACAAGTGACTCAATAATCGCTTTCAACCTGCCCAAAATTGTATATGATATATCATCATGGGTATGAACAGATTTCATGTGGTATATCATCAAGAGTATGAAAAGATTCCTTTTGATATATCATCAAGAGTATGCACAGATTCCTTATGATATATTATCAAGGGTATGAACAGATTCGGCGCTTGAAATCATTTGCACAACCAATCCAGCAGCACTGTGGCCCACCCATGGCCCACAGTCAATGACACCCGAACTTTGTGGATTTTGTGAATTTTCGTTATAGTCTCTTTTTACCATTTTCCCCCTTGCACTGGGAAATGTGAGACCACTTCAAAAGAGCGCAAAGGAAAAACGCATCCCAGCAACGGCCCAATTATTGATTCTGCACTAGTCTCAGATTTATTTCAGAACTTTAAGGGCCCTGTCTTTAAGTGTCTGTCTGTCCCTCTGAGTCCGAGGGCACACTTAATGACACCACCACCAACGAGGCAAGTCGGACAGTCTCCGAGTTATGTCCGAGCCAGAAAAATTCTGTCCAGCAAAGCGTGTGTGTGTGTGTGTGTGTGTGTGTGTGTGTGTGCTGTGTGTGACTATAATCCGGCTATCAGCTTGCAGAGAGACACGTATCTCAGATTTAATGGTCAACCAAAGGCAATTTGGCAAATTATTAGAAAATCATTGTGTCACTCCATGTGCGGGACATAGGAAATATGAGTGCCTACAGACAGTTCAGTCCCCCAGTCGCCCCCGGGCAGACAGCCAGTCAGGCCCCAACAACCAGTCAAGCTGTCAGCTACACAATTTGTTCCCAGCTACAGCCCAAAGTGCGATTGGTTTGGCATCGGTGGGGGCAGGTTGTAACTTGAGCATTACTATACTATATTAACCACAAGTAATATTTTATCTTACAAGCAGGCCAAAGCAAATGAGTTGGCCAGAGGAGTGTACTTATGAGCGGAGGTTGAGTGGTAACAATAGGGGAAAGGTTCAACCATTTATGCACAGTTATTGAAAAAGTTTTTCAATTTCAGTGAAAGCTTTGCGCACAAGCCCAAAACTAAGCCACGACAAAAGGGGTTAAAAATATGAGTAACATAATAAAAATGAGTGCCACCAGCCCAAGCCTGGGAGCTGGGGAGTATTGTCTGACTCCACCGAACGAGTGAGAGTGAGTCAGTCAGTCAGTCGTCCCAGCGCCATCAGCGTTCCTTATTTTTTATTTAAAAAATTGTTTTGTGGCCCATTCAGCGCATTCAAGGTCCCACAGCCCAGCCCAGCCCAGCCCAGAAACCGGCTGCTGCTGCTAGCAAACCCAAATTGGGCTACCAAAATAAAGCCCAAGACGTAGACAGGCACAACACACACACAAAGCGCACAGAGAGGCAAAATGAAATACATATAAAATAGCAAGAAACGGAAGAAACGGAAGGAGAAGGAAAACCAAGCAAACCAAACAAACACAAACACACACAAGAGGCTCTGGTCTGGGCCCTGTTGTGGCGGCCCAGGGCCTTCAGCGATTTTTCACAACACAATTTAACAAATAAAAGCAGAAGGAAAACTACAAAAAAAAAAGAATAAATAAGAGGGGAAAAAACAACAAAATACAAAACTTGTATGAGCACACGCACACAAATAAAACAATAAAAGCCGCACACAAACACACTCACAGGCACACATACAGATGCAGACACAGACACAGTCACTGACAAGAACAACAACAAGTTTATTACAGATTTTACTTATGTGTTTTTGGTTAGTGGGGAGGCTGTGGGCCAGCTGTGAGTTCCATCCCCCACTCCCCCAATGCTAGTATTCACAGGAGGGTGGTCTGTGGGGTGGTCCCTTTTTACCGCAGGGCATTAATAAAGAGAGAACAACATGAGGGCAGAACGCGAATGGAGCAAGTCAATGACATGTGCCACCAAGAAGTCGTAGCACTCCCGCTGCTGAAACTGACAAATCTCGGCAAGAACAATATATGAACTTCAAGGATGCCACCAGAAAACTTTAATTTTTTAGCGACAAATATGAGGGAAATAGTGCTGAAATAAATGTAGGAAAAACTAACTGAGTATCGAGGAAAGAAATGAAGCTGTAATCTTTTTAAAAGAAGACATTGCACATCCTCATTATTCATAGAGTACTTGTACATGATTTCCAATTGGTAATCCCCAAGAATCTTCTTTCTACTGAATCAATAGCGAAACCGAAACAGAATTCATTGAAACTTCTGTGTGCGAAACACGAAAAGAAACCAATTCCGGAACACTCCGCAAACACCGGCAGGAGAGCCTACACTTGAGCCATGTAAACCTCAACAGATTGCTCTGCCTTTTGCTATCGATATGGTTTTTCAATTCCCTCCCTCCGCTACTATACCAGCCTGTCTGTCAATATCTTATGGTGTCTAGGGCGATTCGAACAGCCGTCCGCCAAATTGCCAGCTCGTTCAGGCTGACAGTCGAAAGCCTGAAATAAACTTTAATTTGAAAACTTTTATGCGCAGCAAATAAAAGCAAATCGATGGCTGCGAATCGCCAAAGTGTCGCAGCAAATTGTTTGCCAAGTGTTGGACATTCTGCTTAAAGATACCGGATTTCTGTGCCGCTCTGAAATCCCCACTTCGAGTGGGACACATGCATATGCACACACACGTACCCGTGTACGTGCGGCCAGGCGTGCCTGACATTGACACAGATGTAGCATGGCCACTATCGGAGCCCATGTCGCTCCGCACCCAAGGTGCAGTCTGCGCTCTATGAAGCCAACGGGCAAAGCGGAAGTTTATTAAAAAGCCAGCAAACAAAGATGGCGGATGGGGCGTGGAATGGGGGCATTAAATGAAGGGAAATGCATATAAAAAAGTTCGGTAGCGCGCACTTAAACAATAAACATGCCCGGCATGCTGAGAGCAAAGAAAGACCAACCAACCAACCAACCAACCAACCAACCCACTAGCAATGGCATTTCCATACAAATAAAGCAGAGACACACACACACACACACAAATATTGGGAGGAGGAGGAAAAGGCGTAATACGTATACGCCAGCGTGGCTGTAAAAATGCTGAGCTTGAACTGCAGCCAGCCGAGACGGGAATAGATACAATTTTGTGTGTATTTTGTTGCACCATTGAGCGCGCCACTGAAGCAAAAAGCATAGTCTCAAGCAAGGGAAGGGAACACGGAACACGGAACACTGCAACACGGACACGGAATGGCACTGGCTCGGCACTGCCTCGGCAGTACTCAATGAAATGCAATGGGCGAGACGAAGGCGAAGGAGGAGCATGGCCGGGGCATATGGCTGTCCTTGCTGTCAACTGCATTTGCATTTGTTGATAAAGCCATGTTGGGGTTCGGCTTTGGGTTTGAGTTTCGGTTTCGGTTTAGGTTCGGGCACGGACTAGGGCTGGGCATCTAAGTACGTATAGAATAAATCACTGACGTATGTATGGCATCTGGGGGGAAGGGGGGTTGGTGCGCTAGAAAATCCAATTTCAGCTCTCACCCAGAGTGCGCTTTGGATTTTATTTAAGCAGCACGCTTTCCTTTCACAATTTTTTGTGTCTGCAGCTTTTGCTTTTGGCCTTTGCATCTGTGCTGCCTGTGCATCGCCTTTGTGCTGCTGCTGCCCCTGCTGCTTCCCCTGCTGCTGCATCTCCTTCTGGCATTTGCATCCTCGAATAATGTACTCGAGCATTTTTCAGTGCAATGCAAGTTATTTGCTTTGTCCTGGGCATTTGATTAACTAACAAAAATATGCAATGAAAAAAACTAACCAAGTAGCAGAGCAGCACACAGAGGATAGACGCGTTCCATATAAAATTTGCAATATAAAGCCAAGGTGGCACGGGAGGATGGTGGTGGGTAGGGGAATTCCTTGAAACAACCCTCGCTAATGTCGGATCGTAAAACACAGCTCAGAGTACAAGAAAAATATGGCACAGCAATTTGCAAATTATTTTCAAGCTGGCATAAAATAAACTGACAGGCGACGGGCAAAGGGAAGGAGACGGCCTCTCAAAAAAGGGACCCCCCCTCGCCAGCACCACTAGTGGAACTGTGGGGGGGATGCGTCAATCTTCTGCGAGCAAACAGGCAGCTCGGCCCACGTTGTTGTTGCTGTTGATATTTCCCCCATTTGTTGTTGGTTTTTGGAATCGACTTTCATGTCAATTGACTTGCGTACATCTGCCTGCCTGCCTGCCTGTCTGTCTGTCTGTCTGTCTCTCGATGGGGGTGGTGCTGGTGGTGTGCGTTGACTGAATGTCGCCAAACTTATGGCCCAAATTTTACTGTTACTCGTTCTGTTATGTAAGCAAACGCCGGCAGATGAAATGAAACTCCGCCAGCTCCTTGATGATATTTGTCAATAAATTTAACGTAAAGCAGCCAGGGTTTTTCTATACATATACACAAATACATACATACAGTCGTGTATATTCTGTGTGGGTTTTCTGTTTTTGTGGGTTTTTGGCTTATATTTGTATGCAATAAAGGAAAACAATTTATAAATAAAGCTAATAGACATGACACTGGCTCCTGCAATGTGCACATTGCAATAATATTCCTTAAAGTTTAAAGCCACAGACTTGAGCAGAATTTAAACAATAACAAAAAGATTGGAGATTGTGGATTGGAAAAGCTTGATCCACGGAAGCCATTGGGGTTCGCAGCTGCTGCCACATGTCAAAACTGTCAAGGTGTCGTCTCTCTCTACGCGTTGATGCATAAAAAAAAGGTTATCCCTTTTTTATTCGACTTTCCGACACTTTTAAAGTGGAAACTTTAAGTTTTCAAAAATATTCAGATATGGATATAGATGGACAAATATTAAGGCTATTCTTTGGTAATAATTTAGTGGCTGCAATGGCCTTCTATTGGTCATTATCAGACCAATACTCAGAGCGGTACCCTAAGCCTTCTAATATAAATTAAATGGAGTAGTAGGGAGCTATAGCAATTGATATATGGAAATTAATCTCCTAAGAGTTTTATTGACTTCTGTTGAGAGTCGGAATCCCAAAACTGACACTCGCAAAACGGACTGTTACGCACTGACACACTGCTTTAACCCTGCAAAAATGATCACCCTACGAATTCATCCATCAATGGAGTGCAGTATAGTATACCCACCCCCACCCCGTACCTTGACTGTTTGGGTTATCAAAATGCCATGTTTGACTTTAAGTAGACATTGACAAATTAATTTACCCGGATTGGGTTCTCGCAGTAAAAAATCGAAGAGGACAGGAGACAGGAGAGTGCCGTGCAGAGCCATACACATTCGAGCGTCATTAGGCTCCGGCAATGAGTAAATCAAATTTGCGTCGTTTTGGGAACCAGATGCTGTGGGTTGTCAGTTGACAGTTGGGTTGCACACTGGCTTCCTCCTGTCCGCTTGTCTACGCCGGAAATGAAATGACCCAGTTAAATGATTTATGGCAAACAGACGGACACACACACACACACTGGGGGCTGCATACATATGTTTGGAGCGGCACTTGGGGTTTATTGCCGGAGCTTAGTGGCATGCGGCTGACAGGCTGTCCCCCCCTACTGTCCATAAAAGCAACCCGTCCGCTTAGGCTGGACCCAAAATCATGGCTCGTTGCTGTTGCTGTTGCTGTGGCTGGGCGGTGTTGAAATTATAATTTCATTAGCTGCAATCAACATAAAAATAACAGTAAAGGCAACTGCCAAAGCGCTTTCAAGTCGTAAAGCCAAAGTAGAAATTAAGAAGGGATAAAAAAATACACACACACACAGAGTATACAGAGAGATACACCCACACACACAGAGATACACCCACACACAGATAGATCCGCACAGATACGCAAAAATACACAGATACACAAACGGCTGAGAGAGCTGAGTGGGAATTAAAAGCAAGTTTTACCTTTGGCACATTTCGTATTCACACAACACCAACAACAGCAACAACAACAACAACGCATCCAAAATACAACAAAAAATAAAGCAAAAAGCAAACGCGTAATTACAAGCAATTTTTTCACGTTTTATTACAGATTTTATACACGCGACGACAACAACAACAACAACGACAACGACAGGGGAGCACTTCCCACTGTAATGTGACAACAGTTGGCCATAACAACAACAGCCAGGAACAAAGAGCAGGAGGGACAGAGGAGCAACGTCAGTGGAGCAGTAGCAATGCTCGTCGCTTCGCTTTTTAATTGACATTTGCTCGAGTTGAGTTGCGTTTTGTTCAACAGCAATTAGCTCTTGGCCAAGGAAAACTTACCCGAAACGGGGGCAAAAAAATAAAAAAAAGAAGTCGCGGAAAAAACGCAGGAAAAGAGAGAGTGGAGGAATATAACAAAAGAGAGCAATTACAATTGTAAAACAATTGCAGAAAAGCTGAATTGAAAGGGCGAAGAGCAATAACAAACGACCCGTGGCCAAAATAGAATGATCAAGTTGATTTAATTAAAAATTCAGCATTTCATTTCACCCGTCAGGCGAGCACTCCCCCCCGACACCGCCACCGCCACAGGCAATGAAATTTTAACAAGAACGTTGAGCAATGGCCGCCGGTACGGAAACGCAGCCATTGCCATTGGCAGTGCCCTCAGGCTCCGGTTCACGCTCCGGCTCAGACTCCGGCTTTGACCCAAACACCTGCTGTTGACAGTTGTCACATGCCCGGCCAAAGGCGCGCGCACGTGACGCCACCCGCCTACCGTACAAGTGAATGAATGAATGAATGGCTGAATAAGGAAATGAATGACCCAGCAGTCGGGCCCGAACCAGAGTCAGCCATATTCAAAATTGAACGTTAAACGTTCGCACGTACAGAGCATAAATTCCAAGTGAAATAAAGGCCGTTTGCCATCAGGAGAGAGGAGAAATAGAGAGTCTACCGTAATAGCGGCAAAACGGAAAACGAAAAGGAGCAGAATGGTGAAAATCGTGGCATTCAAGCCATCCCTCCGGCCACTGGGCTTGCTACTGGCCTGGTCACTCCTAACAAGGGTGGTGTGCGCCCAGAGTGAGGAGCTCAGCCACGCCTCGGCTGCTCAGGCGGCTGCCGACAGGGAGGAGCAGCAACTGTCGCTCCAGCCCCTCGGCCTTAGCTATCAGAGCATCCACCGCATGCTGCGCGACGAGAACGAGCCGGCCAGCTTCAGGGGCGAGCAGCGCTACCAGCAGAAGCGATTCATCCAGACGAGACAGAAGCGGGCGCTAAACGCCCCCGCCAACCGGCTGAACCTCACCAACCGCGGTCTGCGGCAGTACAACAGCAGCAGTGGCCAGTGGCAGGGAGACCTGCAGGTGATCACGTCCATGGATCTGAGCAACAACCGCCTGAGCCGCCTCAGCATCGATCACTTCCAGCAGCTGCGGCAGCTGGATGTGAGCAACAATTCGCTGAGCGGCATACCACTGAGCCTGGCCGACACTAGCCCCGCTCTGCCGCTAGTAACCCTCGATCTTTCATGCAACCAGTTCAGCCGGCTGTCGTCCAACTTCTTCGCCCAGCGCCTGCCACAGCTGCGACACCTCAACCTGGCCCACAACCGGCTGGGCAATGTGTCGCGTGAGACGTTCTACAATCTACTGGAGCTGCAGACGCTCCTGCTCAGCCACAACAACATCACGGACATTGACTACGAAACGTTCCTGGCTCTGCCCAATCTGCAGCACTTGGACCTGTCCCACAACCGGCTGAGTGGATCGGCCATACGGGCACTTCAGGGCATACCCGACTTGGTGAGCCTATCGATCGCCCACAACCCACAGGTGGGGGCTGCCATGCAGGAGTTTGTGGCCTCCTGGAGTCTCAAGGAGCTGGATGCCAGTGGCACCGGTCTGTGCCAGGTGCCAGCCGCCCTCGCCCAGTCGGTGCGCACTTTGAAGCTAGCCGACAACTGGCTCAAGGTAGGTCCAAAATCATTACACATCGATAGTACAGTGCGAGCAATCGATAAATTGCCGACTCCATGAGCCGTGCAACTCCAGTTGGGAGCCAATGAACCGCAATTCGACGCGTTTGCCGACAATTAACGGCACATTTCGAGCAGACACTTGCTCTGGCTTTGACTCTGCCCCTGCTCCGTGACTCTGCATCTGCAAGGCTCCATCTTGGTGTTCCGGGTGTACTGCTGCCATTAATTAGCATCTGTTATGTGGCCTGTGCCTCCTCTGCGTGCTTGAGTGCACTCAGCAGTGCCTGAGTCCCCAGTCCCAGACCCAGCCACCAGCCGCTGCCTCCCCCACCACTCCACACTGCCAACCGAAGCAACCGCAAAGGCAATCTTGCCACGCGTATGATTTATACTTTGTTATTTTTAAATGTGCCCTCCCCCCGCTACCATTTTGTTTTGCCTCTCTCTTTTGCTTCCGCTTTCTGTGCGGCAGAGAGGCAGAGTGTATATAGATAGGGAGGGAGGTGGCAGCACAGGGGCGGTAGTGAAATTTTATTTTCTGTTAATTTTAGCATTGAGAGTTATTATAGAAAAGCAGGAAATTTATTTTATTGATTCTTTTTCAGCACTCGATTGAATTTGCCGGGGAAATAAAAAAAATATGCGACCACCATCAATATCGAATTAGCAAAGTTTAAAGCCAATTTGTAGAGCATAATGAGGGAACACTGTGATGGAAAAAATGTGCAATAATTTGTGTTGTTTTTAAAGTGTTTATAAATAGGAGAAAATTATTCAATAACGAAGGAAAAAGTACACTCATATGGCTAACAAAAACTAAAGAATAAAATTTTATATTTATTATATATTTGTATTAACTTAGCTCAAAGTAACAAGCATACATCAGCTATGACTTCCAGCTAGATAGATATATGTATATATATAACCTAGATAAACGCTTAATAAGTACACATATTCTGTCAATTAAATTTCTGGTACTTAAAGCGAGACAGTTCATAGGACGTCATGTATGAAGTCTGCTATGAAAACCTACAAAACTTGTCCGAGCTCTGGTCCGACTTTATTGAATTTTTCACGCTTATCAACATTTATTTATATGCTTTCTCCGGCAAACTTTTGACTGGCTTTTCTCTTCAGAAAGTTGCCTCCAATTGCTCATCATTCTAGTATACCATAAATTGTGAGATTTTATTAAACTTAAGCTCACAGTTCTGGCTGATGGCTGATGGGTGAGAGGGCTGAGGGACGACCTCGAGTACGAGTGCGAGTGCGGTGTCCAGTCAAGAAAATATTTGCCCCGAGTGGGCAAATGCAAGCATTGTTCAGCTGTTAGCCGGGCTAAGAGGACACGCCACTCAGGTCTGGTTAAGAACGTAATTAAAACACAATGTGGCCACACAATGGAATAGGAAAGTGCACTTCTCACTTTTCAACAAATGCGAGGAGAGTGAGAAAAACAAAAGAAAATAATACTCGAGTCACTCGTAGAAGAAGGGCCAGCAGCGGCGCATCAAGTCTTAATAAGTAATTCGCCCCTAAAGCAAAAGGAAGAAAAAACACAAACAGAATGGGCGGAATGTGGAAAGAAGGGAGGCCTAAAGCAGACACTGTTAGCTTGATTGGCATAAGCAGCAACACGAGCTGCAGATTAGGGGCGGGCAGACAATTTACACAAAAACAGAGCAAACAGATTTATGTGGAAACAAAAATAGACAATCCCGATTGCATTATGAGCATAAAGCGCCGCCAGCACCGGAATGAGTCTGAGGCCGGGGACCCTCCCTCGTTCAGGTATTATGCTTAAACGGCTTCAAGTGTAGACAAGCAAATGCGCCGCATAAATTGGTTGCCATTCCTCGTTGCCTTTGTCCATGTCGATTATGCCAGAAGCCGTAAAAGGTGCAAAAATGCCGCCTCGTAAGCTGTTTAGGGCCAGAGACAAAGGAACCTGGGCCCAACGACGCTGCCGACGCTCGGCATTAATAAAATAAGGATAATTGGCATAAGCATAATCACGTTTAAGCCAGCAGCCAACGTGCAGCTGGGACGGCTGACACACGAAGTCCGCCCCGTCCTCCCTGCCCCTTCGAAGCGGCAGCAACAGCCCAACTATCTATGCAGACGCTTCCGCTCCTCGAGTGGCTCGGCTCTTCCTACCCGGCAGCTGCCACTGCTGCTGCTCCTTTCCTTCTGCTGCTGCTGCTCCTACTGCTATTGCTCCTGGGTGGCCTTTGTTGCCGAGCCATTTTAATTTGCTCGCCTCGCCTCTGCCTGCTGCTGCTGCTGCTGCCAACGCTTTTGCCGCTGCTTTTATCGGCAGTCAACACGCAGCCTTTTCATGGCAAATTATGGCGTTTAGGGGACCGGCAGGCACCCCAGCCCCCATGCTACTCATTCTTTAGTCTGCGCTCCTCTCTCTCATGTCTGGGGCTGCACTGCCTGAGGACAGAGACGACGGCAGGCTGTCTGGATGGTTGGATAGCTGGATGGTTGCCTGAATGACTGGCACTCGTTTCATTTAACGAGTCGCGTCTATGTTTACTTTGGCGCTAGACCTAGACGAGCACTGCCCCCTCGGGGCACTGGCAGTGGCAGCAATCGCGCGAGAAAGGGGAAAGCGCCTGACGAGTCTTTTGAAGTAATTATAAAGGCAGATTTAAGTTAATTTTTAAACAATGTCGCCCCGCACATGCACATCTCGCACTTTCCCCTCGCCATGTCAGCGCCA
This sequence comes from Drosophila bifasciata, assembly GCA_009664405.1. Lineage (NCBI taxonomy): Eukaryota > Metazoa > Arthropoda > Insecta > Diptera > Drosophilidae > Drosophila > Drosophila bifasciata. Next base: position 5,450,831 of record CM019044.1, read on the forward strand.
CTAATCAAATGTCTCTCCCCCACGATGAATAACTTTTTAGCCCTTGGGTTGGCTAACGGCTAGACAGGGATTATTTTGGTTTTGACCATCGTACAGACATTAACCCTAAGAAATGCATTCAAAAGGACTCTTAAGGGGTGAAAATTCCATACGTTTTTCCACATCTTTCGTATATTAACTGACTATTTTTTGTTTCTTCTTGCAGGCCATCAACTGCGGCGATATGGACAGCTACCCGTTGCTGCAATACCTAGATCTGTCCCATTCCCGTATTGCCCATGTAGAGGACGATGCCCTGGGCCGATTGGAGCTGCTCGAGTTCCTGTTCCTCGATCACAATCTATTGATGCGAGTGCCTGGCAGTCTGCCCATCTCGCTGGAGCATCTCTTTCTGCAGCACAACCAGATAATGGAGCTGCCGCCGCAGTCGTTTGCAGGCCTAACCAATCTCCAGACACTGGATGTGTCCGGCAATCGCTTGATTTTCCTGCCAGCTCTGGCCCTGCCCAAGCTGCTGACGCTGAATCTGCAGTCGTCCGGCGTGGAGAGTGTGAGTCAGTCGATAGTGCACACTCTGCCGCAGCTGAGGGACCTGCTGCTGGAGGATAACCCCATCAGGTGCAGTGATCTGCTGGGAATTGCCGAGTGGGCCAGCCCGTGCCGCGCTGTGGATGTGGGTCAGCCGAGGGGTAAAATCGATTTAAAGCAGCAGTATCTGCAGTTCCACGACTTTTATGAGAACTTTAGCAGCCAGTGTGGCCGGAGGATGGTGCTGCAAGCACCTGAAGATGACAAAAGGTCGCCCACTTGCAGTCTAGCGGGAATGGCAACTGCAACAGCAACAGCAACAACCACGCAGCGAACTATGCCAAAAGTGAAAGAGTCAAAGGGCCAAGATATAGCGGCAGGGACAGAGGCAACAACAACAACAAAGCAATCAGCCGGTAACAACATTGCTCAGTTAACCACAAAAACTTTGCGGCCAACAGAAACAACTTCGTTAGCGAAAATTCAGCAGCAACAGCAGCAGCAGGAGCAGCAACGGCGGCAGCAACAAATGCCTGGCATGCCAACAGTAGCAACAACATCGCCAAGCCTGCCAACTTTGGCTCAGACAAAGGCAACAACAGTGGTTCCCATTTTGGCAATGCCTGCAGTCATTGCTACTGCAACAAGAGCAACATCAGCAACAGCAACAACAGCAATAAATTCCAACGAGCAAATGGTAGAACCACAAACAGCAACCAAACCCATGGGACTTACAGTGCCAACAAACATTAGCGATTCTGCACAAGCAGTAACATCAACAACAGCAGCAGCAATAACAGCAGCAACAGCAACATCAACAGCAGCAACAACAGCAAATCGGACACTAACAAAAGCAATTGAAGTGCCACAAACAATTTTAGCTGCACAAAAATCTGACAAAATGCCAACCCAAAAGCGAGTCGCTGATAAGCCAGTTGGGGAGACTTTATTAAAATACTCGACAACAGTGACGACAACAGCAGAAATGGCCACAAGCGACGACACATCCGGTCAAGCAGCAGCAGCAGCAGCCGTGGCGCCACACAAACATGCAACGCTGCAGCTGCATATTAAGGATCGCCATCTAATTGGCACGCCCCTGCTCATGCACAAGGGCGATGTCCTGCTGGTGGATGCCGAGCAGCTGCTGCTACCCGGCACAGCCACGGTGGCGGATACGGATGCGGAACATCGACGACAGCTGGACGACAGCCAGCATGAGCATCAGCGTCAGCATAAGGAGCATAAGGAACAGAGGGAGCAGGAAAGCTGGCAGACATCTTTTGATAAGCGGCAACCGGAAGCAATAAACGGCGACACAAAGTCGCCGCCAACAAAGACCAAGAAGAAGCCATCGCTGAGCATCAAAAAGATGACCTACAGCACCAAGCATGCCGCCTCGAAGATGCCTCCTCCCTTACCAACCACTCCACGGACCCAGCATCAGCACAGCAGCGTGAATACGCCCAAGGATGCAGCGCTGGAGGAGCTGAGCACATTTGCCCAACTGAAGGCCTACGTGGAGCTGAAGAGCGAGTCCAAGCCGGAGCACTTGATGGACCAGCGCCTGGAGGGCCAGCAGACCCTGTCGAGCAGCCACCCCGGCGTGATGCTGCTGCTGGCCTGCATCCTGGTCGTAGTGTTGCTTGCGGGCCTGGCCCACGTCTACCGCTGTGAGCTGCCCTGGCAGCGGCGCGGACGTCCGGGGCAGATGCGGCCGCACCATCAGCGCCAGTTTAACGAGAGCGACGACGGCCACAGTTTCCTGAACTATCAGGGCTCGGCGGGCAGCTCGGCAGATCCTGCACGCCTCCAGAAGTGGCACCACAGCACCAGACGCGAGGCGCCCTACAGTTCGCCGCTGCACAATCTCCAGGCCCGCGAGCTGCAGCGGGAGCAGAACAGGCTGCAGCGGTGCCAGCAGTTCTATAGCGCTTCGCTGGCCAGCAGCGGCTCGTCGGGCAGCAGTCGCAGCAGCCTGCAGTCGCCCAGCCACGAGGATAGCTACTCCATCGAGATGGCACCCAGCAGTCCACCCGCTGTCCTGGGCATGGACGGCGGCGCTGTGCCCAGCAGCCTGCCCATGGAGCTGCTCAGCAGCAGTAATTCCCGCCGTGCCGCCGCCGGGGCAGACAGAATGGCAGCCACCGACCTCGGTGGAGCAACATTGCCGGTCATTAAATCAGTGAGCAGCAGGCTGATGGCCCCCAGCTCACGGCGTCTGGGTATCTGGTGACAAACCGTCTTTGGACAGCGGCAGTATGCGCCCTTCCAGTAGAGCAAGTCAAGCGAGTAGAGTGTAAGGCACGCACCCCCCTCCCCACCCTTCACCGCCTTCCACCACACCAGGAAACTGTCAGCTGCCAACTGTGCAAAATGAGTCATAAAGTTGAGAGGCTCCCAGGCGCCAGCCAGCCAGAGCTCCTCCGGTTCGGTTCTCAGTTCCGGAAACGACAGAATTTCCCTTACAACTTGCTTTACCAATATTAAATTTTACTTTACGATTGCAAGTACATATAGAACATATATACACTGTCTGTATAGTTACTGTCTGTGCGGTAATCAAAATTTGTAAGTGGTTAAGAGAAAGCAGAGAAATGCCAAAGATTCTGCGAAACTGGAGCTGAGAACATTCATTACTGCCAATACTATAATATATAAGTTACATCGAGTTGCCGCTCAGTTGATTTATGATGCTTAGCCGACCGCCCACACACGTTGCAGGCCTCTTAGCGTTTAGGCAGCAACAATTTGTCATAAATTTCTATATTACGTATACGCCGCATGCGACCAAACAACAGCAGCAGAGGCAGGGGCAGCAGCAGAGGCAGAGCTCTGCTCGCTAGACATGGCAGCCAAATAGCCCACGCTAGCAAAGTTTTTATGAGCCATTCACGAGCCAGGTCCCGGCCAGAATCCCCTGCCAATTTGATGTCCATCTTGTGGTCGTATTTAGGTCAGTTTACTTGCGGCGTGCAGCGCCGTGTGTGGGCCAGTTAACTTTATATAAGTGCTTGTCCGTTGTTGGCCAGGATTAAGTGTTGTGATAGTCATGCATATAAAAATGAAATATCGATCAAGTATTAAATAACAGTTTAGTTTATGACAGCCCCAATTCAGGCTGCCAGACTCGAAGTCAGATCTGGCAGCAGATGCTGACCAAAGCGGATAAATCAGATGAAATTGGTTGGCACCAGAATCTCCACGAACCGAACCCCTTGGCAGCCCCTTCGTTGAGCCTTTTCTAACACATTCAAGCGTTCATTTAAGCCCTCTGTTGTAGCTCTATTTAGTTCGATGCTTGACTACATCTTAACCCACATTGCAGACTGCTTGAGATGCCAGAGTTTAAATTGCAATCTAATTAAAGTTTAGCCTCTGTCCCTTGGACAATTTCTTGGGGCATCCAAGTGGGCATTCGAGTGGGCATCCCAGTGCTGCACAGGACACACAGCAACCCCTCCAATTGCCAAGTGTTGCCAAGTCGGGCATTCTTCACCCCATATTGAAGATGCCGGCACCAGCAACCACCACAACAATCAACAGCAACAGCCCTCACCATCACCCGCACTTAACCTCATTTTACAAATTGACCAACACAACATATGGTGTAAATCCAGCGCAATGGCCAGACATCTAATCCGCCACGCCAAAAGTGAAATGTTGTAAAACTATTTGGGGGATAGATCCATGCCATCCAACGGACATACAAATAATGTGCCAGCAAATCAAATTACCAGACACGCGGCTAGAAACGAGTATGAGGGGAGGACAAATGGGCAAAGGAAAGGGAAAGGGGCAGGGACAGGGGACAGACTGTAGACAGTCGTACAAACATGGAACACAACAATTACATTAAGACACGATAAAAAGTTGTGCAACAATCTTGGGCCCCACAAACACTCGACGCCCGACCACCCAACCACTGAACCGAACTGAACTGTACCAAGCTGAGCTGAGCTAAAGGAACTGAAGCAACTGGAGAAGGAGGATGGGGATCAGAATGAGGATGGAGGAAGAGGAGGAACCACAATCATTGCACAGCTTTTTCAACTTTTTGTGGCTTTGTAATTGGAATACGAATACAAGTGGAAGGAAGGCGCGTGCACACGAGCGGCGACAGCAACAGGAAGTGGCCCAAAAGTGGAGCGCAGAGAGATAGATAGATACGTATGGGATAAAGCAGATAGACGTTACATACAACAAGGCGTTCGAGCGTACTCCTTGGGCAATTCTGAAGGATTTATTTTTGGGCCGGCCACAAAGCAAGCTCGCTCTCCGCTCCGAACAACAATTAAAGTATTGCTGACCAACAACCTACGCCCGATTTTGGGTGGGATTATATGGCAGTAGGAAGACGAACGGCAGGGGGGACTGCGAGCGAGGGTCGGTCCGAGTTGAGTCCTTTGGCAGGACGCACAAAATCTTAATTAAGGAACTTCTAAGTGGGCAAGTGTCAGGCAGCAGGCAGCAGGAGGCATTTCATTTTTCTTTCTCTTCCTTTTTTTTTTTAGGACGAGTTTAAGGAAACCTTTTTATTTTCGACTTGCCAGCACAGCACAAAATTCGCCTACAAAAGAAACAGTAAGCCGTACAGAGGGACAGACAGTGGGTGAAAGGAAGGCCGGACAATGGACAGACCCAAAGTCCGGTCCGGTTCGGTTCGGTCCTGGGGCATTGTCAAATTTAATGAAGGTTTCCCCTCACTCTTCTTTGCCTTTGATACAGCTGGCCAGCTGGCCAAGATTTACGAAGTTTTCCAGCCACGAAGTGAGAGGACCAACTCAAATGAGTTAATTCGATATTTGACACTTTGGGAGCCGAGAGCTGAGCACATTCCACACAATCTCGGTATGTGATGGGTACACCCACCCAGATCTCAGATCACACACACACACACACATTTCTAAACCCACTCCCATAGAGCTCCCTCCATAGAGGGAGAGTCGACTTTTGTCTTGCTGGGCCAGGCAGTTAATAAAGTTGGTCCTGGGCCAGGGCCAGGGCGGTAATTATTTGCCTGCTAAATGGCTTTTTGGACGACATTTCGGGGGCCGTAAATGGGGGCGATTTAGAAAATTATGTGAAAATAAGTTGCCTTTTGTTTGGCTATTGGGGCCGCTGGCAGTTGGCAGTTTCCAGTTGGTGGTCGACGGTCGATGGTCTATGGTTTGTCGGGCTCATAAATAATGGTACATAATTGCCCAGCGTCGAAAAATTTGTGGCTGGGCAAAGGCCAAAAAATGATACAAGAAGCACCTCCCCGCGGCAGTATAGAGTATGATAGCACACACAATAATTAAACTTAATTGCGCTGTACATTGGATATGTCAAACTGTAAAATATAGTACGTAATATGTAGCAGTACTCGATATTTACTTGTAGCGATACTTTTGCGATACTTAAATTTCAAATTCTCAATATATTATTGCATGGTACAATTTCCGTAGAAGAATACTATATGTATTTACAAATTACAGAAAAACCAAAAAGAAAAAATAGAGAACAAAAACAAAAGCAAAACTAAAACCGAAAATAAAACCTGCGGAGGAAACGCAATTCGAGTAACGTTCATATTTGCATTTAATTTGTCGGAAATCAATAGGGAAATGCGTTAGAATAAAAGAAGGAGCCACACAATAAGCCAGCAAAAACTAATTGCCAAATATTTGACATACAGTTGTTGTGTAGCGTTAGCAACTACATATACATACATATAAATATATATATATATAGTTATTATCTGTATGTATGTTTCAGATATACTATACAGATACGAAGATACGAGTTACAGTCTAGCCTAAAGCCGAGCAAATAATTATTAAACAAATACGTCTATTTACAAACAAAAACACACACAGCAAATATTTGAGTTTATACCAAAAAATGACGCGCAGCATTTTAATTAAACAACAACGGGTGAAGCTCTCAAAAACAGATACAGAAACAGATTGCAGAAACAAAAACCAAAAACTAAAATGTGTTGCAAACATCATTTCTCTGTGTATTTGTAAATACTACTATATATGTATACATATATGAATTAATATTAATAATAAATGTGAAAATAAGACAAATGACAAGCCAAAAAACAAACAATACGAGTATCAATATATATGCGGTAGCTGTTCAACATTTGTACATCTGCCAGACAAGAGATTCTATCGTACATACATACATGTATATTATTTATGTATATGTATGGTATATGATACACAGAATAGTAATTATAAATGTTAGTTTTAGTGCTGCCTAAATCGTAGCGTAAAGGGTTGATAAAGCAGAGTTTAACATTTAGATTTAGGACTAAGAACAAACAAATGTATTATGGATATAGCAAATATGAATAGCAATTAAAACTGTATGTAAAGACAACATGGTAAACATTTTATGAACATTCTTCTTGAAACCAAAAACAAAAACATAAAAAACAACAACAATTTTAATGCCAAACGAAATCGAAACGGAAAACATGTGAAAATAATAAAATTGAAGGAAAAATTATTTAATTTGAAAAGAGAAAACTTACAATGACTTGGGATTTTTCAGTTGGGCAAGAGGCTTAAAATAATCTACGTAAAATGGGATACAATTTCATGTACATACATATGTACATATGTGTATGTGTTAACGGAAGAGAACAGTCGAGTAAATGAGAATGAAAGACAAGCAAATAATATTCCAGCATGATGGCAGCTCGGCATCGACTCTATACTTTATATATTGGTTATTATTGCAGTTTTTAATGTTGTTGCAGCTCGTATGGGGGATATTTACTTATGCAATTGCTGCAGTTTCGTATTGGTCAGACAACGTATACATTTATGGCCGCTGCTTAAGTGCTAATGGAGCAGTAAGAGCGGCACTGCACTCAGCAAATCCTACGAAATACAGCAACAAAAGTGTACCACTTGGCTTATTCAACTGACTAAATAAGGAACTTTTTATCGAACTGGAAGACAACCAATTAGAGAGCAACCCAAACAAACAACAGTTCATTAGAGCACAACAAATGAAGCCAGAAGGTCTGCCTCCCCCCGCCACCACCACACACATTGATAATGGAGATCAAACCAAGCGAAGAGGGCGATAAACATAAACGTTAAATTAGTGACACATGCGACCGTTAAGCTCGAAGCAAATGTGACTGGCTAAATTATGCCAATGCTCGTGCACACACAACCCACAACACACTAACGGAGGGGAGAGATGCGGGGAGCAGGTCTCGCTGCTGCGAGGAAACGGGGGAACATTTTTATTTCAAATCCAATTATTTCACATCGAAACTGCAATCAGATGATTGCGTTCAGCAACAGGAAGTGCTCACATATACACATACATACATACGTTTATATGTGCGGGTGCTGGTAAACCAACGACGCTGTGAAAATGGCCGACAAAATGAAAGTCAATTGGTTTTTCTTGTTTTGTTTTTTTCGCTTTTTTTGTTTTGCTTCTCATCTTTTCTGTCCTGTTGCCCCTTTAGTGGCGCTTTTGTTTCCTTTGGCATACATATGTACATCGTTAGCTTGGGCATAGAAGGGTCCCGGGCAGGACAGTTCAGTCCAGTCGAGGCCTGAGTCCTGTGCCGGATGGTGAAACTGTCGCCGCATTGGGGAGCCAGACGGACCGAAGCGGAGCGCACATGTCAAGAAATTGTTATGCGCCCTTGGACATTCAGTTGTACGAGCATTGGGGCGGGAATTAAATATTCAATATTGCAACGAGGCGAGCCACACACACACACCCAATATTCAATAACATCGAAATTCCTCCATGTGGCATGGAGCGGATGGCAGCGAAATGTTAACCGAAATGCGTGCGCAATAAAAAGGTTAATGGTGATATAATAAAAAAAAGAGAAAAATATGTAACGAAATTTGTGTCCCCAGCAGTCAGCCATGTGTGAGGGGTGGGAAGGAAACACGCGCCGACAGTTTGATGAGAGAATGTCAATCGAGATTAATTTTTTTGTTGTCACAAATTCCGAACAGAGCAAAGGTGAAAGGGTATGAGGATTCCTTGTAGATGGGCCCACTTGGAATTGAGTTACTTTAGGCCATACTCATTGGCTGCATTTTGCAGCATTTCATGCAGTAGTGGGACCATAAGAACATTATCTCTGATTAACCCAAATAATCATTGGAAAAAATTAAGGCAAGGAGATACCATTTTGCCATGATCTCATTCTCAGTTCCCCGCCTGCAACTTTCTACCCTGATGATGCAGGGAAATGGCATGGCAGAGCGGGGTAGAATGAAGGGAAATGGAATAATTGCCGGGGTAACCATTGAACTGTTCATTTTTATGCAATTTACTGCCCCGGACTGCCAAAAGTAAAGTTAAAAATGCTCGTCGTTGTTGGTGGGTGTATTGGTGTGTGTGTGTGTGTGTGTGTGTGCATGCAGCAGCTGGGTAAAACTTTATCTAATTGATTTCGATGCTACAGTGCAGCCAAATGGGGCTCCATTAGCGCCAGTCAAGCAGAAAAAAGAAAGGGAAGACAAACTTACGCTTTTTTCACCCTTCAATTTTTATAAATATGCAAAAATTCTGCGGGTTCTTTGTGGGGCGTACGAGGAGTGAGGGGTGCGGAGATCGGAGGGCGCAAATAGTACAGATACACAAGCAGTCATGCCACAGATAGCCATACGCATTGGCCCCCTTTGCTTTAAATTGCATTCATTTTTAATGCAGCGGTGCCAAAAAGCACGGACACATTACGTATACGCAATGTAGTGCACTCTGGGGACACATTGCTTAATTTCAGCTTCAGCTCCAGCACCACCACCAACCCACACACCAGGCCTGCCCTCACGCCCAGTGCGTGCAAGAGAGTCCTGGGAACTGGGAGCTGGTAGCTGGAAGCTGGCACCAAGGAGAGCCATGTGTGACACACCCAGGCACACAAATGTCAAATGTAAAAAAATACTTCGCATTATACAATATATCTCGAGTATATATACCCTTGCAGAGGGTATACCATAGTTGTTTGAAAGTTTTCAATCATATTATATGAGTATTTCTCGATTTAATAGTCGATGTGGTACTTAGATTAATCTTCATGGTACTCAATATTTGATTACGGAGAGAGAATATTTATCATTTGATTAATACGTAATAGTGCATAAATAATATTGTATCTTTAATATTGATAACTTCATTATTTTCCAACAAAATAATTTTATTTATATATTTATTTTATTTATTTATATATATTTTTAATTTGAAGCACCAATTCTGAAGGTACAACTTTTACTTTCATATAAGAGTATTTCAAGTCAGTCATTCTAACTAGTTTTTCGACACACATTTGCGTGTAGAATGGGAGAGAGAAACTGGGGACTGAAAAACGGATGGGCGGCGGCACACAACCGGCGTTGGGTTGGGCGGGGCGGTAACGATTTCATTTCATGGTTTTGCACTCGTTATGACTTTTGCCTTACGCTCCCTCGGTCCCTCATTCATTCTACGTCACCCCTCTCTCTACCTTGCCCCTCTTTCTATGGGATCTCTCTCTATCTGGTCTCCTCGCTTTGCTTGGCTTTTATTGTCGCTCAGCTGCGAGAGAGCGTCCCCAAAGTATGCAACGTTTTATGTTTACTAGAGGTAAAATTCCGCTCGAAACACACACGGGCGAACTCTCACATATTCAACACACACACACACACATACAGTGCACACACACACACACACAACCACTATGACAACTTTTGTTTAAACAGCGTTCTAAAGTCCCCGAGTTCTCAGGGAGCTTTCTCTCTTTTTTTTCCGCTTTTCAATTTAAAGTTTAATTTTTTTCGGTTATTTTTTCACATTACATATTTTGAATGTCATTGCCGCCAACTGTGGCCGGCCGTTGGGGACCCTGGAGTAAAAACGAGATGGGAGCCCAGGTGTGGTTGGTGCGTGTTTTTTTATGGAATGCTGTACTCAAATAGCAAACAAAAAAACCCACCCAATTTATATGAATGGACACAGAGGAAACTTGTTTTTTTTTGGCTGAAAAACTGCACTGGAATATCCACGTTAAGTAAATTTAATGCTGTAAAAGCATTCACAAATAAAAGCATAATACTGTTGATATAATTTTCTCAAGCAATGGCATACCATAGGTGTAGGTCTGTTGGAATATAAATTTCAATTGGATCTTGCGTAAATTATTATGCTGTCAGTTTTCAATGTTTATTCATACAGCTTATACAGGTTAAAGTATCAATTCCAAGACTATTCCAATGCAAAACTAAAGTCCAACTAGAAGTAAAGAGAACTACATATATTAATGCCAACTGTTGGGAAACCCCAGCATACACTCTAATGGCCCCACTAGACCTTTCTCTGCGTAACGGGATGATCACGGGAAAGTTGATGTTCAAAGTGAAATTAACTCTTTAAAATATTTTTATATTTATTTCTAAAATATATTATTTTCAAATCACGTATTTCCTAAACTCTACATGGGCCCATAATAAATGATATGCATGTACATATATCTCTATAAAAAGCTAATCCAAATATTATTCCATATAAAAAATCTGCATACAAATATTCGTATTTATTTTATGTTTTGATAGTTTTTGTCAACGGCTGTCCAATGTGTAGACTTTGTGCCCGATTATTGGATTATATCAAAAAATTAAAAAAGCAAAAGCAATCTAGCTGATGAAAAACCCAGCACAAAAGATAGATAAACTAATCAAGGTAAACGAAGAGAAAGAGAGAGAGAGAGAGAGAGAGAGAGAGAGAGCTATTAAAATGAATGTTATAAAGCGGACGGAACTGGACGAAGCTGAACTAGGAGCATAAAAACAGGAAATAGAATGGACAAATGAAAGGCAAATCAGTGTCAAGCCAGCGCCAAGTCATGGCACCTAATTGAGTAAGTGTCATCGCTGGACCATCCGCAGCCTCATCCGCATCCGCATCCGCACCCGCATCCGCATAGGGGTTCTCTATCGTACACGAGCATTCTGTGGTGTTGCGGTGTTGCGGTGTTGCGGTTGATGTCTGGTGCCGCACACTCGCACTCGCACACGGCAGTGGATTTCGAAAATGGGGACAACAGACACGTCAACTTGCAAATATACTGCTAAGGGGGAGTCCGCCAATCGGCTCTGTGTTGAGCTCTGTCCAAATGACTCTCTCTTCTTTGCTCTGTTGTGGATATTTTATTCCATTTTATTGTATTTTATTCGTTTCTTTCTGCCATACATACAGCAGCAACAAAACGAGCACTTTCTGTTGTTCTTTGGTGAGCTTTGTCGTGTGCTTTTCTTTTTTTTTTTTTTATTTGTGTTCATAACATAAACTTTGTATTTTTATGCGAGACAAAGAAGTGGGACAGGGGACAACGAGAACGACAACGACCAGGAACAACAGAACCAACTTGTTTGCGCTGGGAAATCAGTTAAGGACTTGGCGCACAGACTTGCCAGGACTTGAACATATATATGTATATATACATATACATACATCCAACTCCATCTTGTCGCCCCCGTTAACGCTCTTCCACTGTTTCTGTTGGTTTTGTTTTAACACTTGAGTGGATTTTTGTGTTATTTTTGTATGAGTCCTGGGCGTTGATTTGGCTTGCCTGTGTCTCTGGCAGGACAGAACACAACACAACAGAACAGTACAGTAGAGAAGAGGAATGGCCATGGGTATGGAATGGGATAAGGACGAAGTACGAAGGACTCGTCATTTATTATGCGCTCCACAAATCGAAATCAACGAAGCAACTTGATTAAGATTTAACTAAGCAAACAGACTCTGGCATGGCATGCAGCATGTCTCAGCGACACCTCTCTCTCTCCCTCCCCCTCTCTCACTCTCTGTCTTTTTGTCTCAAATTAAGTTTTCAATCCAATTTGAAATCGAAACAAAGCATACATACATACATACATATGTACGTGTGCATGTGTGCAGTAGTGTGGAGTACAGACAATAGACAAGTGCTATAAATTATGCAAAGTGTCAATGCTCTGGCCATTTCCCCTGCCCCACGCTGCCCTACCCTTACCCAACGGATGAACTGTGGCTTGCACAAAGCAAAATTAATATAATGTGAAATAATTAAATGTGACAGGCAGAGCAGACTGAACTAATTGATACTCATTGTGGCTGCAATTAGTATGCCAAATATTAACTCGATTAAATACCACAAGCACATACAATCATACATAGTTAAAAAAGGAACGTAATTGCAAGGGATACTTGGGGATTGATCAATAATATTGATAGATATGCACTATAAAACCTATGATCTACGCTCAAAAACCAGCAGCAACTGCATACTGAACTGTTTCTCTCTTTGTATCTAAGTTTAAGTTTTGTATCTAAGTTTCTTATTTTGCATGAATTTTAATCCCAAAAAACCTCTCACAGACAGCACAAACAGTCAGGGAAAAAATCTATGCAAACAAGTTAACGCAGACGCCTGTTCTCTGGTTCTACTTTTTTTCAATATACTTTTCCTCAAATTCTCAAAATATTCAATAAATTAAGTAAATAGTTTAAAAGTTATAAGCTCAAAATGTATTTAAACAGAAAAACAATACGTAAACAAATTGAATTGATCTTTCGCAATCTTTCTTTCGATTATTATTTGATTTTAAATTCAATTTAATTATGATGCTACACTAGTCAGGAGCCCCTCTATCTGTGCAGTTGAAGTGTAAAATACTAAAAATAAAACTCACATTTTTTTAGTGAGTTTTAAGATTTGTAATATAAATATTATTAATGAATTTTTAGTTTTTTTTCTTTCTTAAATGATTAGTATATCTATTTTCTTTTTTTTTTTTTTAAGTTAAGTCACCCAAAGTCACCCCAAAAAAACAACTACATGTCGAAAACAGCCTTCCACACGCAGGGTAGCACGAGTAAAAAATATTAATTAAAGCCAAACCACAGGCAGAGAGCATACAACATGCAGTTTTGCGGTTGCCGGTAATTAATAAAATGTACGGCTGCAACAAGCGGACAAGAGACAGGGGGACCACCTAGTCAATGGCCACTTTGGGGACTGGTTGCTTCCACTCTCTTCTTTTTTTTTTGTGACCCAACATTAGCAGGGGCATTTTACATGTACATATAAACGGATGTTGGGGTTTTTTTGTATTGTATGCTCTCTTTGGTAAATTGCATATTGTTGCAACTGCCGGAAAACTGTCAACTGACCATCAATCTATTGACGGCCGGCGGGCGATAAGCTGCCCATCAAATCCCTTGGTCGCCGATAGAACGGGTCACGCTTTTTGTGTGTGTTGTGGGGGGCTTAACGAGCTCAAAAACCCTTTGAAAAGAAAAAAGAAAAAAGATGACGCAGACACAAAAGAGGGTTTCAAACGCTTTAAGCACTGCGATTGAGCGCAAGCGGAGACTCTTTCATGTGGACCCACCGACAGACGGACAGGACAGGACAGGACCGGACACCAATGCATGCGCTTCAAGGCACAGACAGCGGCCCAAAACGCTAAAAGGATACGGCCCCACATACACCGACTCAAAGGGGTTGCCATTGTCCAGACATTGTTCAATCCATTTGTTGGCCAAAAGAGGTGAATGCTACTTTAAAAAGAAGTTTCAACTTGATTCAGAATGTATTTGAAGGAAAATCCATAAAATTAGGAATTTCGCTTGAATATAAACAATCGTTTCAGGGCTCATTATTGGTCAGAAGATACGTAGAATCCGCAGATATATTTGTTGCTATATGATGACATATTAATGGAAAAGTAAAGTAGATATTATATCTCAAGAATCTTGATAGCTTGACTACACTCATTCAGTTGTTAAAAAGTCCCTAGCTGAAGTTTAACTTTATGCTTAAAGTTGACTATTTAAAAAAAGTTCCCCAGAAACAACACAAAAAACCTCGCTCACACTGGCCATAACTCGTTCTTTAAAGACCGAATAGCGAACACAAAAATTCTTGATATAAGTTTGGCTTCCACAGCGGAAATCATAAATTTCGCACACACAAAAATCTCGATTAACTGCACGGCGCGGCAAAAGTTGGAAAACTTTGCCGTTGGCAGAGTCTTTCTTCTTTGCCGCTCACTGTCTCCACCACCACCAGCTGCAGCTCCATCTCCGTTGTCCTTGTACTGTATATATTTCAAAAAAAAAAAAAACTGTCAGCCATGGATGTGCTTTAAAACGCTTGTCAGAAACTTTTCGCAGCCAGCGTCGTCGGAAAACTGCAGTGCAGCGATAAGGTATATGGGGATGCTTGGTGGTGCAGAGCGCAGGAATGGAACGGAAAGGAATCTTATACTATACATATGCATAGATACTGTATCTGACGAGCACGTCAAAACAGCAAAAGCCCGAAAGCCATTATCCTTGTCTAAGCAAAATCGAGACGCTTCAGCATTTCAGGTGCCCCGTGCCCCAACGACGGCAAATTGAAAAGTCATGTCATCAGTCTGACGGCGGAAGATACGTATACCTGACTTATGGATGTACCTGCCGATACCTGACGTTGGAAAATATGGACAGCGAATTGTCAACGCTCCTCCTTTGAAGCCCGAATCAAACGGAGCCGACAACAACAGGAAATTTCACAAACCAATGCACTTGGCAGGCGGGCAGGGGTGGTGGGTGGTTGTAAACGAAAAATGGAATAAAACAATTACGCGTTTAATATATTTTCATTTAGTAGTAGAAGCCAGTAGCCAGCAGCCAGAAGCCAAGCCAAGGGACAGAGAGAAAAACAGACCCTGGATCTGGGCATAAGGGTGGTGTGGAAAAGCTCGTTCTATGCTGCCTCATTTTTTACTTTTAATGAAGCGCAAGAATTTCTGTTGGATAATTTGTTAAGCGCACTTTGTTGGCCAAAAGGACGCAGCAGGAGCAGCAGCAGCAGCAGCAACAGTGGATGGCTGGCCAGAAACGCAAAAAGTCTCCACAAAACGGGGCCTGCAAAAACTTAGACAATGCCAGGCCAAATGCAACAAGGACATGCACAGGCAGACAGACAGACAGACAGACAAAGAGAGAGCGTGAGAGAGAGAGAAAGTCAGCTGAAAGTTACGCTATAATTTGGCTTATTTCAGCCAGCAAATTTATAGAGTGGAGATGCAAAATAGTGCACCGGAAGTGGCCCCAACTGTCCAGAACGCAGCAGGCACGAAGGACACGAGCCAGAAGAAAGTAGACAGCAGTCAGCAGACAGCGCAAGATAAATGACACGCAAAAGCCAAGTGGCAGATTTTCATTTTTAATTAAAACAACGGTCAGACGAAGGTTCTGGTCGCCCTGGCATGCTCCCCTTCATAATGCACAGTAATAAACAATAATTAAAATGTTGGCATCCCACCCATTCCACCCATTCTCGACTCACCTGTTGTAATATTGTGCATGAAAATCTCACGCAAAAGCAGCAGCTCATCCTTGGGTTCCACGGCAACTGCGCCGAACACCTCGTTCTCCGGCCACACCTCCCTGCGGCATGCACACGAAAGAGCATCAGAGAAAGAAAGGAAATACATTAGAAAGAGAGTGGAAAAAATAGATGGAAAATATAGTACATACTATATAGATTTACAAGCAACGAAGCACGTGCTTAGCGCAAAAAAATAGGAAAAATTAATTATCACTCGGTCGGTCTATGGGAGAGACTCCGGTAGCGAGTTGCTATCGTTATTCTCTTATTGGAAACAAATTATTAACGAAATATGAAACCGAGAAGATTTATACAATAAAATAAAATGGTTATCAAATATCAAATTAACCAACAGATAACTAGTAAACATTAATCCAATATTATTATTCGTATTTTGAAGGATGAACTTATTGGCAGTTTATTCGCAACTTGTAAATTTTCACTCTGTTTTCGAAGTAAATCACTTTTTAGGTCCTATTTCCCAAATCCTGTAAGTGCAAAGCATATAATAGTAGTACCAACTGATATGCCGACCAAATATCTGTCGGAATCGATTCGATATTCGGCATAATTGGCACATAAAAGCAGAAAATAAAGGAGTTAAACTGAACTTACAAAATTTCTCACATTCTGTACAAAATAAGGAGGAATCATCATGGGTGGTTCATCATTCAGCAATTTGAAATAATTTCTAGATATCTATTATTTTCATTGCATAGCAGAAAATTATTGTTAGAAAATTCCTTTTGTTGTAACATTCATTGAATCATTTGTGTTCGATTTATCCTGCTAAGCTAACCAAACGAAACCAAACTGCAGCATAAGGCAAACTTCGCTTAAAATCGATATTTGAGTTTGGATGCTGCAGCAAATTCAGCGTAGAGAACTTTTGCGAAATGCCTATAGAAATCATTCGCACCCTAACCCTTATCAACATCATCCTCATCCTCATCAGCATCAGAATCAGCATCAACACCGAACATCGAACATCGAGGAGAGCAGCGGGCAATAACAATGCCTGAAATAACAAGCGACTGGCCACCAGGCAGCACGTCAGGCAGCAAAAATCCGAACCGTGCAACACTGCAACAAGCGGGATGCAACAAGCAAAGCTTTTAGCTCTCGCAAACTGAAATTGATGCGTTTAAAATTGCGTCTCATGTGTGTCCGCCCCATCCCAGCACCCACCCACCCACCGACTCGACCAGACTCCGGCTTGGCCAGTGTTCGCATGTTGCATTTTCTGCTCTGCGTCGGTTTTCCTCCTTGGTGCGGCACACAAATAATCCCCAACATTCTGGCGATGCAAGCCACGCTTGCAGGCTTTTTTGCAACGTGGACGCTGTTAATTTAATATTTGAAAGCAGCTTAATATGCAATGCACAGCAAAAACACAACGAGAAAGAGATAGTGACTGGCAGAAGCTTCGCCGTCCCAGTCCCAGTCCCCGTACTCCAATTATAAACTGGCCTTCAGCACAGTGTGTCAGTGCAATTTTGGCATATCAGCCGGCACCAGACACAGAACCACCCCAGACCCACTAGACCCACCCAGTCCCACAGAGTACGAGGCAGTGCTAGTCTCTAAGCGACATATTTATGCCTATTTGTTCATGTTCGTAGGCGATAGTGCAACTTATGCTTTTCGCTGTCGCACAGCCAATAAATTGACTGACACAGTCTACTATATAGTATATAATACTACTACTTCCTTGCAGCAGCAATATGCATGCAACTGCATTCGGGTTTCGACTAAAAGATACCCGAAATAGAGTAGCTGCATCGCACCAATAGGATGTATCATTTTGTATTTTATTTAAATAGTTTTTATCAGAAAGAAATTAGACTAATATAGCTGGCAAATATTCTGTTTTTATTTCATTATTTCTGCCAGCTAAATTAGCTAGTTAAAGCTTACATTTTGATATTAAAAATGTCCCTGATGTCCCTTGTTACATATAACTACATGAACACAAGAGACCCTTTCAACCTTTGACTACCGTGGATAAAAATTTGAACACTGTTCCATTGGCAGTTTGCCCCTGCGTTCGTTAGTTGCGTTTCGGTCCGTTTGTAATCCTGCGGGTCCCATTTTTAGAGGCTGCTGCTTGTTAGCTACCGCTACCACTACCCAGCTGCATGCAGCAACAGCAACAACAATAGTGCAACAGTGCAACAGTGCAACATCATTGTGGTTGTGGTGTGCGGGAGTGGTGTCCGAATTTTTGGTTTACGTCAACATTTGCGTGCGTTCATTTAAAAGTTATGCGACATATTTTTGTGAGTAACTTTTGCAGTGTTACCCCATCTCAGCCCAGCCCACACCCCACCCCATAACACCCACACACTCTCCGAGGCGGCAGTGGTAGCGGCACGACGATAATTAGCGGTTTTTGCATAGTGGTTTTGGTCATGGACGAATATTGGTTAATTATAAACCATGAAAAAATCTATGAAAACCATCAAAATGGTTGTCGAGAGGGGGTTGTTGCTGGCGGGGAGGATGCGCAGCGGAGCTTTTGGTTAGCTTTTAAGTTAGATTAAGTCGTGTATATTGTCGTGTTGCCTGGACAGCAGATAAACTGCTTATTTTCCGAATACAGCGAAATGCAGCTAAAGGCTAAAATATAGTATGTATAGTATAGTATAATCACATTGAATGAAACCAGATTAATTATAAATCGATATGGCCGCCAGTGTAGGATTATTATGACAACATGTTTATGCACAAATTGCAGGCATTTCACGACAAATCCAGTAATTAAATTAATAATATGTTATAACGAGCTGTTTCGAGCTACATATGTACATATGTATTTGTCTACATATTTTCATTGTCTTTGAGTACAGTCAAATTAAAATACCGACATATGTATGTACTTATATATATATACACATAATAGCTACTTAAATTTCTATGTGCAACTGCATAGATAGTTTTAGGTATTTGCTTTCCTAATTAATGTCTTTTTCTAACACCCAAATCAAAGAGTTATTCGAGTGCACATTGAAATATTATCTGCTTGGGTATTTGTACTACATAGATAACCTTCTAAGATTTAAGATTTTACTTTGCATTTTTATACATTTATGATTACACCCATTTGGTTCTTACTTTAACGCAAATGAGTGTCTGTTGATTTGAAAAACACGAGCTCTATAGTAGTATATGGCTGCTTTCTCGCTAAATATTCACAGTCAACAAAATCAACAAGAGATGCAGCCATAGCAGGAGCAGAAATAGGAGCAGCAGCAGCAGGGGCAGTACTAGGACCAGGGACACAGGCACGGATACGGGAGGGGGATATAAAAAAGCCAAAGCAAGAGCCAGGACCTGCTTTCCGTTGCTATGCTAAATAAGCGCATCAGCAGACGCTTAAATAAGCTTAGTTAAGAGCCAACCGGAACTGGGTGGTGGTGCGGGGGCACTAGTACTGTTAAGACGGGTAAAAGGACAGAAAGTTTCAACCAAAGTGAAGTTTGAATAAACATTTTGCGCATTTACTTCACTTAAAAGTTTGTTTTTTTTTTCTCTCTCCAAGCTGACATTTCTGTGCACCCATTAAGCCAGCCAGCCAGCCAGCGTTGGGGCGGCAGATGAACAGAAAAAAAAACTAAAACCAAAAGCGTTTTCTATTTCCTTTATTCTTTTTATTGCAACTAAAATGTTAGAAACCCCAGCCCCTAATAGTGTGACTTGGCAACTATTTAAAAAATACTCTGGACACACATGCAAAATGTATTTACATGCATACAATCTATATGTACATGTTGGGTGAGACACAACCAAGCGACTTCAGTTTATTTTCAATATTTTGTTTACCCAAAAATGTTCTCTATGCAAGAAAAACAGTATTATATACCATACCAGAGATGAGAGACAGTAGACTAAGCTAATCCGAAGTATTGAATACACTCTAAAATATCAGTTCGAGCTATAGAAATTCTAAAATATAAAAAAAAATGTGGGAAATGTATATTTAGACATTTTAAACTAATGAAACCAATATACATAATATTAAACTTCAGCTGTCTATGTCGAAAAAGGAAAGTCATAAAAAAGAAACCCCTCCGAAAGGTGAATCCCATGGCCTTGATACATTTAGGAGAACAATTGGATGGGTCTCTCTCTCTCTTATAGGGTATGCATACCAAAGTGAGTGTAACTGTCCCGAGCCCCGTGAGTGCTAGGCAACGGGGCACAAAAAGTTCCAGACAATGGCCAGACAAAAGTGTGAGTTACGGGGGCGTGGGCTGTGGCCCGTGGAAGTGGCATTACCAGTAGCAGTGGCAGGGGCAGAGTGGGGCCTGGCTCTATATGCATATCGCATTTTAATTTATTAGCACAAAAAGCGTCTAGACCTTTTTAAGCTGCCACTGCAACAGCAACTGGGAAACAGGCAAAAATTGTGTACATTTTAATAAAAAACATTTCCCAGTTGGCAACAATTAAAATGTACATAAATTTCAAGGAAGTTTGACAATTGAAATTGCATATACTATATGTATAGTACATCATGGAGAGCTGAGAGACGCAACTCTCTTCCCCCCAATGAAACGGAAGACAGTTTCGAATCACTTGAAAGGGGAAACAAATATCCAGCATTGAAGCTGCCGACTATTTGCAGAGGTTGCCCCTCCCCACCATCGATGCCTTCGGGTTGGGTTCCTTTGAGACGAACTCAGACCAAGACCAAGACCAGAACCAGCAACAGAACCAGCATGCAGCAGGTGGAAAATTTTAATGAGGTTGTAATTAAATGACCTGGAAATATTTAAACCACGTTTTCGATTGCTCTACCCAAGCCCAGCCAGCCTTTGACGAGACGACATCTGTCGAGGATGCTGCTGGTGGCACTGCCTTCTGTATTCTGTGTTCTGTAGTATTCTGTCTCCTGTCTCTTTTTGCTGTTTCTACCTCAGTGTGCGTTGGCCTTATTTAAATGTTGACGCGCAAAAGATAAATTATTTTCACGCAATTTTCCAGCACAAACAATAAACATTTCTTGGGGGCGCGTCTTCAATGAGCTTTACATAATTGAGCGGGCAATTAAATTGAAAGGCAGGCAGGCAGGCAGGCACAACCTCTCCCCACCCTGAGCTCCCAGCGTAGCCAGACGATCTGTTCTGCGCCTGGGCCACTGTGGTTTGTTGACTGAAAAATTGCACACGAAAGAGACAAAAAGCCCAGGGGTCGAAATTGTGTGAAATGCACCGCACAGCCCCCGCCAGACCACGAACCACCACCACCGACCACCGACCGCCTTTCTCCAGCCCTTCATACCCATTCTCATTATCAGGCGAAGAAGAAGAAGAAGACCAAGGACATGGAATACCGAGAGCGGCCATTATCTGTAGTTACCTGGCTCAGGAGGAGCTCTGTGTATCGTGCTCTGCCTTAACAATAAATAAAAACTATTTAATTTGAGGGCAGCCCCAAGAGCTCACACAGACCTTGCTCCGGTGCCAGTGAGTCCGGCGGGCGGGCGGACAAAAAGTGCTGCGAGTATGAGGAGTAAACAGGAAAAGAATAAAATTCGATAAAAGCCAGCGAAGTGGGGACAAAAGTCCAGAGAATCCAGCCGGATGCCTGGAAGGTGGGCTGCACCAAGCGGGTATTTTTTTTCTGTCCATTTTTACAAGAGTTAATTTATTATGCGAATTGCTTTTGTACCTTTTCAGAGCTACGCTGCGATGCCGCAGACACGGACGGCGAGGCCAGCCCGCAATAGTCAATGTCAAGTTATTAAAAGAAGGATTTTCAAAGGGATTACGGCTGCAAGTTGTTGCTCAATTTGATGGCAAAGTTCACTACGGCAACGCAGCTTGACAGGAATGCCAGAGACCGACCGGCTTAAATAATATTCTGATGCCAGACAGGGACTCACCTGGCGGCCCGCAGCAGGGCAATAGCCTGCTCCAGTTTCCCGGTGCGCAGAAGTTTATTTATGCGAATCATGCAGTCCTCGCTGTAAGTAAAGAAGAATCAAGAAAAATTTAATAATAAGCACAAGGTGTACCATTGAAAATTGTACTAACCGCTGATCATCTATAGACTTATCCGATGCGGCATCAAAGGGTATGGGCAACTCCTGCTCTGGAAGGTTCAGTCCGCCATAGAGTACGGTGCACACTTCCGATGCCATTTCGGCCCATTTGCTCGATAATTCGTCCTGCAATTATACAATCATCAATTATTTATTAATCTGAATTATTTAAAAATAGATAATCACAAACGGGAAATTGGTAATGGCAATAGAAAAATGCAGAAAATGTCAAAATTAATTCCACGAAATGCAGTAGTAGTAATTATAGCCAAATATCTAATAACATTTGTCGGCCATTTGCAAGTGACAAGAGACAAAACCCCGGCGAAAGTTAAACATTCAATAAAACACACACACACACACACACACATGTATGTACATATTGCGATAGAGATTAAAATGCAAATAAAATGATTTTCATAATTGGAATTTTTTTTTTGTAAGAGCTGCCCATTCAAAACTTTAAAACTAAGAAGTATTTTGATTTAGTCATCGATTTTAACAAACATTTTGTGGTATCTGTATGCTGTCAAATCGGTACAGTCCTCATTGTGTGATTATTTTGTTATATATAATTTATTATTTATTTAGATCTTATTATTTTATTGAGAAATACTTGTAACCCACAATAATGTTAGTGTATTTCGATGCTGTAGTCTGATTTCCTTCCTGATTATTTGTTGTACATATATTTGCGTAAATGAAAAAAAAATAATTGTAAACCATTGTTTTCGCATTTTTTGTTGCCTTATCGGTTCGGTTCTGTTAACAATGCATATTAATTGAACACCGATGGATGGACGAGGCGCGTCCTTCTAAATACAAGGACATGGCATATGGCAAAGTATTTTCATTTCATTAATTTGCAAAATCAATGGCACAGGGAAAATCTCTCAGCATGAGGGGTATCCATAAGGTATATAGAAGAATTTTCATTCAGATAATCAGTTTAAAGAAAGATATTTATAATTTATGAAATAACAAACAGAAATAATGGCATCTAATGGCAGCTAGGAATAGGTTTAGGATCTGGTGTATCCGGCATTTATTACGATTCTCTTGTTATATTTTAATATTATTTTTTTCTTTTTAGTGGCAAATATTTCTCTATCCAGACTAGCAGGTATTATATTGTCGGGCAGATGCTTCTCTGTGTGTGTTTTCCCCATTTTATTCCACAGTTCTTTTGTTTGCTTTTCACGTTACACAATTTTATACATTTTGTTTATCACTCGTTTAACTTTTGTTTGCCAAAGAGGGTGGAGGCGGAACATGGCGCAAATATTTGTGCCTGTGTGCGTTTCTCATGTTTTCCGCTCGCCGGCAATGACAAATATTTATAAATTAATTGTTGAAAAATTGATGCGCGACATGCGTGTGTTTGTGTGGCAGCTACAAAGGCACGGAACAACAACAACAGCAACAATTCAAATAAATATGTCAAAATTGTACACAATCGAAGGTTGTATTGCATGAAAGGCATTTTCGACCCTAGCCAGTGTCAGTGTCGGTGTACATATCTCTGTCCGATCCACAACCATGTCCTTGTCCGTGCCCGATAACCAACTCGCGGCCAGCATGCCCAAAACGGCGGCCACAAAAGTCCAACAAAAAAATGCTAAACGGCAGCCTGACTGCCTGTGCAGGTTTTCTACACAGTTGTGGCAAATGCTGACAGTGGGCACCCAACAGTCCTGGGTCCAGTGGCCAGTGGCCGGAAATCACGCTCAGCAGCGCATCCTGTGCCACCCAGCGCGACAAAGTGTAGCAAAACAAAAGATGGTTAGAAATAGAATAGAGAGAGGGTGCTACATAGAACGCAGAGACTTGCCACTACGCACTGAAGATACTCTAAATATAATATAATATCCAACAATCCTAATGCACTTAAAAGAGCAGGAATGTTTTAGTTCCCTTTATAGCCAAACATTTTGGATAATTTTCCTTGCTTTAAATAAAGAAATAATAATAATTTTACTTGCAATATTTTATGTGTGATTAATTCAACACCCCTCCTAACTTTTGCATCCCTTCATATCCTTAGAGTATTTAAGTAAAATAAACAAAATGTTTGAGCAGCTTGAAAAGGGTGAAAGCGGCGGAAAAAACAAAGGAAACATGGTGGAACCAGCACCCAAAGGTTATCACGATATGCCCGCGAGTGAGTCTGTCAGTCTGACCGTGTGTGAGGCTGCCAGTGTGCCCCTGTGCATGTGCTAAGGTCACATTCAATTGCATAAAAAGTATAGAAATAATACGCATGGCACCTCCAACCAACAGCCACCATCACCGCCTTCTTTTGCTTTCTTTTTTGTATAGATATCTTTTCAGTCAATTAAATTTGACGATTATACGCATAAATCTTCAACCATGCCCCAGCTAGATGGCAATTGTTTTTGTGCAACGTTAACGTTGTTTTTTTTTTTGTCTTTTTTTAATATATTTTATTGGCAATTTAGAGTATGTTTTATGGCGGCCACAGCAGGCGATGACCAGCAGCAGCAGCAGTAGCCCAGAATAAAGTTATTTAATGAAGCAATTTATTTTTAAACATTAAACCAGAAATACGTAAATATATTTTAATTTAGCCCCTCTTACCTCTGTGGGCTGGTGGGTCGCTGCTGGTTTGGACTTGGCCTTCGGCTGCTTCTTCCTGCGGCCCCCGGCGCCGCGCCGCTTGTCCTGAACAACGACAGAGTCCTGGCAGAATCGCTCCATCATTTTAATGAAAACGTTGGCCGTTTCCACCACATCGCGCAGAAAGACCCTGAAAGAGATCGAGAGAGAGGGGAAGACCGGGAGTGGAATAGTTAACAAAATGAAAATATATTGTAATTAAATTTTTTATTATACTACATACTACATGTATACGCATCCAAATTGAATTTGTTACATGTTGACCACCACCTCCACCCCGTATGAAAAATGCATGCCACATGCTCAAAATTCAATTAAATGTGGCAAATGTATGATTTTTTCAATCGCTTCCATTTCCATCCATTTCCTGCCTTTTCAATGTTTTTGTATGCCACATCTCTCGTCCAATGCAATTTCCATGTTTCGCTCTTAATGGAGAAATATTTATGTTTATTTCAAGCCGCCAACAATTAACCAGCTGGCTATTCCAGCTGAGCGGCTGAGGCACAAGAGCAACTAATAACATAAATTCTTTAAAGGATTTTCAATCAATTTTTACCACTCATTCGGCTTTTATGCGAACAAATCAGAGCCGAACATCAATAACCTTTTTCCGGGGTGCCCCGAAATATTTATTGAATATCATCGAGCACATTAAATAGGGAAAACCACTCCAATCCACCCACAACCACAGCGCCTGAGCCTGAGGCGCCACCCCCCTTGCCAGGACTAACTAACCTAACTGGATTGAAAGGGTCGCTGGGAATGACGGACAGACCTTTTCTGACTGATGATGTGGCCTCTGCCACTGCCTCTGCGTCTGCCCTTTCCTTTGCATTTTTGCCTTTGCCTCTGTGTCGAGGCCGATGACGCCTCCAATTAGCAAATTACCCTTAGAATGGGAAAAGGCCCGCAAACGACACAACACACAAAAAAACGGGCAAAAGACCGTGCCGCGAAACTGCCAAAATCAGCTGCCGCTAACTGCAGAGCCAACTTCCGCTTTGTTTTTAGCCAAGCCAAAAATGAAAGCCCGCGTCATTGTGCACGTCAATTTGTTAAAATGATTGATTGCCGTTTGAATAATGAAAATCTCGCGAGTCACACAAAAAGGACAAATTCAAAGCGGTGGCAAGTATGCAAAATAGGCGGGCAATGATGGGCAAAATAAACAAACATGCAATACAATACATCAGAATGAACAACGAAGCAATGCTTAAAACTGTATGGATGAGGAAACACAAGAAAAATGCACTAACATGATGTACAAGCTCGGCTCAAAAGTGTTCGCTTCTTTCAGGAATACACAATAAATTCGCAGTTCGAGCAGAAGAAGAATCTGGGGATTCGGCTTTTAACATGATTTCCGAATATTTGCATCCATATGTGACCCCCTTGTACGTGTGCGTCAAGTCGTTTCGCGTCCACTCTAATTGCCAGGACGCGGTCCGGTCCGGGTTCCGGCTCTCCATACAAATGTTACATCGCGTTGCCAGCGCGAAAAATGGTAAACTTTCGATAGGGTCGGCGGTGATGTCGCGTTCACAATTTATGCAAATTCATTGCGAATTTTAATGCCGCCAGCAGCCAGCAGCAGCAACAACAGTATTTTGAAATGCGGTCAATGTGCCGCTTGGCTCGGCACAATACCGCACGGAAAAGGAACAAAACAGAACCCCAACCTGTGATCATCATCATGGCAACGTAGCAACCAGCGTTCGGGGAAATGAATTTGTAATGAAAGTGTGGTTATCCGGCATTCAGGGTAAATAGGAATCGATATCGTAGATACACACACATAGACATTTAGCCAAATGAAACACGCAAATAATTCAAAAGCTCCGAACAGCTGAGATCCAGTAAGGAGAGATACTGGTTGTTTTAACAACTCTTAGAGCGAAAACACACACGTGAATGATTGTCGTAGTACTAAGTTTCTTTTTGAGTTAGATAAGATATACATAGATATGTAACTGGTATAGAAATGTAATGTTTTTATCAGGGGAAATTAGTTTTTGTATAATTTAAACTGCGGTTTACAC
Organism: Drosophila bifasciata; assembly: GCA_009664405.1. Lineage (NCBI taxonomy): Eukaryota > Metazoa > Arthropoda > Insecta > Diptera > Drosophilidae > Drosophila > Drosophila bifasciata. The sequence continues at coordinate 5,477,472 of CM019044.1, forward strand.
AAACTCATTTGTGTACACTTTAAACACTTTTCTTTAGTAGCAATCTGTCCAAACAAGGAGGAATAATCGTGAACATGCAACTAATTGTATTTCTTATACTTTCAGCAGCCCAATGGCGAGCCAATAAAAAGAACATCTATCATTAGATCCCTGTATCAATGAACAATCTGAATCATATCAGTTCGTCTGCATATAGAGTTTTGTCTAGGCACTATAAAATCCCTCTTAACAATTACTCCACACTTAGTATATCAACATTGGGGGCACCTCGAATTATTGCAGACAATTATTGCAGATAATAAATTAGACAGCCTTAATAGAGGTAGAAATTCAATGGGACCATAAACCATCTGTTGAGCATTCGCACAGCCAATTCCAGGATATTCAGCCATTTGTACCGATCAAGAACTGTCAGCAATGGACCACAACTGACAGTCAGTGCGGTGCGGAGAGAGGGGGAACGGAGTGGTGGGGCAAAGATGGTTTTGGGCAGCAGCAAATTGATGATAAAAGGAGTCAGTTGACTGCAAGGCGCAACTGATACGATACGATGCGAGGATAGTGTGTGGGTGTGTGCAGAGTGCAGAGTGAATTTGAGTGGATGGGTGCCACACACGATGTGGCAGTGCAACTATGTGGGTGGTGTGTGTGTGTGTGTGTGTGTGTGTACTGCACGTTTGATGATAACTCAAATGTGAAATGAATCAAGCGCACACCCATTCATGTTGCCGTCGCCGTTACCGTTACCGCAAAGATGTCTGTGGTCGTCGCCTGCATCGGTGGCAGCATTAACAGCAGTCGAAGCGTAAAAACTACTGGTAGAACGAGCCGCAAGGCAGAGCTAGAGAGCTGCTGCTGCTGCTGGTGGCAGCGGCGTTTGCTGCCAGGTTGCGGGTATCTGACCACAACGCCAAGTAACCGCAGCAAGGAGAAAGCAGCAGGCAGCAGCTAGGTGCAGGTGGGCGTGAGCGTGGGTGGGGTTGCATAACATATTGCATGCCACAAACCATTTTACAAGCGAACGCAAATCGATTGCCCATCTTCCGTCCTAATGATGCGCAGGTGCAAATCGAGTCCGACCCGACCCCACCCCAGCACCTACCTAACCACCCCTCACAACCAAGTCCAAGCACTTCTAGCTCTCAAGCACATGTGGCGGCGGCAGGACAAAGATAAATCGTTAATAAATTATTTATAATTAATTTGTATGCGCGCGGTTTTGTAACTTCTTGTTGTTGTTGCTGCTGTTGCTGTTGCTGCTGGTCCCCGCCTGATTTGATATTCGCGTTTACGTTGATTAAATGGACGACAGCGCAGCCACAGTGCAAGGGGGCAAAGAAGTAGAAGAAGTTGAAGTAGCCGTAGAAGGTTGAGCAGAATTAATTAGAACACTTGGGTTGGGTTGGGTGCTTTCCGAGGGGTTGGGCTGGAAAGGCACAGCCAGCTTTGGTCAACGGTTCGGGGCTTAGAGGGTTTGGGGGTTGGGGGTTTGGGGTTTGTCTTCGCGCGCCGACTTTGAGCGCATGTTGAATAAATGATAAAATGTAATTGCGCCCAGACTGCCACGGCCATGGCCACTCCCACACCCACTCCCATCTCTACTCCCACTTCGACATAGGGACAAGCGAACATTTGTGGGTAGTTGTTATTGTTGTTGCTGGCATAAGACGTTTATAATGAAAATATTATTAATTATGACAGCAGCGGCAGCAGCAACAACAACAACAACAATGACTGATGGGTCACGATTGCAGCATGGCGCCCAACGAATAATCTCCGGCAAAGGGAACCAGAGATAGGTGGAGAGGGAAGCGTAACCGAATCTGGAGTGGGTTTCGGGCACGGCACTCATAAATTATTCATCTTGACAACGAAAATCTTTAATCTGTGCGAGTGCTCAAAACACACTGATTGCAGTTCAAAAGGCAGCCGAATTTACATGATTGTGACTGTTCAATGTGACTGTTTAATTGAATGCTTTGCGAGTCGCCGATTGGATGGATGAGCTTCATATTTAATCGATTTAATTCTTTGGAGCCACTACTATTTTGTGCTCGATCCCCATTAATCATGCTCCAATTAACCAGCAGTTGCTGCAGCAGCAGCCAGCAACCTAACATCCACAGCTGCATGTACGGATACATATCACAATTTGCATCCGCAATTGGAACAACTCTCCCCGAACCCCCGGACAACATCCTTCCGTGCCGCACTCTGTCAATTTCATGTTTGCGCGCTAAATTAATTTAGTCAAAGCTTTGAAATTGCCAGTACCCAAACTAACAGACCCACTAACTCGGACCCGGACCCAAACCCAACCCGGACCCGTACTCAGCCCCCCCTTCCAACTGCCTGGATGGTATGCGTATTTGATAGTTGACACTCAAACCGGGCGGACCGGGCGGATGGCAACAGGCACACAACAATTTGTTCATTTGCTTGTGGGCCTGCACTGTGCAGGCACAGTGGAAGAAAATCGTAATGGATTTTGAATTATCAAATATAAAATAGAATTTTCATATATTATAAAATATAAAAAATATATTTAATAATTATATTTAATAAATATTAATGGAATTTCCTAATGCGATCAATAAAGTTTTGCTTATTAATTTCATTTATATTTATTAAAAATAATTCATCATTCTCATTCATCAATAATTCTCATTCTTACTAAAAAGAAAGGTTAAATTTTTAAAAGGCAAGCCTACATAGAAGCAGTTACTTATTAAAACTATAACTAAAATGAATCTAAATAGCAACTCAATTAAAGTTTATATTCTGTTTTGTTTATTATTTGTCCATCTTTTTATAGAATTATATAAATTCTGTTCCACAGCTTATGTAATCAATTCAGATTCCAAGTCAGGAATGTGACAAATTTAATTCAAACCTGGCTATAATTGCCAATCATTTCGCCAAAGGAATTTTGTGAGCCATAAACTACCTGTTTGCAATTTGTGTTCGTTGAATATTTTTTTTGCGATACTTTTGCGCACAGTTCAAAATTTATTTGACTTATATTGAATAAATTTGCAGCGGTTTGCACTGCTCCACTGTGGAAGCGTTTGCCAATGCCCCAGTCGGGGAAATGTGTCTGTGACACAGAAATAAATTTGCAGGCATTTATTGCAGGTATCACTCGGCTGCCACGGCTACGAGTAGTACTGCTCTCGGCTTTGGAGTAGAATCTGTCTGTTTGACAGACGAATTGTGCAGCCATTTAGAAATATTCAAGTGAGTTTAACTCTTCATGTTCGGCACTAAAAAATTGCAATTATCTAAAAGGATTGCGCAGTGGTATGTATACAAAAAAAAAGGGCGTGTCGTGTACAGTTTTGGGGGCGCCACAGTCTCTGCTTCAGTTTCAGCTGCAATCGAAAGTGCATATAAGCATGAAGCGTCCTGTTGAGTGGGTTGCCCCTTTATTATGATGCTGATGCAAATGGCAATGCGAATGGCCCTTGATGCCTATCCAATTGCTGGGAATAAGTAGGTATAGTACATGCTATGCCTGTGGTGTCAATGAACTCAACGGAAATCTAGGTGAGTGCCGCAAGGCTTAATGAATTCTCGCAGAGCAGCAGGTTGCCGTTGCTACAGGTATATCATGGAAATCTGCTGCTAAATCTAGTGGCACACAATTTTCAATGCTCTTCAGTGATTTATCAAGAAACCGCAGCACTATGGGGCAGTGCCAGCGCAGCTAACGCGGCAATTAGGATTCAGCAACGGTAGCGTTGCACGATTCGCCCTACCTCCCCCAAAATGCAGTACATGCCACATGCGCTTGCTACCATCGAAATGGCATAATTCTTATGCTGGGGCACGCGTGCTCCACATGCTTGTAAAATCAATTAAACGTTAAGCCCTACCCCATCCCCACTCTACACGTTCCAGCCAAATGCCAAAGCGCAACTAGTTCATTTACCGCTGCCTGCTTTTGGGCGTAAGCACACTCGCATACAGAGTTGCAGATATATATATATATGTATATGTATAGATCAGACAGACTGTGCAAATAGCCAAACAAACAGACCACGGACTTAAGACAAAGGCATGCCGTTAAGACAAACAATGCTTGATTGTCTCAGTACGAGGGTGCGGGCTGGAGCGGAACTATTGCCAGCAGTCGCTGCATATTTCGAAGGGGGCAATGGCAATGGCAATGCCCAACTACTACTCTCAATAGTAATCCCATTAGGCAGCGTGTGTTTGGCTTGCTTATTTGCGAATACCATGAGGTCGATCTCCGCCCATTTCCACTTACTGTCAGATATGCAGCCTAGCATACCCTAGCTCCTGTCTGTCTGTCTCCCGTCTCATGTCTATCTGTCTGCTGGCTCTTGGCTCCCGGCTACTGTCAGGAATGGGACTAAGGGGTTGGGGCCACCAGTTATTTCCAATCGCTATGTATGTGCATAGTTGGAATGGTTAGTCGCTCGACTGGGTGGGTACTACTCACTTTGTGCTGTGCGCCTCGTTGTAGTTCATTAACAAATGCAGTATTGTCTCCCGATACTCCAGCACATAGCATACGTTGTTCAGTAGCATATCAAAAAGGGCCCGCGCGTTGTCATCCTTGAGCTTCTGCAGGGCCAGCAAGCTCTGCAGCAATTCCAGGAATGTCTTTAATTAAAAAATTGGTAAGCATTAACTTGGCAGACGTACAGAGTTTGATTGCCAAAGGCGATGGCGGTGCTGGGGTCAGGGGAATGGGTTGCTGATCTGTAACCTGAGTCGTCCTGTGTGGGTCGCGTGTGCGTGTGTGTGTTGCATTGTAATGAGGCTCGACTCTCACTAATGAGTATAACCATATATACTAGACATATAATCACTCTCCTATGCCCAGGGCCAATGTTCAGTGAGAATGAAATGGATGATGCTTTGAAGTGGATTAAATTTTCCAGAGATATGTACTTTAAGTTGTGTGTTCGAAACAGTTATTAGATGTCACACATAAATTGATCACTTTCACCGGATATAATCGAGCATAAAATTCGATTTGCAATTATAATTTCAGAGATTAAATCGCTAATTAGTTTACGAGCTTACGAGTATCGCGGAACTCTTAAATCAATTTTAAATGATTGCAAACATAACGTTGATAAAACAAGAGCTATATATTTCAAAGGAATTCCTAACTAATAGCGAACAAAGCCACCATCATTCCGGTGTTCTTTAAGGTACATTCAGTTGGGGCTTAAGTACCGGCGTAATCCAAGGCAAACGACAAGCGGCAACAGAGTGCACCCAAAAGTGCACTTACTCTACTCGTACAGTGCCAAAGCAAACAACAACAGACTCGCACTCGCACAGCACACTCGCAGCATCCTTAGATGGCCAACAGTCTGTGCCCGTGGTGGAGTACTAAGGGGCAGGACTACAGGAAAAAGACCAGCAGGAGAAGCAAAAGCAAAAGCAGCTGCTACTGCTGCTGCTGCTGCAAACTTACCAGAAGGGCTACATGGAGTCGCTTGGCCCAGAGACGCGCCTGTTTCTTGTCGCTCACAATCATGTCCATGTCATGTTGCATGCGCGTCAGGACCCAGTGGAAGCATTGCACGCTCAACGATTCGCTGCGAATGAAATGGAAAAGCCAACAAAGATTCGTTTAATGTATGTGTGTGTGTGTGTGTGTATATCTTCGCATATTTAAGTAGTATGTAGTGGAATGCTGTATTAAAGTTGGCCAAAGTTGGATGCAAGCAGCAGCGGCAAAGCAGGTAAGCTGCTTGCCCCTGCTGCTGCAACTTCCAACTCGACCTGCGAAAAACTCATTAACAAAATTAATTTTTAAGTAGCGCTAGAAATGAGTGCCAGAGCACAGCCCAGCCTAAGTTCAACTTGCAGCGATCCCCTGCTCGACATGGTAGGTGCCCATCCACCCACCCACTCACCGCTTACCCTGCTACTCACACACACACACTTCATCTGCAACCAGGCCAAATTAGCAGAGCTACGTCTGCTGCTGTGGCGACCATTAAAGTTTGCGAAACTGGCGCCGCGACAACGTCGAAAGCATTTGAAGAGGCATTAAAATCAAATTAATTACAGATGTGGCGGAGGCAGCAGCAGCACCAGGCGGCGGCGGTTCTGCCTGCCACCAATAGCAAGGCAAATAAATAAATTATAAAATCAATAAAGTTGCAATGAGCGCAACTACACGAAACTGTCAGAGTTGTCTGGAATCGCTGAAGCTGGATGCTGGAGGAGAGCAGAAACAAGCTGTGATTGATGCGGCAATTGCTTTCTATCAATTATTCTCGCGAAATAAGCAAAAGAGGCTTATTCTGAATTACACTGCACTTTAGGTATAGCATGGAATAAATAAAAAATTCAACAGGTTTCCAAAACTTAATGAAAAGTAAAAGCTTTCACGATCGAAATCTTGTCATCAAAAATAAGTCTTTATCAATTTATATAGATTACTAATTCTTCAATTCTTCGAACTGATCATTCCTATATCATTTCGCTGGAATTTCTGTATCAAAGCTTTTGTATTCGCATAAACAAAATGACAAACTCAATTTCACTTTTCTTTCTTTTTTTGTTGGGAGGCTGCTGGTGGCTGAAAGTTAGCCCATCTGAGTAGGGGGGGGGGGGCCCATACATTACAGCAATGCCATGCTTTATATAGTGCAAAATCAGTAGAAAATGGCAGAAGATAAAGAAAGTTAAGAGCGGCAGCGGGGGCGGGAAGCGTCAAATTGCATTTGAGGAAATAAACAGAAAGTTTTATGGTTGCCAAGTACATACTATATATGTACATAGATGTGTATAAGAGTATATACATACGAAAGGCAGAAAGAGGTTCAATGAGAGGGAGAGAGAACTAAGAAAGTGAGACGAAAAAGTATGATAAAAGGCAGAGGGACAGGCTGGAACGTAGAAGTGGTAGAAAAGAAAACAGCAGAAGGAGGAGCAGCAACAGAAGCAACCAACCGAGCAGCAACTTAGAATAGTGCGAGGGAGTCCAGTCCACTCCCCTTCTGGAGCTGGTACAAAGGGAGAATGGGTTCTACGAAAACTTTGCGCCAACGGAATGACAACATTTTTGCAAAGCTTCATTGTTGTCATTCAGAAACTAATTTGAAAGTAACCAAAACAATTTTAAAGAAATTTCCCACCACACAGCGGACAGCGGACAACGGACTGCGGACTGCGGACAGCGGAGAGCAGAGAGGAAGCGAACGAAGCGATGCCGGGCAAGGAGCAACGTCAGCCGGATGACAGCATAAAGAACGCAAAATTTTATTAACAGCATGCTGGACAAGAATGAGGACAACAACAACAACAGTAGTGGCTGTGGCAGTGGCAGTGGCAGTGGCTGTGGGTGGACCAGTGGCAGTGGCAGCAAGGGTCACTCTCGGATTCGGTTGATTCCTTTGCCAAAGGAAGGAGGACTGTTCCCCAGGCAGGAGCTGGACCGACCAGTCTCCAATGCAGTTGTAAAGTGGCCAAGTGCCGTAGGTCAACGATTGGCGTCCTGGCTTTGATTTGTCCATGTGTTTGTTGTCCCATGTACAAAAGTAATGCAATAAAACTCAAGTGACGAAACGCTGATGGCGGACAGTACTAAGGACACAGGACCCCAGAACCCCGAACAATGACATACAAATTGTGCGGTCACCACAACGAAGCAGCAGTAGGGACAGTGGCAGGGGCACAGGGGAGCAACGTATCACTTTTTGTATTGACACGCTGCTTGACCATTTTCCGGAAAATTGTTGGGGGGGTGCACAAAGTGCGAATGGCAATGGAAATTGTCGTGGCGCAAAAACTTTATTTGCAGCGCACTTTTCCCTTTTGTCATAAAAAGAAAGAAAGAAAGAACGAAGGAGGAAGAGCAAAGCGAAGAGACCCCAGGAGGACCTCCCATTTAAGAGGAAAATTCTGATTTTCTTCCTTCAACGTCTCAAATGATGGATGGCTTTTATGGCAGATTCACAGCTTTTGAAGCTTATTCGACGGAGTAGCAAAACATTTCAAGAAAACCAATTTTATATTTTCTTGTAAGACGATTAAGAGGGAACTTTTTAAAGCTTTAAGATAATCGATTTTTATAAATAACAAAAATATAATAAATTATTTATTACAATTGAAATTTAAATATAAGACGAGTCTCTACTTTTAAAGGAGTCTAAGCTTTGTATGGTCTAAGTTTTATGGTTTTAAACACCTTGTTTAAATAACTTTCCGATGAATACAAATTTTAGATCACTTTTACATATTCAACCAGAATACTTTTTCTTCTTTATCTAGTTAATATTTTGTAGTACTTATGAAGTTAAAAGACTAATTACTAAGTAAAGAAATAAGCATTGAGTAGGTGTCAAATATAGGAATTAGAGATTATAATTAAGGATTCGAACTAAGAAAAAACTTTCAAAAATAGAATAAAACAATGCTCACACCATGGCTGTTCTCTACTCTCTACTCTGGTTAACTCTCTCTTTCCTTTCAAATCAAATATACTCGAAGAACTCTCACAATCCATAGCTGAACTAAACGAAAAGAAAGTTTTAGCTATTCCATAAAGCATAAAACAAAAAGTATTCCATTCACTTTGACTTTTCTACCCAATGGGATTATATTAACCTTAAAGCATCTTCCACTGATATCAGCAATATTTGGCTTTAGCTGACTGCGATTTTTCAATTTCGTATCCAAACTGATTTGATGGAAAATATTCAAAGTGCGAGCGATGGGGCCAAAGAAAGAAATAAGTTTTGCAGAAATTGTTTCATTTGAAGTGTGCTGCAAAGTAATTTGATTGAAAGCCTCGATGGGGGCAGAGATAAGAGCGGCGAGCTTCTGGGGCCAAGATTTGCATAACTGCTGACTTGGCTCCCAGTCCAAGTCCAAGTCGAACTCAAACTGGAAGTCGAAGTCGAGGTCAGCGTTTCATTAGCCAGTGAAACTCTTGATGGTAGTAGCACCATCATCAAATCACTTGGCAAGCGCCCCCTTGAAACTTATAGGCAATTAATTTGAACACTTTAGACAAGAGCCAGCGCATACTCGTCTGTATCTCGGGAGACCCAGATGCCAGGCCTGCATTGACATTGGCAAATGTAAGTCGCAGCCACACACACACTCAAATACTCACCTGACTAACTGCAATTGTAGACCACTCAAACGATTGAACTGCATGAAAAATCGAATGGCCCACAATAGATAGGAGTCATCGTGACTCGACGAGCCGGCATTGCGTTCCAGCACACGACGCACCTGCCTCACCAGTGTGTTGTAAGCGGACCGCAGCACCTCGATGCAGTACTCGCGCAGGCACAGTCTGCAAAAAGAGGGGGGAAAAAAAAATCACAAAAATTGAATGAATACGAAAGTCAGTTGGATGGGGTGCGAGAGATGCAATGAAAAATGGTTATACCACAATAATATTGATTGAAAGCGAGCGTCCCTCTATCAGTTTACGAGTATATAACAAATGCGAACGCTGCAGCGGCATTTGGGGTAACGTTGATGCAATAAATTTCGCCTGGCCAATTTATTTGCGCAAAGCTGGCTAAAAGATGCAACCAACCAGGGCCAACCAGGCACCCAGGCACCCAAGCACCCAGGCAACCAGGCAACCAGCCATCCAGGCACCCACCCACCCCACCCACCCACTCATCCATTCGTGCAGTGAGCAATCTCTGCCAGCCGACCGACCGCAGGCAGAACACAAATCCAACGCATCGATGCCGACGCGGATTAATTTATGCCAACGGCAAACGAAAGGAAACACAACAAAAAATATGGCAGCAAACCTCTTGCCGGCTTATTGCAACATGCACTTGTGGTTGGGGCTAACAAATTGTTGTACGTTGCTGCTGCTTGGGCCACGTGGATCTAACACGCGACATTGATGAACTTTGGCCGCATACGTGCCCGGACGACTCCCAGTTGGGCTGGCTCGTTGCCTGCCTGCCTGCCTGCCAATCCGTTGCTATGCTGGATGGGACATTTGGAGATGTCTAATCACAGCTGCCGGCGACGACTCGGACACATTTGTTCTGCTCTATCAATTTATGGGCGCCTAAAGATTTGCTCCACTAGCATCTTAGCCATAAACCAGGCCGAGACAGGCCTGGCCCGGATCGGGTCGGGTCGGGTCGGCAAAAGTCAGTGCAGGACTAACAAGCAAAAATGTTGCCAGAGGCCGGCAAAGAAAATCGCAGCGGCAAATGGGAAAAACCTTTTGAGGATTTTACTTGAAAATTGCATGGCTCGCTGGCCAGAGAGAGAGAGAGTGAGAGAGATTCCCAAAGTCGGTGGCGATGCCGATGGCGATGGCGATGCAGAAAGCCGATGCCATGCCAATGGCGCCGCCAAGTTGCGGCTCCTTCTGCTGCAGTTTTATCTTTGAAAAGGTTTTTATGCTTGCCACAAATTGAAAAAAAACTCGCACGCAACGCAGACGAAGACTGAATGCTCTTTCGGGTACATTTAAATCTATAAAAATATAAATCAAAAATTGTTAGCATAACCGCAACTTCATTTTAAATCTCGTTTAGATTTTCTTACTATTTCCGGGGGCATTCTTTCAAAGCTAGGGTATACGAGGCACAGGGGATAAGAATAAGTAAATGGGACTGCGGCAAAATGCATTTACTGTGCCGGTTGAAGCTGCCCCCCCGGTAAGTCAGCATCCTGGGCAACCTGGCTGGGATATCCTTTAAGTAGTTTGTTGGTTAGCGGAGGAGCATAAAATAGCTGCACCAGGTGCCCATTAGGGGGAGCGGCGACAGAGGCGGCCAAGATATTGTTTAGTCCGGGACAGTCGAACCCCCGAACCCCAAAGTACGCTTGGGCGGCCCCCCAGCAGCCAATATCGTTTGTGCGATTCTATAAAATAACGTAAGTAACAGGCAGGGGGGTGGGACGAGAGGAGTGGAATGGCAACGGCCGACTGCCGACTGCGGCCAAAGGAAATGGCTTCATTTATTATTGAATATTATTTTATACGCTTGCTCACTCGCTCCAGCTCCGGCTCCGGCTCCATTTCTGGACTCGTTCTGCCAGCGTAAAATCGAAAATCAATGGCCAGGATAAGGTTGAAATGGAATGGCGATGGGATGGAATGGGATGGAGATGTGGATGTGGCCTGGCAGTCGGGCCATAACAATTCCGATGCTAATGGCCGCTACAGCCACACAATAGACACAGCCCAAAGTGCAGGAAGTGGCCTGCAGACAAATGGATATGGCGGCCAGAGTGCCGCAGGGTTATGTATGCCTTACCTAACTGTAAATGCGCTCCTCCGGGTCACCTGTGCCTCCTCCTTGATGTGGCGATGCGAGCGCTTCTGCTGCTGCTTCTCGCGATCAAAATCTATCGCTGAGACGCGCTCCAGAGCCTGGTGGCAAATCACATCGCGATCGGACACGGACTTCATGTTCCGTATGACATAGGTGCCACCAAAGCGCGAGTGTCTGCCCGTTGGTGGACGGGCCTGACGCCGCGCCCGCTCCCGCCGTCGGGCGGCCAGCAGCTCCTGCTGATCCCGCTGCTTCTCGCCCAGACTGCGCTGCAGTGAAGCGTCGGCCAGCGACTCGGCGCTCTGCAACAGAATCGAATGTTAATTGGAATGGAAAGAGCGTTAAAGTCAGAGGCTAACGAACCTGTTCCCTGTAGAGCAGGCAGAGTATTTCGAGGCCGTGCAAATGGAACTGCTCCTCATCCGGCGACGAGATGACGAACAGCACCAGATCTAGCATGCCCGTTTGATGCAGCGCCCAAATGACCTGATCATGCAGACTGGCATCGTTGTCCGCCCGGCACTCGGCCTCCGGATTGGCCGGCACCTGCAGCACATTCCGCACCAGCACCAGGATACGTTCAATCAGCAAATTCTGCTCCTCGTTGCGTATGGCAAAGCCCTGGAATTCAGTCGAAGCCGGAAGACATTAGAAGTCAATGTAATAAAATGTTGCACTAAGTCCCAGTGTAAAAAATCTAAGCACCAAATCCCGCGAGTCAAGTTAAAATAATCAAATGAAATTAAATTAAATTAAATTGCAAATTTATGTAGCTCGACTGTGAAACGGAAGCCCCGACTCAAGGCAGGATAGCCAAGCCCGGCCCGGCCCAACCAAGCGACGGGACCACAACAAAGTCAAGTTGAAATCAATTTGAGCTGGGTGTGGGCGATAAGGGAATGCCACGACGAAGATGGGGATGGGAATGGGAATGGGCATGGTAAAGGGAATGGGAATGGGTAGGGTGATGCGGATGTGGGTAGATGTGGAGGTGGGGGAGGAGCAGGCCATTACAGTTGCTGCTGTGAGCTTAAAAATAAATACAACTAATGCGGCTTTTGTGCCTACAAGCCAGCTGCGACTCCTATTCGGATACGGATACGGACACGAACACAGGACACGAACACAGACGGACACAGACACCCCATCCAGAATTCAGGCAAGGAAGGCAGCAAGCAGAAGGACTCAAGACCCCGAGCCCCATCTCAAAGCCAAAGTTAATAATGACTTCCGTTTTTGGTTTCCCTACGCAACAGCAACAGCAACACGGAGGTGGCTCATTCAAAACTGAAAGCTCGAAAGTCCTTACGCCCCTCCTGCTCCTCCACCTACTCCAAGTCATTTCTATATCGCTTTCCCCTCAGTCTTAACCGCCTTCTCTGGCCGGTCCACTTGGCTGCTCGCCGCGCATACATCAAAGCGTGTAAGTCGGCGCGACGCAAATAAAGAAGTAAAGCATAAAAAGTCAGCCAGCAACAACAATCCACAAGGATGAGGAGGAGTAGGGGTAGCAGGGGTAGCAGTCGCGCACAGCCAGAGGCAACAGCGGAAAAATCCTCGCACACATTCATTATCAACAACGACAACAAATACTAGACAGCATCCTCCATATACATAGAAATGCGCCGCCCTGTATTTAGCCTAACAAAAAGCAGAAAAGCGAAAAACAGCAGAAATAAAAGAGGAAAACGCTCCCTACACAAACACAAAAAAAACACAAAAAATGAAGAAAATGCAAACAAAATCCTCGGGGCGGCTCTTTGCAGCGCTGGAAACGAAGCCCCATGAAAATCCTTTGGAATTGCTCCCCGGAGTGTTATGAATGTCGATTCAATCGGCTTTAAATGAATTTATTTGTGCCGTTGCGCTAAACCGAGGTTTGGGCTACCCATTCGCTCCTCCATTCGTTCTTCCCTTCCATCCTTGAGGCACAAGTTTTTATTGTTTCAGTTGCTAAGATACAGATAAGGATACAGCCAGATAACTCTATGCCTTTGCTGCATTTTCTTTGGTTGCTTAGAACATAGTTTGACCCAATTTTAGATTTAAATTTAATTTTCCGTATTAACTTTATGGCAATCAGGCCTAAGCTTCTCTGTCAATTGCGCACAAAAATTCAGAGATTATCTTCTTATAATGAAAATCTAAAGAACCTGCCTGAAGCGTGTTTTTAGGCTTTTCCAACAATTATCTACTACAGATTTGATGCCTGTGGAGAAATTAAAAATTTCAAACAGAATTACGAAGTAATGCGCGGATGTCTGTTGTTATTTTTACACAAGAATGCCTAATAATTGTAAATACCCATAAATATATATATAAAAAAAAGCAATAGCAAATTCTAAAAACAGAAATATTGCCTTTAAAACGCAGCCTTTTGCTGCATATAGTATAGTCCGTGCAAATAGTATAATTCACGTCGAAATTTCCATACTCTAGCGATACAAGTCTCTATTGGAATCGGTTTTTACTGAAGCTAAAGCAGCCAATTCAGGCACTGCCATCTCTTCCCCATTCCAGAAGCTAATACTGCTACTAAATAAATTCGCAAGGTTATGTAAAGTTCCGAACTGCAAAACTTTCCGGTGGTTCGATTACAAATGAAAGAATTATTATACACAGCTATCATTGGTGTGGTGCTTTTGCTTTTGTGGTTGCGACTCGACAGACGTACAAAGACCCACCAACGAATTAGATTCGTTTTTACATTTTTTTTAACGCTTATGGCTTGCGCGCACACTAGCTAAACGAGAAATAACGTATGGAATCGCCGTTTACGCGACACTACTTTTCTACCCGTACTCAGTTAGTGCATATGTGGACAGTGACCACAAATACACCTTATAATAAAAACGGAACTGAAACACACTGCACCCATGCAGGTCCTCACCAGTGATGCTGAGCTAAACTGAAAACTCGTCCATCGATAAAGTATGTTGGTTTTTATAAGCAAGCTCCGCTTTCAGCTAGTGTGTGTGCGAGTCCTTGGCACTGACACAACGCTGATGGCTGGGCATTTGTTGGAAGAAAGGATGAAAGTGTTTGATTTAAAGGTGCCATAGCACCACCGAACGACTAACACACACTTGTCGTGGGTGTCTATTAAATCGACTTGTTGCGGATTTACATACGTTGAAAGAAAATTGAAATGAAAGCAACAACTTCCCATATAATTTAAGGGGATATTTTCAAATTAAACTTCAGTGGCTGAGGCCACTGAGTACGATTCCCACTTTAAGGATTCAACTTTGTTGATCAAATAAAAAGAAATGAAGGATAGCTGAAACCCAGCAGATACATAGATATGAACTTCACAACTAGTTATGGACCCCACAAAAGAGACAGACGAGCACAATCAAAAAGCCAGAGCACACCAAAACAAAACTGAAACCGGGTGGTGAGAGGGAAAAAATGAAAAGCATTTTGCCAAACACCCGACCCGACCCCACACACCACCCCACAAAACTTGACTGCTGGCAGCTGCAAGAGCCATTAAAAGTTTTGCGTACCCGCTTGGCCATTAATGTAAAGATTATAGAGATTACAGAAATAGTTTCGCAAATGCCCGAACGATAATTGCGCGGCTTTGCCACAGGAGAGCGGAGACCATTTATCTAGACTAATTAACGAAATCTTGGACATCTTCTATTCACAAACTTGTACGTATGTGTGTGTGTGTGTATGTCTGGAGTCAGGAATCTCGCAGAATGTTAATCAAAGAATTTGGAATTTAAAAGCGGCTTGGCTATTTGAGGTATTGCGTGGAGTTCAACAGGGCAAACAGAAACAGCAGGATGAAGAGAGTAACGGCTCGCTGGTGCCAGCTGTAGTCCACGAACGATCGCTGGATGGGGAGTTCTTCTTTTACTTGACGAAGCAGCTGCGGTGCCAGCGGCATGGAGCGCGGCAACAGACCCGGAGACAGTTCGATCCGACTGTCGAGAAACATAGACGCCTGGGGCAGATTTACCGGCCGCTCAATATAGTTGGCATTCTGCAGTAGTTTCTGTCGATGCTCCTGCACAGATTTGCACCTGCGGTAGGGTGCCCTTGGATGACTGCTGTCGAAAAATGGCTCAACCGTGATGAGTGTTTTTTCGGCAATGCGCGACTTGCAGTAGGGACACTTGACGATGGGCGCCTGCGCCAGCATCCAGGCTTCAATGCACTCCGAGCAGAAAAGGTGTCCGCAGAAGCTGACACGGGGGGAGACGGCCGTGCACATACACACCACGCACGTGTAGTAACCGTTGTAGGATTCATCTTCGTCGCTGTTATCGTTTCCGTCCCCTCTATTGGCACCCGCTTGCTCATCCAAAATTAGTGGCATTTTGAACTGATTGCTGCTCGATCGGCTTTACTGTATGCTAGCTGTGGTACTCACTATTTCCAGGGCCTGCTTGAGCTTATCAAACAGAGCTGTCCAGATTTTGTCCCTGGCAAACGCTGCCTTGTAGCCCTGTAGGATGTCGATCAGCTCCATGAACACCTTGCGTCCGTGGTTGTCGCTGGGCGGTCCCTCGCGATACAGCAGCAGCGTGGGGTTGGTCAGAATGACCAGCAGGCGGATCAACAGGTCCGACAGCTCCTCGTGGTGGATGTAGTCGGGCAGCATGTAGACCAAATCCGTTTGCAGCACCTTGGCGTGTCCCAGGTGGCGGCGGTACTCATGGTTGTCCAGATCGCGTCTCAGAATCCAAATCAAATGCTAAGGCAGTTTAATAAATCATACAAATAAATTCAAACTGATCTTCAGGCGCATCTTGGCTTATGTTTATTTTTTACCTTCAGACCGTCTGCCGCATCCGGCTCGGCCTGGTAGCGCTGTCCATCGCTGTACCCAAGCGCCGCACATGTGGCGTCAATGTCCGCCAGCAGCACAGACATTCCAAAAACAGTACACAATTGGCTTTCAATTAATTATGGAATATAAAACAGAGATAAATTTTGTTATGATCCAAAACTGCAAAATGCGCGCGAATATATCGATGTACTCAATCGATATATCGTGTAAAACAGCTGTTCAGTGCTGATCAGTGAAAACGTTAGGTGTGGCAACACTACGACGCAACTACGAGTCGACAGTGACGCGCGCAAATATGAAATTATTCGAAATGTATATTAAAAAAGGAGTTTAGTGGAAACACAGCTTGTGTAGCTTGTGTTGTCTAGAACGGGAATTCCTGAACACAAGAACATTCCATGCCAATCCCACACCACCTACGTAGATTATTCGGAGACAGACAACTTATTTAGTACATACATACAGACATAAATATTCAAATATGTTAAATAAAGTTTGCCCTCCCATTCTTGCTGCTCAAAGCAAGCAATTCTGATGGAAAATGTTCATATAACCAAATCGAATAATACCCAATGCATTGAATACTTGTATGATTTATGTACATACATACATTCACTCGTTTCCATTTAAAATCGATTTAAATCGAAATTATTTGCTTGCATAAGTTGCCCACACCCACACGCACACCCACTCACCAAACCCATTCCATTCTACAAAAAGGGGCGGAGTAAGCCCTAAAGAACACAAATGGAGACTCCCCGTCCCGATGGTGTGTGTTGGGATTGTCACCTTGTGGCAAATTTAAATCCGTTCACCGATTTTCATCCGTCAGTGGAGCAGGAAATTGCTGGATACCGACCGATGTGAATTACGCAAATAGCCTGGTCAAGATGCTGCACTGCTGCCGCATCTGCATCCGCACTAATCATTCGAACACATTAAAAACCAAAGGCATGGGGAGGAGCCAAGGCAAAATTAAAAGCAAACATCGAGGCCGTCCCAGTTATTTGCTTATGATATGAGCAAATACGCTGGGCAAACTTTCGCCACCAGTTCCGGGACTGGAAGAACAGCAGAAGGGGGCAACAGGAAGCAGCAGGGGGCAGCAGGGACCAGCAGGGAGCAGGACTTTGCCACCTGCTCAACTCTCTGTCAAGGACCCTCTCGCCTGGCAGCACTAAACTTGCTCCCTTGCCTCCCAGACTGCTGCCGCCCAAGTCCCTCAACTGAAGAAGTTGAATTTAATTAACTAAGTAAATGCCCAGACATGAGCCCGGGCTGCATATTTATCAACGTTCTCGGCTCCGACTTATGCTCAGCACAATGATGATGTTGGGGATGAGGATGGGGATGCTGATGATGAACAGCAACTACTTTTAACTACAACAACTTGCTGACCAAATAAGCAAAAGCACGTCAAAAGTGCCCAAGATGCCCAAACGTCGTCAGCTCCGGGCTTCAGGCTCCAAGCTCCAAGCTCCTGGGAGCAACGAGACGGCAAGTCAGACGACTGACTAAGACTAAAGGAAAGGACACTATGCAAACCTGATTATAATGTGTCAAATCCATTATGTGCTGTCAGGCTTTTGGGCACAAAAAGTGTACTCCGTCCGCCTTTGGGGTCACTGAATGAATATCCTCAAGTTTTGAGCAAAACTTTAGGCCAGACAAAGTTAATTATAATTTTGTGCCTGCGTTAAGCCGTACATGGGCCCCGGGCCCCAGGCCAGAGACCAATTAAATGCAGAAACACAGTGCACACAATCAATAGTCTATCTGAGTTTAATTTAATCAGCTTTCCTGTGGCCTAGTGTACATCTTTGTCGTCGGTATAGTTTCGTTGATTCTTCACAAAGATTCCATTGAGTAGAAAGTCGAAGGGATACTCGGGCCGATGCTCCCAGTGCACGGGTATCGATGGATGCTTCTGATACACCCAGAAGCAACAGTAGTTATCCACCATTTTGCCATCAAATGTGATATTCTGTTGATCGAGCAACATTGTGCGACGAGTCCGTCCTGCGGTTCTCCTTCTCTCCATCCGCACAGGTCCCGGCAAGTATTGGCTTACCGTCGTGATTTCCACGGCCCTCTGAAAGGCATCACCAGTCGTGCTCGAGATTTGTCCGAGGAACTGCCAGAGGAGCAGCTGAACTGCAAATAGTAGTTGGGTTTTAGGGAGAGAGAGGAGTAGCAGGGGTAGGTAATAGCAGCTTAACTAACCCACCAATATCAGCCAACGATCCATAGTGAGGGATTGCCAACTGGACTGCCTTTTAATAGGGTAACAATATATGCAAAAATATTAGCGTAAAATTGGAATTAGTTCCATTAAACAATTATATAGTATAACAAATCATCCAATTGATCGAGCAAATGTCTGTGTGTTCCTTTAATGGGTATGCATCCGGCTATGAAATGGTTTATTCAAATGAAATGGTGCCCCAAATGCAGCACGATCGATGTTGCACCATCTGGCACTGCTCGTTAGTGGCTCCAATTTAGCCCTTGGTAAGCCATTGTAAGTGCTCGGTTGGGGCTCAGCAAACATACACACAAAGACCAACCCGTTGGCCCAGTATGGGACAAAACAGCAGCACCAGCTGGAGCCTAGCTGGAGCCGAAAGGCAACTAAAAGTGCAGCGAAATAACAGCAACTGACAGATGTCAGCTGCCATGTTGACTTTGCAGCTTGTGGCCGCCATTTTGCCCAACATTTGGGCCAACACGGACCTGGACCCGAACCCGGACCCGGGCCTCCTGACAGGTGCTGCTGCCTCGCCGAATTCAATTGTTTGCAGAGCCTTCATCTTGCATTCTGATTGCGTGGCTTAATTGCATAGCAGCCGCGAACTGGGCCAGATTTGGTTTTGTGTTTACCCAAAAGGTGTGCGCACCGCACCGCACCGCACCGAAAGTGAAAGCTGAGTGCACTTCTATGCAGCCCATGCCCATGGCCAGCATAAAATGAAATTACTGCCAGGCAGCCCGGCCAGAAGCTCAACCAAATGTGGCCCGCAACTCACAGTGTGGCTTCCCTTTCAGGCTCAGAACATTAGGACAAGCCAGAACAAAACAGAGAACAGAGAAAAGAAACCAGAACAAAGCAGGGAAAACAATTTGAAAACAAATAAGACTCACACCTGAGACTTCTTCTGCCAGGTGGGGGTCTATCCCCTGCCCGAGCTGTGGCCCGCAAGTGTTCTGGTCAGCTGGTTTGGGTCTCACAGCGGTTGCCTGCCGGGTTGCCCCAGGCGAAAATGAATTGTTGTAAATCAATTTGTACCGGCAGCCCCCGACCAACAACAATACACCAATTACATGGGCATTTTTCAATCCGAAATGGTGGCAAAAAAAAAAAACGGGCGAGCACTTTTCCCCCAGACTACACAACACTCTGATGGCCTACGATTTGTTCGCCAAATGTACATATAGAAACAATACAAAGCAACAAAGTCTTGTTTAATGGTTTTTGGGGGGTGAGGTAGGTAATTAAACAAAAGCACAATTTGAAGTTGTTTACAATTGCTAAACGGAAATCAAATAAATCAAATCATTCGAGTGATGCGATGCGAGTTTATAAATATTTTACTAATTGCATTCATCGATCAATCAATTTAGTATATATTTAATAAGTTCATTCAAACAGGAAAATATATCATATTTATATGTTAAATAATTTAATTATAAAGGGATACATTTAAATTAAATTTCTTTTACTTTAAAAGATTTTGTGAGACTTCCAAGAAATAAACAAAAACTGAAACACCCCTAAGCACACAGAAGCACCCTTTCATCTTCATAAACTTAGACAAAGGGCAAGTTGCTATCTACCAATAAAATCTAGAAAAAGTCTTCCATCTAATAGATAATCCCTGGCAATTTTTACACATTTGATTCGGGTTTCGAATCGCACAGTAATCCCCGGCCATATAACTTCTAATTTTCTCTTGACAGCCAATATACCTTGCCGCAAGTGCAGGGCAATCGTCAGCGTGTTGCAACCACCACCAATTGGAGTGTCGCAAGATGAAAGCGAAAGCTGGGCCAGAGAGATCCAGCCTTCCACTCAGCCTTTTTCGTCTAGCAATGTCCCATTCCGGTTGGAAACAAATCAAAGGGAAATTGTAAACGACAAGTTAATCTCACTTCAAGTATAACCGGAAGCCATTTTATGACCCAATGGACAATACAACCCCCGCCATATACTATACATATGTACATATGTACACTCACAGATGCCACGCCTTTTGGGGCCCTGTTGTTGAGCCCTGTTGCTGCATCCTTCGGCCCCGACCCCTTCGAGACGACGCGGGGCACATTTGCACAAAAGTAGAACTTAAATAAAACAATTTATTCTGCACATTTTGCTGGCTACTGCAAAATGAATTAAAGTTCAATAAAATGCGGAAAAAAAATAAGCAACAGCGCACGAAAAAGCAAGGGGGGGGCAGAGGGGTTGGGTTGGACGAGAAAAAAAAAAAAGGAAAAGTTTTCTTTTTCCTTGGTTGCGGCTTGTGTAAGCGTCTTTATCTGCGTTCGGCCTTTGTTTCTTGGGATTTCCTTTTGTTGTTGGCAATGTTGTTGCTTTTCCTGTTGCCGTTGCTGGGGCAGCGTTTTCCATGATGTTTGCACATTCGCTCCTTGTTGTTGTTGTTGCTGGCCACTGGCGCTGCCTGCTCCCTGCTGCCAACCGATTTTGAGTTACAAAGCCAAAATCTCAGCAATCTGAAGCCAGAGGAGCCAGAGGAACGAGGCAACGAAAAACTGAAATACCTTTTGCATGCTTCATTGGCGTTGCCTTTCTGCTGAGTGAACATCAAATGGGATTTGTCTGCCGGGGCCACCGCCGGACATATGTGTGAATGTGTGTGTGTTCTGCTTTTTGTGCGGCTGTGTGAGTTCGTTCGTGTTGCGTAACAGTTCAATGGTGTGTTAAGCACACCCACCCACCCATACCCACAACCAGCCATGCTGACTACCCCCCCATCGATGGATGAGATGCGCTGCCTGTTTATGTGCCAACAGAAATCGAATAACCTGGACGTGGAACCTAGACCATAAAAATAACCCAACGCCCGTTCGAGGTGTCGGCTAAGTCCTGCCGCTGCGTGTCGTATGTGAAAATGTGCTAACCTACCCGATCCGCCAGTTGCAGTTGAAGGCTGCTGCTGCACTTAGGCAAATTAAACCCATCAATGAGATGATTGTTAACCGCAGCCACAAAACCAGCTTAAAAATCGAACATTTGGCTCAATCAGGGGGGGGTTGTTGGGTGTAGGAGAGACCAACAAAGGAGCCTTTGAGCAGGACATACAAAACGCGACTCGGAGTGCCCCTCCCCGCCAACCCAGCCACAGGCAGCGGCGAGCACAAAGAAGGCAAAGAGGGAGATCCCTCACTGATTACAGCAAACGGAAAAACATTTCAAAAACCAAATCGAATGGGGAGTAAATTTAATGGATACCAGTATGTAGTAACACCCATACATATGTACAAATACAAACTGATCCTTCGGGATACATATATATATGTACTTTTTATGTATTTAAAGTAGGTCAGACTGTAAATAAAAGTGGCCGCTAAATGGCGCTATTTAATATTTAAAATTCTATTTTTCTGCTGTTCTCTTATAGTATGTCGCCTTATCAGCTGCTGGTAAATGGTAGCTTAAATATATATTTAATTGTTTATTTTAAGCGACAAAAATCGGATCAACATTTACACGAAGAACTCTAGAGCTTAAGTTCGGTTTTTGTACTTTGATAATTTATTTCATTTATTTATGATACTATATAATAATTACTTAAATTAAATTACTCGTAAATGTGCTTCAATTTTCTTTCTATCTTTGCTTTATATAAACATTACCATGAGGTAAAAACAAATGTATTTTAAGTACCTAGTACATATGCTTCATGCTACATGCTACATATGTATGTATAAAAATTAAAGATTTCCACAGCTAAAAAAACATAAAAAATATCGGATTGTCTTAGATCTGGCACTTGCTAAATCTTCAACTGAAAAATCGGGCAATAAAAATAAAATTCCCCACTGATACAGGCGTGTGGGTTAGTGTAAGTGTGTGTGTGTGTGTGTGTGTGTGTGTGTGTGTGCAGTGATGTGTATTTGTGTGTTTTAATCGCCTCTCGCCCATCACCCCACTATGGTCTTTAACGACCACTTTTGTTGGCCAAAATTAATGTGTGTGGTGTTTTTGATTTGGTTTTTTGCATTGGGTAGATTAATCAATAGGAACCATTAAAAAAATTTGTTGTGTGTGTTTTTTTATTGCATATTAAAATTTTTAGTTATAGTGAATTGCGAATATTGAGTATATTTTGAACATTTTTTTTATTAAGATATTAATTTAATTGATTTTTATATATTTTAATGGGGCGTGGCACGCGCCAAAAAAAAAATAATTTTTTTTATTTAAAAAAAATAAGCAATTTTTCAAAAGTTGCCGCTAAGAGAAGAATGCTTTTGATAAACTGTTCTAAAAACATAAGAATAAACAAAAAGAGTAAATTAAGCCTTCTCTGGGCATAAAAATACAAGTTTTAAAACAAATGCGAGCTCGTATTTGACTCGTACTCGTGCGATCATGCTTTGCGGCTTGCATCAATAATTTGATATTTCATCCTTCCGGTACTACAAGATCTCCAGCCAACCTTCTTCGTGGCCTACAACGTTTTTGAAGTGTGATAGCAAAAGGGCGACACACTGCTTTTTAAGCTTTTTGATCACTTGCCTGTTTATTTAACCATTCTAATAATTTTTGCTTAACGTCTCTGTATTTGCCTTCCAATTTTTCCATTTTGTTGCCAAAAGGTAATAAAAAACGCATACAATTATTTTTTAAAAGCTTATTAATATCATCTGAAATGTCGCCATTAAGTTGAATTTTTAAATAGTTGAGTTCCTTGCATGTTTTTCGCTTCTCTGATGTTCACGCGGCAAACAAACCATCATTTTTGATTTTGAGGTTATGTTCTACTAATGCAAATTATAAAATTTGTGGTGAAATGTGGGATTTTCTACTATATACATTTCAACAAGAATTGATAACTCTACGAAACACAATAGGTTTTAGGGTTGGAATAGGTTGGAATCAAAAGTTATGTCTATTCAAAATCAGTTTTCATTCCGAATTGTCAGATGTAAAACGCCTCACTTGAACATCAAATTACGAAGACATCACAATTACGAGATATAGGAAACTTTACAAAACACGTAGTAGATACCCGACTGATTAAAATACGATACAAAAAATTTGATCAGTTAATCGTATTTTCAATTTATGAGAGATTTAAAATTGTTATTAAATTTACACTTTTTCACTGCGCGTTCATGTGAGTGACAACAGCTGTTTTAACAGCTGATTTCGCGAATGTGGCGCCATCTATCGAAATTTCGGGTACGCAACTTTTATGGTCACTCTTTTTCTAATACAGTTCGATCAAAAAAACGGTTACTTTTTAACTTTCAAAAAATGGGTTTTGGCCAACAAAGTGGTCGTTGGGTGCACCCACTTCAACCACCCCTGCCACCCCAGTGTATGTGTGTGTGTGTATGTTGCTTTGTGTACACTTCGTTTTTCCCTGCCATTTATTTGTGTGTGTTTTTTTTTATGTTTTTTGAGCGTCTGCCTTACGCATAACTCAAAGTGCTTGAGCTTGAGTTGAGCCTTCGATGCCGTGCAGATAATGATGCTAAAAGTGTCGCTCAGGATGGTAGGAAGGATGGGGGGGGGGACTGCCAGAGATACGAGTGGGTGGGCGAGGCGGTTACAGATTCCAGGTAAACCAATGCCTCACATATGTATGAGTCGGGGGCTGAAATAACATATCGAAAAATGAATTTCATTGAGTGCGGCAGCAAGGGGAACCCTGTGGCAGTGTGGGGGGGGGTAAAGTGCGAGTCAGCGAAATCTGCTTCAATAGCTTTGTACGGGAATCAGGCGAGTTCTGGCAGTGGGGTGGGGGAGAGTGGGGTGGTGGAGCCCTGCCAAAGTCATAAAATCGCGAGGGAAGAAACAAAACATAAACAAGAACAGCGTCGGGATGGAGCAGTGGAACAGCAGGGGGAAGAGGAGCCTTGCTAGCGGCAGCTATAATGATGTAAAATATATCGCCGAGATTTAGCCGACTTGAGCCTTCTCAGCACTTGCCCCCCATCCAGCCCACAGGGCAGAACAGGTCTGTGCGTGTGCTGATAAAAGCCAAAAATAAAACGAGAGGAAAAATAAAATCACAAAATGGGAAAAAGTGTTGAGAGCACTTCAAAGTCACAAAACAAATGCATAAAATATCGTATATCAGGAGCATGAAACTCGGATGGCACCGAGACTGAGACTGAGACCTCTCCAAGTCTGAGTCGCGCTCAATATTATTCAATTTGTTCTAATAGCCGCGCTTAAGTACCCCCAACCCCCCTGCCACACACATGGCGTATGCGCAACGTTTAGTGGGAAAGAGCTCAGCGGGATTTGGGGACCGCGCACTTAATGGCCAGCGATGATGCCAAAGCGAAGTATATTGATGATGCCGCTGCCGCTGCCACAGCCGCTCCACAAATCTGTCTCCAAGCATTTGAACCCTCAATGATGCGCAATTTTATGCATAAGACTTTTACATAAATTGTGCCGAAAGGATACGACAGTCAGCCAGGACTCCGCTTTACCCTTGCCTTGATTTGGCTTTTAAGTCACTTTTGGTGGGGTGGGAAGGGGGCGGCTAAACGAGTGCGTAAAAAAACGTTAATACGACTTTGATATCCGCTGTCGCTCCTCTTGTATTCGCATTTATGACATTTATTGATACAATTTAGCAACAACCAAAAAAAAACAAAATAAGAGAAAGAAACCAAAAGCCACATGGAAAATACTTTCCTTTTATGCAGATCAATGCGGAATTTATTGAAATTGTTGAATATATATATTCTTTGAACTTTATGCCGCCCATAAATCTGCTGTGATTTGAAATATAAATCTGATTTCATGCAACCATTCAGCAAAATTGTACTTTTATTACTGCCAAATGAGCTTGGAATTAGTTTGAAATGGCAGCTGTGACATTTTTGGAAAGAGTCTTAACTATAATATGAACACTAGTCTGACTATATTAGCTATACAAACATCTACGAGGAAAGTGCAAACCAAACATCAAGGAGATATATGTACATACAGCTGTGTGCCCCTCAACATATTTTCAAACCATTTTTTAACACTTCCAGTCGTCCAAGTGAAACAAATGATACCTTTTGAATAGATTGGAATGTAGACATTAGATACCCGAAGAAGTTTCATTACATTTGCTTTCTACTTTCTTGTTTCACTTGACTTTTAGGCGAATACCCATGAAATCTGCTGTTCAATAAAATAGTAGTGCTGGGATAATTTAATTTTAAAAAAAAATGAAAAAAAGATAGAAATTAATTTAAAAGAGTCACAATCCGTAAGCTCAATTTAGTTGTTATATATTATGATGAAAAACATGTTTGGAAATAGCGGAACTTTCGATTTTGGAGCGTAAAAGAATTCATTGCTCGGTGCAGAAGAGGAGACATCAGAGTTAGACCAAAAACTAAAGGTTGGAGGTATAAGGGAGTTGAAAAATAAGTTTTTGTACTCTTAATATTGTATTTGACTCAATTGAGTACAAGAAGTAGACTGAATGTCAGCTGTGGCATTTTGGAAAGAGGCTTAACTATAATATGAACACTAGTCTGACTATATGCTACCTATGCCTGTAGGTGGAAAGTGCAAACCTCCCATCAAGGAGAAATATACATATGTATTTCCTTCTTAGATCTAAGATTCTTCTTTTATGTTTGATATTCTTTAACATAATCCAACTTCTTCTATATCTTACATATATGTAGACATCAAATCGAGACCCCTGAGATTTGTTTGGCATAAAGCTATCCAGAATAAACTTTCAATTATCGAAGCCATAACTCCAAACTTTTCTTCTTTTCTAACCCACAATCCCAAGACTTTGGCAGTGCTATAATTTAACCAAACCCGCAATTTGTTCGATTTCGATTTCAGCAGTTCCAATTACCATAGGGGTGGGGGGTGTGTGGGTGAAAACAGATAGAAGAAGCTAGGGTGGGGGCGTGATGGCTGCAGAAGAGAAAATTTATTAAGTGATAAATTTCGGGGCATTGAGGAAAATGTCAAAGAAGGTCAATTGAAAAGCGAAAGTTCTGGGGAAAGGTTGCTTAAGCGCCTTTTTGGCACCCACATACACACACACACCCACACAAACACACATGGAACCAGCACACACACCCACTGACTGACAGACAGACAGACACTCACACACTCGGACTCAAAATCAGAGGAACATCCCAGAGAGATCCCATCATGGCGTGGAAACGTCCGTCGATTTGTCCGCCTTCGCCCCACCTCTTACACCACCTCCTTCAGCTCGTCTCGGTCCTGGGTTTCGAAACGAAAATGGCGCACAAAACAAAAGCCGCTCAGAACAAATTACCAGAGTCGTCTTTTCTATGGCTTTGCCTTTCTTGCCTTGCCTTGTCTTGGCCCGTCCAGGCCAGGCCAGCCTTTTCTTTCGTTTTGCAACTTTTTCTGTTTCAACTGTTTGCCAATTGCACTTTTCAACTGGCCTCATTCGGGTTTTTGAACATGGCCAACGGCCAACGGGCCAAATCTAACGGCCAACGGCCAGCGGGCAGCTTCCAGCCATCCAAGCTCTTTAATGGGGCCGTTAGTATGTGAGGTTGGGCTCCTGGTCCCTGGGTCCCTGGAGGAAAATGTGTGTACAGCTGCGTTCACTGAACTGAAGGGCATCGAGAATGGGCTTCCTCCTTCCTGGGCCCAAAATTGCAAACTAGACAATTTCGGGGCTGCCAACTATTCGGCCATTTAAACATTTATGTAATAGGCTTGAAATTTCCATTTGGCAGCCGCAACAACTGCAACAACTGTGTGTGTGTGCCACAATGAAATGCTAAACTCGGTATCATGTAGCAGGACACCTTTCAGCAGCAGCAGCAGCAACAGCAGACAGAGACCCAGACCGAGACCGAGACCTCGAGCTCAAGTAGAAACTGTGCCGCAGCAGAAGCTTTTGGCCACACCTGCAAACACACACAAACACACACGCATTAAAAATTTAAAACAGTTACTTACACAATTTCCCTCGCCCGCAACCGCAATGAGTCTTAAGCAGGTAATCTCACAGCATATTACCTACCTTCTCTTAGTTAGAGATGAGCCAGCAAATGGAATACACAAAAGAACACAGAGAAGACAATGAAAGGTTTCACTCCCTTTCATTGTCTAGATATAGACAAAGATATAGACTAGATATCTTTCATTGTAAAAGATATAGTGGGGTATAAGTTATTGACTACTTTATTTTGGATACATTTGTTTACCTTTTATGAATTTTATAATATAAATTATGAGTTTTAATGATTTATGGAAATATTTTATTTACTTTATTTTATATGTTATATTTTATATAGTGAAAATGTATATATTATTATAATTATTTATTATTTTATGAACTCTTTTGCATTGATTAATCAGTAAAACTTGAACAATATCTTTAGAAAGAACTAATTAAGTATTTAGAAAACTAATTCTTTTCAATCTATTCTTAATGATTAGTGTAGAATTATGACTACTAAGTAAATAATAAAACTGTCCCTTCTGGAATTAAATTCAAAAATATGTATATTCTGACTACAGTTCTAGCTTAAACCCATGCCAAAATCTGAGTTCATGGATATATTTTCTTGGATATCTTTTCCTAAATCACCTGGCTCTGTCGCATGGTTGGAGCTCTCCACCTGGCGGCATCTCTAACAGAGCTGCATCGCTTCTCATTTAATTTCCGTGTGGCACTGACACTGGCACACACTTTTGCGTTGGCATTAATTTCAAATGCAACTGAAGCCTGACCAGAGGCCAGTGTAGAACAGAGCAGAACAGAGATGGGCAGGGAATGGGAAGCAGCATAGTGTCCTGGCCAGCTGGCACGTAAGCTCGTTACGAATTTTAAATTGAAATACTTTGCTCTTCCGGACTGGCACTTGCGTTTTTAAGCCCCGAAATTAGGTTTGCATTCCGAAATGTTTTCAATGTTCTTCAAAATGGCGCAACTTTCATTATTAAAGTGCATTTCGGCTGCTTCGGCTTGGCTCTGCTGCTGCTGCTGCTGCTGCTACCCGCAAGGCCAAAAGCCACAGAGGGGCAGTGCAACATGGCCATGGCGGCTTTGGGGCATTGGAGCAACACCAGGAAGATGAGCTGGGAGTGGGGAGTGGGGAACGGGTAGCAGGGACCAGGAACCAGAGCGCGTGCTAAAAGAAAACCAAAAACTGTTAGGATGCAACTCCCACGTCTATTTTTTTTTTCTTTTTGCGTTTT
This sequence comes from Drosophila bifasciata, assembly GCA_009664405.1. Classification (NCBI taxonomy): domain Eukaryota; kingdom Metazoa; phylum Arthropoda; class Insecta; order Diptera; family Drosophilidae; genus Drosophila; species Drosophila bifasciata. The sequence continues at coordinate 5,505,949 of CM019044.1, forward strand.
TTGCTTTTGTTCATGTTTAATATGACTTCTTTGCCTTTGGACCTTCCGATCTCGTTCCATTCTCTCTCTCTCTCTCTCTCTGGCTGTATCCGTATCTCTGTCTATTTTTTGGGGGGGCCAACATCGACCCGTTTGCAAGGCGAGGCGTGACTGGGGAAGCGTAGCCGGGAAGAGGAGAGTCTGTGTGTGCGTGCTTCAGCCAGAAAGTTGCGGTTTGCTTGCACTTAAATTATTGCATCTAGGAGGAGAGCAGGAGCAGGAGAAGCAGCAGCAGCAGCAGTCCTTGAGCATCGACTCCAACTCCGACTCCGACTGTGGATCTCTTTTTCGAGTGGCATGGCCCGGTGGCAATTAAATAATTTGCGGTCCATGTGCAGGCGAGGCGTAAAACTTTCCGAATGCTTCAAGAAATAAATTAGCAAAGGGCACACCCCGCCCCACATCCATCCGCCCACTGCACCACAAAGTGCAAATACCTCTTGCCTCCCCCCCTCCCCAAGGCAGTACGAGTATTTGTGGCAATTGAAAAACGACAATTAGCCCAGGCCTAAGGCTTATCTGCAGATAGCACATCTCTCTGAAGAGGCCTACTTGGCCCGACACACAAATGGCAGGCAATAAATCAATGGCACTCACTCACTCGCACAACTGGGGGGCAAGACACCCTGGACCACGGCTCGACACTATCCCTGGCCAGCAACATGGCCCAAAGGGTTACACTTACATGCTTGTTGTGCTGCATCAGCACAGCTTTTCGGCATAACATAAGCAAACCGAATGAGTAATGCGGGGCGGGGGCAGCAGCTGAGGCGGCTACGAGACTTCGATTAGCTTTCCATACGCCCTGGATAGGTTGCAGTCATGCATCGCTAAGAGTAAGTCAAAACAGGCAGGAACACATTGCTTCAGTTTACTTTTATTTAGAAATTATAAAATAAATTTATATATATTCGTAGCTTGGCGCCAAACGCTTTAAACTTAAAAGTGAAATCGGAAACTTTGCAACACTCAATTGCTTGAATGCTAGATTAATCGAATATGTTCGATAGGCATTTTCAAATTCAGCTAGCAGCGCCACCTGGCGTCTTCTGCTGGAACAATTCGTGCAATAACCCCAAATTAACCGCAGCAGCGAACCCTAACGTCAAACATAACCATTTTGTAAGATACGGCAGCGCTGAAAATAGTTTAAGCAGCTGAGCAACCAGTTACTAGATGGTGCTTAACTCCACCAATGTGAACGCCGCTTAAATTTTAAATTTTACATTTAACGATTTTTATTTTTCAAGTTTTCGGAATCATAAAAACCGAATAAAAAATTCGAAACTTTAACTTTGAATTGGAAGGTTTGTTAGGTTTAAGTACACCTCTCTTTGTTGTTTAATTTGATAAAAATAAAATATAAATTTAAAAAAAAATGTATGCCACATTTAAAAGAACTAAATGAACAATTTATTTGGTAAATGTACACAATGAAATTTAAAAAACCAGAATTAAAACGATCGAAACAATTGAATACAATACTTATCGTTTTATTGTTCACCCACATAATAATAATTTGTTTATTCAAATTAGAAAAATTCGCGATAATAGCTTGTAAGTTTACAGTTACAGTTACAGTTACGTATGTACTTATGAAGATCATGTTCGATATTTGCATTGTGAGCGGACCCCGGACCCAGCACTATTTACACTTTTGCTCCATATTTATCCATTTACTACAGATCTCTCTCTCTCTCTCTTGCACGCATGTGTGTGTGTGTGTATGTATGGTATTTATATATGTATATAGAGAGCCATATGCATGCCTGTGTTGTTGTTTATATGTATGTATTAATGTATTTATTTATAAGTATGTGCAATTGATTTAAGTTAGTTTTTTTGTATGAACATCTTACAGTTAGGAGCTTACGTCTAATGTTTAATATAGAATTTGTATTTGCTTTTGCATTTGTTAACAAGAATTTTTTTTGTTTTGCATTTTCATCTTTTACATTTCCTCCATTCACATTTCTTTCCAAAACTTCCAAACATGAGAGAAAGGATGCAATAAATAAGAGAAGAGAATAGATAGAGAATAGCGATAGAGAGACAGTGGGGGGGGGAGGCATTCCCAATTTTGAAGGTGGCTCTGCCACATATTACAAATGGAACTGATAAATCAGAGGGGGGAGCGTGGGGGGCATAAACAATATACCGATAACTTGCAACTGGCCATGGATTAGCGGGGCAGCGTGCCTGCATTGTTTTAGAAACAACAACAACAACAACAACAACAACAGCAGCAGCAACAGCAGCAACAATTAGCCGCTGCTAATGCACAAAATCGTTGGGTATATAGTGCTGCGGCTCCACAATCACACTGGTGTAATGGGGCGTGGCCACAACAGCCGCTGCCGCCGCAGCAGCATTCACGCTCTTAAAGCTCTCTGCAAAGTCGCTGACAACCCGCTGCTGCTGCTGTTGTTGCTGCTGTTGTTGCTGCTGCTGCTGATGGTGGGGCATTGCGTACTGTGACTGTTGGTATTGTTGGTGCTGCTGCTGCTGCTGTTGTTGTGTCTGCAGACGCTGATGCTGCTGCTGCTGTTGCAGATGCTGATGTTCCATCAGATGTTGCTGCTGCTGTTGCTGTGAACTATTGTCGGAGAAGTAGCTCAGCTCAAAGTTGTGACTCAGATCGCTGTAGGTGGTCTGCGAGGGCGAGGTGCCGTTCACGATCGACGCGTTGCCCGTGGACAGCTGGCGGTCGCTCTCCGAGCTGCTCGAACAGCTGTTCGAGTTGGCCGAGAAGGGACGGATCATGGAGGTGGCCACGTCCACAGTGGCATCGTAGTCGTAGTAGTAGTGATTGTTGTTATTGTAGTACAGGCTGCCCGTCGTGGTGTCCGGATACTGCATCTCCGTGGAGTACACGCCGGAGGACGAAGCTGAGGCACTTGATCCGCCGCCCGCACTAGAAGCTGTGCCCCCGCCCACACTCGAGCTCGAGCTCACCACCAGATCGTTGAGCGGCGGGTACAGTTGCGTATAGCTGAGGCTATCGTGGTCCATGCTGCCTCCCTGCTGCTGTTGCTGCTGCAGCTGATGGTGGTGCCACACTCCGTTGTTGTTGTTATTGTTGTTGTTGCTGCTGGGATTGTTGTTGGGCGGCACGGGCGTAACTGCATTGGGTGGCTGCGGCTGCACAGAGAGCGGTAGTTCCGGCTCAAAGTACGGGTCCAGCTTGGGACTGGCGCTCAGGACGAGGCTGACTGGCGTGCCCGGTGCGGCAGCCACAACACTCGCACACTGTGGCACCACCACGGGTACGGGCACGGGCACGGATACTGACACGGGAACGGGTACGGAGGCGACCGCTTGGGCAGCCGCCGCCGCAGCTGCTGCCTGGGCCGCGGGCGAGATGGGCTCCCGCTTCACCACGCCCGTCTGAATCTCGTTCAGCACCAAGTCTTTGACCTCTCGTTCGCTCAGCACATAGTTGACGCTCACAATGAAGACCTCGCGCGAGGAGCGCGAATTGTGCACCAGCGTGGCGTAGGATTGCACCCACACCCAGCCGCCGCCCTTGGTCAGGAAGCGGTAATATTTGGTGGTTACTTGTCCTTTGTACAGCACTAAACGTGGCAACGGGGAGGAGCAGAAGGAGAACGGATTCAGTTAGTACGGCTTAGTGGTTGAGGCTGTACGGGGTTTTGTTTTCTTACGGATTTGATGGGAGCAGCGCATGGCCATGATGTCCGCGGCATGGATGTACTGGTACAGCGTCTTCTCAATGAGGTCCTGCGGCTCGTATCCGGTTAGCTGCGACACGCTGTAAGCAAATAAACAAAACCCGACGTCAGTTGAGGTTATGCTCGGAGCTTTTCGCACATTTCAAACATTTGAGTTTCGCGGAGCAAGCGGACGTACATTGGTTGTGGCCTGTGGGTTCCCCTGTTCTTTATTTTCCCGGTTTACTTTTGTCAACTTTTGTTCAATTCAATTATGCAGCAAGGGCCAAAGGGGCGGCTTTTTTCATTCCCACTTTGGGGTTGCTCTGCCTCTGTCAGTAGGGGCGGGCAGAGTGTGGAACAGACTCCAATACGCTGGCGCGTCAGGGCAACATCATGAGGGTAATTGAGTGACAATAATGTCAGACAAAGTGGGCTGGTTTTTTGGTCCCCCCTCCAGCCAGCCAGTAACACCAACACGAACACCAACGCAGACAAAGGCAAAATCAAGCTCAAGAGGGAAATGATTTGTTTTTCTTTTTGTCATGTTCCGTTCCGTTCCCTGCTTACATTTTTTTTCCCTTCTTTTTTTATGCTCGTACTTCCCCTTTCTTCCCTTTTTTACTTTGAGAGAGACTATTATCTTTTTGGGGGAGGTTGCTGGTCCGTAGGCTGTGGCCCCGTTTCAATATTTATCTAGTGTCGAATGTACTGGGCGCTCAAGCTAGGGGGATACATTCGAGGATGTATTCTGCGGAGTGTGAAAGTCCATCCACCCACTTTATACCCCCTCGACTTACCGCGCATCGAAGAAGATCAGTTTCATGTCCAGCTTCGCCCGAAACATGAACATATTCTGGTGCAGCTTGATTTCTGTAATGGCAGATGAAGGCAGCGAGTGACCCACGGCCACCAGGCCGAGATTCTGTATCAGGCTGCCCTGTCCGTCCCCACAGTCGGGATAGATGCGAGCCTTCAGATAGCCGGAGCAGTGTATCACCTTGAAGCCGGAGGTGGTGAGGCCCGCATTCCTCTTCGCCAGGACACACTTCATGCGCAGGAAGAAGGTCTTCTCGATCTCGATGGTGTGCGAGCCGCGATCGTGGCCGTAGACGGCCTGGTGCTGAACCCCATTGGGACTGCCGATGGGCGTGTGCGTCTGTGCGAGCTGTAGGGAATTGAGAAAGGCGGCCTAAGGCGTGAGTATAACATTTGAGTGATCGCAAGAGAGAGCGAGAGAGCGAGAGAGGGAAAGGAAAGAGAGGCGAACATTTGAGTGAAATGTGCCAGAGATTGTTGTTCTCTCTTGTCTACTTACTGGATGCTGATGCATATGCGGATGTAGCGACAATATGGCATTCATCTCGTCCTGATCGTAGCTGTGTATATACTCGAATATGGAGTTACCCGTCAGCTCCACCTGGCCAAAGTAAAGAAGATGCACAAATTAGAGAGCAGTCCAAGCTGAGGTGATGTGTTGTGAGTGCCAATTAGTGGATGGCAAATGCAAATGAATTGCCGAGCTTCTAGTGCGCCTTTTTGATGCTGCACCAACGCCTCATCGTGGCCCATTGACTTGCAAATCCAAGTGGCCAACATGGATACAAAAAGGCATCCATCTATCCATGGGTGCACGCAATGCTCGGCAATTTATGCGCATAAATCACATCAAATCAAAAAGTGCGGCGTCGACACTCACCTGACTGAGACCCAAGTGCACGGAGGCCGTCTCCGAGATGTACATGATTTTGCCATCCGGCGCCACCACAAAGATGAAGCCGTCCAGCGTCTGCAGCAGATGAGAGCCCAGCTCCTTGATGGTGGCACCGCGCTGCATCGCCGGCGACGAGCCCCAAGCTTCACCGAGTCCTGCAACGAATAGAGAGAGATGGGTTAAGCCTGGCACAAATTAATTGCTGCCGCAATCAGCATGGGTATATGTATAGTTGGGCCTTAATTCGGAAAGTTCCCACCATCAAGCAGCGGCCTACTTGCCGCTGCTGACGTCTAAATATTATTCCCAATTAAAGTCATCGAGCGCTGTAGGTGGCCCATTCACAGCCCACCCCCACAGGCCTCACACACCACCACATCCTCAGTCACATCCTCATTCTCATCCTGAAACATGTACTTGTCCCATTGTCAGCTATGTATGTACTTGATGCTTCCTTGCCTTGTTCGTTCCTGCCTTGGCGGTTGTCGTTGTTTGTTGCCTATTATTAAAATAATTATTTCAATAAAGCCAGAAAAGAAAAGCACAAAACGGCCCGCAACAATGGGAACGACACCAGCAAAACGCCTCACTCTCACTCACTCACTCAGTCAGTTGTCCTGCCCTACAACCCACCCAACCACCCACTCCACAGCAGTCTCAGCCCCCCCACCCCACACCCAACAGTGTGCAGCGCAACCCTCTTCGTCAGCACAAAATCTCAGCGGCGCACACTCCCCCAGAGAGGGATGGAGAGAGAGAGAGACAAGCCACCCACTGGCCACCCACTTCCAGTGTGGCACTCGTTGCTCGTTGCTTTTTGAGTGAAACAACAGGCCGCCATTGTGTTTTAGCAGGCTACACCTCCCCACCCACCAACACCCACACTCTCCGCTCACACTGCTCGACTGTTTATTGTCTGCCCATTGTTGAGTGGTTTTCCCTGGCTCGCTGTCCTCTCACAAACATATGCTTTAAGCAAACATCGCGGCGTTTTAACTTGAAATTTCTTTAGCCTCCGATTCCGATTCGAACGAAATCACGGGTAAGCGAAAAACAACAACAGCAACAAAGGGAAAAAGGGAACAACATGTCCCGCTGTGCGATGTAACCTCCATAATGAGCGTGGCGGTCGCGTGGCTGTCAAACATTCCGTCCGCATCATTTGACATAGCCACCAGGCGTAATTCACACGAGGCGGACGACTTTGACGGTAGATGAAAAACCAAGAGCCAAATTGAGCGGCAATTAAGTGAATTCCCGCCCCCGGATTGAGGTAACCGGATAAAAAAAAAGGTTGGTGGAGCTTACCATCGGGAAACACTTGGCGCATTTTCAAATAGGATGTGGTCAGCCGAATGACGGAGGCCTTGTCCAGCTGTGATGTAATCGCCGCTGGCAGTGGCAATAATTTGGCCAATTCGCAGAATTCCGTGTTTTCCTTTTCACGTCGCGTGCGTGCCGCATTTTTGCTTTTCTCCTTCATGGCACACGTTTTGGCTATATCTGCAATGAAAAATACAAGAAAACCAAAAAAAATCGTTGACAAATCTGATAGTAAATGGCCGCGAAGCAAAACTCTATTCTACTCCCACAAAAGGAAACCAAAAACCAACCATGCAATCTACTCTCGTAGGAATCCTTGCGCACTTTGCGTTGATTTGTCATTTTGTAGACGATTTTTGGATCAACTTTGTAAATAGAATGTTTCAAAATTGGATCGTGAGCAGCAGTACTCAGCACTTGCTCATGTCCCTGCGATCACCTGTTTGCAACTGAGCTGCTCTTGTCTAGGACAAGCAGTTTTAACAAGGCTCAAACTACTGGCTGCAGGTCGAGCTATCTACCTGTCTGAAGTCGCTGCAACTTGCCATTGGCTGGCTGGCTGATTGAACTGAATTCTACCTGTCAGGCCAATTGACTTTTTGCAATGTTACTCATTTATCCCTGATCCCTTTGATCCTCCAGCATGACCCGAATGGCAACCGGAAGTAGTGTCCGGTAGTGCCATCTCATTCGGCCTGACTTCGGCATTCAACAGGTTGACTTTTTGCCAACCGCAGGAGTCTGACTTTTATATACATATACCTACACATGCATATGCAAGTATGTATATAAACATAATAGACACACAGAGAGAGAGAGATAGAGAGAGGGAGTAGATATATATATATATATTCTCTGCTTTTAGGATGACCCACAGGCAGCGTCGTCATGTGGTCGTTCGTTCGTTGTCTTTCCATTGATAGTTTCGAACGTGATTTTGGCGCAGTTTTTGCCAAAATTCAAGCCATGAGCTATGAGCTCCTGCTGCTTTATTTCTTCCTCAGCCATAGGGTTTATTTCAAGAACTTGTGCATTTACCTAGTAGATTTTAAAGCCTGACAGGGGAATTTGCACGTAATTACAAGTTTATTGACACAGGTCACGTAGTCAGTGTTTGAAATGTAAGCCTTCAATATGGGACAAAGTATGTACATATGTATATCGGCCACACACCAGAAATGAAACATTTGTCAAGAGTCAGATATTGAGGCAGAATTGCAGACATCCGTTACGCGCACACGGTACAGAGTTGCAGGAGCAACAGATTTGCTCAATGATCATAATCCCAAAGAGCATTCTCCGCTAATCCGCAACGCAAATGTGGCAACATGCGCGTCTGAAGTACCGCCGGCACCACCGCAGCAACTTCTCTCCTTCTCTCACCATTGACAGTGAGAGAAAAAGGCGTTTCCGCGATTGTTATAAATGCCTCGCCTCGACCCGCGGGCGGACGGACGGCAGTCAGGAGTCAGTTACAGGGGATGAGCGGCATCTGTGCAGAGAGAGAGAGAGACTATCCAGCTAATAGGATAGTTTATGATCCCTAAGTGGGTCACAAATGATTCAGGATATTCATCGCTGTTCCTTAGCATATCCTATAATTTCATACTCGTATAAATAAGTCAGATCCAATGATAAATGTATCACCATTGGGTGTGTAAGCTCAATCACCAAAAGAAACGGAAGTCAGAACTTCAATTATAGAAGAGGAAACCATAGAAAAATTCCAATCATTATTATGAATGTATTAGGTACATAGAGACATACCGAGTTATTTCTTTTATAATACTTTAACTGACCAATAAATACTCTACTCTATTCGGTGCAGTGATAAATCCACCTCCATAATTCTGATCATATTCTGACCACTTTTTATAGTATTACTATTATAATTGGATGGTTTTAGACCATACATTTTTACATTGCGATTTTCTCTATAGAAATTAAAACTCAATTTATGTAATTGTACAGTTTCCACACATCTTTTCTGGTATTAAAGAAATATAAAAAAATATACTTCAAACTATGCTCAAATCAGAAAAGTTTTTTCGCATTTCAATATTTGAACACTGATTGAGATAACGTTGATAATCAAGTTAACACAATTTATATATAAGGCTCACAGTGTTGAGTCTCCACCGATTTAAATATTATTTTTCATAATATTTAAAAGATAAAATATATCGACGGATAGATAAAACCTACATATATGAGGAAGCAACGAAAAATCAAACTGAATTTCAAAGAATAATATTTAATCACAAGCCGCATGTGAACCCGTACTCAATACATATCTTTTGACCTATCGTAAATAATTGTACGTAGAAAGTTGATTCGGTTGATTGGAGTATCACTTATGAACGGGTACTGCAAAAACAGTTTTTATAATAAAAAAGATTCCCAGCTATTTAATATTTTTCAATGTATGTATAAGAAATGCTTTATCTGGGAAGTCAAAGTTATGATAAATATTTTTCCAATAATTTGTATTTAATTACAAAAAAATGTTCAGTTCTTTAAATATGACTTAAAGAATGTAGATTAGAAATGCTATTTTTTGTTTCATATTAAGCGAAATTAAAAATGTGTTTGTTGATAGTGCCATAGATCGGCTTTCTATACGAGTACATGTACATATGTACATCTCATATTTAAAGTACAGAAAAATCTCGAGCGAGAGTTTCAATGGCCAACACTAATGTCGCTCTTCCCGGAAAGTGTATAAAAACTCAACTCATGCTTCGGCTGGCATCCCAATGAACCGATCCGAACTGAGATATTCCCCCTTTTTGGTTGCCAACTTGACCTTAATCTGGTTGGAGGCAAACAAACACACAGGCTAAAACTAAAAACAAATGAAAAAAAACTTTAAAAATAAAGTCAACACGAATATTCACACTGAACTTGAACTACAGAGAAGAAAGGGAGACAGCAGCCGACACCAGTGGAGAGTTAGAGGGAGAATGGAGAGATTGCGTCGGAGTTGCCGCCTACGGCTACAGGTAAGATGCTAGTCGTTCCCACGCTGCAGAGCATGAGCAGAGGAAACTACATATCTGGTAGAGTCCATAAAGCAATTAGAGGGACATTGGACCTCGGCCACCTTCCGCTGGGCCGATGCTAATGTGGGAGTTGCGGCCACGGCGCTTCTCGGCATGCGGCGGGCATCCTTGTCCTCATCCTGACTCACATTCCCACATCAACAGTACCCTGTACAGGTACGAATATGTAAAAAAACCCGCTGGTCAGTTCTCACGCTAGCGAGTCTGGCGGGGATTTCCAATCGGCCGATTGATAACCATGCGGGGAAAAACGGCGAAAAACAGTCAGCACATGTCCAGAAAGTGTGAGAAATTCACGAAGAGAGAGAGAGAGAGAGACATGGCCATGGCCAGGATCAGGTACATGCCATTGCAGAGATTCCCACACACCCACATACTATGAGAACGAGAGTCCTATCAGGTGGGAAGCTGCCACAGCATGCGGAAAATTCAACATACGTTTCCAATGTGCGTAACATATGCCATTGTAACACACTTGCCGGCCCGATAAGAGTGGCTCTGGCTCCTGTGCCGTGGTCTCTGTTCCTGCCGAAAATGTTCAACCATTTGGCCGACACCCACTCCCACACCCGCATCCCGCTCTCCCACCACCCAACCATTTGCTGCTCTTTTCCTGTGTTTTTCCAACGCACATGAAGTTTTTATCTTGAAACAACAGTCGGCGTCGCGACGTTGAAGGGGCCAAACAGACCAAACACCAACCAACCAACCAACCAACCAACCAACCAACCAACCTCCCTCATCCGCCACCAGTTGTGGCAGTGGCACCACCAGCGAATGGGTCGCAAATTTTAATGCTCAGCTCGCGCTTAATTTTCGGATTATAACCCGTAAAGCAAACAACGGCACAGTGTCCTTAGCCCCCAGACCCGTACCCAGACCCGTGGCTCTGCCTTCGTACATTAACCCAATTTCAATATGCTTTTTGATTTGTTTGCGCGGCACTTTAACATTATCAAACAAAAGTTTATGCAATCCAGAGGGGTATATGTTCCTTGGGTTCGAGTTGCTCTCTCGCACTCTCTCTCTCTGTGTGTTTGTTGGGGGTGTTGGGCGTACGTTTTTAATTGCCTGCAATAACAAGTAACGACGGTCATGACAACAACAACAACAATGAAAGCAGTAGCACCACCAACAACCAGAGGAACACAAGGCCCTAGCTTTGGCTTTGTTTTTGGTTGCCCAAATCCGCTAATTGCGCACAGTTGTCGTTGTTTCTGGCCCTGGGCCTGGGCTCTGGGTCTGGGTCGGGGTGTTGCTGTTTTTATTGGAGTTTGGGGTTATGACTACAATTGGCTCTTTTATGGCGCCTTAATGTATGCAAAGAACGGCCTATTGATTAGCATAATGGTTAATGGCCGCACAATAAGGCAAGGCAAGGATACGAGTATTCGTTAAGGACAACAGAGTTGGCAAAAAAATTAACAAAATTACGCATAAAAATCAGACAATGTCATAAATATGAGAATATATGATCCTCAAAAATGTTTAGTACTTTTTTCAGAATAATGCAAGAGTCTGCAAAAGTCAGATAATGATTATGGATAAATTCCATAGACCTAGGATTCTGGATTTGACTTTTGTTGTTAAATATAAAAATAATTTTAAGTCGCATTTAAACTAGTTGAAAAAAGCGATCTATCGGGTGGTGTCACAGAATAACTTCCAATAGAGTTTTGGCAGTCTTTAGCAATGTTAAATAAGAAAATGTCTATGATATATGTATATTCTACATAAATTTAGTAAAAATTAGGTTTGTTTTTGTATCTTTTTAATTAGTGTTCTTTAGCATTTATTATGCATGAGATCAAAGCGGATTATAAGCGGAAAGTCTTGAGATTCCTTATTGCAAATCGGCTAGATTATTTTCATATTTTTGTAATTATCAGCCATAATTTTTACTATATTTAAAAAAGAGAATTTAAATTTTAAATATATAAAACTTAATCCGATATTAAGAATTTGTCACTTGTTTATTTTATGTACAAGAAATTATTCTGTATTCTATAAAAAGAAGATATTCTGCTTTCGGAGATATCTAGGTAGATAGGTACATATGTACATACATAGCTAAAAATGCTGCTTAAATAAACCCACCAGACTATATTTCAATACGAGTAGTTAAATTTGCATTAATCCCACATCAATTTAAATTCAATATATTTACAAAATATATACAAATGCACTTACATACAAATGTACTTAAATACAGACTACGTATGTACATATGTACATATTTCTGTATAAATTTCATGGCGAAATTGTTCATTTTAATAGTCAACAAATAGAATCGAATACCAGAGCATTAGTCATAAGCTTTTGTAGTAATACTTTATGTGTATGAAAAATGTACATATGTATGTATGTACATACAGGCATACTCTTGTGTACATTTTTGTACTGAATGCCACCAAATGTCTGGCCACAATTGTTGCGAATTGTGTTGCTGATTGCATTCATTTTGCTATTAATCCGTTAAATTATTGTGCATAAAGCTCTTTATAAATCAAAAGTAAAACAAAAACCCCAGGGCAGAACAGCCAGGGCAGAACAGCCAGGGCAGTCTGAACTGCGAAAGCAACGAAGTGAAAGCAAATAAAACCAAATCGAGCCGACTGACCAAGCCCCATAATCGTAATAATAATCAACCAACACATCATAATCACTGTTTTCATTACACTATATATTTTCAAAAATAATTATGCATGTATTTTATTTGTGTTTGTTCAATACACACAAACACACACAGTCAGGCAGGGGCAGCGGCAGAGCTCCAGCTACCGATGCGATCCATCAGAAGGGGGGAATGGGTTCTCGTACATAGAGCAAATACGTAAAGCGATGAGGCGTTCAAAATGCGAAAGTAAACTTTCAAATGAAATAAAAAAACAAAAAAACAAAAACAACAAGCAGAGCAACAACAAATACGGCAGCAGCCAAATGTATACCAACGGCGGCAGGAGAGCAACAGCAGCCAGCAATAAATACGGAAAATCTCGAAAATATCACGTAAAATCGATCAACAATACAAACTTGCAACCAAATGGCCGATGGGCCGCGTCGGCATCAAGAATGAGAACGAACCCCATAGGCCAACAGCAGCAGCAGCAGCATCAAAACCGACCCATCCCTGTCCCAGTCCCAGTCCCATCCAAAGCAGACCGAGCAGCACTGGCTTGTCGGTCTCCTTGGGAAATCAAACAAGTCAACACGTTGCCCTCGCACAGCAACAACTTCCGAGGGTCAAATCGATAATCATAATTTTATGCCCGGCACAGACTCCACAGCCACCGCCCCTGTACTATACACTTGTCCACTGTCCGACCTCACCTACGCGTAAATACCCAAACACCTCCATTATCACTTACAGGGGCGAAGTACGTAGCACATAGAACTCTGGACATGCAGCCCAAAAGTGGCACTGGCCTGAGCTGCCTTCTATTGTTGTTATTGTTGGCCCGTTGTCAGTACGTGATGTTCACTATAAATTTGAATTTGATTTTGAATTTGCTCTAAAACGGCAGCAGCAGGAACAACAATGGACAGAGTCCATGGCTGCTGCTGCACATGGACCCCTTCAGCTACCATCACTGATGGTGGACACTGAACAAATATGCACGTGGAAACTAGCAAATAGCCCGACCGGAACACACTGGTGTGTGAGCATGTTACACATATGTAGTAGAAGTTGGGCAAATAGCAAAACTATCAAATATTTCCAGTGTTTACTTGCAGTGCAACATTAAACGTTTATAAGAGAATATTTTTACCAAATTTAAGTCACATTAAAAACAATATTTTTGTAGTTATTTGGTTAAAGAAGAAGTTTAAGAAGAAATCATCTAGATATAAATCTATTTAAGGCCTTTCCTCAAGTTTAATATATCAGATCTACATATTTCTTAAACAAGAAAAAAAGTGCTTAAAAGTGCTAAAAAAACAAAAGATTTTATGGATCATTGGACTAGTGTTAAATTAAAACAATAATAGATTATACACTCTAAATTATTACCACCTATAATGCCATATAATACCAATATAACTACTATTTAAATTTCTCCGATTTCTGTCATTATTGAGCAAAGAGAGACTCTTTTTTTTTTGTAAAATAAACACCTACATATATGTTCATTCAAGGCCAGCCAATTTTAACACTTGCTTCGACTCGTATATCATTCATTTTAGCCCACTTTTTTTTTGTATTCCCAAGTCGCCAAGTAATGACTCTATTTCGTATCGAAATTATTCAGAAGTCAATCTACTGCGTATTCATTTAGCAGTCAGTATACGATAATACCATTTTGCTGCTGCATTAAGAGTGCAGGCAACAACAACTACAACAATGACAGAAACAACAACAACAACAATAAAAATAAAGAAAATTCTGATGCTCAGTCCGCTGCGCTGGGTGTAAAATGAAACAAAAGTATGGTTGGAGAAAAATCAATACAAAGTCACGTTTTAGAGAAAATCACGTTTCATTAGATACCTATACGACCTATGAATGCATACATACACACATACACAGACCACACTTATACACACTCATTGATATATGTATATGTACATACATATATACAAGGCATTAACATTCCATTGTTGCTATAATTTCATTTTTATGCAAGCAACAAAAAAAAATACCCGTAATTAAATCGTTTTCGGAAACTGCTCTGAAAGTCAAATGCAAACTTTAAGTGAAAGGCAGCCATATTTAATGTATCCATTTGTGTACTATATACACACACACACACACATATATGCATATATACGCTTATATAAATATATATGTATACTTATGGTTTTTCCAAGTATCACACCTTGAAAATTTACGACACTTTTCACTTTATAGTACTATGTATCAATGCTGACACTTTCTGTTTTTGGGGGCCAGAACGTGCTAAAAATATCTGACTACTCCATTTCGGGGGTAGAGGATCAACAGGCGTGGCTAGAATTTCCTGCCCACAAAATCCGGCTGGAAGTGGAGTTCTTAAAGACTTTAAAGACTAATCCTAGGCAATTAGTTGGTTCTCCTCAAAATGGTGTTGAAAATGTAGAGATTTTAGGGCATTAACTTTAAATGAGGTAAATTTAAAAAGGGGTGCCTGGCTAAATGATTAGTGGCAGTTTTTAAATTTTGGGCACACTTGGAAAATAGTAAAATATTGATTAAAATAAGGGGATATATAAGAATTATTTTTTAAAGCAATCAATCCCACAGCCTTAATGTTATATTAACATTCAAATAGATTTCAGTAAAGCAAATAAAAAATGCATTTATATCAGATAAAAACTTCGATTTGGAGAGCCAATACTCCTCCCGTGTATGCCATAATACTCTCCCAAATAACATTAAATTTTAAGGATAATTCAAAGCGCATACCATTAAATGTTCAAATGTTCATAAATGAATTGAACCACAGTTGCCATGCAGGAAATTCTCGTATCAAAGTCGACGTGTTCGTTTGAACAGCACAGCAAAATTACAGCATTAAGCGGATTTCCGTTCTGGAAGTCAAACACGCACACACACACACACACATGCACCGATATGCCGGCACCAATACTAACAACCAAGATAAACACTCACCGATATGGTGGTGGTAGGAACAAGAAGAATAAGTACAAGAAGAAGAGGGACCAGAACAAACAGCCTCCCTTCAGAACAAAACCCCTGTGCTTTGCATGTGTGTGTGTGTGTGTGTGTGTGTGTGTGTGTGTGTGAGTGCATTCATCAAAAAATATACATATACGAGACAAAAGAATATAAAAAGCATCAAAACCTAGACAAGACCAGAAATACAGCAAACGAGCACAGGAAACAAGGTACTCACACACACACACACACATACAATCATCTATCGTGCCATAAAGCTGACAGAAGAAACAACAATGAGAGAACAAGAAAATGGTGTCTCAGTCCCAGGTAGCATTTGAGCAGCATTAGGACGCAGTCACAGCGTGCAGGCACAGTGGTGCATCTGACGACCAATAAGCGACCAAAAATAGATACGGCAAAAGGTCGCTGACACTTCAGAGGGAGAGAAATGTCATTGGATGGGCCTAGATAAGATGTTGTATGCAATAAATTGTATTTATTTCATCCGTCTGATTTCTGTGGGTAGGTAGTCAGTAGTAGGTGAGAATCCTTAGATGAGAAATATAACAAAACTTAGGGCTCCGATCAGAGGACTTTTAAATCGAATAAAATGATTATGTGGCAGAATATAAAACAAGTAAAAATACGTACATATATTTTACAGAATAAGATGGATTCTAATTCACCAATTTGATCGTTTTATGCTATCGGTATTTATAGCTTAAAAATAGATCAGAAGAAGTTGGTGAAGAAGAACATTTACGTGAATATGATAGTGTTTAATATAAATTATTTCAAATAATTAATTTATTAATAAAAAATTGCATATTTCCTGGCTAAGAGGAACCATTTTGGGAGCCACATATCATTATACCCCATTAATCTCTTTTTCATTTTTAATATTGTTCATAATGTCTAAAACCTCATTTAAAAAAATGCTTAATTTTCTGGTTAGTGAATAAAATTATCATCTTCTCTTGCAAGCATTCTTGTGGCTATATTTACAATATGTTTTAATAATTTTTTAACTTGATTCAATTCAGTATGCAGAACCTGCAGTATCTACAGATTGCAGAAGAACATAATCCCGATCCCACTGTGCAGTGCTTTGCTCGGTTCATTCACCGACCATTGCAATACGACTGCGCTGCTGTTGCTGTTGCTATTGCTGTTGTAGCTGTTATGCTGTTCAGTGTAACAAAAAAAAAAAAAAAAAAAAAAACAGGTTTTCAAACTCAGACACACAGATACACGCACACTGGCACATGCCACCCTCTTGACAAACAAACACAGCGAGCGCAAGCGAGAGCGGAAGAGCCAACAACATTTTCTCATTGGCTGTCTTGACGCGCTTAATGTGCTACACACACACACTCACACACACACAGTTGCGCGGGCCTGGAACGACAAACTGGAACTGTCAGCGGTGTGTGTGTGCGTACAAAATGTTTATGTATATTTGTATTTGTGTTGCTGTTTCCGTTGTATCGCGCCTGTTCACCACCGCCGCCGCTCCGCCCACACACACAGAGGCGCATAATTGTTGTGTGCCTGTCTGGCAACGCCTTAATAATTGTTATTTGAGTTTCATTTTGTTTTCTACGCTGGTGTGCGTGCGCTTCCTTCTCTCTCTCTCTCTCGTTCGCTCGCTCTCCCTCCTTCTCTCTCGCTGCGTGTGTGTGCCGTTACACTCCATTAGCGAACATTTCTGGCATTCGAGTGTTAAGCTTTCTCTTTCAGCCCTTTTTTTTTTTTGGACAGGCAATCGCTTTGATTTCGTTCGTTGCTCGAAATATTTCTCCTTTTCCGAGCCATTTGCCCGTCCGTGTGTTGTCTGTTGGGCCCTTCCGCTTGTCAAAATTCAATGTCAGTTTTGCGTGCGAGTGTGTTGGTGTGCTCTCATCCTATTGACATGGCCGCCATATTTTTCTTCGTTTCTTGAATAACTCGTAAATATTTTATTTCCCCTTTAGAAATGTTTAACCTTTTTATGCCACTCGTAAAAATGTAAATTTCGTTTATTTCCCTCATTTAAAAATTGCTGTTTGCCCCATAAATATGTACTCAAGAAAACTAATTAAATATGACAAACAAATAAAAATATAATGTGACAAAGTTTGGATGGTAGTTAAATCTTATAATCAAAAAATCTGCCCTAAATGTAGAAACGTTTCTAAACTTGTTTTGTGCCTTGTAGGCTCAAAAAATTATTAAAATTTCTGCCTTTTTTACATTTTTTTTTTAAAGATTTTTTTTTTTTTAATTCCATTAAACCTTAGTTAATATATTGAAAAATAAATAAATCTGTTCGTTTCTGATTTTAAAACAGTTCAGTACAAATTAAAATTTAAAATAAAATTAACACGTAATTAAAAATGAAAAAAAAAAAACTGAATCGACGAAAATAAAAAATTTCGAATTAATAATTGTTCCAAGATACGTTCTTTTTATGACACAATCTTTTGGGGTCGCGTCCAAAGTTGTTTCTAGTATTTCAGAGGGTTTTTTTTTTGTCCTATGTACATATATGCAACACCATCATAAAGAACGGTCCACACTTGCCACGCTTTACTACTGAAATTGTAACTTAATATTTTACAAACACAACTCAAAATGCACTTTGCCACCGAAGGAGGAGGCAGACAACATCGGCCATAGCCAGACCCGCCCGGAAGCCACCCCTCCGCCATCCTGCCCATCACCATGTCGCCTGTCGTCTGGGGGCAGACAAAACAAATCATTTTCGGTGGCTACCGTATATGCAAACAATACGAGTAAAAAAAAAAAAAAACGAGAACCAAAAAAAAAAAAGAACAACAGAAAAAAAAACAAGAAACCCAGAGACACTGTAAAAACAAACACACTGAGGGCAGAGGCTGGGCACACTGCAGCAACTGCAGACCCGCTAAAACCTCACTTAGTCCGGGGGCTAATGATTACTTTTGGGATCCATCTCATAAGCAAGTGGCTTTGAGTGCAGGCTGCATCGCTTGAGGGAGTCGACGGCCAAGATTCTGGAGTTGCAGAACGTCCGCAAGATCGTAAATTATGCCACATAAAACGCGCACGACAACTACAACGACGACAGAGACGACGACAGCGACGAAAGCGACTCCAGCAACGACTTGGTCACTGGATGCAGTGCGACTTGATTCGACACTAAGCTGACCGCAACTAAAACGCTCCAGCCGTCATCGCTGACGCCAACGACGCTGCTGCTCTGGTCAGAACGAACGGTTCAGTTCAGTTCAGCTCGGCTCTGCTCCCGCTTGCTCTTGCTTTGCCTTAGATTACTTTTGATTGGGTTCTTGGCTCTTGGCTGTTGGCTCTCAGTTACGGGGGGCTACGTTTCCAATGTCGCCTTCGCTGCGGACAATGTCACATCTGATGTGATGGGGCCAAGACGCTGCTGCTGCTCAAAATAAACAAACAGCCGCCGCAGTCCGGATCGGCGGCCATGACTTCTGCGGAGTTGGCAAAAAGTGTTGCATTTCACTCGAAATGCAGCAGCGACTTTCTTTCGGCTTTCTTTGCCGCGACATTTGCTGAGCCAGCCAAGCCCAATCAGAAGGCGACGCCAGCAGTCAGTCGCAGACTCTTACAATAAAAGTTATATAAGCCAAAAGTTGACCCCTGAATCAGATATGTACTATACATACATATGCTTGGATCAGCACTAAATATTTGGATGGCCCTTATTGTAGTCATCGTTCGCTTTTGTTGTTGTTTTGTTGTTGTTGCTCACTTGCTGGTCACTCTTTGGACTTTCGGCTTACGCGATTCATTCATTGATCGACTTATGGCCGATCACGCCTGCTATCTTCTGGCACTTGTCAGCCGGCCCCATGGCACGTGTTGTGAATTTTTTTTGTATCTTTTTGATGTTGGTGCCGTTGTCGATATTGCTTTTTGGTTCAGCTGCTTGCCGTTTGTCTCTTACAATGTTTTGGCTTCTTCTTGTTTTTTATGGTTTATGGTGCTGGCGTCGATGAGCTAATCGGCTATGACGTTTTGTGTGTTTCTTGCAACTGAAGCACAATTTTGCCCTCAGCTGTGAAATGCGATTGGCAGTTGTTGTTGTTGTTGCTGCCTCTACCACGGCCGCTGCTTGCAAAGTCTTTCACTATCATCCCGCAACGTGCAAAAATTTGAATTATTCTTTAAGTATATATTATGTACATATATGTGCATATGTATGTATGTACATATAGTAGGCCCTGCCAACCTCAGTGGTAGGTAGTAGTAAAATAAAGTATGAATCATGGCTCTGGCGCTTCTCTGGAATCAACCCGATTCGAAACATTCAACTAGATAGTGTCTAAAATGAAGCGACCCTTTTTAAAAATAATTATTTCAACTTATTAGAATCTTTTAACATAGCAAAAAAGAGAGATCTATCCATTATTTATATATTATACATAATCCAAAATGTAAAACCAACATTTCAAAGAACATTCCACCGACAATATACACTTTAAAGATCACTTGTTAATAATAAAAAAAAGTCTCAAAAGATGGTGAAAATCATAAATGCTGAAAATCGCTTCTCTTACAAATGTTTTACGTAGAAAAATTGTGAGCTAAAATATTTCTATGATCTTAGACTAGGGACCGAGACAAAAGCAGAGAGCATCCCTTGGACACAACCTTCCCATGCTCGCATGTCAGCCCGGCCCACAGATCTACTACGTAGATGCGTATCTAAAGACGTTCGATGATCGCATAATACTCGTATGCACACATGCATATTGGACACAAAGATTCCCATATATTTTGGGCACAAAAATTCCGAACCCTTTTCTCATAAACGCGCAACAAGACGTGGAAAAAACTTACAAGTTTGAAGCGCCAAAGATACAGATATGTACTATGCATGGGCATGAATATGAATATGAAACGCGTATGCGGGCTCTGTTATCCGATAGCGGAATGTCAGCATGAAGACGGGGACGGGGACGAAGCAAAGGACTTTGAAATACGCACAAAGGACATACACCACACCACAATCAGTAGCCGAACAGACACCAGCAAAAGTAAGCGAGTTCATGTAGCTGTTCACTTGGAAACAAAGTTGCTGCTTCGGTTGGAGATCGATCAGATTCGATATCGGTGCGGGGACGTGATCTAAACAATGGCCACAGGACACATGCGGACAGGACTATCCCAAAAACACAACCGAGGCTGTTCGTCTGAGTCTTGAAATGCCCAACAAAACACACACGGAAATGTGTGCCAAGATGCTGGGCTGGAGCTCGTGTGAGCGCATAAATTAGGCCATAAACAAGTAGCTGTAAAAATTAAGAATAATATTCTATATATAATCCAAAAATTTTGGGTGTGAAAATTACTTCAACTGTTGCTCCAGCTGCTCTCAAGCCACGCTTCAGTGCCGCCCCCTCGCCCCCTTCCACTTACTTACACGGAAGCTGCACAACCGGAAAAACGCTCCAATCCCCGTGAATTCGTGGCAGGGCAATGTCAACCAATTGGATTTGTGGCAGACATAGTGGCGGCAGTTGGACCTAGAATAGCGAAAGGAGTTGCATGGGGCACAGGAACAGGCACGGCTGTGCGGCTCAATTACATTGTCGATTGAGCGTAAAATTGTAATGCTTGATTTGATTTCACGTGACAAGGAGAACCCCAGCATAGACAGAGACACCAGCATGCACGCACACATACACATACACACATAAATATATACATATATATATGTACATATGTATGTGTCTGAGTTTTTTGGTAGGACTGACATCCTCGCGAGGCTCGTCTGAGGCTCGTTTTCAAATTGGACACAGCCGCTAATTTGCTTGGCGCGCGCGACACCTTGTGGAGCTGTAGAGCTGTGGACCCGTCATGGTCACTTCTTTGGGACAACGCTTGTACGTAGTACAACACGAATATCCCGGGCCGAATGCTGTTTTGTTTGTTTGTGCTTTGCGGCACTCTCTTTTTGCCTTCCTGGAAGTATTATAGTAAATTTCTCGCATATCTTTCGTGTGTCATTGTCGCCTGGTCTGGTCTGGTCTGGTCTGCTCCGGTCCCGGACGGGCACTGCTCTTTCTCAGTCTCCATCTCCGTCTCGGTTTCCGTTCAACGTCACCCTCCTCCTGCCAGATTATTAGTTATTATTTTTGTCATAAATGCAAATTAGCTATGCGCAATTTGCATATTCTACATTAAACTTGAAATGCATACTGTCTCGGCAACTCGACAACTCTCGTTGGTCGATGGTCGTTGGTCATTGTATAGTAAAGACCTCGTCTGGAGTCTGGTCTCTACGGCTGAAGCCGGATTGGGCCCGTGACCGGACTGAAAACTTGGATTTATTTGGGTCTTAGATTGACAAAGTCTTCTTTGTTTTCGTTATTGAAATGTGAATATGAAATGAAGCTGACACTTTTACTTTCTACATAACAGACTTGTGGCCTTTTTCATAATTATTTTTATCAACAGAATCGTTAAATCCATCATGTAAATATCTTTTAATTTAGGTAAGTATTACCATCATTGTAAGAGCGAAGTAATTGTAAGGCTTTTAGTTTATTAATTATAAATAAATGTTTTGAAATTTCTCAAAGGATATAAGAGTTTGAAAACGAATACAAAAATCTGCAAAGATAATATGTAACTGAGTTTTAAGTTTACTTTTCCAAGAGTTCAACATCAAATAATATCAAATAAAAAAGGACTGAAAACTCTAAAGCTTGGCAGGTGCTTACTGAACATGGAAAATTGTCTGGTTTCAGATTCTGCTCTTTACTATATAATATCACCGATCCGCAGCGGGCACCATTAAACATAACGAAAAGAACCCACCCGTTGTTGACTTGAGTTTTATGGGGGGAGTACAGTGGATTCTGTAGAAAAGTCGAGCTGGGCCGATGACCACAGCGACATGAATCTGGTGGGATCGTTGCTGGCCCGAGAGGGGTCGCAATTTTAAACGCAATTCGATTTGCTGCTTTTTCCTTTTTTTTTTCATAATTATAAAATGTTTGTGGGTTGGCCCTTTAATATTTGCATTTGGCAGTGAGGCGTTTCGGTTTATGAGTTCTTTGTTCTTTGCTTTTTTTTGGGGCTGTATTATTTCGTTTTATTGTTATTGTTGCTAAAGAATAATTTTGTGATTCTTCGTTTTGGGACCGAGACCGAGACCGAGACAGGGACTATGCCGACGGCAACATCGGTCTTGGCTGTGGGCGTCATATTACAGAACTGCGACTGTGACATGCCCTCGATGACGATGACGATGACGACTCTAGTAGACTCTCCGACACTCCATAGCTGGTGGCTTCTTTCTTTGTTTGTTGTACTATACACATGTTTTTCAAATGCATTTTCCCTCGATCATCCCATCGCCTACGACAATTCGCATTGAATTTCACTTGTTTCCTTGTACAATAATTTCGTTTGTTTGTTTGTTGTTTTGGAAGGAAGGTTACATTGAAGGGTTATGAATCATCGCAAGGGTCGAACTGTGGCCTGCCACTCACCTCTGGCAGCTATCCGTTTTGCCGCTGGTATTGTTGCCGTGGGGCCGCCGTCGAATAATCCCAATTGGAGAGGAGGCGCTGGGCAACAAAAATCGCTGTAACGAGCGCGAACCGAGGAATGCTAATTGTTGCTAGCACATTTTCGCAATCAATTTTAAAACAATTCTTAAATGTGCTGCGGCCGAGCTAGTTTTATGTTTACGATGCAAATGGGCCCCCGTCACTATTATATTGGGGCTCTGGTCACGGCACTGGAGCAACAATTTGCAACATATTCGTTTGGTAAAGTTATTCAGACACTAGTACTATATTTATGGGGACACCACTGAAGAGCACTGGCACGACGAATAAACGCTCCAGGATGGTTGGCACGGACAGCGACTCGGCGTGGACGCAACCAGCGAGGCGGGCGGCGAACGAATGAGTGATACTCGAATGGACTGAGCTCAGGCTGCAGTAACTGGGGGCAAGAGAAGCAGCAGCAAGCAGCAGCAGCAGCATCAGTGTGGAGGCGCGACGAGTGCGCACGCACACTGACTCAAGCACACACACACAAACACACACAGATACACAGGAGTCCGTTGCTTGGAAGTTGGTGGTGGCGGAACATGCAACATTTCCAGTGGCTTTCCAGGGGCAGCACACGTTTGTGTGCGTGTATTAATGAATGAAACGCCAATGCCACCAGACCGATCTCCTCCTCCCTCTCGGTCACATGCCTGCATGCTGCATGCATCCCACCCTGCCTGCCACTCACGTTTCTGTGTGCTTTGTTTGCGCCTGCCACACGTGAACGAGAGCCAGCAGTTATGTTGCCACAAACGTGCCCAGGATCCAGCAGAGCCTGCGCATGCGTGCGGTGTGCCAAAAGGTATTAGACAGCCGTGCAGCTATATTTAGACGTGTTTTACATACTACCTAGATTTTCGATTCCGGGAATACCTTTGATCTATATAAAATAGTAAACACCAAGTGACCTATTTACTTGAAAATAAATTTCAAGGTTTCAGCGATTGGAATTGCAAGTGTGTAGTTGTACGGTAGTTACACATGCAGCTTCCAAGTTTTAGGATCTTCTTGGATATTCATACATGATGCTAGGATACTTTAAATAAGTACTAAAAGTGAGTGAAGCTTTAGCATTAAAGGTGAAAGAATCCCACAAATTATTTGCAACCCTACGAAATTAATGAAACGACTTTATAGAACTTTATGACCCAAATTGCTAGCTTTGGCAGACTTTAGATTCAATCAACTATTGAATCATCAATAATACGCTGTTATTACAAAAAAAAATACAATTTATGATTGATTTAGATGTGTTTCTTATTTATTTAGACCAAATAAAATTACATGAAGGAACTGTTTTGATGTTGCGAGTATACCTAAAGCAAGTTTCATCAGTGAAAATACAAATTTCATTCAATTTTAGTTTTCAAATTATGTACTTTATTATTTACTCCACACAATGGACCATTATTACTAGTAATGAAATTCGTGTTTGGCAAAATATATCAAAAAACGATGCTTAATAATTATGAAAATATAATGCACTAAATTTGTAGTGGGTGGCAAATTTAAAACAAGTTTACAACGAATATAAGGGACACTTCGAGTAAGAGAAAATGCGATCCTAACTTTGTATGAGAATGCCGGGTAAAAAGCATTTAACGAGACGTGTCACTCACCCCTGCCATAGAGAATTTCAATACAACAAAAAGTTATATCAAATTTGATATTTATTATTTTCCTGTGCGATTATCATCCTGTGACCAATGCAACGAGCGCAGTTGCGTTTAATATAATAATAAAATAATATAAGTCCAATAAAACCTTGAAATTAACAAAGATTAGGCTATGTCGAAATACTTTTGACGTTTATTAAAGTGGGGCGCAACTTTGTAAGAGCTTTGAAACATATTTAGTTGTTTTTTCTTGTGTTTTTGTTTTGCTACATTGTCAAGTCTTAGTGCGAGCAAACATAATCGAGAAACATGGGGGGAGACGGGAGGCGTTGCGGGGTTAAGCAGGATACATGGTATCGAAGTTTCATGTACATTCAAACAAATTGTATGGTATGGTTTTTTTTCTATATTATTATATACACATAAATTGCTGCCTTAATGCATTCGGGTTAGGTCCTCCACTATTTTGATGACATCCTCCACATCGGCGCCTTTCCGTTCCCCGTTGAGCGTCAACTGAAAGAGAAAAGTGTATCACACTTAGTGTCACAATATATAGTCTGGAACCTTAAGAATCGAACCTCTAAGCCCAGCACAGCATCTCGCATCTTGTCGCGATTCAAGTCTAAAAAGCTTTCTATCAGATCGCCATCGATGAATCCTTCGCTGGGCTCCACTTTGGTGTTGATTTGGAAATTTCGATAGTAGGTGTGCTCGATTTTGCCCACCGACTTAATGATCTTCTTCAGACGCTCCTCCAGGCCATGCAGGAAATCGTAAAAGTCCTGCGGTATTTGGGTGACAATGCCAATGGCTCCGTTGCAGGTGCCATACAGCACACATCCATTGATGGGCGTGGTGCGCTCGCCCACATTCTGCATCACCAGAGAGCCATGACGGAAAACGTTCACCGTATCGCCCAGATGGAAACGCGCCAGCTCCGGCAGCAGCTGACGTTCCTCATCGGTGGTGGCAGCACTAGAAAAAGGTAATTTAATTATCCAAATATTGGTAACTATAACTCATAGAACTATACCTGTCCTTCTGGCACACAAACAGATTGCCGTTCGTCTCCGAGCCCAGAAACGTATCGTCATCGAGTATCTCCACGGCTCGCATCCACTTTGGCTCACAGTCGCGAGCGATCTCCACAAAGATTCCCTCCATCTGCTTGTGCTGCAGCAGCGTGATGGAGCGCATCAGATCGCCTACTAGGATGAAGTCGCCCTTGGCCTTTAAATACAGCGCCGCAATCATATTCTGGATGTTGCACTCCATCCGGAGCTCCTTCTCGTTGGTCCACTCGTACAGACGCACAAAGCTGCCAATTCCGGCCAAGACCTTGCCATTAAACTCGACCAAGGCGTAGCACGTTCCATCCACCTTGGTCTCCGCCACCTGTGTGAGCTTGTTGTCGTGGTAGTGGAATATAATGATGCGCCCCACCTTCGGCTCCGGCTCGTCGGGTATGACCAACGATGTAGCGACCACATAGTATGTGTTTGGATCGTCCCCCAGCTTGGCTGACATCAGTGACGATATAGTCTCGGGGGCTACGAACTGGTGTGCATGCAGCACCTCGAACGTGTTCTGATCGATCACCAGCAAGTTGTGTACGTCGATCTCCTGTCCCACCTCCGCATTGGCTGCGGTGGAATTGTTGCCGCCCGGCTTGGGCAAGATATTCGAGCTACAGGTGATATTCTGGGCCTGTGTAGAGGCGCTGTTGCGCAACGGCTTGGCCCCGCCGCGTCCATGGACATCGATGCGCAACGTGGACACAGCAAAGGTCTGCGACGCCTCCTGGTAGGCAATGCGACGCGGACCCTCGCCCAGGGGCACAGTACGGATGTGCAGTTTCTGGATCTCGTCAATGGTGCCCAGTATAACCGAGTTCTTGGTGGCCAGCGCCAAGCTGTCTGGATAGGCCTGGGCGTTCAGCGAGCACATGTGATTGACCTCCTTCAGATTAACGTTGGAGAAGACGAGCTTGTGGTTCGACGAATAGATCACCGTCGGACGGTCGGAGCATGCAAATACATTGGTCGTGGCAAACGATCGGAAGGTGCGCAGCGTCGTGGGCTGAGTACCGAGCGTAACCTTCTTCTTGTCCGTCAGTTGCCCGGTCGCCTGGTCCATAATAAAGTAATACATCGAACCATCGCCAAGGGCGCAGAGCAGATAGTGTATGCCCTCGAAGGTGGTCATCAGTATGGAGCGGGGAATAATTTCTGCAATCAATCGATACGGCTTCGTTCACCAAATCACCCACAAAATAAGTTGAATATGTATGGCTTACCTCCGCTTAGCTTCTCAGTGTAAATCGTCTCCAGATCGGGCAGCGACAGGATCACTGCGGATATATCTGTCCACAAGCCCACGGCAATCAAATCGGACTTGTTTTGCGTCTCATCCAACGGCGTTATATCCAAGCAGGCCACCTCATACGCCAGAGTCTTGCGCGCCTTCTCTACCAGTCGGCCATCCTCGATGACGATGTAGAAGATGTCGCGTGCCGATGCCAGCACAATCTGTGTGCTGTTGCAGGAGACGACCCCAATAGAGCGATCGCCCTCTGGCCGCCACTCGCAGATCAAGGTTTTGTGGCACTTTTAACCAGTCTCACGCTGTCCGAAGTGACTTGAATTAGCTAAAGAGGAAGAAGAATTCTTCATTAAAGAGGCAGGCTAATGGAGGATAAATGAGAGAGGGAGTCAAACCTGATCATGTTCCACATTGGCGCAGAGAAAAGTTTGCAGATCGCTGGCAAAGCCAGGAATCTCAGTTTCCTCCACTTCCTCCCCAGACAATGTGAGAATCCTCGTGTGTCCCACAAAGGCCAATACGAGAGTGTTCTCGTATGGACTTTCGTCGATGCCCACCTTCAAGGACCACATGCCCTTTATGCCTGGCAGATCAATGCAGGCATGCTCTTGAATCCCTATTCCAATGCGAATGATGCGCAGAGAGCCATCTTTGAAGCTCCCAGAGCAAGTGATGATCTGACCCTGTCCCTGGCGATCCAAGTCCACGACGGCAATGTCCAGAATGGGCGCCAGATTGGTAAAGTTCTCCACTGGTATGACGTAGGAGCCCTCGATTGCCTCCGAGCTGAGGCGCACCAGCTGCGAGTCGCCATGGCGGGCGCCTATGTACAGGAAACCATTGTCCAAGTATGTAATGCACTCTGGTATGGAGATCTCGCCGAGTTTCTCCACCTTGATGTCCTTGACAGTGACGCCCTTGCTCGTCTCGGATGTGCCCAGGAAGAGCATGTACAGCTGGCCGTCCATGTTGCCCAGCAAGTATCGCAGCCCCTTGCCGTCCACCCTCGCATAGCAGTTGATGGTGCTCTGGCGGAAGGTGAGCGGTGCCACCGCATGGTAGTTGCTGCCATCGTGGTAGACAATCGACTCGCGCCCAATCACGATCACGCCTCCGATGGGCGACGGTACGGGTATCAGCATGGTGGCTTCCGTCTCGACATTGTCCTGCTTCCAGGCAATTTTCATGAATTCCTTCTCTCGCAAATTAATCTCATGCGACTTGACGTGCCGCCCATCGTTGTCCTTGTGGATGACTATGACTGTGGGATTTAGGCAGCCGTGCAGGAACTCCACGTCGTACACGTTCAGCTCGTCCATCCTGATGCAAAAAATCATTGTTGATTGTTACACATTTTTGTTTTAATTTGGTTCAAATTACCTCAAATTGGTAGCCTTTAGCTCGCTGGCCTCCTTGTCCATGGGTATGATGGTGAAGAGCCCCTGGTACAGGCACATGCCGATTACTCGCGCCTTTGGATCGATGGCAGCAATGACGCCGCCCTCCGAAGGAATGCCCGCCGAGTCCGAGACATTGCCGTTCGCCTTGGTTATGACGGTGATGCTGTCGTTGACCATGCGCGCCTCCAGTATCATGACGTTGTAGCGACGAGTCAGTATGAAGAGCAGATCCTTGTTGCTATCCGGCGGCCTGAAGTGGCGCATAACCGCGACGGTGCCATTTATGTTGATCTCCTTAAGCGGGCGCAGGCCCTCCGGCGTGACGAGGTCAATCTCGACCTGGTTGTTGCGGGCAATAATCAGGTTGAGGTCTGTGGGCGATGTAAAGTTGCCTGGAAGACAAGAAACATAGCTTAACAATTAACATATCGATCGCATCATGTAGCTTGTGTAATCAAGGCGAAGAGCCGGCAAAACATGCATGTTCTGTTTCTTTTCCCGATGGGTGCCGAAACGAACGCAAATTTTCTCCCCCTCGCTTCATCATACCGGTTAAGCAGGCTACAACTGCAGTAGGCTTTTGCGCGGTCACCACGTAGTGATGCGACATTTTCTCAGAAGTTTCTGAAGTTCACCAACTTCACCAAGTGCACAGATATTAAAGTTATCAAACACGCGTTTACAGAAAATAAATTTTGTTCGCCCAACGCGCTAAAAAAATGTCTGTGCTCGGCACCTTGGCGTTGCTTTACGTTTTCCTGTCATCTGGCAGCACCGCACAAAACCAAAACTATCGATGGGACTATAATAACACACAAAGTAAGACACAGTCTCGATTATTTTAAGACACAAGTCTCGATTAATTATTTCGGTATATAATTTTGGTTTATTTTCTGAATATTTCTGAGGTGGGATGGTTAAACTAGCGCGCCGAAAATATGAGAAAACAACAAATGACGAGTATTTGTTTTAGGCGGCTTAACTGAAGTTGTTCATCTGTTTTAATAGAGAGGGATATAAGTGGTTGAATTTAGTTTTCTTCTGAATAGTTTGTAAATAAGAAGGTATGTTTTGGTATATTTTATAGTTTAAACCCCGGTCGGACTGTTTTGATGGCGACCGAACCAACATGTTCCGGGTATTTAAGATATATTTGTTTTTTACATATATGTATGATATTTCGGTATATGAAACTCTATTTAATCAATTTTATCAATCTGTTTTATATATATTAAAGAACTTTTCAAAATGACCGCCAAACTCCATTTAGCGCACAAAAAATACCAAAATTGTTTGGCAGAGCAACGCACTCTTTTTTGAGGTGACATTCGATCGCTCTCTCTCTCTCTCTTCGTCCTGTGAGCCGCATGTTGCAGATATTTTTCCATGCAAAAAAAAAGTGCAAACAGCAATAAATCTACATTCCATTCGCTTTCCCGTTAGATACATATCATTTGAATGGAAATGACCAAAAAAAATGACGTCACATTTCGTAGCCACTCACGTCTTATGATGTTATCTTTATAGAACCTTATTATTTACACAATCCAATAGAATGGAGTTTTGAAAACTAGCCAATCTTGTAGATAATTGATTCATGAAATGGATAAAATTTGATGTTCAGTGCTGGAAGTCCTAGCTGGTTAGATATTTGAAACCGAATTTCAAAAACAAGGAAAAAGATATCCGATTATGGTCAGGAACGATTAACCCATTGCAAACAATTGGAAACATTTTTTACGCATATCAGTTGAAAGATATCGCGGTAATTTTCTTTGTAAGTAAAGAGGAAAAATGGATTTATAAGTAGAATATGCAAACAGTATTATTCTCATATTTCTCATATTTATTAGAAAGGGCGTATGTGGAATAAGTCCTTTTTTCCTTCGGTATATTAAAGGTTTATTTAAAAGATTATAAGGTATTTTCTGGTATATTTCTGAGTGTCAAGTGGTATAATTTACCGGTAAGGTCACACTGCATTAATGGCGACCGGACCGACGTGTTTGACATAGAAAATACATTTTGCAGCTAAATTTCGAGAGACCGAGAGACATTCGAATCGCATAGAGTTATATTAGTGCGTATTATTTGTTAAAAATTGTAAAGTTTTTTTGTTGCTCCTCCCCCCAACCCCTGGAGAAGTGTTTCGTAAAGTGCCTAAAATTGCCTTGGTTGGCTCTCGAAGAACATGGCGAGACTTACAAAAGTCTATACCACTGATGACGATGATTCTGGTTATGTTGGTCGCAGGCATTTACCCTTGGTAGCAGGCGATAAACTAATGGTAAGTAGCACCCCTTATATTATGCTTTGTCCGCACAGATTTTTCTATATGTAAGGCGAAAAATGACTGGCAGCAGAACCCCTCACACTCGCATGAACACACACACACACACACACACACGCACACACTGCCTCACTCATGCCATGCAGCTTGTCCAAAAACTTTCATAACACACGGGTATATGTACATGTACACACAACATACATATGTATGTAAGTGGCTGCCTGCATATGTGTTCGTTCGTCGTCTCGTCTCACAAACAGCTCGGAAATTGTAATTGTGCGTTTCGTTTCGTTTATTAATTGAACTTGATCCATGATATTATTCTGCTGGAAGTTTTCCATCAGCTGAGAGTGTTTGCGAGAAGGGGTGATAGCGAGAGGAGTCGCTCAGCTCAGTCTCTTATTTCTGCACCTGCCACCCAACCCACCCGCACCCGAAACTTCTCGCTGCTTCTCTTCTCCCTCTGCCGCCATGTTGTTTGAAAGTGCACACAACAGTGCAGCAAAAGAGAGAGAGGGAGAGGAGAGAGAGAGAGATGAAACGCTGCCGCTGAGTCGCCAGCAGCGGATGCACCCAAACAGGTTACACTCTCGCTCAAACCGATCTAACCGTTCTTCTCTCGCCGCCTTTCCAGATGCTAATGGACCTGAACAGCAAAGGACTCGTCATCGATAGCCCCCTGATACGGGGTCGCGACCTGGAGGAGTTCTCCCGCAAATTCAGGCTGCTCACAGAGGCCGAGCGTCGCCAGTCGCTGGAGATTGATAGCGCAAGCTTCATGGCGGTGCTAAATCAGTGTGTGCAGTGCGTGGGCTGCCGACGCCGGGTGGAGCGATTGTACTATCAGCTGACCGAGTCGGGACATCGCACGCTCGATCCGCTGGAGCTGCGAGACAAGGCCAAGCTGGGCATTGCCGAGGAGAAGCTGAAGACGCCGCAGGCCCTGGGCACGCTGCTCTATCGACATCACGAGGTACTCAACAATCTGCTCGATAGTAAATTGCGCAACAAGACGCGCTGCGTCCTGCATTCGCTGGACGCCTTCCGTGCCAAACCCTTCTCCGAGACCTGGCGAGAAGTGTGGTCCGCCATGAAGAGCAACTGCCGCAACGAGTTGACCATCATCGAAACCAAGGAACTGCACGATGTCTTGGAAAACTATCTAAAGAAGCACAAGTTCTGCTCTGGCTGTCGGACCAAGGTGAGAATTACAGACCATAGCTCAAGGATATAGCTAATCTGCTTTGCCACTTTGTAGATTGAACGCGCCTATAAAATACTCATTGGTGAAATCTCGGCCAAAGAGAAAGGCTATGCTGCTCAGCTGTATGCCCACATCCGCAAGTGTGTTCCCGACCAGCACATACACGTGAACACGAACAAAATTGAGTTCCTCGATGCCCTGATCAAGCGTGCTGAGCCCGAGGTGAACGGCAGCTACTCGAAGCTGCGCGAACGCCACGCCAAGACGCTGGAGATCGCCCAGGAGGAGGTGCTCACCTGCGTGGGAATGATCATGTACGAGCGGCTGCGTCGCATTTACGTAAGTCTGCGCGAGGAGGAGCGCGCCTGCCAAGTGCTGGCTGCTGTGGGCGTGCACGCACTTTGTCGCAGCTTCGATACATTTGTGGAGCAGAAGCAGGGCATCAGCAATTTGGAGCTGCTCTACCAGGAAATTAGTCGCGCTGAGAAGGCCAAGGAGCTCAAGCGTGAGCTGAAGAAGCTCAAGAAGAAGAAGAAGAAGGACGAGAAAAAGAACTTGCATCGCCAATGCGAAGAGAACGCGGATGCGGACGCAGACGCAGACGCAGATGTGGATGCAGACGCGGGCGAGTCTGATGACGAGGAAGAGGATGTAGATGTAGATGTGGATATGAATGTGGAGGAGCATGTGGAGCTAAACGATGTAGGTGTCGACGATGGCATTGTCATGGAGGCAGTAACTCTTGTGCCCGAGCCAGAGCCAACGCCTCCCACCAATGACAAGCCATCGAAATCGAAAGCGAAGAAGCAATCGAAGAAAAAGAAGCAGAAGTCTGCCACCAAAAAAGCCATCACGAAGCAACAGGCGAGGTCTTCGGTATCGGCTCGTCAGCACCTGGATGATGAGCACGAGCACTTGGACGTCGCCAGTTGCGTGTCATCGAATGTTGCTAAGCTGCTGCCAAGCGGGGCTGGCAAATGTGATGAATGTTTGGCCCCCATACCAAACTGTCCTTGTGAGCAGGATGTACGCGACTCTGGCTATGGAAGCGATCCCACGTCGCACATTAATTCCCGTACCTCCAGCGTGGTCTCGACACCCGAGGGGTCGGAGGTCTCGTGCTCAGATGGACTGTGCAATCACGATGGCCCCCTGGATGAGGATCAGCAGAATGGCTCGGATGTTGCAGCCCGCAACAGCTTCGTCTCCGATATGCTCTACTGCCCCCCTTCGCAGTTGGAGCACAAGTTTTCATTGTTGCAGATGTGGGTGAGTTCGTTGACTGACTGATCGTTGATTATTGGCACAGGCAGCCAAAAACTGCAGCAGGATAGCCGAGCCGATCATGTGGGAAACTCTTCAACTTTTGAGACTCATTCGTCTATTTGTATTTGTGTGTTTCAGGACGACTTTGACGACTACGATAAGGACGATGAAAACTGTTACATTCCCGAAGAGGTGGTGCTGGCCTTCGAGTATCATCAGGAGGAGGTGAGACAGCAGCGCGAGCGACTCCGTGCCACACTGCGCGAGAACTTTGAGCGCCTGTGCCTGCAGCGGGGTGTGCGAACACAGTATGCTGCAGCCACCGCTGCCACCTCAGTTGGCCATTAAAAATGCATTAAACCGTTGTAGTTATTCAGTCGAGCGATGCGATTTCTAAAAATCAGCCCGCATGCATTCAAGTACATATAATTTTTTGTTTGAAATAAATGAAGTATACAAGTTATGCTTATAAAGTTATATTTAATCTTAATCTGAATCTGGATTTGGATCTTCAGCAGTTGCGACATTCCTCATGAAAGGGCTCCAGTGTGCGCAGATCCCGCCAAGTGGGCGGCAGGCCGTTGGCTATGTACTTGCTGCAGCGCTTGCAGGGTTCAAGGAAGAGCTTTATGTGGCTGTTTAGCCAGGTCACGTAGCTCTTTACCGCCAGGTCGGGCAGCGTGGGGGAGAAAAAGTGCAGCATGGCAGAGTGGGCGTGCTCCTGGACTTTGCGGAACACCTCGTAGCGTGACTCTGCCCACAGGTCATCCTGCTCGAGCGGCTCGTCGTAGCCCTTCACCGTCACCCACTCAATGAGCACGCCCTTGAAGACAATGGCCGCCTTCAGCACATTGCTGATGGTGACAATCGCGACGGCGTTGGACCCAAACGGACGGAATACTCTATATGAGGTGTGCGGCGGGGTATTTATTTCGCTCAGCAGTTTGTCTATATGGCTGCGCAAGAGAAATGGTCAGCTGGTGCGTAAATATACCTAGATGCCGGATACTTACTCCGGATCGTTGTTGAACGATGAGAACGGCAGGCGCGGGCGCTTTTGGGAGCAGTAGTTATACGACCGCCGCAGCGTGTTCTGGTTGAGATTGTTGAATGCCAGGAAGCTGTGATCGTGCACTTTGTCGATCCACTTGTAGCTATTGACAAGCTGTGGATACAGAGCCTGCCGGTCCTGAGATGTCTCCTGGGCCAGGTACGCCGTATTTCCCAGGGAGTAGGCTGTGGGCGGTACTTGCAAGCCATTTATCAACTGCTCTACTTCCCTGCAAGGCATTAGTCCACTATATAAAACAACAAAAAACTAATATTTTCGTTATTCTCACCGCAATTGTGAATTTATGGCTCCAAATTTCTCCTGAAAATCGTGGACAAACTTGTTGCGGCTTTCTTCCACTCCCTCGCCATCGGTGCCATCGGCCAGGTGCTCAAAGCACTGTCGCACACTGGAGCGCAGGTTCTTAACGGCATTCAAAGTGCAATTTAACTTATCCATGTATAACTTATATACGAAAAATATTATTTTATAAACAAATGTTTTTAGGTGGTCGCTCGATTTGCAGCTTCGTGTATCGATAGCGTAATCACATATTTTGGATGCCGATAATTATGGTGCTATGACAGTAGACATATCGCACAAAAGTATCGGTATCCGTGATAAACATGTCAGTAGAATAGCTTTGTCAATTGCATTTGTTAATACAACAACAAATAACAGTATCAACTGATCAAAATTTGGAGAAGTAGAAATTTAAAGTCTATTTTCATATTATCTAAAAATATATCGATATTTCGACATATTGTATATACACATCGCTATTGCATCCGAATTGATTAAATACTTCAGCGGGTGCCCTTCAACTAATTTTCCAACAAAGTTTTGCACGACGACGAGATGGGCAACAAGTCATCACTGTTCCTGCGGAACGAGGAGATAGCGCAGATTCAGGAAGAAACTGGATGTAAGTACAACACCGGAGGCGGTAGCCTTGGACGCGAAGTCAACAGCTACTTTCGAAACAATTACGCATTTGGATACAATCTACAATCCACTCTGACTGACTGACTGACTGGGCTGCCACAATTCTCGCACTTGAGCGGTAAAAGCTGTTCAATTGCTTGTACAAATATTTGGCCATCCGTGCATGTGTCTACGCTGGCTGGTGCCATAGTCCCATATCAGTGGCCTTGACCAATGGGGGTAACGGGGGGTGAGTGCTCTAAATAACAAAAATATGTACATATTCAAATATGTACATAATTCAAAAGGCATCCGCCTGAGCGCAATATGCACAGCCATTTTCCAGCACTTAATTTGCCTTACAGTTACTACAACTGCACCTGCACGCCCCGCGTGACGTCATCGGCAATCCCCCTTTCCGTTGCTATAAGGCGTCTGGGCTGGGGCAAAAGTCGCCGCGTATCTATGCCTATGCAATTATCTGATGTCCGAGACCGTGTAAATGCGATATGTATGGGAAGATAAGCTCCATTGAAATAGCCGCCACCTCGTCGGACTTGTATCCAGTGCTGTTCGAGCAGCTACTATCAGTGCCCCGTTGCCCCCGCTGATAAGAGCTGATAATTCAGGTGAATTTTATGACTACTAATTTCGACTCACATTCGCAGTTACTCCCAATCAAATCGAGAGATTGTACTCGCGCTTCACGTCGTTGGATCGCAACGACTGCGGGACCCTCTCCCGCGAGGACCTGATGCGCATCCCGGAGTTGGCCATCAATCCGCTGTGCGAGCGCATCGTTCATTCGTTCTTTGCCGAGAGCACCGACGATCGGGTGAACTTCCGGCAGTTCATGAACGTGCTGGCCCACTTCCGGCCGCTGAGGGACAACAAGCTGAACCAGCTAAACAGCCGGGAGGAGAAGCTGAAGTTCGCCTTCAAGATGTATGATCTGGATGACGACGGTGTGATTAGCCGGGACGAGCTGCTCTCCATTCTCCACATGATGGTGGGCGCCAACATCAGCCAGGACCAGCTGGTCAGCATTGCGGAGCGCACAATCCTGGAGGCAGATCTCTGCTGCCAGGGCAAGATATCGTTCGAGGACTTCTGCAAGGCCCTAGACCGCACCGATGTGGACACAAAGATGTCCATAAGGTTTCTCAATTGAGGCGTGCTCTTCCGGGATACAATCTTGGATCAGAGACGCAGCCAGAGAGAGAGGGGAGGGAGCAAGCATCTTAGTCAGTGTGTACCAAATAGTTTAGAATGGAGATGGAGTCTACCAAGAGGCATTACTTGTATTAGTATTCGTTATAGAAGTGAAAGTGGAGGGAATGAGATGCGGTTTTGATTGTTGATAACTTTTAATCTTTAATCTTTACGCACCCGCTGTGTGACCCGCACTTGAAACATGATTCTTAATTCTTTATTCATTCGCTGTAATCTAATGTAAGGTTCTGAGGGCATTTCGTGTTTAGTTGCTTGCAAATAAAGGCCAACAGCGTGTCATTTAAATTGTTGAACATAATTTGAATAGTTTATTGTGTGTGTTTTTCAGACGATGATCAAGTGGAATATCTGTTGTGTTTATATCTGTCTGTATTTGTATCTGTATCTGTGATTGCATTGCCTTGGCCGAAAGGATTCCAGGATCAGCTCGTTCGTTATTTGAATAATCTTAGCATCAGCAGTGGGGGGCGCCGCCTTATGTGGTTGTGGACACGGCCAGCTTCTTGAGATGCTCCATGAATAGCTGCAGCGAGACATCGTCCGTGAGCACTGGAGCTCCGCCATCCTGTCGAGACATGCCAAAAGAGAATTAGTCAAAATGATGGGCCGGAGGGACGGACAGGAGGGGAAATGAGAGCGAAACCAACACCAGCAGCACCAATACCAATACCAAACAGAAAGCTGCTTAGAAACTACATAATAATAAAGCAGATTCCCAGTGAAAACAGTGAACAAAAATGTACTACCGTCGTCTGACCAATGGGCGGCTGCGCATGACAGGGATACGGATACGGAAACGGAAACGTATGCACAATGAGTGAAACAAAACCAAAAATAAAACGAGAATTTGTTTAAAAAACTGCTGTAAAGATCTGTCGAGAGTCAGCCAGCCAGCCAGCCGAACTGTAGCTGTTTGGCGGGCTGTAACTTACCTGCCCATAGGCATACATGTTGTTGTGCGTCTGCGATGGATTGACCTTCGAGAGCAGGAAGCGCGCCTGCGAGCCGCCGTGCTCGGTGTCGATATACCGGGGCATGGGGAAGCGAGTCTGCAGAATCTCCTGGGCATCGTCCACGGGGGCCTGCAGCAGCTGCTTGAAGTTCTCGTACTCGGGCATGTCCTGGTACTTGAGGGCTCGCCACTGGGCAATTGTCTCGCCATGATAGATGAGTATCTGGAAGAAGGTGTCCATCAGCAGAATGCGGTCCGCCTGGATCGAGGCGGTGTCCAGCAGCACGGGCTCGGGCGGTCCGTTGAACGAGTAGCTATAGAGGATCGGCTGTATCATGATCAACGACTGGGTGAGGTCCTCGCGCATCAGCATGTGTCGGTAGAATGTGGTCTCGTCGGGCGAATTGTTGAAGACCTGCAGGAACTGCGAGCGGCGCAAGTGGTACATGAACTGCGGGAACAGACTGAAGTTCTGCGACAGCCGGAAACTGTTCGGATCGTCCTTGGTGTACTCGCCGAACTTTTGGCACTGCAATAAGCGAAAAAACCACATAATGCTCCATTTGAACATACTCAATGGTGTGTACTTACCAGGCGAATCAACTGACGATCGACCCAGCGCAGAATGTCAGGTCCCTCGTCCGTCTCGGCACGATAGACAACCATGCGAGCCATTAGGACGGCGGCAGCTTCCTGGTCAAAGCCAGCACTGATATGATGCACATTTGTGGTGGCATCGGCCCAGCTGCACATAAAGAGAACACACAAGAGAAATTACTGACTGCTGGCTGCGGCACTCTCTGGCGGCCACTCCACTCACTTTCTGGCCAATGTCGTGACGCGTATGCGCCGCTGACCGCTCGGATGCTGATACTGTGTTATGAACTGTATGCAGCCGCGTCCGCCCTGGGGAATGGGGGCGGCGTGCTGGTTGACAACCTCGAAGAAGTAGGCCACCGTGGAGCTGGGATTCAGTGTGCACAGCTTCCACTGCACCGTGTTGCCCATGCCGATCTCCACATCCGACACCGACGGGCTCTTCACATTCAGCGACACACACGAGCCGATACCTCCGGAGATCTTCAGCTCGCGCGAGCACTTCACCTCCAGCGTGGCATTGAATGCCATTTTCAGATCGTTGCGACTGTCGCGCGCAAACACGCGTTGGAATGTCTGCTTGAACAGCGACGAGTTGAACGAGTCGCCCATGACCATATGCCCGCCCGTGGAGTTGCACAGCTGCTTCATCTCCAGCAAGCCGGTCTGATCGAGGGCGCACGAGTAGATGTCGACGCTGTGCCCGTTGGTGGCGGCACGTAGGGCCAGCGCATCGAAGTGCTTGATGGCCTTTTTCATGAACTTGACGTTGTCCTTGTGAATGTCATGGTGAGAGCGAATCGGGTGCTTCAGTTCGTCGTCGACCACTTGGCCGGGGCCCTGGGAGCAAGGGCCACCGACGAAGGACATAATCCGACCACCCGTATTCGGGTAGGTGCACTCCAGCAGGCCGACTGCTATCGAGAGAGCAGCGCCCGTGGAGCGCAGGTAGCGCTTGCCCTGCGGCACCGGCCAAGGGTCACGCTGTAGCTCGCTGAGCAGATCACCCAGTGCCGCGTCGCACTGGCTGATCGGCTGCAGGAAACGGTGTGCAGGCGGCACAGGTGCTCCGGCTGCCGGTGCATTTGGCCTCTGCTGGCCAGGCATTGGCTGGCCCGGCTGCTGTGGGCCCGGAGCAGTGCCGCGTCCGATTCCAAGCATATCCTGCACCTGCTTGGCCGTCAAGTCCTTGGTGCCGCGGAATACGTAGCTCTTGGAGCAGCCCTCAGCGCCCAGCTCGTGCACTTGTATCATCTTGCCGAACGTAATTAGTCCGACCAGGGCATTGGGCGGCAGCAGACTGAGCGACATCTGAAGCGAATCTTTAAGAGCGTCCAGCTCCTCCTCATCCATGCAGGTGTCGACGAGGAAAATGAAGACTGGAGGCATGGTCGGAGCCCTGGTAATGGTGTACTCAATGGTGCTGAATCCGGGGATCAGCTCAGCGGGCTG
Organism: Drosophila bifasciata; assembly: GCA_009664405.1. NCBI lineage: Eukaryota > Metazoa > Arthropoda > Insecta > Diptera > Drosophilidae > Drosophila > Drosophila bifasciata. The sequence goes on from CM019044.1 coordinate 5,545,232, forward strand.
ATGTTGCTCCGAAATCGCCGCATATTGAGGGGGGAACTAAAACAAAGTCAAGCAACGTCAAGGCAAAGTTCACAGACGGGATTGGGTCATTTTCTACTCACGGGATTGCGCTGGAAGCAAAAGTTGCACACCCACAACTTGGCACGGTAGTCCACCTGGCACAGAGGGTTTAGAATGGCACGGCAGTTGCTGCGTGTGCACAGAACAGGCTCATATTGTATAGGTGGCAAGTCGGGGCGTTCCTTCAGAGGCTGGTAAAGACACGCAAGTGGCACAACCAAGCGGCTGGCATCAATGCGACTCGAGGGCCACACATTCCACGTCAGACGCACTCCGTCGCGGTCCTCGTTCTGCTGGATGAACTCCTCGTAGGTAGTCATCGTGTAAAGCCTAAATTATCTATTAATAGTTGATTATAAATTGATACTAAGTTTGCTTGCTAATTGGAAAAATCGGTCGTCCAGCCACGTCACGGATTTGACAGCTAGTTCTGTAGCAAGCAGCTTCGGTCGTGCGTGCACAAATGCCAAACAAATTGTAATTCTTTTAGTTTACTGTAATTAAAACAACCCACCTATTTGATTTGTCTAAACAAATTGATTTTAATTAAATGTGTGCTATTTTCAATGTAACTAACTTCCGAATGCAATGCAGTTGGAAGTAGAACAGTGAAATATAATGTAAGCAATACTATCGCTTGTGAAACGGTTATTTGTGCATTCAATTTCAAAAGTAAACATCCAACTGTGCTGCTTAATTATATGCAGACATACTCAGTATATATAATTACATCTTTTATTATGAATTTTGGGATCGGAACCTACCATTTCAAAGTAATATTTAATAAACAAAATAATTATTATTTAAATGTATCGATGGATCGATAGTGGAGAGTATCACAATCAAATTGCAGCCCTGATGCAGCTGTTTACTCGTATGTATATGCGTATGTGTGTGTGTGTATTTTTTAGAGTTGAGTTGTTTCTAAGATGGCGACGAAAAAAACGCGTCTTATGTGAAATGCAAATGCAATCATAACAACTTCAGTTTTATGCTAATAAATGTGCCCTGACTTGAAACAAAACTATTGAAAAAGAGTGCTGAGCAAGTGTATTCAATTTTACATGTGAAAGTTTGGTGCGAAACTGTAGTGAAAATGGCCACAAATATGTATCGAGTCGGAGGTGAGAAAATTTTTTTCCGTACTCGCTTTTCTATCATCTTTCGTTATCGGCGCCGCCGTCTCACAGTTTCGCCTGCCCATCGTATGCTCATGTTGTGTGTGTGTGAGTGTGTGTGTTTTGTCTGAGGAGACTCCAGAGCAAGGAATAATGAAAGTGCATTTTAATTACAACAAATTCTTAGCTGGTTCCCCCACTTATATCCATGTGTGTTATCAGAAAGCAATGATAAATCCCCCTCAAACCGCCAATAAGAACCTGTACTCCCATAATATGTGGTTGGTTGTTTGCTAAATGCCGGAATGAGACAAGCTTCTACAGCGGCGTAGATGATGTGTCGAAATCAGTCATGAAACATTGGACAGAGGCGAGCCTAGGAAGCCGATAGTCAGACGGTAGTGGGGGATTGTGCATTGAACCAACAAAATTGTCGCAGCTGCAGCAAGTGTTTCAACATGTTCTGTTCCTCCCGATAAGCACCATAGCTCTTTTGCTTATTAATGTGTGTGCATGTGTGTGTATGTGTGGGTGTGTGTGTGTGTGTGTGGTTGGGGTAATGATGGAAACGAAATGGAATTGCATTTGCCAAATTGTGATTTCTATCGGTGTGTGTGTGTGTGTGTGTGTGTGCTTTCGTGTAATTGTGTGGGTAAAAGTGTATCTAATTTTTATGCGCCTCCATTTGTTGTGTTTTCTTATGCTAATGAGCTTTTTCGGGTTTCGGCAGAGCATCTTATGGTTTGGGTTCTGGGCGAGTAGGTTTCCCCTGCTCCCACTATCTTTACGCATTTTGCACGTTGCCCTATCGCCGGCTCGCTCACTCCTCAGCGATGACGTTGCCGCTCGTCTTGATATGCAAATAAGCGGAAAAGCAAACGGCTAATTAACGGAATCAAAATAAATACCAAAAATATATTAACACCAATGTGGGAATATGTACATATATCTGATTGCTTTTCTGGCACTTTTCCTGCGGGCGATTACCCGCCCCGGCCCATTCTGTCTCAGAATTTTTGTCTCCATCAGCGCTTTTTGTTTGCCATTTTTAATGGCCACGCACACGCACACTCTGACACATACGATACGCCAAGTATAGGTAGATATGTATGTATGCATATACGAACGCGACCGACCACACTTTCTTTTTCATCTCTCTCCATCTTGCATGGCCAGCAAAATGTTACCAAATGCCCAAGACAGCAACAGCACAGTTTCCTTTTAGGTTTTTTTCTTTTGCCATGTTTTCAGTGCTTTGCTTTTCTTCTAACATTTTATTGCCGAGTGGTCAGCCCCAAGCAACGGTATCGTACATATCTGTTTCTGCGACAGGTTCCGATGTAGCGATCACGATGCAGTTGCTGTTGCTGTTGTTGGTGATGGTGATGGTGCTGCTTTTGCTCGATGGATTGGATGGATGGATGCCCACATTTGTATTTAATTGAGCAACGCAACGCGCATACTTCTGACTGTCTGTGTGTGTGAGTGTGTGTGGCCGTAATTAAGCGGCATGTCCACGTATGCATGTGTGCGTTTACCTGTGACGTATGTAATGCCTGCTAATGAATGGAGTTGCAATATGAGGCGGCTCCCCTTCGCACCCCTTTATGGGTGCATTCTCGACTCGACACTATGTACAGTTGTGGTAACCCCCGTGTTCGTTTCGTTGCAGACTACGTGTACGTTGAGACAGCGCCGAATAGTCCCTACCTGATACGCCGCATCGAGGAGCTGAACAAGAACCAAACCGGCAATGTGGAGGCGAAGGTCATGTGCTTCTACCGGCGTCGTGATCTGCCCAACCCACTGGTGCAGCTGGCCGACAAGCATCAACGTAAGTATCCGACAGTTGTGGTCGCTTAAGAACCAACCAACCAAACGATTATTCTCTTTTTTTATTTTATTCGTATGCTTTTTATTTGGCAACAAAGTGAGGTTAGGTTGCGAAAAGTCGTCGTCGCTGTCGTTGTCGGTGTCGTGGCCTTTAAACAAGTTGAAAGCTAATACCTCCCAAAAACAGATCCCTAGCCTTAAGCACATTTTCACCGCAAATACAAAAAAGCGGAGCGGGCAGAAATATAGCAAAAGAACACACCCCCACCACATCCCGGGAAGGCGGCCAGTGTGCAATGTGTCAAGGCATCTACCCACCCACACACCCTCACCAAAGCCAAACATCAAGAGCAACAAGAACCGCACTGACAACAACTGTAAAGCAACAGCAGCAGCAGCACACACACAAAGTGAAGAGAAAACGGAATCCCCAGCATCCGTCGCATCCGTAGCAGCAGAAGCACCAGAGACCAGGCAGAGCCACATAAACATAATGTGTTGAGCTGCACTGTACCCCCATGTTGCTGTTGCTGTTGCTGGTGCTGTTGCCTCTGTTACTGTTTTCGGTTGCTGCTAGGCGGCGCCAACGCCATAGCCAGCGTCAATGTGAATGTGATACTCTCGAGAGTAGTAGGTAGACTTGCTGTCTACCTCTGAATGCTACAAAATACATACTTGTATGTATGTATGTATTATTCGTGTCCCTGTGTGTGTGTGTGAACGAAAATTTTCATGAGTGCTGTGGAAGAAGGACGTGGGTGAGAGGAGAGGGGATGGTGGGATCAGGAGCCATACCCCAATGTGGCACACGCAGAGGCGCGCTTTGCATTCATGTATACATACACACAGGCAGGGTTCGCCTCCCATTTCATTTAACCCCTCCCCCCACCCCCACCCGTCTCTCTTTCTCATTCACTCGTTCTCCGCAGCCCCAAAAAAAGAAGCATGCTGAACTGGACTGAATGGAATGGAATGGGATGGGACACTGGGGTTCGACCAGTGCCGCCTGCTCGAACCCGATACGTGACCCAACGAAAATGCGTTTTCCGTGAGGAAGCCAGCCCCAGCCCCCTTCCCATTCCCATCCCAACCCACCCAGCACCCCACTCGCCCTACGACATGCGCCGACAATGCCCATTAACGCAACCCCTTTTGCTCCCAACATGGGTCCGCTGTCATCTGGATTCTACTGCCCAGTCGAGTTGGAGCTGGAGCGAGCGAGTTTTCAGTGCGTGCGCGCCGCGCCGCGCCGCCTTTTGGCAGGCCAGTCACTAATCAGGCAAAAATTAGCACAAAAATCTAAAGTTTGAGCACAAGTGTGCCGCTATTCCAACCCCAAAAATGGTACTGCTTCGCGAAATACGACACATGTATACCCTAACCTTTAGTTGTTAGAGTAATGCAGCAGATTCCATGACAATCTAACAACATCGAGGGTATACTCTTGAATGTTCAAGTATTGCTAGTTAGTATGGTTAATGCTGCTAGGCCTAACACATTCAGAATTTATTGTTGCAGCAGTGTTAACCACACAGTCAATAGGAATAGACATCAGGCAGGGTACAGGGACAAAATCTCAAAAATAACCAAACGGCAGGCTTCCCTCCCATGGCTTCCCTTCCACGCCAGGCAAACAAATCCAACCACGCCCCACCCACTACTGGGCCATTTCCTTGTGGGTGTCTGTCTGTGTATGTGTGTGTGTGTCCTATCTATGGCCGCCAAACAGCCACTCATCCCCCAACCACGCCAACGCCAACCCACCCAACCCTTGGCTGCTGTCGTTGTCTTCTCTGCGAGTGCTACAAACACAAATACACAAAAAAAAAAAAAAACACCTACTACCTACGTTCCTTTGGCTCTTCCTGTAACTCCTCTAGCAATGCACCCACGCCCCTGTGTATCCGTGTATATCTGTGTCCGTTGGGGTGGGCTGCAACTCGACTTCTACCCCACGCCCTTTCCCTGCTTTTGGTCTGGTCTGGTCTGAGGTGGGTGGAGGGCAAGGTGAATATATTTTTTAATCAGCTACCGCAAAGTCTCAAGAAAATATAAATCCTTGAGGGTATCCGGTGCGTTTGAATCATGAATTCCGCGAAAGATACGATTGAAGCAGGGATCAAGTTTATTTTTCAAAGAATTATTTTCACTCTGACCATATCTGGTGTTTCGCTACAGGACTTTGAATTCCTACTTATAGTATACATACTTTTACCTTCAGTCGGTGTCAAACGAAAAGTTGAAACGCCTTCGTAAACATTGATTAATATTCAAACAATACTGGGAGTTAAATTTAAAATATAAATAATTCAATGAGAAGAAAGGTTCCTCCCAGTTGGAATGAAACTATTTTAGATAAAAGCCACTGGAACGACATTTTGTATCTTTATAGAAATCTATTACGAATACGATACAATAGTAGAATACGATATGATATATATATATCATATTCTTTAAGTTTTACATAGCAATTCCGTTTTTTTTCAACACTGATATTTAGCTTTGATCTTTGGTTCAAGTTTGCTCATTAATTTGTTTACTTGTCGAATGCCTGTTTTCTGTGATTTTTCAAATTTATCAACGTCATCGAAGAGTTCGTGCTCCGTGGCGACAGTTTCCTCACTTAGGCTGTGCTTCAATCGGGCTGCCTCTTGAACTATGCGTCGGTTTGCCGTAGCCATATAGTCCATGTTGTAACCCACGATAACTCCAATTAGTCCCTTCCTAATTTCAGCGAAAGATTCTAGAAATTTGCAAAAATGCATCGTTTCCGATTCGGACTCCGACTCCGTTGATGCGTTACTATCCGTATCAGTGGGTACGGCATTTGCCAGGCACTGTGGATCGAATAGATGCTGATTCTTGTTTATGTATCACACTAGAAGTACTCACCAGTATGGCCAGGACTATTGTCAAACGGAACTGCATCTTGCAATGTTTCAAATGGAACTGCAATTTTCCGATTGTGCTCGTAGGTTTTTATAGAAGTCGTAGATGAGCTACTTGCCATGCCCATGGGTTGTGGGAATTATCGCCGTTTTCTAAAAATACCTACGACCGACCATCGGGTTCAGCCAACTGGACTCGGTGTGCCTACAGAGATAATTTCAAAGAAAATACAAGGAAAAAATAAATACAAAGAGTAAAAGGGTATATTGGATTTTATTTAATTGATAGAGCTATTAGTTTCGCTCTAGAAATGTTGAATATTAAATGATTTGAATGTCCATTTAATATGTGCATTATAAATGAAGTATTGAGGATAATTCAGTGCTGGAAAGGGTTTTACAATACCTTTCAACAAAACTTGAGTCGAGCATCGATGAGCCTCGTCATTCGATGGGATTCAATATTGAATTCCAGTCCAGACGACGACTTTTAAAAATTTGTACAATTAATTAGTTTTTTAGCTAACCTCACTGTAAGCTGCAGAATATTCATTTATTATTTAATGATTATTTTTATTGAAAACAACTACCATTGCTTGAAACATAAACATTTGTAAATAAACGTATTTCCCCAAAAATGCACAAAAAATATAAACGAAATCAAATCGAATGGTATAAAACAGTGGCCACAGCCGAGGACTCACCGCTGGCGACCAAGCTGAAGAAGACCTGGCTCCGCACACCCGTGGGCGAGGAGCAGGCAGCGCAGGCTGTGCTCGATCCCTCAATAGGTACTACAACAAACCAATCAAACACAACCACAACAGCAAAACGCTGCCTTTCTCTATACAAATATGAAACTACTATATAATCGTAGCTCTATCATTTTTTTTGGGAATGCAATCTGTTTAATTAGATTTATACTATCTTATTCTTTATCTACCCCCATCTACCGTATCCCTTAATCGTATGATTTTATGTTTGTCCAAAGCTATCGCTGCTATATATTTTTTTTAAATTTATTTGGTTATTTATGTTGTGTAGATCTCTCAATCTCTCTCTCTCTCTCTCTTTTTCTGTCATCTATCTTTTTCACTCTTGGATTATCTTGATATGCACTAACTGTATTGGTCGTCTACTTTTCAGCTGCCTTGGATGAGGAGCGCACAAGTCCGACGCAAGCGTCTGGCGGCGGTAGTGGCAGTGGCAGTGGCAGCGCATCTGCAACCAGCAACAGTGCCGGCAGCACTACCACCACCACGAACAACAACAACAATAATAATAATAACAGCAGCAGCAGTGGTAGTGGCAGTGGCAGTGGAGGCGATGCGGAAAAGGGCGAGGCGCTGACCAGCAAACAGCGCTACCAGATTAAGCACCGCGAGCTGTTCCTCTCACGCCAAGTAGAATCGATACCCGCCACACAGATACGAGGCAAGTGCTCCGTGACGCTGCTCAACGAGACGGAGTCCCTGCAGAGTTATCTAAATAAAGACGTGAGTCGTAGTTGGTAGAGGCACAGGCACAGGCAGTCGGTGTTAAGCCTTTCTGTTTATTCCTTACCAAAATTTTGGTGCACCAATAATTGTTTTTTGTTTCTTTCGTTCAGGACACATTCTTCTACTGTCTGGTCTTCGATCCCAATCAGAAAACACTGCTCGCCGATAAGGGCGAGATACGTGTCGGCAGTCGCTATCAGTGTGATATTCCCGCCAAGCTAAAAGACACCCTCACGGACGAGCGCAAGCTGGAGGAACTGGAATCGCTGGTATGGACGCCGGAGCACACACTGACAGATCGAAAGATCGATCAGTTCCTCGTCGTCTCGCGTTCCATTGGCACCTTCGCCCGCGCCCTCGACTGCAGCAGTTCTGTGAAGCAGCCTTCGTTGCACATGTCGGCAGCGGCAGCCAGTCGGGACATCACACTGGTAAGGCAATCGAAGCTATCCCCAGTATTGCTGGTATTGATGTTATTCTCTTTAGTTTCACGCAATGAACATTCTGCACAAGCACGACTACTCGATTGAGGAGGCCATGTCCTCGCTAGTTCCTTCCACTGGACCGGTGCTCTGTCGCGATGAAATCGAGGACTGGAGCGCCTCGGAGGCAAATCTCTTCGAGGAGGCGCTGGACAAATATGGCAAAGACTTTAACGACATTCGACATGATTTCGTAAGTGAACTATATCTAGCTATTGGCATTGATCAAAGCCATATAATCCATCCTTTTCCATCTGTTTTTAGCTGCCTTGGAAAACGCTGAAGCAAATCATCGAGTACTACTACATGTGGAAGACCACCGATCGCTATGTGCAGCAGAAGCGTGTGAAGGCCGTCGAGGCGGAGCTGAAGCTCAAGCAGGTCTACATACCGCAATACAATAACAATGGAGGCAAGGGAGGCGGCAACGGAGCCTCTGTCAAGGCGGGTGGTGGTGGTGGAGGCGGCATTTACAATGGCACCACCAACGGGGGCACCGATCTCTCCAGCAACGGCAAACCCTGCGAATCGTGCGGAACAACTAAATCATCACAGGTATATATCATATGGCATATAGCATAGTGGCCAAACAATTCTCAAAACCTCTCCGCGTCACCTACGCAGTGGAACTCATTTAGCACCGGTCACATTGCGTGTCGTCTCTGCCAAAGCTGTTGGGAATACTGGCGGAGGTACGGCAGTATGAAGTCCGCGAATAAGGGCGACGCCAGCAGCGACAGTGATGCAAAGAAGAAGGCCTCGACTGCGACGACGCCCACAGCTACTGCTGCAGCTGCGGCTACAACACCCACAGCAGTAGTCGACCTCAACGATGACGAGAAAATCAGTGATCTAACCAATCGTCAGTTGCACAGGTAAGTGCCTCGATCCGGGTGGCATCATGTATACCGTATCTTACCACAAATCCCATTTGACAGGTGTTCTATTGTCAATTGCGGCAAGGAGTTCAAGCTGAAGACCCACCTGGCACGCCATTATGCGCAAGCGCACGGCATTGCCATCAGCTCCGGTTCTCCGCGGCCCATCATGAAGACGCGCACTGCCTTCTACTTACACACCAATCCCATGACGCGAGTGGCGCGCGTTATTTGCCGAAGCATTGTGAAGCCCAAGAAGGCGGCGCGACAGAGCGCCTACGCCATCAATGGCCTGCTGGTTAAGCAAGAATGTAGGTCTACGATTTATGGATACTAAAACATTTCTGATGCATGTCCTTCCTGCTTCATCTACTACTCCACAGTTACGAATCGTATTAGCGGCAAATCGCAGGCGGAGATTAAGAAGCTGCTATTGCTCAAGCCCAAGGACCGTGGCAGTGTGACTAAAATTGCTAATCGCCTGGGGGCGCCTGGCAACGGCCCACACGAGTGGCTGGTGCTGACGCCCAAGGACAAAATGCCGCTGCCCGCTGTCGTCTCATTCCCCAAGCCGCCCAAAGCAGCGGATGGCAGTTTAGTCTACGATCGCGTGCCCAACAAAACCCCCGACATTGTGGCCGTGCCGGCTGAGAAAGAACTAACTATAATTCCAACGCAAGCAACATCAACGATACGAAAGCGGGCGCATGAGGACCAGCAGCTGAACGGCACTGAAGGTATGTACTTATTATAATGTTTACATATGTATATGTAAATGTTAGATTATATTTATCCTAACGCAGTAACTATAGTTCCCAGTGGACCGCCTCCAAAGAGGCCGAACAAAGATCCTATGCCCTCGCATTGTCCCAGTCCCGAACAGTTTGCCGCGATGATGGCGGCATCGGGACAGCCGCTCTCCAGGCACCATGTGAGTCATCGCCAGATATGCTTTATCTGATCCAGATTGATCAATGATTCTATTAATTTTTTCAGCTCAATGGCAAACAGAAGATTGCGCAAATGGCACGAGGTGGAAACGGACGAAAGCAAGTCATCAGTTGGATGGATGCGCCGGATGATGTTTACTTTAGGGCCAACGACACACACAAGTGAGTTGAAAAAACAGTTTAGGTTTATAGAAATTTATACAAATTTTTGCTTTTGTATTTTAGAAAAGCGCGAAAAATACTCTCTGCCGTGGATCTGCGCCGTGCGGCGCGCAAGCCATGGCGCACACTGCCCATCAAGCCTCTGGCTCCCGAGCCAAGTAGCAGGCCCATTGAATCACAAATCGTCATATTGGACTGACCGTCGCCGGCACACACAAAAGGAGCATCAGCAGCAGCAGCATCGCCAGCGGCAACCAAGTTGTTATCGTCTTCAGCAAACAGCAGATTCGAGCAGCAACATCCTCCATTTCCATACACAATGGATGCACTGCTTAACTAGTGACCATTCTCCGATTTAACTGGCTTGCCATGTACATACACCATACAACATACACCCCCGCATGCATACCATAGTACAGACATCCAACAGGCAGACATACATCCCAGACATCCCGCAGTCAAGTTAGGATCAGGCAGGAGTTATAGCAACATCCCTGTATGACTTGGTATTGGTATTGGAGAACCGGAAAAGAGATCCGAACCGAACCGAACCGATAGCAACCACAAAACAAAACAAAACAAAACCACTTTATTAGCGCTTAAATAGATGTCTTTTTAAAAAACAAATAGTAAGATAGTAAGTGTTAAGGTCTGTAGTAGCAGTAAACAGGACAGGACGCAAAAAGGAAAACCATAACAAAATATTTATAAATATTTTATATTTTTTTAAATTTAAAAATCTCAACATACCGAAACAACACACACCCACACCCCACACCATACACACACAGCAGCTGCACTGCCACTTTGGGAGTGTAGTTCGCCACACAAAGCATGAAACTCAAAAGATCGTTCTTGTTTAGTCATCCAGCGTGTCCTTTTTTAGAGGAATCAATCCCTTGCATGGTTTCATTCTTGAATATATGTATATGCATGTGTATGTGTATGTCATGTATGCAAGGTTCCGCGATATATAGTATGATATATGTTTTCTGTCGTAGATACTTTCTAAATGCGCCTCAAAGTTTCACTTTTTATTTGTTAAGCCCTAACACAGCTAACCTAAACCCCCTTAGCTAAGAACCAGATACGTAAATGAAATTGAATGGCCTACCTACCCGTAATTTAAAATATCTTCAGTCCAAAATTGAGTACGGGAATTGTTTGAATGCTTTAAATTGAGGAATGGGAGAAATGTAACCTTGTTAATGTTTGATCAGTGACAGTGACTGCGACGACGCGTGCAAAATGATACAAACATATTGATTTATGCTGTAACTAAACAACGGAATACTTGAGTAACAATTGTACAGTAAAGAGTTTAAAGATAAAATTCGAATAAAATGTATTTTCATAATTTATATAAACGAAAGTTCAGTACTCTAAACAGCGATACATAGTAGGACCCACAACCACACCCACACCCACACCCAAAAACACAGCCACACAATCACACATCTAGAATATTATTTACGCATATAAATCCATAAGAAACTAAGCTGCAAATACATTTAAAAATGTATGGATGGCATGGCATAATAAGCGACAGAAAAGTTTCAAAAAAAATATAAAAACAAACACAGAGAATGTCTAGACTCTAGCCTAGAGCAGGGCAAGCGGAAAACAGAACCAGCAAATCATAAACAGAAAACCAACATTTAATAAATGATTATACAGAAATTTCGATTGTAAGCCAATATACTTTTAACTTAACATCTTAAGCAATTTTGTAAAATAAAACACTTCAAATTAAAATGGTTAGTTAAGTGAAGGAGGAGACGGAGACAATGGATCGCGAGTGTTGCAACTAATGCAGTGAAAATACAGTCCCCGAAGCAAACACGACCACAGCTAACGCCGCGCGAATGTTGTTAACCAAGCAAACAAACAAACAAACAAACCAAACCAAACGATTTAGTTTTTTTCTTATTTCCAAAACGAAACACATACATTTGAATCCAAGATCAAAAGAGAACCATTGCAACTGCCTAACTGCAGTAGCAACAGAAATAAAACAAACAAAATGAGAGACAAGCAACAGAAGCAAATCAAACAGAGCTATATACATAATTATATACTTATATATATATATTATATACAGATATACAGTGTAACAGTACATACGCGCATTGGATAATACATTTTTACAGAGCAGAGAGGGAGAGGTTAGTACTTCGCGCCAAACGACGAAGACGGACGGACGGGGCAACCGTGTGACAGACAAGCAACCGAAAAGTTTTCCAAATAAAGTTTTAAAACTTAACATTTTTCCTAAAAATATGCAAACATTAAGGGTTTTTATTTCCGTGGATAACAATATAGAAAAACAACAACAATGTAGCAACGTCCGCTCTACTCTTTGGAGTAGCTGGCAATGCATAGGGAGGCATTGGTGCCGCCAAAGCCAAAGGAATTCTTCAGGGCTACGCGCCTTTCCCGCCCCTGGTTCCATTCGCAAGCTTTGGTCACCACATTCACATCCACATCCAGCTGGTCAATGTTGATGGAAGGCGGCAGCGTGTTCTCCGCGCAGGCGTGCACCACGAAGAGCGCCTCCAGGTTGCCAGAGGAGCCCAGCAGGTGTCCGTGGGCCCCCTTGGTCGAGGATACTTGAACCTGGGGTGCGTGTTCGCCAAACACTCGTCTAATGGCATGCGCTTCGATGCGATCGCCAGTGGGCGTGGATGTGGCATGGGCGTTCACGTAGCTGATCTGCTCAGGACTGACACCGGCGTCTTTGAGGGCACGCTGCATGGCCAGTGTGGCTCCGGTCCCATCCTCGCTGGGAGATGTGATGTGGTATGCATCGCCTGAGAGGCCATAGCCCAGCAGCTCCGCCAGAATGGGGGCGCCACGGGCGCGTGCGTGCTCCAGTTCCTCCAGCAGCAGCACAGCTGCTCCTTCGCCCATCACAAAGCCATCACGCGCCTTGTCAAAGGGTCGAGAGGCCACGCCTGGGTTATCATTAAATGCGGTACTGAGGGCGCGCAATCTGCAGAAGCCCGCTATTGACAGGGGGTCGATGCAGGCCTCCCCGCTTCCCGCTAGCATCACATCCGCATCACCACTGCGTATGAAGCGCATGGCATCGCCCAGAGCATGCGCTCCAGTGGCACACGCAGTCGAAACGGAGTGGTTGGGCCCGCGCAGACCGTGCCGCATGCTGATGTGGCCACATGCCATGCTGGGCAGCAGTCGTGGCACAAAGAAGGGACTGACTCGATTGTAGCCTCGCTGCAGCTGGTTCCAGGTGTTGTAGACCTCCGCCAGATCGAACATTCCCATTCCGACACAGACACCAAAGCGCTCCCGCTGCTCCTCACTGAGTTCCTTTGGTTTGAGATTCCCCGAGGCCAGAGCTTCTTCCGCTGCCAGCACAGCCAGTTGCGTGGCAGGGCTCATTAGTTTCATGTCTGTTTTGGTCAGATGCGTTTCCAGCTGCAAGTTTTCCCTGGCTATTTGTGCGGCAACCTGACACGGCAAGCCCTTGAACTCCGGCCCCAGCTGGGAGATTGCCGACTCGCCGGCCAGCACACGCCGCCAGGAATCTCGTGCATTGTTGCCCAGCGGCGTTACGGCTCCACTTCCAGTGATCACCACACGTCGTCGTCCAGCTTGAGTCGATGAATTGCGGGTCAGCGGAGCAAATAACTTGGTGTTCCGTAATAAGCGCATTTTCGTGCTGGCTAACTGAAACCGGTCGATTGTACTATATCGATATCGATATATCGACTACATTTCTGAAGCATAGGGGCGGTTTTAAAGTTCTGATATTATGGTACGTACAATTGTAATAAAAAATAAAATAAATAACTTGATAAAAAAACAAAAAATTTTAAGTAAAATAATTGAAATACATTTTAAATTTAAAATACAATTATAAAAACTAAAATAACACAAATATTTTTAATCTTTATAACAAATAAATTTTAAAAAATCAAAAAACACTCAGACTCTTATCTAAATCGTCGGATTACTTTTGTAAATTAATGTATTGGATCTATTCTACTTGAACAACACTAAGAGAATGAGTCTTATCTGTACATATGTACATACAATATATAACAGAGCCAACAAGTTGTTTTGATACGATTGCCGGGCATGGTATATATGTATGTACATATGTATACCGGTTCCATACTTCAAAGAGAGCACCACGTATAAAAGTCACGCTCATCATCAGACGATACTCATTGTCGTTTCGCTGTTCCACAACAAACTTGCAGAGCAATATGTCTAAGAATTGTAAGAAATTTCGCAGTACTCCAACACGCCCCTCGAAATCTTTGACAAAAATGAAAACTAGTGAAGAATAATGTTGATAATCTGAATTGTTTTTCTGCAGCATGCTGTCGCGGACCCGGTTACGCAACGCCGTTGGATGCCATGAAGAGTGGGCCTCGAGAGAAGCTCCTCTACACGGTGACGGTGCAGCCCAACTTGGATGAGCCCCACGGCGACTATCTGGCAACAATCGACGTGGACCCCGAGAGCCCCACCTACTGTCAGGTCAGAGAACAAACAGTCTTCGCTCCCACTTGGCTTAATGAGCAAATGGTTGATCCGTAGATAATTCATCGCACGTTTACGAATCGGAAGGGGGACGAGCTCCATCACTCTGGTTGGAATGCCTGCTCGAGTTGCTACTATGTGGACGATAGTGCTAAAACCATTCCGAAGAGGGACAGATTGGTGTTGCCGGCCCTCAACTCGGACTTTGTCTATATACTCGATGTGGTCAAGGATCCGCGCAAGCCCGAAATCATAAAGGTCATCGATGGGGACGTGCTGAAGAGTCACAATGTGACGGGTCCCCATACGACGCATTGCCTGGCCAATGGCAACATAATGATATCTGTGATGGGCGACGCAGAGGGGAATGCCAAGGGTGATTTCATCCTGTTCGATTCGGACTTTAATTGCGTTGGCACCTGGACCAAGGGCGAAAAGAAGGCCTTGTGTGGATATGATTTCTGGTATCAGCCTTATTTTGATGTAATGGTTGCTTCTGAGTGGGGAGCTCCCAACAAATTTCGACGGTAAGTATTGAAGGGATTAAGGTTTATTTATTACTATTTTGACTACCCTTTGCAGGGGCTGGAAGAACGGAGATCTGGATGACATGACCCAGTACGGTTGCAGGCTCAACTTTTACAAATGGTCCACGCAAACCTTGTACCAAACCATTGATTTGGGCACGGACGGCATAACGCCCCTGGAGATTCGCTTTCTGCATGACCCCAAACGTGCCGAAGGTTTCGTTGGATGTGCCTTGAACGCCAAGGTCTTCTACTTCAAGAAGAAGCCGGACTCCGATGAGTTTGAGGCCAAGAAAGTAATTGACATTCCGGGCAAGCTGGTGGACACTGGCAGTGGCACCGCTGAGGACATGGGTGGCATGATTTCAGATATTATAATTTCCCTGGACGACAGATTCCTCTACGTAAACTGTTGGAGGCACGGCGATTTGCGGCAGTACGACATCAGTGAGCCCGAGAATCCGAAGCTGACGGGTCAGATATTCCTGGGAGGGGCCATAGCCAGCGATCTACCCAACATTATTGTCAAGGAGGATAAAGAATTGACAGTGAGTGAAATTAACTAGTACGAGTATCTGTTCTAAATCTCAACGCACAGGAGAGACCACCACCACGCTATGTCAAAGGTCGTCGCTTGGAAGGTGGCCCACAAATGATGCAGCTATCCCTGGACGGCAAGCGTTTGTATGTCTCCTCATCGCTATACTCACCCTGGGACAAGCAGGTGAGTTTTACCGTTACTAACATCGAGCCGTAGGCGTGTACAAGTCCCCTTTTCATTTCAGTTTTATCCCAAAATGGTGTCCAAGGGCGGACATGTGTGCCTGATTGATGTGGATACCGTCAATGGCGGCATCTCGTTGAATGAGGACTTTTTCGTGGACTTTGGTAACGAGCCATTTGGCCCTGGCCTGCCCCATGAAATGCGTTATCCTGGCGGCGACTGTACTTCGGATATTTGGCTGGCCAACGATGTGTAACGAATTTTTGCATCTAACATTTTAACTTCAAAAATGAATTGTTTTATTATTAATTAATGCGTGAATAAATCTCCTGCTCATCCACATTCGCGATGTCTCTAACTGGAGACATCGCCGGTGTATCTACTGTCTATCTTTTTCCGCACAATAAAATCCAAAAGCAAGTTTTGGTTTAATCTATGCATATAATTTATAATAAGATTTCTTCGAACTCGCAGAATCAGCGACTTTTATCTGGTTTTGTAATCCCATCTACTGCTGGTTTGTCTGCTGTATTTGATCCATTACCTAGGGCTTAACTAAAACCAAAATGATGTTCTTGGAGATCTGTTGACCGTCGCAAGTATCATATTTTCATTGGGTAGCTTCATCAGGTTCAGCAAACGTTGTCCACTGCAATGGCGAAGGTGTCTGCATATGGCATACAAAAAGGATAATTGAAATACACTTACTTATAATCGCAGGTGGAGTCAATGAAGTTCTTGGCCAGTCCGTTGAGTATGTCTTGGTGGTAAAAGAATATGTGCACCACATAGGCCAGACTGCACGGTATCAGCAGCTTGGCCCAGGGTATCTTCTGCAGGAAGGCCAGCAGCTTGTCTCTGCCAGGGTCACGTGCGCAGAACTGCTGCCAGATCACCTGAGTGGCTGTGACGGCGCCAAAGCTCATGAAGCTCATGCGATTGAGCAGGGCAAAGGATACGCCACTGACAAATGCCGCCACAGCGTTTGAGTGCCTCAGCTTCAGCCTCATTTTCAGCATTAGCCATTGCATCAGCTGGAATAAAAGCGAATACCCATGGCTGGTCTACTCGTACTACGGATGAGGCAACCTACTTGGAAGAGGCCCATGTAGCTGACCAAGAATCGCGTTGTCTGCAGTCGCAGGCGCATCAGATTTCGCCGCATCAAGGCGTGCCCCAAGTCCAACGCTACACCAATGCCCAGATAAGTGCCAAGCTGCGTGAGCCGCTGCCTGAGGCGCTTGGCCACTGGCCATTTGGAGTGATCTTCCGGCCAGGGCGTTGGCTTGATGAACCAGAAGCCCGAATGCTGTCGCGCCTGCTGATAGTGCAGCACCGTCAGGGAGCTCAGCATGAAAACCAGCGTCTGGCCCCAACGCGAATGCACCAGACCAACGTCCAACTGTCGCAGCAGACTCTCCAAGGCCTGCAAGAATCACTCGTATGCTCAGGGGCTCCCTTTCAGACTCTCTAGCGACTCACCGCATGTGTAATGCCAGTCACAAAGTAGAGCAGAACCTGCGGTGGCAACCACCAGCTGAGCTGGGAGGCGAGCCAGCAGGACAGATACGGCGTATAGGCGAACACGAAGCGACCGTTGAGACGCCGGGCCAGGCACATAAAGTAAAATGTAAACGCATTGATGCACGAGGCAAAGCTCACGGACTGCACATAGTTCTTTACTATAGCCAGGACTGTTGCCTTGGATAGTTTGTTCCACTTCAGGAGCAATGGCAGCTGAAAGGAATAGCAAATTTCCAATATTTATTGTGGGGTATGTACTGGCACTAGCAGACCAGCAACAGGGGGGCGTAATATTTCGCACTGGACACATGATTGCGGTAGATATTCCAGAGCAGGGCATGGGTGCAGCTCTGTCCTGGACGGGGGTGCAGGACGCAGCAATGCATACGATTCAGGGGCCTCTCCAGCAGCTTGCTCGGCGCCACGGCCATATCGCAGCGATCGCGGTGACTTTACGGGACGGACTGTCATGGTGCACCGCAGTCATGCCAGGCCGAGCGGCCACTTGGATGGTTGCAGGTCAAAGGTTAATATGCAAAACATTGGAAAAGTTTATTTGAACGGGCAGCGAACACATAACAGAATGGTACTACTATGTATAATCGATTCAGCACAGGCGGACCGGGGCTAGTCGCTTTCTAATGTTTAATGCGCTGCGGGGAAAACAAAACTGTAGTTTGAGCAGCCGCCTAATCCATTCGACTTACTAGTTAGCTGTCGTACTGTCAATGATGACGCCGGAGAGTCCGCTCACCCTCTGGGACTGCAGCACGTAGTTGTGTATGAGGTATGCCAGAGCAACGGGGAATGCCACATCGCCATAGCCATACCCCTGACGCTCCTTGGAATCCTTTCTCGCTCCTTGGCGTCCCACCCACAATGTGCGCATGGCCTCTAGCAGGGCGTAACTTAAAATGGTTGGCTTCGGATAGAGCAGATAGCTGAGGCCTCCAAGAAAGCCAGCCAAGGGATGCCTAACCGAGTCCTTGGCCACTGGACTGTGTCGCAAATAGCAATGAACCGCCTGAAATTGTGCAACTCTTGATTATGGTGCATCGACATGTGTGTGTGTCCATTACCCTGTAGATGCCCACGTAGCAGCCCAGCCAGGCCGTTGACTGTAGACTAAGATGCCGCAGCTGCCACTCGCCTGCCTTCGTGCAGCTGATAATGGCCCTGAAGAGATCCAAAACGAGTCCAATCATCAGATAGTTCCGAATGCCACGCACAATATGGACAGAGCACTCATGCTCGGGGTGTGTGCATCCCTTGCCACGACCAGGAGGAGCATCCACAGGCGGTGTAGCATTGGGCGTTAGAAACCAAAATCCATTATGCCCACCGCGCCTCCGTTTGCCCTCCAGGATAACGGCGCTGCAGCTCATGAAGATAAGAGCCTGCAGTGGCAGGGAGAGCGTTACGGCTCGGGACAACGGATTGGAATGCAGGAGAAGACTCTCAATGAGCTGGATGGGCATGATAAAGTCATCGAATGAATTCTGTAACCATCCGTCTACTCACTGACTGAAATACGGCCGTGTGCTGGAGCTGCTTTACGCGTCTGGGGAAGAAAGCACAGGCGCTGCCCCCAATGGCAGCCGGAACGAAGAGCAATGTGTACAGGTGAAACTTTCCCAGCAGATTGCTGGCGAGCAATGGAACAGTCAGGCAGGTCAGGTTTGGGTTAACATACCTACCGTAGGCTGCACATGGAGATCGATATGAGGCTGGCATTCACGATGCCGCCAAATACCAGCTGGACGTAGTACCACAGCGCATCCAGCAGCAGGTTGTGGAGCGACAACCAGCCACCGCCCGAACCCCCGAACGGATGCCGTGTTTCCCCAAATGAAGCAGCACCACTGGCAGATAATACTTCGAGTTGGACCAGGCAAAGCGCCACAGATTCTCGAGTGCCGCCCGCCGGCAGCCACGCGGATGGAGCAGCTCTTGGCAGCTGCGCCGGCCAATGGTCTCCTCGAACGACTTGCTCAGCACAGCCATAGAAACACACGACTGACCGGCACAGAGAGTCGTTGCTGGACTGCCTAAAGAGTGCTAATTTATTTCCGAATACTCGTACATAATCAATAATCAATTGTTTGAATTGCTGAATTTTTTGTGTGGGGCCCGGCGATTAGTCAACCTCCTCGACGGTGGGTCCGCTGCCGTTGCCGGACTGCTTTTTGCCCTTCTGTCCGGCGCCGGCATGTAGCTTGGACATTATGGGACTGCACACGCTCTGGGAGTCCTTCAGATGGTGCTCGTACTCTTCCTTCTCGGCCAGCAAGTTCTTGTCCAGCCAGGCCGACTCGGCGGCGCACTTGTCACGCACCGTGGCGCGATCGGCATCGGAGAGGAGGCCAGAGGCCGCTTCCTCCACCGCCTGCTTGCATCCGTAGATGTATCCCTCGAGTGAGTTGCGGGCCTGCACCCGCTCGCGCTGACGATCGTCCTCGTCCTTGTACTTCTCGGCATCGGAGAGCATGCGATCGATCTCCGCCTTGGACAGACGTCCCTTGTCGTTGGTGATGGTGATCTTCTCCGACCTGCCGGTGCTGTGGTCCTTGGCGGCGACATTCAGAATGCCATCGGCGTTCAAGTCAAAGGTCACATCGATCTGGGGCACGCCACGTGGCGCGGGCGGTATGCCGGTCAGGTTGAAGGTGCCCAGGAGATTGTTGTCCTTGGTCATGGCTCGCTCGCCCTCAAACACCTGGATGGTCACGGCATTCTGGTTGTCGCTGTAGGTGGTGAAGGTCTGCTGCTGCTTGCAGGGAATTCGGGCATTGCGCTCCACCAGCTTGGTCATCACTCCGCCAGCCGTCTCAATGCCCAGCGAGAGGGGAGCCACGTCCACCAGCAGCAGATCCTGAATCTTGGAGCTGCCGACACCCGTGAGGATGGCAGCCTGCACTGCAGCGCCATAGGCCACAGCCTCGTCGGGATTGATGGACAGGTTCAGCTGCTTGCCGCCAAACAGGTCCTGCAGGAGGCGCTGTATCTTGGGAATACGTGTGGAGCCGCCCACCAGGACCACATCGTGGATGGCCTTCTTGTCCATCTTGGCATCGCTCAGGGCACGCTCCACTGGCTGCATGGTCGAGCGGAACAGATCCATGTTCAGCTCCTCGAAGCGGGCACGCGAAATCTTCGAATAGAAGTCAATGCCCTCGTGCAGGGCATCAATCTCCAGGGAGGCCTCCGTGCTGGAGGAAAGCGTCCGCTTGGCCCGCTCACAGGCAGTGCGCAGGCGGCGAAGGGCCCGCACATTGCCCTTGATGTCGGTCTTGTGCTTGCGCTTGAACTCCTCCATGAAGTGGTTCACCAGACGGTTGTCAAAGTCCTCGCCACCCAGATGGGTATCGCCGGCCGTGGCCTTGACCTCAAACAGCGACCCCTCGTCAATGGTTAGAATGGACACATCGAAGGTGCCGCCACCCAAGTCGAATATGAGAACGTTGCGTTCGCCCTTCAGGTTCTTGTCCAATCCATAGGCCAGAGCAGCCGCCGTCGGCTCGTTGATGATTCTGAGCACATTGAGACCAGCAATGGAGCCGGCATCTTTGGTTGCCTGCCGCTGGGAGTCGTTGAAGTACGCCGGCACTGTGATGACTGCATCCTTGACCTTGCCACCCAGATACAGTTCGGCAATCTCGCGCATCTTGGTCAGTACCATCGAGCTGATCTCCTCGGGGGCAAAGCGCTTGCGCTCGCCCTTAAACTCGATCTCAATTTTGGGCTTGCCCCCATCGTTGACGACCTTGAAGGGCCAGTGCTTGAGGTCCTCCTGGATCTTCTGGTCGTCAAACTTCCGTCCAATCAGACGCTTTGCATCGAACACCGTATTTCTGGGCGTTCATGGCAACCTGCGGATGGGTGTGGAAACGGGATTAGTCAGCGCATTCGCTATTTTTATATACGGCGGCAATATGTGGCGCCCAGCCACCACCCACCCACACATGTCGCTGCTGCGATGCTACTTTCATGCTTGACGTATACATATATACAATTCCAATTAAATCGCTCACATCATCATAGTCATCACAAGCAGCAGGCACTGACTGCAGCAGTCATCTACAATATCTGACCATATTGGCGCACGCTCATATTTGGACAATCATAATTGGATCCCCCCTTCCTAAATTTTGTGGTGGCCGGATGACCCTGACTCACCTGGTTCTTGGCCGCATCGCCAATCAGGCGCTCCGTGTCGTTGAATGCCACATAGGAGGGCGTCGTTCGGTTGCCCTGATCGTTGGCTATTATCTCCACCTTGCTATTCTGCCACACTCCCACGCAGGAGTAGGTGGTTCCCAAATCGATTCCGATGGCCGGTATCTTGGGCATTCTGGCACGGTCTATATACTCGTCTCGTGTGTATCAAAGATTCTACCGCACTTGCTGCTGCCTCCGCTGCTGTTGACCAACTAAAGCCGTGCGTTTGTTGCGTCGATTTTTATGGTGCAGCCTCTCTGCGCTTCGCGTCGTTCGTCTGCCACAAACGTTTTAGCAAATTCTACAAAACGAGCCGAATTTTGATTTTGTATTTTTTTCACACGGTGATTTCAGAATTTGTGTGTTGTTTCGATTTTATTTTTTTTGGAGATTCTGACGTTTGTTCTAGACGTGTGTGTTGTTTGCCTCTGCTCTGCTCTCATTGGCGATGACGTTTAGCTTAAAGCTGGCTGCGATTTGCACAATTTTGATCGATGATGTCTCGATTTGGTTGTGTTAAAATGTATGTATATAAATAAAAAGAATGTAGAGAAATATGCTCCACTTTATTTGCATCTTTCATCGTTACCAAAAAGTTTCCCAGTTAAAGAAAATTCTTCATTCATATTTGTTCTGTAAATATTGTATTTGAATTTTTAATTTATAATATTCATAACTATTTCATAAGAAATAATGCCACAACAGTTTTCTAAAGACAAACAAGAATGGATATATTTAATTCCCACTAAAAATGTACGTATATTTTTTCTGAAATTTTATAAACATTTATTTTAAATGTTGCTCTCATTTAAGAATTTAATCAGAATATGGCCGGACACCTGTTCTCAACGTTTTCCCTTCTTTTTCTTCTTTTGGCCATCGGGCCAGGCGAAGCCTCGCGATTTCAGAACATCCTACCATAAAACATTCATCTGATGAGTGGGTAAATCGAATCAGAATCTGAACCGTAGCTCACCTGAACATTATGGCACACGTAGTACGCGTTCTCCATGGCAGCATCGTTGAAGATATCGCAGCCGATGGATTTGCCCACGCCTCCTTTTTTCTTACCACCGCCGCCTCCATCCTTCTTCTTCTTTTCATCGCCCTCACCACTGCCAGCATTGCTGGATGTGGAATCCTTGCTATTCCGCTTCTTCTTACTCTTGCCGACCATTCTCAATTTAAATCAAATAAAATAAAATGCAAAATATTTAAGAATTGATTATTGATTTAATAAAGAATTTCCTGCAATTTCAATGCCTAGCAACTGTAACCAGTTGAACCCGAGTAGAAAAGTAAAAAATATAAAAATAATAACAGAATGAGGTAAACTAATTCTGATTGGCGAACTCGTTGTAGTAATTTGGCCACACAATGGATGCTATCCAGTCAATATAGGACGAAACACGAGTGTAAACACCTGCAGGAAAAAATGTTTATAAGTTATACAGAAAATTTCACAATAAATTACCTGGAAACTCGCTGCGGCAGTAGGTGCCATATGAAGTGATGCCAACCAAATAGTAACGGTAATGCCTACCGCTCCGGTGACGACGCCGACGACGACGCTCTAGGTTCAACTGCAATGGACCACCAGAATCCCCCTGCAAAACATAGATCGATTAATTAGTCGTTACATAAAAGAACAAGTCCAGCCACCACTCCACCTGACAGGTATCGCGATTCTTCTCGTAGTCATGGGCACATATCTGGCTACTCAGTAATCCTTGTGGCGCACTCTCGTCCGCTGGCAGAGTGCTGTTACACTTTTCTAGCGGCACCACCGTTAGATCAAGTTCCGTTAAGATGTTGGTTTGAGCCTGCGCAAATCCTGTCGAGCCATAGCCCATCGAGTGTAGTTTGTCGTAGGGGATCTCGTGTCTCGCCCACAGACGTGCGGGCTTCACAAACCAAGTGTATTCAACAGGTCGGTTCAACTGTATCAGCCCTATGTCATGGTAGTAGTATGTAGTGTTGTACAGCGGATGAAGGTAAATCTGTGCCACGCGACGTCTCTGCGGTGCCACATCGTTTTCCCATTCCTTGAGTTTGATGTCTCCTATTTTAACCACATCCGGAGCGGTGCTAGGCCCAACCAAATAAGAAAGAAAATATTTTAATTACGTGACATTATTATATAAAGAACAGTTTTCATTTGTTTGGAATATGTCTTGAAAATGAATATATGTATTCATATTTATTTATAATATATTTCCCAAAAATTTAATGTGTTTAATACTTAGATTAAATGTTAAAAAGATTTAATTTAAATGTTTCTATTTAAATCAATTAAATTAACTAAGTTAAACAATAACTAATAAGCTCTTCTTGTTCTGTGCGATAATAGCGCATCAAAGCAAACGCAATACATACATATGTACATACCTACATATGTACATACATTTGTACATACAACATATGTTCTCAGAGAAAAGAAATGGAAAGCTTACCCGTGAGTGGTTAAGCAGTGAGCGGCCGTGAGCACAAAATACTCACTGATCAAACTGCCGCCGCATTTGTAGTCAATTTCGCGGTTCTCATTGCGGAATCCGAGCGCGGCCTGCATGCAAAAGAGAGAGATACAGAAATGGGCAGAGAGCCGGGAGAGGCAGTTTTAGCGAGAGTATTTGAGCGTGGCATAATAACTGTTATCAAATCGTAGGACATCGATTATAGCAATAGGTGCGACGCGCGAGACTGTTTTAGTTGTCTCTTTCTCTTTGCTTTGCACGGTGGACGGACGGTGGTACAGTGGCGTATGATATGTTGTTGTTGTGTGGCGTTTACCAGAGTCGAGTCCGGTTTTGTGTGATTTTTGTTTGGGATAAACTGATTGCTCGTACGATGTGTATTGCCTCTCTGTGTACTGACCATGTGTGGGTACTGGCCGGGTGCGACTATTGACCTGCCGTTGAAGTCATCCTGCAAGTCCTCCGTTTCGGCCGTCTTGTTGTAGTTTTGGCCATCCATTTTCTGTTCCATGTCCAGGAAGATGTTGTGAAAGTTTCGATGGTGATCTGGGGGAGGTCGACGGGGCGCGTACCAATCTCTGTAGCCACCACCACCACCGCGCGGAGGCTGGCGTGGAGGTGGCCGTGGCCCTTCAGGACATCCAGGCGGTGGGCCGGGTGGTGGAGGTCCTGGCGGTGGCGGACCAGGTGGCGGTGCGCCACAGGGCGGTGGTGGCGGCGGAGGCGGTCTATAATATGCGTTAAAGTAACCCGACGGCCATTGATTGTTGTAACCGTAGTCCCACCTGTTTTGCTCGAACTGTGCCTGTGCACCGCCGCCGTTGTCCCAGTACTGCCCATTGACACTCGCTCCGCAGAAAACCAAACAAATCAGGCAGCAGAGCCACCTAGATCGCGGCATCTCTATAGCATGTCTCACCCGCTTGACCGGCCGAACTCAACTGTTGCGAGCAGATATGAGCGCCGGGGTCTTCCACGAAGACACAGTTCAGGCAAAACGTTTTATTGATATTCAGTTGAATTTATAATTGAGTGCCCGCATTAATTAATAATATAACAAAAAAAATACATCAAACAGAAATCCACACACACAACACAGTCACACAAATAAGGGTTCGTTTTGTCACAGTGGTGGCCAGAATATGATGCCCAAGACATCCCCAAAGCAACTCCTTGCTTAACATCGTATCCTATCCGGGCACAGGCTAGTGGAATATGGAATGTCTTCACTTGACAGCAGAGTAGCCCAAATGCCAGTAGAATGATGGTGCTCTGGCCTCCAAGCATTCATCTCCAGCTGTCCTTCCTGCTGCTCCTCTGCCAGTTGTGGACCCCGAAAGGTACACGTGGAGATGCGCAGGATAAACTCTGAAATATTTCTCACCTCGTGTCGTTCTTTCAGCTTTAGATGCCATTGAGATAATGAACTACCAGACCACCAAGTACACTCGACTCGACGATCCTTGGACGCAGCAGGAGGGAGTGGGAGTGCCGGCAGCTGTGTCGGGCGAGGATGCGGGCAGCGAAAGGCAGGAGAGCTACTTAAAATTCGACGACGACGCTGAGGTGATGCCGCCCGCCTCCCAAGTGCTGCACGAAGGCGCCTTCTGTCGGCGCAGCTTTGACGGGCGCAGCGGCTACTGCATCCTGGCGTATCAGTGCCTCCATGTGATACGGGAGTACCGTGTGCACGGCACACGCATCGACATTTGCACCCATCGGAGCAACGTTCCGGTTATTTGCTGTCCCCTGGCCGACAAGCACATCCTGGCGCAGCGCATCAGTGCAACAAGTGAGTGGACGCAGCCCCTCAACCCGCACACTGCAGTTCTATTAGCAGCGATCTCCCCCAGAATGCCAGGAGTACAACTCGGCCACCAGGCGCCTGCAGCTGGCTGATGCTGGCAGGACCTTCTCCGGGAAACAGTGCGTGCCCAGCGTGCCACTGATTGTGGGTGGCACACCCACGCGCCACGGTCTCTTTCCGCACATGGCCGCCCTGGGTTGGACGCAGGGCAGCGGCGACATCAAATGGGGCTGCGGCGGCACCCTGGTCAGCGAGCTGTACGTTCTGACGGCCGCCCACTGTGCCACCTCGGGTAGGTAAGTGGCGCATTCCGATTGAATCACAATTACAGCGAATATCTATCTCCCCTTCACAGCAAGCCGCCGGACATGGTGCGCCTGGGCGCTCAGCAGCTGAATGTGACCAGTGCGGCGCAGCAGGACATCAAGATCCTGATCATCATATTGCATCCCAAGTATCGATCCTCCTCCTACTACCACGACATTGCCCTGCTAAAGCTGACCAAGCGGGCCCAGCTGTCAGATCTGGTGCGTCCCGCGTGCCTGTGGCAAGTGCCGGAACTGCAGATCAAAAGCGTCGTGGCCACTGGCTGGGGCCGCACCGAGTTCCTGGGCGCCAAGTCGAATGTCCTGCGACAGGTGAACCTGGATCTGATACCGCAGCTGCGTTGCAAGCAGATGTACCGCAAGGAGCGACGGCTGCCACGCGGCATCATCGATGCCCAGTTCTGCGCCGGCTATCTGCCAGGTGGCAGGGACACGTGCCAGGGTGACTCCGGCGGACCCCTACACGCTGTTCTACCGGAATACAATTGCGTGGCCTTTGTGGTGGGCATCACGTCCTTTGGCAAGTTCTGCGCGGCACCCAATGCGCCGGGCGTCTACACTAGAATATACAGCTACCTCGACTGGATAGAGAAGATTGCGTTCAAGCAGCGCTGACCAGACATAGTACATATAAGTAACAGATTCTCGAGATTTTGGCAACTGAAATGTGAAAATCTGAAATATTTCAGCCATAAATGTTGCCTTTATTGATTATTTAATTACATTAAGTCTACCTGAGATCCCATCAATATAGTTTAAGATATTTAATGATAATAATAATAATTGAAAACCATATAATTACATATGTAGATATAGGTTCACTCAAGACCAAACAAGTTGCTCTATCCAGTGTAGATAGTGGACAATTCGCACATAAATGCCTGGCTCTCCGGTGGCACAGGCGCCCCCAAAGGAGGTGAGTCCCACCACGTAGGTGACTCGCTGGTGACGGTGTCCCATGTGCTGGTGGAGCAGAAGTGGACCGCCTGAATCGCCCTGTAGATTAAATTTAATAAATTAAATTTAACTACCAAATGGAGAGCTCCAAACCAACCTGGCAAGTGTCCATGCGGCCAGAGGAATCACCGGCGCACAGCTGTCCGGGACCCAGGCCATTGCTCAGCTTGTCCGAGTGTTGGAAATACTGCTGGCATCGTGGATTATCCAGGGGATACAGGAGCACCTGCAGCAGCTCATTGGAGTGCGGTCCAGCTGTCGAATTTTATATATTTTTTGTACTCTTTTCCAAGTTTGAAATGCCAAGAAGGACAACTTACCAAACTTTTTCTGTCCGTAGCCCAGGGCTGTCAGGGGCCGTTCTGGTATGGATTCCTGGGTCCACAGACAGGCGGTAACCGGGTGGTGAACACTCCTCGCCAGCTCGATGACAGCCAGATCGTTGCTGAGGGTCTCCTCATCGTAGCGTGGATGCCGTGTGATATGCTTGATATCAATCTGTTGGCCGCGGGTGTCGTTCAAGTCAACGCCACCAATCAACGCCACTGCCGGGGATTCCCTGTTCGTTCAATAGACTAATTAGCATTTCAGATGCTGCGTCGCTACAGCTGCTGCTGCTCACCCGCCAACGTTTGCACAGTGGCCGGCGGTTAGGGCGAATCTGCGCGAAATCAATACACAGCCACAGTGGAAAACATATCGGGACAGACCCCAGGTGTGAAAATTGCCATTTCCGCGTCGAGTAGAACGCCAGCCGAGGGCACACTGAAGAAATAAATTAATTTAATTTAATTCTATAGAAATAAATTCCCTTGGTGAATACCATATAGGGATGCTCGTGTTCCTGGGTAGGTCTGCCGCCCACTACTTGATTTTCGCTGCGATTAAGGCGTGTGATGGTTGGCTCCAACTCCGCCACTTCCTCAGGCTCACGATCTGCCGAAGTGTCGCGACGTCGTCGACGTCTGTGTCTGCCCCTCTGTTGGGCTTTCGTGCAAGCTGTCGGAAAGTATGGTTAAATCTTTGTTGGGACACATTCCACTGACACACCGGCACACACCTTGTTCACTCTTCGATTGGAGTGTTTCACCCAACACGTATCCGCCGTGGGGACAGCACACAAGCTGTTCGTGGCCAGACAATGGACAGAAGAGCGGAGTCACTTGATGGCTAGATCGCACCGCACTGATGCAGTCTCTATAGCTCACACAACGTCCCACTAGGGGACGATCGTGAGCATAGCAGTTCCCGTACATGTCGAAGGAAACATAGGATGTGGGTACACCACTCCACGTTGTATGTCCCTGTTGGCCGTATCCGTATCCGGGTCCATGTCCATGTCCAGAATGCCTGCCGTGTGCCGATACAATAGTTAGTTGCAAAGTCGAAACAAACGTGAGAAACGTAAGGTAATATTTGGATTTCATAGCTGCTACTGGTCCACGCGCTCCGCCGTCCAGCTACCGAATGAGCGATACGCGGGAAGAAGTGAGCTTTAGTAATAACCCGTCTTTCATTCAGCCCGTCTTACTCTCGCCAGTGGGGAAATACATATCAGAGAGTGTCTACTTATAGTACACTATCAAGAAGTTTATAATATCAATCAGCCGCGGTAACGTAAGACAATCCTTGTTCAAAGCGAACGGATAAAAATCGCTGGAAGAATACCTCAAAGGTGAAAAAGGTATTTGAATGGGCATGTAGGGTGATGCATTCGAAGAATTTTCGTTGTTGATTTGTATTCATTATCAAATTATTCAAATCAAAAGGTCAAACTATGTATAGGTACATTCAATTAAATTGAATGATTCATAGATTATCACCAATTAACCATCATTCAACCCTTTAAAGTCTTTTTTATTATATAGTATTGGATGTATTTGAATCACTTTACTCATTGTTTGTTGCGCTCGGTCTCAGCCAAGACCCTTGGCAAGCCAAGAGTCCCTTTGACTTTTTTTATATACGAGCTCCAAGTTTAAGGTTAACGCACAGCAGGAAACGTTTCCGACCCCATAAAGTACTATATATATATATTTTGGATCAGCATCAAGCATTTGTCTGTCCCTCCATCCGACTTGATGAGCGCTTAGATCTCAGAGACTATTAGAGCTAGAGCATTTGCATTTCCAAATTTCAAATAGCAGAATCGGTAGATATAAGATATACATATGTAGTATACTCCTTTGATTATCATACTCACACCCTGAAAATATTTAAAAGGCAACAAGAAGAAACTCCTTGGCTTTTCTTTGCATGGGGGTAATAATTAACGCAAACATTTATTCGATTGAACTATGTACAAAGTCACATGGAGTAAAATCCGAAATGTCGGAAGCATCCTTAGGGCACAATATTCCAGGGAGTAAAGCTGCCTGCCTCGGGTATCTCCAGCTAAAATAATAATTTGCATGCATTATTTTTACAGGGTTTTCTTGGGAATGTTGTGGGTATAACCTACCAGATTAGTAAATCTATCCTGGCATGCCATGCGTATGCGTGCGGAGGTTGAAGGCGCCTCCAGCGGGAAGTCCCCAGTCAGACCGTGCTCTTGGCGAGCAGCTGCAATGGCCTCCTTGATGGCAAAGAACGCGGATGAACCAATGAAGAGCGGAGGTTCGCCTACAGCCTGCAAGTAACCCAGAAGGCAATTAATCATGCGATTTTGAATGCCATGGAGGAGGAGCATGTAAGACCTACCTTTGAGGAGTAGACAGCGCGTGGATTGGGGGCACCTGTCAGCAGGCTGACATTGAACTCGCCGGGAATGTCTGCAAAGCCGGGCAGCTTGTACATGCCAGGACCACGGGAATAGAGCATGCCCTGGGGAGAGTACATGAGCTCCTCGAGCGTGAAGAGGCCGTAGCCCTGCATAAAGGCGCCCTCGATCTGGCCAATGTCAATGGCCGGATTGATGCTCGATCCAATGTCCATGACAATGTCCGTGCTGAGCACCTGATGATCGCCAGTCAGGCAGTCGATCTCCACAACGCTAATGCCCACGCCGTTGGTGTAGTAGCTGTAGGTGCGAGCATTGGGATTCGTCTCCGGATGGTAGCCAATGCCGGGCATCGCATAGAAGCCAGTGGCCGAGAGGCTGACCCGATCGAAGTACGCCTTGTTGATCCACTCCTGCCAGCTGCCCTGCGGCAGGGCCTCTTTAATGGGCGCCAGACGCTTGTTCAGCTTCTCGCAAGCGTCCAGCACGGCCATGCCATTGAGATCGGAGCCGACACTGGCCGCCGTGGGCGAGGTGTTCGGCACCTTGTCCGTGGCCGTCTCCGAAATGTGAATCAGCTCAATGGGTATGCCCAGCGCCCGGGCTGCACACTGAATCATTTTGGTGTTCAGGCCCTGGCCAATCTCGACGCCGCCATGCGACAGCAGCACCGAGCCATCGCCATAGACGTTGATCAGGGCACCAGCCTGGTTCAGATGCATCACCCCGAAGGCAATGCCGTACTTGGTCGGAATCACGGCCATGCCGCGCTTGCGCCAGCGATTCTCCCGGTTGAACTTTGCGATCTCTGCCCGCTTCTCGTGGTAGTGCGACTGCGCGAGGCAATCATCCAGGCAGCGCTCGATGGGGAAGTGCTCCAGCTGCTGGTTGTAGTGGGTGACGTCGCCCGTCTTGTAGAAGTTCAGACGCATCACATCCAGCACATCGCGACCCACGATTCGGGCCACGTCCCGGATGATGTGCTCGCCGGCAAACATGCCCTGTGGTCCGCCAAATCCTCTGAAGGCCGTGTTCGATGGTAGATTCGTCTTGCACACCCAGCCCCCGACACGCACATTGGGAATGCGGTAGCAGTTCTCGAAATGGTACATGGCACGCTCCAAGACCGAAAAGGACAGATCCATGGACCAGCCGGCATTGTTGTAGCACTCAATGTCGCAGCCTGTGATGAGGCCCTCGCTGGTGAAGGCCACCTTGTACTTGAAGAGGAACGGATGGCGGGTGCCGGTGATCAGCATATCCTCGTCGCGGTCCAGCATGCAGCGCACGGGGCGACGCAGCCGATAGGCAGCCAAGGCCACGGGCAGAGCCACGGATATGCCACGCGACTCCTTGCCACCAAAACCACCGCCCAGACGTTTGGCCCGGCACACCACCCGGTGGGCTGGCAGCGTGGTCACGTGGGCCACCAGCTTCTGCACCTCCGACGGATGCTGGGTGGAGCAGAAGAGTTCCAGCTCGTCGCTGTCGCGGGGCACAGCCACAGCGGCGTGGGTCTCCAGATAGAAGTGCTCCTGGCCACCCATGCGACAGGTTCCCTCGTACGAGTGCTCCGCCTTCGCGAAGGCCTCCTCCACATTTCCCTTGTTCACGAAGCGCGGATAGTCGGGAAAGTAGGAACCGTGCTCAATGGCCTGCTCGATGGTGACAATCACCGGAGCAAGTTCCTCGTACTCCACACGCACGAGACGCGCCGCCCGCTGTGCCAGCGCCTTGTTGTCGGCCGCCACGGCGCCCACGATCTGGCCGTAGCAATGCACCTCGCCAGCGGCGAATACGTGTTCGTCATGGAACACCGGCCCGACCTCGTTCTCGTGCTCCGTCAGATCTTTGTGGCTAAAGAACGCATGCACTCCCTCCAGGGCAAGTGCCTTGCTGGCATCCAACTGGGTGATCTTGGCCCGCGGCTTTGTGCTCAGCACGAGTCCCAGATAAAGCTCGCCATCCATGCGGGGAATGTCGTCCGTGTATATGGCCTCGCCTGTGGCCTGCTTCAGGGCAGCGGCATGCACCTCCGGCCTGCCGATAGGATCGCAGACGGGCTGCTCGCTGCAGACGCGCTCAAAGAGCTGGGCACTACGCAGCGTGGGTGTGTGGAAGAGCTCGGCCCCGCTGCGCTCCTCCGGCGGAATGGCGTCGCCGGCAATGATGCCAGCCTCGCTCAGCCTGCGGCTGATGGAGAGATAGGCCTTGAAGATGAGGCTGACCACGAGAGCGCGACGATAGGCAATCATGCCGCCCGGTGCGGACGCTGCCAATGGAAGCTCTCCGCACAGGCTCTCCGCCACGCGCTCCACCAGCTTATGATCCAAGGGTTGCCTGACCATCAATTGGGAGGTGCGTGGCGCCAGCACCGTTGTGGGTGCCATGCCTCCGAATGCCATGGAAATCTCCGCTACGATGTTCGACTTGGGCTCAAAGCGGACATTGACCGCAGCATTGACAATGGCTATGTCGTCGTCGCGACGACGAGCCTGCTTGAAAGCCACAATATGCTGATCCGAGGTGGTCTTCTGGAAGTGGATGCCCAGCAGCACCTCGTGGGGTTCGATGACGTTGCGCCGGTATCCGGTGAAGAAGCCCGTGCCCATGTGGACAGTTCGCTGGCTTATTTTGCCGTCCACGAGGCTGGCTACCTCCAAGCGAACGCCGGCGGCTGTCAGCACGGGGTTCATGTCCGAGATGGGGCTGCCCGTCATGATGTTGCCGCCCAGACAGGCCACGTTGCGGATCTGCTTGCCGGCAAAGTAGTGCAGCATGTCCACGGCACATTGAAAGAGGCGGGTCTGCGCCTCCGGCAGCTCCTCGATGCGCTGCCGGAGAAGCGCGTCGATCTCCATCAGGCTGACGACAGCTCCAAAGTAAATGCTCTCCTTCGACTCGCGTACCTCCAGCAGTTCCGGCACCAGCGTGGGATTGATCAGGTGGGGGTAGAGAAAGTGCTTGAACTTGACCTCCACGCCGACCTCCGTGTTGCCCACCACCAACTTGGCCGTCGGATGGGCAGACTTCAGCTGGAGGAGCTCCTGCAGGCTGGTCGGACGGTACCAGGTGACCCGTTCAGAGCTGAAGATCAGACTCTCGCTGTCATAGGCGGGGCTCAGCTGCAGTTCGGGTGGGAAAATGGGCTCCTGGCTGGCGTCGAGGGGCTGGAACTTGCTGCGCTCAAACAGGGTGTCATCCGTCACGGATGCCGGATCGTCGCCGCCACCACATCCCTTGCCGTTTACTCTGCAGCACTTGTCGCCCATGCCGCAGGCAAACTCCTTGGTGAAGGTCTTGTAGCCCTCGAGGATGGGCCGGTAGCCGGTGCAGCGGCAAAGATTGCCCTGGAACGCCACCTCCAGGTCCCGCATCGATGGTTGTTCGGCATTTCGCAGCAGAGCGTACATGGACATCACTATGCCCGGCGTGCAGAAGCCACACTGCGATCCGTGGGCCTTGGCCAGACGCTCCTGGACCGGGTGCAGTTGAGTCCTGGTGCTGCCGATACCCTCCACCGTGGTCACGGCACATCCGTGCATTGCACAGACGGGCGTCAGACAGGCATTGACTGCCAGATGCCTGATTCTATTCTGGCCACGATCCATTCGGGATATCATCACCGTGCAGGCGCCACAGCCACCCTCGGCACATCCCAGTTTCGTGCCACACAGACGCAGCTTATCCCGCAGATATGTGAGCAGCGTGCATTCTGGATCGGGATTTGTGTCCGTTACCTGCAAATTAAATAGAATGACAACAAAAGAAAGTTTGAAGTACACTTGAAACTGGTCTCTAATATTTTTCGAGCACCTTAAATAGGTGCAAAAACGGAGAACGGGTTTTATAGATGCAGCACATTATGAATAGTCTTTATATTATCAGTTGGAACCAAAAAATAAATACAAAACAGATTGTGGCACAATTGTCGCTATAATCAAACAAAATACAAAATGAATATAAATATAAAAAATATATTCTATATATAGAAATAGTGCTATAAATACTAATGATGATCCATATTGTCTTTGTTTATTTGTTGTCTTTGGTCCAACCCACAGACAATTATGTTCAGCGAAAAGCCAATGCCCTAAGATGTTAAGATTGAATTCCATTAAATTAAATTAAATTCTCATTGAAGAATGTTTGATCTTCAAAGGAAAACAAATAAAAAAACATTTATTATCTTCAGGACAACAGCGACGGAAAGATCAGAGTAGTTAGATAGAAACTAATGCATGTTCGGGCGGGACGGGAAAGTAAAACTAAAATACTACCTGAACAGAAAGAAGCAAAAGCTTCTGGATCCTTGGAAACGAAGCTAAGAATCGCAACTGATATAAACAAACTTGAATATCCTTTTGCTCATGACGAAAGACAGACAAACGGAGACATTCTAGAGACATGCTATTACTGGCAAAATAGTAAATAAAATCCCAATTCTTCTTCATTCGTTAGACTCTTTTCTTCACTTGTGTAATCTGTTTAATTGCCTTGGGCCAATAAAGTTTGTTGTGTGAACGTATCTATCTACTCGTATCACTATCTAAAAGAAAAAGTCTACGAGCTCCCACCTGGCTTATTGCGATTCTAGTCGGTGGGTAAAGGCAGTTGACACAGGCACATGCCTTTGAGAATTTTAATTACTCTTCGCTAACACCGGTTGCCTCATTGGCCAAGACTTTATTTGACTAACACTCCATCATGATGCTAATTTCGCACACGCTGGCAGCACAGTGTAAACATTGTAAATCCAGATAGTATTACTGGATTAAGAGTGCCAGTGCCTCATGGCAAGTATATAGTTAGTTGGTGGCCCATAAAGTTACATATACTCGATGCTGCGTCACGTCATTCCATTGACAGACCCCCTGTTGTTTCTGTTGCTTTTATTGGCGCTGATAAGGTGGCGATGGGGCCACAAGCAAACAACGAACCTTTCTAAAGGGGGGTCAATTGTTATCAGCACCACAAAGGCAATAATTCTCCGACTTTGACTTCGACATCCAATTCAATTGGGAAACACAACGAGCAGTTGAAACAATTATCGTAATAAATCGTTCAAATGCCCGATATGGGTGGGTGCACCAATCGATTTAAATGGAGTTGCTGTTTTGACCATTTAAGACACGCAACGATACTAGGGTGTATCTGTGTATCTTTTAGCCCCATCCATACCTTCTTTCCATTCACAAAAAACACCAGCACCGAAGTTGCTTGCTGGCCGGACATCGTGCAGTATGTAGGTAGGTAGGCAGTATCTCTCAGTACCAATGGCTATATATATATATGCAAGTGTTGTGTTTGCATGCAATTACAAATGCAAAATAAGAGTAAAACAAGTTTTCAAAATTTCCAACGAGAAATTCATGCGCCCGCCGCCGAAAACAAACACAACCGTCTCGCGCTGCCAACGAAAACGTTATGAGAATAATTGAACCCGAACTAAACTGACGACGATACGGGCGCAGGCACTTGGAGATTACGGGCCGCATCGAGAGATACCCCATCGTACTGAAGGATCGCCTATGTGCATGTGTGTAAAAATAAATCAACGAAGATCGTCTGTGCGGGCACAGCATTCCGAAATGATTCGGCGTTGATCGGTGTCAGGTAGAATCCCAAATAATCGACTAGACTATCTGTCAAAACAGAGCAGCCATTGACCCGCTTTCCGTGTTCTGTAGACAGTTAGTTGTGTCAGTTTTAAATGGCTGCTCGTACACACATACATACATACATGTATGTAGTTCTTCACTTAGCAACGACTTAAAGAGGAGCACATGCATATGTATGTATGTATAAAAAGGAAAATTACATCACAATCGCAATGAACTGGTAATTTTGAGAGCCGATTGTGATGTATTTTTCCTTTTTATATGTACATATGTATGTATGTGCTCCTCTTTAAGTCGTTGTTAAGTGAAGAACTGCATATGAATGTACATATGATAGATACGTACTACATATGAAAGAGTTTACATCTAATTGATAGTAATGTTCGAAACCTTTAATTAAAAGTAAATTGAATTTTCATTTAGCAATAAATATAATCCATTTATGCCCCTCGATGCTATCAAATATAAAACATATCTTTCATATTTAACAAAGTATTGTGCACAGGGAAATAAATCTCTTATTTGTTCTACTTTGAAGGTAAGATTTCACTTAAAAATAAATATGTATTTTTAATTGGTTAATGTAAGGCCGTTTTTAGTAAAAAACGAATTTAAAACAAGGAAAGTTGCACATACACATAAGGAGAGTAAAATATTTACAATATTTGTAATACTAATACTACGCAGACTTCAGGTCTAGATCTTTCTCGACATCTGTTCCTTCGTACAATGCCTGGCGGCGCATTGCCTCACGTAACTGCTGCGTCTCGAACCGGCGGGCAGACCATTGATACCTGCAAAACAAACATCAACTGATAAGCGGGGTTCAGCGGGTCAAGGGCAAATCTACGAACCTGCAGCCCAACCAGTACACAATGGTGCCGCAGAAGAAGGATCCGAAGCCCACGTGTGTGGAGAGATGTGTACGGGAGGTGCCCAAAAATGTCAGCACACCGATGCCAATTCCGCCGCTGATTCCGTACAGAAAACTGTTACGAAAGCATGGTATCTGGGCAACATCGCGTCCGAAGATAACGAAGCTCTAGAATGATTCAATTGATTAGTTAATACTTTTACTAGACTGTTGTCACTGCGTTTTCTGCACTGCTTACCTTGCTGGAGTCCTCGGGTTCCTCGGCCATGCTTTAATTTTAATTTAAATCGTAAATACCAAAACAAAACAATTCTAGCGGCGGGAACAACAGCTGTTGCCAGTGCTGCTCTACCAACAAAGAATATTTAAAACACGGACCTACGACGCATGCGATGCTTATCGTAGTATGACCAACTTTTCGCTCTGCCATCTCTAGTTGCAAAGCCAGCGGAACAGTTGTTGCGGGGGAGCTCCAAGGGGCCAGTAAGGCCGTAATCTCATTCCAGGTTGCAGGAAATTAATCTCAAGCGATTTTCCAACATAAAGGGGTCGCATTTGGAAATATCAGAATCATATTTTCAAAAGAAAAACAACGAATAAGTCTTGGTTATCGCACAAAAATATCACCCACAACAATATGATCAACAAAATAAATATCGATACACTGATATAACCATCATACATTGAACAACACTGCAAGCATTAATTCGGTTTTCTCAGCTCGTCACAAATTTAACTCTTTAGTTTTTTGGGTTTTATTACGATTGCACTCACTGAAATATATAAAAGCAATTAATATAAGCACGCGCCCCAAGCCCAGCAACAAATCTGTGTCAATTATTGGTCCGTTGATGCCAAAAGAACTTCCAGCAGTGCAACACAACCCCACGCCACATCAGAAAACAACACTTTTAGGGTAAGTAGTAGGCTGTAGCAACGCTGCTCAGCTCGGATTTCGACACCAAATCCGCCCAGTCCCAGGGCAAACGGATGCCTTCATATCAATAGACTTGGACTTTTCAATCGTAACAGAAAACAGTTTTACTCTGCCCTGGACACGTAGACAAAACACGGCAATCAATTTTCAGTTGAAGAGTTCTCGGCATTATCTGTATCTCTGATAATCTCTCTACCTAACTGTTGCAGTGCCCCTCCGACGTTATTTATCACAAGACGTCCAGGCCAACACCAGTCATCGAACACACAGAACGGCACGGCACGCAGGCTGAAAACAGAAACAGAAATTGATGCCAAGCCAAGCAAAGGCCTAGCACATATATATTTATATATATATAAAGACACATACGTGGACGCTGTGTCTCTGACTAATGAAACCGAATTTCGACTCGTAACCGACTCTTCCAAACAACTGTACACACAAAATACGCGCACGCTGAAAGTACGGCATACGGCACGGCACATGCACGATGGATGTATCAAGCTCTACATCGTTTGAGTCCTCCAGTGTGACGATGGATAACAACAGCAGCACTTATACAGGCGAGACCACACTGTACGACAGCGCGCTGGAAAACCTATCTGCCACGGCTTACAAGTCCTGTAATGGTAAGTCAGGTTTCAGGGTAATAGAATGGTCAGGGTCAGGCAGCCCTTTTAGTAGTTGTTAAACAATCCTTAACAGATGTGACTGAGACGTCGAATATGGGATCACGTTGCCAGCTAACCGAGGCTCAGATGAAAAGGATCTGCCATGACAATCATGGACATGTGTGTCGCTCGCGAAGCGTTTCAAAAGCCGAGAAGCACGATCTCTGCATACGCTGGCTGAATGCATCGTACAATTGCTTCGATCCCATGAAGCTCAAGTGCAATGCGGAGGTGTCACCACGGAAAGCAGGCACAGCAACGCATCATTCAGGGGTTCCCGAGAAGCATCATAAGCTGTTCATCCATAGCTTACCAATGCCGGAGAAGGAATCACACCAGAAAACAGACGCAACATATTCGTACCACATGGCTTCGGATGCGCATCATAGGCAAGACATGAAGCAGCCACAATTCGATCGGTGGCACGGGCATATGGAAGCTTCGTTTATAGAGCCCTCTAAGCTAAAGACAGGCCAGAAGTCAGACGCAACAACTCCTTTCGTAATGGTCTCACAGAAGCTTCACAAGCCAGTCATGAAGCAGCTACAAATCGAACGTCAGACCACGCACGGGCATATGGAAGCTTCGTTTGTAAAGCCCTCTAAGCTAAAGACAGGCCAGAAGGCAGACGCAACAACTCCTTTCCTCATGGTCTCACAGAAGCTTCACAAGCCAGATATAAAGCAGCTACAAATCGAACGTCAGACCACGCACGGGCATATGGAAGCTTCGTTTATAGAGCCCTCTAAGGTGCAGTCAGGGAGGAAAAGTCCTTGCTGCAAGACTACGGATCATCAACAAAAGCACGCACATCTCCAAGACCCCATAGCATTGAAGGCACATCATAAGCTAAAGCTGCAGCACACAGAACTCTCACGTCAGATAGACACCGCCAAGCTAAGGCTATCTGTACTCCAAATAGAAACGCATCATGCGGAGAATACGCTAGTAAAGGCAATCCAGGAAATAGAACTCAAGGGCCCATTCACTGACGAAACTAAAAATAATCTTTATGCTGCAGCGCGCAGGGCTCTCAAAGCCCAAACTGTAGAAACCTTTCCAAATTGGTTGCTAACCGAATTATTCAAGAACGTCGTAGACGATGAGCGGCTATTGAATCAGTTCTCAAATTTAGACCTCAAGCTGGGAGACATTGTGCAAGCGCATTGCGTGGAAAATTACGAACTGAAGAAGGAGTCGCAGACAAAGACAATCCAGCGAAAGCTTGAAGCTCTGAAGCAGATGCTGGTCAAAAGGTGCCAGAAGCAGGTCCATAGAGAGGAGAAGAGCTATCAGAAGCGTGCTGCATCATTGAAGAACAAGTGCTTCGATTTGCTGAAGCAGTTTCTAAAGACCAATATCCCCGACAACGAATGCAAAGAATTGTTAAGGGAACTGCAAGCTGCCTATGAGCAGGACACTCAAAGTTTCTAGTTTATATATTTCTTAATTTATTTATTGTATTAAACAAACCTTCGTGGGCTGTACCTTATTGTCTCTACTTTTCTTTCGTCCGCAGAGAGTCTAACTAGCGACATTAGCCACAGCTCGATGCCTACGAATGGCGCTAGCAAGGCCGACAGCGCGGATCTTAGTAGCGAAGCAGCTGCCTTCAAGGCGGC
Source organism: Drosophila bifasciata (assembly GCA_009664405.1). Lineage (NCBI taxonomy): Eukaryota > Metazoa > Arthropoda > Insecta > Diptera > Drosophilidae > Drosophila > Drosophila bifasciata. The sequence goes on from CM019044.1 coordinate 5,584,615, forward strand.
CGCTTCGGCAGCGCCTGCAGCCTTCACCGGTCCCAGCCCAGCTCTAAATGCCAGCATGCTGCTCATCCAATCTGAGAGCACCGACACGAACACCTCGCAGGAGGAGGTGGATCCAAAGTCGCAGCTGGCCAACAAGACAATATTCAAGACAGATAATCCCAATTTGTCAATTATAGAGATAAACGATAACTCGATTAAAGCAGAGGATCTCGAAAAGGAGGTCGTGCTGATTGAGGGCGACAACGTCAAGCCCATACTGAAGAAGTCGCCCAGCAAAGGGCCCGCCCTGGCCCCGGGCTCGGACCCAGCCTCGGTCACGGACAAGCGACGCCGCAAGACAGAGTCATTGCTGCAAACGAGCAAGCAAAAGCTGGACATCTCCATAGCCGAGGCCTCGGCAGCAGCCGATGGAGACAATGACAATCGGGAGGTGCTTGTTGCGCCCAGCAACCCCGATCAGCCCCTGACAAAGCGCGACATTACAATCTACGATACTCTTGAGGAGTTTGATCAAAATCTTCCGTCGACGGTGACGCTGTTGAACACACCGTTTGGCAGCAAGGTCTATCTTGTCGGAACGGCGCATTTCAGCGAAGAGTCACAGGATGACGTCTCTTTTGTAAGCCTGCAAAAGTGCATATACTTTCAGCCTCTTACTAACAATAGCCTCTCTCTCTTCCAGGTCATACGCAATGTCCGTCCAGACGTGGTCATGGTTGAGCTATGTCCATCACGTATACACATTCTGAAGCTGGATGAGAAGACCCTTCTAGAGGAGGCCAAAAATATCAATATACCAAAGGTAGGCGGCAAGGCAAAAAAAAGCGTCTGCTTTGGAGTACTCATTCTTTGGTAAATACGCCCACAGATACGCGGTATTCTACAGACCCATGGCTACATCAACGGGGTCTTCTTCATTCTGCTGCTTCAGATGAGTGCTCAAATCGCAAAGGATCTGGGAATGGCGCCGGGCGGTGAGTTCCGTCGGGCCTTCGAGGAGATACACAAGCTGCCTGGATGCATTCTGCATTTGGGAGATCGACCAATTCGCATCACACTGTACCGAGCGCTGCGCGCTCTGTCCTTGTGGCAGACCATGAAGCTCGTCTGGCGCCTGACATTCATAGACAGCATAAGCATCGAAGAGGTGGAGGAATGCAAGCAAAGGGACTTGTTGGAGAAACTGATGCAGGAGATGGCCGGCGAGTTTCCCGCCTTCTCGGACGTTTTTGTTCGCGAACGTGATCTGTTCTTGTGCCATTCCTTGCAGGTGGCTGCCCTACCACAAGCGGCGCCGGGTGGGTCTGGCGTCCGACCCGTACGCGTTGTGGGTGTGGTGGGCATCGGCCATGCCAATGGCATTGCCAAGATGTGGGGTCATGTTGACCCCGATAAGATACCTTCCATACTCGAAATTCCGCCGGCCAGCCTTGGTCAGCGTGTTTGCAAGTTCACCTTGAAGTACGGCCTCATTGGCCTAGGATGTTATGGCGTTATCCGCTTTGCGCGGCCACGTCTTACGCGTTTCTTTTGAGTTGACTGTTGACCGTTGACCCCCGGACCTTAGCTACGTTTGTTAAATTTTTATTTTATTGACTTGCAAATCCCTGCGCAGAATATATAAGCATATGCCTCTCACTGAGAACTAATTGTATTGTACAATGTTTTGATAGAGATCCTTTATACACGAAATACAAACACGGATGTATATATTTACATGCCTACACACCCACACACAATGAAACATTCTATACAAATCTGAAAATACTTGTACACACATAATCGTAGTGTTAGAATCCCCCCCAGCGGCCGCATTTGCTATGTAGAAAGTACTTTGTGGGACTCGAATTGGTTATATACACCTTTGTTGTTATACTCCGGATTGTTAAACAAAAGACCTACACTACATATACATGAAATGAAACTAAGTTTTGCATAATTAAGACATTGCATTGTATTGTATGTTGTATGTACAAGGTTTCCTAGCAGGGCTGGATCTGGTGCCCCTTGTCTTAAGCTCAAGAATACAATTAATCAAATCATCCATCTACTACAATGTTGTATCTTCCACTTCATACTCGTCATAGATGTTGTTCATTCCGTAGTTGCAAAAAACCACTCAAGACATAAACCATAGATAGTACAGTTCATAATTAATAGAAACGTGATGGACCTTCCGATGGCCGTGTGTTACAAAATGTTATATAAAAGAAAAGCTAAAAAGCGATGGAGGAATTTTACAAACAAAAAAAAAACAAAACAAACCGACGCATACCAACCTAAATGTACTTTACTAACTATAACTATACACATACATACATATATGTACTATATATCTGAGCGTTGTAAACGTGTGAAAACTGTTTTAGAAATACAAAAAGAAAGGCAAACAAACACATCTATTATCTGCTTAGGTTAGCCAAATCATAAATGGTGTTATGTAGCATTTAGTATAGAATTTACCCCGCCCGAAAACCAAATGTCCTTTGTGCATAACAGACTCAAATAAATGTATTCAAATCAAGATAAAAACCCACAACCAACCAGATTGCTGTTTTAAATTATTCGAATGTCTCGGATTCTCGTTTTCTTTTGTTTTATTATGTACTTTAAACGTATCTTAAGCACTAAACTTCTCTCATCTTGTGTGTGTGTTGCTTTTGTTTCTTCTTCGTTTTGTTTTCTTTTGTTTTGTATGCCGTAATTGTTGTGTGTGTTTTGTGTTTCTTCTTTTCTCGTAATTAAAAGTTTTCCAACATTGTTTTTTGTTTTGTTTTGCGCTTATATGTAGTAACATATTTTTTTCACTTACAATTTCCTGCAATACAAATAAAAATCTTACGATTGTAACTGTGTAAAGTTCTAAATAGTTACAAATTAAACTCTAAATAAGTAGTTAATTTTGAGGCGTGTGGTGTGGTGTTGTCTCTCATCCTTTTGCGTCGTATCGCATCGCTTCTTCTTCTTCTGTGTTTTGGGGGTTGGGTTTTGGGGTTTTTGGGTTGTGGTAATGCAAATGTGTATCGTACTTTAAATTATATGTAACATAGAAACTTGGAAAAATTCAAATCAAGCGCTGGCGCAGGTGTGCGCCTGGAATCGTCGAGCAGACAGACAGCAGCAGCAGCAGCAGTAGGACAGAAGAGCGATGGGGAAGGGGGTTTTCACACTGAAAGACAGACCATGCCGACTGCCGACTACTACTCCTTAGTCCAAAGTATAGAGGGTTTTGTTATCCATCTTCTGGCCAAGCTTGTGTGTGTGTGTGTGTCTCGTCTCGTCTCGCTGGGGCGATATCCAGGCACCACTGCCCGTTGTCACTCCAGCTCTCGGCTCCAGCTGCGATGCATCAGCAGCAGCCTACGGCGTCTCCGTTGACTCGGCCTTTACCTCCGCTTTTATGCTCGATAACAGATGATTATTAGGGTCGGGCGCACTCAGGGGCTAAAAGCAAGAGTGGAAGTGGATTAGAATCATCGATCTTCGACTGGGGCAGCTCTCCGCTGCAGCTCAATCACAATATGTTAGTAGCCCTAACCTAGCCAACCACGAAACTACATATAACACGGGAGATACTGGCCTGCATACTGGCTGGCTTACTGGCTGCCAGACAACAGGATCAACAGGAGCAACAGCAACAAAACACAAACAAACTATCTAATCCCACAATAAAACACACACGCATACGCATACGCACACACGGCGTTTGCACGGCTCCACGACATGGCATGGCATTGCATGGTGGAGTGGGATTGGCAGTGGCAGTGGGAGCAACTGGTGGTAAGATGGTAACTGGTAACTGGCAAAACTTAGGACACACATAGCGCACACACAAACACAAGACAACAGAGGTACATGTACCTACCGATTGGCTACTCACAATTCCGAGCGGCAGTCCACCAACTTGCGGCGACAAGTGCGGCACCGTGGGCACAGCGGTCGGCGGCACCGGTGACGGCAGGAGTGCGGCTGCTGCAGCGGCCACGGCGGCCGCAGCAGCGGCTACGGAGTTTGGCGGCGGTGGCTGAGCCAGGGCAGAGCTGCTGCTGCTGCTGCTGCCAATGTTTGTTGTACTGTGGGGACCATCGTGCGGTGTGGTGCTGTGTGCCCGATGATGCAGTGCGCCTGTATAATAGCCGCCATTTAATCCTGTTTTGTATTTCGATTGTTTTTTGTATTTGTATTTGAAAGTTAGGTAAAGATAATGAAATGTTGTTGCTGGTTTTGTTTTTTTTTTTTTGTGGTTGTTGTTGGTATTTATGTGGGGGGAAGATTGATTTTCTTTGATTGCTTGTGTTCTGGGTTTTGGTTATTGGTTCTGGTTTTGTGCGAGTTGCCAGAGTCAGAGTTCTGGTTGGTGAGACTGCGTGTGATCTATGAGAGTAGGGGCTGGCTCGGAGAGCGGAGTCTGGGAGGGACAGGACAGGGCAGGGAACTGTGGGCCGTGATGCGATGAGTGCGGAACAGGCCCTGCCCTGCACGCGTATTCCGTTCCTTAGAGCTAAATAGTACATTAAGCTATGGCTGTGGCTGCGGCTTTGGCTGGACGGACAGCCATAAATTACTGACTTTCGATGGGGGAGAAACGAGCTTACGAGAGCTTAAACTACATATGTATATAGTTATATAGGTAGGTTGTACGTTATTTCAATCTCATTAAGTACTACTATAAGGCTTGGTCTGCTCTGCACTCTGCTGCTGCTGCTTGATCTCATCAATTCTTGATCCCAATAGAAGAAAAGTGAATGGCAGTGAGGGTGGTTAAGGGTTAAACACAGTCTTGCAACACTGCCACACAAAAGGAACAACGAACACGATTTCCGATCCGATTCGATCCGATCACTTAAACATGGACTTCAATTCCGCAAGTTAAAACACTAATTGGTTCATTAAAGATTTTGTTTTTATTTGTTTTTATCTTCTTGGGTTTCTTTTGTTTTGTTTTTTTGTTTTGTTTTGTATTGTTTTCTGGAAAGGTTTTCTTGGTTTTTTAAATTAACTTCTTCTCTTTTTATCATCATCTCCATCATCAATCAATCAATCATCAGCTTGTTCATCTACTTTTTGTTTCGTTTGTTTTGTTGCTTCATCGTCAATTGTTACGCTTTTAATTTTATTTAGCTTTCACAGTTATTAAAAATATCCTTTTATACATTACAAAATAACAGTAGTTTATTCTTTTGTCTCATTTACTCATTACGTTTACTTTTTTGTTTTGTTTTACTCTTTACTCATTATTTTTACGTTTAGCTTATGCTTATTTATGTTTTACTTTGCTCATTTGTTGTGTTGCAGCTTGCTATATAGGATCGCGTGTGTGTGTGTGTGTGGCATTGGTGTGTGTGTGTGTGTGTGTGTGTTTGTGGTGTATCTGTTGTCTGTGTGTGTGTATATGCGTGTATGCTTTGTGCTTGTAAATGTTTTCAAATATTACAAAATTTGCATCCCTACAAAACAACAAACAAACCAAAAAACAGAGTGGAGTGGGTGCTGGAGAATGGCGAGGGCTGGATAGGGGGTGGGGGTGGGAGCGGGGGCGGGCACTAACTAATGCAATAATAAAAAATATGTTTCTTACTTAAGGAAAACGATTGGATTCAATTGGTTTAGATTAGAGCATCTCGCTCTCTCTATCTTTTTCTTATGAGCAAATAATAAGGAGTAGATAAATCAAGAAGATTGTGTCAAAAAATGTAAGGAAACTCCATCATCCAATGTATAGAGGCATGGGGGCATCGCATCGACTGCTTGAAGCTTTTTCTCTTTCGTTCGATTAAACTTAAATTGCAAAATTGTACAAAATGATACTCTCACACAATTGTTGCGCGTCCTTCTTAATCGCTTTAAATGTATGTAAATATTCTCATTAATATTCTCTCCGTTAAATAATATTACAATGTATACGCTAACAATGTTTAATGGGGGATGGGGAGAGAGGGGAAGGGGGGGAGAAGGAGGCCAGGGCCACTCTCTGATGATCCCATAATATCCCTTCCATCCGTTCCTCGCTCATCGATCATAAAGGTAAATCTAGGTTCATTAATTTTACATGTATTATTCTTTCCTTTTTTGTTTGTATGTTTTTTTCATTTCATTTCTTTTTTGTTTTGTTTTGTTTTGTGGTTGTTGTGGTTGGGTTTTGTTTTTTTGCTTTAATATAATTTTTTTCAGTTTATATTTTAAATGTACATAGACTATGCTTTAAATGTTAATTGTAGTTCTTTCCTTCTATTTATAGATGTGGTTGCTGAGAGTCTAGTCTAACGCGCCGTGTTGTCTCCTATATATTAACGTATATAAATATTACTTCTTTGCTGTGTTACAAAAATTGTTACAGTTGTTCGGTTCGGTTCGTTTCGGTTCGGTTCGTAAGGCGAAAATAAACTTGAATGATGAGATCATTATGCAATATAGTAGTTAGTAGATAGAGCAGAGCTTGAGCAGCAGAATAGCATTTTTAAATATTTGCAAATATTTTCACATTTTCAACATTAATCAATATTCTTAAATTGTTTGTTTTCTCTTTTTGTATCTATCGTTTTACAATCAATCGAAAGTCAGCAATAAATGGCGCAAAATCAAAACGGTAACTAGCCAATTTCCAGTTACTTCTTATGACTAAAAACTTCATTTGTTGTTTCTGAAATGTACTGACGAGGGAGCAGCTCTCCCTCCCTCCATATCTGGTTGGTATTTCGATTTCTATTTCGCTATTCTTGTTTCATGTTTCTTTGCTTGTTTTTGTTTCTGGTTGTTGATTCTAGTTTATATAAATTGTGTTAACTTGTAAATGGATATCTTTCGGTACAGTGAATACATAGTAGTAATCATCAAGTATTACTCCACATACTCCTCCTCTTCCCTGATTGTTTCTAGTTTCTGTTTGAGTAAGGCCGAAAGCACGGGGTACGAGTATTTTTGGCGTAAGTTAGGACTTGAGTAAGGAAGGACTTGGAATTGAAGAAGAAGGTGGTAGGTGGTAGGTGGTAGGGTAGGTAAGTTGCCGCGAAATATTAACAACAATAATCCATCATATTGTTTACTTTCACCTTGTTTTTCGTGTGTAAATATTCTTGAAATATATATTTATATATATGTATGTATATAGAAAGTGTCGTGTCCCCCTCGATATATATGCATAAAGTTGTGTGTGTATATAAGAGTGAATATTGCTTCCGGCGGGGGAGTAAAAGTTGAAGCTTAATAATCTCTGAAGCTATTTGGCAAGCAGTTGAAATTCTTCCACACAACCCATATTCATGCATATATATCCACCCACACGCACACACACACACACATACGAATACATATACACATATATAGATATAATAGTTAATAAAAATTTGGCCAACATCGGCTGCGCTCTAAACCTCCGCATCCGCATCGACATCGACATCGAAACACTCTCTAACCGAGGAGCGGTTACCCCTCTCTTTATGGATATATATAAATATATATATATATATATATTTATATAGCTTAAACTGCATTACACTTATATATCTCATGAACTCTTATACAGCGTGTTCTCATCTCCCGTCGGTCCCCGTCCGTCTGTCTGTCTGTCTATCTATATATACTATATATATACTTTCGAATGAGTCAGAGAAAGAATAGAAATATGATTTGGATGCATATACATACATATATATACTACATCTGCTTGGGTATGCATTTTTGTGTGTGTGAGTGTGTGCGTGTGTGTGCTAGTGTGCGGTATGTGTATGGTTGTTGTGTGTTTTGTATAAAGTATATGATTTCTTTAAACGATTTCTGGTATCTGTATTGAATTGATTCTTGTTCTGTTTTTGTTTTTTGTTTTATGTATTTTGTTTTGTTGTTTTACTTGTAATAACGCTCTCTCTCTCTCTCTCTCTCGCTCTCTCTCTCGCCTGTCTGTTGTTTCTCTCTACTTTTCTTGATTTGATATCATTTGTAGTTTACCTTCGGGATAAACAGCCGCCGCGACGCCACCGGCCGCAGCGGTGGGCGGCGTGCGCATAAAGTACTCCTTGTTGACACAATTCCTCAGCACGTCTGGAATATTGCCGACGATTGCTCGTCGGATCTCAGTGGCTGCCATTTCGCGCAGCTCCGTGGCGGACGCGTCGCTGAAGAAGGCGGCATGTGGTGTGCAAATCAGATTGGGGGCATCCTTGAGGGCGCCCTGAAGTAGCGTTGAAGGTTGCAAACAAACAAAAATAGGTTAGTAGGGAACGTGCTCGACATTGGCGCGACGTCGTCTCAGATTGCGTAAAATGTCTCGTTTTACAACAATCTCTTACTTGAAATACATTGTAAGGTTCGTTTTCGTGCACATCCAATGCGGCAGCTCTTATCCGGCCCTGTTTCAGCGCCAACGCCAAAGTCTCGTCATCGACCAGACCGCCGCGGGCGGTGTTCACCAGAAATGCACCAGGTCGCATCTATATCGCCGCAAAAGAAAGTGAGTTTTAGATTCTTGATAGACGTTTTTAGAGCGTTTAACTCACGACTCGACTCACCTGTTTAATTGTGAATTCATTGATTAAATGATGATTGTGCTCGTTGAGCGTGCAATGCAGTGAGACGCAGTCGGACTGGAAAAGCAGATCCTGCAGCGTGTAGACGCGTGTGAGGCCCAGAGACTTATCAATGCCGTCGGGTAGGTAGGGATCGTAGAAGATGACATTGAAGCCAAATGCTTTTGCTCTCAAGGCCACGGCGCTGCCAATGCGACCCAGTCCGACTAAGCCTAAGGTATCGCCGCGTATGCGTGCACAGCCCTGTGAAAGTGGGGGAAATACACAAAATATTAGGGATCAGGTTGCCTGCCGACTTATGATTGCTGATTATGGATTGTGTGATTCTTACATGCGCTGCCTCCCGCACTTGCTCGGGGCCCGTGAACTTTTTGCCTTCGCGCACCATATTCGCCAGCCAGTATGTGCGCCGGTAGAGATTGAGGATCAGGCACATCGTTGTGTCCGCCACCTCCTCGACACCGTAGCCGGGAACGTTGCACACGGCGATGCCCAGTTCGCCCGCTGCCTTCACATCGATGTTGTCTGTGCCGCTGCCGATGCGCACAATGATGCGTAAAGCTTTGAACTTCTCAAGATCCTCCTTTGTCAAGATGATGGTGTGCCACATCAGTGCTCCGACTGCCTCATTGAGCACCTGTACAAAAAACAAACCATTTTATAATTAACTATAAATTAAGATGAATATAATAGATAGTAGTTACCTTCTCGTGTATTTCGGAGGTGCTTTGTGCATCGCAGAAGGCAACCGTGGCCACATCCTTCAGTATGGGCATCTCGATCGAGCAGTCCCGACCATCCAGCAGGGCCACCAGCGGACGAGCCTGCATTGGCCCGTTGGCGAAGCTGCCTTTAACGTCAATGCGCGAGCGCTTCGTCGGCATCATCAGATTCTTGTCCATTATTTTGTTACTCTGTCCGTTATTATGTCCTTGTCCTGTGTCCTGTGTCCACTGCTGCTGCTCTTGCTGCTGTGTCACTTCTATCCGCTGCTGTTGTTGTATCCTTTTTTGATTGTTTCCTCCGTGTATTTATCCGTCTTGGGAGAGGACAGGCGCTGGGGATCTGTCTATTCCCTTTGGCCCTTTATCTTGTGGTTGGCTTCTCTTCTTCTGGACTCGCGTTCTTGGGTTCTTTTTGGCGTATTGGCGTATTGTTGGTTCTCGTCCGTCCCCAACCGCACGCTTTCGATGGCTTTAATTAAATCAATGGGAAACAAAACCTTTTCAAGACGAAGACGATGCAAACGGTGCTGCAATCATTTTTGGCGCTTCATATTGAAATCGAGCAATTGAAATCCTGCAATAAAACAACAAGAGAAACAACAAGACACATAAATTAAATGGAAAAACATGAAATGTGATGTACTCGTCCATGTTCGGGGACTCAAAAAAAAAAAACGCAACAATCAGCAGCACACAGCATACAGCATATACAGCACAAAACGGCAAAGCAAAGCCCAAAGCCCCAATGTCAGCAGAAATTGGCCGATGACAAGTTTCGTTTGGATTTCGCAAACATCAGCGCGATAAAGCCGCTGGCCCTGCCCCGTGCCTTCACCGTCTCCGTCACCGTCACCACATTGCCATGCGACATCGACATATTATCATTGATAACATTGCGCGTACAGATTGGGGGAATCAGCGTCAGAGGACGGGGGCGTTGCAGTAACACAGAAACTTAATGCTGTTCACATGCCTCTCTCTGCCTCAGCCTGTTCCTGTGCCCCCTTCTCTCTCCTACCCTCCTACCCCGTGCGAGTATGAAAGGGCGTTGTTTCTTGTTGGCCAGCAGCAGCAGCTGGTGTTCACGGTGTCGGTGCACAAATAAACTCGACCGAGCGTGGCATTGCCCCGTCGTCTCCATGTGCTCCACAGCTTATCGAGCGCCAGCAAGTATGTGCCTTGATTAGAGCCTCGCGCATGGGGAGGACAAGGAAAGAGAGTACCAGGTACGTATAGAGTGTACACTGTTCCCCCTCTGTATTGAGTTGATTTGGATTACGTGTAGCCAGCAGCTCCAGCCTCGTATCTTATCAGGGAAACAGCAAGCACTTCTTTGTTATCTGACTGTTGGATGTAGTGTGTGGAACCAGAGGCCCCTCCACCCCCATTCAGTCCAGCGTGTTGTCAATGTGACCGACAACGACTCACAATAAATTGTGGGGAGTAGTGAGTGCTTGTATCTGATTTAGTATCTTTGACTTGCAGTACTGTACGCATCTACAATTCAATTATCTTATCCAGGCAACAAGTTCTAGTTTTTTTTAACAACTACCAACTTGAATGGGTTTCGTTTATAGGACAGCCATCAGCCATTTGTTAGCTCACATTTAATGATTTATTTATACAATTAAAATAATAAATTTGTTTGTTGTATCAATCGCACACTCTAGAAGCAATGGCAAAGCCAAACACCAGATAGATGTCTGATAAGCAATGCCAAAGCAAATCTCGGAACAATAAAGTACACTTTGCCAGCAGCAGCAGTGTGCATACTATACTAAATATAGTATATATATTATGCATACAGTTATACAGTTAGAGTACGCCACATACACACATTATTCTGTGCATACACATATTGATAAGCCGTCAATGACTGCCGGACACTCTCTATGTCTATAGGCTATGTTTAGACATGTTTCCCCGCCGCCCTGGCCCACCCACTGCTCCGCTCCTCAGCCAGCGACAATGACTGTGGCTCATCAGCCATGTGTCACGTATTGTGCAAAAGTATGAAATACGTTTAAATGTGCCCACCGACGAGACTACAATAATAATAATAATAATAATAATGGCAACAACAACAATAAAAACCCAGCACAGATACAGCCGCCTCGACGCTCTCTTGGCTGTTGGACTAGCGGTGTTTGGGGGCGGGCGGGGGTTGGGGTCGCGCGGCAGAGAATGCTCGAATGAGCTCGCTAAATCGCAAACCGAAATACAAAAATAAGCGACGCAATTATGACATACAGCAATGAATATACATATATATATATATATATATATATATCTGCTATGCGCCCACCCCACCCATTTGTTCCCTTCCGACCGACCCCAAAGCAGCCCGCCCCTGCATGCCACATGTAGTACGTGGTGAATCGTAAGTGAATCCGTAGGCAAGTCAAGTGGGCGCATCGCAACGCAACTTTGCGTTGTTCATCAGTTCATTTCTAAACAGATTTCTCCATCTGTATCTTTCTATCTCTATGAGCATTGAAAATGTGTAGATATAGATAGAGATAGATACTTAATCAAGTATTTGTAGCATGTTATGGATGGATTTTTAATTGTATTCTAGCTGAATTATCTCGAAGGAGCTAGCCAAAAACAGGCTGTAATCTGATAAAGTTTGAATACTAATTGAAACATTTAAATAGGTAAGCTGTTCAGTTGAGAAATATGAAGCAGAGCAGCAGATAAACATTTAAAGATTGAATAAATCTGAACTAAACTATTTTTTCCCTCGATGATTCAATGACTCATTGAATGAACTACAACTCTGTATTCCTTTCGAATTGAAACCCGATTGATTCACTTTCTATATTCCCAAACTCAACAACAACAAACCATTAATCGCAGACCTAATGGTGCTGAAACGCACTGTTCACATGGAACCTTACGTACGCATGTACTTCGCCCCGAGACCACTTCGACCGATGCCGAAATGAAATGGTGGTGGAATTGTTATTTTTTTTTTTTTTTGTTTTATTGTTAAAACAAGTTTGCGCCGCATAAAGACGAAAAGTCGATGAGTCGTCGCACCGCACAGTACACCGCACAGCACACAGCACAGAAATGGGGAAAAATGTCAGTTGAAAGTTGTTAAAGCGCGCCAAAAACCGGTTTCAGGTCGTTTGCAGAGAGGCTGGGCTGCCGCCCTGCCACAGGATGCAGCAGCAATAGCAATAGCAATGTGCGCGCGCCCACGCCGCCACCACCAGTGGGAGAAGCACTCGTTTTCTCCGGCGAGAATGTGTTTGTGGAGGGAGCCAAGCCAGCCAGCCAGCCGAGAAAACCTGTTGATGCCTTCAGGCGAAGCAGAGCAGGCATGCCATGCCGCTGCTTCTCTTACCGTCCGTCCCGTTTCGGTTTCCAAGAGCGAGAGAAATATCAAATCAAACAACATGGGAAATCACATCGAACGGCGAACGCGAACGCAATGGCAAACGAGAGGAGGAGAGAGGAGTGGAGAGAGGAGTAGAGTAGGCATTATAAATCACCAACAACCACTAGCGCCGCGCAGCAGTGTACAGTAAATCTCGGCCGCGTATCTAACAGATACATTCTGAGTGTGTGGTGTGTGTGACGCGTTGCTACCTGAAGCTACAGCTGAAGCCGAAGCATAGAGCCGAGAGCTCAAACCCGATCCAAGCAAGCCGCCGGCTGTCTAACAACAGAAACAGCAACAGAAATCGTATCGTATCGTATCGTGTCAAGCTGCAGCGCGGTGCCAGTGGCGGGCCGGCTGGGGAGCAGCAGCCTGCCGCCAGTAACCAGCAAACGATGACGACGACGGCGACCGTGTACATATCTTTTATGGTCGGGGATTTGGGATTGGGACTGGGAATGGAAATGGGAATGGGACGGGAACCGGTTTATCAACACGAATGGAGCAGACGACGGCGACGACGACGCACGATAACAGAGCGGCAGAGCGGAGCAAACGTACACGCTCAATGATAGTTTTTTTTGTTTCCTTTCCTCTTCTTTGCCTGTATTTTCACTTGGTTGTTTTTTATTTTTTTTCTCTCTCGTTTTTTTTGCCACAATTTCAGGCAGGAAAAGCCATGTTCGCTTAAATTGTTTGTTGGCTTAATGCCACAATAACGACGCGCTGCCTGCTGCTCCAGCGACGGACGATTCGTTTCGATTCGATTGCGCCGGGAGGGAGCACGAGTACGAGCACGAGCACGAGCTCGGCTCTGCAATGCGCTTGTATGGGTGCGTGTCCGTCCATGTTTTTCCGTTTGCATGTGTATGTATGTGTGTGTGTGTACATGTGTGCATGTGTTCGTAGAAAACACGTTTAAATAAAGTCATGCGCATTTGTGTGTCGAAATATACAGAAGATTGATTGGTGTGTGCTGCTGCTGCTGAATGGAGAAAACTTTTAAAGTCCTGATGCTGCAACACTCACACACACACACACACACACACAAAACAGTGGAAAACCAATTGAGGGGGAGGCCCCCGACCCCTGCCACTGCAACTGCAACTGCAACTGCGACTGCGTCGGCAAGCATTCGAATCGAGCGAGAGGTGGGGTGGGGGGGAGTAACTGCAACGATTTAAGGTCTCGAAGCTCGGAGCGGAGCTTGTTTTGCCCGAATTAACGGCTTCCTCTGCTACTGCTGCTGCTGCTGCTCCTCTGCGTTGCGTTCATGACGTTGCGTTCCCGCGTTTTTTTGCTGCCTTTTCTCTCCTTCTTTTTGCTTTCCGTTTCATGCATATGCATTAAAGCCGGCTCACAAAATGACGCCAAAAGCTACCACGCGGTTTGCTGCCATGTCTGTGCGTTCACGAATAATTAATTGTGTGCAAATGTTATGTGCACTTTCAACAAACGAACAACGACGTGAACATTTAATGCTGGGGGAAAGTCTAGAGCAGCATTGCATCATAAATTAATGGCAATCGATTTTAACTCTTTCCAGATAAGATACATAAATACAATACGATATTCAACTTTTCATTTAAAGTTACACTCAAACTTCTCAGCCTTGTAACGCAATCGAAATGAAGTGTGACGATAGCAAAAAGGTGTTTAATTTAAAAGTGTTCTTTCTGCCTGATCAACAATAGAAACATCTGTCCAAACTTATCCCCCCCCACTTTTTCCGTTGAAAACTTCCATTCCCCGCTAAACTGCCAGGTGTTGCCAAATGGGGGACTACTATACGTACGAGTATTATGGGAAAGAAGAGCCACTTAATTTGTTTTCCTGTGGGACTGACATTGCCCAATGTTTCATTAGTGCTGCGCTTTTTCTTGCCTTTTCTTTTTATTCGATTGATTCGATCGCTCTGCTCTGCTCTGCGCGAATGACGCAAATCGGAAAACTGCAAGCTGGCAAGCTGCTGACCGACAGAAGTGACCAGTGACCAGAATCACACACAAAAAAATACAATTTATGTGTGTAGTAAGTATATTTTGCTGCCCTCGCCCTCGCCCTCGCACGCTTACGAATTGCTGATGTTGCTGTTGTTTCGGCAAGCATTTGGCAGAACAACAACAGCCCGAAAGTGTGTACCGGCCGCCGTCTGTTTTTATTTAGACGGGGGTAAGGGTAAGGGGGCGAAAAAGGGGGCAATTGGCCCACACAGATCGATACGACGGCGCAGGCCATAAGATACATTAGGAGCCAATGTAGTATGTGTTTGTTTGCATTTGTTTCATAGAAATTTAAATTTAAATGTTTGCTTCTATTTCGGTATTTCGGTGGCTTGCTTTCGCTTTGCTTTGTTTTACCTACGCCAGCCACCCCCCGTCCGTCCGTCCGTCCTCTGTGCCTGTGGCCCGACGTGATGGTTGCCAGCGAGTGTGAAATTCTTTGGGCAGGTGTGCATTTTTTGACGCGCGCAGTCAGCAACAAACAAAACGGCAAACACCCATCGAAAATAAAGTAAAATGAAATGATAACAAGAGAAACACCGAGAGAGTGAGAGAGAGAGGGGGCATGACAAGACCAGGAGGAGGGGGAACTAGCATTGACAATATATCTTCTACAGCTGTAGATTGGTGGACTAGGGCTAGGGAACACTGGGGGGTGGGGTGGTGTAGACTGCTTCAGCAGCACAACAATCAAATTTATTATTGCCCGAAAACGGTCGGTGGCGGTGGCAGTGGGAAGAGAACGTTTTCAGAGCTCTTTGGCCAGACGGAAATGTTGTGTTGTGTTATGGCAAGTGATAATAAACGGAACAGCATGTACAGTTTTGTTGTCGATGCAGAATAGCGGGCGAGGCAGCGAGGCAGCAGGCAGAACCATGCAAATGTTCAAAGGGACATTCTCTGTATATGTGTGTATTTGTAACTGTAATAATTCCCTAATGTTGCCAATTCAGCTTGTTTCTCCTCGATAGCTATTTTCAAGCTATTCGGCTGTTTTATTAGCACTTCCAGAATAACATTACAAGGGGCAAAAGTTCATAACAATCAAATGTAACTGTTGTCTTTCTCCACCAATACTGCCCATTTAGCCTTTTCAAAGCTGTTTACCCGCATAGAAAAATAACAAAATAGCACACAAAGAGGTCAGGTCATGGCATGTGCAAAGATGAATGAATATTTTCCTTTATACGCTCAGCAATTTTTATGTATTATTTCTAGCCTTTATTTTTGGACCGATCTGTCTACTCCACATAAAGTGGCATCCCTGGAAATCACCAATATTCCCGTTGCAAATATGGGTGGGCGAGGGAGCGGGGGACAAGTAGAGTTGCTTCTCTGTCTGCCTTTCCATGTATGTGTGCATGCAATTGCCAGTGTGTGTGTGTGTGTGTGTGTCTGTTTGTGTTTTGAGATGGGTACAGGCACGTCGGACAGTGAAAGGGCAAAACAGCAGCGACAAAAACACGACAAGCGAAAAAATTGTAATAAAGCTAGAAACAAGGTTCAATTTGAATGAAAACTGAGAAGGGAAGGGTGGACAATCTGAGGGGTAGAGGGTGGGGATGGGTGCAGTACACAATATTTATGGACATTGACAGTAGCAACTTTATCAAACGCAGCCTCTGCGGCCATTCCAAAGTTATTAATGTGTGTGTGCAAATCAATGCATGTGTATGCGCTCATATAAACAAAACACACAATGCGAAAACGTAATTCCAGGCAGCCATGGATTTCCAATCAATATGCAGGCAAAACTATTTATATCCATCCATCCACTCAGCGCACCCAGCGCGCCGACTGACCAAGCAAACCAACCATTCAAGAGGGAAGAGATAAAACTTTAATGCGCACACGTCACGAGAACGAGAGTGGGACCGGGCCCGGGCCCGCTTTAAGCGATTTAAAGCGTCGCTCGGCCCAGGTTGCTCCGTCATTTTCAAGTGTTGAACGACAAGGAGGGGAACAGGAACGAGTACTGCAGGGGAGGGGACGAGGGGGGGGCTCGAACAAGGAGGCACTTTCACCCTTTAAAGGACCAAAAACCTCGTAGAAATGTGTCAACACGGCCCCGGGGTCCGAGGAGGAGCCGAACCGAACTGGCTTTAGTTTACACAGGCTGCCTCGCTCTGACTCCCGCGCTAAATGCGGCGGCGGCAAAACAACGATGAGACAGCATGTTGCAGTGG
Organism: Drosophila bifasciata; assembly: GCA_009664405.1. Classification (NCBI taxonomy): domain Eukaryota; kingdom Metazoa; phylum Arthropoda; class Insecta; order Diptera; family Drosophilidae; genus Drosophila; species Drosophila bifasciata. The sequence continues at coordinate 5,601,439 of CM019044.1, forward strand.
TGTGGGTACTGTGGGTAACGATGCCAGGGAAAGGGGAGGGGTCGTTGCGCAGTGAACCTTGCGTGTATATTGTCACTCGGCAGGCAGGCAGGCAGGCACAGTCAGCCGCAGGGGCAGGCAGCGACAGCGGCATCAGGCAAAAAGAAGAAATAGACACAAACGCATATTTCAATCGTACGAATGTATGTGTATCTGTGTGCGAAGTCGAGTCGTATGGGAAATTATTGCACAATTTTATTTATGTTTTGCAGAGAATATTATGGCACGCACACTCACTCACTCACTCACTCACTCAGTTACTCAGCAGAAGAACTGTGCATTAAATTATAACAACGCGCGTTGTTATGTGTATCGTGTACATACTCTCACTCACACATGCACACACAAAATAGTTCCGCTTTAAAAATTCATCAGAATTCTGCACGTTTAAATTTTTCTTGTACACGTTTATCGCGCACACACACACACACACTCGCACGCACACACATACACATACACATACAGGGGTTAATGCAAACACACGCATACTTTGAATTGGTGGCAAACAAAAAGACAAAAATCAAATAAATAGGTATCCGTGAAAATGCAGCAGCAACCAGATCATAGTATTATTAAACAGCGACGCACATATTTTTTTTCGCTTATTTTATTGCTTTTCCTTTTTCTTTGTGGTGGCGGCGACGGCGGCGTCCGCAGCACTATCGTTTTTTGCGAGTTTGCAATTAGGCGAAATTCACGTGCCAAACACAATGCCACACACTATTTTCGAGTAGAAACACTTGGCAGCCATGTTTATGCACAAGTTGTTTATATTTTTCATTAATTATAGGCACTTTTACATAGTTTTCAACAATTTTTTTTACCAGCAACGCGTCCAAATTCCACTCGCAGCTTTCAAAATGGCGGAATACGAATACGGCAATTTTTAGTTTTTAGTACAGCAATGACGCGATGCGATGCTACTTGGTAGCGCGATGCTACTCGTTGCCGCGTTTTGTAATGAGTACGCTCCCACAGCTCGACCAATTTTAACACACCTGCGACTATTTATTTATCCAACTTATCACAATTAAATTAACATTAAATTGCACAAGATTTTATTGGAATAATATATTTCATTTCCTTCATCCACTTGCACACTAGGGCTGCAAAACCATCGATGGCACTATCGATGGTTTTAGTTGTCTGATAGATCGATGGTTTGTTTCGCCCATCGATATATCGATTCATAATACGAGTAGGATTTGAAAGTCTAGAAAACGAATTAAGTGCACTTAAAAATGATGTGGACATCGAACTCTTTTATAGAAAATTCTTTAATTGTTTTAATTGGTTTTTTACGAATTCCGAACAAGCGGCAAGTATCGGCAAGTATGGAATGCACCTCAGCGATACATCGATGACATCGTCATTTCGTTAGTGCAAGAGAAAGAAGTGGAAGGTTACAAAGCAAAACACAAAGAACGGCAAGAACGGCGAGAGGAGAGCACTGAATAAATTGGAAACTACTGAAAGTGATTAAAAGCAGCCTTTCCTTCGAACAACATCGCCGACATGTCAGCCAGAAGAGCGACCCACGCAGGCAGCTGGTACACGGATGCAGGTCAGTAACGGCAGTTGGGGAGGAACAAACACACATATGTATGCATACATATGTGGGCGTGTGAATAAACACACAGACATTTGTGTACACGTATGTAAGAATTTGATTTTATTTTTCTTTGATAAAATAAAGACCCAAAAGGAACATTGTTCAAAACGATAGTTTGCTCATGTCGCAGGGGCCAACGTCAAATGAGTAAAATGGAGTTAAAAATTGGATGCCGGCTTGGGGCCGACTGCATTGCGAATCTCGTCCATGCGATCGTAGGCAATCTCTGTGGCCCAGCAGAGGCGCTTCTCCAGTTCGTTGCTGCGCCGGCGCTGCTGCTTCAATGAGTCCAAGCCGTGCTCCAGCTGCGTGCAGGCCTGAAAGAACGTACTGAGCTCTGGAATATCCCCAAACTCGCCGGGGTGACGGCGGAAGCCCTGGCTCACGTCCGTGGTCAGTTTGTCCAGATTATTCTTCACATAGTGGGCCTCAAACATCTTGTGCAACTCATCGGTGGCCACCTTGCCCACCTCGTTGGTGGAGCTGTTCAGGTGCAGGTCGCGTATGCGGCTCTTGAGGCCGCTGAAGCTGATCGACTCGAATTTCTCGCCTATGCCCTGGAACAGCTCGTAGCTCTGCTTCAGCTCCAACTGCATCTTCTGCAGGTCGCCGTCGATGCTCTTGACCGCTGACGAGTCCATAAACTCGGCTCGTAGAGTGCGATCCGTGGGTGGGACATCCCACTTGCTGCCGTCCAGCGCAGCCTTAAGCGAGGCAGAAGATGATGATGTCGATGGATCCGACTCCTTTTTCTGAGCATCACCACCAGCTAGACGTGCCTCTGCTGCATTTGTACCCTCATTCCCCTTGTGTGCCGTCTGCTTGGGGAATGTCACGGACTTCTTTCGCTTGCTATTTGCCTGCTTGCCGGGACCAAAGATGGGCAGCGGATTGGGCTTCAATAGTGTTTCATAGGGCAACTTTCGCTCTGGATCTTTTGCCCTGCCATAAAGAGAACATCGCTAGACAGACAGCAAGTATCTGGGGAATTGAAGGAAACTTACTCTTCCGCCAGAATGGCCGTCAGTTCATTGTGAATGCGCTTCAGCAGCTCATCGCTCTGCTTGTCCTTTGCGATGTCCATGTCGTAATATAATTGTAACTAAAATTTAAGGGAATATTCAATCGCTACTATTTTGTATGAGTTCTGCTCTGGCACTGTCACTGAACAGCAAGTGTTTAACTATATTGTTTGTTCGCTGCTAGGCAACTCCTGGCCTGCTCTGTGACTCACTACTAAAATGTTTCATTTGTTTGCAGGTTCCGAGCTCTCCAGGCAGTTGGATCGCTGGCTGGGTGCCGCAGAGCTCTCGCATGGCCCGGCCCGTGCCATCATTGCACCGTGAGTCAAACCTCGAAGTTGTTGTGGAGGTGTTCCACTTGACTACTTTATGGCACTTCACTTCCATTGCAGACATGCCGGCTATACATACTGTGGGGCCTGCTCAGCCTTTGCCTATCGCCAGATCAGCCCAGTTGTTGTGTAAGGATCATATACGAAGCTGCAGGATCCGCATCTTTAATTGGCTTTTTTGCTTGCAGCAAACGCATCTTCATTCTGGGTCCCTCGCATCATGTGCGCCTGCGCGGTTGTGCCCTTTCCGTGGCGAAAAAGTACAGGACACCCCTCTACGATCTCAAAATTGATACTCAGAGTGAGTTTCGTGGAGAGCCGCGAGCATGCCGTAGCTAGCTACTTGAATCATTTCTCATCTGTTATTTCAGTCAACGCTGAGCTGGAGAAGACGGGTCAGTTCTCGTGGATGGACATGAAGACGGACGAGGACGAGCACTCCATTGAGATGCATTTGCCCTATATAGCCAAGGTCATGGAGGAGTGAGTTCAACAATTTTATTCTATAAGAAGCAACGATACTTCCGGCCTGCTAGTCAAGAAATGTATTTCCTATCTTTGTTGCAGCTACAAGGACCAGTTCACCATTGTGCCTATTCTGGTGGGCTCGCTTAATCCCGAGCAGGAGGCGCAGTACGGCAGCCTGTTGTCCGCGTACTTTATGGACCCAACGAACCTGTTTGTGATATCCTCCGACTTCTGCCATTGGGGTCAACGCTTTAGCTACACATACTACGATCGCTCCTGCGGCCAGATACACAAATCCATTGAAAAGCTGGACAAGCAGGGGATGGACCTCATCGAGACGCTGAGCCCCACAGCGTTCACCGAGTACTTGAGGAAGTACAACAATACGATATGCGGCCGCCATCCCATCGGTGTGATGCTGGGCGCCGTCAAGGCCCTGCAGGATCAGGGCTACGACAAGATGAGCTTCAAGTTCCTGCAATATGCCCAGAGCAGCCAGTGCCTGGACATGGAGGACTCCAGCGTCAGCTATGCCTCCGGTTCCCTTGTCTTTGAGTTTTGAATGCACCCCTAAAGTATTTCGGCAGCTATTCAACATCCCTCCCATTTGTGGACTTAAGTATGAAGAGATTTTTAAAGAATTACTAGCAAAAAGTTTAACAAATTTGAAAATGAAAAAAATGAAAAAATAAAAACCAATTATTATCACATATTTATCTTCTCGTAGATCAAGAGTTCCATCTAAGTAAATTTTCTTTTTATTTTTTTTCTCTTGGTTGAAACATCGAAATTGACTTCTAAGCCATTTTTTGAATCATTTCTTGGATCCATTTCCTGTTTTTTTTTTTTGTTTTTCTCTTTTGTTTAATTTAATTTACGTTTCTTCTCTCTTATCAATGAAATGTCTGCGTAATGGGGCGTGGCTACCGCGTGGATGTGTGTGTGTGAAGGATGGGTTGGATACAGCAACTTTTGTCAAGCGATCATTTTCCAGCTCCTTCCGTTGTGTGTTTACCACCAGGAGGCAGCGGCAGCGGCAGCGGCAGCGGCAGCGGCAGCTGCGCCTCCAGCTGTTGCATCCGACACGGCTGCATCATTGGGGCCGGCTCCAGTTCCGTTCAGACGCGAGCACTGCTCTGCATCGCTCGCTATCTGCAGGGCATTCATGTTCTGGACAAAGGTCTCCAGAGCTGTCGCATTCTCGTCGGGACTGTACGGCGACGTGCGCTGGCTGAGCGGACTGCGGCGCAGAAATTCGTTCAAATCGCTGGCCACGCTGGCTGCCTTGGACTGCTGGCTGGCCGGCTCAAAGTCATACACAAAGGGATCCGGACCGGGACCCGCTGGCGGCTGTGACAGTCGCGGCATCAAGCCGCTCTGCACAAACAGGTGGGAATCTGCAAATAGATTGGATTGTCAGAGTTCGGTTTCCCTCTCTTCATTCCTATCATCCGATGATCACTCACCACTGCCAAAGTCTGGGCCTACGGTATCGCAGAAGCCGCCGCTCGAGGAGACCCCCGCCTGCGATGACTGCTGCTCGTAGGGATTGGCATTGGAGGGGTGCACGCGGTTGCCAAACACACTGGTTATCTCCACGCGATGCGGCGACGGCGATGTGTTGTTGCGCGTAAAGTTGGACTCCGAGATATTGTGTATCGAGACCTGCGAATGGAAGAGATCACGGCTTTAGATCTTGGCACAGCCAACTACTAGATCTAGTTCTGAGATGCTTTTAATTTAATTTTAATATGAGTTCTTGAATATATCTTCTTTCTGGAGGGTTATTTGGAATGCTATGAATCACTTTCTAAAGTGAAAATTTAGTCATAAAATAGCACAAACTCCTCTTTAACCAATTGCAAAGAGAAAATACAAATAGGCAACAGAATGCCCATCTCTTTTATTTTATACAAGTTTACTTTCGATGCAAGTGTGTGTGGGAGAGCAAATTTAAAATATATTGTTTGAAGCTTCAGCCTCAAGAGGAGAAGTATGAGGCATATGGTGGTGAAAATTTCATTTGCAAATTTGTGGCTACGTTTGTGCTGGGACTCTGACTCTGATAGTACTGATTGTAGAATGCATGGTATGGCTTCCGTCTAAGTTTCTGTTGGTGTCTCTGACGCTGACGCCGAGTCAGACTCTGACTCTGACTCGGACTCTGATTTTGAGTTTGAAAGTTGAAAAAGTAGGATGCATAGGATGGCCACCAATGTTCTGCACACACCTCGTTGTTGAGATGCTGTCCCGGTATCAAGTTCTTGAGGAAGGCGGCGTCGTCGTAGCGTATGACGCCAGTGTTGGGTATGCCCTCAAGGTAGGAATTGAAACCAGTGATAGTGGGCGGCGGGGAGTCGTCGCCACAGCTATGATGCATATGGCTGTCGCTCTGTCCGCTGCTCTGTCCTCCACACGGCACCTGGGAGGGGCTACCGGAGAACACATCGAAGCTGTTGTAGTAGCTCGACTGCTGGTACTTCTCCTGCAGCACGGAACCGCCTGGTCCTACGCCTGGACCATACTCCGGCAGCTGCTGCTGCTGTGGGCCAAAGCTGGACCATTGGCTCGACGCGGCGGCTGTCGAGTGGTTGTCTTTGGTCTTTTGCTTCAGCTCGCTGCCAATGGCGGAGAGACACTTCTGCGACTGCTTCGGACGTGCGATAACCGCCGCCTCGCCCATCAGCCGCCCAGGGCTGTTGGCGGAGCCACTGCCACTGCCACTGCCCATGGGAACGTTTGTACAGCTAATACTGATATTGTTGTGCGTCCCGTTTCCGTTGGTGGCACTGCCATTGCCGCTAACCGAACCACTGGAGAAGTATGAGAAATCGTTAGAGGCCGCTGTCACAGAGGAGCTGCCGCTGCTGCTGTGGCTGGAAGCGGCAGCCTGCTGTTGCTGTTGCTGCTGCTGCTGATGCTTCTGCTGTGTGGCCCGCGCTGCCTCGGCCGCCGCCTCCTGGGGCGTATAGTAGCTGACATTGCTGCTGAACTGACGGAAGCCGCCCATGGCCAGGCCATTGGTGACAGCCTGATGCAGGGCCGGATTGCGTATGGTGAACATTCCGTTCTCATTCTTAATAATCGCCGCAGGCGGATCCATGCCACCCATTGGTGGAGGGGCAGCGGGCAAGCCACCGCCACCGAAGTTTCGTGCTGTAAAATGTGAAAAGTTTGTCCATATTTTTAACCATTTCAAAGGAAGGGGGATGGGCTGTGATTCACTCACCCTGGGTAGGCATGGGATTCGGATTGGTGGGCATCATGCTGCCCGCGACTGCTGCTGGCCCGTTGCCCTGATGGAACATGGGATTGCGCAGGGTGATGATGTTGCCCCCAGCACTGGCCTCGATAGTCGCTGCGGTTGCTGGTGCGGCAGCAGCCTTTTGGTGATCTCCGCCTCCAGTTCGCTGCTTATTGGCACCCCCGGAGTTACCGCCACCAGCACTGCCACCTCCGGACTTTCCACGATTGCGACGACGGCGACGCGAGGATTTACCACTGCCACTGACGCTCGCCGCTGAGGCAGCCGCTGCCACATTGGAGGCGGCAAAGGACTGGCTATTGCGATTGGGACGTGGATTGGCCTCCACCATGATGACAGCGTTGGGGTCCATTCCGGCGGCACCTGCTGCGCCATAGTATCCAGCCATGAGATGCGGCTGCTGGAAGGTATGCTGCTGGAGGTGCTGCTGCTGCTGGTGGTGCTGCTGCTGCTGCGGCTGATCGACCAACGGCTTGGAAAGCAGTCGGATGGACTCGCTCTTCTGGCGCAGCTGCTCGCTCTTGGCCGGATCAACCTTGGTGAGCGTGATGCCCGGCGGCAGGGAGAGATGCTCCACTTGAACGCCGCGATTCAGCTGATCCATAATGCTGCAGTTGGGCGACTGCTGCTGCTGTTGCTTTGATGAGGAGGAGGGATTGCTGATGCGCAAGTGCTGCATTTGCTGGGCCAGAGTGCTCGCGTAGCTGCCACTTCCGGCACTTCCGGGGACATGTGGCGCCGCCGACATGGCCGGTGGAATGGCAACTTCGTTGGGATTAAAATAGCCCATGTTGTGTGGAATGCCAGAGAGATCTTCTATCAAATCAAAAGAGAAGGAGAACACATTAACTTGTCTGCTGCCAAAGTACATTTCAGAACATACCCTGCTTCTGGCGATGTCCGCGCTTGCCGCGCTGCGATCGCTTTGCTGCACCGGCTGGTCCTGCACTGGCTTCTCCCACATTCGAGATGGAATCGGAGTGTTGTTGCAACTGCTGCTGTTGCTGCTGCTGCTGTGGCTTCGATCTGCCGCTGCCACGAGCACCGCGTGTTGACTGCTGCTGATGGGTCTGCTGCTGCTGCTGCGGCTGCTGATGCGGTTGCTGCTGCTGCTGCTGTGGCTGTGGCTGACGATCGGCATGCCCCTGAACTTTTTGCTTTCTTGAGGACTCTGTGCTGCGCTGCGCCTGTGTCTTGCCAGGATTTGGCTGCTGCGGTTGCTGTTGACTCTGTCCCGTCTTGGACGTGGAAGCGGCGCCCTTGCGTGAATTGGCAGTCGTCTGTGGTTGATTCTTGGATATCTGCGATGGCTGGGACTTTTGCGGAACTGCTGCCGACTTGACGTGCTTAACGGGAGCAGGGGCCGGAGTGGCAGCTGCTTTCGGTTTGCTGGACAAAGGAGCGGCAGCGGCAGCAGGAGCAGGAGCAGGAGCAGGCGCTTGCTTCGGCGCCGACACTTTGGGAACGGGTTTGGGAGGCGGCGGCAATGGGGCAGGGCTCTCCTCCGTCTCGCTGCCGGTCGAACAGTCACCCTCCGAAGAGTCTTGCATGTGAAGCGACTTGAATGGATTATTGTCAAGCTGTCCCTGATCCAGCCTGGGTTTGACGCGCTTCTGTCTTTTTGGGGGCTCTGGCAAGGGCGTGGCCTTGGCCTTGACCTCTGGTGGCTTGGCTTTTGCGGGTTTCACCTCCGGAGCTGACTTGGCAGACTTTTTGCTCGCTGCAGCCTTCGGTGGGACGCTGCAGACGGAGTTCTCCCGCGTGTTGACGGCACTGCTTTGTGGTGTGTGGGATTTGGAGCTGCTGTTGGAGGCAGAGCTCGAAGCACCCACCACAGCTGCCACAGCCTTCTTCTTCTGTTGTTTTTTGTTGCTCTTGGCTGCGTTCTGACTTTTTGCTTCCTGTTCAGCGGCTGCAGCGGCAGCGGCCGCGGCAGCAGCAGCAGCAGCAGCATTGGCAGCAGCAGTGGCCGCGCTGGCAGCAGCCGCCGCTGCTGCTCGCTTAGCCTCTTTCTTCTTAGCCTTCGCACTCTTCTCCGGAACACTGGGAGCTGGCGGAGGCTGCTGCTGTGAATTCGCGGAAGCAGCTGAAGCTGCGTCGGGATGGGCCGAGGCCACCATATGCCCGTTGACGAATGTATAGAGCAGCTTGTCCTCGTGCGGGGCGCTGCCCTTGGCGACCACAGTCACCTGCTGCTCGGCCCCTGGATGGGGCAGTTGAACACGTCGAATGGTCACAATGCGCTTCGAGGGATCGGCAGTGATGGAATGGAACAGTTGTTGTTGCTGCTGCTGCTGCTGCTGCTCTTGGGGAGGAGAGTAGCAGACCAAAGGATTGGTCTGCTCTCCCGGAAAGAAGGAGGCGGGGGGACATCCGCTGTTAAAGTCTGGATACTGGAGTGTGTTGGTCGCTGGGTGTGCTGGCTCCGCGGCACTGGTGCACGGCCCATTGACGATCTCGTCCAGCTTGGCCAGCTGCTGCTCTTTCGTGGGGAGGTAGGAGAACTTGAACTCGCTGTTGGCCTGCTTTACGGTGGCTATCAGTTCCAGAATGCCCGTTTCCACCTTGCCTTTAGCCCTCTGGAGATTCTTAATGTTGGCCTCCAGCTCGTTGATGCGCTTCTTCTCGCGCTTTCGGCCGCCAGCAGCCGTCAGGGCCTTCATCTCGTACTTGTCGGCAAACTCCTTGAAGTAGATGCCTAGGAACTGGCTGCGCAGATCCTCCAGCTCCTTGATGCGCTTCTCCTCCTCTTTGCGCTGCTTCTGCTTGGCCTTCTTGGCCGCCTTCTTCGGGTTCATGGTCTGCGGCTGCTGTGACTTGCCCTCGATGAAGTTCAGAGTCTCGTTGATCCACCGCTGCTGATCCTGCTCGCGCGTATAGCTGCCCAGGAACTCGGCAAAGTCGTGCATCATCTCCTCCTTGGTATAGTCCCCGGGATAGCTGTTGCTGGTGCTTCCGACCTCAACAGCTTGCCCCTCTTCATCATCATAATCGTCATCATTACCATCCGCAGCTGTGGCTGCATCCGGCTGCACGGGTATGCTCTTGCAGAGGCTGTGCAGGCACAGCAGACTGTCGTTGTTCCGCTTGCCTTCATCCCCCATCTCGCTAAGGGCTGCTGGCGCGGGTGCTGGTGCTGGAGCTGCAGTCGGAGCAGGCAGATTCGACTGCAGCTGCGCTGTGGCAAACACCTTCAGAGTGGGCGGCTGGTTCTGCACGGACTCCGCTTTGGGTGGGCGTTTTGGTGGGTTCGCTGCGGGTGCGGCTGCGGCTGCGACTGCCTCAGGCTCTGGCTTCGGCTTAGCCTTGGCTGGTGCAGGAGCTGGAGCAGGAGCAGCAGCTAAGGGCGGAGTGCCCCCCTCTTGGGCATTCTTGCTCTTGCGATCGTTGACAATCTGCGACAACTTCTTGCGAAGGCGATCGCGAGTCTCGTTGTAGCGCGCATGGCTGCACTCCTTCTTCACGCGCTTCTTCGAGTGATTCTCCTTGCACGGCTCCCCAATGTCCGCGTAGTCAGCACAACCTAAAGACCAAAATGGATGAGAAATTTACGTTCTATGTTCGATAATCGAAATCCCAAATCTACTTACACTTGCGCATCTTCTCTTTGCTCTTTTTGGAGCCGCCTCCATCGTTGGCTCGGCCGCCTGGCTGCGTCATGGTCATGTCACTAACCTTCGACTTGGACGCGCCCAAGCCAGTGGTGCTGTCCGGCTTGGTGCGTTTGCTGCAAGAAAAAAATCAGAATTAAGCAATGCCCCCTGCCAAGGACAATCAGTTTGTTGCCACTTACATTATCTGAGAGTCGTGCAACATCATCAGTTGATCGACGCCAAATTGCATTTTCTCTATGTTGGCATCTCCCAGAGTGAAACTGTAATTGTGAAAAATCCTTATATTTTCGAATAAATTTCAACAATGTGGAGTGAAGTCTGTTTCCGTCTGCGAGTGGCTTCCAAATGTTGAAGCCCAAGCAGCAGCCTACTACTACTACTCTCAGACAAATCTAGTCACATTAGATGACATTTTTCACAAAGCAAATAGTGCATATAGCAACCTGATAGATCTGCGACAACTAAACCCCCCCACACCGCCATTGGCAGTGGGACTACATCCGGAGTTACCAGTTAAACCCAACAACCTCCCTTGGCTTCCAGCAGCCGAATTATTCACGCAACTCTAAGTTGACCCTGACTGAGCTCTACCCGCGTTTGTGAGCTAGGCAACAACTCGAACGAGGGGCCATGTTCCGGGAGAGACTACAAGCAATCCACGACTCCAATAAACTGAATACATGTTCATAGATTTGAGAGAACTAAATTCTTCCGCCCCCCCAAGCGTTGGATTTGCATTAAATCATATTTAAAAACTTACTCGTCGGTTATTTTGAAGGGAGAGTATCTGCAATACATATATATAGATACATCTTAGACATATCTGAAGGATGGATGTTAGGCTCATTGTAAGCTTACCCAATAACCTGTGCCAGAAACTGCTCGAAACGACCATCGTCCTTGTCGCCGACGACACTGTTGAGCCGCAGCCGCAGATCCCCCTTGAGCAGCTCCAGATGCTTGAAGTCCGTACTGTTGGAGTTGAACTTGACAAAGAAGTTGGCATAGATGGACAGGACGAAGGTCCAGTAGGTTTTGTACACATAGTGCTGGTTCTTCAGCTCCTGCAACTCGGCGGGACTCGGCGCCAGCTTGCGGTTGAAGAACATCAGCGATGGCAGCGTGGAGCGAAGCTCTTCGCGCGTGAACGACAGCGGCTGGAAGCAGCGCAGCAGATACTTCGTCAGTGGCGGTGACAATTGATTGGCAAGAATTTTGCGTGCCAACTGGCAAGCGGAGACGCGGCAGTTCTCGTTGCAGAAATACTGGGACTCGATGGCCTCGTGTCGGTAGCGCTTGCGCGTAGTCAGATGCTGGAACACGGCCCATGCAATGTGATATGTTGTGCGGAGAACGTCGGTCTCCGACTGTCGCCGGAATACCGCGCCACTGCCGCTGGGCTGCTCGTCGATAGCCGTGTCGGGGGGGAGCTCGCTGCAGCGGCGCTGCTGGGCTGCCAAACTGGTGCTGGCTGCCGCTGCCGTTGCCGCATTGTGCTTAGCCTCATCGCTGGTGCAGGTGCTGAGAATCTTGGATTTCATGAGCTTGGCATCCTTTTCAACAATCCCAAGCGTCGTGCACTTGGCGCAATGGCCAGCCAGCCGCGGTCGCAGCGGAGTGCCGGCAATGGAGCAAGTGATGCATTTGCAGTTCCTGGACACAAGGATGAATCGATCGATTATTAAGAGGCAATAAAGACAATAAAGGAGAGGGAAATATCGTACTCGTGATGGTGTTCCAGCAGCGAGTTACACTTCTTGCATAGATCCTCGTGCACGAGCTTGTTGGGTGGATCGTAGAAGCCGTCGGGCCACTTCAGCTTGGTGAATGCCATGATGTTCTTCCAGGCCAGCTGCCGGTCGACGATGCGCTGAAAGTCGATGAACTCATCGTCGCTTATGTCGGGCAGGGAGAAGGAGGTGGCATCGAGGACGACCTTGTCGAATATGTTATACACATCCAAGAGGCCCATCCGGCGATCGTGCTCCGTGTCCGACAAGTTAAACTTGTTAAGCTCGATCCAAATGTCCGTCCAGCGGCGTTCAATCGAGTGCATGTGCTCGTCGAACATCATATAGCGCTTGATCAGTGCCGTCGTCTGCACCGAGGGGGCGGCCTCCTTCAGCGACAGGATGCACGCCAGCATGGTGTCCCCCAGCGGCGTAAAGACATGCTGCTGGAACAGTCGCTGGCACAGCAGCACCCACGAGAGCTTAAACTTTCGCAGGAAATCGTTCTCGAACGCAAACAGACTGAGCGAGATTTTCTGTGAGATGCAATTCAAGTCGGAGTAGCCATCAAGTATATCTGTACGGGTGGATAGACAGTGGAATTAATCTTTGCTGGATTCCATCTTGATTCGTTTCCACCTACATGTCAGCATCCTCTCGGCGGATATCTTCTCGTTCTCCTGCACATTCTGAGCAATCTCAATCATGCCCTCGGAGAAGGCCTTCACAATGCATTCCACATTATAGGCGAGTATTTGCAGCAACAACATCGGATTGTTGGCCATCAAACTGTAGGGATACAATGGATAGAACGCAGTGGAGTAAACAAATAAGCAGTGGGGCTTACATGGCGCTGAATAGCACTAATATCATGTTATCGGAGATCGCTGTGTCGTCAATAAAATCAAGATATTCGGCATTCTTATCGTATAGATAGCCGCTGGTAATCCAATATATTTCCTTATTGCATTCAAGCAGCTTCTCAAACTTGTTGTAGGCAGCATCGTTTCTACAAGAATTCAAAAATATATAAAATTTATTTAGGGCTCCCAAGAGTCATTCTTGGGTGTTGGATGGTGGTGCTGCCTTACTTCAACATGGGGCTGTAGGCCTTGATTAAGACATCTAGCAGCATAACCACCATGTGGGCAGCCTTAAATTGATCCATCATGATGGCCATGATGGTTTCGCGATATTCGAGACATTCCTTGCAGGAACAGAATGTGAAGAACTCATCCTTGCGATGCTTCACAAATATAAAGGCAAGATTCTGGAAATAAAGCTAAAATCCATTAGGATTACGCACTGGGGCACTCGGTGTGGGCACTGTGTTCCACTGTGTTCAACGCACCGTAATTGCACGCAACTGTCCGTCGGCATCGCGCAGCGGATTCTTTGGATCCTCCGAGAACAGTCTCATGTTCTCAATGGCCATCTAGAGAGCAGGGATTAAGAATTATAGTTGGAAGGATCGTTTGGGTCAAGATCTCTCTCTCTCTATCGCTTACCAAATACGAGCGCGCCTCCTCGTTGGGATCGGTGGTGTTCTGCTCGCACTCGTGCAACAATTTGTCACTCAGCTCCAGCTCGATGGCGTTGTCATCCCGCAGGCTCCATTGCATCAACGACACCACATCCTTGTAGACAACGTCCGATTTGGGCGGCGGTGCGTATGCATCGAATGGCGGCAGGGCCAGGATCGTGTGCAGCGTGTTTATGATGTTGCCCTCCGGGAAACTGAGACGCTCTAACAGCTGGCACGGTGGCGTGCCGCTCCGTGCCGGCATCGCCTGGTTGGGCGGTGGCGACGGCAGCTGTGCAGCCACTTTGGCGTGAGCGTGGTCGTGGGCGGGGGGTAGCGTGCTGGCAGGGGCATCGTCAGCACCATCTGCGTCGGCGTCGGCTTCGGCGGTGGCGGTGGCGGCGGCGGCAGGGCCCAGGGCAACAGGCAGTGCAGCCGCCAGGGCATCACATTTCAGCGGCACAAAGAGCTCGCCACATAGGCGCGGTGTGGCCGCATCGATGGACATTTTCATGCTCACATGATAGCACGAAGCGTCCAGCTCACCGTTAATACCCTCCCCCGAGTCTGGGGGCTCCTCATCGCTGCCTGAGCTGAGTGCCGTCTCCTCTGACGCCTCCAAATCGGAACACTTCGGCAGCATTTCTTTGGTGTGCGCCAACGCCAACGCATTTTCCACTTGCTCGGCCATTCGATTTCACTTCGTTTGTTGTTACACTTTTAATCCGAATTCAAATTCGAATCCGAATCCGAGTCCCTGTCCTCAGTCCCAGTCCCCAGTCCCACTCCGAACCAAGGATCACTTGTTAATCTTTGGTGCAACAGAAATTTGCGTATGCGCAACGCATTATTATACAAATCAAATCACAGATAGATGCACTTCCACTTTCACTCGTCGCCTTTGCCTCTGTCGTTGTGTGTATGTGGCCGCGGATGTGGGCTGTGTGTATGCTCACATGCGTGTGTGTGCTGTAAGGTAACACACACAAAATGGAAAAGAACGCAACGCGTTTTTCCCCACAACGCGCGCGACGAAGAGTGCGCCTTTCCGTGCCAATACTCTGTTGCTTGCTTTTATTACAGTGCCATCCGTTTACCAAGTAGTTCGAATGCGTTGCAGTTCTATTTTCTATTTAGTTTGCAAGTGGATTTGTTTGGGATTTTTCGTTTTGTTTCGCTGCTGCAATTGCAATTTTTCTGCTGTGTATGTGTGCAGTGTGACCGCGGACTAGGATTGTTGATATTTTATCGATATGGGCGATATTTTTATTTCTGATACGATACAATTGTAATAATATAATGATTTGCTTAACAAAATATCGACCACAATGCATAGCTGTCCGTTCTCCGACCATGATCGAAAATCAAATTCCTTGATTTTAATATTCGGCTTCATATTACTAGTTAGTTAGCACTCTCACCCCTGAATATATAATTTTTTCCGATAGATACATTAATTTTTTCATAGATCCGCTATTTTTATGAACTCTTTTTTATTTGATTGCTTAAAAAATAAGGTTTAAACAAAAA
Organism: Drosophila bifasciata; assembly: GCA_009664405.1. Classification (NCBI taxonomy): domain Eukaryota; kingdom Metazoa; phylum Arthropoda; class Insecta; order Diptera; family Drosophilidae; genus Drosophila; species Drosophila bifasciata. Next base: position 5,616,573 of record CM019044.1, read on the forward strand.
AGGGCACAAAACGTAGTCGATGCGAAATGTAACGTACATAAGTGGGATTGGAATGTTACGTTTTGACCACTTGTTGCCTGGTAACCGGTATATGAACAGCAGATTACCCCATTTCCTTCAGTAATTGTTAAAATTATTGGTGAGACCAAGACCGACTAGCTTTTGTATTGATTAGAGCCTGAGTTTTCAAACATTTCCTGAATTCTATAATACCCTAAACGGCCCTCCTGCATGCGTGTGTGTACGCTGCGCCAGTGTTGCAGTGCGGCATTGCAGTCGAGTAGAACTGCTTTTATCGACTCACCAGAGCTGACATTCTCAGAAATTGAAATCAATTTGCGCGCCACTCTGTTATCTGATGGTGGATCGGATTTGAAATCTCCCAACAGTTTGTTTGGCTCTCGCAGATTCTAGACTTGTAGAATAAATAAAAAACCGGTTCGCTGGCTCTCAGAGCACACAACAAATACATTCTCTTATCAAATATAATGAACTTTTGAGCTGGGCGCACGTAATTTCGAAAATATGGGGGGATGGATGGAACGTTTGTCCCAATCTCAGTCTCAGTTCTCAGCCAAGCAAGGCGGATGCTGGAGCTTAACAAGTAACACATTTAAACGGAGTTGATTATAGAGTACAATGATATCTTCACGCTTACTCATCTGCCTGATCTGGTGGCCGCAATTGTTATTGATTGTGCAAGGTGATGGCATGATTGAGGTTTTCAAATGGAAGCAGATGGACTTTTACAATCGCGGAGATGGTCGTCACAACATTCAGGGTAATCAGGTCCACCATGGTTACAGCAGACCCGATAGGCCACTAAGTTCAGGTACCTAAGATAACGAACCCATACGAATCGAAAAGCGAAATAAATGTGTGTTCTACTTTCATTTATCAGCTCCGGTGGTGTTTCCAGGAAAGTATTCACGTCAGAAACGTGAAAGTTTGACCTCCCGTGACAGCCCCCCGGGCATTAGCTCGCGCATTGGAGTTAATGATAACCCTGACGCTCCGTACATTCCCTACAACAACGTGCCAATGGGCGCCACCCACTACCGGGGACGCCTCTTCGTCACAATGCCCAGGCGGCGTGTCGGCATACCGTCGACCTTGAACTACATCGACCTGTCGCGCGACGGCAGAGAACGAAGCCCCAAGCTGCATGCCTATCCGAATTTCGCGCTGAACCAGTTTAACGAGAGTTCGCAGAATCTGGTCTCTGTGTATCGGACCACAGTAGATGCCTGCAAGCGTCTATGGTTCATTGACACCGGCATGCTGGAGTATCCAAGTAAGTTGATGATCATCCCAGTCCAGCTCTGCCGCCAAGTTGTTTGCATGTCCGAGTATTTGGCATCCCGGAATTTACGTTTACGTTTCCCATTACTTACTCAACTTTTGTGCCAAGCCAAAAGCTCAATTATCGGTTGTAATTCCATTGAAAATGATATATGAGAGAGACACCCATCTGTTAGTGCCTGATAGTAATTATAGACACGATCGTCGTCACCTTATCTTGGTGGTGTTGGTGCATTATTTACATTTATTCGAACGTATGTATTTATAACCAGTGCGAGGCAGCGTGAGCTATTGTCTGGCATTATTATTATTATTTTTCAAACACGAATCTTACTGGTAGAGAGCTAGTTCCAAATGTATAGAGAGATGGATGCTGCAATGCTGCTAAGCAACAATGGGAGAGAGAGCTAGTGTGCTAATCTTGTTGAGCTTTAAAACTTGTGGTTGCTTTAGCCTTATATCAGCAGTGTATCATCAATGCCAACTTTTTAATCGAAATGCAAAATCTTGACATCAGATAATCGGCAGCAAATCCGGCGACCCAGCATATGGATTGTCGACCTCAGCACTGATCGGGTGATCAAACGCTTCGAGATTCCCGAGAGCCTTGTCGAGACTGGTCGTGGTTTGGCCAGTCTCACCATCGATGTGGAGCCGAACAAGTGTGGCGATGCTTTCGCCTACATTCCGGATCTGGTGTACCGGCGCCTGTACGTGTACCATCTGTCGGACGATCGGATTTGGGCCTTTGAGCACAACTACTTCAACTTTGATCCTCTGGCTGGCGACCTGAACATTGGCGGTCAGATGTTCCGCTGGGACGATGGCATCTTCTCCACCACATTGGGACAGCGGCAGCCGGACGGCAGTCGCGACGTCTACTTCCATCCGATGGCCAGCACAAACGAGTTTGTCGTCTCCAGTCGGGTGCTGCAGCAGGAGTCGAATGCTGCCCGTTCCGATCATGGCAATGATTTCCGGGTGCTGGGCAGCCGCGGTCCGTCCACCCAGTCGACCATGCACGACTACGATCCGCGCACTGGAGTGATCTTCTATGCAGAAATACAGCGGAACGGTATCGGTTGCTGGAAGACCAGCACACCCTTCTCCGTGGAGAATCATGGCACTGTCGACTCGAATGCCAGCGATATGATTTATCCCAGCGACTTGACGGTAGGTAGAAATAGTGTCGAGCTACAGGCTGCCTCAAATCTCATTTGTTCATTCTTTGCAGATCGATGACGAGGGCACCATTTGGGTCATGTCCAACTCCATGCCAATCTTTATATACTCCACGCTGGATACGGATGTCTACAATTTCCGCATTTGGAAGCAGACAACATCGAAAGCCAAACGTGGCACAGTCTGTGAGTAATAATAATATATTCGTTTGTGGAATTGCTTTAATGATGTTTTGTAATGGAAATGTAACCCAATCCACGGGAAACTTATGCATACATACATACTACGAGTATATGTATAAATGTATATAATATAAAATAAATCAAAAAGCATTTACAACAAATACATATGTACCGTTAAAAATTGCCTAAAATTTGAGTACTCATTTTTATCACATCTTAAAAGTTACGCAGATGTTTAGAATCAAGTGGAAAACATGAAAGAAAACAATCAAACAATCAATCAATTAAAAACAAAATCAGAGGCACTCTAATATTGCATAAGGATACTAAGTTGCACAGGTTTTTGTATATAATACGCTTCTAGTATTTTCTATATATATATATATATCTGGAATCTGGACCGAAAATATATCAAATGATTCATCTTAAATACTGTTGTAAATTTCTCATAATTTTTGTTTTTGTCGCATTCAAACGTAATTGAGAGGTGTAAATTTTGGTAACTTTTCAAAGTGTCAGCTATATATAGAGTATATAGTATATATATATGATCAATTTGTATATGATATATATGTATATATGAGTTTATATAAAAAATTTGCAAAAATATATAGGTTTTCCTTTTGTTTTTTGTTGCTGTTTGCTTTCGTTCTGTACTAAGTTTAGTCCTTTAAGTAGTTCACATTTATAGTATGTGTGTTACGTGTATATAGCAAAATGGTTCTACATATACGAGTTGACTATATAGTGGTGCCCCCCGTTCAAATTCCAAAAATGGAATGGAATTGTTATACATATTGGTATTGGAATGATTACTGGCCCAGAGTTATACATGGAGTATATAACAGCATATAACAGTTTCGAGTTGCTTCATAGCTCTACATTTACATACATATATCAAATAATATATATATATATACCTATCAAATAGATTGGACACACAGCCCCCCTATTCCTGGACTTGTATATGGACCAAGCGAAAGCCTGTTTCAAAAACTACTGCACTAGATAGTCCTTATAGCCACGCAGCGACTTGAGCTGCTTCTTCAGCTTGGTTATCAAATCTGACGGCTGCACCAATATAGATATGTCGCGCCCCACCGAATTCAGGCGGTCGCGTATCTCCAGGTCCTTGAAGAACAAATTAAGCGGCCGTCCATTGATCTCGGTGAGCATCCAGAAGGTCAGCGCATTGCCATCGCACGATTGAGTCTGCGCGAAAGAAGGAAATTCGAATTTAGTAAGGCATTGAAATACACAGACAGACACACATTAGATGTTACCTTTGGCGGCAGGCCGTGACGAGCGGCCAAACTATTGGGCACCACATCCACAATCGTTGAGGTATTGCCATCACGTATGAGTCCCAGGCACTGACCCTCGCGATCGCGACGTATGGCATACGCCCGACCAAAGGGAATGCGACGCAGCAGCACTTCCACCTGTGCAAAGATATGCTTAGAAAAGAAATACAACAGAAACAAGAAGAAAACACACTCACAAAGAGAGTATTGGTGTTCCTTATGATCTTGTTGGCCTCCGTTGCGCTGCTGATGCTCACGCCCGCAATGGAGAGCAGTTGGTCGCCGATATGCAGAGCATTGTATAGAACCGGATGCTCCTTTTGCTTCCATCCCGCAATCCTGTAATCATAAAGAAAGGTATTGAAACATAATTCAAGTATGGAGTCAAGACTTCGCCACTTACCATACACCGCCAAAGGCTTCCACCCAGGCAATGGAACCCACGCAATCCTTGCGCCGCAGATTCAGACGCACTCCACCCGGATGCATGATCTCTCGTCGCAGCTGCATCACCTGCTGTTCGCGCAGGGTTAGCCGCTTGTTGGGCGATTGCTGGATTCCCGTGCTGCTGTTCGGATTCGTGCCAGCCGAGACAGTGCCACCCTGAGGCGGAGGCTGCATACGAAAACCGCCTCGTCCTGGCGTAAATTGCTCATTGTTGTTGGCATTCCGTTCGTTCCGCTGGGTGTTCGGCTGGGCACCTGCTGCAGCACCTGCATTACGCTGCAGCGGAGCCTGAGCATCTGAGGTGGACGAGCTGCGCCTGCGCTGCTCTTGACTGTCGGCAGCAATGGCAGCGGCATTGTTCCTGTGTGCAGGCGGCACCGCGCTGCCACTGGAGCTGGGCGTGGCCTGCTGCTCGATGTTGTTGTTGGCCGCGCTCGTTGTTTTCGACGACGCCTTGCTCCTGCTGAGTGGCGTGTTGAGCATCTTCAGATAGTGGAAGTCGCGTCGGCTGGGGCGCGAACTAATGACCAGCTCGGTCAGGCCTCGCGTCAGCTGTGGCATGGCGCGGCCAGAGCTCGGTGCGGGCTGTGCCGCAGGCGAGGCAAGGCGTCTACGCGGCAGTGCTGGACTCCCATTGGACTGCAACGGCGTGGGATGGCTTGGAGTTTGGGTTTGAGCCTGAACAACGTTTGAGCTGATCGCGGCCCGTTCTGTGTCCTGTATCCTGGTAGGGCTGCTGCTGCTGCTGATGGGTATACTGGAGGAGAGGAACACCTTCTCGTAGTGTACGTTGCCGCTGATTATCGAGTCGCTAGTCTGTTCACTGTTGACGCTGATGTTCGTGATGCCCGAGGTGTTGGCGCTGAGGATTATCTTCTTGCTGAGCTTTGGCGTCGTCTGTGGCTTGGCGGCGATATTCGCGACACTTCCGCTTGGCACTGGCGCTGTCGTTGGAGTCGCAGACGGATAGCAAGTGCCATATACAGCCACCGTTGTGGCCTCACCATCGCTCATCACCTTTACCTTGGTGGTGTTTGCATTTGCATTGGCGTTGGGCGTCGCCTGTGGACTTGGGGCATTGGAAGCATTCTGTTTTATGGGCGTCGTATAGGCGTTACTGCAGCTGCTGCTGCTGGGCTGTTGGCCCAGCACTTGAATGGTGCTGGCATTGGACGGAATGATTTGTACGTTGCTTTTGTATTCGTGTTGCACTTGGGGCTGAGATTGCTGCGGCAGCGGCTGTGGACGTTGCTGCTGCTGTTGCTTCTGTTTTTGATTCGCCTTGGCACCGACTACGTCGGGAAAGCGGAATACTTCAGCTATTATACTGTTGTTCTTGGGCGGCAGTTCGGGCGGCTGTGCCTGGCCATTACTGGGATTCGATACTTGAATGATTGTTATGTTGTCCTGAGGTTCATCGGTTCCTGCGACGCTGTTGCCTGTGGCCTGCGACAGGAGTGGCTTCCGTGGCATCCGCTTCGACTTATCAGCCGCTCCAGCAGACATGGAACGGGATGTTTGGGGCCTAGAGAACGAGAAAAGAAAGTAGCTTGGCTTTCAGTCAAAAGTCAAAGTCAAAATATACTCGATATATAAATATCTAGATACACAAGTTAGATACGACATGGCGCTTTCTGCGGAAAAGCTGGACGAGATGTTCGTGCAGGAAGTGAACGCCGTTGCCAAGATGATCGTCAAATTGCAGGCCAAGGACCACATCATACCAATGTGCACCCGCTGGCTGAACATCTTCCATCAGGCCCCGCCCGAGGAGAGGTTCGAGCGCAACTGGATGCTGCTGCAGCTGCACACCCAGCTGAACAGGAACAGCACCATTGGCTATCCCTTCACGGATCCAAGCAGCTCCCACTTGGATTTGTGCACCCTGAAACAGCGCAGCGATCGCAGACCGATGTCCCATAATGTGGATGACGACAATTGCGAGTCCATGGCCAGCCCAAAAGTGAGCACCACCTCGACTAGCGAATGGGATGGAGCGTCCATACATGCGTCCAACCACCAACTATTGTCGCAAATTGCTGCATTGAGCAGTGAGCTGCAGGAGCTGCAGCGTCTGGAGGAACAGTTCCAGCAGCGAAGGGATAGCCTCAAGCAAATGCATTTGAAGACGCTGCAAGGGGATGGAGACATGCAAATGCTCGCCTCCTCCACCACGACGGCGCTCAAACGTCTGTCCACAAAAGAAGAGGCCGAAGCAAAGAGCCATTTCTTTACAACACTCTTCGGTCCATTGTGTCCGGACGAGAAGGATGGGGCCCAAGTGGAGAAGCTTGACACGCTGTTCGAGAAGCTATTGCGTGATCGCTTCAATGATTTTAAACAGCAGCAGCGCGGCCTGGTGGTGCAGCAGATGGGCACGGAGTACGACAAGGTGGTGACCAGGGCCAAGGAGCGTTATGGGAAGGTTATTGAAGGCCAACTGATTGCCCAGAAGAAGGAGCTCGCCCTCTCCGCCTTGCGCTATCTGGAGGTGCTGCGCAAGCACTTCCTACTGAACTACTCCGGCAACGACAGCACCAAGGAAGCTGTCCTCCAGTTCTTACAACAAAGCTGCCATCAGATGTCGGAGATGGGCATTTTACCTGGGTATTAGTCGTTCACACTGCAGCATATGTTCCAGATTTAAGATTTGATCTGCAATATGCGAATACAATTATATTTATTATATGTTTTCCGTCAAAGCGGGGCTCTTCTTACCCGCCGAGGCACGCTGTGCTGTGGCTGCCACAACATCGACCCGCACGCCATTGTCCGTGAGGACGCAGGCCCTTCGCAGAAGAGGCGACAGGAATTCATCATCCGACAGGTTGACGTCCGCATCACTGGTGCTGTTCAATCGCTGGGGTTCATCTGTGGCCACATCCTCCTCCTGCTCCTCTTCAGATCCATTGGGGGGCACTGATGTCGCCGTCTCGCTTATTTGCTCACTATAAGTGCTAATTGGATCGGAGAGCATGTTGAGCAGATGCTGGGTCAATGTGTTGGACATGGCTGTGGCTGGTGGCACTGCAGTTGGGGCAGTTGGAACCACATTGGAAGCAGGAGTTAAGGCTGTCTGTTCACTCGCTGGAAGATGATGCTGTGGATGCTGCTGCTGCGGCTGGTGGGCAGCCACCACACGCTCCACACCCGGCACAAGTGCCGCCGGCACTGGCGGTGGTGGCGGCAGCGGCGATGTGGGATCCCGTGTGGGCAGCAAGGGGGCGCGCACTTCAGGTAACTTTGTGTAGAGGTTTTCGCGCGGCGACAGAATTTTCATTTCGCGCAGCTTCGAACGCAACGTTTCCACCCATTCTTGCATAATCTCCCTGTGAACGAAACGAAAACGTAATTGAAATTGAAAGTGAATTGTGTTTGTGTTTGGGCAATGGCGGCATCAGCAAGCAATTATTTTGCCGTCTTTGGCTGCGTGCGTGCGGCATGGGCAGCTTACCATGACACGGCATGAAAGCGCAACACTTCATTGCTAAGCGTTACAACAAATTCAAACTCATGCGAATTGGGGATCAGGGCGTGCGATATGTGCAGCGTCTCCCGCAACGACACCGCCCACTCGGGCATGTGGCCGGCCGCCTGGCGCGGCTCGGCATAGCCCTCCAGCAGGGCCTCGGTGTCATCGTGCACGCAGAACACCACCCAGCTGCACTCGGATTTCTGCAAAAGCAAGGGCATTCCAGTAATTAATTCAGAAATTAATGTTTCGACTAGGGGTGAGGAGGGACCCTCCCTACCTTGGGCCCAACGGTTAGCTTCTTGCCATCGGCCGTCAGTCTTTTCAACCACGTATTCTTGTGTATTTCGCGAAACTGAGCGCCGCTAATGGCCCCGACTCCCGTCGCGCCGGAGCTAACGCCCGACGGTGGTGCAGGTGCGTTTGGGTTCGCAGGTGCTGCTGCAGCCGCCGCAGCCATATCCCCAGTGCCAGTCCCAGTCCTGGTCCTGCGGCAACGTTGCTGCTCTCGATGCGATTGCTACAATGCAGGTTAATGCAGGGTATCGGGTGCTCTATTTGCATGCCTTGGGCCTTTCACTTGAATGAATCTGCTCACATTGCACACTAATTTAGTGCAAAATTTGCTGAATTTTCTTAGACAACAACAACAAAAATCAACGAACCGACGACGCCATGTTTGCAGTGTGACCGCGTATCTAACGATGAAATATACCGCCTGACACGCAGAAATATACCAGCTTAATTTCAAAATATTTTACGATCTGGCAGCATCACGTGGCAGCAGCTGTGTGTCTGAAGAAGTTGGCGCGGAATTCAAATACATATGAATTATTTTTCTATATTTTTGTGTGCGTTTGGTTTGTTGCGTAAATCGTAGATCTAATGTACGAATATGCTATTAAAAATTAAACCACTAATAGTTGATTTTTATCCTATAATACTTCTTTTTATTGAGATTTTTAAAATCATTTTTGATATTTTTTTTGTTTGGGCTTTTCTTTTTTTTGTATCTTTATATCACACGTAACGTAAGTAGATGTAGTAGATCTTTTGATGCTGTCTTAATCTCTAGGTCTAAGCTGATTGAAAAAATATTAATTCATTTTTCTCTTCTACATGCCAAAACGGAATTTGAAACGTCATTAAAAACAATCTGTTTTACATACTTTGTGCATTTGCTCTGTGGGTGATGGGGGGGAGGGGGAAGGCAAAAGTGCTGGAACAATAATTTTGATTTAAAATTGGCAAAACTATTGTTCTGCAGCGCTCCTGTTTCGTTTCGTTTCGTATCGTTCGATTAACACTAGTTTAATATTATGTATAGTATATCTACGCATGTAAGTTGTATAAAGTGGCTTTAAACATTAGTATCTCAATTCTCAATTCGTTTTAGTCACTAAATTATAGTCGTAATTTACAAGTATGCACTGCGAGAGTCCGCAGGGGGGCGTCGTTTAACAAGCGATTTTGGTAACTTAGGCATAGAACGTACAACGAGTTAACAATGGGTCAGGACGGGGGCACAGATTATTATTTTTTAAACACAGAGTTGTGCAACTGAAAACAAAAGTGTAGAATATTTAGGGGAGTGTATGGGGGCGGGGTGTAGTGAATTAAATACAATTTGAACTAAAATTAAAGTCTGCATAGAATTTTCATGAGAACGGATTGCACAGAAATTCTGTGTCTGCGTCGTCGTGTCTGTTTCTAACACAATCGAGTCGAGAGTCTTGCTAGTTGCTTACATTTTCTTTAGCTGGAAATTGGCGTAGTTAAGTAGATTTTTTTGTTAGTGGTTTTTGATTCGTTAGAAATAGCAACCTCACAATATGTCGCGTGTAAAAAGTCATTTGTTTTCGTTTTGTACGTTTATACCAAAGTTAAGCCAGCGCAGTCAGGCTTCTGCAGAGAGAGGGCTTCGCTCCTGCTCCGGCTCCTGCTCCGTCTCTGTATTCCCTGGCAAACAATTCGTGTTTAACTCTAATTACAATGTACTATGATGTACGTGGCATAGTTGTTAGTCGTTGTTGTTACATGCAGTGTTTGCTGTTTTTGGGGTTTTTGTTTTGGTTATTTTTTTTTGTTCTCTTTCAACGTTTTGTATTTTTTTTTGTTTTCATTGGATTTTTGTTATTAATTTTATAATTGATTTCAGAAATGTTATTCGTTTGCCAGCTTCGGTCAGAACCATCTATATGTTTACGGCTATGCGTATCTGTTGCGTAATGGCCAAGTTCCCCTGAATCCTGCTGCTGCTGCTGCTGCAGTAGGTCGGGGGCATGGACTAATGGTAGTTCGAGTTTTTTGCAAAGGATTTACAGATTTTCTTAGGATTTTTGCGTATCGACTGGAGCGCTTGCTGCAGCGCCTGCCGAGTGAGGTCCACGTGTTATGGGAGTGTGGCTTTGCGAGTCTGGTGGTGGTCGGGCTGGATGGCTGGGCTTTATGAGGCGGGCAAGTCTAATATGTGACAACGCGGTACAAATTCATCGGCCATGGGATTCAAAACCGACTTTTCCACATTGCACTGACTTTTGGGCAGCGCGGAAAGTGCCGTGTTCTGCTCCTCCGTTCTGCAGGATGACAGTTAAAAGTTAAGGGACATACTCGATTATAGTTAGATAGATTTTCAACTTACTTTGCCTTCTCCCACTCGTTGAGTTGCTCTTCCAGCTCGTCCTCTATCATAGCCTCGAAACATTCCTGCATAATTTCCTCCTCCTCTAGTCTTTGGAGTTCCTACAACAAAACGCAAGGTTGAAGAAACTACACGTTAATGGATTTGTGTTGCTTACGTTCTTGTCGAACTCCTCCTCGTTCTCCATCCACATATACTCGGAAAAATCTGGCTCATCGTCAAAGTCCGATAGGGACTCGTCGTCGTCTATCACATAAATGATTTGCTCCGACCAGTCCACAGATGGTACTTTAAACAACATGCTTCCTGCAATGGGAGTGTTACAAGTGTTTTATATAAATCTATCTGAAGCGGCGGGTTTAACTTCTATTTTATAGGCATTTACATACATATGTACATATTCTACCGGCAAGACGCCCGACCAGTTGTTGTGTTTTCTAGAACCGGTCCCCCTTTTTTGCAGTCGATAAACAAACCCCAACCCGTCCAATAAGATATTTTTACACATAGTAGTAGTAAATAAGTGTGTAGTTTTGTATGTGCATGTATTTGTTTATATTTTCTCTTTTCTTTTTTGCGCATTTTTGTTTTGTTTGTTCAAAGTACAAGAGTAAAAGAGAGAGAGACAGATATCAGGTACTGATAAGGATATCAGGGCATTATCACATTGAGACGACAAACGTATTAAACATTTTACGGCATATAGAAGTGCCGTTATTGTTATCAGTTGTTTTGCTTTTGGCAATTCAAAGTATGTATGAATTTAAGCAGAAACGCAATATGTCAGCGGCGATCGTCATCGAATATACACGAATATTCGTTCGGGGCGCCAATTGTGTTTGTTTGGCTGCCAGTGTGTACGTGTACGTGTACGTGCCGATGTGTGCGAGAGACTCGGACCTCGACAGGTGAGGTCATTAAGCTCTTTTACCGCCAAATTTGGATTGGGTTAACTGCCAATTATTTAGTAATAATAATAATGAAATAATCCATTCCAATTTATTAGTTGGATTTAGTAATTTTGTTTTCCTTTTTTTTAAGGTAAGCTTAGTAACGACTCTTATCAATTTAGCTAAGAGGTTTCGTTTCGTCGGTTCTGGTCGTTTCTGGTTTCTAGCTATATTTAGCATTTTCTTTTAAATCTTCAGCAGTCAACACTGGCCGCAGGCCATCGTTGTGTACGTGCTCGCTCGCACACAAACACCTACACTCAACCTATACTCAACACTTTCGCGATTGTAGTAGAATTCAGCTTGTTGCGGCTGGGCATATTTTAAATAAAATTTCGAAAATTAAAATGTATTTGCACAGCTAATTTTATGCATAAAACACAAAGGTGGTAAACAGTCACGCATACATGCATATGTATGGATACAGTGTCAGTCACTTGCATATACATACAGTGGCATCCATTTGTGTACGTATATATGTATGTATGTCTGTTGTATAGTTGTGTGTATTTGTTGAATGAACCTCCCTCAACCGGGGCCAACAACAACAATGATAATAACACAACTCAAGGTAAGGTAGCAAGCAATATTCGACAGAAGAATTAATATACCTTCGGCTTGTGTAATTGCGCCGAAAAAAAAAAAAACAGCTTTTCACGCACTTGCACGTACACACTGTAGGCTATCTATCTAGAGTCGTCTCTCCCCTCACCCGTTTCAGCTTAGTAGAAGATGTTGACGACTCTGTCCGTTTTTATTGATTTGTCAAGAGGCAGTTTAGAGTAAACGACAGCCCATTGTCGCGGAAGTGCTGACACAGGCAAAACGAATTTAATCAGGAAGCGAGCGTCTGAATTCTGATTTCCGCCTTTCTTTTCCCCCTCTGCGCCCGCTAAAAAACAGCGATGTCCAGCAAAAACTAGTGGTCTCTGCTTTGGCAGTGAACTCCTGCTCCTGCTGACGGCCAAAAAATTCCAGTTATTGTACTCACTTGTATATGCTGAAGGAGCGCTTGATTGCCAAACAAAATATCTAGGTGTCACGGCGCCTTGTTGCTTGTGATGATTTTTCACTGAGAATTTTGCGTTGTAAAGGGGAAAGCTCAATTTATTGTAGCATCGAGATAGAATTCACACGAAAATTTTGATACATCTATTGCGAAACGTATTCCAGTGAGTGCTGTGCGGGAACACAACACAGGTTCATGAGCGTTAGCAAACAAAATTTGAAAAATTAAAAAACTTACAATGATTTATAAAGCAAGCTAGAGATGTTTATATTGACATATCGATATGACAGAAAGTTCGATAACACTATCGATACAGTCGATGGTTACAAAAAGCCAAACATCGTATAAATCATCAACCAGGGTCCGGAGAAAATTAAAACTACGTTTTGGCTTTTTATGTCGTTTAGATTAAACAGCGACTGTTGAATCTACATTCGTGTTTCTTCGATGCCCTGGATTTAGTCGCCCAAAATGTCGGTAGTTTTGTGCGATAAGCAAAACCTATCGTCGTTTTAGTTTGAAAATAACAATATTATACCCGAGTGTGATTGTTATATCAAAACAACAATCACATCTGTGGTTCAAAGAACCATTTTCAGGCATGGCATTCACATTTTTTAATAAAAGCTGCTGAAACGATATTTTTAATCTTTATAAAACTTTTGTACCGTAACTTAAGAATCGTATGTGGAACACTGGTATTTATTTTTGAACTTCGATTCAAGACTGTCCATTAGATCGGTTAGGGGTCTCATCCCGCTTTTCTTTGAATTTTGAAATTGATTGATTTTATCGAAGAGTTCGTGTTCGCTGGCCACAGTTACCTCGCTCAGACTGCTTTTCATTTTTGTTGCCTCAACGACCAAATTATCGCGTATGAAATGCATTGCATTGAACAGGGACACATGCATCTCAAGGTAGTGCGACTCGAACACATGATCCTTTGCCCACTCCTGAGCCACAGTCTCGTTCTGCAGGATTAACTTTATCTGCTCCTTGTCGACGCCAAATTTCCTTTGCCATAAGCTCAGCGATTCGTTCCTTTCGCGTCGGCGATTCATGAAAAATTCCCTAAATTCGTTTGGGAAACCTTGTTCTGCCTTTGACATAAAGTCCATGTTGATGCTCATGATAACACCAAAGACTCCCATCCGAATTGCATCGAAAGACTCTAGAAATTGGCACAAATGATTCTTGTCGGACTCCGGCAATGGGACTCCGACAACATCGATTGGTGCCGGATCACTGGGTGCAGCATTGGTCAGGCTCTGTGGATCGATTAGATGCTGATTTTTGTTTATGTATCACAGTAGAAGTTCTCACCAGTACGGACAGGACTACAATCAAACAAAGTTGCTGCATCTTGCAATGTTTCAAATGGAACTGCAAGTTTTCGCGATCATGCTCGTAAGTTTTTATAGTAGTCGTGGATTGAAACTCTTCCATCGGCAATTATCGCCGCCGTTCTCTAAAAATAGGGATCGCCGAGTTCATCCAACTGGACTCGGTTCCTAAAGAGATAAGAAGAGATATTTTCTAAGAAAATGAAAGAAATACAAGACATTTCTTATTAATTGTTCAGCTGATAGAGCCACATCTTTCGGTCCACAGATATTGATACTACTATGCGTTAAATATATGTATGTATTAAACACTTAGTATTGCTTTAATGAACTGGCACATCTATATATTTTATGCGTATTGCGCATCGAGTCTAAAGTCGTCAAAATAACAGAAAAGTTGGGTCAAGTTGCTTCAAATTCTGAAAAGTAGTATTTATTTATGTTGAGTGTTGAGTACTGACCTAAACACTTGACATAGATCAGCCGATAGAATCGCACATTATAAAACACTAAAATCTATTTTATTCGATAAGACAATTAGCGCGCTTTAAAAGAGACAAACAACAAAATATATAAAAAATTGGACAATACTTAAATTCTAATGAACATTCGCTGGAGCTGCACTTAAAGACTCCATGCGTCTGCGTGGATCCCAAGGCTGCAGCCTCGTACTGCTGAACAGGCCAAAACCACCATGGCCATGCCATTGAAAATAATCAGTGTCATCAGCACAATGTTCCATTCGTCCTTGGTGCCCTGCATAGGACGAAATGGCGAAAAGGTTAGCACCCAAAATAAACAAGTGTTAATGCTTACCGTATGCACCAGAGCGGCCACCAGATGTGGCGCCAGAAATCCAGATAGATGGGCCAAACAATTGGCCACCCCCGACAGGAGGCCGGCAAAGGAAGGCGCAAAGTACAAGAGTGTGGGCCAGTAGCCGGCACTGAAGCCCATGTCGGTGGTGGCATAAAGGAGCGCGTACATCAGCATAACAAGTGTCTTCTGCTCGCAGCCGGCGCAAATAATAATGCCGATAAAAATCATCGTTAGAATGCTGCCTGGAAATACAAACAACATATATTTTTGGCATCTAACGAATTGTATGGGAACAGTCTTACAGGCAACATACAGCAGTCGACGCATCCAGCTCTGATTGAGACCTACGCGCCGCTCCACATAGCCGCAGCTAAAGACGCATATCAGTTTCGAGAACATACCGCCCAAATAGGGGGCAGCCGACAGCACACCCACGTCATGGAGATTGAACTGCATGGCCTCGCGCATGAAGCGTGGCATTACGACGGAGAGCACGAGGAACGTGTAGTTGTGGAAGATGTGCGTCAGGACGAAGGCATAGACAGGCAGCGAGGTAAGCAAATGCCGCCAAGGCACACTTAACTGCGAAACGGTAGAAAATCCAATTGTTAAAGCTAAAACAACAAGTGGATCAACTTACTTGGCTCCTGGACAACGGCTCTCGCTGTAGGTACGCCTTCTCCGCATCCGATATGCGCGGATGCTGATCCAGTGAGTCGTAGATGAGCCAGTGGCAGGATATGCCAAAGACGAGCGTCACACTTGCAACCACATAGAAGGACAACTCCCACGAGAAGTCGCTGAGATAGTTGGCCACCGGATAGACCACAATGGAGCCCATGAGAAGGCCGATGTACGCGAACGAGAGCAGCGACGTTCGCTCCGTGGGATGTGCCCAGGTCACAAAGAGCTGGTACAGCGGTGGATTGCCGCATCCCTGCGAATAAACAAGCAAAGGTTATATCCAATGCCCAGCCACTGGACTCGTCTCACCGCACACATGCCGGAGACCACCAAGCTGGCCACAGCGGCGCCATAGCTGTGATGCGCCATCGTTGGCAGGAGGAAGTACGCCAAGGCCTCGAAAACCAGCGACATGATGAACAGCCGCTTGCTGCTGAACCGATCCGACAGGTGTCCGGCCAGGGGTATCGAGATGACGTAGCCGTAGTAGAAGACGCCCGGAAAGGTAAGCTCCTGGTTGCGTGTCCACGGCAAGTCTCCTGTCTGCTGTAAACGGGATCTGGATCAGATCAGCCCCAACAAAGGAACGCCTCAAACTTGCCTGAGTCACCTGCATCCCCGAGGCCAGGCCAAAGACAGGGCCTCCACATTGCTCCAGAGCAGTCGAATTGCTAAGCTCAAGCTCTATGGCATTGCCGGCCATCATAAGTGCGTCCTCGGGACGCGGCTTGACCATGCGCAATATGACCATGGCCAGCATGCTGCGCATGGCAGAGTGCAGGCAGATCGACAGGAAGGCGCACACGGCGTACGTGAGGCGAACCGAACCGAAGAGGCTGTGGGACACAGCAGTGATCTGCCCCGACCCCTGGGGCAAAGTCCACGACTTGCAAACCATAATTTATAGTTCCTTTTCTAACAAATAACACACACAAAACAATTAACCAACGATGGATGATGTGTAAAATAGACAATCCACAGGTGAGTCGAGCAGGGTAGAGACTAATTTCGAATACGATGCACCTGCCATCGACACTGGGCTCTGGGCACTGTGACAAGATGTAAACATGTAACTTGCCAAAGTTATTTGCAATTTGGCACGATTTGCCCGGCGATTTATCGGTCAGCTCTCAAGCTAGAGAGCTAGAAACCAAAACTGCTGACCGACCGAACGAACTGTAAACTGTAACACTGTAATGGCGATAAGAACTTTCCGTAAAATCTCGAGCTTACAGCACTCTAATCTTCTCCTCTCGCTTACTCCTTCTTTTTTTTTTTTGCTTGTCTCTTTGCTCAAAAAGCTCCCAAATCATCTTACTTTATGGGTTCTAAGAGCTTTCTTAGTATTATCATTTTAACTAGATTGTAGAGCGTGAAAAATGAAGAAGGAAATCCAAATTAGATAATATTTGTGGGTGTAGAACATAAAAAGAGAATAATAATGATTCTTTTTAATTTTAAATCAATTTATTTTATTTATTCGTCTATAGAAAATACATAAACGAAATGAATAGAGTAACTCTGAGACAAATTATTTGGATACTTCGGACTGTGAGAATTTGTCATTATAGTCTTCGAGGGAACCACAGTTCTAAAGGGTTTTCGATACGTACTACATACGAAACATTCTCCCCCAGTTCCACAGTTGCAACATATCTATATTTACCTGCCAATGCTGTATAATTTCTTAACATACATATGTATCCTAGGCCCATATTTATGTGGCTCATATACGACCGGACAAGGAAGTCTGTACCTCAGATTGCTAAACTCAAATTATTGCCTATAAATAACGCAAGAGAAACGAGAAAGAACGTACGGAGTCGCTGTTGCCGCGAATCTACTTTTATACCCGTACTCAGTCAGCACACATGTGATTTATGTGGAATTTTCAAATGTATTACATTTTACATTTTTTGCTACATCTGTCATATACATCTACATCTACATCATATATGTACATCACTTCTCACAACAACACACGGACACTGCACGAGGCAGAGCGTGTGAGCGTGAGTGTGAGTGTGAGAGAATCTGTAGCAATCAGGTTCAATCAGCATCAATCAGTTTCAATAAGTTTCAATCAGTTTCCATCGGTTTCAATCAGTTTCAATTAGATTCAATCAGGTTCAATCAGCTTCAATCAGGTTCAATCAGGTTCAATCAGCATCAATCAGTTTCAATCAGTTTCAATCAGTTTCAATCAGTTTCAACCAGTTTCAATCAGTTTCAACCAGTTTCAACCAGTTTCAATCCTTTTCAATCAGTTACAATCAGGTTCAATCAGTTTCAATTAGATTCAATCAGTTTCATTCTGTTACAATCTGTTTCAATTATATTTCAGTTCAATCTGTTTCAATCAGTTTCAATCATTTTCAATCAGGTTCAATCAGTTTCAATCAGTTTCAATCAGTTTCAATCAGGTTCAATCAGCTTCAATCAGGTTCAATCAGCTTCAACCAGTTTCAATCCGTTTCAATCAGTTTCAATCTGTTTCAATCAGTTTCAATCATTTTCAATCAGTTTCAATTAGATTCAACCAGTTTCAATCAGGTTCAATCAGCATCAAGCAGATTCAATCAGTTTCAGCATCAATCAGCATCAATCAGATTCAATCAGTTTCAACCAATTTCAACCAGTTTCAATCTGTTTCAATCAGTTTCAATCATTTTCAATCAGTTTCAATCAGTTTCAATTAGATTCAACCAGTTTCAATCAGGTTCAATCAGCATCAATCAGTTTCAATCAGTTTCAACCAGTTTCAATCAGTTTCAACCAGTTTCAATCAGGTTCAATCCGTTTCAATCAGTTTCAATCAGGTTCAATCAGCTTCAATCAGTTTCAACCAGTTTCAACCAGTTTCAATCCGTTTCAATCTGTTTCAATCAGTTTCAATTATTTTCAATCAGTTTCAATTAGATTTAACCAGTTTCAATCATTTTCAATCAGTTTCAATCAGTTTCAATTAGATTCAACCAGTTTCAATCAGGTTCAATCAGCATCAATCAGTTTCAATCAGTTTCAATCATTTTCAATCAGTTTCAATTAGATTCAACCAGTTTCAATCATTTTCAATCAGTTTCAATCAGTTTCAATCAGTTTCAACCAGTTTCAATCAGTTTCAATTAGATTCAACCAGTTTCAATCAGGTTCAATCAGCATCAATCAGATTCAATCAGTTTCAACCAGTTTCAATCCGTTTCAATCAGTTTCAATCAGTTACAATCAGTTTCAACCAGTTTCAACCAGTTTCAATCCGTTTCAATCGGTTTCAATCAGTTTCAATCATTTTCAATCAGTTTCAATTAGATTCAACCAGTTTCAATCAGGTTCAATCAGTTTCAATCAGTTTCAACCAGTTTCAATCAGTTTTAACCAGTTTCAAGCAGTTTCAATCCGTTTCAATCAGTTTCAAACATTTTTAATCAGTTTCAATTAGATTCAACCAGTTTCAATCAGGTTCAATCAGCATCAATCAGTTTCAATCAGTTTCAATCAGTTTCAACCAGTTTCAATCAGTTTTAATCAGTTTCAATTAGATTCAATCAGGTTCAATCAGGTTCAATCAGCTTCAACCAGTTTCAACCAGTTTCAATCCGTTTCAATCCGTTTCAATCAGTTTCAATCTGTTTCAATCATTTTCAATCATTTTCAATCAGTTTCAATCAGTTTCAATTAGATTCAACCAGTTTCAATCAGGTTCAATCAGCATCAATCAGTTTCAATCAGTTTCAATCAGTTACAATCAGTTTCATTCAGGTTCAAGCAGGTTCAATCAGCTTCAATCAGGTTCATTCATTTTGAACCAGTTTCAATCATTCATAGATTAATTTTTTATATATTGATTCATTCATGATTCATTCATTGATTTATTCATTGATTCATTCATGATTCATTCAATCATGATTGTTCAATCAAGTTCAATCATGTTCATTCATGATCAAGATGATGATTCATTCATAGATTCATTACACCCGTACTCGAAAAGTAAAAGGGTATGTTGTATGTGTGGTAGAAGGGGATGTGTGTAACATAGAGAAGGAATAATTTCCGACCCTACAAAGTTTATATATTCTTGATTAGCATCAATAGCCGAGTCGATATATCCATGTCTGTCCGTCCGTCTGTCTGTCCGTCTTGTTTGTCGCCCATTGCTCGGTGGCTATAAGAGCTAGAGCAAACCAAATTTTGTTTCCAAGCTTATGTGATATCTCTCTCCTAGAAAAATGTTTCAAAATTTCGCCAAGCTTGTTCAGGTTTTTCCGACCCCACAGAGGGCGCACCTCTGTGGCGTGCACAATTTTGAAGATAGCAAAAACGAAAATTCAGAATCATAGAGAAAACCATATCGATCAGGGGCCCGAATCTGAATCGGATCGGATCATTATTATAGCCAAAATAGCGAAACGAAATTCGTTTTCTGTTTTCTTCAAAATTGTGGACGCCACAGATTTGCGCCCTTTGTGGGGGCGGAAGTGGGCCGTGGGAAATATTGAAACACTTTTCTTGGAGTGAGACATCACATCAGTGATGAAACAAAATTTGGTTGTTCTAGCTCTTATAGCCTTCGAGCAATGAGTGAAAAACAAGACGGACGGACAGACAGACGGACATTTACCACAAATACAATATACCCTTTTACTCTTCGAGTACGGGTATAAAAAGTCATCAGCAGAAACTAAAGCAAAACAAAAACGAACCGTAAACAGTGTGCCATACAATGCACGTCGGAAAACGGTTTTCACTTTACGCTTTGTGCCCATCAACCGTAGGATAAATGGGAAACACTTTGAGAAATAACACGATCTATAAATCAGTTTTCGAGTCCAGTTTTAAATAGATATTTCTGCAAAATATATATTTGCAACAATAGGCGTTTTCTTATTTTCATTTCCTATGCTAAACTTTTCTATAGTGTAGATTTACCAAATTACTGTCTTTACATTATTTTTCTGATAGTACACGATCTATATATTTTTGGTTAAATTACGAGTATAGTGGTAATCCTTTCCCCATACATACACCCATCCAACACACCAAACACATTTAAAACAAGTTAGACAAAATCTTTGTATTCAGATAAAAATCGTACATAAATTGATAAATTTTATGGATCTTGTACGGCGACCATGTCTCGATATTTGTATTCTGTACCCTTCATTATGATATTTTTGGAAGAGAATTCTTCATAAAGCTAAGTACTTTAGTTAGTATTCGACTTTTGTTGAAATTTACTTCTAGAAATAAACCTGAGAATAATGTTTACTTGAATGAAAATTCCTTGGACGAACCCGACCATTACCTTGCATAGTTTTTGCAGGACCACTTGGTAGTTCTAACTCTTACTAGCCGGTAAAATGGCATATTGTAAAGAGGGTGACTGCCCATAATGGATTTTATTTACATGATTTTAAATGCTTAATATCTTTGTTTACTTTAACATACATATGTATAGTATGTATGTAGATAACGATATATAATTACCAGAAATATATTCTCAGTGTATCAGTGCAGCATGTGTGTGTGACGAGGGGGGACTGGAGCACAGTCAAAGTGCACGCTTTGACCAGTCCTGAGTCCTGAGTCCTGACAGGCAATTGGCTTTCGCTTTGTCGTGTCAAATGCACACAGATACAAATGGGTACGTACACATACACACACACAAGCGAGTGGTGCATACATATGTGTGCGAGTACCTTTATGCACTTTCCTTATCTGCTCATCGCTCATTCCACCGAGCGCACGTTGTTGTATTCTGTGCTGTTCTGTTCTATTTTCTATTTTCCGCAACGCTTGCACTATGCTTCGATTAAAATTTTGAATTTTTTATAAAGCCCACATGTTAGTCGCTGTTGCTGTTGTTTCAGCGATGTTCTTGTTGGCTCATTTGGCATGCATATGGGCCGAGGGACTGGGACTGGGACTGAAACTAGGACTGGGTATGTGGGACCTACGACTGGGGACAGTTCCTTACATATTTACATTTCTTTTCGATTGATTTTTTATTTATACAGCGCATATGTCGCCCCCATTTCAGACTCAGTTTCTCAGTTCGTCGAGGGGGTTTCCTTGCTTCGTAGTTTTTTTTTTTTTTTTTCCTGGTAGCGCATATGCTGACATCGACTCTCGGGGGCAATGCATTGTTTGCATTTGCATAACCAAAATACAACCGTTACCGTCAGCATTGCCATTACAGTTACCGTTGGTGTGGTGTGGCGCATTGCTGTTACCATTACCTTGTCCTGGTCGCGTGTCCTGACCAGCAAAACACTTTGTTATAACCTAAAAATAGCTTGGCGGCCGCATGGGAGTCCAGCTTTTGTCATGGAAATCCAACAAATTTCCACACACACGCTTCCGCCTCCTGCCTCTTCCTCTCGCCTCTCCAGCTCCCTGTCGTAGAACAAATGTTGTGTACACACATGCCCCATCGCAAACTGAAAATGACAAAAATTTAGCACCAAAAAAAAAAAAGAAGTTAAACACTGTTGTTCGAGTACACTCGAATCCACCCATACTTCACACTCGAAACCAAACAGGGATCTTTATTTTGCCAAGACTTAGTTGGCACTTTCCTCAGGCCATAGCTTTGGTTCAGAGGAGGCACACATTTCAGCTAATAAAGTTTTCCCGTGCTAATTCATTTATAAATTATAAATGACTGGCAAAATAACAGTTGCCCAAAGACAATTGTGTGTGGCAGCCCCATATGTGCCATTATTTAGGTACTCAGTAAGGACTCTGTACTCCGTCAATTTGTTGTGCATTGTTTATGTCATTATGGGGTCCTTTGATGGCCTCGTTTGCCATCTGTCGCGCGTCTAGTCATGGGTAACAACCAACGTCAGAGCCAACAACACGTATTAGCCGAATATAGGATATTGTGTTCCGAGTTTCACCTGAAAGAACTCATTTGGTGCTCCGATTTGTGGTTTAACAGATTCAGAGAAGGAAACTTTTTTATACTGAATAGATTTTATAATAATAAATAATACAAATAGTATACATTTTAGTAAGGAAATAAGGTAAAAATTAAATTAAATATGTAATATATAATTGAATAAATCTCAGTATATGTTAATAAAACATTTTCGGTGTAAAGAAATATACTTGTTTGCATTGAAAGTGGCAGTCGGAACACTCCATTCGAGTGTGAGTATGACTTTGATATAACAAATTACTCCGATACTCAAGCCATAATAAAACCCAAATAAAAAACCCCTGAATTTTGTATATTGTACGTGTTCCCACATGCCCCTGCCCCCCACTCTGCTCCACTCCACTCTCCCACACTGGACTGGACTCGACTCGTATTCGTGCACCTGACTTTTGCTGACCAAAAGCATTAGCCTGTCGTGCTGCCAGTGGAGCCGAGTGGATTACCTTGTACTGTGGGGTTTTTGGGGGTACACCACCACTCTTACTCTCTCTCTCTCTCTCTCTCTCTCTCTTTAGCTCTTTTTTTCTAGTTTTTGTGTAGTGTTTTGGGTTTTTTTTGTGGTTAACCATTTCCGAATCCTTTACATTCTGTTTCTCTTCTGTCCGCCCGTCAGCTTTCTTACCTGTGCGGTGTGTGTGTGCTGTGGGGTGCGGGAAGTGGGTGAGCAAACAGTGTGTGGTTCAAAAATGGTTATAGGTTCAATTCCAATGCGGCCACTTGACCCAATTTGTTCTTTATATTCGAATTCAATGCGGCTGTGCTTGGTGCTTGGATTTCGTTCATCCAAGTCCCTGCTCGCGGTCGGTCTGGCTGGGATTTATTGGGGCAAGGAAATAATTTTGTAATAAAGAAACCCTCGTCTCGCGCACTCGTCTCTCTCGGGGGGGTCTCTATAAATCCATCACAGATAATTTTCAATAATTTCTTCCTTCCTTTTATTATCTGTCTAATTTTGTGCTACCCCTTTTTTACCGGCAGGAGAGAGAGAGCTTTATGAGCCATCTCCTCGTGCAAGTGCATACACATACATATGTACATATTTACAGGTGTATGTATGTATGTACATACATTAATATGTAGTTTCTGTGTCATGCTACTTACTACTCAACTGCACGCATACGTTGAGGGGCGGAAAATTGTTGCTTTTCCACAATTTACATGTGGGGGGCGAGGGGAATCTACACCTACACCTTCAATCGCAGCCGAAGACGCCGCATGGCGAGTGTCGTGTCAAGTCGCGTCCTGTCCAGTTCTACTCTCTCACGTGTTCGCTCTTACTCTCACTCTCTTCGTGTCCGTCTTCGGCCGGCTCTCCGCTCTAGCTGGGCACAGCGGCGGCAGTCGTAAACAGGAGTCACAGCCGAAAGCTGTCACCAGTCGCGGCTCGCAGCTTACTCGGCAAGGATCGTTGGCAAAGACTTCGTGTGTGTGTGGCTAGCAAGCATGTAACGGCGTGCGTCCAAAAGTGTTGCAGTGATATTTGAGTGACACGACACGCTCTTCTCAACAAAACATAAACCCAAAATAAATAGTGAAAGAAACTCAATGAAAATGTAGTGCATATTAATGTAACTGTTAATCGGCTGCACTCAGTCATAAAAATCGAAAGTTAAGGGACATTCGAGTATGTTCTGTAACTTTATACTGCACCCCTGCCCCCAAAAATAGTTGTAAATGTTAATTAAACGTTCTGGAATTCTGATAGTTTTCGTCATTACATAATTTCGCTCTTTTTTTATTTTACTTTGGGAATAATTTAATGAGTATCGATTGTCCGTGTGTATCGGCTGTATCGCGGCTGTTGTGTCGCTGTGAATTATGTGGGAAAGTGGAATAAAAACGTGTTTCCCGCAGACAGACAGTCGGTCGAAAGGGAAGACGGGCAGACGGACGGGTCATGGAGGTCATCATATGCGGCGCGCCAATGCTTAACGTTGTATATCAATCCATTATAAGCATAACCACACCGAAATCCAAAACATGGATACATACTACATACATACATACATACTACATTCACATACAGTGAATTACATATGTATTTACAGGCATTAATAGGACGGGCGTCATTTATTACATATCGAATGGGGTCGTAGTAGTAGCAAGCAGCACATTCCCAGGCAATCGCATGTGTTTCCGATATCACTTAATTTAGTTTATTATTGATATTATTTACTTGCCTTCTTCCATTTTATTTAAATGCATTAGTTAATTAAAGATTAACTCAAGCCAAGATGTTTAACAGATTTGAGTAATATTTAATCATTTAAATTAGTAGCATAAACTGATGAGCAGAAGACACTCACCGGCTCGTGCTAATTCGGCTTAAAACAAAATCGTTTCTATTCAGTTCAAGTGAAAAATATTACAATTAAAAGTGACTAACAGCGGATAAAAGTGCAACGATATTCCAATAAAATAAATACATATACTATATGCAAATATATATTCTAAAATTTAATGTTTGGATAACTTAAGACAGCAGCAACTACAAGGGGACGCACTTAGGGCCGCTCAGGCCAAGAGCTGCTGTAAGCCAAATGTGAGTAGACCAAATCCCGAATAGCTTTCAAGAGCGTCCTTGCACTTGTACTAAATAACACTATATATATTGTATATAATATATACTATATTGCTTTGGGGGCAGCAGGGGCTGTCAATTTCTCCTGCACCTGCCTCTGCTGCCGCTGCTCTTTTCATTTCATCGCGTGCGTGGCAAAGCATTTTTATAGCCACAAAATGTCCTTTTACGTTATGTGTCTGAAAAAACAACAAAAACAAAAACCACAACGGGAAAGCAAGAAGAATGACAATAAAAACAGGCAACGGGAAAATTGAAGCGCGGCCAAGAGGACATAAGTCAGTTAGGCTAAGAGGAAAAGCCTCGAACGCAACTGGCTTTAAGCCTTTAAAGAATGAAATTTTAAGCCGATTTTCGAGTAGGAAAATACCCATTTATATACTAGATAACAAATATAATAATATTAGCTTCCTGCGGGTTAGGGTTTGCTTCTTTTCGTTCCACTTCGAGTATTTTATTCAATTTTATGGCCCGAGGACATCCGTATGTGGAGAGCGGATACTAACATACGAATAATTCGATAAATGCTTTCAAGGCCGTCACTTGTCACACTTTACGACGTTGTTGGAGAGCTATTTTTGACACATAATTCGTATTGAATTATAAATACAATACGATTAGTAATTTACAAAAGGCACCACCGACTGTCCTTCGGTTGGGCACCGTCTGACGACAGCGCTATGAGGAGGGACAGCTACAGGACAAGAAGCGCAGCCCATACGAGGGGAGAATGGGAATTCCCTCGAAAATTTCCCTCAATTTTAATTTTAATGAGGCGCCTGAGTATTCCGAGAACTTAGAACGAGTTTATTTTGCTGAATAAAGTACACATTTTCTGGGGAATATTTCGGACTGACAACTTTGAGGCAAATCCAGAGTAATTTGCATAGTACGATTGCACTGAAATCTATGTGTATATTAATAAACTATATACAAAATAAACGAATTAAATTATCTCATAAATTATCCTTAGTACTTTAATAATTGGTACTTCAATCATAATATATTTCGTTTATTATCAGCTGCTTTCAAGTGTGGTAAGGAAAATAGGCATTAATACTTTAACAAATTATACGATAGCCAAGGGAAAGTCTAATTAAACAATTTTTTTATTGTTTGTTATTCATTCTTAAATATTGATTTATTGATATTGATTTGTAGTGCGATTTGTTGTACACCGTTTAGATTGATTGTTCCCATGTCAATTATGTGATATTTTTGATATTAGTTGATGCTTCAATTTACTCTTATCCAAAAACCACAAAAATTGTATCACATCGAACGATTGAAAGATATTTTTTTTTAAAACTGAAGGAAAACTTTGCAAAAAAAACGATAAATGGATATACGAGGATCTGAACATGGATTTGCCGATACTTTATGGGGTAGAATTTACTTAAACAGATAAAATTATTCCAACTACTTTGGTAAATGGCAATCTATTATGTTTACCATATAAACCGGTTTACTCTTTTGCCACACTGTTAATAATCAAACTTGAACTCTTATGAGTTTGGCCATTTTGCAATGCCTAAGAAATCATGTCCACAGCTGAATCAAATCGATTATTGTTATTGGCCATTAAATGAGACACGGCAATTACTCAAGTTACCAGTTTAGTAAAATTATATAGAAATAGCAGACAGGACATTTGAAACTCAGCATTTTCTTAACTTTCCGATTTCCGTTTTGTATTATCTATGAATAATATAATTAAAAATGTTAACCATTTTAGAAGAAATTCTCTCTTCTTAATTAATTTATTATTTTTATTGTTCTTATATTATTATGCATTTAGAAACTGTTGAGTTTGAGTTTAAACATCAATGTGATGATCAATCGTCATTGGTTTAATTTAATTCAATTAGAGATGAATACGTATGGCATTAATGTTATTCCACGTGGAATTATTCGATGTTATTGTATATCTAAACATATATCCATAACTCTGTTGGTAGGTCTGAATCACACAATTGTTAAACAATAACAAGAGCACAAAAGAAAGAACAGAAAACACAATTTTGTATGTCATCGTTCTACTGTAAAAAAAGGAAGGAATGGCAAACATATTAATTGAAGCATGATTGTAACAACATTTGATTTGCACAGTTATCAATCAAAGCTAAATGAATGTGAGTGATTCATAGATTATATTTTCTGGGAGAGCATTTGACTTAATTCTTTCATAGACAGACGACTGCTCGAAACAAATTTGTCGAACAACCTTAATCGCTGTTAAATATTTGCCGCCTCAGCCTTATCAATTCTAGCTCTTTTAAATAACAAAAAAAAAGGGGAATAAGGTTTAACTTTTTACCACACTCATTAATGGGGTGGAACAGGTGTGCACAGCCAGGTGTTAGAGGCTGATAAGTGCTTAGGTTTTGATACCACTGATACCGATACCGATATTGACTGGCGCATGCTGGACGCTGAGTGGCGAGCGGGTGGGGATGGGAGAGAGCATTGTCCAACATTGTGGGTAATTACTGTATCCCTGGCAACCGATTGCGATGTCATTTGGCAAACTCCAAATGGGAATATGAATATGGGGGATTATCTGGAAAAACCAACGCCCACAGTCCGGTCCGAGCACTCCAATTGCCACTGGTTAATCATCGATGTTTTAGTATTTTTATTACCGCTGCCGCAGCCGCAGATAAGATTAACCGGAATCGAACACTCGAACAGTGAGACGGGACGGGAAGGGACAGGTCCAATCCCCAACAGAAATGTTCAGTTGCCTTTTGGCCACTTTTGCCAGCAGTTCGTGAAAATCAGAGCCCAAAAATCAAAGAGAGGAAAATGTCCAATCTCAAGTGGTTCCTGACGCTCGGCGTCCTGTGCGTAGTGCTCCTCCATCCACAAGGTAAACGGGTTGAGAGAATCCTACAGGCCCAGCCAAGCAGTTGGCCCACAAATGTTGCGAGCAATTTCCGGTAATGGAATTAAAGCACCGATTAATCGGGTGTGTGAGGCCGGGAAAGCCAGCCAAAAGGCAGGCCCAAATTGGTGTACAAATATCGCTGGCAAACGGCAGTCATAACATTAAAGAACCGACCGAAGTAATTAATGCGAACGCAATCAAGGTCAAGTACTCGGTACTTTGCCCAGCAAGTCAGCCTGTCTCACGAAAGCTCTGAACACAGTCCCCCAAGGTCGTTCTCGGTTTGAGAAATTGTTTCGCCGGCCACGGAAAATGGAAATTAAAGTGGCAGAGCCGCAAAGCCGCAGCTCTCATCCTGTGTGGCCACCAGTATTCTCATTGTGGTTGATACTCTTTTGCATGGAAATTTTTGTGTTACCTTTGCCGCAATCCACGTCCGGAAGTCGTTGGCGTATACGTAATAAATTATTGCCCCGCGGCACGTTGCGTGCCGGCAGAAAGTTGGCAGCCGCAGCCGCAGTTAAGATGGCACGAGAAAGACGAGGAGCTGGGCTTTTATGGCGTTTCATAATCAGCCAAAGAGCTAGATAAGTGGGCGTGGCCTCAAAGATTGATGAGGCTGCTCAATCAATTAGCAATTGATTGTGGGAACCTGGCAACTCTGACTGTGTGTGTGCCTGAATAATTCAGGAATCTCAGTCGGGGCTGACAGAAGGTCGATGTGGCAAAGGGCGTGGTGCACACGTTGGGTCTGGGGCGGGGTTCGATTATTAAATCGTATTTTTAAAACACCCGATTGACTCGTTCGTTGCAGGCGACGGAGGCGCCTCGGCCGTATTTTGGCCATGTGAAAGCGAGGCGGACTGCACAGCTGACGGCACCAGCTGCGACACGGGCACCGGACAGTGCGAGTGCCCCACCTTCGACGCGGTGCTCTCCGGGGACTTCACGCAATGCCTGACGACGTCACTCATTGGTGACACATGCGACGAGACAGTTCAATGCAATCTTATGCCAACGGGAGCCAACTGTAAAGCCGGGGTCTGCGATTGCGCCGATGGCCAAACCTATTTGCGTGGCAAGTGTAGGCCATTGAATGGACTCGGCGAGTCCTGCGATACGGTGAGTGTGTCCATATACCATATATGTATTATATTCCTTATCCTTATGAACTGTTCCCCCTTTGCAGGACTTGGACTGCTACTTTGGCTACGATCGTGCATCTGTCAGCTGTCAGCAAAACGTTTGCGGCTGTGCAAATGGCTATTATAATAGATATGGAAACATATGCCGTCGCAAATCAATGGGTAAGCACCCCCAAACCTTTCGCCTAACCAACCCCTAACCCTATCCCTACCCCCATTTGCAGAAGAAAACGATGCCTGCGTCGTTAATGAGGACTGTGATGCACTGGGCGCCAGTGCCGAGTGCGTGGGCTTGATATGCACCTATGTGGACGAGATTAGCCCAACCTCCGGTCCCGGGGAGGGCGAGACCGACACCACCATCCAGACCACCATCAATGATAACGACAACGACGACACTACCACAACCGAGGGTATCACAGAGACGACAGAGGAGCCCACGGCGGAGACCCCATTGTTTTTCCGGCGGCAGCTAACCAAGGCCTTCGTGCACGCTCCCCCGCCACCCACACACGTCGATGCCGCCGCCCAGGTATCCTTCTCGCTGACCAATGGCGAAACGGAGGCTCTGCTCTCGCCCCGTTCCCCACGCTCCCACGAGATTGCCGTGCAGACCAGCATCGAGAAGTACGAGCTGCGCGACCTGAAGGAGGTGGCACGCAGCGTGCGGCATGTGGCCACAGCCACCACATCGACTAGCACCAGCAGCCGGAGTCGAAGCCGCAGCCGTCGCACCTCCAGCCACAACTACCGCCGCCACCTGCCCGCCCTCTTCCGCTTCGATGACGAGGATATCAAGACATATTCAACGCTGGGCTCCAGCCGAGACGATGAGGATGCGGATGACAAAAAGTGTGAGTTATTCCACTGCCCAGTTAGATCCCTCGCTAATGAGTAATGTGTCCCCCCCATAGATGGCAGCAGTTGCACAGAAAATGGGCAAACCTGCACGGGCCTGCCCCATTCCATATGCAGCAGCAAGGTGTGCCTTTGCCGGCAGGGCTACTATGCCCGGAATGGGAAATGCTTTGCAGGTGAGTGTCATTGTTATGCTTAGATTATTTGTACATATCCCTAATGCCTGTGCCCACAGAGCTCGGCGAGATAGCGGAGAGCACGGACGAGTGCGAGTACGAGTTCGATGAGCTCTCCAAGTCCTGTGTATGCCAAAAGAACTACTTCTACGAGCGGGATCTGCGCAACTGCAGGAAGCGTAAGTCCCGCATCCATCATTCTTGATTGACCAGCTCTAACACCCCTGCCCCCACAGCCATTCAGTATCATCTGTCCTGCACATCGAACAGCCAGTGCAGTCCGTTCGGTGCCTCCTATTGCCACCCAGAGATACCCAGGAGGTGCACCTGCGAGGAGTACGCCCTGTACGATGCCATCAAGCAGCTGTGCGAGTACAAGCACGGCCTGGGGGCCGAGTGCGACTCCAACGAGGGCTGTCCCGTCGATCATTCGGTGTGCTCGAACCGCCTGTGCGTCTGTGCGGATAACTACTTGGAGAAGGACGAGACCGTGTGTGCGTGGCATTGGCGCTGAGTGCTCCGAGGACGATGAGTGTATACCGGACAATACGGCCTGCACTAGCAAGGACTCCGAGGAGCAGACACGCTCCTGCCAATGCCGCAAGGGCTATGTTCACTTCAAGGATCAGTGCCTCAAGGAAGGTTCGTATATCGTTGGCTAACTCCTACCCGCATATACTACAGACACTTTGCTGTCTTGACACATTCACAGCTGAGGAACTGGAGGAGGAGTGCGTTGAGGATGAGCAGTGTAAGCCGCTGCTGGCCAGCTGCAGCGTCGAGGGCAAGTGCGCCTGCTCCGATGAGCAGCACGAGAAGAATGGAATCTGTGAAATCAAACGCGGTAGCTATAAAATTGTAAGCCCACTCCATATCTACACGTACTGAATGTTGTTTTATGTTTCATAGAACTGGGTGAATCCTGCACGAAGGCCACCGAATGCCACGTTGAAAAGGATCCCGAGAATGCTGAATGCCGCAACTCTGTCTGCCAGTGCAAATTCGGCTATCAGGCGAACACGGAGCAGAAGCAGTGCATACGCGTAATGCCCAATAAGAAAAGTAAGAATAATGCCAAAATTATAAATAGAATAATCCCTCATATTATACCTCCATTTGCGTACTTCCCACAGATTCTTCCGGTAGACCCAGTGCTCTCAAAATTATCACCTTCATGCTGATTGGCTCCGCATTCCTCATCACCAGTGCGGCCATTAAGCAGGCCTACTACTGAAGAGATATCCGAGATGGACCAAAAACACCAAACAAACCCAAAGAGTGTTACAGATGGGGGAACAGAATCTGTGTCTCCTTCTTCAGCTTTTGAATGGAGTGAAGTGAAGTGAAGTGGAGCTGCCAGTATTAGCCAAGTAACTGGCATGGATTAAGGTCCGTGGCCAACGTGAATAGAAATCATGTAGTCTTTAAGCTGATATTTAGGATTCGAAGCAATAAATGGGGACGTACACTGGACGGGACGGAACGGGGGGTGGACTCTCACCATACGTAGGTATAATAATTACAAATTAGCCTAAGTTTCAAGTTGAACTGCTTAGCTTATTGGCAGGCTAAGCAGACAGTTTTAACCGAATTGTAAAATACATCACAATAAACTAAGGCCAACGGATAAGTCATGTTAAAATCTGAACCATCCGCTTAATCATTTATTCTTCAGTCAAATTAGAATGTCGAAAAATCAAAGAAATTTACACATTCCATTTCTTGAATTTTTGAAAGTATATTTTCTATTCATTTCCGAACTTCTCCTAGCTTCTACATTGCTCTTTCCGCTGGATAAAGAACAAGTTTGTCGTCCTTCGCCCATGAGTTGTGTAAAGTCCAAGAATCAAAGAACAAAATTGATGTCGTGTGCATGACGAGACATATTACGATGTACATTAAAGAAGTAGAAAACAGTCGGAGAGATCGTTGGTAATAAGAGCTGGAAATATTTGGCACTTGTCCTAAACCTTTCCAACTCTACTCATGGAATGGCAATGTGCGAAGTTCGCTGTTTCCTTAACTACGCCCCATTAACGGAGATCGTAGGGTATATCACTGTCGAGGCGGCTGAACTGTTTAATCTGCTTTGTTGACAGAATTATCAAGTTTGGCGATATCAAGAGTTTGTTTTCACAGATATTTGGGGGGAACCAAACCACTCAAGATCGTCTGTTGATTGCCTGCCACCTGGACAGTTGCAGTTGGACAATCTCTAGCCAACAAAGTAATCAAAATGTATATGTTTGAATTTTATTGCGTCTAAAATCTAGATCTAGCTGGGGGATGTGTACGGAGTGCGACTATTTGTTTACGCTGAGACTTGTTTCTAATTGCAGAAAAAGTCTCTTCTTGGCTATCACTCAATGGGAGATATGTATTCATATGTAGGCAATCGTAAGATTTCCTTATCGGGGTATGTTAGCCATGTGCCGATTGAGTTCGGAGTTCGATTTGGTTTTTCTATCTCGATCCGAGCCATCCCTTCGAGAGCTGTCATCCCGAATTGGGTTAATTCTAAATACTAAGTCAACAGGGACAGCTGCTGATTTGTGCCTGTAAATTTCTAGTCTCAAGATGTCGAACCGATGCCACTGCCATCTCTGGCATTCCGATATGAATACCATGTAAGTTCTTCAAGTGCCTACGGGCTGTTAGCCTCAATGATTCTCACCCAGCATCGAGTCCGCCGAGTCGGATGACAAGAAGAACCAAATGGTCGCCGATCTGAATCGGTGCACCTGCTGTGCCGAGAACCGGGAGCTGCGCGGCAAGCTCGCAGAGTACGAGGAGACCATTTCGAATCTCGAGATGTACATGGATGCCATCATGGTCAAGCAGGAGGAGGTTTTCGAACAACTGAAAGAGCTGCGCCAGCACACAGGGCTGGAGTTGAAGGAAGAAGAATCCACCGGGGACGCTGATGAGAATCCAGAACAGAACGGAGCTGACAACGAAAGCCTTGCCAATGGGGAATCCGAGGACGAGCAATGGGAGGTGCCCTGCAGATGCATGTGTCTGTCCGCCATCTCGCAGACGCCCTCCGCAGCCCCATCGCAGCCCACATCCGACTCGGAGGGGGACTTCCTGGAGGTCCTGTATCGCCACTCGGACGAAGAGAGCGATGCCAACTAAACTAGATTCATATATTTACACTGTACACCAATTGTTCTCTATCAAATAATTAGTCTGGGGTTGTCTTAAAGCAGTTACCCTCTGTCATGGCGGTCCTCCAGCTGCAGCCAGAAATCGGGCGGACTGATTATCAGACCGTTTTGGTTCTTGGATAGATCGGGAAGTTGGTCGCCAGGCGCCAGCACAAAGTTGAAATTCAGGCACATGGCCGTCGTCATGAGAAAGAGCATGTTCCGGGCAAAGGTCTCGCCCGCACAGAGCCGTTTACCCGCCCCAAACGGGAAGGATACGTCCAGCTTGAGGCAGAGCTCGCCCTGGTCGTCGAGGAAGCGCTCGGGGCGGAACTTATCCGGCTCCGACCAGACTCGCGCATCCGAGTGATAGGCATAGAGACTGGGCACTACAATGGTGTCCTACGAAACGATAGACAGACAGACAGACA
Source organism: Drosophila bifasciata (assembly GCA_009664405.1). NCBI lineage: Eukaryota > Metazoa > Arthropoda > Insecta > Diptera > Drosophilidae > Drosophila > Drosophila bifasciata. The sequence continues at coordinate 5,650,072 of CM019044.1, forward strand.
GACAGTTAAGGTAAATGGATTATCCGGAACTAGCTATGCGCCACTTACTTTGGGTATGTGATAGCCCAAGAGTTCGGTGTCCGCCATTGCCTTGTGCGGCACATCGGAGGGCACCAGTGTCTCGATGCGCATGATTTCGCGTATGGTGGCCTCTGTGTAGTGCAGGCTCTTCCGATCCTCAAGCGTGGGCAGGCGGCCGCAGCCCACAACCTCGTCGATCTCCTGCTGAATGCGCTCCATCACCGCGGGGTACAGCATTAGGTACTGGATGAGCAGCGACAGCTGCACTCCGACAGCGGTGAAGGCTGGAATGGAGAAGTCAAGCAGCCCCATGATGAACTGCTCCCGGTTGAAGCCGTAGCCCGGACAGCACTTCATCTCGCTGATGTAGAGATCCATGAAGCTTCGCTCGCTTCCCTCCTCGTAGCTCTCGATGTGGCGGTCCACGATCTCCGCGAAGAACGCGCGCATGAACTGATTGGACTCGTTGAGCTTCCTGTAGCCACTCCACTCGGGCCAGACGTGCCGTATCCAAGGCATGATGCTCAGCAGCCGGCCGTAGTCGTCCGCATGGCGCTGGAACTGCATTCCCATCTGGACGAGGCGCACCAGCCCAGCCATATCCGCCCGCGACTGTCGCTCGTTGTACACGATGTGGAAGTGGCAGTTCACCGAAAAGGGATTGAAGAGCAGCGGCAGCTGCACCCTGTAGCCCCCAGGCTTCACCAGCTGATGCTCGTGCGGGTACTTCGGTCCGTTGCGTATCATGTCCAGCATGTCCGTGATCTGCTCCTTGATCACCAGCTCCAGTTCGTCGAAGCGACGGCCAAAGCCAAAGTCACGCAGGTAGCGGAGTATAAAGCGTCGCTGCTCCTTCCACAGTGCACCCTCCTGGAAGAAGATTCCTGTACGAATAGAATTTAACATGGATAGGTATAGTAAGCCGATTCCTAGCGAGGTATAGACTTCTTATCATATCATTAGCTAGCCTAATCCATCGATAGATTCTTGTAGTAATAGTAAACTACTCGCGTACTTATGCGTATTTCTATAGTCAACTGAGAGGCATGATAAGAAATGTTTTCCTGCCTGATTGGCAATTAACAAGCAATTGACCCCAATATTATTATATCAAGTGAAGTGGAGTGGTCTTATCAGCACAAAGGGATCGTGCGGATTGATTTGAACTTCTTACCGCGAACTTCGTCGCCCGGGTCGCGCATGGCTGCCACGTAGATGGCGGGACGTCCATCGAAGACTTGATTGTTGAGCACCTCGCGCACGCCCTCGCTGCTGTGGACCACGGCCACCGGATACTTGCCAACGTAGAGGCCAATAATGTCCGACTTGTACCACCTGGTCAGGGTGAGGGCAGCCTTGTGCAGATACTTGAAGTTGATCAGCAGCAGAAAGAGGTAGCTGCCAAAGAAGGGGATTCGCGGCGGTCCTGCGGGCGGAGAATCTTAGAATTACTTCTGCTGCTTCAATTGGTGCCGCCGCATCCTGACTAACCCGGCGGGAAGCCGACTGCCCGACCGACGGCATATCTGTACGAGAGATATAGGAATGCCGCCGAGCAGATCGTCAAGAGTAGTTCGGTGAGCATTCTGCTGCTTGCTTGGACACCGACTGAACCTGTCAAATCTCTGCCGCTGCGTTTTTGTAGGTGCCACTCGCCTGATAATCCACACACACACACACCCGCACGCAGTCACTCCACTCCAAGTCAAAGCAATTAAAACAATGCCCATTTATATATATAAATATATGTTTGTATGTACACATAGATCGTCGCGTGTGTGTACATACTGGATGATGTATGTCGATGGATCGAATCGATTCGATCTGTGGGTCTGTGGAGGACTTTGGAATTTCTCATTTTGTATACAACTCAAGACGAGTTAAATGTAATATTTATTAATTATTATTATTAATTCAAATTTAATGCTAAGTGGGAAACTGTCAGCAGGAAATCATGAGGCGTCATTCGTCGGCGAGGTGAGATCAATCTCAATTATAGATGTCGGCATTACATTGCTGCGCCTCGACAAGGGGGTAACTGGAGCGGCCTGAGGCACCTCCTCCTGGCCCGTAAGGAGCTGCCGCCACTTGGCGGCATTGTCACTGCGCGTGTGGAGACACCGCCACAGCGTGTGCAGGCCGTTGTTTTCGTTGCCATCCAGATCGAAGGGTATCCACTTGGTGTCGCCGTCTTCGTCCCGCACTACACTGATGCCCTGTAGACGCTCGGGCAATGCCTCGTGGTTGATGTACGTCCCCGTTGCCTGCTTAAGCGTGTGCATGCTGCCAAAACAAAACAAAAACAAAGAACATTTATGTCTGAATCGTATTTTGGGGGGAGCGGAAACAAACCATTCCATCAGCTCGTTGTTGCGCTGCTTGGCCTCTGTCGTGTGGCGCAGCAGCTGCGCCTGCATTTCCGCGTTGTGCTGCCGGGTGGCGTCCAGCTGCTGCTTCAATGCCTCCCCCAAGGCGGATCTCCGTTCCAGTTCCTGGCTGCGCTGCAGCAACGTTTTTCGGAGCTTGGCAAAGTCGCGTTCCTGCCGCACGATGGCCTGCTTGGCGGCTACTGTAAAATGCATTAAATATACTCCATGCAATGGGATAAACTCTGACAGGGGGGAGGGACTCACGAAGGTTGCTGTGGAATCTGGAGCTCCGTTTGCTGATACTGGCCTCGCGGCTTTGCAGTCGGATTTCGTTGCTGAAGAGTTGCTTGAGGCGCCCGTGATAGTCGGATGGATCAACATCGCTCGTTTTCACATCGGTCATATCGGTCATGGTTAACTTTTGTTTACTTTTTTAAAATAGAGCGGTGCCGTTTATTTGTATTTTCTACGCGCTTGTTTTGTTTGTGACGCTTCGATATTTCTACATATCGATACTTTCAGTTTAATTGGCGTTGCCAGACGGTTATAAAAAGGAGTTAATGCTGCAATCGTAACTTGTACCACTAAATGCTTAAATTTGTTATTTTAAACACTATTGAATACACAATTAAATAAACAAGAGTTCTGTTAGTCAGTCCTGTAGAAAATTTACTCATAAATCAGATAAAATGTATTGTTTAGTGGTGAATGTTTCAGCTAGCTAGTAATATGAGACTGAATATCAAAATCAAGAAATATGATTCTGATTGTCGATGGAGAACGATGAACGCACTGTCAACGAGTAAGTTTTTAAATAAAAACACTAAATTAATTAATCATACAACATTTAAACGCAGTTCAGATGACCGTTATCGTGGTCATTCAATAATCAACAATAATCAATAAACAATCAACCTGTTTAAATATGGGGGGTAAAGTGGGTTAAGTTCGCTTTTATCGTCATTTACGATATATTTTGAAAATGACATGGTATAGTATATTTTTGAGGGTCAGTCACACTGTTTGCAAGTCAAAATTGGCAAAAAATTAAACAAAACATTTTCGAATCGAATTGCACTGCCAGTGCCCAATTTCAAGGCAGCATACTCATCCGATCTGCTATCCGAGTGCCGGTTAATGCGTTTGCTGCACAGCGCCCAGGCCCTACGTAGATTTTCCCCCGAAGCAACAGCAGCCGCATTGGAAAGGTAAGAGCCAAAAAAACCGGTGCCAAACGGGTTGGGACCGCAAAATAATTTTGATTTTTAGATTGAAATAAATCAGTCTAACTGATGACCAACCAAAAACTGTCGACGACGCAACAAGTCGCTTGCTGACGCCGTGCAAAAACGTATTTTGGCGAACAAAAGCGATGCTAAAAATAACCCGCAAAATATTTGCATAAACAGCGCAACACAACCCCATGGACAAACAAGATAATAATATTCTTGTGGAGAAAGCGAGCGCTCTGCTCGAGCAGCGCGCTGCAATTTCCCGTTCCACTGTCGCCCCCAAGTTCGGACCACCCGCAAAGCGGTCAACGACCCACTTGTTGGTTCCGTTATGCTCGCTCAAGGTCACCATCAGGTTCTTGGGCATTCTCTCTTTTCTGTCTTTTCTCTCTAATCTCGTTAAACGATCTGCTGTAGAGTACGTATGTACATATGTGCATATATAAACGTAAAAATGTGCAGTCCATCAAGTACAGTATGCTACACAAAGAGTGAACATTTATCGATATGAAAGGAATTAAAATTATGAAAGCGATTAGTAATCAGTGCGCTCAGCTAGGGCAGCTCATTTGTATTCCTGCAATCTATCGGACAAAATCCCCTCATGTTAAATTTTTGTACTCATCCAACATAGGAGGCTCCTCTATTGTTGTATGCACTAAAAATTCTGTCTAGACTGGAACTACAAATACAACTCTTTAACAGTGAATAAAAGTAGATATATTTGCGTTAAAAATATTTGCAGAATGATAACCGATCTTATCTCTAGTCAACAGCTTAAATCCCATCAATAAAACGTTTGACTTTGATTAATTTGTCACTTTTGTTGTGAGTCTAATCGAAGAACGTGTCACCTGTAACTATAAAAGCCGGAATTACTATATAATTTAGCAACCATAGACACCAACAGACTGTAAGCATCCGCTTTATATTGTAGATTTCATTCAGCTTATAGAGTCTGGCCACTGTTAATCATTAATAGCCTGTAACGAAATTGTTTATAGTTTTAAACATTAAATCATACGCATCTCCATTAGGGCGCATTCACGCGTTGATTTATGAGTGGGGGGGGACAGCATCAATTGAGTGAGTGGCCTGGGCAAAGTCGTCGACTGATAACGATGTGGGGCACTTTGCAATGTGGTAAATCAGAGATTAACTCTGATTAGATACGAACACGCAGCTTATCGCGCAGCTTAACGCATTGCCCATTAACAATCTAACTCATTCGCGTTCTGCTACTCTTCCAGATGGCCACGGACATTAGAATTAACGCCTCGCTTAGTGCCAGCGATCCGCAGGCGCACCCCGTGCTAATCATCGGTCAGCTGCGTCACCTGAATCTCCTGAAGTTCGACAACCTGGCCAGCAAGCTGAGCCCGCGGGTGACCGAGGAGACCTTCCTGAATGCCATTGCCTGCCTTCATCCGGCGCCCACGGACAAGGTGTCGCTGTATCTGGACGTGGCTACAGTGGCGTCACTCCCGTTGAAGGCGTCGCGGCACAATACTGCCTCGCGGGCGCACGCCATTACGCGCCTGGTGAAGAATCATGTTCTCAACGTGAGCGAGGAGAGCGTGGTGCTGGTCTGTGAGCGCGAGAACATCTTTGCCAGCGCCTGTGCCGTGGTGCGCGCCTTTCCGCTTTACTCCCGCAAGACGGGCAACGGCGCCCAGGCCAAGTCCACCTCTGGGGAATCTGGCGACGGAGACAACAGCCGCAATGTGGTCAACGTGGAGTTCGTTGTGATCGACAAGGACGGCGGCATTGAGAGCGATCCGCTCACCGCAGATGAGATTAAGTGCCTTAACGAGACTGCCCGTGGCATTCGGCTCACGGCCCGCATTGTGGACATGCCCTGCAACGAGATGAACGTCGATCATTTTGTTCAGGCCATCGAGGAGTTGGCCCAGGAGCTGTCACTGCAGCCCCAGATCATCCGCGGCGAGGAGCTGCGGGAGCGCGGCTTTGGTGGCATCTACGGTGTGGGCAAGGCAGCCGCCGTACCCCCCGCACTCGTTGTGCTCTCCCACCAGCCAAAAGGCGCCCAGGAGACCATCGCCCTGGTGGGGAAGGGCATCGTCTACGACACTGGCGGCCTGAGCATCAAAAACAAGACTGGCATGCCGGGCATGAAGAGAGACTGTGGCGGTGCGGCCGCCATTCTGGGCGCCTTCTACGCGGCGGTCAAGTGTGGATTCAAGGACAATCTGCATGCGGTCTTCTGCCTGGCCGAAAACTCAGTGGGGCCCAACGCCACGCGGTACTTAACCATCCATTGTCGATCTTCAGAATTGGATTAATCTAATTGTTCCCTTCTTTTTGCAGTCCCGATGATATTCATACTCTGTATTCCGGCCGCACAGTCGAGATTAACAATACGGACGCCGAGGGCCGCCTGGTGCTGGCCGATGGCGTTTGCTATGCCAACAAGGATCTGAAGGCCAACATTATTCTCGATATGGCCACGCTAACAGGCGCTCAGGTGAGCATTTGCTTTTTCTTGTATGATATTTTTGGATGGAAGAGTGCTAGATATATTCTTTCCTTCGTTATAAACCGAACTAGAGCTTTAGAAAGTAGATCAGCGGATTCTTCTACACCCAAGTACTTGCTAAGCTTCTGAAGAGCATTCTATTTTATTTCTCTTACTTGACATTCATGTTTGTACAAGGCAGATATCAGTCATAATTCTTGGCTTCTCACTTGTGGTTTTAGAAAGGAAAAACTACCTAATATTTTGGTTACTCAGTCTCTTCTTCAAGGGTACAAAAACATTCTATAAAATGTAATATTTTGTATAGAAAGTTGGTAAATGGCTTAAACCAAACAAACTCAATGTTTGTGTAATGAGCAAAGTCGCGATTTTGTAAGAGCAAATATTGTCTGTCTTCTGTTATGAATATTTATAGCCACACTATCGGGGCAGTTAGGGCAAAACAGCATTAATTATTTGTCAGCATTTGTATCTGCTATTTAGATATTCTGCTACAAAAATAATACTTTTTTTATTGGCATTAAAGTGCAAATGAAATTATAGTAAAGGAAGAGGGAAACAGAATGTCAAGGATTTACTTGAGATACTTGGTCTGTTATTATTAGCTAATTTTTAAGAAATAATTTCGTATATTTTATGTTTGAGTACTTTTCGGTTGGACGGCTAACTTTCTATGAATTCCAAGTAAACGGTTGAACGTTAAGGAGGGCTTATTACCGCCGGATTTTACCTAGAGTTTCGACTATTTTATTTCATATTCCTACCAAAATGTACATTTGCATTTGAATCATCTACCGTAAATCTAGCATCAGCCCTTGTAAAATCTTTTTCATTAATCAAAAAATAAAATGCAAATTCTCAGCATTTGATATCCTTTGGCTTCCACTAACTTTCGCTTAAACTGCTCTTTGGGAGGAGGGTTATCATTCTCTCAAATACGAAGCCAACAAATTATTTTGCTAATGTTCAAAGTAGTTCCCGTTTCCCGAGATCCACCCACCTGGCCTTGGCTATTCGCTGCCTCCTTATGCGAGAGTTTATGCCACGCTTTATAAAAGTCACGAGGTTAATTGGAAAAATAAATTGCAAATTTGGTTTTTTCGCCCGGCAACTTGGAGGAATACTAGCAACAGAATTCCCAGAACCACAACAACAGCAAGAGATTCGACTGTGGGTTTGGTTGTTGTTGCCCCTACTGTGTGGGGATGGGTGGTGGACTGGCTGGGGCAGGCACTGGGGGTGGAGCTGGAGCTCGGGCTGGGCCTCGAGCTGGATGGTTTCGTTTTCGATTGCAGCAGCGAGAGCAGCAGCAACTGAGTAGCTGCTGCGATGGCGCACAATTACCATAAATCTTGACTGCAATTTGCTTAAAATATGATGCCAATTTACGTTATTTGTGGTTCGATGGGAAATAAATCGAAGCTGGTCACGGGCTATGGCAGCGGCAGTGGCAACGGCAGCAAGGGGCATGGATGCGTGGCACCCAAAGGCTTGGGGTGCCAGCCATCGAAGGCTGCATTGTTTCCGCAAGGAATTCCTTGGAACCTTAAAATACCTCAAAATGCCGCACAGCCTAAAAGCAGGACCAACACTTTAGACAACATCTCCTCCTATCACAGCGACGCAGCCACACCCCCCCCCTCTAACCAGCCAACAGCCTGGAACTTTTCAACATTTTGCTATTTTGTTTAGAATTCCGTTTTGGAGCTTGTTGTGCTTAATTTCATTACACACACTCACACACTCTGGCACACTCTCCCAGGCACACTCCTCCCAGACAGGATGCAATAATATTAATTGCCAGCATTGGGGCAACGGCAGCGGCAACTGAGAGAAAACAACAGTGCCAGTGGCAGCTACATTGAGCAGACAGCAGCCAACCAAGGTATACCAAGGTACCCTAGCAGAGGGAGTGTTGCACAATTGGGCCAATGTTTAAAGGATACTACTTGTTTAGTATTATGATCTTAAGATATTTTCTGTACTTGTAGTTAATTTTTGATCATCATTTGAAGAAATTCAAAGCTAGGGAATTCTCTTTTAAAACATTCGCTTGTGCAGACGAGTCGAGCATCAATCTGGTGCATCATGCACGCGAAATGTATGTTGTTTATGCGATACTCCGTCAGATATTTGTGTAAATTTTAAACAATCCATTCGTTATCTTCGTTGATGTCAAGTGTATAGAAACTTCGACTTGCTAGAGTTCAGTTTTTGTTGCATTTTTGTGCTTGTACATTTTATGTTCCTGCTGCTGGTTACACCTTTTGCTGTTGTTTTCAGCTGTGTGTGCCGCTGCATCTGATGTTGCTCCTGTTCTGCTGTTGCTGCCTCCATTTGTCCAGCTGCAGTTTAACACGCGCCACGGAGTCCTTGCTTGCCCCGTCCTGGCTGCCACAGCACCGCCTCGCCCCGCACTGGCTGTTTTTTGGGTGTTGCTTGCGCTAAATAACCTTGCACCTTTTTATTGCTGGTCGCGTCGGAAGCTCGCAATTTTCGTTGCTGCTTCCTGCAGCCTCTCAGCACGCTCCACTTCTTTCCGCATCCCCTTCCCCTCAGATCGCACAACCTTTTAACATTGTTAGTTGCTATACAGTTTTATTGCTGGCATTTTGTTGATTGTTGCTTGTTTTCTATCAAACCCTCCCCAGAGCCGACACCAGGAGGGCAGGAGGGACTGCTACTGGCGCTGGTGACTTTTAAATATATCTTTCAGCCATGCCATTGAATATTTCATTTGCCATTTCTAACATTTTGCGTATTCTTTCTATTGGGTTTTTGCAGGGCGTAGCAACAGGCAAATACCATGGCGCCATATTGACAAACTCGGAGACATGGGAGGCCAAGTCGTTGCAGGCTGGACGCAAATCCGGCGATTTATTGGCGCCCATAATTTATTGCCCCGAATTGCATTTCTGCGAATTCGCATCGGCCATTGCTGATATGAAAAACTCTGTGGCGGTAAGTACCAATACATACATACACTCTCTTCCCCTCAAGCACTCAAGGAATACCGAACACCGAACCGATAAGATCGATCCATAGCCAAAGAGTTTGGAATTCTCATTCTTTGCTTGCATAAAATAAAAGCCAAATAAAAGAAGGAACGAAAAGTGTGCTTTAAATTTCGAATACTTAAGGCATTCAGTTCTGAATTTATATATTTTTGTAACTAGTCCAGTCCAAATAATCTACAGATTTTTGAAGTTTACAAAGAAAATTCTGAAAAATTAACGCATAATTTATAGATAAACTTAAACTTTGCCTTTAGTTTTCTTTTAATTCTCGAAATTCCTTAATCAAATCGAATTATTTCCCCTAAACTAAACTATTTTTTTTCTCACTTCTTCAAGTCATTGCCTAGCCCTTTTTCTTCATCATTGTGGCAGCACCTCTGCCCAGACCTAAAGCTAGAGGCCAAAGTGAATCCCCAAAGTAGCTTAATTTATGCATTATCGAAGACAGAACCGTGTGGAACTTTGCCGGCCTCTCCACCATAGATACCATAGATTCTCTCTGCCAGAGAGTGACTTTGAAAAAGTTTTAATCAAGTTTCGGTGTAACTTTATTCATTTGTTTTCAATTCATTTTCTCTACTTCATCCTTCTGACTATATATCTATCTATATATATATATTTTTTGTGTTTTTTTCTTTTGCTCCAGAGATATTTTACACACATTTTTAATTAACTTTATCGCTTGCACTCAATGTTGTTCTTTTGTCTTCAGTCGACCTCACCGCACCGTTGCGGAAAAATGATGAACGTCATGTTTGGTTTAAAGATTGATTAGTATTACTCTGATTTATGCCACAGACCACATACCTACCACATACCCACATTGCCACATCTCCGACCCGATTCGACCCATGTAGCACTCGCATGTATCAAAAACTTTGGCGTTCCATCTATGCCAGCAGCCACTTTTGCAGCCATTAGAGGAGGCACAGAAACTAGGGATGGGCTGGCAATAAACCCATCCCAGTGGAGCTGGCTGCACTGGTGGTGCCGACTCAAGCCCTCGGGGCCCGAGCCAAGCCACAACAGCAAACCAAATCGAGTTACCTTATTGTACGTCGAAAACGCTTCGGATCAATGGTCATTCATCATTGTCACGCCGTGGGCGGGTGGACAGAACGGTTACGGGTCCGGGTCCGGGTACGGGTACGGACTGGTGCGTAAATGCCAGCCAGGTCAAGTGGCGTGGCAATTTTGGCTACCTGCCAATCGTTCACTCCCCCTGTCCCACGCTCTCACTCTGGCTCTAACACTGGCTCTTGCTCTGGCACTGGGTTTGGCTCTCTGTCTAGCTTTGGGAAGTGCCTGCAATATGCACTGGAAAACATTTGCCCAGACAATGCACAAGCGGCGGCATCAATGTCGTGAACAAACTGAGTCAAAAATCGCAACTACTCGATATTACCGTGTTTAATTTCAATCGTTTGAATCGGTAGCGTTCTTGCTTTCATTGATTGGGGATTACAGACAGACAGGCTGATGCACAAGCGAAAAAGCGCAAAAGAGATCAAAATACATGTCGTGTGCATGATGGCATCTGTAGATCAAGCATGCAGTGAGTTTTCTCAACTAACTGGAGATAGATATGGGTAATAGATAGATAGTCTTAATCGAGAATACTTCTTCTGTCATTTCTCAATATTATTAGTAATGTTTACTAGTACTTTTTTTTCCATCAATAGATCCACCTTCTTTGAGTTCTATCCTCTTATTTTCTCGCAGTGATGGCTTTTTGATTTTCGACCAGCTAGCTCTCTTTGCATCTCTTTTTTCCTTTGGGCTGCTTGTTTGTGTCTCGTGTGGAAAAAAAATAGGAATCAAGTCAAAATATCACACCATTGCAGGTTTTCCATGCCACACACACAACATGCCCCATGCTCCAGCATGCCTCTGCAGCTATCCCTGCCGCTGCTCCTCCCTATTGCAGTTGATGTGACAGCGCCGCGCACTTTGTCAATGGGTGTCTGTGATAAAGTGTTTTAAATTCCAAATGCATTCAACGCTAAATGCAAAAAAAAGAGGGAAATACCTGCCAACCCATCTACTACGTACCGACGCAATAGGGGGGTTTTTTTTTTTTTGGTTTGCTTGCTGGGCGGCTGGCTTTGACGCAAATTCCCAGGCGCTGCGTTTAAATTACATGACCTGGCCTTTTTTTTTTGGTGCCCTTTTGTTTTTGGGTGCCCGTTGGCCCGTTTGCCCATTTCCACGGTTTGCCACTAAATGGAGGGATTATGAGTGTTGTTAGCGGTCGAGGAGCGCTTTGTTGGCCGCCAGCTTTGGCTTTGGCTTTGGCTGTGGCTCATTTTGGCAAGCTCTCATGGTGGTGGCACCCGGCACCGGACCGAAGGTGGGTCAGATGGAGATCTGCCATTTAAATAACTGATTACAATTCACTGTACGCTGCCCAGTTTTGGCATGGAATTGGCATGCCCCATGATGCATACGCGCATTTGTGGTGGCGTCCCATCATGGCTGCTGTCATGGCAGTCGATTGAAATCGATTTAAGGTTGCGAAAACCCCTTAAGCTGTTAATTAGAGAACTCTTTGGGAATTATGGAACCCATAATTCGATTCGGCTTCGATGTTGCTGGTTTAGATTTATTTTTCATTTTCATTTTAGGCTCAAAATTGTGTGCTTCAGTTTGCCAAAATATTGGAATATATTGTCACACAAATACGAATTGCTTGAGAATTAAAATCACAATGATTACGGGTATTCAGAATGAAATGAAGAGTGAATACGATTACCAGTATCCTTGCTGTTTCTTTGAAAGGATTCTCTTTCCATTGAATCGCATTTGAGAATCAGTGAGACTTCTCAAATGCAATACAATGGCTGCTTCCCTTCAGTATGTTGCAGTTCCAGACTGAGTTTAGTATCTTTCAGTCGTCCTCAGCATATAATTTTGATTCTAAATGATTTCTATTTAATTTTAAAGACTTTAAAGATGCAAAAGTTATTAACCTCCAAATATTTATACTAAATTGACTCGCATTAAAAAATGTCATTTCAATGGAAAACAATCTGCATGGTCACCGTATCCAAGTTCGGCATCGAAATTCCCATTAAATTACGATCTTCTTCGAATTACTTTGACGTCGACTTGAACCTTTTTTGGGTCGTCGTCGCGTTCGAGTATTAAGAACGAATGCCCTCTTCCAGGCCACTAAGCAGCAGGCAGGCAAACAGTAAGAGTAAAAGTAAGCAAAATAAAATATAAATATCATCCCGAAATTTTCGGAAACTTTATGACCGCGACTGGCCCGACCTAGACGCCAGCAGCCTCCCCAATCCATTGTGTCCTTGGGTTTTTGGTTTTCCTCTACCTAAATCAGACTTATTTCTGGTTCTGTTTGGGTTTGCCTTCTGCTAAGCCTCAGCTGGGTAGTAGGTAGTGGGGAGTGCTTTCTTTTTCGGGGATAAAAGAGAGCAATGCCGCGACTGTGTTATAAGTAAAACATAAGCAACACGGCAGCGGCAGAAGAAACAATAAAATTTGCTTAAACATTTTCAATTGTTTCTCAATTTTCTCCAGCGTTGGCGGGTCGGACGGACGGACGGACGGACGGAATCTTAGACGGAAAGTTGGTTTCTGCCATTTTATGACTGTGAAATTTTTCCCATTGTTGGTAATTGATTTTTATGTTAAATCGTAAAATGTTCTGTGGATGGGCATGAATTTTAGATATCCCCACATACACATAGCCATACTCATACCCTCTTGTGGCAGCAACGTGTTGCAGTCTCATGTCTGTGGCGGTGTCTTACCCATGCGGCGTATGCGTAATTGTTTTTTTTTCGTTTGTTTGGCTTTGTTTTACACTTTTATTGAGCGTCGACATTTTAAATTCAATTGCAGGGGCGACTTTTTACGTGGTTTAATGAATTAAATTGAACTTTTTTTTTATGCGGCCAAAAACTTTTTTACGACCCGAGCTTCAGGCGCCAAATATTCGCCGAGTATTCCCCATCGATGCTGCTGTTGTTGTTGTTCTTGTTGCGGTTATGCTTAGCCGGAGTTAAGTTTTTTGATTAAAGTACGGGTACGGGGTACGGGTACTATACGAGAGTGCATAAATAATGCCCCAGCTTAGTGGTTTAAATGTGTGGCTGCCACAGGGCTGAAGATTGAGGCAGAGCAGTATGCTGCGGGTGGGTGTGGCAAGTCACGTAATGTTCGAAATGCCGCCATATCCGGCGCCTTCGTGGAAATCTTTCCGCTTGTTACGCTCCGGTTTCCGTTCAACTTTTGCCCTCGACAAAAAACGCTCAAGAGGTCTCTGGGAGTCTCCTCTGGCTTCAGCTTCAGCTTCAACTCCTCCCACCCATTGAATGTTTCTAATATTTTCCTGTACTCTTTCTCTCCGGTTTTTTCCATCCCTTCGACTTGGATGATAAGTTTTTTAAAGTGCAGCGCGACGTCGCGAATGAATTGAATAAAAATTGTTGCCGCCTTCAGCGCGACTCTTTTCCGATGGCTGTGGCATCGATTCTCGAGTCTGGCAGGGCAAAATCCCTTTGACTGCTGCTCGCTGGCTGCTCGCTGGCTGCTCGCTGGCTGCTCGCTTATTGAATGAATGTGTAATTGATACTTCACTGCCACAGCAGACAGACAGACTGCTTCTGCCTCGGGCTACGGGTACTCAGTCGCGTGGCAAGCAGCCACGCCTGTCAGTGGTGTAATCTCTTGTCAGCCTCCCCCACGCCAACTTTGCCTGGCTTTAAGATACTGCTCCCTCCCTTCCCCCCTTTTGGCACATGGCTGGCATGTATCGCAGATTGAATATCAGAGAGCGCAGCTTAAGTGCGAAACAATGACTATGCGCGCTGGCTAATTTAACATCAAGTTAATCGCAAATGAATCGCCAATTGCGGATACGGGATGTGGATGTGGCATGCTGTATGCGAATGTTGCTGGTGTTGGTGTTGCATCGTCGACCTGGTTGCCCCGTCAACGTCGACACTTGCATGTCCGTCATAAGCGGGATATATGCCAATGGATTGGCTGGCTTTTTGGATTGTTTGGTTACACTGAATGCCGCCAACTGTGGCGCACTGGCCTGCGCTGGTCACGTTCTAAAGCGCAATTAGTTGACGGCCCCATTGTCAAACTGTAGGACAGGGTGGTCCCACCCTGTGTGCGTGGCTGATTCTATCTGTTTGTGCGTACGCCTAGCCTGGTTGTTTACGAAAGGCCAAGAGAGATACATAGACCGAGCGAGAGAACGAGAGACAATCAATGGCGGGCCTAATGCAATCAATGTTAATGAAATTATGTTGACAAATGTTTGCCATTATTGATGAAAGCACGCTCGGGCTGGGGCTGGGGCTGGGACTGGGGCTGGGATTGCCTGGCTGGACTTGGCCTGTGCGTGTTTTGGTGTGTGCACGCCCTGGTTGGAGGAGCATGGCACAACTGTTAAACATTTAATTAGAGCCACAGATACTTTGAGATTTGAGGGGCCTTCGATTTTGGACAGCACTTTGGACGGTGCTTCACTGTCTCTACCATCGTAACGAAAGTGGTCTCCGCATATCGATATTTAAAGCTATTTTTAAACTGTTTTCTGCTTTTGTTTCTTATTCATACTTAAAGTAAGTGAATGTAGGATGCTCGTACTTAAAGTAAGTGAATGTAGGATCCTTCCCTGAGCTGTTTCTAACTCTAACATCAATCTGGTCGCACAACTTCCGCTGCTCGCCTTCGACTGATTTAGTTTCGGTAAGGCACACATGCTCCAGGCGGATCACAAAGAATCGGAGTGAAGTGAAGTGGAGTGCTCGTATCTAGATTGGCAGCAGCGACAGCCGCAAGTTTCATAACAAAATCTTGTTATTAGCTGCAAAAGCGCCAAAAGCAGTGGCATCAGCATCTCAGCATCTCAGCATCTCCGGCATTGACGGAGGCAGCTCTTTGAACAACTGCAAGAAAAACAAACGTCATGTGTGGTGTTGATTCCCCATCCCCCCTGCCGTCCTCTTAGCTCTGTTGCTTCAATGGACTTTTGACTTCCGCTGCTCAACGGACGATGTTTGCACGTCCCCCCGTTCTTTCGTATAGGATGTTGTGTGTGTGTGTGTGAATTTTCATCTTGAGGAGCAACAAAACGAGCGTTGTCATGTAATTTTCACTGCACGGCATACCCAGAGCTGTCCGCTCTAGTCTATTGCTGGTGGTCCTGCTCCTGCTGCTCCTCCTGCTGCTGATGCTGATGTCCCCCTGCTGCTGCTTTTTGCTACTGTCAGCATGCAGCAGGCAGCATGCTGGTGATGTCTGCCATGTGCCAGTATTTTTTGCCAACTGTCAGCATGTGGCTGGTCGCTGCAGCTGATTCTTGTGTGTGCCAGTATGCGTTGGTGTGTCCTTTGTGTGTGTGTGGTGTGTGTGTGTGTGTGTGTGTGTGTGTGTGTGTGTGTGTGTGTGTGTACTACGTACAGTGTACTTTATGTTTGGCATTTAAGCGCTGCAATTTCCGCTCAAGTTAGTAGAGCGACTGCTTCCGCCACGCAGCTGCCAGTGCATGGCATATAATTTAGGCATTAGCACACCCAAACATACCATATACCCACGAGGTGTGATCTAACACTAACCGGACCTAAAGCCATGTTTGAGTTTTAATTCTCCAACTGTCATATGGAGAGTTGTATAGGCATTAGCTGGCAAGTGGAATCATTTGAAATTAACCTTTACAAGACTTTCGCTGTGGGTGCCTATCGCACATCCCAAATCTCCTACCGCTACTTGCATCCTGTAAGACTCTTTTGTAACACTCGAATTGAAATGAATTAATCCATTTAGCTATAGGCATGAATGCCTAAAGCACTCGAGAAATGCCAACAACTGTGAAAGAGACAAATTTCCTTTTGTGCTGTTCACAATTTCATTTGCAAAATTGCACTTTTTTTTTTTTTGTTTCCAGCCCTTCCATTGACATTTATCCTCTTTGGTAGCTTGTGCTTTGAGTTTTTTACTGCCTTGGTGTTTACAAACACAAAAAAGGGGAAAAATTCAGCTTTGTTTTTGAACTTCCCTCGTACGTACATCCGTCTCTATAAATATATTTCCTTGTTGCCGTCGCACCACAGGACGCTTTTTTAATAAAGCGACGCCAAGTTTTGCTTGTTGCATGCCACACAGCAAACACAACAAACAACCTCCCAGCATATAGCAGTGTGTGCTCTCATGTTTAACTCGTGATTTCTTTTCCGCTTTCAGGATCGACAGAATGCCCAATCCTCGTGTGCCGGAATCTTTGTGGCCGCCCATCTGGGCTTCGACTATCACGGCGTTTGGATGCACGTCGACATGGCCACGCCCGTCCATTGCGTAAGTGATTTGACTGCACCAGCCATTACTATATATCTATGCATATTTTATATATAATTTTATATATTATTTGTTTACAGGGAGAACGTGCCACTGGCTATGGCGTCGCTCTGCTGCTGACACTCTTTGGCAGCCACACAAACTCGGCGCTGCTGCAGTCGATAGCCCCCACCGAGGAGGAGCCACCCTCGAAGCGTCTGTGCCGCGATTAGCCCACAGATCACCACAGTGCCTTAACCATTAGCCTACACTTTTTGCTATGTGTCAATCGCTACCCAGAAGCAACATATTTAGCCTTGCAAGGCCACGAATGAAGAAAAGATTTTTACAAATAAAATGAAAATGAAGAATTTTTAAAGAGAGATTGAAGAGATTTCAGTTGAATGTAGAGGCAAAACTAATCACATATTAGTAATAATCATAGTTTAAGCTACCTATAGACATGTTATCTATATTTCTATGAGAATTGATTAGCTGAATCCATTCAGTCTGGCTAGTACGGTTAGTGGGCTAGTCGTAAGCATTTCTTAAGAGTACTTTACTTTTTTAGCTAATCCAATTTGCAGTTCCCTAGTTAAGCATGTCCGCCCAGCTGGAGACACACCCATTTCCATGTGTACATAGTGTACATATGTATGTATAGTGCCAGGTATTGCCATTGTCTCTCATGTCATCCTTTGGCTGTTCAATTAAGCGACACTCTGGCTGCTGCTGCTGCTGCTGTGTTGCTCTCTTGTTAGCACTGACGCTTAAGTGGATTCATCAGCATCACCATCATCATCAGCGTGATCATCGTCAGCACACCAGAGTGGCAGTTGTCCTCTTTGGTGGCACTGCTGCAATTGTGTCGCCAGCTACATACAATTCCCGGCGACAATACAAATTAAATTGCAACATCATTGTGCCACGTCGTCGCCCGTCTTTGTTGCCTACTTTCAAGTCGCGCGCGCGACGTTTGTCAGCTGTCAGGGTAGTGCAGGGGGTGTGATGGTGGGGAGGAGGGAGGACCAGTGCGAGTGCCACGCCCCTTGCCCTCGACTAATGCCAATGCCGTGCACTTTTATTTGCTGAATTACATTTCTCACGTTCGCCCCTCCAACCCTGTCGCTTGCCCTTTTCCAGGGCAACCTTCTTCTTCTGTCCCAATTTGCCTTCATTTTTATTTTTCTTTGTTATTCCATTTGCTTTTTGGGGGCCACGATGGTTCCCTCTGTGCTACCCCTGTGCTTCCCCTGTGCTCCCCCTGTGCTCCCCTCTGCTCTTTGCTCTTTTATTGTTTAATTAGCTTGAAATGCGTTTATTTTCATTTTCAAGTGCTGTAAACAGCGAGCGCGTCAGGTGAGACACCAGCGACTGTCGGAGACTGTCGGGGAGTACGTATACGTATACATGTATGTATGTATGTATGTGTGTAGGTGATTTGTTAAACTCTGAAATGTAGCGCAAGTAATGTGCTACCCATCCTGCCACAAGATCACATGGAAGCGGGGGTGTTGGGTGAAAACTAAATGTGTTTATCCCTGCCTCTGTCTTGGCCTTCTGGCTCTGACATTCCCCGCCCCCTGCATTGCACCTGTATCGAATGTCGTCGGGTGCTGAATGTTGCAAGTTCAGTTAACATTCCAAAGTGGATTTGTCGGGCAATTTAAATGTGTATTTGCTCTGCACCGCTCTGCGATGCTATGTCTAGGGTTATCTTCGGTGTGAATCGAGTGAACTCGTGTGTCACATGGTAACTGCTATATAAAGTGCCCCAAATGGTGGCTAGTACTTGACGCTGGGATTTCCATTTCATTATTACCCCATGCAAAGGATAGGGAACAGAATATAATACATTTTTATTTGGCTTTTGCGGCTGTGATAATTAATTTGATTTGTCTTAAAATGTACTAAATATTTTCAGCATTCTCTTTTTGCACAACTGTTGCATATGTCCTTCATTTGTTTACCAATTCATTTATTCCCGTAACAAATACTAATACTCGGGAATTGATGGTGGCTTTGCGATAGTTTTGCGTGATTAAATTAGTGTAGTAATCCCCAAAAGGGCTGCCCGCTAAGCAGCTGAGATTATGTGCGATTTGCAGCAGCTTTTTATTAATTTCAAATCCCCACCTCATCCCACCTCATAAATGGTATTTGACATATGCAACTACGCCCACATCACACAACACACAACATTTTCCGCAAAACTTTTGATACTCAGTATGCGGAAAATACCGAGTAATTCTGTGATTATTTCGAGAGAAAGAGGATCCTAAGTGACCCTATAAATTGGCTTTTAATTTGTTATAATTAAACAGAACTAGAACTAGAAATCTGATTATATAAAATATAATACATAATTGAAAATAAATGAATCAATTACTGGGTATCCCTTCGTCGAAAGTCGAACAGCATTCTGACCTGCTGTTTTGTGCAGTTAGTCAATTTATTAGCTTTGATTTACCGTTCACACCTGTTTCCAGCCACCACAGATGAACAACATCAAATGTGCATTCCGATAATTCCTTTCATTTTGGACAATTTAAATTCCAAATAGCGCCAAGAGCACAGACCGCGACTGGAAAATGGACAGGCACAGGGCTAGGGACAAGGACTGGTACAGGGACTGCGATTGGGATTGGGATAACAAAAACAACCGTAAAATTGGTTTGTTGACTGCATTCATATCACTCATGCGGCCAGGGGATAGACCTCGACTCAACCCCATCGAGATTGAACCCTAAACGGCTTACACACAGAGCCGAACCGCTCAAGCCAAGTGCTGATCGCTGCTACTGGCCATAAATATCTTCGCACTGAGACTTGGGCAACAGTAGTCCTTGGGTCCATCGTCCATCGTCCATGGCCGTCGTCTGCCTCTGCAGCAGTTGACTTTTGTCGCATTGGCGCTTGGCCCCAGTGGCACGGACTGAGAGCACTTGCTGGGGTTTTTTACGGTCCCGCACTGGCCAACAACTCAATTTTAACAGCCAAACAGCCCACTGTCCGAGTTCACAGTGCGTGACCCTCCCCCCGCACCAGTGGCACCCGGAGAAAGATGCCACAAACAAAAACAAAAAAACAAAAAAAACCAACAAAAGCAATATTAGAATTTGTTGCTGTGTTGGGCCAGTGTCGGGCGGCGGCTTTTGTGGCAATTCTCATTGTTTTTCCGAGCATTATTCTTGGTGTTGCTCTAGTGGCTGCCTCTGCTGCTGCCGCACGACAGCTTAACCCCAGCACAGCGTTTAAGCTGCACAAGTTCTGAACAAATTCTGCCCAAGATACATAATTCTTTTCCGCACCTCAAGTGACAGAGAGATCTCTCTCTCGGCTTAGTCCGTGTGCTGGGCCATCTTAATCTTTAATTCGTCCAGGAGTCGCTGCCGAGTTGACTAATTCCCAGAGCTCGATATGAAAAATGGATAATAATTTCAGCAGTGGCCAGATACAGCAGATACTCGTAGCAGATAGCAGATAAATAATAGAAAACGAGCGGGTAGCAACATAACAAATTGTCAATTTATAAAGTGAAAGTTTTAGCCTTGGCTAATGGATGCCAAAAGTTAAATAAATAATAAATTAACTGAATACTTTGTGGCTAGGCTTTGGGGCAAAGAGCAAAAACAAAATATGGCAACCGAAACGCAAAGCAAAGCAAAGAAATGAAATGAAAATGAAATGAAAGAGTGCAAAAGAGTGTGGGTGAGGAAATGCGAAGAAGAGCCATAACAGTTGCTGTCTCGGCGGAGCAATAGCTGTCATAAAAAAAAACAAAAACACACAGCAGAATACGCGAAAAGGCGCAAAGCATAACAGTGGCAGGGGGCAGGCAAACCGCAGAGCAGGTGGTAAGGAGTTACCACAGGGCAATAGCTTAAAATTAGAGCTATAAGCAAAATGACTTTAAAATGGTTGAAAATGAGTGTGCAAGGCCAAGGAAAATATAATAAGCCCAAAAGCGCCGAGTGCTGGTCCGAAAGCAAAGAACAAAAGGAGAGAGAAGAGGAGAAGCGCAGAGCAGCGGCCCCTGTGGGTGGGCTCGGCACCTCCCAAAGGGACGCATGCTGTTAAATGAAGAATAAAGCAGAAAACACAAATATACAAACTGGTAGGGTAGGCTTGATGCAGTGTCATACAAGGCATTGGCATGATACCCTGGCTCGATCGATCGATCGTTCTTCCTGCAGTCTCAATATCCGATCGATCTAGCGAATAGCTAAAACTTGTTCGATTTATTTTTATATCATCTTCGCAGTATTCCGATCATAGCGGTTGCCATTCCGTAAGTCAATATCCCTTATCCAATATTCGAAATATCCTTACATACCCAGCAAGGGTATAAAAAACGGCGGCTGCCTATCTTTTTGTGTTTGTGTGTCTGATGGCAAACATATTTTATGAGTTTTATTGTTGCTTCTTTTGGTCCTGCCGGCTTTTAACCTACCCTCCCCCCCCACCTGCTGTTACTTCTGGGGCGTCTCTCGGCGCGTCTGATAATAAAACTTGGCCGCTGGAAGGCAGCGAAACCCGCTGGGAGCATAATCGAGCCTTTTTACATTGGCCCTGGGTGATTGCATGTGTGCGAGTGTGCTGGGTGCCACATCCCATACCATACCATTTCTCTCTCTCTCTCTCTGTGTGTGTGTGTGTGTGTGTGGGAACTGGAACAAAAGGAAAATATGTCAAAGCAAAGCAAAAACATTTCCACGAATTTAAGACACACTTTTTAGATCTAATTGATTATTTATATAAATTTATGGTTAAAGCAGAACAATGAAAAAAGGGAAGATGTTTATGTAGGATTTCTGGGAAATTATTTGTACATAGGTCTGTAGCTGAATCTAGAATGGAAAACCTGAGAACCAAGAAAAGAAGAATGTTTAAGAATGTTTTTATATGTAAAAAATATATTTGGTTCCTTTGGTTATTGGTTGACTTAAACAAAATGGGAAGAAGTGCATCATACACTTTATCGATCTAAGTAGTTTTGCTTGAATAAATACTCTATATATATCTCTGCTTATATATCTCTCCTTATAGGTACTATTTATAATCATTTCATGTATGAAAAGGCTTGAACAAAGTGTGCTTTTAACCGTCAAGGACTTGTGCAAGAGAGTGTATGTGAAAATGAAGAGGAGCCATGTATCGCACATCCTTTGATATTGGCTCACGTTGTGTTGTCTTCGCAGCCATTTTCCTGCGCTTGTTTCAACGAAACTAAATTGAAAATGCAGCGGGGTGGAGTGGGGGTACAGAGAAGGATGCCGGAACACCGGGAGACGTACATAAGTGCGACGGGAGTCGGGAAGCCACTCCATGGGCGGCTGCACCTTAAATACCAGCGGAAACTTCGACATGCCTCATTAAGGATACATATTTGGAAAATGTTAAGCTGGCAATCGGCAACATAAAATAATGAGCATGATAATAAAATAATGCTGTAGCTAACAATATATATATATTTTTTTTTAACTTTTTCGACCCCCAGGGCCGACTCACCCTTTTGTGCCAGCCAGCCAGATAAAACACACAAGTATCATCCATTTATGCTGATGTTTAATATACTTTTTGGATACACGTTCTTTTTTTTGGCTGCACTCTCTCGTGTGCTGAGCGCTTGGGGAGCCTTGGGGCGTTGAAGGGAAGCAGGACCTGCGCAAAAGGATTGACAACAGCCGGAGCATATTTAAATTGCTTTCGGGTACCTAATAAAAAGGCAGTAATCAAGGAAGGGGAGGCTAGAGCCAGGGCCTGGGGTTCGAAACTTTAGCTTCAGCGTCAAGTCACCAAACTTTTACATGTTTCGGGGCCAACAAAAAAATAAAGTAAAATAAAGAGGAGAAATATGCTGCCACTAGGATATGCATGAGCAGCAGCTTATGCACAGCATAGCTCATGAGTCTTGCATGTCGTTCGTTGTGCAGTTGATAGTTTCCCCTTTACTCTCTCTCTTCCTCTCTCTCCTCCTTGCTCCTGGAGGAGCTGGACCTGGGAACTGAACCTGAATTTGATTCTGGAGCCGTCCTGCACTTATCCAAGTGCACAAAGCAACTAAGCAAGACACTCGTTGCAGCCAACTTAAGGCTAATTTAAGTGACTGTATCTGTATCTGTATGGAGGAGAGTATCTGTGAGAGTAATGTGTGTGTGCATCGTGCGTGTCTCTTTGGCTCTCCATGGACCATCTCCGACTCTTACCTGCCCAAAGTGTCCCGGTTAAGCTGCTCTTCGTCTGCCGTCTCCCGTCTGCCTTCTGCCTTTGCTGTTCTGCTGTTCTGCCATCATCAATGAAAATGCTCGTAAATTATGCAAGCCTAGGAAAATAAGCTGCACTGAAGTGCGTTCGTTGCCAACGCCATTCATCCCTTCCTCTTCTTCCTCTTCTTCTTTTTGTGCATTTTCTTCTTTTCTTCATCACCTTTAGTCTCTGAAGCAGCAGCCGAGCGAGCATCTTTTCTCTCGCTACACTTTGAGCCCGTTTTACAGGGCGTATGCGTGATATTAAATGAAATTACATAATGGCCACGTGCAGCGCTGCAGCTGCAGCATGTAAAAGGCTCACGTATGAGAGCCAAAGCTCTCAATGCTTAATCTTCTCTGTGATTGATTGCACCTGATCCTAGGTTTTTTTTTTTTTTTTTCAATCAAACATCATCTTAATAGGGAATTAACTATCTGATGTTCCATAAAAATGGCACTTCTGCCTTCAGCTATCTTTAGTTTGGTATATTATATACAAGTGCTTGGTTTTATTGATCTGTGTACGGGTTATATCAATCGATTTTTGCTCAATTACCTTTGTTGTGCCAACAAGAACCCTTAAATGTTGATAAACCGCAACAATTTTCCCATAGGTAATCATCCATATTAGTCACAAGTCCTCTATCCTTTCGGAAAGGATTGGGTTTTGGGTAAGGAAAAACTTGCGGTTTTCAGACTATATAAGAGGCAATCCAGCATTGAGCAGCCATCAAAATTGTTCGCTCAACTCGCAAAGATGTCGGTGAAGTTTCTGAAGGAAAAGATTCTTAATCGACGGGCCAAGACCACCGTGAAGCCAAAGCATGCCCACATTGTCATTGAGGACTTTATGAAGCTACCGGTTTACTTCTACCACACAATTGGCCTAAATCCGTACGAGTTGACGGGCAGCAACACGAAGAAGCCGGGAATTGGATTTCATATACTCTTTCTGCTGCACATGATCAATGCGAACTTTGTGCTCTTCCTGGAGATCTCCTTTGTGTATGTGTCGTTCAGGAACAACGAGAACTTCATCGAGTCCTGCATGGTGATGAGCTACATTGGGTTTGTGATTGTGGGCGATCTGAAGATCGGCGCAGTGCTGCTGCAGAAGCAGAAGCTGACCAATCTGGTGCGCCAAATGGAGTCTGTCTTTCCGGCGCCCAGGCACAAGGAGCAGCAGCAGTATGACATCAAGCGCTACTTGAGTCGCTGCCTCCGCTACACAAAGGGCTTCGGTGGACTCTACATGACACTTGTCATCACATACAACCTGTTTGCCATCTGCCAGTATGCCATACAGAAGTGGATTCTGCTGTCGCCACACGCGAAGCAGTCGGTGCCCTATGTGCCCCTTACGCCCTGGGAGTGGCGCGACAATTGGCGCTTCTATCCCACGTATCTGTCCCAGTCGATGGCTGGCTACACGGCCACCTGCGGGCACATATCCGCCGATCTCATGATCTTTGCCGTGGCCATACAGGTCATTATGCACTTTGACCATCTGGCCAAGTCTCTGACCGAGTTCAGGGTTCGAGCACAAACCGAGACGGATGGCGCTGACAAGGATTTGAAGGAGTTGCAGCAACTAATTGGCTATCACAATAAGATTCTAGGGTGGGTTTACCGATTCCCAGCTGAAGAAATTGCTTTCACTTCCACTGGTATTCCCTGACTTCCCCCTTAGCCTCACCGATGTAATGAACGAGGTCTTTGGCTTGGCGCTCTTGCTGAATTTTCTGGCTTCATCGACGCTCGTCTGCTTTGTGGGTTTCCAGATATCCATCGGCATCAGTCCCGAGATGCTGGCCAAATTGATTCTGATCCTTATATCGGCCAATTCGGAAATCTATCTTATTTGCAATTTTAGCCAAATGCTAATCGATGCGGTGGGTTATACTCCTGCTCGTATATGGCTTGTTGGGATTGACTGACCTTCTCTTTTGCAGAGTGGCAGCATTTGTTATGCAGTCTACGATATGAACTGGGTGGATGCTGATCCAAGATTCCGCAAGATGCTCATCGTGCTGGCTCTGCGTGCCCAGAAGCCTGTCTGTCTCAAGGCCACCGTCTTTTTGGATATATCCATTGAGACGATGAGTATTGTAAGTGCCATTCAATCCCTGCCATATCTTATGATAATTCTCTTCGTTGTTTCTTTAGTTTTTGCGTATGTCGTACAAGTTCTTCTGTGCCATTCGCACGATGTATCAGTAAGCTACATAAATGGAAAATATATCAAATATAATGTATGGCAGTGCTGCACAGTAGGAGTATCCGTATCTCAATGCTTTTGTAGAGCCATTAAAATAGAAACTTTTTCTTAGCCAACAGCCAGTTCTGTTCCAGCACCATTGAGAACAATTGATAAAAAATAAATCAGATTTATGAAGTGTTTTAGTTTTCTTTGTCTATGGTAGTTTTGTGTGGGAATATCTTGGAAAAATGTGGCAGAATCACAGCTTAATACGAGTACTCGTATGTTTTGGTTTTTTGAATTGATTGGTAGAGTTGGAAATAATATTTTTTTGGTTTAAAATTATGTTTAAAAAATCTAGCTTAAAGGCATTTTCAAACATGTTTAAATTGTCTGTTCATGTACACCTTAAAACTGTTTCAAAATGTTGCTGAAAGTTGAGAAAATTGTCCGATTTATTGTGTTCGCTAATGAGTTAAAAGGTTCTGTATTTTGCTCATTGAATTGTGTCAACTAAAGAAGAAGGACAGTAGAAAAAAGTATTTATATAAGGCATTATAATTGATTATAGAGAATGTGTAACAATATACTTACATATATATTTAAAGGTTATGTATGCCAATTATATTTATTAAAAATATTTAAAACGTAGCTGAATAGTATGACTGAAGAACTTTTTGGTTAGTAATTCCTAATAATATTTCTATGCACATTTTTTCACATTTTCCGCCTACAAACACCCATTAGAAATGAGTTTCCCAACTGATATATTCCACTGGAATAATCCACAAAAAATTCCCGACTCAGTTAAGAGCAGTAGAGAGCGTACTCTCAGTGGTTTTTAAATACAAAATGACGGTAAACTTTATTAATTAGACTGATGTAGTTTTATGCTATTTTAATAAAATCAGCCAGGGGCACGCAGGCCGCGAATTGAGTAAGACCAAATGAAAAGCCATGAAGAAAAGTGATTAACGTGGGCAACAAAATACAAAAAAAAAAAAGATGATGAAGAAAACCAACAAGTCGTAAACATTGTGAGGCGAAGGGAAACGAAACAGCCGGAGACAAAGGCAGAAAATAACTGAAGTTTAAATTGAAATTAAGGCGCCTTAAAGCAACGTAACAAACAGGCAAACAGGCTAGAAGGAGAACAGTAGGAGAGAGCGGCGCCTGGGTGCAGCGTCGAGTTGGGATTCAGAGTGGAAAAAAGTCACAAAAAGTACAAGTAAGAGGGAAAAAGTTGCACAAGGTGAAGTACCAAAAGAGGCAACACCAAAATCGCACAAGAACATGCAAGGAACACATACACACACAACAACACCCATACAGACACACACTGAAAAGTAGGCGTTGCACGGTCGAAAAACTTGAGCCACATTGAACTTTGGCCTACGGAGCTTGGCCGCGTTTACCTTGGCCGTAAACTTGTCCGGCAGAGTTGTTGGCAATTAGTGCACCTTTCACAACGTAACTGTGTGTGTGAGTGTGTGTGTGTCCCCTGTGTAGGTGCATGTTTGAGTGTGTTAGTGTGTGTGTGGGCGTGGCCATTTAATTCATTTTCACTGGCTGCCACCCAACACAGAACACTGTCGCTTTTGCACACAATTTCTCATTCAGAAGTTTCCGTGTGCCGCGCGCTCCGTCCTTCCCTGCAGCCAACAGCCACCAGCCATCGCCCCTGTCCCTGCCCCAACCCCTGGCCATGCTGCATCCCGCTCACAAGTTTGTAATTCTTGGCCTGTTAACAAAGTTCATAAATACTTGAGAAACTTGGTTGGTTTTCCCTTTCCCCCCGCCCACCGACCACCCTTCAGTTGCGACTACTGCTATGGCAAAGGATAAGCGAAAGATCCTGATTTTGCAACCTCGTAATTGCCATTGTAGTTGTACGCGTATCTCGCACCCAGATGATTCACGGACACAGGTGAGAATCGGGCATTTCTGCAGTTCATTATCAGCTGATTGACCAGCGTAAGGGTACGGTAGGGTATGGATGCCATCACTCGGGAGACTCGTAAAACGCTTAAACCATTTGCAGTTCGCTTTATGACCGGCTAACTACCAATTTTAATGGCCAGCCACCAGCCATTGTAAGTGTGCGGGGCTATAAAATCGAACCGACCATATTGAATACTTAGTTATATATATGGCCGACCACTACCTGCAATTTCAACTCATCAGCAGGAGCAGCAGCAGGAGCAAGAGAAGTAGGAGCAGGAGCACAGGAGCAGGAACAGGAGTAGCAGCAGCAGGGGACGGTGCAGTAGCAGCTGAAGCAGCAACAAAAACCACAAAGTTATCTTAAAACTCTTTCAATTGAATTGCGCGGCGCAGTGGCCAGTAGCGAAAGAGATGGGGAAAGCTATAGGGATGTGGCCCAGCCAAGCGTTTACCAATATCAATGAGATCTCCGGGAAACGAACCAAAAGCCCCGTCTCAGTCGCTCCTCTGCACTGCTCCGTCTGTTCTACCCCTCTGGCGAGCATTTGAAATTTTAATTATAAAATATTGCTGCCAAAGGTTCTTCTTGCCAAAGCGCTAGACGCTGCTCGATGTGTTCGATATGTGGGGGTGGGGGTGTGCTCTCAAAGCTGCTCTCACTGACAACGCTACAGTGGATAATCGAATACAAAAGTACACACAGTAAAACATACTATGAAATTATTATAAAAATTTTTAGAATTTCTCATAGGTATAACATATTTTATATGAATATTTTAGTTCTCAAATATTCTACAAAAGTTTCCCGCTTTATTGTAGCTTTGTTGCCTGTGTTCACTGTACTCATGACTTCCCCATACCATCTGTAATCATGTTACCCACTGTGTGTCTATGCGCCATGACAGCAGGCAGCTCGCTGGCTGGCTGGCTGGCTGGCTGGCTCGAGCTTGAGGCATTCCATCGATGGTTCGTTATCTGGCACTCGGAATGGGGGCTAGATCAATGTGGCGCAGGTGAGCAGCGTGGCACAGGTGATTGTGCAGCGTGGATGCTGGCCAGAGTGGGGGGCGTTTGCACTACTTCAAAAAGTAATTGTTTGCGATTTGGAGAGTGTGTGGCGTGTGTCAGGAGCTGGAACAGGAACAGGGAACTGGAACTGGAGTGGGCGTGGATTGTCTGTGTGTGTGTGTGTGACTGGCCAGTGACTGGGATTGGGATGCAGTCATCGTCCAGCATCAGAATGGCGAGACTCTTGAGACATTTGAGTGGCCGCTTGGTCTGTGGGTTGGGTGCTAAAGAGGCGGAAGCGCAGTGGGGCGGGGGAGGAGCCAAACGATGACAGCAAACGAGTTCCCAGTTAAAGCTGCCCCCGAACCGCCTTGGGGCATAGTTCTAACTCTGATTCTGATTCTGACTATTACTTCAGTTCGTTCCCTTTGTTGCCGTCTCTTTCTCTGTGTGTGTCTGTGTGTTCTTTCTCTGTTCATGTCCCTGTCTCTGCCTCTCGCTCTCTCGTTCCCTTTTCTCTGTTACTGTCTCTGGCAGTGACTTTCGTTTTAGCAACGAGTTTATTTGCAGTCGAAATATGTCCCCAGACGGCAACAATAGCAATTAGTTCATTGTCAATAGTTGGCTCGTTGAAAATGTTCAACTCTGGCAAGGACAATTGCCACCACCCGTCAGCGTCAGGGTGTTTGTGCGAGTGGGAGGTTGCTTGGGGGGATGGGGGTACAAATTTAACTAAATTGTAATCGGAATATGCGCATGCAAATGGCATTAGCCTGAAATGCAAATTACTTTACGGCATGCCAGTTGCTACGACAGACGAAGGATGCCCCAACAATGATGATGTCTACCAAGGACAACGATGTAGCTGATGATGATGCTCTTGATGATGATGGGCTGATGCTGATGAGGATGTTGCTGTCGAGGAATAGTAGAGGTAGGTAGAACGCTCTCGGCCTTTGGTTGCAGTCAAATTGCAAGCGATTATGTGAAGTAAGCTAATTAATTTTGCATTGTGTGCCATCCGAACAGAGTCCAACAGTTGACCCCCAAAAGCTCTCCCCATCTCTCTCTCTCTCACTCTCATTGTCTCTCCATCTCTCTTTCTCTCTGTGTTCTGAATGGATTCCTTTATCTGATGGGAACTACTCATACACGTCCTCATGGAAATTGGGAATCCTTTGTGTACGGCAATCCGGGAGCCCATCGTCTGTTTACTTTTCATTAATTGAGTTGGGTAAAAGTCGGCCATAATTTCGATGTGCCTGTCGCGCCTGCCGGCCATTAAACAATACGACAATCCCAAAGAGCGGCCAGAAGTCAGGATTGCCATGGCGCCATGCCACGATATGCCCCTGCCCCTGCGCCTCCCCTACTTGCACCACTTTAATGATGTCGTTGGAGGAGTGTCTTGGTGGCAATTGTGCAAACTTTATATTATCGGCACTGACATGGCCCGAAGTGCATTTACCCGCTGAAAATCCTTTTATTTTCGCAGTAATTTTATGTATATAGTACATTCCCCCCTTTCAGGGGAATATCGGGGCTGTTAAGGTTAACTTGCCCCGAGCCATCGATATTGCACTTGTGCCCAGCTGATTGCTCTGTACGTGATAATGCCCTTTGGGAAGTAGTTGGGAAGCCCATTGCCCGATGGCTTAATGTGCAATTATCCAGTGAAAACTTGTTAATGCTGTTGAGGCCATTCGCATTGTTGCCTGATTAAGACATGGCCCCTCCCCACCCAAAATGTTCCATAATCCAATAATTGTGAATAGCTCTCGTGTGTTATTATTTTGGAATACCCCCATGCGGAATTTCAATTTTGAGTTCGTGTTTTCCTTAATTACAAGTTGTAATTTCCTAATTGAGTTGCTTCAATGCCCACAATGTCTCTTGTGGCTACTCGTACTTCCTTCCATACATGTTTAGTAAATTCATTTGTTCTTATATCTAAGTATGACTTGATTGCCTTCGAACATGTGGCAGCTTCTTTGACGAATGATAGACTGTCCTGTGCTGCATTGAGCTTCAACTCATTTATGCAGCTGGAATTTTGCCTAATTGCAGAAGCTCTTTAGAATTTTGATACTTGATTCCGCAAATTGTCAATTTACATTCTCTTAGAGATTGGTTTAATGCCAGAAATGGATTGTTATTTGGTCATCTAATATGTATATAGTACTACTGTAAGTCATAGTCAG
Organism: Drosophila bifasciata; assembly: GCA_009664405.1. Taxonomy (NCBI): domain Eukaryota; kingdom Metazoa; phylum Arthropoda; class Insecta; order Diptera; family Drosophilidae; genus Drosophila; species Drosophila bifasciata. Next base: position 5,680,123 of record CM019044.1, read on the forward strand.
TTGTGGCAGTTTAAATATTAACTCATTTCCATTGGCTGCTTAGACTTACAGCAGACATCCCCTGGTTACATTAGCCAAATATTGATGGAAATTAATCCTCGTAGCCAATGACAATTGAGCTTATAATGAGTACAAATATGTTATACATATGTATATGTAGCTGGGAGCGTTAAAACATCAAAGGTTGGATGAACGTTAATCATGTATTTGTCTTACTGAGTTTAGGGGTATAATAAGTTTCTTTCATAGGGTTTTATAATATTTAAAGTACATTTAAAGCATTTTAAATTTCATAAAATGAGTAAACAAATATCTTGCTATCTACTACATATGTTAAGTTTATATTAATTAGACACTCTTCCCTTAGCCGAGTCTGTTATTAGCGATTCTTGGTGAGACCCCTTTAACCCTAGAAGCATACTGGTTATTTATCGTCTCCCAAGTACCATATATGTATACTCATACTAAAGTGAGCAATTAGCCGAGCTGATCCCTTCTTCAGGTGTACCCTGAAGCTTTGGTACCTGGAGAGTTTACCGAATGAATTCTGATTTAATTCTCTTTTTTCCTGACATATGGCATCCAGCGAATTTCCGCTTCATTACACTCACAAACAACTGTGTGAGTGCGGAAGAGAGAGAGAGAGAGAGAGGGGGAAAATGTAGCTCTGGATGGGAGGTTTTTCCTGCACTCGGGATACGGACTGGCATTCGCATTTGCTGAGCTTGTTTTTGCCATTAGATTGGCAAACTAGCAAAAATGGAAAAGGAAATGGAAGATTGCGGGGCAAGAAGAAAAGAAATAGGCGAAGAAATGTAACGAAAAGAAATGAATGAAATGGTTTCTACGGTATTTGTGTAACCAAGCATAAAGATGCTCCCAAGAAAGTGGGTGGCCCATATGCATAGTGGCATAGTGTGGGTGTTCGGGTGTGGGTGTTGGGTGTTGGCTAGGTCGCGCCCAAGACGACAAATTGAGCGAATGGATGACAATTTCGATTTGTGTTGTAAAAAACTGCAGTAAAATGCAAGAAAAAACCATCAAGCAATACTCGTAGCACAGATAGGAATGGAATGGAATGGTAGGGGAAATTGCAAAAAAGCAGCATGCGGCTAACCCTCACAAAACACACAACAATACCCATAAAACGAAACGAAACGATAGGAAAGGGTAGCTACGGACCGGATGCTTTTGGATACCCTTGCTTATACATATATCATTGCTACGTTTGCAGTACTCATTTGATCTGGGTATTATCTTTGGGGAACGCAAGAGAAAAACTAAAGGTTCTACTAAGAAATTAAAGCAGATATTAGGTGGCATTGGGACACTCTGTACTAAATACCAATACCGGAATAATAATAGATATTCTTACCTTGGGGGTTGTTGAAATTTTCGATAAAATTTGAATCAATTTTTTGGACTGTAAAAGTGTGTTTTCCGCAGCTAATAGTTTTACGACTGATGCATCCTGAGTTGCCATTCCATTCTGTGTGCATGGCAAACCTCTAATCGAAAACTGTATGCCCTGTTTAGGGTATTCAAAGAGACAACCAGATTGGGTTATAGAAAAGGGGGCATGGCACGGGGGCATGGTTGGGGGGGCCACTCTCGCATGTGCATAAACATTCGCTTGTTATATGTTTAACTTTTTCGACGAGCAGAAAAAACATTTTTATAGAGTTTTGTTTTCATTTTATTTGCCATGTTTGTTTATTTTTATTTGCCACTCGTTGCCATTCCCGTTTGCCATTCCCGTTTGCCGTTGGTTCGATGTCGTTGGTTCTTCCCCTAGCATCCCCCCCTGGATGGTAGGGGTAGCCGCACTGCTTCTGGTGTTTCACTATCTTTTTAGCTATTTTTCTTATATTTTTGTAAATTTTTTGTTTTTGTTTTTTTGTTTGCTTTGCTTGTTACGTTTGCACATTATGCTGTCTTGCCGTCTGTATACCCGGACAGTGTCCTTCCCTGGCCCTGGTCCTGGTCCTGTCCTGTTCTGCTCTGTATTACCGTGCCATGTTCTTGTTGGTTCCTTGCTTTTCGGAGACGTATCCTTTTTGGTGTTGTTGTTGCTGCTGCTGCTGCAAATGAAAAATAAGCTTTGAAAACATTTTGTGCCATTTAAAGAACAACATTTCGCTATTGTCCTCTTGTTTGTCTTATATTACAAGTTCTGGTCACCCCGAAATGCTTGTCCAATTTGATTTTTTATACGATTTTGTTTCGTTGTTGTGTTTGCTATTGTTGTTATAGTGTCTTGGGCGTTGTGTGTCACAGATGAAATGAGTTTTCTCGGCTCTTTTCCAGTTGATGTGCTTAATGGTGTTTGCTTTTACAACTTTCCCTTACCATTTTTCCAGTTGTGTTCTTTGGCCGCATATTTATGCTAATCCACATATATCTCTACAATATACTTACAAGTATGGAGTAGAAGCTGTACAGCACATTCATCTACAATAGATGAAAAGCTGTTCTTAATGATGGATGGAAAGATAGTACCTAGTGTCAGAGTTCTGAGAGAATGGTAGAGGGGGAACCAAAAGCAAAAAGAGGAACAGGCGGCATTCGCTTTGCTGCTCAGTTGCTTTTAGTGTAATTAAAAATGCAGTCTACAAATCTTTTAGCAACTCGCGCGCCCCCCCCCACCACCTTTCACTCTTCACCCCTCACTCTCTCTCTTATGTTCTCTTTCTGTTCTGCTGGTTTACTCTCTCTTATGCATTTCCTTTTGGCTTCTGGCTGCAGGGTGCTGGCTTCTGGCTGCTGGCTGCTGGTCCGTTGTGGTTTGTCGGGCGAACCTTTTGGCTGCCATTAGCAGGATTTCCTTTTCCTTTAAAGAACTTTAAGACGCACAAGTGAAAATGATTTAATTTACCGCATTTCGCAATTAAATGCGAGTCCTTGAATTGGACATGGGGGGGGGCATGAGGCATGGACTGGAGTGAAACACTAATTGCATTTTTTTCACGCCATTTTCTGTGGATAAAGGGATTTGGTTTTCCTTGGCGCCTGCAACTGACTACACTGATTGGAGGAGGAAGGAGGAGATCGGCCGGCAGGCAGGAGAGGGCGGACAAACTTAATTAAGCCCCCAATGCCAACTGCCTACGGGCCATGGCAGCCAGAGCTCAATGTGGCTATTCTGGCTGTGTGGAGGTGGGTGTGGTTGTGGGTGAATGGCTAAGCTGGCGGTGCAGCAACTTTAATAAAGCGTGGCCAATGCCAAGTTGGCCGCAGGTAATGGAAATACCGATGACAATTTTTAGTTTAGCTGCCATGAAAACATTTCAATTGCGGTTGCCAGGCGTCGCCATCCGCTGTTGTCCTGGGCCGGAAGTCGTTCCAGTCGTTCGTGCAACACAGCCAGTTCGCCGTGTCCGCAGCAACAGCCACAGCAACACGGCAGAGGAAAAAGCGGATAAAGTCAATTCAAGTAAATGCTTTCCTACTTTGGTATCACTTTGCTTTTCCGCTCTCTTTCCCCACTGTTCCCATTTGGCACAACACTGGCAATAATCATCATTGTGCTGTTGTATTCCTGTTAGAATACCGCTTTCCATTTCAGCGGTAGTTCTTTCGGAGGATCAAATTACCAGCAATATGCTGTAGAGTTTACTTTATGGGTATTCCAAATACCATAGAATGGAATAGAATACTTAAACTTTCGGACTGCTGCAAGGGCTCTGCTTTAAATGTAGATGGAATCTATCTATCTGGTTGCACGATTACGAGGACACTCTGTTACACATCATTCGCCCGTTGGAATGGTTCATTAGCTGCACTCGCTGGAGAAATGTGCTGCCAAAGCAAATTGTATGCAATCTCGGCATCAGCTCAGCCCAGCTAGAGGGCACAATTTTTCTTCTCTCTCTCTCTCTCTCTCACTCTCTCACTCTTTCCCTATTTGGCATCGATGGCTTCTGCTGCTGCTGCTGCTTCGGTGCGGCTTGAATAAATAATGGCCATATGTCTTACACGGTGATGCTGATGCTGCCCCGACGGATGCTGCATTCCGTCTTTAAGTCTCTCGATTTGCCCTTTTTTGGGGGCAACATCCCATTGCTGTTGATCCCCGTACGCAGTACCTATTCCGTTTCCGTTTTCTACAGCCTAGCGCATAAATGCATTCAAAACAATAAATGTGCAAAGTAGTGAGCGGCGCTGAAATGCTCGTAAAGTGGACCAAACTAGACAAGAAGCCAGCCCAGTCCAGCTCAGCTCAGCACTGCTCCCCGCGGTGCACCCCGCCCATGGTCATTGCAAATTAATGGCCTTCAAAGTGGTTAAGCAGGAGGAGATGCAGCTCGTTGGACACTCGCTAGCCGGACGCCAGGAGTTCATTGAGTTCACAAAGAGCAGCAGCAAATTTTATGAGTTTCCACGGTAAAATAAGAAATTTTGCACAAAAATAATATTACCCAAGCAGAAAGAAAGAGAAAGAGTCAAAGAGAGGAAGAGAGAGAGAGAGAGAGAGAGAGAGAGATGAACAGTTGGCAGGGGGGGAAATGGCAAAGGGGTAATGGGGAACGGATGGACCGGGGGCAGACTGCTGTTGCCTCTGCTGCTGCTGCTGGCTGCCTTTTTCCGTGTTGCCATTAAGTGCAAAAGGATTTTCATTCTTATGCGCATCCTGTGCATAATACAGCAGACTCGGCACACGCAAAACTCATTGCCATTGTCTGTGTGTGTGTGTGTGTGTGTGTGAGTATCTCTCTCTCTTACTGCATCAGTGTGTCTGTGTGTGTGCGCAAGGATATGCCAATTTATTGCACACACGAGTGCATTAGAGTGCCACAGTCCTTTCCCATCTCCCTGCTCGCTCTGCTCTGCTTTCCTCTCTCTCTCTCTCTCTCTCTCTCTCTACCGTATCTCTGTCTGCTCTTCGCTCTCTCTCTGTCTTTCTTTGTGCCCCCCAAATGGTTGGGGCAAAGTTTTTGTGTTCATTTGGCGATTGCGGCTGCTGCATGTCTGGCAGAAATTACTTAATCCTTGCGGTTTTCTGGAGCAGCAAGTACATTCTGTCCACTGCTTCCCTCCCCACCACCCCCTGCCATCTTGCCGTCCGTTTCATTTACCCATTAAAGCAATTGTAATTGGCATTTGTTGCTATTTAAGCGGCCAGGCCGCTTCAATCAACTTCCTGCAACTCTGGCAGGGCGCTCCCTTTAAAGTTCAGAAGAGTTTTTGCTCGAATGGCCAGCCCCACCCTGGAGTGCCAGCTCCTACCTACCTACTGATGACCGACCCATCTTAGCGCGTTTAAATATTTGCAGGCACTGACTGGCCTTCTGCTCCTGCTGTTTTATTGCCCCACGAGACGGGCAGCGGAATCCTTTCCTCGCCGCTGCACTCGCGCTGCCTGCCACCAACATCCGAGGAGGAGGCTCCCGGGAGGCAGAGAGCGAGGCTACGTCGCAGATTACAAATAAATTATCGCTTAATAGTCGACGGGTGCACTTCTACTTCGCTCTGCACCACCCCCCATCCACCAGCCATTCTGATCCTTCATTTTTATATGACGGCATCTGGCGGGGCGTCCAGTGTCCTGGATGGATGCCCCAATCTTGTTCATTCTGTTTGCAGTTAAATAAGTTAAATCACAATGAATACTCGCAGGTTGTGGACTGTGTGAAGAGAATGTATTAAGATTAGCCAAAGATCTGGAAGATGTTATGACTGCAGAGTGTAGAGAAAAGAGCGGCAATGCCAAAGATAATCACAGAGAATCTAACAATAATTCCGCATAAAAAGATAATCAAAAACGAGAAAGAACGTGTGGTGTCGCCGTTAGCGTGACACTACTTTTATACTTATTTTTTTTTGCTGCATCTGTCATCTACATCTACATCAGTTGTCACAACAACACACGTACACAGCACGAGGAAGAGTGGAAGGGGGCGTGGCGAAATTTTTACACTTGTACTGAAGCGGTATCACAGGAGCTTGGACAGAAAGTTTGGTTGCTCTAGCTCTTATAGTCTCTGAGATCCAGGCGCTCGTTTGTGCGAAATGATAAAGATCGACCCGTTAGCGTGTGAGAGCGAGCGGGAGGGAACGATGATTCTCGAAATGGTTTTCTCCAGAAATGGCTATACTAATGATCCGATCCGATTTAGATTTGGGCCTCTGATAGATATGGTCTTTCTCTATGATTCTGCATTTGTGTATTAGTAGTGTGTATTAGTATTAGTGTTGATGCTGACCAATAAAATATGTACTTTATGGGGTCGGAAACGCTTCCTTCCCTTTTACTCTTCGAGTACGGGTATACAAATATAAATAGCTAATTCTTATTTTTTCTTTTTATTTTTATAATCGAAAAAATTCTAACGGTGCCTTACGGTTATCACAAACATATGTTTCGTTTATCATAACTTTTGTAAATAGAAACTATTTATAGACAAATAATTGTGTTTGTGAAGTGAAAAATGTACAATTTTTAAGTTCCAATTTCTCGTTTCGACGATGATTTTAAGCTTATTTTGATATATTATTATGCTTTATGACTGCGGACTCCTTGATCTTATCCGAATTTGCACAAAAGTCAGTGATATTGTGTAATCAAAATCATGCCAATGCCCCCAAGAAATTCCATTTCGGTTTGGGGCTTTACCATTTTTGGTATATCTACCATTTAACGAACTGAAAAGTAAATTAAATTAATTGCAATAAAAGCGAGTTCTCTTGAAAACAAATAAAACAATGATTACCTGTGTCCGCACTCATTTAGGGTCGTAAACCACCACGGTCCATCTAACATATCAACGTATGAACTACTGCAGTCCCGATCCAAAGTAGCGAACTTTCCTGTCTCGTGCACTCTTAGGGAGTCTCCTGCATTACCCGAATATTCACCCAGTGATTCAAGAGTAAAGCCCTCTTCTTCGCTTCCCACGGTGAAGTTGCCATATCTGGCAAAGCGTTTAGTGCCATTAACAACTCGGAGTTGTATGGACAATTCCTGAGGATGAGCTGCGGTAATCAAGTGTAATTTTTCCAGACCAACGAAGAACTCTCCCCAGATGTCTCCAAACCCAGCCTTATAGTCAGCGAACTTGGAACGGCTCCATTCCCTTGATCTTTATCAGGAAAATGCTACTTGGGCCGTCATTGGGACATCTGTCGGAAGATTCTCCGCCGTTTCATTCATTTTCGATAACTGATCATTTTTACAGCAAGCACTTCGGACATTATTTTCACCTGCTCTCTAAGGTCTGTAACATGTTCGTCTTTGTCCTCGATTTGCTTTCTTAGATCCTTGATTTGATCGTCTCTGTATTTAATTTCGATAGCTTTCGTTTCATTAATTTTCGATAGCTGATAATTTTTATCAGCAAGAACTCCATACATTATTTTCACCTGCTCTCTCAGTTCTGAATTATGTTCGTCTTTGTCCTTGATTTGCTTTCTAAGTTCCTTGATTTGATCGTCTCTGTCGTTAATTTTTTCGACATGGTTGTTAATTTCCGTGTGACTGTTTAGTAACTGGCTCTGCAAATTGTTGACCTCCAGTGTGTGTATTTTGTCTTTCATTTCACTATTGGCATCAGTCGCCAATTTCAACTCGGAGAAATGGTCGGGGCATGGCGTGGCAGTTAACGAACAATATTTATTGCACTTCTCCACGATGAAAGCAAACTGATCCCAATCTATTTCTTTGTTTCCACTGGTAAGGGAGAATTCACCTTGAAGGAAAAGCCAGCAGATGATTACCACAAATTCCGAGTTATTCATGTTCACTTGACTCTCGAACTGTCGATTCAAAACCAAACTGAGGGAAATGGCTCCGATGCTCATTTATAAATATAATTCTCTCTTGTGTTGTGTGCACAAAATCATTAAAAGATTGCAAGTATATATTTGTATATGTACATATGTACATATATAATTATTGATTCCTGAAACTGATAACTCTTGGATGATAAGCTTGGGTTATGATCTCAAGTTATCAACTAAGTGAATATATAGTATAGAAGGTTAGTACTATTTATTATGAAACGAGAAGGAATGAGTCGCATTTAACGCGACACTACTTTAATACCCGTATTCAGTCAGTACACATGTGATTAATGTAGAATTTCTTAATATTTGATCAGTTTTTACATTTTAAATTTTTTGCCTGCATCTGTCATCTATATCTACATCACTTCTCTCAACAATGATTCTGAATTTTTCATTTTCTGGATTCTGGAATTAAATTCTGGACGACACAGATGTGCGCCCTTTGTGGGGGCGGAAGTGGGTGGGGCAAAATTTTAACATACATTTGTAGGAGGAAATATCACAGCACTGTGGAAACAAAATTTGGATTCTCTAGCTTTTATAGCCTACGAGCAATGGGCGACAAATAAGACGGACGGACAGACGGACGGACAGACATGGCTATATCGACTCGGCTTTTGATGCTGATTAAGAATATATACACTTTATGGGGTCGGAAAGGCTTCCCTCTCTATGTTACACACATTCACTTTTACCATAAATAGAATATACCCTTTTACTTTTCGAGTACGGGTATGGGTATGATATGGGAAACGTATATTATCCGATCTGGTCAACAGTATGAAGAATGTCTCATGGCCAGCCTCAACTACCTTTACTACCTTTCAATGTATGTACATAAGTCTGTGTATGTACTCGGATTCAGACATAATAAAAAAACACACACACACACTCCCAGAAACAGCATTCACCCCTCGCTTGAGTGATCACTGTGTTTTATTCTCAGCATTAAATGCAATTCCCCCAGCCGTGCCACAGAGACTTAGCATTCTAGGGACGCAGCATAATGGCGCATCAAAAATTAAAAGTGCAAAAAAAAAAGAATAAGATGAGCCAGAAGTATAGCTGCCAAGGGAATGAATATGGTATATTGTTGGTTTTTTTTCTAGGCAAACAGAATTCAATCTCAGCGCATCAGCGGGGACGTAAATGATATGCAATGCGAGATGGTGGGCGGGGGTATCTGCCAGCAAACACTATGAAACATAAAATTGAGATTTATTTTGAATGATTCTTGGCAATCCAAAATTTAAAGGCTGCAGTTGGGAATATCAAAGAAATATAAATAGAGAACCAAAGCTTCTCTTTATTTACTCGAGCCAATTAATTGGGTACTCTAACTACTGACTATTGAGTGCCTAGGTTGGTGTTGTTTGACCACTAACTGAGTACCAGAACACACACATGCATAGAGAAGGATGTTGTTCAGTATGTACAAAGTACGCCCATTGATATGCAGGTATTATATGGGTACCTACAACCAAGAAGCTAAACTTTGCTGTACTGTGTAGTGAATGCCACTGCTTGGCTGTGGATGCTGGGTTGTGCCACACAGGCGGCGTACCGACACGGCCCCCCTACACTTGTTGTCGGCTGCCATTTTCACAGCCACAAACTTGCGTATGCAAAGGGGAATTGCAATTGAATTCATTGAATTCGATTTAAAAACGAAATGAAAACGAGACGAACGATTCCAGGGACAGGGCGATGCCAGAGCAGGGCCACGGACAGGGGCAGTGGCGATGGGGATGGGGACGGGGATGTCGATGAATGTGGGTGGGTGGTGGTGCCCAGAGGCATGCGAGGCATGTACACTCACTCAAAAAAAAGTACAGAAAATTCAAATGAAACAATAAACGAAAACAACCAGACAGACAGACACACACAAAAAATTGGAACCCCCAACAACATATTTAACGGCACTTTTGCGGTTGTCTGAAGGGGCTGTACGGGCGGGCGTGTGGCAAATCGAGGGCGTGCCTGGAAATGTGCTTACAACAAACCGGAACCAGAAACAGAACCAGCAAAAAGAGACGAAATCATTTGTTGGGTTGCATGTTTATTGATAATGTTTCATTTTGTTTCTTACATTACCATTGCATACTTAGAGGCTATTTACAGGATTCGCTTAAAGAGGTTTCCACATTTTTTTATACGTTTTATGTTTTTTGTTTGTTACTCAGTGACATTTATTACAATTATACATACATATTACATAGGTTGTTTGTGGGTTGGTTTTTTGTAAATTCTCACGTGCATTTCAGTTGCTTAGAGCTAGAAAATGGTTGAAAAACAAACGCAATAAACGGAATACCGGAAAATAACAGAATGTCCATTCCGCAGCAGCACTACGGCCAGCAGGGGCTCGCACACGCACACGCACTCGTTGACGCCATTTTGTAGCGTGCCGACTTCCGTGCGCCATATTGAAATGTCAGTGGCGTCAAGAGTCGCGCTGCGGTTGCCACAGCCGCAGACGCCATCAGCAGGAGCAGCAGCTGCTGCAATTGTATGCTATTGCCACCACGAGTGGCAACTGCAACACAGCGAGAAAGAAAGACAGAGAGAGAGGAAGAGAGAGAGAGAAATTTGTATTAATTTGTGTTGAAAAATTGTCCAAATATGTGTGTCCGCATGTCAGTCTGTTAAAAATATATATTTATTTTTAATTAGCGGCCACTGAAATTGCGGTCAGAGTGCATTAAGAGAGCAGCTCTGCCAGAGTGGAGTAGGCAATACTGAAAGGGAACGGGGAAACCCACCTGATCTCGAGTTGATCAGCTTCTGGTTCTTCAGATCGATGTCATCCCGGAAAAGCTGCGCATACATGCTCGCCTCCCGCTGCAGCTGGGGATACCGGTCGATCTCGGCCACACATCGCAGCTCGAGGCCGAGACGGGCCGGGGAGATGGTGCGCTTCTGCTGCGGCTGTTGCTGACGCTGCAGCATCAGCTGCTGCAGCTGCGCCTGATGGAAGCGCGGCTCGTTGGCATAGAAGTTCAGCTGCGACACGATGCGTCGCAGATTGTAATCGTGGGCGGCAATTGTCGTCTCAATGCTGGGCAGAAGATCCACCAGTGAAACCTATCAAACAGATTGGGTTATAACTGAACAGATGGATGAGTGGTTATTACCTTCACGCCATTGATGTACCACGTGATGTGCGTGAATAGGCTGGAGAAGTCCGTGCTGCAGTTCACCTGAACAAAGTCGTCGAAGCGATACATGGAGTGAAAGCTGCTGATAAGGGGATTGTTCTGCGGCAGAGCTGTAAGTGAAAACATTTTATTTTGTTTTAAGAATTAAATCCTGCTTAGAGTGGTACTTTAAATGAGAGTCTAACACCCTTAGAAGTCTGACATTCAAAAAGTTCAGACTCAGCGAAGTCAGCTTATGGTAAGATATGTGTATCCCTCCTCCCATTGTTATACTTATTGTTTGCTGTGACTTAAACTATCTCAACATTTGAGACTGACAAGTATTGGTTATTTTTATTCCCTTCAAAAGATAACCTTGTGCAAGGGATTGGGGATTTATTTACAAGTAGAGGGTTATGGAATCAGTGCGGGGTTAGAAGTGGTATAGAGGTAGGAGCAGGGGAGTTAGAACTATTGAAGTTTCGCTATAAGAAAGATATTTGGGTTGTATTTAGTCTCTAGAATATGTTGAGAATGGTGAAAGCAGGGAAAGATAAGAAAAGAGAGGAGCAGCAACCCACAACACACTGACTATTGGATAGAACTTATACACTTCCTTTGGCTGAAAGACAGAATAGAACATTCAATATGTAGTTGTTGCCCAAGCAGCTCATTCCATTGATGCGTTTAGAGTGCCACTTTAATACTGTCCCAAAGGATATCCATTATCTACAGCTACTGCCATAAGTAAACGTATACCCATGGGGCGCATGGGCGAATGCGAATGCAGAACAGATGATTCCTTGCTCTGGCTGAGTGCATTGCAGTTATTTCCTTAGCTAATTTTAAACGCACATTACACATGCAAATGGCGCACCTTTGTTGCTGGCATTTGTTGTTCTTGCTCCCCCTCCCACTCCCCTGTTCCTTCTGTTGTATGTTTGTGTTGCGAAACTTCTCTATTTGCTTTTGATAAATTTTTAAAAATATTTTAGCAAGAGTGGAGCGAGCGCTGGAGCCTGAAGCAGCGCAGTGCTGCTGATGCTGCTGCTGCCCCGCATCTACTACTCGTACAAGATATTTATTTTATATCAGCGGAAAAATAGATGATCATAAAACACATGCAGAGAAGCAGCATCCTGCATGTTTGTGTATGGGTTGTGGGTTGTGTTCTCCTCCGAGCTTGTCGGAGGCAAAAGTAAAAGCGAAAATAATATAAAGCAGAACCAGAACAGAAAGCAGGAAGAGGGAACACGCACATGCATGCAGTAGCAGGAGTGGGAGTGGGAGCGACGGGTGGCCCTTGGCGGAGTCGCCTGATGAGGGACCGGAGCATGAGGCGGAGGCGGAGGCGGTGGCAGCGGCAGTGGCGGAGCTTTTCATTTTAGCGATATCCTTTTTAAGCATAAAGTGCTGCCGTAAATCACAGAGCCGCACAGACACAAACACACACACACACCAGTAAAAGCAACAGCAGGAGCAGAAGCTGTAGGTTCCAGTACGCTGTGCGCTGTGTCCGTGTCCATGTCGAGGCGGGCGTGTATCTGAGTGGGTGTGTGTGTGTGGGTGGGTGGGTGGTTGGCTGTATATCTGCGCTCGGTGTGCGGATGCGAATCACATGCATCTCTTGGTTACATTTTATGAACGCTCGCTGTTCCTTTCGCGAGAACATCCTGCCTTGCTGCCTGCCTGGCTGCCTGGCAGCCTGCCTGCCTTGCTGCCTGGTTGCCTTGCAGCTTATCCTGTGCGTGTACACTTCGCCCCCCCTCCCCGCTCCGCAGTGGCAGCCACTTTGCCAGCTCGTCATATATGCAAACGGGCCCTGTGCTCCGCATGCAGTTTTCCTTGCAGTTTTCTTCCCCCGTGTTGTTTACTATTAAAATATCACGGAAATTACACATTTTACTCTGTTTATGCAATGCCGAGGCAAAGGCAGTTGTAGTTGCTGTTGCTGTGGCAGTGGCAGTGGCAGTGGCAGCCTCTGAACGTGTTCTCCGTGAAAGGGGAATCAGAGTGGGAATGGAAACAAGGTAATGGTAACGAGCAGCAAGCCTGTGGCGTAAAATATTTACATGATACACTCCCACATAAGATGCATACTACTCCTGCTGTACCAGTGTGTGTGTGTGTGTAGGTGTGTCAGTCCTTAATTTAAGACTTACAATTGAAACAGCATTTCATTAGTCAGCAGACTCCGACTACAACTTACCCTCAACGCTCATGTTGGCATCGCGTGCAGTTAACTGAAAGTGGGGCGCATCGCCGGACACTTCGCACCTGTAGACGCCGGACGATTTGATGCCCAATAAATTAAGCTCCACGCGACACGAGGATTCATTGCACTCGTTGCCGTCATCGATCAGCTGCACGCCGTCCACCGCGAATGGTATATATGTGGGTGGCGTGAGTGGCGAGTATCTGCAAGGGATAAGAATGAAATCAGAAAGGGTACGGTGTGGTGAGGCAGGAAGAAGTTCCAGCAAAGTGGCCGCAAATTGCAGCAAGTCCGGTTTCCCTGTCTCGTCCTTCACTGAGCCCACTGATAATCTGCAGATGTGTGTCGTAGGCTTGGGTTAAAAGCTTTCAAAGCCATCAACGAAAACTGCCCAGGAAATGGAGAGAGAATCGTTTCTTTTTATTTCCTATCCCGTCTCTCTCTCTCTCTGTTGCAGACAAGTGGCTTACATGCACTCAAGCTTAACTGATTGCCAATGTGGGTCTGATGTGGAAATGGACATGCGAGTGGGCTTGAGCTGGGGCATGGGCATGGGCCCTTTAATTTGTTTTGTATTGTGAATTAATGCTCATTAATACCACAAATGCCTCAAAAAAACATGTAAAAAAGAGAGAAATCCACAACAAAAAGTGTTCAAGTGGAAAACTTGTCCAACACTAAAGCGCACACACACTCGCACACACAAACGCAGCTATCAAGTGGGGGCCCACCCTAGGCCCTGGGCGCCCATAAATAAAAGCACCCCAAGCATTGAGCAAAAGCGTTGCCTACTTTTGTGCGCTGCTGTAGTGTTGATAAGTCGCCTTTGTGTGCTACTTGTTAATAGCCACGACAGGGAATGGGGCCTAGGTCTGGCTCTGTGACTGGCTCTGGGTCTGGGTCTGGGCCGGGTGCTGGTTGCGCATTATTTGCGGCTTAGGCGGTAACTGCGGCAGCAAATCAACAAATTTGATAAGCAATATAAACGACAGCCGTTGTGCCTGTGCCTAGGCCTCCATTCCCTTTCCCTGTGCCTTTGCCTAGGCCCAGCCCCGTTCCCTTTGCCCATGCCAAATGCTCGTTACAAGGGGATTTGTGTGCCACAACAGAGGAGAATCGTGCACAAACCGGACGCACAGATTTTTTCTTTGTGAATGAAATACAAAAAAACCAAAATACACATTAAATTAATTTTACTAATGCAAAGGGACAACTGCCCAAGGCAGCCCAGAATTTGCCTGGAGGCGAGAGAGGGTTGCCACAAATAAATCAACAAAACACTCGCAAAGCCAAATAATTTTTAGAAATATTTTTTACCATGATTAATTCACTTAAAATCGTTCACCAATTCATGCCAATTGTTTAGCAAATTCCACACAGAAATGTTTCACGCATTGTGTAATGGTTTTCGATTCTACTTGAGGCTATTTTATTTTATTAAATTCAAAACAAATTTACACTGAATTACATTCCAAAAATAATGGAAAATTAATAAAAAAAAAATGTAAAAGAAAAGAATTGGAATGATAGGAAATACTTTGAAATAGTTTTTTCCTTTTGTGCTACTGATACGCTTAATAATTTTCATTGATAAGTAATGCCTTAAACAGAAGTAACAAAAAGTTACTTAAACAAATATTTGAGTTTCTTTTGCGAACTTTTGGATGCCCTTTGTTGGGACCTCGTCCAAGTTTGCTGTTTGCTTTAATTTGCATTTGGCCTGCGAGTGCAAGAGTGCAAGTGCAAGTGGAATTGCAATTTGCCTTCAGTTGACTTTTACGTTTTACGTGCTGCTGTCTAATTAAAACTTTCGTCCGCCCTCGCCCTAAACCTTAGCCTCCTACCCTCCCCTGGGGGCTTGCTAACTGTTTCGCTTTCGCTGGCTTCCTTCATCTGTGTATCAGTATCTGCATTTGTGTATCTATGTGTGTGTCCCTATGTCCCTTCATATCTGTAGTATGTGAGAGCTGCTGCTCATTTTTAATTAAGCAAAACGCGAAGCAGTCACTTGAGATTTTTCATTACGCTGCCCCCAGCATGTGGCATGTGGCAAGTGCCTTATGCTTGAAGAGAGGCATTCAAAGAGAGACATGGAGAGTATAATGATGACTCGTACTGGCCACTGGCCACTTGTTGTGGCCGACTTGAGGTCGAATGACCATTTAATCATCATATTTGGCTTCGCTCGGCCAAAATAACTGGCCGGGTTGGGTTGGGTCTTTTGGCCAATTAATTTGTTGTTTGTCTCGCTGCAAACGATGTGTGCATAAATAATAAATGCCCCAGAGTGGGAAGGGCTTGGAGAGGTAGACGCCGCCGCAGGCACATGCTGCAGGAGGCAAGGCGGAGTAGGGGGAGGCGGACCAAACATTTAAATTAATTTGCCAACACAAATTAATTTATTTAATAATTAATGGAGCAAGAAAGTCTGCCACAGTGGCAGACAATGAACATATTTGTGTGGCCTGTGCTTACATAACATGCACCATACAATAATACTATATACTAGTACACAACCCCCACCCACCGCCATATAAAAGCATTCTGAGGCAAACCCTCCTCTGCCTGTGGCACAGATTCCCATGCATGTGACAGCTGCGACCTGGCATTAATATCATAAATTATGGGCAAAAACAGTGCGTCAAGAAACTATTCGACAGTTGTAAAAAATACATAAAATATATATGAAAAAAAAATTATTGGAATTAATTTAATTTTTTTTTGCACTTCTATTTCTATTTATATTTTCATTTATTTGTACTGGTAAACAATTAGATGAAATTAGGGATTAAAGTTAACAGATACCTTCAAAAATATATGTACATTTTGTATTAATTATCCCATGCTGTTATAGTTCTGTTACGCACTGTATTTTATATATAATACCCACACCATTTCGATCGTCCGTGTACTTACCTAAAAAACTCCTTTCCGTTTTTGTACCACTTAACCGAATTTAACGTGTGACCACTTATGTCATAGCTGCAGGATAATGTCACGTTATCACGAAAATCAACAATTTGTGGCACATTGATGTCAGTCACACGTAGACACTGAATGCGTCGCACAACTGCCGCACGACAGTAGCAGAGTTGTGGGTGGTTCCAGACGGTGGCAGAACAGCAAAGGGAGCAGCAGAGGAGAAGCAGGGGTTAGTACCATGCAACGAGATGAAAAACGTCAGATAAAATGATGAGAAATGCCATAAAAATATGAAATATATACGTACGTACGAGTATATACAAAAAAAAGTAAATCAGAAAATCACAAAAACCGAAAACGAAATGAAAATGTTTTTGCATTCGTCTGCTTTAAATTGAGGCATTAAGCCAGTCCGAGCAATCCGACCCCGGTCTCGATGGCATGTCAGAGATTGTGAGGCAATAAAAAGAATTATATATATAATTTGGTATATATTTTTATTCCAAAACCAGAAAAAGGAAAGAAAATAAAAAAGTGAAATTCTACCAGAGAGATGCAGTCGGGCATTGTGTAAGCTTTGATCGGAGTCTGAGAGTTCAAAATATGAATACTTTTGATTGTTTTCTATAGGAGCATATATGTAAGAATAAACTTCGATGAGATTAAGCTGGTCTTAGACTAGTTCTAATAAGGGAATGTGGTAAGCTTTTAGTTGTACGTTTTAAGCTTATATTTTTACTTATAAATATACGAGTTAAGACTGTTGCATTTGAATGCAAGTGAATACTCAAGGCTCATTCGTTGTTATTGCTGTACAATAATTATGTTATCTGTTGCTCATTTATGCTTAAGAAATATTTAAACTCGTACACTTAAATCTCATCAGCAGAACAGAAGGAAAATGTTGAATTTTAAAGCAGTCAGCGGGCAGACAGCGTGCAATAAGTACAAGGAAGACCGACGCACAACTCCTAATTGAATGAACTTGTAGAAATGCTCAGCTCTAAGACTGCGACTGCCACTGCGACTGAGACTAAGACAGGCAGAGTGTCTGGGCCAACGACAGATGCAACAAAAAGCAGCTAAACGGTGCCACCAACAAAAGCAGCAGCCAGAAACAAGATGAACGAAAAAAAAAAACGAAAAGAAAAAGGAACAAAACCGCGTGCTGGTTTTTACAATTTGCGGAACGTTTTTAAGTGCAAACAGAGAGAAAAAAAAAAGAAGAAAATGCCAACAAAAAATGGTTAATATCATTAGCTGCAATGGGTTCTGGCTGTTACTGCTGTGGTGGCGGCGGTTAGGTGTTTTTCACTGCCTCTTATTGCTTCGAAGGCCGCAACAGCAGCAGCAGCAGCATCCGCACCCTTTGCGCTCTCTTCCTGAAAGAAGTTGCTGTTGGAAATTTCCATAATCCGGGCCGAGTCTTGCTGTTGCAGTTGAAGTTGCAACTGCAGTTGGAGCCGACTGCCGCATGATAAGGCAAGCACGGATACCGTAGATGAGAGAGGCGAGAAAGACGATAACAAGTGGATGCCAACAACGACAACTTGTGCATAATTTCAGCAAATCGCATTAGGTAACAGCAGCAGAAACAGCAACAGAGGCAGCAACAGTTGCGTTGCCGTAGTTGCAACTGCAACACTGCAACACTTGTGAATTTAATTTGTCGCCGTTTACAGTTGAAATAACTTGCAAGGATGTCAAAAGTTGCGATTGCCAAAGGCAGCTCAGTCGAGTATTTATTTTCGTCGTAAACCTTTTCGAATTGTTGGGCTATCCCCTATCCGCATCCCCCTATACCATATCCATCCGCATACCGGTTGCTGTTTGATTGCAGAACATCGGGATTTGTCAGAGGCAGTGGCAGAGAGGCCAGAGGCGGAGGAGCAGACGAAACTTGTTTAAACTTTCCCATAGACAAACAGACAAAAGTGACTGGCGGTCGCAGCGATTGCCAGCCTGATTCCGATTCTGATCCTGACATGAGTCCTTTCGAGCATGTCAAAGCAGTAGACGAACAACGAAGGCAACAGCAACAACAACAGCAGCAACAAGGACGACAATGGAAAACACATTTGCAAATGGCAGTGGCAACCGCAGCTTAATGACAGGCTTTCCAGCAGTTCACTTCAGTTCAGTTCAGTTCAGAGAAAAACGCAAATGGAAAACTTCACCTGCGCGGCCAAAGGCACGTCCTACGGCTGCGGCTCTCCCTGTGTGTGTGTCGCTGTGTAGCTGTTTACCTATACAAACAAGTGCCGTGTCTTTGCCTGTATATGTAAATAATAAAAATAAGTACATCAAATACAGACAAACGAAACTTTTTTGTACGGCAATCAACGCACTTGAGTGAACTTTGCTGCCTAACAACCAGAACCAGAGCCAGAGCCAGAATCAGAGACGTAGACGTAGACATTGACGGAGACAGAGTCTGAAACAGGGACAGAAACAGAAGCAGAAACAGAGACTTAGACAGACACACAGAGAGAGAAAGAGAGAGAGAGAGAGAACCAGCGACAGAGACAGCTACGGCAACACATCAATTTGTTGTGGCTGCGACTGTAGTTTCTCTCTTGCTCTCTGTCCCTGTGTACCGCTCTGTCTCAGTGTACCTCTCTGTACTCTCTGTCCCTGTGTACCTCTCTGTCTCCCTGTCTCCCTCTGTCTCTCTCTGTCCATGTCTGTCTGCACGTTTCGTCTTGCTCGTCTGCCTCCGTCGCAGCTGTTCGCTTGTGGTCTGGGTACAACCATCCTGGCACACGCTGCCACAAAGCTGACATCTTTGCCATCTCTAATGAAAGTCAAGCAGCCAAGCAAAGCTGTTCAATACTAGATAGAAACGGAAAAGCTGCTCAGTGAATCTTCAAGTGTCTCGTTAAGTTTTGGGAGAACTCCACAAGATCCAGAGACTAATAATCTTTAGGAGAACTATATCTATGAGCAACGATCGTTTGCTTTTCGGAGAGTATCGTTTGCCTATCGTGTCTGACTGCTTTGATCGAAGCTTAACATAGTCCTTTTGTATAGAAGAAATGTCTTTAAGATATAGTCAGTTTGAGCTAACAACTCAAGCTCCTTCTGTGTCTTGTTTTCCGATAATGTTGGATTTTAAATTGAAAGTCTCCTGATTTAAACAGACACATTATCAAACAGATTTATGATTTTTCTGCCCAATTGGGGTCTCAGCATGGACTGATTTCCTGCTGTTACAAGTGATCTCTGCCAAGCAGCTGGCCTTGGATTTGTAATCAGCTTCTCCTGCGCTAAGAGACTCTACTATCTGCTTTGAATATTCCAGAAATGCCTTCAGGAAAGCCTTGTTGACTTTTTTCTGACTTTTCCGTTAACCATAAGTGGTATAACATTATTTTTTTGCCTATAGTATAAGGCTTCAGCGTAAAGCCGCTTTAAAAATTTGCCGCCAACGATAAACGCTCGAACAGACAAATCTGCACTGGCCCAAACGAGGAAGGAAAATGAAAGCAGCAGCAGGAGCAGCAGCAGCAAGTGGGAAAGAGAAGGCCAGGGCCAGGCGTCTATAATTTGCATACAAATGCGGGGCCAACGACAACGACAACGACAAGTAGGGAGACTTCAAGTCCATGGCAGTGTTTGTTTGGATTGGGTTCAGTTCGGTTCGTTTTGGTTTGGGCAGGGGATGGCTGAAGCTGGAGAGAGCTGGGATTGGAGTTTGTTTTAGTTTGGTGCGGTGGGGAGTGGAGGGAGGGCAAGCTGCGTTGGATGCGCTGCGGCAAACAAACACAAATAAAGATGCTAATCTCAGCCAGAAGCAGTGGCAGTAGCAGCAGCAGCAGCAACAAAAAATCGACCATCTAAACGAGCAACACGAGCAGGGCAAGTGGGCCACGGCAGGCCAACAAAAAGCATGGCAGGGAATGGGATGGGGTGGTATGGGATGGGATGGCACTAGCTCTATTGCCCGGGCAACTATGCTGAGATTCCTTAGCTGATGCGAAGCTTTTGTTGTTTCTGGTTGCTGTTTTTGCGTCAAATCCCATTTGGGTATGCAGCTGAAGCCGGATCGGCAGCTATGCAAACGCGTACAACTTTAAAGTTGATTTGGCTCAGACTTCCACTTCGACTTTGACTTTGACTTGACTTGGAGTTCGACTTGCGGCTTGGATTTGGCAAGAGGCTTTGTCTGCCTTTTGCTCTGTTCTGCCTGACATCATATTAGTGTCAGTTGTGGCCCATGACAGCCCAACTCTTATAGTTTTTTCCCCCGGGTCAGGGGACTTTTTCCAACGTTCAAATGTAATTTTTGTGTGCAAACAGGGCAAACAGGGAGGAGCAGGCTTATAACGCACACTTACGTAAATTGAAGACACTTGTAAAATCGGCAATTTGTTTAAATAAACTTTATGGCACTCGAAGCGGGTGAGCGAGTGCCTGTCCCGCAAATATTTATTTTCTTTATAGCAGGCAACGAGCCTCAGTCCCAGTCCCAGTCTCAGCCTCATCCTCATAGCTGGTTTGTGTTTGCAGTGAATTTTCAGAGCGTCTATAAATTTTAGAAAAGTGCAAATAAAATATAGCGAGGAGACACTTATTTTTGCCACAGTTTTCCAGCTCTTCCCCTACTGGGGGTTGTGTGCTTGTGTTTAGGGAAAATCCTTTAAGGCATACTCCGCAATGGAATTGTCGCATTTATGTTTGGTTTATGCAAATTTTTTGGGTGACTCTGTCGGGGCATTTGTCCTTGTCCTTGCCAGCAGAGTGTAGAGTATACACTGCTCAAACAATGCATGGGGCATAAAAAGCGAAAACTGTGGACATTTTGTGCATCGTTTGTTGACACACATTTCCCCTGGTAATGAATATGGTTTTGCATAGATCATGAGTTCCATATAAATGGAATTGCAAAATTTAATGCCAAGGAAAATCGATAACAAATATACTTTTATCATTTAAACGAGGTCAAAGGACACTCTGTTGTATCGCAAAAACAAAATTTCAAACAGATGAAAAAGTCTTTTTCAAATTCCCATTTTCTGTATTTATTTTTTTTTTTTTTTTTTGCATAATAATTTCTCTTGCCCTGTCTGTCAGCTGGTTTGTTATGTAAAAACTCAATTACTCATGTAATTTATACAAAAAATAATGAGATCGATGGCAGCTATTTTCTCTGAATTTTCCCAGCTCATCCTTAAAGATCACTCATCCGCATTGTGGGACAGACGACAGACAACTTCACTCCAAGTCAAGGACAGGCGAAAGAGGCACAGGGGGGCAAGAGCAGCACTTGGCTTATCTGTGGCAGACGCATAAAAGCTAATTGAAATTATTATTTTTATTTCGTTGCGAATTTGAGCTCGTTTCGGTTCACTTTGCCCTTCATTGGGCCATAATTAAAAGTGTATTTAAAAAACAATTTCGTTGGCATAAAATTAACATAAATTGATGTGGTTAAGGTCGTCATTGGGTTCGTGGTCGGGTTGGGGGGTCGGGGTCGGGTCAGATCAGGTTGGTTCTGGTTCTGGGTCGTGTCGGGTCGGGTCGGAGGTGGCGACTACCCAGACAAACACATTTATTGCTATGCTAATTTCGAGTTTCAGTTCAGTTCAGCTCCAAGTTCGGGTCACACGGTAGTCAAATGCACAATGGCGACAAGCGGAAACGGAAATGCCTAAATGACTTTCCATCGTGCTGCTGTATGCTGTCTGCGTGTGTGTGTGTGTGTGTGTTGATGTGCAGCCACAAAGTTGCCGACAACGTGGACTGTGTCGTAAAAAAAAGGGTTTTGGTGGGTACGGCTTGTGAAAGGATTAAAAGCAAAAGGCAATAAAATGAAAAGTTTCAAATATTTTCATTATTATAACCGGCTTGGCTGGGTCCCGTACCAGACAACAGCGGGGGGCTGAACTGGGAGCCGTAGCCGCAGCTTTAACTTGAACTTACCCAGAAGCATGTGGACGGCCAGCTGCAGCAGCCACCGGCCATAGTCCATTGTGGTTGGGTCGCCTTTAAAATTCCTTGCTGCTCGTCGTACAGGCCGCTCCTGCCGGCGGGTAGGAATGGGGGGCGGTGTACCAGAACACAGCCAGAAACTTTGCTCTTTGGCCAGCACTCAATGGCCGGCCATATTTTCTATTAGTCCAAACTTTTTCTGCAGCCAACTTTTCGCCCCTACGCGCCGCTCATGATTACACAGTCGGTCGGCCGGCCGGCCGTATATATCTACATGCGTCTATATATAGTAGTTCCGATATCGATAAACGCCATTGACAGGTCAGCGGCCAATGAGCTAGAAAAATAAATGGAGAATCCTTGTTACAAAGCGAAAGAAAAAAACTCCTCGTCGTTTTTTTTTTGGTCTCTTTTTGTTTTAAGGTTATTAAATTTGAAAACTTTTTTGGCGTCAAAGTCCAAAGAACATTCATCTCCGCTTGCTCTCTCTCTCTCTCTCTCTCTGTGTCTTCTCTCTCTTTAACACACTCTACATAGCTTCCTCTCTCTCTCTAGCACGTGTCTGACTTTTACAAAGTTTCGGTTTTGGTTTTGGTTTTTTTTTATTAAACTTCCTTCTTCTATTTTTTGCCAGCTCCATTCTGTTTGGCCACTGCATTTGTTTATTGTCATTGTCAGCGTTATTTAAACGTTGACAGTTTCCACGAAAAATTTTCCGTGGTCGAGCAGCAGCAGCAGCAGCAGCAACAAGAAAAACATTCACAAAAGCGAAAAAAAAATACACAAAAATATAACAGATAACTTTGTCTGTGCCCCATCCAAAAGCCAGATGCCTCATGCTTCAGCCGAATGCCCAGCCCATGTTCTGATCCACGTCCAGGTCCAGTTTCAGGTTCAGGCTGACTCCCAGACATACTTGTAGCCGCGTCCGAGGTCATGGCGCTTCGGGCTTTGTGGCACAAAGTCCTTTAATGCTCTAATCAAATTGTGGTTTCTTTTTTGTGCGCCCATCGCCACAGCCATACCCAGCCGCACCCCGCACCCCGCACCGTGCAATCTCTTTGCGCGGAGGCTGCTTGCTCCATGTTAATGTTGCTGTTATTGTTGTTGTTGATGCTGTCGTCATTGTTTTGGTTTCATTGACGCGTTTATTAAAATTACCGTGGAAAAACTTTTGCTGCGGAACGGCACTTTATTTTTAATAACAGACAGACGATCCGTGGAACTGGACGCGTGGGATGGGGCAAAAGCCGGAAGTTTGCTTCTAAAAATATCCGTATAATTTCACTCGAGGCTAAAGAATTTAAGGGATTGGTCGGGGGACGGCAGGAAGCCCTGACGAACGGAGGGACGGAAGGAAGGAAGGAAGGAATAAACACAAGTGAATGGGTTAAATATTTGATTATTTGTTCAAGTTTAAATCAATGTAAATGTTACTTTGGGTAAATGTAATCTAAATTGGCCATTGAATTGGACATTGTATATGCAAAAGAAAACTCACAAAAATATTGTGCATGATAGCTACAAATTCAAAGGGGTTATGCTCCCTGTAAATATCGTATACAATTTACTTTAAAACCAACTTATTTGTTCTAAGCAAAATCTGCATCGATAGTGTAAGCCCTAGTCCAAGTTTTAATTGAACCTTAGGCAGAAATAGATGAAAAATGAGGTGCTGGGCTTAGGCAGGATTTATGCAGAGAAAAAAGTGGGAAACGAGTGGCAGATGCTCTACTTATGAAATCAGTGTAAAAACATTCAAGAATCCATAAAAAGTATACACAAACAGAAGAGTTCAACAATGAAATGGTTAGTTGTGAAATCAAAATAAATGTTTTCAATATGAATGTCTTTTGCCCAACCCTTTCTTAGACAAGTAAGCCAATCCATATCAATCATCGTATTGGAGTGTGTCAATGTCAGATATAAAGTCTGGCCAAATTGCCTTGTTCCGAGTGGTTGTTTCGAGCCTTGTTCGAAGAGAGTTTTGGGCAATTGCTAATTGAATAATTAGAGTGCAGTTTCGACATCATCATTGGAGTCATGGCATGTGTCTATGCTGAGAAATCGAGCAAAATGTGCTTTTGGGGCGACAATAAAAATATTTAGAGAGCAATATGATTTGCAATTCAAATGCATTTTCCCAGAGCACACACACACACGCAAACACATGCAGCCGAAAAATGCTTTGGATGACAGATAACAAAACGAAATCAAATCATATGCAAAAGATTCTTTTCACATTGCAGTCTACAGACGACTGTGTGGGAGAGGCAATTGAATGTCACAGTGACAGTTTTGCTTGTACAAGTCTCTGACAATTGTTTTGCACTGACTTCCCTGATGCACTGGCCCTGGGGCGCAGCAATCTCTTGAATGTCTTGCAATTATAATGAAAATATCAAATTAATGGCAATATCAAGTCTGCCGGAGTGGCTTCGGCTTCAATTGACATTTCCACTTTTGCTGCCAATTGGAATTGCAATTCCAATTCGAATTGCAATGCCAGTTGCAATTGCATTTGCTCTTTCATTTGTTGTTTGGGGCATATCAATTTGCTCTCCAATTTGTTGTACGTATGTACGTTCACATGGCGTATACGCAACATGTTTCCAATCAAAAGAGACAATGTCAAGCACACACTCGTGCCGCCATAGAGCCAGACACAAATGGAAGGCGAACACACAAACACACACACTCATATACAAGCACACAAGCAGACATACACGTACGTGTATGCACAGCACAGGGAGAGACTTAAACAGCTCTGCTTGGAGCCGAGTTAATTACTTAATGGCAATGTAATGTATACACATACATAATTAACAAACATTTCATTGACTGGCTTAAATGACACACACACACACACACACACTCTCATATGCCCTTCCGCACACACACGCTCACATACATGCTTGTATCTAAAACCTACACCTACACACAGAGAGAGTATGTCACACGGTTCTGCTGGCTCTTGAAATATTTATGAGTTTTGTGCATCAGCAACAGTCAGTTGGCTCTGACTCTGGGCCCCGGTTGTGGTTGCTGTTGCTATTGCTTTTGCTGTTTTTCAATGGCTCGATTTGCATAAATGCATAATTTCACAAGCACACTAACACACTAGAACGCACACAGACACATTATCGGACATACTTGCATGATCATACATACATATATGAGTTTATAGCTTTATTTAACTGCCATTTGGTGGACTGTTTTGACGCTTTTTTTTTGTTGTTGTTGTTTTGTTTTGTTTGATATCGTTTAGAAAACCGAACCGAACCGCTTCTCCGCTTCGTACCGCTCTGCATCGCGCCGCTGCGTAGAGTGGCAACTCTTTGATGCCATGGACATGGTTGGCAGACCGTTGCCGGCGGAGTGCCGCCGTCTCGCTGGAGGATGCTGGAGCAGCTTCGTGTCCGCTCGTTCATCCCCAAAGCTGCCGAATGTCCTGGGCGCGCCTTCTGATGTGAGTTCACTCTCTTTGCTCTATTTATTTCTACTTTGTAGCTTTGTAGCTACTGTTGGCGCTAACAGCTGCTAAGTTAACATTGTGGAGAGTTATTAACAGCAACAGCGCGCTGAAGCGAAGCGAACGTTTTGATAACAGAGAATAGCTGCTGTAACGGTGCAGAATGCTATGATAACAGCACAATGCTATGCTAACAGGGTATGTTAAGTGATTGATGTTATGTTAAGATTAACATTGCTTCATGTAGAGCACAATGGAGGGGGGCATAAAAGAAAGTTTCCAATGTAAATCGAAATCTATGAGACACATAACAGAAAATCTGACTACAAACTGAACCCAATTGATTGTTCCTGGAGAGCAATGTAGTTAGGAGTTAATTTTCTTCGACGTTAACAAGAAATTCCTCCTTAGCCTGTTTTTATAAACACAACGTATACGAATGTTGAGAACATCCCATTGAAGTTTTGTGCCCTTTGTTTAGCCTGGCCAAATCTTTTCATTTAAGACTCGACCTTAGCTTCTTAGCGTGTGGCAGGTTCAACTGCAGCATTAACGGCGGGCGGCGGCCTTGTGCATCCAAGTAGACAATTGAAAAATAACCAGAAAACCGCCATTCATCCCTCTTGCGGCATCGCAAATCCTATTAGCCACATGTCTGTCTGTGTCTTTTGGCCGGGTCCAAATGCATCGCTTAAGCTGCAGCGGAAAAGAAATGGAATTCCGCTGGCAACTGGCAAGCGGCAAGCCGCTTAGTTTCTTATCGATTTCATTTGTTGTGCTCCGGCCGGGGCCTGGGGCTGGGGTTTCAAATGGCAAACGGCTGCAGTTATCAGTCACTCACAGAGAGTCGCAGATGCTGCGCGTGGCAAGGCCACACAAATGGCATCTTGCTCCCCCCCCAATCCACGCCAAGTTCTGGGCCAACTTGCTTCTGACAGCCAGGCTGATGTTAATGTTGTGCCGTGGTTTGTTGCGGCACTGTCATGTTGCTGCCACACTAGCTCCGGCGGGGTCACGAAAGCAATATTTCAAATCCATAATGATGTCATAGACACTACTCCTGATCGATGCGACGGGACAGGACGGGACGGGACATCTTCTGCCAGCGATTTATCCTTAATGGGTTACATGCTCTCCCCCAGCCCCCCACGCTGTTAATTTTAAAAGAGTATATTGAAATGAACTCAAATCAATTCAAATGCATTTTCCACTCTGCTCAGCTGGCAATAATTAATTTTTGTAAATTGACGGCGCAGCCATTTCGAGCTTGTTAAAAATCAATAAAGCTTATGGGCTTAATGAGCTCAACGAGCTCCATGAGGTGACGGCGCAACGGCACGCCACTCCATGCCACGCCCTCGCATTAAGCCGATTTAATATTCAAGTATTTATCGAAAATATTTTGCACACTTACATCGAAATAAACTGCAAATATTCGAGCATATTTATTTAATTTCACGCATTATGGCCAGCTGCCATCCGCAAGGGATTTGCTCTAGGCCACGACGACACCAACCAGAGGTGAGATCCCAAACTATTACGGCTGATGCCTTGCAAATGAAATCTAGAACAAAAACTCTATGCACAAATGTAGAATTATAGTAAGAAGCAGGCAGAGTATCTGATGGAATATAATGGAATATCGCGTTTGAATTAATTTGATTGTATCGATCATAAATATACAACATTCTCTTCTGTAAATGTAGAGTCGATGTAAGAACAGACCAATAAAGTTCCCCTAGCATTCAGTACACAAAACCACTAATTAAATGCTATTATTATTGAACTTTACATTGTGTTCCACTGTTATTATGGTACTGTACATTGCATGCCACTGTTGTTGCGCGGCTTTACACTGTAAGCCACTGCAGTACACTGTTGAAGAGACCCTCGCAGCGTGTTGTGCACTTAAAAGCCTAAAAAATTGATTAAAATGTGGACACAAGTATTGCCAATGCAATGGCAAATATATGACCGCAACCATTTCCCTTTAGCCAAAAGGCCATCTATTCCCGTTGTTGTCGCCTTTGCGGTAAAGTTTACCATTTTCTTCTTATTTTTTTGTGTTGCTTCTATTTTTGGCCAAAAACCTGCATATCCCCGTACATGGCACGTGAGTTTGCCATGGCCCAGGCATGACTAAGGAACTAATGGCACTCGTACACACATACACACACACACAGCCACACTTGTCACGTGTTTGGACTACAACAAATATGCTAAAAATGTAATGCCAAAAGCCAGGCGGCAGCCATGGCAGAAGTGGTGGCAGTGTGACAGGCGGGGAGGGGAGAATGGACAGAGCATTTGGATTTTGCATTTTACAGCGCCCGAAGGCCGCACAGCTGCTAAACTTGGCGCCGTTTGTTGCCATTTGCGGAAAATGCTCGCGGGTATGTTAAAAATGCATTCCCCCCCCCCACCCCTTGGCCGGGTGCAGCTCTATACCCTCCACAAAACGTGCTGCCCTGGCCGCTCTGGGGACTGAATCTTCTCGGCTGCTCAGACTAAGCGTTTCTGGCTTGGGATACACTGGGAAAAAAATTCAAGAAAAATGGCAAGCGAACGATAAAGCAGGGACTCAGTTTTAGGATATTTTCAGATGAATGAACATATAATAAAATAAAAATAAAATAAATAAATAATAGATAAATTTCTGAATTATTTTAGAATAATTTTCAACCTATTAGGCGCTTGATTTTAATTTTAAATTTGACCAGCTGAGCTAATCGGTATGGAAAGAATTTTTACTATATTTTAAATTGAATTTTAATTAACTTAAAAATGTTGTTCTAAGTACCCCAAATATGTTTTTGCCATATTCCCTGCTATAGATATTTTTTCTTTGTAACTCACTCCTTTCCCTCAGTGTTTGGATGTCTGGCATATGAGTGTCATCTCGAGTCCCAGCGGATTAATGGAGTTGCATCAGACGTGTGGTATATACTAGTATGTGTAGGTGGTGGTCACAGTAGCCAACTCGCTCTGTCTGTCCCACTCGCGGATAAACTTCAAACATGATCAGGCCAAATTTACATTGAGCAAAAGTTTTTGTTGCGTGGGGCAGGAGCTGTGGTAGGGACAGAAACTGTGGCAGGGGCAGGACCAGGGCCAGGAGCAGAAGCTGGAGGGGGCAGAAGAACGACAGCAGCTAAAAGTTCTTGGCTCTTGATTTTTCATGAACTGCCGTCGTCTGGCTGGGTGCCTCATTATGCGGATGGACTGGAGCTGTGGCTGGGGCATGGGAATGGGGGGGATGCCTCCATAGGCAGGCACTTGGCAAGTGCCGCCCCTAGACCTAGACGCTTGCCACATTCCTAGGCAAACACTCGTAAATAAGAGAGGCTGGAACAACACAATGAGGGGGGGGACTGCCACAATGGCCGCGATTGTCGCTGCGCCCAAAAGTATGCAGTGGCAACCAGAAAAGCCCAGGAGCCGCGGCAAGTTTATTAAAAATTTGAGTTTGCCCCATGCCTCCCATGCCGCCGTGCCACATGCCACACAGCTTCGCCACCCCCTTGTGTATTATTATTGTTTTCTTTCGTTGCTTTGCTTTTCTTTGCCTGTTTTATTCCATTTGCTGGCGTAGTATTATTTTTTGTTTCGTTTTTTTTTTTTTTTTTGCTTTGTTTTCTGCTGCTACTGCTACATTTTTTCACTGTTCGTTTTACTGTGCCACTTGGCCAGGCCCGTGCTACATGCACTTGAGTTTCATTTGCTTGTTCTCCACGGCCTGCCTGCCCCATGCCTCATGCCCCCGAACGATCCGACCGCCGCCTACTCTCTCTCTCTCTCTCCCAGGCCGGGGCAATGTCAGAGAGTGCATTAAAAATTGTAGTGCCCGAAAAAGTTTTATGTACAAAAAGGAAAAACCACAACAAAATGAAGTCGAAATGTTGTTCTGTTGTTGTTGTTCTTCCCCAGCTATTATTATTGCCATTGCTACAGATGTTGTTGCTACTGGGGCTGCTGCCACTGATGCTGCTGCGGTACAATTCACTTTGTTAAATTATGTGCAGCATTTGTGGATACATTTACTTGGCGAATCGACTGGATACCAAAGGCCCTTCTACAATGCAACACAGAGAGAGAGAGAGAGAGAGAGCGCATAATATTCTCTTTAATTTAATTACTATTCGCATGGCATAATACCATAATAATAATTGTGTAATAATAATATATTATGCGCACAGCAAATGTTACATTTATGTTTTATGCATTCAAAATATGACGATAATCCATGATGTTTAGTCAGAAGTGTTTAAAGCTTATTTTAATGGATTATTAATGTGTTTATTTGCACCTATTTACCAGATTAGATCAGTGCTTGTAACTTTATCAGACACCTGATTTCAATATTGCTTTGCTTGATCCTTAGCTGCCCCACTAGTCAGTCACAAGTCAAAGCTGGCAAACAGATTCAGTAACACAGAAAAAAAAACAAACAAATATATATTGGAGCTATTGAAAACTTTCAGACAATTCGTTGAAGACAATGCCTAAGAAAAAGAACACCAAGAAGAAGCCAAAGGGCGGAAAGCGGGTTAATGGTGAGCACTCAAAGGTAGCTCCGAACCCAGAAAAGTCAGGGAAGGGAGGGAAGCCGAAGGCTGAACAGAAACCCAAACCCAAGGCTAAGCCCACAGCTAAGCCCAAAGCTAAACCCAATGCTAAGCCAATCAATGCCGAGATCGTTGGGCCCAAAATAATCGTGGAACAGCATCGTCATAGCGGAATATTTGTGGCACGCAACAAGGACGAGTCCATACGGCTGCTCACACGGAACATGGCACCTGGAGTGGCGCCAGAAGCCGGACAGGACTACAAGGAGCATCGCTTCAGTGCGGATTTTCGTGGCAAGCAGTATGAGTTTCGCACCTGGTCCCCCTTTCAGTCCACTCTGGCCGCCGCCGTCATGAGCGGTGTCAAGGAGCTGTATCTGGAGAGTGGCTCCAAGGTGTTGTATCTCGGGGCTGGGCTGGGGCGCACAGTCTCTCACATCTCTGACATTGTGGCCGAGACTGGCGTGGTATATGCCGTGGAGCCCGGTCCCTGGGCGGTACAAGCTCTCGCCGCATTGGCCAAGCGGCGATCGAATGTCGTGCCTGTGCTGGAGGATCCCGCAGCACCGTACAAGTACCACAGCAATGTGGCTGCCAAGGTCGATCTGATCATCTGCAATCTGCAGCACACGGAGCAGGTTCGCATGCTGATGCTCAATGCCAGGCACTTCCTGAAGTTCAACGGACACTTTGCCATCTTCCTGCATGCGGAGAGCATCTACGACAATGTGCCCACGAAGGTGTTTCTGGAAGCCAAGGTGGAGCTACTGAAGAAACATCAGCTCGAGCCGCTTCAGTTGGTGCAACTGGATCCGTATGTTCGTGGCAATGCGCTCGTCGTGGGCGTGTACACTCGAAGGCCAGTGTTCCTTTGAGCTCTACAATGGATGGAGATCTCCAGACATCCAGAATCCACTTACTAATTATCTACGCAACACATAAACTATGTTTATTCCCATAAATGGAGCTAAAGTCGTACTACACCTTTTTGGTTAACGTCTTACAGGAGGGGGAAGTTTCAGGCCAAATGATTAATGGATGTGCCAGTCGCTGGGGCTAAAAGCTTGTAATAATCTCATTCAACATTCATCATATATCCCGCATTTGGCTCCCGCATTTAATTACAGCGTACAATTTTAATTTAATTAGGGATTACAACTAATAAAACTTTTTCATTTCGCTGACTCCAGTCCGCACTTCTTCTTCGAAGAGCACAAACACCATTTGTGCTCAAACAAATGCATGGCAAAATCTTAATTAACCTCGGGGTGCAGAGCATAAACCAGCACACACACACACACGCATACACAATCATTCGACACTCACACTCACACCCTTAGACTTAT
The DNA here is from genome assembly GCA_009664405.1 of Drosophila bifasciata. Classification (NCBI taxonomy): domain Eukaryota; kingdom Metazoa; phylum Arthropoda; class Insecta; order Diptera; family Drosophilidae; genus Drosophila; species Drosophila bifasciata. The sequence goes on from CM019044.1 coordinate 5,711,493, forward strand.
TCCAGGATGTCTATTACGCGAGCATTTCAAATGAATGAATGGAAGGCAATGCTGAGCAAATAAAACTATGTACATATACATATACATGTATATGTGAGAGTGTTATGCGAATGCGTGTGTGTATGTCCATGGGATGTATGTGTGTGTGTGCGCACATATTCATTTGTATGTTGCGCACTTTATCCCCCATCTATCTCAAAGACAAAACCAGTCAGTTAACCAGCACAGACTCTCCCCTCAATTGCCAGTCAGCAGCCCCCCCGCCACCCATCCAGCTAGCAATCACCGAACTCCTCCATGCAACATGCCCCATGATGGCCCATGGCCCATGGCCTCAACTCATCCCTGTTATCCCCATGAAAACCCGAACCAGGAACCCCCCCATATACCCACCACCCCCACACGAATCTTCCATCAGACTCATCCGCACTTTCGTCGCTTGGCGATGTGAAGCGAAAATTTCGCTGCTCGGGAATTACATTAAGCGTTGGGCATAATAAATTATTCCGTATGATATGATTCTGGTACATGATAAGCGTTTGTAATTTTAACTGTCAGTTAAATGAGTAAATGGCACAGAGTGTGCGCGGGGGGAGCGCAGGGATGCAGAGACGCAGAACGAGCCTGGCATGGCAACGATTTAGAATACTTCATATTTATCTTTTGTTGGAAACTTGAACATTTGTGTGCGTAAATAAAAGTTGAGCGTCAATATTTGCCACACATACACATGCCAACTCCATGCCAACATACACACACATGCATGTCATGCACACACACACATATGTATGTACTATATGTAATTACAACTCTGCGCTGGAAAGTTGACTGGATAGAGAGGAGTAGGTGGTGGCACAAAAGTACGTGACTATAATCATCGCGATTTTGCTTTTGCCGCCTCATAATCTGCAACAGCATCACGCCACACCCCCACTCACACACAGACTGACCCACGCTCTCCCCCTCCTCATATCATACCCATACCCATACCCCATACCCATCCCATCTGCTTTACTCCCGTTTCGCTATTTGCTTTGAAATTAAAAAAGTTTCACTCAGAGCTCTGTTAGATTTTTCGCTTTTGCCTCTCTGCCTTGATTTACATGTTAAATAATTTTGTGATTCCGCTACTGCTACTGCTCCCACTCCAACGTTCCTGTCGCAGCCATTGGAAAACTGTTTGAAACGCACAGCACAAAAGTCAAATATGAGCTGTAGGAGTCGCTGCCCTGCCCTGCCCTGCCCTGTCATGGGCTCGTACTCGTATTTGCTGCCTGTAAATATATGCAGCAGACGGGAGCCGTAGTCATACCCGTAGCCATATCGCTCATTCGCTCAACAGTTCATTAAATCACGTAGCGAAAGTAAAAGAAAAGTTGCCGCACATGTCCAGGCCGAATTATATGCCGAGAGAGAGTAATCCTGTCTCGCGCATTCTAATTGCTTGCATAGAGTGTATTTTGTATCTATATAATTTTACTTTTCTCTGTACTTAGTTTAGATAACATCAGAGAGTACCAATTATGAACCACTCCCTGCCCCTTCCATTGAACACACAGATTAGCGAAGAAACTCGATTTAGAACCAAGGATTTTGGTGTCTCGGCATTTGTTTAAATTAACGATTTGACAGAAGCAGATGCTGCGGTCAGACACGCCCCCTCCCTTGCTAGTTGCGCTCCCATTGAGCTCAAGAGAAATGATGATGCATAAATAACGCGCCGATAATCCCAGTTAAAAGCTCAGACATTTGTTTGGATTTGGCCGCAGCATTTCCAATATTTGCCTTAGACATATAATTTTTCGCTATTATTCGCCGGAACACCCACAGGACAGGCGGCAGGCGGCGGCTGGCTGGTGGTTAATGTCTGTCGATTGCTGTTGGGCCCAAGACGAATGGCACTCGATTTATTATCGATGTCTGGCAGAGCGGTTTATTAATATGCGACGAGGTGCAAGGTGAGGCAAGAGTTTTTGGGACAATCTACAGACATGGAGGGGGGTCTGACTGGAGCTCCAAGGTGCTCCATAATCGTCTGCGGACGTGTAGTTGTCATCAATGCAAATACCAAAAGCAGCGCACTTGTCAGCATCGTGGATGTGGATGAGAATCCACACTCACACTCACTCATACATCCGCATCCGCCAGCTGGGCCGCATCGATGGCGTCGCATGATTGATCAAGTGCGTGCGTGCCGGGGACAGTGGCACACTAGCAAAGGAGCCGGGAGCTGGTAGCTCTTTCCAGGATTCACAGCATTCACAGCGGAGTGCCGTTGCCGAACCATTTTTCTGACATTTAGTTGACAGCGCAAATTTTTGTTTGCTCGTAATGTGCCCTCAACAAGGATATGGACATTGGGTTCCACTCAGAATGTGGGCTTCCCCTCCGCATCCCCATCCGCGTACTGTACTGTACTGTATGGTGTATCCCTTGTAAATGCGTCCCGTAGCCATGTGAGTGCTTAAAAAGCATTTCACGCCATCGGCCAGGCCAGGCCAGGCCAGCAAGGACTCCAGCGAGAAGGAGAACGACACTCGGGCAGCTGATTTGACATTTATCACTGCACTGCCAACTTTCGATTTTCCGGCCAGAAGCTGGTATAGGGATGTGGCATTGATGGAGCCGTTCTGTTCCGTACTTGGCCCGGCCGGCTTCGTGCGAAATTTTAATGAAAACTGTCAGCGATTGCACTGCCAATGGGCGCGAGTGGCCCAGCGGCCAATGGGCATGGCTCGGTCAGTTGGTAGTGGTGCCCACAAAGCCCCGGCAAATGTGATAATCCAATTGGCAGCAGGCACGGCACTGTATGCGGGGGCACAACGGGAGGAACAGTGGCACAGCCAAAGCCCCAGCCTTGTCTAATGTAATTCGTGATTCAGCATAAACTGGCGGTCGGGCAAAACGCCCACGCCTCCCGCTGGATTTATTGGCAAAGCTGTCGGGATTGGGATTGGGAATGGTAAAAGGGATCGGGCTAGGTATAGAGATAGGGCATAGAGATGGGGCCTGCGTCTGGCTCTGGAACACTATCAAATGGTCTCCGATAGGCCAATTGCCAATTGTCAGATACAATTTATTCCAGCTCCCTTAGATGCTGCCAGGGCTGCACTAAATGCGAATTGAAAATAAAATATTACACAGAGATTGCAGCTGCAGCAGGCAGCGATGGCTGGAGCAGTGGCAGGAGCAGTGGCAGTGGCAGAAGCAGTGGCAGTGGCAGAGTGGGGAAAGACAAACAAACATCCAATGCAGCAAGCAGTAACACGATTATGCCCAAGGTATGTTCATGAGAAAGGTAAGGTTAGTCCCACTCTCATTTTAGATACTTAACGAAGGCTGTAACGCCTCTCTTAAAGGGTTCAACTGCTGAGTTGAGTTCGCTCCTTAGTACCCCCAAGCCTTACCTTCTTTTGTATATATCTTCATTATGCCAATGGACATGCTGTGGCAGAAACCGGCGACTGCGACTGCAACTGAGACGCTGACGATCATCAAGTCCAAAAGGAATCGTAAAACAAAAGCGACAGATAGTTTGCTGCTGCTGCGCCACAAAAACAACAACAAGAGCAGGAACAAAACAAGGAATACCTCACTGATGGCTGCTGCTGCTGCCATTGCTGCCACTGCCACTGCGGCCCCACCCCTCTGGCACTGGTGATTGTGGGCAAAGTGGAACGCAGCAGCCCTCCAATCGATTGTGTGGATTTTTTTTTCGGTGGCGTTAACTGCTGGCTCCTGGGAGGGGTGGTAGAAGTGGGGGAAATGCTGCTGTCGTCGTTCTGATAGCGGGGCAACAGACAGACAGACTGCAGCTGCAGCAGCAGCATCGAAAGATGGTGTGAAAGAGAGCGAGCGAGAGGGAAGCACTGTCATCGAAGGCTGTTTCGGCAGGATGCTATATCCATTAGGCTGGTGCTTAAAGAAATCCATTAAAACTCTGATTTAAGTTTTGGATTATGCAGCCAATTGGAGGTACAATTTATTATAGAGTTATCTAAGATAAAACAAAAATATAATGTACTTTCTATGGCACAATCGAAGTTGATACTTTCCATCGAATATGATATATTTTTGGCACCAACCTGAAGGATTTTAGCTGCAGCAGGAATCAGTGCATCGCACCAGAGTGCAGTGCATTGCAGTGCAGTGACACCTTGAGGCGCTCTGTTGGCAAAACTATAGAAATCACATAAACGCCCATTGCCCCCGCTGCATGTTGTCCTATTCCTGTTATACCCCCCACACCCCCCGGTCGGTCCATGCCACACCATTGTGTGTGCACCCTAACCCGCATTCGCAGTCGCACAATCACAAAAAACACATAGCATAAGTGAGTATGGGGCGGGGGCCGGGGGCCGCAGAGATCAGAGAGACAGCCCACATGCAACGTAACGGCTGAAACAGCAAAGAAAGCAGTGTGGAAGAGGGGGAGGGGGGCGTGTGGGCGGTACAGGCGGAGCGGAGCGGAGCAAATGCAACGTAAAAATGCATAAATCCGTGGGATTTAAAGATTTTGTTGGAATTTGTGATTTCTCGCATTCGTTTTTATTTTTGCACGTTTCGCTCTCGGCTCTCTCTTGTGGAGCTTTCATTGCTTTTTTTGCTTTTTTTGCTTTTTTTTGTTTTTAGTTTGGAACAGCGGCCACACCCTCCACCCGCCGCCTCCGCCCGGAGTGGGCCAAAGCGCAAAGCAAAGGGGACTCTCTCCTGCCGCCCTGCTTCGTGCCTGCTTTGACTCTTTAACACGCGCAATCAGCAAACGCTACAAATTTTATATGACATTTTAAGTTGTTTTGCATTGCCAACCTCCTGCCACCCACCTACCAATCCCCCCTCTCTTGGGCGTCTGCCATGATTTGCTTTCAACTGGCGAATCCTCTCAGCAGGACCCTTTGTCTGCGTTCTGACTCTGGGGCACAATATCTCTGCGCTCGCATGTTCCATTGTGGCGTTCTGATTTTGGATTTTCAGTTTTCAGTATTTAGTTTGACCTTTCGAACTGAAACTCAAAAGCAAATGCAGCCCACGTTGCGCTCTATTGTTGCTTATTGCGTATGTTGCATGTGGCAGCAGCCAATGCGGTGCCCAGAAGCAAGCATATGTACATACACACTACTGTATGTACATATTAGTAGTAGATTCAATTAATTGGCATATATATACATATATTTAGCAAGTGAGATAATTGGCTGTCTAATTGCGGATTCGTGTATCGGATTTAATTGATTTCAGAACGGATTTATTCTAATTAATGCGAATATCTCGGGGGCTGGACACTGTATTTGCAACCACACAGAGAATATCGAATTACATTTTTCACCCCAAAATGCTTAAATTATCGCAAATTGCAGTTACCAATTGCAATTGTCAGGTAAATGCCAATGATTTTCAGACTATTACTAAGCAGTTACTCGTATTTTGCGAATAAAATTAATGCAGAATAATTTATAGGACTATGCCACTGAAATATAAATAAAATATCAAGCAGTAGGTTGGATTATCTGTACTCTTATTCATTCATTCTTATATCATGCCTCTTATGCCTGCTCTAAATCAAATGTAAATTCCTACAAGTTTTGCCTTAGCTCTCTGCGTCCAGTCTATGGTCTATGGTCTATATGTTTGTGTATGTATAAGCCTGCCCAGAATGTGTTCCCTGCGTCGCTTAATTGAAAGTGGATTAGCCGCGAACTCTGTGAGTTTTATGCTGGGGCACGTTGCCGTTGCCGTTGCCCCCCCCTCGGACTGGTGTGGCGCGATGCTGAGTCGGCTTTGGTACAGGCTCTGCTGCTGCTGGTCCTGTGCGGGACTGCGGGGTGTGTTTGTCCTGCCCGCAAATACATTGAAAATTAATTAAGCCACATGCTGAAACCATGTTAACAAGATGCTTAAAATACAAAAAAAAAAAGATCTTCTGGGTGAAAAACAAATACCCCGTCCTGCTGCCTTTTCCGGCTTGAGGTTACCTCAGATTACGCACACACACACACACACACACACAGTGGGGGCGCGTGTGAAAAATACTTTGCGAAAAAGTTTTATCAGCCATTCGAAAAAGAAATTGTAAAGGCTCCGCACTCGCCCCAACCCGTCTCCTCTTCTAATGGCTAAACCAAAGACCTTTTTCATTAAGGTGAATGCCAGCTTGGTTCTCTGGAGACCCTCAGAGGGGGGGACGGAGGAGTAAGAAGGATTTTACTTTGCCTAACACTTGAGCTTTCTTTTTCGGGCGCAACTTAATCAGACACCCAATTAAAAGGGCTTTATAACAATTAGAGCTAATAACACGCTTCAATTGCGTCAGCAGCGCCAGAGGGCAGCCAGCCAGCCAGCCATACAATACACAATCCACTAGATACCAGCCACTCCCACAATTTTCACCAGCCAACGCCCGCCCACAAAACCACCGCTAGTCATTGCCACAGTGGCTCTGGATTTTTATTGGGCATTTTTCGAGGGTGGGGTGGACGGGGATTTCCAGTTTTATTTTTGTGTGGAATTGCGGTCGCAATTAAAAGGCAAGACCACAGCAATTAGCAAATTGACAACTGGATTTGTTTATGCATTTCCATGGCTTAGGCCATGCTCTTCGGCTGCTGTGGCCGGGCTTGATGTTACTTAAATAATTGAAATTATTATGGCAATTGTTTCGGCATTTAGCCGGTGGGCAGTGGCAGGAGCATGGCATCTGTAATCCGTACCGAAGCCACCGCACTGCAGTGGCAGTCACCAGTCACCAGTCCCCCCCAGCCAGCTAGCAGCAACTCAAACAGAAAGTACGAAACAAATCTCTGAAATTTGATAAATTAGTTGTAAAACTAAAAAAAGTTTTTCCCTATTTTTCGGCATTGCCTCTTGGATTGCCGCCTAGGATTGCATTCTCTGAGCAGCTTATCCTCCTCCCCCTCCACCCCCTGTTAGTGCGGTGCAGCGGGGTTGAAAGTTTTTTTCGTGAATGGTGGGGGGGGGCAAATGCAAAATCCAATTTTTCGAATGAAAAGTCAAACAGGAATTTAACTTTTGATCCGGTTTGGCTGCTGCCTAAGCAGTCAGCAATCAGCAGTCAACAGCAGTCGGCACTCTGCAGCATTCACTCTGCCTGCACTTCCCCTTACCGCCAATTGCCTCCACAGCTAACAGCTAATAAATTTTCGACCCTCAAATCCATCTATATATAAATTTCAACCTACATACATACATATACATGCATATATGTATGTGTTGCAATCGATAACCATTTCAATTTGATGCCCATTCTCGGCAACTAATTTGCAATCATGAGCGTTTTTGTTAATTTTAATTTGATTATAGAATATTACGCATACGCCACCAGAGCACACACTAACCACTCAGACTCACATCCATTGCCATTGCCATTGCCACTTCCCAATCCCAAATTGCAACGCCATGGCCCGTTCTGTTAGCTCTGCAAAATGATTATCATTAGAAGCGCATAAAAATAATATTTGTCGATTTGCGTTCGCATTTTATGCATTCTCTCTCTGTCTGTCTCTCTCTCTCTCTCTGTCGCTTTTGCATTCGCATTTTCAGCCGCACAGTCACAGTTTTATTTGTTTTTCGACTGGCGAAATATTCTAAATTCAAATCTAATTAACATTTTGGGCGCAAAAATGTCTATAATGGCCTGGCGCTGATGCCTCTGATGCCGATTGCTGTGGAATTTGAATTTTAATGAGCTTCGATTGGCATTAATTGTTGGCGCCGCCAGACACAGGGAACACAGGGGACAGGGGCAAATCATTGCCTAATGACAGACAGCCATGCGAATTATTTACACAGTGTGTAATTTAATAAAAAATAAAAATCAGACACCGCTCACGATGCAGCTTCCATTGAAATGACTTCGTTGAGTACTTTGCACATTCGTGGCGTGCATGGCAATGCGTATGTTTCGATTTGAATCGAGTTCCATTATTGACAGAGCCGCTGTAGATGATTCTGTATCGCTTTCAGCCCATAAGTGACAATGCAACAAGCGGAGCAGCAAGAGCGCAACAATGCCCAGGCACACACAATACATCAGGCAGGCAGGCAGCGCACACTCGCACACACACATGGTGGGTAGGGGGAACCCCAGAAGCATATGCATGTGCCGTTGCAAACACATGCTCAATTGAATTGAAATTGAATTTGCAATTCTATGCGCTGCAGCTAACGCCATTTTCTTTGCCATCGTGCTGGAAGAACCCCCCAACACAGTTCGCATTCGTCCCACTCGTCGGCTCTATTCCCCCATACACTCTTGCCGTATTTCTTTTTCTATACACAATGGATGGAGTCCTTGGGATATTGAAAGGATTGTGCCATTTATCCAATAGAAACCTCTGTACTAGATACAAGATGAGGAAATCCAAATAGTTCGAAGGGTATACTTAATTCGTTGGCTACTTATTTGTGGAACAACTTAGTTAAATTTTAGTCAAGGGTATCTTCAATTCGTCTGTTTGTGAATGGAAATTTGTTGCGTACTCTTTTTTGCGGGTTTTCCTCGACGGGCACTTGGCAGCTTTCTGTTCGCCTCTCTGTGTCGTTCGATTTGCCTCTGGTGCATTTGGTCTCCATGGGTATGGGTTCGACTGAAGGCGAAACGGTCGCTCTTTCTCATGCGTATTTGTGTGTTTGCTTTCGCTTTTTGTCGTATTTGCATTTCGTTATTGAGACTGAGACAAAGCTGCACAAAAAAAAGTGCTGCTGCCGAGAATTCTACTCCTCTGTGGCTCTGCTCTCCTGCTGGTAGTGCTGCCACTGCTGCTGTTGCATCCTCTCTGCTGGCTGCTACATTCAATCATCAATGAGATTTTGCATTTTACACTTTTCACTTTGCTTGTATCCGAAGATTCTGGCTCTGGGTGATTCCTTTGCCATTTGTTGCCAGCCCTTTTGTTTGGTTTGCCAGCTGAAGCTCCTCCTTTGAGCTCCTCAGCTGAGTGGAGAGTGCCCCTTGAGCTGCTCTCGGGTGAGGGTTCGCATAATTGTTGCCAGCACTTAGGTGTCGGTGTCGTTGTTGGTGTCTCTTTTTGTTGTCTTCCCTTGGTATCTCTGGAATTCAGATCTAAGCACCAGGCTGTGATTGACAAAACCCATGCATGGCAATGTGTGCACACAACTGTCTTTGATTTATTGATTAATTGTCAAAGCGATTGCCGCTTGCTTGACTGCCCCCGCCAAAGGATGGGCTGCCTTGGCTGATGGTCAAAATAATTAAAATGCAAATAGTATGTGCTTCGAGCTTCTCTTTTTGGTGATGGTACGAGTAAGTGCAAAGTTCTATGCTCTCTTAGAGTACGAGTACTCGTACTTTTGCAACATACAATATACTAGTATAAAAAGTATTTGTGTCCTTTCTTTCATTTCATTCCCAGGCTGCCTCACTTACATTACTGCGCCCCACGCTCCACGCCCCACTAGCCAGTCCCTCTCCCCTACTCGGCAAAATGATTTGTATGTCAGACAGAGTGCCGAATGGGTATGGGGGGCACATGTTTGGCATGTTAAGCGCCACAAAGTATGCCGCACTTTTGTTTGTTGTTTGACTATTGAGGTAAAGTGTGTTGCTTTCTTCTGCCACGACGCGGTACGAGGCGGCACGGCTGTGCTTTTGGCAAATGCAAATGGCATTCCGCAAGGACAAGTAGACCAGCAAAACATCAGTGAAAGCTGAGCGCAAAAAAGAAAATTGCATGCAGTAGCAAAAAGTTTTGCTCATTACAAAAGCAAAAGCAAAAGCAAAAGACAATAACACACCAAGGCTCCAAGGCGAGCATTTTCTCATTTGCTTTCGGGCAAGTGCTTTATTAAAAATTTAAAATGCCATTGGCAGTAGCAGTGACAGTGACAAGGAAAACTTATCTAAGTTGCAATTACACTTAGTGGGAGGGATAGCCACCCCTCCCCGTACATGTGTTGTTTTGAATTTGCTTATAGATTCCCACAGATCGCGGTAGAAGCATCAAAGAGCGATGCAGTCCGATGAGTTGAGATGAGATTAGCGGGGGGGCACCTTCAATTTTCCATTTTCCATATGCAAATTATCTAGCTGAGTGGCATCAACTTTATGGACCAAGGCCAACTGTGTGGCTCTCTCTCTCACTCTTTTTGCCTTTTGCTGTAAAATTTTTTTAGCAAATTTGCAAAAGGTTTCTGGAGCTTGTAGCTGGGAGTGGGGAGCGGGGAGTGGAACGAAGTTTTTTACGTGCACCGTCATAGTTTGTCAGCTACTTTGGCTGGCGGTTTATGCAGCTGCATAAATGTTACTTCTACTTACGTAAATTACAAAATAAAGTTATTACGAAAAGTAATTTAAGTTAAAAATTTTCGTGTGCCAGCGCAGAGAGTGCAGCCAACTGGCAACTGGCAGTGAGGGCGTGGCATGTCTGCCTGCGGTACTGCCGCGCTGCCATAAAATCAGTTAACAAGTTGCCCAACCCAGCCCCGACCAGACCAGCTATCTTTGGGCGGGCTTAATTGCAACTTAAAGCTGTTGCAAATTTGCTTAAGCAAAAGTTGCAAATGGCATTGCGAAAAATGGGGATAGCGGGGCAACGGTAGCGGGTAAATCAATTTGCATTAAGCATTCCGGGAGAAATGTAAAAGTGGTCTTCTTGCAGTCTGTTGCAACAACAACAAATGGTACGAGTACGTATGTGCTACAAAAAAAAGAAGCGAAACGCAGGGCCCGCTCATAAAGAATGCAAACTGAGGGTAAACCCGTAACGCAAACTTTTCAGTTTGCTTTGATTGAGTGAAGCGGCAAGCCAACGTGACCAAAAGAGGATGCAAGGACTGGAGGGAATGGCCACTCACCGACTCGGCCACGCTTAATCAATGGCCCAATGGACAAACAACAACAACAACAACAGCAGCAGGAGCAGCAGCCAGGAAAAGGACACATCAGATCGCCTACACGGACACAGAGACAGACACAGAGACAGAGAGAGAGAGAGGGGCAACTGCAATCGCAATCATGGACACATTCAATGGGCGACAACAAAAGTGTAAGCAATTGCAAAAACCCTATAATGCCATTGCCGTCGTTGTTGTTGCTGCTGTTGCTGTTGCAGTTGCTGGAAATCAAGTTGAAAGTTCCTGCTGGCAACTTGAGGTGCAAGTGTCGTGTTTTTGTCAACGGTGCCCCCAACAGCAGCAATTTCCGTTTCCTGTTCGTTCCCCCTTTCCCCGTTCCCCGTTCCGTTTGATGATGAAAAAACGAGCCAACGAGTCAACGAGTATAAAAGTTTAGATTACAAATTCACATACGTAACTGCAGCCGTACGGAGATGGGTCGTATACGGTATACGGTATACGGTATACCCTCAGCAGTTGATTTACTGCCCAGCTTGTTGTTGCTTCTCCATGTTTCGTTTACTGCCAGTACCCCTTATATATGTCACGAGGGTATATGCCTTAATACATCCAGAATTATTTCTTATAGAAATTAATTTATTTTAAATGAATCTTTCCGCTTTATTTGACACTTTCTTTAGAATATTAACTCTGCTTAGAGGGTACCTTATGCATCGAATACTATATCCTGACTGTTTTTGTTCGCCTTTTTTGGCCTGGCTTGGTTAGCCTGGAGCATGTTTTGTGGTCAACTCGGGCCAATGCAATTGGGACTGCTTCGTCTCGTTGTTGCTGCTGTTGGGGCTTGCTTTTGTTGCTCGTGCTGTACTTTTTGCCATTGCCACTCATGCGTGCCACGTGCTATGCTTTGATGTGTTACCCCCCCTCCCAGTCCCAGCCCCAGCCACAGCCTCAGCCAGCCCTGTTCTGCCGCTTCGCCTAAATAAACTTGGAATAATAAGAGTAAAAAAGAAATGCAGCTTGCCAGCTTGCCTCAAATGTGACTTTTACATTTGGGCAAATTGGACTCGGGGAAAGCCACACACACACACACACACGCATACACGGACGGGAAACTTTGTAAATATTTTATGCATAAACACATGTAGATGGGGGTCCGGGGTCCAAAGTCACCTGGAAATGGCTTTCAACACAGCATCAAATAATATTTACTTTGGCCCACACACACACATACATAGAGGCTTGGTTCATTAGGCCCGAAGAGCAAGTTGTGCCACAAGAGCTGCAGATCAACTCCAGCTTGCGGCAGCTCAATGAGTTTTCCCGAAGATTGCAGCCTCCCAAAGACTGAGCTGCCACAAGATATCCCCCACAGTTCGAGCTGCTGTGGGGAAGAAGACGACTCCTTTGCTCGGCTGCTCGTTGGTTCGAGCCATAAATAAACCAGCCTAATCAACACAGCCATTGGCAGCATTATTGTCACGTATTATTTTACATTCGTCTACGCTTTGCTCCTGCCATTCCTTCCTCTACCCGCCCCATCGTGTTTCCGTTCCTGTTCCAGTTGTAGTTCCTGTTGCACGGTCCTCGTGTCAGTGCTTGTCCTTGCTGCCTAAGTGCATCCATAAATTGTGTGCAGAAGCTCTGTTCCTGGGCTGGCTTTTTATTTATTTACTTCATGTAAGTGAAGTTCACTTTGCAATGCAATGCGCTGAGTGCAAGCATATTGCAGGACCTTCTTTCCCAGTTTCCCAGTCTGTTTATTCTCCGGCGTCTTTTTCTACGACTCCGTCTCCATCTGCATCTGCCCCTCAGAGGCAGCGCTGGCATCCATTGTGCCTGACTTTGACTTGGCGGCAGCAATATCATCATCATCGGCATGGCCGCTGGATTCCCCGACACTTATGCTGGATAGTCTCCGGATCGATATCATTGTTGCACCTGACTACACCGAATTCAATTCCTTTAAATTCGGTCAACTCTGACGAGACAACTATTGCCAAATATTCCTAATTTTGGAAGCCTGTAGAAAACCAAACAACGTCCAATATAGTGCCTCAATGGCAAGTGCCAAGTGCGCTCTTGTCAAAACTCGCAATAAAATCGAAAAAAATGCATACCTGCGACACGGATTGACAGCCATTATTTAGCACATGTCCAGAGCTACCTAAGAAGTGTAAAATGTTGATAAAAATTCAACGGCTATCACCCGTTTGGGGGCCACCAAAGGGGGAGGCTACATTCCTTGGCTTTTGGCTGTGTCGTACAGTAATTTTCGACAGCTTAATCATGCATGTTTACACGCAAGTAAGTCGGAGCAACAAACTCAAACAGCCAGAGAAAACAAAGTAAATGGATTGGGGTAGCAGACACTCCGCTCCGGCCCATTGTTATTTGCATAGCCGAAGGCGTGGCAGGGAACGGCATCTAAATCCTCGGATGGGACACGAGCTCGTTTCGGGGCTGTTAATCAACGTGCGCATGCCTAAGTTAAACATTTAACTAAATTAAGTTTGTTTTGCAACAATTTTTGCATAAATAATTATCAATGCAAGAGGCTTAGCTGGGCCGGAGCCTGACACCCATCCAACCACCTCTAATCCCAGGAGCAAAGTAATTGCGGCTTTCTCAGGATACGCCGAATCTTACTGTCAGTTGAATATGTCCCCAAAAGTTGCTATATGAAGACGATCTTTTATTAATATTATCATGGATTTCTATATGTCATATCTACATATTGTTTGCGTGACATTTGCAGTATTGAAAGTCAGAATATGTCAGAGTTTTTCGCTCTGGAAAAGAGTATACAGAAATCTATTTCTTGAAGATTTTTCTCCTTTTTTCGTACTCAAGTTACTGTTTGTTACTGTTCCTGTTTGCTGTTTGGTTAAATTTTTTGTTTCATGATTCACTGGCTCGTTACTTCTTTTGACTTTCACTTGCTGACTGCTATGCAAATGTGCCGCCCACTTTTCTAGCCATTAGCCTGCCTGCGCCTCTGAGACGACTTTGTCTTCAAATTGCCATGACTGGCAGGCTTGTCTTCTTTTTTCCGGATTTGTTAATTAATCTCAACAAATACGGACCGAGTCGGAACGGGGGACTCTGTGTGTGTGAGCTGTTCAAATAATATATGCACAGATACAAAAGTTTCACTTTGCTTAGAAATCTTCAGGAGTTTTCATAACGCCCCAAAAGTTGACTCCTGACTCCGCTCAGCGAGTCAGGTGCAGTCGTGGGGGCACGTAAAATATGGCTGGCATCAACGTGGAAATAGTGGAAAAACTGCCGTTTGTTTTATTTACATTGTACATTTCCAGGGATGTCTCACATTCGCCTGCCACTGCCCGACTTTAAAGTAGAATTCTTCCTGCGAACTCTGTGGCACTCGTCAGTGGCGCAGACTTTGTCTCATTCTTTATTCAGGCAAAGAAACTTTCGAACGCACAAAAGTTTTGATCAACATTTTACGCTCGGCATAGAAGGAAGTGGGTTTCAAAAGAAGCACAAAATGAAGGTAAATTTTTGTCAAGACTGTACATACGACCTTTTTTGGGTTATTATACGTTTAATATATGTATATCTTCAGTTTTATAATTATTGCAAACACACTTTGCAACATATTGTATTGACATTTAGCTTCCAACTTGGAGTACCAACTTCCATATTTAAAGGACTCAAATATATGTATATGCAAGTGGAATGATAACTCTCAATATATGGAGCACCTTATTTATTTCCTCGATTTATTAGGCACGATAGAAATATAAACAAAATAAATCCAAACTATAGCTATGACAGAGTCCCATATGCATTTACATGGACTCGCGGTATCCCGTACGCATACCAAATGCTGTGGAAGCCATATTCTCCTTTGGGAAATGGTAAAACTGTTGACAACTGATAGTCCATGTGGGAAATGGGAATCTTCTCGACCATAATAGGATGCTGCAAGCTGATCGAGCTATAGATTGGATTTAGATAGATTTTCGATTGGAATATTATATTTGTACTTACGTCATAGGGGCACGAATGGTTCAAGTTGGAGTATGGAAGGAAGAGGCTACCAATAAATCTAGCCACTGGATAACTATTTCGCTTTGCCAAGAACTTACAGGCGTCGACTGTGACGTTGTAAATAAACGGTTTATATCCGTTCAAACGTTGGTATAGTGCCAAATTAATCTATGATGTGAATGATACGAGTAAATTGTAGTGTTAAGTTTACTTTCGTTTCTTGAGCAACGTTAATAGGCACTTGGTGCAGATTCACTTTTAACGATCCAAACTTGTATGTCCGATTAACAGACTTCAGATAGCAGTACTCGAACGACGCGTATGATTCATCCAAGGAAGTGCAGTTGATGTTGGTTAACTCGAATTTTGCGTATATCTATCCATATATTTTGTTAACTTAGGGAGCGGTTTTTGAGATCGGAACGTACCTGAGTAACTTCGAATGCGAACAGAGGAGTAATCTAATAATGCTGAATAATCCGCAACAAGTGTGGTCCACTAAAGGCAGAATGCATTAATAAAGTATGCTATACAGTTTGTAGTTTGTACGATATCTTGAGAAATTTATCGTGAATGCGTTGTTATTGACTCATTTAAAATATTATACGGATGAATTGGTGTGGTCCCATTGGATCAGTGGGCAACAAAATGACTGGAATTGTGAAATTGGGATAGCAGTGTTCCATGGTTTGGCTTTGAATTTATTTAATCATTTGTCCGCCGATTATTGTAAGTTCGAATGTATCACTGCTCACGCCCATCCAGCCATGAGAGCAGAAGAGCGAGCCAACGTGATCGTAGGGGTGAGAACGACGCGTTGTGAGAGAGAGAACGAGCGTGAGTAGGCGTGAGAGCGAGAGCGCGGGCAACAGTCTGCGTATCTGAAAAACTAACAGTGCGGTGTGACTGTAATGCCAACAGAACTGTTGGCCCGCCAGCGCTGCTGTCCAACGCCAATGCTACCCTGAACAGCATTTAACATTTTGAAGAAAACTTTATTATGTTTACTGCTTTAAGATATGTTGTCCCGCCCTGGAAAAAGAGCAACAAATATTTAGACACAGAAATCGGCCATTGACGCTGACCAAGAATATACATATATATTTATTTTATGGGGTTTTTTTAGTTCTGAACATTTTCGATTAACAATTAAACTATGACAGAGTACCATATACATTTACAAAGTGCTCGCACTTTACCATTCACAGTCCAAATGCTGTGGAAGCCATACTTTGCTTTGGGAAATGGTAAAACTGTTGACAACTGATAGTCCATGTGGGAAATGGGAACTTTTTCGACTATAACAGGATGCTGCGAGCAGATCGAACAAAACATCTTTTTTATTTTGATCGATTGGAACATTATATTTGTACTTACGTCATAAGGGCACGAATGGTTCATGTTGGAGTATGAAGACCAGAGACTTTTAATAAATCTAGCCACTGGATAAGATTTTGGGTTTACCAATAACTTACAGCCGTCGACTGTGACGTTGTAAAGGAACGGTTTATATCCGTTCAAACGCTGGTAAAGTGCCAGATTTAGCTACGAAGAGGAAGGAACTTTTCAATATCACGGTAAAGTTAGTTTTTTTGTTTTATTTTTAGACCTACTTTAACAGCGGTAATAGGCCCTTTGTGGGGATTCCATTTTATCGATCCAAACTTGTATGTCCGATTAACAGACTTCAAATAACAGTGCTCGAACGTCGCGAATGATTCATCCAAGGAGGTGCAGTTCACGTTGGTAAACTCGAATTTTGTGTATATCTATCCATATATTTTGTTAGTTTAGGAAGCGGATTTTGAGATCGTAACGTACCTGAGTAACTTCGAAGGCGAGCAGAGTAAGCGCTATGAACGCAAAGAACTTGGAACACATCGTGATGTGCTGAATACTCCGCAACAAGTGTGGTCCACTAAAGGGAGAATGCTCTGATATAGTATCCTATACAGTTTTCAGTTTGTGCGATATCTTGAGCAATTAATCGTAAATGAGTTGTTATTGACTCAATTAAAATATTTTACGGATGAATTGGTGTGGTCCCATTGGATCAGTGGGCAACAAAATGACTGGAATTGTGAAATTGGGATAGCAGTGTTCCATGGTTTGGCTTTGAATTTATTTAATCATTTGTCCGCCGATTATTGTAAAGTTCGCCTTGAAAACTGTGACTGGGATTACATACAAGCGTGTGTGTGTCGCATAGAATTTGTTTGTAGTAGGGATCACCAGTTGGTGATTCCAAAATGCGGGGAACGAAGCGTAAAGAATAAGTCCAGGAACCCTCTGGACTGGTGCGTAGTTTCATTCACGTTTTCAGGTGGTGCGACACAAGGCGGTCGTGTATAAAGCGGGAGCGGTGACACGAATGTAGTGCAAGCTTAGACTCAAAACTGCTCGCGCCCGTCAAGCCGAGAGCGGGAGCGCGAGCGAGCGTGATCGTAGGCGTGAGAACGACGCGTCGTAGAGAGAGAAACGGGCAACAGTCTGCGTAGCTGAAACATTAACAGTGCGGTGTGACTGGAATGCCAACAGAACTGTTGGCCCGCCAACGCTACCCAGCGCCAATGCTACCCTGAACAGAATTTAACATTTTGAAGAAAACTTTATTATGTTTACTGCTTTAAGCTATGTATGTTGACCTGCCCTGAAAAAAAGAGCAACACGGTTAGACACGCTGACCAAGAATATATATATTTATTTTATTGGGTTTTTTAGTTCTAAACATTTTTGAACAACGATTAAACTATGACAGAGTACCATATACATTGACAAGGGCTCGCACTTTACCATTCACAGTCCAAATGCTGTGGAAGCCATACTTTGCTTTGGGAAATGGTAAAACTGTTGACAACTGGTAGTCCATGTGGGAAATGGGAGCCTTGTCGACTATAATAGGATGCTGGGAGCAGATCGAGCTATAGATATTCTTATTTTTTTCGATGGAAATATCATATTTGTACTTACGTCAAAGGGGCACGAATGGTTGATGTTGGAGTATGGAAGGAAGAGGTTAATAATAAATCTAGCCACTGGATAAGACTTTGGGCTTGCCATGAACTTACAGCCGTCGATTGTGACGTTGTAAAGAAACGGTTTATATCCGTTCAAACGTTGGTATAGTGCTAAATTCACCTACGAAGGGAAAGAAACGTGTAAATTTGTACGTACAAATAGTTTTCAGTTCTATTTTTAGACCTACTTTTGCAGTGGTAACAGGCCCTTGGTGCAGATTCACTTTTAACGATCCAAACTTGTATGTCCGATTAACAGACTTCAGATAGCAGTAATCGAACGACGCGTATGATTCATCCAAGGAAGTGCAGTTGATGTTGGTAAACTCGAATTTTGCGTATATCTATCCATATATTTTGTTAATTTAGGGAGCGGATTTTGAGATCGGAACGTACCTGAGTAACTTCGAATGCGAGAAGAGTAAGCGCGATGAACGCAAAGAACTTGGAACACATCGTGATGTGTTAAATAACCAACAAGTGTGGGAGAGTGCTCTGGTTTATATTACTACATATTGTTTTAATTTGTCCGATATCTTGAGCAATTAATCGTGAATGGGTTATTATTGGCTTATTTAAAATATTTTACGGATGAATAATACATCATAAATTGGTGTGGTCCCATTGGTTCAGTGGGCAGCAAAATGACTGGAATTGTTTGTGCGATATCTTGAGCAATTAATCGTTAATGGGTTATTAATAGCTCTTTTAAAAAATTTTACGGTTGAATAATACAAGATAAATTATAATACAGAGTTTGGAATTGCAGCCGATGACTGCCACATTCTCTCGCCCCCTCTCTCTCTCTTTCTCTGTCTTGTGATATCGATGTTCGCAAAAGGCTAGGGTTTTCTTGTTGGTTAATGGGAGAGGGTGCGATTTTGGGCAATGCATACCGCTATATCTCTTAATTTTGCTCGCACTTGTCATCAGAGTTGGAAAACACATAGATAGAAAGAGAGGAATCTCGACTGCTAGCCCTTTCAGGAACGAATTAAGGGTGGTGTGGGTTAAAAAGTCTGGTCTGGAAATATTGACCATAGGCAACACTATTTTAAAGGCGGCTCTGGTGAATAGTTTCGACAAACCCTTTTTCTTTTTAAAGCAATCATTAAGCTTACTGAAGTTAACCAGTTATCAGAAATGTAGCTTGTATTTTTTATACCCGTACTCGAAGAGTAAAAGGGTATATTGTATTTGTGGTATTTGCTGTCCGTCCGTCTTGCTTGTCGCAAAATGATGGGAGACTATAAGAGCTAGAGCAATTACATTTTTTTTTCCAGACTGATGTGATTACTCACTACTACAATTGTATTTCAAAATTTCGCCCCGCCCCTTCCGCCACCCCAAAAGGGCAAACATCTGTGGCCTCCACAATTTTAAGATAACAGAAAATGCAGAATCATAGACAAACCCATTAACTATCAGAGGCCTAAATCTTAATCGGATCGGATCATTAGTTTAGCCACAATGAAGAAAACCATTTCGAGAAACATCGTTCCCTCTCGCTCGCACTCACACACAAACGTGTCGGCTTTGCCCTTTCGTACAAATGAGCGCCTGGATCTCAGAGACTATAAGAGCTAGAGCAATCAAAATTTCTGTCCAAACTCCTGTGATATCACTTCAAAATTTCGCACCGCTTCCTTCCGCCCGTACAAAAGACAAAAGTCCACAATTTTGAAGATAGAAAGAAACGTTGCAGTAGCATAGAGAATGACCATATCTACCAGATTGCCGAATCTGGTTTAGATCAGATCATTTTCATCAGCTAGCCGCCAACCTTTCAGCCGTTCAGTGTTGTTGTGAGAAGTGATGTTGTAGATGATAAAATATTTTAAAATTCCACATAAATCACATGTGTACTGACTGAGTACGGGTAGAAAAGTCGTATCGCGTTAACAGCGACCCTTCTCGTTTATTTTCGGGAGCATGGGAACATTGGACATTCCAAGTCCAAAGAAATCCAAAATTCCTTTACCAATATAAAGACAGAAAGATATAACAATCGTCCATTGCATTTGGCATAAAATCGCAGGTTAATATGATATGCATTTAAACAAGAATTTTGAATGTTCTTCAAAGATGCGGTCTGTCATATGTTTTGCAATAAAGGTAATCACTCATTTTTACAGTCTCTTTCAAGACAAATTGTTCTCACAAATTTATAAAATAAGTCAATAAACGTAATCATGAAGGTCCATTTTAACTTTTTAGTTTGGAAAACTTTGCGTAACATTGGCTTTAAAAGTTATTCGGATATATGTATGAAAGCCACAAATATTATTACAGTTTTTATATTTATCTTTGAAAAATGGATTTGGCCAGAAAAATTGGTCAATGTTCCCACAGTGCATTGATACTGACCAAGAATATATGAAAAACGCTTCCGCTTCCAGACGATATTTGATTTATTTTTGAAAATTTTCGTACAAAGATAAAACTATGACAGAGTACCATATACATTTATAATGGATCGCACTTTACCATTCACAGTCAAATGCTGTGGAAGCCATACTTTGCTTTTGGGAAATGGTAAAACTGTTGACAACTGGTAGTCCATGTGGGAAATGGGAATCTTGTCGACCATAATAGGATGCTGCGAGCAGATCGAACAAAACATCTTTTTTATTTTGATCGATTGGAACATTATATTTGTACTTACGTCATAGGGGCACGAATGGTTCATGTTGGAGTATGGAACGAAGAGGTTAACAATAAATCTAGCCACTGGATAAGACTTTGGGTTTTGCAAATAATTTACAGCCATCGACTGTGACGTTGTAAAGAAACGGTTTATATCCGTTCAAACGCTGGTAAAGTGCCAGATTTAGCTACGAAGAGGAAGGAACTTTTCAATATCACGGTAAAATTAGCTTTCTGTTTTATTTTTAGACCTACTTTAATAGCGGTAATAGGCCCTTGGTGCAGATTCACTTTTAACGATGCGAGCTTGTATGTCCGATTAACAGACTTCAGATAACATTATTCGAACGTCGCGAATGATTCATCCAAGGAAGTGCAGTTCACATTGGTAAACTCGAATTTTGTGCATATCTATCCATATATTTTGTTAATTTAGGGATCGGTTTTTGAGATCGGAATGTACCTGAGTAACTTCGAATGCGAGCAGAGGAAGCGCGATGAATGCGAAGATTTTGGAACACATCCTGATGTGTTAAATAATCCGCAACAAGTGTGGGAGAGTGCTCTGGTTTATTTTACTACATATTGTTTTTAATTTGTCCGATATCTTGAGCAATTAATCGTGAATGGGTTATTATTGGCTTATTTAAAATATTTTACGGATGAATTGGTGTGGTCCCATTAATTCAGTGGGCAAACAAAATGACTGGAACTGTGAGATTGGGATAGCAGTGTTCCATGGTTTGGCTTTGAATTTATCTAATCATTTGTCCGCCGATTATTGTAAAGTTCGCTCTGAAAACTGTGACTGGGATTACATTCAAGCGTGTGTGTGTCGCATAACATTTTGTTTGTAGTAGGGATCACCAGTTGGTGATTCAAAATGCGTGGAACGAAGCGTAAAGAATAAGTCCAGGAACCATCTGGTCTGGTGCGTGGTTTTCAGTTTTTCCCGTTTTCAGGTGGTGCGACACAAGGCGATCGTGTATAAAGCGAGAGCGGTGAAACGAATGTAGTACAAGCTTAGACTCAAAACTGCTCGCGCCCGTCAAGCCGAGAGAGCGGTAGCGCGAGCGAGCGTGATCGTAGGCGTGAGAGCGACGCATCGTGAGAGAGAGAACGAGCGTATGCGTGAGAGCGAGAGCGAGGGTAACAGTCTGCGTAGCTGAAACAGTAACAGTGCGGTGTGCAGTGCTGCCAACTTTTCATCAGGAAAAAGCCATTTTGACTTGAACAAGGCGCAAAAAAGCTGAAAAATTACAGAAAAAAGCTTAAAATAAGCGTAATTTTTGGGTTTACCAATTTTTATATTTCAGTAATATTTTATAGGGTTTTTACTGTAAGACCGCTGTTAATTCGTCTAACTCAGCGTAAGTGTCTTTCCGCCTCGCAATCGTACGACTTGGTCGCACCAATCAAGCGAAGATAATTTTTGGGCACATCATAATCGAAACATAATGTACAGTAAAATAAAAATTAGTAATATCCTTTCCTCCCAATAATACTCGTTGATAGCTACTTCTAAGGCAAATTCCCCTTGCCTCCCAATAAATTGTGGCTCAGCGGAGTTTTATGTTATTCGCAATTGGGATACTGAGGCAGTCGCTGAGGCTGAATGCACAAGTCTTCGGAAAAATGACGCGCCAGAACATTCTTAATGATGCTGGTGCATTTAGTTCGATGCAGCTTAACTCGCCCTGCAGCTCCAACATCAAAATGTTTGATGCACAATTTGCCCAATTGATCTATTTCAGCCATGGCGGCTTGTTGAGCAATAGAAGCCTCCTGTTCAACAGTTTTAATAGGAAAAATTCCAAAAAATTTTTTTGTTCTGTTGTGTGAAGCCGTCGTTGAACTCGTGTGCTTATTAATTTTTGCATGACTGCGCAGATCACTAAGATTGGCTATTATTTGTGTTTTTAGCTGCAATAGCTGCAGTATACCCTATGCTCATCAGTGTCGTCTTTTCTTGCCCAAGCTTTAAATTCGTCGCTTTTAAACCAAGAATCGCGGCACTTCTGCTTATATTCTTTAGGAATTTTACAGATTTTATACGATAACATTCACTTTCGTGCACATAAAGATGGTAGAATGGTATAGAGATGATAGTATTCTTAAAACTAGAGGTGGAGTTGCAAAAATCTTATATTTTTGATTCAAGTGTAGCAACATTAAAAAAAAGCGGAAAAAAGCCAAATACGATTCTAAAAAATCCAGAATTCCCGCTTCCCGCAATTGCCAAACTTTACCCGCTGTTGGTCTTCAAAAAAGCCTGATTTGACGGGAAAAAGCGGAATCGGCAGCACCGGCGGTGTGGCTGCTGTTGCCCCGCCAGCGCTACTTCCACCCTGAACAGCATTAAACAATTTTTAAGGAAACTTTTTTATGCACAGGTGAGATATGTGAAATCCCCACCTACATATATATGTCTTTTTAAGGTCTACTTTTAAACTATGTTACTACATATGTATGTTAAGCACTGCTTTAAGCTATGTTGACCTGCCCTGGAAAAAGACAAAAATACATTTAGACATAGCAATCGGCTATTGACGCTGACCAAGAATATATATATTTATTTTTATTGGGTTTCTTATACCCGTACTCGAAAAGTAAAAGGGTATATTCTATTTGTAATAAAAGTGAATGTGTGTAACATAGGAAGGAAGCGTTTCCGACCCCATAAAAGTATATTAATTCTTGATCAGCATCAATAGGCGAGTCGATATAGCCATGTATGTCCGTCCGTCCGTCCTTCTGTATTGAATTTGGTAGAGAAACCACATATGTATATACAGCTGAATGTTTGTGTGTATATGTATTTGGTGTGTTCGTTTTTGTCTTACTACATGCACTAATCCATGTGTAAGAAAGGAGTAGCCAGATCGATGTACTTCTTCTGCATTTTTCAACAATATCCCACTTCTACAAAAGGCCCTTCTCCCACAAAGGGCGTACATCTGTGTCGTCCAGAATTTTGAAGATAACAGAATATGAAAAATCCAGAATCATTGTTGAGAGAAGTGATGTAGATGCAGGAAAAAAATTTTTAAATGTAAAACTGATAAAATATTTAAAAAATTTCACATAAATCACATGTTTACTGACTGAGTACGGGTACAAAAGTAGTGTCGCGTTAAATGCGACTCAACAGGTTCCTTCTCGTTTCATAATAAAAGTACCAACCTTCTATACTATATATTCACTTAGCTGATAACTTGAGATCAAAACCAAAGCTTAGCATCCAAGAGTTATCAGTTCCAGAATTACAATAATTATAAATGTATGTACATATATAAATATATACTTGCAATTGTTTATGTTTGTGCACACAAAACAAGAGAGAAATAATATTTATAAATGAGCATCGGAACCATTTCCCTCAGTTTGCTTTTAAATCGACTGTACGCAAGTCAAGGGAACATGAATAAACCGGACTTTTGGTAATCATCTGCTGGCTTTTTTCAAGGTGAATTCTCCCTTGCCAGTGGAAACAAAGAAATAGATTTGGAGAACTGCAATGAATATGGTTCGTTAACTACCACGCCATGCCCCGACTATTTCTCCGAGTTGAAATTGGCGACTGATGCTTAATAATGAAATGAAAGACAAAATACACACCTGACCTCCAGCACCATCAACAGTTTGCAGGAGCCAGTTGCTGAACAGTGGGGCGGAAATTCAAAACCATGTCGAAAAAAATTACCGACAGGGACGATCAAATCAAGGATCTCAGGAAAGCAAATCAAGGACAAAGACGAACATGTTACAGACCTTAGAGAGCAGGTGAAAGTAATGTATTGAGTGCTTGCTGAAAAAAATGATCAGCTATCGAAATTTCATGAAACGAAAGCTATCGAAATTAAAAGACAGAGACGATCAAATCAAGGAACTCAGAAAGCAAATCAAAGGACAAAGACGAACATGTTACAGACCTTAGAGAGCAGGTGAAAATAATGTCCGAAGTGCTTGCTGTAAAAAATGATCAGTTATCGAAAATGAATGAAACGGCGGAGAATCTCTCCGACAGATGTCCCAATGACGGCCCAAGTAGCATTTTCCTGATAAAGATCAAGGGAATGGAGCCGTTCCAAGTTCGCTGCGATTCTGGATGGATGGTCATTCAAAGGCGAATCGATGGAAGTGTGGACTTTAATCGAAACTGGACTGACTATGAGGCTGGGTTTGGAGACATCTGGGGAGAGTTCTTCGTTGGTCTGGAAAAATTACACTTGATTACCGCAGCTCATCCTCAGGAATTGTCCATACAACTCCGAGTTGTTAATGGCACTGAACGCTTTGCCAGATATGACAACTTCACCGTGGGAAGCGAAGAAGAGGGCTTTAATCTTAAATCACTGGGTAAATATTGGGGTAATGCAGGAGACTCCCTAAGAGTGCACGAGACAGGAAAGTTCGCTACTTTGGATCGGGACAGCAGTAGTTCATGCGTTGATGACTTCGACGGACCGTGGTGGTTTTCTGCAGCATGATGAGTGCGGACATAGGTAATCATTGTTTTATTTGTTTTCGAGAGAAATCGCTTTTTATTGAAATTAATTTAGTTTCTTTTTCAGTTCGTTAAATGGTAGATATACCAAAAATGGTAAGGCACCAAATAAGAATGGAATTTCTTGGGGATTGGCATGATTCTGATTACACAATATCACTGACTTTTGTGCAAATTCGGATAAGACCTAGGAGTCCGCAGTCATGAAGAATAATAATATATCAAAATAAGCTTAAAATCATCGTCGAAACGAGAAATTGAAACATAATAATATTGTACATTTTTCACTTCACAAACACAATTATTTGTCTATAGATAATTTCTATCTACAAAAGTTATGATAAACAAATCAGATGTTTGTGATAACCGTAAGACTTTTACTATAAAAATAATGAAAAAAAATAAGAATTAATTTATGATCTTTATTTATAATGTTTTTAATAGAAATCAAGTAAGTCTTATTTCACATTTGTGTAATAAAATTGTTAACATAAGTTTATCCAGTTACAGCATAACTATACCAAAAAAAAAAAAAACAGCTATGTATATTTTTATACCCGTACTGAAGAGTAAAAAGGAAAGGAAGCGTTTCCGACTTCATAAAGTACATACAGTATATTATTGGTCAGCATCAATAGCCGATGCGATAGACCTACGCGTTCACCAACACAAAAGGCGCACATCTGTGACGTCCACAATTTCCGAAGATAACAGAAAACTAATACACAAATGCAGAATCATGGAGAAAAACCATATCTGTCAGAAGCCCAGATCTGAATCGGATCGGATCATTAGAAACATCGTTCCTCTCACTCGCTCTCGTCACCAATGCAGAGAACGCAGAGACTATAGGAGCTAGAATAAACTTTTCCGTCTAAAGTCCTGTGATACCGCTTCAGTACAAGTGTATTATATCAAAATGTCGCCACGCCCTCTTCATCTACCCCAAAATATGAAAGTCCACAATTTTGAAGATATGA
The DNA here is from genome assembly GCA_009664405.1 of Drosophila bifasciata. Taxonomy (NCBI): domain Eukaryota; kingdom Metazoa; phylum Arthropoda; class Insecta; order Diptera; family Drosophilidae; genus Drosophila; species Drosophila bifasciata. The sequence continues at coordinate 5,737,487 of CM019044.1, forward strand.
AAAACAAAAAACGCAGTATTGTAGGGAATAATCATATCTACCAGATTCCAGAATTTGGTTCAGATCGGATCATTTTATAGCCACAATGATGAAATTAATATTCAGCAGCGAGCTACCCCACCCCTCGCAACAAAATAGTCATTTAGGGATGATAGCCGCTACTGATTCTCTCTCTCGCTCACACACTGCTCACACACTCTGCCTCGTGCAGTGTACGTGTGTTGTTGTTACAACTGATGAAGATGTAGATGACAGATGCAGCAAAAAAAATGTAAAATGTAAAAACTGGGTACGGGTATAAAAGTAGTGTCGCGTAACGGCGACACGTTTTTATTCGTTTTATATTTGAACAATTGCGAATAAAGAAAAAACTATGATAGAGTCCCATATACATTTACATGGGCTCGCGGTATACCGTACGCATACCAAATGCTGTGGAAGCCATACTTTGCTTTGGGAAATGGTAAAACTGTTGACAACTGATAGTCCATGTGGGAAATGGGAACTTTTCGACTATAACAGGATGCTGCGAGCAGATCGAACAAAACATCTTTTTTTTTTGATCGATTGGAACATTATATTTGTACTTACGTCATAAGGGCACGAATGGTTCATGTTGGAGTATGGAAGACCAGAGGTTTTTAATAAATCTAGCCACTGGATAAGATTTTGGGTTTACCATGAACTTACAGCCGTCGACTGTGACGTTGTAAAGAAATGGTTTATATCCGTTCAAACGCTGGTATATTGCCAGATTTAGCTACGAAAGGGAAGGAACTTTTCAATATCACGGTACAAATAGTTTTTTGTTTTATTTTTAGACCTACTTTAACAGCGGTAATAGGCCCTTGTGGGGATTCCATTTTATCGATCCAAACTTGTATGTCCGATTAACAGACTTCAAATAACAGTGCTCGAACGTCGCGAATGATTCATCCAAGGAAGTGCAGTTCACGTTGGTAAACTCGAATTTTGCGTATATCTATCCATATATTTTGTTAATTTAGGGAGCGGATTTTTGAGATCGTAAACGTACCTGAGTAACTTCGAATGCGAGCAGAGTAAGCGCTATGAACGCAAAAGAACTTGGAACACATCCTGAGCTGCTGAATAATCCGCAACAAATGTGGTCCACTAAAGGGGAATGCTCTGATATAGTATCCTATACAGTTCTTTGTTTGTGCGATATCTAGAGCAATTAATCGTAAATGAGTTGTTATTGACTCAATTAAAATATTTTACGGATGAATTGGTGTGGTCCCATTGGATCAGTGGGCAACAAAATGACTGGAATTGTGAAATGGGATAGCAGTGTTCCATGGTTTGGCTTTGAATTTATTTAATCATTTGTCCGCCGATTATTGTAAAGTTCGCCTTGAAAACTGTGACTGGGATTACATACAAGCGTGTGTGTGTCGCATAGAATTTGTTTTAGTAGGGATCACCAGTTGGTGATTCCAAAATGCGGGAACGAAGCGTTGTAAAATAAGTCAGGAACCCTCTGGACTGGTGCGTAGTTTCATTCACGTTTTCAGGTGGTGCGACACAAGGCGGTCGTGATAAAGCGGGAGCGGTGACACGAATGTAGTGCAAGCTTAGACTCAAAACTGCTGGCGCCCGTCAAGCCGAGAGAGCGGGAGCGCGAGCGAGCGTGATCGTAGGCGTGAGAACGACGCGTCGTAAGAAAGAGAAACGGGCAACAGTCTGCGTAGCTGAAACATTAACAGTGCGGTGTGACTGGAATGCCAACAGAACTGTTGGCCCGCCAGCGCTATCCAGCTCCAATGCTACCCTGAACAGCATTTAATATTTTTAAGAAAACTTTATTATGTTTACTGCTTTAAGCTATGTATGTTGACCTGCCCTGAAAAAAGAGCAACACGGTTAGACACGCTGACCAAGAATATATATATTTATTTTATTGGGTTTTTTTTAGTTCTAAACATTTTTGAACAACGATTAAACTATGACAGAGTACCATATACATTGACAAGGGCTCGCACTTTACCATTCACAGTCCAAATGCTGTGGAAGCCATACTTTGCTTTGGGGAAATGGTAAAACTGTTGACAACTGGTAGTCCATGTGGGAAATGGGAGCCTTGTCGACTATAATAGGATGCTGGGAGCAGATCGAGCTATAGATATTCTTATTTTTTTCGATGGAAATATCATATTTGTACTTACGTCAAAAGGCACGAATGGTTGATGTTGGAGTATGGAAGGAAGAGGTTAATAATAAATCTAGCCACTGGATAAGACTTTTGGGCTTGCCATGAACTTACAGCCGTCGATTGTGACGTTGTAAAGAAAACGGTTTATATCCGTTCAAACGTTGGTATAGTGCTAAATTCACCTACGAAGGGAAAGAAACGTGTAAATTTGTACGTACAAATAGTTTTCAGTTCTATTTTTAGACCTACTTTTGCAGTGGTAACAGGCCATTTGGTGCAGATTCACTTTTAACGATCCAAACTTGTATGTCCGATTAACAGACTTCAGATAGCAGTAATCGAACGACGCGTATGATTCATCCAAGGAAGTGCAGTTGATGTTGGTAAACTCGAATTTTGCGTATATCTATTCATATATTTTGTTAATTTAGGGAGCGGATTTTGAGATCGGAATGTACCTGAGTAACTTCGAATGCGAGAAGAGTAAGCGCGATGAACGCAAAGAACTTGGAACACATCGTGATGTGTTAAATAATCCGCAACAAGTGTGGGAGAGTGCTCTGGTTTATATTACTACATATTGTTTTTAATTTGTCCGATATCTTGAGCAATTAATCGTGAATGGGTTATTATTGGCTTATTTAAAAATATTTTACGGATGAATAATACATCATAAATTGGTGTGGTCCCATTGGTTCAGTGGGCAGCAAAATGACTGGAATTGAGAGTTTGTGCGATATCTTGAGCAATTAATCGTTAATGGGTTATTAATAGCTCTTTCGAAAAAAATTTTACGGTTGAATAATACAAGATAAATTATAATACAGAGTTTGGAATTGCAGCCGATGACTGCCACATTCTCTGGAAGCCCCTCTCTCTCTCTCTTTCTCTGTCTTGTTGATATCGATGTTCGCAAAAAGGCTAGGGTTTTCTTGTTGGTTAATGGGAGAGGGTGCGATTTTGGGCAATGCATACCGCTATATCTCTTAATTTTGCTCGCACTTGTCATCAGAGTTGGAAAACACATAGATAGAAAGAGAGGAATCTCGACTGCTAGCCCTTTCAGGAACGAATTAAGGGTGGTGTGGGTTAAAAAGTCTGGTCTGGAAATATTGGCCATAGGCAACACTATTTTAAAGGCGGCTCTGGTGAATAGTTTCGACAAACCCTTTTTCTTTTAAAGCAATCATTAAGCTTACTGAAGTTAACCAGTTATCAGAAATGTAGCTTGTATTTTTATACCCGTACTCGAAGAGTAAAAGGGTATATTGTATTTGTGGTATTTGCTGTCCGTCCGTCTTGCTTGTCGCAAAATGATGGGGAGACTATAAGAGCTAGAGCAATTACATTTTTTTTTTCCAGACTGATGTGATTACTCACTACTACAATTGTATTTCAAAATTTCGCCCCGCCCCCTTCCGCCACCCCAAAAGGGCACACATCTGTGGCCTCCACAATTTTTAAGATAACAGAAAATGCAGAATCATAGACAAACCCATTAACTATCAGAGGCCTAAATCTTAATCGGATCGGATCATTAGTTTAGCCACAATGAAGAAAACCATTTCGAGAAACATCGTTCCCTCTCGCTCGCACTCACACACAAACGTGTCGGCTTTTGCCCTTTCGTACAAATGAGCGCCTGGATCTCAGAGACTATAAGAGCTAGAGCAATCAAAATTTCTGTCAAACTCCTGTGATATCACTTCAAAAATTTCGCACCGCTTCCTTCCGCCCGTACAAAAGACAAAAGTCCACAATTTTGAAGATAGAAAGAAACGTTGCAGTAGCATAGAGAATGACCATATCTACCAGATTGCCGAATCTGGTTTAGATCAGATCATTTTCATCAGTAGCCGCCATTACCTTTCAGCCGTTCAGTGTTGTTGTGAGAAGTGATGTAGTAGATGATAAAATATTTTAAAATTTCACATAAATCACATGTGTACTGACTGAGTACGGGTATAAAAGTAGTGTCGCGTTAACAGCGACCCTTCTCGTTTATTTTCGGGGGCATGGGAACATTGAACATTCAAGTATAAAAAGAAATCAAAAGTTCCTTTACCAATATAAAGACAGAAAGATCTAACAATCGTCCATTGCAATGGCATAAAATCGCAGGTTAATATGATATGCATTTAAACAAGAATTGAATGTTCTTCAAGATGCGGTCTGTCATATGGTTGCCGGAGGTAGCACTCATTTTGTACGTCTCTTCAAAGACAAGTTGTTGTCACAAATTTATAAAATAAGTCAATAAACGTAATCATGAGGTCCATTTTAACAGTTTCAACTTTGCGTAACATTAAAGATCAAAGTTATTCGGATATATGTATGAAAGCCACAAATATTATTACATTTTAATTATTTTGAAAAATGGATTTGGCCAGAAAAATTGGTCAATGTTCCCACAGTGCATTGATACTGACCAAGAATATATGAAAACGCTTCCAGACGATATTTGATTTATTTTTGAAAATTTTCGAACAAAGATAAAACTATGACAGAGTACCATATACATTTATAATGGATCGCACTTTACCATTCACAGTCAAATGCTGTGGAAGCCATACTTTGCTTTGGGAAATGGTAAAACTGTTGACAACTGGTAGTCCATGTGGGAAATGGGAATCTTGTCGACCATAATAGGATGCTGCGAGCAGATCGAACAAAACATCTTTTTTATTTTGATCGATTGGAACATTATATTTGTACTTACGTCATAGGGGCACGAATGGTTCATGTTGGAGTATGGAACGAAGAGGTTAACAATAAATTTAGCCACTGGATAAGACTTTGGGTTTGCAAATAATTTACAGCCATCGACTGTGACGTTGTAAAGAAACGGTTTATATCCGTTCAAACGCTGGTAAAGTGCCAGATTTAGCTACGAAGAGGAAGGAACTTTTCAATATCACGGTAAAATTAGCTTTCTGTTTTATTTTTAGACCTACTTTAATAGCGGTAATAGGCCCTTGGTGCAGATTCACTTTTAACGATGCGAGCTTGTATGTCCGATTAACAGACTTCAGATAACATTATTCGAACGTCGCGAATGATTCATCCAAGGAAGTGCAGTTCACATTGGTAAACTCGAATTTTGTGCATATCTATCCATATATTTTGTTAATTTAGGGATCGGATTTTGAGATCGGAATGTACCTGAGTAACTTCGAATGCGAGCAGAGGAAGCGCGATGAATGCGAAGAACTTGGAACACATCCTGATGTGTTAAATAATCCGCAACAAGTGTGGGAGAGTGCTCTGGTTTATATTACTACATATTGTTTTTAATTTGTCCGATATCTTGAGCAATTAATCGTGAATGGGTTATTATTGGCTTATTTAAAATATTTTACGGATGAATAATACATCATAAATTGGTGTGGTCCCATTGGTTCAGTGGGCAGCAAAATGACTGGAATTGAGAGTTGGTCGCACAATAATTAGACGAAACTACACGGAAGGATCTGTGAGGGACTCTGAGGAAGAGTCCTGCAGCTGCTGGGCGTGCGCTGAATGCTGCTGCAATGTCCCGACAATGTAGAACACCATCCATCAAATGTCAATTGTATGTCAACTGCCAACAAATCAAGCTGTCAACCAGTCCAGCCGACCAAGCCAGTCGACGGGCCAGTGGAGCGTGCAACCAGAGCAAAGTATATCCGTAGCTGTGCTCCATATTTAAAATTATGCCACCGAAGAAGGGAGTCGCTAACAGGCAGCTGGGACTGAGACGGAGGCTGCGCCCCACGTATTCTCGTATTCTATGTATGCAGGCATCCTCCATCTATCCATCTATCCAGTTCGTGTCTCGTTGCAGCTGTCAGCGCTCTATTTTGCAGTTCATCATCATTGTCATTGACATTTTCGAGTGGCTACAATGGCAGGCAGACTGCCACCAGCGAGGCAGATGCAGAGGGGGAAAACTGATTTCCATTGCTAACCATTTTGTTCCCCTCAAAGATTTATTCGAGTATAGTATGAAGCATAGGAGTATAGCAGGAAGTATAACGAGGAAGCATGACAGACAGTCAGCCATTCCATGAAGCTCTGGCGCTTACCCCTTTAAGATCCAATAGTTTGCCTCAAAGGACGAAAAAATGTGATCGAAAACCCAAAAAAGATATTACGACATTCAGCTAGATCAGATCAGATATATTTGATCTCACTAAGCTTATGTGTATCACATTATGTAATCAATTCTGAATCATAATACTGAATGATCAACTGGCCTAGTGCCAGTCTAGGTAGATATACCTATCGGAACAGAATTTCCTTATTTAACATATATACAGATACAGATTGTTTCTACAATTGGGGGATGTCCTTTCAAAAGTTTCTGTTCTCTACAGTGAGAGAGACAACTTAAATTCAGTTTAGAGTGGAAACGAGTGGATTGGGGGGAATGCTGGTTTCCATGACACCTTGTGGCATTCGAATTTGAATTTTTGGGCTGCCGGAAATTGATGCCATTACGCTTTTGTCTAGGGTTTTAGTGCAGTCGCCGGAAGTGTGTATCTTGAGGCGTCGAATTATTTAAAGAAATGGCCGAGAGGAGCACAAAAGTGAAAGTAAGCCGAAGTGCTGCAAATGAGGAGAGGTCAGGGCCCCCAGACAGACAGACAGACAGACAGACACTTTCCCAGGCAGACGCATACATCAAACGGAACGGGAAGATGGACAGCCTCTGGGTGTCGCCTCACAACATGCATACTCGTCGTATCAGTCAATTTATCTCCGATTGTTGTGTGCGTGTACAAAAAAATTACGCAACTTATACAGGCATACTATATTTGTACATACGTTCCTGTGAGTGTATTCGTGGGTGTATAGTGGGAGAGCATACGGAGAAGCCTACGGGTGGGGAAATCTACATATTGATAAATGACCCCAGCATCGGCCGAGGCATAAAAATCGATGGATGGATGCCACTTGACATTTAAAGCGCAAAGGGAATTTATGCGTATTTATATTGTCCGTTTCGATGCGGAGCCACTGGATGATAGCAGTGTTCTTCCATGGTTTGGCTTTGATTTCATTTAATCAGTTGTCCGTCGATAATTGTAAAGTTCGCCTTGGAAACTGTGACTGCGACGGGTACTGGGACTGCTATACGAGCGTGTGTGTATGTGTGTGGCTGTGTGGGTGTGTGTGTGTCGCATGGCATTAACAAACTTTAAGCAAACTTTATTATGCACTGGCGACATCTGGAGTGACCAACGCGCAAACTGCCACAGCAAGTGCAGTTGCAGTTGCAACTGGCCGTGTCGGGGAAAAAACTTCATCAATATGCAGCTGGCAAGGACGATGAAAGGGATGGTCGAGGAGGGGTTGGTCGAGGGCTGGGCTGCTGAGCGACAGCGGTAGCGAAGTGTAAAATAATTACTCGGCTTTTTTCTGCATTACTTGGGCCCGCTTTTTGACGCACTGTTTCAAGTAATTAATTAAATAAGCGCCTTGGCCCACAATTGTATTAAATTGCTTGCTGCATTCCCACTGATTGACTTTCCGCTGCTCCGAAAAGTGGCGGTCGCGGCTGCCAGCGCTGCAATAATTATTCAAAGTGAATCGGCCAGCCCCACAGCCGAGAGTGTGCCCAGCAATGAAATTGAAGGCCGTGTCATCGAAGTATTTATTGGCTGCACTTCGGTCTCAAATCGAATTTTTGTATCGGAATCGCATTAAACGAGTTGGACAGCTTAATTGCTTTCTTAACCTTTGCATCTTTGAGGTGCGCTGAAGGTTCCAAGCTGAACATTATGAACAACTAATTATTTGTTCGTTATCATGTCTGTGTGGAAGGAGGCCTTGACTGCTGCTGCAGCATAGAGAAAACAATTTTGAAGCATTTTGAGTACGACGAGTATTTGTGCTCTCAAGTATCATGCTTAACAGGGTAGACTTGCATTGTACTTTCCGGTTTTTATTGCCTCGCCGTAGTCGTCCTTCAGAGAGAGAGAGAATGAGTAGTGGAGGGAGACTCTCTTTTTTGTTGACCATCAAAAATACATGGCTCATTGTAAGTTCGGTAAACATGGCTTTCATATTTCATAATTGCACTAGTAAAAGTTCCCACCCGTTATATGCCCTACCCGTTAACCAAGTCTGGGCCAGGGTCAGAGTCAGAGTCAGCCCTGAGGGCTGCCTGGTGAAAATACGGGGAAATTCAGATTCAGTGAATAATTGTCTGTTGCCGCAGAAGTGGGAAATAATTTTTGCAGCCAAATGGACAAAAGCCACACGGCAGCTCACACACACACACTCACGAAATTATAATATTTAATTTTTAATTATTATTATGAGTGTTATTAACATGCCTGCAACTTTTTACCGCAAACACGACTGCAGAAGCAACTCCGAATTAAATCTGAGTATTCAAACCACTCGAAGGGGCATGGGGAATGGAAACACGAATATAATTACTTTATAGTTAACAACAGACCAGTACAAATGTCGACCGCCAGCTAATTATGTTAACTAATTATAAATTAATCACAGACCCTGAATTTGCCATCAGAAGGTAACAATTCGGATATACCAATGGCCACTTTGAATGAAATTCAACATAAATAATAATAGTTTTGGGAAAACGAATCATTACTAACATTCCAAATTAAACGATTTCTCTGTGATATATTTTTAGACAATTAATTTAATATTTTTTATATTTTTTTTCATAATTTTCAAGTCATATTTGGTACGCCCTTCGAATGGCTTCAATATATCTGCATATATGGCAGATCTATGTATAATACTTCAACCTGCTTAGATAATGCTAAATTAAAATATAATACAAATTAATATAATACAGATTGATATTAAAAATAATTTATCGCTAGATGAAAATCAATTGACACATTGCCAGACACATTTTTTATTCAATTCAATCAGTGCCCGAAAGAGAGAGAGCAGTTTTAAATGTATTATTTTTATATTAATGTACATTTCAATTCGTTTAAATATTAAAATCGCATTAGTAGCTGTATTTATTTTCTGTGAACGTTTATTTTTAACTCTTCAGAGCTTTCATATATCTATTTATATTACGCATGGGAGACGCATGTCAAAAAATAAGTGATAAAAAATCAAGCATAAGTTTGTAATTTATAAATAAGTAATTGAAAATAATAGCTAAATGGCTGCATAGCTAGAATTAAATTGAGGAATACATTCAGCACATATAAAAAATATGTACACACGAGTATATATGTACATGTGATCGGATGCTTGTGTGATTAAAAAAAACAAAGTGCATTTGCATGTGACCTCTGATTTATGGGGAAACCGAACTCGGTTTCGGGTCGTGTCACTTACAAGTCGAACAGCAGCAGCTGCCGGGATCTCCAGTTGCAGTTGCAATTGCAATTGCAATTGCAGTTGGATCTGCGGTTGCATTGGCTTTGTTCCCGGAACCCTTTCATTATTCATTCATCAATAGTTTTTTGGCCAGGCCTGGTCAGGCAATGCCATGTTAATGTAAAGTGCCCCCACACCCACCCTCTGGCTTTTCGAGAATGTTTATTTAAGCGCCGCATACTCGTACAGAGCAGGTGTTGATGCAAAATTAATGGCATTTTAAATGCCACAAATGCCCCGGCTGACTGGCTGGCTGGCTGGCTGGCTGGTTGCGTAGAAAGTCTTTTTGATATTTTTCACCAATTAATTTTCCATTTAATTTTTAATTATATTATTGCCGACAGCGAGTGGCTTTTGTAACACGGAACACTCTGTGCATTTCATATGCAAGTTTTGCGCCAAATTTATTGTAATTTACTTAAGAGCCATTCCCAGACCAATGCAGCAGCAGCAGCAGCCCGCGAATGCAATTTGCTTGTTATGTGCATTTTTAATGGCACGTAAATAAATTGATGCCGCGCCATATTAAGCACGATGCTGCAAACCCAATTAACAGTACTCTGGACACAAGTATTTTGTCAATGCTGATGCCCATGAGCTGCTGGCTTTAAGCGACCAAAGTGTTGCCAGCGAATTGATGGCCAACTATTTACCGATTCCCAGCTGTCTCGTTAGCTCCAGCTCCATCCAGCTACTGTTGCTGCCCACTCTCCAATCCCCCCATTAAGAGCAGCTAATACTGCCCCCTGGTGGAACTATTCGTCTGGCAATCATCATTACAAGCATTACAATGCCCCGAGGTTTTGGTTTATTTTTGGAACTCATTTATTAAGACAACATGAAGTATTAATTTTAGAAACGTTCTATCTAATGTTGTATTCAAATTGCAGCTTCTTAAGAGAGGAGAGAGTAACGGAATACACCTCTGAATCTATGGCCTAAACGTAGCTTTAAACAGAGTACTGACAGAGGCTGCCAGGCTGGAAATTACTTGACTGTGTATGGGCTTATTCAATCTACTGACCCCAATCTGGGACAATCAATTGCAGTGTTAGCTCAGAGACGTTCAGTGTTAGCCTCGCCTGTCGCTGCCACTGCCACTGGTGGGTGGCCTGCAACTTTTGTCTTGTAATTTACTTTGCCTAATTAGATGCAGCGACTGTCCCGGGGGCGACACACCCCAAAGTGCACACGAGCTTCATTTGCATAAATTTTGAATGCAACTTGAAGGGTCGTCGTCGTCGTCACATTGGGCCAGGAGGAATGCCAGTGGTCTGCGCCCAGGACAAATACAATGTCAACTTTTGACGGGGTGTTGGTGTGGTGGCGGGGGGGGGCTCAACACTTTGGACATAAATTAATTTAAATGTTAATTCGTTTATCGCGCTTTGTGCGAGCGTCGCGTCCCTTGTCATAATTGCCAATCAGGCGTGCCACGCCCAGTTTTGGAATACGAGTACAAGCACGAGTGGTGTATTCAACCCCACGATATGGTCAGAAAGTCAATTAGTCTTTATTAAGCTGCAGCAGGTCGCTGCTGACTGTTTGCTGACTGTTTGGGTCCAGTAATGCAAATGTCGTGTCTTTTGGCCCCCCCACATAAAAATTGCAGAGCGCAGAGATACGGATACAGATACAGACTGGCGCGAGATTCGGATACAGATACAGCTACAGTTACAGTTCGGGCATCAGATACGCACACACACACATACACACACACATGATAAAGCAGCGTTAATAATAAGCAACATTTACAAACAACAAAAGGCAATTTTAATGAAATAACCATGTGCGTGTGGTGGGTGGGTCTGGTACGTACTGCCACATGAGGCATCCCCTGCCATTGCCATTGCCAATGCCTGGCTGGCGCACTAACAGTGGGCGTGGCGTGTACTCATACTCATACGAGATGGAATCATTAAAGGAAATGAGTTTTTTTCCCCATCGGGTTATGACAAAAAAATGCGTTAAAATAAATTATTTTAATGTAGTTCTCATGTCAGTGGCTCATCCCCCGTCCCCATACTGCTCCACAGCCAAGTGTGTGTGCCGCCCCCCACCCACTCCCCCTTGAACGAGTGCGCGCTTTTAAAATATTCATGTAATCACAAAAGTACACATGTAATAAAAAAAAAGAAGGAAAACTGGCAAAAGAAACGTATGAAAACACTCGGAATGGGCCTTCTGTGTGTTCAAATGTTTGCCCACCGAGGTCCGCGCTCTCCGACCCGAAGGTAAGAGGTCCTTACCTTTCCCACCCACCACACCCCTGCAGGCCCTGTCGAGCCACCAAGCAGCCGTGCAGTCGTCAGTCTTACGGGTAATAAGCCCAGCGGCCCGGAAATATGGGCCAGGGCTAGCGCCTTTGACAGGCGCCGCCACAAAGCCTACTGCTGGCAGCAGACCTGGGGTTCAATTTGTCTCAATAGGTGGAGGAGGATCTACGAGGGTGCCGCCTGCCCCTGGATTTATCGGGTCAGCGTGTCGCTTGCAATTTGTGCAGCTGCTTGGCCTGTAACTAATTGGTTTGGGTCATGTCTACGCACGTTGGTGATTGTCCTGGTCAAATTTAATTGAATGTTTTGAGCTCTAAGTTGCTGCAATGTAATCGAACATATCAGTTGGAACTTTAAGAGGAGCTTTCATGGAAATGCTGAAAGATGAGTAGGAGTTTTACTTTAAGGTTTTGACTCACCATTGGCTGGACTCACCTTCGCTCATGCGTTCATAATTAGCGTGTGTGTGTGATTCTCTAAATGGACGACGACGACTGACTCTTTGAAGGGCAACGTGGCGTATGATTTGTAAATAGAGCGGCCTTTCTGCCGGCCAGCCCCCCAAAAAACCCCTACCAAAGCATTTACAAATTACGGAAATTGTTTTTTGTGCAAATGCTGCCATGCATTTGACATAGGCGCCGCGGCATCAAAATTCAAAAATTAACCCCTGACCCATTCTGACGCAGTGACTCGTGTGCGGCATGGCAAGGGGGCAGTCACCCCGACCACCACACCCCATCACCCGGCCAGCCACAATTATTGAAAGCATTTGAGGCTTGTGGCCAGCTACAGAAGCAGCAGCTGCCACTGCCATAATGTGTATCTGCCATTATGTGCTTAGCATGTTTTAATGAACCCAAACTAACAGCAGCAGGACACAAGTACGTCCAAATTGAGAATTGCTGATTAAATAGAATTAAAAGCATTGGCTAAACGGAGGTAAATTAAATTTGGAAAAACCAGTTGGCCTCAGCCTAAGCCTCTTTTATATGTATATCCAAATAAAATGAGCTCTGACATACATACATAGGAAATATAGCAATCATTTATCTATAGTTCTGATCTGTACAATTTTACAAACTTAAAAAGGTTTCTAAGAAGTGGAAGTTTATAAATTGGATATGGCTAATCAAAAGTATGAAACCAAATCAGGAATATGTCGATGATTGATCATGTTAAATGAGCCGATAGGATATCTAGCTAACTAGCAGAAATTGGGATGTCAGCACTGCTTTGAGATTGAAAACTTGGAACATTGAATGGTTTGTAATATGTCACTTGAGGACATTCCCTTGCATCATTCGTTTGACTGATGTCCGAGTCCACTGATTCACATTGATTCACACTGATTCGCACACTGATGTGATGTGCGTCTCTGATTTGGGATGAGTGTTTGCGTCCCAGTGAACTAACCGGCTGAAATCAGTGAAATTGTGTGCTCAATCGTATTTATTTTGCACTTACTGTGACACGCATTCGATTCGACATTCGACATTCTAATTGTCGCATTAAGCAGCTGACAATGCGATATGCAAATCTTTGCAGACTGCTGGCTGCTGGCTGCTGCTGGATTAAATCAATGCAATCAATAATCAAATGCAATTGAATTAAATAACAGCTCAATGGCTGATGGCTGATGGCCAACCAATGCAGCTTTTCCACTGCTAATTGAATTCCGTGGCAAAAGTTGTTGTTGTTGCCGCTGAGTTGTGAGTTTAATCGAACTTGAATCTCATGTCACTGATATTCCTAATGATACGCCTATACTCCTTTTCGGATTTGCAGGATTTACACGAAGGGGCTGTGGTGGGGAGGGCATTTGGCATGCAGGGCTGGGCTTTGTTTGCTTTGATTTAAAATTCAATTAAATGCAATTTCATTTATGGTTTTGCACCCGTGCAAAAAAGTATTGCAATTAATAATCTGTTTACAAATTATTTGCGAATTAATTCCCCGGTTTGAACTTTTCGCTGGCCCCGTACGTAATGCCCATTTATGTAGTACATATGTATGTAATATAATTAATTGCCATGCCATGCCAAATCAAAGTGTATTATGCGAAATACGCGTCGCTTTGCTGTTAATTAAACTGTTAAAATTGTTAGCCACACTCGTGCGAGGGAGTGTGTAAAAATTACACCTGCCTCTGCCTTTAAGAGTATCCACAGACCAGTGCCACTGGGCTACCTTCCACCCCACCCCACTGTACTCGCCGGAGAAGTTTCCCTGTTTGTTTATTTTACACAGGAGTATTTTTACTCCTGCACACTGCTCCCGGGCTCGTAAATATATTTACTTTCGCTTTTTGCTACAACAGAAACTTGGCCAGGCCGCCTTTTGTTGCTGCCACAAATCTTGCTCGAAACTGAAACAATAGTAGCAATGGCTGGCAGCAGGGCAGCGGGGCAGCAGGAGAATGACATCGACAACAACTTAAATGACAGTTTATAGCTCCCACGTCGAACCAGCTGGGATGGCTAGCTGACTGGGCTGACTGGCTGGCGGACAAATGGTTATTAAGCGGCTACATCAGCGTAGAGTAAACCCAAAACGCCAATGAGCGGATTTGTTGGCACAAACAGCCCTGGCAATTTATTTTCCCCGACCGGCCGGCCGGTCGGCCCAAAAGCGGAAAATAAACCAGCCAGCCAGCGGGTTTTTTTTGGCCATATCTACGCCAGCGAAAGCGAAATGCCTCTTCTTATTTCCGTTTATGTTTGGCTCTGGCTCTGGCCATACACAGTGTCAATTTGATGTATCGATGCGTGTGGTCACCCCCCGGCCACACTTCACTTACTGCACGCGCTCTCCCCCACTCTCTCTCTTTCTCTCTCCATACTGGTTTCTCTGTATTTCCCTGTCGAACTGTGCCAATTGTCCATTTCATTTGCAGTTGATTAGGAATCGCTCATGATATTCATCATACGCCGTGTGGACACCGCCAACAAAATGACAGCCCAAAAGAGGCCAAGAATCGGGCCTGGGGTGCCAGCAGCAGAAACACGAATACAAAACAAAATTTGTTGCCAGTTGACACTGCCAATTGGAGCCACATCGCACCACATCCCACAACAGCAAACAAAAACAGAGAGAGATAGAGAGAGAGAGAGAGGCAGAGGCAGAGAAACACACATGCATAGAGCAGACCCAAGAGGCTCAGTGGCGTTAAATAACTTGAAAATTGAGTTTTGTGTCTATCCAGTCCGGCGGTCGGGCGTTCCCAAGACGGGCATTGCCACAGAATAATGGCAAAAACAGTGAAGCAATCGCAGAAGCAGCCACAGAGTGAAAATATTTTGGATGGGACCAAAGTCGAGGCGATTAGTTTGGTCGAACGGTCGAAGGCAGGCAGGCACACATCAATTATAATCCAAATGAGCCGCACACAGTACAATTGCCCAGGACCCAAGTAATCCGCCTTGGCAATAAAATCAAACGAAATGCCGCCTGCCCAACACAGCCATATACGAGTATCATGGATCCCCTATACATATGTATATGTAGTATATATATACACGTACAAGACTTTGACTGGGACAGGCACTTTACTCTGGCTTAGCTCTTCAATCGCTTAATCGTTGTGTTATTTATACATCTAATTTGATCTGTAATCGATGGCCCAACGCCCACCAGACCAACTGCGAGGGGAGTGTCCGTATCCATGTCCATGTCCTGGCCTGTGTTCTGGCCTGAGTTCTGTGTCCTATGTCGCCTGTCTGCAGTGCGTTTGATACATGACACTTGTAAGGGAATCCATGTTAGGCTCTGTATCAATATGTCCAACCAAAGCCCCGGCTACATTCTCGTAAAATGACAAAAAATTATTGAACAGCGATTACAAATGCCACAACAATTGCTCCAGCTTTTGCTTTTGTCTCTCTAATAAAATGGATTTAATTGTTTGGCCAATTTTGGGCTTTTCTCTGGCAGATTTCTATTCTATTTACTGACATATTGACACTCTGTTGTGTGGGAGTACACTCTGTTGTGTGGGTGAACACATACATAGATGTGTACACATACGAATAGTTAGATAAACCATTTGAAAAGTGCTTTCAAACTCTCTGATTTTCTCTGATTTGTCCTTTCTCTAGTTTGGGCACTAATCAAATCTTGAATCTCGCATGAGATCTGGCATATGGCGAACCCATTAAGCCCCGATAAACCGCACCGCCCGCGGGTCTTACTTTGCGATGGTTCCCTTCCCTTCCATTCCGTTGCGTTCGGTTCGGTTTGGGTTTGGGTTCCATGCTGAAACGCATAATTCAATAATAATACCACATCAGAGGCGTTCGCTGGGCGCTAAATGAAGTTCCCAGTCTGCTGTGGAGGCTGTGGGACACACTGCCGCAGGAGCTACCCCGCCGCTAAGCTTTCTTGCCTTTGCCCAAAATCTCCGAGAGTTCCCCTCGCATCCTGCTCAGTCCTAGCATCAGCCTCTGTCTATTCAGCACAGCACGCATTTAGCACAACTTCATTTATCTTTTGCATTTTCCTTTAGCATTTAATTAAAAAGACAAGTTCCCATTGTCGGTGGCGGCAGTCTGCCTGCCTTGGCGCTCTATCCTCCTTGCGTTTGCCTGCCTCCAGACACCATGTTGGGCTCTAATTCTTCTGGGTGCTGCCTTCTATGCGTATCTCGGGTATCTGTGTGTCGTCCTTTGTGGCGGGCACAACAACAACAACAACAACGACAGATCTACAACGACATATTTGCGGTTTTTGCGCCAACATTGTCGCCCATGCGACTGTCAGTGTCACATATGCTAGGCAACATCCACCATTCACGCCCCATCCTATGCCGTCTGGTGTGCGTCTCTGTCTCCTCCCCCCCCCTTCTTATAGCCGCTTATCAGGCAGCCCAACCACTCACCTACCTGTCCATTAAAAGCATAACCATGTAGCTGTGATAAATGCCTCAGCCTCAGATCAATTAAAGTTGGAAGCTGCAAAAACTCAACAGCAACAACAACAAAAAAAGAAAACAAAGAAAAAAATAAGAGAGAGAGAGAGTGAGAGTGATAGAGAAAAGTGAGAGAAAGGAAGTGGGCAATGTAAAATTCATAATGCGACGTTGATGGCGTAAAACAGCAATTAAAGCACTCACTCATACTCGCACACAGTCTAATACACACACAAACACACACACACTCGTACTCACGTGGGAGTGTGAGTGGGGGTGGAGCACCACTGTGGAGTGCTCTCGACACAGACAAAAGGCCAAAAGCTTATTAACATTTCCACAAATCTGGCGGCGCTGCGTGTGTGTGTGTGTGTGTGTGTGTGAGAGAGTGCGAAATTAAATGACAACATATTTGACACTGATTCTTGTCACACGACAGTGTGCAGCAGCAGCAGCATGTCATGAAAATTTATCAGCACTCGGCCTAAATGCCCTCTGCCACCCCCTCGAGTTACCCAGTTTCCCGCTTTCCCCCCCTTTGTTCGCTGTTTTTTCAAAACCATCCCCACTTCAGGGCTCCGGCTGCTGCCGGCTTCTGGATATTCGCGCGTGTAATTTTTTTTTTTAAGAGCAGACCGGAGCAAAAACCGTTGGCAAACTCTTCGGTCGCTCACTTCACTTCATTTCAATGAAATTACGATGAGTGTCGCCTCCCCCCTCCGCCGCTGAGCCCCTGTCACTTGGAAAATGTTGAAAAATTGTCTTACATTCATTTGGTGGGGCTTTGGGATTACGTACCTGGCGGATTCCAGCTTCATTTTTGTGGCATGTCTTTAATTATAATTTTGCTTCGAATGGAATTCGCTTTCAACTTGACTTAATTACTCTTCTGAGGTACTGTAGAGAGATATTCCACTCATAACCGGAGGTTACTTAACCGCAGCTTAAGATGATGTTGCATACTGATACAAAAATGAACCATTAATATTTGTGTGTCTTAAAGTTTGTTCCAGTAGTTCTGGTGCGGACAGGCCTACGTGGGTTTGCCCAGTCTAGCTGTGGTCTAGTCCAAGTGGGCCAGCCCATGGGCTTGTCAGAAAGGCAGGACGGGGCTAGTTCCACAGAGCTGCAGTGTCGTAATTCATTTGTATCCAACTTAAGTTCCGCTTAAGCTGATACATACACCATTTACTCACTTATTTACTATCTGTGTGTGTATGCACAAGTGTTGCCAAATAATAATTTAAAGTTGACAAGAGCTGGGAGGCATAGGAGGCATGTCTGTGGGTCTGGCTCTGAGTCTGAGTCTGGGCGTTGTCATTAGAGCGTGCAAGGCACTAAAAGCAAAGACAGATCCCAGATACACACGCCCACACACACACACACACACACATAGGTGCACAGAGCGTAACAATGTGTGTGTGTGTGTGCTTTTGTGTGTGTGGCAACACCTTAAAACATTTTCGTGTGATTTTGAAAAGATGTCAACAGAATTTATGCAAATGATATGTTAACGCTACTTATATGGAAATTAGTATAAGGAGTCAGAATGCGCCAAAGGCATCCGAGCAGCCAAAGTCAGAGCCAGAGCCAGAGCCAGAGCACATAACCAAAGCAGTCAAGGATGGAGGACGAGACCCAGAACCAGACCCAGACCCCGACCAATGCCAAGACCATGAAAGGGAACAGGGAACGGAAGCGAGGAGGACAAAGTGTTGAGTGGCAGACCTCGGCATCGGCCCCAGACATGGCAAAGGCAGCAGGCAGAGGCAGGAGGCAGAGAGGCAGGCAACAACACTTTTTGCACTTTTACTCAAAGTTTTGATTTGGTGTTACATGTGTCAGAATTTTAATGATGCTGATAAAAGTTGCCCTCAAAATTGCTTATTATGTGCCCCAGCATGTGTGTGTATAAGCATCTCACAGTGTGTGTGTGTTTGTGTGTGTGTGTGGGTGGCAAGGTGTAGTTATCCTTTGAGCTCCTGCCTGACCTTATTCTCCAAGTTGCCTGGGACAACTATTTAATTATAAGCCCACTAAGCTGGAACTAAAAATGTTGAGCTCCACTGGCTCTGGCTCTGGTGCTGTAGAGAAACCGATTTGGGGGCTAATGGGCAGGGCAAATAGGCATCCACCCCCCCTATTCCTTTGGAATCTCCAGATAAAGGACAATAAGCATAACGAGAGCTTCCTTCCATTAGAGTTTTCTGGGGGGTGACATTGTTCTTGTTTTGTTTTGGCTTTGCATGTAAATCGCCAACTTCACGACGCCAAATAAAATGCGAAATTTGAGAGTGAATAAACAAGGAATAATGCTCATGATAATTACCCTCAAGCCAAGACGATTTTCAAGCGGTTAAGAGCCATAATTTAGCATTTAATTTCGGCGTGGCGAAGCGTACGCTATTCTCTAGGACTAGCACCAGCAGCAGCAGGACCAAAACCATTTCTAGAACTGGAACTGGCTGCTGCGCCCTGCACGACTCTGACGACATCGGCGGCAGCTGCTGGCTTCAACACTCAGCAAAGGGCCAACTGAACAAAGCCACTTGAGGTGCGCTCGAGCACTTTAACGGCTTCATGTCAACACATACACCCACAATGGTAGAGGCGGCAGTCAGGGCTGTGTGTGTGTGTGCGTTTAGGGCTGTTTTAACACCTTTCAGCTGGCATAGTGAGACGAGGATGAGGAAGGGGACAGAGCAGAGAAATAGGAAAAGGACCGGGACGCCGCTTAGCGTTGCTGTTTAAAATGTTAATGAGCTTTTAGGGAGGGTCGCGTGGTTGGGCTCCAATTCCAGTTCCAGTTTCAGTTTCGCTTTGGACCGGATGTGGTGCTGCCAGCTTCCGGTTAGCTGAGTCTCCCAACGCCCGCTACGTGAGTGGTGTGCAAATAGTTTCAATTGCGGCTTTTGCGCCGTTTGTTTTATTTATTTTTATTAAAACATAAAGAAGCTGAAGCTGGAGAATGGAGCTGAAGCTGAAGCAAAGAATGACATTGACTCTGCTCACCTTGCCTTAAATTGCTGGAACTGGGAGAGGGAGAAGTTGGAGATGGAGACGGAGTGTGGGCACGGCCGTGGGCATTCATTAAAACGTGCAGGCAAACAATAAGCACTGGAAATAAACAGAGCAAACATTCCTGAACACTAGTTGTAGAAGCAACAAAAGAGACCTCAACTCTCTGAGGGTACGCCACAGAGAGATACAGATTCAGGAGAGACAAACAGACGGACCGAGTCACTTGCACTTTTTATCAGCTGTAATTTTGCTGGCCGAGACAATGGCCAATGACAATGGCTGAAAGTTGTGCGGCAGCCACAACACACAAAAGAATGCCAGTGCTCAATAGTCGAAACTTGAATTGTAAGGGCGATAAGGAGTAACTCTCCGCTCCACTCCTCATGGCCCCCTTGCAACAATATGGGGAAACTGTGGAAAAACTAATCAGCGCGACAAACGACAAGCTGAAAACAAAAGCACAGAACAAAGCCCGGAGCGATGCGGTGAAAGTGCATGACGACAATGAGCACTTGACTCTCACGCTTAAAGCGTTAAAGCCACATCGCGCATACGCCCCATGTACCCAGCCGACGGCGGCGTGCAACATAAATAAATTTCAATGCTTCGCAAATGATAATAAATGTAAAATAAACGCAAAATTCTACTACGAGCAAGAGCAGCAGCAGTTGCAGAGCAGCAGCATTCACAAATTAAGAACAAAGTTTTTGCACAAGAAGTCACAAAACAAAACAAGGACAGACCATTGCTGTGTCCTGACATAGCGAGGGCTGATCAAATGAAAGATGAGTGGGGGGAGGAGATTTATATAGCTACTGTCTATGGGTAGAATTCTACTTTACTTACTCAAGAGTTGGGAAAATATGATAGAGGATCATAGCTATTCCTTGAGCTTTCCAAAGACAAAGAATTTTGAATTGACCTCTACTCTACTTTTATGGCATAGATTTTACGCTCATGCCAAGCTCTCCTGCTTGCCACATTAATACTAGATCAGGATAGTCAAACAATCGACCACAAAATGGAATAGAAGCCGAGTCGAAAAGTTTTCAAATCAACCCACTTGAAGGAGCAATGCGAATGGTAGTACGCTTTGTGCTTTTTGCACATGATTTTTACCATTGCCAGTTGTGATAATGTTTATTTTATCGGCCACGACACATTCTGCTGCACTTTTGGCAGCACTTAGCACAGAGAGACCAGAGACCCGGGGTCAGAACAACAGAGGACACAGAACAGAGAACACAGAGAACAGTTTTTCGTACAGTTTGTCCATTAAAAGTTAATATCACTTTGCGAAACTTGCCCCCTCTACCCCGTACCCACCAACCAACCGCCGCTCCATCTAAACTTGGCCAAACTGCTCTCTGACTTTAACTCTAACTGGTACTGAGGAGAAGATTGTGCCACTGCCACAGCCACAGCCAGTAGCAACTGGCATGGTGCAACTGCCACTACGACTTTCGGTTTCAGTTTTCGGTTTGGATCCCCAAAAGTTTTGTGCCAGCGACAATCAACGATTTTCATAGCCAGTTGCACATGTAAAACAAACGGACAGCGACTTGGACCATTTGCTTAGGCCGAGTCGTTGCTAATTTATCGCCAGATATCGCCAGAGCGCCTCCCGTTTCCCTTCGTCCTGGACCCAGCTTGAAACATCCATTTGCCGTTACTCTTTTATGGGCATGGCCCGTTGACAGTTATAGCGTTTTTCTAACGCCCGCTTATAATTCCCATAATCTTAATGCCAGCGACCTCCTCCGGTGTCCAGTGTCCGCTGTAAGGGAAGCCATTATTTTGGCTGCTCGGGGAACGTTACTCATACGCCGCGTGCGCCCACTGAATGATGATAAAGCACTTTAATTCCTTCATTGCGAACGATTGTGCCGTAGGAAATCCGTTATAATCCACAGCAAGTGACAATAATCGGAAAAGTAGGAACAGAAACAGGACGAGGACCAGGAACGACTCTGGGTTTCTGCCAATTGCTAAATGGAAAACTATCTTCTTGTCTTAAGCCCCAGACTCTAGAGTCCAGACTCCGCCTGCCGTCAAAGCCTCGCCAAGCGCCTGGATCTGCAATCTCTCCGCTTGTTCGGCCTCTGTCCCAGGGGCTAGGCTTCCGTTCAACGTTGTTGGGGGTTAAAATTGGTCCTTTGGTTCGGGCTTCCAGGCTTTGCTAGCTGGTCTTATCATCGAGTGCAAAAGGGGCTTTTGAGCAGATTTCAATCATATTTTGGGCCAGGGCCCATAATGAGATATTCCGGTTGAGCATTTACATAGAAGCTGCAAATACAATCAGAGACACACTTTAAAGACGGCTTTAAGACGGCATTTGTCTCACTCTTGTCGCCTGTTTATCTGCCACTCTGGGGCACGTCTCTCCATTTGGCTTAGCACGTTTTGGGCCAACAGGCCAGCAGGCCTTCGATGCCATATACCAGCCCATACCATGGCAGTCCCAGTCGACAGGTCCATGACTTTATTAGTTCACGCATAATGACAAAAATGGGTCGGCACGTAATGCGTGTGCTCTGCTTATTTTGCTTCTCTTGCTGCAAGGATTTTTATGCCCCACAGTCATAAAACGGGTGTCGAGGCCCAAGGAGTCGTCACAGACTCGTCCTGGCATTGAGCCAGTGACAGATTTGGACACTCAGCGGAGATTTTGCAGCGGCAAAGGAAGGGACCAGAAAATTAATTTCTTATTTCTGTTCAAGATTTAAAGTTGGTATTAATAACTTTAATTTAAGGGAAATTTAAGCTTATTTGTTGTATACTTTCTCATTGCTGAGTGCATTTCTTTTGCCTTGTAGTATATTGAAAAATAATCCATTGCGATTGCCCTGCCCTTCTGGTGTGGTGGCAATGCACTGCTACTGTCACTCTCTGGGACTGTTCCATTTTTTATGCTTTGTAATGTGATATCATGATTTATTGCACATTAAAGTATCAGCCACGCCCCCTAACTCCATCCCCGCGGGCACTTTACCCTGCACACAGCCGCCTTTCTCTTACCCACCCCCTTTAGGAGTACATCACCCCTTTTTGTGTGTCCCCCTTGACTGAGCACGGACAATGCAATGGATATGATATTGCCATTGCCATTGCCTTTGCCTTTGCCTTTGCCTTTGCCCCCATCCTTGGCTTTTGTGTGGAAATCAATGGCTGCGACGGAGATGCGACCCCGTTGCGTGGCACACATCAAAGTGGGGATACGTCGCAAAGGGATGGCATGTGGGGTGCTGCTATGCTCTGGTGTGGTGTGGTGTGGTGTGGTGTGGCAAGTGTGGATGCGAATTCCTCGATGTGCTGCTGCTGCTACTGCTGAGATGTTGTTTACGTATGCGTGACGCATCATGCGGCCGCTAAGCTGCAAATCTCTTTAAGATGATACTTTGCAACATTTACAAATGTTTCCCAGTGCCCCCCCACTGAGCCCCACTATGCCACACTGTGAGTGTGAGTGTGAGTGTCTGTGAGTCTGTGTCTGTGATTAGCATTCCAGGCATATCTTACATTTATGTTGGATGTTTCCGTTGCAGCAAATACGAGTATACGTATCAGTATGTGTGTGTGCCTGCTACAGTCGGGGAGGTGGAGTCGTGTAATGTTACGGTTACGGCTCGTTATGCCCTTTTGGCCACATTAAGCTGTTACTAGCTGGTGTCTGTTGCTCTTGCCTTGCTGCTGCTGCTGCTGATGTATGAGTATGCCTCAGACGAATATACACACACACAGTCGTATGCTCTTTGCGGTTGTGTGTGTGTGTGTGTGTGCGTTGCCAGTCCATTTATATTTGATTTTGATGTTTATGCCGTCGGATGGTTGATGGGTCAATGCAGAGAGGGGACTCCGGCTTGCCCATGTAAATAATTTCAAAATGTTTGCACTGCTTGTGTGGCGAACCCATTATTGTATGTGCGGTCGAATCGTGATGCCCGGCCAGTCCTCCCCGGCCGGATGTCGGTGGAGCACTCTCTGGACTGATCATTCCAGTGAATCACATTTAGCACGGGATAACTGTCTTGGACACATCCCCACGTGTCCCCTACACATGTGTGAATGTGTGTGTGTGTGCTCGTTCTGGCTGCTTCTGACAATCATTTGTTGGGGGGTATCTCGTATCTCGTTTCTTGGCACCACGCCTTGGACTTGCACTTATGACTCGTATATTACTGCTTGACTGCTCTCACACACTCTCCCGCTCCCGCTCCCGCTCCTGCTGCCGCTCTAATTTCTTTGCTGGCTGACATTACGAGTATGTATGGCTGATGCCACGCCTCCTACTGGTGGCCGCCTTCTGCTCAGGGAGCTTGCTTGTGGCTTTTAACTTTTGCGCTTTCTTGTTGCGTCCAAGAGCTGTGAAAATGAGATAATGTGTATGTGTGTCACATACTCCTCCCCTTTCTCCATGCCCCATGCCCCTTCCCGCACCCCACTGCTCTTCCTGTGCTTCCTCTGCTTGTCTTTTTATCCCAGTTTTCTATTGTTTTTTTTGCCAGAGACTTGAAATATGTTACCTTCACGTTGAGCTCATAAACTAACACTAACACCTTGACACGTGCACTTTTTGTAGACAAACGTACACACACACACAAAGGCACACAAATACACACACACACATGTACTACATATAAATGTCATTAAAATTGCAGCAGAGTATGGCTTGGCTTTGGCTTTGGCTGGAACGGTATGGGATGGGATGGGACGCTTTCGGTCTGGCTTGGCTTTGGCTTAGCTCGGACTTGGCAAGGACGAATCTCTTCCTGCTGGTACACTTTGGCACGGCGCACATGTGTGCGGTGTGACTTTGTTCCTTTGTATATACATACATATGTACATATATATATGCTTTATACTCTGTGGGGAAGTTCATTGGCATTGTTGTGTTTTATGCGACAGAGTGTTAGTTTTTCTAGACTATTTTAACTTAAATTTACTTGTGTTAAATATTGCCTTTATATTCTCACCACAATAACATTTATTCACCCAACTAATTCTAGCGAATTTAACTTATTTTTTATTCTGGATAGAAAAATGCTATTCTGTAGCACACCACAATTATAAATAAATCAGGAATATTATTCATAATGATCAACATGCTATATATGAAGACTAAAACACTGAAAAAAGGCAGTGGCGTAATAAAACATAAGCAATTAATATGTCACAAAAAACAGTGCTGATTATTCAAACATGATAGAAAAAAGATCCCAACGAACTTAATGCCAATCAATTTTAGATATTAAATCTGTAGTAAACCATTTTATAATCCAAAGTTTATGCCACCATTAGCTCTTAAATTCT
Source organism: Drosophila bifasciata (assembly GCA_009664405.1). Taxonomy (NCBI): domain Eukaryota; kingdom Metazoa; phylum Arthropoda; class Insecta; order Diptera; family Drosophilidae; genus Drosophila; species Drosophila bifasciata. Next base: position 5,762,532 of record CM019044.1, read on the forward strand.
TAATTTAAAATAAAGTAATAGATTATATCTCATTGGTATCAAAGAGTAATTAAGTTTCGTAGTATAGGGAACCAAGGGACTCCAGTTGTTTTTATTTTCCTGTTGGATTGTCAGACACTTTTTATTTGGCGCACTTGCACTCAGAGCTACATACGTATAGAGACGTTTATTTTGTTGGGTGGTGGAACAAGAGGCTATAAATGGATGTGTGCTAGGGTGTGTGTGTGTGTAGTATGCGTGAGAATAAATGCTTTTGTTTGTTTGGATTGCCCGGAAAGATGGAGGCGGGAATGGTTCGGGCTGGCTGGTTGGTTTCATAAACGCGTTTCCTCGCTCGGCAGTTGATTTATTTGTCAGCTAAAAACGTGCTTAATCATATTAGAGTGCATTTGTGAGATTAAGTGTGAAGCCGAGAATGGGGAAACCACCTTAAACCAAAAAAAAAAAAAACAAAAAATGAGAAAATAATAGCGAGAAACCGTAAAATGCACACAGGAAGAGGAGCAGAAATCTGAAATATCTTTGATTTCATTGCACATTATAGGCACCACAAAATGTTGATGCAACGAAATCCCATTCCTTACACGTATGCCCCTCTATTGAGACGAGAAGGCAAATCCCTGCAGTTCCTAATGAGGCTTAAAAATCAAAATTCATTATGCCTAATGTGTCATATTTGGCCAATGAACATTTGCCCATTAACTCGGCTCGAATGGGTACGTTGCGTGAGGAGGGGTTGTTCCACTCCATCTGAAGTTGCAGTTGCAGTTGCAGACGTGATCCGGCTGCTGTCGCCGCCATGTCTGCGCTTGTCCGGTCATCAGCGTCATGGTCTATGACTAGGTGTCGTCTCCTCTGTGCAAGTGCGTTCTGGAGTATGTGTGTGTCTGGTAGGGGGGGATGGATGGGGGGCGTGCGTCCAGTGACTGTGGTTCCGCCGAGACTAAGCCTGTCAACGTCCTCGACTGACCGGCATCTGTGCTGGACCTGGGCTGACCGCATCACACCCCCAGTACTGGTCCAGCCTCCCCAACACACACACACACACACACTCTGACAGACACATAGTGTGTGGGTGTGTGGTGGGTGGGGGGAGGTGGTGGTGGGGAGGGCTGCTTCTTGTGCTTCGTGTTCTTCTTGCACGCTTGTGGCATGTGTGAATTTTTCATTAAAATTCAAGTGACATCAAAAGGGTTGACTGCGGGCCCATGCACAGCACACACACACACACATACAAAGGCAGTGGCTCTCGCTGGGCAAACGGTATGCACACGTACGTGTGTGTGTGTGTGTGTGTGTGTGTGTGTGGGTGTCGATAGTGACAACTGTGACGACATACTTGTCGCTTGTACCCTGTCAACCGCACACACCGACACACACACGCACACGCACACACACGTACACACAGTTGCATAAGTAGTTGACTGTCATCACTTAGTCGGGTTGTCAAGTTCGTCACTAAGCCCATTTGATGGCCAATAATTGCCAGGCGCTTTAAAATTGAAATTAATGCAGCCTATGCCTATGCCCATGCCCATGCCTGTAGTCCACAGAGGATAGAGGGGGCTGGAGGGAGGGGGCAGAGATATAGAAGGATCTGTGACATATAACATTCAACCCAGGACCCATTAAGCATGGATCCCGAATGCCGCTCGACGCTCATCTATTAATAAGCATAATTTATGGCCAGTCATTTATAAGAGCGCCTGCCAAGTACAGTGGGTAGGGGGAGGGAGACTGGGGTGGGGTGGGTAGTCGGAAGCCGCTGCGGCACACGCAAAAATAATTAAATTTAAATATTAAACAGCTTACGCGTATTTGTCAAAAAATGTTCGCGAAATCCGCACGCACAGGGAAGCCATAATTCACCTAGAAACCGCTCACCACCCCCCTCATCCGCTTACCACTCTCACGCTTACCACCTTACCGCTCACCCACTCACCCGTTTACCAGTCACCCGGTTACCGCTCACCCGCTCACCACAACACATTGCTGTAGCAAGGGAAGGACAGGTCGAAGGGTTCGCTGGAGCATAGATACAGATACAGATACGAATGCGGATACAGATGGATATATGTAGTATGTAGTATGTGGAGAGCTCACGTGCTCTTGCTGCTGGTGCTTTGTCATGTTTTTCTTTGCCTATTGGGATAGTAGAGGGGGGGGGGGCAGCAGCCACTCGGAGATGTGTTGCTATTGCTTGCTTACCGACATATTTAGTATTCAAGTTTTTGATGAAGTGCCGACGAAACAAAAACACAAAAAACAAAACTTCCGAACAAAAACTAAAACGGGAATGAATGTGGCTCCATTTACATAGCAAGCAACGAACTTTTAATACCCTTTCATCTCTCAAGGGAAAATAATATTGAAAGAAATCTCATTACAGTTTTCTGTCTGAGAGTGAAAGATATGCTTATAGATATTTCTATATCCTTATAGAATAAATGTCCCAAAACTCCCAGTTTTAGTTACTCTGTTAAACGACTTGTTTTGGATTCTGACAGTACTAAATATATTTTTGATTAAGAAACCTTTGTAAGTCTTCAATGAATTTCAGTGGGATGCTGCCCCTTGAGCTTGAGAAACTCTTTTCGGCTTGACTTATGAATATGCAGAGCAGAGGGCAGGGCGCGTGCTTTTGTCTTTCCCTCCCCCCCACCATCTGTATTCGTTATCAGTTTTTGGCAAAAAACTTGGCATCCACTCAGACAATCCCACACAGACTCCGGCATGGTGGATCCAAGTATTCAAGGCCATCAAATGAGTGAGGGTTGTGTGGTGGTGGGGTTGGTAGCGGGGTGGTGCAAAATAGACTTTTGGTTTTTCGTCTTTGGGCCAAATTGTTTATGCAAATTTTGAATAAATAAACAAGATTGTTAATTTAGTTAAATATTTCATTTTTGTGCCGTTTTCATCAGCACGTTCGAAGGACCTGCCTTTGCCAGGAGTGGTGCTCCATCACCATTTCTATATCTGTATCTATGTATCTGTGGCTCTAGCTATAGCTGTATATATGGATTTATATCTGTATCTGTGTGTGTGTTCGTGTTTAGGTGCGGTCGGTGGGTGGCGGCGGCGGCGTCGCTGTCATGAATTTTGATGTCGACTCTCATTAGGCGACGAGGATGTTCAGGATGTTCTCCACTGCAAAGGATTGCGACCGGCCCTGCTCCTCTGATGTCGATGCCGATGTTGGGTTTTTTTTTTGGGGCGGATGTGGGGTGTGGGGCAGGGAATGGGCAGTGTTGTTTTTTGCCTGGCTGACTGTTGTGTTTATGCCAGAGGAGCAATAAAATATTGTTGTATTTGCTGTTTGCATACAGCCGGATCCACAGCCCACATCCTCCCACTTCCCTTCACTACACTTATTCTGTCCGGTATGCTACACCCTTCTCTGTGCTCTGTGTTCTGTGCTTTGTGCTCTGTGTGTGTTCTCTGTTTGTCCTTCTGCACTTGTACAAACACATGTTAATTGGCCGTAATTGTAAGTTTTGCTAACGCAACAGCACAAATGCACAGTGTAAGCAAGTTTTTGAGGCCAAAAACAACAAGATGGCCGAGTCCAAAAATTATCATAAAACTTTTGCCAAATGTTTGCTGTTGTAATAAAAATTTAAATATGCCCAGAACCCCAGGTTCAGGTCCAAGCACAAACTCCAGGCCTGGTTCACCATACGAGTTGGTTGGCGGGTGTGGGGAGGGGGTCTCCCAGGATAGAGGATCCATGCGGGTCGTTGTGTGTGGGCCAAGGGTGAGGGTCACAATATTTATGGCGACGCGCGCCACATGACGTTGAACTATGCGTATGACTAACCGACGCCACGCCACGCGACGCGACGCAACGAGCGGACTCTCCTCCTCCTATACTATACTATACTATACTATAGTGAATACATATATCCACCTCCTTCAGCCGTCATTTTAATAAACTTCATATGTCGCATGTCGCCATTTTTTCTTCTTTTTCTTCTTTTTTTTTGCACGTTGCTCTCTTGGTTTTTTTTTGTTCCTGCTACATACATCGTACAGTCTTGCGGCTTTATTAGTCCGTGATTTATGTAGTCACAGATAGCGGAGAGTTGGTCCGGGCTATAGCTACTGGTCCTGCTCCTGCTGCGGCTCCTGCTTCTGGCTCCTGGTCTGGGCCCTCTTTGGATGTCGTGGCAGGAAATTTATACATGCGCCGCAAGTAGTCGGGCGTGGACAAATGAATGACATGGCACCGCTTGGCCGCCTGGCCGCTTGGCCTCCTGGCCGCCTGCTGCTTGGCTCGACTCGACTCAGCTTTTTAGGCAGTTAAACTCGAACTAATCACAGGGCCGGGATCTTGCCACTGGCCAATCTGCTATGCAGCTTTATGGCTGTCAGTCTTCGAGGCTACCAGGCCTGGCCTGCCTGGCAATTTGAAAGAAAACCAAATTATGAACTTGTCCATATTGACTGCACATATGTGTGTCCCGTATCCTGCCTGGAGGAGGAGGCCCCCTCGTGCTTTGCTGTGATGTGATGCCGTTGTTTCTTGCCTTGGCATTGGAGTCACGTATTTGACGCAACGTTTGCGCCTTTAATTCGTTGCGCCAAGTCGCGGCCCAGACACGTCCACGTAATTATTTACGGGGTAGCAGCGAAATGTATATAAAATATTGTAATAATACATCCCATCGCATCGCATGGAATGGAATGCATATGGGTTATTTATGGCCATTAGGACGCTGCGTACGACCATTTGTTTATTGTTTATTTTATTTTTTCTGCACAACATTATTATGGTCGGACAGGGCAGATGTGCATATGAATAAATTATTATTATTAGCTGGCAGCTGGAAAGGGGAATCTATTTTAGTGTGGGTGTGGGCAAGATCAACCTCTCCCTGATAGTTTTCTTATGTATCAGTTTAAACAGTTTAAAAATATATATAGAAAATATTAAAGCCTTTGCTGTTAAGCTGCCAAACTTGTGACTTCGTGGCGGTTAACCAATATTTATACTCAATTAATAAACTCGGCCGCAAAACTCATCCCTCTGTGGGGAGAGAGAGAGGCAGGGCAGGGCAGGGCAGGCTGTCCTGGCATTTACCGATCAAAATAATGCCCATGGAAATGCATACAAATGCGTTACTGCATTGAAAATCATAGCCAGAGTCAGCCAGGCTGCAGAAAGCCATCAGCCATCAGACGGGGACGGACACAGGCAATAGCAGCAGAGGCACAGCCAGAGAGCACAGCCCGGGCAGAGCAAACATGGCAGAGTCGAGGGAAAATATTTTCAATTTCCATTACAAAAGTGTGAGCAGACGAGAGAGCGGTCCAGGGGGCGAGTGCCAGTGCCAGAGGAGGAGCAATGCAGTGTTCTTCAGTATTATGAAAATTAAATTTTTCATTTCAATGCATCAGCCCATGGATACGGCAGATGAATGGACCGACTCCATGCCGGAGCTGGGAGCGGGGCTGCGGCTGGGGCTGCCAATGAATGAATCTGACGAGATTGTTCATGCCACTAAAGCTCACGCATAGACAGCCAGACAGATCCCCCCGCCCTGGTTTGGATTTGGTTCCGAATCTGAATCTCTGTTCTGGCCTTGCTGCTGCTGGTGTATCGATGGCAATACTTAGCCAACAACTGATTCGATGCGCCAAATTGGTAGATATTCAATGGTCGTATCCGTAGACCCCAACATGAATGTGGTCGATCGCCAGGAAGATTATGCCCTTTGTACGAGTACATGTGTTTTAGTGGGTGTGTGAGTGTGGCTATGGCTGAGTGTGGATATGGGTATAAGTGTGGCTGTGGGTGCCTACATTTAAGCCGTTGGTAATGGAAATGCAATTTAACATGCGAATAAGTTCCCCAAAATGTGTGTTAGATTTGCACTCCTGCAGCAATCTGTATTCTGCCATAAAGTGCGGCCAGCAAAATTGGGCTGGCTGGCGGGCTGGCTGGCTGGCTGGCTGGTTAACTCTTTAGCTACGAATTTGGGAATCTTTTATTCAAAAATCGATTGCAATATTTCCGGCAATAAGCAATTACTCTACTGCCATTTTGTAGTGCTCCGAAATGTGTGTAGCTGGCAACGAATTTTTAATTGAATTTCCAGTGCTGGAAACCTTGGTAGTTGGTGGCAAACAATTGGTTGCATTCCATGCTGCTCCAGTTGATGCAACACTTCGGCGGGGGGGCGGTAGAGTCCAGCAGGTATAATGGGATCAGTTGAATCAATTGAACAAGTGATCGATGGTTTTCCAGCAGGTTTCCTAGGGAGGAATACAGTACACTTAATCGCTTTTGTCGGTACCATTTTAAACCTCATCTCAGTTTGTTTGTTACACCCATTAGCTTTGAATGCCTATCCAAATTTGACACAGACTATCCCCCGTTTATGCGTAGTTGATCGAGTTACCCTCTTCGAATTGAGTTATTCCATTAATGAGGGCCGCTCTCCGCTCCTCGGGGGAGTAAACCGTTAAGCATTTGCTAATTGCTCGAAGCCTTTGCTGGCCTTCGGCTTACCATTTAAGTAACGCATACAAATGGCACTTTAAGAAATTGGATTTTCATTCACAAGAGGGTTTTAGCACAAGAGGTGTGCCACGCCCTGTTGACCTCGCCGCGGCCGCCTGGCGGGGGAAACTTTTACGGTCCACCATAAGCCGCGCACTCTATCCGCTGGCAATGTTTATTAATGAAACTGTTTGTGATTTGCATTTTAATTTATGCAAAAATACAAAAATATATTTAATATGTGCAGGAGCAGCAGCAGCCACTACGAGAATTGCGAGAATGAATGTTGAGAGGAACAGGAAATGGAACTGAAACTAGAGCAGTGGCACCCGCCCCCCCAGTCAGCAGCTCCAATTGAAATTCAAAGGCAAACGAGCAATTTTTAATGCTCCTCCCCTGCTCTGGCATTTTACGATGTCGAGGCGATGGCGATGTCTCCTCTGCCAAACTGAATTGATAATTAACAAGGCAAATGCGCGTGTAATTAGCATTCAGAGGAGCAGCAATACTCTACAAGAAAGGGGAAGTACCCCTACATATACTCCCACTCGGGCTAAGGGTGCCACCTACTGTGTTCTGTTTGTTCTTTTGATGCCACTGTCAGTGCTCTGCTGGACTGCTCATATTTACCATCAGCAGCAGCTGGTAGATTTCTTTTTTTTAAACGAATGGCTGTAAAAAATGTTGAAATCCCCCCAAAATCTGTTCTAATGGCAGACTGCTCTGACATTTTGCAAATCCATGCCATGCAATGCAGCCAGCGACTGACAACAAATACTCGTGTATCCGTATTTATTTGCATTTATGCCCCAGCTTGAGGTCTCGGCCCATTGTCTAGATGTAATCCCCGAGAATCTGGCTGGCTGGCTGTCAGTCAACCAAGCGGCTACAAAGTCACTCACTGGATGCGTCTGAGCGTAAACGTTTTGCGCTCGAATGGATTGCATTTGCCAGCAGATCTAAGCAGAGTTTTACAATTCGCCAGAACAGAGTCTCTGTCCTCCTTGTGCCCGTATACCCTTTGTGGTCCAACAAGCAGCACAGCAGATTCTGCTCCCACTTCGGCTACACTCCAGCGTCACTCTGACTCCCACTCCGTCTCCACTCTGACTCCACTCCATTTGCAATTTTCAATTTGAATTGCAGCTGAAATGAAAGCGTGGCTGGCTTATTGCAAGTGCAATTTCTATTTCTATTGTTATTGTTAATAATTTTCCGCCTTTGTTTGCACAAATTACAATTCTGTCAAGCCCTACTCTACGCCCTGACAATGCCTTCTTTGAGTTTTCCCCCCATTGCGTGGCTGCTGCCTCAGGACAGGCCGCGACTGTTGCAGCCATCGTTGCAGATGTTAATTAAGTTGCCGAGCAGCCAGGCTGGCCTTTGGCTTTGTGTTGGTTTGATCTAATAGTCAAACGTCACCAACCTCGCGGCCTAGTGTCGATTATGTCCCCCCACATGTGTATCAAATAACTGAGGAGGGATGACCGTAAAGTCCATCAACAATTCAATTTGGTCTTAACTCGGATTGGCTCTGTCTCTCTGACTTGTCTCTCCTTGTGCGCCTTGAGTTTGTCCTGCTAATAATATTAAGCATACGCACTGCAGACCAGCAGGCCAGCATTTAAAGCTGCACCTAATTTGATTTCCGATTCAATATATTTCGAATTTTATGTTTCATTTTTGCTTATGCAAATTCGATTCACACCTAGAGCACTCTCGAATTGTCGAAATTGCCAGCCAGCCAGCCAGCCGGGCATTGTGTTTGCATTAATTAAGACTGATTTAAATTACGAATTGAAATTTTAATGAACGATTTTGCCTGCTGCTTCTCGGTGCGGCTCAATGGCATTTGATTGGCAGGGGACACAAAATTTGGGATTAATTGGCACAAATTTTTGCACAGATATGTATCTATCTATAGTAATTGAAGCTGCTTACTGCAGGAACATTGCTTAGGTTGCCCCATTAAAGGGCTGGCTGACTCTTGCTCTCGGCCAGCTGGTTGGCTTTCCACCTCCTTCCATTACAAAAATGGTCTACAAAAACATTTCTCAACTTGTCCAGCTGAAAGAGCAAAAGCAAAAGCAAAACTGCAACAGAAATGGCAACTGCAACTGCAACTGCATTTGAAACTTTTTGACCAACCAACTAATTGTCAAGTGGAAGAGGCATGCAGCCCGAGCTACCGCCAACGGGCATGCCACATAAGTCAGCAGGCCCTGGCAGCAGAAAAATTACTCGTACCACACAAAATTGTGTCCCTAACACAGAGAAAATGCAGCGGAGTCGGGAACCGGAGAACCGGGACCCATGCGGTGGCATTTGTTGACTGATTTTCAAAATGCCAGGCAATGCACAAGTGCATGGCAGATGGATGTGGATGAGAGCCAAGGGTTTGGTTTGCATCGGAGGAATGGAGGAGTGGTTGGTTGGTTATTTGGGGAACGTTGCACGCAGCTGACAATAGAAATTGGCCTGGGACATCGGCTGCCTAACTGAGGCAGTGGGAGTTGGAGTGGGTGTGGGTGTGGGTGGGTGGGGGGTGCATTGGCAATAGCCAAAGTGCCCGAGTTTGTGCCTGAGTCCCGGCCCTGCTGCATTGCGTTCCCTTTGACAATATGCTCAACATGATGCTCCAAAAACTGTAAACTATGCGCAAACATACACACACACAGGCACTCACACACACACACACACACATGTGGCGTATTATGCACGTGGGAATTGTCGCTATGCGTGTGTCTGTCTATGTGTGTGTGTGCGAGAGAGAGTTGCAAAAATAACGTTGACAACTTTTATGTCGAGCTCTATTCGTTGGAGCTCTGGCTCTGGCTCCCGGAGTGGGTGTGGCTGTGGGTGGCAGCTGGATGATGCTGGAGGGGTCGTCGTTCCATGGCAGAGCTGCGGGTGCGATGTATGTGGCTGTGGTTATTTATGGCAATTAAAGGACTAATGATGTCCCAGCGCAGCTAGCCGGTACATGATGCTGCTGCTAAAGCTGCTCCTCTCTGGCTGCCGCTGCCGCTGCTGCGTCCCCGATTCCCAGCAGCAATGGCCAAAAACTTTATGTGGTCACAAGAAGGCAACTATTGTTATACTCTACCCGGGCATACATATACACGTTATGTTAGTGCATTACCGCTAGAGATATTTGGGTGAAAATGGAAGTCACTTTAGTAGTAAAAATGTAAAGTATTAAAATAAAGTAAAGTATTAAACTGAAAGGTAAAATTTGTTGTAAATTTCAGGCTCATGTGGAATGCGGAATATTAAGAAATTTTAGCACATTTAGTTTATATTTATTTCAGACGAATGTAAAGTATTTTGTGCAATGAAAATTCATATTATTTTATGACTTTTCATCAAATAAATAAATCAAATAAATATTTAGCATTACCGCAAAATTTTTGTTATATTTGAATTGTGATTTGAATTATAATTTGAATTTTTATTTGGAATGGTATGCATAAATAATCAATTAATTTCGAAAACCCATCGAAGTGTATTTCCTATTTCTGTATCCCGAAAAAGTATCCAAAAATTCGTTTCGAATTTTCATTGCAGTATTTTTTGTGTGTGTGTTTTTTTGGTATTCTTTTGCTTTACTTTTCGTTGGTTGTATTATATAAATTTTGGGAAACCAACTCGGCGAGGCCGAAGCGAAAGTTACTTAAAATTCAATTAATTTGTGTGTGTTGTGCAATGAAAAATGTTGCAACTTTCGGTGCGTGCTTGACGGGGGGCGACAACGCAGAGTCACTTGTGGACAGAAGTTGGCACTGGCTCTGGATCTCTGTCACATCCTGGCAGATAGCAGCCATCCAACGAGGAGGAACAGCAAGAGGTGGAGACTGGAAAGAGAGGGATGCTACCTCGCATGGATGCTGCTGTTTTTGAGCTAATTTGGCCAGCGGTCATGCTGCTGCTGCTGCTGCGGACTCTACTCTGAGCCAGATGCAGATGGAGATGCCATTGCATTGACAGAGCATACAGTCGGAACCAAGGCAACCCAAAAGGAAAGTTCAACTAGAGCGAGGACAAGAGAAATTTCATTTGTGTGGCCAGTAATTAGATTCCAATTTGAGCTCTCCCTCTCTGGCACAGGGCACGCACACTAATCATGGCCAGGACGGCATCAAGGCATTGATGAGGCCTCTCTGGAGACCCACAAGTTTTGCCAACTCCGGATCAGAGCAGCTTCGGCTGAACAGCTCGGTCGCAGATCAATTAAATAAATATAGCTACTACGAGTGGGAGAGCGAAATGGAGGGGTTGGAGGGGACTGCTGCTGCTGCTGGACTGTGGGCAGAGCAGATTAAATTATCAGTCCGCATGGAGCTGGTTGGGCGGGCTAACCAAGTGGCAAATCATCTGCCCAGTCATCACAACAATAACGATAACTCTTCCATGCAATGATGAGGAATGGCAGACTGTTGTGGGGAGGTGGGTTGTTGGGTTGGGTCAGTGGTCCACTGGTCTGGGGGATGCACACGGAGCGCATCTCATGACTGCACGCTCGAATGCTCATTTTAAATTGACTTCAAACGTTGTTGCGTGACGAGCTGCATGGACACGGAGTCTGCAGGATGCTCGCCAGGATGGCAGGATGCCAGACCACCAGACTTCCCTGCCCCTGCCCCTGCCCCTGCCCCTAACCTACCCAGTGCCTGGGTCTGGTCACTGCAGGCGCGGCACGCACGCATTCTGATGCCATGACGAACGTGGCGAACGTGGGCTGAACGTGGCCCGGACCTGGCCAACAATATGGTTAACACTCTCTCTCTCTCTCTCTGTGTGCCAGAGGACGGAAGCGATGCCACTGCCTTTAATTGTGCCACATCATTTATGAAGGGGGGGCAGCCAGCAGTAGCTGGCTCCCAGAATGGTTCAGGGGGAGACAGATGAAGTGGATTGCTGGGAGTTCAGGGCAGTGCAGTGCATTGAATTCGGCCCGAACTGCCGCAACGATTTGTTTGGATTTCAGTCAGTATACGACGGAGATACTACGTGGATCTACATTTAATTGATTTCAATAAAATATGAGTAATTAAAAGAGAATTTTCACGGACCACAGCTTCTGCCATTCAGCAGCCCAAACAATGTGGAGCAAAATCACACAAAGTTCGAGCAACAACCTGCCAAAGAAAGACACCGACTGAAAGCTGAAGGATAATGCAGGATGGGTGAAAGGATGGGATGGGTGGGGGAGGGAACACACACAGTGGGGTAGGAGGGGTACTTCGTAAAAGTGTGCAAGAAATGGCAAACTTTTTGATGCTTCAAAAAACTCATTAAAAAGGATTTGACACGTGAAGTGCGAAAACTTTCTATTTTTATATTATTTCCCTTTTACATTTTTATGGCAACGTGTGAGGAATTCTTTCTCCCTTTATACGTGTGAACGTTGCTGTGTATGTGTGTGTGAGTGAGAGTGCGTTTGATGTGTGTTGATTGCCAGTGCCAAAAGAGCGAGCACCCCATCAAGCCCAGCCCCGCGTGTGAGTGTCGTCATCGTCGTCGTCCTCGTTCTCGTCTTCGTCCTCGTCGATGCTCGTTAGGATCTGCGGATTGAATTTCAATGGCGATTGATGACGGCTGCATGTGTGCGGTTGTTTGTGTGTGTGCGGGGGTATTAGTCCGCACAGCTTGTACTACAGCGGAACAGGGCAACAACTTTGCCCAGAACTCAACCCGAACTCGAACCCAAACCCGAACTAGAGTTCCATACCAGGCAGAGAACGCGACTCCGATTCGAGTTTCCCGACTCATTTTATGATAATGCTCAAACCTGGCGTTAATGAGCTCTTAAGCTTAAATAAGAAACGTGATTTAGCTACTAAGTAAACTAGGAAATAGACGGCAACGCCGCACAGAAGCTGCCACCGAGCAGTGGTGGCAAAATCTTGGCTTAATTTGAAAAGTTTGACAGCGCAGCCAAGAGGCAGGATGCGCTATGTACCAGCAGCAGCCCCTCGCGAAGAACCCCTCAGGTGTAGGGAGCACACACCCCACACAGCCGCCACACAACGGAATCGAACTCTTTGCATACAATATTTTCCCATTTAATTGCCGCCTCGGACAGCAGTCGGAGAGAGCAAATGAAAAAAGTTTCACGCTGATTCGTGTGAATCATTGGCAGGACTGTTGGCCCATGACCACCAACAGCACGTGTCCATCAGCCATGTGGATCAGCCATGCCAGTTTTAATAATTTCCAGCTCAGCTCGAACTAATCAAAACTCAGACGAACTCCCCCGAACTAGAATCAGAACCCCAATACCCCAAAAACCCCAATGCACACGAGTTGACAGTTCTGTGGGAGGGCACTACGACCCTACATGGGCTGGGACATAGCTGCTGATTGAATGCTCTATAAAATATAAATAAAACTAGATACATGTATCCCAAATAATTGGTATACCTTCTCTCTTAGTCAACGTTAAAGTTAATTCCATGCTATCCCCTTTTCTGGTGAGGGCATCGCCAAAAACCCTTTTCATGAATAACTCAACTCACTGCGGCTCATGAAATTTATGTAAATCTGCTGGAAATTGAAATATGCAGATGCTCTCGCTACGAAAATTAGACCGAAGCCAAAAACATTCGAGCAACAGAAAATGTATGTATGTATGTATGTATTAAAATATATTTAACATTTTATTAAATTTGACAATATGATATATTCTTTGGTGCGACTATGGGCGGCTGTGTCGAGATCCCCAGCCAGACCGAACTTAAATTAAGTAATAAGTTTCGTGCGCCTTGACCTCAAGGGTTCACACCCAGTTCACCAGCAAAGGGACGGCACAGAACAAGACAGAACAGGACAGGACAGAACTGGGAATGGGACATGTACGTGGCATTGGCCTTGTGTTGACACACTCCTCCTGGTGGCAGAGACTTTTGCCTTTTGTGGTCGAAAGGTTGAGTGCGTGCGACGCAGACGAGCAGATTTTCTTATTAAAATTATACAGATCTAAGGCGTTTAGGGTTAATTTTGGTTTGCTCATGAGAATCCTCAAAGTGAGACTCAGACCCAGACCCTAAACCCGCACACAGACTCCGACCCCGACTCCGACCCAGAGCCAACCCCAAACCCAAGCACCAAGCACGAGGCACAAAAGTTAATGTGATTAATGTTTACTTAATGAAATGAAGTTATCAAGTTGATTTTATCAATTTACACACAGGCGCCGGCACAGACAAAGGGACCCTCTCTCTCTCTCTGGAGAGCCTGTCAAAACTGGCGCCGGTGTGATGAAGGTGCTCGATGGGATTAGGTGGTTCACTCACACCCTCATCCACACCCTCACCATCACCCTCTCACCCTTTCTCTATCTCTATCTCTTACTGATGGAATGCAAAGAGGCTAGCGGTTTTCTTTGGGTTGAAAGGCATATTAGTTAAATGTGGTTGACAAGCGTCTGCTCGAGTGTTGGCCAGGCAAATATTTGAAACTTGGCAGTGCCAAAGGATGCCATGAACGGAGATGAGATGGCAGCCAGTGAGCCGTGTCAGTGTGGGATGCGGTGCGGTGTGGTTACTGCAATCAGTGGACGAGCTAAAAAGGAATTCCATAAAAACAAGTTCAATTAAATCGACGCCAAGTTGGAGTTTCCTTTGCGTCTTTCGTTAATCAATGCGTTTAACGTTTTCAATCAAGCAACTGGCAAAAAGACAGCAGTCGAGCAGGCAGGGGGACTCGACTCGACTGCACAGACAGACAGACAGCTCAAATTCAGTTAAGCATTTCACTTATTTGCATATAAATTGATTAAAAAGAAAATACATGCCATGCCATGCCAGACAACTTGCACAGTCAAGTTTTGAGTGTGTCAACATGGCAAAAGGACGAAAGGGTCCTTCGCTCTTGCCGTTTCCATTGCCATTTCCATTTCGATTCCCCGTTCCCTGTTCTGCTTTTCCTTGTGAATGTGTTTCTGTTACGCTTTTCTCCTCGTCCCGCCCGCTCGCTCGTTTCTTTTCCCTTCTTTTTGGCAATTTCTGACACTTCAAATGCGTATGATTGTTTTCCTTTTGATCAGCGAATTGTGAAGTGATTCACTGATTGAGTTCGGGCTCAGTTGATGCGTTGACAACATCAATGCACACACTCGCACTACCAATCGCACTCCCCCGCCCTCACCTCACACTCTGACAGGCATTCAGTCATCCGGGCAAATGCGTCGTAGGTGGACTCAGGTCGCTGTTCGCCGGTCAGTCACCCGCTGCTTTTTCTCCCTGTAAGTCCCTGGAAAAGCCGCCAGCAAAGGTAGTGCTAGTGGCCAGTATACTGTTAATCAAGGTGAATGACTCAACTGACCCCCAAACAGAACCAAAAATTCATTCACTTTTATTTGCCAGCGAAATGTTAGATGAAAGTGTCCCCCACAAATGATTTATTTCAGTTTCAAGCTCGCCAAATTATTACTCGAGATGCTCATAAATTTAGCAAACAAAACCCAATTGAATCTTTTAGTCTGTTTGAACAAGAACATTTTTTGTTTTGATCAGAGTTCAATGCTCTTTCTCTCCTGCCACTGTTTGGATAAGGCGAGTGTGCTTGCCGGAAGGACCTTTTAATTTATTCGCGCTAATTATAGGTACGTGAGTCACCAGCTGCGGACACTGTTTACCCACGACGTGCCATTGACGGCGCACTCAGTGTGTTGTGGCCGCCCGCCTTCGGGGCTCAGCTGTTGCCTAGTTCCATTTTGTTCCCTTTAATTTTTTGGCGGCGCCAGCGGCAGGAGACACAGCGGAGCGGAGCGGAGACCAGACCCATGCCGATGCCGATGCCGAGGCCTCTATTTAGTTCACTTTCAATTCGTTTGCCGCGATGTTGTTGAGGCGCACGAGTGGCTTGCGGCGCAGCCTCAAGGTTAATATTGTTTGAATAAATCATTAGTGGCGCAGAGGGGCTAGAGCTATGTATATTTGTGGTGACGGGGGGGGAGGGTGGTGCACTGGTTCAATGCATACGGGTATTACGCACACGCATTAGTGCGCCCAGAATGCCTGCCAGCTGTGTGATTCGTGAACGAATAATAATAATAATAATAATAATAGTGTTGTCGCCCATCTGGGTCACATCAGGAGGGGCAAAAACACACACACAGGAATCAGAGTAGATAAAAAAACAACAGTGACTGCACTGGTCTGCCTTATTTTGGTTAATGGTCAGATGACATGACAATGCACTCAGGGCGTATGCATATTATATTCGACATATTGGACACGGCCTGCCCTGCCCTGCCTTTTCCTCTTCTCTGCAGCACAAAACAAGCTCCGATTGCAGCCAAAGTCAAGGCAATTTCGCAAATTACATGTCCTTGTTGCAAGTAAATAGACACGGGCGCCGCAGGGGCACACAGAAGTAGCAAACAACGGCAGCAACAGAAAATAAAAACCGAACAAATAATCAATACTTAATTCTGGGGCTGCAACAAAACTACAGTGAAGTCTGCAACGGAAGTTACTTACAAGAAACGGACGATATATGAGGATATATAGGGTAGGATATGAGGCGAATACGACTGTAAAAATACACTAAATATTGAAAATTAATAGACCAAAAGTATTCCAATTCTAATTCCAGTAAAGTTTTCAGCTTGGATGCACTGAATTCAATGGTTACATAAATGCAGCACATGTGCGTATTTCCTTTTTACAGTTTTCCCATCTGATCTCGTCTGAATGGCATCAGTCAAATTTGACTTTGAACTTTACACTTCGGCCAAAAAAATGCACAAAAAGGTTTCCAACTACTACTACTGTTTGTCAGCCCTGGCGACCACCAAAAAATCGCATACTTTTAGGCGCTTTCATTTTTTATCTGGATCAATTTTGCATGCCGCGCTCTGCCCACGTTTTTATCTTTGTATCTTTTTGTGATGGCTCATGTTTGTCGCGGGCAAACACATTCGCCGGCGACATGCACGAAATTGGCCCCACAAAAGCCGCGACCCACACTCTAATTGAAATAAAATGTTTAGAAAGCCAAACAGGTGAGGCAGAGGGAGAGAGAGAGAGAGATGCTTGCATAGAGAGACAGAAACAGAGCTATCAGATGGATGAGTCAGGTGGGTGAGGAATCTACTACGTACTGGCTGTCTGTCTGTCTGGGTCGCACTGTCTGTGCTCTATATGACCGTAAATGCTTTTTTAGTAACTAGTTTGGGCTTCTGCCTTCGGCCCACCCCGTCCCACCACTCCACAAGCTCATATTTCATTTCCATTCATTCCAACGCGCGCTCGCTCTCTGCCTCTGTCTCTCTCTCTCTCTCGTACTTGTACCGCTATGCAGTACAGAGCGTGTATTCGCCTCGCGCTCTATCTCTCTCTCCCCCCTGGTCGTTGCCTGTGTGTCTGCTGCTGCTGTTTATTCATTGCCACCGCTTTACTTTTCGCTTTCAGTTTGCATTTCAAAGCCGCTAAAGTAACAAGTATCTTGCAGTTATCCATTCAGTGGAGCGAAAATAAAAACCATCGAAGCCAGTGCTGAAAAGGCGCCGAAACACACAAACACACATACACAAATTTGTTATATAGTCATTGAAAAGGGCCATTGAAAAACCCCCCACAATCCTCACCATGGAAGTAAGTTCTTGGTCTTCGCAGTTTTTTTTTTTTTTTTTTGGGCTTTTGCTGTTTCTGTTTGTTATTTGTTATTTGTGTGGCTAAACTCTAAGGCTGGCGACCTTCACCTTGGTCTCCAATTAGAGAAATTGCGAAAAGTGCTTTCACCGAAATGAAAACCTTTTGCACAAATTTCCCTTCCGTTCCCCACCACCCGAGTACACCTTGCCATGCACTGAAATCAGCTTAATTGAAAGCATCCGCTTTAAGGCTGTGACGCAACCTCAGCGAGAGCATCTTGGGAAAGATCAGCCGAGTGGGGGGAGAGCCAGCCTACCTATCACCAAGTGATTCATTCCATACGCGGCGGCACCTCCACTGATCTTAGTGTTGGCATTGTTTTTCCCAAGTTCCATAATTGGAAATATCAGTTAGTCAGTCAGTCTCTTATGCGTTGCTCTCGAATTGCGGCAAAGGAAATACATACGTATCTTGGTGGTTGAGTAAGATATAATGAGGGTAAATTCATTTTGAAAGCGTTGATTCATTAATTAAGGGGGAGATAGATTGTCTGGCGTTTAAAACATAAAATCATTTACGAGTGTATACGCCATGCAAATTCTTGCGAGATAATTGATATAAATTTCTGATGTAAACCTATTATAAATATTGTAATAGGATATATTAAATATTAAATGAAAATTTTATTTATTTTTTTTATTTACACTATCAATCACAGAAATTGATTATAAACAAGAATCAAATGCTTGCTTTAAAACCAATTTAATGAAATTAAATTTCTATTGAAATCGATAAGCTCAGCTTTAGCAACTTGAAAACACATTTAAATCGACATATGGTCTGTTGTCTATGGGAAAGTGATTCTTAATAATTGTCAAACTGTCATTAAAACACCCTAGGGCAAATGTGTAATTAACTTGATATTGAATAACGTAACTTGCAGTACCCCAATGGCGACCTGTACACGCTCGAGGCGAACCTGATGAACAAGTCGCTGCGGGAACTAACAGATGGCGCCGACAAGGATCCCATTACCAAGCTGCGACTGCTCTGCTTCAGCCGCGGCGCAACAGGCATCCTGGGAATCGGCAGGTGAGTCGCCGTCGCTGATTGACTTTGAATGACATTTGGAATGGCTTTCAGTCACGAGACAGGCGGCAAGTGTGCCGCCGATGAATGCGATGAATTATGCAAGAGTAACAATTTAATTTTATATTATTCATGGCAGAGCCTTTCGGGCCATGGACGATGACGGCAGCAAGGCCCTCAACGAGACGGAGTTCGTTTCGGGCATACGCGACACCGGCCTGGATGTGACAGATGAGGAGATCACGGAGATGTTTAACACGTGAGTCTCTGTCTAATGGCCAATTAATCTGCTTGCAAATTAAATTATTTCTATATGAAACTTTCAGGTTTGACGAGGATGGCAGCGGCTCCATTAACATGACAGAGTTTCTGATCAAACTGCGCGTAAGTACGGCGAATTTGCTTATAATTATTCGGGCATTGAGAGTCCTTCGCTGCAGCCTCCCATGAACGAGGGCCGCGTGGGCATTATCGACCAGGCCTTCGACAAGATGGACCGCGACGATGACGGCATCATCACCATTGCCGACCTCAAGAGCGTCTACTCGGTGAAGGAGCATCCGAAGTACCAGAGCGGCGAGATGAGCGAGGATGAGATACTCACGGACTTCTTGCACAACTTTGAGGGCGGTCGTGGCAATCTCGATGGGAAGGTGAGTCCAGAAATCTCCATTGTTGTCTTTAATATCTAATATTTGTTGTAGATAACTCGTGAGGAGTTTATCAACTATTATGCCACCATCAGTGCCTCAATTGACAACGACATGTACTTTGATCTACTGATGCGTAGAGCCTATGCTATGTAATCGCACTCGAAACACTTAAATCTCAATAGCTCGTCTAGTTATATATACTCTGTTCATGTTTCATGCTTTATTTATACTATATATTCACTACCCAGCACATAAATAAAAATCTCTTGTTACAATTAAATGCTTGTCAGCTTAGCCCCCTTGCTGGGCAAAGTTCCAAATGTTTGCCAGCAAAATAAAGTACGACCGACGAGCATCTACGGTCATAATTCGAATTTGAAATACTTTGGCAAGTGGCTGGGATTCTGGATACTTGGTGGAGTATCTTGTGTGTGGGATGCTGTCGGGGGGGCAGACACAGCGATTTAAGCTGCAACTGCAAGTTCCTTTAACTCTGAGCATGTGAAGTGTTTGTCAAATATGCAAAATAACAAGTAACAAGTTTTCTCTAAACATTTGTTCGTAGTTTACACTGAAATTTAAAGTCTGTGTGTGTGTGTGTGTCGGCATGGGCCCATAATCAAGCTGGAGCGCCAAAGACGGCAATCTTTGCAACAAACATGGAGCCAGACCCAAAATGCTTGCCAGACTCTCGGCAAATTGTTTGGAATTGTCAGCAGCAACGAGTTGGTGTCATCTTTGGGTGCATCTGTATGCCACAGTGTCTGTATGTATGTGTGTGTGTGTGGTGACTGGTTGGCATTTATCACACAGCCAGGCAGGAGATGCTGAGCAGCGGCAGCCTAAATGTATGCTTTAAATTATGCAGACACCAGCTGAGATTGTCGCCACATGCATCCCTATCTCTGACTGTGTGTATGTGTGTGTGTGTGTGTGTGTATGCACGTTTATTTGTTTGTACGTGGCAAGTTTGGGCACTGATTGCAAGCAACTCATACAAAATTTTAATTGCCAATGTTGAAATTACGCACTGAGACAAAGAAAGTGTGAGGCAGTGCGACAGTGTGGCAGGGAGACAGGGAGAGGCCCAGAGAAGACAGCACAGACTTGGCTAACAAACCATATGCAATCGTGCCTTTGCCATCGCACGGAGTCTGCCAGTGCTCTGCCAGTGTAAATCACATACTCACAACTTTATCGTATCATTTCATTAAATTTTATTTACAGCCTGGCAACTGACGTTGGGCCCCTGGCCTCGCCTTCCCTTTTGCGGCAGGACAACGGCAACTGTGGCAGTTGGGGAGTTGGGAGTTGCCGAAGCCCCAAATGCTCGGCTAATCAAAAATTTTCAATTGCCATTTTTGTTTGGACTCGTTGGCAAGTTATTTTCAGGCGAGGCCCTTCCTCCACATACACAAAAGGCAATTTCAATTAATTGCCTCTCGAACGAGGCTCAGACTCTGACTCAGGCTTGTGGCTCTGGCTCTCAGTTGTTTTACGCTCGTAAGCCTGAAAATTCCCTTTCAATGGCTTGCCAACATTTACACTCGGCTGTCAGAGTGTATGTGTGTGCATAAGTATTAACTTGCGAAAACATTTATATTTATTTATGTGTGGTCGGCCAGGAAATCAATAAAAATCCCATATAAATTAAAAGATTTGTCGGCCGGAATGCAACGCCATGGGTTCTATGGGATTGAAAATACATAGCAAAAAGGCAGACAGTAAGCATTTTAAAGAAAGGAATATTCGGATAACTATCTATCGAAAGTTATCAAATCATCAAGAGAATGCATACAAAAAGAAACACATTCAAGTAAGCTTGATGTGAGCTGTGGAAAATCCAGATGATGTGCAAGTTTTCACACTGTTTCCCAGTGGCGAATGTTCAAAGTGAGCCCTCGCCCCAGGGCAGATAGCACAGCAGGAGGAGCGACTAATGCATTATTTAAATCTAGTTAACACTTGGACATTTCACGTTGATTGAAAAGGACAAAACAGGCGAAAAAGGTGAGAGGATATCTTGTTATAGTATCGGGGCAAAACCAGAGCCAGAGACAGACCCGACAGCGAGCTGGACAAATGGAAGAGCAACACACATAAAAATAATAATAATAAAAAAGGCAGCCACAGGCCAACGGTCCTTGGGACATCATTGACGGAGTATTGAATACATTTCATTGCATGCAGCAAGGGAGTAAGGGGAATGAAACCGGAGAATGAAGACCGAGCCGAACCGAACCGAGAACGGATAATGGAGAACGAGTCATCGTGCGGGGGTGGCGGGTTGCGGGTTGCGGAATGGTAAATGGCGAAAATGTATCCTTCTGTGGTAGGCATTGAAGTGACGAAACTGGAAAATATTTCAGTCACGTTTTAAATGTAAAAATCTCAATCACGTGATCGAAATGCGCGCATACACAATATGCACAGGCAACTACCAGCTGAACGACAAAAAACCCCCTGAAAGAGCACCAGAGGACCACACAACCCCTCTGCCCCCTGGGCAGAACACACACACACACACACAAGCAGACGGAGACAAAAGTGTGGGGCATGTGGGTATGGGATTCCATGTTGCGATTCTGGATTGGGGCCGGGCACTTGGCCAACTTGGTAAATCGAAAAGAAGGCCAGGAATGAATGCGGCAAAAGCCCTTAACAGGTACTTTTGGTGGCTCGATGAGTTAATGTCGCCATTGGCTGGATTGCAGTCAGCCAACGCAGCCTCAATGCCTGCCGTGGCAGTATCTAATGATGTTATTGTTGCTGCAGCTGCTGCTGCCACCACATGACTCCGTCAACGTTGCATCAATGCTGGCCACTCCAAATTGCATAATGTATGCAAAAAGCTTAACTAACTGTGCGCATCGTTGATTGAAATATTGAAATCATGTGGCATTTACTCACAGCAGCAGCAGCAGCAGCTCTCGGACACACTCACACACACATACACACCGCTGTGTGTATACCTGTGGATAGCGGACAGCATACAATTCGCTACAGTTTCCGTTTCCTTTGCACGCAGCTCGTGTGATTTTCACACCGCTCTCACTTGATTGATTGAAATGTTCGCCATTCCCATCATCAGCATCATCATCAGTTATGCCCTCACAGAAGGTATATTAAATGTGGCCATAAGCTTAAAAAAAAACTACAGTTATGTTGCTCTTAATAGGGTATAGCTATGCTTATTATATTTTATTTATTTTTCTGGCTAAAATTCTTTCAAATTTAATCACATTCATAGACTCTTCAAGAGTATATCGAGTTTCGGACGGTCCTCTTCTGTTCACTCATGTTATATTTATTTTTTTGTTACTGCTGTGGTATGGCACTTTCGACCATTTTAACCATCGTTTTTTTTTTTGTTAATGACAGCGCTCTTGTTCAGGTTTTTTGTCAGTGGCGGGAATGTCAGTCATGTAACGCTGGTTTAATTGCTGGCTATCGATACTCGAGGGCCCTTTGGGAATGCTAAACTTAATTCGTAAATGATTGATTGTTTGAAAAAAGGCATTTAGTAGTGGGTTAATGTGTTGCAATTAAGAAAAAAATTCATTTTAATATATTTTGATAAGCACAATAAACTCAAGTTTCAGCAGATATCAAGTGCAAATATTTATTTGTTATAGATTTGAGAAGTGTGTGTGTGTTTTTTTTAAGTGTTTCTATAGTTATTTGTTCTGTAGATTTTGTCGGAGAACGCCCTGATTTGCTATACCTTTAACGTTGTTAATCTCATGATCATATTCGGAAATATATTTTACGACTATTGATGCAGTCTGTGGATGAGCTGTTCCAAAGTGTCCAACTTATTGCTGAATGGAATGATGCCCATTCACCCAATCGAACTCTGACTGCAGCTGTCACATTGCGCATACGCAGCGTTGGCGGTGGCGTTGCCGCTAGCTGCATCTAAGCCGCCAATTTGTGGGACGCATTAAAATGCATTTAGCCACGGGTCAGCGTCAGAGTCAGAGTCAGTGTGAGAGCCACCAAAAACCAAATGGCAAATGTTAATGCCTGCTATTGGCGGGGCATTAGCTGCTTTCGAGTTTTGTTTAGCTAAATTCACATTTATGGCTGCTGGCCGTGTTGCAAATGAACATGCAAATGCGAGTTTTAATATGGACATTTTATTATTATGCCAAAATGTGCCATTAAATACATCAGGTGGTCGTGTTTTAGTGTGTCTGCTGGTGAGGTAGCAGCAGTCCCATTGCGGTTTTGTGCCCTGGCCATTTATATGCCAAAAATATATATTTGCAACATGACAGCGGCAACAAAAATCAATTTGTAAATGTTTTCGCAGTCGAAGCGAGACAGACAGTCCCAGACCCATACCCAGACCGGGGCAACTTTGACCATTCGCACAACTTTTTGCTGCTGCTATTTGTTGGGGTTGCTGTTGCTGTTGGTGTTGCTGTTGCTGTTGGTTGTGGCAATTGCCGCTGCATATTTTCAGTTATTGCTGGCTGAGCGAAAAACGCACGGAAAAACTGCCAAGTGACCCTATTGGCAGCTGCAGTGTCCTGTCCTGTCCGTTTTGTAATTAGCGCTCGGTACGAGAGAGAGACTCTGTTCTGTTCTGCTGCTGCTGCTGCTGCTGTTGGCATTCGGGGAGTTTCTGACCTCAATTACTTTGTCACCATTTCAATTTGCAATTTCAGCCATTAACTAGTTACACTCAATGCAATTAAACTTGCACTTTTCCAGTGGCACCAATGGGTAGCTGCAGCAGCAGCAGCAGCGGCAGCAGCAAGGTACCTTCACCCTGCAAGAAATGCGCAAAACTTGCCACGCCCCCGTGACATCGGAATGATGTCAGCGATTTCAGCCACCGCAAAGTGTTGTCCCTGATGCTGTTGTATGTACGAGTGGATGTATTCCTATCTGCAGTTGTTGTGTGTGGCATACACAGAGTGAAAGTGCCCGCCCCTGCCACTGCCACTGGCACTGGCACTGCCACTTGGCACACCTATACATGCACTCAGATACCCACACACAGATAGAGAGGGAAGCCCTTGTCGTCGTCCAGCTGCATGTGCGTTCCATTGGAATAATTTGAAATTGGAAAAAACATTCTCTCTCTTTTTTCCATCTTCCCCATTGAGTTAATTGCAAATTGGATGAAATTGTAATTTTACACTTCATTTGATTCAATTCATGGCTGATTGACAATTTAGTTTTTCATGAAGGTAACTGGTAGGTAGCTATATATAGATATACCTCCATCAGCAGCTCTGCTGGGGCCCTTCAAGGATGGGCCAAGAAATTGTGGCCAAATATGACGGCTCCTTGATTGCAGCACGAAAACTATGTCAATGTGCTGGGCTCCAGCAACGTGGAAAAAATGCCAGGGACACAGAAAAAAGCCTCACTTTTACCTAAAGACTCGACTGCAGATCGAATATGTAAATATTTACACATTTATTCAATAAATTGTGGCAAATTTCTTACATACATATGTATTTCCCCCCGAACCACAAATACTATATGTAGTTTGAACAAAAACCGCAAAACTAACCTCAACCAAACCAGAGTAATAATTGAGAAATATTTTGTGGGCCCAACACGGATTCCAAACTTGCAACAGATGGTCTCCATTTGTTTGCAAAACATTTGAGCGTTAAATTCTTTTCAAATCATAAAAGGCATTAAGCTGTGCAAATGCAATCGATTCTGCATGTTTGAATGTCAGGTAAATTATGACCAGATATCAACTGCTGTAGTATTTAAGTTTATCATTAAGTTGTAGACATACTATACAAGATGGGATCGATGCACAAGTTCGGGCATAGGTCTGATCGATAAATCAGTGGGTAAGGGTATTCTTAGTCTCTCTTCGTCTGCTGGAATTTTCCTTCCAAAATCATGAAGCGCTATACAAGTCACTCTTTAATTCGTAATAATTGAATAAAACGGGGCTGCAATTTAATTTCACAATGAACAACATTTGACTCGACTCGCAATCCAATTGAGTCGAAAGTCAACAAACAGAAACTGTTTGAATTGGAAACACTTACTTAACTGCAGCTAGTAGCGATGCTTAATGCCTTAACGCATTTCAGTTAATCGCAACAACTAGTGCCAGTTCGATCGGATTCAATTTGCGTGAAATAAATAATGGGGGATCGCCACACCCTGTTCTCTATGTACATTTATTCTATATATAGTATGTAAAAGTATATGAACAGGAATATCTGCAAATATATTTATCCTAAAGAATATCGTACCAATATTTGGATCATACGAGTATCGCAATAATTGATAAAGTAGAATCGCAATTTTCTTAACTTTTTTATGTCTCTTTGCGTCACTATTCGTCAATAAATAAATAAAAAAGGGATATCAATCGTACCGCAGCCGGTAGGATTCGAACCTACGCTCCCAGAGGGAATCTGATTTCTAGTCAGACGCCTTAACCGCTCGGCCACGGCTGCTTCGGTGACACTGATCCAACAAATATCTCTCAAGAAGTCTCCCAATCAATGGTGTGAGCTATAAATAGATCATTATATTTAACAAGTGCTTCCAATAAATATTTATAAATTTCCCAATCTCCGGCCAAGAAACTATCTATGCGAATGGGTTATCTCAATAGATAAGTATAAGTGGTCAAGCATTTTTTGTTGTTGTTGTCTGCAAAGAAAATCAAAACACTTCAAATATTTTAGGTATAACTGAATCAGATTAACTATGTATCATTTAATTGTGTATATTCTATTAAGTATAGATTGACAGGTTAACAGAAAAATAATCCAGAATGGCTACTGAGTATGCAGAGTCTATGTGAAGTGGGCGTAACGGTTGCATATGTTAAATAACATTTATGGGAGATTAGAAATTTATAAAAAAATATGTATAAAAAAAAGACTGCTGCAAATCGCACATAATCCTATCTGCTTAGCGGTCAGCACTTTTCGGATTACTTTACTAATTTAATCACGCAAAACTTTTTCAAAGCCACAATAATTTTCCGTCCAACGCGTATTAAAACTTGTTGCGGAAATAAATGAAATGGTAAACAAATAACTGCGCTTAAAAAAAAAATACAAGCATTGCTGGGTTTAATATAAAGTTAGATTAATTCACTAAATGTTTCTTAGTAGTAGCCTGATATCAGCCAGTATTTTTTTATCAGCATTTCAGCATGGTTAGTATTGCTGTCTGTCCGTCTGTCTGTCTTGTTTTGCAGTTCATCCTTCATTACATGGGAGACAAATACAGTAAAATCAGTTTACAGTCTGGCAAAGCTGGCAAAGAAGATGACGCTTGGCTTACAGTCAGACACTTCGATGCGAGAGTGATTTTCGGTGACAGTTGCTCGGAGGAACAAAGATTTGGTCTGAGTATAATCATTTCAATATAAAAATACCGTATTTTTTTTAATAGGCAATACTTGACGGAGTTTTATGTTTAGTAACTGATCATGAAATACAATTTTCTTAAATTTATTGACTGGAAATAAATAAGTTAAAGAAAAATTATAGAAATCCTCCAATGAGTGGTTCTTCCTGTCGATACATTTGTTTAAATTTATAGTTTTTCGTTCTTGGCAATCATTTATTAAATTAAAATACATACATATACGTTCTTCCAAAACTTTATTTTCAAAAAGCGATTTTATACTTTATATAAAATCAAGTTTCTCTATATTTTCTTTTTTTAGCCACATTCCCTTCACTATTTTGATGCTGTAAGGGATAGACCTCGATCACAGCATATACGATGAACTGGCTAATCAATTATTGAAGGCCGTGGGCGGGAAATGCGCGACGAGTTTCGGTGTGGCTGAGAATTTAGTTCACGAAGTACTATATAGTGGGGGCATGCATCACGCAAATGCCGTGTGGTAACACGTTATAAACAAAACTCATAAAGCAAACTTAAAGTTATGAATTTTTCAAATTTTCTGATTTATATGTAGGTAAAGTTTTCTACTCCCACACACACACACACAGGAGTACATGTACGTGTGTGTAAGTGCAGCCTGAAAGAAGTTGCCATTTTTTTCCATGTTTCCTCTGCATTTTTTGGCAAGTTTTCCATCTTTTTTTTTTTTCTCTGTGCGTGGCATAAAGTTGAAGTTGTCACGTGACTTGAGAAGACGAGGAGGCGAAGGAAGCGCGCATAAAATAAAAAGCAGGCAGATAGAGGCGACTCCTGGCAGCAGGTAGCTGCATATAATGTCCTGCCCTGGTGCCTGTGCATGATGTGGTGTGAAAAGCGCCGGAAATGGTATTTACAGCAGACTAACTTCCTGTTTAGCCCGGCAAAGGAAAGGAAAGCGTAGGTATGTAGCATATGCTCGGGTGCACGTTGTCTTTGTTTTAATATTCATATTTGAGCATCAAAAATTATTCCTTGAAATTAAGTTGCATTCTAAACAGGGTGGCTGCTCTTGCTCCCAAGTGGTGGGTGGCGTTCCATTCGGTTGGGAAGAGGGAAAATAGCGTTACGGAGAGATGAGACAACAAGCAACGAAGTGAGCTTAAAAGGGACAGCAACGAAAATGCTTTGAATTTAAAATCTGCAATTTTCTGTTGATTGCCGCACCCAGGAGCAGCAGCAGAAGCAGCAGCAGAAGCAGCACCACTGGCAGTAGCAGCAAAGTGCAGTTATACTGTAGCATCCAACAGCAACAACAACAACAAGAACCTCAAAGTGTTGGCGGTTGGTAAATGGCGAACAGAGAATGAAGAAGAAGCTGGAGAAGCAGCAGCAGCGGCAACATCATCACAACTTTTGCGTAAAATTCCAGTCATGTGTCCCTAACAAATCCCTGCATTATTCATGAAATGATAAGATGACTTTGTGCTGCCGTCGTCGTTGGTCGTCCTGCTCCACCCGCACGCCCTACTGCCGCCGCTTCTGCCACTGCCGCTGCTGCTGCTGCTGTCCTCTATCTTTCAGCTCTGCACGTAATATTTTTACATGCAGCTGCAGTCCGGACAGTCGGACAGCCGTACAGTCTGCCCTGGTTGTTGTCTGCATTTAACTACCAAGGATATCCGTTAACTATAAAACTTGCACGCAGACAACAGCCCGAAAGGTGCCATGCACGCCGCTCAAAGGCAAGTTGCAAAAGTTCGCCAGCTATTGGCCAGCCCATATGAATATGTTAATGGTTAGCAGAACACAGAGAGATGACGCCGGAGACCTATTTCTAGACACTGCACAATCGGTGGGGGGAGCCCACCTACATAGCAGCATGCCAGATGGCAGCTGTTAAAAGTAACAGCAGCAGATTCTGTTAACGCTAACAAGAATACTGTTAAGCAATTGAGAGCGCTGTTAGTGGCTAAACGGATTCTCCAAAAGCGACAGAGCTACAAAATCGCAGCTGCTGCTGTGGCGCAGCATCCTCTCTTCGACTCTCTTTGCTGTTGCTCTTGCGAGAACAGCGTCCTGTAACTGGATTCCCAGCGGTCGTGTAAACGAGCGTCGAGAGGACGACCCGAGGCCACGAAGTCTTCAGCCGCAGCAGCAGCAAGCAGCAGTGCCGTGCCACCGACGACGATGCTCCCGAGGACTGTGAGCCGCACATCGCGTGCTCGCAGCTTCAGTCAGTTCGGAAGCCTGAAGCCGCGCGGAGATACCCTGGACAGTGCTGCGTTGTCGTTCGTTTTGTGGTCAATCAAAAAAAAAAAACAATAATTATTAAGACATGAAATCGTTGAGGACTCGTTGCCACTCTGTGAGAGAAAACGAAATGAACTCAAAGTAAACCGGGGAAAAGAGCATTCCTCATAGCTCGCGAAATGTCAATTAGTGCTTGCAGTAGTTAAATATTTGGCAGACTCTCTGATAACCACAACCAGATCCGTGCCAGAACTTGGCAAGCGTAAAAAGTATCTTTAACTGACGAATAACATCCGCTGCCGTCGAGTGCTTCAATTTCAGTTTAATGTTAACTCTGACAAAACCAAACTGACATGAAGGAAAATACAGCAAAAGACTAAACAAAAAAGGTACTGAGAACCAAAGGACCAAAGGGAGAAGTGACTGCTGACTTGTGGCAGGTGGAAGGTGCCTGGTGCCTGGTGGCTGGTGGCAGGATGGCTTATTCAAATATTAAACACATGGATTCGTTTGAATTTGGCATTTAAATTATTTAAGTTGACAACACACAGACAAACATCCATACATATACAGACTTTGGATGGGATGCCTGGGCGTCTGCCACGCCCACTCGTCTGTAGCTGGACCATGTTTTCCGTGTGTCCTCTGTGCGTTGTCTATATGTGTGTGTTTGGTTTTGTGTCTGCCCTTCTGTGCGAGCATTGCCTCCATTCCATTCCGTTTCCTTTCCCTTTCATGCGAGTACGTACTTCCTGTCTCCAGCTCCGAGTCCTGCTCTTGCTCCTGCTCCTCCAGCTCGAACAGCTTCCTCTTCTGCTTCTCTTCTAATATTTGTTATTTATTTATAACGGCACTGCCAGAGCGTATCCTTTGAACTTTTCTGCATGAGTTTGTCGCTCAGTTTACTTATTTATATTTCATCCTCCACTTTCTTCGCCCCCTGTCTTTATTTCGATTTCGATTTCAATTTGTTTCTTCTCCCTTCTTTTTTTCTTATACTCGCATATTCTTTGTATATCCTTTGACACGGGTTTCAATTAATAGAACGCCACCCATTGACCTCCACTTGGCTCAGTTCGATTCTAGCTACGATATTCTGTTTTCCTTTTTTTTTCAATTCGAACAAAAGGATCGGCAGCTACATGCAACTTTGTTATCAGCCAAAGAGAAGAGTGCTGCATAAATCAACGACACTGCCAAAGCCAAGGGCGTACAATAACTGGACGAAGAAGCAATTAATTTTATTCAAACATTCGAAACGGATCCGGCAGGAAGGACGAAAAATGGATTACGGCTGGCTGCTGTTTCTGTTCATCGCGCTTTTAATTGGTAAGTTTTTTTTTCTGTCTCTGTGTTTTTCTTTTGAAATCACGAAATTGCTGCTGCCACATGTGTGCTTTCTGTTCTCTGATGTTTTTTTTTACTCCACTGCTCTACTCGTACCGTACCGTGCCGTCTCGTGTCGTGCTGTGCTGCTGTTTCTGCTGTTTGCTCGGTTAATGAAGCGGTTTTGGGGATTACCGTGCGTATGTGTAATGCGGGTCGGGCTTTCTCCATCAAATGCTTGCCGCTTTCAATTGCATTTATTATTATAATTATTATTATTATTATAATTATTATTGCTGTTGCTGTTGGGTCGAACCACAACCGCAAATCAATATTGGCAAAGTTTTCGCTTCTGGCCAGTAGCTTCCGTCACTGCCCGATTTGACTCTGGGCTGTTTTAATGACTTTTGCCATAATTTCCACGGCTCCTGGTGGGGGTGGTGGTACCGCTGTTGCTGCTCCTGCTGTTGCTGCAGTTGCAGTTGCACTTTTGCACTTGCCACTTGGCTGCTTCGTGAGTTCGGCAGCCTTCATCCCTTTTGGCATTTGGTAATTTCTGCTGCCACAACTTTTGCCTTCG
Source organism: Drosophila bifasciata (assembly GCA_009664405.1). Taxonomy (NCBI): domain Eukaryota; kingdom Metazoa; phylum Arthropoda; class Insecta; order Diptera; family Drosophilidae; genus Drosophila; species Drosophila bifasciata. Next base: position 5,792,871 of record CM019044.1, read on the forward strand.
CTTATTCCACTATTGCTGCTGCTGCTGCTGCTGCTACTGCTGCTACTGCTGCTGCTGCCGCACATCTTGAGTGCAGTTTAAACTTAAATTGTATTTCTGAAATGTTCGCAATTAGGCAGACTGCCAAAGGCATCCTCCCTCTCCCCGCTCACGCTCCTTCTGCGTCTCTTGAATTGCCAATGGCAATGGGGCAATTAATTTGGAGCGCATTAAATGAGCCCCGCGCTCTTTTTCCTTGCACAACGCGAACTAGAACTAGAAATTGCCCGGCTTCGTGTGTGCGCGATGGGAAAGTTCACTGAAATGCACTTGGTACTCGTAAATTGGCAAAAAAGAAAAAGGGAAATGGCCACAGCAGGTCTTCACTTTGTTTGATAGTTCCCGCAACAACAAAAAGAATTTCAACTGTGGCAGTTCCTTCTTTGGCATTGATTTTGGGGGAAACTCTGTTTATGCTTCCAGATTAAATTATTCCTAAATGAAATAATACAAATAAATTAAGTTTTTGTGTCTTGAAAGCTGTCCCCAATTAATTGCATTTGTCTTTCAGTTACCAATAAAATATTTTCGGTTGTCTAATGAACTGAAACTCATTTTTGGAAACTTTTCGCCACCCACTGATCGGGTAAATGAAAAGTTTCTGTTCACCTGCGAGACTGCATCTCCATCTCCCTTTGCGTCTCCGTCTCTGTCTGTGGCTGTGGCTGACACATTTTCCTTACACACCTCTCTGAGCACATTCATTTGGGGGGATTCCTGCAATCCAGAACATTCGCACAAAGGATGCCCACACACAAAGGAGAGCGGGTAGACAGAGACTGAAGGTGGTCTGCAACTTTTCAATTTCTAAGGACTCCGCTACGAGTATTTGCCACGAGCTTTTGCTCCTTTGGGCAACAATTTAGCCTGCCTAATGGAATTAAATATTGTTGTCCATTGTGCCCGCTTCTACTTACGTAGAAAATGTAACAAATAACAAATAGCTTAGTTCTGTTTGTTTTGCATTGAAAATTAGTTGGCCACTTGCAGACGTTTACCCACTTCCCACTTCCAATCAGAGCACAATTATTTTCAGATGCAACTACCTTCTGTCTTCCCCGTAAACTCTCTTGTTATTTCCTCTGCCATTGTGGATTTCTTTCATCAGCTTGTGGGTTGTTTGTTGTGTTCGAGCTTATGACTTCTAATGAAATGAATATCTATGCTCATGAGCTAGCCACAAAAGACAAACTCCCAGTCCCAGGTTCCAGTCTGCAGCAGCCAACGATATCCTTGGAAAAAATATCATTGCATAAATGTCTCATTCCAGTGTCTCTTAATGAATTTATCACCAAACTTGGTCGGTACCCACTCCCACTAGTCCTCCCCGTATGTATGAGAGTATCTGGCCAATCCCAAAAATGCACATGTAAATTTTCTCCTCGTACGGGGAAAGTGGGGAGTGAGTCGGTTCTGGTCTGTGGAGTAAATGCGTTTGCCAGACAGACAGACAGACACGAGTGAAATGTGTAGGTTAATTATCAGCAAAGTTTCCATGTGCTGAGGTGTAAATGTATCTATGTTTGTATCTGCATCTCTGTACACTCTGCCATCCCCCAGTGTGTGGTAAGCCGAGCTGGGCAAGGGCTTAGCACACAAACAAACCAAGCCAAGGGGCTAGGGGTAGGGGTAGGGGATTGGTTGCCTTGCCCCAAAACAAATGGCAGAGCAGGGCTTAAAGTTCTCATTAGTTTTGGTTGATTTAAAAGCAGCTTCGGACTGGGGGCTTACGACTGCTTACGCAAGCAAAAACTTGCTAATGAATTCCATCAATTTTCCGCATGCGCTGGCCAAAAGTACTTTGGCATGGAAATCAATTTAAGCCAAATATTTAAATCCAAATACATGTACATAAATGTGTTTGTTGTGTTTGCTTGTATGCCATTTAGCTTAAAGTTGTAAATGGCTGCAGTTTTCATTCCTTAACCATAAATTTCCAATTGACTTAACCGAATGCCCATGAAAATAAATAACTTTATCCATAAGGATCGTATAGTTACTTCCATTAAGCACAACAAATTGTTATTTAATGCTGTGTTTAAAGTCACAATTAAAGATATCATTCCATCGAAACTTAACTCTTCCCAGTTCATAGTTTCTTCGATAGAAAATATCATTTGATATTCAGCATGAAGATACATTTCAAGCCATTTACTTTATCGTGAGTTCTAGTTGCATGTCTGTCCCTTAACTCGTGCTGAATTCATATTTTGTTCGCATTTCTTATCAGTTCTCGGTCCGTCCACCCCACTGGAAGTTTATTCAGCTTGCAGTCAGGCTTATCGCTGGCCAGCACTGCCCTCTGAAGGGGGTCCTACTGCTGCCACAACCATCGTACTGTATGCCAGTTACATATGTCTGCTGCTTCTCCGTATCCCATATCCTGTGCATTTTGTTGCGCTTAGTCCCATCTCCCTCTTTCTTGTCCATCGCTTTCTGCTGTAGTGAGCTGCAGCCCCGCCCCGGCTACCTGACCAACTAACTGTTTTGCATATTCATTTCATGAAATTTCAAATTTATTCGATGTCTCTTGTGCCAGAGCAACGGCAAGGCTCTGCAAAAATGTGGCCACCACCACGTACCCATCTGCCATCTGGCCATCTCCAAACCCTTATCCCCATCCACCCTTTATGCCAGGTCACTCACCTACGTGAATTAAAAATTACGCATCCCAAAGGCCCCCGCCCAGACCGGACCAACATTCCTGTGTGTCTGCGCATATCCCTATGTTTTAGACACCAAATTTTGTCATTGGCCTGTGGCCGGGTTCCTGAATCCGATGCCCATGCCCAGAGGATGCCGTAGCTCTTGTTTTTGGGACTGTGTATGTGGCATGTAACGGTTTCATGCAACCAGCTGCGCCACACCCCGCAATCGATTACAGGAAATAGATCGGGCTGCCTGCCTGCAATCGGGCACTGCTTTAATCATTTTGTTTTAGTAACAAAATATTCAATTAAAATTAAAGTGTATGTACCTAGTAACTATGGCTAGTATTTCCTTTGAATAAACTCAGCTACGGTATCTCATAAAGTCACGTTGGCTAAGACAAAACAACAGGAGAGATATGTACCTGCAACTGACAGCGCCCTCACTTTAACTCGCAAAGAGAGGAAATTACGCGCATCTCAAGATGGTCATTCATCCTGAATGATTGAAGGCCGGAAGCTCCTTAAGTTAGCTGTTTATCCACTCTGCTCTAAGTATCTGAGGGTTGGGGAAAGTAATTGAAAAATCGAGATTATATTCCAGAAAATTATTGGCAGAAAGCTTTACAGTAAAAGGACTGTTATGGTTCTAATGGTTCAGCTAACAGTTTCAAGAGTACATGTACCATTTGAATATTTTATTTTATATCTATAAACACTACAGCATCATAGCTATAACCCCGCTCTTTTTCCGATTCCTTTACTTCAGATTTATTAAGCGTTTCGGCTCTGTTCGTTACGGACATAAGTGTGCCGGAAATAGTAGACTTTCGGGACAATGTGACGCTCTCCTGCAGCTATGACATGCGAGGACATACCCTGAACTCGGTCAAATGGTACAAGGATCACGAGGAGTTCTTTAGGTACTTATCCATGGCGCAAACTGATTGCGCGAAACTCGTTTTGATTGCCTGTCTCTTTCACCCACGATCAGGTACTCTCCGCTGGCGAGTCCAATCTACATGACATTTGGTGTGCCCGGGCTGCAAGTGCTCGATGGCAAGTATCTGTGCAACGAATCTAGCTGCCGATTGGACCTGAGCCTGCAGGGTGCCCGATCGACGGGCCTGTACAAGTGCGAGGTCAGTGGCGATGCACCGCACTTCAAGCTGGCGGACAAGGCCGACAACATGACGGTGGCAGGTGGGCACTTTTCAATTTGTCCCCTCCCCTACAACCCGCTAATTTCTGGCTTCCACTAACACAGCCCTGCCCCAGAGCGACCCGCTAATCGAGAGCTTCAACTCTATGTACCGCATGGAGGAGTTCCTGAGTGCCACATGCTCCTCGGACTACTCCAGCCTGCCCACACGGCTCACCTGGTACATTAACGGCGAGCAGGTTAGTCCCCGGTCCCCTCTCCCTACCCACTAGCCCCATGCTCTATCTCGATTTCCATCTGATTGCAGCCTCTGCTGGGCGAGCTGCAGCCCACCATCGACACCAGCATTCCGGCCCACGACTATGTGCTGCGTCGCCAGCGGCTGCAGGTGCACTTCTATCTGCAGGGACAGCGCTTCTACCAGGCTGGCAAAATCCTCGAGCTGAAGTGCGTCGCGGAAATTGAGAATTATCCGGAACTGAGGCGGGAAACGTCGCTCAGCGCCTCACTTTCGCAGTTCGATAATTTGAACAATCAAATGCTGATACATGCGGGCACAAGTAAGTACCATAGCCACATCCCCCACCCCACACTACTTCTTGAAGCTTTTCCTGTTCGGTTTTTGGTTTTGGTTGTGCAATTTAGCATTTCGTTTCGTTTGCCTCGGTTTCGTTTCAATGCAATTAACTAACCGCCGTGACATTTCCTCTGGCTTATTTGTCTTTTCCTCCCTCCCTTTCTTTCTTTCGCCCCACCCGACCCACTCGACTTGCAGATTCTGGCGCCGCACAAAGGAGCTGCGTCTGGGGCACGACATCGCTAATTTCCGGCTGCCTGGTGACACTTTTTCTCGCTCTGTGTTTTCGACGCCCCTCATGAACGCCCGCTACGGATACCTAAGGGGCTGGGAGTGGGAGTGGGAGGCGCCTCGTGTGGCGACTTTGTCAACTATATCATCACGTTAGTTAGTTAGTCAGTCAGAGCTAGTCAGTCACCTAGTTAGTTAGTTAGTTAGTTAGGGTAACACACAAAGGTAAGACCGCAAACTCTAGTCAATAGGCAATGCTGATTTCGGGTGTGTAAATACGGTTGAGGTCTTGAAGAAGTTTACCAAATATTCACAGGTTGCAGAAAGGAAGGAAGGAATCCCCAATTGAAGAAACTTCATTTCATGTGAATTTAATTCATCCATAAGTTTAAGATTAAAAGTGATTTAGTTTTGAGTATTTAATATGGTTTTTAAACCCAATTTCCAATTGCAACTGCATGCATGTACTTTTGAATGTAATCTCCATTGTGTACTGCTCATGTAGATATGTACATGTCAGGGGAATGTGTGAGTGTGAATGTAAATGAATGTTTTCAAGTTGATTAGCTGAACAAACACGAATCCACGTTAAAACATTAAAGCAGCAAAATACAAACAAAGTTCGAACTGCCTGCTACCGATACCGATACACTATCCAGAAAGAAAATACTATATACATAGTAATGTCACTCGCCAGCAAAGCGATCGAATTTATATCGAATGTGTGTATGTTGTATATATACTATAGTACTATATGTAATTGTAATTTTTTGCGTTCGTTGCTTGGCAATCGAATGACAAACAGCAGCGTTGGTTGAGCACATTGCAAAACACTTTTCGAGTACCATATATTTATCCATCCGCACACTATGTTGTTATCCGAGGCGGCGCCAATGCCAACGCCAAGTGGATGATGACACAAAAACTATGAATGCATATGAAACACAATAAAAATAGTCATATATACACATATACATATGTATGAATTACACACAAAAATGAAATGGAATTAATGGAATAACATGAGATTTTATCGTTGAGAAAGAAATATGCGAATGCTGTAAAAATCATTATAATTAAGTCTAGCATAAATATGCTGTAAATACAATTTTAAACATTCAAAACAGAGAACAAACGACAACAACACTATAAATCATGTCAGAAAGCCAGACCAGACAACTACAAAATACGTACATAAATATGTACATATATACTCATACATATGTACACATATAGTATGTGTTTAAATGTCTGTACTTGCAACTAAAACCAAATTGCAGCACATAGTAAGTTTCATTTAGCCGAGCGACTACAATTAGATACTAAATACTATCCACGAATCGATGTCCTCCCGTGGCCATAAACAGCAAAATTAAGAGATATATTCCACTAAGAGTGGAAGCGAAAAATAAAGGCAGGCATACTCAGGCTACATTTAAAAAAGAAAAATAAAATAAAATAATATAACTTGATATATACACACACGTAACACGAAATGAAGCCTGAACATTTTTGAAATCACTTTTGTTAATAAATATCCAATTAAAATAAAACTCAGAGTGTGTGGCTGATGAAAAAAAGTGTGTGCAGAAAATTAAACATAAATGTATAAATTAATTTACCTACTCATTCGCACGTCTTTCGGTTGTAAACGCAAATCAGAAATAACGAATTACGAATTACGAATAACGATAATGTATTGTATATACATACGTATAAGAGAGCATTTGTTTCGGTTTTTTTCTTTCTCATTTTGCCATTAAATTGTGTAAAATATTTCAAAGTGCAATTTGCATCATGGAATGCAGAGGGGAGAATCGCATTTAATTTTTTTTTTTTTTTGTATTTATTTGTTCTCTTGCTGTTCATGAAAAATTCAAATAAATAAGATAAATAAATAATTCAATTTATGGATTCAAATGCGTTTATTCAGACTACATATCGCTAATCTGCAGCATTACAGACAGGTCGCCGGCGCAGCTCAACTCTCACGCCGCTGCGGTTATGTGAGTTTTAATTGAAAGCCATAGCCATGCCCCCTACCACTGGGGGCGGTGGTCAGCAAACAATACATGTGTACAATATTTGCATCGGTTCGCGTTGACTGAGCCTTGGCTTCGGGAGGGGGTACGACAGCTGCTGTTTAAGCCTTTAATAAGGGTCGGGATTGGTCCCTGTTGTGTTCCCCAAATCAGGCAATACATTTTGAGGTTCGCTACTGTTATGTTTGCTGAATATTCCAGGCCATTGTCCATGGCTTTGTGGTGGCTCACCTGTGTGGAAAATAAGATAATGCCAGAGAGATTTGCATTGTAGAGCAGCAGGGGTCAACGTCTCTCGAAGGGACTTACTTGTGCCTTTGCAACACAATTGAATTCTATTAAATTCCCTGATAACTTCTACAGCACCGCACCCACCCATGGCTGTGATGGAATGTACTCGTTTAATTTGAAATAATAACTTGTTTAACTACGCAAATTTGCACAATTAATTATGCTAATGAGGCTGGGGTACAGCCGAAACCGAAAGCCGGGGCCAAAAAGGCAACGGACCAACGGACAGACGAAAGCCGAGAGAGCTTAAACAATAAAAAGGGTTAAATAATTAATTTCAATGCTGCTGCAATTAGTTGCCACTAAATGTTGCATGAGTTCTGTCCTAAAGACAGGGCCATGACGAACACGAAAAGAGGGAGAACCAGAAGATGACAAGAAGACAAGAAGAGAAGAAAGAAAAGAAGGCAGAAAAGATGGGAAAAAATAAGGCAGAAAAAAAGTTAGCTGACAAAGGCCAGGACCACTTAATGAGCCCGGACCCCACAGTGTGGAGCTTGGAGCTAATCAAATTAGCTGGCCATGGACTTTTGATCAAGAATGCGCCACTTTTCGAAATTTTCGCTCCATTTGGCGCGGCGCCACATGGCGTATGCGTAATTTATGTGATTTTAATTAGCTGGACAACGCCTTGCGTCTGTTGCCCCGATGTCGCACCATCCGCCTGCCCCCGCATACGAATACATGCATGACTTATGACGCCTAGCTGTCAAATTCATGATTCAGGCAAGTACACTTAATTGAAATTAATTCTGCATTATTTTCTTCTGATTTGCTTGTGACTTTCTGGTGTTTATTTCGAGACTGAGCTCGAGCCTGAGCCTGTCAGTCGGCATGGAATTTCAAACATTTTCAATTAAGAAAAGGAAAGGCAGACAAGTCGGAAGTTCCGCTGGGCGGGACGGGACGTATGCCGGAGTTGAGTTGCGTCTAAGTTACCGAAAAGAGAGATCCAAAATAAAGTGAAGTGAATTTTTCGCGCTTTGGCATTTGTCAAAGTTTCTTGCGACGCGCTGCTCGAGTGTCCTTCTGCTTGAGTTTTTTTTTGCTGCTGCTGCTGCTGCCACTGCCATTGCCGTTGCTGCTGCAGTCGTTGCCTGTTTGCGTTTCATTAAAATCCATTAAAATGCTGCAAATCAAATTAAAAGTTTCAACTTTTCTTATTCTTCTACCACCCACCCCCCCTTCCCACTGTTCACTGTCCCTGCTGGCAGCTAAGCAGTCATCCGGCAGTTGGCATCATTGTCGGAGCCTCCGCCATTAGCATCAGCAGCAGCAGCCGTTTACGGCTCCCCCAATCCCAAACCATCGACGGGGTCCGAGATCGGTCCAGCACTTCCAGTGACTTCCCCTCCAGTATCATGATTTCTCTCTTCATTTGCATGCGCAACAATTTCAAGTGACAATTGCAAATCTTTTGCCCCTGTCCAACCTTCCGCACAACCCCCCTCTATTATTATGCAGAAATTTCATTTTAATTTCTTCGCTAATTCGTTGAATTTGTGCCTGGCCTCTGGGATCGCTGGTCATTGTTTATTAATTACAGCAGGCACAACTCATCGATAACAAATATCGAGGCGAATCTGTTATGACCCGTTGACCTATTGAGCGCTACGTGACCCACAATGACTCATTTGTATGTGGCCGGGGCGGCAACCTCATCGAGCCGCATGCCACGCATACCAAACAGTTGTTGACACAAATGCCATCAGCTCCCAGTTGCTTATTCCCAAATTGATATGCAAACAGCAGCAGCAGCAGCAGCCCCAGCAAAGGACTCAGCTACAGCTCCAGCCCACCGCATCCACAACATCCCCCCGCCCATTCAGAGCCATGGGAAGGTCGGAAGTCGGCCTCACCTCCTCTTCGAAATTCTATTGTCAGAGCAGAGATTTCAATTCTGATTCAAGGCTGTCTCATGCCTTACTGTATAGAATTATCCGAATCGGTACTGGACTAAATAGCAAATGGTAGCTAGTTAAGGATTAGTAAATATTTGAGGATTACTGTAGTTGCTATGTTAGCTGTGGAATCTATAATTACAATTAAAATAATAATCTTTTAAAGGTAAGTACTACTAATTCAAATGTTCCATTGATATTTATGAATTAAGTAATTCATTAATTATTTATTTATTTGGTCTTCCATCCTTGTGATACAAGACTTATATTTACTTACGTATATATATCTATACCACTAGTCAAAAAATATAATTAGAGTCTTTATTAATATATAGTACATACTTACATACATTGATTTTTAATACTAAAACTTTACATAGATCGTGATTGAATACAAATAAACTATTTATTTATTTCTTAAGATGATTTAAAAACTTACTTACTTAATGTTCAATGAATTATCCAGTTTCTAAAATGATTTTAAAAAGTGTCTTTTTTTTTTACCCAAGTCAATGGAAATGTTCAGCATTTGTTACAGGTATGACTCAGAAGATAAAGCCATAATCGTATATTTCTTATCTGCCTGAAATGTAGAAAATATTCTAATATTCCTGCTCATTTTGATAAGAAAACTAAAAGACAGCAAATCCATTGTCATGGTCTAGTCAATCGAAGGACATACAAGGTTCGAAAAGTATCCACAGTTAAGTTCCAGTTCGCATTGAAATGTTACCCTGACGAAGAATATCCACTTACCCTGCTCACCTTGAGTCAAAACATTTCAACGGTCGTGGTGGGGGGGTAATTGAATATAGCGGCTTCATCCATTTATGTAAATACGTGTATATTGTTTAGTTGAATTATTTTCCGCCTTTTTGCACATTTTTATTTTGCCGATATTATTTCCATGGCTCATTCTAGTCTGTAACCAGATTCCGGCTTCCTTCCATCCCCCACCCCTCAGTTTTCTCTTTGCTTGGCCGCACATGAGTTTTTATAGTTTTTCATTATTTGCATAGGGCTTATCTCTGGGGAGAATTAGTATAAAGGAGGATTCCAACAGCATAGCACAGGACGAAGCGAAGGAGCTGGGCCACTGGGGACTGGGGTTCAGGTCCGGGGCCAGGCTTCGGGTCCGGGTTCAGACAGCTGGCAGCAGGAGACAAAGTAACAGCCAACCGTCGATTGTCGCGGCGCCTGTCGCACCTGCACCTGTAGGGTGCGTACCGTGCCCCTCTCCCCCTTCCTGCAGCCCACTCCCCGTTGAGTGGCTTTCGCTTTGGCCTGGCAAAAATGGAAATTTGCTACCGCTTATTTATTTTTTCTTTGCCAGTTTCCCAGCGTCCCCGCATCCCAGTTCCCCATCCCCCTTTGGCCCATTCTGATCCAGGCTCCCTGCGTGTGCCGCTGCTTGGCTTGTGCAAACGAAGCATGAACTGGGAGCGTAATTCAAGCGGAAAATTGTCGCGCAACGGCGCGTCGTTTTCCCATCTTCCCGTTGACGCAGTCTCGTGCTATTCCCAGCCCAGCCCAGGTCCCGGCACACGGTGCACTGAGCTATGTAAACGGCACACGGCTCTACGAGTTAGCAATGTTTTAGACCTGGTCTCTGCTGCTGCTGATGTTGCTGTTGCTGCCACTGCTGTTACCGTTGTACGCGTAGTTGTCGCGTTGTTAATATTCTCGGCTTGCACGCCCCCTGAAATTGACGCACATTAGGGGGTCGTGGTCCGAACCCGAACAGTAGGAGAGAACTAGAGCTCAGACTCAGCCTCAGCCTCAGCCTCATCATCAGCCGCAGACTGTGCCATGTCCAGGAACTCGGCACAAGGCACAGGACCTGGCTCTCGTTTCGTTTTGAACAGCCAACCAATTGGAATGTTTGATCAGGCATTGCATTTTGCTCATCATTTCCATCCATTTCCTTTCACCGACCGCCACATCAGAAGGAGATCCAGGCGGCCGCAATTGAAACTCGCGGTCTGCCCCCAGTCCAACCCGATTCTCGGTTCTCTGTTGTCGGTTTCCTATTGCCGACTGCCGGCTACTGATGCCGGGGCTCGCCGCAAATCGTGTTAGCCACGCCATTAGCAAAAGCTTGCAGAGAACAGAGAACCTGGCCAAACAACAACAACGCCAGCCAGCATCGGCAGCATCAGCATCATCAAGGAGCGGCGGACATGCAATTGAGCAGGACTCCAGTGCGCTGTCCCACTCTGGCTCCTAATGTGCGCGCTCCAATGGCCGTAAACCAATTCAAAAGCATATTTGCATGCGCTGATGGACCGTGGACCGCAGGGAGGTATGAGGTAGGTAGTATGGCAGTGAGGGCGGTGAGGGCGATGAGCTGGGGATCGTATGGCTGAGGACTAGATTGAATGTATCGAGTGGTCGACAGGGAGGGCCTTGAAATATAATATTTGGCCAGAAGCGAGTGAGTTAGAGCCGAACCCCAACCGAGCCAAAGGCTTTGTGTCGGGGGCCAAATCACTTGAAATTGAGCGCACGCAAGTCCTTAAATGCTCCGCTGCCTATCGCTCCGCTGAACCAACAACAATGGAGCAGTAACACACCCCTGACTGACTGACTGATGCCGTGCCTATGTCACCGATGAAGATGCCAATCCCCCAGTACGCAATACCCATACCAATGTCGATGCCGATGCCGATGCCTTTGCACCATGTGCGAGCCATAACAATGTGGAAAATTGTTTCCTGTATCAATTTCACACATTAAGGAAGCAATTCGATTTTATCGCTTCCTCATGACTACACGTTCAATTATTGAAGAGTTTACGTTTGCCTTCGGCATTGCCCTCCAAATGGTGGGCATGCCATGGCCATGGCCCCTTCCTCCACCCTCCTCCTGTGCCCCCGAAAAACACCCGGCATAGAGCCGTAAGTAGTCGTCGCTGGTTAGCCTCTTTGCCAAAAAGCATTTTGCATACATTTCGGTACGTCTGTTTGTCTTTCAGTCTCTCAGTCATTTGTGTGTGTGTGTGTGTGTGGCACTCGTACACTCCGGGTCGGAGGTAATTCTTTTCAATTGTTGTCTTACAGGGCGTTTTACAAGCCATTTTCTGCTCTTAGGCTGAGGCTTTGCCGGCTGAGCTGAAGGGGAGGCTTAGCTGGTTTTAGGCATCCACCACCTGATCTTTGATTTGCTTTGCATTTTGTTTGCTTGATTCATTAGTTTAAGTGCTGTATGTCATGTCATTTCTGCTATATGTCAAAATGGTTTGCTATGTAATATTTAAAGTTTTTACTAGATTATTAGTTGGCAATTAGCGTTGGTTAGTTTTTATATATGTATGTTTCTAGGTAACAATTTTTCCTCTGTTGAATGGAATACTTTATTCAAGAAATCCTTTGGCATTGCCAAAGTGTTGAAGCCAAACCATATGAGCCTTGGAGCCTTGAACTTTCTGCTCTGCTCTCCGGCATCGGCACGCACAGAGACAATATCAATGTGCGGCGATATGTATCGTGTTATGTGCGCGCATATAAAATGATGGCAAACATTTACAAATGTATTGCGACTATAAACATTTTATACAAAAACCAAAAAAGAACAAAAAGCAGAGCAGAGCAGAAACGAAAATCGAAATCTAATAAAAATTTCCATTTTTCTATGCGCAGTTAACTTTATGCGACAGTTATGCGTGCATGTGTGTGCGTGTGCAAAGTGTTAAGTGCACACACACACACACACACACACACACACCAGCGTATGTAGAGCGGACATCAGGCAAAAGGGCAAACTTTTGTTTCTGTGTTGCAAAGGAGAACAGCGCCCCTCTATTCCTCTCACCATAACCAACTGATCCCGTCGACTCATAAAGGCGCAGTAGGCACGCACCAACGGCAATGTAAGGCACAGTGGGGCAAGGACATCGGGATATTGGATATGGAAGAAAGAAAGAATAAATTGATTTAACTAAGACTGATAAAAAATGTATTTATAAATATTAGTAGATTATTTTTTAACAGAATAGGAGCTTTCAAAGAGATCATGAAAAAAAAAATCAAACGAGAAAATAAATTTAAAAAAATGCCAAAGATGGAAAAACAATTTATTTATTGAATATTAAGCTTAAAAATTGAGTCGCTATATCATCAAGTCGATCTATCCTATCACCACGAATAAAAAATCTTGTGAGAGGTGGTAGAAATTTAATGTAAACATAATTTTTTTTTGGAAATCTCCTGGCCGGAGAATTATACATCAGAAATGAATATATATTTAATAACAGCACAGAAAATTCTAATATCTACACTTATTTAATTTAATTGAATTATTTTTCTAATTTTTTTTTTATACCATCTGCTTTTTATTATGTGATGGTATTCAGCTGTAGATGATGGCCCCAGAATCACTGTGAACTCTTGCAGCCGTAAAATGCTTATGGCTTACGCACAGACAGACACATACATATGTACATTAGCGAACAATTTAAATATACATATGTACTATATATGCGTGTGCTATATATGTATATGTATAGATATATGTATATTTCCTTTATCTTGGGTAAACTTTTAAACTTTTTCAAAACGCCGCGCCAAAGCCGAAATGAAAGAATGCCAGACACACTTCACAGGCTTTTGTTATAGTAGAAGGGGTGGGGTATGGATACACATAGAGAGAGGGAGTGAGATGGCATTAGGAGAGAGTGAACGAGACAGCCAGGACGACGGGGACGACGACGAGAGGGAAAGAGACTCCAAACTCCCCTAACTCCGTTGAAAGCCATTTTGCACGCTGGCAAGCATTATTTGGTAAGGAATATGCCCATGGCAATGCACATAGAATCAGGCAAAAGGGTGGGGCGTGGGTGTTGGCCATGGTGCCATGGTGTTGCTGTGGCTCTGTGTGAAAAAGTATGTGCAAACTTTCGTAATTTATGTCATACGAAGTGTTAACCGCATGATGGCTGCACGCCGGATTGGATTTACATTGCCAAAGCTCGAGCTGTGGAAACTTCACGGGGCTCCGGCGACGAGGAAACCAAAGGAAAACGACTCCGACTACGGCAACGGCAACGGCTACGACTCCGGCTTTGTCCAGTGCTACAGCCATTGCCCGGCCCGTGACTGGTCGGAAGGATTGAACTTCCTTTTCATACTCTAGCAAAGGATATTATGACTATAGCTTGAGGAGGTAAAAGTAGAAATCAGGGCAGGACAAGCCAGATATGGCAGGGCATCTCAATGTTCGATGATCAAATGAAATCTCCCTTTTAGCCTTCATTATTTTTCTCTCATGCACAGTTACTACTTTTCATTGGCGGTAACTTTACTGCGGTGGGATGGGTGGAGGGTGCCCTGCAAGGGTACAGCGTTGTGTGGCTGCCTAATTGTTTTCAATTCGATGGTCAGGGGATCAAATTAAATTTGTGTCTGAGCCTGGTCACGTTTTAAAGAGGTATCCAGACCCTGGACCCTCTTCACGGCTGACCGACTAATGAAAGTTGCTTAAATAAATAAATAAATGTCCATTTAGTTGCGCCCTTTTTGTGTATTTTATTTAACTTTTAGCGCTGCTGGGAATTCCCTTTGTACAGGCTTATACCTTTTTTTTGTTTTGGTATCATTTCTGCGGTCCTAACAGGGGGGTATCTTCTCATTTAGAAGACAGGCTCGAAGCCATGGGCGGTTCCCTTACGAAATTTGTATCTTATTTGCAATCGAGTGTCTGTGATTAATTGCCCTTCAATTTTGAAATTATTTGCAGGCAAAAACAAAAAAAAAGATGGCTCCAAATGAAAGGAAACCAAAAAAAAAAAGAAAAGAAAGGAAAAGAAGGGAGAAGAGTCGTCCGGGCACAGACCCAAATGTGCGAGTATCTGTGTCCAATAACATTTGAATGGGCAAAGTTTTTTGTATGAAGTTGGCAATTTGTAATTTTCCTGCCTCAACTCAACTGATGGAAGGCTGGTTTGAGGGTGGTGGGTGTGAATGGCTGGCAGTGCAATAAAAAAAAGGGACTTTATGCCAAATTTAATTAGGCGCAAGGCAAAAGCCAAAGACGGAGTGAAAAACGAGCGGATGACTTCGATTTGAAATGCTGCCAAAAAAGGGGTGCAAATTATTCTGGGACTCTCGTTTTTGAAAAGGGTTGACTTTCGACTCGACTCCTTTTTGGTTGGCAATTCAAAAACGCTTAAAGAGTACATTAATCAAATATCCAGCTAATATTCAGTATCCATATATACATATATATGTACTATGTATATTATATAGGCAGACACTTGATAAGTTAAACAATTCAATGCGCACGATTTCTGGCTTGATTTCTGCCCTGACTTACACGACACGCGAGAGTGTGGGGGAGGTGCATTGGGTGGTGGGCGTGGTCAGTGAAAGAACAACAGCATTAAATTGCCAGCAATTACGTTTTTATTGTGCTAAAATGCACCTGTGCATATTCCTGATGGCGCAATTTCGAACAAAAACAAACGACATCAGAAAGAACAACATTGCATGCTCGATGGGTGAGTGGGGTGAATGGGGGAGGAGTGGGTGGTTCGGTGTGTACTGCGGTGGGTGGTTTTGTGGGCTCCGGGAAGGGGGGTTGCAAGAAAACCAACAACTGTGGGAACACTGGAATAACAGTGGCAGCCAGACCATGCGACCACTCCGATCCGTATCCCCCCATCCTTTCTCCACTGGCCACTCCCTGGAAAGGTATTAGAAACGCGTGCCAAGCCTCACACACATGTCTGTAGGTGTGCGTGTGGCCAATATTAGCATAGGTAAATGTCCAAAATTAACATTGAACTTTGTGCAGGCGTGGAAAGGGGTGGAAAGGGCAGACGTCTGATAGCAGACGACGACCGACAGCAGCAGCAGATGGCAGATTGTAGTAGCGGCGCATAGCCGAGCAAAGTCGGCTGCTGCTCTCAAACAATATTATTGCAATTTTCCGGGGCCCTGCATTGGGCTTAGTGTTAAGCTTAATGCCGGTTCCAGACCTACTACCATACAACGCCCCGATACAAGAACAACAACTGAAACTGCAACTGCAACTGCACCGTCAATGACGATGTCTGTGTCTGCGTCTGTATCAGTGTCCGTGTCGCATATTGTGATAGGCTCGTTGTCCTGCTGCCCGCATCATGTCCAGGCGGCTTCGTGGAGGCAGCAGCCTGGCCCTGGCATGCATCACTGGCTGTGCAAACATGGCCCAGGCCCTGGCCCACAGCCAGGTGGCATGGGGGGGTGACCTGATGCGATTCGAGGTGGTAACAGCAATTGTTGGGCTTAGACCATATCACACGGAACAGTGGGATTTTTTTACCTTTCTGTAATTAGAAAAGTTGCAAGAGAATCCAACTTATATTTCCGATTTTTAGTATTCAGCAAACTCTTTTTTCCTATAATTCGTACAGAACTTTCTATGCAAATTAATTTCTCTAAGTTCTTTAAATACATTTTCAGACCACTGTGCCAGTCCACTGTGCCTGTGTCTGTGTCTCTGCCTGCGTCTTGTTTGTCTATCATAGATTGACTTGCTGCTGTTTGAGCACCGCAACAGTTGCCGCTCGCAGGGGCAAGGAAAAACCAACTGACGCACCCAGCAGCATGGCAAGAGGAGCAGCAGCAGGTGGAGCAGGAGCAGGAGCAGAAGCGGGAGTAGCAACAATAGCCGTATACTGTTTGAACTTCATTAGGCAGTTTCCACGGCACTGGCAGTGGCAGTGGGGCAGCGGCAGCTGGAATTTCACATTCGACGACTGGCCGAGGGTCGAGGGCTCATCGAGGGCAGCTGGCGTTGGCATCGTGTGGGTGGGTGGGTGGTTTGGGTGGCTGGGTTAGATCATGACTTTGATTTGCGGTGACGACTCAAAGGCAGCCGCAAACGGCGCATTATTATAACATAGTTGTTCGCCCATAAACCGAGGACCCCCGACCCACCGCACCCCGTACCACTTCAACCATTCCCGACCCCGATAATATTGCGTTGACGCACAACTGTTGCAGACATAACCGCAGAATTAGCAACATTTGCGGTACGTTGCGTGTGCGTTAAGTAAGTAGATAATGCTTAAAGTTAACGTCAGAACCTTTTGTGGTTTGTCACTTGGTCAGGCACCCCACCCCAGACCCCTGACAGTATACAGTGCCCAGACCCTTAGCCACCCACCTACACAGACACCTGTGGGAGGTTGTATGTATAATCAGGAGTGGGAATGCGGTCCGGTCCGGTTGGCCAGTTATGTGGACACACACTCTACGCTCCATTTGCCAGACCAAATGTGTCTGGCCCAGTTGGACTCTGGCTCAGTCGCAGTGGCAGCAGTCCCTCTGCTCCGTCTGGCCATCAACTGTAGTCAGAGCTGATAATTTAATATTGATTGGGTAAACATCCATTCGGTACAGCCATTTGGTATCTGGTTATGATTGCAACTTATGACGTGTTGCAAAGGCCTTATTCGCATGTGTCCCAGATGCTACTAAATGCACATTTAGAAATAACTGATGTCCGGGCCACTGAACTCAGCTGCTGACCAGAGATTTCCCATGTGTTTCCCCCTGGGCTCACTTCCCCGTATTTATGTTATTTCAAATGAAATACGAAACTCTTTCGGATGAACTGGAAAACCCCAAAGAGCTTCATATAAATTTATGGATATCTTTTTTTTTATTTTTTTTTTTTGCTTTATTTAAGGGCAAAGTTCATATGACTCTGCGTATGTCTCTTTTTTTTTGTGTGTGTGCAAAAGCATCAATGACACATTCAATCTATAGATTTTAACGAGCTTTTGTGCTCTCTTTGGTTTGATTTCCATATTTCCCATTACATCATGGCCTGACCTCAGCTGCCGCTGCTGCTGCTGCTACATTTATTTCATGTACTGCGTGCCATCCGGGGCTCAGGCTTTGAATGGGGGGCCCTACAAAAGAGTGCTACCGGTAATCAGGCTTTGTCCTGCTCACAATGGCTCAATCGGAATGGCCAGGAAGACGTGAGTCCAGGTAGGTCCAGGCAGCCAAGGTAACGACAATAACGTGCAGCTTTAATTAACTCAAAAATAAAATGAAATTAGATAGAAAGGGGAGCAGCAGGAGGCGCCTGGCCATTATGGCTGGCAATGGTGTCCAGGGGTCTCCAGCAGATGGACAGCTCTAACCATACTTTTTATATTTATTAACCTTTGTCGGCTGGGTGGGGTTAGGGCGGATATGGAATGGGTGGAGATTGTCCTTCCCTGGCCTGGCCTGGCCTGGCCTGCCCGCAACAATAACTGTAATTTCGCTTTATGACTGCAAATCACAACCGAAACATAAAGCCAGCAGAAGGACAACCGAGTCCAGTATAACAAACTGTGTGAGTTGTATGTATGTGTGTGTGTGTATGCGTATGTGTGTTGTGCACTCAATGGATACCGTACCGTACCAGAGTTGGACAACGTTGCGTATACGCAACCTTTTCTTATGGACAATTGATGTCTCTGCTGCTGGTTTGGTTGGTTGGTTGGTTGACTGCTGCCGTAGCTCTGCTGCTGCTCCAGTTACTGCAGATGAGCGTTGTTTGCCCGCCGGTCCGTCGTCGTCGTCGTCGTCGTCTGTCCATTGTCCCATGTTGTCCGTCGGTGGTAGGTTGCCGTAGCCGTTGCCTTTGCCTACCCAGGCTCGTTTGTAATGCTGTTGTTAAGTCCGGAACATGACATTAGCCATTAACTCGCTGCATGCACTCCTCGCCCGCTCTCGCTCTCGCTCTCTCGCCTTCCCATTCGCCTTCGGTTTACACTCGCAAATAAAACACAGGCGAAGGGCGACGCACCGCCATTGAGACACAGAGAGACATGGAGACACGGAGACAAGGGCAAACAGAGAATCACAGTTGAAATGAAAATGTATAAAAAAGGACATTTGAATTGGACTTATGGGACCACAACAATCGTCGGAGCTGCTGCTGCCCTTGCCATTCCCACCACACACACACACACACAGAAACATTTTATTCTTATTACACAGACAGAAAGGATATGAGATGGGAGTTACTGGAATACCCATACCCGTAACCCGCAGCACTGGCAGCAGCAGTAACAGAAACAATAACAGAAGGAGTACACTGGGAGAAAAAACACAAGAAGATGCTCTCAAAATCAAGCTCAAGTTTGGAGATGGAAGTTGCCAAGAGTATGAATCTTTCCTCTAAGTGTAGAAGCAGCATTCAAAGATAGTGGAAGCCGGAACAGCAAACATCCAGGAACAGTCGGCCAGTGGCTTAGCTGAAAGGGGATAACGGGCACGGAGGTGGACAATGAGCTGCTGTCATTGTCAGTGCCTGATCTGGTCGACAGTGTAACAAGACAAGAGAAAGCAGAGCAGAGCCAGCGGCTATCGGCGTGAGCCGTGCATCAAAAAGCGTTCCCAGTGATTTGTTGTCAAGGCTTATCTCTGTCACGACGGATGATGGAATCGTATTCCAATGCCAGGCGAACAGTAATCGATATACTGAGCTGAAGTCTAAGGCAGTGATCACTGGTTTGTCGGGAATCACAGTGCACTGTGCTGGACTCACTCACGCATCCCTTTTCCGGTTAACATGTGACCCAAAAAGCAAAAACAAAAGACGTGTGTCTAAAAATAATAACGACTTGGCAAATAAAATCCAACAATCCGAAAGTGCGTGGGTTGGGTTGAGGGATTGAGTGCCCGCTCGGACACTCCGACACACACACATTCACACTCACACACATGTATAAGGATTGAGGTAGTTAAGAACAGCAAGACGAAGCCATCGTGTCGACTACTCTGGAGTTGATTTCTTTTGCGTTTTTGCCCTGAATCTCTGACTGCCTCTGACTGTGGTCCTGCTGCTGGTCCAGGTCCTGCTGCTCGTTTGGGGCCTGATCCTTGTGTTGCTGCTGCTCCTACTCCAGCTCCTACTCCTACTGCTGGGCTGCCGGGCTGCTTGTTTTATAACCTTTTCATTTTATTTCCCTGGGGGAAGATAAAAAATGAAGAAATCCTTATCACAGCGTGTCAAGGATTTGCTTTTGTCCATTCCGCAGGACAAGCGGCTCCATAATACGCTTATTTGTAACGCATTGTGGGCGTGGTCAAATGGGCGGCCATGCCATCGCAGAAGGACGGGGTGGGGGGGAAGTGCGCAATAATGCGACTAGCAAACAAACAAAACAAACAACAAACAAAGAAAGAAACAACGAGAGAGGCAAGAGAGGCGAGGCCCCCACGAAGAGCAACAAATAAAAAGTTAACGACGAGTTTGTTATGTTTATGTAGCCAACAAACAAATGGACCACATGTAAGCAGCAAGAGGTAGCCTCCAGGAGCGGCATGGGAAGGGGTAATTCTGGAGAAGATTGAGTGAAAGGCCAAGGAGCAGCAGCATCAGAACCCTGACCAAACAATCAACACAAATTTCACGACACAACGTAAAAATACGTAAATAAATTTTATGTCAGCCCCCTCCCAATACACTGCCACCCCTTAATGCTGCATCAGTGCCTCGAGCGCTTTAATAAATAATGGAAAGCGACTTAATCACATCAACTTTAATGCCCAGGCACTTCCACATATGAAAATTAATGCCAGCCATAAAAGTGTGGCAGAGATTTAAATTCATTTAGACAAAAGTGAGACGCTGCTCTCGCTCGCTCCTGCCTGAAATCAATGGGAGGAACATTTCCCCCAAATGTTTAATTAAACTCATTTGCATATCTCAGCAGAGACATGAAAAGGGAGTAGGGGAAGAAGGAGCTGAGCAGCTGAGAAGCTGCTGGATAATCAGGGAGAGGACTGACTATGGACTATGGACTATGGCAAACATCATCAGGCGACAACGACGTGACTCTGACAATTTAAATGCCTCGAAGATGGCAACGTCCAGAGAGAAAGGAGGCAAAACTTTGCTGTCAAAACTATACCGCAGACTATGCCAAGTTATGCATGTGTGTCAGAGGGAGGGCGACAGGGCTGACAGGCAACCCAGCTGCCATCACAGACAATGTGGCCAATGACGCTGCCAGCTGATAAAGATGTCCTTCCTGACTGCCTGTCTGCCGGCTGCTGCTGGCTGTTGTCGCCCTTAACTATGCAGAGCATGTTGCCTCCGGCTACTTTCGCTAGCCGGCGCAAACTTTCACCAGTCGCTCGACCACTCACACACACACTCTGACACCAGCAACAGCACAGACTCACACTCGCACTCACACACTGACGCACGCATTCGTTAGGCTTTGGGCGGTACATCCAGATCACGTAGGCATCATTACGCCATCGGCTATATGCCGCAACCAGGACTGGGGCACGGAACGCACAGTGGACTAAATTAAGCCAGTGATTTGCTCTCAAAATAAATAGAAACAATTTATTATTGGAATTGAATAGTAGAAACTGTTCAACGTGGAGCAATAAGAAAAGAAAGTTACATTTAAAGTTAAGATAATTATGTATAATATGTGGATCTCTGCACTTAATCGCGATTTCAAATATTTTCCATAATATATACAAATATGTTAATAATACAACACATTTGTTTATACATTTACCCATTGTAGCCACTCTGGCCAGGTTCTGCCCTGGCTAGCTGCCTCCTTGTGGAATGTTTCTGGTTTTAGTTTCCCCGCACTGCATTCCATTCCACAGTGTTTTGTGTGTGTGTGTGTGTGTGTGTGCGTTGCGAATTTGGCTGGCTGTGGCTCCACTCTAGCCCAAAATGTTGCAAATAAAAACATGACGCAGTGCACGCCCACACACTCCGGTCGGCGTTGGTGGGGCCGCCTTTGATGGCGCTGATGACTTCATTAGAGCCGCTCTATCAGTGCAAATGGAGCAGCGTCATCAGCATAAGACTCGAACGGAACGTGCGGATTTGGCAGCGCTGGGATGTGAGGCACAGGGTCAGGGGCCGAGGGTCGAGGGCGACACTGGCCGCAAAAGTCGTCGGTTGGTTGGTTGGCCAGTCAGTGGTGGTCATGCGAGTGCATTAGGCTCGGAGGCCAGTTCATTAGCAGTGGTCCGTCGGTCATTAGGGCAGGGTCACTGCAATGGCCTACGGACTACGGCCTAGGGGGGCAATCCTTGTGGCTGGAGGGCCTGCACTGCAGTTGTAGGCTGCTCTAAAAATAGATTGGCACGCTTCATTGGCCCCCCCAGCTAGCACTGGAGCTGAATCGGGAGCTCATCCTCCTCAGTGCCACTCCCAGACCCACACATGCACGTGCGCCTAATACGTCAAACATGCTTACGCCAATAAGTCGTCATCGTTGAGAGCGTTTCTTGCCAAGTTGCCGAAATCTTATTGCCTTCCCTCCAGCCAGCCAGCCAGCCCAGACAGAGATCAGACAGGGAGCTGGCAGATGGAGCAAAGCAATAGGAGCAGCAGATGGGACAGAGGCAGTGGCAGAAGGGAGCAAATTCTCTGCTGAAAGCAATTGCGCTCGGCAAACCTGATACGCTGGATTGGACCAGCACTTTTCGATAACTTCTTTATGCAACTTTTTATCTATTTGCAACTACACGAAACGAACGAAGGAAGGAAGGAAAGGGATTTTACCCAACTCCTGCTGCTCCTCCTCCTTCTCTCTCTCTCTTGGATATTTTTTCTCAACCTGCAGTTTTTCGCTGAGGAATCAAACGCATTACGTACAAAGCGCCAGCGAGGATTTCAATGATTTTATTTTTGCGCATTTTCCAGTTTTTGGGGTAATGAAGGATATTGAAAGAGCTCTATTTTGCCCTTCCCTGCAGGGGGGTCGGGGGATTGGAATGGGGATGGATGGGGATGGTAGGGCTTCTCTATGTTTGTTGGGGCTAGATGTGGATTTGGGATAGCGAAGAGCAAAGCAGAAAAGAAAACTGTTACCTGTGGTCGAAGCTATTACTACGGCGAGTCCTTTACAGGACTTTGCACATTTGAGTGTGTGTGTGTGTTTGGATAGCAGGAGGGCAACAGCAAAGGAGCAAGGGTAAGTGGTTGATGTTGATGGATTCAACAATTATGTAGAGTGGCTCCCCATGAGCCAGCAACAACAAACTCTCTGACAACTATGAGACTCTCTGACTGAGGGACAACAATTAGAATTGCTAACTTTAAGCAGCTGCATTGAAGCTACATTGTAGATATTTTAAATGTATTTTATTTATTTATTACAATGCGATTTGTAACTTCGAGCGGGTGCCCCCTCTCTGCCACTGATCCTGGCGCAATTTTATTCAATTTGCAGCAGCTTAAATGTTGCCCCCCACCCCAACCCAAGGTAGATGGCTCCATGGATGGATCATGTAATGGGCCACAAAGCAGGTGGAGGAATACTGCAGCAATTATGCTCCTGCTGCAGCACACAAGCAGGAGGGATGGTTGGGGTAAGGGAATTCCAAATTTGGCGGCCACTGAAATGGTTTTGTTGTTGTGTGTGTGAGTGGGTGGGTGTGAGCACTCTCCAAAGCTGAGCTCTTTGCTGGTATTGCAGCGAATTGAAGCGCGTAATTAAAAATTAATACCAAAGCAGACGTTGCCGGCATCTGTGGTCTGTCTGTCTGTCTGTCTGCTTTCCCCGCCGTATTTTTCTCCACACTTTTTATGCGAGTTTTGTTTTGCTCTCTTTTTGGTGGAGTTTGAGTGTCCGCCATTGGGTTTAATTTGTTGTGGGGAAATTCAAGCTGTATCTGCGTCCATCAAATAATTTGGTAATTGCTGTCATATTCAGTTGGAATATTCTGCATTTAAGGGACGGGACAGTTTATACGATTTTACAAATCAATTTATGAAAAATGCAATCGAAATCTTAGGTTAGAATTTCTGTACCATTAAATACGATTCATATGTATGTATCCAATAGTTCTACTCTTAAGACACTTAACTGGTACAGAATTATTACTGGCATAAAATAAATTTAAATATTTATATAGTATTAACTTTAAATATTAAAAAATTTAAAACCACAACTGAAAAATAGAAACAAAAACCTTTCCAATAAATGAATTCAAATTTATAATTTTATATACTTTTTTCAAGCATACAAAAGACGTACAAGAGTGTATGTACACAATGTAAATAAATATATGTACAATATGTAGAAAAAACCGTGTTTAAAACTCCATGTAGATTGGCTAGAAATACTTTTGTTGCTGTGTAAACCTTGTTAGCTGCTGGTGTAGTTTGAGTAGATGTCACAACACACTTCGCGAGTGTGTCATCGAGTGTGACATCGAATTAATTTTATTCAGAATCGATTCAGAATCTATTTAATTTGTGTGTGTGCTTTAAATGATTTTACGTGTTGTTTTCATTATTCATTGGCATTCCTATGCAGCTATGCGTGGCATACAATTAAAATTAATTATTTGCCATTGTTGCGGGCTCAGTTGACTAATTGTTAACAAATTTTGCCCCTTCCCAAAATCAAAGTAAGGGGGTGAGCCATGACGTTGCCATGACAGAAGCGTAAACTGTGATACGACACATCGTACATACATACTATACTATAGTACATATGTGAATGCATAGAGAACGAGTCTCTAATTAATTTACAATGCGCACACGCCAAACTGATTACAATGAGGTCCGGACGGACGGACGGTCGGACGGACGGAGATAAAGAGATTGGCGGAAGGCGGCGCCAATTGGAGTGGTGTGTCGTGGCATGTCGCGGGTGTGTGGCGCTCCGAAAGGGGTTACTAATTAATTCAATGAACGCCAAACATTATTAATTATTCATAATCAAATATGCAATTGCCTCGCTTGACGATGTCGCCTGATCGCCTGATGACAGGCCCCGGCGTCGGCAGGGTCCGCGCTGGAGGTGTGAGTGCGAATCACAGGGGATGCATATCGGATGAATGTCTCCAAATTTCGGCAGCCAAAAGAGCCAAAGTGCTTGCTGGTTTATTCAGCGTTCACTTTAAAGCCTTCCATGGTGTGAATATTCGGTGTGTGAAACTCTGAGGAATTATTCAGTCATTCGGTGCAAAAACAAAACCGAGTCCCAATTCTGACCCAATCTGACCAAAAACCGCGTAGTTCAGGGCCCGTTCCAGCTGCCGAAAAAGCCGCAAATCTGCAATGTGTGAGTGTGTCTGTGTCTCTGTCCGTGTGAGTGTCCGTTTGACCATCTGTCCGTGTGACTGTCCGTCCGTCTGTGCGTCTGGGAGGAGGAGGCTTAATGGGAGGTTGGTGGCTGGTGTCGGTTGCCGTCAGCGGTGCTGCCGCTGCTGCTTCCTTCTGCGTTTGCAGCGTTACAATTTATGCAAATTGCTTTCAATTTGCTTAGTCCATTGCTTTGTGCACCCAAATTGGGCCTCTGCCCATGCCGATTGTCGGCTAAAAATGGCATATCAACGGATGCCCCGGTAGTGGTGGGGGAGCCATCCTGAGGTGCGTCCCCCGTTTGAGCCACATTTTGTTATCACTCGGAAGCGTTAAATTGGGCGGGCTTCCATTCCACATCACAGACCCCCCTTGGGCATTTCTCATTATGATTTGGGGAGAGTTTAAATGCGAATTTCTGTCGACATGAATTAACTTCAAATCAGCATCAAGGGGGGCAGGAAAATGTCAGCTGCAATCAGAAATATCCACTTTCCTCTCTCTATGCAGCTCTCTGAACGATTCTGTTGGCACAAGTAAATCAATTACTGGCTCTGCCTTGAGGAAATTTGATTTCTTTTGGCCATTTCGTATTTTCTTTGAACAATTTTTGGGCCGGACAACGGCATGTCAACTGCATTAGAAAATGCCTACAATGGAGCTCTTGCAGCTCTCTCTCTGTGTGCGGGGGAGATGTGCACACATTTGCTACTCGTATAGCTTGAATTTCCGGCACAGCAGGACCGGCCCCGCCCACCAAAAATGCAGCACTTGGGCGGAATTTTAACATATTCTCTGCCGTCACACCTGGAGACCTGGAAGGGAGACCTGGGAGGGAGCCTGGGAACCCGGCAAGCTGCTTTAATAAAGCCTTCAGCAGCAGACGAGCTGCAAGACAACAAAGCCCAGCATCAGGACATGGTAGGTGCTCTCGTAACAAGTCCTCGCCTTCACTTCACACTGCCTGTGTACACACTGTACACCGTACAGTGATTACAACATTGTCCGTCAGCCAGGCAGCAGCACACACAGTTACATCCAAAAGTATGAAACACTTTTCGCTGCTGGACAGACGCTGCTGTTAAAGCAGAATGGGGAGAACAGTGAGCAGGGGGGGAACATTTTAAGTGCAGATAATTAAGACAGGTAAGGATCTTCACGTAAAATATAAAATACTTAAAATAAAACCACTGAGTTATTTATTTTTAAAATTATTATTCAACTTTTAAGCTTGGAAACAAACAAATACAATAATATAATCCACAATCAAACTTCAAGTCTTCAGGCAACAATTTTTGTAGTATATTTAGCCAGCTGGTTAACACTTTCAAGTCAATATGAAACATAAAAAACTTCTAAAACCAAAATTATTCGTGGGGCCAAAGAATAGAGTTTCAAACGTTTAAACCCCCCCACTGATTGCAGAGATGTCTCGCCCCAAGCCAGTCCATTGTCCTGTCATATTAAAGAACAAAAAAAATAGAAACCCCCCGCATATACATACTCGTAGTAGCTTACTGTAGAGCTCAGAGAGTGAGTGTCGGCATCAGCGCCACTTCAGCATTTACGACTTTGTCTATGATTAATAAAAGCAACTCCGGCACAGTACATGGACAAGCAGCAGGCTTGTATGAATGCAGTTGTATTTGTATGTATGTATGTATGTAACTCCTCTCTCTGTGGGTGGTGGGTGGCGGGAGTTGAGAGCCAGCAGCGCCATTCAATTCTCGCACTCGTTCATAATTTATTGTTGCAGATACCCGGACTCTGGACTCTGGACTCCGGCAGCGACCACTCCTGGTCATGCTGGTAGCGCATATGTTCCGCCTGTTAGCTACCCATTTTTTTTTTTTTTTTTTTGCAGAAAATGTTCTATTGAAATATTTGCAAATTACTAGAGTGTTGTCCTGACAACGACGTTGATGCTCCCTCCGTCCTGCTCAGACAATGGACAATTTGCGCCACAGAATCAGGTATTTAAAATGTGCAAGGAAAGTCACACTGGCTGGGGGCTGGACAGATTTAAATATACATATACATACACATACACTACTATATAAACGAGAGAGTATGGGATGAATGGCAGCAGGAACTAGAGAGGGGGCTGGAGCTGGAGATGGAACTGGAGCTGGAGAGTAGAAACTGGTAGCTGCTGCTGGGAGCATACTGCCGAAGCTGTCCATGGCCATAATTTATTGCCACAGAGCTACGTTATTTCGAGGAGTTGGACATACAATATAGAAACATGCAGCAGGAGACGTACACGTATCCTTTGTCCGTATCCTCTAGGCCGGGAAGGGCCAGAGCAGGGCCGGGCCATGCCAGAGCATAGCCATTCATTAAACAAAATAAAGTTAGCTTCTAGTAATTGTCAACGACAGTTTGATGTTTTTCTGAAATATTACAAGTAAATTGTTTTGCTGCTGCTACGAAGGTTCTCCCTCCCACCAGCTCCCTCCTGCTGCCAAGTGAGCCATGCAGATTTTCTATTACAAAATATATTCAGTGCTGGATCTTTATTGACAGTGTTGCAATTTGCTAAATTCGATTACCTCATGCATATGAAATGGCTGCTGTCCATCCTTCGCCGTTGATGTATGACCCAGGCAGGCTGGGGCCAGACTACTCCAATGATTAATGATTCGCTCTCTCTCTGATTGTTGCCCGAGCAACAGAATTATGCTAAAAGTCCGACTCGGGCTCTGCCTAGGGGCCAGAGAGAAGAAACAATCCCCAATTAAGTATGCGGCAAGGTCAGAAACCAGAGCAAACTCAATTAATATAAGCGACGGCAAACAATCAACAAAACCACGACATTGCTCCGCCCCCCCCCCCCGCTACCATTCTTTTCATCTCTGCTGCCGCATTTCAATGACCATAAAATGCCGCTTTAAAGCCGGCTCCTGGCATTGCCCAGTGTCCTTGGTCAGCCGCTGTTTGTGGGAGCTATTGTGCAGAGAGAGAGCATGGCAGGGGAGTGCTGAGGTCGTCATTTCACTAATTAAGCAAATATTTGCTGGTAGCTTCCCCATCCCCACAGTACTGGGACACCCCAGTATTGTGGCAGTGGCAAGTTATCTGGAATTTTGCACGACCGATGCTAGAAACCATTCACCGACGACCGACTTCTAGCGGGACAGAAACAGAGTGCCATAATAAAGACTAAGAATAATTCCATGTCAACACACTCATAAATAATGGACTGGCTAGCAATGGAGCCCCCCAGCCATAGCCACAGCCACAGCCACAGCCATTGCCCCCATCATCATCATCAGCATCGTCAGATCCAAGTGGCCAGGTACCGAGTACAGACAAAGGACAGAGCCAACCGAAGTATTTATCATAAGCAGAGCAGAGAAAGCAGCAGCTCCTTCATGGAGCACTACAAATACCCTACCCACAGCGACACTCTACTCAGTACTCAATGCTGTGGATGTGCCTTGAAGAATACTCTTTTTGTTGCAGTGAAGAGTTCATTGTTCCATAGAAATAGCATCGCACTCCATGTGCATCTGATAATGAAACTCTCTTCGAGGGCATCCGATATTTGCGCGAACATTTTTATAGACGACAAATTTATCAGTGCCACAAAATGAGTTTCACTGACAAAGTTTTCCCTCGTCCCGGACTCTTTCCCTACACCACCTTCCTCCCACCACCATCACCTGGCAACGATTTGTCATCTTTTAAATACAACAAAAACAGCAACTTTAGTGACTGCAAAGCAGGACAGGGAGCAGAGCAGAGCAGCACAGGGGACAAAGGACAAGGCAATAATGCGTCACAGCATAAATTTTATTTATTTTATAAGCGCCCAAAGCCCCGCCAAAGAGGTGGCCAGACTCTTGCTGGAAGAGCTGCCCTACTGCCGTACTACTGGAAGCTGGCGACAAGGAGCTACCTCGCTCCCCAGCTACCCGATGGCTGGCAACTTTGTTGTTGGTCTAATACCTGGTATGCTTGGCCAACACTTTGTTGCCGTGATGCGGTGTATTCAAAATAGGTTTTTAGTAGACCTCCCGCCCTGACAATGCAGCAGCAGCCAGCCAGCTAGTGTCATGCCAGTGCTACGCCCTGCCACGCCCCCCAGTTATGAATGGGCAGTGGTGCGCCCGGCGTCTGATGACGGCCACACCCACTGCTGTGTCGGCTGATATGAGCAGCGACACTGCCACTTCATGTCAGGCTTTGAGCGTAATTTTTCTCGGGAATATAACTTGAGAATGTCGCTAGCCCGGAGAAGAGGAGAAGAAGAATCACTAAACGAGCTTCTTACGCTGACAAAGAGAGTGGTGTGGGGAGGAGTATGCTGGAAAGAAGAGTACCGTGATGCCGTGGCAACAACGCGCTTGTAAAAGTTGAAAGATTTGCATAAGTAATTTGACAAAATGTAGTTGACAGTAAAAAGCAGCGAGCCATACACACACACACACACACGAACATGCAAAGGGGAAGGAGAAATCCACTCAAAAATGGAGGAAATGGAGAAAGTGCTGACAATGGGCCAAAAGGGGTGGGCAACTTGATGGAGTCATTTCTCTTACTTATACGCACGGACCACATGATTGCAGCAGGAATTGTATCTGTATCTGTATCATTAGCCCTGGCCACACTGAGAAATGTGCGTAGAAAATTACAAAAAATGTCTTTAAAACAAAAGCGGAACCCTAAAGGGAAACCTGGGAGGGAAAACAACATTATCTAGCTTGAAATTTGTTCAATTTGTATTCCATTCCTCATAGACAAACTATCCACTCTTCCCTGGTTCCTAGCAGTCGTAATAAGTCTTGTTAGTCTCCGTATCACCATAAAGTTCCACAAACAATGTCAGCAATCAAATCAGCAGTGTCAATGTGTCGGTAAATGCTATAGAGAAAAACCAGTAACGAAATGTGAAATACTCTATTCGAATGGCATGGATTTTTTTGTATAACAAATAATTATAAAATACAGATAAAGATTTATTAAATACATATAATTCGGCCGTATGTTTATGTCGTTTATTATCAAAATCTACTGCAAAATAAATTAATTTGTGAATGGTAAATTTAACTGAGATTATTAATATAAGCGATTATTAATCATTTCTATATTAGATATAAATAAAAAAGTCTGCGAAAACAATTTAAATAAAATGCATAACTTATTTGAAACGAGAGAGAACGTACGGAGTCGCTTCGAACGCGACTCTACTTTTATACCCGTACTCAGTGATTTATGTGGAATTTTAAAATGTTTTTTACATTTTACATTTTTGCTACATCTGTCATCGACATCTACATCTACATCATCTACATCAGTTCCCACAACAACACACGTACACTGCACGAGGCAGCATGTTTGAGCGTGAGTGTTCGTGTGAGAGAAGCTGCAGCCACAATCAACCCCAATAAATGACTTACGCAGCAAACGGGCGAGGGGAAACACAACGGCGGGGTATTTCCGCTACTGAAAATTCATTTGATCATTGTGGCTACAATAATGATCCGATCTGAACCAAATTCGGGAATTTGGTAGATATGATCATTTCCTATGATACTGCATTTTTGGTTTTTTTCTATCTTCAAAATTGTGGGTTTTCGTCTTTTGTGGGGGCGGAAGGGGGGGGCGAAATTTTGAAATACACTTGTTCAGGTTTGGTATCACAGGAGTCTTGGCCAAAAGTGTGGTTGCTCTAGCTCTTATAGTCTCTGAGATCCAGGCGACACAAAATACAAAAACAAATCGACTCGATTTTGTGTGAGTGCGAAAGGGATGGAGCGAAGTTTTTGCGTATGTTTTTGTCTATTGTGGCTATATTAATGATCCGATCCGATTCAGATTTGGGCCCCTGATAGATATGGGCTGTCTCTATGATTCTGCATTTTTAGTTTTGTGTTATTTTCAAAATTGTGGCCGCCACAGATGTGCGCCCTTTGTGGGGGCGGAAGTGGGCGGGGCGAAATTTTGAAACTTTTTTCTAGGAGTGAGAGTACACATCAGTCTGGAAAAAAATTTGGTTGCTCTATCTCTTTTTAGCCTTCGAGCAATGGGCGACAAACAAGACGGACGGACGGACAGACGGACAGACGGACAGACGGACGGACAGACAGGGCTATATCGACTCGGCTATTGATGCTGATCAAGAATATATATACTTTATATGGTCGGAAATTACTCCTTCTCTATGTTACACACATCCACTTTTAGCACAAATACAATATACCCTTTTACTCTTCGAGTACGGGTATAAAAACAGATAATGCCCTTTGCAAGGGTAGGGAAAGGAAGAGAAAAAGAAGGGAAAATACAAATCATAAAGCGCACATCAATTTGGCGTAACGGTGAGCCTGATATGCGGACATAAATTTTATGCACTCTGACACCACCACAAAAAAAGGCGGTAATGATAATGCCGTGTCGCGTCATAAAAAAATAGATATACTCCTCGTACTCCTGCCCCAAGCAATGGTGCGACAGAGGTACAGAGGTGCGGTGCGGTACGCAACAATAATAATAAAATCGAAGCGGAAAAAAAAGAAGGGAAATGTAATGTATCTAAACAAATGCGACATGCCGCAAAAGCTCTCATAAAAATGTATCTATGCATTCGGTGGCGATTGGCAGCGTAGAGCGTGTTGCCAAGCTTTTCTTTACAATCGCATCGAGCAACTCATATACCACCCACCCCACCCACCGATGGGTGCTGCCACTGCCAGTAGTTTCCGGAGGACGCCGCTTATGGCTATGGGTGGGTGGGGTGGGTTGGCGGTGGCCAGCTGCTGCAACGGGTGAGCGAGCGGCTGCCTGCCTGCCTGCCTGTCTTGAGTGAGCGGGCCCATTCGTTGGCAATACTCGGCTCACGCGACACGTGCGAGGTGCGTGGCAAAGTTTCGTATTGTATTGTATAGTATTGTGTGTTGTGACAAAAGTTTTCAAACATTTTTCAGCATAAAACAGCAGAGAAAATATACTACAATATAAAGAGAGAGATACCGAGAACGACACCTACCATACCACACCGTCAGCAGCTGCCAGAAAGTAAGGTAAAAAGTAAGCCAAGAAATAATCGACATGTCTGTTAATTATTGTGAAAGTTTTTCCGACACACACACGCTGCTGTCATTCCTTCGGCTCCATCTACTAAACAGCTCCTGGTCCTGGTCCTGGTCCCTTTTCTCCATTTGCTGCGTTGGCTGTTCCGTTTGGCAGGAGGAGCGACAGCTGGCGGTGTCAGTGACAGGAGGTAGCCGATACTTTGCTTGTTAGCGAAATAAGAGGGGATGTCATCATCGTTTGTATCTGCAAAAATGTATCTGTCGCTGTATCTCTATCTGTGGCAGGATCTTATTTCTACTAGCAGTGCTGGCCTAGTTGCGAGTGTGTTCCATGTCATAAAGACACGCACAAATCATGCTTAAACTCGGCTTGTTCCCGGTTCCCATTCCAGGACGAGCTCTTGTCTCTGCCTCTGCCTCTGGTTCATGTCCTTGCCGTTGCCTTTTGCTTAACTCGCAATTTATGGTTAATCGATGTTGTCTTTGAACGTGACCTATTTGCTTTATTTGGTCGCACTGTCTTCTTTTGTTTCCCTGTTTCAGGTCCCTGGGTGTCCCTTGTCCATGGTCCCTCGTCCTGTGTCGCCATTATCCCTGCCTCGACTCGCACTCAGCGTCCTGCTGACGTGTTAAATTGTCTTTTTGTTTACCCTTACCCACAATAAAGCCATAATTTATTTTTCATGTTCTATCGCACTTCGGTATGCCTTCAGCCTCTCTTTCCTCTTTCCTCTTTGTCTTCTCCTCATCTCTCTTTCGTTCTCTTTCTGTGTGTCTTTTCTCCCCTTCGTTAGCTGTTATTCACTTTTTACTTACTTGGGCCACGTATGTGCCATATAATAAGGAGATTTTCCACTCTCTGGCGAAATCGATACAGCGACGCGTCGGCGTCGGCGTCGGCGACGACCTTGACACCCGGCAAGGATGCTGTGCTGCAGTGCCCAACGAGTATACAGTGCAGCCGCTGCTGCTGCTGTTGCTGCAGTTGTTGCCGGCAACATTTGTTGCCCCGAAAAGCTTTTCTGTTTGTCTGTCTCTGAACTGAAAGTGACTCCAACTGTGACCGAAAAGCGTGACCACTGGATGGCGTGTCCCATGATTGAGGGGACGTACGTCCAACTAAGGACACTAAAGTGCCACCTCTGGGGTTGCTAATTAGAGCAATGTTCATTACTCGGACCCCATTAGTCAGAATGGACTATCTAACGGGGTCATCAGCACTGGGACTCATATACATACATATGTATATACCATATACCCTTCCTTATATAGTATATGATTGAGTGAAAACTTTTTGGGGTTGTTTATGCACTCAGTCGGGCATATCTGTTATTCAAATCATATCGCAATCAATCGATTGTATTTCCATGGCCCTGAAAGCACTGTCCTGTCTCCCAATCGGGCTATGTAGCCATATCCAGGCTTTCTTTTGGAGAAACCCCAATCAATGATATTGATTTGGAAGACAAACATTGCTGCTACACCCCCACAGCCCACAGCCCACACCCAGCTCGCACTTTCTCTGACAAGTCAGGGCCGCTTACTGCATTACTACTGGCCTTACTGGCGGCGCACTCTTTCAGTCAATAAATCAAACAAATTAGCGAATTGTGTGCCAGGAACCTTTCGTCCTGAAACTGGCTTCGTATTCTTTTTATTGCCTCAGTTTCCCATCGCATCGCATTCGGGGGCTAATTCGATGTACGATTATTTATGCATACATAAGTCAGTGTCTGTATCTGTGTCTGCCTGCAGACAAAAGCTCATCGTTCCACATAGATGGAACTATTATTAACATGATGTCATGCGTGAAATATTGAGGTGAGTGCACCCGCTTACCCCACCCCACCGCTACTGTGCGCATTGAGTGCTAATCCAACTAGTTGGACCTCAAGTCGTCACAGTTCATTAAGCCAAGTGCCAGCTGGTCAGAGTTCAGGCCCACCCCAAAGCCTATTTCCCCCCCACCAATATACGGCCTTCAGGTATCTCATGGGTGTGACAGGGTTGACAGGTTATAATTCAGATTGCTTTTGTGCCTACTTTAAGTGCACAGAAAATTCCAGCACGTAAATAGTTTGGAAATTTGCTTTATCATTAATAAGATTAAATTGCGGATTGCGGGCAAGCCTTCTCGTGCAGCGAACCATGAATTTATGGGGCATGCTGATGAGCTCTTAGAGACATATTTGGATAGATTCATTTAAAATGCAAATACGCCTAGACGGGGGGCAAATTACAAATTATAAAGCGTCTCTGCTGCCAGATAGACCATTAGGCTGAGGCCATACCTTCCGACTCGTGGCATAATTAAAAGCCGCCTCACTTTGTGGGGCAAAAGCAAAAGCAAGAGCAAATCAATTCCGGACTGTAATAGCTCGCGGCTATTACATGGCTGTGTCATGGGCGGAGAGGAAGGAGCCCAGCAACGCCCAACCCATCGGATTGACAGGAATACTTGTTAAGCCGACAATTATTGTACCAGGCTTTGCACAAAGATTATACAAGTACGAGTACGAGTACGAATATATCAAACAAATTCACATATCGCCCGCGGGCTTGGGGCCGTTGACAGCAGCACCTAATCCAGCTCAGATCAGACACAACAAAGAGAAGTAAAAGTTAATTAAGTCCACAAGAAATTAAAATGGAAAGCCAACAAATTGGAGAGGTAATAGTAGGCAGTGCTCTGAGGCAACTCAGAGATCAAGTTCGTGTTGATTTTCCCTTTCCCAACAAATATTTCACGCCATCAGTCAGTCGTATAAGCCATAAAAATATTTAGCTAAAAATTCAAATAAAATTCATCGGAAAACAGCCCTAAGTTAATATTTAGAGCCCTTCAATTACATTTCATTTTTAAACATAAATTATAATTAAACAGCCATGGAGAGTATATCAAAGGTATACCATTAGTTATTCCCTCATAATCTGCATCAAAGTAAAGCATTAATTTTCTATATATTTCTATCTGCAGATGCAACGCGAGAATGGATACACGAAGGAGGCCAATCTGCAGAATTTGGCCAAACGCGAGCTGGCCAATGGCCTCGACAAGGATCCAATTTACAAATTGCGCCTGCAGTGCTTCAGTCGTGGCGCCACTGGCATCTTGGGCCTGTCCAGGTGAGTGCTCCTCTATCTCCTCCCGTCCCTGCCCGGTCAATGGTTTAACTTTCAAAGCGAAAATATTCGGTTAGGGCCCCAAAACCCCACCCGTAGTACGTACGGTTCTTGGGCATGTGGGCTGGCAAAAAGTCTTTTGTGGTGCAACATTTTTTTATTTGTCTATCCACGATCAAAAACCAATGCAGGATAGTTAACCCTTCATCTGCAGTACCCTGCACAATATTCAGTATTGTATATTGAATATTGTGTACCCCTAGAAATAATGGTAATACATTGAAATTTCACCTATTAATTGGCTTAGAAAAACTCTTTAAAGTGAAACAGAATTTTCTTTATAAACTCACCCAACTACGACGGACAGACACATCAATTAAGTTGGTTCCAACTCCATCATCATCATCATCTCTCGCCTCTCGTCTAGGATGTGTGGCTAGGCTTTAGCCAATTTATTTTTATCCCTGCACACATGTGTCGGATCGGGTTGGGTTGGGTTCGGGTTGGGTATATATTCTGCTATATTCTTTTTCATTTGCCGTGGCTGTAGATGCTCTTGTAAAGCGCAACATGACAGGGGGGACTGGGCTGAGGCATAGTGGCAGTACCAGGCTGGACTCTGTTCGTGGCGAGTATATTAAAATGATGAAATTGTTGAGAGCCGGACAAGTGGAGGAGGAGGAGGCAAGGTGAAGATGGTGGCTGTGTAGGCCGAAGCGGAAGTCCGTAATGCGCTATGCCCGGCATGAAAATCTGGCAAATGAAACTGAAACTTTGCCGCTTGTTGGTTGCACGTTGCACGTTGCTGTTGCCCCTTGCTGGTTGCTGCTGCTGCTGTTGGCTGCTGCTGATGATGATGTTACTCGCAAGTTGGCAGGGCGCAGCTAGGCGCATGTAAATACGAGTACGTTGGGGTTCGAGTGCATGTTGAACTAACATTCTCGAAAGCTCTTTCAAGTGTGTGTGCAGGCTGGGGGAAAAAAAAAACTGTGTGGGCCATTGCTGCTGACAGAAACAGAAGCAGAGGCGGAGACGGAGCCCAGAGTTTGGAGGCAGAGTTCGAGTCGAAGGCTGGCAGGGGCTATGGCTATGACTGTGGCTGTGGCAGTGGCAGAGAATGGTGGCAAAAATCGCTGACTGAATGCAAACAAACATAATTGGATTTCTCTAGTTGCTGTAGAGTATAACCAGGATGGACCCCCTATTCAGCCCCTCGAACCATCAATCCGAGGTATATACACACACACACACACACACACGCACACACACAACATACACAAACACATATGAGCGGGCAACTGTTAGTTTTTATTTCAATTTGAGCTCAGAGCTCACAGGACGAACGGGCGAACGGACGGACGTACCGCGGCAACCTGTCCGCCCGGCGGGTTGTCTACTAACAATTTTCCGTTGTGAGAATATATAGACATTTTGTTGAAAATCCTCGCATATGCAACATATTGTATGTACACGTACACGTTGTTTGTGTTTTGTTGCCTCGTTTGCTTGTTGGTTGGACAACCGTACACCCACTCCCCCATCCGACCGATCGCCCGCCAGCCTGCGCCTTTTGGCCTCGTGAGCGCGCATTTTCATTTGTATTTATGCAATTTGTTTGTTTGCTAGCCGGAAAATTCAATACATTGAATGCATAGCTGAATGGATGCTACCGTACCATACGATCCCTCCCATCCCATCCCATTCCCATTCTCATTCTCTTATCAATGGCATATTCTTATCTCTGCATATACTCCCCTGCAGCAGCAACAGCAGGGAGTGGCCTTTGTCCGTGGCAATAATAGAAATGTATTTTCATTTTACTCGAATTACGAATATTTTTCCTCGCTTTTCATACGCTTTTGCCCATCCGCAGAGCCTTCAGGGTGATGGATGATGACGGCAGCAAGAGCCTCAGCCCCGAGGAGTTTAAGAAGGGAATCTTAGGTGTTGGTCTGGCCGTAAGCGACTCGGAAATCTCCGATATGTTCTCGCGGTAAGTCTTCAAAATGTGGCATAATATTTGTATTTATTTTGTGTAATTTTGTGTCCGTGCAACCAGCTTCGATACAGATGGCAGTGGCACCATCAACATGACAGAATTTCTGGACAAACTTCGTGTAAGTTCAGTTCAAAATGCTGCAAATAAATGAAGAATTATATAAGTTTATATATTCCTTAGCCACCTATGAGCGAGGGCCGTGTGAGCATCATTGAAAAGGCCTTCGACAAGATGGACGTGAACGAAGATGGCCAGATAACCGAGAAAGATCTGATCAATCTCTACTCGGTGAAGGATCATCCCAAGTACTTGAGCGGCGAGATGAGCAAGTCGGAGATTCTGCGCGAGTTCTTGAAGAACTTCGAGGCCGGCGCCCCCAATCCGGATGGCGTTGTCACCAAGGAGGAGTTCATCAACTACTACTCCTCAATTAGCGCCTCGATCGACAACGATGCCTACTTCGATCTGGTTATGCGTCGCGCCTACACTCTATAAATGTTCCATTACCAATGCCATCCGATGTCACTTGCTCGTCCATTTGCCGTCTTTGATGCTTGAGGAGTTTTCTGACTGAGCTCCGCACACAAAATTTCCACTATATCCAGTCCAATATTGAAATTTAATGTACTCTTAAAATGTTACTACAGTTACTCCTATTCCGCACATGAATGATCGATCAGTCACCAACCGAAGTTCCGCACGGAATTGTGCTTTAGTCGAGCGATAGAGAGAGTGGGAGCTGGTCGGGGATTTTGGCCAACAGTTGGCTGGCTGCAATGACAACGCAAATCAGCCGGGCCGTAAACAATTCCGCGTCAGTTGAGCCACAGTCCTCGTCCATGCCCTCCCCCGACATTGTTCCTCGCGTAGTTTTTGGCCAAATAATGCGCTATAATAATTTATTAAATTAAAGCCGCGTGCTAATTAGCATAAAACTAATTAGATTACTTGTACATGTGAAAGCCACCAAGCACGGCGTAACACTCACTGAGCATGCGACTGGTTTGCGGGGGTTTTAAATTTGGCTGTGGAGTGGGGATGCTGGCATACGCGGCGTATGCGCAATCGTTTGCTCTCTGTTTTTGTCGCTTTTAATAAAAGTCATGTTTGGCAAAAAGTCAGCGCCATCTAACCAGCACACACACACACACACACACACACACACACATACAGATACATCTACACAGATACATTTATGGGGGTAGGGAACAAATAAGCCTGATTAGCTTGTGTTTTACTAGGGATGTGGATGTGTGTGTGTGTGTGTGGGGGGGGGTTGACAAGTGATTGGGCCGACACCGCTAAACAAAATCATGAACGAACGAACGCCTCTGACTCTGATCCCAGCTACATTCCCCAGTCCAGGCTTCTTCTGGGAAATGTATCTTGGGCGGAGAATGGTGTGAGGCACCAAACGCTTAATTAGAGGCTTATTAGAGGGGAGAGGCGGGGGGGTTTGGCAATTGGCAAACTCTAATTACATTCATTTCGCATCAGCGATAAGAATCCAACATCTGATGATGGGCAAACAAGCAGAGGATATACACACACAAACACACACACACACATAATACCCACTAATATCGGTAACAGCTAGGCAAACGTCTTGGCCTGGCCTGATTATGCAGCCAAGTTTTTGTATGCCATGTAGACAATGTTAAAAGTTTGCCCAAGTAATTAAATCACTTCGATCTTTGCTAATTACAAGCCATGAACATACTCGTACATGAAAGCCACATGCGCGTCTTTTCTCTGTGTATCTTCCTCTACCTCGCTCTTGCTACTCCCTTTTGCCTGTCTCTTACTCTCCTCCTGTGTGTATGCTGCTTGTTAGACAAAAGCCTGGCTGGGGCATCAACGACAACCTCATCAGGCCAAGGGGCAGCCAACCAGCAGCGGTAGTGGCAGCGGCAGCGGCAACGGCAACAACAACAATGTTGACAAGTTACCTGCCAAATTAATGCAAACATGAAACGTGCGGCAACGGGAATATTAATTAACTAACTACCTGGGACACTCTGGAACAAATATCCCCGCACACAAACTCATACACTCATACAGCACCCTACACTGAAAGAACTTACGCCCAAGAAGCACTAAAGCAAACGACTACTTGGTGTTGCTAATGTGAGCCAAGTAATTGCTCTCAGTGCAGTCAGCAGCTGCCACACTTGCCCCAGCCCATGTGCCCCGAGTGTTGGCAGTTGGCACTTGCCATTGTCAGATTTGAAGGCATGTGGCATATACATCTTCTACATGTGCATATGTGTATATATTCGCAGTTACATATTTTGCTCTTTCGCTAACTAGCGAGATCCCTGACCCCCGATAAACCCCATTGCGGACCATGAAAATATTTCGAGACTGCGGCTGTGTCTGCGGCATCTACGCTGTCCGCTCCAGTCGCTGCCAAGTGGCGTATGATTAATGAACGTTTCATTAGAGAGGCTCACATTACGCCAAGCTTGACTCCCGGACTGGAGTTGGGCTCGGGCTCTTCCCCTATTTACATTTCAGCAGGTTGCCGAACGTGATCACAATATTATCTCTTCATCAGCGAGCTGCTCTACTGTCCCGCCAGTCCTGTCCCTTGCCGTGTGGCAGGTCATTGCAAACACTACTGGAAAAAAAATGCAAAGAGCAAGGTATTCATTTTCCCAGCTGCCTGTCTGACTGTCTGCCAAGTGCTTTGTCCAGCTCCAGATCCAGATTCGGCTCCTCTTACCATACTTCTTCTTGCTGCGGCTGTCACTGGACCTGGACGTCTTTTTGCAGGGTGCGCGTGTAGTTGTTCTCTTTGCTCTTATGTACATGTCGAACCTTGGAGGCAGCAGAAAGTTACTCACGTAGGTCCCTCCCTCTCCCTCTCTCACTGTTCTATGGTGCTGCTGCCTCTGCCTCTATCTCTACCTCTACCTCTGCGGGCTGCGTCGTGGCCATGGCAGCTGCGCAACTTAACGAGTTACAATGATTTTCGTGCTAATTAAAATGGTTTTTGCATTTAGTTTACCGCATTAGCATTTCGTTTAGCAGTTGAGCAAACACCTGCCTCTGTCTCTGCCCCCCTGCCCCACCTCCCATGTGGCTGCCAAGCATCCCAAGCATCCCTGGCCGTATCCGTATCCGTTTTCGTATTCGTATCCGTGTCCCATTGTGTGCGGCATAAATTACGCATACGCAGCGTTAGCGTTAGCAGCGCCACTGAAACGTAAACGTTGGCCAAAAAGTCTGTTTGTCGAGCAACACACAGATGCGCCTAATGAACTCTGGCTGCGGGCTGCCACCGAAGCCGCCGCATGACTATCTATATCCGTTTCCCAGCAGAGAGCATAGTTTTTGGCCTCTTTTGTCAACTGCAGCGTTAATGTCCCCACCTCCACACACCCCATCCCACCCAGCACTGTGGCAATCTATCCGGGTTGCGGCGTTAATTAGATGTTTGAGATGTTTTGGCAGCTGGGCCTGACTGGGATTGAACTCGTTAGTGGTTTTCAATTACATGTGACTCGAAACTCCCTGGGATGTTCATCTCTTTCTTTCCTCCATCCCCCACCCCGTTTGGAGTGACAACTTCGTTGTAGGATTACTTTCAGTCTTGCTTCGAAGCATAAGCCAGAAGATATAGATACAGATATCTGTATCTGTATCTGTGTGTGTGGCAACTTCAACTAAACTGCTGCACTTATGGCCAAATCTATTCGAAGTTATACCTTACAAAATGGCTTCCCACTGAAGCGCCTCGGGCCAGCAGCGCCTTCACACGCTGAAACACGTGTGGGGAAAGTTTCTTTAGGTAGTGGGATGAAGACCTAAGCAGGATAAAGTTATTTTTGGCCCACAATAAGCAAATACCAAAAATTGCATTGCATCTAAGTATTTTCATAGTTTTTATTACCGGGGCATTTTATTGTTGCGGGTGGGGGAGAGGTGTGGCAACTCGCATGCTGGACACGTGTAAAAGTTTTGAGTTTTAAACACTTGCAAACAACAAAATGTTTTTCGATTTTTGAAACGTTTTCGCTTTTGTTTTATGAATCACAGACCAGCCAGCACCAGCCCCACCGCCCCAAAAGAACCAAATACGTTCCTTATACGTTTTAGGGGGTATCAAACGTACCAGTATTAGTTTGTGTGTGTGTGTGTGTGAGTAGCATACAGAGAAATCCCCAGAGCGAGGGAAACTTTTAGTTTCGTATCGCCCACGTTTACTGTCAATAAAACTTTTGCTCGAGCTGGGGAAAAATGAAAACAGCACAAAATCCCCCACTAAAAACATTCGTAGAGTGTGCGTGTGTGTGTGTGTGTGTGTGTGTGTGTGAAGGAAAAGACACAAAGATGAGAGCGCACAAACATGGAAACAGCATAGATTATGTTAGTCGGACAAAGAGAGAGCGAGAGAGAGAGGAGTCGGTGGGAGGGGCAGAGCATGATGTCTTATAAAACATGCAAATGCAATGAAATTACACGTTACGTATACGCCCTGTGCCAGTGCCATTGGTAGTACCCTTGTCTGTGGCAGCATGAAAAATGTAAAACAAGAAGGAGCAGCAGCAGCAGCAGCAGCAGGAGTTGCACCAACCAAAGGATTATGCAAAATTATGCTGAGCAAAAAATAAAAAAAAAACGAGAGAAAAGAGGAGCAACAACAGCAAAGCGAATGGCAAATCCACGCACATTAAATTAAAGTGCTTTCAATAAAGTCAAATCGTGACTTTGCCGCTAATGATGAGGACAAAGGGAGCAATGTCCCCCCCCCACCCATCCCTGCTGCAAGTCTGCAAGTCTCTCTCAGTGTTTGACAAATTGACTTGCAAATCACTCTTGTACCCTCTTTCCGATCTGTCGTTATTATTATTATTTCTTTTATTTGGTGTGCTGCAGTGTGGTGTGGTGCAGGGGGGCAGAGGGCCCTACTTCAAGTATTTCATAATTTTCGATGGGCGTGTCGGTGTAACGAACGCTTTGCTGAACGGATGCCGCACTAAAAGCGCACTCAGCTCAAAGACAACCAACGGAAATAGTTGAAAAAGCTAAAAGTACGGACAGAGGGGGGCAGAGACAGAGAACAGCAGCAGCCGAAGATGAGACTGCAACAAATCCAGAGAGTACGTGCCACGGGCCAAACAAAACACGCGACCCAGACGAATCATAAGCAGCCAACGCCAACTGCCAATGCCCCCAGCCACTAGCCACCAGCCCCCTGAAGCACTGGTGGCCGACAATGACCCGAGACCGCGATGGGGGCCAAAATGAAAGGCCGCAGCCAGACGACCGCCATTTATAGTGAATGGATTTGGATTTTTCGGATTTGCGCACAAGATAATGTGCAGCAATGGCGCTCCACTATGGCTCTCTATGGGTTCTCCTCTGGTTCTGGCTTTGGCCCCGTTCAACGGTTGCATGTGAGAGGACTAAGCAGCATCAGCAGCAGCAGCAGCTCGAATGCAACGGAAATAGTTTTGTGTGAGATTTATTGCCACTCTGGAGAGTCATAAAACGGAAATTGTACACAAAATCCTTTCGGATGCTCGTTTAAGTTGCCAGTGGAGGCAGCCCTCCTCTCTCCTCTCTGGCACTCACTACTCCCTTTAGCACTGCCTTTGGTCCACTTCTGTGTGTGAGCATTTTTATGTGTTGTGTCATTTTTGTATGCTCTGCCACTGTTCCTGCCCCTGCCCCATGGTCTAACCCAATGTTTATGTAAGTCATCGCTTCGTTTATTCGATGACCCCCCGAACCCCTTGGCCAACGACTTGGGGGCATATCCTATTTGGAAATTATACTTTTGCACATTTTGTGTGGAGAATGCTTCTCCTAGCCTGATTTTCTGCTGCCCCTAGAATGGCTTTGCCTTTGCCCCTGCTATTTGCAGTTTATTTATTTTATTTACCACCCTTTTGAGTGGGTCAAATGCACTGCATTGTCCACTCAGCACCACTCTCTCTGTCTCACTGCTATACTCGTAAATTTCCATGGCATTCGCATTTGTCGCAGAGCCGGCAGAAGGAGAGATTAAAATGCCCACTTTACTGAATTGGTTTAGGCCAAGAAGCCTTTGTTTTTTGGAACGAAATATGGAAAAGTGCATTAAACTTGTAATAAGAGTGCAAGCTGGGAGCTTTTCGCTCAGTTCTCTTAATTAAGAAACCGAATTGCAGGGAGAGTTTTGCGGCCAGCAGTTCGATACAATGTACAAGGCAGCGAATTTTATGGCCAAATGTA
The DNA here is from genome assembly GCA_009664405.1 of Drosophila bifasciata. NCBI lineage: Eukaryota > Metazoa > Arthropoda > Insecta > Diptera > Drosophilidae > Drosophila > Drosophila bifasciata. The sequence goes on from CM019044.1 coordinate 5,836,205, forward strand.
AATTCGATTTAGTTCTGAGCAATAGCAACCAAAAACCCATTGAAGTTCATTAGAATTTTGCTAGCAATGCAAAAGTTAAGAACACACAGAAGAGAGAGAGAGAGAGAAAGAGAAAAAGAGAGAGAGACAATCTTAGTTTCATTCATTTCAATTCGAAATCTGTTGTGCCACCCAACCCAACCCATACCACCCCCATCTTTGTCTCTTCTCTGGGCCATCTTCAAACAGTTTCGAGTAATTTGGCTGAAACCCAAAAACTCTGCAATCCCTCCCTACCCTTCCCTCTTGTTGGCTTTGCGCTGTCTGGCAGTCGTTGCCTTTTTGATGACAACCCAAAGATATCGCTGGAAAAGTGGCTGGCCAAGTTACGCAGGGGAAAACGCTTTTCTATGGCCACCGAAGCCATTACCATATATCTAACGGTGAGCTATACGAGATACCCGCTCCCTGTACCCCTTGCCACCCGGTCTCCCCACTTGCAGCGGCTCCTCTTTTGTCATCTTGCGTAAACAGCAGAACTTCCAAAGAAGTAATGGGAGGTGGGGCCAGGGGGTCAGCGTCAACCCAATGATGCCACTGTCTGGGGTTCGTTCCCCCCTTTTTGGTGCTAACATTTGCTGGTAGTGGGCCTGGGCCTGCGCCTGGACCTAGCCATGAGCCTGGTCATTTCCATTTCCGTGGTTGACAAGATTTTTGGCAAACGATTTTCTGCTTATTTGCCACAAAATAAAACGAATCCAGAGAGGGAGCTAGAGATGGAAAAGGCACAAAAGAAATATTGGAAATAATTTACAAGAATTGAATTGTCTGTTCATTGGATCTAGATTAGAGTTAAAGCAAAAACTTGAATCATTTGGCTGATGTTTCTCTCGTCTTAAAGCTAATCAGAGTTGGGGAATTTCTCTCCTTTTAATGCTAATCAGAGCTAAGGTTTGTTCGATTAATTCTAGCGATAAGTTCTCGAAAATAGTTCGATGCTCTCTGTGGCACTTACCTTTGTGACTGTCGAACACGTATCGGCCATCGGCCATCTCTAACTAAATTCATTTATTTCCCTTTAATAGAGTTGGCCAGAACCGGGCTGGCTCTGTCTGTACTCGTACTCGTTCTGGCTCCAGCTACGGCTATGGCACTGCAGACAGCACGGCAGGATAATCATTTTTTCATAAAGTCATTATTGTTGTGGTTGCAGTCGGAGACTGTACCCAGCTACACTCCTCTCCTCTGCTCTGCTCTGCTCGATACCCATTTCGCTGTATCCCCTGGCAACTATTGTTCTCAAGTGTTTGTCGTCTGTGTCGCCTGTCGTTGACTGTGGCAAGACGAAATTATGTAGCTGATGGCCGAGGCAGCGACAGTGGCAGCACGGAAAACAATTTCCATTTAGAAAATTCGCCTTCCAAGTAAACACATTTTTCCTTTGCTTATTTTAAAATGTGCCATGGCATTTTGCTTTTGCTTTTGCCCCAGCACGGATCCGTGGTGACGACCACGAGAAATGGCACTAGCGATAGCGTCAAAGCAAATGAGCAGAGGAGCAGAGAAGCAGAGGAGCAGAGTAGCGGAGGAGCATGGGAAATTGGTAAGGGAAAATGGCTGGCACTGGCTGAATGTTTTGGTCTGTGCTCTGTTCTCTTTCGGGCCCTGTCGTCACATTGTGTGTGTGTGTGTGTCTTGAGTGCGCCGGCAATTAACCACGGCCCTGATGTGCGCGGGCTCCGCAGGCTTAGCCAGGAATGGAGTCAGAGGCGGAATCGCAGTCTAGTGTAGCAGCAGAGCCAGAGAATCGACTTTAAGGCTTAGCCTGTGAAATTAATTGATCGACCATATCACATTTTAGGCAATTAGGCAGCGCTTTAATTTTTAGTCTGCCCGCATTCCCAACTAAATATTCATTTTGAGTCATTTGCCGCAGTCAAATTCTAATAGGGTCAATTGCAATAATATCATTAGGAAAATTAAACACGACCAGCAACTGGGGAGTGGCCAATAGAGGGTGGCGAATGGTGAATGGGGAACGTGGAGGGAAGAGGCTGCAAAGTTTTAGCCGTCGAGCAACGACACCCAGCCAAGTCAAGCGTATTATGCCTAATTGGGCGCTTCCAGTACCACTACCAGTAACAGCAGCCGGGGGGAAGGAAGCTGAGACCGGTATCGTCATCAGCACCTAGCAGTCGCCCAATGCCACTCCCTCTGCCACTCTTGTGACGCCTCCTTGTGCCCTGGTCCAAACGTTGTCGCCATTGCCACCGTCGCCTCGTTCTCGTCAGCGCCTTGGCTTGGCTTTTGCACGTTTTGTCTACGCGAGTAATTAACTTTAATTGCGGCCATTAAAATAAATTGGCAGATACCTTTAAATATTGTTATTGTTGCATACTTAGACGCTGGCATGGGCAAGGTGGGGCAGGCGTATCATGCAACGTTTCATATTAGAGCACGCGGGTGGGGCAAGATATTGTGGCTAGGAAAGGCTAGGCATGAGAACACTCGTCTGTCCCATCTGCAGGGGGGGATGATGGAAAAAATGAAATTAAAAATGAGCCACGCAACGCCAAGTGGCCTGTCCAGTGGGTTCTTGAAGAAAAGGAGGGTGCACCAGTTTTACATAGTCCAAATAACATTGGCAGAACATCGCTTAAAAGTATTTTCGAAAATAATATAACCGATAAGCCTTAAGTACATACTTAATACAACGATATACTACTTTTGCGATGTGGGGACTTTTGTTTATGAGTAAAGCTAAATAGGTATTTAAGTACAGAAATATATTGGTACAAGAAACGGAATTTTCACGTCATTGGTCTCTTGGCTTTTTTATGATTCTCGCTAAATAGGTATTTAAATACGACTATCAAGAAGCGAAATTTGCTCTCATTTTTCGTGGTTAGGAATTTGGTCTCGCTCGGTGTGGCTTTAACTTTCAGCATTTGTAATCATAAATAAGTCAGACAACACATGCATATATACTGTGAAGTGATATTCTAAAGGCGACAATAGAATTGGATCATTTGAGACGGAAACATGTGTACACAAATATGCAAAATATAAGTAAAATTTCTCATTCCATTATCATACTTGAATGCTTTCAAATCTGTACAACTGACAAGATATGCCCTTGTATAATTGGTGTATGAAAAACTACGTATTAAATTCATGGCATCCCTATGGAAAAGTGTTCAAAGTGTATACTATTTGAAAATCGACTGGGGCAATTTAAATAGTTTCAAATCAAAGGAGGCATTCCCGGGTGCAAGTTTATGCAAATGGATTTGAAGCCAGGCGCAAGTCCTGCAGCATCCTTGGCTGAGGCAGTGGCAGAAGCACAGGCAGCATACACTCCGCACTCCGCACCGAACACCCGTACAACCGTATGGCTATGGCTATGGCAATGGCAATCAGCAATTGAATATGCATGAGCCTGTTGTTCTCTAACATGTCAAATATTTTGCTGCATACTTTTGTGCGCTGTGCGATGCGATGACGATGACGATGCCTATGAGAAGATGGTTTTTGCCATTCCGCTTCACTTGCCAAAAATGCAAAATATATTTCGTGTTTCCTTTTTTCTGTTGTTGTTGCTCATTCCATATCGTATAGTACGTACCCCGCCGCTGCTCTGTGTGCAGGGCCATCAAATGGCTGTTAGCAGAGAGGATGGATGGATTGGGTAGTGGTAGGGGGAGTGATAGGGATGTCGGCGAGGACAAATTGCAAACGCAAAACTTCTTTAATTTTGTTGAAACGCTGTAAGCGAAGACTCGGCTCAGACAGTGGAAACTGAAACTGAAACTAAAAATGTTTGGCCTACGGCAATAAATGTCAAACAAAGTTTTGTGCGCAGTTTTTTTCAATTAGAAAAAGTCTCAAAAAATTGCACAACGTTGGGGTGGGGAGGGGAGGGAGAGAGGTGCAATCCGCTGAGCGACAACTGAGCCGAGCACACACACCCAGACAGACATAGAGAGACAGGGACAGAGGGACATAGGGAGCGGGGGGCAGAGACATGCAATGTGACATTAGAGTGACAAAGGGCATGCAAATAACTGAAAGCCAGAAACAAAGCCCAAGCTACCAGCCCCCCACAAATGGTAGCGGCTGTGGACTTCTGTCTGATATATCAGACGAGGAGCAGCACTTCGATATGGAAACTTCTGCGCGAAATGGAATCTCAGCCATTATTTGTTTTGGCTCAGACAAATGTGATGGGGCATGGGCATGTGAGTCGGCGGTGGGGGGGCTGGCTCTGGGCAAGGCTAGGTAGCAAATGTGATGCAGAAAGTAAATACGAATTCGAATTGGAAATACGCAGCACACGCACAATCCGTTGCTCGCTGGCAAACTTCCGTTTCCGCTTTTAGTTTCTTTGCCCTAAACGAACAGCTCCGAATCAAACCGAACCTCACCACAGCTCCCCGCACCACTCCGCACCGCACCGAACCACTCGAATCCAAGTAGAGGGCCGCAGGCGCTAACTTGATATTTACTTTGTTGCTGTTTACCTATGCCCACAGTACCCTGGCAAACTCCCCTGCCCCATCAGCTGATGGCTCGGCAAAGTTTCTTGGCTCACTTCCGCCAGTTGTCCGCTGTCCGTTGTCCACTGTCCGCTGTCCAATGTCCGCTGTTCGTCCTGCGCGCGTCTATCAAACTTACAGAGGCCCGGACAACGCTTGACCAGCAAACTACTCGCCGTCTCTCGGAAAATGTTTTCGTTGATGAAAAAACTTTGCCTGCCTTCAACACTTCTCAACTTTTGTGTAGTTTTCCTGCCCAGAGTTGGCCCCCTCCTTTCTCCTTGACTACCCAGCTCTCCAGCTCCCTGCCAGCTCCATTTCCATTTTACTGGCCCAGCCCCTGACCATGATTCATTTTATCATTTGGTGTTAATTGTTTTCGTTTTCATCGCAACACATACATACATACATATATCGAAAGGCCATTAATGGCCTCCCTGCCATGCCCTGCCCTGCTCACTTAACCAGTTGGCCAGAGTCCATCCAATACGTATACGCCGCTTTGATCGACTCCCTTCCTGACTATCCCTGACCATCCCTGTCGTCGTCGTCGTCGCCGCTGCCGTTGTTGTCCCTCGTTTGGCGCCAGCTATAAACTGGAGATGAACTTCCGCTGCCAGTAGGGCCCAGATACACTGGCAAAAATCCAACAATTAAAGGGAGAATGGAAAGTTGGCAAGGACTTTAACTAGGGATTGGCAATGGTGACTGGTGCTCCCCTTCGTTATGCATATTTTATAAAGATTTTCTCTCAGTGCATTCCATTCGAACTTTGCCATTGTGTGTGGAGCGCAAATGCGCTTAATCACTTCTAGGGATACTCGTACTTGGAGGGGCAGAAAGCTTGGGTCAGTCACCAAGTAACCGAGTAAGCAAGTGCCCTCCGTTCCCTCCAGATTCATAGATGAGACCCATCCATATCCATGCACACACACACACACACACACACAGACATACCCCTACCCATGCCAATGTTTGCTTGTGTAGCAGAAGATTGTGAAACTATGCGCATAGAAATTGAGAGAGACACTAATTGCTTTTCTTTCCAACCAACTCTTTTTCTTTTCTAATTACTATATGCATGTGAGAGTGGGTTTTGTGGAAGCGACACACAGACAGACAGACAGACAGACAGACTAGAGACTACAGACTACAGACTGCTGGCGACTGTCGGCACACATTCCCCTAAGTAGGAAAATGATAGTTTGAATGCTCTCCAAAAGAGTGGGGAGGAAGGGGACGACGGAAGACAACGACAAAGACAACGAAAACGACAACGACTCCCGACTAGGACGCATTTAAAGCACATAATTCGGTTTTGATTATGTTTTGGTCTTAGCCACTATTGCCGCTGCCGCTGCCACTACCGCTGCTGCTGCCATTCCTGGCGCACTTCAGAAGTTAGCAACTTCATTATGGCTAAAACCCAAATGTGTTGATATTGCGGTTGAAGTGGTCGACTGCTGGTTGTCTGGCTGGTTGGTTGTCCCGTTGGTTGGACCCGTTGGATGGACCCGTTGCCGTGGCGTTTTGCCTAAATGAGTGGAGATGAGGATGTGGAATGGGGTACGCTTGTGTGCAAATATGAGCATTTGTGATTATTTGCAGCTTAAGCCATGTTTACCGGCAGATAACAAGGGGGCCCCGGCTGAAAGAGTTTACTTCCTCCCATGCGATGCGAGTGTGTGTGTGTGTGTGTGTGCTGGGTAGGGGAGCTCTACAAAGAATCTGTCAATACGAGCAACCAGGAGGGAGAAAATCCATCTGCATCAGGCCAAATGGCTTTTGTATGGGCCATCGTTGGGGTTTCTTCGCACAAAGGGTTATGGCCGCTCTTTGTTGCCTAAGCCCAACGTACGGGGTCTCGGACTAATTACTTTTCCCAAGCCCAAGCCCCTTTTTTGCGAAATTGAAAGACCAATTTGATTTTTGGGAAATATACTCCATACGTAGCACCTGAAGTGGATATCTCTTGCTTTATCTAATACAACAATATACGAAGCTGCTGTAACAAGAGAGGGTACCAAAAATAAAAGTGAGTAATCCAAACCAAGTTCCTTTAAAAGGTAACTTTTCTCGATTGGGTGTGTATGCTGGAGTTCTCTATAAATTTCGATAAAGTGAAAACACACTTAAAGTGAGTTAAAATTTCAAGAATGAAGTCACTTAATATTATCTGTGTATCTTATGTAGATAAACCTTTGACTCTTATTGAAGAAAACCCTTGCTAACCTTAATTTAAAAAGGTATTATCATATATGAAAGTATAGTCAAGGGTTACGATATCTAATCAATGATTCAAATACTACGAATATCCCTTCGTAGCTGAGGGAAATTATAAAAGTTTTTCCTCACAAACGTTTCAATTATATTTCACTATAAAATCCCCTAATTTCGACTTCCTGCCAGGTTAGCTTTTATTATTTAAGGCTGCGAACCTCCTGGCCTCCCTGCCCCTCCGACAGTCACATAATTTAAGCTGTTTATGCGCAGCCTCTGCCATAAATTATGTACTAAAAGCCAGAGCAGCAAATCAGCACATCATTTTGGTTACACTTAGCTCCCCAGTGGACAAGTCCCCAGCCGAGTCGAGCAGCCGGGAGTCGAGGAGTCGGAGCCCCAGCGGAAGTGCGTAGAAGTCGCACAGGAAATCAGTGAAAAAACCAAAAGCGCCTAACCGGAGCAAAAAAAGGTTTGCTTTCGTTTGGTTTGGGTTATAATTTGGCAAAAAATGTAACAGAAGCCAGCGTTTGGGCTAAATGAAAAGCTGTCATAGGCGCGGCAACATGCGACGCTCTGGGACGCCCCCCACTGCCTTTCGGGGATACACCCGGGGCCGTGGAGAGGGTGCTGTGGGAACTGTGGAGTAGTAACCCAAAAAGGGTAGCAAAACACGGTAATAATCAGGGGGCAAGCGAGACTTTAAATATTTTATGCTGCTCAAATTGGCGGCCGGGAGAAAACAACCGACAGAAAAACTGTAAGGGCAGACAAGAACGTTTTTCAAATTGGAAACGACTAAGGCATGCCCATGGCTCTTTCCGGGGACTTACAAAAAAAGATTAAAAGTAATTGAAATTGGAGCAAATAAAGTAAAATAAATGGGAAAAATGTTTTAAAATATATCGCAGAATACATGAAAAAAGTTTTACATATTTTTAATATTTTTAAATAAAGCTGAAGGCCAGCTTTTGCTGATACTCTGATGGTTCCTGGAAAGAAAGGTGGGATTTCTTTTGTATTCCTAGCAACCATATAATTCTTACAATTATTATTTAAAGAATTACTAAAATATTCTTCCCAATACTGTCCATGGGGAATTACTTCTATCTCAAGTCCAATACGCTCTTGTGTCTAAGAGTACCGTGGACCCGTGAAGGAAAGGGCAAAAATGAAGCAAAACAGGCACGTGCTAAGCCAGGAGTGGTGGAGGCAGCAGTGCGGGGCGGGGAGAGAATGGTTGCGGTGACAGGGTTGGGGGATTGTCGCACGACTCCTCGTGGCATGGGCATGGGACAGCGGAAGAGATGCGCCTGACTGGGATGGCTGGCAACTTGAGCCACTTTGATTTTTGCTCAAGCGTAATTACAAGTTAAATGAGGCCAGGACCGCGGCCAGGACGTTGGGCTGGGGACTGGGGACTGAAGCTGGGATTGGGGCCTCGGACTGGAGCTGGTGCTGTGGGATGGATGTGGCAGCGGCAGCGGCAATGGCGGTTATGGTGGCCGCCAAAAACAGTGTCATCATGCGGAAGGATGCTCGGCTGGCAATGAAACGGAAGGAAGGAAGGAAAGACGAGCCAGCGCTGGAACAGATAGGCGAACGAACCGACGAACCCAGGGACGGACGGACGGACGGACGCAAAGCATGCGCCTGGATGATGTAGAGGCGGCGATTGCAGGCACAGCCGCGCCGCGCCGCGTCGCGGACATGGACATGGACACCCGCCCCGACCAGGGACAGGATAGGGACAGGGACATGCACACTGGGCAAAGCACTGGGTAATGAATGGTGGCCCTGTCCTTGTCTCTGCAGCCCTGCCCGCCCATCCTGGGCGTGAATGAAAAATTGCGGCTGGCGACGCAAACGTCGACTCAAGCTTGTTTGGCATCCTGGCCGCGTAGTGACGTTGTTTGTCCTGCTGAAAAAGGGCCGGAACGGGACCAGAACCAGCAGCAGCAGCAGCGGCAGCGGCAGCAGCAGCAGGACCAAGGATATGAAGACCGAGTATGCAGCGAAGAGACAGAAACTTAAAACAAAACAAAACAAGAAATAACGAAGCACATAACAAAAATTGCGAAAACAAACCGCATTAGTGAGCGCGCGAGGAGCGAGGAGAATGGATAGAATGCGGCCTGGTAGGAGCCTGAGGATGCTGGATGGTATAGCAGGGGGATGCTAGATGGGATGGCCCTGGATAGTGGCGATGGAATGTCCGCTGATGGAACGTCAGGACAGGCAACAATGACGACAAGGCAAGTGATGGGCTTGGCTGGTTGGTCGGTCGGTTCCAGTGCTGAAAACATTGTCGTCAGGCGCGAGGATGAGCATGGACATTGCTGGAGTTGCAGTGGCAGTGGCAGCGGCAGGGTACAGGGTCCATTCCGGATGGCACAGGAAACGCCATCTGCTGTTTGCTCAAGCCGAGACCACGCCCCAGCCTCAGCCTCAGTCCCAGTTGCAGTCGAAATCGCAGTCACCATTCCTGCCACAGCTCCATCGCAGCTGCAGCAGCTGAAGCAGGATCATCATCAGTGGAGAAGTTCATTTTGCAGTAATTAACAAATTGTAAAACGCATGCGGGGTAAAAGAATAACGGAAGAGAGGACAAGACAAGACAAGAGGAAGAGTGCCACGGAACGGAACGAAACGGAATGAAACGGAAGGGACAAGCCAGCTTGCCTTGCCAGTGCATTCTCCGGCCAAGTTTGTTTGAGCGTAAGAAATTATAGATGCCTGATGCCTGACGGCCTCGCTACCGTCTGCCCCCTTCCCCTCTCGCCCTCCCGGCCCACTTCCTTGATGATAGTCAATTGCAAAAGTTCGCTTGACTATTAATATTTTATCCCATTTCACTGCAGCGTCCACAGTCGTTGTCGGCTCCATTGTCATCGGCACTTGTTGGGTTTGTCAAGCCAAAAGTTTTGCAAAACTTCAAAAAATACCATGACCAACAGCAGGAAGAAGACCCCCAGTACCCAGTACCGGTTCCTAGTCCAGTAGGAAGATCTGATGTCTGCAAATGGAAGTTATTACAAGCAGCAAGCCAAGTTTTGATTAGTTTCGCAGCCGCTTCTACGATTTGTGCAATTATCATTGAAATTGCGTGGAAAATTATTTCCACACTGGGGAACTTCCACTTTAAGATCTATCATTTGAAGAAGGTGAATCCTTAATTTATGGTGTATTTTGCGTGATATTTTGGCATTACTTTAAAGTTTCTACTTGGGGATTTTGGGAAATTATTTGTTACCTTTTAGAGCATATTTTTTCCACTTTTGTTTGCATTTCGTTAGTCCCTTACAGCGACATTCGCGAAACACAATCGAAACGAATCTGTTTGTGCGAAAACTTAAACGGAAAAGTTTTTCAAACATCCAACTAATTGGAATTTACTTTTTGCCAACGATCACACTCGTCACACCCACCTACCACCCTACCATCCTACCACCTCGATCCGTTTGCGTGTCAACTTTTCGCGACTCGAGTCAAAGTGCCAACTATGTGTACTCGTTTGCCCCTTGGAGCGTCTCATAATTAAGCGACAAGTTGCACGTTCAAAAATGACACTAAGTTGCCCCCAAAAAATGTGGAGTGGGAGCAGGAAGAGGCCAGGCTAAAGAAAAGGTAGTACGAGTATGCAAAAAAGGGGCAACCAAATGCCAAATGACAGGAGCCATCAGCTTCACACTTTCACACCCCATTCACATCTTCCTGAAGGAGATGCTGTATGTGTGTGTGAGTGGGTGGGTGGGCTTTGTGCCACATGTGCAACATACAACACGAGACATCGGCTGTGACAACGCCGCAAAAGCCATGTCAACAAAACAGGCGACAGAGAAGATGCCAAAAGTGCTGGCGTTGGTAGCCAGAATTTTCGCTTGCCGGTATCTGACAGGGGCCCATTTCCAGTGTTTGGAGTTGGTAGCTGGGAATCCTTGCCTGTGTGTGTGGGAGAAGTTTGAGGTCTTAGCTAGCGCTGGGCCTCTCGTGGCCAGCGGTCCGACCACAGACCTGCTTCTGACAGACAGTACTTAGCTCTTTGACTTAAATTTTGAGAGGCTCTGTCTGTGGTGTGTGGTTGGGCGGGGTGCGGAGTGGATAACAGACAGTGGCAGGGAAATCTCATCAAACTCTCGGAAATTAACATAATGCATTGTGGCCATTGTGGGCTGAAACATTTGTATCTGGCTTGGAGCAGATGGAGATGGACACAAGAGCCTTCACTCTAAGCGCTATAATTGTGGTCAGGGCGCTTGAGATGAGATCAGCTACAGACTCGACGCGGTTGGGGGATCCTTGTAAAGCAATTTCTTGGCCTAGCCTGGCTTGGCCTTGCATTTAGCTAATTTATTTCTTATTTATTGTTAGCTTTAGACAACTTTCCCCAACTTGTCGCCCAAGTTGCAGCTTGCAACTTGCAGCTGAAAGTTTTCAGCAGATACGAGCAGCATGTGCATACCCTGCACAGTGGGGCACAGTGGCGTCATGGGATATTTTCACTGGCATCAGCTGTTCGAGAGCTCTTGGCGTGGTGTTGCCACTGTACGGGTGATGGGTTGGCAGGGGGGGTGGGTGCGCTGCCATCAATTTGCATGGCTCGTCACTTCAGCAACGAAATCTTCGCGCATTTTGCATTTTAGTTGCTTCGCTTCGTTGCATAAATAACTGGGAGCATTTGGCCAAAAGCTCCCACTACAGCAGCAGCACCCCACCAGCCCCCCATCAGTAGTGCCGTTTTTATTGTTTCAATGCGCCCATTTGCATGTATGAGAGGGCTCATTCCCATTCCCCCACCCTCTCCCAACCATCCTGTTTCTTGCATTTCCATTCCTCTGTCAGCTCCCTGTCTCCAGTCCCCAGCCACCCCCGTCCCAGTCCCAGTCGTTGCACAATTCTAAGCGCAAACAGATTTTTGTTTGCAGAAACTTTACGAGAGGCCACGAGGGGGCAAGGCAAAGAGAGAGACGGCAGGGATGGAGACGGAGCAGCAGCACTTGGAGAATTTTTCTGCTTGACTCGGCAAAAGTGTCGTAAATTTTTGATTTCATTAAAATGCGTGCAAAAGCAACTTCAGCCCATGCACCCCACCCCACCCCACCCCATACCCGTAGCTATCCCTCCCCAGACGACTGCGGGGCCAATTGGAGCATAAAATGTTCATTGTACAAGCCATCATCATCTGGCTTCGAGAGACACTGACGGAGGAGCTGTATAATTAAGACAATAATTCCCCATTGAAGCGGGGAGTCTTTAAGGTCCAATGCATAAATCATCAGTGCTCGTCTCGCCTTCCCCCACCCCCCAACCCCATAAATTGGTCAATTATGGACGCAGTTCGTTTTCATTCGACTGGAACTCTCTCTCTCTGTGTGTGTGTTTGTGTGTGTGTGCTCCAATGGAACTAGTATCTGTAGATAACAGATTTGCCAAAAAATCCGCGCTTGGCACTGGCTCAAAAGTTCCAACTTGTTAATCGACTGCAGTGTGCGGGAAAGACCCCATCCCCCACCCTCCCACCGAAAAGCTTCGTCAAGAATTGCCGCAGAAAATCTAAAAATTGGGAGAATTCTTTTTCTTTTTTTTTTTTTGTGCCTGCTCCTGCTGCTTTTTCTCGGCTCTCTCCTTGGCAACTGATTTGCACTTGCTTATCTGCTCTCTGGCAGCGGCAGAGAGGCCGTGGGGAAATATGCCACGTGCCACGCCCACGCCCCAGCACCGCCTCCGTTTTGTTGCTGTTTGGCCAGCCAAGTGCAATGGCATCGATAAAGATTGACGGCGCTGTAAATTCTCTGATTCTGTCACTTCGGAAATTGGCAAAATTTCCGCCAAAAGGAAAAACATTCGCTGGCAGCGTCAACGGCAACGGCATCGAGAGGGGGGGGAATGCGTATGTCAGAATAAATAATACTTAAATATGATAATGTAAATAGGATAGAAATATATTCTAAATTATGGATGGAATAGATTTCGAAAATGCGGTTTTAAATCTTAGGTATGTTGGTGTATTTGTATACAGAAGAGGATCAGCAAATATTTGATATGCAGAAAAAGAGATTTATTCTTGCTCGTAATCGAGTTTCAAAGGGTAGTTTCTAATCCCCAAAATACGGCAAGTGCAAGCAATTTAATATGCAATTATATTATGATATTTATGTATTCCAATGCTGGCCCAGAACATTGATTCTGTGACCACTGTTGTTGTTGATGAAACTGTTCAGATAATCGCCCGAAAGGCAGCCGTTCCGGCAGGCACAGCCGAATGCGTTGCAAGAACCGCGACCACAAAATGTGCCCACCTGGGCGCGGCCATCGGCGCAGATAGTAATGGTGCAGTGGTCCGAGCTGCTATGTCCACCCACAGCCCCACATGGCTGGCCGTCCACTGTGTAGGAGATTGTCAGCGAGGCGCGACAGCACGCGGCTCCCACATTGGTAGCCAGGGCCAGTAGGCATCCGAGGGTCAGCAGAAAGACGATTGACTGTTTCATAGTTAGACTCTAGACTCAAACTGTTGAATGCTCTGCAACTAATTGGGGTATTTATAGGTGATTGATAACGCAGAAGCAGATCAGAGGGCACCCTTTGACCTCTGAGCTTAATCAGTAATTAGTTGCGATCGATAAGAGATATCTGGGAAAATACACAATGATAAGGAAAAACCCTCTTTGTGCATGGGAAATTCCAGGCATACCACGTTCTCTATCAGCTTCTGATCGTCTATTATATGAAGATCAGCAATAAGTCTGTAATTGATTATCTGTGCTCTCCTGTGCACCTCGCAGTTCAGTTCAGTTCATCGTTCAGACAGCAATTCTGGAGCTCGCAGTGAATACGTTTTTATAATTGAAAGTCTTGCTTCCATTCCGATCGCGTTTATATGATACGATATATTGCTAAATAAATTCCAAGACGAAATTTGTGGAGTGCTTTGGATCATTGAATAAAAACTAGGCTCAATGCCCACCTGTACTTCTCTTTCCTCTAAATTTGCTTTTAAAATCTACAATTTTCAATTGTCATATTAGAAAGTGTTTCTTAACTGTTGTGCATTGAAATTCTTGCAACAATGTAGTGTCCCTCCAGCGGGGAGAACTTTGTGTGTGCCCTGGCCATGAACCAGATGAAGTGTGCAAACATCTCTTTGGGGAATCATCCGTATATTTACATGTTGCAATTATTGTTTGACTAAAATAAAAAATCATTTGCTTGCAAATTGAAATTTTCCATGCACTTTGCGGCACTCTTCGGTCAGTGTGGGCGGGGGTTTGTTGGTTGTGGATTGGGGGGCGGACATGACACAACGAAGATCATGAAATATTTAAAAATCTTTCACCAATACAAATAGAAGTAAAGAGCAAGCGAACAAGCAGCAAAGCAGCAAAGCAAGAGAGCAAGACAGCAACAAAATGGCAACGACAATGCGACAACGTGCGGGATGCTGGGAGGAGGTGAAGGGTGGCGTATTGGCAGATGTACTGAAAGCAGAGAATCCCCAGAAGGAAACGAGAGCTAACGTATGTTTCAGCTTGTCGTTTGTTTTGTTGTTGGGTTGGGTCGAGGCGTCGAGTGTTTGCACCAAAGTGCAAATAGAACAACAACAATAACAATTGGAAAGAATTTAAATTTGCATTTTGCGCAAAATAGTAAGAGGTCCTCCTCCCAGTTTCCCAGTTTCCTGGCTCCCAGTCTCGGGCTCCTGTCTCCTAGCTCCCAAAACTGTCGCGTCATTAAAGCGTAGCGGTCCGGCTTGGGCCGCCGAAACCCCTCCACTGGCCTAGCATTCTACATTTGTATCACTATTTTTTATCGCCATTTAAATGTAAATTGTTGCCGTACTGGGGAGGGGCTGGCATGGAGCTGGACCAGAAGCCAGGAGGGTCGCAGTTTATGGCAGTGCGACGACTTCCGACCGCAATTGAATTTTTTAAAAGCGCTGAGCATTGATAACCAAAACAATAAAAGTGGAACTGCCCCCCCCCGTACCACCGCACACTTGACCAAACCGACGACGCGACGCGATGCGATGCCATGCCGGCAGGGAGGGAGCGAGGTAGGGGGAGGGTAACAAATGTTTTAAAAGCGCTTAAATATGCAACAAGCCGGAGAATGTGTGAGCCCGGGCTACCACAATCACACAGCTACAGATACACACAGAACACACCAAAAAAAAAAAACCAGCAGACCAAAAGATACGTCGCAAAAGGCACAAAGCGCAAATCGGCCTATAACAAAATATGTGACTCCATACAATATGTTCGGGTTCGTGTACTCTTCTCCTCCTACTCGTATATAGTAGGATTGGGAGTGGGTGTGGGTGTGGGTGTGGTTGTGTGTGTGGGTCACTCTATGCCTTTCCCCGATTTATACTCTTTGTTTATCAATGCGACAATGTCTCCTCTCCCCACTGCCATTTAGCCAAACCCCCGCCCATTGGCCAACACAGAGGTTTTTCGTTACGGCGCATACGGTTGCTGAGGAGTTGTTATTAAATTTTATATGCATTTTGCCAAAAAATTTGTTTGAAATTAACAATAAAACGTGACCGGGCAAATATTTTGCACAAAAAACTCAATTGAATATTTGATACTCACTCTCGCATATAGAAGTAGTAGTATCCAAAATATTTATATCGCACATATGTACGAGTATGTAAACAGATATTGGAAAATTTCAAGCTTTCATTTTATTTTATTTTATTTACATTTATATAATTTTATTTTATTTTATTTTATGCGTTAAACGTATAGAGGAAGGGCATGGGATATCTAATTTCAAAAAGAACACATTGTCGGCTTTCAGTTTGTTTGAACAAGGAATATCCTAGAGGACTTAGAGGTTCCAATTGGATTGCTTCAGTAAAATATAATTTTTTAATAAATTAACTTTTTAATTTTCAAAGCGAATAATAAAGTATTTTATCTCAATTATTTATGATAAATATTATGTTGTAATAAATTCTTTGCTTAAATTCTTTGGAAAATAGTTTTTGGTTCCACCTAAAAGGTGCAGGGATTTCTCAACACAATTTGAATCCCCTTTTTGAGAGTACAAAATGTGATTTAAAAATAATTGAATTTGTTCGCATGTAAAGCACACAAAAATACACGCTTTTAATCGCATAACAAATCTGAGGCCATAAATAAGCTGCCGAAAATAATTATTATTAATTATCATATGCAATAATTATGCATTAAAGCCGCCGTCGCCGAAACAATGTAAAAGGCTACAAATTCGCATTAAGCTCTCCTCTGTGCCGACTTTTATATTTTGTTTTTAACACAAATTTCCACATTGCAGTTTTTCCCGCATCGATTCCACATCTATTGGAACTGAAATTATCAAATTACCGCCTGCTCTGCTGAGCCGCCTGGCTGCTGGCCGGGCTTTGTTGAGCTTTGCATTTAATGTGCCATAAATAATAAAACTGCAACCGGACCGGCGAACACGGCGCACTCTGTAATTGTCAGCGGGCATTACATTTTAAATATGCTAATTTGCATTCATTTAGCTGTTGTTTTATTTGTTTTATATTATTGCCAGAAATACATAATGCATAATGCTCCTAAAAATGGAAGTTAAGGTTTCAATTGATTTATCTATTGGGCGTTCAATGAACTCCTTGTCGAGCAAGTTGCTGTGGAAAATTATGGAATCATTGGTTTATATATTATAGTAATTACTCTTAAGATTCTGAAAGTAAAACCGATAACAATTAGTGTCAGAAATGCTTGTTGTAAAGCACACACACATATAATAAAAATCATATACCAAAAGGCCATCATCAACTTGGTCAATAGCTGTCACTTACACAGCTTCAGTCTAAAGAGACTTACTGCCAAAGGCGTCTATATCTGTAGCTGCATCTGCATCTCCCTCTGTATCTGTATCTGTAGCCATGTGCATCTGTGGCAAGAGTTGCTTTTGCATTTGAAAGCTGTCTGCGTATTTTATGCTCTTTAACAATGGACAGATGATACGTACGTGGCCAGTAAATGAAATAATAGCAGGGCAGGGTAGAACAGAGCAGAGACTACAGCAGCGAGGGCGGGGCGAACTGACAGACTTCAGTGGCCATGTTAATTGCTTATCTACGTGATTTCTTACCAAATTAATTTGAGCAAATTGCGAATGGCAAATGGCAGAGACAGTGCCCGAGCCCTGGGCAGGAAATAAATCAGTTAAGTTGCTGTATTAACATTGAATACATTTGCCTAATTAAATCAAGCGTAACCCCCCACTAAAATATTCGAGCAGAACCTTTTGCTTTAATTGAAAAAAACTCTTCAGCCGATGACCGTTGGCTTTTCGAGTGCGCCCCCACCCCCACGGCTAACGTTGGGCGTAATTTTATGGCACCCACTGTGTGTGTTCCGTTTTATGATTTTATTTAAATCGAACTAGGACGACACATGCGACGCGCATAAAATGCAAAGACAACAAAAACTAACGTTAAAATCAACATTGGCCCCGTCATCAATCTGCGGCCTGAAGCACCGTTGCCGCGGCACCAACGAGTGGGGGGGCATAAAAAAAACTCACTCCGACTCCCCCTCTCTGCCACTCTCTGTGTATGTTTAGATGGGGTTAGCGGGGGGTGGAGTAGCTGTAACTGTGTAATTCGTTTGAAATAAATTTCACATATGAACGGGCAAACGAAAATAGGCAGCTCTCTCGCTCTCACTCTGGGCCACACACACACACCGTATGAATGCTACATGATGTTGACAGAGCATCCAATAAAAACATTTAGTCTGTGCATGGCCTGCACCTAGGGCACACATCACCACATCCCCAAAAGGGATGGGGACAATCAACACAAACAGAGCGAGCGCGCAGAGCCAACAGGATAAATCAACAAAAACATACATAGAGTAGTAGCGAAATTATTTTGTTATCATATGCGACATCAACAACAAGGCAACGCGTCATATCCTCCCATCCAATCCATACATACTATGTACACACTCGTACTCGCAGTTCGAGATCGGATATAACTTTTATGATTAGTCGGCTCGTTGGAAAACCCAAAACTGATTTAAAGCTGCAATGGGTGAAGTGGATATTCAGAAACAGAATCAGAACCCTCTCAAAAATTGATATTTACTTCAGCAATCTGCTGGCAAGGGGCATCGGGGGCAACAGTTTTCCACTCATGCACACAGGTAAGTAGATCAAGTGCTTGGCTCCGTTTCACTTTCCCTCGGCACAATTGCAATAATGGAACAGTCCTCTTGCCCTCTTGCTCTGCACGTGCACTCGCTGCCCTCCTTCGAGCATGGCCCATCAAATGCTTAGCCCATTCACGCACACACACACACACACACATAGCACAATGCAATTTCTGTAGCATACTTTGCAGCGCATCTCTTGACACTGATAACACATGTCGCCTCTGTCTCTGTCTCAGTCTCAGTCTGAGTCGGAGTCCAAGTACGCCCTAACGGTGGCGCATTAAATGGACAAAAGCTTGGATAGGGCTTGACATTCTGCAGTCAGCTAGCGAAGGCAGCATAGACTAGCTGCCACCCACACTGCCGCACAGTGGGGCTTTTTTAAGTAGTTAGTTGATACTGAAATATTCTGTAGTATTTCCCAAAGAAATTAAGCTTGAACCAATGTACAGGGGCACTGTACTAGGCACCCCCGCCATTGTGGCCTGCTAGCAGCGCCTTCCTGTCACATTTTGCTCTGCTTACTTGCCTTCCATTTGTCCATCTGTCTAACTGGCTGCCTCTGTCCAAGTGCCTCTATGCCACTGCTGGTTGTCTTTCTTTTGCAGCTTCCTTTGTCCTGATGTTGCATTCAACTTGTATTTACTTTACTCACAGCATTTGCATGGCATTGTGCAGCGCGACTGCGGCTGTAACCTAATTTTGTGCACTTAATTGTTTCATTATGGCGCCGCACAAACAAAGGGCTCGTCTCTGCTGGGTCAGAGGGAGAGACGCAGCGAGAGCAAAGGGACTGCAACTGCGACTGCGAAGGAAATGTCGAAAGAAAAGTGCACGGCACAGCCACAGAGAACAGAGAAAAGAGAGAGAGGGGAAGGAGAAGGAGACGTAGAATGAGAAGATTTGAAAATAACGTAACGTGTAATGTGGCTTTGACTTGATTGGCCAGTGCCTTTGTTGCCATTGCCATTGCAGTTGCAGGGCGGCCGCATGCAACCTACTTTTGGGCGGCCATTGTTTGCTTTTAATTAGCCGCAATAAACGCACTCCCACACAGGCACATAGGCACACAGACACACGTGCGGTGAGCTCCACTTAAAATAAACAATTGCAAATGGTATTGCACTAAGCAATTGAATTCGAGCCGAGGCCTTGAAACAATTTGTACACAAAATGTGCACAACCCATCTCATACCCCTTCCCCGAGCACCAGGACACCCAAGCACTAGCATCAGTCCCCTCCCCTCCCCATTCCCCTTATGTTTGTGCTAATTAACTTGCACAACATGTCCCTAACTTTGAATCCATTTCCATTTAAATGCGACTCTCCATCTCTCTCCCTATCACACACACACACACACACACGCATGCGTATCAGTGTATGTGTGTGTGTGTGTGTGTGTAAGTTTGGCTCAAAATCAAATTAGTCAGGCAGTCGGGGGCAGTCGGGTGAAATATAAATCTGCTGATTTACACAGAAATAGGGCCAAAGCCAGAGACCACGCCGCTGCCAGCCAGCCAGCCAGCCAGCCAGCCATAAAAACAAATTAAGCCAAAATGTTAAATAAACAACTTTCGCTGAACCCGCTGACAGTCGTAAGCCAGCAGCAGCAGCCCCTACCCCTGTACCCGAGGACCAACCAAAGACAAAAGTTATCTTATTAATTCTTTGCCACATATCACACACTCTGCCCTTCCCCTTCCCACCCCTGCCCCATCGTTCTAGCCCAGTCATCACGCCCCACTAAACTCCCCACCCCCTAAAGGCTCCCCGTTAATACGCACAATCAAATGTGATAAATATAACGAAATATTGTAGCATAATTTTGGCGAAACTAAGCCGACAGAAATAACACTTGAACAAATATTAGATCACATTCCCCGCGTCCCTCACCCACTCCCCAATCTCCTCATCTTCTGGACACACACACACATCGTTTTTCCTCGTTTTTCCATTTGCCTGCCTATTAGGCCATGTTTGTTGTAGCCATTTCCAGAGCCAGAGCACGAGTACAAGAGGAAGTACGGGATGCGAAGGAGAAGAAGCATGGGAACCGTCTATGTATGAGTAATCGCTTTCATGCTTGATGACCGAAATGATTAATGGATTTTGGGAGGGAGGAAGCGAATTGAGCCAAGTCCAAGATTAAACGCAACAGTTTCCAGCATTGATCATTTGTTACCCACACTTCAGTCCACTCCACACCCCTCCCCTTCCTGCATACATACTTGTACATCTATACATTGTCGAGGGGCTCTTTTCTCCTATTTGGCAAAGAAATAAAACCCTTAAGCCTTTAAGTGCTGCCAAAAGTGGAAGTTTTGTGTTGGAAATAATTTTTAAAATTTAGCAATACTAGGGGGAAAACATTCAGGATACAAAACAAGATAGTCATCAGTCGATCAACAAATGGCTGCAACTCTTTCTAGCAGACAACTTCATTCATTCATGTATGCAACATGCAAATAAATCAATTTGCTAAATTCATAATTATCAGACAGCAGAAGCAGAAGGGAGCAACAGCACAGCAAATCTCTCTCTCTGTCTCTGTTTGAGTGGAGCACAACTCACATTTGAATAATTCCCCATTTGCAGATGGTAGACATATATAAATGCCTTATCCGATGGACGAATCAACAAGCCATAAACCAGCCAAACGAGCAACGCCAAAGACTCTTGGCACAATGCAAAAAGGATTTCTGCCTTCTGCTGCTGGGAGTCCTGGTCGTGATGCTTTGCTCCTGTTTATTCTCCTGGTGTCTGCTGCTGTTCTGGTTGCGTCTCGACAAGTTTTTTCCATTCCACTGCTATGGCTACGACTGCTTCTGACTCGGGCACTGCTCCTACTGGTTGGTGCTCTTGTTTGGGCCAGTGGTTTTGTCATTGTTTTTGGCTTGGCATTTGCTTTTGCTAGTGCTATCTGGCCGCAAGGATTAATGGGGTCAATTTGGCTGTGACACGCACCCGCAGTCGCACTCGCACTCGCAGTCCTCATGGGTATGGGAATGGGGAATGGGAAGCTGCAACTGGCCCATGAAACATGGCCACGGGATGCGGCTCATTTCACGCAGTCTGAGTGCACTTGCCATGCCGAAGCAGAACCAGAAGCGGAACACAAGCCCAAAGACAAATATTCCATTTCAATTTACTCTTTTAAATTGTAAACTTTTGCCAGGGGGACAACTTAAAGTCTTCACACACACACACAGGCACATACCAATACACCGATGAGCATACGCAAGGAAAAACTAACATTCCCCGGCCTCACACGCACACGCACATCCCCCAATAACACGCAACAAGAGAAATGCGAGAAGAAAGTTGAAAAACGAACCCAACTGGGGACGACAAATACAACATGTCAGGCATTAGAGCAAACCAGAGAGGGATAGACTGAAAGAATGGCAGAGCAAGACAGAGACAGAGAGCGAGAGAGAGTGAGAGTGAGAGTAGTAGAAGGAGAGCTGTCACGAAGATGAAACTATTATCCACGGAAATTAGCGAGTTCCAATGACAAAAACACATGAAATGCAAAAACTTTTTCGCCCTGCTTCAAGCTCAATTTCTAAATTGTTGTCGACATTGTTGCTGCTTGCTGCTTTCTGTTGCCGTTGTTGCTTTTCCCTTTTGTAGCTTCCCCCTTTGTTGTTTACCCATAAGAGGTTTTGTCTCCTCATGAAACTCACTAATGCGCATTTAAGCAGAGACCAACAAAACTAAACCCAAGCCGAAACAAAACGAACCAAACCGAATCCATCCAACCAGGCATGTGTAAAACTTTTAGTATTTCTCCCAATTGACTCCCTCCTACACCTGTGCAAATACTATTGAATATGTATAGATGTGTTTAAGTATTTGTTGCATTTTACTCAATATTTAAGCCGTTAATTGCTCAGTTTATAATCAGACATAGCTGCTGGCTTATTCATAAATTTATATTTGATGATTAATAAAACAAATGATTCCTCTAGATATTAACAATACATTTCAAAAAGTGTGCTATTTTGGGACTAAAATACATACACATACAAAAGATGCATACATCTTCACTCTTTTGTCTCTAAAAACTAATTAAATATTAAAGTATATAAGTCTACAATTATTTTATACTGCTTTTTACTGCAGATAAAAATAATGCTTTTCCAAATTTCATAGTGTTAATGCATATGCCATGGTTTCTTGTTGCTTTTACAAGAAATATAACTAACAAATTCAAATTAATAGTAGAAAATAAATAGCTTATATAGTATGTAGATATATCCTTTCTATTAATCGAATCCAAAATCGTACGGAAAAACTGTCACTAGAGCCTTGCCGTTGCCAGTTAATACCTCTCGCTTTGCCATAAATAATTTCTCACCAAATTTGTTTCCCATTTGCCCAGAACAATCCCCTTTAAGACTCGTTTGTCGTTATATCGTTATTATCTACTATATATAAGTATGTATGTATTGGAATTATTTTGTATCTTTATTCGTGTGTACATCTCGAATGACATGAGAATTGCCCAGCACGCTGACTTTCCGCTTGACTTTCAGGCCATAAAACGTCCAAAAGGGCAGAACGAGAAAAACGGAGCGAGGAATGGAAAAAATTGAGGCACATAAAATATGCGTAAAATATATGCGAAAAAATAGTTGGGTCATCCTAATGGCAGAGCCAAGTCCAAGACCAAGATAATTGCGCGCGACCGTCTTTGTCCTTTGTGCTTTGCATTTTCTATTTGGGAATCCCCCAGCCCACTCGGCCCACTCTGCCCCATCTGCCACATCGCAGACCCATGGCAGGGACGAAAGATACACTCAAAATTTTTACGACCCCAAATGGCATTAAATATCCAAACGTACTTGACGCGACTTTCTTGGCTACGTGAAGTTCTCAGCTCAGCTCAGGGCCTTTACCCGGCTCGGATCTGGGGCTGGGGTCTCGGATATGTCTGGGTTAGTTTTTCCTAGTTGCATGTGGGACAGTGAGCGGGGCGGGGAGTGGGTGGGAGTGGAAGTGGTGGGATTGCTTTTATTGCCGGCCATCAAAAAATGTTAAAAGCCCGATTTCCATGCCCATTGTCTGCGACTGTAATTGCTTTGGCTTTGCTCCACTGCATGTGAGTGTGAGTGCTGAGTGGTGAATGCTGGATGGTGAATGGTGAGTGGCGAGTGCAGAGCGATGGAGTCACAGATTCGCATTTCTGTTCTACATAAAGCAAAATTGATGTCTTCTCGTAAACTGCTCCTTAATTGACTTCTTTTGCATTACAACTTTGATTGTAGTAGCAGCAAATGGCACACAATAAAATCTTTAAAATTGAAAACAAATTTAGAAATAAACGGCAAAAATAAAAACATTCAATGGTGTAAAATATGTACTTCTGCAAATGAAGACGGTGTCTGTTAACATAACATTTCAATAACATTTTCTAGATTTTAAGTCGACAGTCTGTTACAGAAAGTTAACAGTTAGACGAGTTTTTGTAGCAGAAGCATAGCGAACATAACATTAACAGAAACCACAATAGAATGCCCAATACTACTTTGTTCTTCGTTCATTTAAAATAACTTTTAATACAATATGTATTCTGAACTTTGTATTCATATTTTTAAAAATTAAAATTTTTTGTATCTTTTGTTGGCGCCAACTTAAACCAAAGTACCTTAGTTTGAACGCAGCGACATGACTGCAGAAAGTCAGAGTCAAATGCTATCACAACTCGATGTTAATAGATACTGTAAAATAACGTTCTGTTACGACAACCAGCAGACTCTGTAACGGTCTGTTACAGACAACTAACATTTTGTAGACTTTTCGCCCTTACATTAGTTTAACAGTCGCTTAAATGAACAGTGCACTAACAGAACCGGCAACAGAAATCGCAGAGCACCCAAAAGGTAAATAAATCAGAATAAATGATTAATTTACAATTTACTGGAAAAAAGTGCACAATATTTTTCAAATTTATTTAACTTTTAATTCCTAATTATTATGGGCCCAATACTGATAACATTTTGAATGCAAATACTTAGCAGTTTGAAAATTTCAAATATTGCCGCCTTCCTTGTAACCTCTCCTCCCAAGTGACCCAGAAACGAGAGTCTTGGCTCAGAGAGAGAAGCACAGCCGAAGCCAGCGGGCGACAAAGCGACGAAAGAGAAACCTAACCTGCCACACGAGCGAATCTCTCGACATCTTTGGATGCTGACACGAAGCGCTTAACTTCGTCCTTGATTCCGTCAGCATCAGAGGACTGCAGCGACAATATGTTACGTTTACTATGGTCGCTTGACTGACTTGCCTCAGCTGCGGCACAGGCAGCCAGTCAGCCAGGCATCGGGACCAGCATCGGCCCAAGCCAAGCATCGGCCACGCTATCCATCGAAGACAAGGCAGCTGCCTGCCTCAACGGCTCCAGCTGCTTGCGAGGCAGCCGTGTTATCCCTTCGTCACCCATGACATCAGCGAAGTATCTCTGCTGCAGCGCTGTCGCTGTCGGCAGCGCTACCACTTCGGCTTGGCCACACGCTGAGCGTTGAGCCGCGGCGTCGGCATCGGCATCGGCCACGGCAACTGGCCCCAGCATCAGTCTCGAAAATCCTTCTGTGCGTGCAGAGGTTGTTAACGCGCGCCCGTGCCACCGATTACGCGGCGTATACGCAACGCCACGTAGCCAAAAAGACGAAATTCGCGCGCTAAGCGAATCTGCCCCAAAAAGCGTCAGTGAGTGAGTGAGTGCCCCCTCGAGTGTCGAGTGTTTGCCCCTTGGCCGGTAGCCGGCAGCCGGTGGCTGGTTGCTGGTTGTTGGCTTCCCGGCCCGTTTGCCAGACGGGTTCGGGCCGGGTCGTGCCGGCCCGGACTGGACCCAATGAACCATGCCAGAGGCATTGAACTGTGACGCTGCCTGACTGGACCCCCGCTCCACTGCTGTTGTGTTTTGTTTTTCGGTGCAGGATGAAATCGATGGCCATCGAAAAGTCTTAACAAGTGTGAAAGGGAGGGCCTGGGGCAGCCCTTCCGCCTGATTATGGCTGCCTTGAATGCTTCTGACAGTTTTGCTGCCTCCCCACCCGCCTTCACAATTTTTTTTTCTTTGCGGCTCTTCTGACCAGGGTTCAGATTTGAGCCGCCGTGTTCACTTGTCTTCCTCGAGTGCTGGCGAATTAATTAACATGACAATGACGAAGGTGAATTGCGTGTTTTGGAAAATGTTACCCCCGGAAAATCAAATTCCCCCGCCAGCATTTCGAATGGGCCGTCCTCTTTTTTCTCTGGTTATCCCCTAACAAGTCTTTCGCATTTTTCGAGGCATTCGAGGCAAGTTTTTAATTAGACCCATTGACAAATTACCGTTCGAAAAACACGCCACAATGGCCTGTAATTAAATGTTTATTGTTTGCGACTTTCGGGAACGGTGCCTGCCCCCCAAGACATGTTCCGACACTCTTGGCGTGCCTGATTGAAGCCACTCGATGTCAGGGATCTGTGGCACTGAGGAGGAGGTAGCTCTAATTGTTGGCTGTCGCACGGCGGATAGGCGGATGCGTTGACAAAAGGAAAGTCAAGCCACTCGAGGACTTAATAGGTGCTGAATGATGAGGAAATAATATCATGTCGATGACTTCCACGAAAGTTGAAGCTGGGTGCAAATGATAACAGGAATGGGTTAGAAAGTCATTGGGTGTATGAGGGGTATTCCAGAGAAAAGCTGTGTGTAAAGCTGCATTAATTGTGTATAATCTTCCCTTAATTAGCCTCTCACTGACTTGATTTCATTGCACTACTTGGCTGTCATGGAAACCATCAGCCAAAACAATTACTTGGGTAGAATAGCTTAAGAGCCGCACCACATAAGTATCATTTGAGCTGGAGCTTAAGTTCGTTTAAGGCACATAAAAGATATGCCAGAAATTGAATATTAACTTGAAACTTCTTTAAAACTCTTTCATATACTTTATGTATGAAATTCAATATAGTATCATGTATATATCAAGTTTATTTAATCTAGAACACTTTATGTTGCATATTTTATTGTATTATATAAAATTCACGCATTTACTTTTATTTAAACAGAATTTATTTTCGAGCAACTATTTGCTATCTTTTTTTCGTCTGCCTTTAATTAGAATTATTATTTATACATATGCTACAGATGTACTTAGCTGTCAATAATCCTGTTCGACATATAATTCAATGCCCGGTATCCCAAAATGTATTCATCTAAAAGTAAATCTAAAACAATTCTATGGTTTTTAAACATTTTAAAAGTTTAAAATGCATTAAATTATATAATATATATGAAATCTCACTTTAAACAAACTAAATTTTTGAGCTGTTTGCTCAAAATTTAAGCATTTCGCTTTTCGCATAAGAGAGCACAATTTTTGCTATACATATGTACATATGTATATATTTTTATAGAATATATAAATCAATATCACATTAAATTTTCATTTTATTGTTCGTGCCGCTCCCCATAGCCTCGGGTATGCTTTAAAGTTGTACCATGGCAACGTATACACAAGTCATGCTTCTCCCCCCCCCCCCCTGAGTCGACTTTCACCCCCAATTTGACTCCCACTTTTAACTTTCCACTGCCCCAGCCACATATCCAGTCCCACTTCTGCTTTCATATTTGTCTAGCATTAGCGGGGGTGGGGGGTCGGAGGACTTTCAACTGCTTCTTCTGCTGATTCTCCTGGTTCAAGTGTGGCCACTTAAACCCTTTTGACAATGTCAGCCATCAGGCTCAGATGATGGCGATGACGATGACGATGACGACGACTATGATGATGTTGATGATTATGACGCTGACAAAGTGGATGATGATGATGTGGCTCAATTCAAAACAGCCGTCGCTCAAGCAGCAGCAGCAAAAAAAAAAAGTAACTCCCATGTATACATACATACGTCTACATATACGAATGGGCTTGAGTGTCTGTCTTTATGTACAGGGCAGAAACATTAAAATTGGCAGAAAAAAGCTGAAAAATTACTGGCCCAAATATATGTACGAGTAGAATCATCAAACAGAAAAAAGTGGCAGGGAAATGGTAATGTGCGGAATGGTTTACACTCATTTTAGCATGGGGTGCGTGTAGAGATTTATAAGCATTTGGCTAATTTGCTTTCGCAGCAATATGAACCGCTTTACATACATAAACTCAAAACTCATACATTTTTAGACAAACAATGCCCTCGAAGAGGACAGGAATTGAAAAATGAATCATTTCTAGTGAATTAATCCCTCACAATCGCTCAGATTCAAGTGGGGAAATGCTTAGAGGGTGGCAGTGCCAGCAGGAGCAAAGCAAAAAGCAGGCAGCAGGCAGCCAGCAGTCGAGAGTATTTTGCAATAATAATTTATAAATGAATGAATAAAGGGCGCACAAGGCAGCCAAAGGCAAATAAAAATAAATAAATAAAAATGGCAATGCGGCATAAAATGTTCCGAGGAGCTGGTCCCATCCCATCCCCAGTGGGGAAATGGCGGAAATGTAACTGCGACGCGTTTATTTTATTGCGTATACGCGGCGCAGCAAAGTAGGCAACAATTTGTGTGTGTGAGTGTTGGTTTGCTTTGTATTTGCTCATGTGTGCGTGCGTACATATGCCCCGCTTGTATACTCTCGTGTGTGTGTGTGATGTGTGTTATATGGGCCGCCGCAGCAGCGGCTTAACTTATTTTCCACAAAATTAAACCATCAAAAATTTGCCAACAACAATGTGGGGAATAATTTATTTGACTCATGTTGGTTCCCTGCCCCCCCTTAGCCAGCCCTTGGCTTCAGCCGGCATAGAAAGCCGCACCAAAAAAAAAAAAAAAGCGCACACACAAACACATGAGTAAAACACACACACTCACACACACTGAGGAACTTGCATATGTATTTGTACGAGTATGAACGAGCAGCAGCAACAAGAGGAGCAACAACAAAGGCTTTGGCGTTAGTTGCGGCTATGGTTATGTTGGTGACGCTGCCACAGCCACAGCCGCAAAGGACACACACACACAAACATACTATAGTGTGCCTCTGACCCATTCATACACTTGACGCACACCCCACCCCCCGCACGCACACATCAGCAACAACAACAACAGAGCAGCTTCCGTCTTGTTCTTTTTTTGGCCTGCAGGGGCTGCCCACTTTTTGTGGCCGAAATTAAATAAACAGAACAGCCGGGCTAAACTGCTGCGCCTCCTGTGCAGCCTCCTGTGCCTCTCGTCCCACTCCATGCCATGTGCCGTGATGATGAATTGATGATAATGCCGCCAGGGATTTAGGCAAAATAATGCAGACAAAACTCCATAGCTCCGCTCGTTCTTAGGCTGGCATTTTGTATTTTGTTTTCATATTACCCAGCACTTAGAGAGTGCAGGCCTAGGAGGTGCTCCTTTTCCATTCAACATGGCTGATATTATCAGTTAATTGCATGCAATGAAAGTTGAAATATATTCCAAGTATTAAAGACTTAAATATATCCATGCAGATATCATATCCGATACCCATAACAGTAGGTATCTCATGGTCGAGGCACTTGGGCATTTTTTGTACAGCCTGCTCCACGAACTTGGCTTTGAAAAAGAGTTAAGCGTTTATTTATTTACATACATTTTCGTGCTCGTTGTTCATTTTGCCCTTTTTTTACTCCACCCCGTTTTCTCCACTGCTGTGTTGGCCCGCGGGCTCAGTTTATTAAGTCTCGAGTGGCAAGTTCTACTCCTCCTCGTACTCCGAGTCCTCCCACTGCTGCTATATAGTCCAATGTCCAAGTCCAACTTCGTTTTGTTGCTGCTGTTGCCTTTGGCTTAAACACAGCCAATTTCATGCAAAGTTGGATGCGCCCCACGTCGCTCTCCGTGTGATGGATGACTTTTGACGCCAGGCAACGTTTGGCGGCCAATTTGATTTGCGCCACACACAGGCTACAGGCAGACCAGACCAACTGAGTCTAAGGCTGAGGCACAGGCACAGACAGAGGCCCTGGCACAGAGGCTGAGTGCCTGCAGCATACAACTGTCGATTTGTCAGACAGTTGGCGTCACAGTAGAATTTCTGTAGAGTCTGTGGCGCGTGGAAGAGGGTGTGGGGGAGTGGACTGGGCCCAAAGTAGCCGGCAGTGTATTACAGATTGAGTTTTGAATTGTTAGCATTTTTGTGTGCCGGATGGATAGCAAAGTGGGGCGCTGCCATAAGATGAATGTGTTGCCAAACTGGCAGACAATAGCCCGATAATATGCCATTTAAGCTTTAAAAAAGTTTAAAGTCAGTCAGGGCCAGGCGTGAGAGAGACTTTATTATATGTAAATCTGATTTTATGTGTTTCCTATGTGGATTTACGTCTTAAAGTTTCACTCGGTCATATAAGGAAACATCAGATAGTCGTACCCTTTGGGGAAAGTTACCTTTAGCTAGATTGTGTTTAATCCATTAACCTGTTTAGGCAACAGCTTCAATCCCAGGTGTTGGCATATTCACACCTCTTCTGGCAAAGGAAATCAGAGCCTCACAGCTGGCTTCTGCAAGTCCTTGGCTCTGCCTTAGTGCCGATCAACTGTTCCGCTGTTGCATGGGGTTTGCTCTGTGGCAGCTCGCTTAGCACAAAGACAATCCGCATGACGTATACGCCACATGGGTCGCCACTGACACGGCAGCAGCAGCCAGCTGGGACTGAGACAGGGACTGAGAGTGGAATTTGGAGGCCCGTAGCCATCCGGCAACCTGCTGTCTGGCCTGTCCCGACTTTAAGCCAATGCTAAGGCGGGGGGCCCAGTGCCAATGTCTGAAAGTCGACGAGACAGACATAAATTCCGAGAACATAACAGTATCTGGGGCAGGGCAGCAGCAACAGCAGCCATAACAACAGCAACAGCTACTCCGAGCGGAGAACGATAAATCTTTAACGTGGATTTTGCATGTAAGCTAGCAAAAGTCTCCGCCACGGGATGATGCATGAGCCGAGCCGGGAATTTAATATGCGAGCAGCTATGCCCCAGTGCCATAAGCAACTCCTTGTTTAAATACTGCACACACAGACACACAACGGGGCAGCAGTGAAAGTGCAACGTTAATTTGGCCAATAAAATGCAGCCCCCAGCCATGAGGAACTAGCATCGCGGCCATAAATATCAGCAGAAGACAAAGAAAGAGGGAAAACCATCGGGGACCGCAGCAGGGAGCAGCGTGCCACATTTAGAGGCAGTCAAACTGCCAGCCGTCGGGCACAACGCTTCCTGCCTTCCTGCCTTCTTCTTCTGCCTTCCGCTGACGCCGACGCTAACGGTACTCGTCCTACTCCAGCTCTCTGAGCCGAGCATTTCCGTTTCTTATCGCGGCAATGTATACGCGTTTCCGTTTAATGCTCGGCATCAGCAGCATCAGCAGCAGCAGCAGGCTCTGGGACCTTAGTGCCAGTCTGGCAGCGACATTCAACTAGAAGCTCTGCTCTGGATTACAAGTAAATTGGAAAGGATTTCGAAGATGAGCACGCAGTCAGCGGCGGCGATGACGGTGCTGATGTTGCGCCTCCTCGGCGCTCTGCTGCTGGCCACGCTTAATGGTAAGTAGGCTGAAACGTAGCTTGATATTTATGAACATGATTAACAGTAGTAGGTCCTACCCCCCACCAACCACACTGACACACCCATAACTGTCATAAGCTATCGACCGTGCTGCGATTTATATTCGCATGCGATTTATTTGCACAACTATTTACGAGCCCTCGCATTGGGATGGGC
Organism: Drosophila bifasciata; assembly: GCA_009664405.1. Lineage (NCBI taxonomy): Eukaryota > Metazoa > Arthropoda > Insecta > Diptera > Drosophilidae > Drosophila > Drosophila bifasciata. Next base: position 5,866,841 of record CM019044.1, read on the forward strand.
AGTGGCCAGTGGCAACAATTCAATAAATGCTGCAATTTGCAGCGACAACAACCATAAATTTATCTTAAATGAACAAACATTTTTCTTGCAGCTTTGCTGCCTGACTGCCAGGCAAATAAAATTCGATATGCAAAAGGGCTTATCGTTTGCCACAAAAGGCAGCAGCAACAGCAAAAGCAAAAACTATAATAAGTAATAACCAAAGCCATGCACACACACACAAACACCATTGTCAATGCACATTTCAATTTGTTGCACACACATACACATATAAAGGCCAAGTGCATAAAGCTGCCATAAAAATGGTAGTAGCAAACAGGATAAAAACTATAGCCATCTCAGCGTGTAAATTACGGAATTTGTTGAGGCATACGCCGTACGAGACTCGTATTTGTCAAAATAATGCAGAATGGTTTGCACTGAGGAGTTGTACATATACGCACTGTAAAATAACTAAAAACAAAAGGATATAGCTCAGGCTGTAGGTTGATGTGTTATGGCTGAAGCACATAGAAAGTTTCAATCAAAAGGCTTCCCCCTGAGAAATATGGGAATTATATTGCTGGATAATCTAAAAAGTACAGAAACACACAAACAAATATATATATATTTCTACATTGTTTGATTGTGTGACAAATGTTTTCGAACTTCATAAATGTAAGACATTTGTTTAGAAAAACATTCATAATAATCTTAACCAAAAAAAGCAAAGATCAGATATAAGGCACAAGGATATATTTTAACAAGGAAAAATTGAAATTTAATTCTTCAATACTTTCCCTTAATTGGGGGATGCCTGAGTGAACTTTAGCCCTTAGCCCTTGGCACAAAAGAACTTTAGCCTTTAGACTGTCACAAAACATATGTCAACTGTTAGCAAAAAACTAACAAATTAGCAATCGTCATGGTTACTGTATAGTTACATAATTAATATGAAATTTAAATCCTCTGCTGCCCTCGCATTACATAAAGCAATAAAACAAGATATTTGAATGTTGATTGAAAGTGCTCAATAAGCAGAGATTTGCTGCTACTTACATGTGTATATGTACATATATATGTATATGTACAGATACACCCCACAGTCAGCTCGAAACCCTCCCTCCGCCCAACGGGGTGGAATTGTGAAAATATTTGCATGTGGCATACAATATTTTGATTCTGCATGAGCCCCATAAAAATATGTCAAATGCAAATTATGCATATAAATAAGAATAAATATATGAATCAACAAATAAATATGTCACATAAAAAAAAGATATGTCCCACTGCCATTCCCCCATCCCCCGCCAGCACCACGCCGCCAGCATCTTTGTGTAAAAGTCAATTTGCTGTCGCCGCCCCCAAAAGTCGCGAGTGTCATAAACATGGCGGAATGTGCGTGAAGCCGCAGCGCCATGTGGCATGAGGTGGCATGAGGCATGCAAATAAATGAAAATCGAGCGCGAGAGCGCGGAAAATGCAAAATAATTGCATATTTATGTGAGCTGCCGCGAATCAGAGCAGGAGCATCCAGTAGGAGCATCCAAAGGAGCCAAAGGAGCTGCTACTGCGGTGCGGGACGCATGCAGCCCATAAATCCCAGTCGAGTTTCTTCTTTTAATATGCCCCGGCCCCGAAATGCGCAAAATGTCTGACTGACTGACTGACTGAATGACTGACTGCTCGTAACATTCGCCGGTTTGGCCTGATGGGCAAGAATTTATTTCAATTAAATATCTGCACATTCAGGCAATGCCACCAAGGAAATGCCAATTCAAGGACAACGCAGCTTCAAGGACGGTTTGGAGTAAGGCAGCAAGTCAATCCAATGACTGAAAGTGCTTTGAGGGAATGCAATACTTTATGTAGAATTTAGGTAATCACTTTGGAGCATTCAGACTGTTGTTAAATCAGTGAAATGTTCAAAATGGATAGAACATATTAAGACTTAATAATAATCAGTCATTTCTAACAATTAAAATCCCTTAACTTTCTCCTTAAAATGTTCCAATTAAATACATATTCTGATGTGGTAAACAGCGATAATTATAAAGTATATTCAGTAAGTGGATTGCCTTTCGGCACACATTTCAATTGTGATTCAAATTTCAAAACTTTCCAAAGGGTCCCTTAATGATTAATATGTTATCAAATGACCGACAATTGATTGCGCAACGACGCTCATGCCTCGATTTTCTCTTTGTGAGTTTGGTGAGCTCTTCCCTTTGATAGATGCCGGAACACCCATCCACCCACAGCACACAAAGCACCAACGAAATTAACTAAAAATCAGTCAAGAGCATGAATGGGCGGTGGGGATGGGGAGCGTTTTATCTGGTCCGCCTGGTCGTCTTTTGTCCTTTATCTTTGTCCGTTGCGGCGGAAGAGGAAGCGCGTTTTGATAATGATAATAATAATAATAATAATGCCAACACTTGTCCATTGTTTTAGTTGCCCGGCAAAAGCAACAGCAGCAACAACAACAAGATGACACTTTAATAGCGCGGACACTGCGGAACTAAACAAAAACCAAAATCAGCGAAATTGTGGAAGGAGATTGAAGAAAGGCGGAGGGAGGGGGGTTCGTTGACTGCCGCCAGCTGTCATAATGAAACTGTCAAGGACAATGGGGGCGAACGGAAATACAAAGTATACGTGTGCCCCCTACACACCCTACACACCCGCACCCATCAACCATCACCAGTAGCTCTCACCACCATCCACCGCTTTCCGGTGTGGGGTCGGTGGGTCGGTTCTCAGTTTTGCGATAAAAGCGACAAACGAAATGCTGTCTGACGTGCAGAGGCCATTTATAAGAGCATCAGTTACAATAACACTGCTGCTGGACCAGGACCAGGACCAGCAGCAGCAGAAGCAGCCATAGTGGGTAAGGGGAAGGGGAATGGGGCGTGGCAGCAACGCTCTTCGTTCTCGGCTTTAACAAAAGCCGGGGCCATTGTCATAAATTAAAAATGAGGAAGTGTATGAAAATAAACAAAAAAGCATAGAGCAAACAGCCGCATGGAAGCAAAGCCTCAGCCGCCGCAGCGGAAATACAAAAAGCGTTGATAAATAAATTTCTAACAAAGCACAGACAGACACACACACAAACACACAGACACACACAGCAGAGCTGAGCAGCAGTGGGAGGAGTGTCAAATTCCTCAGCAGGAAGTAGCTGAACACAGTCCAAGATAAGGCAAGTCAACGCCTTCGCCTTCGCCTTTGCTTTCGCCTTATGCCTAGGTCAAGATCTGAGACAACTACTCAAAGCATTTTAAGCACTTTTCGTGCAGCACTTAAAGCTGCCCCCCCAATGCTGCTGCTGCGTGCCTGCTGCTTCGGCGGCACCATGCGAAATTCAACGCGTGCCACAAATTCGAAGGACGCGCGTATGCCGTAAATGTGCTTTATGTGTCGCCGCAGCCACAGCGACTCAGCGCACTCACATGTCCCATGCTCATCCATCCTGCCACACTTTGTGTCTGGGCAGGCTTCCACATGCCACTGCAGTAGCAGCAGCAGCAAAAGCCAGCCAGACTCTCCAGCGAGTTGCTGCCAGAGCATCACCACTGGCCACAGCACCAATGTCCAAAAGCCGCTGCGGCTCTGATGGAATTTATGAAAATACACTGTCTGGCAGAGAGAGCAGCCAAAACAAATAACTAACATAGCCAAAGGGCAGAGTCGACCAAAGGATGCTCTACCTCTAGACTGTGAACTGCAAAAATAATGACAGGGAAAATCTAAAAAATCTAGAAAATTATTGAGGCAAATTTACTGCTTTCCTACAAAGTAAAAAAGCTAAAAAAATATATCTAGTTGCACTCTAAACAGCAGCAAACTTTCACTTTACTTACACTATATAGTTAAGAATTTTTAAATATTATTCTCTAATTTATGTGATAAGTTATTCATGGAATAATCTTTCATCATTTTAAAACATTTTGCAAATATCTCACAGAGGGTAAAGCTACCCCGAGTACGATAATAAGCTCATTCAGTTCAACCGAAAATGGGTACTGCGCATCTTTGAAGCCAAATGCCAAACACAGCCAGGGAGCAGCCAGGGATGGAGCTTGGGGGAACCTCAGAGTCAGTTTTAGCCCCAGCTTCAACCGCATCCATTCGACGACAGTTTCCGTTTTCTGCTACGCTCTCTGACATGGGGCATGGGGGACCGTTGACCAGATCCCGGCATTTTATTTTATATTATGTACAAGATTTGGTTTTTATTTATATTTTTTTGTGGCTTTTTCGGCTTGCCCGGCACGTGCTGTTTTTAGTCGTAGTTTAGCCGGGTGTCCGTCCAGTGGGCCAGTGGCCAGTGGCCCGGCTGTAGATTTTCACTCTAGATTTTGCCCGGCTTGGCTCAGCTTTATTTTTGGCTTTCGGCATCTGTTTAAATTAAAGATTATGCACAAGTGAAAAAAAGTGGCCAAGCGGCAGCAGGAACGGGAGTAGGAACCGGGTGCCTTTGGCATTTAAAATTTAAATATATGTGAACAAAGGACGACCTTGGCGCCACGTGGCATATGATGGATTTGGGGGAACTGTGACGTCAATGCGAACGGAATCAGGCGCTCTACTCTGCTCGGCTCTGCTCTCCTCTCTGTTCTGCTCTGCTCTCTGCTCTCCTATTGTTCGGCATGGTGTAAACAGGCAAATTGCAGCACACAAAGAGCACAATAATTGTAATCATAATAAGCCATTTAGCACTTCAGCCTCGTTTCAGCCTCCCACTCTGGCTTTGCCTTTTGCGTATTTATAATTCATATTCATATTGTTAATTCTTTGAGCACTCACCCACTTAGCCCCCTCGGAAAGGCAGCCATCCCCCATCCGTGGCGCCGAGCTGAGGGCAGCTGCCATAAAAGCATCATAAACATTTTACAGCAGTTGCAGCTGCAGCAGGAAACAGCGCCAGCAACGGAAACAGTACCAGCAACCAGCAGCAACAACAGCAACAGCAACAACAGCAACACTGGGAGCCAGCCAGTAACCCAGTCACTCCCCTCTACACCCATCATAATTGCAGTGAGCCATTTCATATTTTTTGGCCTAGTCCCCGAGCGGATGGCTGAAGGGAATTAGAACGGCTTTAGCCCTATTGTCAGAGTGTGTGTGGAAAGGGTTTTCAAGCATTTAAGCCCGGGTACACTTTCCCCGAGTGTTTGTTCTCCTTTTTTTTCGAGTAGTAAGAATCAATGGCACATTGATCCCATTGCAAATATTTAAACAGGCCGTTCCCCCGCTCTGTCTCTCTCTCTCTCAGAGATTCCTGGAAAAACCTAAGCACCCAAGAATCATTTTTGTATACAGTTTGAGTCATATGTATATGTACACATTTTCGGTACATATCGTTAGAGAGAATAACTTTCTGATTGGCCTTGTTTGGTGTCTACCTTCCTCCACTCCCCAACCCATTGCTAGCCAGCCTCAGGTGTAAATTACAAATCTGAGCTGGGCATAATGAATGAGAGCCAGTCGGCCCGTACTGCCAAAAGAGGCGGCTAAATGAAATGAAATCGCAGTGAAAACGCTTTTCATTAAACATGCCAGAATGGTGGGGAGGTGCAAAAGTTTTCCGTTTCACATTTTCCGGCTGGGAGTAGAGGGGGAGACAGCGCGACAAACTGCGGCCAAGTTGATTAGAAAGCGGAGAAGAGAGAGAGAGTCTCTCGCCTGGGACTGTCAGGCAGCCTTGGAGACAGGCTGGGAGAGGCAGGCAGTCGGCAGCCTAATGAAAAACTTGGAAATTTACGGTCAACGAGTTGTCAAAGCGGCGCCACCACTCCAGCACCAGCACCAGAGTGCTGGGGGTGGGAGCAGCAGGGCTATGCCCATAGTTTCAGACGCCAAGTCAAACAATTAAGCCCGGCCATGTTCCAATGGGCAGGCAGAAGCAGGGAGCAGGGTGGCAGGGGTGCATGGGGGCATGGGACAGGAGGCGGTTTAAATAAATAATTGCCATCGAAATTAAGCAATGGGCAGCAGCCTGGCACAAGGGGCACCACCGACCTGCTGCTGATGGGAACTGAAAAACTGGGCGTTGTAATCTCGCCGGTCCCAGCGACGAGAGCATTGAGCGAAAAAGCGACGACATCGAGGACATGGCGACAAGGTAATGCGCGGACACGGACACGGACACGGACACTCGGACTCGGAAGCGACTCTGGGGCACAGCGATAGCAGGAGGAGTAATGACAGGAAGTCCTGATAAAGGAGACAAAGAAAACGCATGCATTAACACAGATAACGGACCCGGGGCGAAAAAGCTGACACTGAATGGCAAAAACGAGAGAGAGCGGAGCGATAGGTCGGGGGGCTATAGGTCGAGAAAAGGTTCATTAGCGCTGATCGAGAGGCTCTCCCCAAAAGCTTGCGGAAGCTGCCAGGCCAAATGAGCCCTCTGATATGACTCTATCCAGGGAGTGGCCTTTTCTGGACAATGGCCAAGCGGATACCACACACACATACACTCCTAGAACGCAGATTCACTAACTCATTAATAATTATAGCCCCACATCGGAAATGGCCTGGGGTTGCCGCGCGTTCCGCCACATAGAAAATATTAAATTGCAATCAAATGTTGCTTCCATTTTAATGCGAGCCGCAAAAACCTTTTAGCCCGCTGTCCGATATGCCCAAAGGCAAATGCCAAAAGTTAATGCCACTGCGCCGGAGATTACAATAAAATTTAGTATTAGAGAAGGTCCTGTGAGACCAAACGATATCCCATACAAAGGCTGGGGAGCAGCTACACCTACAGCACTCTATATTTCATTCTAGAGTGCACAACCAATCAAGTATTATATCCTTTGCGATGATCCTGCCCAAAAAACCATATTTCCACTTTCTGCCTTCAAGTTTGTCAGATTCGAAAGGGCAAAGGCTAATTGCCAGTTCGTCAGCACAGATTTCGTGACAATCGCATATGTCACGTGCTCATCTCTAGCTTACACACACACACACACACAGCTGGGGATAACTCACTGTATGTGTGTTTGTTTGTGTAACTGTGTGCGTGAACATTTTGGCGACCCAATCTTGATGCTACTATCATCAATTGTCAAATAACCAACTGTGTGAGATTTGCGCACCAGCTGTGGCCAGAAGCGTTGAAGCATTCATGGCACTGCAAATCAACGGACACACACACACACATCTCTATGTAGCTCATATGGGACCCATATGGGGGGGACACTCTGTCCGCTACCCCAGAACAGCTCACTTTGTGGGTTATTTGTTTTGGTCATACGCTCATTTGGCCCCTTTGCTAGGGAAATCGTATGCAGAACGAGTGACCCAGGGAAACCAAAAAAAAAAAACCAAAAAAAGAGAAGCAGATGGAAGGGTGAAAGGCAAAAAAGGTTCGACAACTAAACGAATCCTTGAATCCAAATCGAGAAGAGAGAGCTGAACAAAAATCAAGAGCAGCAGAGTAAACAAACGAAAGGGGTGGAAGGGGGGAACCGCAAATGTACAACGGACAACAAGCTACCAAAGACCGAATCATGGCCAAAGGTTGTATCTGCACGGCTTACCCCCCCCACCTAACTCCTTATCGTTATCCTGCTCCTGTTCCTGTTTATGCTGCTCCTAGTGGTGCTGCCAAAAACCCAAACGACGAGCAACGAGCTGAGCAATCGTAAATCTTCTTATGTGCAGCAGCATTTTAACGATAATTTGCTTTATTGGAGCAGTTTAGATTTGGCCAGCGGAGCGGAGCACAGACTGGACTGGACTGGACCACAAGTCAACCAACAACTGGAGCGTACCCATGTGTCGTTCATACACCTCCCCTTGCCCAGCCGAATCCTTCTTCCAGCAGCAAGCTGGCTGAATAGTTTTTGAGCATTCCCCTCCACCTTTTGAATGTTTGAAACGTTTCCGTTTAAATGGTTTTTATAGCAAAATTTATGTAGAGGAAAACACTTTTAAGGTTGACCAAAAGGACATACGCAGAAATCCATAAAAATGGCTCGTCGGAACACACATGCGACCAGACCCATAGCCAGACCCGTACTCAGACACAGAGCCGTACCCGTACCCGTACCCATACTCAGACCGAGACCCACACCTCGACTCGGGTCACATTCGTCGTGTTACCCCTCGTCGGCGACTGCCGTCTGAGGTGTGAACAAAGATTTGCCACTTTTGCTGGTCATTTGGCACTGGTTACTCGGTCTCTCGGTCTTTCGGTCTGTGTCCCTGCTCGGTGCCTCAATATGTGCCATGAATAATGGCCGGGCAAATTGCTCCAGCAGCTTTCCAGCAGCTAACTGGATTGCAGCAAATTGCCCAGCTGCAGTCAGACATCCTGCTAATGTTGCCACCAATTGTGCTATACGACGAGGAGTGTTGTTAAAAATTGTTAGTTACCACATCATTTGTTGTAGCAGTAGTAATTACTTAGTCATTTAGCAATTGACTTTGAAAAGGTAACAGACATACATATATATTCCAACGCTGATTTGTTAGCTCAGTCGTAGCTCAATGTCTGATGTCTGTTGTTGTCTGTTGATGGCTTTTCTGTTTAAGTGATTGTATGTTAATTATAAAAGGTTCGAGCATTAGGCTTAACTTATCACAGCAACGACACAAAGTTCTTGTATTTAAAGTGATTGATTCCACTGGATTGCTTATCATTTATGCCTTATTCTCTGCTGTCCAGCTCTGTCTAAGTGCAATAACTCAATGCGCACATGCACATTCGACCACATTTAATTAAAATATTTTATTAATTTATAACACCAAGCAGCAGGCCATATACCACATATATACCTATCATATATATAGCACTTTATGAAGTGTGAAAAATGACAGAGCTTCCAAAAGCCACATAAATTTACAGCAAAAACAAGGCTACAAATATTCGTAGCATGGATTTACATACATACATACTATACATTTAATTACATTTCTTTATAAAAGCCGAGTTGGTTGCACACAGTGCACTTGGCCCAGGCCATTATTTAAATAAATAAATAAATTACAGTTTTGCATTAAGCCCCAAAAAGAGAGTATCCGATGTAAATGTAAGTCGCATTAGGGATACGCCCCGCCCCCCATGACACTTGCTCTCTGTCCTTAAAATGGACAAAAGGAATATGAAAATTATGATTGAGAAGTTGGTCTTTCTTCTCTGACTTCTATTAAGTATTTATCCATGGGATTCTTTCACTGTGAAAAGGAGAGAGTTTTCCTGGAGATTTTCCTTCTCCTTCTGCCTGTACTCCAAGTGGATCAATATCTTTATATATGCACATACATGCTAGCACATTGTTTGGTTATATGCATCTGGGTAGGCTCTTTTCGCTCAGTGTTTTCTCCGACTTATAGTACATTCAGCATGCCACGTTCTCGGAGCCGCGTCCACTGTTGATATTCCATTCATAATAAAGAAATCTCGGCGCTTGTCAAGGAGCTATACGAATACGAGTAAGGAAGAGAGAGCGAGACTCAAGAGTAGTCCAAGTAAATACAACCTCCCATATATTCCCTTTGTTGCACTGCCATTCCCCGTTACCTTTTCCTCGGTTGGCTGTTCGTCTTGCTGTTGCAGGCCCTTGGATTGGATTATGTTAAGCATTTCGCCAGTCGTACTCATTTTTCACCCACCCACCCACATATGGAACGAGGGTTACTACACTGGTACTCAGATCTTCCTCTCTTACACGTGGAACTGCTGTAGCTGCCCCCTTTTGCTAGCCCAATTTTGCCTTGAGGCAGTTCTGGTCGAGTTCTGAACTGGGCTGGCCTGACATTTGCCGGCATAAATGTCAACCACTGTTTGTTATTGTTGTTGTTGCTGCAGTTGTGGCAGCCACTGTGGTGGTGCTGGTGGCACAGCTCTTGTTGTTGCTGCTTCTGTTGCTGCTGCAAGTGTGACTGCGGCTCTTGGCTGTCAACAATGGCTGATGCTGAACAATGTGACCGTCGTGCCATGGGCACTTCCTAGCACCAAGACTTTACCACTGAGGGCCACTCAAACTTACACACTCACACTAACACACAGACACAGTCCCACTCACTGGCAAACATTCGCTTGTTGCGTATACGCCATGTGTGCCTGTCGCGCTGCAACAGTTATAATTGTAATTATTTTCGCTATTCCCACAGATTTGTTAAGCCATTAGGCAACAGGTCGGCAGCAGCAGCAGCCCCACTAAGTGTGCCACATCATATTGGGTGTGAGAGGGGGAGGCGCTCTTCTCCGTCGCCGTCGCGTTTGGTATGGCATAATTAAATTCATTTATGCGAAGCGACCCCTCGAAGCACCAACTTTGGTCATAAAAACAAACCCAAAATAACCATAATAATGATAATCATATCAATAACAACGAGAATTACTTGGCAATAGTTGAGGAGCGCGGCGCTTCATAAAAACCAGCTGTTCATATTTTTTCCATTTTTCGTATCAATGTTTGTTTTGTATAGAGAAAGACAGACATTGAATAAACGAGATATAGAGTAGGAGAAGGAGGAGCAGAAAAATACACAATTTTGCTGTCTGCGGTGCCATAAACTGCACATCAGGCAAATGTTAATGGGGGCGTAAAAAAAATTTAACCCCGCCGGCTTAATGAGGCACATCTATTGCAAATTGATACATAAACAATTAGTCGATCAAACAACTTAAAAGGCGGGGTAAATGCTAACGAACTTTAGACAGACAGAAAGAAAAATAAATGGTTATCCATTTACAAGCAATTTAAATGGGAAGAACTTGTCAACGAGCTGCCAGCTCAGTTACAGGCAGCAGAAAGGACACTTAAATTTCCAGCTTGAATATATTTGATAGCTAACTCATTCATTCAGGTATTGGCATTAAAAACCCACTCAAATCTCTCCATTTCGTTGAAGAATTTTATATTTAAGTTGAAGAAATTTAAGACTACTCAATGCTAACAATTATTATAATTATTCAATCAAAATTTAACCCATTTTACAATTATTTTGGAAAGATAATTTATATGGCAATTTACTGCATTTTGACATGATTTAATTCTACAATTTATTCAACAGATATTAGACGCGATTAAGAGACTCGAATAATCTGCTTGAGTACAGATGTGATTCAATAATTGATTCAACCCCCCCCCCCTCGAACAGCAATTTTAAATGTTTCCGCCTTTGCTCTACTTTAACTGGCACGGACCTATAAAGCTAAAGCACTCTGTGTAGTTCTGTTGTTGTTTTTGTTATTGTTAAATTCCCTCAGTTGTTGTCGTTGTGCTAAATCATTGTTACACCGCTGCTTCGCTTAAAGTTGATCCTTTCCATTTATCAATGGCAGCTCCTTGAAGGCGCTCTCTCTCTCTCACTCTCTCTCTGTGAAATATGATTTATGTGTCCCGGGGCTCCTGACTACTCGTGCAGGATGGTGGGTGAGGGCGTTGGCTGGGATGGGGTGGGAATCGCTTGAACTGTCGAAAGTTGTAAGTGTTGCCAAAGCAGCAGCAGCTTTCTGTTGCTACTAAACGAAATCGAAATCGAATGCCATCCTAATGGCCGTTGGGCAGACAACGCGCATAATTTTACACGCAGACAGGCAGCCAGGCCGGATGGATAGACAGCTCGACTTGGTTCGGCTCGTTTGTCTGGCAGTAGTTGCTTTCCCTTGCTCCTCTTCCCCCACTCTATTAGCCGGGGCCTGAAGAAAATTTGAAATTATAATTCCGTCCGGCTAGGCGGCAAACTTCTGGCTGCCCTCCGCTGTCTGTCTGTGGCTCAGTTGGCGCCGACCCATAAATATAAATTTGATTTTTTTTTATTTGGGCTTTGATATGTGAACACCACCAACACTTTGGCCTCCAGGCCAGGCCTTGACTCATGTTACAGCTGTCAAAACTAACAATCCAAACTACGAATAGGATTTTATGCCATATAGTATAGAGGGACACAGCACAGAGCAAACAGAGAGAGCTTTAAAAGCCGCTCAAGTTTCATTTGCATCATTTGGATTTGCATTATTGGTCATAAAATGTGTCCAAACTTTGGCCGTAAAATCAAATCGTTTAATTCGAAAAAGTCGTTAATTTTATTTCACTTTGACTAAAGGCAATAAATGGCACAGAAATGATCGTTTCGACGCCTCGTATTTTGTGAGGTTGGCTGAATAGTGAATTAATTTAGCACATTGACTTTAAAATTAATGGAATGAAATGAAAATAAATTAATGTAGAGTTAGTTGGGTTATTTAGCTATGCTGTCAGATCTAGGGAATGATGCGTCCTATAGCCAAAAGATTAATTAATTTATTACTACATTTATTTATTGTAATTTAATCCGAAAACCTTAATGCTCCTCGCGTGCCTACGGCAATGTTTAAGCCTCGTATTAGGCCTGCTTCTTGACGCTTTCAATTCTGATTTTGCTACCCCTGGACACTGGCATAATGCATTTAGGGGGAGCCTTTGGGGCAGCTCTGAGTGCCACTCACTTGGCCCCTTGCATGTCAATAGCTGTGAATTTTGATTATATGCCAGAGCTGCTGCGTCTGCCGTTGACAGTGATTTGCGTTTGGCAAAAACTTTTGCACCATTTCGCCGCAAGTCGGAAAAATGTCAGAAAAATGCTCACTACCAGCCCCCACCCGGCCCATACGAGAGTCTGTACTATGCATGTTTAAGGAGCTGCTAGAGGAGGAGCTGCTGGAGGGGGAGTTGCTGGCTGGGGAGTTGTAGATGGCGGCTATCCAAACCATGAGAGAGGCAAAAACTTTTTCATTACGCAATTTTTGCGCTTCGTCTGCTTATGTACGCACCTCAATGGTCCTAGTTTTGCCACAGCAGGAGCAGTGGCAGGAGCGGTGGCACTGGCAGAACATAGTGAGGGACTTTTTATCAAAATCACACTCATATATCCAGCTTTGCTTAAAAACTTTTCTAATTCCATTAACGTTACGCACATGCTTCTGATTCTGCTTCCAGTCGGGCTCCTGCTACTCCTCCTATTCCCGCTCCTACTCCTACTCCTGCTCCTTCTCCCACTGCTTTTCCTACCCCAACTCCTGCTCCTATTCCTGCTCCGCTCTCTCCCTCTCTCTTTTTGTGGCTGATGAAGCTTGTGGCTCACTTGCCACGTGCATTTGGCCTTGGACAGGGCCGAAGCACTGGAAATTTGGCGTGACTTTTCAGATTGCCCAGCCCCAGCCGCTCCCACACTTTAAGATAAATAATCAGGACTAGAGGCTTGCCTCAACAGCTTTAATGAGCTCTAGTTGGGTACAGATTTCTGAGGACACTCACCCCTCCTCAATGGCAGTCAGTTTCAGGCCCGAGGGCCAGTCTGGCTTTTTGTTTTTTTTTTCCTCAAAATTTTGTTACGAAAATTTAAATATTTTTTGGTTGTTGTGTAACATTTTCCCAACTTATTGCCAAGGCAAGGAGTGGGGGGGGCTGATTGCGGGGACTGCTATAATTTGACTTAATTTTTGTTAATAATTATTTTCGCATTTTCGGCATTTTGCTTGCGGTTGATGGCGGCGCCGTTGCCTTGACGAGGCGTGGCAGGGGGTGGGTAGGCGGTGCGCAGGGATCGCAGTTAATTAGTTTGTAATTATTATAAATTGAGGATGAATGCTTGTGGCAAGTTTAATTGGATATTTGATGTTTTTAAATTACGCAAAAATGAGCGTGAAATATTAGCAAGAACTGCCACTGCCACAGTCCGTGTTGCCACTGCCACTGTTCCTGCCACTGCTGCTGCCTCAGAGCTAGTCCCTAACTCGGAGTAAATTAATTTTTAATGCCTTGGCTTTGTCACTGGGCTCCGTATTTATGTGCCCGCCGTGGCCAGGGGGGTGGTGAGCTATAGCAGCTGTTTGTTCCCCCCTTCCAACCACCATCCATGCTGCATGCTGCTTGTGTCATCGACCGCGCTGTGTCACACGTGCCACGCCCACACCAAAGTACAGCGTAACAGTAGATTGTAGTGGAAATGGGTGTGGGGTGGCAGCGCCCAAACAATTAATCATAATCTCGTGTAGTTTGCGGAGCCACGTACCCAAGGACCAAGAGCGCAGCCCCATTCAGCAGCAGTTTTTCACGGAAGCGAACAATAAATTGTAGAGCCGCCGGCCGCGTCTTGAGCAGTCATAACTTTGAATCAAGAAAGCCACGTACCCCATAGCCCTACCCCTACCCGTACCCACACACCACTCTCCAGACTCCACACTCCGCTGTAGGGTAGAAAATATGTTTAAATTTTACTTTGGTTGTTGGCCCAATCCAGTTATTGTATTATCATTTTCCCTATGTGCCATGCCACCAACAACCATCCACCCCCCCACGTACATTTGTAATAATTTAGCATGAAATATGCTCGAAACGGGTGGGATGGGTGGTGGGGCAATGATAAACTAGATACCCCCACCCCACATATTTATCCCGCATTGGTGGTTCAATGAGCTGGCAGTTGGGAGCACATTTAATATGTTTCGATTTCTTGCAGCCAGCCGCTCTCTGACTCTGATAGTTGTTTAAGTGTACCCTTGCCACACGCACCACTCTTGACCACTCTTGACCACCCTTGACCACTATTGTCGAGGGGGTGGGTGTGGGGTAAACTTGTGCCCCCCATAAGTACGCATCTGTATGCAAAAGTACACAAAACTCGTTGGCACAACTTGTAACCTCTTCTGGTGTTTGTTTTATTGCCAATGATATACAACAGTGTTTGTCTGTGTTCTGTCCAGAGAATTGTTCTGCCCCTAGTCGACATTTCCTGTTCCCTCTCCCTTTCCCTGTCCTGCTCCCTGTTGCTGTCTCTTCTGCTACCCTCTTTGAATGCCCCAAATTGATTCTATTGGCTTTGTTGCGATAAGTTCAAAAGTTAATGTAAATGTTGTGGCCCTGTGAATTGAGACAGTTTGCTGTGTGCTTGCTGCTCGGTTTCCAAATTAAAACTTTCAGCTTGAATATTCTTTTTGATGTGGCAGGAAGGAGAGGGCAAGTCGCCCAGGGTCTGATCAAAGTAAACCAACACCAGGGAGTTAATCTCTAAAGGCAGATATGGAAAGTCAGTTGCACATAGGGAGCAAGGAAGATACACACACACAGTTGACTCTGTAATAGTTGGACAGCCAAAAGTTGAATGACAATCCTAGACATGCTCTGATAGTAGTTTTAGGTCTAGAAAAGTTATAGCAAAAGCATCGATAAACATTAATATTATGCTATGGGAAATTGGACTCTATAGTAGCTACTTAAATGGATTTTATTTCTATTTAATTTAATAATTTTAGTCATTTTTTTGTATGCCACATGCAAGCTACTCTAAAGGTTATAGATGCCATGGGTATTGCGTGTACCTCCTATTGTATTTATAACGCACAGTTTATCTTGCATTAAGCATCAATCTTCCTGTGACCTGTAATCAATTAAGATCCAAGTATCAAGTTATCGATATCAACCCCTTTTCATATCGATTTCGCATAAGACCTTAATCTATCCCCATGTACTTACTGTATCCTCTGTGAAGCCAAGTTAAATTTAAAGAGTTAATTTCCTTTCCACCACAAAGACACTGGCAGGCAGCGAGGGCTTGGAAGGGAGAAGGGGGAGGAGCTGTGGAGCTGTGGAGCTGAGGCAAGTAACTGACAGCAATGCCGTGTCGATGTCGAAAGCATCCATTCTCCATTCAATCTGCCCCGGAACCACCATTTCTTCCCCATCGTACCATTAAAAGCAATGCCTTCCCTCCCTACTCTACCCTATCCAACCACTGACTGCGTCTCCGTCAGTGTCTCTCTCTCTCTCTGTCTCTGTCTCTGTCTCCGACTCTCTCTGTGGCGGCTGTCTCTTTCTGTTGGCTGTTGGCAAAGTTTGTGCGTAACATGAAAAACTTCGATAAATTCACAGTTGAAACAATTACCATGAATTTTATCAAAAATGATACGCGCTGTTCGTATCCGACCATGCAGCAACAATATTTTTTAATGCACTTTGGGGAAAAATGAAACGCAAGAAGGATGCCGCAGACGCTGTGGCAGAGGCAGAGGCAGAGCCAGCTGCGTAGATACGGATCGGGACGGAACGGAACGGAGCAAAGAAATGCGGGTGGGAAAAGCCAGGAAAATGCCAACAGAATTCACTCGGCTGACAGATGGACCAGGAGCCAGCGTGAACTTTTTGGGATGCTGCCACTCCTGCTGCTGCTCCTCCTACTCCTGCTCCTCCTTCTGTTTCTGCCACTGCCACTGGGTAAAATGTAAGCGCAAAATTGCTTGCGAAAACTTTCTCAACTTTTCAGCTAATATTTGACTTTGGCAAAATAAGCAGACGATGTGGAAAAAACAACGCAGCGACATTGCATCGAATGGGAATATATACTATACTTTATATATGTATTTTCTTAAACATTATGCGGCGACATTTGCGCTGATGCGAAAGCATCTCGGAAGCATGCCCCAGGACAGCATCACCCATCCACCCCGCAGACAGGAGCATATGCAGCGGCATGCCAATGCCAATACCCATAGATTTCTCGAGACATTTATGGGAAAAAAAATATCAGAAAAAAAATAGTATATCCCTGGCAGCAGCTCCATCCCTGTTCGCTGCAAACTTTTCGCCTTAAACGCTGCAATTGAAAATTAACATTGAAATTGATATTGGCCCAGAGGCAAGCAGCGAAACAGCAAAACGGCAAACGGTGTACTATAGAAGGGTCGAGGGAGGGGTTGGGTGAGGCAAGTACAACTTTAATGGCTGTCAATTGCAGGCGAGTGCAAAGTTTTTTTTTCAAATTTGTGTAAACTTAATATTTTGTTATTAGTTTGTAAAAGTGTCCAATGGTTTTTATTCTATTTCCGGCTAGCCCGCCCAGCCACCGCTGAGAAAAACTCAAATAGATTTTGAGTAGCTTTTCAGTTTGAGTCGACGTTAAATGAGAAAAGTTTCCTCTCGAGTGTTTGTTGTTGCACTTTTTCGTGTAAGTTGGCGCAGCCAGCCGAGACTTCTCCTTGGCAGGTAAAGTGTCCTGCCAAGGGCTCTCTCCTGCTCTCCTGCTCTCCGCCACTTTCTGCGTTAATGATCTTTTGGCTAACAGTTTAGCTTTTGCTTGGCAGCAGCTTTAAGTTACACTCTCTCTCTCTCTTTTCTGTGCCACTGGCCAGAAAAAAAGTTCCAATTAGCACAAAAAAATTGTGAAAAATTCCGAACTTATGAACTGCTTTTCGATGCATCTCAAGGGGTGCCACAACTTCAGCAATTGGCACAGTTTTCTCCAAGCGGGCCTTTGCCACAGTTTATAGGCCAGATCGCCTATGCTATGCCCCGCCCAGTTTACTAATTTTAGTTGTGCAACTAAAGTTGTGCGCCCCCGCACCAGCATGCAGCCACAATAATAAAACCTCAGAGCAGAGTCTGCAGAGACGAGAAGAACCAACAGCAGCAGCAGCAGCGGCAGAAACAAACCCAACTATGAGACGTGGGAAATCTGTGCACTGCAGAAAAAACCATGCCAAAAAATACAAAAAAATAGAACAGCTCCAAAAAAAAAAGGAAAGAAGTAACAGAGAGCAAAATTAAGGGCAAACAAAAAGGGAAACGACGCTGGAGTGTAGAGTGGAGAGCATATTGTATTGAGAGTTCGTTTTAATTAAAAGCGAAAGGAACGTGAAGAATGGCAGTGGCGGGGGGCAGCGGCGGTGGCTGCGGCGGATTGGAAAAGGTTTTCGGTTGGAGCAGCACAGAAATTTATAAAAATGATTAAAAAAAAAAAAAAGGGAACCAACAATCACAAAAAATTGCACAGGGCGCAAATAAATTTGCAAAAAAAAAAAATAAATTTGTCAGACCGGTCGGGTGAGGCGGGAGGGGAAGGGGAAGGGGAAAGAATGGAATGGAGAGAAACGAAGAATAAACGAAACATGAGCATAAACAATGCATTGCGGAATATTTTCCATTGCGTATACGCCATGTAATAAATAAAACAGGAAGTGCCAGCAAGAGGGGGCAGAATGGAGGGAGGTACATTCGCTGCTGCTGCTACTACTACTTGAGCCCTTTTTCCTGCTGCTTTGGCTGCTGCTGTGGCAGTGGCAAACAGTTTCCAAGAGAATGGTTTTGCTATCCACCGACTCGAGCTGTATTTGCCACACAGCTTCCAAGGATCTGGGTATCCTTGGCGAAGTTTGCTCTACTCCTCATCATCATCATCGTCGTTCCCGTCTGCATTCAACTTTCAGCTCGTTTGTGCCAGTTTCTGCTCGTTTACAGGCTTTTACCTGAAACTATTACCAGCTCGCCGAGTCAGGTGGTGGGTCGATAGCCCTCAGCCCTCGACACTGCTCCTTCGAGTGTCCTTCTGCCGCAATCAAGTGTCGACTGCCACTGCAAAATTTTGCAACTGCAGCGAGCAGTGAGCAGCTGCAGCTGCTGCTAGTTGCTCATCTGATTACATATTTATTCGCAATTTATGCATAATTCTACACAGGTTCAGTTCATTCCGGCTCTACCCTGGAAACGCTTTAATCAGCAGTTCAGTCGAGTGTTTTTTCCCAGAATATGCAACAATCGAAGGCATGCCAGAAGACTGGCGCAAAGCAATCCATCAACTCACAGCACCCTACCCCTGCCCTAGCCTGACCCCGAACCAGACCACCAGCCTCAATGCCCTAGTGTATAAAACTGTCAAGAACTAACACAGAACCCCCAACATACCCCCCATATGGGAGTGTAACCCTGCGAAAAACACTTTGCCATCCGATACACACACACAATGTTATAGTTGTGTGTGTGTGTGTGTTTCAAGCCCCCAAAGAACTATCCGAAGGCAGGGCAACAGAAAAAAAAAAAATATGATGAATCTTTTGTTGTTTCCCGACTCCGAAAGCCACTAAAAATGTTAACTAAAATACGGGAATATATATGGCCGAGACAAAAGGGAAAGTGCTTTCCCCAACCCCCACACCCTCCACTCATGCAGCATGTAGCAAAGAGATGAAATGTGCTCCACATACTACATGGCTCCAGCAATATTCGTGTCGAGCAACAAGAAAAAACAAACAAAAAAAAATGATGATGGAAATGCGGAGCAGCTGAAAACGGGGTGGGGCAAGCAGGAGGGGAGTGAGCTGGGAAAACGAGCAGGGAACATGGAGCAGGGAGCAGGGAGTAGAGAGAGCCACAGAGCCGCATTGACAAGCAAAAAAATAGTAGTTTCTGGCTCCGCCCTACAGCCAGAGAGCATAAAACTAACAAGAAAATTCCAAGAATGCATTCCATTCAGGGCGTAACGAATCGTGTAACTGTGCTCTCACTCCACATATTTTTGCTACTCATTTCCTTTAAAATTATGACTACGAGTGTGACTGTGAGTGTGACTGTGAGTGCGACTCCGAGTGCTAGTATTATGTGGAACTGTCGAAGCTGCTGGAATTAGAATTGACAGAAGGAAATGTCTCCTAATGATATGTAGTTGAAGAGAAACAAGTACGAAATTTTCAATGGAAAACTAAATGTTTCTAAGCTGGAAAAACTGCAGAGTGAAAGGAAGCTGAGGTCATATTATAGTTATGAAATTCACGACTTTAAACATGAAAATAACAGCAAAAGCAGTGGATGAAAGGCATCCCTCATTAAAGTGAGCTTAGAAAATGATAAATGATAAATAAATAAACTATTTACAGTTTAGAAACATCAGGGAGGGGCAATACAATACAGGCATTACTACAAATATTTTCCTGACTTACTTCCTACTTACTTATATCCCCATTGAAAGCCCCACATGTATAAACAGATTGCAGTACAATCTGACTTAAAGGTGATTGTCCTTTTTGGACTGTGACGGACAACGGGCTGTCCTAGCGCTCCACTCGATGGCGGCACACTCACTGAATTAATGCCTCAACGCCCCAACAGACAACAGGAAGCAGCAGCAGCAAAAAGCAAAAAACTGTACCACATGTCAATGTCAACGGCGATGACAAAGATAAATTCACCTAGCATACAGGAACTAGAGGGGGAGGGGGACTACACGAGCTGTATCCTTGAGTTTTGCATGGCCAGTGACTGCCATTAAAATTTAAATTAGCAAATAGTCTTTGCTGGAGGGGCGCTCTTGTTTCTTCTTTAAGCGAAATTTTCGTAAATTTCAAATTATTTTGCCAAAATTTAATGCGCCGTTAAACGGACCCCCCACACACACACACATAGCCTAAATGGCGCCGAATTCCGTACGGCAATCAACTAAATTCAAAGCAAATTGTCCGCACAATAGTCACCAAGGCAGACCAAGCCAAGGCAAAGACCGGGCCCAGAGCAGAGCCCAGAATGGCAGCCTGCCATCAGAAGGTCGGTCGAGAGGGGGAAGCAGGTCCAAATGCCTCATTATTTTGCGCTCGAGAAATTTCTGTCTCGTCACTAATTCATCATTGTTTCGGCACATTAAATCCTTGAACGTCAACGCATTCATTATCTCATCGCATGTGAGCCGCAGTCGGACTCGGGTCGGTAGTGCCCCGGCAGGGTCTGGACAAGCTAAGGGGAGCTGGAGGATAGAAAATGCTTTTGGCCAACTCATCGCTCGCCTCACATGGTCAGCTGTCTGTCGTCGGCCGTCGTCGCCAAGGCATGCTTGAGTGATATTAACTGACCGACAATCAGTCAAGGGCAACTGAAGCGGCGGTGGCGGCGGCGGCGGCAGCCAAGAAGCATAAGAAGCCGGAACATGCCCCACACAAGTTGGCTGTGAGAGAGGCTTAGGCCAGATTTTGTGGGAAGAACATACTTGCGGCTGTGTCTGAAGCTGGGACTGAGACGGGGACTGAGGTTAGGACTGAGACTGGTGGCAACTGACCCTGAATGGCCATCGTCATGTGGCCAGAAATCCTTTATAATTTCCCCTCTCAAAGCAGAGTCCCTCTCAGTCCACCCACCGCCCCCTGGGCATGTGTGTGTGCTTAGCCTCTTAATTGCTTTCCAAGCTAATCGAATTTTTTGCCCGTCATTATGAGTAATGTGTCTGGGTGATGCGTGGCATGGACCGCCGCATGAAGCAATTTGTCGAGAAGATTGCGCCGTGTGGCAAATTGCTTAAAGCTCGTGGCAATTGAAACTAGTCGTACAGATGCCAGATAATAGTAAAAAAACAAAACAATTTAATATTCCACAGCACACAAAAAAAAAAAAGAAACTACAAACCGAACATAATCGTAATCGCACATGTCATCTGGTCTTTATTTCCCTTGCAAACAAAACATCATTACAATTGCCGGAAAAAGCGAACAAAAAACAGTTTACAGGTTGCAGATTAAATGGGACAGAAAAAAAACAAATAAACAGAACTATAAAAAACCTTTTTAGTAGTAAATGGCGATAGTCAAATGCTCTTGCAGATGGATTTTGGAGTGTAATTTATTTAGGAAATATTTTAAAAATAAATACTAATAATTTTATATATATTTATAAATATTTTAATATAATTGTAGTAGAAGGATATATGCATTAGAATATGTAGAAACAGAAATAGAACTTAGATCGAGTCTAATAGCAATATGGGAGACATGACTTATCGACTATTTCACCTACAATGAAAATATTGCTAAGGCATTTTCTCTGTCTTAATTATGTGTAGCTTTATAATTCGAACTGAAGATATAATCTTATGACTCCTGCATAGATTGTGCATCCATCGATGGGCCTTCCTTTAAGTGGACCTTCGTAATTAGTGAGGGAATCGCTGGATATTATGGTTCAATATATACAAAATATTCTAGAAAAAATATTTCATTTTTCATTATTATTTTTTATTATTTTTGTATTATTTGTTTATTATTATCTATTCTCCAGGGCAACTATGCAAGCTGATTTCAATTCTCTCTGATTGACTGTCAATAAAAGTATTTTCTGTTGCTATTATAAACATTTCTATAGTAAATATAAAAACATGTCAACATATCTGTTTGAATCCCTCATTTTCGCTTTGTTCAATGCGCCCAAAGGACAGTCACTAATGCCAACATTGTCAGCAGATTAGTCATCGTTTGCTCATTCCCTGGGGGGGTGGGGGCAGCAACCGCCAACGCATAGTTGCCATGCCGCACTCTGCGTGGCAATAACTATTGGTGGTGCCATCACAAAAACAAAACAAAAAGTCATATTACAGCGCTAATTTATGTAGCACATAAGTTAATTTCTGTTTGTCTGTTATTTGTTGTAATTAGTCGTCGTTCAAGCCGTTGTCCCAGGGGCCATTAAAACTCGAATCCAGCCCCAGTCCGAGGCCCACTTCCCCGTCCCGGAAACACCCAGCACATAAACAACGAAAAACTGTTGCTTCCGCTAGCTGCGTGCACCACACACACAAAAAACAGGAGAGACGGATAATAGTAGTGGCCCGTGAGCGAGATGGCCGTAGTCAAGGCTAATTATTTTGTCGGTCAGCCAAAGTTCATAGTTCACATGAACCACAACAGCAGCAGCCACAGTAACCTGCATGAGAGAGAGAGACAAAGAGATAGAAAGAGAGACAGAGAGAGATATTGTCCCTGGCCCTGTTCGTCGCAATTCCGCCATTCCATCCGTTTTTGTATAATTTTTTATTATCAGGCCAAGTAAAATAAACTTAATTAATACGCTGGTGGTGTGCGACGGGTCCGGCCTTTGATTCATGGCCTGCATTTGCGGCTCCGGCTTAAATGCAATAATGAATGTGGCGGCGCGAAATAAAGTAAAAAAGATTTCCCCAAGAATGGTCCTGAATGGTCCGGCCTTTTTCGCAGAGGAGTGTAAGCGCGTAAGCATTTAGGGTTTTCTTTGAGCCGGGTCAGCACTCAAAGTCAATGAATTAATGTAGGTAACCTTTTTGGCACGCTCCATTCTGTTGTGGTGGGGAGAGTGCGAAGGGTGCCAAGGGGTCACTGTTTTTCGGCTGGCTACTGTGTATAATGGAGGCGAACAAACAGCAAAGAGTCCTCCCCCCAAATGGCATGGAGAGTGTAAAGGCACAAATATTTTTCAACAATGCTTGGGTTATAATTCTTCAAGATACCTTTTGGATTTACAGGTGTGGGTTAAGCATTAAATTCAGAAAAATTATGAAATAAAGTATTGAAAATAAATGTACCAAAAATATGAGCATAAGATTATTATATTGAAAATATAATATATTATATATATTGAAAATATAATTTATATATTGAAATCGAGTTGAAATATATTTTCAATTATTATGAATTATTTGTATAAAATTAAGTACCCATAAATATTAAATGTTCCCCAAAAACATTTGCTTGCAAGTCTTAGCAAACTGTTATGTCTAATCAAATATCAATATCCTTCAATTGAAATCTATTCTTCATACAAGAATCAAACCTGGCTGCTATTGCTCGCCCCATCCCTGTTTCAATTCCAGTCTCATCCCGCACGGAGCGCACCCAACTTTTCAACAGCTTTCTGAATAATACCAATAAATACGAATAAATACCAAAACCAATATCAATACCATTCCCATATTCTCATGCACGATCTCGTTTCGTTTCCATTGTCGTTACAGGTTGTGTGCCCGCGCAGGGACTGCACCTGTCCAGTCTCTCCGTTCCGCGCATTATCGATGTGGCGCAGAAGGCGAAACTGTTCTGCAGCTACGAAATGGGAAATCGGACGCTGAACTCCGTCAAGTGGTACAAGGATGGGCTGGAGTTTTTCAGGTGAGAGCGACCGCCCGAACTGCTGTTGGCCGTAAAACATATACAAAAAAAAATCGCAGCCATAAAAATATTTTCGACGGTATTCAGTTTGAAATAATAAAATGTCACAAATGCTGCAAAGGGATTCGGCTGGATGGGGTCTGGCTGGGCTGGGGACTGGACTGGGGTCTGTGCCGGCGCATTCATGCAGATTTTATGGCGTAAATTGAAAACGTCATGAAACTGCAACAATGTCCGCAACATACCTCGCAGCAGGGTGGGTGGGTTGGGTTTGGTGTGTGTGTGCCCCTCACAGACGCTTGAAAGTGTCGCAACTAATTTAAATGCTTAATTGAAATGGATTTTTATGGCCACCTGCAATTGCGGCCAGGTGACGATGCTCTCCTGCCACCGTGCCCATTCGGGGTTCCCATTGCGGGGCCCAAATATGTGCGAAAGAGCTTTTTATTTAACTGGCTTAATTGTTGCACATTGCCCAGCACCATGAAAAATGGAACACGAATCCATGGCTGGTCCATGGTGCCATCCGCAGCTTAATCGAGCGCAAAATTTTTAACTGGGCGTATTACAATTTTTGTTGCTCTGCTTTTGGTTATTGATTTTAAAGACTCAAACAAATATGCCCACCGACGACAAGACAAAGTGCAAAAAATTATTATTTATGCCACAACCAGCCAGCAACCATTTAACGGGGTTTACGGGGCTTTACCAAATGGACTGTCACGCCCCCAAAATGACAGCTCCCACCCCACCACCACCCACGGGCACGCTCACGCCTCTTGCAACATTGTTGCATGTAAATTTCAACGCAATGGGGCGACCGACCGCATTCGATTGGCATTCCCAGCTCCAAATTATTGTTTTTGACATATCCCTTCCCACGCATGGTGGGGGGGGGAGTCTTTTAAGCGTCCAGGGCGGGGGTGGCCTTTGGAGGCTGTCTCCTCAGTAATTTACTGCCGGAGGCAGTTGGCTTTTATCAATTACGCTTTTGTGTGAACGTTTTGATTGTGCGGTCGGCCCTCGGCTTCAATTATTTATGTGCATTTGACACTGCGGTTGCCTTCCAATGCACAAGTACCACTGTAGCTACAACAAAAAAATACATCACCCAATGATACACACACACTCGTAATTTTGAATTTAGCAATGTGGTTCAATACGCTCAGACTGTTCTTGGCTGTTAAATTGACTGTTAGCCAACAACTAATCGAGCGAGCCATCAATGCATTTCGCATTCAAGAAATGAACAACAATCAAAGTTAATTTTGGCTCTGACAACATTTGTGGCTTTCAGCACGAATGCGGAAAGTTGGTTAAGCCTTTCAACTGGAATCCTGGGGTGTCAAACTATGCTGGTGTTGGCCACAAAGAAAATTATAAACAACAAAGTCAACAGGCCAATCAGCTGAATAATACCTTTCAGCCATGCATTGGCTTACTTTTAAATTTAAATTTAATTTAATTTAATTAAAGGCGGGAGACAAACGAATGACAAAAGCAGCGCAAAAATGTCATAAAAATATTAAAATAAAATATAAATACAATTTATGGGAATTGTAACATTTTCAGAGCATTGTTTCAGATAATTTCCATTACTTTAATGTATTTCCAGTTTGATATTTTGAAAAGCTTTGATTTAGGCTGCTTAAATAAGCGACAAAGAGCTATTTACCACAATTATTATCTCCATAAGTTTAATCAAAATCACACAAAATATGAAAGTCAAACCCGTATGTCATTCTGGCTAATGCATCACAAATGTATTTTCAAAATTTGCTAATTACGAACACTCTAAAAGTGGGTGGGGGGGGGGGAAACATCTACTTACATTAGATATTGCATTGACAGGCGAGACAAGTGTATTTGCGCTACACTCACTCGATCAATATTTAAATATTCCAGACACAAGAGTATTCCGTTTCCCCCTCTGCCGAATCGAACCGCTCAATGTGCTCAATGGCACATTTGCAATTCGTAACTCTGGGGAAAAATGGAAAACGATTTTCCCCAAAACGCCACGCTAATTGCTGTAATCAAATGCAACATTCGTGCACACACACATATTATATATACGAATGGGGGGATGTACTACTACTATATAGAACGCTCAGTTGCCAATTTGAATTGAATTTGAATTTTATTTGTATATTGAAGTGGTGGCAATGGGCGGGACAGCGTAGGACAGGTAGTGGGTTTGGCGGCCACAAATTGAAGTGGCACTGAACTGGTTGGGAAACTGCATAATATTCATAATAAAAATCGTCGACACAAATCGATGAACGTTTTCGCATTGCAAACGTTGCGGCAACTTTGACGCAAATGCAGAAACGGAAACCCAAAAACTTCTTTCTCTCTGGTGGATTTTTTTTGCATGATTTCCCTCATCAATATTTCATGGATTCAGTTTTTGGCGCAGCACTCGAGCTCAAGCTACCTCTAACTCTCTCTCTCTCTTTTGCTCTCTCTCTGTCTTTGTCTTTGCAGATATTCGCCACTAACACCGCCGACAACAAATTGGTTCCCCGTGAAAGGTGTCACCATTGCCGAGGGTTCGTCGCATTGCAATCAATTCATCTGCAACGTGGAGCTGGAGAAGCTGAACATTCACTCGTCCGGCCAGTATCGATGCGAGGTGTCCGGCGATGCGCCAGAGTTTAATCTGATCGATCAGACGGCCAATATGACAGTCGGTGGTAGGTACTCCAACTTCCACTCCCACTATCAATGCTGATCCTGCATGTTAACCCTTGTTCACAGTGGGTCAAAATTATCTGAAAATGTGATGAAAATTAAACAAACAAAAAATACATTTATAAAATATACAATTATTTAAGAGTAATTTTTAGAACAGCTATTAGGTTTTTAATCTACATTTAAATATTCAGAAATACCTTGAGAGGAATGAGTTGTAAGTTCAGCTGGAAATTGCTTTGATTTACATTCGAAACGTTGATCAATGTCCTTCCAATGGAGGAGTAATTCAAGTCTTTAAAACCCTCCTAAAAAATACATAATAGATCTGTACATAATAGATTATAGTGCCTACAAATAACGAGTTATTATGTCCATACATATGTATCAATTGGTACACGATCTTTTGCTCCACTGTGAACTTGCGATAAATTTTGTTTCTGTCTTTGATTTATGTTTTGCAACACAAAGACAACAAATTATGTGCAATTTTGCAAACACTTAATAAAATTATAAATGGTCTTTGCATGGCCACCGACCCCGACGGTGCGGAGAGCCGTCCAGCCAGCCGTCCAGCCAGCCACCCAACCAGCCATACAGACAGCCAGCCAGCCAGCCAGCGAGCAACTCCTTTCCATTTATCAATGCCACACAGTCGAGTGTTTTGGGTGGATTGTGTGCTGGTGGTGGTGCGGAGGTGCCACGGGGCCTGCGACCTGGGGGCAGTAGGCAGTTCAAAAGGGCGTCGCATAAATGCTGGAAAATTGTGACACGCGTCAGCCATTTGTATGAGTAATGATTGTTAATAAATCCTGACAACCATTCGTGGCGCCACCTCCGCCCATAGTTCCCCATCCTGCACCCAATACCCCTCGTCGCGTTGCGCCACCTGCCGCGCCAGTGAACAAATTCAACTCAATTGTGAGTTTTGTACGAATCAATTTATAATCTACAATGCGCGGTCGTTTGGCGTTGTCACGTGCTGGGCCTAGGCAACAGAACAACAACAACAGAAACTGTGGCAGCCACAGCAGCACCCAGCAGCAGCCACAAAAACAGGAAGTAAAATCTGGCCTCAGGCACCGAAGTTTTGGGTATACTTGCAAATATAACCCCAAGATATAATAGATATCATAGTTTGATTAAAATTTACTCATTTGATTGAGCTGTGCCCCATTTTGAGGTAGACTTATAGCTGAGGCACACGTAATGCATTTTTGTTAGAGTCATGTTAGTATCATAATATCCTTCTTGGCAGGGTATCAAAACGATACCCAACTCGCTTGTGGCAACTTGTAGTGAGGTTTGTTAACGTCAACGTCAACGCCATTGCTGGTGGTGGATCCACCGCTGCCACCACCGCAGGCAACGCATTGCCCACCATTTTGATTTCGCTTTGATTGGCAGCGTACATGACGATGATTCTTCAGTATTCCAGCACCCAGCATCCACTCCGCTTCGATCCCCCTCCAAAAGCTGTGGTTGATTGCGGCCAGGAGGAGGCGCCCGTCCCAGTCAGCCAGAGAGAGAGGAGAGCAGGCTCTACTTTGAAATTCAAATCAATTGATTTCGCCCCAATGTCATTTGAGGCAAATGGAAATGGCCTGCTTATGTCTTTTGTTTCTAGTTTCTATGCGGCTCGAAATGATTTATTTGTCGCAATTTTGCCGCTCAGCGATTTGTTTCCCCTCATGGTTGGTTGTGTGTGTGTTTGCCAGAATGAGATACTGCCGGTCGAGTCTGAATCTGAGTCGGGATCCTGGGATGGGTGCTGGATGAATACTCCTCCTAAATGGGCGCCAGCGCCCTTCGATTATTCAACAGAGGTTGTCCTAGGGTGTAGGCGGGTTTTGTAGCTTGGTCTGGGCTGGAGGAGCTTTATTTATTGACGTTACTTTAAGGAGAGATATTGATTTGCATAATGCGCACTTAGGCATTTGTTTACGCGTAACAATCAAATTTGAATTCGCATTTTCTGTATTTGTATTCGGTCTTTAATTGGATGTTTGGCTGAGAGAGTGTCTCTGCCTCCCCATTCGCTCCCTTTGTGCTGTTTTGTCTGTCTGTCTGCTATTTGCATGTCAATTTGACTTTTATCTATTCAACGTACTTAAATAGACAAAGTAAGCCATGCTCAAGTTGTGTACCACTTGTACAATGGAAATCCCAATGGCTAGATTAAGTGCGATGCCCTGGACGACGGGCTTACAGAAACGTGCCGAATTTTTCCACCCACCTGAGAGGAGTGGGCACTGAAAGTGGGGGTTTTCCCCCCTTGGCACCGCCTCTTTACCACTTTTCGATTATTGTTGGCACTTATAGCTTTTTGAATTCAAAATGATTTATTGGGAATCGTAAAGTATTCAATTAATTGCAACTATGGAAATGCAGAACTATTGCTAGTAGGATGAGACTGTTTAGGGTGGGCTTATGGAGACTTGAATAACTTAATGGAACTGTGACAGTAGGAATAACTGAACTTAGACTAATAATATTAAACGAATGAAACGCTTAGAGTACTCTGACTGCAAAGAAACAACTTGAATTTGGTTTAAAACTGATGTAATTCCGCTGCTTACTAAATCCAAATAAATGTTGCATATAAATAATCATTTTACACACACTTTGAGTCTCCTCTATCCCCAAATCAGAACATATTTATATAATTTAAATACAAACGAGAGAGAGCATCATATGGCCGAGAGAGTGGCTGTCTGGCATTTGGCCATTGTCCGATGTCCGATGTCCGATGTGCGATGTTGCAGCGAGTGCCTTTGGCATATGCCAGTGGCAGTGTCCAGTGCATTTCGTCATTTTAATTTATATAGTATACTCACACTCACACAAGCACATTGCATCATGCAACGAATAAGCTGTAAAAACACACAGACAATGCCACAGGGGGAGGGGAACAACATGGGGCGGGGTCACAGCAGAATAAAGCCAACCAGCCATGGCATCAAACTTCATCAACGAGATAGCGTCGAAGTTTAAAGCCCTCGCCAGAACAATGTGTCCGTGTCCAGGCTGTGTGGAGCGCAGAGGGAAGCAAGGGGAAGCGGTCACACGTAGTACTAACCCAAAGGCATGCCGCTATGTGGAGTGTAGCAGGGAGCTGGGAGCTTGTGGGAGCTGGTGTTGCCTCTTTTTTTTTTGTTTTGTTTCAATGAAGGCGAAGCTGTTGACAGACCAACAATCAACTTGGGAATTTTGTCACTAAAGTGCCATCGCCATCGTAACCACCTTAAAAACTTTGTCACAACAACAGAGGTAGAGGCAGAGGTACAGAGGTAGAGGTACTGGCAGTGGCAGAGGTAGAGCCAAAGGCAGCAAAGAGCTCTCGATTTTCAAACAGCCATCACCTTTGGACTCTTTGATGATGGCCGGGAACGGGAGACGAGACCGACGAACCCGGCTTGAGGTCGCTCCCAACTTTGCCAGTGAAAATATTTTGTCGCTTAGCTGCGTGCCGTGTGTCATCACACTGATTAACTTTGCCAAGTTTTCCGAGCTCATCTCAGTACGGGGCGGGACACACGACCAGTTCCAGGACCAGTACCAGGACCTGGGACTGAATGGGCCCCAGTGCTGCCCATAAAATGGCGACTGAGCCGCACTTAATTACTTCGGAGATTTGCGACATTTTAGGGACAAGCTGGTGAACACTTTTTAAGCATTTGTTCGGACCTCGACAGTTGTTCCTTTTTGCTGTCCACTTTTGGCTTTTTAATGTGGGTGTGGGGGGGGGGGCTATCGTTTGAGGTTGGCTGCTCCTTCGAACATAAACACACAGCAACCGGTCAGGTACCGAGAATAGATCCACCTGGCGGATCTCAAGCTCCATCCTGGAGTTGTTTGGTCTTCGACTCGTTTAGCATTCCAGTTGGGGCCCCAGCGCACAACACACTTTGTCCCCCGAAAAACTGATTTTACCTTTTGTTTTTGGACTGAGTATTCCCTCTCTGGAGGGACTGCTGCTAGCAGTACGAGGAGCAGGAGCAGAAGCAGGAGCAGCAGTATGTATATATTTTTTCAATCCTGTTGTTGTTTCGTTGTGTTTTACTGGTACTTTGGTACTTTGGCATTTTTGGTTTATTTACCCGAGTTGATTGCTTTGTTTTCGTACAATTTTCATTTCTGCTGCTGCTGCTGCTGCTGCTGCCTTTGTTGCTGCAATGCAAGTCACACAATTCGAGAGCCCAATGGTGGGGTGGATGGCCATGTGGCCATGTGGCATGAGGCACCAAGCGACCAAGCACAACATGGCCGCAATCATCAACTTCAAAACCCTGGATTCCGTCCCACTGTCCCGTCGTCCGTCGCCGCTTGTAAGTTGTACTTGAAACAGGTCAGAAACTTTCCACCAAAGTGGTTTGTATTAAGTCAATTAAAAAGTTTATAGTCCTGCTGACTGCCCGACTTTTGATGCCTCCCACCCCGGCCACCCACCACCCACCACATGCCACCCGCCACTTGCACTGTCTCCCACCCACAGCTATGCCTTGGGGTCCTTAGCATATTCCACAAATTTTCAACAACAACAGCAGCAGTCGAGTCGAGGGTCGGGCAGCGGCAGCTGGCATTCATTTGCCTTGAATCTGGGATGGGAACACAAGAAACAGGAGCTCGATTCGCTGTTGTTTCCTGCTGTTCTGTGGTCATGCCAAGGGGGGTGGCGTGTGGGTGCCCAGACTCTGCGCCCCATAAACTAAATTACGCTTGTTTTCATCAAAAAACTTTATCCCGAGCAATTATTTGTTAAGATTAATTAACACTTCAAATAAATATTTGGTGTTGGCGTGTCGGTAATTGTCTAAGTGCTGCCTGCCACACCATTCAAGACCCAAACTACTATATAGAGTATCCACTGTATACAGTAACCGCACACTGAGCCACTGCTGGGCTGGGAGCGCTCTCTCTCTCTCTCTAATTGGAGTAAGTTTGTGCCCGAATTGCATTCTTCATTTGTAAGCAGAGTCGCAGTTGCTCGCACCCAAAAGTTAAGTTTGAAAACAGGGCAACTAAAATGAAACTTTATGGGTCTTCTGTAATTTTAATGCTAAATGAGAATTCAGAAATTCTTGTTAGTGTTCGAGTTTCGGCGAAGAGACAATGCGACAAATTCAAATAAACTTGAAATATTTAATTAGTTCAATCTGATAATTAAGGTGATGTTTAATTGGCTTCAACTCGCGATCCACAGCACAAGGCACAAGAACAGTAATAATGTGGGGTTGCGTTTGGTCTGTCTCTCTCTGCAAAAGCTTTTTCGTTGGAAGCTTTCCGTCTCTCGCGCTGATCTACTTTGCGCTCTCATGTGAATTCGCTCCCGCTCGTTCCATGTGCTTTGCGCTCTCTTGCTGTAACTGGAATTCGCTCTCGATTGTTTTTGCTGTGCTAAGGGAACGCTGTTGACAAAACGCAGCACACAATAATTACCGTTACGCGTGCATTATAATTTGTGTACACCAAATAATATTTTTGTTCCAACTCTCTTTCAGTCCTACCTAAATTCGATCCATTCATATCGGGTGTGCGGCACGCCTATAAGTATCACGACACTCTGCTGGCCAATTGCAGCTCGGAATGGTCGAGTCCTGCGGCCAAACTCATGTGGTACATCAACAACAAAACGGTGAGTACTATCGACCGGCCTGACCCGATCAGATATCCCACATTAGATATGGATATGTGCCGCTGCATCCATATATGTACATACATATAGTATTTGGGTATATCTGTGCAGTTGCATGCGACACGACCTCAATTCATATTTGAGGCATGTCAGTCGGCGTGGCGTGGCGTGTTTTGACCAAGCCACAGGCTTGGACCAGACACATGTCGCATGTCGGCAACGGCCTGGGGTCATGTAGCGTGTCAGCTTGTCATGGTCATCTAGTCAAGCCGAGACACCAAATGTTGACACAGGACTCTGGCTGGAGCCGACTGGTTGCCGGCCTGGTTGAAAGTCACGCCCGTATGTGGTACGATTTGGCTTTAAAACTTTCCCGTCTCTTTACGGCCCCCCACCCCACAGGCGCCACAGCACAGCCTGCAGCCACAAATCAACGAGATCACACGCAACGTCGAAGGCTTTCCCCTGTTCGCCAGCAACCTGCAGCTGCGCCTCCATCTGGACGACCAGCGCTTCATCAGCAAGAGCGAGATGCTGGAGTTGCGGTGCGGCGCGGACATTATGGGCCAGACCAGTGCACGTCGCGAGTCGCGTGCGGACCACAGTGCTGGCCCTCAAGGATGCTGGCACCAATCAGCGCTTCACCGAAAACGGTTCCTGCATCAGCGGCCGGCCAGGTGAGTCCCAACCCATCATCTGAGAGTACCTCCAGTTCCCCCCCGTGTAATCTGGCAATCGTTTCAGCTTCCCTGGCCGCCTGGCTACTGGGCCTCGGCCACTTGCTGCGATGGCACCGCTCCCAGAGTTAGTGGCTGGCCTTGATGGGCGCCCTCTTTGTGGCCTAAGTCTCAAGGATTCTCGAGGCATACGCAGGCGGAGGCGACAAATCAATGGGGGCAATTGGAGAGCCGTAAAGAATAGTTAACAGCCTAGGCAGCGCAACAGTTGAATGTGTATATAGTCGAAATTGAATTAGTCTAGGACCGTGCAGGAAGCTCATCCATTTCCTATAAGTGTAATGCAACATTTATTTACATACATACATATGTATGGGTTATGTGTAAGCAAAAACCAAAAAACATAAAAAACAAACACAAAACGAGAAATGCTCGGCATGAGAATGAAATGAAATATAAATGAACGTAAATATATATAGATATCTAAACGTAAAATTTGCTACAATATACTACATATGTATGTACTCGCATGACAAAAAATATTTCAATAGAGAAGAAGGGAGGGAGAACGAAACGAATATCAAACAAATTTACACACATGAATATTTCGAGCACAGAATGGAACACACACAATCAATGGCAAGTAAATTTAATTATTGTATGTGAATTGTTAATGTATTAAATGATGTATGACGAATAAATAAACACAAATAAAATGCCCAAAAATGCACAGAGCCCCAACCAATTCGGTTAGGTTCGTAATACATACTATATAAGAAATGTTTACTATTTTTTGTGTACTAAATTTCAATTTTCAAAATCACATTTGGGGGGTGTATAGAATTACAACATAAAAGGGAATGAAGCTGATCGAAATGCTGGGAAATTTGATTAGCGATGGGAAACGTTATTCGATTGAAGAAATTATTAAAAATATGGCGAGTATTTTGGCAGTGCTTTGACAGTCATTTAAGCTTGTTCTATTTTCTCTGGAATATAGAATCTGTGTCAGTTTTAATCCACCTAAAGATCCTCTGCTATTGCAGCGCTTTTAGACGTAATTAAATTATTCTGTAATGTCTTCTCCTACTAGCGATTGCATATCCATAACATTGTGAAACTCTGATGAGCAGAACTCGGATGCTACTACTGCCTTACATAAGCGAAAAGCCTAATGCCTACTCTCTCACCCCCAATTCCCAATCCAAACAGAGACCCTTCCAAGCAGCTTATGCCCCTCCCCTCCTCATTTCCTCTGCATTCGTATGCCTAACTTATGGCAAACAGATTTGGGCGGGCAAGCGAGACGGACAAACAGACAAACAAAATGATGAAAATGAAGGGAAAATGGCAGCAGCAGCAGCAACAAAAATTCGATTTAGCATACCCCAAAAAGGGAAGGAAGGAAAAACCAAACACTTTACAGGCACTGAAAAATATTCAACGCATTAGGACAAATCCGGCTAAAATATGCAATGGCCAATGGCCGCCGCAGGTAAAAATGACAGTCAACGACATAACAACAGCAATGGCAGTGCCAGAGAAACACAAAAAAACAACAACAACAACAACATTGACCAAAAATTATGCATAAAATGGCTTCAGGCTGAGCAGCAAAGCCAACAAGCAAGCAAGCAAAAAAAAAAAGAAAAAATCGAGCAAACAAAGATAAGTTCCGGCGTCTGTCGTTATGGGGTCGACTTTAGCCTCAGCTCTAGATCCGGACACGGACCCGGACCCCTGTCTGGTCGGGTCGTCTCTGTTCCCGCTTTTGCTGTCGATGTGCCGCGGGCCCATTAAATGACGGAAGTAAATAAGCTTGACAAATTTCCACTCATCATTTTTGCATTAATTCTGCCTCCTTTGGCAGGCGACACAGGCACAAAAAAATGTCCTTTGATTAATCAAAAAATTTACCACGGCCAGCGGGATGGTACATACAACAGACAACAGCAACAAAAAACAAAAACAAAAAAACCAAAAAAAAAAAAGACAAACACAACAAATTGCCAAAGAGGCGCCGGCGGTGCTCTGAGAGAGAGAGATTTGACGGGCGAGGCGCCAACGGAATTCCCACACAAACCCATGGAGCAACCGGAGGAGCAGCTTGGTCATGGCAGTAGCTGCAAGACAGCACTGGGCCCAGATAGAGATGGAAACAAGCGAAGATTTCACAGATTTTTGCACGCGATTTGTCAGGGCTGACATTTCCGGGGACATCACCCTGGGCGGGAATTGGATTTGAGGTTCTTTTATTTTCATTTCCCTTTCTATTTCTTTTTGTGTTATGGCTGCCACAAGCGTGCGTTTATTCCAGCCCCCAACCCCCCGCGAATGGGCGACAGTCCAAGTTGATTTAGTAAGTCACGTGTCCGCCACGCAACTGTAAATTGCCTCATCCTGCGGCTCATAGTCTGTCGTCCAGGTGTGGGTTACCATTCCCGTTACCGCCTCCACTGTGCGCGCGAAATAAAGTGTCGCTCTGGCTATGCCGTGCTTTTATTTCCCCCGGCTTTTGTGATGTTCCTGCAATTTTCGTGTTATTTTTCCGCAGGTGTTTTCTTCAACCAAATATTTTTACACGAAATTTTTCCAAAAGAAATACACACTTCTGACCGCGGGCCATGAGTGGGGTGTGTGGGCGTAAGATATGTAAGTGGAGCTATTCGAGTACTAGGCAATACAGTGGGGCTAAGCTATGGCGAAACTTTGTCTCTTACAGTCTGTTTGGAATGCATTTTTCAACTCTTATTTTAAATGGAATAATTATAGCATAAATCTGTGTTCATCTGTGCCAATAGTCTTCATTTCGTAATTATAAAATTTAATTATTAAACTTACCAAAAAAAGATCCTTTAGCGATTAAAGTCTGTAAGCTAAATATTTATAATTAAAAAAACTTTCCCAAAAATATATACTATATCCTATGGAAACTCCTCTATTGCGGCAGATCTTACGTAAATCTCAATCTTCACGTACATATGAAAACGCCTTAATAGCCTGAACTCAACTTGGAATACATTTTTTTATAATTTCGGCAAAGAAAATGTTTTAAATTAAATGAAAACACGTGAGATGAGATGAGACCCACTCTGGGGCCCCCTTGTAGTTACAGGCAAATGAAACATAAGCAAAAACAGCGGCTGAAGAGTGTCTTCTCAGGTGCAACATGTTACCATTACGGCTTGTTTTCATTTCCCACATTCAGTGCCTTAAATTCTCTTACCAACTTTCCATTTAATGCCGTAACCATGTGCTCGGCGTTTTTAATTTAATTTCAGTTTCAGTTTAACCCCCCATTGGATTTGAATTAATATTTGTTTTCATTTAACCGGCTTACAATTGGCCCCGATCACTGACATCCGCACTCCCTCCACTCCACACCACTCCACTCGACACCATGCTAATGGCCAGCGACACTGATTTAAATTAAATATTTGGCCAGTCCGGCTCCGTCACACTGTCAATACGGTTTCGAATAAACAAAAACTGTCGCTGTTATTCTTTTCCCTGCACGCCCCTTTTCGTTATATTTTACTGTATTTTTTTTGTTTTGGTAATTTAAAAAACACCACTCAAATAAAATTGATTTTAAAACACAGAAAGTGAGTGACAGATTGTTTCTAATAACAATTTGAAGTCAATAGTGGATGTGCTGTGATGGGGCATTCGATGACCTATAAATGTAAAATAAATATTCCATATTCCAATTTCGAACTGCAGAATGTGAATTTAAATTATGATAAATTTCTTAAATTTATCTGGAGATTATTTTAGATACTATGTCTAAGTTAGATTTTAATTTTTAGCCATGGAAAGTTGACAGACGCATATAGGAATTTTTATTCGCTATTATAGCTAGTGGAATTTTTCTTTATTAGATCTCTCCAAATACATCTTTTCTAATGTATAGTACATACATTTCTTTACATATTTCATACCAAATAATATTTTAAAATAATTTTAACTTTCTACCAAACCCAATATACTTCTTGGTAACCATTTAAAATTTCAACAAAATCCAAAAAAAAAAAAAACTGAAAGAAAAATACTAAATATGCAGAAAAATCAGTCAACCAGCTGACAGAGCTTTGGAAAATCAGTCAAGTCAGTGTCGACGGTGGAATATTCTGGCTGTGTGTGTGTGTGTGAGCAAGGCATTGATTTTACATTTTGAGCCGGGCCCGTCAGTCAAAGTGTTGCCGGGCGGGCCATGACAAGGCACCAGGCACCAGGCACTGGCACTCTCTTGCCCCAAGCTGGACATGACATGCGTTCAACGCGATGATGGCAATTTAAGCATGCACGGGAACTCCCTCTCTCCCGCTCTGCCTCTCTGCCTCACCCTCTTTCTCTGTGTGTTTCCGCTTCTATTTCTCTCTGTGAATCCCAATCTTCCCTTCCCTTCCCTTTGCAATACCCCCACCCCTCTTTCACTTTACATTCCATTCAATTTCTGTAGCCTTTTTCGAGGCCCATCTACTGTTGCGGATGACAGTGTCAGCGCGTGTGTAATTGGACCAAGTTTTAGGCGCTTCTCTATGTTTTGTTGTAATTAAAAGGGCAATCGTCAAAGGTGTGCCTCGTGACGGAGAGTTCCCTGTGCCATGGCCCATGTCCATTCTCCCACGGGCAATTTTGGGCGCCTTTAAAAGAACTGCCAAAGGCAGCAGTCATCTTGTCCGAAGAATTTTGACTGCTGCCAGTTGGATGGCAGCCAGAGTGGACTGGGCGGACCGGACCATTGCCGAATCGCATTGACATATTGTTGCTATCGGTCATCGTGGGGCTCTGGGGTCCCCTTCTGAATGTCAAAATGTCGCGTCACCATGCTCTCGATACGGCCAAAAAGGGAATCGAAATTGCTATCCGTCGCATGCCTATGGCCGTCCTGTTCCAGTTGTCGTTCCATAAAGCCTTTGGCTTTACGCCTGGCATTAAGTGGACTTATAATTAAACGATTTGCTCATTTAATCGCGTCTGTTTATCGGCCCTGGAGCATGGAACATGGAGCATGGAGGCCAATCCCATACTGGTGGACATGTTGGAGCATGTTGTGTGTTGTTTCCGTTGTAATTTCTGCCTCTGCCGTTGTCAGTGACCGAAATGTGCGAAAGATACTGACACACGAGGCACTTCCATAAGCCAACAATTAAAAATATATGCCATATATATGGCAGACATTATTTACATAACTTATCAGTCCAAGGGGTGAAAGGGGGGTGAAACATATGCAAATAATTCTACTATATAATACTCATGTAAAACCGATACTTTCAGACAATATACAGTCAAAATCTGCAAACCAATTAACTTGAAATATAAATATAGAAAATACAAAAAAAAAAACGCAAAAAGAAAAACTTCCAAATGTCAGGCTAGATGCTCCGACCTCCTCCAAGTACGCGTTATAACCCACATGGGCACCATTTAAGCAATCTGTCATATGCCCTCCAAGATGCTTAACTTTTCGTTCGTTTCGTTCCATTTCGTTTCCGTCCCTTTTTTTTATGACAGGCCCTCGACAAGCGAGCGACAACAACAACGGCAGTAACAAGACGATAAGAACAGGCAAAATAAATGGGCAACCGGAGGGGCGTGCGAAATGTTGAGAAACCCCTACATACTACGAGAGTATATCCCATATACAAGGCCCAGCAAAACCAAACGGCAGCCGTTTGTCGGGGAGTTCTAAGTGTGGTCGGATGGATTCTGATAAGGTGAGGTGGGGTGTGCTAGGGTAGGGTGAGGTTGGTTTAACTCAGGGACGCTGCCGTGTAGTTATAAAAAAAAAATTTTATCTTAAAGCTTCTGTCAGTTTGCTGGGTGGTGGGTGGTCCTCCTCCTGCTGTCTGCTGATGAAAACGAAGTTGACAATACGAATGAGTTTCTTATAACAACAACAGCAACAACAACAACACAGAAAGGGAAGGGGATTCAAGGAGTGCAGATGAGATGAGATGGTTAGACGTACTGGGGGGAAATGAACAAAATGAAGAGACAGCAAAAAGTGCGAACGTGCCCGCAAGAGGTTGGGAATGTGGAAGCGAAATGGAACTTTTGGCTCCTGGCTCAGATTGAGCACTTTGGTTTATACATACAACTATGCACAGGATACCCCACCCTCATACCTCATACCCCTGAAGGTGTCCACAAAACAAAATAAATATGTTCAGTCTCGGTTTCTGTGGGCTTTGTCTTCTCGAAAACGTTTAATAAATCAAAAAATACCTTGATTCGATTTTAGTCATAACGAGAGAGAACGTACGGAGTCGCTTCGAACGCGACTCTACTTTTATACCCGTACTCAGTGATTTATGTGGAATTTTAAAATGTTTTATCAGTTTTACATTTTACATTTTTGCTACATCTGTCATCGACATCTACATCTACATCAGTTCTCACAACAACACACGTACACTGCACGAGGCAGCATGTTTGAGCGTGAGTGTGTGTGTGAGAGAAGCTGAAGCAACAATCAACCCCAATAAATGACTTACGGCGCAACTGGAAGGGGACAGCTCGTAGCTGAAAATTCATTTGATCATTGTGGCTACAATAATGATCCGATCTGAACCAAATTCGGGAATCTGGTAGATATGGTCGTTATCTACAAAACTGCATTTTTTTTTTTTTCTATCTTCAAAATTGTGGATTTTCGTCTTTTTGTGGGGGCGGAAGGGGGCGGGGCGAAATTTTGAACTACACTTGTTCAGGTTTGGTATCACAGGAGTCTTGGCCAAAAGTTTGGTTGCTCTAGCTCTTATAGTCTCTGAGATCCAGGCTACACAAAATACAAAAAACCAAATCGACTCGATTTTGTGTGAGTGCGAAAGGGATGGAGCGAAGTTTTTGCGTATGTTTTTGTCTATTGTGGCTATATTAATGATCCGATCCGATTCAGATTTGGGCCCCTGATAGATATGGTCTTTCTCTATGATTCTGCATTTTTAGTTTTCTGCTATCTTCAAAATTGTGGACGCCACAGATGTGCGCCCTTTGTGGGGGCGGAAGTGGGCGGGGCGGAATTTTTAAACTTTTTTCTAGGAGTGAGAGAATACATCAGTCTGGAAAAAAGATAGATAGAGTCTGCTCTATCTCTTTTAGCCTTCGAGCAATGGGCGACGAACAAGACGGACAGACGGACAGACGGACGGACAGACAGGGCTATATCGACTCGGCTATTGATGCTGATCAAGAATATATATACTTTATATGGTCGGAAATTACTCCTTCTCTATGTTACACACATCCACTTTTAGCACAAATACAATATACCCTTTTACTCTTCGAGTACGGGTATAAAAACATCATTGTCAGCTTTGGAGCAGTACTGGCCATGGCCACTCGATATATGAATGTATTGTACACTCAGGAGTAAAGAACTATTAGTAATCATAATCGACTATTTCCTGGAGAGCGTTTCATAAAAGGCTTGGTGGTCCGAAATGAATGCTAACAAATGCAAACAAAAACGAAAAGGAACGTGTTGAGTCGCCGTTAACGCGAGTAGGGTTATAAAAGTAGTGTCGGGTTAATGGCGACTCAACACGTTCCTTCTCGCTTTGGAAATGTATGCTGTAACAAGCTAAATACTTTTATTACAAATTTGTATAACACAAATGGGAAAAAACAAACTTAAAAATAAAAATCATAAATTAATTATTTTTTCTTTATTTGGTATGGTGCTTCATAGTTTTCAAAAATATCTGTTTCGTTTTCATAAATTTGGTATATAGACACTATCTGTGATTGTGAAAGTACAGAAAGTACAGAAAGTACAGTGAAAAATGTACTTATAATACTGTACATTCAATTTCTCGATCAGATGATGATTTTAAGCTTATTTTGATATTTTGCTTCATGACTGCGGACTCCTAGGTCTTATCTGAATTTGAACAAAAATCAGTGATATTTCGTATTTAAAATCATCCCAATGCCCCCACCGTATTCCAGTATCTTTTTTTTGGTTTTACCATTTTTGGTATATCTACCATTTAACGAACTGAAAAAGAAATTAAATTAATTGCAATAAAAGCGAGTTCTCTCGGAGACAAATAAAACAATCATTACCTAAATCCGCAATTCTTTAGCGTCGTAAACCACCACGGACCGTTGTAGGCTCTAACGCATACATATTTGCTGTCCCGATCCAAAGTAGCGAACTTTCCTGTCTCGTGTTCCCTTAGGGAGTCTCCTGCATTGCCCCAA
This sequence comes from Drosophila bifasciata, assembly GCA_009664405.1. Classification (NCBI taxonomy): domain Eukaryota; kingdom Metazoa; phylum Arthropoda; class Insecta; order Diptera; family Drosophilidae; genus Drosophila; species Drosophila bifasciata. Next base: position 5,907,702 of record CM019044.1, read on the forward strand.
TATTCACCCAGTGATTTAAGATTAAATCCCTCTTCTTCGCTTCCCACGCTGAAGTTGTCATATCTGGCAAAGCTTTCAGTGCCATTAAAATCTCGGAGTTGTATGTACAATTCCTGAGGATAAGCGGCGGTAATCAAGTGCAATTTGTCCAGACCAATGAAGAACTCTCCCCACATGTCTCCAAATCCCATCTTGTAGTCCTTCCAGTTTCGATTAAAGTCCACACTTTCATTGATTCGCCTTGAAATGACCGTCCATCCAGAATCGCAGAGAACTGGGAACGGCTCCATTCCCTTGAGCTTTATCCGGAAAATGCTATTTGGACCGCCACTGGGACATCTGTCGGAGGGAGTCTCCGCCTTTGCATTAATATTCGATGGCTGATCATTTTTTTCAGCGAGCACTCCAGACATATTTTCCACCTGCTCTTTCAGGTCTGTAACATGTTCGTCTTTGTCCTTGATTTGTTTCCTGAGTTCCTTGATTTGATCATCTCTGTCGTTAATTTGTTCGAAATGGTTTTCAATTTCCGTCCCACTGTTCAGCAACTGGCTCCGCAAACTGTTGATGGTGACCTCCAGTGTGTGTATTTTGTCTTTCATTTCATTATTGGCATCAGTCGCCACTTTCAACTCGGAGAAATGGTCGGGACATGGCGTGGCAGTTAAGGAATGCTGCACAATGAGAGCTACCTGATCCAAATCTATTTCTGTGTTTCCACTGGTAAGGGAGAATTCACCTTGAAGGAAAAGCCAGCAAATGATTACCAAAAAACCCGAGTTATTCATGTTCACTTGACTCTCGAACTGTCGATTCAAAACCAAACTGAGGTAAATGGCTCCGATGCACATTTATAAATATAATTTCTCTCTTGTTTTGTGTTCACAAACATAAAACAATTGGACGTATATATTATTGTATATGTACATACATATATACTTATTGAATACCTGGAATTGATAACTCTTGGAAGATAAGCTTAGGTTTTGATCTCAAGTTATCAACCAAGTGAATTTATAGTATAGAAGGTTAGTACAATTTATTATAAAACGAGAAGTAACGTGCTGAGTCGCCGTTAACGCGACACTACTTTAAAAAAATATTTTATCAGTTTTAACATTTTTTCTGCATCTGTCATCTAAATCGACAGTGTGTGAGTGATAGAAAGAATCAGTAGCGGTAAAGGGATGGGGCCATCACCTCTCACAAGAACACGCGTGCACTGCTCGAGGCAGAGCCTTTCGTCTTTTGTGGGGGCGGAAGGGGGCGTGGCGAAATTTAGAAATACTCTTGTCTTGATGTGGTATCACAGTAGATTGGACAGAAAATTTTATTGCTCTAGCTCTTATAGTCTCTGAGATCTAGGCGCTCATCTGGACGAATGAGCAAAGCCGACGCGTTGGTGTATGAAAGAGAGCGAGAGGGAAAGATGCTTCTCCAAAAGGTTTTCTTTATTGTAGCTATACTGATGATCTGATCCGATTCAGATTTAGGCCTCTGTTAGATATGTTTTCTGATATTTTCAAAATTGTAGACGCCACAGATGTGTGCCCTTTGCGGCGGCGAATGGGAGCGGGGCTCTCATAGTATCCGATCAGTCGGCGACAACCAAGACGGACAGACAAACATGGGTATATCGACTCGGCTATTGATGCTGCTCAAGAATATATATAGTTTATAGGGTCGGAAACACTTCCTTTTGTGGGTTACACACATTCACTTTTACCACAAATACAATATAACCTTTTACTCTTCGAGTACGGGTAACGAGAGGCAACGTTGTGAGTCGCTGTGGGTGCGACTCTACTTGTTGTGCGAGTTAGGCGTCTGTTTGGGCTTTGCAGATATATTTTAATTATGGTTTTGAGACTTTATGTTTCAAGGTTGAAAACAAATTATTTTCACAAGTTTTTGGTCGACGTTAGGGCAGCGATTTATTCAAGGGTCCGTAAATAGCAGCTATTAACGGGCAACTGATATTTGTGAGCTCTGCTTATAACAAAAAACAATTAGATTTAAAAAATCTGTAGTTCGGGGAAGATTTCCACTGCCAGTACAAGTCTCTCGTATCTCTTTTAATATTGTTCATGTGAGTGTAGGGTGTGGAGGTGTGTGGTGTGGGGGTGAGTGTGTGTGTTTTTTCGTTGGTGAGTGACAGGCGGGGGGTGCTGGCAGGATAACACCAATTTCGCTTATGACAGTTATTACAAAATGCTGCTTGTCTGTGCCTGGTTTGCCGGATAAAATGAGCAGCAGCCAGAATCGCTGGCACAACGCTCTTATCCTTAAAATGAAAAGTTATTGTAAGGACTTTTGCCGCTTCCTCGGCACTCTTTGGCCTCATTGACATCTCGAGAATCGATTGTCGAGAGTTGGGTAGGAACAAGGAGCAGGGGCAGGGCCAGTGGCAGGGAGCACAAAAGCATATTAGTGCAGTCAAAGACGAAGTCAACGTTGACTTATGTTGGCAGCTTCTTGTCTATCTGTCTGTATGTCTTTCTGTCTGTATTTCTGTGTATGTCTCTGGTCTATCCATCTGTCTAACTTGTTCGCTTGTCTGACAAACGGATTCTTTTTGCTTGGGCCCACTTCGATTTCTTTATGTTGTTGGCGGCCTTCCCCGCCTCTGCCCTGCCCACGGGTTTTCCCTAGCTGGCTGCAATTCTCATGGCATATCAAATAGAAAACATTTCGGGAAAGTAAATTAATTTTTCAAAAATTGGCATTCATTTCATTTTTATCGTTTGTTTTCATTTCGAGGAACCATTCAAGTCCACGACAAGCAGTTCATGCCCCCACATTAAGCGAAGATTTCTTTTCCATTTTCCATTTATTTTGTGTTCATTTGTCATTATTGTTGCTCATCGTTCTCACATTGTATTTATGTCGGATAGTCAGCCTCCTGTTGTTAAAGAAATTGATTTACTGACAAAACCAATTGATTATTTCTAGCATGGGTATTGCAAATTCTCAATGAATTGCTTAGACTTACAACTGAATTAAAACATATGAAAACGAGAAGGAACGTGTTGAGTCGCCGTTAACGCGACACTACTTTGAAAATATTTTATCAGTTTTAACATATTTTCTGCATCTGTCATCTAAATCGACATCACCTCTCACAAGAACACGCGTGCACTGCTCGAGGCAGAGCGTGTGAGCAGTGTGTGAGTGATAGAAAGAATCAGTAGCGGCTAAAGGGATGGGGGCCAGCTTAATTTCATCATGGTGGCTATAGTAACGATCTTAACCCGATTCGGCAATCTGATAAATATGATGATTCTCTTTGATATCAAAATGGCTCTTCGAGCAATGTAGCAATATAGATGCTCATCAAGAATATATATACTTTTTGGGGTCGGAAACGCTTTGTTCTATCCGTTACACACATCCACTTTTACCACAAATACAATATACCCTTTTACTCTTCGAGTACGGGTATAACGAGACGGAGACAAATAATGAATGACTGATTCGGTAATGTAAACTTCATTGCTCATTAATATAGAGTAAAACTACTCTTATTTATTTGCTTAAAATAAGTTAATTATAATTATATTATATCATAAGTATATTAAGGAATTAGGAGTCGAAATTAGTTAGTCTTTGTTATAGTATTTAATTGTTCTAGTGTTATGTTGTCAGTAAAAAAATGGCTATGTGGCATCGAAAACCATTACTTTGCCCTGCTCCAGTACATGTACCCGTTTATAAACTCTTCTTTAAGTAAATGAAACACAGTAAATGAATTGGCCTAATCAATCAATTTTGGGCTTCGACTCATTAAGATGAGTTTCTGCCAGTCGCTTTTTGCTTAAATGAATCCCCCTTATGGATGCATTGCCCAATGTTACATTCAATAGAATTTTGATTTGAAATCTTATTAAAATATAACACAATTGGGTCATGATTCGTTCTATTGAAGAAACGACAAATACGCAGCACAATTTCGTAGAACAAAATATTTTTCTCAGAATTATTCCAAATGAAACATACAAACGATTTGAGATGGTAAATAAATTGAGTTTATTTCTGTTTTAATAGCTCAATGGCATAGAAAACTTTGCATAATGAGCAGAGTCTCTTTCTTTGGCTATAGCAATTGCTACAAAACACTATACTAAACCCTAGTTAAACGTCTGTAAAACAGAATCTAATCTGTAGCGTAGTGAGCAAAGATTTTGCTGAATCGATTGGAGTTTTGAAGCGCTTTCGTTACGTATTGATTGAAATCAAACTGCTTGGACTATATAAGATTGAAAATGAAACATGTATAGTACATACCACATTCCGCATGTGTTGACTCTTCTTTGTGTGGGACTTGCCATTGATTTTGTTTGCTGCCTCGTAGCCGCTTTGGGGCATCCTTGTATTGTCTTTGCTGTCGTTTTTTTTCCGTGGTTGTAAACCAAAAATAGCATCACGTTTTAAATTGCTGCTTATCAAAACATGTTCGGTAACTGTAATCTGTTTCTGCACTCACCTGCCCAGGAGTATCCGCGAGTTGGCAGGTGGAGGCCAAACGGAGAAGCGACCAGACCACCTCGAGTGACGACGAGCCGCGGCAGTGAAGCATAAAATGGGCAAAAGCGAGTACGTATACGATGTAAGAACGGAGTCAGCAAACCCAACCTGACACATCATTTATACCTGTGTATATATATGAGACGAAGGCTACAGGAGGCTACAGGAGGCTGGGGCTTATGTAAATTGAAACCAAAGAACCGCTTCCCAAAACGAAACGGAGACGGAGACAGAGTCGTGGTCGTGGTTGGGATCTGGGTCTGAGTTTGGGGTGCATGGGGTGGGGTTTACTTATCAGCGGTGAGCATAAAAAATGTACATTAGCACGAATGACTGAGCGAGATACGAGCCAGAGAGGTTGGTTGGTTGCAGCCACGGGGCCGACAGCGACAGCGACATATGGATCTGTATCGTTCAGTGTTAGCCAAATGCGTTCGCCCACTTGAACAGTGCCCTGACACACATACAAACATATATCTACCATATCTACTTACATACTTGCATGAATCCAGAGGCACAGGCCAAAGCAATCCCTGGCTCATTCGCATCCCGAGCAATCTGTCATCTGTGCCTGGGTTGTCGGCGGTTCCATAAATTTGTGACACTTTTTTCACCGAATTTATTACTCAAAATAAATCGCGAGCTGTCTGTCTGTACACTGCTGCTGAAAAATCTCCCGCACAGAGACAGCTCAGAAGCTGATATGCTCATTTGGTATTCATTAGAGCGAAGCTGAGTGTTACCTTTTGGCCAAGTTAATTAATTGAGCGCAATCTGAAGTGGTGGCTAGAACGGGGGGGCCAGTTGGGTTGTGTGTCATTGCAGCAAAGACTCAGCTCGAAATGGATTGGTTTACCTTCTCCTTTTCGTAGCCACTTTCTGTGCTCCCCCATCTTCCGCTCCACTCCACACACCGCTGTGTATTGGTGTTGATTTTTGAAATTGTTTGGCACTTGAGTGGCAAAGTGCTCCCCATTGGCTAGAGACTGCCTGGCGTTGGCATTGGCATCGACGACCATGATTGAGCAGGCAAATGGCAAAGGGCAAAGGGCCTGAACAAACCTTTGCTCGATTATTCGACTAAATTGTCATCTGTCAAACATCTCTGTTAGGTAATAAGTGAGTTTAGAATACACGTATAAGTACACAATAAAATCACCAAAAAGATTATAACAAAGGAATTAGGGAGAACTCCTTTGGAGCAACTCCTTCCTTCAATTACTTGCTGCAAAAATTAAAGAGGCAGCAAGCAACAAATCCCATTTTATATGTGCAGAATATCTGTGGCAAGATGAGCTTAAACAATTCCTTATGACATTTTCTTCTGCTTTGCCTGTGTTGCTTGTTTTCGTTTCGTTTTGTTTCTTGCTTTTCCTCTCTCGCTTTTTATGAGCATTACGTATACGCAGCGTGGACGGACGCGTCATAAGTTAGGTCATCATTATGGATAAACGCAATGTATGTGGGTTTTATGTACTTAACACTTCAGCTCGGCGCGCTGCGATGACACTGAGTCCAGGCCTGCCATGCTGGGAGTGGGGATGGATGGTGGTCGGACGGACATCAACGTCGAGGTCGAGCAGATGAGCAATTTATCTCGCAGCTGTTTACTGTTTGTCCCCCACTCAACCCACAATCCACCCCTGCACCCGTCGTCTTCCGCTTGGCTAAAGCCACTTATGGCCATGCCAACAAAAATATGTGTATCTGTGTGTGATTTATGTGTGCGGGTATGAGCTGGTGTGTGTGTGTGTGCTGGGTAGCTGTAAATACATAAACACATCACAATCACACAAAAAAAAAAAAAGGAGAGCGAGAAAAAACTGAAGAAGGCGCAGAGGCAGGGCCAGAGCCAGAGCCGGAGCCAGAGCTGGAGCTGGAGCAAGGCGCAGCGAGGAGTGTCCTTGCGGCCAACGCACGTATTAAATGAGCAAAAATGTGAATGAGGCCGCCGCGGGGTGCATGTCGCCGAGTGAGAGTGAAATTAAAAACTAAGTTCTTAGCGCAAAAAAAAAGAGGGCATGACCGTCAATTGACAGCGCCCACACATAGTCGTGCCATCCCACAGTGCCATCTTCCAGCAGCTGTTTGCATTTCATTTGCAAAAACAGCATTCGGGATAAACAGCGAGGGCTGCAGCAAAAGCAGTCGCAACATTCTTCAAGATTTGCTCACTCTAGCGATGAACTCAACTCCGATTAGCATTCGGAACGTCGTGAAATCATGGACCGACCCTCGCACCGGCTGCGGCCAGAGCGGTGGCCTGACAGTTTTTCGCAGTCACTGCTAATGTCCTTCGCACGCATAACTCTGTAAGTGTATGTGTGTGTGTGTGGGTGGGGAGGGAGTGGAGGGGATCTTGAGCATGCTAAATGCAACACTGCCGCACCCACCAGCCCCTCCACTCCACTCCTCACCTCACCTCACCCCGCTGCAGCAGCCATTCAGCTTCTTTATGCGAATTGCTCGCTCGTTGACGTTTGTTTGCTTGTTTTTTTTTTTGTTTGCTCGCCCGTTTGTTTTGTTGCCTGTTTTTAGCCATTGCTTTTATAAGAGCAAAGTGCTCTTCATTATGCGCATCAAGTGAAAGGATAAGTGCAGCAAATACACATACACTACCACACAGATACACAAGCCTACGTACATACATACACGGTCTTTATGCGCTACCCAATTGCGAAAAAAAAAGAAATGCCACTGGAGAATTACATTAAATTGCCGGTTGTACATTTGACTTGGAGCAATCACACACACACACACACACATATGTACGTACATCTGTGGGTGTGAGAGAGCAGTGTATTTATGCAGCAATTATGCAGCTATTCAAGGATCTGCACTATGCAAGAAAAAGGTAACCCACATCCAACAGATAAAAAGAAAATAATAAATGTTAGCTTTTCATTTTCACCGCTGCATGTGCCCTTGGACAGATTGGATTCTTGCATTTGGAGTTGAGCTTTGCAGATTCTTAATTGCCTAGAAACTTGGTGATAGACATTCACTTTTAACACTTAATTTACACAAACATTAGCAAGAGCATACGAGATACGTTTTATGTATTATATGATGTATCTGCAGTGGATATAAATGTACACGAATTCCTGATAAATGTAGGATTTGGGAAAAAGCAACAGACAGTAGCAGAGTCTGTTGAGCTTGAGCCACTTGAGTTGAGCCACTAACAGAACGAACAGCAGCAAGAGTCTGTTAAGCTAACAGAGCTAATAACAGAACGAACAACAGCAAGAGAGCCGAGAAGCAGTCGTCATACGAAAGGAGAAGAGAACAAAAGCTCCACGATCGCTGCAGCTGAATTCGGTGCCACGTAGGATTTGGGAAAAAGCAACAGAGAGTAACAGAGTCTGTTAAGCTAACAGAGCCAACAACAGACCGAACAACACCAAGAGAGCCGAGAAGCAGTCGTCGTACGAAAGGAGAAAAGAACAAAAGCTCCACGATCGCTGCAGCTGAATACGATGCCCAAAGTCTCTCTCTCGTCAACACGCAGAATGACTAACGCAAAAAGTTTAAGTATACTAATATCCGTTTTAAGCATACACCTATTCGATAAATGTATGAGAATTCTTTCTCCATTATTTCAGTTATTATTTTACCACTGTGAAAGAAGTTTCAGCATTTCAACTGTTATGCAATTTGCTTTGCTGCCGAGTGCTTGAAACAAGCCGCTGCAAGCCCCCTGTCCAACATACTACGTCTTCGAGGTCTTGCTACCTTAATTAAGCCAAATCGCACTAGCAAATACAAATAAATAATGAGACCCCCCCACAAGATGCTCGACATTGCTCAGTTGCAGGCCACATTTCACCCCATCCACCCCCTGAGAATGAAGGCCGAGGCGCAGACTTCAATTAGTAGATGGCGGGGATCGGAGCCGGCATAATTGAATCGCAGGACTCTCGTAGACTCTCAGCCTTGACTGAGTTATTGTTCACTGGGAGTAGGAGTGGTGGGGGAGGCAGGGCATTTAATTGAAATTCAGTATACGGCCGTGGAGTGGAGACAATGCAAAATGCCTGAGGCATTTAATTTTTATGGTCTTCTCACGTGTGTGCGTGTGTGTGTGTGGGTGTGTCAATAATCCGGCTTGAGTTCTCTGAGGCCCAAGACCACAGACCTCTGAGACCCCAGACCTCAGACCTCAGCCCCGATTACCACACGTCGATGTTGTGGCGTTTGGCTGGTTTCTGTTGCCGCATAAAATCGCATAACAAAGGAGTCAGCAGCCAGGAGCCCAGCCAAGTCAAGTGACATGCTTGTAAGAGTCGTTGGGTCGTTGGCAAATCGATTGCTCGTCAGGGTCAACTGGCAGGCTTGACAGCGCTTAGCTTATGGCCCCCCAATCGGCCGGCATTGTAGCCCCCAATGGGTTTTGCTACGGTTTTAAATTATGTTAGACATGGCCCCAGTCCCGTTCGGCTTGGGACCATCAGCCCAACCAGCCCAAGCAGGCCTAAATGCGCCGCCAAAAAGGCTGCCAGCGACGAAGAAGAGATTTGAATTTTTGCACACAATTTTGCTCAGCTAACAGAGTCCGTGTCGGCATCGTTGTCCTTGTCGTTTTTGGGGTTAACAAAGTCTTTTTTGCCTAGCTTTTTGGCACACTTTTGGCCGCTTGTCATTGACAGGCAGACAAAGGGCCTTTGACACCTTTTGTATATCCTGAATGAGACTCCCTCTGTCTGTCCGTGTGTGTGTGCCCTGTATCTGTGTGCGTGGCAAATTATAATGCAAACGTCTGTCTTTATGCTCTATGACCAGGCTTGGGCTTGGACTTGGGTAAGACTGCTTTTTAAGGGAAACTTTGGTGCCAATTTAATGGAAATTAAATTTTGATGCTACATTCTTGATATACATAGCTTTATTATTGCATATACAAGTACTTGAACCTTTGCAAACACCTTTACACTTCTACTTCCATAGCAAAAATAACCCAAAGATCGACTGAATTTCGTTGAACTTTTCTATACATATGTACTCTAAGCAGCTTCTCATTCTTTTGTTTGCTTATCAGCTGTATACACGTCATTCAAAGCTAATTATACAAAGGTCTATTGCCCTTTTGGAACTATAATTTGTATGAATTAATTATGAATTATTAATTATAATTTGATTAACTGATAGAGAAGCAACTATTTGTTGTTGGCATATAGCTCTCATTTGTATATGGCATTGGTTATCATTCATTCCGTACTTGCCACGCCGTAACCACATGTGGACACAGCTCTCCTTGCCAGCAGCATTGTCGGGCTGACCGTAGGTCCATACATGGCAGGTCAGTGGCAGCCCAGTGGCTATGGAATAGAAATGTCCTGCAGCTCGGCCGACAGAAAAGTACGCCAGCCAAAACAAGTCGTTGGCCTCCGACCTGTATCCATTTCGAAGTAGAATATTCGATAGGGCCTCCATCTCGTTATTTGTATCAATGGTGGCCAAGTCGGCGTTATTTTGCTTGCAAATATCCCGTGACGCCCAAAAATTTGCCTTTATAGGTGATACGAAGAATGTCTTGTTTCCAATCCGCATGGATGAATCTGCGAAAGTAAACGTGAGAGAGAGTGTCTGACAGAGACATCTCAATCTATCTGATTTCTATGTCTTACTGTATTTCTTACCCATAGAATGAACCGTGCTGCAGCTTATTATGAAGCAGCAAATAATCAAAAACACGTCTTCCCTGAACATTTTAACGTCGCGAATGATTCGATTGGGACCGTCTTTAGCCTTATTTATATGGAAATGAATCCTCATACTCTCGCAAAGAGTACCCTGGACTTGGACGATTGGTAGCAGACAATCCAGAAGGCAAGACTCCCAGTGTAAGGTTGCTAAATGAATACTCGGTATGTCCAGTCTTTGAAGCTTCGATAATGAACTACGATTCTTTTCCTAGTCTAGAAGTAGATCGTAGTACAGTAGCACTGCTTGAACTGCTTGCACTGCCCACTGTACAATTGTTATCTACACCAAATACGTGTACATATACATATGCATGTAGATAATTGTCTCGCACGGGCAATAAATAGTCTATTCACATGATCTTTGACCTTTCATTCAGCGAATTTATTTATTGCCTTTGCGGTTCGTTATCGCTTTCTGTCTCTCTCTCTCTCTCTCTCTCTCTCTCTTTGAATCGCTCATTGGTCTTGTTCTGATCATTATGAATTATAATTAAAATTGATTTAAAAATTTAGGTTTCCATTACAGAGCTAAGGGACAATTTAAGGCTAGCAAAATGCTGCTCGAATTATGTGCATATATTTTATATATATGTATGTACCTTATATGTATGTACATATGTGTGCATGTGAATATGTAAATGTAACTCGTCTAAAAGAAAAACAATCATTTTGCCATAATAAGCACTAAATATGCAGGACGCACCCTCCCCCCCCACTCCCCACCCCTCCCGCACCTGGAATATCTTTCGTTTGGCAGCGAACCACACATACCGCAACTCGTATTGATAAATATTAGTTAAAATATGAATAAATTTATATGGGATGAGCAGGGGCACGGGCACTGCCAGCATCCACCTGATTGTAGCATGTAGCATGTATGGGTTTCTGTCTGTGTGTGTGTGTGTGTTTGTGTTTGTGTCGACAATTCGCCGAACGTTTGGTAAACATAACGAGCTGAGCAAATTGATTGCATGACGCAATGAAGCGCGTCCTGTAAAACCACTTAAAACATGCCTCAGTACATGCCATAAACCGAAGGCAGGAAGCATCGCGCGCGCGTCTCCTTCTAGTCAGGAAAGTAAGTATGTGGAGCCCACATAACACCCCAGTCAAAGTGCCAGGCTCATCCACATACCCATCCTCAGACTCAGACCCATACCCATACCCAGACGCATACCCAAACCGAAAACCGAAACCAAGCCAAAGGAGAAGCGCTGCGCTACCCGCTACACAAATACACATGCAAAACCGGCAAACATTTAACCGGCGGCTATGAAATTCGATAAATATCGACAAAGTTTGGCGCTTATTGGTGCCAGCGCTCGGCAACGTCGAGGACTCACTCGCTGGAGAGTCAAAGAGTCGCTGAGTCTCTGAGTATCTGAGTCGTTGAGTCGGCAACACGGTGAGAGTTTATTAACAACAGGATACACCCGTCAGCCCGGAGATGACACAGCGGCACAGTGATTCCAATAACCTAAAATAACCTGATTAAACCTAAATTCTATGTGATTACATAGGTAATCCACTAAATGCTTGAAAATATATCTAAAAAGAGCGTATAGTATTTTAATAAATATCTGTTCTTTTATTTCATACTTTTCTAGGCTTAATCTGACCTCCACCAATTGATTTATTTCTAGCTTGCTTGCTATACTACAACGGTGAGAGTCGCTGTGGATCGCGAGAAACAGATTAACAGCGAGAGCGAGCCGCTAACAGTGCGCTGTAGCTGACAGTAGCCAGAAGCTGTTAACATAGAGCGGCAACAGGCTGTTAATCCTGGATTGCGAGCAGCGCTGTTGAACCGCTACAGCTGCTGCACTGAACAGCTTTTCAATAGATTTTAATGCTCGTACCTACACACATATTAGTCTTTAATATAGATATATTATATCGATAGATATTATATAGATATATATTCTACATATAGAATTTTTTGCGTTAATTTTTTATTGTTTATGGTTTTTTATGCTTTTTAAAAACCTTGTACTTAACGTAAATTAATTAATTTAATTTGAACATTTAAACAGTCACTTTTAGCAACTTCTATATAACTTCTATTTTATACAAACTAGAGATTCATTTTGGGCACTTTCGCTGTAAAGATTATGCTGAACAATATTATTTAGAATATTGTTTACCTTATTTTGCTTTTCCATTGAATTTCTGCCACTGTGCAGCGACCATTTGAATGGTGTTTGCGAAAAAAAAAGGCGCAACTTTGGCATAAATATGCATCCCCTGCTACTTGTACCTCCTGTCCCACCCACCTACACCACATCCACATCCCAGCGCTCTGCCGAGTTCAATTACGCGCGCTTTCCAACCGCCTCGTGCACACACATGTCCTGGCCCCCGGGGGATTATCGCTTACATTCTCAGTCAAGTGCGTTCGTTTATTGTGAAAAGTTGAGTAGCGTTCGGTTTGGTTCGGTTGGGTAAGGTTCGCTTCGCATTGGTTCGTTGAGTGTCTGATGTGTGTGTGTTTGTATTGGATATTGTTTCGTGGCGGCGGTACATGGAACGAGGTGGGGGCCTAGGCCAAGGCGCGAGATCGAGGTGGAAGCGCTTGACTTTTATGAGGTAAAAGTGAAAGGAGAGTTGTCGTCGCGACGTTTCTTGATTTGAAAATGTCATATTTACATATGTACAGACATGTATGTATGTGTGTAACTGTGTATGTGTATTATTTATCTGTGTGTCTACAATCGACTGGATTTTGCTTGAGGCCTTAAGGGGTGCACATATGTATGTATAAGCAGTTTTCAAAGAGCACAAATACAAGAATATATATATCTATATATATATATTTTAGCCCCCTCCTCTTATCATATGTATGTAAATTGAAAATATTGCATACAAGAATTATGTTTATGTAATAGGAAATATAATAAATGAAGCATTTCCTATTACATCTCGCAGACATTATAATATTCGCATCTGTGCAAAAAGGGAGGAAACAATTTGCATTTCATCTTCTGTTCCGCACAATGGTTAATACATATCAATTCAATGAACTTTCAATGGGGGGACTTAAAGGAATATTAGGCCACAAAATGTACACATAAAGGAGCTGGTTTGTATGTGCTAACCGACATATGCAAATATATATTCCAATTACTTGGGATCAAATCAATAAACAAAATGTTTTAAAAATGGTTGCCATAGAATATCTTATACATACTTTACTCAGGTAAATAAATAATTCAGTTTATCCAGTAAATTGTTTCTCTGACCATTATTATTATTTAATAATTATCTTCATGGACTCTATCGGAAGATAGTCCCCATAAACCTATATAAACTATAACAATTCGCATAAGTCTCTAGGAATTTTTGCTTTCCATTTTTTTCGATCATAAAAATCGTGGCACGCAAAAAACAAAAACAATTTTAATCGATTCCCATATCCATAGCCTTAGATCAACTTTTCATTAATTTCAATCTGTGGCAAAATGCGCGTTTTTTCTGATCCCTTCTATAAACCCTTCTATAGTACTCTCCTTTTTTTGTGTGTTTTTTTTTTATCATTGAAGGTCAAATACACAATTTTTATGGTCTGGGATTTTGTTGTTGTCATGTCAGAAATTTCTCATTTTTTTTTTTTTTTGTTGCTGATTCGATGTCAGAGGAGAGGCGTGACATTAGCAGCTGTCGTCGCTGCGGGCGCTCTTTTGCAGAGGGGGAATGAGGGACACTGCAACATGAGACTCCAGCGTATCCGCAGAACCCAACCGGGTGGCCATACCATATCCCACTCGGTGTCACCGGTCTGATGGATAACATGCAACTGCCATTGTGTTTGGCTTTTTCATCAGCGAACAGATTTCATTTTTTCGGTTGGTGCTGTTGCTTTGGTTGTGCCAACAATTTGTTTTAAAGCAGCCAGCGACAGCGTAAACTTTTTAATTAATATCAAATATGAAACGTTGCCATAACCCCGAGAATGGCCCGAATCAAAAGGCCCACTGGGCCACACATATACCCCCTCCCCGCCCACCACTTCCCGGTCGGCAGATGCCGTCGAAAGTGAAATGAGCCAGAGCTTGTTAAAAGTTTTAATTAAATTGATTGTCGCTTCTTTGCTGCCATCCATTCATTCATTGTGCGTTTTTTACTCCGTTTTTTTTTTTTTTTTTTTTTTTTGGCTGTGGTCCATTGCCTGGCGGTTGTCAACGAGCCTTGAAATCGGCTTTGAATGCATCGAAATTTATTTTAAAACAGTTTAGCCGGCTTCAAATTGATGTCCACTTGAACATGTGTCACGTTGCAACAACTCAAAATACACTCCAGATCGCAGAAAGACTTTAAAAATTGCATTATAAAATTTCTAAATTTCTATTTTCATATTCGAATAAAATCTAGAAAATTATTGTAACCAATATTTGTAGAGTACAATGGTATGTTTGTGTAAAGAGACATTTTCTTGGCAAAGTTCTTCACTATCTCGGAGGTTCCAAACCGGAACCACCTGCCGCTGCCTCGATTGCCTAACAAGAACTGTTGATACTGAGAGCCTGCCGCCTCTCTTTCTTAATGTTTCTCCTTCTCAATGAGGTTGAATAATTGGCAGTTTAGTCGATCTGAAACCGAGGCGAAGCAGCCCTCGAGTAGAACTGATATTCAAGCTGAACTGCTTGCTGGCCAAACTGCTTGCTCCCAACTAAAGCAGGGAAAGCTGTGCTTAAAATACGCAGAGTACATGTTGAGAACATGTTGAGACACAATGTGACTAAAATCTTCACAGGATGGTCCGCAACATAAAATATGTGGCCTTCGCAGTCATGGGCTTCTAGTATCTCCGAGCTGATTTACTTATACAATTCAGCTGCAAATTACCAAAGACAATTTAAAAGATGTTTCGTTTGGACAGTATTTCACGTCTCTATTTGTCTTTGCTTAGTAGTTTGCCGCTCTACAGTCTTGCACTTTTATGCCCCTTCCAGAGCTACCAAACAGTAAATAAGATTTACCATCTCGATAGTGATTTAAGGCTGTTGGGGTAGCGCCCACAAATGTCATTCAATAAATCAATTAAATTCGAATATGATCCTTGACGCGCGCGAAACCAGCGCAGAATCAAATGGCAAAGAGTTAACTTCTTGACTGACAATTAATGCGAGCGGAGCATGCTGGATGGACGAGTGACCAACAGAACATGGCTATAAACATGCCGGCTTCCGAGGTTCGACGCTGGCTGCATCATTCCGGCCATCTGTCGCTGCCGCCAGATGTTGTCGACCGCAGGCGTGGCCTGGCCTGGCCAGAACCAGCAGGGTGTGCCCAGAGATGGATGCCCGGCCCAGCTCCGTTCTCTCCTGCTGCTCAGTCCCATTTAATGTAGTTGTTAATGCATAATGAGCCAAGCGACTCTCGGGCGCTCTACCCATCGCGATTCAGTCAGTTTTTAAAGCGGTTTTAAACGCGCAAAACTCCGTACCCGGCACTCCATACTCCACACTCCGTATGCATTTTCTTGATTTTCCCTTTAAACGCATGTGAGCGGCGGCCTGTGCCGCATGTACAGCATGCTGCGTGCGTTTTTTTTTTTACGTTTTGTGTCTTCGCCTTTTTTTATTGACTGCATTTTATATTATTATTTAAAAATTAATTATACGCCACGTTGGCTCGTTTGGGTTTTTTTGCCGCATTACATCGTCGCATTTTTAAGCGCCCGTCGCGCGTTTTTAATTTAAATATAAAATATTGACTCGCCAACGCTGTCGGAACCCATATATTAAAAAATAGTTATCTCATATTAATTTGTATTTACTTTTGGTGCCCCACCACCTATGTACATCAGACCATATCTTTGATGGCTATACAATTAAGAAGGCGCGGGAAAACAATGACTCATTGTCTGTGGATAGTATAAATATATTATTTACATACAAATAAATATATTTAGCAGCTAAGCAGCTGAACAGACACTAGCAGGAGATTAGGCCAATCATGCTTGTTGTCTATAACTACAAATTTAAACAATCATCAACAGGTAAAAGATCCAATGACAAAAGTTCTTTTGATAGACTGAAGTTCCTTGGTTTTTTCTTTTTATTTATACTAAAAAAAATGATTCAGTTTTGTTCTCAGATATACTCAGATATTCGCCAGTAAAATATGTAAATCTTGCTGACCTTCAAAGCACTTACAGCACTATGGAATGAGAATGAACCCCCCGTGGAGCCGCAGTAGTACCTTTCCGCAGTGCCTCCGACTAACTAATCGTACAATGGACAATAATCAAAGGGTTTTTGGCAATAGTGGCAAGACCTCTTTTATCCCTTGTTTTCATTGTAAGAAGGGTATAACTGGCCTCGTACACTGGACTCTAGCATTTTCCATCGTTTTTTTTTTTTTTTTTTTGTTGTTGTTGTTGAGATTGGCATTTCCGGCATGGACCTGGCCAAGACCAAGTGAGATCGTGTGCGCGTGACTCCTAAAATTGTTGGCTATGCGAACGTTTTTTGTGTGCTGGCCTGGCCGAAGCCAGGGCATTGAAAAATAAAACGCGACCCAGCAAAGGCTAAGCCAAGCCCAAAAGAGATAGAGAGGCTGGCAGGCAGGCAAGTGGAGAGTGGGTGAGAGAGAAGGGATTGGGAGGGGCACCTTTCAAATGGGTGCAAAGGGCGAATCGAAAGTAGAGGAAAATCAAGCGCTGGGTGGAATTTCATACTGTTGGCATGGCTTCGTCGCTCCACGCCATCCGCTCCGATCCGGCCATGTCTGTAAGTCCGTGTGTGTGTGTGCTATCCTTTGACAAGGACCACGAATGTGCTGCAGCAGGGTTTCGGTCGCCGGCAGAGCTCGTCGTCGTCGTCGTTGTCCTTTGTACCTTCCGTCTGCCCGCTGTCCATGTCGATGTGTTGGCCATTTTATTATATTTGCTAGCAGACATTTTTGCTCTAATACGAAAATGGGATTTTAGGATATAAAAATTATGATAGATTACCGCTGCACACCCATACTCCCCATACTGTCCATCCCCTGCCCCAATCACCCACAGACATTCTCCAACTGCAGGCCCTCGCCTGGGGGAGGGGCGGGGCCCTGCCCCATGCTACATCTTAGTGGAAATTGCGCCCAGCTTAGCTGGGGTAAAATCATTTCATGATAAAAGTGGCTCCCAATTGCTTTGTTGCTTGTACTCGTCGTAGAATGCCGCTCTGCTACGGAACTCTTTCAGTTTTCCCCTTTTTTTTATACCCGTACTCGAAGAGTAATAGGGTATATTGTATTTGTGGTAAAAGTGGATGTGTGTAACACACAGAAGGAGGCGTTTCCGACCCCATAAAGTATATATATTCTTGATCAGCATCAATAGCCGAGTCGATATAGCCATGTCTGTCCGTCCGTCTGTCCGTCTGTCCGTCTGTCCGTCCGTCTTGTTTTTCACTCATTGCTCGAAGGCTATTAGAGCTAGACCAATCAAATTTTTTTTCCAGACTGATGTGATATCTCACTCCTAGAAAAGTGTTTCAAAATTTAGCCCCGCCCACTTCCGCCCCCACAAAGGGGGCGCACATCTGTGGCGTCCACAATTTTGAAGATAGCAGAAAACGAAAAATGCAGAATCATAGAGACAGCCCATATCTATCAGGGGCCCAAATCTGAATCGGATCGGATCATTAATATAGCCACAATAGACAAAAAACATACGCAAAAACTTCTCTCCATCCCTTTCGCACTCACACAAAATCGAGTAATTTTTGTTTTTCGTAAATATGAACGCCTGGATCTCAGAGACTATAAGAGCTAGAGCAACCAAACTTTTTGCCAAGACTCCTGTGATACCAAACCTGAACAAGTGTATTTCAAAATTTCGCCACGCCCCCCTTCCGCCCCCAAAAGACGAAAATCCACAATTTTGAAGATAGAAAAAAAAATAAAAATGCAGTTTTGTAGAGAATGACCATATCTACCAGATTCCCGAATTTGGTTCAGATCGGATCATTATTGTAGCCACAATGATCAAATGAATTTTCAGAAGCATTTCCCCCCACTCCTGCAACATAAGTCATTTATTACCTCCTCTTGCGGCGTAAGTCAATTATTGGGGTTGATTGTCGCAGCAGATTCTCTCACACACACACTCACGCTCAAACATGCTGCCTCGTGCAGTGTACGTGTGTTGTTGTGAGAACTGATGTAGATGATGTAGATGTAGATGTCGATGACAGATGTAGCAAAAATGTAAAATGTAAAAAAATGATAAAACATTTTAAAATTCCACATAAATCACATGTGTACTGACTGAGTACGGGTATAAAAGTAGAGTCGCGTTCGAAGCGACTCCGTACGTTCTTTCTCGTTTTTTATTAAATGCAAGCCTTGACAAGCGGCAGGAGTGCCGGTATGCCTGGATTGCCAGAGAGCAGCTGTCACACAAAAGGATCTCATCCAAAGTAATAATCATAATTCATTATGCCGACTAGTGTAGTGTACTCCTATTATTATCCAGAATGTATGCTTATTTGATTCACTCAAAGTCGCATTTATTCTTAAAAGTGTGGAATCAATTAAGTGGCCACACATGCCCTTTGAGCGCTATATACATAGCTTCTGTTTTATGGAAGATTGCTAGTTGGTAACCTAATCGAAGCTAAGTGGAAATAAAAGAGTTAGCTTATCCTTCCCTTTGTATTAAGCTACCAGGCTGACATTTCCATGGTATGCCTGCTTAATTCCGTCTCCTGTAGACTAGGAACGGCAGTAGAGATTGTTTTCGATCGAATTCACAGATTTCCCGCCGTATGAGTAGCGTTTGCTAGTCGCTTATTTTGTTCATTTTTATTCAGCCATTGCAATGCAAATTTCTTTCTTTGTATTCCGCTGATTCTGAAGTATAGTATAGTGCGACAGTGTGGAGCAGTCGTTGCCATGTTTGATCTGCAATTCACTTTGCTGCTGCCGATTGCCATGCAGTTTAGTAAATTTTCCTAAAGTAACCGGATACATTAACTAGCACCTTGACTACCCAGCTCGCCTCCTACGCAGCTGCATATCTGATGGCTGATACAAAAACATGATTTAAAAAAAAACACCTGTCATTCATCGAAGTAACTCAATCTTATGTTTGGTGCCACACAAATGAAACGCTACATGATTAGAGCGCCAATGGCTGCGTGTCGCTCATGTTTGGAACTACACATCGAATGTAGCGCCATCTATTGTACAAGTAAAGCGAGGTAAGCTAAAGCTTTTAAAAGCTCTAACTGACTTTATTTTAAGTTAATAATTAAATTTTCATCTGGATGAATACTGAGAAGGAAAATAAATTCCAACAAATGTTGCCTTTGGCACCTTTGGGTAGGAAAAAACTAGTTATTTACACACGTACAGAAATATGTACATACAAAAATATATATGTATCTATGTATGTATGTTTATGAACATTCTTACGAAATATTTGACTTTTCACAGCAAAGTTTGATTGCCGCTTTGTCACGCACTGTACCAGTGGCTTAAACTTTCTATAAAGATGAACCTAGATCATATGTACATAGATTATTTTTTTAATTGACGTTTGCTCAGCCGCTTACAACATTTAACCCTGACAAAAAACAAAGCAAAAAAATCATGATGCAATTTTGTTGGTAGATGTGACACTTTCGCAAAATGTCACAAAAAAGCATTAAACAAAAAAAAAACTGAAAAGCACGAACTGTGTTTACACTTTAAAAGATTGAAGCTGTGTATTAAAAACAAACAAAAAAGCGTCATTAAAGTAATCAATATTTGTTTATTTTTAATGACTTAACTAAATCGCCAAACATACGATTTTGAATGCTATAAATTCGAATGAAAATAAGAGCATTTTTTTATGCTAATCTTATTTAAATCTGAATGCAAAGTCCAAGCAAAAAGAAAACAATATAGTACTTAAGGGTCGACTACTAAGAATAGCCGATGGCCTGCTTGAAAGCGTAACCAACTGATTATACCTACAGTCAACAGGTAAATAAGGTACCATATTCGTATATTTTCAAATCATTTATTTTGATTTTATTTTCTTTGTTTCACTTGTGAGTGCAGTCGACTGGGACGCGATGGTCAGTCGGTGGGTTGCCTTCTCTTATATTTCAAATTATTATTAAGTTTTAATTGGACAACAACAAATTTCGCCATGCATTTGAGGTACCCCCCAACCCAAAGGTCGCTGCTGCGATTAGCCAACTGCCGCTGGCCAACTTTTCAGCTACCAGTCAACGCCAGTGCGTCTCTGTGTCTCTAAGGCTGTAACGTTCAATTAAACATTAGTCTGGGGCCCCCCAGCAATGACTCAACACCGTCCCCGTCTTCGTCCCCTGTTGCTTTTCGACTACGAGTACGAGTATACTGCCTCTGTTCACACGAGTGTCGCGTGCTACCTGCGTGAGCGAGCGAGCGAGCGAGCGTACACTGAGAACAATTATTGTGCAGCTACATTTTAAAATGTTTTGATATTACATTCTAATTAAATTTTAATGTGTTATAACTTATAAGCTACTGCTGCAGAATAATTTAACTTAATTAAATATTTTGTAATAATTTATCGTTTATATCGGTCAAATTGAAGTACCGAAGAAATTCTCATTCCAGCACAATTCAATTTAGTTTTTGGGGACCCATTTTACCATTAACCCTAAGTCACTCAGACTCACATTTTTCGCTCAGTGCATGTATTTTTTTTTTGTTTTTGGTGTTTGCTAGCTCTGTCCGTCTCTCACTTGCACTCCCATTCTCCTTTGGTCAAAGCTGCTACAAGTGGCCTCAGGCCGAGCCGCGTTTCCAGTCCGAGTTTAGTTTTTGATTCGGTTTCGGGCAGTTCAGAGTCGATGATTAAACAACTTGCCAGTGCGGTTTACACCGATTCGAGTGCAAAAACTTTGTTTTAATATAACCTATTAGCGCTCTAAATATTTAAGCCAAACCTTCGTGTCGTTTGGCCCTCTTTAAACACACGAAAAGTTCTCTATTGTTGGTTTCTCCCTTGGTTTAGTTTATGAACATCTGTGGGGACATCAGGTGCATGCGCTGTGGCTTTAATTAACGAACTCTATATTCGCTGGAGTCAATTATCCGAAAATTCGGTACTCAAAATGGGTAATTCCAGTTCCATTTGTGCCGATCGGAATGCCGTAAGAAATTTCGATGAAAATGGGTAAGGAAACGCAAACAGAAACAGAAGCCCCGCAAAAGGCAACTGCAAACAAAAGAAGGATTGAAGGCGGAGTGCGAGAGGTGCTCAGTTAGTTGTATTAAGAAAACAGTCTGTACACTCAAAGTAACACTTTGAATCTAAAAACCTTTCTTCAGACTCATTGTTGACCTTCATTTTTCATCCATTAGCAGCACTATGTAGAATCCTCCCCAACTAGTAGTTCTACCCTGCAATTAGTTGGCTTATTTAGACTGCACGTCCAAAACAAACGCCCCCAGCCACACCCACCGAGCTGTTACTGTCAAAAATCTTCCTCTGGCGCTGTCATTAGCGTTTAACGATGCGATTTACTGGCGTTTTATCATCCATTTACACGCGACTCATCGACACCCGAACGCATCGGATAAGTTGGGTGGCACACGCCCCACTGTGGTCAATAGTTTGGGCGGTGCGGGCAGCAGGTGGCCAGCTCTATAATTAACGATTTTCGAATTAAACCTATATTAAATCGCTGGACAGCCAGAAAAAATCGAGCGACAGGTGCGTTTTGCTGCTCGGTCATAAAGGTCCTCGACTCGACAAAAATAAAGAACGAACACACGAAACAAAGCTGCTGTAAATTATTAATATTGATGAAGGTTGCCCCGCCGTGCACACATGTTTGTAATGTTCCAATTTATTGGCATGCCATGTTGTACTTTCAATTTTTGTGTTATAATTGAATGGTTCAGATTTCCGAACGCACTCGTTCCGGTGATTGCCTCAAGTGCAAACTCAGGAGGGGTTGGGGATGGAGCTTGCTACGGATACGGTACGGAATATTGAAGGTTAAGGTTGAGGTTTCCATTTGGATTGACTTGGAAATATAACTGAAACGGAAGGAACCTCCTTTAACTACTATTTTATGTATGTACATACCGAAAGCCATCACAAATCTCTTTGATCCATTTTGCACCAATTTCTATTTAATAATTATGTTAATTAATAATCGATTTTCAGCCTCAAGGTAGTACATATTTTCTTACTCTAATCGAATTACTAATTGGGTTCGATTTCCCATAGTATTTGCAATTCCAATCGTATTCCCACCTTGGTGATATTATCTCGATCTTGATAAATCGATAACTTCGTTCGTGGTCATTCGATTCAAGGTCATTCTCGTCGCGAAATATAATTTCGTCTCTGAGCTTTTCAGAGTTCCAATTAATGTAGGCGCCCAATTAATGGGACGGCACTGTGCTCTGGTGGTATCTTTTACTTTATCGAATGGCTTTCACGCCCCAGCGTGATGTGTTCTATGGCCCAGACACTTGATTATTGTTGTTATTATGCCACATAAACGAGCAAATAAATAAACATATATATGTACATATGTTTGAATACATTTCCCGTTCTTATCAGTCAGCTGCTTTCTGTCTGAGCGACAATAATTTGGCGAGAGCTAATCAGTGGAAGGAAAACGTCATGCAAACTGAGCGAAAAATCGAGTGCTCGCCCATGATGAGCTCAGTTCTGTTTGAGTGCTGCAGCACGACGGCAGTCAGAATCAGCAGAATAGAAACAATTGTTCAGAGATAATTACATACATACATACATACGTATAATTGTACTATATAGTAAAGGGAAACTGATTGTGAATCTGAATCAGAGTCAATATCAAGTGTCTTGTGCCTATAGGGACCATATCAGTTGCAGTCAAGATGTACTCTGCTTTCCGGCGCTGTTCCTCGTACTCGAGCGGAACCTTTGGACGACGACTCAAGCTGCTGTGAGTGTGAGGGAAATAGACTAATAATAATACAAATCGCATGAGTGCAAGCGAACAAGTGGGCGTGCAGGGTTAACCAATGACATTGCTTATCACGGCTTATCAGATCGAAGGCCTGCCTGGAGCGAGCATCACCTGTTCGGATTCGGGGTTCCGTACGATGGAGAGATAAAGTCAAAGACAAAGTTGCTGACATTCCTTCACATAACAGTCGATTCTCATAGTTCCGTAATTGAATTACATGCCGCACATTCCACATACTTACCATCCCTCAATCTCTCTCTCTCTCTCTCTGTGTCTCTTTTCCCATATCTCTCACACCCAGCACGCCGGTCTACCCAACTGCAAATAATTCCCACAGCCCTTCCAATGGCCAAATATCACCATACCTTCAGCAGCAACAACAACAACAACAGCAGCGCGGCCTCTACAAAACCACTATTCCCGTTAGCAGCTCGCGGAGCACCAGCACCAGCAGATGTTCTCACTGCCGAACAGCTGACCCGTGCTCAGGCGCATTGGTGAACAACAACAATGAGAGCCCGGCAACAACGAGCACCACTACCCTGCCCATACCAGCCCACATTCTCTCTTGCACACACACACAGGCGGCGGGAGCGGGAGCACAATGTACGTGTGGCGACGCTCCGACGTCGGCGCAAAAATGGCGCAGTAGTCGTGTGTGTAAAAATCATACGACTACAACGACGACAACACTCGAATACGAACTTTCCAATTTTGCGAAACTAACGACAAAAATCAGTACGCAAAGCGACGGCGACAGAGCAACATCACCATCAGCAGCAGCAGCAGCTGACACAGGAGAAGAAGCAGCGAAGCCAAGCGATCAACTACAAGTCACAGACTTGCCGCCACCACCGCAAGGACTTCACGTATCCTCCCAGTATCACTGGAACCAACTGCAGCGGAGTCTCCACGCTCTCCACCAGCAGCAACTGTGCAACAGCTTCCAGCCGCAGCAGCAGCAGCAGCATCGTTCTTACAGCAACGAAAAAAATAGCGACAACATGAGCAAGTCAACGAACATCGAGCAGTATGCACCACGCGATCGTCTGGGACTTTGGGGCACCGGCGACAACGAAGTCGTTGGAAGCATCTCCGGATTAACCCGTCTCAACGACAAGCGCTATTCAAAGGTGAGTCCCCCTGCTAACCCCTTGGGCAGCAAACATTTTTAGTGGAAAAGTACCAGGCAAAATGTTTGGCGTGCAGGGTGGGTTTCTTGCCGCTTGGATCCTTCCCCCTGGTGGGGAATGGAATCGATGATAGGCATGAGACAGTGGTAGCCACGAGTTTAGTACCCGTCCCTGTTCGGTTAGGATTTCTCAATTAGCTGCTGGCTATTTTTAAAGCAATGTCATAAAAAATTCCAATTCATAAATATGTACATAAAAAAAAACTTTCTAACGGAAATGTCAGCTGACAATTCACAGCAGAGTGTATATTATTTTTTGGCAGTTGCTCCATTTCTTGCGGCGGGTGCGTGGTGGCTGGTGTGGGTGACCTTTAGATGACATAGCCGGGCCCCAATGCGAGAGCGGGAGAGCAACAGAGCCAGACAGTCAGTCCAGTTTGACGCGAACACGCGCCGCACACTGGAAGACCAAAGCTCACACAATTTTTTTTTTATTCATTATTTTTTTTGTGTGTGGCTGATGTCAGATGTTGAAACACACAGAAAATCGATAGCGGGCAGCTATAATTGGTCAATTGGTCAATTAAATGTCCATCACTATCAGCAGTAAGGGTATCAAGCAGCGGCTAACATGACACTGATAGAATTCAAGATTTCAACTTTTTCTGCATTTGATTGCATTTCAAGTTCAATGCCAATTTGCAGATGAGATGATGCTGTTTTGTGCTTTTGCGGCTTGCAATTGTTTTTCCGCTATTTTCACACAGCAAATGAGAGCCAATCTCTCAACATTGTTCTTGCTCAGAGAGCGACGACAGCGAGCGAGCGAGAGAGTGAGTGAGTAATTGAGAGAGTAGCGCATGGGTTTTCTGTATTTGTGTACCCAGTACTCGAGAGGGTGACGGGGAGACACAAGGGTATATTTTATTTCATACAACTGCATGGTATAATCAAAAGTCAGAAAATGCTGTTTTACATGTTTTGATACACGCCGCCACCCGCCCCTTTCCGCTTGCCCAAATCAATGAAATTTTCGATCAAACAATTACGTGTCTTCCGTGTGTTGTTTCTACATTTAAATTCTTATTAAATCAATTTTCATATAATAAGAGTATTTAAATCAATGGAACGGAGTGGGGGGTAGGAGTATAGTCTCTGTAGAATATAAATATCCACACGAGAGGAAGATTTCCATATTCAATATTCTATGGTTCCTTCCTGAATGCCTTTAATAACCATAATTATAATAAAGATTCCCAATTTTATATTACGTCAGAGCACACAATGTCATGGAAATGTTAAACTAAAATTAATATTGTAGGCAGAAAATACTGGTATCTTTGTCTTATCGGGAGATGTTATTGCTACTTTGCTTTTGCTCTTAGCTAGCGACACTTTCTTATCGGAGTACCCTGTCGCTACCCGTACTTGAGTTCAGCTCTCAACAGCTGATGTTTGTATTCCAACTGGAAATGTTTTGATTTGGTTATTTATACATACATATGTATGTATGTATCTCTTTTCCGCACACCCATGGAAAGTTTTCAAGTTCTTATCGCATTCCAAAATAAAACAAAAACAAGCAACTAAAATCAGAAGAGACAAAGACAGAAGGCCACACAAGCCACCAAGAACTGACCTACATTCAGCTATAATTTTAACTCCGATCCGAACCGCAAAAACAACAGAGCCCAAGTGCGATAATACTCTCTCTGTATCAGCCATATATACATATGTACAGACATATATATTATATATAGTCGAACCATGTATCAGCATGTTTGCTCATACCAGACACCGCTGAATAGAAGATAATTTGCATAAGTATGCCTTTTTGTTTGTCTCTTGCTACATTCGCTATTTTCCCCGCTGTGGTTGTTATTTATTGGCTTTCGAAGGAAATTTAAAATTTAAACAAATTCAAGCGGTCAATGTGCTGAACGAGCAGATACATAGTTCGAAATGTAGTGTAGCTCTGTTAAATGTATGTACATAGTTCGATTTATTTTGTGTGTACCCAATGCGTAATACGCAGATGATTGGAATATCTTTAAGCAAACACCTTGTACTGGCATTAATTACCCACCATTACAAGTAGCCTCATCCATTCCCTTCCCTGTGGCACTTACGCTGCTTCTGAGAGCCTGACACATCCCATCCATCCGCTCATCATTCCGCACAGCCTGCGCCACAATGGCACAAAGTGCAAAAGCCTTGAACAAAAGCCCTTTCATCCGCTCAACTTTGCAGCGGAAAGGAAACAATCTGGTGGGAATTGTGCCTGTGTGTTATGTCTGTCTGTCTCAGTTTGGCGCTGATTAAGTCGGCGCTTTCGTCATCTGTAGGTAAGGTATTCAGAGCTCTGACCCAGACATCCATTAACAATGATAATGATAATGATAATGATGCTGATGATCATGATCCACAGCTGGAACTGGTCGCGCCAGACGCTGCAAATATCAGCTGAGCGCTAATTCGTGTTGTGGTTTGTTTTCTTCTCTTTTACTTGGTTTTTTTTTTTGTTTGTTTGCAATTTCATACGAAATACGTATGTATGCGTAATAGCCAAGTTGCCTCTTACACTTCCAATGTAATGTGTTGCTGTGGGGCAAGCTCAAATGTTTGCCGCACCTGTTGCCAGGCAGGCAGGCAGGCTGTTTTCGCCTGCTATGAACACTTTCGCACGTTCAACGCCCGTCGTGCCTCTTCGCTTTCAATGTCAATGGTGTCGTTCTCAGGTTTTCGATTATTTCACCAGCCCCACCGATGATGACGTAGCGAGCGATAACGGGAAATTAGTGTTTATGGGGGATCACTCGGGCATGCTTCGCGACCCGTTACTCGTTTATTGTCTCAAATGGCACTACCACAGTGCCTCTAATCAGTACAACTACAACAGAACTAAACCGAGTGAAATTGTACTAAATTGAACAAAACTTGACGCATGCCCACGCACCTCAAGCATGGGATTTCCTTTCCGCTTTCATTCAACTAATAATTCGAATTAACTTTGATTTGATCAAAATTCATGTTTAGTTCGAGTGTTTTGTTGGTGGATATTACACACAATAGTGATTAAATTTTGTGTCATTAATGCATGTACTAGAGAGGGGAAAGCTTTCCTTAGAACACGATAAAATGAATAAAAAAGAACAAGGAAGAATAGAAGAGAAAATTCTGTGAAAACGCTACGTAAAATGTAGAAAATTAATAATGATATTTGAGCAAAATACTATATAGTTATTTGTTTATTAATTTTCATCGTGAATATAACAAAACCCAGAACAAAGTATTTTACCAGAATTAACACCTCACCAAGTCAGCATGAATTAACATAAAATTCCGCGTGTCATCCTTACTTTGGGTAATCCACTGATTAGTTAGTTTGTTCTCTTTTCTTAGGAAAATAAGTGGGTAAAACCCAAAACCCAGATACAATCATTTTGGGTAAATCTATATTTAAGTCAGACCAAATCACAAAGAAAGTTGAGGAAATTCCCTGTCCCAAAAGATAATTTATTTGCACCACAAAAGCATAAGAAATAAAAAACAAAATTAACGCTGACTTATAATTGGTTTAGTGATTGATGATAAAAATGATAAAAATGAACGTGTGCAAATATTACACATGTATTATGCTCGTAAATTAAAATTGAAGGAAACTTTGCGATAAACTTTGACATTTTAGCGAAACCTTTGTATGGTCACGATTTTTGTGTGGGTAACTGCCACTGGGCATTAAATTCCATTTAATGCACGAGTAATTATTCCCTAATGTGCATATCAGCAGGTACATCCGTGTTAATTGTATAAGCCAGCGTAATGTGCAGCTTATTTGCACGTTTTTTAATTGGCGGCGACCTAGTCCGAGGTGTGTATTAGCAACGCCCTATGGTTGGCAGTCATTTTCGTAAATATTCGCAGCAATTACAAAGCAAAGCAAAAGCAAAACAAACTTTCAAAATCCACCGCATCATCGTGCGTGTGAATCGAGGCCAGAGCTCAGAGAGCTCTGAGCTGTGAGTCACAATTTCGAGTCGAAAGCTAGATTTCAAATGCATTTGAATACCGACATGGACAGAGCTACTAGAATTTGACTTTGAACTTGAAATATTTGTGGTGCTGCCTGGGCGGAGCGCTAATCTCCCCTCTCCATTCACTCGTCCAGCATCTGAAGGTCAGACCGAGACTGACACGACAGACAGCGGCATGGCTCACGACAGTCAGATTGTCTATCCGGAGGATTGGCGCGTGCTCAGGCGATAGGCAAAATGATAAGCAGCGAGCAAAGCAGCAAACTTTTCCACCATCCAGCATACCCAGTTCCCAGTGGCACGCAGATAGCCAGAGTCAGATGAGAGCAGATCTTAATGCATTGATTTGATTGCGAATTAAGTCGGGTGATCTTTTCCAATTCGAAATTCAAAACACAAAATAATATATATGATCATCTATCTATTTTAGGGTCTGGCTTTCACACACGAGGAACGTCAGCAGCTGGGCATCCATGGCCTGCTGCCGTTTGTGGTACGTGACGATGAGGAGCAGGTGAATCATTGCCGCATCTTGCTCGACCGATTGGAGAACGATCTGGACAAGTATATGTACCTGATCAATCTGTCGGAGCGCAACGAGCGCCTTTTCTACAAGGTGCTCAGCTCGGACATCGCCCACATGATGCCGCTGGTGTATACGCCCACTGTGGGCCTGGCCTGCCAGAAGTACAGTTTGATCTACCAGCACGCCAAGGGCATGTACATATCGATCAAGGACAAGGGCCACGTCTACGATGTGCTCAAGAACTGGCCGGAAACGGATGTGCGCGCCATTGTGGTGACCGACGGCGAGCGTATCCTGGGCCTGGGCGATCTCGGCGCCAATGGCATGGGCATTCCCGTGGGCAAGCTGTCGCTGTATACGGCTCTGGCCGGCATCAAGCCATCGCAGTGCCTGCCCATAACCCTGGACGTGGGCACGAACACCGAAAGCATTCTGGAGGATCCCCTGTATGTGGGTCTGCGCCAGAAGCGTCCCACCGGCGCCCTCTACGACGAGTTCATCGAGGAGTTCATGAAGGCCTGCGTGCGTCGCTTTGGCCAGAACTGCCTCATCCAGTTCGAGGACTTTGCCAATGCGAATGCCTTCCGTCTGTTGTCCAAGTACCGCGACTCATATTGCACCTTCAACGATGACATTCAGGGCACCGCCTCGGTGGCCGTGGCCGGTCTCTTGGCCTCGCTGAAGATCAAGAAGACCTCGCTGAAGGACAATGTGTTGCTGTTCCTGGGCGCTGGCGAGGCAGCTCTGGGCATTGCCACACTCTGCACCATGGCCATGAAGGCCGAGGGCCTCACCGAAGAGGAGGCCAAGTCTCGCATCTGGATGGTGGACAGCCGTGGCGTCATTGTCCGTGACCGTCCAAAGGGTGGCCTCACAGAGCACAAGCTGCACTTTGCCCAGACCCACGATCCGATCGACACCCTAGAGGAGGCTGTGCGTCGCGTGCGTCCCAATGTGCTGATTGGCGCTGCCGCCCAAGGCGGAGCCTTCACCAAGGAGATCCTCGAGCAGATGGCCGAGATCAACGAGACCCCCATCATCTTCGCCCTTTCGAACCCCACCAGCAAGGCTGAGTGCACTGCCGAGGAGGCCTACACACACACCCAGGGCAAGTGCATTTTTGCATCTGGATCGCCGTTCGCCCCCGTGACATACAACGGCCGCAAGTTCTATCCTGGCCAGGGCAACAACTCGTACATCTTTCCGGGTGTGGCTCTTGGCGTCCTGTGCGCCGGCATGCTGACCATTCCCGAGGAGGTGTTCCTCACCTCGGCCGAGCGCCTCGCCGAGATTGTCTCCAAGGAGGATTTGAACAGGGGCAGCCTCTATCCCCCGCTGAGCTCCATCGTCAACTGCTCGATTGCGATTGCGGAGAGGATTGTGGAATATGCCTACAAGAACGGTCTGGCCACCGTTCATCCCGAGCCCGTCAACAAGGTGGCCTTCATCAAGGCGCAAATGTACGATCTGGGCTACCCCCGTGCCGTGCCAGCCACCTATCACTTGTAAATGGAAGTACCCCCAGACCCAACACCAACCCCAGCTGTGGCATGGCAGCGCGTACTCTCCATTCCACTGGGCGGACAGAACGAGCAGCAACCATGTTATTTATTATATATAAAGTCTCACATCTGTCTAGCAAATAGCTAAATTGTACCACGCCTCTTCACGCCTAAAGCTCCTGGACACAGACCCATCTTGGAGGGAACCTGGCGTTTGCCCCACTCCAACTGAACAATTTTTATGATGTTGATTTTATGTAAATGGGATATTGATCTAATAGATATGTAAACAAATTCTATGTAATCTTGAACAACACAAACTATGCTAAGTAACTACAAATAAAAAACATAAACGAAAACAAGAATATAGCTATCTGGTGTGGTAGTTCGACTAGTGCGGTTCCCAATCGTAATTATTATCTCTGCCTTGTCAAATGACAAAATACTCCCGAATTTCAGTAGCCTCCCAGTTGGTTCCTTTATTAATATATCTCTATCATTAGCTTAAGTGCTTCGATTTAGACGCTTTGATTGCGATACCTTGTCGCTTTTGTAACTGTAGCACGTCGGCTTTGCATGAATAATTCGGATCTTTGGCACGGGAGGGCAGCGATATGGCGATAGCCCGATTGGATTTGTACGCTTTGAAGGTTCCTTGCTGGAATTGTTAGCCTGGTTTGCTTGAATTCCGTTCTCGGGAATGATGCCAACGCTTTCCGATAAAGTGGAAGCTTGCTGTGAGCCTTGCTCCGCTAAATTCAGGGATAGCTCTGAAATGGGGGCCACAATTGGTGTCTCTATGCGTCCGTCACTTGTGGTGGTATCTGCAGGCTGATCGACTGTCAGATCCACTATCTGCTGGAGCTGACTTTCAGCTGCCTGGACACTGACCCATGCATCCTCCACCATAACCGAAGTCTTCAGCTTGGCCAGAAAGTCAGTGCCAAGAGTAATGTCAGCCAGCATTTTGGGTTGTATGAAAAAAGAGTGGGCAAAAGTCTTGTCAACTATTTGGCAATCGGTGCAAAATGCATTCGAGTACTTTTGCAGGCTTCTGTTGGCCATCCGCAGAACAGTTTCTTCTTTTACTATGCATCCCTCCGAACGGCACGCCACCTGCATGCCTATTAGGCTTGTTGTCGATCCCGTGTCCACCACGGCACTCACAACTGTGTTCCCAAGTATGAACGCTAGTCGGATTTGGAATCCGTGCCATTTAAGCGCCGCCCCTTTTGGCGGAAAATCCTTTAGAATGGCATCGCAAAATGATTTCCATGTGGTGACTGCAGGCGGTGAAAGGGTGAGCCACCAGTCGAGTGCACTGCCCTGCAATGCTATGGGCATCCCCACCAAAATGTGGTCTACATCGATTGCGTGTGCATTGGCACACTCCTCTAGCTGTGTGATGAACTCGAGGACATTGCTCGTCCCGTCGAAACGCACTGCCCAGCTCTTAACGAGTGCCTTGATAATTTCTCCGGCTGATTTTCCAGTGAACCGTGCCGTATTTCTTTGCAGCTCTTCCACTGGCGGCTCCTCCAGCATTCCGGCAATCGATTTAAGTTCGTTTTTGCACGCCACTTTGTCCATCTTACAGATGACTTTTCTGATCTCTATTAATACAAATTAAAGCTATATATTATGAATTCAAAAGGCTATCACTTACAGTTAGCTAAAATTATAGTCCGCGATTATAGTCTCCAGACCTCTCGTCCAACTTTGCTGAAAGATGGTCGAAAGAATGTGGATCTGGAAATCTGGTAGATCTGGGAATAAAGCAGACAGCAGAAATAAAATGAAAATTAATTGCAAATAGCAATAAACACTTTTTTTCGCTGGTTCCTTACCTATGAGAGGGGAAAACTACCAAGCCAATTCGAAGCTTCCGATTTTGGTACAATCTCAGTGCAATCTCGAATTTACGCTTCTCGCACTTTTCTTACGACCGGACTCACTTTCACGTTTAAAAAACTAATGCGCCTGTGCACCTGACAGCCTTCTTATTTTTTTATTCTTCTCCTGTCAGAAATGATATATATGTATATACATATCGATACATATATATCGGGCAATCAAACAGTGTATATGTTCGTATCAAACTAAAATCGGATACACGAGAACCCCTATTGCAACCGATAGCAGTACTTTTCGGTATATTTCAAATTTTTTCTCTTGCGGAATTTATCTCTTTTTCGTGGGGAATTAACTCTCTTTTTATCCTCTTGCAACATCGTTATTTTCATCGCAACAATGTCCTTACATTCCATTACCGCTTACGTTGCCTACGTTACATTCCATTCCACATTGTATAAACCTTATTTTACAAGCAAATCAAATGTCCAATCAAAAGGAGTCCGCAATGTTAACCAATCTGATGGTAAACTGATGTATCTATCAGGAAAAATTATATGTTAAGTGCTGAGAGACCTAGTTAGCTAGTAATATTAAACCGACCATCAAAATCGGGGAATATGGTTTGCGATCATAGAAAGAGAATGATTAACCCATTATCGACCATTGGGTATTTATATACAAACTAAATAATATGATGAAACTTGAAGAATTTTTACGTAATTCAGGTGAAAGATATCGTGGTCAGGTTTTTAAAAATGAAGGAAGGAGCAGAAGGAACATTTCCAAACAGTATTATTTTCAGCTATTTAACTCAAGGTGTTAACCTGTTTAATTGGAGGGGTCTTAAATGGGTTAAGTTCGTTTTTTTTTACTCATAAAATGCACTTCCCAAGACGAGAAAGTTTAGAAAATCAACATAACGGCTAAAATGCAAGAGCTGAAGGTACGTAATTGGGTGAGAGTTCAGCTGGATGCTGAATACTGATAAGCGTGTCTTTAATTCGATTTCAGCAACGTTTTGAGCGTCGCCAGCTAGTCGATGAATTGAAGCAGAAACAGGTGAGTGCCGTGCAGAAAACGCATGCTATAAATATAATTCTCAAACACGCACTGCGTAATACACAGGTAATACAGGACTGCCTGCTGCAGAAGATACTCTACTCGAAGCGGCTGCTAGTCGACCACGTGGAGGCGCTCGAGCAATGCATGCAGGACCTGCAGTCTTCGGCGGCCACCCGGACCGCCGGCTGGCAGCTACTGAGCACGCGGAATGCCTGCCTGTTGCTGGGCGGCACCCTGCTGGAACACTTTGTGACGCCGCGCAGGCTGCGACTGACCATGCTGCCCGCCATCCTGGTGACGGGCACCTTCACAGCCCTGTATGCCGTCAAGAGCGTCTTTGTGTGCCGCAACAAGATGGTGGAGCGCAAGCTGGAGCAGCTCGTGCGGACCATCGATGAGTTTGGCAATTGCATCAGGCGCAACATGACGTACTTTCAGGAGATTATCATCATGAAGCAGGCGGAACTGATTGAGTAAGCGGGCATTGGTTATAGAATGATTGAATAGAAATTTCTCATTCATTTGCATGCACACAGATCGCGACAGATCGAGCGTGCCTGGGATTGCATTACGGCGGCCAAGGAGGTGACCGAAATACTCTACGATGCGACGCGCAAGCTGGAGACGGACTACCCCCTGCCGGCGAAATACGGCTCCTACTATGCACCGATGGAGGAGCTGCGCGAGTGCGAGTACTTCAAGAACAATGTGACGGACTACAGTCCGAAGCACATAAAGGTACCAGTACCGAGTACAGCGACTTGTTGCTAGTCTTATTGATCCCCCACTCTCTGCAGGATTTCCACAACATCTTTGCCTATGTGCAGTCGCAGTATCTGCTTCGCCTGGCGCTGACCATCACGACGCGGCCATCGATCTCCCAGCTCAGCGAGGAGTTGGTGAAAATCGATTGCCTGATGCGGCAGTTGGTCCAGGAGGAGGAGCAGCACTTCAGCAACCTGGCGCTGGCCATGCAAAACAGAAAACAACTGGAGCTGGCGGAGTTGCATGCGGCCAAGACAGAGCAGCAGCGAAGCGGCCCAATTGCAGTGCTGCAGCACTCCTCGTTGAAGCTCAGTGCCTGCATGGTGGCCGTGGCCGGTGAATGCCAGGCACTGGATATCACGCTGCAGCAGCTGACGGCCACGGAGGCGGCCCACAAAGACAATGCCAAGGCACTTGTGGCCGTGGCCAGCAACATGCACGGCATCGAGAATACCCTGGCCGCCTGCTGTGATGATTTCCAACGCCTGATGCTGGTCTACAACAAGTTTCTGCACAGCAAGCTGGAGCTGGAGGGGACCAGCCCAAGGCAGTCAGCGCTACGAAGCCGGACGATGAGTTTCCCGACAGTATTTTGCGCGTTGAGTTCTCCCAGAACGAGGGCGAGACGCAGCAGAAGGACGACTTCTATGCCTACATGTATGACGAGAACGAGGCGCAGCAGTACGAGGACGAGCAGCAGGCGCCCCACACCACGCCCGAGAAGGAGCTGCTCAATTTTGAAAAGCGCATTACGAAGAGCAAGTTCAAGCCGGTGTTGAAGCAGCTCAAGGATCGCATCGATCCCATACGCCAGGTCATGCTGGAGAAGGAGCGCCAGGTTCTCACCACAAAGGGCATCAACGTGGACGAGCTCTTTGGCGTAATCATGCAAGGGAAAACTCATCACGAGCAGCTCAAGCAGGCGGACAATCGACTAACCGATGTATCTACCGCACAGCCCACCAACTGTGATGACTCCGACGGCTCCGAGTCGGACTCTGCCGACGAACGGGATCTCAGGCAACGCAGCAAGCAGCACAAGGAGCGCGACAACTTTGCCGAGATGCGTCAGTTTCTGGCCCAGAAGCAGGCCATCAATCTGTTCAAGCTGGATGCCACCCAGCTGCCCTGTCCCCCCGTCCCTGTCGAGGAGGAACTGCTGGAGAGCGAGTGCTAGAAATTGCAATTGTATAGACTCCATTACTGGCTCTACCTTCCCCCACTATCTCCCCCGACTCATTTGGCACTATCTGTATAAGCTTTTATCTTGTATCTAACCAATTTGTGAGATAAGCCGCGTGCCAAGCGCCTCACTCCCCCCCATCCATCCATCCTGCCGTTCAGTTTGTTCCTCTGTTTGCCTCTTTAGCGCTATAATTATGCAGATGCAGTGCTGTAAAAAAGAAGACGCGCAAATAATAAACTTTTGTAAGTAGATAAAAAGTTCGGGTGCTGTCGATTTTGCTTTGAATGTTTAGAATGCCATAGTTTCCATACCGCACTGTCCGTTCTCTATGTGTTTCCACCCACGACTTACCATCCGGCCGTTACATCTCGCTCACTCCGCTAGAGGGCGCTCCTGGACAAGGAGGAGTGAGAGAGCGAGCTACGGCAAATCATTTTCTTTATTCTGACTAC
Source organism: Drosophila bifasciata (assembly GCA_009664405.1). NCBI lineage: Eukaryota > Metazoa > Arthropoda > Insecta > Diptera > Drosophilidae > Drosophila > Drosophila bifasciata. The sequence goes on from CM019044.1 coordinate 5,943,379, forward strand.
AATAGTGAATCCATCTTATGCCAAAACCACAAGATTCTTCTTGCAGTTCCTCTTCCCCGATCGGTTATCTTCCCTTTGCATTGGCAACAGACTTAATTTTATTTGAATATTGTTTATTAAAGTCTAATTTTCGAATCTTAAGTACAATACAAACATCGATGGCAGCACTAGACACTATAGGGGGTTGGGTTGGTGGTGGGAACTAGGGACAGCTCCTCGAGGGGATTACAATTACATACATATGTACAGGATAGCACGATAGCACACAAAGTCTTTTCGGTTTTGGGTTTGGGGGTTTAAGTGGCAGAAACACTTTCGTGGACATCTTTGGCTCGAAATGCGTGCAGTTGGCGCTCAGCTAAGTGGGATGGATCCTCATCCTCATGCGGGACTTGGCTCAGGCATTGGCTGCCCCTGTGGTGCCGGCACTGGCGGCATTGTTAAACTTGCTGGCCACCGATGCGGGCTGCAGCTGCGAGAAGGCGGACAGGTTGCTGCCCCTCACGCTGGTGTAGCGAATGGGCTGGACGCCGTAGTCACTGCCCTTGAGGCGGCGTCGCACGCAGACCACGATGAAGCCAATAATCAGGCCAAGCACCACCACCACACTGGCGATGATGGCGGTGAGAACGACGTAGCGGCGTCGCAGGAAGCGCGGCGGTTCCTCGTCCACGGCGCGATACTTCTTCGGTATGACCATGCTGCAGATGTGCTGGGACGTGAGGTTGGAGAGCGGAGTTCCAGCCAGCAGATAGGGCGTATCGCAACGAGCCTCCGCTCCGCCGGCTGACTGCTCGACGCGCGGCATTCCGACCAGCTCGAGGGCCTGCATCAGGTCGCAGCTGCAGTACCAGGGATTGCTCGCAATGGACACACTGCGCAGCCGTGGCCAGGCTGCCGCGCCGCTACTGTTGCTGCTGTTGCTGCTGCTGCTGCTCACGTTAAGGGTGAGCGTGTTCAACGCGTTGTGGGAGATGTCCAGCTGTGATAGTCCGCGACTGGCCAGCAGATCGTTCAGTTCGAGCTGCTCCAGCTTGGGATTTCTGGCGCACTCTAGCTGCTCCAGGGCCGGCAGAGCTAGGGCGCCCCGGCCAATGGTGCGCAGGGCAGGCAGATCGCTGATGTTGAGCCGACGCAGTGCCTCCAGCTTTTGGAAACTCTGCGCATTCAGGCTGGAGAACGGATTTCCCGCCACATTCAGCTGCACGAGGGACTTGCCCAGCTGCTGGATGCTGGCCGGGACCACGGTGAACTCGTTGCCCGACACATCCAGAACGCGCAGGCTGCCCAGCTGGGCGAACAGATCGCTGGGCAGACTCATCAGTCCGTTGTGGGACAGATCCAGGCGTTGCAGCGTCGTCACCGATCCCAGGGCTGCGGCGGTGGCAGCGTCCAGCACGCTCAGTCGATTGTAGGCCAAGTTCAGCTTGAGCAGCTGCGGCGTGTGCTCGAAGAGTTTGCGATACAGCAGAGCGATGCGGTTGTGGCTGAGATCCAGATCCTTGAGGCCAATCGGCTCGTACTTGGTGCTCTTGAACGGGCCGCGAAACAGCTCCGGCGTCAGCGCATCCTCGGCGAGCTCGTTCCAGCTCAGATAGAGCGCCTCCACGTTGGGCACATCCATGAAGAGTGGCGCCTGCAACTGCTGCATGCCGCAGTGGCGGCAGGACAGCGTCAGCGTCGCATTCGTGGCCGGCAGCTGCTGCAGCAGGCGGATGCGGTTGCCCGAGTACGTGGCCACAATCTCCGTGCCCGTGGACTGCGTGCCAAACTCGGTGGGCCAACGGGGCAGGATGTGCTCAAAGTTCTTCATGTCGCAATTGAGGGTCTGGTGGATGCGATGATTGCTGTCCTGGTTGCTCAGGCACACACATGTCTCGCAGATGTTTGTCACTGCCTGGTAGGGAATGTCCTCGTGCTGGCCGTGGGCGAATGTCAGGAGTAGCGCTGTCCCAGTAAGTAGCTGCAAGAATCAAATGTCGTTATTGTTTAGAAATTGCATATTTATTTATAAATTTTTTTTTGTATTTGAAAATATTCTTTTAAATATTTCCTTTTTCTTAGTGGTCGTTAAACTCTTGCGTTGGCCAACACTGAAACTCCACATTAAATAGGTGTGGCAGCGCCAAACATAACAGTTATTTGAATATGCTTAGATAGGGTATTCTAGTTTCAGTTAGCAACTTGAGATCCCATTAAATCATTTCCTTTAAAAATTCTAGTAGTGTTATGAAGAATCTTTAAAGCAATTCCATCAAAATTGTATTGAAATCTACAGCACAGAGAATAGAAATATTTGGTAAAAATATCGCGATTTATCATTCTGAAAGGTTATTGACCTAATTCATTGTTAAAGTTTTTTTCATTGCAATAAAATGCAATATAACCTCATAAATCAGGTTGTTATGTATGTACAAAGAGCCTTTTTTGTTACAAGAAGCTAATACAACTCGTTTAGGAAGTCAGGCTAGAGTGTACGGGCTCTCATCACTGGAGAAGATAGAACAACAGCTGGGCCTGACCATGAATGGGTTTACACTATTTCAGATTCCGTTTTTGCAGTGCTGATCATATGTCACGATTCTAAGTGCATTTCCATCGATATGCACACACACACGAAAGTACTTTCAAGACCAGTTGGGTTGGCGCCATTTATATATTAATTTAAGCAGAAACACTAATAGAAACTCTCCATAATTCTCTTATTATATTTTTATATAATTTTTAATTTAATACTGAAACTTTTTATAAGAAAGTAGAATCGCAACAATCAATAGGATAAACAATTTTGTAAATGCAAAATGAGAACTTTATCAGTAGTTATCAGTAATTAATTAATATTTTTATTAATGTTTGTCTAGTCAAGATTAAAGTCAACACCATGTTTATACAGAATTGCAAAAAATAAGAATTAAAGCAAATAAGTTTGCAATCTGTTGCATTGGGCTATAATGGTTTATTGTTGTAAAAGTATTTCTTGGTATGACTAAATGATCGATTCGTTCCGTAGATTAAGCGCGTAGAACGCCAAGAAATTAAACCTCTAATCTATAAACAATATAAATATTTGTTTAAGGTGTTTTTGGCTGTAAACTATAGATGCAATTCTCCTCCTAATTTGTCTAGACAATCTCACAAATGTGTATAATATTGTATAATAATATTTGTGTTTTTTAATTGGCCATTTTTAAGTACACTTTCTAATGTAAATCTCTTGAATTTTGCTTCAGTCAAACACATATTTGAATTCCTCTTAGCTGGAATTGGACTGCTTGTGAATTTGTTTTTTCAATCACATTCCCAATGGCTGTTCTCTGATAATATTTGTCTTAAACCAACTGAAACAACTTAAAAAAAAAAAAGGCAATCTAGAAGCTAGAGCAACATATGGGGCTGAATACATATAATGATATTGATGACTGATACTGAGCATATGCTTTCTTCCCCCCAACAAGTAAAGTGCTCAGACATTTGCTCCATAAAAAGGTCTCCCCCACCAGAGACCCCAGTGACACACATCGGACACATTGGGCAAGCACAAATATTGAAAATAGTTCTCAACTCCTCAACTCTCCTCCTCGCCCCATACACACACACTCATTATTTCCTTTCTACTATCTGAACCGAAACACAACGGGCCAAAAATATTTCAGATAAGATAGCGATAATGTTTGGATGGCCTGAAAATTATATATTTTTTACTCACCAACAGCAGAAATTTGTGCTTCATCGTTGGATTCGTTTCACTTTTTCTTTGCTCCTGTGTTTTTTATAATTGTTTTTAGAATGCAAAAACTGTTCTTTCGAATGCACTTTTCGTATTAATTTATTTAATTCACTTTTGTACAAGTATTTCTCATTACGAGCAGACAGACAGACCGCTTGCTTCGGCAAATATAACTAAATTAATGAATCAAGCCAGCGACATGAACCCCGGTTGTGGCATTATTTGTTTTGATTAGATACCGCTACGCTCTCTCTTGCTTGAGTGTCCTCTCTTTGGCTCTCACTCTCTTAGATCGAGAAGATACCGAGAGAGAGAGAGAGGGCGAGCAAGCGAGAGAGAGAGAGAGAGTGAGTGTGTGTTATCTGCTAAATCATCAAAGTAAAAGTGAATTCTAATTGAGTCATCGACTGGGCTTCTGTTTTGGTTCTACCTCGATCTCTTCACCCTTTCTTTCTTTCTTTCTTTCGTTTGAGCAAGGTCGTCGGTGTTTGGGTGTCTTGGCCAGCTCGGAGTGGCACTCCGAAAAAAACTCTCTTCGTGGAGATTTGTGGGCAGATAAGATAACGGACCGGGTGCTACTTGTATGTCGCAACCAAGCAAATGGCGTTGACTCAGCTGCCCGGACGGACTCTTCGACTCTTGATTCACTCTTATATGTACATACTCGTACATACAGAGGACAGACAGAGTCCAATTAGATGCAAGTGTCACTTGGTTTCATTGAACTTGTTGTTGGTATATGCAGTAGTACACTGCCCATGAATACAATCCATGAATTGAGTTGTTCGCCGCACAGACGCAAATTGAATCCGTCACAGAGAGGGCCAAGAGGGGAAAGAAAAAGCAAACAAGAGATCTTGTGGCACTGGAAATTGGTTGCATAAACATTGCGGCCAGGCCAGCCAGACGGACGGATGGACAGCCTGCCCCCCGCTGTATACAGACACTTGTGAGTCACGTTCGTTCCACAGCATATACAAGATTTGATCTCAGTTCGTCCCCCCACTTTTCTTTTCGTTTCGTTTCTTTTCTTTCAACTAGCCGCTGTGAGAAACAATCTCGGAGCTTCCAGAGTTCCATCTACTTAATAGTCGTTAAGTATCTGCTATGCTTAATATAGTAATTGAGGGTTTTGCATATGTATATTTTTTGTGAACTGCACGCGACCCAAACCGCACACATAAAACATACACACAACGCACACGCGACGACGGTTCGCCTTTCAGTCTGCAAATGAAACCCGTTTGGCTGTTTAGTTGTTGCTGCTGCTGCTGCTGCTATTGTTGTGGCTAGTACGGTATTACTGTTGCACTTTTGCAGCTGCCGTACTGATGATGCTCATCCTCAGCCCTCGCATCGCATCGCACACAGAAACTGAAAGCGGAAACTCTCCTTCCTCGGCAGAACGACGGGACGGCGATCTCTACCTGCCTGTTGCTCAAATCGAACTGAACGAAACTGGAAATGTGCTGCGGCTGTGGCTGTGGCAGTGGCAAAGCAAAAGGCATTCTGCGGATCATGATTCCCGTTCCCACAAGCTGGACTTGGGCACCCCCTCCACTACACTCCACACCACTCCTCGAAGTCAGTGCTAAACCGGTCGGTCGTTGGCCGAATTTGAAGCCGCGACTGAGACTGCTGTAGCCGCACACTGCCCGAGTCCACATTTCATTGGATTAATATTAATGGCTGGCAGCTGCGCTGTAAATGTCACGGCTCCATCAGGGCACAGCCAGGAAGCAGCGGAAACAAACCACTGTCGGAGCTCTGATCGTGCAGAGCTCGTTAGGGCAGCCCACTTCCTGGGCGGCAACTTAAAAAAAGACAGAGACGCCCGATTTGGGTAATTAGAAAAGAAACATTTATACGATAAAAGGGATGGGATGGGGGATCCAAGGGGATCCCGTGTGCGTCGTGCCTATCTAGAATGCATATAGTAGTCAATGGCCGTGGAGAATGCCGCAAAGCCCAGGCCGCCAATGACGCCAGCCTTGATGCCGGCTCGCAGGCCAATCAGTCCGCCGGTGATGCCGCCAGCGTAGGTGCCATTCTGCCAGTCCGTGACGCCACGTTTCTGCAGATAAACAAATTAAAACTAATCTCTAGAGCAGGATGGATCTCTGCTGACTTACACTCTCAATTGCACACTCGACCACGGAAAAGACGGCACCAATTAGGGCGAAATTCTTGGCATAGGAATGCGTGGTGGCGCGCATCTCCCGGAACACTTCGCGTGCCGTCTGCTTCTTCTCGTTGGCAAACGGATCGGCCATGCTGGGATTAACGGAGGCACTAAACAGACCCAAAGCAGCGCCAAGACCATATCCTAGAGGGATCAAATCAATAAAATAATAATTATGCAGAGGAACAGCGAGCGAGCGAAATTCTCACCCATAACGCATGCCATGGCACATTTGAAGCCGCAGCTCTCGACAGCCGTCTCGATTAGCTTCTCCTCGTTCGTCTTGATCTTCACCGGCCCCATGCTCCTGGGTATTATAATGTTCTCGCGATATCGCTGCATATTCCCCACAAATTTCATGGCCATTTTGTCGAGATCCGCGTTGTCAAATAGACGTGGCGGGGCCGCACTTGCGGCCTGGTCTGTGGCATTTGGCAGCATGGACATCTCTGTCTCTGTCTATCAATAATTACTTGTATTTCTATTCAGAAATTGTAGTTTATTGTACAAATCAAAGTGTGATCAGTAAAAAAATGAAATTGTTATCACATCGCCCAACAGATGTTTTCCAGAGTTGTCACACACACACTTGAAACTATCGCCTTATCGATAAATAAACAAATTTCGATAGTGATGGTATTTTTATAATGGTGGTATTACACTAGACTTTGCAGCAGGTCTAGTCTAGAAAATCCGGGACATATATTTAAGAATGGAGAAAAAATCTGTAATATTCATGCTTATATTAGATTTTTATTGCTATCACAAGTTAATTATACACATATACCATCCATCGGGGGAAAAATAAACGAAAATTGCAATTGTCTGCAACCGAGTTAAATGAAAGCTCTTATCTTTGGATTGTCCAAGTTGTCCAAGTCGCTAATTGAAGGCATAGATCAAGAGCAGAATAACGCAGAATGCCACTACGGCGCCCAGAATAAGCGAATCGCGTCGCTTCTTGATATTGATGCGCTGAATGAGACTGAAACAGGGGATGCATCTCTTTATGTGCTCCGTAAACTGCGCTCCTGCACTTACCTGGAAATCAATGGGAATCGATTTGAAATGTCATTAAAACGCGTCTGCAGGCGCTTGAAGGCCTGCCGCTGGGCATGCAGATTGTCCCGCGTTTCGATGGCAATGTTGATCTGATCGTTCACCAGGTGACTGGCGCTGCTCAGGTGCCCGGACTCCTTCATGTACATCTCGCGACGACTAAGCCCCGATATTGAGGGGCTGCCGGAAGTGGTTAGGCCGGAGCCGCGTAGCAGCTCCTCGCGCTCAATGCGCACCGTGTGATTGGCGCATATTTTGTTGAACTCCTGCCTGTACCCGTGCAGGATCTCTCTATGCCGCTGCAGGGTGTGCATGGCGGCCGCACCTGTTGCGGGCAGGTCCGACATCGACTCGTTAAGCGTCGACAGCTACGGAAAGACGAAGAAGGGATGAATGTAGGCCGGGGACTCTAACACCAGGGATTCCCCTGTACCTTCTCCAGCATCTGCTCGATTTCCTCGGACAGCGAATCGAAGACATGATCCCCCAGCAGCGGTGATGTGTCAGCGCTGCTGCTGCTGCTGGCGTTGCTATTGCCTATGCCGCTGCTGCTGCCTCCGCTGCCAGCACCAATTTTACTGAACGCCACCAGTTTCAGGTCGATTTCGTTTTCCAATGTGCGCGCCTGCTTCCGCAGCACTGTTCAATGTAGATAAGGAGAGGGTCAGATGTGATGGCTTTCACATAACTATTACATTACTTTACCATCATAGCTGGAGCTGCCCATTTGTGTGTCGGTAAGAAATTATTTGGGGGGCCTTTTGTGTGACAATCAGTGTGGCTGACTTTCACAAGTATACCGTAATGTACCTACCACACAGTAGAAGAGATATACCGATATACCGTAAATAATCGGTATATTTACGGTATATGTGTGATCGATACGCGGTCACACTGCTTTCATCTCAAAAACATTGTGTTTTCCCGGCTGTTTTGCGAATTGAATTATTTTCCAGAAACAAAATAAAATGACGCAGGCAACGAACGATGTACGCGTGCCGGACGAGGAGAGCGATCTGCTGCAAATCAAACCGCTGTAAGCAGAACCTGAATAATTCCATGAAAATGGGAAAACTAAGCAAAGCTGCATTTTTTTCAGTGGTGCCGGTCAGGAAGTTGGGCGCTCCTGCATCATGCTGGAGTTCAAGGGTAAGAAGATCATGCTCGACTGCGGCATCCATCCCGGCCTGTCCGGCATGGATGCCCTGCCCTACGTGGACTTAATCGAGGCGGACGAGATCGATCTACTCTTCATCTCACAGTGCGTGCCAGAGCAAGCATATACTTAAGTGGAAAGTGCTCTCTAAACCATTCTGAATTGCAGCTTCCATTTGGATCACTGCGGCGCTCTGCCCTGGTTCCTGATGAAGACCAGCTTTAAGGGGCGCTGCTTCATGACGCACGCCACCAAGGCCATCTACCGCTGGATGCTCTCGGATTACATCAAAATCAGCAACATATCCACGGAGCAGATGCTCTACACAGAAGCCGACCTGGAGGCGTCGATGGAGAAGATCGAGACAATTAATTTTCACGAGGAACGCGATGTCATGGGCGTCCGTTTTTGCGCCTACAATGCGGGCCATGTGCTGGGTGCGGCCATGTTTATGATTGAAATTGCGGGCATCAAAATCCTATACACGGGCGACTTTTCACGCCAGGAGGATCGGCACTTGATGGCGGCAGAGGTGCCGCCAATGAAGCCGGATGTGCTCATCACCGAGTCCACCTATGGCACGCACATCCACGAGAAGCGCGAGGATCGCGAGAATCGTTTCACATCGCTGGTGCAGAAGACGGTGCTGCAAGGAGGTCGCTGCCTGATTCCCGTGTTCGCCCTGGGCCGCGCCCAGGAGTTGCTGCTGATTTTGGACGAGTTCTGGTCGCAGAATCCCGAGCTGCACGAGATACCCATCTACTATGCCTCGTCGCTGGCCAAAAAGTGCATGGCCGTCTACCAGACGTACATAAACGCCATGAATGACCGCATCAGGCGGCAGATAGCCGTCAACAATCCCTTTGTCTTTCGCCACATTTCCAATCTGAAGGGCATCGATCACTTCGAGGACATTGGGCCGTGCGTGATCATGGCATCGCCCGGCATGATGCAGTCCGGGCTGTCGCGCGAGCTATTCGAGAGCTGGTGCACAGATCCCAAGAACGGCGTCATCATTGCCGGCTACTGTGTGGAGGGCACTCTGGCGAAGACCATTCTCTCGGAGCCGGAGGAGATAACCACGATCTCGGGCCAGAAGCTGCCCCTCAACATGTCCGTCGACTACATCTCCTTCTCCGCGCACACGGACTACCAGCAGACGAGCGAATTTATACGCCTGCTGCGGCCCACCCATGTGGTGCTCGTCCATGGGGAACAGAACGAAATGTCACGCCTGAAGCTGGCCCTGCAGCGCGAGTACGAGGCGGATGCCAGCACCGACATCAAGTTCTACAATCCCCGCAACACACATGCCGTCGATCTGTACTTCCGGGGCGAGAAGACGGCCAAGGTGATGGGCAATCTGGCGGCCAAGAGTCCCGAGCTGGGCAGCAAGCTATCCGGCGTGCTGGTGAAGCGCGACTTCAAGTATCATCTGCTCGCGCCCTCCGATCTGGGCAGTAAGTACTGCACTTACTATTTATCCCGCCTGATAATTTATGAGCCCCTCCATTCACAGAGTATACGGACATGAGCATGTCGGTGGTGACGCAGCGCCAGTCGATTCCCTGGGGCAGCTCCCTGGGCACACTGGAGCTGCTGCTGGATCGCATTGGCGCGGGCTGTGTGGAGGTGGTTGAGCCCGAGCGCAAGCTGCGCGTCTTCAGCTGCATTGAGCTGACCGTCGAGCAGAAGATCATTGTCATGGAGTGGCAGGCAACGCATGTGAACGATGTCTACGCCGATGCGGTCCTCGCCTGCATCATGCAGTCCGAGCTGGGCGGCACAAGCCTCAAGGGCGCCACCAAGCAAACCAAGTCGGAGACTTCCCGCTTCCGCGAGTGCCTCATTGAGACGCTGCAGGATACCTTCGGCGATAGCTGTGTGCCCAAGATGTTCAAGGGAGATCTCCTCCCAGTGACGGTGAGTGGGAAGCGTGCGGAAATCAATCTGGAGACTCTGGTGAGTGCATCACTGTTGATAAGGTATCCCGGGATCACTTAATTCTTTCCGTTTTACCCTCTTTAGGCTGTTCATTGTGCCGAAGATGACATCCTGCGCCAAATGCTCAACACAACAGTCCACAAGCTGCACCAAACTCTGGTCTCCGCCCACTGATCACGCAGACCATCCCTTTCCCATTCCTAAAAGAATAAATGTTTGAATGAGTGCGAATGCTTCTATTTTTATTCGTTTTCCAGTCAAAATCAAATATATGCGACGGCGGCGGCGGCTGTTAACGCTGTGTGCTCTTGGCAATCTGTTCCTTGAGCATCAGGATGCTGGCACGCTGCTCCGACGGCAGCTGGGCAATCTGCTCGTCGGACAACTGCAGCACCTGCATGATTAGGGCGGCCTTGTCCTGGTCGGAGGCGTCCGAGGGCAGCACCCCATGGGCGCCCAGACGGCTCTGCAGCTGCTGGGCTGCGGTTTGCTGCTGCTGTGTTGGCGGCGGCACCTGGGGCGCCACTTGCTGTGGCGGCTGGACGGGTCCGGCTCTCAGACGCGGATCCATGGGCCGTTGGCGCGGGTCGCTCGGGTACGGAGCTGGCGCCGAGGGAGGGCCCTGCTGCTGAGCCGGCATTTGGGCGCGCGTCCGGGGATCCATTAGTGGCGGTGGCACCGGATTCGGCATCACCTGGCGCATGTCCTGGTCCAGGTTGCGGGCCATCATGCGAGGATCCATCGGCATGGGCCCGCTGGGACCCATGCGCAGATCAATGTCGTTGGAGTGCACATTATTGAAGTTCGGGCCGGGCACCGGCATCGGCTGCATCGGTCCGGGACCACTCACGGGGCCAGACTGCGTCGGTTGCTGCTGTGGAATCTGCTGCTGCTGTTGCTGTTGCTGCTGCTGAGCCATGGACATGCCACTGGGGGCATTCGGATGGGCACTACCGCCCAGTACGGGCGGCATCTGGTTGGCCTTGAAGAGCATGCCCAGGGCTTGCTGCGGATCCACGATGCGCATCACCACCATGGCCTGGAGCAGGGCATAGGCCAGTTGGGGGTTCAGCATAAGCATTTGCCGGGCCTCGGATGGATTGCTGACAATGCAGAGCTTCATCTGCTTCATCAGCTCGTACATTTGCTCCGGCGGCAGCGATGCGACCGTCTTCGTGATCAGCTCGGGTGCGTCCTCGGGCTCGCAGGGCTCGCCGTATGGATTCTCGACTTGGGGGCCCTGCAGCAGCTGCTGCATCTCCATTCGCGACTTCTCCGTACAGGCGTTGTCCACGCGCAACGTCCGTCCGCCGATCTCGTAGCCATTGAGGTTACGCATGGCGCTCAGGGCGGTCTCCTGATCCTTGTACTCGCAAAAGCCGAATCCCTTGGGCTTGCCGCTCTCCCGATCAAACACGAGTCTGCAAGGGCAGGGCATTAATACCATATACATACAGATGCACATTATGTAGATTTGTGGCTTACTTGAGTGACAAAACCGGGCCGACTTCGCTGAAAATTTCCTTGAGCTTCTCTTCCGTGGCCTCGTATGGTATGTTGCCCACGAATACTGAGCGCATGGACTTGTCCATGATGCTCTGTTCCTGTAATTTGTCCGCCATTGTGCCGGTGTTGGATCGATGAAAGCTTCGCAAAAGAATTAAGTTAACAATTTATTGTTGAATTAACAAATGAATCTCCCTCTGCTTCTTCTTCTTCTTGCGGCGACGCAGGGTTGCTACCAAAAGTGTTGTGAAGCGATGTCTGGTAGCGCAGCTGGCATACGTTTTGCAACACTCCAACGCCTGGTGTTGTAATTTTTCTTGTCGCAAGGTGAAAACGAATTAAACGGCTATTTAATAGTGAAAAGTGAACAAATATGCTTGAATCGAAGACCTAAACGTAGCCAATTGAGCCGTTTATCGGTATTCCATAAAGGCTCGTTGAGAATCCTAGCAGAACTGCATGAAAAACGGGCCTGAAAATTTTACTTTGTGTGTAGCCGAGGCCCATACGCACACACAAATCCCACACACACACCCATACACACACACACTCACACATATGGAGATAAACGCAGCGATGGCCTCGCATTCGCAGCATATATAAAAGCTCAGTTGTATATTGGAGAAGGAGCACACAAAGCAGAAGACGAGAAGAAAGATTTCTGTGTCATTGAACGAGGCGACGGCGACGACCAGGCAGGCAGAACAAGGAATCAACTCCTCCTCCCCTAGGAGCAGGCTGCAGGTGCATAACTTTTCAAGGATACCCAGCCAGCCAGCCAGCTAGCGCTCTCTCTCTCTGGGAGAAAAACTTGCTCTCCACACACTCTCCTCTCTGTGTTACGATCGATATAGCAGCAATTAGTTCTCGCCTTAGTAGTAGTAGTAGTAGTAGTGTGTTTTCTTTTTCCTTTTGAGCTGTTCCTGGGTACATAATAGACCGGACCGAACCGTCAATTCCCCCCCATACCATTAAATCAACAAAATCAATGCATCGAAAAGTGAACAAGCGGAAATATGTATTTTCCAAATTGTGTCTACATTTGGTGCGTGTGTTTGCGAGTGTGCGTGTGTGTGTGTGTGCAATCATAATAAAAAAATAAAAAAAACGCAGTGAAACGCGTTCTGCGCGTGTGGAAAATTAAAGCAACAGCAAAAAAAAAAAAAAAAAGAGACATTAAGCCAGTGGCAAGATCACAGACAGACACACAACAAACATACACACACACACACACACACACACACACACACTGGGGAGCACACAGAGAGAACTCACACATACATATATACCGCAGCAGTAGTCTGCACCCAGCGGAAAAAGGTTCGACGACAAACCAAACCCAAGGCAGCAGCAGCAGCAGCAGACGCCTCTGCTCTGCTCTGCTCTGACTGCTCGGCTCGTTTCGTTTCGGGCTCTCTTTGTTGAATTAGTTTTGAGTGCATTTATCATTAATTTAGTGAACCCGGTCGCCCGCACCCGGACTCCAGGCTGGCGATATCTCTTACGCACTTTTTACTGCCGTTTTTTGTTTGTTCAAAGTGTGGTGTGTAACCTTTGCCAAGGAAAAATCAATAGCAACAGACGTAGACATTTATTTGCCCCTGTTTATGCGAGTATATGTGCAGGCAGCCCTTGGCGTCCTGTGCCCTACACTCCTTCCACCTCCCATCAGCCGTGGCCAGCAACCCTTGCAGAACCAGAACAAAAGCCAGAGCCAGAGCTAGACCCCCAGTCCGAGACACCGTTCTCAGATAACAATGCATATTTAACTCCGCATGAAAACGAACAAATATTATAAATAAAAGCAAAAGTTCCCAGACCCACATGTGCAGCAAGAACGACAGCAATCGTCACCGTTGGGCAGGGTCGTTGCCTCTGCCTCTGCCTCTGCCCATCGACATCCCAGCACCCCGTTCATTGAGCAAAAAGCTGTTCCAGAAGTTGTCGGCCACATCTCTGGTTGTGGCATTCCAATTCCAGTCGACCATTTATGCCTTGCGTCCAGCTTGCGCATGGCAGCCCTTGTACCACCTCTACTCTCTACTCTTCTCATCCCATGCGTCCCAGTGTCATGTCGCATATGCCCACAATGGAGTGACCAACAATGGAGTGACTCAAAAAATCCAAATTCAGAAACTACTCCGTTCGATCTGTATGTAAATATTTTCCATAATTTTCGGGAGTTTTATTCTCTTCTTGGGCATGCTATAATATCACACTGAATGAGATTAAAACTGATATTAAATATAATCAAATTAAATTTATGCATACTCGACTTTATTGGAATTCTATGTGTGAAACATCACCCATCCCATGAGGTTTATCTCTATATTTTCTCAGAGAATTTTCCTTAGTTATCGGAACATAGTTAGATTATCGATAATCATGACTCGCGTTCAGTCGTAGGACCGACCCAATTATGATGAAGATTAACAGTAATTTCAATGGCTGTAACGACACAGATTTACTGTTGATTATTTTTCAACAGATGTTTAATTCCAAAGTAGAGCCAAACAGCTGTTGATGATTTGGCTAAAAGTGCAACAAATAAGTGTCAAAAGTTTGTTTTGCAAAAAAGGAAATAAACAATTAAAAGTGAATTAAGAAGTGAACAATTTAAAATTCCAATTGGAATTCTGCTCTCAATCAAGAGCCTAAATATTAGAGCAACCAAAAAGATTCGATGTGATTCAGTGTTCGCTTTGTTCGGTCAGTGGGAATCTGCGTCTCAGCTTTCTCGCTCAACCAAAAGGAACTTTACAAAGCAGATATCGCTATTTTTACTGAGTCAGATCCTAAAGTTTGGATTTTGATTTCTCGCTAACTCTTTATTTGAGTTTCTGCTAGAGAGAAATAACTTGATTCTGCCTTAAAATCGTTAGTTGTGTTGAATTTCAGTTACGTCAAGAGAATGATTTGCGTCTGATTGTGTCTCCCAGTTAGTTCAAGTCAAGTTTAGTTGAATATGTAAATATATCTTGATTTTTTGATTAAGTATCCAAGAATGTCTTGCGCCACATACAATTTTATTTATTGAAGTAAACACTTGGCAGAACCTTGAAAGCATTCCAGAAGCATAGCATTCGTAGCCGTGCAATCGAACACCTACAATACATTCCAAAGAAATTGTGCTCCCCCAGTCAGTAGTCCTAACAGAATGTGTAATACACACGGACTGACACATGGCAGAGCTAGGGCTTATCTGAGATCTCAATTTGGTGTGCTTTCCGCAAGCTCAGCATTCGAGCCGAGCCCTTTCTCCTGTGGCGTCTCCTTGGGTCTCGGCAACCAGCATGAGAGCAACGTTTGCTTGCTTGCTTACGCTCAATCACGCATACGCAGATTACGCTTGTCGCATTCCCCGGGCAAAACGATCCGGCGACGCCGCCGCCGGCGCTGCCACATTCTTTGGCTATCAGCTTACCGGAGGCCGCAGATATCCGACAACAGCTGGGGCTTGGACTTGGGCTTTGGTATTTCCACTGTATGGACTGGCACTCACATTTCAATTTCTTTTCGCAGCTCGACCGACTCGCTCGCTCGCAGACGCTAAGGACTGAGCAAGATGGCTGCCACTACTGCCAAGCACGCAGGACACACTGTTTTATGACTCTGAGGGGGATCCCAGAGAGCGAGCGTTCCAGCGAAGAGAGAGAGCCCAGAGAGAGCGTTCAAGAGTGAATTAGCTTAGCAGCCAGTGAGCTAGGGAAGAGACCCAAGGCCGCCATCATGGTCGACAGCGTGCAGTGCCCCGTGTGCACCTTGTACCTGCATGCGGGCATGAATCTCTCCGACCACCTCGAGACTCATCCGAAGGAGCAGGTCATCAAGGCGCTGGTGCAGATGACAATTGTGGGCAACACTGGCATGGGCAATGCCCTGGCGGCGGCCATGCTGGGCGATAGCTCATCGGCAGGATCAGGAACGGCAGATGCCGGTGGCACCCAAGACACTTCCGCCTCCGCCACGGCCTCGTCCTCGTCTTCATCTGTAGCTGATGTCAAACCAGTTGTTGTGGCCGCCAGCTCATCGGTAGCGAAACCCATAGCATCAGCCTCTAATGCATCCACAGCATGCCTGCAGCCGCCGCCACTCTCCTCCACCACCTCCTCCTCCTCAGCGAGCAGCAGCAGCAGCAAATTGAGCAATCCACCGATGAAAGCACAGAAATGCGCACCGCCCACGACTGAGGCGCGAGCCAACAACACATCCGCACCCACCACAAACAGCGCAATGACCGCAATGTACCAGCCACCGCTGGTCACCACGGACTATCGCTACACTAATCAGCAGCAGCAACAGCAGCAGCAGGCGGGCTTTGCGCGTGGTACCGCCACAGCGACTGCCACCCTGGTGATACCACAGGTGCCCCAGCAGCACTTCCTCGCCAGCAGCCACCCGCAGCAGCAGCAGCAGCAGCAGTCTCACTTTGCCCATCAACAGCAGCAGCATCCTGGCCTGAAATTTACCTATGCCACCACGCTGCCGCCCCCTCCGCCGCTGCAGGTGAGTGCCAAAGCCAAGAAACCTTCAAAACCTTTCCGTACCCCAATCTCCCTCTGTAGTTTTCGATTCGCAATCAAAAAATCAAGAAATTATGTGAAAACCCTCAAACAATCTTTGGCAAATCAAAGTCAAATCGATTGCCCTTCCTGCTTTCAAGAATATAATTTCAATAACGTTTCTATCTGACGCAAGTTTCCTCCCTCCAGTTTGTCCTGCTAAGTCTTGAAAAGGGTTTGCATCCTTTTATGTGTAATTCTCCTGAGTTTCACACAAATTTGTATCTTTTATTGCAGCTCTTCACGCAGCAACAGCAGCAGACAGTGACGCAACCGCACCAGAAACCTCCTCCCGCCTATGGAGCCGCCATCAGTCAAATACGATCTCAGCACAACCAAAACAAGCAGCAACATCAGCAGCAGCAACAGCAGCAACAGCAGCAGCAGCAACAACATGTGACCGTGCATCATAACGTAACCCTGGCACCACCGACAGCCCCAACAGCAGCAGCTGGAGGCAAGCATAGCGGCAAAGCCCACACGGAAGTATTCCTGAATCCCCCACCACCGCCGCTGCCACCGCAGGCGCATGCGCAGCACCAGCAGAACCAACATCATCACCACCAGCACCAACAGCAGCAGCAGCAGCAGCAGCAGGCACAGCAATCATCGATGCCAGTGGCCCTTACAACTTCCGCTCCCAGACAACAGCAGCAACAGCAGTCGGTGACATTGCAGACTTACGGATCGAGTGCGGGCAGCTGCTCCTCTTCCTCCTCGACGGCTGGTCGATCGAGTCGTCAAACCAACTCTCCCTTTGGCGCATTGCTCAATGCGGCGGCGGTGGCTGCTGCCAGCTCCTCGCCCTCGTCGGCGTCCGCGTCAGCCGCCTCGGTGCTGCGCTATGCGGAGTCCCCAGTGGCGCATTATCTAGAGCGGGATAACGGGGACTTTATTGTCCAGGAGACGCCCAAGCACATTGTGGAGTGCGTTGAAAAGGAGGACGGTGAGTTCTCCGTGATCGAGCGCATTTACCAGTCGCCTCCGAGTGTTCTTCACATACACGACGACGACGAGGACGAGGACGATGACGATGATGATGATGAGGAGGATGAGGAGATCGAGGCGGTACCGCAGGACGAGAACGATCATGTGGAGGATGGGGACGATGAGCGGGACGACAACAGCCGCTGCCGTAACTTGAGCAAAACAACGAAAAAGTCGCGCAAGACAAAGCCCAAGCGAACGTCCAAGAAAAGCCCGCGGCAACGTCTATCGGACGAGGAGTTCATGAGCATCAGCAGCGGGTGCGAGAGCGACTCGGAGCCCGAGACGAAGGTTGAGGTTCAGGTGGTGGCGCCGCCTCCGCTGTGCACGGCCCCGTCTACGAGCAGCGCAGCGGCGGCGGCCGCCGGAGTCACATCCGCGTCCACCCTGACAGATGGCCATTCAAACTCCACTTCGAACTCCAATTCCAACTCGAATGTCAAGTCCAAGAAGAACCGAATCACAGTGCTCAGCGATGTGCCGCTTAACATGAACGAGTACCTCGATCTGATGGGCAACATTGTGGCCTCCAGTCGCATCGGCACCTCTCGCCCATTTGCCGCCATGGCGCCCATTCCTTTGGTCAAGGTGGAAAAGGAGGAGCCCCTAGATGAGTACGACAATGCGGAGGGACACACTTCGGATGCGACGGATCCAATGCTGCTGCTGGAGCATAAGCCCAGCTTGGAGCAGAGCTGTGGAGGACACGGCACAACCAGCGTCATTCGCATGGCCAGCGCCATGTCGGCGGCCGCGGAAGACTTCACCCAGCCGCCGCCCATGAAGGTCGAGGTCGAGGCCACGACGCTGCTACCTCAGCGGTTCTCGACTCCCGCCCAGCTTCGTGGACCCAAGAAATTAGTCATCAAACCAAAGGCCACGGCAACGACTACGACGACGACAACAAAACAAAAGACTGACACCACATCTTCCTCCAGCGCGGATCCTCCAGCATCAACCTGCACCTCCTCATCCATATCAAAATCCGCCACGGAGCTGGTGCACATTAAGAGCGAGACCACGGAGATGCCGTCGAGCAGCATCCTCGAGAATCATCTGACTACACGGAAGCACTCGACGGTGAACGATGACGATGCTCGGGTCCTGCTGGAGTTTGCCAACTCGAAGCAACCGTCGACACTCGCAGGCACCGCCTCCAGCACCACCTTTGTGGTAAATGCCAATTCCGGTTTCCCCTCAGCGGGCTCTGTGTTTGCCAGCAGCACGGGGGCGCAGAAGGCGGGCCAAGCCAAGCCGGGCGAGGAGTACATTCTGCCGGACAACAATCTGGAGGTGGATGAAATTGTGATATCCTCCTCGTCATCCTACGCCTCATCCGTGGCGCAGGTGCATCCATCGCTGCCCGCATCGCTGCAGCCGCCAGCAGCTGCCGCATCCTTTAACGACTTCAATTTCCTATACCACCAGACCACAACCACGGCCACAACGTCCGCGAACTGTGCGTACTTCACGCCCTTCGGCCGACAACAACAGCAGCACGGAGTCAGCGATGCCACGAATGCAGCCACCTTGGCCTCCTCTTCCAGCAATTCCTCGGCGATGGATCACGACTCGATGAATGCCACCTTTCGGGTGGCCAAGACGCAGTCGCTGCAGTCCTGGTACCAGCCAGATCAAGACCACGATCCACAGAATCAGTCAGCAGCAGCAGCAGCCGGAGCAGCACCGGGAGCGTCTTCCTCTAGCCAGAACCATAACCATGAAGGGGCGCAGCCCACCAACTTCAACGCCGCTTTGGCTGCAGTCGATTGCTGCAGCGTGGCCGTCGATGGGGATGTCAAGTATCTGGATCTGGACGCGTGCAAGCGGGAGCAGCTGAGCAGCAGCAGCAATCTGCCATCGGCATCCGCCTCCACATCGACAACATCGTCATCGTTCGCTGGGGCGGCAACGGAGAGCAGCCTCGTGGGTGGGCTCAACATACGCACCGATGAGAAAATGCCCGCCAAGGGTGAAATCTCAGAGCAGGAGAGCAACTGTGACATCGAGAACTCGTGGAGTCAGTCGGTAAGTGCAGGATAGGGATATCAGCGAATGAATGAATGAATTCTTATAATTGATATGTATTTTAGGTGTACGGCGACATATCACAGCGATACTTTAGAAATCAGTTCACTGGCGGCTACAACCCCGACTGGAGGCAAGACTACTATCCGGTGCAGGATCTCAGCGCTCAGCAGCGGGAGCACAAGCGGTAACAGCGGCGTTTAAATTTCACGATCCATAATCCATAACCAGAGTACAATATTCCTCTTGCAAATGTTTTTTACAGATTCGATTTTAATGCTGTCGACGACGAGGCCTCATCCAGCTCAAGAAAGAGTCATCTGATTGATGAGCAGCCGGCAGCCACCACTTCCTCGACGTCTTCGGCATTGCTGGCTGGTCCACCAATCGCTTCAACGTCCAGGGCTGCCGCTGAGGCGGCGGAGGCGGCAGCTTCGGCTGCTTTGGCGCAGCGCAAGCCGAATCGTCGCAAGCTCTACAAGTGTCCGCATTGCGAGGCCATCTTCGAGAAACTCAAGGAGCGGAACGCACACATGATTGGCGAACACAACTATGTGCGTCAGAATCGACGTCTGATTTGCACGCAGCCGCCATTAGGTGCTCCGATGTTGCCCCCACCACCATCTCAGCAGCAACAGCAGCAGCAGCTGCTCATGCATGCGGGCGTGGGCATGGGCATCGGTAGCGATGACGGTGTGCACGAAGATTCCAAAGATGGCATTGTCAAGATCAAGCAGGAGCAGTGCCAGGACAGGCCGGATGTGGAGCAGATAGAGACCAGCCCCGAGCTACTGACCGATGTCAAAGATTCCCAGCTGCTGGGCATTGGCGATGGCGAAGCGGATGGTGATATCAAGCCGCCCAGTCAGCTGGACCAAAAAATGACCCTCCCGCCATTGGCGATGACGACGCCAGCCGCCAAATTGGCGGCTTTATATCGAATGCTTATTTCCTACAACGAGTCGAAGCTGGGACAGGAGCGCAACAATCTCAGCGAGCTGGAGCAGAAGGCGATGGAGAAGTCCATCTTTCTGTGCTATGTCTGCCGCACCGACTTCCCCTCCGTTAAGCTCTACGATGCACATCTCACGGAGCATCCCGCCGAGTGCTTCACCTGTGGCAAGAAATTCTACAGGTGGAAGAACTTCTCCCTGCATCTGAAGCGCCACTTGGGCTGGAAGGAGTTTGGCTGCTATGTCTGCGACAAGAAGTTTGTCGTGCGCAGCGCCCTCGTGGAGCACATGCGCATGCACACGGGCCAGACGCCGCTCAAATGCAAAATATGCGGTAAGTAGCCATAGCTCAGTACCATTCGAATTGTTCTAATTAAATCTTTTTTTGATTGATAGGCAAAAAGTTTAAGCGTTATTCGAATTTGACGCAGCATCGCAAGCGTCACACAAAGGTGATGGTGCGCAAGAAGGAGTACGTGTGCCATTGCGGCGAGGTGCTGCCGTCGAAGGCCCGGTT
Source organism: Drosophila bifasciata (assembly GCA_009664405.1). NCBI lineage: Eukaryota > Metazoa > Arthropoda > Insecta > Diptera > Drosophilidae > Drosophila > Drosophila bifasciata. The sequence continues at coordinate 5,964,000 of CM019044.1, forward strand.
TCTGTGGCACAAGGAGACGCACGATGTGAAGCCCAAGTGCTGCCCGTATTGCTGCGACCGGTTCGTGCATGCCAACTCGCTGCGCCGACACATACGGCTGGCGCACTCGGATAAGTTCGACTACGCCGAGCCGATGGAGTGTCCCATGTGCAAGCAGATCTTTGCCAAGACCTCGATCAAGGCGCATATGGCCACGCACTCGACGGATCCGCAGTACGACTGTGCCATCTGCAACAAGAGCTTCTCCACCAAATGGAATCTCAAGATACACTCGTGGGTGCACGCCAATCGGACGGCGAAACCGTTCAAGTGCGAGTACTGCCCAAAGGCGTTTGTGCGAGAGCTGGACTTCAAGAACCACATCAACGCACACAAGCAGATCAAGCCGTACACCTGCGAGTACTGCGGCTGCAAGTTCATACGAAAGTATAACTATATGCGGCACCGACGCGAGCACCACGGCACCAAGAAGTTCACCTGCGACCAGTGCGACAAGTCATTCCATCGGCACTACTATCTGATCGAGCACCGGCGCATGCACACGGGCGAGCGGCCCTTCACCTGCACCATATGCGGCAAGAGCTCCACCACCAAGACCAATCACAACAAGCATCTGAAAATTCATCACTCGCGCGATCCCTTCACCGTGGAGGTCTAAGTGAAAAATAATCTAACTAACGTCTAATATAATCATTAACTAGGTAGTTGTTCATGACTCTTCTCTGTGTGTACTACGTGTGTCTCTGCTGATACAAATGCATCTTGCAACAGCAAAACAAAACAAATTAGTATTACTTATCGAACTATATATATTTAGTTTACATATGCGAATGCCAATTCTTGATAACAAAACAAAAAACAAAACAATTTCTTGTTGAAAACACACAAGATAGACACAGAAGACAAAACAAAACGAAACAAAACGAAACAAACAAACAATTATCACAATAACAACATTTTACTAATCGTACATTTTGGATGTGGTTTAAGAACTTAGCTAAATGTAAAGTGTTTCCTTTAGCCCATCCCCATCCCCATCCGCATCCCCATTTCCATCCCTACTACGTGAAAGGCATGCGAGTCGCGGAAACGTTTTGCCTGCTTTAATACCTTTTAGTTTTAAACACATTTTAGTGAAATATGGCATACCTAGGTCAGTGCAATATACATATAAGTATACATCAATTACTTATTATGCCGCAAAAACCATTTAGTTTCTGTAATTTAGTTCGCAATAGGTTTATTCATTTATGTATGTATCTGTGCACGGTTCGCGGGAGGCGAAGCCCCACCCACACATAGTTAATTTAAGTTAGCCACAATTGGTTCTACAACTTTCGAGTTTTCCAAACTTGAGCACATTCTAAGCGAAGGACATACATACATACGCATACACAGAAAACGAATCCCATCTAACAACTTGTTATATAATTTGTATTTTTCTAATTGAAGAGACTACTCTCTGCCAGCAATCGAACGTAAGCGAACACAACTGTCATATTGGATAAACAATTTCGATGTACGTAGAATATTCTTGATTTAAACGTAGTTGCAACTTCTCTAGGCTATTTTAATGGATTGTTTCAATGGTTTAAAGCATCAATTAGTTAAAATTTCTAGCATTAAGTGAACAAAACATTAAGTCTAAATGAAATTTCATAATAATACATTGCAACCATGCAAAATAATGATAACAAAAACAAAACATAAAACATACAACAAAAAAAAAAACACAAAAAAAATGAAAACCAAAACATTTTAAAATATTTACAAATTACATACAAATTTCAATGAGAACTAATGGAAAGAAACCCATTCTATGGAGGAAATAAATTCAATTTATGGATAATTACAAAACAATGATCCGCGTATATTTTTTATCATATTTTTAGTTTTATTTACCAAAAACTAACTGAAAACAGCTCTCCATTGAACGAGCCTTTGCCTTTAACTATGGCAAAGTCAACGAAAAAAGTCCTAGAGAAAAGACCACAGCTCAGTTTGAACTGTGCTCCCACTGCCAACGACCTTAAAAAGCAGATTGTTGACCTCTCCAAAAACACTTCTTGGCTGACTTATGACAACAGGCGATTCTTCGAGGCAAAGCAACAAAGCAACGACGCCAAGAGCACAAAATTAATATTAAATGTTTCTCAAAACGTAATGTTTGCCGTTTCAAAATAAATTACATAGTAGGTTATTATAGCCATTCAGGCATCCAATGAATAGGGTCACTTGTATATGTTTCGATTTCGTTGAACCGTTTGGACTTCAAATTAAGCAGCGTCGGGCGCGGTGAGTACATACTATAGTTGAGGAAACGTTTGGAAACACCGCGGTTCTGGCTTCCCCACAAACTATTTGCTTTTTGACATGCTTATGTCACCATAGACCGAGCGTTATCTTTGCTTAAATTGATATTGACTGATAATAGAATAGAACTTAACAATCCATTGTTGGCTATTCCTCATCTTAACAATGAGATGTGATGTTTTAATAAAATGACTCTTATAATTTTGGTATTTTAATAAGAATATGTGGATTTATTGAAGTGATGAGTGAACACAAAAATTAAGATAAATATCGTCATACATATTCAATTATGTACTAATTTAAATGAAGGCGCATATTCAAAATGCTTTAGAAAATTATAATTTGAAGAACTTAAGGGTTACAATGGAAAATTGTTACATAAAAAAACCATTGGATGCTTAATTTATGAACAAAAAAGACTATATAATTTTTGATTATTTGGGTAATAGAATGAGAGAATGTTGAAACTGAAAAGTACGATACATATTCATTTATGTAGTCACTAAAATTAAGTAAAGGCGCATATTCTAAATGCTGTCGAATGGTGAGAGGTTTGTAATTATTTTTTGGATTATTTTCACTTTTTTAGGAACATCCAATTTTCAATTAATGGTTCATATAGTCGCTTCGTCGCGTGCATATCCTCGAAGAGTTCGACTTCGATCAGCTTGTGACCATCTTGAATGGATTCGCTGGATGAGTCGAAAGCTGCTTCGAAACGATCGCCCTTGCTGGCATGGTAGTTGGAGGGGTAATAAACTCTGGCGAAGACAACAGGATAATTACAGAGGCAAGCTTGCAGAGCCTGATAAACGGTCTTGTCTCCGAATTTCGGGTTCCTCTTAACCCCGTGCAGCTTGACGCGACATGAACGCAACGGGAACATAAACAGTTCCTCGGGCATCACCTTCAGGTGGGCGTAGGACACCTTTTCGGTGTCATGGAAATCAACGTAGTATACAGTGGCTTCTTTGGTGTGCTTGTGAATTTCTTTGATAGTCGCACGGTACCATTGTTCATCCTTGGAATAACGGGCCAGACACAAAACATCCAGCATCGGATGAAGTGGTGCCGCCCTATTGATTAAGACGGACGTTTCCTGGACGAGGCTTACATCACGTTTTGTGAACTCACGGAGAGATGGTGAAATTTGAAGTTCAGTGGCCGAGATTAGGCAGTCGATAGAACACTGGAACTCTTTTACGCCAGCAGGCAAAATGTGGGACTTGAAGGAGCCCTTGCCGCCATAGAGCGACCGAACTGTGGATGTGTCCAGTGGAGCGAAACTGGCGTTGTCTTTCATTTCCTTGGGGAACAAGAGAAAAGGCATTATAAATTAAGCTTAATCTCTAATAAGGGGATATATGTAAGTACCTTATAGTGCAGCTCAATGCGGCGAGCCAATTGTTCCTGGCAAACACCAAAGTCTGGCTTCACCTCAGTGCTTCTTTCCTTATCGTCATTGTCATTCTCATTCTCATCTATATCATCCTCGTTGACGATGCCTTCGTCGATGTCGGCATTCTCAAATTCCATTGAGAAACTTCTGTCGGCACATTGGGGGGACGCTAGGTTCATGTTCATGTTCATGCCATCGCCATTTTCGTCAGCGATTTGATCGAAATGTGTCCCACTGCTGATTGGCTGAAACTCATCTGCCGCTTGCCGGCAGTCAATGTTCTGATCGAACTCGAAGCCCTGTACGTTCGTGTGTTTTACATTATACTTCTTTTTAACCGGCGGCGACTTGGCCGTTGAATTGGTTTCATTGTGCACCCACTGCTCTGGCCTCGCCTTAGCCGTCTTCATTGGACCACCTGCAGCAAAGGTCTCCAGCTCATCAAATACCTTGAACTCATTCAATGTCGGCTTAGGTATGGAAATGCTTGTTTCGTTGGCCAATGTGTCAACTGGCACCGCCATGCCGCTGTGCAACATCATGGTGGCTATATCCACGGAGTTCACTTTTATTTGGCATGACGCTATCTTCTTGGGTCCACATTGCTCTTTCACGTTCACACTGGACACTTTCATGACAAGATTCTTATGCACGGTATCCATCTCTTTGATGGTGTACTTTCCGCGCTTGGGCCGCACGCCATGAATCGTCACCAGCCAGCAGAGGGCATTCAGTTGGGGAAATGGCGCGTATGGCAACAACTCATCCGCCCTCGCCATCTCAATGTTGCCGTAGTCCACATAGAACACTGAATACTCTCCATTCGCGTTCTTTGGGCCCTGCACAATGCCACGATACAGCTCATTGTCCAGGTGATAGGTGACCAGCACCGGCTGTCCCACGGCATAGGTGCTCGTGGTTGGACCGCGACCGCGACGCTCCTTTATCGGTTTAAAGTGTTTCCCCAGCAGATCGCGCATGTGCTCCATAAATGGTTTATCTGTGGCCAAACTCATGTAGAGGTCACAGTCGTAGTTCACATTCGTGACTATGCCTGTGTAGAGGGATTTCTTGCATGGGCGTGGCGTCAACCAGCCAGAGGGCGGCATCACCTGTCCTGTGGTGGGTGAGGAAATGCCCAGATCCATGAGATATTTCATCGGTGGCATACCCTCGCAGTGCTCAAAGGGCGGCTTGATGTTAGTCAATTTTGAATAAACACCTACATCCTTCAGATATTCGATTTCTATACGATTTTGATCTATTAAGGACTCGTCTGCTTCATCATCTATCGTCGGGTCCTTGTCATTCTGGTAGTCCTCCTCGGGATCCTTCTCAGCAACTCTGGCGAGGAGCAGTGTCTCGTTGATATTGACATACTTGGTTCGCGACGGAGTAAAGGGACCGTGACTAACCGTGTGCGAGCCGTACAAGACGACGCTCATCGTCTGTCCATGCCTTCCATGGCTAACCGTGTACACCTGATCGTAGGCCTGTAGCTGGTCCTTGAAGAAATCAATGTTGTCGGCCGTCCACTGTTCGTTCTTGGGTCGAAGGCCATACAGTTGGCAGCGCTGGGCACTGCCAGCGGTGTGTTGATGTTCCTCGGTTACCGAGGCCAGGCTCACATTTTCCACATCCCGCACCAGTTCGCCCAGGTCCCGCAGCTGTACCTCGTAGCATGGAAGACTGTTTTCAGTGGTCGGCTGGGTGACGTGCATCACCACGCCTCGGTGCCAGAGAGCTGTCAAATCGCCCTGTGCCCGCACCTTCACATAGCACATATCGCCCTCCTTCCAGTCGAACTTGATGGGGTTATTCTGGTACCTATCGGCAGCGGCTGCCTGCACATCCTCCTGGAGCTTCTGAATCGCGGCCTTGAAGATGGGCAGGGTCACGTAGAACTCGTCTGGATGGCGCACATGCAGCAGCTCCACGGGATTTTTGATTTGCTTGTCTCGCTGTAACGGCGACGATAGCACGCTGTCTTTTTGCTTCTGCAGTTCGATGAACTGGCGGGTGTCCGCATCGAGGGGCATGATATTCGCTGGGGCAACGTCTGCCTGCTGACTGCATTCCCCTGTCGAGGCGCAGTGGCCGAAGGCCACCATTTGGACACCAACGCTCAGTGTCTCCGAACTGGGTCGGATAACGTCCAACGTCACACGGTGCACATCCTCGTGCACGCTGATCACCTCCATGTGCATCTTGGGATTCGAGGTTAGATGCCTAAACGAAGCCATCGCTTCCGGCGTCCACAAGTAATCGTTTTCCTGCAGTGTCTCCACATCGGCCAGGCAGCACTTGATGCTCAGTTCTCTTTGCATGAATTGCGGTGGCAGCGTGAACAGCTGTTCCCAGGATACCTTCTGTGTGGATCCAAAGTCTACGAGTCGAACCATCACATACCCTAAGAATTGAAACGATAAACGTAGTACCTATATATGTACAACCCGCTTGCAGCACTGCACTTACCATCTTTCAGCAACATTTCAATGCAAACGCGTAGCCAACGGTGCTCCCATTGCATCACGCAACCCATTTGCGGACGACCCACAAAGATGTTCTCCAGATTTGTCAGTTCCATGCGCTCCATGGTGCTTTTCAACGAGTCCTCAAGATCGGAGCGCATACCTTCGAAGTCGTGTCGCATCACATAGAACTCTTGGGGATGATTCACATGAAGCATTTGTATCATCAGCACGTCTCCAATTTCGTGTTTAGCCTTGGGGATGCGTTGGATCTTTGGGGCCGGCAATGGCTCCAGGTCCGTGGCAGTGCCCGCACGAGTACGCGCCAGTCCAGCGTATAGAAAGGCTTCGCGCACAGATATCTCAGCCTTGTAGTTGGTGGTGATTAGGTCGACCTCGTAATGTTGATGCGTCAGGGGTCGCTTCACGATCACATGTACAGGATTGCTGCAAGTTAATCAGCAGGTCAGTCAGCGTGTCTGCAGCTCCGATGCATTATCATCACTTACTTATTCAGCACCATCTTGAAGTGGGTATTGGCCTGAGCATCCCACATCGAATGCCTGGGCTTCAGATCGCTCAGGCTGCAGTGGACCGCCGCATATGGGAACAGGGACAAACGATAAGGAAGTTCATAGAAGCTGCAAGAATTTCAATAATTTCATGTTGGATGAAAGGATATTTATGCAGCCTCATTCACTTACTCGCTGCTGTGCACATTGAGATTTATGCCGATGTCTGGCAGAAAGACATCATAGGTGTCGGGTATCTCCGTCAATTTCTGGCTGACAAGGACGCGATGGAAGCGATTCTCGTCCTTGTGGTAGGCAATGTAGTGCTGGCCCACCACTATGGGCATGGGCGTCGAACTGGGCGTCAGGACATACGAGTACAGTTCGCTGCGCAATTGCTGGGCCGCTTCGATGCCCTGAACGTAAAAGTCCTCTGGCGATTTGATGGCCAGCACACTCACCAGTGCATTGGACTTGAACCAGTCGCTGGGGCGTGTGGGATTCCCCTTTGCTTCGCATTGACCCGTGCTGATGTCCATTGCCGAGAAGGTTCGCTCAAGTTCGTTGTTATCCTGTGACTGCCCCACTCTGTAATCCATCCTGGGTCGAATCTTTTGACTCTGGCTCTGGCTATTGGGATGCTGTTTTTGATCAGTTCTCTCAGATCGCATCCGCGGGTGAATAACAGCCTGCTGCTGGTACTTGTGCTCCTTGCCGCTGCTCGAGCTCTGGCAGAACGAGTTCTCGCCATTTCCGCTGGACACACTGCTGCTGTTGCGCTCGATATCGGTCCGGAAGCGCACCACAATCCGGGGATCGTTGTAGTCGCACTCGAAATGCTTTTCGATCATTTGGGACAGCTCCCTGCAGCCGCTGGCCAATCTGCAAATATGCACAAGAGTTGAATAAATGTTTAGGAGCACTGAATGAAGATATGTATGTAAATACCGATAAGGATTGCCTTCCACTTTGCTCACTTTCACGGAGCTTGGAATTTTCTCCAGATGTTCGTAGGTTAGCCGCAACAGCTCCTCCAGCGAAAAATTCTCCGGCACAGCCCCGCTGCCTGGCCTCGAGTCATTTTCCAGCATCTGCTGCAGTTTCTGTTCTCATAGAAGAGATAGATTACTATGTAAATAAACCATAAATAAACACATTCTCTTACCTTGATCACAGCCTCGTACCCATTCAGCTGATCCATGGCTTTCTTTAGCTCCATTTGGCCCGGCATGCTGGACTCTCGCAGCTGCTCGGTGAGCTTCAGTTCGGACATCTGCAGAAGGCCATGCAGTTGGCCAAAGCGCTGCGTTATGCTGGCCAGCACCTCGGCGGCATAGCCGCTCTGCTTTGCGTTGGCCGAGCGCACCACCTGCGGATGCAAGACAAAAAGTACACCGCAGCTTTAGTGCAAAGATAAAGATACAAATGCAGATTAAAATGATGTACATTCTAATAACTTGGCTCTGCCGCCACCTCTCAACAGGTGAACGGCACAAGGCACCAGCAGTCTGAGCGGTTCAACTTTTAATTGTGAATTTCTCAATCGGCAATTTGGAGGCGACTTCTTCTTCTGCTGCTGCTGCCTCTGCTGCTGCTGCCTGTTCATCCTCCTCGCCTCTTTGTTGGAGTTGCAATGATCATTATCAGAAATTGTTGGGCTCTTGGCTTGGTGTTTTTGAAAGTGATTGTAAAAGCAAACCCAAACTAAAAGCTAGCTATGTAGCTGCTGCTGCTGCCTTATGACAGCTGATTTGTAGCAGATGACAGGCAAGTTCGCGCCAATTGCTGGTTCTCCCATAAAAGGGAGATCCGATCCGATCCGATCGGATCCGATCAGATCCGAAACTCGACAACATCTCAAGAGTTGTCGTGTAAATGATGCCGTGTAGGAGCCCGAAACTGGCACATCATTAAAACGAAACTTGGATCGTTTTGGATCTGCCTCTCCAACAACGCCTCGAGCCACGTCGGGCCCGAATGTGAAATCAATTCACTTGACCTTGTCAAGGGTTTGCCACTTGATGTGTCTTGTTGCGCTGTTAGACATAGACATTTTCATTGTTTACCTTGTCTATCTATGTACATATCCCCCATTCCACACACATCGAGAGACAGCGACAGCGATAGAGTAAGAGACTCTAGATACCGCGATTCATATTCATATGCATGTAGTACAGTCCCCTCCGCCAATTAGTTTTAATGGTCGCCCAGCCTTTTCAATAATCCGCAAACTAAGGCCCCAATTTCGAATTATCGCAAAATAGCAACCAACCAAGCCAAGCCAAGCCAACGACGACTGACTCTGACTATCGACTTCCTACACAGGCCACGAGTTTTATGGCAGCATTAAAGAACTCTACGAGTGGGCTCCCAACAGCCACGTAACAATAATAATAACAGCCAAACAGAAATTAAGCAACCCAACCCGGCCAAGAGAGCTTGCCCCACCACCTATAAAGCCTATGGCTTTCCTCCTTCTCCACTGATCTGGCTAAAATGTGAGCATTTGTTGGACTTAGAAGCCACAACACAACACAATGGGGTAGAGAGGCAAAAGAGTTTGACTAGCCGAAGGCTGGAATACTCTTGCCAGGATAAAGTAAAGTAAATCAGTAGAAAGGATCAATCCAAGGAAACTTTATAGTATACCCTGTCTACCTGGCATAATTAAGAGATATCAAATGATCGCCTCTAGCTAATGTATTAGTGTTTTAGCACATCAATCACTTTGGATAGTTACAGTTTGGTTCGTCCATATGCCTTGGGGGTATATAAATATTGAGGCAATGCTGTCATAATTTGATCTACTCTGATCAGCCTCTCTGGACATTGATTTAATATGCCTTCTCGATTATTGCATAACCTTGCGGCGACGACATTTAATCGATGATTCGGTCGCACTGGTCGGTCTTTGGGCAGTTCTTAAATTTATTTTTACAGTCGAACACTTTGCAGCGTAAACATTAAAGCTATTAGCGCGTAATTAAAGTTACAAAAAAAAAAATCAAAATAAAATATGCGATTATAGTGAACATAAATTTCTTGTTTAATAATAAACTTTTGTGGTAAATAAAAGCCGCAGCCAGTTGAGTCCATCAAAGAGACAAGACACCACCACCGCAGACAGTTCATTTTTGCCAGTTTATCAATTACAGACAAACGGACGGACTGACGGACACACTCTGAACGGGCGGACAGCTGGACATTACGGACACTCAATTTGGTGGCATTTTGTGCCGCCTCGTTAGCCAGCCACAGTCTGGCGGCTCGTCAGTCAGTCAGATCGGCTTGGCTTGGCTTGGCTTGGCTTAGAGATCGTAATGCGTAATGCGTAATGATCGAGCTGGAGCTCGATTTTTGCCATTAATAATTGTTTCTCGTTTTATATAATTTGTGTACGCTTTTCTTATAACTATTTTTTGCAATTAACTCACGGGGAAGTGGAAGTTTCTGCACGCCTCGGCCTGGCACGGCACGGCGGATAGGAGTGCTGTCTGGGCTAATGTGATTATGATTTATGTGGGAGGCCTTGAGAGGCGGCTGCTGGCTACCGATTGACTGCTGCCGATCCGATCCGCATCGATCCGCTCCGGACAGGGCTAATTGAGCATGCTGGTCGGCATGGCACCCAGGCCCAGGCATCAAATAAATCAGTAATCATTAAAATGCAGGCCCAGACCAGATGCAAAGACAACAATCAGAGAAGCAACAGAAGCTTCTGTGGCAGCTCTGAGTGCCACAAGGTCACTCGAGACACTTTGATGCTCTGCCACTGCCAGAAGCGAAAAATCCCAAAAAAAATGAAAGGCCTCCAAAAAGCAACAAAGCCATTTTCTAAACAAAAAACATTCTAATAGTGCCATTGTACATAAAATATAGAAAAACATCGTTACATGATTAATTAAAAGCTGCGGCTGCCGCTGCTGCGGGTCATGTTTGCTTTTTGTTCTTTCGCCAAAGTCTCTTAATGGCCAAAATGAGCGAAGGTTGTGTTGTGTGCGGCACAAGAGGAGGAATAGGGTCCCAAATCTGTCGCCGGCAAAACTGTGATTCATCGGCCAATTGGAAATTGCGTAAGGCTGGCCAGATTGGAGCAGCGCAGAGCAGAGCTGATCAGAGCATTGCCAGTTAGTTGCAGGCTGGCTGGCTGGGCTAGTTAGTACAATTAAAAGTGGGTAAGCAGATTGAGTGCTCTCAAGCTGAACATTTTCGGAGGCACGACAAACGAGTTCGAATCCACTCAGACTCAGTCTGAGTCTCAGTCTGAGCCAGAGTCAGAGTCAGAGCTTTCAACCGTTTGGGGCGCTCTTAGCCAAGTATTCAATTCAACAACAGGCAGTTGCTTGCATTCAGTCGATGTTGAAGCGTCTTGGTGAACGGTTGTTGTCGTACAGAGCGTACTATAGATTGTAATAAACAAACAGAACACACAACAAACTGATTTCCCGGCCCAACACACACACACACCCGTTGTCGAGAGACATTTGAGGCCATAATAATAAAAGTGAAACAAATGCAGATCAACGACGACGATCACGGCACTGATCTGCTTTATCCGTCCGTCCGTCTGTTAGCCGTAAGCCGCCTTGCCTCGCCTTTGCCTTTTGCCTGTGTGTTGTGCCATATTCGTGCCCCATTGTCTCGACGCGACAGGAAAAACTGAGGCAACTCCACCACGCCACAACTGCAGACTAGACGGGGCTGTTGCTGTAAGCTGCAACTGTTTGCCATTGCGGCAACTGTGTAACTGCCACTGCCACTGCAACTGGCAACGCTGCTGCCAACGTGAAGCACCCGCCCGCTATTTTGGTGGCATATTAGGCAACCCCACATACGATACGCTACGAGATACGAGAGTACGAGTGCCTGCTGCCAGCCTGTACTTAGCCGCTTTATAGGCCAGGCCAACTCATGCAAATTTGAGGCAATCTTTCGCTGCTCGATACTCCAATTCCCCCCCTTCAACTGCCAGTACCAGTACCAGTGCCAGGCGAAAACAGTAACAAGGAAAACAAAATAATAAAAGCAAAAAGCAAAACAAAAAAAAGCAAAACAAAACAAACGAGTGCTGCAATTGCAAATTGTCTTAATAGGTAGGCGCTGCTGCTGCCGCTGCCGCTGCTGCGAGACTGTTGCCAATAAAAACGGATTGATTGTAATTGTTTTTTAAAACGAAATTTAACGATTCGTTAAATCGCTGTGATTTCAGCTAAGTTTCGGCAGCGTACTGTACTCCCCTAACGTGCTCGCGTCTCCCCATCCACACACATCGGTAATCATTAATCATTAATCGTTAATATTGTGTGAAAAACGATCGCGAATTTGGCATCGTTCTCCAAGTGCATTAAACATCCATCAGCCATCGAGTGTGAGTGATTAACAGTCGTGGATGCCTTTGCCAACACTAGCTAGATAGTGAATAACCCTGTGAGGAGAGCGAGTCAAAGCAAGGAGAGGCAGTGTAGTGCAGACAGAGAGAGAGAGAGAGAGAGAGTTCCAGTGCTCCCTAACGATAGCTGCAGCCGAACATAACCGAACATCCAACAAAACGAGCAGCAACAGCAAAAGCGACAGCCACAACATGTTACCCAGGATAACTTTGGTCTTTATCATTATTTGTGGATATTTATTATTTACAGGTAAGTGCAAATAAATCAAAAGTAACCAAAATATGGCATCAATGGTGCCCGCATGCCATGTACTTGTCAAGTCGCGACTTGTATGCCCGTAACTTATCGAACATCAAAGACACTTGTGGAGGAGTGAGGGGAAAAAAAAAACACTTTTACTTGGTACTGAATGACTGGATTACGTAGTTCCAAAGAACTACTTAACTACACCGTGTAGTAAAGAGGTGAAAACTTGCACAAAACAGAATATGAATGACCGCTCGGTTTCTTGGGTATATCAGAACTGATTTTATTCCGAAACATAATTGTCGCTTTGGCTGAGAATTGAGAGAGGAGTAGAGTATGCAAGTGCTGGACTATATACAGAGTACTTACAGACATACATACATATGTACATGCACGTATCAGCATGTACGCGAGTGTCGGGTGATCGTGGAATACGAGTACAGAGTTTACAGAAGTTTATGGGAACGTCAGAGGAACTCCCGTGCTCTTTGGTCTCTCTTGTAGACTTTGGAATGGAAGTACACGAAATAAACACAAATAAAATATGTGTTTTGGTTTCGACCACTTCTTATTTCCTCTCAATTCAATTTCGAACTCTTTGCTGTCTGTATTTCGTAGTCAAATTAAAAAAACCGGGAATTATCGCATTTCAAATTGCTTGTAGGTGCAAATTTTTGGCGTGTGCCACTCGCTGTTGCCTCATTCATTCAATCATACCATGCCACCAATCCAAAATCGATTGCTAGAATTTGCATATCAATCATTCGCTGCGTGATATGTGGCATTTTGATTTGAGGTTATTTGATATATGGGTTCGATCAGAAGATATCGAATTCGACAGAGCTGTTACCCATTCCAAGCACCCACTACATAGGGTATGTATATATGTATCTGTACAGCAGCAAGAATCTCATTTATGGTCACACCAACCTGCCTGCCACACTTTGCTTCTTTTGGCTTGGCTTGGCCCAGCTTGGATTTAGTTAAATCAAATTAAACGCAAAAAAATGCAAGTTAAGCGCAATAAATTCAAGCAGATTACACGACAGCGTCGCCACTTTGATGGACGTACAGACATATGTATGTATGTACATATCTTCGTATGTATTTTGTGTATCGTTGAGTGTGTGAATGAATGCTGTTGGAGGTGGGAGCGAGTGACTGTGCGCCTGCCTTGATGTGTCAAGCTTCGGCCAAACCGCAAGCCCAAACTGCCTCCAAAACGATGGCGATGGCTGCGTGTCTCTCTTGATTTTATGGTCCGTGGGTCGGTGGTGCTGGTCCCCCGGCTGTCCAACCACTTGGCGCGCATGCGTAGCGGCGTATGGGGCGTTTGGGAAGAGAGCCTTGCAACATCCCCAAGACTCAAGACACGAAACAACGCTGCGGAATACATATCTGTATGTTTTATTGGCCAATGTGGCAAAAGTTCAGGTTATTTATGAGACGTTATGTCCAAGACTTTCTAATATGCCAAGCCCCATCAACATCATCACCATTAGAGCCATAAGGCAGGCAGACAAACAAACAAACAGAGAGACATTCGCGTCAGACAGGAAAGTTCTATTTGGCATTTGACATTTGGCAGAGTTTTGAAGGTTGCCCAAGTCCGCACCCCAAAAAAAGCTGAACCAAAGCTGAACCGAACCAAATGCTGCACGACATTTTCTGTGGCAAATGCAAAAGCAAAAGCAAAAGCAATATGTACCTGCATATGTAAGTATGTACGTGTACCATGTACGAATATAAAAAGTAATAAAATTAAGAGACCAAGTCGAAGGCTGTGTGGATCCGCCTTTGCCGTCGTCTGCTTTCTGCTACGAGCATTTGCCATTTCAATGAGGTGCGATCTGTGGCTGCCTCTAATTAACAGTCGGTCGGTCGGTCGCTCTGGCATTGTATTTGATTATTACTTGGATTTAATACAAATTTCATGTCAAAAGCTGTTGCCCACTCAGCCACACCAGCGACGAGGCAGGCAAATGTCAAAGCGTCGACAAAGATTGTTGCTAGTGTTTACCCTGTAATTATGTGGAGTTCCGGGGTCTATTGTATTGGGTGTACATATTCCAAAAGCCATGAATAGTTCATGCTTTAATTCGGTTTGATTTAAGAATCGAGCAGGGATCATAGAGCACATACATATGTGTTAAGCTAATCGTAGGTAGATTTTTTAATGACTCTTGTTACGCTTTTATATGCGTCTGTTAAATTTACGGTTTGGTCCCATATACCAACCGGCAAATGTAAGCGAAAGTTTCAAATAAATATGTACTCAGCGATCGGCATAGCCCATGTTATGTGCATAGGAAAGTGCGCTGCTGCTGACATCAATGCAATGTTACGTTTTGCTTACTGTCTACGCACGCAAACTTGAATGTGTGTGTGCACGACTTACTGCAAGGGCCGAGAAGCCGAACAATGCCCGAGGTGCCGCCCTACTCAAGCAAAGCTTAGAACAAAAGCGAGGGCCACCGAGCAGAGAGAGCGAGAGAACGCGAGAGCAGCTTAGATGCGTAGAAACAAAAGAAAAGCTCGGTATAAAGAGAACAGAGAACGACTGCATAGCCTGATACCATTGACGTAACTGTAGTTTTGATACAGTAGACAAAATTATAGGGAAAAACAATAGAGGAAAGCTACATTGGGGCTGCACCAATAGCTGTGAATTCTAGATTTAAGTTCTGCTATCGAAAGAGTATAACTGAGCAAAGATGATCCTGTTTACACTAAACTCAAAATAAAGAACGAACAAAATTCAGGTATCTGTAAGTCGATTTAAATATTAAATTTCTCGAAGGAACCTGCCAATGGGAAGTCTCAGAGTCATAATTCGTATTAATAGAGAGAGTTACCCATTGGAAACTATAACAACGTGGGAATTGTTTAGTCTTTCCATTACATTTTGGTAACTGTTTCCTTCCACATAAAGACTCTCGTCTTGAATACAGTCACTCGAAAACAAACACAATCTAAAATTTGAAAGTGACTGGTAATGCCAAGTGCTTCATAAAGTCGCGATTAAGCAGCGGATCTAGCTCTCAGTTGGGTCTAGGGGTACAGTGCACCAAGATCCCTCAAGCTGGAGGCCCATCTCGAGACGAATGGCTTCCCACTCACATTAAGCATTCATCCGACACAGTCAGCAGCCACACAAATCAGCCCGCACCAAGCCAGCACACATGGCGTATACGTAATGCCGCATGCCACTAACTGCTAAACAACCTTTTTGCCGCTGCTGCTGTTGCTGTTGCTGTTGCTGCTGCTTGCTGCTTGCTGCTTATTATGCCGCTGCTGGGTTAAAAGCCAGCACATCCGCTTTAGGCATCATCGGCACAACAAATGATTTGCCAGTCGAATGCAAATGATTTTCCATTATTGCGAGATGTGAGATGCCAAAGAGCTAGCTAATTGTGGGAAAACGGCAAATGATTTCCAAGCGGAAACTTTTATGATATACTATACTATACTAGAGGAGTTTCAGTCTCTGCCACTGGCCACATATGCGTCCCACTCGATGGGTCAATAAATTCTTTGTCGCACTAGGATGTGGGTTAAAAGCCACCGTGGCACGGCACCAGCTGCAGGAAATATGTATGTTCGTCCCAGACACGCAAAATGCACTGCAACAAAAACATTCAGCATTTGCATGTTCATATTAATTGATTTATATGCATGGCTAACAACTGACCCGAACCAGCAGACAGACCAAACAGACACACAAAAGACTTACCTCTGTGCACAAACATTTTTGCGCGTAAGTCAAACATTTTGGTACACACGAGAAAACAATTTATGCGGCTGTCAGCCAAACAGCCCAACCAGCCAACACATCGGCCATCGGAACACCATTGGGGGACCACCTCCCCGGCTGACATATGCAAATGGCTCGACCGAACATGGCCCAAGACAACAGTGCGATAAACTTCACAAAAAAATGCGGTATGCCACACACATAATACTAATCCCAAGCATTAATTCCGATTGAGTTTTTTCGCAATTTGTCAAAAAAGTATAACAAAAACTAGTAGAATCTGACTGTATTTTATACCAAATTGTGCGCTATAAAAGATTTTCTAGAACTATTCTTCGAAATACTCCAGCATTCAACTCATCTTCTACTCATCCTATATTGAAAATCCTATTAATTACTATTTGTAGATAAACTTAATTAAATGCAAGTTCAATTTGTACAATCGCAACAATAATTCTCAGCAGAATTTGATTCTTATTCGATTTTTCTTAGCATAATTATCTGCGTATTATAATTATTCCTGGAAAGTGGAAAGACTTCTCTGTAATGTACTAGCGAACTTGTCATATTCCTTCTTCAGCATCACTCAACGAACTTGCATTAAAACATCGACAGCATTATCCACACAAAATCCTTCCACAGAGTCCATTAAATCGAGGCTCATGTTAATGCTCTGGCATAATTTTCAATTAAAATGAAATTTGTTTTGTGTGCGACAAATTGCGGAAAAATTCAGTCATTTATATTTATGAGACATGCGACATGAAAAACTGTCCGGCCAGCCGCGGAAAGCAAACCTCCTGCCACCGGCTCTCTCTCTCTCTCTCTCTCTGTCACTCCTTTGGACGGACAGGCGCTCTGGCGGTTTGGAAAACTGTGGGAACCACTCGACGCGCGGCCTTTCAATGCAATTAACATGAAATAAAAATGCATAATTACATATAAAAGCTTATTAAACTGTGTGTGTGTTTGCAGCAGACAACGATGATCGGATCACCAGCGTTTGGTCGGTTGATTGTTTATTTTGGGCCTTAAAGTAGGTGAGAGCTTCGGTCATGCAATGGAAACTCTATTGGGGGGATAGCTGCTGGAACAGCATAAGCGAAAATTATGCTGATCTAGAATAAATATACTTTATGGCATCGGAAACGCTTGCTTCTGTGCGTTACACACATCCACTTTTACTTTTTCTCTTCAAGTACGGGTATACAAAATAATGTGGTGGTGCGCGTTTTGACCCATAAAGTATAACATTCCTGTTTACTTCATTGAGTTGTTTGTACATACATATATTCCCCTGAAGAATTCTTCCAATCAAGTTAGTCAATCCGAATCGATTTAAGCTTCGAATTACATCTCAGGTGTTCGAAACACCCTACAAAAAATTAAATAAATAAATTTAATTTGCAAGATTGATCACACAACTTGCAACGTGCTGCACGAAGAAACTCTTCCTCAAGCGAAATTTGCTGGTGCTACCTCCTACACCCAAATGCAAATTTATTCTTGTAATGAGCTGCCGTTGAGCAGCCCGACCGACCAGCAGACCGAAAATTATACAAGTTCCATGAATCAATGGAGGAGTTTGTATATTTATGCTCCACTCTGGCCACCGCCCATGAAATCGGAGGCCTCGATCTACTAGCGACCCGGTTACGTGGCAGAGTTAACTGAAATCGCTTAAGGCGTTTTACTAGATTGGATTGGATATATGGTAGTTATGTGTAGTTATGGTGGGGGTGTCTTATGGCCAGCGATAACAATCCAACGAGAGCTATTCTAAAGGCTCAATGATTTGGTTGGGGCGGGGAGGGGTTTAAGCCCAAAAAGTTCTGCCCTCTTGTAAATAGTTTTGACGGCCTGGGGATTTGTTTTTGGCCATATCCAAATAGACTTTTGGCTGCGTTCATAATTTAAGCATTGCAACCATATAGTTGGGCAGGGGGGAGTGCAGCAGGAGGACTGAGGACTGGGTGCTGGCTAGACAAAGCGCCTGCCTTTGAGCTATTTGCGGCCATTGAAAGCGTAGCCATAGTCGCAGTCGTCGTGGTGGCAGCCGTAGAGCGTTGCACGAACGGACGAGCGAACGAGGCGAACTCGTTCGTTTTGTGGCATTGTTTTTTTTTTTTTTTTGGCTCAGAGAGGTTTGGCCCGACAGTTTATGCAATGCATTTAGTCAATAGATTAAGGAGTCTGTGACTATGCACACACTTTTATATATCTAGATTTATATATACATACATATATAAATATATATGTATGTGTGTGTGTGTAACAAATCGTGACTGCATGAAGTTGCCGTTAAAATATACGACTGGCCCCATAATACAGCACACCAAACTGCCGATCAAGCGACATAAAAAACTATTTTATTTTTTGTTGTTTCTGTTGTTGCTTAGCCCAATTTTTAAGGTGGAGCCCCCGTGACAATTTTTTCGTTGATGGTTTAGTTGATTTTTTGGCGGCCTAAAAGATGGAAGTGGCTTTGATTATGGCACTCGAACAAACTGTGCTCCACATACAATACTAACTATATTTCATTGAGTTTGATTTGTTTGTGGATAAAGCTATATGGAATACTTTATTCTAGCAATTTTAGAAGTTAAATAACCAAAGAACTATCATCTTATTCGCAGTGCTCACATTTGCTTTGGCGAAAATCTGTTTAAAAACATGTGGAAATCGATTAAGAATATAGAAATTTCAGCAGTGTTGTCTAGCGACTCCACATGGTATGACTGTGCACATATCTGATGCTATATAGCTTTGTTTTAAGGCTATACTGTATTTTTTATTCGACTGCGGGAACCACCATCGACACACCTGGCAGATTTATGGAAATGTCGCTGGACGACGCATGGATCCCGTGTTTCAATGTGCCGTGCGCGCGCCACATGGTGCAGCATGCAACAGGAAATTCATTTACATAATTTTTGCGTTTGGCCATTTCGCATCCTTTGCGTTTGACTGGGCATTATCCTTTTAATAAGCGGATGAGCGGATGGGGTGGGTAGAGACGGGACAGGAGACACCGCTGACCAAGCCGTGTGGATAATCAGCCTATCAAGGATTCAATTATATAATGAGCTTAATTTATTTTGCGCCGCTTTACGCACAGCCAACAGCCACAACAACAACAACAAAAACGAACAGGAGGTGGAGCAGTATGGGGAGGCGTAAACCGAGATCCCACCATCATCATCGTGTGCTCATCATGGCAACTGAATTATGCATCTTGTTGGAGGTCGGTCTGCTGGTGGGGCACCATTGTCCCTGGCTGTGTTGGCTGTGGCTGCCTCTCTGGCTGTCGCCGGCAGTTGCTGTTCATGTTGATGTGGAAGGATGTGGCCGTGGCGTCGTCTTTTGCTTTTTTATAAATGATTTATTTACCCATAATTGTCGCCTGGCATGGAGCTGCTCGCATTTACCACTGGCTGCTCGCTCGCTCAATGGCGCTGGCTTTTTGAACCCTTTAACCGATTAAGGCCCAGAAGAACGGGCATTATTTATGGGTTCTTTTTTGGGCGAATTTGAATGCTAAATCTGCACTCACAAGATATTCGCTATGCTAGTAAATTGTTTTAAAGTACGTACATTAAGGAGACACTTCAAAAACTGAAATTTGCTTTGGTTTTTACACAGAAAAGAAAAGAAATTTTCTAATATTAAAATACTTTCTTCTTTAAGTAATAAATCAGAAAATTATGAGCCACAAACAGTTTTATTGTAGTGTTATACCGAAACATTTTTATAATTTAGATGCAAAAACAATTTCTGCAATTAAGTTTGTTAGACTTTCCCTTCAAAACTTTACCTTTCGTGTCCTGCCAATTGAGGTAAACACATTAATAATTCCATCAGGACATTCCTGATAGCAGATAAAAACAGAAAAGCCGAAACATAATTTATGTGCAACGAACTCCACTGCCATAATCCCAACCATGGAGTTGAAGTCGCATCGTGAGAGTCGTCCTATTCCATGGCCATAATCCTCAGACAGACAGAGGCAGAGGCAGAGGCAGAGCGGCACAGGCATGGCGTGCACGGACTCTCAGATGCGTTTACGCTGATACAAGTTTTGTGGGAAATTTGATTTATTTTTGCTAAAACGAGGCCTGAAGTTGCTGCGATTTTTATCAGTGGTGGGTCTGTGGTGTGGCGTGGCGTGGTATGGCGGAACAAAAGGTGCCAAATTCAACGCAAACGAAAATCCCCACAACGACAATTACACAATTGTGAAATGCGTTGCAGTGGCAGTGTGCTGTATGCTGTTGCTGTATTTCTGTTTAATTCCCCCCCCCACCCATCAGCTGCTGACTCAATTTCGCGCACACTTCCACCACCAAAACCGAACGAAAGGCAATTACTTTAATTATGCGACTGCACAAAACCAAAGCCAAAACCAAACCAAACCAACAGTAATAGCAATAGCAAAAGCAAAAGCAAGAAAAACCCAATCTCACATTGGCGGCGACGACAGGCCACCAAAACCGAACGAACGAAACGAACGGAACGAACGAACCCCAGCCAGCAGCAGCCGAAGCTGTGCAAAAAAAACCAAACCAAACGAAATCATCAGATTTGATGGAGCAACCCGTGGAAGGATGCGGGACGGCGGCCGCAGTGCCGCAGAGCAAAGAGTTGCGGCACCAACGTCCGTCCAGGTTACCGTTACCTAACCCAAGCAAGCACCAACCGGGCCGGGTTGGGCCTGACGTGACAAAGGGGTGTGCCCCCAAAGGCAGGCCGGCCATGACAACGCACTCCCCATCCGTTTTTCCAAAGAGAAATATACTCTTTTTTTTTATCTCACGCACAAAATATAGTTTGACATTAGGCCCCCCAAATAAATGCGTGGCTAATGGACGCGGCTATACATATGTATGTATGGCCAATATATAGAAACAGATACAGATGCAAAGCTACCTGAGTGTATAGTAGTAGGTATGCCAGTGCCAAGTTTTTACAATTTGTCGCCGCAATTGCTGGGTCGGCCTTAACTCAACTCAACTCAACTCAACCCAACTCGACTCTAATTACAATTTAATTTGATTTTTTTTTTTCGTTTTCGCAGTAATTATTTCAATTGTAATAAATTTTGTTGCTATTTTTGCGAAATTTAATGTTGCAATTTGTCGGCCGTCCCCTGTATGAGTGTGTGTGTGTGTGTGTGCTAATAATTTAATTTTTTTAATTTTATGCTTTCTGCATTCGATTGGTCTGTGCATGTGGGGGGCGGAGGGAGTGGGTGCCTGCAGCCAGTAAATGTAGACGTAGACGGGTGCCAGGAGGCGGGACACTGCCTAATTGGTTTCTGCTCTCTGAGGCGTGTGCCGGCCGTTTGGGACAAATAATTAGCTGGTCTGTGGCTGGGCTCAAACCAAATGCAATACTTATATGTAAATTGGATTATTTTCTGTGGTACAGGATTTATGGGTATTTTATTTTGTTTTATTTTTTAGACACATTTACATATGCGTGTGGATTGCATCATAATTCATATCGATTACCATTCACTGCAGCTTCAAACGTAAAACTGGAATAAAACTCCCCAATGAGATAAAAAATACTAATATTAAAATTGTTTAGAATGCTTCAAACTAGCCACTCGACTTTTATCGGGCATTCCAACATTTTTCTCACTTCCGAAAACCATAAAGAAAATATTTACTTTCTGGTTCCAATCTCAGTTAGAGTTAAGCCTATAAAATATTTATGCACAAATTTTTAACGAATTTTTATAATTACGCGACGACTTGTTGACGACTTCCTTAACGACTAATCTGACTTTTATGGGCTCATAGATTATGTTCAGAATTAGCAGACTTTTGAAAGACTTTTGAGAGGAGTCTTACATAGGTGAAGCTCTGCTGTTTTTACAAATATTTCCAAAGCTCGTTTTGGCTACAGCTTTTTGTAAGTTATACAGATACAAAATCAAATACAAAACTTAAATTCGACTAGAATCTTTTTAAAGTTTTCGATTACAATCGCAACTAGTTCGTTAGATCGATGGATTAGTCATCGCATATCGCTCTGCTTTGAACAGCTGCATTGAGATCGCCTTCCCTTTCGCGACTCCTGCTCCGTTCCCCCCACTACCACGACACCACGAGACCACACCACAATCAATATCAGATGAAAGGCCCATGTACGAGGCAACAATAACTGACTCGGGCAGGCAGGCAGGCATACTATATAGTATACTATGCCATAATTCAAGACTGCAATTACACAACCAAAAACGCGGCTCGCGAACCGAGAACTGAGATACACACAGACAGCGCCGGAACAAGGTTAAGGTCAATTACAACAGGCAACAAACGACAACTGCCAACCAATGTGAATAAATTGCGCTCGAAACTTACGTATTGTAGAATACAATTTAAGAACTAGTTTTCGAGACCGCTTCCAGCTGCAGCGACAGCGGCACATGCAAAATGTAAATTCAAGAGGGTTCGCTCAAAAAAAAAAATAAACATCATGTACAATACAGATAAAAATGATTTCCAAGGCAATGCTAAATAAATTTTTGTGTGGGGGCTGTGAAGGAAGCGGACGAGCACTGAGTCAAGCGAAGCAGATCCAAGTTTATATGCAACAACAACAAATCAAGCTAATGAGCCCCCAAAACGGAGTTATGCAAAAACGGAAAAAGCAAAAACAGAATGCACAAAAAAAAATTATAAAAAATAATAATAAATATAGTACTTAACCTGACGAATCTTTTATACTCTTTTCGTCAATGTTAAACATTATTTCATGCAAATTTTAGTTTGAATTTAAGAGGAATTCGTTCTGTAATTTCACTTAAGAAACTTGCTTAAGAAATACTTGAAGTAATATTTGATAGAAAATCTGATATAACAGAATAGTTAGTGATTGTGTCAACACATACATATTAGTCACAATCACCAACATACATATATGCATATTAGACATTAAGATTCTTCGCTATTTGTTGTATTGGTTGTTTTGTCAATTGTTAAAGAATAAATCTCGGAGCAATGGGAGCAGCTGGTAGCAAGGAACCCTGTCTCACAGAATTGAGTTAATGTTTGTCCCTGTATTACAAACAAGTTCCACTTTGAAAGAGTGTACAATAAAAAACAAAATAATATTAAACAATTGCCACTGCAGAGAGCTCTTTAGTCAGAGACAAATCTTTTCCCACTGCCAAAGAAGCGCGCAAGGTCAGCCAGCCAGCCAGCCAGCCAGCCAGCAAGCAAAATGTGGCAACCGCACGAAACTTGTCATCAGCAGAGGCGGCGGCAGTGGCAGCATCAGCAGCAGCCCAAGCAAACGGCAACTGCAGCAGCAGCAGCAGCAGCAACTGAAACAGAATGAGAGAACAATTGTTGCACAATTGCTTGCAACGCCAAAAGCGGGTCAGAAGACACTGTTGAGGTTAAAGTTAACTTGGCTTTGGCTACCGTCGTCTCAAGAACTGGGTTAGGAGTGGTTCGAATTCGTTTTCGTATTCGTTTCTTGACATTAGCGGCGAGTTCATAGTATACACACTTTGATGATGTTTGTGCCCCCCCGTCGCGGCGTAACCTTGAACTTTAGAGTTTTTGGGGCGTGGTTCGATCTGATGTTTGATTTATTGTTTCATTTGCTTGCAGATTGCCACGAAACGGTCCGATCGAAGCGTGCGAAACGCCCACGGGCCCCGGAACCGGTCAACTTTGAGCCGGAGCCGCAGCAGGATCTGGAGAACGATGAGAGCGGCAGCCAGGAGAAGGATCTGCCCGAGATACCAGAGAACTTTCTGAGTCCATCGGTGCGAGAGTATCTGGAGTTGGGAAAGTCCATACCGGGTAAGTTTTCATTTTTATAATTTTAAGAGCTACCTGCAGCTCTTTGACTATTTCGATGGAACTTCTTTTGGTGGAGCTTTTTACTTACTGAAAACGGAAACACATTCTCTAATGCTGTTCTATTTTTGGATGACTTTCCTTAAAATGTGCCTTTGTCCATGTCCAGTCCGTTTTAATAGCTTTCACTTAATCATTATACATATAGCCTGCCTGCATTCCCGTGCACTCTATGAAATGGACCCTCCTCCCTGATGGCATTTGTTGATGCCAATGACAAGTCAATCAATATGCACGCCCCCGTCTGGTCATTAAGGATGCCACACAGCCATGACCACCAATGGCGAGGGTACGCCTAACCCAGCAGTACCAGGAGCCAGCCGCCTCTGGACTCTGGTCTCAACTGGGACTCACTGGTTGGGCGCCACTGCCAAAATATATTTGTTCCCCATTTTTTGTTCGGGCTGGGGCTGAAGATGAGGCGAAATGCATTTCGGGCGCCATCAGCGTCAGGCTCGAAAAAAAGAGAGAGTGCGAGAGATTTTAAATTATTTTTCGCGCGAACGGAATGAATATTTGGCACAGAAGTGCATCTACTCGTAAATTCATTTATTAGTGCCAGAGACCCAGCCGACACCCAACCCGAACCGAGTGCCGGGGATTTGTTTATGTCGCGTTTATTTTTTGTTTTTTTCGGGTGGGCCTTTGGTGTTTTTTCGGGCCTGAACCTGGGGGTACTGGGACCTGCATTTGACACATTTTGGGAGGGAGTCCCGTCCGTCGTTGGGGTTGGGGGGATTTTTTTCTGGCGGTTTTCTTGCCAGTAAGGTTGGATGAAGTGAAATTGATTGGAAACCGAATGCGTGACATGCAGTTTATTTTGTTTTGTTGGATCGACAGACGCACTAATTGCAATAACAAAATCATTCACAGGTCGTCCCGGGGTCGACTATCCCATCCTGTCGGCGGTGCCCTACACGAACTTCTACTGCGACGAGCAGGAATATCCCGGATTCTTTGCCGACATGGAGACCAGATGCCAGGGTGAGTATTTTCCACGCCCCCACTCGAAGCATACACTGAGAGATCTCTTCCTTTTCCAGGCTGGCACTACTGCGACATCGATGGACGTCAGGCCTCCTTCCTCTGCCCCAATGGCACCCAGTTCTCGCAGGCCGTCTTCGTCTGCGACTGGTGGTTCAACGTGCGCTGCGATCTCTCGCCCCGGCTGTATGCCATCAATGCCCGGCTCTACCAGCGCCCCAAGGTGAATCCCACGCGGCCGCATCGCATTATCACCAAGCAGCTGGTCGAAGATATATTCACCTAGGCCCCCCCGCCCAGCATTCCCTTCCATAGTCTTAGTTTGCCGATGCCTATTAGCTTGTAGAGTAGGTCTCCTTTTAGTTAATGCCTTAGGCTAAGATTGAGCTTAAAGTTTTGTATCTTTTGTATTTCCAAGATCTGATTAGATAGTTTTTCGCTTTTGTACAGAATTCCACTCTCATTTAGGACTCGAAGTCAACTAAATAATTGTTTATTTTGACATCTCATATTCAAAAAATTAAAGAGTTTCCATTCCATTAGGAATTGCTCAGCTTTCTCCATCTGTTCCATCAGCTTTTTAGCCCAAAATGGTTCTATAAATCTCTTTACATGTAGTATCTGTATATTTTAGTTTAATTTTTGCAGGCATTCCTAAGCTAAGTTGCATTTTTCATTAATTTAAGTATTTCTAGCTGGAGTTTCTTTGTTAAAAATTACCATTAGGATTGTAAAAATATTTTAAGATTCCTAAAAACCAATTTAAATAAAGATTATTTCTAAGCAAACAATACCTACCTGGATCCCAGGTACTACATAGTCCCTAAGCGAGAACAAAGCAACCAAAACTAATGGCTTCAATTTGTTAGAGTTTACAAAAGATTGATTAATTTTTGGGATTTTAAGCCTTAATAAAAATAAAACCAAAGGAGGAGGGAGCTGTGCTGCAATTGGAGCTGGTCTACGAGTGGTCTTCATTATTGACCAAACGGACAAAAACATGTATAAAGATACATATTTTGGCAGGCATTTAAAGTCAGCTACTTAGCTTAGATTTCTTCTACTAAAAGCTCATTAAAATATTGACAAATATGCCAGTTTACACGAATGTTATTAAAAATACTCTCCCAGCGACGGAGACACTGTTGCTTAGCTAAACTATGCAGCTATTTGCACAGCTCACGCTCAGGCGCACAGTAAAAATAGAAGGCAAGAACAGGGACTGTTGCATACTTTCTGTTGTCTGGCCGAAATGCATGTGGCCATGTGGCAGCCAAAAATGGGCCAAAAGAGCCAGAGCCAAACGGTTGGCCAGCTGTTGGAGGCGCAGCCCCAAGAGCAGGCACTGGCACAATGCACGCCATGAGGCTCAATGGTCTAGGGGTATGATTCTCGCTTTGGGTGCGAGAGGTCCCGGGTTCAAATCCCGGTTGAGCCCAGTCAAAATATTTTTGTCCAATTTTTGTTTGCGCAAAAACATTTTTATGGCCTGCCCTGCTGTCCTGGCCTGGCCGGTTATGGTAGGTTAATTAAACAAAACAAAATAAGCCAAAGACAGAGAGAGAGAGACAAAGGCGAAGCGAAATGGACGATTGGAAAATGCAGATAGGCGAGACATTTTGGCCAACAAATAAACGAACGCTCTAGCGATGGCATCGGGTTGATTGGATGGGATGGGGCTGGACATGGTGGAAGCCGCGCGCTGCAGTGGCAACGGGCGACTGGGGGACCCAGAAGATAATGAAAGGCGGCCTGGTCTGACGTGGATGGCTTATGGCTAATACAGCGGCTGCCGCAGCCAACTCAACTCAACTTAGTCGCATTGGAGGCAGGAGGCGGCCTGGCCTGCATGCAACTTGTTTGCTGCATTTACGATTGACTTGGCCGATAAGTCTTTGTGTGTTTTATGGTCGACAATTGGAAAATTGAACAATGAGTGTTGCTCCGGGACCAGACCAGGCCAAGCCTGTATCTGTGGTGGAATGCACCAAACCAAGTGGCAGCATGCACAGAAAGTGTGAAAGATTTAAAGCTGCAGCCGAAAGAGACCTCTGATTATGATGTAACCCTACACACACACACACACAATACTGTGTTTTATCTTCTTTTATGTGGGGGACGACATTTTTGGACAATGCAT
The DNA here is from genome assembly GCA_009664405.1 of Drosophila bifasciata. Lineage (NCBI taxonomy): Eukaryota > Metazoa > Arthropoda > Insecta > Diptera > Drosophilidae > Drosophila > Drosophila bifasciata. The sequence goes on from CM019044.1 coordinate 5,991,086, forward strand.
CCCCACACCACCCATTCCTCATCTGCATCATAAATATATAATTCGGCTAAAGAATAGAGACATCATATTTGTAAAAGCCTGGCAGGCAGCTCTCTCGCATCGTATTACCTCATCTAAATCCGAGACACCGATGCAACTCCGAAACGCAAAACTACTTTCACTCTGCCGGGGCATGCGCTGAGGCTGAGGCATCTCGACATCAAAATCACCCAGAAATATGCAAGTTTTTCTGACAAACTGCGGAGACTGGCGGCCGGCAATCGATGGCCTTCGCATCGGTACGAGTTGAACGGATCAACAGGCAGTGCCATCAGCCACAGCAGCTGCTGCACTGGCCCAGACAGCAACAAGTGCTGGTACGGTCCGGGCCAGGGCAGTCAACCTGCAGCCAGCTCACTCAAAAATACTTTTTGAATGGCCAAATTGAATGGCCAAGTATTTGGCTGATTCAGATTCAGACCCGAACCAGACCAGCTAGCAGCTGGCTTTTGGCGATGTGCGGAGTGTGCATTAGAAATCCCACTCTTACGATAGTTTTCACAGCCTACAACGATGTCTTCTCTTCTCTTGTAGCATATGTATATACCTACAGATACATATACCTACATACTATACATTCCCATTAAGAAACGGAGTACGCACAGTACAAATAATGCCCACAAATGTATGTAATAATTGTCGAAAATGGGACTTAAGTAAACTGAGCGTGATCGAATTTCCAACAATTAAAAAAAAAAACACATAAATGATAAAGCTAACGATTTAAATTATTATATTCAACTATTTCTTTGGAGTGTCATGTATCCGAAAGTAAAATACAGCAGAGATATCACAACTATTCAAGACATTCTCTCCACAAAAAGCCACATTCTCGGTATGGACACGACGATTTGCCATCGCTAATCTCCGCATGGCATTCTGACATGATTTGCCATAATGTTGAATGTTTGTTATGAAGTTATGAAGCAGGAAAGATATGACAAACAGCAGTGAAATAAATTGAAATTCTTTTCGTGCTAAAGAGACATGGGGCAGGGGGCACAGCGGTGACGTACATATGTGTAATATTTTGTGTAGAGGTGGGCATGGACCGTCCTTTTTTTTTCGTGTCACAACGGGTGCCCGCGTTTTCATGTGGAAAAATTAAATATTGTCTATGGGCATGCGAGATCGTTTAGAGCAAAAAACACGATTAAAAATGTATTCGGGCAAAAAATGTATGGAGACGTTTCTTATCGGTTTCATACATAGTACATATACATATGTATATATATACATATATAAAAACAGATAATGCATCTGTTTCCGCCCGGGATCGAACCGGGGGCCTTCTGCGTGTTAGGCAGATGTGATAACCGCTACACCACGGAAACAGTTGAAACTATTCCAACCGCCAGGTCAAATTAAGGGGCTCGGCTCAATCGTCCAGCTGGCGTGGGGCCAAGGAAACTGGTTCAGCCAATGAAATCAAAGTCTATTTAAAGTTTATGTTTTTATTCGTATTCGAAGATTTAAGGGGTAAATTAGATTTGTGGTCAAAGTGTATGTGTCCCTATAAAAAAAGCGGATTGAAAGGGGAAACAGGATTATTCAGTCTGATACTGAACATTAATATTATTAAGCGCCCAGAACTTGTTTCTTGATGATATCTGAGCTTTTTGATATATGTTTGATATCGAGGTATCATATCTTTTGTATTCTACAGTCTACAGTCTTATTCGTCCCCCTTAAAATGTGGTATATTATTGGAGTGCCATTGGGTTCTTGAATGAAGTCGACTTTCTTCTTAATGCTGCTAAAAACCAAACCATATGTACCATATATATATATATATATATATATATATATGTATGTATGTATGTATGTGCTTGCATGCAAAAATACTTCTGTAAATATATACTTTTGTGGTCGAAGATGATAATTTTATAATAAATAATATACATATGTATTCCTTTAGTTGATAGCTTGAGATTAAACCCATAGCTCATCAATGCAATATTTATCAGTTCCACGAATATAATATACTATATGTACATATGTGCCTACATGCGTTTCCATGGAAGAAGAAAGTAATGCTATTTGTGAATGTGCATCTGAGCCATTTCCCTCAGTTTGGTTTTGAATCGACAGTTCGAGAGTCAAGTGAACATGAATAACTCGGGTTTTGTGGTAATCATTTGCTGGCTTTTGCTGCAAGGTGAATTCTCTCTTGCCAGTGGGAACACAGTAATAGATTTGGAAGAGTTCGCTTGCATCGTGGAGCAGTGTATTGAATATTGTTCCTTCACTGCCACGCCTTGCCACGACCATTTCTCCGAGTTGAAAGTGGCGACCGATGCCAATAATGAAATGAAAGACAAAATACACACACTGGAGGTAACCATCAACAGTTTGCGGAGCCAAATTAACGACAGCGGGGATCAAATCAAGGATCTGAAAAAGCAAATCAAGGAAAAAGACGAACATGTTACAGACTTTAGAGAGCAGGTGAAAAAAATGTCTGGAGTGCTTGCTGCAAAAAATGATGAGATTTCGAAAATTAATAAAACGAAAGCTATCGAAGTTAAAGACAGAGACGATCAAATCAAGGAACTCAGAACGCAAATCAAGGACAAAGACAAAAATAGTACAGAACTCAGAGAGCAGGTGAAAAAAATGTCTGGAGTGCTTGCTGCAAAAAATGATGAGATTTCGAAAATTAATAAAACGAAAGCTATCGAAATTAAAGGCAGAGACGATCAAATCAAGGAACTCAAAAAGCAAATCAAGGACAAAGACAAAAATATTACAGAACTCAGAGAGCAGGTGAAAAAAATGTCTGGAGTGCTTGCCGGAAAAAATGATGAGATTTCGAAAATTAATAAAACGAAAGCTATCGAAATTAAAGGCAGAGACGATCAAATCAAGGAACTCAGAAAACAAATCAAGGACAAAGACAAAAATATTACAGAACTCAGAGAGCAGGTGAAAAAAATGTCTGGAGTGCTTGCTGCAAAAAATGATGAGATTTCGAAAATGAATGAAACGGCGAAGACTCTCTCCGACAGATGTCCCAATGGCGGTCCAAATAGAATTTTCCTGATAAAGCTCAAGGGAATGGAGCCGTTCCCAGTTCGCTGCGATTCTGGATGGATGGTCATTCAAAGGCGAATCGATGGAAGTGTGGACTTTAATCGAAACTGGAAGGACTACAAGATGGGATTTGGAGACATGTGGGGAGAGTTCTTCATTGGCCTGCACAAATTGCACTTGATTACCGCAGCGCATCCTCAGGAATTGTACATACAACTCCGAGATGTTAATGGCACTGAACGCTATGCCAGATACGACAACTTCAGCGTGGGAAGCGAAGAAGAGGGCTTTACTCTTGAATCACTGGGGAAATATTCGGGTAATGCAGGAGACTCCCTAAGGGAACACGAGACAGGAAAGTTCGCTACTTTGGATCGGCACAGCATTGGTTCATGCGTTCTTGATTATGAGGGACCGTGGTGGTTTCCGCAGGATGATCATTGCGGAAAAAGGTAATCATTGTTTTATTTGTTTTCGAGAGAACTCGCTTTTATTGCAATTAATTTCATTTCTTTTTCAGTTCGTTAAATGGTAGATATACCAAAAATGGTATAGCCGAAACAGGTTATGGAATTTCTTGGGGGCATTGGCATGATTTTGATTACACAATATCACTGACTTTTGTGCAAATTCAGATAAGACCTAGGAGTCCGCAGTCATGAGGCTTAAAATCATCGTTGGATCGGGAAATTTAAAGTTAATATAATTGTACATCTTTCACTTTACAAACACATTTTTTTTGGGACAAATTTTATTTTCAATTTTAAATAACAATCTTAAATAAATAAGTTTTATATTCCATTTGTGTTATTCTATTTTTTTTTTTGTTAGCTATTAGAGGGTATTTGTAATTTGTATTTGTAATTGGTAATTTAAAATTTATAAAAAATATACAAAATATACAAAATTATACATCTGTGTGTGTTGGAAATTTAAATTTTCAGTCCGTGTTATAAACGTGCGGTCCATGCCCATCTCTAGTGACAGCCTGGCACGAAACGAAATCAATCCGACTGCACACGAACAAATCACGAGCAGCCCCAACCAGATCGCGGTCCGATCGGCTAATGGTTCGACAAGCCAGATGCAGTCTGGGGTTGGGTAGAGTCAGGTGTGGTGCAGCAGTTCCATAACTGTTAATGACTTTCCGTGGCGGCCACAGTGGTGCAGTGGAGAAACACATTTAATGAGTGCCACAACAGCACAGCAGGCAGGCAGGCAAGCAGCTGATCAATTGCCTGTTTTTTGCTGGCCAAGTGAATGTCATTGGCCATTGAAAGTGAATGTTCGATGGTCTCTGGTGAAAGGATTCGAGTGCTGCTTGGGGATCGGGATACCCACCGCCTAATGAGGCGGGCATTCTCGGACCCACTCATCTGCCGCTGCAACACAAGCCATAACTCCCACAATTGTTGTGATTGTGCAACCGCCACAGAAAGCAGACAACAGACGCCAGTTAATTTGCCTATCAATGCTCTTTTTTTTCAATTTACGTGATGGATTGCGGCATCCCCAAGCACAGCTCTGCTCTGGTCTGCTTTGGTCCCGTCTAGTCTTGCATTGAAATATGAGAACCAGCCACTCTGCGAGTCACGCAATTCAAGTGTAAAATTACATTTTCTTCATTCATAAAATGCAACATGCAGCCGCTGCCGCTGCCGCTGCTGTTGCTGCTGCTGGCTAAGGAAAGCGTGAGCATTTCCCTCTCGTAATGAGGCAACCACAGTACGGTAGATGTTGCTGTTGCGGGTGCGGAATGTTGTACATAGTTAAGTGCGGTGGAGGGAGGATTCATAGATGTAATACCAGAGGGCGTGAAATGTCGGTTATTTGGTCAGTAGTTGATTGAAGCACGAGCAAACAAACACACACAAACACACAGACACACACAACAATCAACGAAGCAAGTAACCAACAGCAACCGACTAACAAACACCTTTTGGCATTTGTTCATTGTATAATTAACAAGTTATGTAAATGGATATGGAATTGAAAATAGAATTCATCAATTTGTTCACTTCAATAAAACGAAACTAAAATGTAAGTTTCAATTAGATATTCAATTTGATTAAAATGCATTAATAATTAGCTCAATGAAAAAGAAAAAAACGTTTAAATCATATTAATGAACTTTTCATCACACGAATATCCCCAATTCCAAAGCTTAAAACTCTTGGAAAGCATCGTCCATTTACACGATTCAAGTCGATCCTTTCAAAGCTCAAGTAAAACAATTAAAGTGTAATTAATCTTTTCGGTTCCATCTGAAAGCTGTGATGAATATTCGTTGAACAAATAAAAGTCTCCCTCCCACACAAGTGGCCCCCCAACAAATCTTCAATTCTGTGATTGGGAGAACTTCATTTATTTATGATATTTATGCTTATAATATATTCCCAACTCCAGATGGCAGACCAGTTAGGCAATTAGATAATAGATTCCAGATTACCAAGGCAGCAAATCCTGCTCCCAGAAGAGGCACTTTTAGAGGCAGTTGCCTACGTCCCGAAGTGGATGCAAATCAATGCAACATACATGCATACACATACACTTGCATCAACTGTCTGTCTGTCTGTATGTGTAAATCCGAACCAATTCTGGGTATAGTATATGTACACATGTACATATGTATTTAGGTGCCTAACAAACCATTACACGCATTGTCAAATTAAGTGTAAATAACTCGTTTGAATAAACAAATAAATCCTGACACGCAACACAGAAAAACTAAGTCCGTCACTTGGCAGGAGAGAGAGGCGAGTGGAATGGAGAGTCGAGTCGAGTGGAGTGGAGTGCTGATTCGAGTCGAGTGGCATGGAGGCACCACTAAAATAGGGTAAGAGTGCAAAGTGCATTTGCATAATGACAATGCAATTTGGAATAAACGCAGGACACATGTCAACGAATAAATTAATTTACTCTAAAGTTATTTATGCAGCAAACAAAGTGCCAAACCAAAAACAGATCCCAGAGCGACACGCACACAAACACAATGGCAGACAATGGAACTGGGAGTCGTTGTCCAGACTGGGACAGATTGGTTGTTGTTGCCAAATTAGATTTTTAGTGGACCAAAGGAGCGAGCAGGAGTTGGTAATGGGTGACGAGTGGTGACTGGAATGGCCGTTTGGCATGTGCCTAATGAAGGAAGTAGTATCTGGTGGTGGTGTCTGCTGTTGGCTGAGCACACACGTACATATGTACACATCAGCTGCACCTGCACCTGCAGCAGTGCAGACGAACGCCCACATGGATGGCATGGAATGGGATTCTTCCACCAGCTAACAGCATCGTCATCTGCATTAATTGTATGGCTATGGCTATGGCTATGCTTATGGCTATTTCCATGATGGCTCTATGGCTGTATTTGCCTAAACTGCCGACTGAACCAAAACTTAAATAGCCTCGTTTTCTTCCTCTGCTGCTGTTTCAGCCAACAGTAGCCACAAGCCACAAAACCAGGTGAATGGATCACCCACCATCCCACCATCTCTCTCCCGGTGGCAGCTTTTGCTGCTGCTGCTGCTGCTGCTGATGTTGCTTCTGGTTGTCGGCAGGCAGGCCACTTTTCAATTATAAAAAACTCCCTCAAACGAATGGCAAACGCAGTGCGCAACACTCAAAGGCGTGCAATTTGAAATGCCAATTGATTTAGCTCGGAATACAAAAAAAAAAACACAATATACATTGTATGTACATTTCTGCTGGCAATCCCAGCGACTTGTTAGTTGCAGCAGCCACTTCCAGGGCGATGTTGCTGTACAAAAAGTGCGGCAATTGAAACAGAATGAAAAGAGAGAAATAGAGAGATGATGGCTAGGTCAATTGTGGAACGAAGCAAAGCTCCGAATACCCTTGTGGCTCAGTTATTTTTGAATACTGAGAAGATCAAAAGAAAGAAAAGAATATACGCGGCAGTGTTGCCATATTAGCTTATTTTAAGCTAGATTTAGCTTATTTTAAAATCAAACAGCTTACAAAATAGTTGAAATGCTTATAGCTTGAAATCTGGCTTATTTTAAATTTCATTTCGCTTATTTCCGCTTAAAAAAAAATTAGACCAAAACGAGTAAAAAATAACCTTATAAATTGGGAAAAAAAAAAGGAACAGACTATTGAGTTTTTGGTCTGAAGTTTTAAAATACAGGGATGCTGGCTAAAAAACAAAGTTTTTGAGCAACTAGCGTTATTTGCTCTGCATATTTTATCATTGCCATGGTCAAACGCTGCTGTTGAGAGAGTATTCAGCCAAATGAATATTGTAAAACCAATTTGCGCAATAAAATGGGCTTAAAAAGTTTGAACGCAATATTAAGCATTTGGTTGGTTTTAAAATGTTTAATAATTTAATATTTACTATGTATATTCTTTTGAATTTTATAGATATGGCCTACGACGTCATGGCAAATGTTGCCATGATTATAAACTTCCCAACAAATACCTAGCATTAGTAAAATCCTCCGCCAAATACACGGAATCAATGATGAAGTTGATGAAATCATTTCTTTGCTATAATATGTAAATACAAATAAAATTCTAAAAGCATTTATTTTGATGTTTTTATGATTTGCATATTTTTAAGTTTTTTTTTATTTTTAGCTTATTCTAGCTTTTTTTTTCTTTCAATCTAGCTTATGGTGTCTTCCAAGTTCTGGCATCACTGATACGCGGTAAAGTGGAATGGCACTTGTTCCGTTATTTTTGCTGAGCGCGCGGCTACAGAGCGAGAGTCGCATCGCATTGAATATTGAGAAGATCAAAAGAAAGAAAGAATATACGCGGTAAAGTGGAATGACACTTGTTCCGTTATTTTTGCTGAGCGCGCGGCTACAGAACGAGAGTCGCATCAGCCGAGTCTGTTGTTGTTGCTGAGAGAGAGAGGGACATACAATGTAAGCTTAGAAGAGAGCATTCAATGCGTGCGACGAGCAGGAGCGACGCGAAGCTGAGAGAGCATCAACATAAATCAGTTGCGAGAGCGCAAGCATTGCACGTGAAGAACAAAGATCAAGAGATAAGAACAATTTCGACGACACTGCAAAAACACACACAAACAAAATGCATGAGAGGTGCAGACAGGGTGAATGTCTTATCTCGGACAAATATAATCGTAAATTTCCTTATTAATCTTCACAGAAGCTGTAGGGGACTTGCCAAACAGAGTCCCAAGTCCAACTGACCCATCCAAAAAGCGGAAAGCCAAAGTCAAAGTCAGAGAGCCCATCCCTACAACTGTGATGCCCAGTCCCCTCGTAGCTCCTTTTCCCCTGCCCCTACCAAGAGAAGAGTTCCATTCAATTGCGCTTTGTACGATTCATGGCGCGTGATTTTTTTTGCAGCTTGTGTTCGTGGCTCTTTGCCTGGCACTATTTTTAACCAGCATCCATCCCATCGGCAACCGCAGCAACAGCCACAAACATTTTAGCCAGTAGCCGCAGCTACAATGTTGACAACGTCAACCCGTGTCGGTGTCTGTGTCCGTGTCCGTGTGTCCCCGTCCGGATCCTTGTCCGTGCCCGTGCCCCCGTCCGCGTCTGAGTCTATTTCCATGTCGCCAATGTTTGCCCACAATTCAAAATCATTTAAGCGCGCTTTCTGCTCTTTCAGTCAGAGCTTTTGTGTGGTGGCGGCGATGGTGGCGCTACCTCCTTTTTCTTCGTTGGCTACTTTTTCTTTCATTTTTTATATTTTCAGCTGAAAGTTCTCTCTTTTTTATGGCTTTCCTTTTTATGGATTATTTTCACGCCTTTGGCGCTTTGCATTTTGCCTTTTTGCTGGCCACATTTTCCATTGCGGAACTAGAGAGCTGTGTGGAGGGGGGGATAGGAGGGAACAAGTCCAAAGGCAGACTGGTATGGGGACAGGCGGGCATATTTCTTTGGCCGGGCAATATAATTGAAAATCCTACAAAGGTGTCGTCGATGCTTTGTGACTAAATTGAATTTAGTAATCGCTTTTTTATCGACCATTTCAAACTAAACACACACAGGCGGCAGGCTCCAATGGACAGTGGCTTCGGGCACTTTCTAAACCATGTTTTGGCACGTGCTCCACACTCCACTCTACAATCCACTCCCAGGCATGCAGGCAGGCACTCCCATTCCCTGTACTCCCTGTACATGCATGATCCTTCCTACGCTGTGCAGGCTCCAACTACATGAAGTGCCCCTCAGGGTGCCGCCGCATTGACTGCAATTCGACAGACAATGACCATACCAGACGATTTGGGCACTTATAAGCCCATAGAAATATAAGAGATAATAAATTGCCAGGCAGACAACCATGCGCAACAATTCAACTGTTTTTTTTTCTCCCATATAATTCGACCTCAAGCACTTAACACGCGATTTAATGCTGGCAGCACTGGCACTTTCATTCGCTTACCCCCGGTGGGGTTCATTAATTATTTATGGGTGAGCAGGGGAAATTATGTATAATTTTTCTATTTGATTCAACAATTCAATTCAACTTGAAATCCGTTTCGCCTGCATTTTTTTTTTTTTTTTTTTTTTTGCTGAACTTGAAAAACTGGCAGATTATGTAAATGCTGGGGAAATGAGCGACATCCATTAAAAATAAAATAAAAAACGAAAGGAAATTTCAAAGTTGCGACTCTATAGAGTGGGAACCAAGTCAAGTCATTGGGCCAGGCCAAATTCCATGCGTAGTATCCCGCACAAAATTTCACCACATGAATAACTCCAGTTTTAATTTAATTAAATCGAATTGTTGAAAAGTCGCACAATAAATTCGGGGATTGCCTACATATCAAAATATAGCATGATGGGTCCCCATAAATTATGGTAGAAATAGGTAAGAAATTTGTGGGTTTTTTTTATGTACTCTACGAATTATGAGATTTTTCGAAGATCTAAAGGGGGGTTGGAACATTCCGAACCTGCGATCCCTTTGAGAAATAATGCTTTCGAAGTAAAATTTAATCAGAAAAGATGCTGACAAAAGTTCAAATGTTTTTTAATATCCAATTTAATATCTTTCACCTGACACAAACTCCAGCATATTCAAGAGTTATTCATCTTGAGTTAGGGTAGCGACAAACCCCTTTCAGATCGCGTGGCTTGTCGAAATTGCATTGAAAATTTCGCAAATAATTATGTGGGATGAGCTGATCATATTTTGTGGTTAAATTCGTACCAATAGAAAGTGCAAAGGTGAAATGACGAGCGGTGAAAGGAGAATAAAAATATGATGATTGAACTAAATACAGAACCCACGAGCCGTACCCCAAATAAGGGCCGGCCTTCTGTCATGCAGAAGCAATCATGCGGCTGTAATAAGATGGTCACCACCCTGGCAATTGTCGGTTAATGTCTTCATTACAAGCCACAAGACAATACCGGCGGTGAATACGGTAGTTAAAGTTTAAGGCGAAGCAGAGAAACAAGGCAGAGTCGAGACCTGACCTAAGGCAACTAACAGCCCCCCCTGCCAGAGCACGCGACTGCCCATTAAACAGATGACACACCGAGAGCGTAAGAGAGGGCCAGGCCACAGCCAAAGCGAAAGAGAGAGCCAAGCAAGCAGTTCGAAGCAGTTCCCGCGCTATGCGGCGGCAAGCAGTGCAAAACATTCAAATAAACAATCGCGCAGCCGCACGATCAGACTCAGTTTCAATTGGAACGTTGCGCGTGCGCCGTGAACGAAATATCGCGCCGCTTCCATTGGTCTTCGTCGTCTTTGGTTTCGATTTCGGTTCGTTTGTTGTCTGCCCCAAAATGCAGTTACATGCCATAGAAAATATTTGTCATAAAATTATGAACTGTCAACTGGCGCCGCCGTTGGGCATTCCCCCCCAAAAAATATTTCGATATGTGAAAGTTTGCACACAGAAAACGTTTATAATTCTTATACTATAAGATGAAATTTGCATATTGTGTAAAAATCACTAAAAACAAAAGCAAAACAAAACCAAAATAAATGTGAAATTTATGTGCAAAGATTTTATGTAGAACAAATACTGTGACCTGTTCTGCTTAACAAACCAAACCAAAGAAATGACCCGTCAAAAAGTATCTCGATTTATGCCCCAATTTGCCTTTAACCACCGAAAAGAGACAGAGACAGACCGACCGCAAAGACCCATTTAGTGTAAATCTTTGAGGTGTTAATGGGAAATGTTCGATAGAAATGCTCGGGGGCAACACGAAAACAAACAAAAACTTTGGCAAAGAAATCTATGTTAATAGAGGCTTAGCTAAGCTAGATTTCACCCCAGCAAAGAAAACCTTTTCAAAAAATAGTTTGTCTGATCAAATTACACCAAGATGCTTTTATTCATCTATTCTTTTATTTTTGTGTGTGTCATCCATTGGATGCGACAACGCCCTGCCCTGGGGCATAGAACTTTTTATATTTGAAATATGTTAAACAGAAAGCCAAAGAAAGAATCACAGATACAATTTCTTTCGTTTGGTCAAGACAAAGTCAAAAAATTAATTTAATTTTTATGGCCGAATAATAAATACTTTCAGTTGTTCAAACCAATATGGTTCTTTAGGTTTGGAATCAAACAGGAATACGAGACAGCCAAAAGAGAGTGTCAAAACAAAATACACACAAATATAATGTGGATTCCCAGCGGAAAATGGAGCTTTTGGCTTCTGCCTCTGGCATTTGGTAAGTGCATATTCATCCATTTGGTAAGCCCCCGTTTTTAGTCGCGTTAACCGTACCAAGTTAGTTAGAATCGAACGGAACCAGTTTCCATGTTTTCTTGTGTTGCTTTTTTTTCCTGCTGATTGTTGATTGGGTGACTGAACGGGAGCAAGGTCGTCGATTCTTACCAACTCAAACACCAACACTAGCACTTCCACTGGCGCTCAAAAATGTTGTCGCTCTCTGTTTTGCCATCGAAATATTAGAAATTATGCAATCATCCAAAATATCTATGTATGTATGTATGCATGTTTGTGTGTTCCTTCTACCCCCCACTACAAAACTGCAACAGACTCGCGTAGGACTTGGCAAATGTCAGCCATTGCCCTGCGGTGCTCCCCTTTTGGCTCCCCTGGCCATCAGCCATTGCCGTTGACGGGCATTTGACAATATGAAAATGATGTTTAAATACCTTTGGATGCGATAACATCCGAAATCCCAAATACGTGCGCAAAGTTGCGTTTATTTTGTGTGTGTGTGTGTATCGGAGGCGAAGGTATGCGCGAATCCGTCGCGGTTTGCATTAAAGTCTCTCTCTCTCTCGTACTCATCCTCCTACTCTTCTACTCTCACCATCTGGCTAAGCCGCACAGTGGGCCATAGAACATACAAAATGTACAGGATATGCAATGGTATTGCTGTGGCTTTTTTTCACGGAATATTCCTTAATTTTACAGGGATTGACTGTCACTGAAAACTGGTCTCAATATAAAAAAAAAGAAAATGCACAAATTACTGTCCATTACCATTGCCAAAAAGGATTACAAATATTAGCTCTCTCTTTCCATTTGCTATTCAATCCTTTGGCATTATTTGTCCACTGTCCAGGCGACAGAGCCTGATGGAATGGCTTAAAAATTATTATCATCATCAGGCATCTCCAGTATTGACGGCATTCACAGTCGGTGCGAGACATGACAGAGAGCATTACAACGCGAAATGGATATCTAAACTGGACGCTGACCCGGCAATAGATGGCTGATTGGTTGGTGGGTTGGATGGATTGTTTTTGTAGGTGGTGCACGAGTGGTGGTAGTGGGGTGATGGAGTGGCTACCTGGCTGTGAGGGTAAACGTGCTCCAGTTCGAGTGCGAGGCATTTGCATTGGGGGCGAAAATGCAATTTCCCATCGCAATTGGGATGGAGTTGGAAATGGTAGAGTTGGAATGTGTACAGCTGTCTGGCACTGGCACTGGCACTGACTTCGTGGGAGATTTGGCAGATGAGTTCGGAATGCAATTGGTTGTGGCAATGTAAAAAGGATAGAGCGATATGGCGGCATGGCCATGGCAAAGTACGCTAAAATATGCAAAGCCACATGCTAGCTGTGGCATCTGCAGTACTTCCTCGGGCAAATTACTTTAATAACTTCCGAAAAAATCAAATGACAACAACAATATGCTTACCTAATGCCCAAAACCCAAAACCAATTACTGTCAACGCGCAGTCATTCATTTAACACCCAAAAAACAACGGCAACGCTGAAGTTCGGGTTAAGTTGACTAATTGCCACCATGGATGGTTATGGAAAACCTTTAGTAGACTTCAAAATTTTACATAATATTTGCTCGCAGTTTTGTCAACTTTCTGTGTTGGATTACGGCGGCTTAAAGTGTGGCCAAACAACAGTTGCAGGCCAAACGGGCCATATTTGAGGCTACATAAATCTGGTTGGCTGCGGCGGAACTTGGCTGCGGATGTACCATGAATACGTCGTGCATATATTACGAATAATCCCCGGGCAGCACTCATTCGAAACAAGATTTTCCACTGCCAGTACAATTAGAGAAAGAAAGAGCTCGCCAAAAGAGGGGCGTGCTGGAGAGTAGGGGGAGTCGAAAGGAAAAGTAAAATGTTTGCCGAAAAAAAACAAAGAGAAGAAAAAGTGAAGAAAATAAATAAAATCCAAAGTTAACCATACGTTATACGGTTATATGTACGTTGGCGGACAACGTTTCGGTTGTTCCGTTGTGGCAGCCACTGTATCTGGCTGTGGATGTGGCTCGTGTCAATGACTTTGAAATGATTCCAGCGTGAATTTCTCGTTTCCATTTCACATTTCACCGATCAGCAGCAGCAGCAGCAGCGGGTCAGCAACGTACCGTACGTGGACTCTATTAGCGTTAGGATAATTGACATAATAAGATGTTCAAATGGATAGATACATAGATACACTCGTAGAAAGCAGACAGTGAGACGGCGGGGCATGGATCATCTATCTACTTGTGCGGTGTACAAGCCACAATATATTTGAGCCACTTTCGTGCCCGTTTTGGCCATTACTTGACTTGGTGTGTGTGTTTGTGTGTGTGTGTGTGTGTGTGTGTGGGGCCGGCCGGACATGACACGTACTTTTCGTTCCCTAAATGCATTTTAACCCAATTATTTTGGAGCGCCTTGACCAAAAACAGGATTTGCAACAATTCGCGCTTGCCACACCACACAAAACAGATGTTGCAATCAGTTTGGGGGGGTCTCAATAAACGAGTTGCACAACATTTACGCAGTCGATTGGACTCCGGTCTGCGTCGCCTCAAGTTCAATGTTGCCCGCCCGTTTTGCCTGTTGCATGGCTTTTCCACAGACGCACTTCGTTTCCTGGCTGTTGACTGATGCGAGGAGTAATCCAATTTAATTAAATACAAAATTTTGCATTTGCCAATATGTATGTAAAAATTGCATCAAGTCTCTCCTCTGCCTGCCTGCCTGCCTGCCACCACCCAGCGGCCATTTTCGCAATTACATGACGATGTCCCGGCGAGAGTCCAGTTCATGGTGTCCGTGTGGCTGACTGGATTGCAAAACACTTTCCTCAGGGGGCTCCCCCCTCCACCAGCCGTGTTCAAACTGCAGTGTACCGGGGTTCCCGGTTCCAGGCCACAGTTTTGCTTTCGTTTGAATTACCTTGGGTATTTTTTTTTTAGTTGTATTCGTTTTCATTTGCATTTCTCGTCGAGTTTTCCTTTCCCTCTCTCTCTCTCTGCCCATCCACTTTTCATCCAATGCATTTGATTGTTTAGTGGCCTTTGGCAAATTTACACAATCCTAAGCCAAAATACTCGTAGTTATCAACTTGTCCGAAGAGCTGGCCGGGCCGGGACGGCCCACCAAGTTAAGTCAAGTCAAGTGCCTCTCGCTGACTAGGAGAAGACTTTGAATCACAGTCAAATTAAAATTTCTTCTTTTGAAACTGAAAACTGGCTTCAGCACATTGCCTTGTTCAACGCCTTTGATAATGGCATAATTGATATGCAGCTATCCCGATCAAAATATCGCTATTCTTTTTGGTCAAAACCGGTGCCCAGAATCACCTTTTGGGTAATTAAATTAATGAATAAAAAAGGAAAGACTTTGTCTCGCAGTCGCCTGGCATCTTCAAAAACTCATTTGTTATGCTCTCTAATTAACAAACAAAAGCAGAGCTCATGTCTTATGTATAATTACAATCAGCACAAAAATTCAAACTGAAAATTACATCAGAAAAAAAATGAAAGAGAAAAACGAAAATACTATATGCCAACGGGGGAAAATCCAACGACCTCTTGGCTGGTTCAACAGTCGAAATATTAATGCCAAAATATTTACATTTTCATTATCTTGTATTTGTATTTGTACATATGTATGTATGTACATCAGAGTACAGCGTACCTTAAATTAGGGACAAACTCATTTGAGTTTTAAGGAAAAATACTTGAGTAATGACTGCCACAAACAATTCAATTCAATTGAATTGGCAGGGGAAAATGGAAAGGCTACCCCAAAGGCCTTTTAATTTGGATTGTTACTCGTATAAATATGCCTGTCTGAGACTATTTCTTTTAACGATTATGCGTAGTGGAGTGATGTGAAAAAAAACACGTTAATTTGCTGCTCAAAATTATTTCGATTGAATGACAGACATTTGAGTGAATATTGAATGGTTTTTTTTGTATCGACAGTGCAGCAGCTGATTGAATAGATTAACCTTTTTAAATACTCACATTCCTGAGTGCAACTTTTTTTTTTTTTGGGTTTCCAAACAAAATTCCAAACACACAACAAAAATGTGTACAACATAAAAACTACAGTTTATTGATTTTAAGCACACAAGAATTCAACAGCTACGCGAACAATGAAAATATTTGCTTTAAGTTTTAAATTAAAACCAGAGGGGAAGGGAGATACTAGTAAAGGTTTTAGCTTGATGCCCATGTATTTATTACTAATCTTTGTAATCTGTTTAAAACATGAACTAATCTTGACGTTAATAACTAACGTTAATAACTGTGTGTTCATAAAATAAAGTTATTTGCATCGATACAAAAAAATCATTTAAAATGTAGAGGCCACATGAAACGTTGCAAAAAGCCCCAATAAAAATCCATTAAATTTTAATTCCAATTTTTCGATAATGCATAAAAGTGGCTAAAAATAGCAGCAATATTTTTCATACAAATTAAAAATATTGCCCGAAATAAGACAAGTTAAAAATCTATTAATTGCAAGTGATTTTATTTCGAGAAATGCTAAATAAACTACACTGAATAAAACTGTTAGCATGAACCCAAATAGAAGGAGTGTTCATTAGTCCACTTCAACGTTCTTCAATACATTTTGAAAGGCAAAATAAATATAGAAATATAGTTTTAATGTTCAGTTTTTCGTATGAATACTCATATGATATTCGTTGAATGGAAATCGCAATATTTTTTGGTTTTCGCACTGAACTCCATCCAGACAGGTTTCAGTTACAATCACTTCAATCTGAAGATTGCAATCTTACCAACATTTATGGTAGAGCATTGGTAAGAGCATACGCCCTCCCAGGGAGAAGCCCGCTTAGACTCCACACAATTGCAAAACGAAAAAAAAAAAATAACCAAAAAAAAACTGGGCTAAAAGCAAAAGCCACAAAACTGCATGAATGAGCAGATGGCTGTCGTCGCTACTGGAGTACGAGTGCGAGTAGAAGAAGTAGGGTACTGTACCTTGATAAAACCAGCATGAAAATTACTCAAAATAAAAACAAAAACCCAAAACAACAGCAACAGTTGCGGTTGTCGAGGTGTAAAACTGTGTGAATATTTTTTCGGTTATTACACGCATTTTGTTATTATTTAAGCCTCTCTCTCTCCCCATATCTCAACTGTTTTTCTTTTGGCAACTACACGAAGCCTTTTGGCCAAATAAAGTATTAAAAGAAAATGTCAACACATGAGACAAGAGATTTTCGTGATTATTAAAAGCGAGCAAGTGAAGCACGGGAGGGTGGTAGGTAGGGTGGCAGGTTGTGTATATGTATGATGTGTAAGCCAAACAAAATGCCGCATTTGGTAAGAGACATTCCATTGTGGTTATTGTTATGGCCATCATCATTGTTGTAACTGAGGCCCAGAGCGCTCCAGAAATTGTTGGCTGATACACTTAAGTGCAGTAGTGATGACGGGCTCGTGCGTAACCACCCAACCTCATACCTTCAGATGCAAAGATACATTTTTCATGTCCCCCGACGACAGTTGACAGTGTGACATAATTGGGCATTGTTGTTGCCTGTTCGCCTTAGAAGTGTTGGGCATATTTTTTTCTTTAATTAATGGCCTAATTTTTGAGGCGAGCAAGCCAGCGAATGATATATAATATGAAGGTAGGTAGCCACAGTGAAAGTGGCATCAAGGTGCGGGGAGGCGTTAACAAATATGCCGCCACCTGCATAGATCAAATCGTTTGGATTAGCGAAGCCCAAGTCAAAGCACAGGCCAAATCTTGTGCCACTGTCAAATATGGCCAGGACAGCCAAACAAGTCGCAAGAGTGGAGCAGCAGCAGCAGCAGCAGAGGGGAGAGTGGAGAGGCCACCACCAGCTGCAGCAATTGGATTGCACATAATGCAGATCTGAAATTGTTTTCTGCTTTACGACGAGCATTGCAAATAAAGTTTTTTACACTAAGCACATCATCAGTGATGCGATTCAAACTCGAACTCGAACTCGGACTTGTCCTGGGACAGCGAATGCGACTGTGGTTAATCGATGGAAAGTCGGCATTCAATTGATGTTCGAGTAATTGTTTTGGATTGGTAGATGAGCAGCGAAAGGGGAAATGCTATATGTAGACTCAATCAAACGGGGGAATTTCCTTTCATTCATAGTTCAAATACTTTGGACAGGATAGTTGAGTGCACTTTAACTCTTAGCGTTCAACTGCATTACAAAATGGAAAGAAAAAAGTGTTAAAGCGATTGGAGTCGCAGCACAAGTATCGCGACACCAAGATACCTGGTCGGACGATAACGATTTATGATACTAGAGTGTCTGAGAACCCAGCAGGGAGATTTTAAAATGAAACAAAGCTTTACGTACACCCATAATATTCCATTTGCAACTCGAATCCAATGAAACACAAATACCTTTAAGATATATAATATATATTTAATATGCTTATCTGAGTCAAAACTTCAACAGCTGATAGATAATAACGTAGTTCATGTAACTCCGTCTCAAACACACACAAATCTTCTCTATTCATATGATTCATTCACTCCTTTTTTTTCACTCATTCATTCTGTCGCTTCATCTTGCTAAGACAGCGCAGGAAAACCCAATCAAAAAACTGACCTGATTTCCAGGCATTGCCAAAGTGTAACAATTTTAGATTACATTTTCCGTTGGACATGGACATGCTCGTAAATATTGCACGAATCGGATACACGCCAACTGTTTGTTCGTCTGTCCGTTATGGAGAGCGTTCGCCTACATAGCTACAGCAACTGGCGTAAACGAATCGAAAAGCCAGCTACAAATTGACCAATATTTTGATTTCGATGTCAACCTGTCAGTGAGTGCGGGCTGAAGCCAAAGTAGAACAAATGTGATATGGATCTAAATTAACATAATTAATGCGTATCCGATATCTGGTAGTAGCAAACCGATAAGCTGCCCGCCCGTCTGAACAATCTGTGATTGTAATTAATCTTTGATTGTCACTAATTTGTTAATGTTGCTCATTTGTCAACCCCGACGACTCCGATACTCGTCGTTGTGGGAGAGCTAGTCAAGGTTGAACTTGTGGTTAGAGGGGTGATAATTTATAGCCACTTTTACCCGAATCTCTGCAGAGCACAGCAGGGGGGGGATCTTCATTAATGATAACCCCATTAAGCAAAAAATCAAAGCTCATCTGCCCCCATTGACTAGCGGCCTCAGGGTAAAGCTCCCTTCTCTCTCTCTCTTTCTCTCTCTGTATTTTGCTTTGTGTGGATTTCCCTTGAGGAAATGTTACCCTGTAATTAATAAACTGGGATTGGAATGGACTGCAATGGAATGGAAGGGCTATTTTGCAGCACCAAACATGCAAACATTTACATAAATTAACAACAATTAAGACACCGAGGCCCAGGCCCAGACAGTGCATAGTTATCAAAAATTATTTTGCTAATTGCCAAAGGTTGAAGGTCGCCGCTGGGTCCCCGCTAATTATTATGTAGTTTTGGCCAATGTTGCAACCAGATTGGGCAACATTTTTCTGGGTGGTTGCCCACAAATCGTGTTCTAAAATAGACAAAAAAAGGAGAGACAACATGCAAACAAGATTGTTGACACCTACCTATCTTTGGAGCCAGCCAAGCGGAGACATTAAGCCAATAAATTGGCTAGTAAAGACGGCTAGGCTATCGCCTGGCATGTGCCACTTCTAAAGGCAACCCACAATCTCGATCTCGAAAGCCCGACCAACATGATCTCGAATAAAACAATTAACTAGCATTCGCGGCTTCTGATCTGCTCTAAGGCACATAAATTTTGCCACGTCAAAGAATGCCGCACCAAAAAAAGGGGCCCCGTTTAACATTCAAACAAAATGCAACTGCAATTAATTAAAATGCTTCAAATTACCAGCACAAAAAAGTAATAGGATTAAACTAAAAAAATTGTCCAACTTTTCGTCTTTGAGGCGGCAGGAAATTGCCTTTTATGCTCCCGTCTTTGAACTCGCCTTCCCCCGCTGTTCGCGAGTGAATTTGTAGTTTTTCCACAGAGCAAAAATTAGTATTTTCGTGATGGCCAGAAAATACCTTTTTTTTTCTCCATGTTTGCCCCGCCCTTGACCGTTTTGGGTCAGAGATCGCGCGCACTTGGTGGGAGCTTTTTTGGGGTTTATCAATTTGCAGTTTAGGAAACAAAAACACGCACTAAACTTTAATATTAGTGTTTATTACACTATACAGCAAAATGACTAGTTTTAAAAACAATTATTATACAGTTTCATGGAGTAGATATTTATGGTAAAAGGTTTTATTGGTGCCGTCGTTGAGACATGGCAAGCCTTACCATCTCTAGTTTTGGAACGTGCTATCTCCGTTTACCCTTTATGCTTTATGTATGAGTGACACTAGAGAGAGTAGAGAGACAGAGAGCGCATTTGTTTACTCTCTTTTACTCTGACGTTCCTTGCTGAGCACCAACTTGAATCGATCTCTTATTTGCCGTACGGTTGCTGTAGCTTTTCGTAACTGTATTTTACTATTCGCTCTCTATCGGATCTTGTTTACACTAACGTGCGTACATTTAATGCCTCATGCACACACATACACATTCACAAAAGCCCTTGAATGAAATGAAGTGCCCTTCAACGGCATTTTTCTCTCTCTCTCTCTCGAATCACTTCTGCGTTGCATTTCAGAGCAGAATTCATTTTCGGTATTCATCGAATTTTTGCAATAGATAAATATTGCTCATTAAAGCTGAAAAAAATATAACTAAATGCAGAAAAATAAATCCCAAAAAAACTGTTCAAGTGCAACAAAAAACTTTGTTGCATAGTGTTTAAGCAAGGGAAACCCCACAGCATTGTACATAGTAGTCATTGCACTAATAGCTTCCTGCTTTGACCCTGACGCAACAAATTCAATGTCTTAGCCATTTATTAAATTTCGTAAATGAGCATAAAAGATTCGCGGGAACGTTTCGAATTTTGGGTGGTTTCTTGTGGTGTAGCAAATACTTCTTAATTATAGATTTATCAAAATGAAAAATGTTGAACCAGAATTATGACTATTCAGTGATGAAATTGTTGCAAGGTTTTGCACATTATACAATAAAGTAGGTACATACTTGGTAAAGCAATCCAATTAAAGCACACCCAGAATTTCAAACACGATTAAATTTAGAATCAATGCTAGTCCATAGCCATTACCAATGTGCTAATCATGGTCGAGTGTCTTACGGTCAAGCGTTACAACAACAGTATCGAATTCATTTGGTTCCCTTTCCTCTGTTTTTATTACCAACAATAATCACTCATCAATGTTTGCCTTTTGTTGGCGCGCACGCTTTCATGTTTCCCTTCCCCCCTCTCTGCCAAGTTCGTGCCACAGATTATGACATTTACAAAAAGCCTTCGCCTTCGAGTGGCAGCATATTAGTTATAGATTTCATTAGTCAGCCCCCAAGTCCAAGCCCAAGCCCAGGCCCCAAGCAGGACCGGGAAACGTGACTCTGACGGTCTAATTAACAAGAAACCAACTCGGTCTGTTTTTTTGTCTGAACCACAATGGGGCAACTAATTCTAGTAGTTAGCGATTAATTCTGTCTGGTTGGGGTTGGGATTAATTGCCACAGCTAGTGATCGGCCTCGTCATGTACTACTACTATACTCGTGTGCTGAGAGTGCAGCACTGGGCTGGCTTTAACCTCCGTCAACCGATTTCCGCCTGCAACTAAACCACGTTTTTTTTTTTTTTTTTTATTTTTGACCGCCACAAATCATCGGACAGACCGCAATTCTGTTTCTCAGACCGACTGCTGTAGCTGTAGAGTTCTGTGGAATTGATGCCGGATCTCAGGGGAGTGTTGGCGTCTTTCGGCACCGCTGAACCACATTTAACAGCCATCAGCAGCAGCAGCTGGCCCGACCTTGCCGTACCAATCGCAAGCGATCTCTTTCGATCGATTTTCTGTAGCGCAATCGATCGCAGTCGATGGCAAAGAGTCATAAAAAAACTAAAGCCAAATTGAAGTCGTCTAATTTATGCAATGTTTTTCTCGTACTGCTTTTCATCGATTTCTGTAGCATTTTATGATTCCATTTGTGGGCCTCTCTTGCACTAAATGAATTATATTTAAATTTGTTTTGCTCGCTGGCTTCGCTGCGAGTGATAAAAATCTGTTGCGAGCCATTTGCTGTTGCTGCTGCTGCTGTGTTTGCCGCCGTGGCGGTGGCTTTTACTCTGTTGCATGCACAAATAAATTACTTTTAATTTGCGTAATCATTTTTCAATGGCAAACATTGGATATAAAGATATCTTAATGGTCTCTTGCCCCCTCTTGCCACAGCATTGTTGTGTAGAGAAGTTCATTGCATAATGAATGCCAGCAGCAGAACCCCACAGCCAGCAACTGTTTCGATTGTTTCGCGAAAGCCTTCATAAATTACTCTGGATCGACGGGTCAGGATCAGTAGCGCCACCAACCAACCAACCAACCACCACACAAATCGTGCTCCATACACCACCCCCACCCCAATGCAACCCACGGTCGGATTGGCCATTCAACGGGTGGTACATTGTGGAACGGGCACTGCGACGACTATGGGGTCAAGCGGTTGGGTCACACAGCAAAACGGCAGCAATGGGAGAATGTGTGAGACAAATTTCGGGCAGCTTTTGTGAGTCATTAGGGGGATTGTTACAAATTCTCAAATGTATCAATTTACCCTTACGAGTCATGCGACATTCTGTCAAAATAAATTTACGACTTTTGTGGGTGGCATGTAATTGATTTACCATGGATTTTAGTAACCCTGAAGCATATTGTTTATTGTGGAACTTAGGCACTGTTAAAATGAGTCATACTCATAAACCTAATGAATTCATGTAGAGAGTATGTAGAGTGTAGCAGAGTCTGTTGTGCTAACAGAGCTAACAACAGACAGACCGAACAACAGCAAGAGAGACGAGCAGCAGTCGTCGTACGAAAGGAGACGAGAACAAAAGCTACGCGTTCGCTGCAGCTGAATTCGATGCCAGGTAGGATTTGGGAAAAAAAACAACAGAGAGTGGCAGAGTCTGTTGAGCTAACAGAGCCAACAACAGACCGAAAAACAGACCGAACAACAGCAAGAGAGAGAGCAGCAGTCGTCGTACGAAAGGAGATGAGAACAAAAGCTTCGCGATCGCTGCAGCTGAATTCGATGCCCAAAGTCTCTCTCTCGTCAACACGCAGAATGACTACCGCAAGAAGTTTAAGTATACACCCATTGTAACCAGAGCTTGTGCAGATTAGCATTCATATACCTAAAACGAATGTGAGTAAAAACCTAAATGATTTTTATCCAAGGTGTAACAGCATCCGCCTTGCTTTTACAGCAGCCAAACGAAAGACTGCGAGAAGAAATAGATTTCAGCTATCTATAGCTAGATTTAGCTACAAAAGTTACTCCCCATTCATTAACATACAACAATTACGCGTACATTTCCCACATCAAGATGTTTATTGACATAACAAAAAAAAAAAAAAAAAAAGTAGTACAAATTTTGCATTCACCGCAGTATCCGAATTCGGACTTTAAAAGAGAAATTGTTCAACCAAATTGTGGTATGGATACCACGTAATACATAAAGATTCAATCGAGCAGAAGATTTACATTAAGAGACGCTTCAAACTGGTTCAGACTATTAAAATCGTTTAATCTGAGCAGTTAATCTTTATTTAGGCAGTGAAATATTCTAATTTAAAGTTAATTTCAAACGAAAGATACAAATCCACCCACAAGTTTTTGTTCAGTTTTCGATTTTTATGGCCAAAAAGTGGAATCAATTCGTTATAAAGGTTTATTTTTTAAACCTTTATTATAACAATTAAATACAAACATATCTCAACTAATTTTATTCCAAACGGAAACCTTTTACCAACGAGGAAGCATTTTTGGGTAGCAGGCAGTTTTCTTTTTGCCAAGCTGGCCGTGAAATGTATATGCAAATGGCCATAATGAGATGCAACTGTCCGGATCAACAAATGGAAGGCGGAATGAAAATGAAAATGCAAATTTTTAGCTCAGCTAAATGTATAACATTTTTCCATCATTTCCATACAATTAACGATCGTCGGATCGGCCAATGATAACAATTACCAACCAGCTAAAAGCATTGCCATGGAAATATTTAGAGAGGAGGCGGCGGCGGCGGCACCACCTCCAACTTGTGGCAAGCGGAGGAGGTATGGGCCACAAGCTGTGATCGCTCACTTTTGGGTCTTGTGGCTCTTGCTTGGCACTGGGCGCGATTGGCAGCTAATTTCTGCCCAGTTTTTTTTAGTTGACAACGTGATTGTGACTTTTGATGAACGCAGTTTGATTGAAGCCAAAAAGGAGTCACAGTTCGGTTAGGGGGAACGGACTTGGGGCATTGGTGTGGCCAGGCCAAGCCAGGCCTGTATCTTTTTGTTTGTTTGTTTGTCAGTTCAAATGCTTATAATGGGTGCCACAGTGCCAGATTGCGACATTTGCAAACGAATCACCGCTTGGGTTTGGGAGGAGGTGGAAAACCCCATTCACTTTTCTGTTTTCTGTCGCAATTGTTGTCGTCCGTCGTCCGTCGAACGGAAAACGTGGCACATTTCAGTATTTATTTTATACAAATTTTGTAATGGCAAACGCCACGCGCTACAGTCAGTGCCTCGGTCAGTCCATTGATCAAGTTACAATCCCCTCCAAAACGGATGTTTATTCTTCGATCTGCGATTTACTTTTGATATATGATTGCCAGAGTTCTCAGTGATTTGCAGCAGGAATGCAGCAGCTTAAAGGTCAACATCCGAACGAAACAATGGACTAGTCAGTGCCACGTGAGAGGACTGCCTTTTGGGGTGTGATTCTGGTGTGAAATAATATTGAATTTAACACACTATTCTATATCGATTCGGCAGTGTGCCTTTCACTTGGAAACGGATAGTGATCTGTATTTTTTATAACAAATTAATGTCGGTCTGTTAATGGGCAGCTCTTTTTATACGTTTTCCATGACTGTAGAAGCCAATAAGGTAATGGCAAAGCAATCTAAGATATTTAGTCAGATATTTATATTCTACTAAGAACTGCAGGATCCACTGCTTAGTGACAGAAATAACTCTTATTAGTGGTATTCTGACACTCTTTCTCTAACTCTCTCTCACAGAGTAGCTTGGCATTAATGAGCGAGCTTTCACGCCTCGAATAAAACGAAAGAGAGGACGACATCACCCTTCTATGACTCTCTCTTTTGATCTCTCTTTACTGGTAGCTGTATCCTAGTGAGCCTTTTCCTGTTTGATTTTGGTAGATGCGTGGACCCATATCCAATTAAATTTCACAGCCTGAAGAAGCTTGAAAAAAAAAAAACAATCAAAATTGAAATTTGTAGCTTCCTTTGAGCCAAATAACAAATTGCAACACCCCTCTTGGAGGTCACTTAATAAGTAGTTAAACTTGCATTAAAATCTTTGTGGAAATGATGCATAAAATTCAATTTACTGCTGCTGCTGCTGTTGCTGGAGATCCCCGGAGATCGCTGCTCACAACCAAAAAACGCTGCCAAGTGGCAATTTAGTTCGCACTTTAGTTGGCTAATATCTGGGGGACCACCCGATAGAGAGAGAGACTGTGCTCTGTGCGATTGGTTTATTGCATTTTACGGCCTCTATAATTTGTCCTATGGCCAGACGACTCGCAAGTGAAGGCAGGCGGCAGGCAAATCTCGACCGGAGTTCGAGTTGCAAACCGAAGCCAGTAATTTGAGTTTGACTTCTTGGCCCAAAAGCTCGAATGGCTAATGTCCGGGGCTGCCTGGCTGCAAAGAGTGTATGGTTTATATATCGTTTATATGGCGGCGGCGACTTGTGCCGGGGCAGCTGTAAGCCATCAGACAATTTGCTCCATAAATGGCCAAAGTTGCCAGGGGTTTTTTTTTCTTTCGATTTTTTCCGATTATAATTTGGAGTCGCGCGTGGACAAAGAGACAGAGAGTGCTAGGAGAGTGGAGCCAAACCAAATCAGTTAGCATTGGCATCGTGCACAATTCGCTAACCTCAGGCATGGCAAACTAGATGATGGCCAATACAACACGGCCAACATTTCCCAACACAGCAAAAACAATACCAAAAACATTAGAAATGGATAAACAGGGAGGAGGGTATAAAAATGGCAATGGATGACAAAATTAAAATTCATTCACGCTCAAGTAAATATTTACGCAATAAATTTGCATTTAATTGCATTTGAGTGAGCCCCGACCGACCGACACACGCATGCCACCGCCACAACACACACACACAAAACACTGGCCTCAAATCAAATCAAATTAGAAAACAATCCAACCCCATCCTCCAGTTCAATCCATTTCCATACCCATTCCACATTCTGTCTGTATGTAGACTCTCTCTAACCTGGCCAAAACAATTTGCTCGTCGCATCAGAATCTAATCAAATTATGCGCCAGAAATGTCAAAAAAGCGTGAAATTTTTGGCTCCAGGGGGAGAGGCCCCCGCGCTGCTCCATGTCTGGCAGCACCTGTGTTTGTGTGTGCTCCCTCCTCCATTCTTCTCCTCTCTAATCCAACTAGAAATCGCATCAAAATTGCACAAAATAAGAAGCGCTCAACAAATCATTTGCAAATTTTATGCAAAATACATGCAAAAGTGTTTGGCAAATATGGCCTGATCAGTATCCGTATCTGTATATCTGCGTATCTGCGTATCTGGTATCTGTTAGCCAGCAATTGTATCTCCCCTGCCACGGGGGGTGGCACGCACATTTTTGGAACGCTTTAGCCCGAATTCAGGCTCCAAAATGAGCCAGAAATTCGAGTGGATGATGTTGGGGGGATGCGACACCCGGCGGCGGCTAAAATGTTTTTATGCGGTTCGCTTAATGTGTTTTTGGCCATAAACCAACTGACAACTGGCAAACTGGCTAAAAATTCACGAGGCTGCAGCGACAGGAGGAATCCTGCTTCTGGCTATGTACATATATGCCTCTCCCTGCTCTTGCTCCTGCTCCTGCTCCTGCTCCTACTCCTACCATCAGAAATCATTCTCAAAAACTTTTGTTTCGGCGTTTATTTGTTTTAGCGGCCGCCTAATTGCATTTTCAACATTCTGCACTCTCTGATTTCTGCATTCTACCCAACCTCCATGTGTCCACTCCCTCTCTCTCTCTCTCTGTTCCACTGTGTGTATTGTAATTGAAATCGCACTCGGGGTGCAGTTCCCTGTGTCCATGACAAGTTCATTTAGGCGAGGCATTTGCCCCACTCCTTCCACAGCTCCCGTTGCTGCTGCCGCTGCTGCAACTCCTCTGACGGCTATGAAGAAAAAAACTGTTTGCGTGAGAAAAATATTGCATTGGGAAGTGGCTTGAAAAAATCTTAATTGCAGGCAAAAACCACACTCCGGGGGAGGAAGAGAGAGACCTGCTTGGTTTTGTTTTTTCTGCATTGGTAACCGTAATTTAATTATATTATTATTACTCGTATACACAACCCACAACACACACACACACGCACACACATCGAATGGCAATTGGCAATTCAATTTGCTTTACTGGCTACTTAGACTCGGATTTAGCATTCGTTTTTGGGGCGGAGAGGAGAGCAAACAAATCCCAAAGGGAATTTGTAGATGAAGCCAACGTCGCCAGATGATACCCTGCCAAGGCAGGGATATATATTGGTGACAATAATTATAAATAAATAACAATTACCTCCAATTGTTCAAAATAATAAGTATCGAAAGGACCTTAGAAGTATCGACAGTACACCGAATATACTAGGAATTTTCTATCAGCATTCCCCCATTCTAAATCAAACAACTGAATCGAAATAGACTAAACTAAAATTTACAATAAACGGCGAGCACATTTCATCAAAATGGTAAAGATTGCGAATCTAGTAAAGATTGCGGGAAACATCTACAAAGACCAGTTCCTATGGATGCTCGTGAAGAGCTACACCGTCTTCGTTGTGGGTGTCGGTGTGGCCAAGGAGTTTGTGGGACTACAACTGATGGCACCCGTGGGATCACGATAAGCACATACAAGAGAAAAATGTGTGCTCAGTGTACAAATTAGGCAGTTCAAGTTAATTAGTTCAATAACGAAATAAAATGACTAAAACACATTCAAAAAAAAAAACTAAACAGATTTCGGAGACATTTTAGAGGATGTTTTTCTAGCTAAGGGATGCCTTCTTAGGAAGCGGGACTATGCCGAAATACGTTGCTGATCTCTTTTTCAAACTGTCTTGGATACAGGCAGCGTAAGCGAGAGAGCTTCCGAGAGAGAAAGCTTGCACATAAAGCACATGAAGTGTAGAAAGGGATAGCTGATCCCCAGCTAGAGATGGTAGTCTGGTAGATGGTAACTTTAACAGTAGTCAGTAACAGATCATGTAAACTATCTAACAGTTCCACTAAAATCTGCCTGTAAGACTCCTATCGTTACGTTTAAGAGATACATGCACACAATATGTTACACAGTTTCGGATATGCCACATTATTGTTTGTATCGAAAAGGGTATTATAATATTGCATATAAGAGAGAGAGAAAGTCAATGACAATGGCAACCTTTTTTTCCCGAAAAGGATTTATTCAAAAGCAAAACTATGTGCAACCCAAGAGGCCAAACGGCAGGCTCCAATAAGCTCTAGTTATGGCTGCAACACTCACATAGGAAGAGGCATCATAAATCCGACACGTTGCCTCAAAATTAATTCCGTACGAGCCACTCGGTACGGTACGGGTGGAGAGACGCCTCTCGAAAACTGAAACTGGCTGCAGCCGCATCCAGATGGCAGATGAGCCATCACAAAACATTTTAGTGCCCGCAGGCACACTAGACCATGGATGGTCCACAGCAGTGTCCGTGCCCACAGACAACTTATATTAATTAATGCAAAATTGCATTACGGATATGCATACGCATACGGATACAGGTGCACAGGACTCTCCTGGGTGGCCGAAGATTGGAGTCAGAGGAGCAGCAAACGCAGAGGCACAGGCAGCAGAAACACATGAAAAAGAGTCGTAAAATGAAAACATATTGACAATAAAGAAAAAGACAAACTAACAAACGAACCGAAGGAGTGGTAGAAGTAGTAGCGGAAGGAGAGCTGTGGCGGCTAACCATTTCGATAGATACAAAATAAAGGCAAAACTTTGCTTTTGGTTTTACTCCCCAGTGGGTCCCCAGTGGGTGGAGCGTCTCACACATGTCACATGCAAAGTGCCTGCAACTAGAGCTTCCATGCATCCCAGCATCCAAGTTGCCACTTAAGCCCCAGCCACCCTCGGCCACTGCTTCATGCTCCATGCAATGCAAATTATCTGCCCCACAGCTCTGATTTGGCCCCGTACTTTCGGACACTTATTGTGTGCGACTGTCGTCGTCGTCGTTGTCTCCATAGTCGTGGCCTGACTCTCAAAGTCTAGAGAGATTGTTGCTGGTCGCCATGGCAGCCACCAGTCTGCAGCTTGCAACACATGCAACTAACCAGGCATTTGGGCAGGCAGGACACGAACTGGAGGAGAGAGGCGGCCCCAAAAACTAAAATCAAATCAAATTATTATTATATACGCTCCATTTGACTTACGGATATTTTGGTAGAAATATTATCAATATTTATAATTATTTATAGCTATGTTTCAGTAGATTCATTGACTTGTAGCTAACGGTAAATCAATAAGAGAGGAATAATAGCCAGTAAGTGAAGAATAACAGCAGCAGAGACCAATAACAGCAGCAGGGACCAATAACAGAGCGTCAGAACAGAAACAGTAAAAGAAACAGTGCAGGAATAACAGCAGCAGATACCAGTAACAGCAGCAGAGACAGAGCGTCAGAACAGAAACAGTAAAAGAAACAGTGCAGGAATAACAGCAGCAGAAACCAATAACAGCAGAAGAACGTAAACGCAGCACCAGAAAGAGAGCAGCAGCAGCAGAACAAGGAGAGATACAGTATAAGTACATAGATCAGCAGCAGAATGGAACAGCAGCATAAGCAGAGCAGCAGCAGCAGCAGAAGGAAAGAAGATAACAGAGAAAATCGCAAAAGAGATTTCAGCAGTCAGCAGAAAAAAGTACAGCGCGCAGTAGCAGCAAAGATAGCCGTTAAAAATAAGAAATAAAACGTAGTTAGATTGCTTATTCCCAGACTAATTTATTCAAATATTATACATTTATATATCCCTGTTCCCTAAATGTCGAAAGCTGTACCAAAATAGCACTATTTAATAGCATTTTAATTACTTTTGCTAGGAAAAACAGCAAAATTTCTTTCATTCCTAAATTAGAACTAGTGTTTATCCAACCATTCAATTATTTAATAAAAAAATCAACTCATTCCCGTGCACAGTCTTTCTCTTTTGATTGTCAGTAGTAGTATCCTCCCCTCTACTGCCTATACATTTTCTAATGTTTTGGTAACGTCGTGCCTCACTAAGCACAGAGCCCCAGCCCCCGAAGCAGGAGTGTGGCAGACAATGCACACGATAAACCACGACGCGATATGCGGCATACAGAGTGAAAGAAAAGATGCAAGAAAAATTTGCTTGAAATTTTACTTAATGCTATTTTATAATAGGTTTTGTGCTTTTTATACCCGTACTCGAAGAGTAAAAAGGGTATATTGTATTTGTGCTAAAAGTGGATGTGTGTAACACACAGAAGGAGGCGTTTCCGACCCCATAAAGTATATATATTCTTGATCAGCATCAATAGCCGAGTCGATATAGCCCTGTCTGTCCGTCCGTCTGTCCGTCTGTCCGTCCGTCCGTCTTGTTTGTCGCCCATTGCTCGAAGGCTATAAGAGCTAGAGCAACCAAACATTTTATCCAGTCTGATGTGGTATCTCACTCCTAGAAAAGTGTTTCAAAAATTTCGCCCCGCCCACTTCCGCCCCCACAAAGGGCGCACATCTGTGGCGGCCACAATTTTGACAATAACAAAAACTAAAAATGCAGAATCATAGAGACAGCCCATATCGATCAGGGGCCCAAATCTGAATCGGATCGGATCATTAATATAGCCACAATAGACAAAAACATACGCAAAAAACTTCGCTCCATCCCTTTCGCACTCACACAAAATCGAGTCGATTTGGTTTTTCGTAAATATGAACGCCTGGATCTCAGAGACTATAAGAGCTAGAGCAACCAAACTTTTTGCCCAGACTCCTGTAATACCGAACCTGAACAAGTGTATTTCAAAATTTCGCCCCGCCCCTTCCGCCCCCACAAAAGACGAAAATCCACAATTTTGAAGATAGAAAAAACCAAAAATGCAGTATCAAAGGAAATGATCATATCTACCAGATTCCCGAATTTGGTTCACATCGGATCATTATTGTAGCCACAATGATCAAATGAATTTTCGTTCATTCAGTGTTTCCCCGCCGTTCTGTGTTTCCCCTCGTCCGTTTGCTGCTTAAGTCATTTATTGGGGTTGATTGTCGCAGCAGATTCTCTCACACACACACACTCACGCTCAAACATGCTGCCTCGTGCAGTGTACGTGTGTTGTTGTGAGAACTGATGTAGATGATGTAGATGTAGATGTCGATGACAGATGTAGCAAAAAATGTAAAATGTAAAACTGAAAAAACATTTTAAAATTCCACATAAATCACTGAGTACGGGTATAAAAGTAGAGTCGCGTTCGAAGCGACTCCGTACGTTCTTTCTCGTTTCTTCTGCTTCTTCTCTCTTACGATTGCGGGTTATGACAGTGCTGTGTGGTTAGGCTTCGTTGAGTCTGGGGTCTCGCTCTTAATTGTGGGGGGCCGCCGACTCTTGTGGCATCGATTGCACAATTTCAAATGGTTTGCATTGGTACGAGTAAAAGTCACAGAGGCAGCTCGAGTGAGATAGTGAATTGATTTACTGGACTATTATTAGTTCGTTGCATTAACAGACATTATTACATTTTGGAGCAGAATGTGTAGGGGGGGCGGATCATTGGATGATCTGGTAGTCGGATAAATAACCAAAAAATTTCAGTGTTAACTTTAGCTAATACACTATCTGTCTGTGAAATCAACACGCAAGCTCTTGAGGGTAGGGAGGAGTCCCCCTCTCTAGGCGGTTGCCGACTCGGGCTTATCGTCCACGTTGCGCAGCCAGGAGCACTTGAGGATCTCGCGCAGATTCCAGCGAGCAGTCGACTCCGGCTCCAGCAGAACAGAGACGGTGGCCTTGGCGGGGGCCGTGATGCTGTCCTGCAGCTTGCGACGGAAGGCAAACTTGCGATTGCGCTGATCCTCCAGCAGCTTGGTCAGATTGCTGTCGTCGAAGGGCATCTTGGCGTTCATCATGATGAACAGAATGACGCCCAGGGACCAGGCATCGGCCATTTTCGGATCGTAGGGCCGTCCGGAGACCACCTCGGGCGCGGCATAGGCAGCCGAACCGCAGTACGTGTCCGACTTCATCTCGAGGCCGCCATCGTCGCGGCAGTAGCGAGCGAAGCCAAAGTCAGCCAGCTTGATATTGAGACGCTTCGACAGCAGAATGTTCTCGCACTTGAGATCCCGATGGGCAATGTCGATGTTGTGCAGATACCGCAGGGCCTTGGCCATCTGCAGGAACCAGATCTTCGCCTGCTTCTCGTCGATGGGGCCCATCTTCTTGATGTGCGACAGCAGGTCCCCGTTCTCGGCGAACCGCATGAAGATGAAGATCTTCGGGCCGCGCTGCAGAATGCTGTGGATCTGGATGATGTTCGGGTGGTCGATCTTCGTCAGGATGTCCAGCTCGCGCGGAAAGAACTTGTTCACAAAGTCAGTGGGGGCCCGGGCCTTGTCGATGATCTTGCAGGCCAAATGGACACCGTGACCGGACTCGTCCGAGTAGCCGGCGGTGATCACAGTGGCATAGGAGCCCTCGCCGATCTTGTGGCCCACGTTGTAGCCGCGCTGGGCCAAGGCATCGACGTCCGAGGAGCGGGTACTCAACTGGCGCCCGCTCACACTGGTATTGAATTTGGACATGGTGTTTGCTGAATACGGTACCGTTTTAAGACTGTGGGGTTCGTGCGTTCAATTTTTATGTTTGCCAACTGTCGAACACGAAAGCGGATGGAGGATGGATTAGCCCGGCGATGAAGGATTTGTGCGGGTTGTGGGGGAGGTCGTGTGGTGTTTGCGGATTGCATTTATTTACCTTAACGTTGGTTGACTTCACAAACTATTTAATTTGAATTGGTGTAATTGATTGAGCTGACGAAATATTCCTACAATTCAAGTCCAGAAATTTTGACAAAATTACAAACGTATGAGGTATGTGGGGGGTTTGAGACGAACACAAAAATAAAAAAAAAAAACTAAAGCGACGCTCAAACAAACTGTGACAAACAATGAATTTGGAGCCAGATCCAGACACGACTACTGATTTACACAAATTAGATTTCACCCCACAGCCTTCCTGATAGTTGAGTGTTCCAAAAATTTTAAATTTTACTGAATATAAAATTCATGATTGAGCCCATTGAGAATGCTGTCAAATGCCCGTATCGGGTAGCAGCTTACTATACACCGTCTATGATGTCGTTTAATATGAAAGGGGATACTATAATTTCCCCACTTCTATTATCCCCTTTGGTGCAGAAATCTATCAGTCTTAGAACTACGCCATCGGTTCAATGAGTGTATTAGAAATTGTGTATAAAATCACCATTCAATGCTCTACGTAAAGTAAAAACATTTACAGATACAGTTGCACATATTTTTTAATATATGAAAAATAACGAGAAAGAACGTACCGAGTCGCTGTGAACGCGACTCTACTTTTATACCCGTACTCAGTCTGTACGCATGTGAAACTGGTTCAGCGAACGAAATCGAAGCCTATTTAAAGTTTATGTTTTTATTCGGATTTGTGTTCAAAGAGCTAAGAAATATATTAGACTTTTGGTCAAGTGTATGTGTGCAACGAAAAGAAGGAAATGAATAAAGGATGAAGGAAAAATATAAAAATAGCGGATTGGAAAGTTAAGGGGGAAAACCAGATTATACAGTCTGACACCGTATATCAAAATTATTGGGCGACCAGACATTTTTTTTGACGCTAACTCAGCTTTTTTATCTCTTTTGGATAATCGAGGTATCATATCTTTTGTATTCTACAGTTTAGTCTTATTCGTCCCCCTTAAAATGTGGTATATTATTGGAGTGCCATTGGGTTCTTGAATGAAGTGGACTTTCCTCTTAATGCTGCTAAAAAACCAAACCATATGTACCATATATATATATATATATATATATATATATGTATGTATGTATGTGCTTGCATGCAAAAAATACTTCTGTAAATATATACTTTTGTGGTCGAAGATGATAATTTTATAATAAATAATATACATATGTATTCCTTTAGTTGATAGCTTGAGATTAAACCCATAGCTCATCAATGCAATATTTATCAGTTCCACGAATATAATATACTATATGTACATATGTGCCTACATGCGTTTCCATGGAAGAAGAAAGTAATGCTATTTGTGAATGTGCATCTGAGCCATTTCCCTCAGTTTGGTTTTGAATCGACAGTTCGAGAGTCAAGTGAACATGAATAACTCGGGTTTTGTGGTAATCATTTGCTGGCTTTTGCTGCAAGGTGAATTCTCCCTTGCCAGTGGAAACACAGTAAGCGAGGATCAAATCAAGGATCTGAGAAAACAAATCAAGGACAAGGACGAACAAGTTACAGACTTTAGAGAGCAGGTGAAAGTAATGAATGGAGTGCTTGCTGGAAAAAATGATGAGATTTCGAAAATTAATAAAACGAAAGCTATCGAAATTAAAGGCAGAGACGATCAAATCAAGGATCTGAGAAAACAAATCAAGGACAAGGACGAACAAGTTACAGACTTTAGAGGAATTTATGGAGTCCTTGCCTTTATTAATAATAAATGATTGCTGAACAAAATAATCAGCTATCGAAAATGAATGAAACGGCGGAGACTCTCTCCGACAGATGTCCCAATAGCGGTCCAAATAGAATTTTCCTGATAAAGCTCAAGGGAATGGAGCCGTTCCCAGTTCGCTGCGATTCTGGATGGATGGTCATTCAAAGGCGAATCGATGGAAGTGTGGACTTTAATCGAAACTGGTCGGACTACAAGATGGGATTTGGAGACATGTGGGGAGAGTTCTTCATTGGTCTGGACAAATTGCACTTGATTACCGCAGCTCATCCTCAGGAATTGTACATACAACTCCGAGATATTAATGGCACTGAACGCTATGCCAGATATGACATATTCACCGTGGGAAGCGAAGAAGAGGGCTTTAATCTTAAATCACTGGGTGAATATTGGGGTAATGCAGGAGACTCCCTAAGGGAACACGAGAAAGGAAAGTTCGCTACTTTGGATCGGGACAGCAAATATGTATGCGTTAGAGCCTACAACGGTCCGTGGTGGTATACGACGCTAAAGAATTGCGGACATAGGTAATCATTGTTTTATTTGTTTTCAAGAGAACTCGCTTTAATTGCAATTAATTTCATTTCTTTTTCAGTTCGTTAAATGGTAGATATACCAAAAATGGTAAAGCCCCAAAATATAATGGAATTTCTTGGGGGCATTGGAATCCTTTTGATTACACAATATCACTGACTTTTGTGAAAATTATAATAAGACCTAGGAGTCCGCAGTCATGAGGCTTAAAATCATCGTTGGATCGAGAAATTTAAAGTTAATTATTATTAAAAAATAAATAAAAAATACCTGTCAAAAGCATTTATCAGCAGAGTTTTGATACAAAACACTTTGAAAAGCTTGCTGGAATTGGGTTTCATCCGAAAATATCGACGTTTTGCCATGTTCAACTCAGTCCCTGGATCCCAATCTCATTTAAAACTTATGGGGGAATGTCAAATACATTGTTAAAACTGCAATCTGTCAAACAGACTAAAGTTTTTGCAATTATTGACTGAAATCCTATTGACGCGTTGGCTTACGCTGCAAGGGGGTCCGATCTGAACCAAATATCTGGTAGATATGATCATTCCCTACGATACTGCATTTTTCGTTTTTTTTGGATTGTGTGGATTTTCATCTTTTGAGGGGCCGGAAGGGGGCGTGGCGAAATTTTGAAATATACTTGTTCAGGTTTGGTATCACAGGAGTTGAGACACAAAGTTTGGTTGCTCTAGCTCCTATAGTCTCTGAGATCCGGGCGACACAAAATACAAAAAACGAAATCGACTCGTTTCTGTGTGAGTGCAAGCGAGAGGGAATGATGTTTTTCGAAATGGTTTTCTCTATTGTGGCTGTACTAATGATCCGATCCGATTCAGATTTGGGACCCTGATAGATATGGTCTTTCTCTATGATTCTGCATTTTTCGTTATCTGTAATGTTCAAAGTATCCAAAAATCAATAATTAATTATACTAAATTTGTATCGTTTTCCTTTACAGCTGCCTGCCTTGTGCCATTTAATCAAGCGGCAGGACCTGCAGGACCCATTCCAGACAATGGCAAGAGAAACAGTCGAGGCAACAGCAGCGGCCTTCTGGGTGACTCGCAGCTGAGCGCCTCGGAGCGCAGTCGTCGCCTGATACCCTACATGGCCTTCTATCTGCCGGCACCAGAGCTGCCCATCAATCAACAGTACGCTGCAAAGCATTCGGCCTCCGCTGGCGGGGCACAGCTGCAGGCGCCCTCAGTTGGACGTATACCCGTGCCGCTGGCCTACATGCCACAGCCACAGCCACAGCAGCAACAACAGCAGCATCAGAAGCAGCATCTGCATCATCCACATTCCCACCATCATACACACCAACATCATGCCGCGCACTATCAGTCGGGAGCAGGCGATGTGTATCATGCCCTGGCCATAGGCAGCCATCAGCACCCGCATCCGCATCCCCATTCGCATCCTCTGCCGCCACCTGGCCAGGCCAAGGAGCCATTGCCACCGCTGACGGATTCGGGCGCCACTTATATAGCCTACAAGCCATTGAACCCAACGCACAAGGCAAGTGTCAGGCAGCTCTGCCGTTATCTGTTGATTATATAGTATATGTATACGTATTTGATTCCCATGGATCATAAATAAGCGCAGAAATAATCATGAAATTTATAATTTACACACAGCACAAGACGGTGCAGCACTTTCCGCCATTGCCAGCACAGAAGGAGCAGCCACAGCTGCAGCTGCAGCAGCAGTATGCACCACAGCAACAGCAACAGCAACAGCAACAGCAGCAGCAGCCACAATACGAGTTGCTATCGCCTGGTTTGGTGGCATCGTCGCAGCAGTACCATCATCGACAGCGGGCCAAACAATCAAAAATCAATTTAACACCGTTTACAGCGCAGAACACTTTGCCGGGACAGTTTGTACCCATTATTTATACGCCAGTGAGCAGCGGCAATAGCAACAGCAACAACAATGATGAGCAGCAGCAGCAGCAGCAGCATAATGGCAATACCATCAATTACAACAACAACAACAACAAGCCAGAAATTGTCTTCGAAGATGCAGCGCCGCCACATAAAAACTCTCATCAAACACAAATCGTTACGGATTATGCAGCAGCAGCCGAAGCAGCAGAGCAGCAATCTTCAGAGGAGCAGCAACAGCAGCAACATGAGCAGCCAATGGAGGAGCAACAGCAGCAGCAGCAGCCAACACCAAGGTAAGATTTATTAGTCAACAAGACTTCATCTCTTCACTGTGTGAAGGAAAATCCCAAATGTAAGTCAGAGCATTATCCCCACCCGCCCCACAGCTATTGCTTGCATTATCACATTTGTGGGCTCTGTTCTCACAGCCACGCCCCCAAGCCCCCAAGCCCCCAAGCCCCCACACACAACAACAGCATGTCTCGTGATACATGTTCATCATCAGCTCCGCTCCGAGCTGCAGTTCGGATTGCAATTGCATGTAGAATACCAATTAAAAGTGTTGCCACTTTTGGGGGGGTATGTCGTCAGGCGCCATAACCGAATCATGTCAATGGAAACATGCCGCAGAGTCCAATGCACTGCAGAGATGCCCTAACAGACAGCTGCTGCACTTTCCATACTTTCAATTGTCTTAAAGTTGCAGGAGGCTCTCGGACCATGCAGCAGCAGGCAGCTGCAACAGCATTATTGTGGTCACAACAGACGAGACGACGTTGCATGTGCAATGCCCTTGGGCAGAAAAATCAATTGCATTAAATGCAATGACTCAATCCACTAGCAGCCTCCATGCCGTCTCTTCGTCTCTCCCGCCGCCCATCGCCATCATCTTCGTGTGAAGCTTCGACACAAATGACGCAAGATCGGGGGCCCCAATTGCAGTTCGATGTACCGCATGAGGCGCTTGCCCATGGGCAATAGTGGTGGGGTGGGATGGGGCTGTGTGGGGGTCGCACGCATGTGCCTTATGTTCTTCTTGTAGTAATTGTCAAATGGCAAATTCATGTCATAAGTAGCCGCCGGGCGCGGCTCAAAAATCTGTCAGCCACAAAACGTAGGAAATGGGTGGCGTAGGGGAAGCGAAACATTCTTACAACCACCCAACCAACCATCGAACCATCGAACCAACCACAATGACATCACTCAAACCCCAAACATAACGCTTTTGCATGACCCATCCACAGCATTGGCTATAGTGTCTACAGCGAAACAGCTGCTGCCACATCCAACGCTGACGCCTCTGGCAACGGCGACGACGGCGGCGGCAACACTAGTCCAGGTCTAGGTCCACGTCCAGCCACATCCTCATTACCCGCCTCGAAAACCGCACTGATAATCCATCAAAAATCACCGACATTCGGGCATGTGAGCAAGTACGAGAGTTACTTCAACATGGCCCCACCTCCATCGGCCGGTAGCGGCCATCATCCGAATCCAAATTCGAATCAGAATCATCCGAATCATCAGCATCACCATCAGAGCCAGAGTCAGAGTCAGCAGGGGCACATGACGCCCCAGGAGAAGTATGTGCTTTACTTACAACAACGCATGAAACACCAGAAACATCAGCAACACCAACAACAGCTGCAACAGCAGCAGCAACAGCAACACTACGACTTCCATCATCCGGCTCGGCCAGCGCAAAGCAATACATTAGCTGGGAAACCACACCCCCCGCCGCCACCATTATCACAACACACTCCTCATCAGCATCCCAATCAGCCATCCCACACTCAGACACAGACACAGAGCAACCATCCGAACAAGTACGATGCACTGTATGCACGTCCGGATGCGGCAGCTGGTCAACAGGTGCTGCACATTCCACTGCGCGCCCTCTTGGCCCATGTAAACGAACAGTCGCTGTCGGAGTCACAGACCCAGGCCCAGCCGCCGCGCCACCACGAATTCGTTAAGGAAGCGCCGCTCGGGTAAGTAGTGTCAACATTTTCGCAATCGGGAGGCACAAGCGAAGGTCTCAAAACTATTATTTGCCATCTCGAAGTTGGAAATGCAATTTGAAAAGAGAATTTGTAAATATTATTGTACTTTTTTAGAGACAATTAAAATTTATAGCAGATAAGGGTTTCTATATGTTGATGATCTTACATATGGTAATAGCTTGTACCTATAAACACTCGTTTCAGTGAGAATAGCCACATATATCAATTAGACATCGGTTAACTGGTTAGTGCTATAAATAGCATAATGCTAAAATCCATATACTATCTACATATCATACTATCACAAGCCTAATTGATTGTACTAACTGCGAACTGATATCCTCTTAAGCGATCCATTAAATAGTTAAGTTAAGATAAATTCTTTATAAATAATAAACCAATTCCGATTCTTTGATAGTTCCCCAGCACCGCCACAATACATAGACTACCTGATAGACGGACCCAGACAATCCTTGGAAGAGGAACAGCAGCAGCATCAGCAGCTGCAGCATCCACATGAACCGTCACAGGCAGCGCCACCTCATCTGCAGCATGCCTACATCTTGGTGACCACAACGGCACCGCATACGGATCACCAGCCGGCTGGACCGAACATCCAGCTTCATCCCGATATATCCACACCGCGACCGGCGGTGCTCTACAAGCAGCAGCCAACGCTGCGACTGCAGCCCGTGCACACATACCAGGCCACCAGACGACCCATCTACGTGACCACGCCCTCGCCCAAGCCCAGTCACACGGTTGAGATCACGCCCAAGTACGTTTATGTGTCCAGCAAGGGACCCAAGGCGGCACGTCCTGGCCCCAGCAGAGAACCTTCCACTGTGACGCCCATAAAGCTGAAGCCCGTCTACAAGTACGCCCACGAGCGTCCTCCACTGACGCCAGCGGTTCAGGGACGACACCCCACTGTTTATGATGACCAGCTGCCGGACATACACACCTCGTCGCTGGCAGAGATCCTGCACAAGCTGCAGGCGAGCAACCACTTGCCGCAAACGCTTACACCGGACAACATTGACAACTCGATCAAGACGCTGATTCGCATACTACAGAACCTTAAGCGGACACAGACCATTGCCTCCGATCCGCCGCAGCATCACGAGACGAAGCACAGCAGCTCCGCCCACGAGGACTACGACTACAACACGGACAGCGGAGAGGATCACGCCCCAGCAACAGGATCGGACAAGGGACCAAGTAAGCAACGACCCAATTTTCATTCAAAAATACAATCAAAGACAATCCAATCATTCCTTTCAGATAAACATCCTGGTCCGAGCACTGGACGTGCTGGCATCGATTATCCCAACTATTCGGTGATACCACAGACCAGCTTCGAGTGCACCAAGCAACGCTACAAGGGATTCTTTGGCGATCCAGAAACCAACTGCCAGGTGTGGCACTACTGCGATCTCAACGGGGGCAAGGCCTCCTTCCTGTGCCCCAATGGAACCATTTTCAGTCAGGTACGATTTGAAATCAAATCTAATTTAAGCTAATGATGGGAATTCTACGATGAATTCTGAGATGCGAATGAGTTGGACATTGAGTAAGAAGAGAAACAAGAAGCAAGGACATTCAGAATACTTTTACACACATAATTTTACATTTAGATCAACTCTATCATAGATGAGCCCTCATATCTGTTTTTATATCTCACATAAACAAAGTTCTTTCACCTTTAAATCTTTTCAAGATTGCTCTCACCTGCGACTGGTGGTTCAATGTGAAATGCTCGACAACAGCACAGCTGTATGTGCTGAACGAGCGCCTCTACAAGTACATACTGCCCTTCAATCCGAAATTCCCCGAGGACTACAATGGACCCATTGTGGACAAGTAAGAGATGTGGTTAAATTGTATAGATTAAAGTTAACTTTCACCCGATTGTGTTGCAGGTATCTGGCCATGAAGTTCCAGGAAATGGAGCAAAAGATGCAACAGGAGAAGCAGCGCAAGACGACCCAGCAGGCAGAGAAGCCCATAGAGGCACCATCCACACCCGCCCTGCCCAAGAACCACAAGCCATCGGCCAAGCATGGCAGCGGCATCAATGCCCAGGTGTACGAGCAGAGTTCCGAGCGGAATCTGCTGATTGATGACGAGATCGATGACATCTCGGAGCGCGGCTCCTATGACACCTACGGCCAGTCGCCCACCACTGTGATGTCGCCCACCAGCACTCAGGATACGCAGCAATCGTTTGTGCTCAGGCCCATAGTCGTGTCTTCCACGCCGCAGCCAGAGACCGACTTTGACGTGGAGCCGACGGCCCTGCAGAGCAGCGAGGAGCCGGAACATGAGCAGGAACAGGAGCAGGAGGACAAGTTGCAGAGTCTGCGCGACACCAAGGCGGCGGAGCAGAAGCAGGAGACCACCAGAGTGAGCGTGGAGAAGCTGGAGGTGATTGAGATTAAAACGGATGGCGATACGGGTCAGCTGATGCCCATCAAGCAGGCGCCCGGTGAATGAGCGTATCACTTGGGAAGGGGAGTAGCGCAAGAGCTTGGCCATATTTGTAATGAGAATCGTATGTTGTATGCCTTAAATTATTCTTAGCGAGCAAGTACTGTAAATAGCTAACCGTAAACGTATGTATGCCACACGCTGTATGCATATGACATGACCATGCAGACAGACCTATAGCGATAGTGAAATAAAATCTGACTAGTGAGTACTCACCGCCTGGCCATTGTGGATCTTGAACAGCGCAGAGTCCAGGGAGCTCTTGCAGGCCGGTATCTCAGGTAAACAGCGCAGATTCTGCAAGAGAAATTCAAAAGATCAGCACATGGAGGCAGCAAGGGAGGAAATTGTTAGGGGGGGAGGGGGAGCTCACATAATCCGACAGCTGCTGGACCTGGTGTCCCGGGTGAAGTCTGTCCACGCACTTGCCGCATACGGTCATATTGCAGAGACAGCAGTAGGTGTTGTAGGCCGTCAGGTGAATCTTGCAGTTCGCCTGGAAGGGCATGAGGAAGACGTCATTGCCTACGCGCATACGCATACGATTATCGACGACGCCCTCTTTCAGGGACTTGAAGGCATGCGCCTTGAGCACGCGACTGTTGCGGTGCACCGCCTCGAAGCAGCCCCTGCAGTACAGGGCGCTGCACTGCTTGCATTCGCGCGTGGCCACGCTGCTGATGCACTCGCAGCACTTTGACTTCATCACGGGTACGCTGACGTCGACGCTGCGAGTCGTCGCTGCATTGTTGGTCACGACCACCTGGCGAAGGTGATCCGTCGAGGAGCGGCGGATGTTTTCCAGTTCGGCCAGCTCGCCCATCACATGGTAGTCCAGTTGATACGGCAAACCGGAGCTATTTGTCAAGTCCTCTGCCTTAATTGTTGGCAGCGCAGGCTCCGAGCAGACGGCGCACTGCAGGTTCTGGCCGCTCTCAAAGCTGTCCACCAAGCAGTTCTCGCATTGGTTGTGCCCGCAGGCCAGCAGGAAGGGACGGTGATTCTCTGCCAAAGAGAAGCGTGAAAAGTTTAGAAGATCAGCACAAAGAGAAACGACGCAAATGTGTGTAACGGTTAATGTGCTGACGGTTTGGCTTTTTCCCGCTAACATAGGACATGCATATGCACATATACATCTACATACATGCATACGATGCGGATCACGAAATTCTTCGAGAACATTCAAAATATTGATACGTAAGTACATATCTCTTTTACAGCTATACTAATTTAACATGCGTCTCAGATAACATTCGATTAAAACACGAGTTCTTTTCTGCTAGCAATCTCAACAGTTTGCGGTTGGATTGTTGGCTTTTTTTGGCTAGACTTTTAGCCCCTGGGTAAACAGACGCTACACACACATGCACATGGGCTCCAGGCACTCCACACATTTACACACACATGCAAGAACGCTGTAAAATCAAAAGAGGCTCAACTTCTGCACTTTCGAATACATTTCACCAACTACTTAATTAGTATACAAACTAATCTGTTAACTAATGTAAAGCAAAAACCTTACCTTCGCCATTAGTACTTTTGAGGGCATAATCGCTACGGCATATTGGGCAGCGCAGCAATTTCTTCAACTGCCGCGCCACAAATTGGCGATCAAAATGCTTCATACCGCTCTCGTCGGCCATGGTCATGTGAAAAAGAACACTAAACGTTTGCTTGACGAGCAATTCTTGAGTTAATTAATTATTTTTGAATCGTTATTAGCACTTAAATCGCAATAGTTTAAGCATACCAAAACGACGCGTACGCATAGAAATTTGCGAAATAACCGCACTTTTAGGGATGCTAAATATATATTTATCAAGATATCGATATATATTTTTTGCGTTGATCTTTATTGGGGGATATTTTTTTGGGTTTTGCGATATTATTAATATGGAGGATATTCACGTCTGAAAATCAAATATTCAGTGTTTCCGTGTCATTTGATATTTTTTGTATGAAAGAGCAGAACTTAAATTTTGTGTTACGAATCTTTTTTGGTGGTGGGGCAAGGCCGGCTAGCCAAGTCATCCCAGGGCTGAGTATTTCCCAAGGCTTCAGGTCGCATAATACAACCGACTAGTCGAGGATCTCGGAACAATTAAAACAACAACACACAAAAAAACGACAATACTACTTATAAATATTTGTAATAGTCTCTTTTGTAAAAAGTTACATATATTTAAGGTTTATAATCTCCATTGCGCCAAAAAGTTGATATCTTGACATTGCGCACTTTCTAACCCTTTTTTCGACGGGTAGCGCTGCCACCTATCAATTCATATCAAACTGTTGCTTTTTGCCGGATGCGCAGGTTTTATTTACTTTATGGAGAAAAGGAATGCAGGCGCGGCACGCACAATTTATGTACCGATGATCCCACCCATTAAAAGCCTGCTGTACCTTTGCCATAATTGTGTAATTATAGTATTCAACGCCAAATTTGCTGTCATTCAAAACGAAAATTTCTCGTAAATGCGGCTCTGCTCTCTAAATATGTATTTTTAATAAAACTAGTTCTCACGGCGGTTGGAGCGTTCCTGGCTGCGGCGGTTGGAGCGTTCCTGGCGGCGGCGGTTGGAGCGTTCCTGGCGGCGGCGATTGGAGGTGGCTGAGGCGGCCAGGAGGCTGTTGCGGTTCGAGTCGTCCTGGCTGCGGCGATTGGAGGTGCCCCCCTGACTGCGGTGGTAGGGCCCAAACAGACGTGAACGCTCGTGACGGCGGTGATTCGAGCCGTCCTGGATACTGCCATTTATTTGGTTTAAGAAGTCCTGAAAACGTCGTCTGTGCCGGTTATGGCGGCGGAGAATGTCGATCACCACATT
The DNA here is from genome assembly GCA_009664405.1 of Drosophila bifasciata. Taxonomy (NCBI): domain Eukaryota; kingdom Metazoa; phylum Arthropoda; class Insecta; order Diptera; family Drosophilidae; genus Drosophila; species Drosophila bifasciata. The sequence continues at coordinate 6,035,501 of CM019044.1, forward strand.
GCGAATTATCGGATTGCTTATATCGTTGCTCTCCAGCTGGAAGCGACACAAGGGACACGAGGGGGCCTGCAGGTGTAGGATCGGGGATTGGAATGGGAATGGGATTGCTACCCAACGATTGATTACCTCCTGCAGCCAGCGATTGAGGCACTGCTCGTGGAATTCGTGTTTGCATGGCATGCTCTTCAGTACGTCACCCACCTGGAGGGGCCCCAGGCACACGGAGCACTCCTTATCGAGGTCCGCCAGGTCCGATGCCCGAACCGTGCGGTAGTTCAGTGCAGCAACGGCCTCCTTGGACACACCCAAGATCCGAAGCACAAGGCTAAGGGGTTGTTCGCTATCTGGCTCCAACGGGTCCTGGTTTCTGGCGATCATTGCATCATCGGAGTCGGACATGACTTCTTATAAAATTACGGAAGTTCCAAGCTCAAAATATCGTAACTGATTACCGGATCCTGGATTAACCTGCCTAAATACTGTGACACTTTGATGGAACGTTAGCTAAACGAATACTAGATGCAGGCCACATTTCCGTAGCCAAATTTCAGTCACTGGAAGTTTCAAACGCCTCCTTGTGACCCCCCCCCCACCAATGAAAAGTGAGCCTCTACCATTGCAGATCTTTATTATATTTGTAATCAGAATTTCCCCTAAACCAAATTAAAATTTCCATTGTAAATGCAGCAGCACCGGTCTCGCTAACCAAACATGGAATCCATGAGGTTATCGTGTCGCTCACGGCGGTTGGACTCGTCCTGCTTGAAGCGGCGCAACTCCTCATAGACCTCATCGTCGGTCTCCAGCTCGAAGCGGCACATCGGACACGAGTTGGACTGTAGTTGGAGCATCGGATAAGATAAGTAGTAGAATAAATTGGGTTGCCCCAGCAATTACCTTCTTCAGCCACAGGAGAATGCAGTCCTTGTGGAACTCGTGCTTGCACGGCAGTATCTTGTACACCTCTCCCACCAGGGCCGGCTCCTTGCACACCGCACACTCCAGATCGCCGCCCACCTCGGACTCCAGCACCGTGTGCTGGGGCAGTGCAGCAATGGCACGCTTCGAGGCCTCCGGCACCGGTATGTCTATGTCGATGCCGTTCATGATGGCCAGCACCTGCAGGCGGCGATAGTGCTTATCGAAGTCATTGGCCCCCTCTGGACCGGTGGGCGTGTGGCCCAGCTCCTCAAAGTAGTCGGACATGGCTGCAAAAATGTTTTCGATAAACGCAAAAGTTGAGGAGAGTTTTGACAGGATACTCGTAGTATTTTCAGGAAACCAAATGCAAATATTTATTTAAAATTTCTCGTATTTTCTCTGCCCCAGTCGAGTCGATCTTCGGTTTATAATTGTTCGATCAAATAATCGTATAATTGTTAAGTATCTAAGAGGTCTTTTGCATTTAAAATGTTTATTAAGGTTTAGTTTTAATTTTAGTTTTAGTTTTAGTTTATCTAGAGCTAGTTTTCAACTCTCGTTGCAACAATTTAAAATTGATAAAGTCTAAAGTTACAGGCATATACTGGCTTCTCTTGTGGGAGAGACTTTCACACAATTTATTGGACACTCTACTACTATAGTACTACTATATAGTATGATGGGATTCTGTGAGCTGCCCAAGGTGTAAAGATACAAAATAAAAGCAGGAAAATGAGCGAGTTTAATGGAGTGTTTCAATTTGCATCAATAATTTTCAGTGGGGAATGTGTGTGGGGGGGACCGAATAAAAACACAAAATTCAAATTTATTTTTTCGTTTCTTGATTTTTTTTTTTTGTAATTTTTCTCTTTACTAAATGATTTTTTTTTTTTTTTTACTAGTATTCAGTGTTCTAAAGTTATGGGGATTTACTTTACGGTACTTCATCATAGTTACAGAGCTTGAATTATATAATTTAGTATGTATTACGCTTTAGACTAAGTGTAGTTAGACGTAGACTGGCCGCCACAACTGTGCCTGTTGGTTGCTTGCTGCCTTACTGGTTGTTTCTCTTAGAGTTTAGTGTTGCATCTGTTGCATCATTAGGCTTAACGACTAAGGTGCTTGCAGGATTTGTAGAGTAGAGTACGAGTGGGGCGTAACGGGCGTAAAATAGAGAGGGAGGGAGAGTAAAACAAAAACAAGACTTAGGCGCTAGGCTTTACAAATTAGTGTTTACGATTGCTAGAGAATAAATTAGAGGCGCCTTGGTTGGTGGTGGTGGATGCGAGGGCTGTGCGGTGGATTGGCGAGGATTGGCAGGGGCTGGACCGGGGCTAATCGAAAACAGATTTATATATACAGAGCGGGTAGGTGGGAGTGGGAGCGGAGGCGGAGACGGAGGCGAAGGCGGGAGGGCGCATTACTTAAAGACGAATGAAACGAAAACGAATAAGTACACGGTTCTTGAATTATTTTAGCTACTTTTAGCAGAGTAGGGGGGGCGGTAGGGAGCGCTATAGGGGCGGGAGTACACATGGAGTAATTACAATGCGCATTAGATATACATATACACACGTATAGTATATAGTATATAGAATAGGGGGTATATAAAGACGATACACATGTGTATACATCGATAAATTTCTATAGTAAAACGATCGGCTCGCGTTAACATCTATCACTAGCATGTACAGTTAGTTCTAGTCTAGTGCTAAAAGCAGCAACGGTAACATTCCGGTTCCGGTTCCGGTTACAGTTACGGTCCACTCCTGTGGAGCCCTCTGGCCTTACGTATCAGACTGGCGCTTAATTGTGGGCGTGGGTGGTGTTTGTGGCGAGGATTGTGTGTGTGTGTGTGTGCTTTGAGGGATGGAGCGAGCGTACGAGCGGGAGGAGCTGGGATAGAGCTGCATTTAAGGCACTGGGCCGCCGGACAGCCCGTCCTCATCCTAGTCCGTAATGGATATCTGAGCATAGCCCACCAGCGAGCGCTCGTCGGGCACCTCGCCGGGCTGGACGCCCGAACTCAGCTGGAACGTGATCGTCTTCATGGTGGCACACTGGGCTATCAGCTGGTCCAGATGCTGGGCCATCGGCTGTGTGTCCAGGGCGTCCACCAGGCCGGCATCCACCAGCTCGGTGGCAATGCCCTCGGCCGTGTCCTTGCCCACCATGAACTCGAAGCGAATGTCGTGCAGCTCGCGGCGCAGATTGCGCATACGCAGCACCAGATTGACGGGTGGTGCCTCCTCGCCCGACCGCTCTTCGCTTGGCAGGGGCATTTGGGCCAGGCCCGCGGTCACCTCCTGGGTGCTGGCAGCGGCGGCGGCAGCAGCAGCAGCAGCAGCGGCGGTTCCTGCTGCGGCCGTTCCTGGCGTGACTGTCGTCGAGGAGACGCTGTGCGTAATCTCGGGCGAGGGATCCTCTCGATCGCTGTCCGAGGAGTCGGCTCGCTCCAGCCGGTTGATGGGCCGATCCTCCGAATCGGAGTCCGAGGAGGGATGCTTGCGTCCGCCACTGGTGCCGCCATTGTCCTCCTCCTCGCTGGACCACACCCACTCGCCGGTGACGGTGCGATGCAGGCGACCGGAGGCACCCGGTTGCCGCTTGGCCGCCTTGTGCACCCGCGTCTCCATGCTGGGGCCGGACTGCAGCAGCGTCTGGGTGAGGTACTTGCGGTCCTTGGCCTTCTTGAAGAAGGCGTGCTTCAGGAGCTCGCTGGCAGTGGGCCGTTTCGAGGGCTCCTTCTGGAGGCACTCGACGATCATCTTGCGGAATGTCTTGCCATAGGCCTTGTACTGGTCCTTATCATCGGCGCCCGTGTCCAGGGTGGGCGGATCGTTTTGCAGCGTCAGCATGAGCACCTTCATCGGCGGGTACTTGTGATACGGCGCCGTTCCAGTGGCCATCTCAATGGCCGTGATGCCGAACGACCAGATGTCCGCCTTGAAGTCGTAGCCGTGGTCCTGCTCCATCACCTCGGGGGCCATCCAGCAGGGGGTGCCCACAAAGGTGTGGCGCACCTTCTGGCGCGACAGATCTCGGCCCGTGGCCAGCCAGGCGCTCACACCGAAGTCGGCGATCTGGATGGTGCCATCGTCACCGATGAGGATGTTGCCCGCCTTTATGTCGCGATGGATCTGGCCGTTGGAGTGGAAATACTCCAGGCCCTTGAGCACCTCCTTCAGCACCGTGGCAATGGTGGCCTCGTCGAAGACGCACCCTGCTTGCAGTTAGACGTCCGCATCTTGTGCTTGATGATGTCCAGCAGGGAGCCGCCCTCCAGGAGGCGCAGCACCAGCCACAGCTCCTCGCGCACCACAAACGATGTGTGGTAGGTGACCACGTTCTCGTGGTTGCACGACGACATCGCCTGGATCTCCTTGAGCAGCTCGTCCATCGACGTGTTCCACTTCTCCAGATTGATCCGCTTGATCGCGCACTTCTCGTTCCGCGGTATGCAGTAGGCGCCATGCACCACCGCTGTCGCACCCACACCGATCACGTCCCGCAGCTCGTAGTCGTCCTTGGAGTTGGGCCACGGCTGCTTCTCGGGCACATTGGCCGCTCCAGCGGCGGCCACATTGTTGCTGGACAGGGTGGCGGGTATGGAGGTCATGCTCTTGGCGGTGCCGGCGGCGTGCGGTGGTGGTGTTCCTGGACGTCTGCGGGGCTGCTGTGATATCGCCGGTTGGCTCTGCGACCGCTGCTGTGGATGCTTGGCCTTGGGTTTGGGCTGCTTGCAGACCACAAAACTGTCTCTTTTTTGGACAGGTGCTTGCTCCTGACTGGGATGGAATTCCTCGTCCTGCTGCCGGTAGATGGATGGATATTTTCCTGCTAGGCACACGCTAGATCGTTTCTGCTCCTGCTGAACGTTGTAGCTGCCCGAATGGGAACTTTCTCTGCCTCCTGGCTCCTGCTGTTTCTCCTCTTGCTGTTCACGCTCCTCCTGGCGCTTCTCCTTCTTGGCAAAGCAACCAAAAATGCGACTGGGATCTGCAACTGATTCGTTTGCTGCCGCAGTTGCTTTGCTATCGCCGAAGCTCTCGTTGTTGTTGTTGTTCTTGTTGTTGGCGATGTGCGCAACCTCTGCAATAGAGCAAAGAGTAGAGATTTCGGGTAAAGTTTGGGCCTGGGTTTTCATAAAGCAAACAAAGTCTAAAAAGATAAACAAACTACATTATTCTTCCATTTCATTTCATATGTAAAATGTTGAGGAAACAGATCGAATCACACGGGTGGAATGATTTAGCAAGAGAAGCCGAAATTGATACTGAAATTGGTTAGAATTTTGTTGGTTTTAGAAATGCTTAAATGAGGGAAAAAAGGTGGTAGGTATTATTCAGGGCCTATTCCATGGAAGGGTCTTTTAGTCATTATCTAAATGTGTTTAGGCAAAGAATGATTCAGTGCTTAATTAAGGAGGCCTTATATTAGCCATCACCCAATACAAAATACTTATAATTAAATCTGTATAATCTGACTACAATTTTCGGAAATATTGAAATCTATGGATTTTTGCGAAATAGATCAATATTTTTTTATAATTTTTTTTCTGTGGAAATTGTGTACCGACTTTTTTGATGGGGCAAATTACCCGCACGTTTTGGCACAATAAATAACATTTTACGCCCAACACATGCCGAATTGGCTGGCAGTTTCCCTACTCCTCTACCCGCCGCCGCTCCATCAGTCAACCACAGTTATGCTAAATTTTTCCACGTTTCGCTGATAAGGTTTCGTTTTATGAATAGAGACGCTGCTGCGCTCCCAACAGCAGTGTGCACATTATTCTGGCCCACGACTGTTTGTTTGGCGATCGGTCAACTGTAATCGTGCTCTCTTTTGCTCTCTCCCTCTCTCTGCCCTGCTCCATGTAGCATAAAAAGCATTTTACTCGCGCTGAATGTGGGGAATGGCGGTGAGCGAGAGGTGAGCGCGGGACCAATGACCGCATTGAGCTATAAATAGCAGCAGCAACAGCAACAACAACAACAACAACAGCAACGTGTGGAAACCGTAATTAGCTTTCAGCTAAAATGTTTATAATAATGATATTGTTCCACTTAGTCGCTGGAGTGGTTACCAGCTCCGTAGTTTCATAATGTAATCAAAATTTCAGATAAGGCCTGCCCCGAAATTGCGTATATGCACGATGAAATTAGGAAGAAAGTCCATTTATTTCGACTATACGCTACCTGCTCATTGGATTTATTTGATTCAATTTTAATTTTAAGAGAAATCAGATCACTTTTGCTCTGTACTTTGGACAATAAAATTGTATTCTTTCGATGTAAATACCCTACCATATGCGTGTTCACATTCACAACTAACAATGGGTAGCAAATTACTGCATCTAAAATTCCAAGAAGATATCTATGACAAGGCGGAAAGTGCGATAAAGGCTCCAGTTATCGGACGTGTCATGTGCCGGGGTCTGGGTCTGGGTCCGCGTCCGGGCCTGGCACTTAATTAAAACCGAAATCAGCTAGGCAAACAGCAATTGTTGTTATACATATATACTACTACATACTGTACATATGTATGTATGTATGTACTATATATTTTTTTGGGGCTAACTGAATTTCACAATTTAACACTTTTTGGGGGACTGTATTTTAATGGGAAACTCAAATAAAATAAAATGCGAAGCAGAGGAGGTTATAAAAAATGTTTACACAACAAACAAAACGGCAGAAAAAGGAAACATAGGCAAAGACGAAGAGTACAGTACAGTACAGGAAACGCCTCTAAAACCGGCAGAGCAGAGTGCCAATAGAAACAAAAACAAAACACTTGGCAACAGTCATTTGGGAAGGGGAGGGGAGTGGAGCGAGGGACCTGTGGCTGCTAATTTAAGCAAAGGCAAACACAAATATTTCTAAGTAAAATGTTGCCAAAGAGGCGCCTAGAAAATGTCAAAATAAATCAATATCAAAACCCAAACCAGCAACACCAACACCAGGCTACCAAGAGTTTGTGGGTCGAAGCATTTGATACCCTTGCAGATGGTTCGCTCACTCATCGGTTGTCGTATACTTCTTAACAAGTTTACGAGATCTTAAATTCTTTATGGAAACACTTCTAACACCAAAATAATTTCTCTCCGTTGCGTGACAAAGTTTATGTGAAAATCATTATACTCTCAACAAGGGTGTAGTCAGGAAGAGGTGGCGGGGAGCCAAGGGAGAAGCGACAAATCAAAGGAGGATGGTGGGCAGAGAGCAGCATAGCACACTCAATGAGATGGAGAGGGAGCGAGTGAGGTGCAGTCACACGATCATGTGCAAATGATAAGCACAAGACTGCGTTGTCACACGACCACGTAAAGTGGAAAAAAATTGATTTCGTTTCTTCATCACACACACACACACACACACACACAAAAACTTGCACACACTGGCGGAGAGTTCAATAAATTTTCATTTCTGTTTTTATTGATTTCACGCAAAAGAAATCAAAACAATTTACGCAAAATTATGAAGAAACCGTTACATTGTGTTTGGTGTGTTGTTCTTTGCCTCCTCTTCTGCTTCTTGTCTTGTGCCTCCTTGACGACGCACGCGCGCGTTTTCTTCGTCTTCTTCGGGTGCTGCCGTTTCTTTCGTTCGGTTCAGTCGCTCGTTTCACGCGATTTCGACGCGTTTTCATCCAACGCCGCGCAACAACTGTGCTTTTGCTCGAAGCGGCAGCAACGCTAACGTCCACAAACGTCAGCGACGGCGACGCGTAACAAGTGCGCCAACGGCCTGATTGGCACGGAGGGCCGCCACAGCGGACAGTGGGGGCAGGGGCAACAGCAACAACAAGCATTCGTTAGAAAATACAAAAATAAATGTATTGAGCAAATATCAACAGCAACAACGTTTTAGGCCAGGGGTGGTGTGGGGTTGTGTTGCCGTTTGGCATGGCAAAAGAGACGAGGCAAAGAAGAGTGAGAGAGAAACCGCAAGAAAGAGCGAGCGAGCGATTGAGAGCACAGAGGTTGATAGTCCGCACAGTGGGTAGAATTATTCAAAATGTTGGGCTTTACCAAGTGAGACTATTATTTCTTTAGTTTAAATTCTAAATTATTACAAAATTAAATAATTAGATCGCTAATAAATTTTAATATTATATTATATTATATTATAGAATTATTAAAATAAATATATTGTTATTGTGACTAAACTTTTGGATACTATAAAAAATTTTGATTTTTTCTATGACATTTTTATGTCACAACATTTGATTTTCATTCCCATTGACAATTTTACCATTTACAGGGTTTTATTTTCTCTTTTCCTTTTGTTATTCTTTCCCCTTTTTTGTGTACTCAGATTTTATCAGCTCTGACGCGCACGATAAGTGAAAAACGTTTGCAGCAACAACAAGCGGGAACAATTAGCAACAATAAAGAGTCAAAAAAGAGTAGAGCATAGATACAGCTGACGTATTTTGTATACCGCACCCAGACCCCAAATGGATTCCACAGCCCGAGTCCAATCTCGCTGTCCCTTCTCCACTTGTTTATCTCTCTGTGGGTTGAATAATATACTAATTGTTTCATTGCGATGGTAGGGCGGGAGGGTTGTGGTGGCGACGAGTTGAGGGAAGCCCGAAAAATACGTTCGTAAAGCCATCATGGAAATTTTCTAAATTGCATTCACAAAGGCCGTAGAGTAGACACCAAAATGGGGGGAAAGTCAGACATCAGCCATATGGAAATATTGCTGATGTATGTACATACATAAATATGTACAGATATACATACATACATACAAAGTCGTATATATTGACATGTGTATATGTACATAAATATATCTTCAGACTGTATTGTAGAGAAATTATAGGATCAGATCAGTAGTCTGCATTGGCCATGGCGTGAAATTCTTTTCTGCTGTGCATGAAAATGCGCCATCGTTGGACCCGAAGCTTATAAAAATAAAATTCGCACACATTACGCAGGCAGACAGACACACGCACACTCACACTCACACACACACACACGCATTTCCCATTTTTGCGTGGCGGCTCTATTTATAGATGGTCTCCCTCCCCATTGCTGTTTGCATATCATTTCCAATGCAGTTCGGTCATGGCAGAGCATCGCAGTGGTGGCAGTGGGAGGTAGGCTGGGGGCTGGAAAAGGTGATCGTCATCAGCGCTATGCGTAGTTGTGTATGTATGTATGCGAGAGTATGAAACGGAATGAAATGGAAAAGGAGAACCAGTCGACAAGTGAATACTCTTCTTTGCAATAATACATGAGTATAAAATGGAATGAATCGGAAAAGGAGAACCAGTCGACAAGTGAATACTCTTCTTTGCTACTATTAAATACATATGTATTTAACTGACTTTTCCAGATGAAGCCTTATTATTTTCCCAAAAGCATTTATAGGCATGTATCTTCTACCACATTTGACATCTGTTTTTTGCTCACTCCTTTGATCCTCTTTGAGCGAGTCCCTTAAAAACGCACTCTCTCACCAATACGAGTACAAAATTAGCATGAGTAGATAAAGGTCAGTAAAGTAACGGTGATAAAAGCACAGCAGAAGAGAAGATCATACACTGAGAATAATTGATGGAATTTAATCCGATGATTTTAAAATTTTATTTGCTTCGCAAAATCAAAGCTTCCAGCATCAGAAATTTATTGCTGTTTAGTAACAAAAGTAATACATATTAAACTTGTATAATCTAACAAAAAACTTGACTCAAATCATATACAAAACCCATTGACAGAAACACTTTAGCGCTCGACTATAAATTTATTTGTTAACTACTTAAAGCAAATAATTTAAGTCATTTAACGTGGAAAATCCAATACACCAGACAGCTTCCCTTAAATCAATGAAAAATATACCAAAAAAATAAATGTGATTTTGGATTTGCATTTACAAAATTTCCAACAGCTTCATTATAGTAGATGAAACGAAAGAAACTGTATACGCATATGTATCTTTAAGTTTTTGTTATTTTAATTTTGTGTTTAAGGCAAATAATAATTTTAATATTGACACTTTAAGGAGAGCCTGTCGCCCTGCAGTTGGTTGAACTTTGCATGGCATCGCAGTTGCATACAATATCAAACAATATTAATGGTTGCACTGTAATCGGCAGCTAAGAATGATATATACTCATCGCATATGTTTTGATATTACATACAAATATTGTACATATGCTGGGTGCTGTGTGCTGGGTCGTGCCAAGTGCCTCAGTATCTGTTTGTTTCGATTAGATCTCTGGCTTTGGCTGCTTGCGACTTTTCAGCAGTTTTCGTGTGGAAGAATAATTGATTATCTGGCTTTGCATCTACATAGTTGCTGCAATTTTCAACACAGCTCTAAGCACTGACAATGATGAATGCATTTTGAAAGTGAATTAAAATATTTAAATGTCTCGCTCTTGGGCATTATATTTTGTATATTTTCAACGATCTATCAAAGATTTCAAGAAATATCTAATTAAATTCATTAAAATGCGCAGCCAAGACACTTGGTAATATATTTTTTGAAGTGGTAAATGAGAGAGTACAAGCATGGATAATAATTTTCTAACGTTTAATCTACTCTTTACACTCATTGTGTACTTTTTTTTTTTTTAATTATTTAAATTTGTAGCCGTTCAAGAAAACTCAAAACAAAATTAAAATAAATGATTAAAATTTTGCAATTGCTAATGTAATTTAGAAATTGTTCAACTACTGTATTTTTTCACATTTCATTAAATTTTTCTTATTATCAACTCACTAAATCAATAAATATAAAATGCACTAAATAAATTTTGAATTCTACATTTATTTTTTTTCAATTTTGATTTATTTTAGTTGAATATCTTTCCATTTTTTATTGTTGGCATTTTTATTATCGAATCACACTAATAATTTAAAAATTTAATTATCCTTAGTTTGGGTATTTATAAATCACTGGCAGTCAGAGGATGAGTTTTTCCAACAATTCCCCTAAACGAGAACCCACAACTTTTAGTACTCCACACTCCCCATTCATTTCTACACCTGTATAAAATCTATCTATATCGAGGCTATCATTAATTTGGATATTTGCGTTAGATATTTTTGGCTTATAAAATGACAAATGCGGGTCATATGAGAAATATATATTTGAGTTTTGCGATAACATGAAATTCAAATTAGGTTTAGTCACACACAACGGAAATTTGTGCGGGGAAAACCAAAACGGGAGCTTAAATATTGTGAATTTTCATAAATAAATCAAATGAAATGGCAATAAACCCACTCTGTTTGAGGCACATCAAATTTAGTAGCTGCATTTTGCCGTTTCTACGTATTTGCCACACTTTAGAGTTTTAAATTGATGTATTTTTCACGTTTTTTGTTTGGAGATTTCTTTTTTTTTTTTTTTTTGTTTTTGTTACACTTGAGAACACTTGAGAAAAGGACACTTGAGCAAAAGGCCTGCCCAGTCCTGCCCAGCAGCGGCTATCAACTTGCGATTGCGATTGATTGAATGTCGAATGGGTTGGGATCGAGATTCGATCCGAATGCAATTCAGAATCGCATTGCCCACGTACGGACAGCAAACGGCGGACAGCGGACAGCGGACGGCGGCGTTCGCTCCTCCAGCGCGCAAATCACAATTTCGACTGAACTTCACAAATCGTTGTAATCAAACATTTAAAATGAACAGTATTTTTTTTTTTTTTTTTTTTCGTTAAGCAATAAACAACAATAAAAATTAAATGAGCTCTACAAATGGCGGAACACGACGAAAACAGCAACAATAACAGTCATAACGATCCATAGCGTCGCGAATGGACGTGTGGGTACACCGGGTGGGGGTGTATGGTGGCGATCGGCGGGTATAGCGCGGCGGAACCTGTGCAAAATGTGCGAAATTTTGCCGCCTACATTGTCGGTTAGTTAGTTAGTAGTAGTAGTAGTAGTAGTAATTCCCTGTCTATATCTGTATCTGTATCTCTAGCTCTAGCTCTATCCGTATCTGTTGCGGCGGCTGCTTTATAGCTAAAGCTCGGCTGTCTCCCCCACGCATTAAGTAATATGAATGAGTGATTGAATTTGATTTCAAATTTGAAATTCGTTTTGGGGCTGGGTAATAAACTGGATTCCAGTTCCAGTTCATATAAGATTCCCTACATTTCTGCAACCCAAATGCCGATTGTATTTAGTTAAATTATCGATTTATTTATTCAGTTATCGAATCCACATAACTCTCGATCCGTGGCGTTGCATCTCAGTGGGAACAATCGTACTGCTTGACGAATTTTTGCTGGGATCCGAAACATTCTCTAAGACGGTGTCGGTGTCGCTGTCCTGCAAGTGAATGTTTCGATCGTACAACTTTTTGAACCACTGTGCAAAGTCCAAATTCTCACGACGGCCACCCACAATCATCCTGTCTATCTGTATGTCCTTCTCCACGCCCTGCCCTGTCCAGGGCATGCTGCAGCAAAATTAAGTTTGACTGGAAATCCGACTGGTGGCGTGAACCAAATTTCACCTTCTTCAGGTTTATGCTGCCTGGGCGGAGCTGATTGAATAACTGACAGTACTCAGCACCGGATTTCATAGCCTCCAGCTGCTTGATCTCAATGTTTAGGGTTTGATTCACCCACTTAATGATCTCCGTACGCGACAGATTCTGTGTAGGATTTGAGTTTCTGGTGTGGTAAACGTTCTGCATGGCGTTCAGATCAGCAAAATTTAGAAAAACCAAAAACAGGTACCAGAGAGTGGGAGTCTGCAAAATGTAAATCTAACAAAATATTTGCCTGTTTTTTTTCAGAAAGTAAGTGTATCTTTTCTGTTTCGAAAACGATTTAGGAATTTCCTACAATTGATTTGACATTTGACGCCTTAGCTGCCTACTTTTAAGAATGATTTGTCGCTGACTTTTTATAGATAATTTATTTGGAAAATTTGGATATCTATTACATATATACAATTAATTTTTATATAATTTTTTTAATTATATAGCCTGTAAAGGAAACTTTATTTTTAGAACTAGTTCGAGAAGAAGTTCCAAATAAAAGTTCAACAGGAACGAGTTCCAAAAAAGGAGTTTAAAAAAGATTCAAATCAATCTAGTAGTTTCGAGTTTGCCCCTCCCTGGTAAACCTTAACCCTACATCATTTCCATATTAACCCATTTAATTCAATATTTTAATAGCCACAGTACTAACACTTTTTCTTATTGAAAGGGCATGCGCATTTAGCTTATGTTTTTTTTTTTATTATTTTAACAATTAGAGGAAATTTATTTTTAAATTCTTGTTTATAGTACAAGTTGCTTTCTTTTTTTTTTTTTTTTGCGTTTTCTTTCGTTTTTTTCGCATTTTCGAGGGGGGATTTATTGTATCCAAGCTAACACAAAAGCGAGTAAGCAAAATGTGTGATATTTGTCAGGCTGTGTAAATTGTATCTGTATCTATGCGTATGTAGGTATGTATCTGTATTCGTAGGATGTTACTTTTTATGCGCACCGGCAACACGAGTCAAGTGATCGAACGCCCTCAAAAAATTTTGACACACAAAAGACCGAAAATCCCCCCATCGAATTCAATTAGCGCCCAATGTTATATGACACACGTGTGTGTGGGCGGGCCAAAGGTTGAGAGTGTTGTGCTCCTGGCACAGCTTCAAGGTATTCGCTTGCGTGACCATCGGTGTGCACAAAACTTATGAATGAGAGAGAAACAACCACAACCAGAATGAACCGCGCTGCGATAGTAAAAACTAGAAATAAGAATTACGGAAGCAAGTGTGTGGTGGACCAGCCAGATACTTATTGCATCAGTTGCTTGGCTTAGTATTTAGCTTAAACAAATCCAATAAAAATATAGACAAAACAGCCTTGGATACCCATAGGACGACAGGCCTTGTCAGGGATACATCCTATCCTTGTGGTCCATTTAAAAATACACGATTTTCGTGTGGTTCATGAAACCTTATACACTTTGTATAAACAAAGTAAACAAAATTATTCGAAAAATGCCATACGCCAAAAACAAAGCTCACATGTTTTCAGTTCAATTTGCTGCTGCTGCTGGTCAAGATCTCATGTGATCTTTCGCTCTCTGTCTGTCTCTATCTGTCAAGGCAAGGACGTCGCCAAAATGTTTGCAAAAAAAAAAACAAGAAAAAAAAATATACACCATAATAAATAAATCAATATTCTTGAAAGCAAAATGTTATGCACCGGGTTCGAGGGTAGCCGAGGTTAATGATCTACAGAATGGCTTCGTGAATGTGCAGGAAATACATTTTTGTGCTTGAGATATGACAAAAATAATAATTACCAGAGAGATTGTCTATCGCTTGGATATTTTAAATGTTGTTTAAAATCAGAAAATAAAGCGAGGAAAATCAAATTTAAAACTTAACTAAGTTTATTTATTTTATTAATCTGTTTCAGATGTACTCGTACTCTGTTTTAATTTTTTTACTGGTAAAACGAATTAGTAATTTATTTTCTGAGCAAAAAGAAATGTAATATTTGTGTAGTTTTGACTGTAAATCATATGCAATTTTTTTTATCATTTTTTAATTAATAAAAAAAAAAATTCTATGGTGATTCGAAAAAAATTTTTAATTGCTTCTGAATGGTTTGAAGATTAATTTATACATTAAAAATAACCACCATAGAGGCATAAGAGTTTCAGAAATTGTATGAAATCGATGGAAATCACATGTATTCTCTCTCCCAGAGTAGCTCACCACTAAGGATTGAATCTTAAAGTTTTCAATCATAAATTATGTGATTTCATGACAAGATTAACCTTCGTTTGGTTTGGCTCAGCTGAATATAATCCGTATAATACATACGATCCAGCTACTACTATATTTTACCAGTGTTTTCATATATCCAATTCCACTTTGAATATGAGAATAAACCACTGCTGCTGCTCCTCACATCACATCTCAATTATACAATATTTGTTATACAATACAGGTTAACCTTGCCACAAATCACACATAACCAGGGCACGTACATACATACATTTATGTATATTTCTCTTTGTGATCTCTGGGTACTGTCCCCTCAATATGCAAAAATAATCGTTAAGCCCGTGCGGTGTGTGTGCGAGAGATGACAATGCCTAAAAATAGCAATCGCAATTGAAATGTCGGTCCATATTAAGCACGGGAAAGACCAGTTATTCTCGGGTTTATTTTTTTTTGGTTTTGATTTTGGTTTTCGTTTCTTTCTCTTTGCTGTCTTTTGTGTGATTTTGTGGCTAAATTTAAAACGTTAAACGTCACGTTGAGTGGGTAGGAAAATGGAGCACACAATTCTGTAGTGATCGTACGTACAATGCAATGGGGTGGGGAGGGGGGAAAGCGCTGTCGATCAGCCCACTCCCACTGACAGACAGAGGAGGGTCTCGTCTCTCTCCTGTGCAGAAACTGTAAATTACAAGCAAACAACACAAGTTCAAAGTCAAAATACCAATTGAACAAAAAAGCACAGAGACAGAGAGAGAGTGGGATAGGGAGAACTAAATATCTGTCTATCAGCAGACTCAACAATTTAGTCGCCTGAGAGGAGGGTGATGCTGCTGCCTTGCTAAATGTTGACGATCCTACTACCTACAAACATGATCATTATGTCAATTTTGTTGTTGTTTTTCCGCTCTACCGAGCATGCAAACAAATTAAGACTTGAGGGGGCGGCAACGGCGCCGTGCCCCGTAATAGCGACTAGCGAAATTTAATTAGCATTTGGCCCCACTGTACAAATCGCTGTCCGCTGTCTCTGTTTCGGTCTCATGCCCTCCCACACATTTCCGCGTGCTAGCTGTAAGGCAAATTGAGCGATTAGCGCCGAGCAGAACGTGACCCAGCAGATACTACCCCTTCCCTTTGCCATCTGCCATCTCCTATCTCAATTTAATTTCGATTTTAGATCAACATTTAGATTGGACTTTTGTGCATTGCAAATTCAGTTTAATGCGTTTCGTCGTCTGGCCCCGCCCCATAAGCAGCGCGCGTCCCGCCCGACCCCATTCGATCCCCATCGAAGCGTGTTCTTTTGATGATTTTCGAATATATTTCCCACATACCGATGACTAATTAGTGTTGATTTTTTTTTTGTAACTATAAATACTACAATTTGCTTTACAAAATGATTAAGGGGAATCTTTTAATCTGGTGTAGGATTTGAATTAATAGTGTAGAAGTTTCAGTAGATGGAATAATAGATTCAAAAGCCATCAGCAAATCAGTAGAAAATGCAATAAAATAGAATCTTTAATCCCAGAGTTTAATCGCATTAATCTGGTCATAATAAATTTGTAATTTATTGCCCAAAAATAACAATAAATAGAATTTAAAATTTATTCAATTTATGATCATTTAGATTGATTCTTAGATATGCTTAAATTTTGATTCTGTCAAAAGAAATTCATTTAAATTTTATGAGGAAAGACAAAAAAAGTGTTTTCTTAGTAAAAATTAAAAAAAAAAAAAGAAAAAAGGAAGTAATAATAAAATTTCTGGAAATTTTTGGAAAAACGTTTTATTATTATTGTTCTACTAAAACCCTGAGCAGCTCTTTTATAAATTAATTAATACTTTAGGAATCTACATGTATGGGAAGCCAGTAATGCTTGTAATTTTAATTGGAAATAATTTCAACTACTTTCCTTATATGCAGTTTGTTTCAGGGAATCTTTCTTCTACTTACCAGAGGATCCTGTAAGATCTGTAAAAAAAATAAATAGAAAAACACTTTAGAATTTTGAAAGATTGAGCATAGTTGGATAGTTAAGTCAAAGTTTTAGTTCAGCGATAATCAGCGGTAAAAACTAATAGTGCTAAAGAGAAGGAGGGGGCAGCCAATAATAAATAATTAGAGCACATAAATTTTGATGTGTAAATGTGCCAATAATTTATTATTATTTTCTGTCTGCCACATTTCAATGCGGGAAGCTGCGGCAGCGGCTCCAAGAGGCAGGCCAAAAATAAATGAGTATCGAATCGAATGTGTGGCCCCGGCCACAAAACTTATCTTTATGCCAATAAATATAAAACTTATCCCCGCATGCATATAAATTATGAGCAGCCCACTGGCCACCGACACAGCATCGAGATGACCAAAAATTGCTATGCCAAAAGTGGCCAAAATACAGAGGCTGACAGACGGAGCTCATTTGGCACCTGTTGCAACCAATTGGCCGATTGACAACATAAATAAGGATATTTTTATCGAGCCAGCGGCCAAAAAAATACATTTATTTACGGCCAAAATAAACACTAATTAATAGAGCAAGTTGTGTGGAAATTATTCTTTAATTTTTAAATAAATTTTCAACTTTTTTTTTTTTGCCATACCGAAATTTGCTGAAGTAGAAGTACAGTCAATGGGGGGAGGGTGCTGATATTGCACAATCTTTAATCAAAGCAAAAGTATTTTCGTCTTTCGAATAAACAAAACAGCTGCATACTTTAATAATCTGTCATAAATTATAAACACAATTGATGTTGCAATATTTGCAAATATATTCGAAAATTCTAAAAACAATAGCAACAATGATTGCAATAATAATAATAATATTAATAACAGACTCTTGTCAACACATCCACACAAAAACAGAGACGACACACGGCACGTGCTGTAAAACCCATTAAAAATATTTTCCTATAGGCATAAAACGAGAATAAATAATAGCAAAACTGAGAGGCGTATTAAAATATGAAAATCTTTGTGGACAACAAAATGACATGCAAGACAAACAAATTGCGCTTAAATTTATGACAGGCACTCGCTCTCGATTTGGCTCTCAGACTCATTTACCATTCCCCCAACACACATCCGCCCCATACGGCCCAACCTATGTACATATAGTATATACGTATCAACGACATCGGGCACACGAGTGCACACACAAATATGATATATGGCCCAATGCAAAAAATTAAAACAAATTATTCAAGTATTTTGTACAAATATTATTAAAGCCAAAGAAGCGATGGTAGAGCCAAAACAGGGATAAATAAATGAGAAAAGACTTTTTTTGGGAGCATTGCATTGCACATAAGGCAGTAAATACTAGCAAATATTTTAAAATAAATATAATATATTCAATTTGTAGGAAAATATTTTGAATTAAGTATAAAAATATGTTCATAAAAAAAGGTGAAATGTAAGGGAAAATATTTTATTTTTCGCTGCAAATATATTTGCATAAATACAATGTAAAGTAGTATAACTATTTGAATTTCAGGTCTTATTTCTTTGGATGTTTATTCTACATTAATAATTGCTTTGTAGTATAATACTTTGTTTATTTTTTAAAGAGTTCCTTTCACCTTCCTTCCGCCTTCCAGTTCTACCACAAAAATCAATGCAGCGAGTATCTGTTCTGATTCGCTTCGTGCTCATTTGATTACCTTCCCTTTGGCACTAATCTTATCGCAATCTAAAATCAAACTAATGCAATTTTAGGTGTTACTATATTTAGGCGTGAAGGGGACTTGCCTGCCCATCAGATGACAAAAATATGTGCAATAAATGCAAATCAATAAATGATGCAAACTGTACGCGGTAGACAGCGAGTGGGGCAATCATTGGGCAATTAAGATGGACGCCAAGAGGCGACAATTGCACGTGGTTTGCACGCTGTCACATGCAACGACAACTAGCTAAACAATTGCCAATAGGCAGGCAGGCGCATTCCGAGCATAAATTGCAGGAGGCACACACGGATGCAACTAATTAGAAACGTAAATTGCCAATTGCCACTTGGCCAGGCCACAGGTGTAAATGGCACGATTATTCCATTGTGATAGCCACTCTACGCCTTAAGCACAATCCCCCCCATTGATCAATCGAATTAGCAACACCGTTTACCCCTACCCCATCCCTCCACTCCATCTCGTTTCATTGTTATCGATTTTAGCAGTTGTTGCTGACGTTTATGGCAAGCAAGGTACAGCCACGCGACTGTGTGGCATTCGGCCTACTTGTGAAATTCTTTTGGCAATTAGGATTCATATCCATGTGTGTTCATAGGTGGAGTACATTCCCAAATATTATTAAAGAAACATCCAATCCAATTATTTATTCAAAGGGAAAGTACCAAGAGGCAGCAGACATCAAGATAAGTGACTATATTTAAACGCTGTTCGTGGATTTGTCTATTTTTGGAACTGCACATTGAAATCGTGTTCAAAAGTACATGTTAATGGATTAATAAAATTTAACAGCAGCTAAAAGATGCAACAAAATTAATATTGAGCTGCATTTTCAATTCAGCATTTCATTTTTTTAAAGACAGATTACTTCCACACTATGAAATCCCATTAAGAACAGATTTTAGATTTTAGATTTAAGCCATAAAATTATGGCTAAGATCCATTAAACAGTCGCAATTTTTGTAATCTTAATGTTTCAAAAAATATTTTCAAAAAAAGTTATTTTCTAAGATGATTTTTAAATTTGTATTAGCCCATCCCTTACTAGCTTGAATTCGCTTAAGAATTTTATAAATCCTGAGGGCATTTTGATGAATCATTATTCATTATTAATCATTATCATTATGAATCAAAATTTGTATAGCTATAGACAAGCCAATACCTACTGCGCGTCTTATGGATTTTTATTTTTAAATACTGATAAACAAAATTGCAATAATATTTTGTATCTATTATTGTTTTGCAAGTGGTTATTGTTTATTTGTGTAATAATTATCTGACAATTAACGTATTGATGTAAAGTTTGTAGAATAATTACAATTCAATTATAGGCCATTTGCAAGAAATATGTACTAAAGTATGCATATCCGTGTGTAAAATTTACTCTCTTAGCTAATTTTCAATATATATTTTATCATTATTTCATAAGTATTTTTATATTTCCACTTGAGCGAACTGTTATGCTAAGAGCGGGTCAAAAATTTGGTTCACGTGAAGAAATAACCCGTGGAATACATATGAGAGCGATCCACCCACCGCATAAGCTTTTGAAACCTTTTGTGAGACCAAAATTCAATTGAATTATTGTTAACCTTCAGAAATTGGTGTGTGAAAATTAACCTTAGTGATGTGTTCCGACAGAAACTAGTTACAGCAGCGGCAATAAAAAATGATAACACGCTAAATGAATGCGTATTGCATAATGTATTTGTCTTTCTCTCTCTCTCTCACTTTCTACTTGTCGCCTGCAATTGAAAATGCAAATCGCGCGGGAATTGGAAGGAACAGCTGGGCTGGGGCCGGGACAGCTGCACTGCGCTCTCCCTCTCTTTTTCGATGCTGCACCCACGATCCAGAGAAATGGGTGGAAATGGGTGGAAAGCCGCTAATTGGGGCTAGTTGGCGAGCGCTGGGTAGCATCGTCGTCCATTTGAAGTTCGTATCAATTAAGAGAAATGCATCAATTCAATCAGTCCGAGGGTGTGCCGGAACCATATTGCTGGACGCCAGTGTGCTCCAGTACTACACGCGCGTGTTCCAATTCCAAACGGTGACACGCATAACCTCACACAACCACAAGCACATTCACTGAGTCACCCTCTCTCAAAAGCACTCTCTCTCTCTCTTACTCTCTTTGGTTACTCTCTCCGCACAGATGACAACAAGCCGGTATTTTCGTACATGTTTCCGCAACGAATGAGAGATGCTAAGATGCAATACACAATCAAATAAAACAAGAGAGAGAGAGAGAGAGAAGAACTACACAAAACAGAATAAGCAGCGGCACTTTGCTAGAACCAGTTACGGAGATTCAAATGAGGAATATGCATAAAAAAAAAACGAACAAAGTATGTAGGATACGGAGAAAGACAGAGGGGGAGGGAGAAAGAGAGAATAACCAACCTGTTTTTACTTTGCTGTTTGCTGCCGCACAGTCGGCAAAATCGATGAAAAACCAATAGGCAGAGGGCACGCAGACGGACTGGGGCACTCAGACTGATTCACCGGTGCACCCGCTTGACTCCACGGCACCGCTTTTGATTGATTTTTTTTTCACCACTTCAGATACGATCTACGGCTGCAGTCAAAGCCTCGTACTATATTATTTCGCTGGATTGACACGAAAAAATTCCACTGCACAGTAGCGGGACGAGGTCTGAGAGTTCAGCGTGACGAAACGTTTTTCGTTGTTGCTTTTTCGGTTTTCGCCGAAGGGTCAAAGGGAGGGGCTGGCTGCTGCTGCTATGCTGCTGCGCTGGCAAAGATGCACTCGAAGCTTCCGAAAGAGTCCACGAAATCAATGCGGCCTGCACAATTGATGGAGAAATTCGTTGGCCAGAAAATATCTCAATTTCGCCTTCGAATGCACAACAAACCGAAACGTCTCAGTGTGACCGCGAATTTATCGATAAAATATACCGTTTTGCTCCCTGAAATATACTGCAATATGTTAAAACATTTACAGAATATACCGTCAAAATATAGCGCAAAATATATAAACGGTCACCCTGGTCTCAACGGCACGAAAAAAAACTTTTGGTGGCCGTGTTTCTTTCCCGTTTTGTTCTCTTCGTATATTAAAAGCCGGAGAGAGAGAAATGAGATGTTGGCGAAGGGAACGAACATGTTAAGTTTGGCGGGTAATTCGAATTTGGTGGGATGGTGGTATCTATACTGTTATGGATTTTTTCATGGTATGGAAAATGGAAAACTTAAGTTGTAATTGTAAATATGTTTGATTGCAAATAACTATTTTTTGAAATTTGATATTGCTTAAAGATAATTTGAGTTATTTTTTACCTTAAATAAAGTAAAAATGTGGAAAATTATCTGAAACTGAAACTATTTTAATAGTTTATTTATATTCCTGATATATGTAAGTTAATTTTTAAGGTTGTCTATTAAGAATTTTGTATATTTATGTAATTAAATTTTAAATTGTCTCTTAATCGTGGATACAAATAAATATTCTATATTCATTTTTCAACGAAATCAGTCTGAAGTCATGGAAACCAGCTTAAAAATAATTTTTGCTCTACCTACAGCAACATTAAAAGCTTTCTGGCTGTAAGCTGCTGGCGATGTTAATGAAATGTTACAGCAACCACTGCTCCCCCCACCAAGACCGCGCTATGTAATGGTGTTTAGGTCTAGGTCAAGGGCACAGAGGCCGGCGTACGCCCTTGACAAATACAGTTTTGTTTGAACTCGCATTTATGTACAGGAACAATGTGCATGTTAGGAGTATATGGCGTTCTGTAAACTAAAATGCTCCGTGTTTATCCGATGTGTAACTTTAAGCCTGATTTTCGAGTGCAAATTCTAGTCGAAACAGAGGGAGGAGCTTGGGGTGTGTCCAGCAAAAGGCCGACTAACGCAAATGACCAAAATCCAATCAGTCAACGCTGACAACGACGACAACTCTGACAAAAACCAATCAACTAAGTGTCCAAGCGCCAAGAATTAGCATAAGAAAAGCCTCATCAGACAACGGGCAGCGGCAGAGACAGAGGCTGAGGCTGAGGCTGTCCTAAGTAGTGGAGGGGTTGGTCGTGGCTGGGCGCCTTATGCCATGTGCAGTGGGAAAACCGTTTAGCTCCTAATGAAATTTTACAACCGAAGGGCGCTCGTAAAACGACCACGTCAGCGAGCCGTTTGCTAGTTGCTGTTTTAGTTCTGTCTGCCTACCCCTACCCCTACGTAGCTACCCTCCTACCCCGCCAGCAGCAGCACTCAGCTCGGCACTTGTCTGGCAAGTTTGACTTAAGTGCAGTTTTAACGCTGCTTTGTCCGTCTGCTGCACAGACACGGGATACGGATACGGGCATTGTGAGACCACGAGCATGATAGGGATATGCATACGGAGCGGAGGGATGCCGCGGTTCTGTTTGCCCGCTCTGTAAGCACTGCGAACGTGTTAACTGCAGGTGTTTGGCATTTGAGTTACGTGCACACGCAACAAATGTGGCAGCATGTGGTGGTGGTGGTGGGGGTGCTGTGGATATACGGGGATGCTTTGGGGCTGGCTGTATTGCTGATGAAAACCAACAAAGCGGTGCATGTAATTAAATGTCAGCTGCTGGATGCGCCATCACCACATACGCCATACCCACCCAAGTTATGCAAAATCTGAGTGCGGCATAATCCGTGACACAGCAAAGGGTATTACAAGTAATTCGAGAAAATGAAGTATTCTGGGAGTAGGAATATTGCGTATCCCCGGGGGTGCATTAAAACCTTGAAATTCACGCGAAAATGGATGCGTCATTATTGAATACAAATTTTATGATTAGTTATGGTTGGATTTTTATTTTAGAATGTATGAGCAATAAAAGTTGACAATTTTTTAACAATTTAAAAAAAAAACCTGCTTCGATGTTCAGCTAATTTAGATTTGTTTATTACCTTTCTTTACCAGGCTTACCCGATCTCTAATCTCTTACTGACCGACCCGAAAAGCTTTTCTACCTGCGCTTCGTGTTGTGTGCTCTCTTTTGTGCTTTTGGCAGAGCACGTGAAAAGAACGTCCGTTATTACAATCACAACAACAATAGAAGCGCAAGGCTATGACACGAAAGTGGACTTTGGACTCTGGAGCGATTGAAGCAAGTGATTCGCAAGCTCACAGAAAAAAGGTATAAGAAGAACAGAGAACACAGAATAATGGTGGGGGACCATGATGAAATTATACACAAGGTGATCGCATCCGTAAGCTCGGGGTTTATGTTACGCTCGCACTACTGAGAGAGCTTTGAGGGCATGTCTGAAAGAGTCAAGACAGAGAAAGACAGAGAAAGAAAGAAAAAGTTGTTTTGTTTTCTGTACTCTTCGCTCCCTTGAAATAGACAGCCAAATAGGCCCCAAAAAGAGTTTGTGCTCTGGGATGGGATCACCTTGTATAATTTCACCATGGGTAGGACATCGGCGAATGCCAACAGGCAACTGTAGTTGAAGGCGCAATGAGCTATGCGATGCCAAAGGCGGAAAAGAAGCTGCTAGAGATCCACAATGTTTAGAAACGTTTTCTTAGCTCTATGAATATGTAATCTATTTGGCGAGCCTACACTTTCATACAGGGATCAGCCACAGTCCGTTAAAAAAGTTAAATAAATATTCGAACTGCAAGTAGCCATGCAGGAATACATAACGGGGAGTCTCAGTATATATTTGGTACCCAAAAAAAAGAACGACTCAATTTCACACTTTCTCTTTTGAATGGAAAATGGATTAAGAGCCAATTGATTACCGGCCATCAGCACTTACTTGCCCGAAAGTGTCCTCGTATCGTGGCAGCTCGAGCTGGAGCCGCGCCAATCGCTTGGAAGGAAAAGAGCTCAGCCAGATAATTGGCAGGACGACATCCGACATTGACGAGCCCTTCAACGGGCACTGCCGGCGACCTACCAAGTGCCATTTGTCGGGACATGGGAACTCCAATTAAGGCTGCGAGTGGTCGGGGCTGGTTGGGGGGATTATTGTTGTACGACAATTAAAAGGCCGTTGTGGGGGGGAGTTTGGGGAGGGAGACAGCTGTGGGTTTGACCAGCACAAACCAAACAGACTTCTTCCTACGGATGATGATGATGATGGCTGGGCTGGGCTAGCTGCCACTTGTGTATGACGGTGCGTTTGTGTGGAACGTGCCGCTGCAACGCATGGCACTCATAATGATGGCAATGCATCGGCACCGGCATCGGCTTGGGATTGGCATTGAGATGGGAATGGAAATGGGGATGGGAATTGCAATGCCCACTTGGACCCTACTAAATGCAATCACTTTGAGTGCTTTGATATATTGGCCAATGCCGCAAATGAGAGCGTGACTCGAAATGCTGAGGACCCTCGCCTTGGTGCTAGAGCCACTCGAAGTTGCCTCATTTGGCACCCGCACACGTCGTCAGAAGCCCCAACTCCCAACAACCACCCACACCCCCACACAGACACACACACACAAACAAACAATCCAACTCGAGCCACTTGGAATTTAATTTCAAGTCGGGGGCAAGTTAAGAAATAGCCTGGCAAATGTCATCAGCATCAGCATAAGTAAAGCCAGTGGGCAGAGGGAGTGTGGGCCATGGCAAGGAGTTGGCCAACACCTGAGGTGCACTTATGGCACGGCATTGGCATTGGCATTAGCATTCCTTACAGCCAACCAGCCAGCCAGCAGATAACAAAAACATGCACAACAATTGCCTCGAG
Organism: Drosophila bifasciata; assembly: GCA_009664405.1. NCBI lineage: Eukaryota > Metazoa > Arthropoda > Insecta > Diptera > Drosophilidae > Drosophila > Drosophila bifasciata. The sequence continues at coordinate 6,060,531 of CM019044.1, forward strand.
ACGGGAATGATGATGCTGATGGGGATGACGTCAATGCGGAAGCGAATGAGGATGCGGATGGGGCTTGGGGTTTGGTGTTTGGGTACCACGATTGGGTACTCCCCACATATGGCAGCTTGTTTGCGTCGTCGTCGTGGATGGATTCAGCGATTTTATGGCAGCACTTGGATTCGAGGCGAGCATCTACTCTGCCGGCTGGCTGCAAAAATAAACACATTTTCAAGCTCAATGCCAGTGCTGGTATCCGTGCTCGTGCCCGTGCCAGTGCCAGATCCAGCAGCCATCAGCAGCCAAAGGCGCAACAACAGAAACGGAGAACAAAGCCGAAACGAGCCAGAAATAGAAACAGAAATGGAAAAGTATTGGCCACCCCACATCCAACCTATGTTCCTCGTGCTGTGGCACCTCCTGTCTGCCAACGGACATATAATGAAGTTTCGCAATCGCAGTGCATCTGCGTGGATCCTGGACTGAGTCCTGGAGCAACCACTTGTGTGTGTGTGTGTGTGTGTGTGTTGGGTTCTCGGAACGAAGCTCAAGTGTGATTACATGGGCCATGTACGTTGCCAGCGAGAGTGTTTGTGGCATAATATTATTGTTTTTGTGCTCGCGTGTGAAATCAAACTCAATGCAAGGCAATGCAATGCATTGGCAAAAGGATTAAAAGGATGCCACACGAGCAAAAGCAAGAGCAGCAGCAGCAGCAGCAGAAACAGGAGACGGCAGCGGAGCGGAGCACGTGCATGACATTCGACGATTGTTCTACCTCCACACAGTGATCCAGTGTCCCCCCCATGCCCATGCCAGACGCCAGGCAGTGTCCTCCGTGCCCATGCCACATGCCAGGCAGCACAGAGCACAGTTCACGGTTATCCCAGAGTTCGCATCGACAGCTTGTAAGTGTAAACAGATACATAAAACGTCGATGTTTCCAGCAGCAGCAGCAAAAACGTCGCAACGACTATGCCAATGCGCTGCAGGACGCCACAAGGATATCATGATGATGCCACATGGAGTGTGCGGCAACAGCAGCAAAGGTGCAACTTTTAGAGGTTTAACATTTCAAAGGTGAAGGTCGATTCCTAGAGCAGCGCAAGAATGTTTCCAAGAATATGTTAGAATTATGGGAATAAATTTGGTTAAATAAATAATTAGATAGAATTTTGAAGGATTGGAAAATTATATGGTATAAATATTTAAAATACTAAAAATAGATTTAAATAAATGACTTAATTATTTTAAAATTTTTAAAATTAATTACAAAATTATTTACAAATTATTGAAATAAATTACTAAATTGATTACAAATTATTGAAAAAAAAAAAAAACGAAATTATTTGAAAATTATTCAAATAAATGACTAAAATATTTACAAATTTTTTAAAATAAATCATAAAAGCTTCTTCGTAAAAGAAATTTTAATGAATATAAGCATTGAGCATCCTTTGTTTATCCGTCTAACTATTCCTCAAATGTATCTTAACTTGTATCGAAATAGTTAAGGTTTTACTGCAAGTTCTTTTAGCATATTTGCAGCAATTACTTTGAGAACTAAGTGGAAGTGTCACAGCTCTGGTGAAGCATGTTCCAGGTGCCCTTCCTGGCGTAATAAAGGGTATCCTTTCCTTCCTTTGTATCTCTCATATTTCACTTTCAACATAATTTAGATATACCTTTTCCTGTGCGAAGCGCAACCGAAAACCCAACCCAAAAACCATAACCAGACTCATCATTGCCGGTTGTCGGCAACTTCCTGCAGTCGTTCCCCAAAGGGCAGACCCCGACCCAGCCACAAGGATGAAGAGAACACCCCTACAAGGGGCATCTGTTTCAGTAGTTGCCACAAAAGCTGCCACCCAAAGACAATAACAGCAACAGCAGTCGAAAGAGAGGCAGCAACAGAACAGAATGAGGGGCAAGCAAGGATAACATTGAGGGAAGGCGGAGTGCAGTTATTTGACTTTTAACTTTTATTGCTTTATGTAGTTTAGATAAACGTTTGTGGCATGCCATAAATATGCAGCATGTTGGGGCAGCGGCGGCAAGCACAGCGAAGAAAACAAGCAGCAGCAGCAGTAGCAACAACAAGCAAAATGCCAAAGGGATGCCCAAACCAAAAAGGAAAAGAAAAATAAAAGAAAACAACAACTCAACCAGGAATTGGTAAAGCACGGGTATGACACTATCTTGAGTTACGATTTGCTTACTCGAAAGCAACTAAAGGCATCGAAAGACTAGATCAAACTTTAAAAATGTTTTGCATACGAATATTTGCACTTTTATTCTATGCTCTGTTTTTAAATACTTTTCACTTAAGTGAGTGTCATGCCCGTATGGAAGAGGCTACTGAAAGTGAACTCGAGTCCTGTCTGCCTGCCTGATGGCCTTCGATGATAGACAATCAGCAGACGACAGACAGACAGACAACAGGACGGTGGAGGGCTAAACTATTTCTGATTTTTATGTTGTAACTTACAACTGTGGTGGCAACTGGTAACTGGCAACTTGCAACCAGGCGACTGGCAACTTGTGTACTTGCCACTTTTGCACTTGACTTTGTGCCCCCGTCATTGTCTGTTTGGCAATTTGTCGGGGGATTCCCAGCCCCAACCTGCTGCATGCTTGCACGCCTCATATGAAAGTTAAAGTTTATTGTGTGCTCCTCTTTTTCGGCGGCAACTTTAAGCAGCGAAAGTTTTAATTAATTTCGCGCATCTAATTACAGATGGGGGTGGCAAGGTGTAAAGAGGCGTGCACTGTGTAGGGGGAGGGTGGGGTGGTTGAGCGGGTAATGTGTCTGTGGGCAACCATCATTATCGCGAGCATCATCAACAAGCATTGGCGGGGTGGCGTCTCTGTGGCTTTGGCTTTGGCTCCATAAAATGCTGAAAAGCAGCGGTGTGGTGATGGGGTAAAGGAAGGCAAACAAATGGCATCTGCAGCCGCAAAGTATGCAACACGTAAGCAGGGGGTTGTGGGGGTGGTGGTGGTGGGAGGTTAAGGTTAGGCTTGGATGCGCTTTCTCACAAAAAGCAAACCAATATCAAACCATATGTAATATTAAATGCGGGCTTTTACACACATTAAATATTCGATATCATTTTACATGTTTGAACTTTAATCGGTAGAGTTGAATAATTCTGTAGATGTATAAGGAAAAAGCTTAAGATACAATGTTTATGGATAAGAATGAAGTAGTTGGAAGAACTAGTAGTGCGACTAAATATGAAACTAACGACAATAAGTAGACAGCATCAGTTCTCCTTTTATAGTAGTAAAGTAGTAGTAGTAGTAGAGTAGAAAAAAGTATATTTTTATATGACTCTAGGGCTCTGGGAGAGCGGCTGAATAATCTGGTTATACTTCTTTGAACTTCAGTGAAGCTTAATTATATTACACTAAAGTTTGTTTATATATTTTGTGATCTTCCTTCACTCTAAAGTCTAGCGAATTGATAAAAGGGCAGTGTTATTTTTACTCATAAAGATACTGAAGTACCTGCTTATCTCTAGCCCCAGATGGAGTTTATTCACTTCACAAATACGAGACAAAAGATAAGAGAAGTAGCCGCACAAAGAGTTCATTTAAAGCTGAAAGAAAATAATTAGTAAAGAAGTATAATTAAGGCAAAATAAATATTTAATATTATTATTATATATATTTTTAGATTGTAGTAAGATTCTTAATAATAATAACACTAATGCTAATAATATTTTAAGTAATTCATAAACAAAGCAAAAAACGATAAAAGAAATTTTAGCACTATCAAACAACATAATATACATAATGTACGAGTATACATATGTATATATGTATATTTATGTATGTATGCATATATTTTCACTTCAGATAAGTTGCTGGGAATTACCCATTCATTTGTCGTATGTTCAAACAATGAACTCCCATTTTAGTGTGCAAACGAATGAGGAATTTGATTGAGCGTTTCAATCAATCAGCAAACGAATGCAGTAATGTCATTATTGTTACATTACTGCGAGTATTCTATCCTGTTTATACATTCAGTGAGAGCAGCGAATCTAAACATGGCAGCGACCACAAAGTATCTGAGCATCTGGATTCTCTTTGCTTTGCCACATTCCGCATTCCACATTTTGGATGCATGGATGAAAATCCGCTTAAATGGAAACCGAAAATGAACCGAACCACGTACGTCTCGTCTCCATCGACAAAGGCCGCCCGCCCCCGATGGCTCGCTCCACGATGCGAAAGGCTCCTCCTATGAACATGGAGTCAAACACCTGCGAAATTGAATGAGAAATATCCATTCTGTGTGCGTTGCTGAAACTTATTCCGACCAGCGATGCCCAGCCCCAGCCCCAGCTCCAGCCCCACAGCAGAATCTGAACATAGTTGGCACAAAAACAATTTTATTTCACAGAAAGAATTTTAAGCAATACAAAAGGATTTTCAATGCGCCCCAAACTGCAACTTATTTCCCGTTGTTTCTTTTCGTTTTTCGTTTGTGTTTTGTTTATTTTTTTTTTTGTTCTTTTTGTATTCGGCTAACCGAATATTCAATGGAGTTTAGTTTTTTGGAAATATTTACTCGAATTTTGTGGCATCTTTAAGTTCAAAGCTGTGGGAATACCAAAAAAAAAAAAAGAACAAAAAATCTGCTTGTATTTTTCTGCGTTCAAATTTTAAATTAAACCAAAACTTTGCTCATCATATGAGGTGGCACGGAGTTGCTGCTGCTTCTTCTTGTTGTTGGGATTTGGCACATATCTCTCTGGCAGTCTGCAGTTGTTGTAGTTGTTTTTTTTAACTCCATCATAAAGCATCAAACGTCAGTGGCAGCGAACGCAGGCGACGCACAATTTCAAAGTTTGAATTGAGTTGCGTCTCGCTCCAGTTGCAGAGCAGAGAGCTCCAGGATCAGAGCCCAGCCCAGCCAGCCACGACCCAAGCAGGAGTTGTATTTGTCTAGCAGTTTTGTTTGCCATTTCCCCACACACCACCCACACCACCCACACCACCCACACACCCACTTTTCACAGCCACTGGCGCTGCTCTCAACTCCCCTGGCAGCGTCATCAGCAGCAGACTCAGAACGGGAATCACATACGAAAAAAAATGAGAATATGAATAAGATAATGCCATGGGGATTCAACATTTTACATGACTCATTCAAGCACTGCTTGACTTGAATTATGTTATGCACAAATATAAGCATATGTATCTTAAAATATACATAAGCAGTATACATATGTATGTACATATATTTGTAAGCGATAAAATTTATTCGCATCACAAATTGACCGCAAAAAGAATCCCTCTCTCGCCAGTTTTTAGTTTCATTTGTGCGCTGCAGAGTCGAGCATCGGTTTCGTCATGGATTGCTCACTGATATTCGAATTGTTGGCTTATTATTATCACAGTTCAAACATAAGCCCGTGGTTTCTAATACCCTTTGGTGTGATATTTGCGTTAACGCTCAGCTGCTACTGCTGCCAGTGCTATCAGTGCATTCGCGATCGTCGTCGACTTCGAACAGGAAATCGGCAGCAACGGCCACAGCCTCTCTCCCGTCTGTCGGTCAGTCGGGGCTGCACCCACATCATCAGCACCAAGCTGGCCCACTCGAACAATCTGGCTGAGGTTTACTAAATGCTGAATCAGAACTCGCATTAATTAAGCTAACGGGAGGCTAACCAAAACACGTGCATATATAAACCGGTAGGGATATATTCTAATTCGAATCTATGTGTCTTTGTTAACTGCAACAACATTGTAGCTGGAGGTGGATTATCTCTGATTTAAGTAATATATAAACAGATATGGCTATAGCACTAACCCTACAGACTATGGTATGTTTAGTGGATATAGTCTAGTTATGAATCTGTTTCTGTGCAGCAATATTTTAGCTGGAGCTGGTTTATATGTGATTTGAGTATTGCATTACATCAAAGTTTCTCATGCTTAATATATAGTATATTTGTGCAAAATTATAATAATAATAAATAAAAATCAGTGCCCTTGCAAACTTTGCGCTTATGAGTGCTTTTCGGGTGCATTTTGATTGAATTTTGGGTGCATTTTGAGTGCATTTCGGGTGCATTTTGGTTGCATTTATTTCGAGTTGCCTTTTGGTTACATTATTTATTTTAACTTATGGTATTCTCTTTATAAAATTCTTACAGTTTCCGCCTTCATCATGGAACAAGACGAACCGCTCATGGCGCTAAGAGATAACGATCAAATCAATATGGTGTACTTTTTCGGTGCACCTGTCTTCATAGGGCTGATGGTCGCTCATTTCTACTACTGCTGGCGCAGTGTCCGCGAGTGTCGCCGATCAAGCGTGCGAGAGGCGAATCTCAATAAACCGCTGCTTGCGGACGCTCTCGAAGCAGTGCTCGAAGTGGGGGGCGGCGCACTGCTTGATGTGATTCACACATAAAACTGTATTTATCGCCAGACTGGGTAGGAATTGCTCTGGGTTCGTTCTTATCTTTCATTCTGCATTGCTATATGCTCAGTAATCGCACGCTGTTTAGACACTTTCGTCTCATAAAATGTTTTTTGTTTATAATTATACGAGTTATTAATTGTTATAATAAGATTAAATGTATAATAATAGATTAGTGGTGAAAGCTTGAATATATAAATATTTTTAGAATCATGTGTGACACTTACTTTAAGGATTCATTACGCTTATCGTATAACTAATAGTACTTACAATTTTAAAAGCCAAATTGTGCAATTTTTTGTCTTAGATTTACTTTTTATATAGAAGGCTCAATTTTAAAGCAAAAGCTGTGCAATGTTAAATTTATATTCATATTTTATTATGTTTAACAGACATTGATTACATCTGTAAGCTATAAAAATAACATGCTGTTACCGATCAGTAAAGCTGGTTTCGCATTGTAAAATATTAACATGCTGTTACCGATCAGTATAAATGCTCGCTGTTACCGCTCTCTGTAAAGTGCATTGTAAAATGTTAACATGCTGTTACCGATCAATGTAAAGGCTCGCTGTTACCGGTTTTTACCAATATAAACAGCCGTGCACAAATGCAACGGATGTTAAAATACATACACTAGTCGGCATAAGTATAAGGATGAAATAGAAATTGTGAATAATTTCTTTTACATAAATATTTAAATTTTATACATATATGATATATTCATTCAAATGTTATTAACTCCCTTCTACCTATCTTCATTCATATTAAATTGTGCGCTTTAAATGGAAACCCAAACGAATTTGTCCCATGGCCGAATAATAAAATGTTTGATGACTTTCTACCGAGTACCTTAAAATAGAGCTTAAAAACGTGATGTGTCTGTGATGTCTGTCTACATATGTATGTATGTACATAGGTATGCATCTGTATTTGTATTGGTATAAGTGTGGGTGTGGGTGTACGTATTTGTTGGTTGCTTACGGGCGTGGGTCATAAATTTGGCCAAAAACTTGGCTATGCATCTTCGCTGACGTTTCCTTTCACGACCTGCAAAATTTAGCGCTTCACGGCGGTTTTGATGGCCCTCAGCGGCAGGACGAGATGCGCTAATAAATGACATTTTCATACACCTGACGGAGAGGTAAACTGAAATGCTGGAAAACGAGAGAGAGCAGGAGTCCGGAGGTAATAAGCAAAATTAAATAGAATACTGGCTTAAACAAGCACCGAGTACAAAAATGAACTTTAATGAGCTAAAATGGTTTAATACACTTAATGAATGGGAATTTATTTAGTTATGAATTAGTTAGTTATCAAGTAGGGGAAGGAAACTGAAAGTAAGAGGATGTTTTCTCATTTAATTAGACATTAAAGGATCGAAAATTAGAAGCATTTAATGTGATTACAATAATTAATATACATAATTATTATAGACAGATGGGAAGAGGAGAGTTAAACGGTGTTTATTTGATTGCCCCATTTGGCATGCGTTTAAATTGTATTTTAAGATAGTTCTTGAACCCATTTCTAGTCTCTTTTTGGTGTCTAATTTAGTTTTATTTTAGTTTAACTAAGCATCAGAGCCCCCCGAAATGTCTCTGCTCAAATGCAAATCAAAATCAAATTAGCCAACTTTATTTGCTCTTCAGTTTGAATAACTTGCAGGCGATAGCACCATATCTATATATATTCTTTATTAGGGGGAGATTCCACTCAGCGAATGGCCAGTGTCACCCTTCTGGCCAAATTGAAACGCTAAAATAATTTACGGCTCAACTAGCCACACTAACATGCAGCTCGGACCCCCAGCCCCCAGTGCCCGTTTCAGCTGCAGTTTTTGCTCCATCTTCAGGTTCAGTACGCCCCCCCGCTTGATGGCTGGCACGTTAAATGCCATCGAAAGGCTCCCAGTTGGAAAATTAGTTTAAAAATACGTTCGGCAGCAGAGTAGCAGCTGAATGAGAAGGAAGAAAGCCAGTTCGTGGCTGAATGCTGTGGCTGCTGCTCATCTTTCGATGCCCTTGCAAAGGCTATCATGACTTTGCTTAGAGACTTTGCAACCAAAAGAGGTATAGGTCGGATCTTCTTACAATATCATGGCTGCAGCTGCTCGATTCTGTATAACAAAATACTCAATCTTCATTGCCCATCATTCGACCATAGCAATCATATAGCTGGTGTCGAAAGGGTATCAAAAACTTCGAGCTCTAAATAATAACCTTCCCTTCTTTGGGTGTGTGTGTGGCAGCAGCACGCGGCTTTCGCTTGGGGTGGCGTAAAAATTCACTTAGCTCAACTTGCCTCCAGCCGACTCCCGCTCCCCTCGAGGAGGGTTCAATAAAAGCGACAAGTTGCCCCAAAAGAAACTAAGAAGCAGACGAAGAACAGAAGTTGGCAGGAGTTTCCGCCCAATAAAATGTTCGTGTTTTACAATTTTATTAGGTGGCGCGAGCACATCAAATATTTAAACTCGAGCACAAAAAAAAAAAAAAAAAACGAAAACCCACAGATACATTTATAGCCAAATTTCATTGTTCATTTCGTTTGGCTTCGCTTCGCTTCGTTTCGTTTAAGTAATTGCATTTTAGTGGACAGCAGACCACGTTTTACACTTGTCCGAGTTGGAGTTGGAGGTGGAGTTGGAGTGTAGGTGGAGACCTGGAGACCTTAAATCATTCCGTGTTTATCTGGTGACCATAAATTAAGGCATTAGTCGTCGTCCCTGTCCCTGGTCGCATCGAACTTGTTTGCACTGCGACCGTTGCATACGGCCGTGCAGCTGCTGCCGCCAAATGTGGGATTTACACTGTGGCGAGGCGCAACCGCAATCGAAGTTGTCTCCACAGTCACACCCACAGCACACAGTCACTCCCCCACCCCCTTACCGTTCAGCCTGATCTTTAATTGTCCAGAAGAAGTGTGTGCGTGTGGCACAGTATGTATCCTAGATACCTGCTGCAGCATCCAAAAAGTATCTTTTGGTAATTTATTCCTGTAGTTGCAGCATTTTTTTTTTCCCACAGTGCCTTCGCCTTTGTTTGATTTAGTCGTTGAGCGAAGTGCTTCACTTCGAACTTTTGAGCATTTGAGCCAAAATCGAATTGGAGTTGCAGGTGGAGTTGGAGACCCCTCCCCAACTGCTGCCCAAAAAAACATTTCTGCGTCTCTCTCACTTTGTTTGCTAATGAGCCAATTTAGTTGCATTGAACGAAATTGCATCGGGCATGTGTGTGTGTGTGTGTGTCTGGGCCACGCACTTGAAACTTGGCCAATGATGCATTTGCCCAGGCTGAAGCTGAGGCTGAGGCTGTAGTCGCTTTGCTTTGAAATGTTAAGTGGCTGCGGCTGGCCTTTTGGAAAATGAATGTTCAGGATGTTCGGGGGAAATGGGATTGGGTTGGGGATAGATACATTGCAGCTGAATGGGATGAAAGTGCTGATGAACAGTAACTGAAAGTGGCACAGGTATAGCTACAATTTAGGCAGCCACACATATCACACTGCAAATTGGATAAACCTTGGCAGGCTTAGGGTGGCTTCTATTAGAGTTGCGATGGGTTAATTTATGGATTAACAGCCAGGAAGGTGCCCAGCTAACACGATAGCTGCACCTACGTTAATGGAGCTGCACTACGCCAACAGAGATATCGTCTATGAGGGAAACACAGAAGAATAAGTATGCAACAAAAATGCATCTAAATATTGTAATATTAATGCCACAAAAATGGTTTTTATAATGAGTAAAATGTATGTAAATTGCTGGCCAGGCTTCCCCACTTTATGCCTTCTTATGGGTAAGGTTTAGCAGATACTTGCGACAGGCGTCCAGTGTGTGACGCTTTAGAAAGTTCTCCTGATTGAAGTACTTGCCACACTGACCGCACTGATAGTCCCAGGTGTGATGGCCCTTGGTGCGCTGATGCGAGCGCAGATTGGAGCTGCAATCGGAAGTGTCAAACTGTCATAGATTTTCGCTTAAAATCTGTTTGAATACCTACCGATCGGCGAAGGATTTCTGGCAATTGGGCTCTGGACAGGCGAAGGGGCGCTCACCCGTGTGGGTACGCATGTGGGCCACCAGCATCCAGGAATGATTGAAGATTTTCTCGCAATCGCTGCACTGGAACTGCTCTCCCTTCTGCTTGGTGCGACGCGTTATTTTGGTCGGTGGCGGCTCTGTGATGGTCGATGGATTCTTTTGGACAAACTTGGATTGCTTGTCCTTGACCCAGACGCGCTTGTTGCCTCTGGTCACCCGGATGTAGCGTATTTTGGCACCGTTTCTCTTCTTGACCGCGTCTCGGGTCTGGCACGGCTTCTCCAGCTCCCACACGGTGTGGCTGAACTCGTCGCTCTCGCTGTCACTATCGCTCTCCGGCTGAATGTCCATCAGCTGGCGCCCGTGGCGCTCCTCCAGGTGGCGCCGCACCACAATGGATACATCGTCGCCCTTCAGCCAGTCGTCGCTCTGCGTTCGGCTGCCATAGTGAAAGGCAAGCTTGGATTTCCTTGCTATATACGCTTTATCTTTGGTCTTTTTAGTGTTGCCTTTGCCGGTATTGCGTATCGGCACTGGTTCCACATTGGTTACATCATGGGAAATGGCTACAAAGAACCCGTAAGTAAGCCATCAGCTGGGCATCTCTGCCACTCACCTTCATTGCGTTTGTAGAACCGATCCTGCTTGGTGATTAAAAATTTCGGCATTTTTAAACAAAATTCCACAGCTCAAAAACAACTTTAAAACTGAATTTATTGGGTTTTTCTTTTATTTGTAATATTAAGAGTATTTTACAAGACCTGCTTTGATTTGGTGTTTTTTTTTTAGCTCTATGACATTTAAAGCCTAGAGCACAAGTTACATTTGAAGTCATGCTTTGTTTTTAGATCTAACCTGAAGTCCAACTTAGAATCTAATTAGAATTATTACACATTTATGTTCACATTATTGCTTCATTGGTTTCCTATAACCACTGGTGTTAATCGTTGCTTCCTTTCTCTCGTTGATCGTGCTCGTTATCTATACTCGTTATACATACATAGCTAAAATATTAAAAATAGTCATTAAATTTATACAGATAATATATTTTTAAGCGTAACACAGCTGATGCAGCTTTGTGATTGTTTATCGTTTAGTGGCAACAGCAAATTGCCGCTTTCCAACACTGCTTCAGCCAGTATCGATACTGTAGCGAGTACAAACAGACGTGGTGACGCCATTACCCAGCGGCACGTGTCCGAGTTTCGTAAGAAAATCTAAAATATAAGCAAAATGAATGACGAAACATCGGTTGTGAATTTGTTTACTGATTTGTGCGTACCCAATTCGGAATTGCGCAAAACAATGAAAGAGTTCGAAGCAGCACTCAAGAAGAACACCGAAATAAACGAACAAATGAGCCGTAAGTTAACCCTTTCTGTCCGTGCTTTAGAAATATTTAAGTTAATTGGAATTTCCATGCATTATAGAGCATTATAGCCCACTGATACGGCGCGCTAAGGCAGTAAGCGTCGGAAAGGCCGTGAGGGGCGCTAAGAGGCGTGCAGGGAAGAGGAAAAGAGCTACGGCCGTGCGCAATACCCTGATTAAGTCTATTGTCTTTGCATGCAAGGGATTCGATTATCTCCAGGCCAAGGTAGGTGTTAAATAAAAAAAAACAGTACTATACAAATTAAACCAAAGCTGTGCCAAGGTGGGAAAAACACCCTCAGCCCATGCTCACCGCAGTTTACTTCATGCCTTCTTTTGTGTTTGTATACATTCACATATGTACATACATACATATCCATGCAAGGTGGACTGGACCCAGTAATAAGGTGTCTCACCACATCTGAATGCATGTGCACAGTGGCGGCTCTCAAAAAATGATCTCTACAAGTCGACGCAGCTTGGTACATACATACATATGTACGTGCGCGTGAGCTTCTGGTACTTCGATTCTCTTTTGTGCTATCCTTCGTATGTGACCGCTGCTTCGCTACCTGCTCGGTTTTGTCTGTTTGTCAATGCCTAGCGCGGCGCACTCGTTTTAAGCATGATGAAAATAAGCAGATGTATGTATGTATGTAAGGGTTGTGTATTCCCTCTCTTTCGCAACCGTCATACCATTCCAATGATCTTTTCAAATACCCCATGTCCATCGCCATTTGTGACGTCACAATGTGCTCTATATCTGTGCTGCTCTAACTTGAAGGAGCTGCGCAGTGCGCTGTGCATAGGAAATGTTTTATTTTTGTTGTTGTTTGTACATCGTAGGGGAATAAAAACTTTCTTTATATTTGCAGCTTATGATACCCGACGCCGAATCGTACTCAATGAAACCGCCGCGCCCATTGAGGCCTGCTCGACTTTTGGAAACACTTGGAATCTTACCCACCAAGATGCCAATAATCGAGAGATTTCTGGGATTTCCAGAGTCGATGCCAACAGACAAACCAGCCGCAGGCACGAAGACTGTACAGGTATCGTCAACAGGCAGCGATCTGCAGGAGCCCATAGCTCTGAAGCAGTCAGATTCGGCCTGAACAGGGTCTAGAACAGTGGAGCTCCATAACAGTGGAGCAAGAACATAAAAATCAATGAAAAATTCAAAGCTAAAAGAAGGACGTTAAATGTCGAACCCACCAGTGAAGCATAAACTTAAGCATCTGTACGATATATACGACATATTAATTAAATCGAAACGAATTGTATATTGTTTTTCTTTTTTAATTAACATTTTCAATAAATATTTGAAGTTATAGTTCCTTAAAAGTTTACTTAATTCTCCCTGCTATCAGATTTGTCTTATTTTCTGTGGAACTTTCGCATCATTTTGGTTCTTTGCCGATTTAAATCAATTTTTAAAGCACTAAGCAAACCCTGTCCTGGTAGACAACCGCAGCAATCCGACGTGTTTTTCCACACTTGATGGCTAATAAAATTAAAATTCCCCCCCATTTAAGGATTGTTGTACATTGACCCCTTCGGGGTGATTACTACCGACAAATCAATATCACAGTCATCTTCCAGACTTTACAGACTTGAAGCTTAAAGGCATTTAAGGAGCGGGCATTCAGTCATCGCTTTCATCGGGGGGCCACTCAAGACGAAACACTCGAACAATTTTCTTGTTAAAATTTTTGCACACGATATACAGGAGGAGGAGCAGGAGCAGGAGCAGGAGCAGGTCGCAGAGAATGAGGAGCAGCGTTGTGGTTCGAGGCAGTAGCCAGGCAATATACCAGAAACGAATGTGTTGAGCAATAAAATTAGTTGGCTGGGATGTGTGTGTGTGTGTTCGTGTGTCTGTGTGTGTTTGTTTGAGCAGGACATGCAAAGACGTTTTGCAATTTGCCTGTAATCCTGTGACCCACACCATGCCTCGGCTCCCGGACTACCCCACCGCCTTGGACACGCTTTAAGCATTCAGATTCGGCTGTTCCGCTGCTACGGATTCTGCTTCGGCAGCAGCAGCAGCAGCAGCAGCTCCTTTAGTAAGCACTTAAGTCCCAACTCTCTATTGTGAAGAGAGAAGTTTTTCAATTGTTTGCCAGCTCTTCGTTTATTTATTTGCATTTTTTATTTGCCGTTTTTGAGTGTGTTTTGTAATAAAAGCCGGAAAGAGAAAACATTTATGTACTCATCTCCACCCACACCCACACTCAACCGACAGCTCCAGCAACGAGCCATTTCCAACAGCTTTATTGCATTTATTTGGCACTTTATTACCGCCAGCTCGTTGTACGGCTGTTAAATGGCCAAAAAGGACCACATAATAGTGGCCAAGCAAATTACTTGGGTCATTTCGGGAGTGCATCAATCTGCACGTCTACAGTGCGTTTCACAACTTGCAGCAAAAAAAAAAACTGATGCAAACTCAGCGATCAATCATTTTCAAACAAAGTGTGAAAATTGTTAAAGAAATTCGTTTGGAATTTATCAAGTTGATATATGACTACATTTGATTTTTATATTTGATTCGAAAATCAAATAAATAATGGTAGATTTTCAGCAAATAACTCATACAAATAACTAGCAAAAATGTTAAATCTCTTTTGCTTGAAATGTATCATTTTTGTATCCTCCCATTTATGATACGCACTGCATCAATCACACAGAAAAAAAGGAACATCTAGAAATATGTGAGCAAGCAGAGAGGCAGATACAAAAACTAAAAGGACACCAAACAAAAGCAAAAATGTGCCAGTTAAACATTAATTCATTTTGACAACAAGAAAATTTATGCTATGCTTCGCATCTCTGCCATAAGTACTTCAATATCTGTGTAGTATCTGTGCATCATACAAATGACATTTTTCATAAACTTATATTTGCCATGCCATAACACACATACACACACACACACACAGACCCATTCATTTCTAATATGTGTGTGTGTGTGGGGGAGTGCGTGTGTATCTTTGTGTTTTGCTCTAACGACAAAATCGCATAAATGCTTTCGACTGCCAAACAAATGCCAACATAAAAGGAGCCATTGGAAACCATTGGAGCTCTCTGCTCCCAGCTCTGTTTATTTGTGTATGTCAGTTGGACTATTAAAAATCTATTTAAAGTACAATATAGTACTACAGAGGCACAGGCACAATCATGCATCGAAATTGCGTTTTGTCGAGCGGTGGGGAATGGGTTTCTGTCTGGTGAGACGCTTTATTGCATCCGGAAAAACATTTTATTGTAGACTCTAAGGCCAGTAATACTCGTGTACTCGTGTCGGAGTTCAAATTAAAATATGCATGTACAATACTACATATGACAAATGAGATTTTCCGGCTATTCTTTCTTTCATTTTGCTCATGCAACTCTGTGCAGCTGTAAGAGGCAGAGAGCAGCGAGGCGCGTGTCAACAATGGCACCCAAATGAGCTGCTTGCCACACGACAAATATAATTAGCCTGGCTCGGACACTGTTGTTTTATTAAGATGTGACTTCAAAAATAACAAAAAAATGCGTACAGTTGGGTAAAATATTTAAAAAAGTTTTATGTAAGCTTTAGTTTTGTTTTTTTAAGGTAAATTACTTTCAAAATAGAGTGTTAGTATATAAATATTTAATTTTTAATATATATTTAGAATTATGAAAGTATTTATGCATCTAATAGCAGCCAAATAAGTTGCAAGACCAATTCGCATCATTGTTTATGCAAGCTAAATTGAATACTAAAAAATACTGAATATAAAATAAATACCAAATAAATTCCAAATAAATATATTCATCAAAATTATTAAACTTGAAAACAAATACAAATATTGACTGAAAAATACGAAAAAATGTGCCGTTTCTAGTATTTTTTTCCATCACTGTAGTTTGTTTTTTTTTATTCATAAATAATATTATTCAATGTAGAAAATACTAGCACCCATATTAAATGAAGTAAAATGAGTGGCACAAAAACTAACTACATCAATGCCTAATAATTTTTCTATGACTACCACTTAAAGGCTTTGTTTTAAAAGCAGAACTGTACCTTTTTTTTGTTGTGTGTCTCTCTGATAAAAATGACTGACTATCTGACTGTGACTCTTTCGTGTCACAGCCACGTCAAAGACATCATCATCAAGTGACAGTCTAGGGATTCCTTCCAATCGTTTCTTTAAGTTCAAGTCAGGTACACGTACAGTGGCCGTTCGGCGAAGGTAATCCAAGCTGAATCGTAGGATGTGCGCGCTTCCCCAGAGGGAGGCCAATGCCTAAGATTGCATTCAAATTTCGTCATCAACATATAAATGAAGCAATGGATAGCCAAGCAACGGAAGCTGCTGTCAATTCACACCTGGATACCGAAATGCGGTCGAAAAACGAGTCACGCCAATGCCAGCCGAGTGGCCAATCAACATGGGCTAGATTTCGGTCTCCTTTGTGTAAAGCACTCGCCAAAGGATTCGTTTCGAATGCCAAAGACAATTCACAATTCACAGTTTTCCCATTTAAAATGTAATTATTTTTGTGTTTTTCCCTGGCCAAGGATAACGATCCTTATCCATGCTGCAATTTGCATATTGCATGCGCCTAGAATTTTTCTTTGTGTGAAAATATGTCATGAATAAATGCTGCCCGGTAAGGCATTGCTGTCATCATCATCATCATCTCGTATGCAACAAAATCCTGAGCAAATAAAAATTTATAATTTAATCAAATAAACCAAGTTGCGACACACAGAAAATCCCCTAGCGCCGTGGCGACTCGCCTCGCCCTCAGGCGTTTGCCAATTAAATTTGCATGCCGCAAAGTGTGTCCGGCCAAAAAACAACAACAAAAAAGTGTCAAAGCCCGTTTTCCTTTTCCGGTGTTATTTACTGAAGAAAAACACACAATTGTTTGCTGCATTTGCGGCCTAACCACACCACACCCATACCGCCCGCCTCCCTTTTCTAATCCAGGCTCTCTCGACCCCAGCTCGGGGTTGGGTCCGGGCGCATAAACAAACTGCGACATAGGCAAATATAACTTTATTTTTCAATGATTGTATGTGTGTGTGTGTTTCTGGCGAAAATTTGATAATTTGTGCAAAAGTTAGCACTGCATTTGTCCAGCTACAGGGCTACGTGTCGGGCATAAACAATCAGGCAAATGGGGAAGGAAATGGAAAGAAATTTGAATACGTTCCGAACAAGTACAGAACCTGTTGGCACTCTTCTGGGTTTAATAATAATGTAATTCGCTATAATCATAGGTATGTATGTTTAAACTGCAATGAAAGGGATCATTATAGAATGAAAGAAAGAAATACTGGACGAAAATAAAAGGAGGGTCTGGCTAAAATGTATTTGCAGCACCCTCACACCTATTTAGAGAGAGACTTCCAAGAGGAGAGCACTACAGCGCAATGTTGTTTAGTTTATTCAATTCAATTTAAGCTGCAAACAAGCAAATTTGGCCAACACGTATCTCCGTTATGGGTCTATTACTTGGCCAGAGCTAGAGTCTCGAAGCTCGCTGGGTTGGGGGGCCAGAGCCTCGTAGCTCACCAAGTTGAGGGCCAGAGCCTCGTAGCTCGACCAGTTTTGGTGGCAAGGCGAATGGGGAGCAGCAAATTTGTGCAACGAAATTGTGACCATAAATAAAATATGGCACCCAACCATGTGGTGGACCCAGTCTCCGACCAGTGCAACACGCCGCTATCTTTGTGGTTAGTACATGAAATGGCTTCATGGGTTGGCCAATTGGTTAGCTGGTTGGTTGGTTGGTTGGTTGGTTGGTTGGTTGGTTGGTTGGTTGGTTGGTAGCCTGGTTTATTCGTAGATTTTTTGTTTTGGTAGCCATTGTCACATGACAAATGCTTGTTGCTCCTGCTTCATGTTGCCGCTGCAATTGTTATTATTGTTGGCATTGTACTACACTTGGGCTATTCAACGAGCCATTTGTATGCTGTTTCCGTGTGTTTGGTCGACACCAGCCCAGGCCATAACTCATTGCTGGCACGTACCAAATTTATTTGTTCAAGTTTGTTTGCTTAGCCTCATTGAGCTCCATGAGCAGCTGCAGCAGCAGCAGCAGACCTGTGGCTAAGGATATTTTGGGGTACTGGGTGGGGGCTGAGGCTGGGGACCAGCCATTGGCAATTTCCATTAATCGCTTGATAATTTACACAGCAATAATAATGTTTACGAATGACAAATAAATATTTATTGAATTAACCAGAAAAAGTGGCACCCCCACAAGGAAGTTCTTATCGCGCCGAGAATTTATGTTTTACAAATTGCTGGACAAACAATAAAAAAAAAAAATATATATATATATGAACAAATTCAACGTTTCCACTGCGAGATTAAATTAATGGATTGCATTGATTTATTTATTTAAGCTTATTAACTGTACATTTATAAATATATATTGTACATATGTAAGCTATAGTTTTAGTGGTTATAGTTCAGATCCAATGATTAAACAATGATTTTTGGACAATGTTTCATACCTTTGAATAGTACTTAGACTCGTTTATCGGGCAATAGAAATTGCATACTCGTTGTTATTCTTTAAATATAATCTAAAATAATTATAAAATGTTAAAAGTTAAATGATTAAAAAGAAGAAGAAGAAGAGTAAGAAAAAGAAAATTACGTGAAATTTTTCCAAAAAAAGGAATAATTTTCAATACCCAATCAAACGCTGTGCATTTTTATAATGGAAAAAAAAAAAAATGCTGTAATACTAGTTTGAATAGTTTGAATATTATCTTTAATATTGTAAAGGGGATTTAAAGGTGCTGGAATATTTGTATGTGCATAAAACACTAAATTAAGAGAAATATGTTCTCGCAACTCTCAGTCTTTGCTGCTGCTAGACATCCTACTTATGTACCCAGCTAGTTTCTTCCATTTAAATTCAGAATTCTCTTAACTTAGCAACAGTCGCTGCTTCTCGGTGACTGCTCAGATGTGATCCAGTGGAAATGGGCCATTTTGTAGGCTAGTTTGAGCACATACAAAAAAAAGTCTGGTATATATGGTATTTTTTTGTGTGTGTTTTTGTTTGTTTATTGCATTGCCCACAGTAAAGAAAATATGCGCCGCATATGCAAATTTAATTTGCACACACAACAACACACTCAATCCAACACACAGCAACACACACTCACACATTCACGCACACAAACCACCATACACTCACACACATAAGCCCACACTCATAAAAAATACTGCCCTGGTCATAGTCACAATCGTAGCATACTTTTCAGCGCCGCAGGGCATGAAAAAAATGGACTCTGCGAACTCCACTCTTCGCCTCTACTCCACTGTATGTGTGTTTGTGTTTGTGTGGGAGTTGGTTATTTATATGAAAATAATCACACATGCAAATTAATAATTTCATTCCAGCATTTGCGGCCACAGAGAGAGAGAGAGAGACAGGACATGAAACTGGACCTGGGAACCAGAACCCAGAACCCTGGACCCTGAACCCTGCCGACCCTGCCGCCTTGTTCAATTGTGCCCCGCGAACACGAGAAAAAAAAGTACGTACCAAAATCAAAAATGTAGACCATAAATAAAATAATAAAGCGTGCGCCAAAGCCTCGGGATGGTACGCTCGAGTGGCGGGGGCAGAGGCAAATATATAACAATAAATAGAATTTGTTTTGGGCAAATCTGTTGCGCATTTGTTTTTGCTTATCGGCAGTCCAAAATAATTTATGGCCTGGCATAAAAATCCTCATTTCGACGGGGGCTTAGCTGGCTGGCTGGCTGGCTGGCTGTACTTGCACCGCTGGCGATTTATCAATTTGCCACTTTAAAGCCAGAGTGTTGCTGTTGCTGTGGGTCCCACTGTAGTTTTAAATAGCAATAATAACTGGTAATTTACATGCCGCAAGTGTCAAACAGGCCGCTGGGCCATAACCAATTACGAAAATCAGTTTTTTGTTTTTTCTTTTTTTTTTTTTTTTTTTTTTCATGTGATTTTTTTCCATGGTTTTTCGTTGCTTTTTGCATGGCCTCAAAAGTACTTCATAAAATGCATTGGCATGCAAATTATGTTAAGCTCGTGAATTTATAATTTAATGAAGACACTTTGTAGCCATAATTGGCCCCCACCCCCTTGCAACACTCTCGCCCGCTGCTCACCCAATTCTCGCGTAATATTGTTCTTAATTAAATAAATGCGATCCGGCGATTGTGTTCATTGCGGTGATTGCATATTTTTTACATTATTTCTCCGCGCTGTGTTGTGCCTTTGCGCTGAATGCATAATTGAATGCTGCACATTATTCGCTTTAAAAATTATTCATATTCATATTCGTTGCAGCCAAAGACGATGCATCGAGACAGCCAGAAAGCACTTTGGTCTGCGTTCTCTCGCACAGTTCCTGGATTAAGCTGCATCCGATACAGGGGGGGAACGGAGAAAGAGCAGCCAGAGTCAAGGCACGCTGGCATGATGGAGCTCTTCTTCGAGATACGCGGAAAGAGTTTATGCGGAGATTTTATCTTTGAATATCAGAAATCGATATAGTTATTGCATGGGGTTGACTGCAAAAGACGCTTAAAATATATCAGAAATATATATAATATAAGAATATCAGAAATCGATATAGCTATTGTATGGCTTGCTAGGAAAATATTTGTAGATCGCAAAGAATGCTTTAAATATATCAGAAATATATATATAAGAATATCGAGAAGGATATAGTTATTGCTTGGGGTGCTAGTAAAATATTTGTAGATTGCAAAAAATGCTATTATGATTATCGTGACACAATCTTGTGGCTTTAATAGACTTGAATGTGTTTCTCCTCTGTTTCCATCCATTGTAGAATACTTTAAAGCATTTATATATATCAAAAGATCCTGTTTGATTCTTCCAATGATATATAAATGCGAGTGTTTAACTGTTTAAATAATATTCAATTTATTTATTAGCCTTCTGTTGAACTCTTGAGAGTCTAGATAGCTTAAAATTAACTATTTAGTTAATGAAATGAATTAATATAAAATCGAAATAATTGTTTTAATATTCTTGAACATCTTTCTTTTAAATTAAAATTAATTCTTTTAGTTGGCATAAAAATGCTGAAAATTATAAGCTGAACATAAAAATTCTATAATCTACTACCCACTTTATGCTTGCCTGCCGTTCGCATATTTCCCGCCGCATAAACGACCTTTTGGTGGCTATGCCCCGCGTGATGTTTCATTCTTGCGTGTGTTTCAATTAACTTTTTGCCATGACTCCCAAAAGACGCCAAAGAGTGGTGCCGGGGCGATGAGAATGCAGCTGAGGCTCTTCGCCTCTTCTCGTGTATGATAAGCAGCTTCTTTGCTTGTTTGAACATAAAAATGCGACGCTTAACATAAATTACGCATCCTGTCAGGTGTGCCCCCCCATGAGTGTGTGTGTGTGTGTGTGCGTGTGTGTCTGTTGCAGTTGCACGGCAAGTTAATTGTTAAGTGTTTGCCGACTGGCAGCAGTTTCTTGCAGTGTAGCCAGTTCAGCTTTGGGATTAGCAGGCAAAACTTTGGCCATCGCTTTTTATGCTCCTCGAAATCGGTAAGGTGCAGATGGGGTGGGGGCATGGAAAGTATCTGCAACACAAAGTTGCTTTAGCGAGAGAAATTTCCGCAATTTATGTGGCAAGCTCAACGCAGAATACCAAAAACATAAATGAAGAAGGAGCGACTCAGAGAGAGAGAATGAGAGCGAGGGAGAGAGCGCACGTGGCAGAGTGTAAATTATAATTGCATATTTTCATATATTTTACAATTGACGGGCGGCGTCATCGTTGCGGTGGCGGCTATGGCGTCTCCTTCTGCAGTTTAATGAGAAATTAAATGTCCGCACTTTTTGTTATGCATTCAAATTCTGGAAAAACTTTTCCAAAAATTGAAAACTATTCGACAGACAAGCGAACAGGAAGGCAACTTTGGCTCTCGCCTTTGTCTTTGAGACCAGTCTACCAGCCAAGCTATGGCTAGGGGATATGTTGCAACAACCCAGCTATGGGAAAGGGTATATTGCCACAGAATATATAGCAACAGCCCAGCTATATCTAAGGGATATATGGCCACAGCCCAGCTATGGCTAGGGGATATATTGGCACAGTCCAGATATGCCTTAAGGGATATATTGGCACAGCCCAGCTATGGCTAAGGGATATATACTCTACATTGCCACAGCTGCAGTAGGGGGTACCTTAAGGCTGCTGGATTTTGCAGCGCTCTCTTCTTAAATAATTGCTCTACATTTTAAATTTATTTATAGAAAAATGTAACTGTGGCAGTAAATTAACTGTTGCATTTAAGCTGAGACTGGCATGAGGCCAAAGTCACCGACTAAACTCAGTACAAATCGCCTGCATACGTGAAGGTATTGGATACAAGCCCATTATTTTTGCAAAATATAAAATACATTATTACATTTAATTAGCTCTCTGCATTTAATAATTCACATAAGCTTTATTATTACTTCAATTTTAAATACAAATTTATTTGATTTCTAATTATTTCTTCACTTTAAGAGCTCGCACAATCATTTCAATTATTATCTGAAATTGAATGTTGAAAGTTCCTGCAACAGTTCCTGCAACCTCAGTCCGTACCTGCCACTGCGGCAGTATTTTGCGCCACTTGAGCACCTCAGCCCGGTGGCTTGACGTGACCGGTCTCCAAATTCGCTTTTTGCCCAGAAGCAGAGACCGGCAAAATGGCAAAAACTTTCCAGTCACCTCAATGCACATATACACACATTTTTATAAACATTCAATTGTGGGGTGTGTGGGGAGAGAGCCTTCCCGTGTGACAGTCAAAGAATGGCATGGAAAAAAAATAAGGATTCCATTCCTCCATACGCCCGAGGGCCACTGAAAACGGTTGTTGCTTCGATAACAAGCCCGAGACGAGCCCCTGGACTCTGATGTGGACTCTGCTCGGGTTGAGATGAGCCCCTGGACTCTGCTCGGGCTGAGCTCCTTTTTGCTGAGGAAATTAGTTCACACTTGAAACCATTTTCATGAAATTAGTTTTTCTTTTCTACGCTCCTGCCACCAGCTTTGGCTTTGTCAAGGGGGGCGGAAAACCTCAAATGGAAAGAAAAACTCAAGCAAGTTGGATCCAAATGCTGTCGGACATAAATTTCACCACTGTAGAACTAATTCAAATTCGTTCACCGATTAATATTTGATGATTTTAGGCACGATTTTCAATTTCATTTGGGGGGTGCAGCATCAGTGAAAGTTTACTCTATTTTTCTTTTTTTTCTTTATTTTTTTCGCTTTTGCTTTTCCTTTCAGTGGCGGCATTTTCCATTTTCTCTGGCTGGCCCATGCCTGCGGCTAGCAGACATGAATTTGAATTTTAATTTTGCAACACATCCTGCCCCCTGCTGCGGCACCTTTGGAAACTATTGCCGCATTATCAAGGCATCAAAGCTGAGGCCAAGACAGTGAAAGGATTTCCCAAAAAAAAAAAAAAAACAAATATTATTTTTAGAGCACTCTGTGCCCCAGACAAGGGGCAAGGTCTGGCTGCTTGAGTCGAGGGCTGAGCCCCTCAAATTACATTTTGAATAATTCAATTTTTTTTTTTTTGGGACAATTGTCGCATCATTAACTGAAGTAGCTGCGGCCTGCCCCGTCCCTTGAAGCCTTGCCAGCCACGTTAAGAGTCATGTTTAACAGGCCAACATCTCTGTGTCTCCGGCCATTGTCCTTGGCAGCCGTTCCTCTGCCATAAGTTGTGGAGGGGGAGTGGGGATTAATTTTCCATTTGGCAGCCACTAATCCTGTAAAAATTTCGTCTGCTCCGCGTCTAGCTCGGAAACTTTCCCCAGCCAGCCAGCGAAGAATTCTGTTGGCAATTGTTAAATGGAATTGAATTTATAAGCGGCGCATAATTAAAATTAGGCAGCACCCACCCCCCACATCCCCCCCCCGGCTGCTGCTGAAGATGAAAGTTTTGCAAGTGTTGCACTTTCGTGGCATCCCCTTGGCCTTCGCCTTTGAGTGGCTTGTAAGTTTTCTGGCCGGATGTGTCCTGTCTGCTGTTTCATGGTCGGGGTCTAAGCCGTTCTAAGTCGGGATTAATGAGGCGTGAGGTAGAAACAGGAGGGCGCTCTTGAGAAGATCTTGAAATTTAAGGTTTCCTTTGGGGTTGAGCTCCCCTAACTGCTGTGAGATAATTTCCTACGTGTATTTAAAGCACTGCAAATTAAAATTTTCTTGACTTGTGCCAATATTCCAAGACAATTTAAAGGGGTAATGAGGGGGACTGAGGTTTAGGCGACTCCCTTTTATCTTTTATTGCACCAAATTGAGCGCATTTTCCCCCAATTGTGGCACTTTTTCGAGGGGTCCGCACCCCAATTGGCCTTCAACTGAACAATTTTTCTTGGCTTAGAGCCCTTGACTTTCCGAATTTGTGGATCGTCTTACTGCCAAAGTGCCTTAGAGCGGGTTGCAGCAACAGATTTTCCCCTAGCTTCTGCCATTTGCGCTTTTGTTGGCAGTTCCTCTGTTGGTTTTTTTTGCTTGTTGCCATTTTTAGTAACTGCAGCAGACAGACAGAAAAGTTATTCAAAAGTGATTTAAGTGGAATATTATATGTGTAATGTGTACTTAATATATGTAATGTTTATGTGAAGAAATATATAGATTGCCATTAAATAAGTGGGACATTCTTTATTGCAAAATAATTTTGGATAGAATGAAAATGTTTCCTTTACTTAAATTAAATAGACTTGAATAGAAAAGAAGAAAAAAACTATAGACAG
This sequence comes from Drosophila bifasciata, assembly GCA_009664405.1. Taxonomy (NCBI): domain Eukaryota; kingdom Metazoa; phylum Arthropoda; class Insecta; order Diptera; family Drosophilidae; genus Drosophila; species Drosophila bifasciata. The sequence goes on from CM019044.1 coordinate 6,085,163, forward strand.
AAAGTGTTTAGATCCATGCACAGAAATGTGACAGCAGCGAATCATTTCCCGTACTACGCTTAATATTTTCACAGAATTTTCTAGTAAATTTAGCCATGTTCTCATTAGGAAATTTTCCAATTCCCACAATGCATAAACTAATTTAGCAGAAATGTTTTTGCTTACAAATGGTCTCTCCACATCCATATCCCCATCCAGATCTGAGCAAGCCTTTCATCATCGCATCAGAGCAAACTCCAACTCGAACTTGGCTGGGCCCCAGATACTTGGCAGCGTGAAAAACAAGATATTTCTGTTTACAGCTGAGAGTTAGGAAACAGGAGGAGCTAGAGCTACTAGCTAGAAGGAACTAAGGGGTCCACATGCCAGGATTCAGGAGGTTTTCAGCCAGGAACTTGCATTCGCATTTAAGGCGGCGACAAGCAAATGAGTCGCCCGACGATGTCGAAGCTGAATGTCGAGGCTGAAGGATGAAGGATGAAGGCTGAAGCGGATACGGATGAGTTGTGAGATGAGATGAGATGTGAGATGCTGCTACTTGATGAAAATGTCAAATGGTTTGTGTCTCTTGATGGGAATTGTTGTTTGTTGTTTGGGGATTTTGTTTTTAGTTTTTGGTTGTGGTTGGTTGTGGCTGTTTAGCTGATAAGCAGCATTATGTTTTGAAAAGAATATTGCACAAGGAAGCTCGAACCCCACTAAGCCTTAGTTTAAATGTTTAATACATAGAAGCAACAAAAAAAACATGATACACTTCCCTACATTATGTTTGAAGTAAAAGATTAAACTTAGCTCAAATTATTATCTCAGTATTATAACTGAGAAAAGAAGAAACAAATCCTGTAGAAGCAGCACGCCCCATTAATCCAGACTTAGGAGAGCTCAAAAATTCAGACTTAGGAGAACTCAGAATGGAAGCCTTGAACGGCAGACAAAACAATGCCCATCCGGCCAGTGGATTCACAACCGGAGGACCTCTAACTTACAAGCCACTCAAAAGAATATTTCGGTAAAGGAAGTTGCAAAACTTTAATCTTCGGCAACGGCTGGTTAATTTTAATTATGCGCCGCTTATAATTTCCAATTCCATTTAACAATTGCCAACAAAATTCTTCGCTGGCTGTGAAAGTTTTTCAACTAAATTCACAATGTGAGACCTAGACGGTAAGTAGAAGGAATTTGTGCAGGATTAGTGTATAGTTAAAAAAAGAATATATTAATTCAAAAAAATTAATGTAACCAGAGGGCAAATTTTGGCAAAATTACTAGGCAAATATGATCCGGAGAAGTGTCTGGAAAAGTGGGATTGAATGTTGTGTCTATGTATGCTATAGGATAGCATACATATAGTTTTTGGGCAAAGTATGATTAGGGGAACATTAAAAATAAAGTGGAAAAAATGCTAAAAAATCCTGTTACGCTCAGCTGCTGTTTAGGCTGATAAAACTCTGCTTTATTTTATAATGAACTTACTTTAATTAGCTAAATATAAATATTTGGATTGTAGACTTCAAATCGTTCCTTTTACAATTCATCTTTTTGCTTTACGTTTTCCAAGTTCATTATGAGTCCACAGTCGCCGTCTTTTCCGTAGATCTCAATCTTTTGTGTTGTTTAACAGCAACAACAACCAGTCTAGTGCACCCTTGAACTTTTGGAACGAGAAAACAGGAAAAAAAGAACCGCCAGCTTGCATCATAAGTCCTCGTTCAGAGCGAATTGCTGCTTATCTGCTCAGCTAAACAGGCAGCAGGCAGCGACAGCCCAACACAAAACCAAAACTAGAACTAAAACTAAAAACCCCGGAACAACAAACAACAATTCCCATAAAGAGACACAAACCATTTGGCATTTTCATCAGGGAGGAACTCACTCACTCACATCCTTCATACCTCATCCTCCACATCCTTATCCCTCATTCTCAGCCGAATATCCCCCTGCTCGTCAGCTTCGACATCGTCGGACGACTCATTTGCTTGTCGCCGCCGCCTGTAATGCGAGTGCAAGGAATGCTCCTGTCTTCTGGTAGCTCGTCCTAGCTCCTGTTTCCTAACTCTCAGCTGTAAACAGAAATATCTTGTTTTTCACGCTGCCAAGTATCTGGGGCCCAGCCAAGTTTGAGTTGGAGTTTGCTCTGATGAGATGATGAAAGGCTTGCTCGGATCTGGATGTGGAGAGACCATTTGTAAGCAAAAACATTTCTGCTAAATTAGTTTATGCATTGTGGGAATTGGAAAATTTCCTAATGAGAACATGGCTACATTTACTGGAAAGTTCCCCCGAGAGACAGAAAGAGAATGGCGAGAGTGGTAGTGGAAAAGTGCTGGCTGCATTTCTGTCACTGGATAAGCAATTTAAAATGCTATTAAAATCGCATTTAATTAAGATTAAAATTTATGCCACCCAAAAAGAGCAGAACAATCGAAATATAAATGGGTTTGATGCCGTGTGGCGGTGGGATAACGGGAAAATAAGAGCAAACAGCAAATGCAAAATGCAAAAAAAAAAAAAAAAAAAAAAAAAATTTGGATCGAAACCAAAGAGCAGGAGATTTAAATGCATTTTGTTGCAGGAATTTTTTTTTTTTGTAAACTTTACGGATTCGTCTCGGATACGGTTCGGGTGCCTGCTTCTGCTCCTGCTGCTCCGCCCCTGCGCTGCCCTGCCCTGCGTCGCGTCGCGTTTCGTTTACGGTTACGAAAGGCAGATCACGAGGCCAGACGAGCAACATTGTATGCGGGCCGAGGGCTGGTGGGTGGCGTGTGGCGTGTGGGGGGCTGTGCAGCGGCCGACGAATGAAAATGACGAACCTTCCCACCATGCCACCCCGCCCCAGCCCAGACCCCACGCCCACCCACCATATGTATCGGGCGTTGTAGGCGACATGGTTGAACGTCGTTGGTTGGCTGCCACGGCCAATGGAGCCTATGTAAACGACGCACGCACGCACGCACACTCGTCGCCTCTCTGACAGTGTGTTGCTGTGTGTGTGTGTGTGGCTGCGTATATGTAGGTGACATGTACTACAACAAGAGTCATGGCAATGGCCAGCAAGGCAGCGGAGTAAATGCAAAATCTGTAGGGAGCCCACACCATCAACGCCAACGCCAGTGCCAGTGCCAGAACCAACATCTGCAACGAGTAGGGGAAACGCTTACGCTGCAACATGTTGCAAGGGGAGGAGTCCAGGCGAATAGTTGCTGCCTGCCTGCGTTTGGGCTCTGTTCTAGTTTGAAATTATGTTCATTTAATTTCCAACGAATATGCTCTCAGATATATATATTTCTAAATATTTATTTGTCATTAATAAAGAAACCGAAATGTTAAAGAAATTAAATAAATATTTTAAGATATGAAAAAAGTCGAATGAAATATATTTCCTGGTAGGAGATCATACCAAATAACAACCAAAAATGTACTGTTAAATTATAGGTAAAATTATGCAGTATGAAAGATGTCAATCGGTTTAATTGGGATGTAAATTAAAGTTTGAAAGGCAAAGCTTAAAAAGAAGAGCAAAATGTTCCTATAAAATATCCTTAAAAACATTTCTGAATTAAGTATACGTAGGTCGTATAAAATTTGATAAATTTTCTCATAGTTTTTGTTGTAAAAAAACAGTTAAAAAGTTTTTTACTTCTGCTATCGTTCGGTGTACGTAAATTTTATCATTTTTAACTCTCACCAGATATTGTAATCAAAATAGAAGATAATCTAAGACAATATTTTCCTTTATACATTGTACATACTATAGATACATAAAAAAATTTTTTTAATTGAAAAATATGAAATAGTCGAAAAATTATGTGTTAATTTTTTTTTATTGCAATTAGCACAGCAATTAACTGAAGTAAAAAGTGTGAACAATTTCTGCCTTCTGTTAGTTAAAAATTGGAAGATGACTGCTATTAGTTTGAACAAAAAATCTATGATTTAGCGCTAAAGTTGTTCAATTAGTTCATTTACTTTCTATCTCTTCTATCAAAATGAAGTTCAATATGGATACGAATATTAAAAAAAAGTATTTTGCTCTTAAAACAAGCAAATTTCTTTGCATGAAAAGAAAAGTCTAAAAGTTCGAATTAGAGAATTACTCTTCTAATATTCTAATATTCTTCGCATATTATTGTTTTAAGATGATGTATCAAATGCTATGGCCATATCTATATAGATATATCGAATTTATATATGTAGCTATTTATATAATATATAGCTATGTTTTTTTCCACGAACTGTTGGATTTCAAATTAAACACTATCATGCATAGAAACGGACTAATATAAACATAAATATTGATCAAATTATAATAGCCTCTGAAATGTCATTCCAAAATAGAATTCGGCGAATAAAGTGCATATGACTGCCTGTATTCTAAATCCTTTGAAATGTCATTGAATAATATTTGCGAATTGACTGCCTGTTTGAATCCTTAATGAACCTAATATTTGCCAATCAATTTCGAGTCGAAAGGCCCCCAAATGTATGCCACATGGGACGGCAGTTAAATCAATTAAAACGAACATGTGAATTTCGCAATTTTCATTCGTTGAACCAGAAAAACCGAGCTCCGATAACCCCCATAGCCGATCTGCCATATAGAGCGCAACGCACACACATAGGCGTAAATAAATCCCCCAACAATTCTAGTAGGTGGAGCACCGACTTATGTAATAGTTTATTTTTTGTTGTTTGCACAATTTTCGTTTGTTTTTTTGGCTGGTGCTTTCGATTTGCTTCTTTTTTGCCGACCAGAAGGGGCAATGCTAGAGCGGGACAGCTGCTGGTTCGAACATGTTCGATTGGTGGGAGGGTTGGGCGCCAAAAAAGTTAACTGTGGCCGAGTTTTTGCTGTAAACAGCAAAGGCGGCAGCTCTCCTTCTTTACAGAGCCCGAGAGAGGGAGAGAACGATGAGAGAGCGCGCGCTGAAATGCCGGCCACGTGACATTGTTGCATTTCCTGTCTATCATGCGTGTGTGTGTGTGTGTGTGTGTGTGCCCGAGAGTATCTGTGTGCCTGATAAGCCTGCAACGAAGCTATTAATCAAAACAGAATCAAAAAATCGTCGCCTTTGTGTGCGTGTGAGAGAAACACGTGCCGGCATAGTTAACAGCACTATCTTAACAGCGCTCTGTTAAGACGGGTCCGTTGGCAACAAGCAGGATGATGAAAAATTTTCCACTGCTTGGATATGCTTGGCTCCCTAACGGAGACTACCGCTGCTTTGATTCTAATAATAGATATCATTATACGATGTGGATGGCTGCCTACTCAAAGGGATTTACAAGAAGGACTGATGGGACTGATGGACTGTTATGCAATTAGTGGCCGCTCATGGAGATTATGCCAGTTAATCTTGCTCGCTGAGGCAATTGACAATTGGCAATTTTGATTTGCATTTTGTGGTTGAATGTCAGCAGAAAGATCATTTTTTTTTCATATTAAATGATTTCCCCTCAGACTGGTTACGCCATGGCTTCTCTATCAAATTAAGTCAATTGCAAATGTCTCAAATGTATTCCGTCTTTAGTGCTCGCCTTGTTTGCCCAACACTTGGCACGCACACGCGGACCCGCATCTATGTACATATATAAAAGTGTCCTTGTACTTTTACATAATAAATCAAAAGCAAACGAAAACGAAACGAAAGGAAAGGAAGCGGAAACGAAGCCGGCCGCGGAAGTGCTGCTGCACTTTAACAGAGCTCTGTGCAAGGGGCCCCAACTGATAAGAGCCGGCAAACCGAACAGCTGTTCGCTAACATCCACAGAGAGAGAGATACAGAGAACGCTGGAGAGAGCGCCCAACGCCAGAGAGAGAAAGGCCGAGCAAAGGTCTCTCCACTGTAAGCTGCAACTGTAAAGCACCTTGTAGTTGACTGGGACTAAGCCAATTGCACAATGTGGGCCGACGTCGACGTCGTTGCCGTTGTCGTTGTCGTCGTTGTCGGTGGTGCTTTCGTGGCCACTGCTGTTGTGTGGGTTGCAACACGAGGGACAACGATGCCTGCAACTACAACTACATGCTACACAACCCTTCGCATGCCACCAGCTTCGTGCCCGAGCGCCCATTATACATATCCCTGTATATATGCATATGCATATGCATGTACGGCGTTTATGTGTTGAACTGCTGCTGCTGCTGCCGCCGCGTCTGCGGCTACTGCCAGTGCTGCGCTTTCTTGCCATGGCAGAGTCGTTGCAACAATCGCAGCCTGCACATCCACCAGCATTCAGTTGTACGCGGCTGCTCCTTCAGTAAGGACGCACAGCACTCCCTTCAGGCAAGGCCCAAGCCAGACGTCACTTCAGCAGTGCAGTGTAAAACGAACTTGTAACTTGAATCAGCTAAATCACTCAGAAGTGGCACCTGCGATAAGAAGGCTAGGCGTGAACAGAGCCGGCCAGAAGAGACCGCATCCCGGCGATGTCCTACAGCACAGCTGGGCAGCAAAGCCGGCAAGCAGTGGACGCAGTTTACAGCTAACATTACATCAATGCTAAGGCTCTGCTAAGCAAGCGAGCCGCAGATAGACTCGTTAAGATTCCGCCAGCGAATCACAGTAGCTAATTAGCCAGACCTTGCCACTTGGCACTTGCCACCATCCTAGCTTCAGTAATTCACGCTTGTGTGTGTATAAAGATACAGAGTCTGTATCAGTGTTTCTGACATTTGTTTTTGTTTCTCGTTTTTGTGTCGTGTGCAAATAGGTCTGTGAACATTATCAAGAAACTGAAAATACTCAGATACTGAGCTACTGCTACTGTGCTACTAACTAAAGGCAAACTAATTCATATTAACTTGTTGTGCGCCCCAGTCAGTGCAGCCTCCCAGCCAGCCAGCCAGTTAGCCTGTGCAGCTTCAGAGTGCATTTTCATTAAAGTCAACAAGTTGCAGCCACATAACGTCAAATAAAAGCAGGTGAGTTTGCGTTTGTTGCCACAGCCACAGCAGGGCATGCTCGAGAGTTACTTGAAGTGTCTGTAATATCGTTTGCTATATGGTTAACAATTTTCCAGAAGTTTTCTGTGTCGTGGGGGGAGTAATAGTTTGATGGGAATGTGAAAAAATTAAATTTTACACTTTACTCCTGGAATTCTTATAGTTTCCAACGTAAATCTGTTTAATTCAGGAATTTTTTACATTTATTAAATATTTTCTGGAAAATCTGCCTTAATTTAAGATAGTTAGAAAAATTGTCATAATAGTTTTAAAAAAAAAAATAGTTTAATAAATGTTAATAATATTTTTTAAGTTATCAAAAAAATTGAGTGATTAATTATTGTCAGCTATTATTAAAATACTACTTCGGAAAAATATGTTTACACATTTTGCATATGGGCTAACGAAACCAAAAAGTTCCATGAAAACACATTCCTGAAAAATCTCATTTTGCTTATTAAATTAATCGCAAGTCAAATTGTACAAATTTGATAAAGAAAATAAATAAAATCAGAATAAGACAATTCTTTAGAATTTGTCAACTATTTAGGTTTCTTTTATTATAATCTCCTACTAAACATGATAATTGATCAAAGTTCTTCCACAAAAACCCTCAAACAGATTAAACTATTAAATCTTAGAAAAATGGCAAAATATATTTATAGCGTTTATTAATCCAAGAAATTGTAGTGTGACGTTTCCTGTGCTTAACATTAAACTTAAAAAATATAAGAACTATTTTCTATAATATGAAAACCATTTTTTAGGTGTTCATTATTGTCTCCTACAAATGGTCATTCCAAAATTAACCATTGTCGTGAGCACATATGTAGTAAATGTGCTAAAAAAAAAAAGGAAATAAATAATTTCAATAAAAGTTTTTAAAATTAACTTAAAATAACTAATTCCACAAAATACTGAGTGTTACAAGACAAATAATTTTATTTGAATTATTAATACTCAGACAGAAATTTCCAAAAATGTAAATTAATAATAAGCTATATTTAATTAATCATAAATTATTTAAAATAAATTATTTTTTTAGTAAAATTGACAATTTCAAAAATATATGTAGAAACCTAATTTATGAAAATTAGATCTCGTTGCTTAGAAAAATATAACACATTTTAAAGAAAACTTAGGAGTGGGACAGCTTTGATTTTTTTTGAAGCAAACAGATAAAATATTTTAAAGAATTTAAATTGAAATTAAAATATCAAAAATATTTTGAATATTTAGTGAAATATTGTTAAATTAACGGGAAGCTCTAAAAAAATAATTTATAGTTTATTTTAGTTTTGTGGGGCACTTTTAATAGATCTAAAACCCAATAAAATTCCTAAATCTAACCGCAACCTAAGCTCAAACCAAAAATGTGGTAAAACTTTAAAAGACAACAAAAATCCGGACAACTGCAATATCAAGTTGTTTATTCTTCATATATTCACATGAATTGTTGCTTTAGTGTAAAAATCTTTTTTAACTCCCACATCCAGGAGTCTCTAAGATTGTCTCTGTGTGTGTGTGCACTCGTTTTGTGTCCACAATTTAGTTGAATTACAAGGGGCTTAGGTAAGTAAGTAAGCACAAAAGGTACAAATCGAGTAATCTCTCTCAGGGGCATAGTTTGATATTGGATTCGCATTGGTTTATGAGTTCATGGCAATCAATATCGCCTGCGGGCGATTCTTACAAATTTATGCAGAGGCCAGCAAAGAATGGAAACTATTTGAATTGGCCACTCCGACGCCGCCCCATCCAGTCGAGACCGGACTTTGAGTTGTGCTCCGAATTTGAGTTGTGCCGAGTGGCATTGGCAATTTCATTAGGGCTGAAAGGAGAAACCAGTTGTAATTGCAATTAGTTTTATCGTAACTTGCAGTTAAATAATCAAAACATTTTCGCAAGCTTCCGTTCTGCTGCCTCGACGCTTCCCCTTCGCTCCTCTCTAGCGCTTTGTAATGCAAAACTTTTTAATCCGACGCCTTGGTTTGTTTACACGAACTGCCACGCCTTGAATCCCCAGTCGCACGCCCCACCCCACGCAAGCAACAATAACAACAATGACACAAAAAATATAAGAAAAATTTGCATATTTACACAAGACAATTTACACACTCATCCAGGCCCATGGTATGGCAGTCTGACTGACTGACTGACTGAATGACTGACTGACTGACTGACTGACGAAGGGCCAGGGCCCGGACTGCACGTCATCATGCTGCGGCGGCGGCGGAGTTTGAGTGTCGAATGGTAGAGAGTGGCTGATGGATGGATGGATGGATGGGTGGGAATGAGTGTATGAGTACGTTGAGGTTATTCTGTAAATTTTGTGCAAGCCGTACTGCTGCTGCTGCTGCTAGTGCAAGCAGTGCGCTGCCGTCAGATGCACAAGCAGACGAACCGTTACAAAAGTCCAACAAGTTAGCAGCAAGTGTGCGTGTAAGTGTGTGTATGTGTGTGTGTGAGTGTGTGTGGGTGTGTGGGGGTTTTTGGGGGAAGTGAAATATGACAAGGACAAGTGAAGTGAAGTGTCGAGAAGGAGTTACAATTGTGCGGCTGCTGGGCCTGAATTGGGGATATACGGATGTGCATATGCCGTTATGTGGGGAGTCTGTAACTGTAGTGGCAGGAAGAAGGGTTCAGGGAGGGGGCAGAGCATACGGAAGTAATTCGATTTCGTTGGCATGTTGATGATGGTCCTGGCCCCAATGACAGTGTTGTATTATTCTCAACCAGAACCAGGTCCTGCTTCCGTGCCCCCAGGCAATATGCATAAGAGAAAAGGGACAGAGAGAGTATAGAGAGAGAGAAGGATCGACAAGATGACAACATTTCGTGCACATTAAAAACAACTTAATATCTGTGTTGTGTATTTTATTGAGTCCTCTTCCGGTTCAGCCTCCACAGTGCCCATTATGTGGATGCAGAACGATCCGCCGCCCCAGGCATCCTCATGGAAGTCAAAGTAATTTAATAATTTATTTACAACATGGAAATTAACAAACACAATCCGGTCGGTCCACAGGCGACACATTGTACAAATTATATAATTACACTATTTAGATAAAGGGGGTGAAGCACACACAAGGAAAGAGAGGAAGAGGAAGTACACAGATGGGTGGCAGGACTATGTTGTGGCTAAAGCTATAGCTGTGGGTTGTGGAGCTTTACAAATTTCATTTTCATGCACTCGACAATAATAGCATTTTATGTTTTTACATTTTATTGTCATTAACAGATTTTATTTCACCTTCGTGTGTGCATTGCATTTTGTTTGCTTATGTGGTTTAGTTAAATTGGAAATTGCGTATTTTCTAGGCCATTTGCTCACAGCACATTAGATAAAAGCAGCTGGAAAATCACATAAATCAGCCACAAAACATTTATTACAAATTACAAAATTGTGAAAACTGATACTGTAAATGTAAATGGTATTCACGCAATTGAATCGACACATTGAATAATCAAATTAGTCATTTATTTGTATGAGAATTACGTGAATTTTACGTGAAATTTTACGTCAATTTTTGGGTATTTTTGTAACTGGCGGAGGGTGCTGTATGTTCGCGCTGATGAATCTAATAGCTAAGAGGAGTTTTCTGTAAAATAAATACATTCGAGTACGTTCTCGAAATATATTTTAATAATAGTTTAAAGCGTTCCAATTTGTTAAAATAGTTCTAAATATTTTCAAAATATAAGAGCAAAGAGATCTTGAAAAATATGTAGCCCACTTTTGCAGCGAATAACATTATTTTGTCACGAAATAATCTGAATTTGTATATAGCCATTGGATTATTCATGCAAATAACTTTAAAGCAGAACTTGCATAAGCCAAAAGTAGCCAAGATTATATTATGGAAAACAACTTCATTTCTCTCTTTCAAGGGAACTTTGAATACATTTTCGAAATTAAAAGATTACCATGAACTGCACACTATAATGTTAGTATTTTTCTTTGTTTTCCTCGTACATGGGTTTGGAAAGAGCAAGCAGTTAATGTTCTGCCATAGATAAGTTCCGTTTTTGCGGTCGTTTAAGCTTCGCATAGCTTATTAGCTTTAAGCGGATAAGCGCAACTGGACATTCGCTCTGTTCGCTGTTTGACCTAGAATAAGCAGTGCTAGTTTTTAATATTTAATAAAAGAAAGACCAATTTAAATTAATGTATGAATTGTAGTAAAAGTTGATAGAGCGAAAAAATTACACTTATTATATGTGATATTCGATGCCTTTTTTTTCTGTCATTTAGGATAAAGAAATGAATAATTTTCTGCTAAGTTGCTATAATGCTCGTGACTTCATTCGAAAACTGTCTTCTGTTAAATCTGTTAAATCTGTTAAAAACATAAAACATAAATATGTATATGCTTCAACAATAAATTTAGTAATATTCGTTTTAAGCTCTATAAAGTTTTAAACAGCTCGCAAGATGCGTTTTTAAATATCCTCTTCTTATGGCATAATTTTCGGCGCCCCCTGTAACATTTTATGTCCCTCCCTAAGTAACTGTAAAAATCTTCTCGCACTGCAGTGCACTGCTTGTGTGCATTGAAGTCTGCTGACGACGCGCCCTGCCCTCATAAAGGGAATGTGGTGGGAATGAAAGCAGTGCCACAAAACGATTGTCTTCTGTTTGGATTGTCTGAAGTGAGTGCGTCTCCCTTTGCGTCTCTACCCTTTGACCTTGCGAGTTTGTGGCCCCTTGACTTTAAATAACTGAGGGTGCTGTGATTTAAGAGAGATTTAAACGCTCAGTGTTTGAGTTGCACAGATTATCACATTCAGAAAATGAACTTATTTTCATTATTGTTTAATTAAACAAGTACCAAGAGGAGGAATAATATATAGATAAATTAAATAAACCATACGAAAGAGTAAAGATAAATTGATATTTTTTTTTGTTTAATTTTGATATATTTTTTGTGATATATTTTATGCAATTAACGACTAAAAGTCAAGTGTGTACACTGTGCATACATGAGTGATCTGCTTATGGGATAAACTTGTCTCCACTTTCTAACCATTCCCTTTTTTTTCGCCTCAATGTACGAACATGTGCAAGAAACTATGTCTTCCCTTTTGGAAAACCTCAAAAATATATTTATTTTATTGGCTCAACTTCAACTTTTGCACTTTTGACTGACTGACAACTTTTGCCGAAAAACTTATTTTAATTCCATTCGAATTGTGAATAAAAAATCATGTTGTGGCTGCGCACTTGAGATGCATTTGTATGCAAAATATTTGGCTTATAATTGCCAACCAATTTGTCGGTTTGCCTCGGACACCTCAAATGCGGATGGATACATTTTTGTTGAACTTTTCATTTATTCTTTCGTTCGTGTTTCTTCTTTCTCATCTTCATCTCTTTTTGGTAAACAATTAGTGTGGCAACCGCAAATTGTTAAATGAATTTCTATGCAGATGAAGAACATTTTACAAACCACTCACTCGGCTTTTACATAAGAATGATAGCGAAAAGCGGGCAGGGGGCAAAGGTATGGATAGAGCTGGGCTGCAGCTAGGCTGCCAATTAAAGGAGACAAAAATGTCTTTACTAAGCCAGTTGCTTCATAATTGCTTCAATTTAAAAATGCATGAAAAGTATTTGACCAAGTGCTCAAAAATGCTCAAAGTAATAAAATGACTCAGACAAGAACTCAAGACATATAGTAGAGACAGTTATATGGAAGGGGGATATGGGCAGAGGACAGCGGACACCGTACTGAAGTTGAATTTGTAAAATTGCGTAAAATGTTCGGGTCTTGGCTAACATTTTGATTACCTAATGCCCATGAGCAGTTTTATTAGGCCTGTGGTTTAGCCTCTCTGTGTCGTCTCTGTGTGTGTCTCTTTGGAAATTTGCGGCATTTAGTATTTTTCTTGGCCTGCATCAATATTTAATTTCATTACAAGCCAAAAAAGCCGAAAGAGCATCCACAATGCCACAGCCAGGACATGGCATTTGATAAATTATTTAAAATATCTACTACATCCATATCCATCTGGTGGAGGAGCCAGAGCCAGCCTTCTTCTTGTGGCTCTGGTCAAAGTCTATTAGATGCGTTGTGTCTCTGTGGCCCAGAGTCCTGGGCCAAGCTCGATTAGTTGGCCACATTGAATGCCTGTAAATAACATTCAGCTAAGTGTCCTTCTCTCTCTCTCTCTGTATAACCTTCTGTGGGTAGTCTGTCCTCCTGTGTTTGCTCCATTTACACCTTTGGGGCTGAGCCTGGGACTGGGGTTTGAGCTTGCACTTGGGTGTAAAGCGTTAGCTTTGCCTTATCCAATTTTACAGAATTTTAAGCACTCTGCCACGTGTCGGACAGTCGAGTGCAGTCCGAGTCCGAGTACGAGTCCCAGTCCCAGGTCCCAGTCCAGTCGAGTCCACTCCAATCCAGGCCAGTCCCAGCCAGACATCAGAGACACAGCCAAGTGCATTTTATGTTCAGCTTCTGCCCACACTCTCTTTTCAGCTCCTCTGGCCACTGTTGCTGGCCGTGTCCACGTCCTTGTACTGGGGCAGGGACTGAGAGCAAGCACGGGGACTGGGACTGGGGACACGGACTGTGCGCCTGCTTAAAATGATAACGTTGAAAACGCTGCTCGTCTACACAAGACAAATGTGCGCTATTGAGGCGTGAAAATATTTCACTATAAACATACATCCGAGACACAAAAGCAGCACCGGCAAAGGACAAACAGAGAGCCTTTCTTTTCGCTTCCACTTCCACTTACCCCTTAAAGTCGTGTGTAATTTTCCGTGTCAACGTGCGGGGGCGGTCGTTCGTTCGTTGGGTGTTTATTTATGGCCTTGGCCAGCAAATTCTTAAATTATCTATGGAAATGACCTAATGCAGCCAGCCACTAAAGTGGACGCTAACTCGACACTGATTATGGCCATTGCCTTGACTTGGCTTTAACAGCAGCAGCAGCCAGCAACGCACGCAAAGAGTGAGAGCGAGGAAGGAAGGGCCAACACTCAGTCGGGGACAGTCGAGAGAGAGAGAGATTGCCAGACGGAGTCTAAGAGGCGCCGTGTTCAGCACCAGACTGCCATGGGATGTGGCACAAAAACACAAGTTCTTTTGTAGTAGCACTCGTACAAGTGGAGTCCACTGACCACGTCACGAAATGCTCTGTAAAATCATAGCAATGAAATAATTGAAAAGATTTACTGAGTTATGGTTGAGTAAGTGCAGTTAGGGGATACACAGGATCCATTGGGGATCCCAATGTACACCCGAACAAATCCATTACTTGTCACAAGGGAGATCTACTGACATATAGTGAGTTTTTAAATTACACAGCAGTATCCATTATGGATTTATGGCTTGGTTTCTCCATCTTAACAGCTGCTTACAACAGTTAACAGTCCTGTAACTGCACTGCTTGCCCCATATCCAGCATTTATTTGCTTGTTCAGGCATTCCGTATCGCTTTCTGATCTAACCCGAATCCGCTGCCATATTTATTCTACTTCCGAAAACCAAATACTCGACTCGCGTAGAGTAAACGGCATGGAAATTGGCGAAAATCCTGCAGACAGATTCCCCCTTGCTGCAACTCTTTGGTGTGTCGGCTGCCAGCCAAAAAAATGGAAAAAGCGTCAAAAAAGGCAACAAAGATGAACAAGAAATATGCAAGGGACTGTGCATAGTCGTGTAGTCCGACTATAAAATACCCGTTACATAATGTGAAAATAATGTAATTGAAATCTAAAGAAAATAGATTGAAATAAAGGGGTGCGTGTGTCTTGGCTGCTTTTCCACTCATAGAATGCCACATTACTCGTATATTGTAGCTATAATAGTTATCAGATTGAGATCCATTATAATACGAGTAGATATCTCTTATTCATATCTTATCAACGCGGCTTTAGTTGCTCAAGTAGGAGCTTAGGCATAGGTTCAGTCACGCCTCCTTCTGTGACTGTCACCTACTCCTACACAAAGGCAGCATACCCTTGCTATCCATGAATATCGGGTTGAAAAAGCTTCAGTAAATGGCAGCCAGTAAGTAAATGCAAAACAGCCAAATGCTGCAGCAGCAGTAAAAACCGACAGAGCAGCAGCAGACACAGACCCAGACAGCGACAGGCGCATAGAAAGAGACAGATACAGGAACAGGCAACAGGGAACTGGGACTGGAACGGCGGGACTGGGACTGCGACTGAAACAAGAACAGCGACCCAATTTTCGCAAAGTAAAATCGCAGTTTTCATTAACCGCAATGCCAGACGGCGGCGACACCGAGTGGCTGTGGGTGAGAGTGGAATGGAGAGAAGAGAGCGAGTAGAGGAAAGGTAGAGCACAAAACTGTCGCGACTGTCAGCGGTTCGGTTGGAATTACAGCACCAGCAACAACACCAGCGACTGCGACTGCGACTAGGTGGCTGGGCTGCCTGATTGCCACAGAGAGATGTCATGTCGATACCCCGCAGCCGCAGCCCCCGCGTGTACCAGTCCTCGGCTCATTTACTGTGCTCTCATGTTGGTCTGTCCCATTCTTCATCTTTGTCCACCCTGTATCCCTGTGCTGCTTCTTTGTTTTCTCGGATTATTTATATAGTAGGTATGCCTGATGATTTGTTGTTCCGTTAGTTATAAAAGTTTAGCGGCCCAGCCAGCACAGAGAGCGGCAGAGCGGGCGGGACATTGAACGTGAGAGAGTGAGCCTGGAATTTGGCTCACCTTGCTGGAGCGCCAAGTTTTCGCTGAAACTTTGAGCAACGCCCCGAGTACGGAACCGTACCCGGACCCGGGGCCAGTTTAAAGTTTGGTGCCAGCACGGAAATTAAATGCCATCGATAGCCGGCACTGAGCCAAGCCCCTGGCAAATGGCACACGGATATCTGATGGAGGCAGCAAACACACAGAAAAAAAAGAAACCTAAAATTGAGAGGATATCCTACGGTCAAGTGTTTGTCATTTGCAATTAATTTCCTTTTGACCAAACGGCTTCTTCCGCCGCTCGTCTTGTGCTTTTCAATTAGCACAACTCAAAGTTCCACCAGCTCAATAATTTCCCTGCCTCTGGCTTTGCCTCCTGCTCCTGCTGGCAGCTTCTTCTGCTTTTCCTTGTCGTGTCCTGTTGCGAGGAATTTGGGTGCGCCTAAAAGCCGGCTGCATTTTTCATCAGGCATAGTTAAGCCAATTATCTGCGACTGCTCTGAGGTATCTCTAGCATCTCATCCATATCCATATCCATATCCACACATACCGTCACAGATCGATGTCCAGCACATTTATAAATAGCAAGCGGCACAAAAATGCTGCTTTTACTTTTAATGTGAGCACGGGAGGAGGTCAGAGATGGAGGCGGAGTGAGAGTGGGGGCGGTATCTGTGCAGTTCTTACAACTGTGACTCCGAATAGCCATCCTATTTATCGTGTGCGTCTGTCTGCTTGTGTAACCTTGCAGGAGGCAACTGTCGCTGGCATATGCTAATGCCAGGAGGCTCTCTACTCTCTAGCTTGTTCAATCCTCCTGCACTGAGAGAAATGCAAATACGCACAAGAGTTTAAGAGTACAAGGAAGTAATGTTTAACGACAAAATGATACTAGATTTACTGTCCACATATAGTAATGAAAAGCTGAGCCTTCCATCCTTTACCCAATCAAATGAACATACTATAAAAATATTAATTTTATGCATGGATTTTCCACATGCTTAAACCTCCCCAAATGGAACAAATGCCTGGCAGTATTTTTTGGCTCAGTGTTGACTCCTTTGACTGTGTGGCAAGAACTGCTAAATATGTATGCCAAATGCGATTTGCATATAACGTTTTGTGAAACGGTTTGCGAAGTAGTTGTTGCCCAGGGAGAGCTGGCATGGAGGGCACCTGGCTACTGGCTACTGGCTACTGGCCGTGTGCTGCTGGCTACCGGCTGGTATGCCTTTTAGCCAAGCCAATGTTACGTTGCATTTTGCCTCATTTTTCTTTCTTTTTTTTTTTTTTTTTTTTTTGGGAGGCAAGCAGTCGGAACTGGAAAAGCGAGCCATGACTAAACTGTGCGCCTGAATCGCAGCATGAGTGTGTGTGCGTGTGTGTGTGTGAGTTTACTTTGTGCAGTCACTGTGGATGAGGTATGCGAGGTCCCAGGCCCCAAGCCCCGTCGCCAGGCTGTGCGTTGGTCAAACAACGGATTGTTGTCAGTTTTGATAGCCAGAAAGGATGCTTAGCAGGCTCAGGTTATGGCACCAGTTGACTCTCGCCAAGACCCTAAGCTGTGGCCGCACCTGCAATCGAACTTTCCAGGTGGATGGAGAGCGTGGGAGTGACGCAGTGGATGGATTGGCTAGGAGGCTGATTTACATGAAAATTAGATGAAAATCCGATAGATTGGCCAGCTGATTGTCCATGGCGTAAACATGTCATTAAAATGCTAAAATCTTACAGCACATGCATACAATTATTGGCCAAAATTTATGCATGCCAGGCAGGCATAACCCTATGCAAAACCCAATCGATTGGCAATCAAAATAACTTTCAATTCATTTGCCCATCATTTGATGGGAATCGAATCAGTATCAGTATCATTATCACTATCAGTAACACTATCAGTATCGATGCTTGCCAAATTGCCCGCTTTATGAGCAGCAGATGAACGAAGGCTGCCAATTCGACGGACTGCACGGCTGCAAGGCTCAAATGGAATACATCGCATTCGGGGCCAGCAACGTTTTGTCGTAAAGGATGAAAGTATGCCCAGATCTGTATGCCGGAACGGATTCAAGACCAGGCCGGGGGCAGCCAAAGGCATTGTCGGAATTCCCACTCAATCCCCACCTACTCATCCCAGCCCAACTCCAGCCGAATCTGGCTTGTTCAACTCTTTGGCCAAGTTGCACGATAAATCTCAACCAAAAGTTGTGTTGTGTGCGGACCACACTGTGGAAAGAAGGTTTGATGGCGTACAGGAGGTAGGGGGCTGGGTCTGGGAGTCTAAAAGATTGTGTAAAATATGCAGAGCTTTGGGGGCCGCCCAGAAAGCGGCAGGCACTGGAGCACCGAGCATTGAGCACCGAGCAGCGAGCCACTTGAAGTTGACACAACGTCACAAAGCGCATTATGATGATCAACTCGATTATGGCCAAGAGAAGGCAGTGTTGCCAGCTCTTTTGGCCAAATCGACACAGGGTAGAACTGGCAAAGAAAGAGTACTTTTCTTTTTGGTTGATATATTTAACACTTGAAAGGGATTTTTACTTGTAGAATTAATAAGAAATTAAGGCAAAATAATGCATTTACACTTTAATATGAAAGAAAATTAAATAAATGAATGACATAAATTTCTTTAAAAATATTATTCTACATTATGTTTTTAGCTATGATCTTTGGAATTAAATATTCATTTATATTTCCATGCAATACATTTTTAACTGTTTAAATACATATAATGCAAATTTTTATAAATATTATAAAATATTATACTCGATTATTTCTTTGGGAGACTTACTAATTCCCGCAATATTAACCAAAGCCAAAATATAAAGCCACTGAGGCTATTGTTAAATAGATACATTTAAGCTAAATTTCTGATAATTAAGAATTCCCAGGGCCTTTCATTGTTTTAAACGGACAGACCTGGTCTAAAGCCTATGTAAATAAAATTCTAGTATATCTTTATTTTCCTCTTATTTTTGCCCCAACTGATTGGGTTGAGAAAAAAAGGCCAAGAAGCCAAACCTGATTTAGGGCATACAAATCCTGCACCGCACCGCACCGAGTCTGAGCACTGGCTGCAGGACTCTGGGCTGTGCAGTAACTTTTATTGGTATTTGGTTTTGGGGACTGCCCTCCACTCCACTCCCATTGTGCCCTTTCGGTTCCCTTTGCTTCCTTTGCACACACACGGATTTAGCGGGCGGGGAGAGGAGGAGACACAGTAAACAGACAGACAAAAGGAATTCGATTTTCAGCTATTTTCTATGCCAAAAACGAAGTCCTAGCCGCCTGCAAGCAACCTACTTACGACTTCTGCCACATTCTCCTCCGCTCCCCGCTCCGGACAGCGGCCATAAACACGTGATAAAAGCTTTACTTGCAATTTTAACTTTGCTGTCGAGTGTGGGCCGAACCGCCAGAAAGGGATAGCAACAGCAACAGCAGCAGCCAGCAGCAGCAACGGCAAATGCCCAGTAATGTTTTTTTCTTCCTTTCTTCCTCCCTATTCTTTCCCTACTGCCACTGTTGTTGTATTTTCTGTGTCTGTTGGTCTGTCTGGCATTTGGGCGTCGGAGCGGCGCCAAGGGCAGCCATTTTTCATTGGCGGGCGTATGTGACGTGCCAACGAAGCCGCCGCACAGTGGGACTGAAAGGGGGGCTGAAAGGGGAGTGAAAAAATTAGAATAACTATTGGTACGAAGTGGGGGGATCAGTAACAGCGGTCTGTTAGGATGAACGTGTGTGTTATTACTGCCTGGTTTGAGTAAAAGGTAAAAGAAATCTTGTATGGTTCCCTTTATTCTTTCTTCAATTATGTTTGGTGAAGTAAAAAAAAGTTTGGTGTGAAAATACACAATCTCAATAAATTCTTGTAGTGGGTAAGAACGACCATCGTTGCTGGCATATAAACTATATCTGTGGGAAACATGTGATTTCTGTAAAACCTTTAAAAGTTTTCGATTTACTGTGCGCCGTTGTAACGTGCTGCTCCCGCTGCTTCCTCTGCTGCCGTGGCAATCAGTCAGTCAGTCCGTCAGTTAGTTCGTCATACCAAAAGATTGCTTGTCTTCTTTCTTTTCTGCTTCACTTCCTCGCTTGTTCCCTTCCCTCTTGTCTATTGTGGCATCTCTTTTCTGCTTCACTCACTCTCTCTCTCTCTGTGTCTGTGTACCTCCCGCTGAGCTGCTTAACCGTCTGTCGCCTGTCTGTTGTCATCCGCCGTCAGACGTGGGTCATTTCGTTGCATTCTGGCTGGAGCTTGCCTTCATTTGGCTTTTCGTTTGTTTACGAGGTTAAAGCTGCGGCAATTTTGGCCAAAGAATTTAGTTTTATTGAATATTAGAAGTTAGCTTATTAGTTGGCTTGTAGTCCAGTCTTTGCTGATCCGATTGTCTTACAACAAAAATCTTCTAAATCGCATACAAAATTCGTCAACTTCTTCTCTACTTTTTTTCCAAATTTCGTTTATTTTTTAGTTATTATTTTGATTTTCACCTATCATCGTTGCTTTTTGCATTAAGGACTAACTGGATTAGCTTCATTATATTCTTCAATGTATTATTCAAAACCAAAATCCCTGCCTAATAAATTAGTTAGAGTATTTAAAGATCTTCAAGCTAAATTAGTAATTCTCCGTAGAAACTTTCTCTCCCTTGAGCTCCTCCTCCCTTTTTCTGACATGTTTACTGTCTGTTTTGTTTTTTGTCCATGCTTTTCATGCTGCTCATCCCCGGATTCTTATAGATTATATAGATTTTATTTTGAAAGCGGAGAAAAACAAAGAGCAGGGAAAAAAGAGAGAGACCGAATACCGCATGGTGGGCGCCACCCACAGCAAGTAATTGGTCCCGGGCCCGGCTCGGGGTTCATTTCGATTCCGGTCGGAGTTCTTTTGGCACAGAATCAAGAGCGCGGGGGAGAAGCTTCCCCTTACATAAATATGCCACTTAACAAGCCACCAACGTAAATGTTTTTTATTTCGTCGGATTTCTCCGCATTGATTGCCCTGTCCTGGCTGTGCCTGCCGGGTGCTCCTCTCTCCTCTCATATGTATCGTACCTCTTGGTATGCGGCGACACTCTCCGTGCCAGTGAAGTAAACAATTCTGGGCTGACTTTAACTATCGAACTATCGTACTGAACGACTATCGCATTGCATTTGCATTTGCTACGAAAAATGGCGGAAGATAGCCGGTAAAACACAAGGCTCTGCTGTGGCATAAAGCTCCGCTCATCATCGGAGCAGTTTGCAGTTTATTTAATTTGATGTTTGTTTTTGCAAGTGCTGCGAATAGCAAAAGATGCAACCAACGCAGCACCCTCCAGCAGACACCCACCCACCACACATTCTGGCTGGGATTCGCATTCTCATTGATTTGAATATGTCAGCAATTTGTGTCGTTTTGTGCACCAATGAGCCCCAAGCTTCTCGTTCCCATCCACAGCCCCATTCTAGCTCACGCTGAAGGACCCCTCAGCAGCCAACGCCTGAGCGAATGCAATGAAACCTGCTAGCTACCCTGCTACACCCACTAGGGGGCATGCTGCGTAATGCAATGTAAACCAAACCAAACCAAACAATTTAAAATCATGGCATGCATTTGGCTTCAATTCAATTTAAACTGAAATGAGCGCGTGGCCGGCATGCATCTGTGTCGTCGGCTAGACGGGGGCTGGGTGGCCTGTGGCAGAGGCAGAGCCACCCAGCAGACAGGGCATAGAGGCTCGCAATTTTTCCAGAGTAAATAAGTGTGCGGATGTGTAGGTGCACTGTGGTCTAGGAGGTATTCGTCCCTGCGATGACCACACTAAAGTTTTTAAATCATGAACTTCACCATGATCATACCTGTAGTACTTGTAACCTACGTATACTATATGTAAGTGAGGTATATCTATGAACATAATATTGAACATTTTCAGCACTGATATAAAGTTTATTCACTTTAACTTGGCATCCATTTGATATGCGACCAACAAATTGAAAGCAATTTCATTACAAAAGTTTTCGCTTCACCGAGTCTGCAGCTGGGGGCCACTGTAATGTACGATTACATGGCAGATTTCTGTAAGCTGTAAACTCTGGTTACAGAGTGCTGTTGATGTAATGCTATGCATTTACAGTGCGCTGTTAAGCTGACTGATAGAAGAGAAGGAGAGCACAAAAAAGGACAGAGAGAGAGAGAGAGCGACAGAGGGAGCAGATTGTAACTCGTAAATTTGCCGTTAGTTATGCATTTTTAATAGGCCCTCGCTGGCTGGGGAAAGTTTAACCATTACAATGCTGCCCCTGCCATCCCATTGCACTTATTGACACTTGCACCCAACTGTGTCGCACAATTTATGGCCGCAATTTCAATGGGAACGCTGATGTTGATAGGCAGCACGCACATAGCCAACAAAAAGCGACGAGCACATGGACACCTAACCCAAAATAAGTGAGTAGTGTGATGCAGTGTCATCAAAAACTATTCGACTCCTGACCATTTATAAGCCAAAGATGCAAGTTTTAGTGGCAGGGGACGGGGGTAAATCTGGCAAAAAAACAATTACAATTTTGCTCAGGCCAATTAAAAGTTTCGACAGAAAAACAAAGCGGTGGCCGAAAATGTTTCGACACTTGCCACTTTCCGTTTACCGTTTTTGGCCTTACATTTGCCTTGTTAGCGTCAAGTTTATGGGAAATGCCAACTCCAAGTATTTGCCATGGCAATTTAATGAGAAAATGTAGGACAGTGTTTCCCAACCCTCTCTCGGCTACCATCACCCATCGCATTCACATTTACTGGCTTATCTCGGGAGTAGTCATCGTCGTCGTTGTTGTTGCTGTCGTCGTAGTTGTCGTCAGCCCACAAGACTGGAGCACTACTCAAAGCCGTCTGAGTGCCAGCATTGACTGCAAGTGCATCTTTTTACCCACAAACCCACAGAGGCAGAGGCAACGAGACCAAGCACACACACCATCAACAGAGTTCATGTCCTACTCGTACTCGTAACAGTGTTGTTCATGGTGGCCCTTTTCAATAAATCAGAGACCCAAATCCGCAGATGTCAGCAAATGTGCAAGCAACAACTTTGTTAGCAACTCGCCAACAACAGCGATGACAACAGCGACAACAAATTGGCGTGGAAATTAATTATGACACCTCAGTGGCAAATGCGTAGCAATGTGCGGACAGTGTTAACAAGCAACAGCAACAGAAATACAAAATTTATGTAGAATGTTAACAGCAGTAACAGCCGCATTAACAGCGTTAACAGTGGAAATAAAATAGCCAATTCAACAACCACTATAGAAACAGATACCATTAGCCCACCCGTTTTACAGTAATTTAATGCCTGGACCTATTTATGTATTTAAAGATGTGCTGTATATTTTAGTGCGTGCTATGTTTGGCCTTGTTAACGCATTCTCTCTCCCTCTTTTTACTTCTCTTACACTCTTTTGTTCACTTTTTTTGAGCCGGTGTGTGTGTGTGTGTGTGTCCAGCGTAGGCTTTAAAGCGGCGCCAGGTCTCCTGGCAAGTGCCACGAAAGTCAAGTCCACCCTGACGGCGGGACCAGGCAATAAAGGTGCGAAGGGAAGCTGATCCAGCCGCCGCAGACCCCATCCATTCATCCTGCCACTGACCCCACCCAACTGCAATAAACTTTTGTATTGTGGCCTTTGGACATCTTTATAACTTGGGCTGGCTAGCCAGGCAGGCAGGCGGCAGGCACCCTACCGCACGCCTCCACCCGAGCCAGGACCACAACCTGAGGCACTTTAAATGCCTTTGGCTTTTATGAGCAACGCTTTACGTGCACACCACAAGAACAACGAAATGAACTTCAAGAGTATTTAGAAAGAAAAGAACCATGGAAAATATTTAAAATTGCGCACATCAGTCGATTGGACGCTTAAAAATGTTTAAGGGCCAATTCATTCTATTTGCAACCCAACACTCAATTGGTTTTTACAACACAAACAAGACAACCAATAAATGTATATCTATATATAAATACACGTATATATAGTATTCACATATGTAAATATGTACGCATTGGAGTGTGAACAGTTTTTGCGCTAGTTTCAATTAAAAAAATTTTATTGAGTGCATTTTCGGGGGCGTTGTAAAGCCAAAATTGATTTGGCATTTGGCAATTTTTAGCAATGCATTTTCTATTCAAAAAAAAAAAAGGCACACAAAAACCAGTAACAAAATTAAGCAGAAATATTTTACATGCCACTATCCGTTATGGACTAGCGAATGCTCTGTAAATTGCAATAAAATCTCAGTATGATTTAAACAGCATTATTAAATCATTCACTCTCTGAATATTTCGCGATTTGAGACATAAAAACTCTGACCTAATGCAGCCATAATCATATTCGGTTGTTTCCTCGAGCTATTCCATGGACCAAACAGAGCCCATCTAATAGCATTTTAGGCTAGAAAAGAAATGTGGTTACCACTGAACACAATTTGCATTTATTTTTGGTGAGTGCACAGTGGTTTGCAAGTCCTTTAAGTTAGCTTTCAAGCTAATAAATTCAATTTAAATACGTGTAGCAAATTAAAACAATTTATTCTAATATTTTTAAATAAAACAAATTTTAGCTATAAAAATTTAGAAATTATTGAAAATTTTTTGTAGGTTTTTTTTTTTGGTTTTTTTTTATGATTATAAATGCTCTCCTACATTTTATATTTTCTGGATTAGGTTCAGAATAGACTCTGATTTTTACTCCTCGTACAACTCCTCTAATATACACTTGACATTTTCTATATCCCAGCGATTTTCATGTCTCAAGTTCACATGCCCAACTTCGATCTGTTATTCAGCTTTTTAAGTTTTTCTATGAAACTCTGTATTTGGTCCCACTGTTTCAGTTTTGGGGGTAATGCAGCTGCCAAATGCTTCAATTCCATGTCAACTCTTTAAAATGGCAGCTTCAGACGCTACTCTTTAGGGGCGCCCCCTAAAATGTTGTTTTGTCATATAATTTTCACTTTTATTGGCAGACAAAAGTTGGTAGATTTGCAGTTTTATTTGGACCGTCTGCGAATTTTTAATCATTTTCCGCCGGGCTTGCTGTTGACTGCGGTCGCAATGTGTCTGCGAGAGCCCCATGCTAAATGGTGGATGGGGCTGGTAGAGGAGTGGGGACTGCAATTTGAGCAGCCAGACAGGCAGACAGATGAGAGCGTGAACTAATTAGTGCATTAGCATTTAGTGGCATGAATTTGGCACAGTGGAAAACTTTCGCTCCCCTCCGCGCTGGCATTCCCAGTCGATGTAGGTTAGGCAAAGTTTGTTTTTTTTTCGGAGCAGCCAGGTTGTGGTAATGGTAATGAGGATCCAGATGCTAAGGATTCCATTCCATTTCGATGCTGAGCTGGGAGATGGCTCTGACAGCTGCTGCTCCGTCTGCTCCTGCTGTAATGCTTGACACAAATATAACAACTGGGAGCCTGTGGTGAGGTTTATGGTTTCGAGCAAAACAGGCCTGCATCCGCATCTGGTGCTCATTAAGTCTGCATATCTGATGGATGCGCTTACTTATGGATGTGTCAGCTTTAACCCAGCTCAATGCAGCTCAATCCAGCTCAATGCGTCTCCAGTCAGGGCTCCCTCTCCGCCCTCGCCCAAATCATATCGATTTGCTATGCACAGATTGATGATTGATTAAAATTGCCTTAAGTAACCACGCTCACGCCAATCAGACGGAAATGCAATTAGCAATCCAATTCTGCAATTGAAATTTAAATTTAAAATCAACCACGAACTCCAGTATGCAAGGATACTGGAAGGACAGGGCAGGGGAGACAGAGACAGGGTGTAGCCGCACGGAGGAGTTGATTTTCATGTAAAACAAATATCACTTAATGTGGCCACTGCGGCAGGCTAATGGCAAAGCAAAAAGGCACGTATCCCTGGCCCACAAGCAGCCAGCATCCCACTGGTCAGTAGCATCCACTGTCCTTGTCTAGGACAGTCTCACATCGTCGTCCCCCAGTCACCAACCCTGCCCCTGGACTCGAACTTGGACCCGGCACGTGTGCGTGTGCAACTCGTAAAAAAGTGTGCATCAGGTTGCAACGCTCACTGGAACGGGCAGTGGCGGGAGCAACGACTGCCGTGTGGCATTAATACCAACTGTCGACAAACAACAACAGGCAACAACATCAACAGCAACAGCAGCAGCCACACCACCAACACCAGCAATAATATTATGAGAAAGCCAGCCCAGGAGGGTGAGCAGACCACCTGGTGGTCTTAGCCAGCGGTGCTTTGCTTCCTTCAGGGACAATGGTCAGCAAAACAGTGCAACAATTGTGTTGGAAAAGTTGCGAGAATTTCATAGTTAGCATAAGCAAGAGATTATTTTAGTTAATAGGTAGAAATATGTATGAATAAGTCTGAATACATCGTAGTTACTACCCCTCTAATGGCTCTGTTTACTCGAAAACAATTTGCTATAGGAGTATTTTTAGATTATTTATATAGATCGAACAATATGTAGCAAATTTTAGCGATCAATGCACATTCTTTAAGCTCTCTATATCTATTTTCCACTCTATTTTCTATAAGAAATTTTCATAGCACAATTATTTCCCAAGAATTTCCATCATTAAAGAGCCACACTGGTCGCACTGTGCTCTGGGCTTGACCACTACCCCATGGCACTTAATTTTAATAAACAAAATACTCGGCGCGTGGACCAGCTCCAAGGATTGTGCGGGGGGCTGACGGCTCGTCTGTGTGTGTGTGTGTGTGTGTGTAGGTAATGTCACTGTCACCTCTTTCCGGGTTGACTGCAAGTAAAGGAAGGAATTCCAGTCTCTGATATGAGTATTTTTTACTGCTCTGACGGAGTTGTAATGAGCCGCACGAGAAATGCAAAAAGTTTTTCGGGTGGGGGCTTTAGTAGGGTAAAGAAAGCTCCGGATACGGCTACGGTTCAGAGCTTCAGAGAGCTCTGGGCTCCCATGAGATCGATGTCTAACCATAACTCAGCCAGAGCCAGCCAGTTCGGGTGGCGCTGTGGATGTGGATGGCGGATAGGAAAAGGATTGGGTCAGGTGGATGGGTGGCGGTGGGATGTACCTGTGCTGGGAGGTAGACGAGAACGAGAACGACGTAAACAAACTCCTTCAGTTTCGACTTTGACTTTGGCTTCGCTTGCGACTACCCCTCCTCCCCCCTCCTACCGCCGTACAGGTCGCACGTGCTCTTGTCATTTTACTTATAAAACTTTTGCGTTCTGCTGTCGTTGTCGTTGTTCGGGTTGTTGTTCGTTTTCTGTAGTGTTGGTGTTGGGTTCTGGGTTTTTGGCTGCTGCTGTACTGTACTGTGTGCTGTGTGTTGTTTTGGCTGCTTTTCAATTTTATTGTGGATAAAACAACTGGAACTGGAACTGTAAAAGGCGTCAGAGTGCTACGTGATTTACACCTAGCCAGGATGTGCATTTTGTGGGTGCATCATTTTATGATGGCTCCCTGATACCCAAAACGTTTTTACCCCCCAGCTCGTAGTACGAGTTCGGGTGATGCTGCTGCCTGCACTTACCACATGTCACGCCCTTTCACAGATCCCTGGCACTGCCGCTGCTCCCTGCCACTGCCACTGCCAATGCTCCTGCCCCTGCCTCTGCTTGTTTTCCATTTAAAGTTTATAAGGTGCTGTTGGCTGCTTTTAGCTGCCAGTCTAGCTGTTTGCTTATATATTTTCGTTAATGCTGCTCATCCACATGCACATCAGTCTCTTGCCCCCGCTGCTGCTCCTGCTGCATCTCCATATCTAGCCCCCAAATTTTACAACTTCAGTTGATTTGACTTTTACGTACGTGTTGATGCAAGCAAAAGCCGCAGCAACAGCCGCAGCTGACAGCCGCAGCTTTGGTCACGGGGCATTGCATTTGAAAAATATGGCATCAGCCTCGGTGTACTTCGTCCTTCAGCACGGCCCAGTGGCCGCTGTCCAGTGTTCACTATCCGCTGTCCACTGGCCCCATGGCCATGTCAAAGTCAAAGCCACGCGCCGCCATTGTCATTACACGCGCGGACGCTTACACGATTGAAGTTTTGGGATTGGGATCGACTCGGGCCTCCTGACAGGAACAAGACCAAGTTCAGGCTTGGAGCCCGGAGCCAGCCGTCAGCTACCAGGCTGACCAAGCGACCCTCGCTCTCTCTCTCTATGCTGAGGATGCATTGCATTTTAATGAAGATATACGGCACGAGGCGCGAGAGTTGGCCGTGTGAGAGTGTCAGGGCGCTTTGCTTGCTGTGGCTTAGTTGGAAAATTTACACGCCGCTTTTCACCCGTCTCCCCACTTGCAACCCACTCGCACCAGACACCTCGGTATCCACAGCGGGCCTGTCACTCAGTCGAGCTTCGAAGCTCTGCATTTTCTACCATACATATACACATATTTTTTTCCTTTTTCCTCCATTTGCGGGCAGAGCGCGTGCCTTTCATTTTGCGCCTGGCCAGCGGCATTGGCAGCGTAGCGTTGTCGACGTTCACGAGTTAGCAGTGTCACCCTCCCTCCCTTCCTCCCGTCCGCCTGTAACCCCCCACCCTCTTGTTTGTTTTTATTTGGCTGCCTGCGTGCGTGTGCAATTTAGCTGCCATTTTGGTTAGTTTTGTAAAATATTTGAAAAATGCAAATCTGATTTGGTTGTGGCGAATTTTTATTAACACGGAATTCATTCACGTTTTCGTTCTTTATTTTGTGCCAGTATATGTAGTAGTGTGTGTGTGTGGAAATATTTAAAAAAAGTGTAAGTTTGGAATTTGTTGAGCCACTTTAGATCATATTGAATTGTTCGCTAGTCAGCTTGGAATTAATTCTTTTCCTTGGGATTACTGCATTTAGCTCCCCCCATGCAAACTCTGCAAGCAGTAGTACCGTTTAGTAGAGGGTGTAGTAGAGAGTTCAATCATTCGAGCTGCAAAGCAGTGTGGATAGTGAGAGCGAGCGCTGTCATAAAGCCCCCACAGAGCTGTGGGTGGAAGCAGTATGAGGCTGTTAGCGGGCAGCAGAAGCAGACTGTTAATCTGAGCTGTTAACAGCGCTGTTGCCCCCGTTTGCGCTGCTGCCTAAACAACAATTATTAGCACGTAAAGATTACCGCTTACTGTTTATCTGAAGATATTTTCTAAAAATAAATTCTTACTTTAATACAAAGGTGTTTTTATTTACGCAGGCAAGTGGGTGGCGCATGGATGAAAAAAGAGTTCGCTTGCTTGACGTCACAGGCTAATGGGCTACTGTTAAGTGGCGTCACGTACTAACATTTTGTGCTTCCTGTAAATACGTCACAGAGGATAATCAACTTAAAGGGTTTATCTCTCTCTCTCTCTCTCTCTTGTTCGGCTAACCAGATAAAATTCTGTTTTTCGCGTTTCTTCCTTTCTGTTTCCCCGTTCTTCAAAGCTCCATAAATATTTAAAATTTTAATAAATTCTTCAATTGATCGATTTAAAGTTTACCCACTGGCGCCTCTTAATTGCGGAAAGCTCTTAAAGAAATTGACGGCGGCGCAGCACGCTGAAAACTCTGCTGGTCACATGAATAATGTATAGACACTCGCACACAATTCGCTTTTTGGGAAAGGCAGATAAAGAAAAAGAAAAAAAAGAAAAGCGGAGAAAAAGTAGGAAAACTTTAACTCATTTCTTTGTCTGTTTGATGCCTTCAGTTTCTCTTTGCTGTTTGCTTTGACGTCGTCGACGGTGCCAACTTCTTGCGGTTTTTTGGCCACTCTTTGCATGCGTCTCGGCCATGGCCTTTGCCGTTGCCTTTGTCTTTGTCTTTTCGACAACTTTTCGCATTAATTCTGTTAATAATTTTTAATGTCTGCTCGCGTCGAGGAATGCGTTAAGTTCGCCAACTATTTGCACACATGGTAATTAAAAATTTAATTGTCCTGTCAATATGTGCCGCGAAGTTCCGCTCCGTTTTTTGTTCCGCACTGTACTTCCAGGCCCAAGTTAAAGAGAGTTCTAAAGCAGAACGCTAAGACGCATTTGCATTACAAATTACTCATTTAACAAGGGTGCAATGAGCCTCGTCTTTCCATTATCATTACTGTCTCAGAGGGGAGGGGGTTGGGACTCCTTAAGGTGCTGTCCAATGCAGCAGGCACTTCCCATGCCCATTCCGGCACCCTGTCTGTGGCATGTGGCAACTATTTGGACCTGTCAATGCAGACCCCGCTTGACGTGTTAATACGCCAGCTGACACACACTCCCCCCCCCCCCAAGCACACTCACGCACAGACATGCAAATGCCTGGATTGGACATGCAGGCAAAGGCATTCTTGGGAGTATACATATATGGCTGCACTGAGCTGCGCTGCCTTTGCGGTTTATTAGCCACGTGCCGGCATTGCTCGAATTCCAACAAAATAAAAGAGCTATTCCATATAAATGCAAATACACAGCCATTAATGCATATTTTACAATGCATAAGCATTTCATACGTACAGGCGCGTCACTCAACTGAACGTTTCCACTAGCCAACATGGCTAGAGATGGAAAAAGTACAAGCAGCTAAAATAGAGGGAAACTTTTAACAGTGTCTTGATATTCTGTAATTTAACAGTAGAAGAGTTTTGATCGCTTTCAACCATAAATTGAGTGCAAAATTAAGATATTGCGTGTATCTACTTACCACTTGATTGAGATATTTGGTACCCTACAACGGAACTAGCACGAAAGCTTGCTCAACTAATCAACGTTAACTTCTTCAGGCTACGTTTACATCCGGTTTAATTAACTTCTCGTTCAACTTTACCTTAAAGACTCTACCTTGACGGCTCACAATATCGTTTATTCATACATTTATAGCTCTTTATTACATACACGGCAAGAACCTGTATAAAGGAAGATGTTAGTTTTAAATTGAAAGAACCTTAAACTACTTAGTTTAGACAATATAAACAATATAATCAGCCTCTTCTTTCAGCATTAAAATATTGATCATTTGATGCATTTTTTATGGGTATATTTTCTATTTTTAGTGCTTAATATTTTGCACAACAAATGCTCCAGCAAGTCAGTGGAAACGTTTATTTGAAGCCCAAGCCAATGTAGCAACTTCTATGGCCATCATCAAGGGTCACTTAAAACGGGCTTTAAAGCTATGGCCATGGGATATGCAGTAGTTTAAGGGATTTGCACTGACATTGCAATGATTTTCAATGGCAACAGTTGTGGCAACATGTAATGGTCGCTGCCTGCTGCTACAGCCCATCCCCTTCCAGCCAGCTGCAGCATCTCGCCCGTTGGCCGGCAACAACTGCAATTTGGCAGCAGTAACAGCAGCAACAGCAGTAGCAGCCGTCTGTCTCTGTAGCCGGGGGGTAGGGCTAACAGAGCACAGCCTTAAGCATGTTAAATGAACTGCTTGCTGCTTGGCTGAGGGAGCTTGTAAATAGTTTGGCACTTGAAAATAAATTACACACGCCATATCTGTAAATCGCTTTACAATCCATACGAAATGAGGCGCTCGAATTGAATATGTCGTTCGGTCGGTCGGTCGGTCGGTCGAGTGGAGATTGTGTTTGCTTAGCACCCACTCCCCTCCACCCCTCGATTAGTGGCTGGCAAACTTTTTCCAGTGCCCCACCAATAGTTTATTTATGCTGAACAGCAATGCTTTGAGGGTAGGGTAGGGGACTACACTGTGACAGCTGTAAGTGTGGCCTGGGAATCTTTACAAATTGGCAATGGCCAAAGTTTGGCAGGCATCTATCGATAGAAGTTGGGAGGAGGCACCAGGCTACGTCCGATTCGTGCTCCCCCGACGCTTAATTTGAAAGTCAAGTAACGGGGTTCGTCTTTGCATTCGCCGTTGGCTGCCACCATTTGATTGCAACACTTGTGACCAGCTGGGGCAAGGGAAAGACTCGCCATGCCACACTTCGCCATGGCATGCCAATATTTGGCAACTTTCAATTGGATTTCCCGCCGCTTCCATATTAATTGGATGACTTTCGACCCTTAAATATTTGACCAAATTAGACCTTGGCATAATTGATGGACTTTAGACTTTTTATTAAAGAAGTTGTGATTACATTTGATATTGCACAACATATTGGCGGGTTGGTATTACATTTATTTGGGATTTTATATCAACATAACGTAACAAAGTGATTGCGGGTATAAAAGTGTGTGTACAAAAAATTTGTAACATTCAAATGATTCAGTTAATAATTTGCATAGAAACAGCCATAGTCGAAACAAAATTTGCTATAATAAAATATAATTTTAATTATTAAAATATTATATATACTTTTTTTTAAGAGAAAAAATTCTCATTTTTGTTTGCGAAAAATCCTATTTTCTGGATTAATGTTGATTGTTTTAAAAATGTCCAAGGGTTCCAATGAGTACTGATCATGATTTTATGTTTATGTTCATGTTTTAGTACAATTAAATGTTTTAATAATAAATCCAATAATCTAATTAAATCGAAATTTACCAAATGCCCAACTAAACTGTGACAAGACGATAGCAGCTTATCTCGAACTCCAAAAAAATCATCTGTAACCTAATTGGGAGACTATATTATTGGCTAAAACATACAACATATAATAAATATATATAAATATAATATGCACAAGTATGAGTATTATAGAGATTATATTTTCTAAATTTTAAAATATATAATATATCCCCAAATATGGGCATGGCCCCCCCTATTAACGTGGTACACTGCGCGGCATTTTGTCCATAGCTAATAATGAAATTACAAAAACAATGAAAGTTATAGTTTTATAGTGATGGTGTGGAACAGAGGGTTCATCAGGCGGGGGTTTCCTGATGAAATCGCAAAGTTTGAAAGCCGAGCACGTAGCGACAGTCAGGAAGCGGCCATGACCACGATACGGATTCGGGCCATGGACATGTGCCAAAATGGACAAGAACACCTACGCACACACACACACATGTCAGAACCGAGCACGTAATTGGCTATTAACAGTGACCAAAGCACAAAGGAACAAACACTTTTTTTGTTGTATGTGTATGTGTATGTGTGTGTGGGGTGTGTGTGTGTTTGGTGTGTGTGTTATGCGTTGATATGGTTATTGTTTGCTAAAATACAGAAATTGAATTAAAAAGTGCGAAAATGGAGTGCGAACTTGTGCTGAAATTGTGTTAAAATAATGAGCTGCTACCCCCGGCACCACCTACCTCCCACATCCCCCCGCAACCACTCACGAACTAAGCATAAATGTAAAATTAATTGTATTTGCATTTTGAACATATGTTTTAATGGCTATACACGTGCGGGCAGGGACACTGATTTAATTGTGGCAAAGCGACGGTCGGGAACGGGTGGGCAGGCAGGCAGGCACGAACTCCGAGCACGATATAAAAAATAATCCCAATAAAATGCATTTTTCATGTCAAACGCCTGAGCTGGCGGAATAACCTGAATGCACGCACAGGACTTTACGGAATTGCATGCAAACAAACACCACTGCAATGGACTGGACTGCCAGCTGGTGCTGGCCAGGACTGGCCCCCTGCCCACGCACATGACTGCAGTCCAAAAATGTGACGTCTGCTGGCAGGGGCAGGGGGGTGGGCTGCACAAAGACATGGTGGCAGCACTCTGGCATTATGTAATAAGGAAAACAAAATAACATTTTCATTGAAACTAATCAAATAGTCGAGAGGAAAACCAAGTCAAAGCCAAAGCCATTTGGCAGTCAAACTTCAAGCCACAGAGCACACAGAGAGTGCTGCAGTCCATCAACAGCAGGGGGGAACAGAGAAAGAGAGAGTACAAATCAGCTAACAACTGAATCATTTGACTAAACAAGTAAACCGCTGACGAACGACCCCACAGCTGGGCTCCCCGCTGGCGTTGGTTTGGCTTTGTGTGGAGAGTGCAGTCCGAGACTAAGGACATTTTTCTTGTCCGCAAATTCAATTTATTGCAGTCTTAAAGAGCCAGGCCACAGCCCCACAGTGATGGGGATAACGGCATAAAGCAATAAAGCAGCAAAAAGGATTATCTTCTCTGCTCTCTCTCTCTCTCTCTGGGGCAGCAACAGTTCTTGTGCTCCGTGCTCCAAGCCCCAGCCAAGTTACTGCCACAAGCAAAGAGCAAAAGTCAGCCAAAGTTGCACTGAGCCCGCTGATAGCGAGCAAAGAAAAAAAAACTTTTGTAACTAACAACAACTAAAGGAAGAGAAAAAAAATGAAACATAAAAATGAAACTCTTAAATGCTGCGGCAAAAGTTCTCTGCGGTGCCTTATGCCTCACATTACTTATACAAATTGCTGCACGCGCCGCCCCCTGAAGTGGTTCAATTAATTGGAGCTCAGGCAAAAAGGGATAATGACAGCCCCAATGCAGGCTGGCAATACACCAGGAAGCAGGTCTCTTAGTAATCATAATATTCTGCCCTGCCAGAGTAGACTATGTATAGTATTTACTGTGCATGCATTATGCAGAGCTTGTGGGGTAAACGCCTTCATCGATGCCACAACAAAAGCAACGAGGCAATGTCTCGAGGCGTGTCTCAACAGGGAATTTAGCGATGTGTGCGTGAGTGCGTTAAGAACATCGAAAGTAGTCGATTTATGCTACTTAGATAAGTTATTGTAAAGGTAGAATTACGCTTCAATCTATAACTCCAATCCTAAGGCAACAGCAAACAGCCAAAGATCGTGCAAACCCAAATCCAGTGACCGTGAAATTTGCATATTTTTTGAATAGACTTGTAATATCATTTCCCCATGCCAAAGGGCTCATCACTGTTTATTCAACTAGATGTGCACATGCCTATGTACATATGCAAATGTATGTGTGTAAGGGTCCTGTGTCTGCCAGTCTGCCTGCCTACCCAGAACTCGCCTCAATCTCGACCGCGCACAAATGTAGGCAACAAAAACCGGCGGCGGCATCGTTGTTTGCTTGCCATTGTTGCCGTCTGCCTGCTTTCAGCTTTCGACGCCAACGCACTTAGGCACTACCTCACACACACCCACACACACACACGCACAGCACACATACAAATACATCATATCTTGACTCATTAACAGCCCCACGGAGCGCGTCTCCCGACGCAGCAGCGTTGTAAAAAGCATTCCAGAACACAGAGATTACTTTGCCTGATACGCCGAGTACTCTGCTGGGCCTCAGTGTTCGCTCGCTGCTCGGTGCTCGCTGCTCGGTGCTCAATGCTCAGTTCAGTAGGTGACACCAATGCGCGAAGGTGTTACCGTTGCTGCCACATATCGTCTGGCCTATATAGGCGCTCCCGGCTGGGTGTTGCCCCTGCCCATGCCCATGCATACTCGATGCAGTGCAGCAGACTGCGTGCACTTGACGCTATTGCTCCACATTTCTTCCGGCCATGAGAGTGTGTGGTGCACCCATACCCATACTCCCCATTAAGTTTTTTTTAACAGGTATTCAAGCAGTAAAAGCAGTGCCGACGCTGTACAGAATCTGTACAGTAGAATTCTGTACAGAAGGCCTTTCCATTCTGTGAAACTTTTAAATTCTGTTTGCTGGGTATCCCTACAGTCGCAATATTCGTCTGTAGATTTCGCAATAGTTTTTTACTCTTTTTTTATGGAAGTGTGCGTGTGCGTGTGATCTCTCCCCTACCACCAACGACACTCTGGGGCTGAGCCATTAGTGTCGCGTTGCATTGCCATGAAAAAAAAAAAGTTACAGCCAAGTAAGTTAAAACAATTCGCACGCTGCGTGCCGCTAGCGGTGCGTCTTCCTTTTGATATGCGGTGGCTGCCAGCAGCTCCCTGTTAAGTTTTGCATCTACCGAACTTTTGCGGACAAATCCGCGAGCTGAAAATGTTCTTTTCTTACACGTAATTATGCAAAAGTTAAAAGCAACCATCATCGACTTCATCTCCAGTGGTAGGAACCCACTCCTCCCCACTTCCTCCCATGTTTGCTGACGTCTCGCCAGGCAGTCAGGCAGTCAGCCAGGCGGAAAATCAGTCAGCACTTGAGCTGTCGTTGTCGCGTTAAATTATGCAAAAAAAAAAACGGCAACATGCGACGTGGAGTTCATGAAGGAAGAAGTTCATTAAGAAAAAAAAATCTCAGCTCGCATTGGTCACTCCCAACGAGTGTTTACTGTTTGCCAGGCGCCATAATTGCGGCTGAGAAATGGGCTCGAAGCTCGTCTTGCATACGGAAATGCGGCTCAAATGTGTGTGTGTGTGTGTGTGTGTTTGCCACTTGATGCCAATTGGTTGGAAATTGCGTAAACACGTCAAGTGGGTGTGGTCTGGGCTGTGGGCTCCGGACTGCGGCCAGCTACATATGTAAGCATTTAATTGCAAGTGACTTTCAAGTGCGGGTCGATTTGATGGGCAGGAAATAATGAGCACAATCAGAGGGATTAGCAGGATTGCTGGTTAATTTGCTGGAATTTATTGTATATGTATCATGTGGCCATGGCAATTGCATATCGAGTTGAGGGATTTGTAATTACAAATTGTAATGGCAAATGCTTAAAGCGTAACTAATTTGGAATAACAGAGCTACCAGAGAGCTCTCACAGCAGCAACAGAGATCCCTTTCAGCCAGAGAAACCTTCACTTAAAGATACATTTGAAAACCCTTTTATGGTTCATTAAATGCAGCAGTTTTTAAGGCAAAAGCTATCTATCATTTAGGGTCCACAACAGCCCCCCGAAGCTGTCATTTGGTTCATAAGGGTAGAGCAGTAGATGGGGTAGCATTCGGTGGCTATTGTCGCCTCGTTATATATGTTTTGGGAGGGCAATTGGCTGGCACTTTAAGCGACAAGCCGGCACTTAATTACATGTGTAGTCCTGCCCGTTCGTGGCATGTCCTTTGCTGTCAATTATGGTGTGTCCGACATGTGTACTGCATCTGCTGCAACAGGCTCCGCCAGTGGAGTGGCGGCCTCACCACTGACCACCGGATAGATGCATGCAGCATATAGCCCCCGAAGTGTGGGGCACCCCCCCGGCATGAGTATCAATCACAGCGAACATGTTAAAATAATTTCATTTCACAACTGAAATTAAATGCATTCGCGTGCCGTGCCCATTTACATGACACGACTATTAAATTAAAAAACATGAATGCTCCAACATGAAAAGTGGGACGTGGGACATAATGGACATGGATATATGCTGACATGGATACGGAATACGGGGGGATACGGGTCCAACAGTTTAGTCAGTTCGAATTCCGAGCTGGGCTGGGCCATGGGCAGCTTAAACCATATCAAAAATTGTTTATTGACATGGCCAGCCAATCGCTCAATGTTTGCTTTTAATTTCAGCAATTTCAGTCCAGCCTGCTGCCCCTTCCACTTCCGCTGCCTTTTGTCATAATTTGTCAATTGCCAGCTAATTGTTTTTCGTTTTTATTCTCCTTTTACAGCGTCACGTTCGCCGCAATCAACATGATGGCCACGTCACAGGATTACTTCAATCCATACGCCCTGTTCCGCGGCCCCCCCACCACTCTGCGGCCGCGCGAGTCTCCGCTAGGCGTGGGCCATGCCCATGCCCACGCACACAGCCATATTCATGGCCATGCCCATGCCCATGCACACGCCCACGGCCATGCCCATAGCCATGGCCATGCCCACAGTGGACACGGGGGCGGCGGGTATGCAGCACTCGATTTGCAGACGCCGCATAAGCGTAACATTGAGACAGATGTGCGGGCTCCGCCGCCGCCATTGCCGCCGCCACCGCTGCCGCCCACATCGCCGAGGTAAGCCCCACCCCCCGAGGGGGGTGGATTAAGCGGAGAGAGGGGCGCGCAAAGAGCAAAGAAATGAGAAGTGAAAACGCCCCCCATCCCCACCCAAAATCAATTGATATGCATATCATCCGCAACACATCAAATCAAGTGATCCCCCACCACTTCTCTGCTATGTCTTCAATCAACCCAACAACACAGCAAATTTCGTTTCTTACACTGCAATTAAAGATTAAAGTTAAAAAAAAATAAATGACCCTTAAAGTAAAGAAAA
Organism: Drosophila bifasciata; assembly: GCA_009664405.1. Taxonomy (NCBI): domain Eukaryota; kingdom Metazoa; phylum Arthropoda; class Insecta; order Diptera; family Drosophilidae; genus Drosophila; species Drosophila bifasciata. The sequence continues at coordinate 6,122,781 of CM019044.1, forward strand.
AATCATAGAGTAAAAATGTAGAAATATCGGATAATGTATTAGCTTTTATTTGCCCAAAACATTCGCCGAATGGACTTTGACCCCATCAAATCAAGTAAAAACAAAAAAAGAGAACTAAAGAGAGAAATGCTAGAGAAAGTTTGCTGAGTAAAAGTGTTTGCTACGCTACAGAATGAAATGTAAACCCCCAAGATACAGATATAGTAATAATAATTATACTCCTTCAATAAGTAGGATGCAATTTATCGACTTCAATAAGTAGGATGCAATTTATCGACTATTTGCTGTAAGAATATGACACCAATACAAGTTAGAGATTGTATACAAAAAACTAATAAAAAAGTATTATAAGTAAACATAAATAAATAACTATTGCAGAGCATTTCAGAAGAGCACTTGTACCGTTCTACTAGTAAAATTAGGATTCAAGTAAAGTTAACAGAAGTATACGTAATCTAAGCAGAAGTATATATAATCCAAGCAGAAGAATACGTTATCCAAGCAGAGCTATACGTAATCAGAGCAACAGTATACGTTATCCAAGCAGTAGAAGTATACGTAGGCCAAGCAGAAGTATACGTTATCTTATCAGAGGTATACGTAATCCCAAGCAGAAGTATACATACGTTATCCAAGCAAAAAAAAGTATACGTAAGTCAAGCAGAAGAAGTATACGTAGGTCAAGCAAAAGTATACGTTATCTAATCAGAGGAATACGTAATCCCAAGCAGAAGTATACGCTATCCAAGCAGAAGAAGTATACGTAAGTCAAGCAGAAGTATACGTAATCCAGCAAAACCCCATACGATTAGAGTACATAATTAAATATATAAAATATATTAGAGTTTTCAGAGTCACTTTAATCCGCTTTTGCCCAACTATAACAGCCATATATGCAGCATATTTACAAAGTTATATACTCAGAATATATCCAACATACATATATTAAATATAAAATATTATATAGCAAAGCCATAGCCAAGGAGTTACATATATACCATAGCAACAATAAATAAATTAATTAAATAAATAAAGTTCTTAGTAGTTACAGACAGCTAACTGAAAGGGTCCACAGGATGCCCAATAAAACACTCAACTAAATACTCGTAGGGTACATTAAACATTATTAATACATTAATGGAATATTAATATCAAATAGTAGACACAATCTAAATTAATCGATTAATATCGATACTAGTTAAACTCAACTCAAAGTATACGTAAATCGCAATCAATGAATTTCCTATTCAACACACACACTTTCCAAGCAATACGGTAAAACAATAACTAACAGTATTAGTTTAACAATTAAGTCAAATCAAATGGATATATATTCTTAACTTAATAGATACTATAATAAGTCGAATGCCTAATCACTAGTAATCAGTAGTAGTCCTAAGCCCTAAGGCATAGACCGAGCACCGTGGCGGGAGGATGCACCAAAATGTAAAATGCAAAAAATTAACTACCAAGAGTACAAAATATGAAGGAGGCCCCCATCCACCCAATGTGAAGTTGAACAATTGGCCAGCCCAAATAACTCTCTACACCCCGTAGTATCACCCCTCCCCCACTCCTCCAAAATGTAGTTGTAAGATGTAATTGTAAAGCAAACACTTTTCAAAGTGACTTAAAAATAGAAGAAAAAAACAAATCGTAGCCAAATCGAAGCCAAAACTGTGAGAATTCGTTGGAAGTGTGGAGGCGGAACCGAAACCGGAGCAACCGAATCGAGTCATCAATCAACATACCCAAAACCCGGCGGAGCCAGCTCTTCAATCAACACTCCTCAAACCGAACTGGAGGGGGGCAAACCCCCCATCAACGTATATATTTTATTTAGTATTCAAATCGAAACCATAAACGATAGTAGCCTTTCATCACTCTCTCTCTGTCTCTCTGTTGTAAAAGTAAAACAAAAAACCAAAAACAACAATCAACATGCACCCCACCACACACCCTACATCCAGCCAAGGCGGTAAGTGTGAAGCCATTTTCAAATGTATCTCTAAGATAAGCGCCCTAACTAGTCCAAGTAGTGATATCCAGTGATAGCCGTAGAACAGCTTAACTAGAACTCAAAACTGGATAATGGATCAATGGATCGAATGGATCGATGACACAGATGGATGATCGTGCAACTGCAACTGCAACTGATGTGCTGCATGTGATGTGACAATCCGTAGCGGACTGGGCTTTAGGCCTACGAACTACTCACTTAGCTGCATTGTGCGCATGCCAAATATACCAACAAAAAATAATACTAATACAAAAATTGAGCCCTTTAAAACAATAAACGTAAACTTAGCTCTAAGCACTGGGCCCCCAGGCAACATGCAACGAAATTCGAGTAGCTCACATGCAACGATAAGAGTGCTGCAACTAACAGTTGCACATGCAATTTAAGGCAACCAAAAAAAGATTAAGTCATTCTGTCGCCCCGTCCATGGTATAGTTCCTGCCCAATAACTGCCTCAGCGTATTATGAAAACTGATCCTGAAACAGTGCTCCCCTGACCACCCACCACCCAGGCGATAATCAAATCTAGCGGAAATGTCGCAACAACCGTCTTTAACGCGGCCCACTGACCAATGGCTAAGAGGCATGCGATAATGCTATTAATACGATACCCTAACTAACTAACTATGGGCTTCATTTAAGGATGCACTTGCATGAAAACTAGTCCAGATTATAGGGAAAGACTTTAGAACATTTTTCATATATTAATTTGCATAAATCTTATAGGCAAAAAGTGAATATAATCCAGCTACTTCGTTATTTAAATTTCGGATTTAGGTGCCCAAATATTCCCATATAATTTAGATCAATTTATTTAATATACTCTAAGCATAACCCTCTTAATATATTGAGTATTTCCCACTTGATATATTGAGCATTGAAATCAGTGTAATAGTATTTTCTAAAGATATTAATATTATACATTTATTAACACAATCTAGATGCCCACAAACCCCGCCGATTCCCCCAACTAAAACCCCAACTAAAAGCCTAACTAAAAGCCTAACTAAAACCAAACTCAAATTTAATTTAAGCAATAAGAAAATCGTTGACTTGTCATAAGTTTATTGAGATACTTGCAGCATTGCAACAAGTTAACTTTTAACTGAAAACTTTTCGCATAGAAAAGTAAACAAAATCTTCGGTGTTCCCCTCGAACAAGAAAATCTTTGGTGTTCCCCTCGATGCATTTCTGGAGCTGTGAAAGAGAGAGTTTTTCTTTCGTTTTTGTTGTTTGGGTAGAACAATTTTCATTTAGTGGAAAAAAGTTGTTTTTAACATGTGCTCAAATAGTGTAGCGAAGTTTTGTTTCGCGACGCTTTCAGCCAGCCCCTGCTGACGTGTTTGCATGACGTGTGGCAAGCGATGGTCATGCACTTCCGGCTCAGTGGCACTGTGGCATACGACTGCCGTGTGATTAAGTAACATATGTACTAGCTGTCAGAAACACAGTGCCAGCAGCAGCAGCAGCAGCAGCTCAGGTGTCCACTGGGGGACATGCTAATTGCAGGGCATTGGGGGAAAAAGGATTTTGATTTGCTTCTACCAGGGAGAATTGTCAATGGGGCGGGAGTAAGAGGAGTAAGAGAAGCCAAGACAGCTTTGCAATTTGTTTAATTGAATTTACTTGCCTGCCAATGGCCAGAAGCTGCTCGTTAGTTGTGGGCCTGGTCTAAGGCCTGGGCTGGGACCTGGGTCGGGGCTAAGCGACAATTTGGTAGTGTCGCATCTTTATCCTAATAGCTGAAGGCCGCGAGTAATCATAATCAGCATAATGATAGTCATGATAATAACGCAACGAGGGCCCCGAGTCATGTAACACCATTAGTGGAGTGGAGTGGAGGAGAGGAGAGCAGACTAGAGTCCCAGTGGTTCGCCTGTAAATGCAATTTAAATCTGCTTGCAGGATGGAAGGTGGCAGAATGGGTGGTGGCAGCGAGCGCCACTTGGCTTAGTCTAATGAATGCAGCAGACTGTGGAACTGGCACACACAGGACTGGCATACAAAAGGCAGTGCCATGACTCGGCTGTGCTTCAGAGGCACGCACTGACACCGATACACCAAATGGGGCAGACAGACAGGATGAAAGTGCGTGAGGCCATTGAGGATGGTATGCCTTTGTTTCCACTGTCTCTGAAAGACTGTGCCCATGGTTAGACCTGTAATTAAAAAGTGTGTACTCCTCGGCACCTACCTACCCCATTCAGAATTATGTATGTCCACTTATCTGGCCAGGAAGCTGAGCCAATATCAGGCAAATTGTTATTGACTCCCGGAGTATCAAATGTAATTTTAAAGCGGAAGCTGTCTCCCAGCGGATGCACCCTACACCTGCGGCCACTGGCCAAGTCAATAAATCACATTTCAATAAGCCAACGCCACAAAGAAGGAGCATCAGAGCTGCACTTTTCATTACCAACTTATCTCTACTGTCCATCCTCTGACTTAAATCAGCTTACACTTTTTTTGCAGCAGCAAGACAGCAATTTGCCACTTGGTTTTTGGTGCACGACAAACAGCTTAAGTTTTTGCCAGCTGCTAGCCCACAATGGGCCATCCAGATCCTTGGCCACCATCCTTGGCCCTTTCGCTGGCACTTCCTGCCCCCCTTGTGGGCTAAAGTTTGTCTGCTCCGTTCGCCGGCTTAAACGCAGCGTGTCGCCTTGGCCTCGGCCATTTCCCGCTAATTGGATAAGAATCAGATGTTGGCACTTAATAAAGAGACGCCGCCTGCTCATTATGGGAATGGGGTAGGGTTGGGTTGGGTAGGGTCGGGTCGGGTCGTAAGAGATCAGCAACGTCCATGCAGCTGAGCTACTGTCTTAAATAAACAAACAAAAAAAGAGAAGGGCTCAGTGTCGTTAAAGAAGTTTGGCACTTAAAAATGTTTTAAAAAGGGTCGTGATTAATTTCGTGATGGGTCAAGTAGCTGCAGTAGCTGCAGTTAAACGATTTCAAAGAAAATCTTGTTATTTTTGTTATTGGTTCACGTCGGAGGATACAGACTTACACGTGGAACACTCATCCTGAAACCGCGTTGAAGTGTCAGACATTATAGGGCATGAATCAGACATGAAAGGACATGATCCTATGCTGACCTACCCCATATATACATACATACAATATGTGTCGATATCGAATGAAGAGACAGAGGTGTAATGGTAATGGTAAAGAGATGGATATATCGTGGCAGCAATGGCTAGCTTTTGTCAATGGGTTTTTGTATTAAAAAATGTTTATCAGGAATCTGTCTCTCAGTAACCAAATAAGCCAAGAAAATGTATAATAAAAGCTGTTGTAAGAATGAGATATTAGATAGTAACAGTGCTCATTGTAAAGCGAATCTCAGATGATTCGATAGATAGGTAGATGATTCAGTAGGAGATGATAGAAGGTGAGCATTAGGTGATGTAATTTTTGCAGCAGTCGGCTTATCTATTGCTTTGATTATATGCACTAAAATGATTACTATTTTTACTAAATGTATTTATGTGCAATTCTATGACAGATAAGCAGCTTGCAGAAAGCAGAAATCTGTGCACATTTTTTGGAGCTTATATAAATAGTTGAACGTAACGAATTGCCGATGAATTTGATTCCAAGTTTGCCCATTTGGCTACCATTAAATAATTCACTAAAGCAAATGCCATCAAAGAGAAGCTTAGAAACAGACAGACAAATAGAGAATGCTAAGAAGAAGCTAGAATGCTAGAAAGAGCAAAGAGACAGATAGAGTGAGAGAGAGAGAGAGTGTGAGAAAAGTGCATTTTATAATTAACTTTTGGCAACTGGCAAGCAAAGGTTTCACACTCTCTGGTCTGGTTTGTTCTGTTCGGGTCTGGTCTAGTCTTGTCTTGGGGGCTTTTGTGCCGTTGACACACGCAAGAAACAGTAGCCCGGATGGGAGACAGGGAGAGAATCCTTCGAGTGTGCCTGAGTGTGGCCAACGGCACAAATCATAATTCCAAATAATATATTTTCTGTGTGTGTGTGTTTGCTCCTGTGACTTATCATTTGACAAAATGAACTGGCAGCAAAGCCAACAGCCAACACTCCCCCATGGCCTCGGCTGGCTGCCTCGTCAACTGCGGCATTGTCACATTTGCCGCACGGATTCAAACTTTTCACCTGCAGTTGATGCTGCAGTTCAGGCGGCACTTGATTTACTGCTGATTACATTTTATTTTGCGTCACAACTACTGCCTGGGGGAATCGACTTGGCCGACTTGGCTTGGGGATAGATTCCCCAATCCGAAATGCAATGTCTGCGAAGCGGCAGAGAGTTTTGCAATTAGAGGGAGACTATGGGCGGTACATATGGACTGCATAGTCGTATTAATAAGGTGTTTTGTTTTGCAAATTGAATTAGTTTAATTAAATGGGGAAAATGGCAGAGCACTTGCATTGTGCGTGCAATTGGAAATTTAATTACATTATTTATAAGACGCACTCTACCCCCACACGGCCAGTTAAAGATTTTCACTTGAGCTGGCAGCTCTCTCAGTCTCAGTCACTCTTCCATTACCGGCGTGATTACGCATACGCACGGTGCGCCTTGGTTGTGACCGGTTCGGGTTGGTTGGGAGTATGTGTAGGGGATATATAAATTACATAGCTTGACAACAATTTGGGTCACTTAGTGTTGCAGTCGGAATGTAATATGCGTCGTCGTCGTTTGGGTTATTATTAAATTGCCAGACAAACGCCGTGCGGAGTAACTCGACAATGGCAAATCAGAAGCAAAGCACTTGACTTGCAGCTTACACACACAGCACAGGGGCACGTTGCAAGAATGATTACACGAATATGAGGGGGAAAAAAGAACCCGAACCAGGCAGACAAACTGCAGTCTGCCCCTTAGGGAGGGGCATCTCTGCCTGTGGCAGGGGTGGGAGGTGCATGCGTCTGAGTGTTGCTGTTGCATATTTCATTAAAAATATTGCATGCCATTCGTTTGGAGTCCTCGCTGCTTCAGTGCATCCCCAGATGCCAGACCCGATCCCCTGCTGAACTACTACAAAATGGCGCACACTAATACACACACACACACGCACGCATGCACACAAACACATGCACACACATGCGTAACACTTAAGCGCCTTGCCATAGCAAATGCGTAAGTGCGTGTCGAGGAGGGGAGGGATGAAGCTCTCTGGTTGTGTGGCTGTGCGTAAGTGGGCAGCACCGTTAACAGCCAAGTCAAGAGGCGAGAGCCATCGCCAGGGCCGTAGCCGGGGCCGGGTCCGGGGCCGGGTCCGGGGCCGGGTCCGGGGCCGCCATTTGTGCGTTTGTGCGTGGGCGTTCGAGATGGGTTTCAGGCCGTGTGCCTTGGGTTGGTCCTTCCATGTTTTTTTTTGTTCGCCTGTTCGCTCGCTGCTCGTTTGTTTCTTGTTTGTTTGTGTGGCAGAGGCAAAAAGTGAAACTTTTTTTTTTTTGCCCCATGGCAAGAGGCCCAGCAGCAACTTGGGAATGCAAAAAAACTTGCGGCCAACGAGCAGCTGCTTTGCATTTGTTGCTGCCACACAGCCCCCACACCACCCACAGCTTCCAGAGCCTAATGCAACTTATTGAATTTTCGAGTGCATGGCTTAGTTGTTGATTTTTTCTTCTTTTAATTAATGCAGCCAGTTGCACTTAGAGCTGCACCAACACACACACACACACACACACACACACACACAGTCATTTATGTATATGTAAATATATATGTATGTTCATATATAAAAGCGCGTCTTTTGTGTTGGCCATCTCAGGCAGGGGCAGCAGCAGCGTCTCAGGCCACACATTTTGCTGCCTACTTTTGTGCGCAAGTCGCGACACAGCCGCAAAGTATGCAAGGCGCGACTGACATTGACAACGACGCAACGTTAGCTGGAACGAGCAATGAATAATAGTAAGAAAAGACAACACACACACGAAGGAAGGGAACAGAACAGAACACGCAAAAGGGAACAGGGAGAACAGGCAGAACAGAACAAGGGAAACAGGCAGAACAGGGCAGAATGTCAGAATGGTATGCAGCGGAAGGCAGGCGAACATGTAACAATATTCGCAACTGCAATTTAATCTAATTAACTTATGACATTTACCCACAAAAGACTGAACTACTGTGCCAGAAATAAACAAAACAAAAATCATATCCGAAATGGTGAGGGATGCGTGAGTAGCAGCTTAGGGGAAAGACAGTGGAACACATTCAAATATCTGATCTATTACAGAAAGCCATTAAAAGTGTCATCTCAGACAGCTCCAATATATATGAGTTCCCCAATAGAATTTCTTTGTGCAAAGAGGCAAGCAGTGAAAGAAGTTTCAGCTATAAATGTAAGCCTTTTCCATAGCATTTTCAACTAATTTTCCGACAAAATCTTAACACTTGGCAGCTGCACACAAATATCTAACTTTTCAGTCCAATTTACCCAACTGACTATAAGAAATGATTACCCAGCAATATTCATATTTTTCTGCTCTGAGTTTTCTCTCCCTCTACGAGTACTCCCGCCACAAAGCACTTCCCTCTACCCTTTTGTAACATCGTATAACTTTCTGTCAATGGCATTTGAAGTGGGTGATTTAATGTCAGCGATGCTTGTGAATATGAAGAGTGTACTTGCAAAAGTTTATTGAATAAGATATGAATATAACAACCCATCAACAGTATGAAATGCAAAAGGGAGCTATGAGAACACTTGATGATGCCATTCCACACCCTCACTTTCAGTCTAACATTCATGAATATGTTTATTTAGATTGGTTTATTGGCTATCATTTTATTCGGAATTAACAATAATAATTACAGCATTTCTTTTTATTGTTTTAAATTCCTTTAAAAACCAAACAAAAGTTACGCATAAAAAGCAAAAATTAATAATTTACTTGCACACCCAATACCCTAATCTTGGCTTACCCTTACCTAACCTTTGCATAAGCAAAAAGTATCCTGGAAGTATCCCTGACAATGCTCCTGTAAAACCCCTCTATTTCCACCCATCGTTTTAGGCCATTTGGCAAACTCACGAACGCATCGCTAACGTGCCACACCGCGAAATTGTTGCCACAAATACTGCTGCAACGAGTACTAGTCGCATGCATGCATTTCTCCATAAGCGGCTTTAGTAATTTTGAACACTTTGCTCCCCATAACCTTCAGGCGGCGGCGGCGGCTGTCACAGTTACCTGGTCCCCTATCCACCCCTCCACATTACCTTTTTGGCGCCATGTGCATGGCCCATAAATTCCGCTCAAGCGACAAGCTCAACAAATTTTTACTACTACACATTCTGCAGCCCCTGCAACCTGCAGCACCCTCAGCAACCAGCACCCTGCACCCACTTATTGTCACCTTTGCTGCATTCTGGCCAAACAGTCGATGCAAAATTGTGGATGGACTGCCAAGTGCCAGCGTCAGAGCCATGGTTAGTAAATGTCGGAACGTCGCGGCCATAAAACCGCCTGCTCCATATGGATAAATACTCGTACGGGGCAGAAAGGAAGCTATGCCGTAGACCAAAGTGAGTAGAGCAAAGGAGGGGTGGAGTGGAGTTGTGGTTGAGCTTCCCAGGGTCTACTCTGGATGACAATTAATTGTTTAGTTGCAAACTTAATTGATAAATTGATGGACATTTAAATGCCCAAGCGGAGCCATTAGGGGGCTCCGAATCAGCAGCAGCAGCATCACACAGTGGCAGTGGCAGTGGCATCGGCATTGCCAGCATAATAATGTCAGGCCAATGGCCAACGACCATTTTTGGTACCAGGCCAGGCCAAAGACAATGCAAATTTCAGACCAGATTCCATTCCGCCGACATGGCTGCCCATTTTGGACAGTGCAGCAAGAGGAGGATGCCCGATGGCATTGAAATTGCCATAGTCTAGGTTGCCTGCCTGTTTGGCTATTTGGCTGTTTGGCTGCCCAATGAAGCTATTATTTGTGGGCCCAGGGAACACAATTGCAGTTGGCTGCCTCCCGGCTACCTCCACGTAGGTGTCACTTACATAAATGGCCAACGGTTCTGGCTGTGGCATGGGTGGATTGGCCTAATCGAGGAGCCAGCTTCGGGAGCCAGTTTTGCAGCGGATCTGCCCCCGCCCGCCGCTTGTCTTTCACTTGTCTGGGGCTGGGGCTGGGGCTGGGGCTGGGGCTGGGGTTCTGTGTGTGTGTGGAGGGAGCCACGGGAGCACTTTTCGCAATTAGCTCAACGAAATTATCCGAGTATCTGTTGCTATCGTGTAGCTGTATCTGTATCTGTGTATCGTGTATCTCTGTTGTGTGCAACTGTTGCATGCAACAATTTAACTAGATTAGCCCCCATCGTCGCGTCGATTGTTCTCGTCGACTGCTGCTCCATAAAAATGGCATTCCTGACGGAAGACGGAAGACTCCTCACCATCCTCGTCGTCTCCGTCATCTAATCTAAATGTTTAGCCTAGACATTTGATGGCCAACATGCGCCGTCTGCTGCCGTTGAGTGGCAGCTCCAGCACCGCTGTCAATCGTCTTCCAGCTAGCCGCCAGCTAAAACGGTGGCACTTACAGTTGCACTTGCGGATTGCAACTTGGGATTGGGGATTGGGGATCCGCCGCCGTTGCAGCAGCAGCAGCCAGCAGAGGCAATTATCGTAATCCAGCCACTAGGTGGGCGTGTGGTCTGCGACTACCGAATCCCGACTGATGCCGCATTAACCCATTGACCTTGTTAGCAGAGGGGGCGTTGCGGCCCAAACAGTTCGTTTGGTGGCACGTTTTTGTGCCACATTTTCGCTGGAAGGAAGGTGAATGGAATGGGTTGGGGTATGGGGCTGTGGGGCTGTGGGGCTGGACCAAACAGCAGCTTCTTCGACACCCAGGAAAAATCAATCGCGCCAAAATCTTATCATTAAAACATCAAAAGCTGCCAGTTGCCAGCATGTAAATGTTGTCAGGCAGCAACTTAATTTCCAGCAGGCGCACCAAAGACACCAAACGACTACGGAGACGACGACGACTACACAGCTGCAGAACATCAGCGGCAATCAACGGCAGACAATCAAATGGAAGAGGCAGCCCCCGAAGAGTCGGGCAAGCAAATGGCCAAGCGGCCAAAGAGCGGCCAAGAGACCAAAACGGCCTGGCCAAAGCGGCCCAGGATAAAATCAGCAGGTGCCAGCCAGGCAACAGCAGCAGCAACAGCAGCAAAGACTTTTCCGTCAAATGGTGACAAACCGGTTCTGGTGATTTTTCAAAATCGCATTCGTGCTGTGGCAACTGTAGTTGTAGATGATGAGCAGGATTAGCCCCAACATTGACAACGCAGCAGCCCCCCTCCCCCCATACCACACTTTTTCTTAGCCATTTCCTCCTCCAACTGATGTATGCTCTGCTACTCTGCTACTCCTTCTCCTCACATTTCACTGACTGAGTGAGTGACATGCAGAAATTATGTTTTGCCACATGGCAAACTCATTAGATGCCTTTGGCTACTTAACACCCCGCTGCATTGGCGTGCAAATGCTAATCAATGTCAATTCCAATTAAATATGGTTGTGTGTTTGTGTGTGTGTTTGGGTGTGTGTGTGTGGTGCACATTGGGCCAGCAAACACAGGAAAATAAATGAAATTAGTTGGCAATTTATTGTATTTATTGCTATGATCTGTAGTCAGACAATCTTGTCGGAAGAGAAAGGTTTCGCAGGTTGTATTTTAAGTTGCTTGAAAATAATTTACAATTTCAAGGAAATTGTTAATATTAATACTTAATTTTAAGGTAGAATATGTTTAAAATGACTACATGTCAGTGGTTTCTTTTGGTGTCAATAGTTTTTTTAAATCTTTTAGCTGTGCTCAAACATAATTGCTTAAACATAAGATATTGCCAGTATTATGCATTTTTCCAGGAAGAAAATTGCACTTGGTCCCATGTGGTTTTGTAATTTGAAAGGGCTTAGAGCAAGAGTGGGCCATTGTAGATGTATTGCAAGAGTTCTTCAATCAATTGCATTGTATTAAGAGGGGTTAGAGACAAATATTACAATAATTAAGCCCTTAAGCAGCATATGAAAACAATAGACTTTTAGGCACAATAAAGGAGCACCGAAGGTTCATTGTTTAAGGCACTAAAACACTCAAAAAGAAGTGCAGAAGGATGGATATCATTATGGGATATATAGTACATATAGTTTCATCATTAAAGTAGGCGTACAAATCCGTTGACTAAATTGTCACATATGTATGTTCAGGTACTGGTACTCCAGTATTTCAAAGTTTTTCTAGCACTCGAGCTATCCAGATCAGTTTTATTTAAGGTTCTCTCATTCTCTACAATTCGTCGTCGTGTTCATTTTCCAAAACTGAGCGAAAAGCAAACGAGTGAAAATTCGAAATTCGAAGTTGAAAATTTTCCTTTAAATTACCGTAACTTAGCAAACGAACTTGCAACGCAGAGATTCACGCAAATGTCATTGATGCGGCTGATACGTTCCTCCAAATTTCGTCATGTCTACGGGCAAGTGCTGAACCGAGAGCAGGGCTTCGAGGATATACGCGTGTCCAAGTCCAGCTGGGACTCCACGCTATGCGCCGTCAATCCCAAATTTGTGGCCATTATACTGGAGACGACGGGCGGTGGTGCGTTTATTGTGATGCCACATGGCGATGCTGGCCGCATACCGTCCGACTATCCGCTGGTGTCCGGCCACAAGAGTCCAGTGCTGGACATCGCCTGGTGTCCCCACAACGACAATCTGATCGCCTCCGCCTCGGACGACTGTACAGTTAAGCTGTGGCATATACCCGATGGCGGTCTGACGAGTCCCATCAAGAAGCCCAGCGTCAACCTGGACTACCATCAGCGTCGGGTGTGCCTGCTGCAGTGGCATCCCACGGCCCAGAATGTTCTCCTCACCGCCGCCTGGGACAAAAAGGTCGTCATCTGGGATGTGGGCACTACCACCGGCGAGGGCGAGGCCGAGGGCAAGGGCAAGGGCGAGATTCTAGTCGTCATTGACACCCATCCGGAGGTGGTGTACAGTGCCAGTTTCAACTGGAACGGCTCGAAGCTGGTCACCACCTGCAGGGACAAGAAGATCCGCATATTCGACCCGCGCACCGCCCAACTGGAGAGCGTAGCGGAGTGCCACGAGAGCGCCCGAACGTCGCGCGCCATCTACCTGCGCTCGGGTCAGATCTTCACGACGGGCTTCAATCGGGGCTCGCGGCGCCAGTACTCGCTGCGCGATGCGCACGCGCTCCACGAGCCCATTGCCAAGGCCGACCTGGACATGGCGAGTGGCGTCCTCTTCCCCATGTACGATCCGGACACCAACTTGATATATCTGTGCGGCAAGGGCGATGTCGTCATCAAGTACTATGAGCTGACGTCGGAGGCGCCTTACGTGCACTACGTAAGCACTTACCAGACAACGGAGCCGCAGCGCGGCATTGCCATGATGCCGAAGCGTGGCTGCGACATCACCGCCTGCGAGGTGGCAAAGTTCTATCGCCTGCAGAGCAACGGCCAGTGCCAGGTGGTGTCGATGAAGGTGCCACGCAAGTCCGATCACTTCCAGGAGGACATCTACCCCAATGCGCTGGCACCGCAGGCCGCCATCACGGCCAAGCAGTGGATGGAAGGATCGGATGCGGAGCCCGTTACGTTCTCCCTGAGGGAGAGCTTCGACGCGTTGTCAGCCAGCAAGTCTGCCGCCAATGCGAATGCAACAAACAAAGGTGCCACATGCAACACAGCCACAAGCAAGAGTGGAATGCGTACGGTGGCCATGTGGGAGGAGATTCTGCGCAAGAAGCAGGCGAGCGTCAGTGCAGCTGCAGCAGCAGCAGCACGAAATAGACAGGTTGAAGCAGTTCCACAAGCAGTTCAACAAGCAGTGCAACAAAATCCAGACACGTCTTAATGAATCAATTTTCCATTCTTAATTGTATATATAAATATGACTACTCCATTAACCACAGCACAAGGGAATATATGAAGCTTAGATTTATTTTAGATTTTCGAATATTTTTATAATTCAGTTTGGAATACTGCAACTTCCTAGCTCTCTCCTGACTTAACCTTGATAATTTCTTACGCTTTCGCCACGCAACAGTGTCTGGCGTTTGTATGTTTCCAAATTAATTCCTGTTAGATGCCATGAAATCTTTTCTGACAATATTTAAGAGCAATTTCCCGCCATCAAAGCAAATTGAATTAAAATTCTATCCAAAGCATTGTCATTACTTTAAATCTTGCCACCACTTGCCAGCAGGCAGAGCGGAGTGAAGAAAAATAGAAGAAATGCGCTCAGATTTTCCTGTGGCAGCAGCACACGTCCACGAAATAAGTCGCCTAATAACTTCATCTTCATTGGCCGGGGCTAGGCGATTTGTTGGCTGTTATATATCAGCCTTGCCACACGACAAAACGCTGGGCAGGACTCAGCTGAAGCTAAAGCTGAAGCTGAGAGCGGGTAGCGTTTTACAGTTTTGTCTCTGCTATGGCTGCTGCTGCGTCAGCGACTGTTGCAAGTTGCAAGTTTGCTGAGTTTGCTGATGCACCTGCAACAGAAGTGGCTAGCAATAAATCTCAATTTAAATGGCGCCCCAGCATGCGTGGCCAAAACGGTGCTTGATACGCTGCACTGGCCTAGACTGGCCTGCTCTGGCCTGGCCTTCTACTGGTTTTCCTTCAGCTTTCTTTTGCCTCTTTTTCTTTTCTTTCACTAATTCTTTGCGTCTCGTATCTTTCTTTCTTTCTTGGGGCTCGCTCATTTGTAGCAGCGCGCGTCAAATTTGTTGCAGAACCAGTTCAGCCTTGTTGCACGGGGCCAGCGGAGGCAGGCAGGCACATTCGAACTGTATCTCTGGTGTCCGTTGCATTTCGAAATGCGATTTACTGTGCCAAAGCGCGATCATTATCCTAACGCAATTTATGCGCCCCAGCCGCGCCCCTCTGCATGCCCCATGCATCCCACGTCCCACGCCCAGCCCAGCCTAATTGCCAGCCAGCTTGTGGCAGTGGCAGTTGCACTTGCATTGTTAGCTGCCCGTTTGCAGTAGCTGTGATCAGATCACAAAGATGCAACAACAGTTGCTGTAATGGCGATAATCATTCTAAAAATCGAACGCGACTCAATAACAGCACACAGCTACAAAAGGCAGGCTGGCCTGCAAGGCTGCAACATTGTGTGGCACTGCAACTGGTTCTGCACGCGTTCCAGTCGAGGGCACGGACTGGGGCCAGAATGCTGGCATTAGCTGACAATCTTAGGTCTTTGTCTTCCTGCCATCAATAAGATCGTTTGCCAACGACATCGATCCTCCTCCTTGCCGGCATTCTCGTATGTATTAACATAGCCATCAGCGGATTTGTCGGTCTTTATCAATTACGCTTGCTGCATTCTGCCTGATGCTTGCTGCACCAACTGCACTCTTTGCCATAGCAAGTGGCATCGACAGCGACATTGACTTTGACATCTCTCCGCCGCTCCAGTCCCTCCTTGGCCATTCCTTGCAATCGAAGATGATGCCTGCCCCAGGTAGGATGTCTAAGCCGCTAGGCAACACGCTGACAGCGCAGGCTGATGTGTGATTGAGATTTATTTGGGAAACTTGTGGGTTGACTGTGGCGGCCACAGATCGAATCTAGAAGATAAAGTGGAAGAGGCTCTGAACAAAGAATATATTCAGACCAACAGCAAAAAGGATGCACTTTCGAGCTGAAATTCGTCCACAGCATTGGCAGATTTTGTACCCATTGAATCATCCTTGCAGTGTGACAATTTCTTTATCCACTCATCCCCAATCTAATCAGAGTTCGACACTCGACCGGACAAATCCACTTATAAGCTGTCTGAATCCGTAGCAATATAAATGTAACAACCGCAAATCTGTGTTACACGACACTCTCCCGGGTCACGTCCACCTATGGATGATGGATGATGGAATCCAGCATTTTGGGCAGGACAAACAATAGCAAAAACCTCGTGGCAACGATCAGAGAGCAGAAGCAGTAGAGAAGCAGTGGGAAAGCAGTAGGGAAGCAGTTGGGAAGCAGAGCAGGAGCAGAAGCAGTGGGGAAGCAGTGGAGGAGGAGCAGAAGCAGCTCTGCTGAGTGGATTATAATTTCTGCACAGACAATCGTTTCAGTTGTGGCATCTGACGGGGTGGAGAAACAACAGCAGGGGAAGCAGCCTGTGGAGCATCAGTAACGAAACAGTTAGCCAGTTAGAGATCTTTCAAGGACACATAACGGGCAGTCGAGTGACAGCTGTGCTGAGGCAATGATAGCGGTAAATGTCGCACACGGAGGGGCACAGGGGCACCGGATCACAGATGCAGAGATGTGCATTCGGACACTGCAAAAGAAACAAGTGCAGCTGGGAATGGCCACAGCAATGGCTATGCAATGTCGTCTTCGGGCCATCCACAGCCAACAGCCACAAGGACAAACAGACAGACAGACAGAGACAGCCCAGCAGATAACTCACTTTATAAAAATTTGAACAGCCAGCGAAGCCAAACAAGCGGCCACAGAACACCGAAGCAGCCGATGGATCCAATGGATCCAATGGAACGAACCCCCTGGAACCCGTCGGACAGTCGACAGGCCAAACATAACAGGGAACAATAACGAGAACAAGCAGCAGCCTTGATACTCACGCGATAACAGGGAGGCAACAGCAACAGCAACAACGACAGCAGCAACAAAAAAAAAAATGGAAAATGGAAAATAGAAAATGGAAAATCCATATGTACGGGTGCCGAGCGAAAAGGAAGCAAAAATCGAGGAATTTTCAAGTGGATTACCCAGTTTTTTTTTTCTTTCTTTCGTTCTCTCTTTTTTTTTATTTCGTTCCTCTAAGCTGTGCAGTTGCAACGTGAAAATAAATAAACTTGTGGCATGATTGGGTCTGCATGATTAGTCACATGCTGAATGGAGCCACAGGGGAGGGAGTGGGGATTGGGGAGTTTGCTGCTGCTGCTGCTGTTGCTGCTGCCAAGCTTAATAGAATTGATACGAGTGGAAGCAAGGCCGGTCATAAGATACGCGAGAGATGGCCACCATCAACAGCCAACAGCCAACAGGCAAGAGGCAACAGGCAGCAGGCAGCAGCAACATCAAGAGGCAATGCCATTTATGCCAGCAGCAACTGCAACAGCAGAGGCAGCAGCAGCAACAACAGTTATTGTAACAATAAAATTAGCTAACGATATAAAGGCAAGGCAAGGCTAAGCAAGCAACAATAACGGGAGAAAGAAAAACAAGAAGAGGCAGGCAGGCAGCAGCAGCAGCAGAAACATCTGGGGGCAAGAGGCGCAAATGCGGATCAGGAACAGGTGGCAAACGTTGCACGACCAAACGATGAAAGAACGGCAAATACTGATGCTGCTGCAGCTCCTGGTCCTGCTTCCATTGGGTTCAACTCACTCCCAAGTTAGTGCCGCATGTAAATCATATTCCAGCTAGTCCGTCGTTCCCTCCCTCTCTCCGTCTCTCTCTCTCTCTCTCTCTCTGTCTGTGGCTTTGTTGCCTGGTTTTAGGTTTATGTGCCCTGCCAGAGGATACATCAACTCCTTGATGAAGCTTGCAACACAGCAAATTAATTCCCAGTTTCCTATGCTGCCAGAGTACATACTATAGATGTTTATAGATGAGTGTGATTGGTTGATTCTGTCCCGAATCTGTTTAGCTTATTTCTAACTTAAGGCAATCAAGCGATCCTTCATATGATCTTCCTCCCTAAAAGTCTCCCTCTGAGAGAGTATTTAAAGGTTCGACCTTTCATAGTCAATATTTACATTCCAGTTTGTTCTGTTTTATTGCGCTTTATTTGGTATTCAATTTTCAAGAGAAATCTTTGAAATTGAACCCAAACAGAAGGAACAGCAGCAACAACAGCAGCAGCAGCAGTAGAAGGAGGCAACTGGCAACAGCCAGAGTCTAGGGCAGTCCTACAATTGGTAATTGCCTCTGCCTGTTGCCACTGTTGCCTGGTCGACTCTTTTAGCCCGAAAATTTATTGATTGTCTGCTTCACGCTTTCCTTGTTCGCCATGTTGACCGTTGTCTCCATCTCGTGGTGCTGCTCTTGGATCTGGACTTAGGCCGGACTGCAGACTGCTCGCTGTCATGTACTTCAATTATTTTATTAACTTATTCCCAGGCCAATAAAGACATTCCACATATTAATAGTGAATGAAAATGTTTCAATTATCAAATGGAAATCGAACATCTAAAGGGTTACAGGCCACTGGGCGAATGAGTAATAATTTTCAATGCATTTCTTTAGCTGAAAATCGGCTACTAATATATTTTCCACCTAATTGACTTTTTCCAATTAAAAAACGCTTCAACTTGGTGCTCAATTCCCGGGGTTTGTGTGCTGTTTGTTGTTTATGTTGTGTCTGCTTATATTAATTGAATATATTTAAATAATTCCAAACATCATCCATCATAACTAATGACAGTCCACGCGGCCAGCACAAGCACAAGCAAAGTTGAGGAGGAGAACAAAAAATCAATTTACATAAAAAATGCATACGCCATGGCGCCCAGAAATGGGCGGAGGAGCCCGAAGAGGAAGAGCACACGAGCTCAAGACAAGAAAATAATAAAAACAGCTCAGAGACAAGTAAGAAAAGAGAGAGAGAGAGAGAAAACAAGTAAGAAAAGAAAAAGAAAAGAGAGGAGTAGGAAAAATCTGTTGGCAGTCCATTCGATGGTCACTCAGCTGGCCGTTGAAGCGGCAAATGCGATGCAGATGCAGATGCGTGTGCGCCATTAGAAAGATCCCCAATGGGAATGGGATTGGGTATAGGAATGGATAGTGGGAATGGGAATGGGGAAAGGGAACTGGCTTCGATGGCTCGTTGGGTCTGACTGCCGCGATACCGTTAGGCCGCAGCGTGAGGCATCTGCAGCAGCAGCAGCAGCAGCATCCGCCAAGTTTCATTGATGCTCGGGCCAAGTCAGCAGTACCCAGTACCCAATACCAGTCTCAGTCATAGTCCAAACCCCCAGGTCCCAGGTCCAGGTACAGGCCAAGTCAATCAGGCAGTCAGTCAGTCAGTCAGACATGCGCAGGGAATACTTGAACGACGACTTCGACGACTGCAACAGCAGCAGCAACATCAGCAATTGCTGCACAAAGTTGCCCAATGGGAGTCGCCCCAAGGATCAATGGCAGGTTTATGCCGTTATTGGCCATTGCCATTCTCTAATGCATGCTAATTTCATTTACCCACCAAATTATGGCTATTATTAGCCAGTCCATAAACGAGCAAAACGAAAACTCAGTGAGAGGGATTGAAACTTCTCGAAGGTTGTTATAAAACATAAATTATAGCAAAAGGAAATGAATTCAATCATAGAACAGATACATATACAGATATTTTTAGCATATTTATATAGATTTCAGCAATACTTAGTCTATTATTCCTTTTAATTGTTTCCATGCTATGAATATACAATCGATTTATCGATATTATGCCAGCTATTAGTTTTCATAGTTTTTCCACATTTTGAAATCTTCTTCTTTGCAATTACCAAACTAATTTATCTGGCCCACTAATTGATGTTCCCGCTGTGGCGATGTTTTTTTTTGGGGCGCAAAACACCTGCAACCTGCATAAGAGTCGATGGATACTTTCAATTGAATATCGGGAAGGGGAATGGGAAACGAAAAACCCCATTTTGGCCACCGTTCGAGCCTACACGCTTTAGCTTTAGCTCTGGCGATTAGTGTGCAACAAATTGCTCAGATTTATTACGCGCGCGCGGCAGCAACAGGAGAAGCCACGGCAGCAGCAGCACCAACAGCAACAACATCATCAGCAGCAGCAGCAGTAACAACAACAACATCGTCGGCTTATCAAGAGTCTTGCCAATTTTGGCAACGGCGACGGCTGCGTTATGAATTATTGGACACTATTGAGTGCCGCCGTGCGCGGCGTGCTACCAAATTTGTGTGCCGCGACTGCCCGGAGGACCTGCTGGCTGGCATATCCGATGCTGCCGCTGCCGCTGCAGCAGCCTGGTGCCGGCGACAACAGCAACAACTACAGCAATTTGTCAGCGCAGTCGCAACGTGTCTGTGCCCCGGCCAGAGCCATGCCATGAAGTTTGGGCAAAGCCAATGCCAAATATGGCCAGACCATGGCAAATGCAGAGAGTCTGGCCAGCTGCCTTCGACTTGGAGTTCGATTCTCCTTCTCCTACTCCGTGTGCTGCTGCTGGTGGCTGTGGCTGTTGTTGTTGTTGTGCACTTGCCTATGCGCATTTATCGTTTACGTTATTTTTCTTGGCCGCTAGTTTTCCAGTTAGCCTCAGTTAGCTGTGCTGCATTTGGCTCAAAGTGAAAGATTTACGCGGCCTCAACCTCAGCATCGACTCTGGCTTTGGCTTTGGCTTTGGCTTTTCCCTTGCCCCAGCTGCAGCTCCAGCTTCAGCTTCAGCTGGCAACTCTCTGCGGCT
This sequence comes from Drosophila bifasciata, assembly GCA_009664405.1. Classification (NCBI taxonomy): domain Eukaryota; kingdom Metazoa; phylum Arthropoda; class Insecta; order Diptera; family Drosophilidae; genus Drosophila; species Drosophila bifasciata. The sequence continues at coordinate 6,143,247 of CM019044.1, forward strand.
GCGCATGCGTGCCGTTATGGTTTATTTAATGCGTTTTGAAAGTGCATTTTCATGTTCGATGAGATTGATGAGAAAATTTGATTTATTTTTCTCTCTCTCTCTCTCTTTGCTTGCACATCGTATACTTAGTATCGTTGCTTCTCCGAGTCTCCAAGTCTCCGAGTCTCCCATTTTGCCATTCTATGTGTACCATCCACGTATCTTTTGGCCCTGGCCCCGGCACTGCCTCACTGTCAGTTACATTTGCAGGTTGCGGCATTTTGTCAGAGGGACAGTTAGAAACTGAAGGCAGCCACGGCCTGCCCGTTAAATTGTTCATCGATCTCGGCAAGATCTCTCGGCCATCGACCATCGGCCGATCGGCCATCGACAATTGGCAATCCATATGCCATAAATGGCCTGCGCCTGAGAAATTCTCTCTGTGGCATCTGCTCAATGCTGTGCTGCTGGGAAATGTATCGACTGCCAATGCTGGGGTTGGGCATCGCTTGCATAACTTTTGCCATATAAAATTCACCAAATGGCCCAAGTCAATTGTCATTAGGAAGAGTCGAAATGTGGCCAGAGTTCAGGCACCTTTTATGCGTTCTCCTGGGCCGCAACAGGAAGAGAGCGAACGAATCCTCCCTGCCATGGCACTCCATTAAATTGTCTCGACTTTAATGCAGCCATAAAGGCTTTTGAACATCCCGTCGAGAGCTGGAAGCTGCCACTCTGCTACAATGTTGGCAATATTAGTTGGCCCCGGCCAATTAATTACACGATCGTAAAATAAATTTCTAAATGTATTGATAACATAGATAAAGGCCAATGAGGCGGCACATAAAAATGTTCACTCTGGTCTCTGTTCGCGGTTCGCTTAGCTCTCTGTTCGCGGTTCCTTGTGCTCGCTCCTTGGTCCCTGCCAACTCCCCTCCGATCCCGATCACGATCTCTGTTCTGGCATTAATAAACGCATCGTTAAATGCCGCTGCTGCTGCGAGAACAGCGACAAAAACCGTAAACCGTAGTGAATCTCGTTATAACTGGCCACCACCTCTCTGGCCACGATCCCTCCAGCTAACTGCTTATTACATAAAATTCACACACCGCAGGAGGGAGGTGGAGTCAAGCTGCAGTACACATCTGTGTGGATGCTTTGTCAACGCAGTCCAAAAGGACAGACAACAGACAAACACTGAGAGAATGTCATGCAATAGCTGAACTGATTTTAGCTTGAAAATGTATGTTAACCACAGTGTAATCGAAGAGAGAGAGCAGTACTGATTGCAAATGCCACGAAGAGAGAGAAAGAGAGAGAGAGCAGCTCATAAGTTGGTGGTTCGTCGCATAATTTTGCCTGTGCTGTCGCATGTTGCATAATGTTTATTAATGCACAAATTTTTACGATGCCATATGGAAGGAACCTTTTTTTACGATTCCCTCCTAATGATTAGGCCACGCTCCACAGACACACGGCCAATGGCCCATGGCTGCTCAATACTGCAAGTATTTTCCAGTTGCAATTGATGATGTTGCTGTTGCTATTGCTGTTGCCTGGTGCTACTGGGACTGTGGTGCAGCAATTGCAGCTTTTGGGCCTTAACAGCATTTCTGCGGCTGCTGTTGCTGTGTTGCATTTACGACCAGTTAGTGGGGGGCTCTCGCACTGTTTACTGTTCGCTGGTTCGCTGGTAACAATTTAAATTGCAACAATTTACAATTAGCCACGTTTGTGCTCCATTTCGTTGTCGCTCGCTGATTATTGCAAAATGAGACAGCGATCCCGATCCCAGTCTACACTCCAGTCCCACTCTTGGCCACTTCGTTGGCGTCTAACGGTCAAAAAAGAAAACGAAGAGAGAAAAATGCACAAATGCTGTCCCCAGCTGCCCCAGCGATGGGCAATTAAAATTGCAGTCTCCAGTCGGTTTTGCCAGCTAATTGCGACCGACTCCGGACTCCATCTAAGCACTCTGTGCTCCTTCTCCTTTGGCGGTGGCTGCTCCTCCCTCACCACTATTTAAAGGGGGGCACGGCCTTTGTCTGGTAACGTTTACTGGGCTTCGCTCGCTCATTCGTAAATCAATTGTTCTCCTTGGCTGAAATCTCAATCGATAGCAGCTACCCTCAGTCTCAGTGGTACCGACCCACCCCGCTCCCCGTGCCATCAGTATTTTTTCATATTATTCCAACATGAGTGGGCTGGCCAGCCACCCACTTGGGTAGCGTTTGGCTCGTGTTTGTAATTTTAGTTCTTGGCTTTTACTCTTCGCTGATTCCGCCCACTCCTGTTCGTGACCTTGACCAAGAAACTGCACCTCCCACTCTCTATCTATCTCTCTCTGCGTCTCTGTGTGTGTGTGTGCGTGTGCTTGTGGGCGTGGCAGTTGCGTGTGCTGGAAACTTTTCATTGCATAACCCCGCTGCGACAGACCTTCAAATTTCGAGTGTGGAAGCTGCCGAAACTTTTGATCCATCCCCCAATCGAACCGAACGGTGGCAGCAGAAACGGAGTCGAGTGTCAATAATTTGACGTGTACGTGTTCGGCTGTCATCTGACGGCTTCACAGTAATCACTTGGCCCGGTCGTAATTCAGTTTTAGCTGCTGCACCGCCAAGCAGTCGCAACAGCGCGCTGTAAGCTGCAATTTGATAAACGTGCCAACATTAATGCCGCCTGACATGAAAAGCCAGCCGCCTAGTTGCCGGCGAAATTGCTCTTTAAGCTGCTGCTGCTGCTGCTGCAGGAGGAGCTGCAGGAAAATAAGGACACCAACGCAGCAGGCGGACAGAGGAACACGAACCAGAACAAGTGCTAAACAAGAGAGCTTCAAGGACGCCTCTCCCTGGGCCTGGTGGCATCGCACGCGTTAGCGGAGTGGACATTCCCTTGGTAGGGACACAGCCTGAAGGAATCTTTATTGCATTTTCTCAGCATCGTTATTAAATTGGGTCACCTTTCAAAGGTTCGAACTGGGTTGGCCCCTTTTACAGGTGGATTCATCGCCTCGCCTTTACTTGCTTGTCAATCTCTCAGGGCTTTGTGCTAAGAGAGAAGATAATTGACTTGATGCTTTTAATGATTAAGCATATTTCTCGGAGGCAATTCAAGCTCTCAAGCTACAGATTTCTGGATTTTCTTTCCTGACAGCCCTCTAATTTTTAATAAATTAATCCTTATTGAGCATACGCAATACTGCCCCGTATTGCCACTTAATATAATTTTTAAAGTTCTACTTAAAAAATGTAAAATTATAAATATATAAAAATATTTAACCAGAACGGAACAACAGTAGGCAAGCAGTTTCAGCAGTGAATAAGAAGTAACATCAGTAATAGCAGAAGGCAATAACAGCAGTAATAGCAGAATGAGATTAACAGCAGATCAACAATGGGCAAGCAGAACAACAGAGAAGCATTAAAAGCAGGGTAGAAGCGTAACAGCAGTGAATCCTAAAAGGAGAATCGAAGCAGTCCGCTGTAATAGCTGTAAAGCAGTATCAGCAGAAATCATCCGATGTGTAGTCGTGTCGATTAAGTACATTATTCTTATAATAAACATTAAATTAGAAGAAGAACACCATGTCTTAAGCGTCTTTAACTTGACTTTTAATGTTTTAAAATTATTATTTCACAAAAAGTCACATGGGAAAACCACATCACAGCAGTAGTATCTTATTTTTCAGCATCTTTTTGCAATCCTGTCTTGCACATGCATATGACGAGAGCATCCACAAGATGCACTATTCTATCACCTCTCAATATGGCTTGATATCTGGGTTATATTTGTACTCATATTGTAGCACAAATTCAGGCATATGCCGCAACATATAGTACTCGATCTCGTGACAAGTTCGAAACAGTTTTTGGTGTTGCGATCTTCCCAAATTGGTGGATAGAATGTGTATTACAAGCAATTAGAGCATTTATTTTTATGCAGACATCATTTGGCGGGGCTCATCTTGGCCGCTTTCCTGTAATTTCGGGCTGTATGCCAGTTTACCGCTGATGACCCTAATTAAAGGCAACCCCATAACCCAAACAGAATTTCACACGAGCCGCATGCCACAGCGGCTACACACACTCGAATAGAGAGATGTGAGGGGAGGAGGGTGCTTTATGATCAGAGGCATAAGCCGCATCAGACGCGACTTTGCAGCAACTTCGGCTACGGCTGCGGCATTGGCTGCAACATCAGCATCAGCATATGGAGTTGGTGCTGCAGCTGTACAGCCAGTACAGCCGTGTTGCAAGTGGCAACTTTTACGACTGCCATTGCCAGTTACAGTTAACATTATTAGATCCAGCCCCGCCAACAACACGAGCAGCTACAACCCAACTCGGCTCGGCCCGGCCCGGATCGGACAACAACTGCAAGTGGCCGCCGCTTAATGACTTTAATAATCCTGTCACCGATCATTAAAAAATCTCTGCGAACACACAAAAGAAATTCCATGGCAGCTTCAATCAAAATAAAGTACGCGCTCTTCCTGCTCCATCTGCAACTGAAACTTGGTCTGGGGTCTCGGTGTCGGTCTCGGCCATGGCCATGGCCAGCTTTGGGGGCCACTGGTTTTTGCTTTTTTCTGAGCAGACCAAGACACGGAGAGGACTGCCGCCATGGCGACGCTCTCTCGGCTCTGTTTGTTCTCACGTGGTATTCAAATTTTAACAACATTTTAATGATAACCTCGACGAACATTAAAACTCATTCAGCCATAATAAACATTAATAACACTTTAATCCGTGGCGTGGTGCGGGCTGCCGGAGAGGGTGCTGCAGATTGCAGCATGGCTGGGGTTCGCTTGGGGGATGCGCGATGCGCTCGCTGCATGTGGAGAGATGCAAGTTGCAAGTTGGGAGAAGCTTTCCTGCCGCACGGCTGCAGCTGTGCGCCAGCGCTATCAAAATAATCAGAGGCAAGGAATAGACGGAATAGGCGACAGAGAAGCAAAAGGACAGGCTAGTAGATAGATGCCTTTAAAGCAGTGCACTGCAGTACACTGTGACAAAAATTGATCAACGAAAATGTATCGTAAATATTTAGAGGGGTCAAAATATGCATGGCATATTTTTTAATAATTCAAAATCGGTTTGAGAAGTAAGCGAAGCATCCTACAGGGTCTTGGGAATCATTCGAAGGAAATAAATATATTTAGCTTGAAGAAATATTTCAATGAAGGAATTTTCTACACTTCCTACCTTCTCTCTCCTATTCATTATTCCTATTCCTATTCTCTGAATACCTAATGAATAATATAACTTGTCAAGAGTTTTGAAAGTTTTTTAGCTGCTTTGCTAATACCACAGCCTCCCGGAATGGAATGATTCAAATTCGAGTTATATTTTGCTCACAATATTCATCACTTAAATTCAACATTTTGTTCAGTGTCTTTTGGGCCGTCAGCTAGGAATAAATAATAGAGAAACTTGTTGTTGCTGTTGTTGTTAGCTGGGCGCGTTGTAAGGCTATAAAAATGCATGTTTGCTAAATCAATGCAACAACTTGGGGGCATGGCAGCAGCAGGCAGCAGCAAAGGCGTACCACATGGACCTACCTACCTAGCAACCGGCCAAACCGACCAACCGTCCAAACGGCCAACCGGCCAAGTATCCAACCAACCAACCAGCCAACCAACCTGCCCACCTTTCGCCTGGCATCCTTAGAGCAACTGCAACTGCGACTGCGACCGAGGCTGTGTGCGATCTTGCCACTTACGTAGGCCGCGTGTGGCAGGTTGCCGTTGGAGCCGTTGCCCCGTGTTGCCCGTTGCAATGGGCTTTGGCCCCCATACCAAGGTCTTTGAGCGGTTCTTGTTGGTTGTTGGTTGGTGGTGTTGCTGCAACTGCCGCTGCTGGCTAGCTGGCTGCGGCAGGCCAGATCATTTTGCTTCCTAGTTGCATGTGGCCCATGTAATTGTGTGTCCATATGTGTGTGTGTGTGTCTGATAAATAGAGAGGGAGCGGAAGGGGATGGGCATCCACTTGGCCACTCGCTGTGACTTGGCCTAGCTGTTGGTGGCTCTTTGGCTCTGTGATTCTGAATGTCGCTGTCCCTTGGCAGGCCCCAGCTTCGACTTGGGCTGGCTGGCTGTTTGGCTGGCTGACTGGCTCGGTATGCCGGCTAATCGAATTTCCTAGGATGCATTCACTTTGTCATGACAGTTGGACAGGCAGGTTGAGGTCGAGGTGGGATCCCACAAGCAAGCGAAAATCCCATTCCATGGACCATTCTGATCGGGCCAAGCCGATTTCCAAAAGGTTGCAACTTGCATCCCAAAAAATACTCGCATAAAGTAGGGGGAAACATTTCCTACAAAACTAGCAATAAATATTGTCAACACTTGATTTTGGAATATTTCAAGCAAATAATTGATTGAATTATTTTTTTAACATTTAATATTATTTTATTATATTTTTATATATTATTTCTCTTAATGCATTTCCTTGATGAAAGTAAAAAACTTTCTATTACATATTTAAACATATTTAAATTCATAAAATTAAGTTAAAATGTACACATATAATTCTTATTTAATATATATAAAACTTTCAATCACTGACGTCATAAATTGCAATTATTTATCTTGGAATAATGTGTATAAATTTAAATGCAAAAACCTGATGACTGTCTGTCTATCGCGTATCGTTTTATATGCAACCTAATTGGTTACAAGGTTTCCAGTTAATGTTCCAAGATTAATGTATTTCTCCCATTTGGCATCCATTTTGCATCGAACTTCGAATTCGAATTCGAATAGTATTCCAAGTGCATTGGCAATTCGTGGTTTATCGCCGGAGCTCTCTCGAATGCCATTAGTTTTATTTCATTTATCAGGCAAACATGTTGGCTGTTGCTCGAACACCCCTCCCACTGCCCCTTCCACACACACTGTACTTGGTTTTTTTTTTTTTTGGTTCTGGCCACAAACCAGACATGGCCCAGGGTACGGGTACGGGCTACGACTCCTCCTTGTATTGGCTCACACTAAAAGGTTATGTACAGAGGGCTAAGAGTCCCGGTCTGAAGTGTTTGCATTGCGTAATAAACATAAAATTCAATTTTCATTAAGATGTTTGCCCGATCCCTTGCCATTTACCGTTATCCTACCTACCTACCTACAGAACGGGTCTAGGTCTAGGGCCAGCAAAAAAAGACTGCGAGTATTTCAATAATGAATTCGAGATAAGCGCATTGGCTTTACTTGTCCATGGAGCAGGCCACAGATCCAGGTTCCACGTACCAGGTTCCAGGTACCAGGTCCCAGGTCCGCGTTCTAGCCCCCAGGTTTGGGGCCATTCACTCGTGTGGCTGTGGCTGCAACTGGACGAGAACATATACGAGTATACGCTGCTCTGGGGCGAGGAATTTTCATTTTATATAAGAGTTGCAATCGCAGTGAACCGGACCAACCCCGAAGGTTTCTCAAGTGCACAATTTTCTCACATGGCAGTCGCTGTCTCTACCTTACCTTAGTTGTAGTTGTTGTTGTTGTTGCTGCTCGCCTGCTCCGCTGTTGCTGTAGTCTCAGTCCCATTCTCAGTCCGAGTCACAGTCAAGTTGTCCCTCCAAAAGTTGTAGATTTAAATGAACATGGCGCTGGCCGAGTGGACAACAAGACATCGGCTAATGCCCAGGCCCATGCGTGTTGATCTCTTCCGCTCCTCGCGCGCCACCCTGTCATCCCTGCTGCCATCTCTTAGTACACAGTAAAAAACTAAAATTATATCATGGTATTAGGTTTTAGGGCATTCGTTTTTGGGCAGTTAAATCACTAAAAGATTCTTAATCAAGTTGATATTATGCCTGGAATGTTTTTGTAATTTTTACTGTGTATTAGCTCGATCAGGATTGCAGATAGGTTGCCCATAGCTGACACCGTTGACGAACATCATCATGATGATGATGATGATGGTGATGATGAAGATTAGCGTCGGCTGGCCGATTCAGATTGCAGATGCATCCGCGAACTTATCTGGCAAACAAGTTTCGCTCGCTCTCGCTCTCTCTTGCTCTCTCTTCCTGCTGCATGCAGCAATGGTGCATCTACTGTTGCTGTTGTTGCAAGTGCAGCAGCGGCAATATTTAAATTGTTTTATACATCGTTGTGCTGTTAGCTGCCTCCTGCCTCTGTCGCCCCTCCCCTCTCACTGACTGGGCCAATGGATGTCCTAATGCGTAAGGCTGCAACCTGGAGAGGTGCCTGAACAGGCTAGGCATGGAGATGGGGCATGGGTATGGGGCAGGGGCATGTGCTATGTGGTATGTGTATGGGGATGTGGCTTTTGCTTCCTAGTTTGGGCTGCAATTTGATTTTCGATGGCTGTAGCTGCTTTAAATTTCCGTTTATGCCTTTTGAAAGCTTGTAAAATGTTAAATGAAATTAAAATTTATTGCCCTGGCAGGCAGCGATTGACGTCTCTGCACATGACCAGGCCAGCACCCAGATGGCCAAGTGTAGTCTCTACGCCCCAAAACGGGGCGAGCACTACTGTGTGCCAGGGCCGATTATGAGTTGCAGGTTGAAACGAGCCGCTAACGGGATGGAGCCTGCCTAACTGTAAGCCAAGATATCCTGATAGGTTTATTGGCCAATGAGGCGCAGGAGGAACCTTTTAGACTTGTTACTTTAAAAACACCACAGACCAGTATGAGTATTTTGTGTTTATTGACTGATTCTGGGATTCTTGGCAAATTGTTTGAGTGGGAATTTTTACAATGCGATTACTTTTAACTTAAGCAAATGGGCAATATAATGTATAGTATGTATATACATAGATACGTATGCCTATGTATGTGTGTGTTTAGGCTGTAAAATGGGTAGCAATAACTATACAGAGAATGTGCAAAGCTGCTATAATAAAGCACTTATGTGGAGGTCAGTCAGATGCGTGGGTTAATTATTTAATGTACCAACAAAAATCTAGCTAAAAAGTCGTAAGACCCAGCAGAAAGAACTTTTACAACTTAAGATCCATATAGGATTTTTTGGATAAGCCTACTGATGAGATTAACTAAGGCTTTTAAAGGAACAGGAGCTATATAAAGATATATGGCAAAAGCCACATAGTTATGGCTAGATGATACGTACTTCTACTTGTCTCCTCTCAGATTGAATTTATCTCAGACATTCTTCACATTCCTGGTCTTCTTCATTCATCAATATATATGTAGATTAATTGCCAGAACACTATATTATATAGCTTCTAGTGGAACGAAATATACACACCAATAAAATAGGCTTTTAGGCTACGAATCTTGTCTTATTCTCGCCTCACTTTAGTTAGATATATTCAGAGTTATTGGTGATCTAATAAAACATACATATGTATATGTGTATACATATATTATATATGATCATTTACAAAAGGAGAATTCATTATTCAAAGGTGCTCTAATACCTTAGAATACCTTAGTTGAAATTTTAATATAACCTGATCAGAGAGATCATTAAATTTTAAACAGAATATAAAGCTGTTAAGGCAGATCGTAAAACCATCCCAATATATGTACATACATGCATAAAAAATACATATATATTTTATATATAGATTTTAGTAATTTAAAACATTTTTATTGTATCTACATACAACTAATGTCGTATTCTGGGCCATGTTCTGACCTGAGTAACGGACCCACTTGGCAGTGGCAAACACACAATTAGCCGCAGCAAAACAACCCAAATCCTGTGCCCAGTTTGTGGTGTCCCAAACGCCAGCCCACGATAAGCTATATTTGCTATAGTGGCTATAGCCATTGTTCCCAGATTGATCTGGTAATTCATTCATGGCTCGCTTTGGCTTTGACTGTGGCTGTGGCCATCTCCTGCTCCTACTCCTACTCCCGGCTAAATATGGACATTAAACAAAGCAAAATGAGAGCAACCGCAAAATAGCAACAATTTTCCACTTGACTTGAGCGTTAGATTTAGCGAGTGGGCAGATGATGCCTGGTCCCAGGCATTTAGCCAAGGAAACAGGCGGGGGGTAGGGAGAGCACCACTGTCCCCCTCCCCTCCCTGGGCAAGGGGCTGCTGCCCACATTTGCCTAAAAGGAGCCCAAACCTGTTGCCTACTGAAATGTAAATCTTGATGGTAATTTTAATAGAAAAAAAAAGAAGAAAAAAAACGAATCGAGGCAAACCGTTGGTTAGCCCAGGCTGCAAGTCCGTCCCAGTCCGCAAGCCCGTCGTTGGGCGTAGAAAAATAGTTGGCTAACTAAGCCCCGGCACGGGATAACACTCGGCCAGAAACAGGAACAACAACAGCAACAAGCAACAGCACACCCATGCGAGAGAGCGAGCAACACCAAATGTTTATTGTGCTATATAAATGGCAACATTTGCAGTTACCCTAAGACCGCTTCTTGCTACCTCTGCTACCTCTGCTGCTGCTGCTGTTGCTGCTGCCTCTGCTGAACGCATTCCTCTGGCTGAAAGTGGCTGCCACTCAGGTACATTGGCCCAATCCTGTCCTGCCCCAATCCCATCTTCCTCTCTACCGCTCTCTGTGTGCCCCTCTCCCTCTCTCTCTATCTCTCCTTGTGAGTGTGTGTGTGTCTCTATGATGATGCTGGGCTGCATCTGCAGCGCCCGCTGAGTGGACAAACCAGATATTGATAACGGCTCTTCGATGCTGTTACTTTAACAGCCGCATTGCTTAGGCCGAGGACAGGGACTGCCGCAACTGCAACTGAGACCCCTCCAAGTTGCTATCATGCAACATTTGCTGCTGCTGCTGCTGCCTCTGTAGCTGCTGCTGCACACAGCAACACTTCACTTGGGCTGTTTGTTTTCGTATGGAATTAAACGCCTTGGTGCACAGGTGCTGCTGGCCAAGAGATGTCTTCTTGGGCCCAGCTTCTTCCACTGGCATCAGCCTCTCAGGTGCAGCGCTTGCATTTTATTTGCAATTATTTTTGTAGCGCAAAGGAATTACTTGGCCATGGCTGCGACTACGACTACGACTATGGCGTTGGCTTTGTCCATGGCTTTATCAGCGGCAACGGCTTGGGCCATCTTCGAGTGGAGTCGAGCCGCACCGCTCCGCGCCGGGACAGGCGAATTCTAATTTTTACAACGCAGCTGCGCGCCAGTCCAAGCCATGCCCCACGTCCCCCTATCCGGAATCAGGTCCAGTCCTTGGCTCTGTTGGTGGCGCTGTTGGTGTTCATTACGCAAGAGGTGAATGCACCAGAGACGCCCAGCACTTGTCCAGGAATCCGCCCAGGGAGCGAATCAATGGACTAGTAAAGAACCCAACCAGCCAACCAGCCAGCCAGCCTAAACACTGTGAGCCAATTATAAGTCCGCCTGCTCCTGCCCTGACTTGGCCTATGCAAACATGTTTTTGGCCCAATCGCAACAATATATGCAAAAATCGAAACGCTCTCTTTGCCAAATAGCAAAGGTCACACCGAAGCATGAAACGTCAACGATTTTGAAGGTTGTTCTCATGCAGTCCGCGCAGTCCGCGATCCACATCCAAATCCGACACCAAAATCCGCATCCAAGCTCAAGCTACGCTCTATGCCAAAGCAGATTCATTAACCAAGTTAATAATTAAAAGCAACAACAACAATAAAATCGATTCGTTACTGGCTTGCAGCAACAGCAGCAGCAGCGCTTTGAGTTTGACTAAAATTTATTACATTCCAAACAAAAGCAACCCCGAAAAGCAAATCCAAGCCAAATGGAAGAACAAAAGAAAAAACTTTAACAGCCGCAGTTTTAGATACACTTTGCCTGGGGAAAGATATATTCTATGGATGGGAAGTATTTAATATATTCAGTAGAACATTCTTGTGTACAGAAACAATCTGCATCATTTGTTGGCACACAAAAATCACTTTAGAAGAGGTGCGAAATTGTACACTTCCTGTTGCCGTTCCACACAGTGTCTAAAGATTGTTCCTTTTTTTTCCTTTCTTCATTTTACCAACCTCGAAATAAACTTATAAGTCTCTTTGTTAGGGTGTCCTAAGATATTGTAGCTGAGAAGAAGCTAAAAAGAAAACGCAGTCCGAAATATAAACTTCCGTATTTGCCAAATTGTTGTATGAACATTTGCTGTTGTTTTGTTGTTTTGTGTTTTTAGTCTTTGTCTGTCGGTGGGTACAATAATTTACGACAACCTGAGGACGGGTAGGGCGCTGCGACGGGGCAAGAGACAAAACAATTCGAATCAGAGACTGAGGGCAGTCTCGCATAATTTTGGCAAACTTAGGAGCTGCGTGCGAAGGTCCGAGACGGGGCCCCGCTAGACCAGTTTTTAAATTACATGCAAAGCATTCCAAATGCAAACTTAAACATTTATTTTTATTTCATTTCATTTGTTGCCCGTTGCCGCTGCTGCTTTATTGTTGTTGTTGCTGCTGCTGTTCGCCCGCTTGCTATTGGCGACTTGTCTTCCTGCGTTTAAGCTTTTTGTGTGTATCAAAAATTTAAGCAAAATGCAAACAGCATGAAACCCACAAAAAACCAAAAAGCCAGCAACAACAACAAAGAGAGTGGAGCCACAAAAACAAAGCGAAAAAACAGCAACAAAAATCGCACACATTTATTTTGTTGTTTTTGTTTTACTTTTTTTTTTAGCAAACTAAAATTTATTTCAAGGGCAAATGCGCGAATTTTTTGTTCGCATTTTGTTTCTTATTTTTATTTTGTTGGGTTGCAGTGCGTCGTCATCATCAGCTCGAGTTTTCAATACACTGCCATTGAGGATGGGGTGGAGTCTCATGGGTGCGAAGTTGGGAAACCACTCAATGTGATTCGATTGATACTCTTTCGCTTGGAAAACAAAACATAACGATTTTTAAGACACATTTGATAACTTGTGAGCTTAAAATAACTAAGGAAAGTTTAATGTCATGCTAGTGACATAATTCTAGGTATTTTAGATTTTTGTATTAAATATGAAATATATAATATTCTGATTTTTTGTCTGACATTTTTGCTAAAGAATATTTCTAAATTTATTAAATATTTGTTATAGTTTCTATTATAGTACTAAAAGTACTAAAGACACAAATTTTGTGTCTAAAATGCCTATGGCAACGCCTTGATTATAAAATCACGCTTATGTATTAGTTTGCTCTATGTAGTATATATGTACATATATTAATAAATATTATTTTTTAATAAATTGTAATACTATTAAAAATGTATTATTGGCTATATTTATATTTTTTTCATATATTTATTTTCTTTTATTTAATAAAATTCAATTATTTAAATTTTAAAATTGATTTCTTCTTTTATTTTTACACTTCTTTCACTTCGTAGTGAAGCGCATCTCATGTTCGTCATTGGACAGATTTTTCCTCTCATTGTTTCATTTTTTTTTTTGGGCAATTTTCGCTTAATACTTTTAATAAATTGCCCGGCGCCAAGCCCCAAGCGCTTCGCTTTCGGCGAAAACTCAACTGAAGCGCTTTAGATTTATGCGTCGTGGCAATTAAATTCATTTAACGTAATTTATGGGCTGCCCCAAAATACATGGGGGTGACATAATTGAGAGAGCCCCGAGCGCCCAAGTCGATGCATGGGGGGTAAGTCGCCAAGTGGCAGGCAGCAAGTGGCAGCCACTAAAGTTTTATTTTGTGGGCGGGAGTGGGTTCATCAACCTGCGGGAATTATAATTTGAGTAAACAACAAATTTACGGTTAAAAATTTTGATATTCTAGAAAATCGGAAATTGGGCTAAGTAAATTACGCGCATTTCGCTGAAAAACTAAACACCCACAATGAGGTGGGGTAAACAAAGAACTTTGTAAGGCATATTGTACATATATACATACATATGTAAGTTAACACTCCCCACCAGCTGCAGGGTATCAGCGGAATTCCAGAAGTGGAAGACCTCTGATGCTGACTCAAGTGGACGGGGGTCCTCAAGTTACATTGTTGCATAAACATCCGCTGGAGAGCGGACCGTCGGCTCGAGGCGCTGACGTTGCAGAACGTCGGCCCGCTGCATGGGCAGCGCTGCCGTCTGGGGGGCAACTTTAAGAATATCGTTTTATATTTCATTTCTTGTACTTCAGAATTAATCTCATACTTGACCGAGCCAGTCGTGCCGGTAATAAACTTTAAAACGTAATCTCGTTTTTCCTTGCCGGTGGCCGAGCCCCGGTACATATAAACGGGATAAATAATATTTAATTGGCGCCCAACGGGTCAAAAGAACCCAAGTTAACGCGAGTATAAAAGTGCTGAAGAATTCAACAATCAAAAGAAAATTCGAAATAAATAATAAAAGTGGAAAACATACCAACGAGTGCATCTCATGTTTTTACTTGTGTCAGTGAAATAAGAAAGATACCCCTAGTGGCCCAAAAGAAAATCTCCCGGTGGGAACAAACAAATCAACAGAAAAAGAATGAAAAATTAAAAAAAAAATAAGTGTGAGAGTTTTTTTTTTTTGTTGTCAAACCCTAGTGGCCCTTAAAAAAAAAAAAGCTCCCTGTGGGCACAAACAAATCAACAGAAAAGGAATGAAAAATTAAAGAAAAAAATAAGTGAGAAGTTTTGGTTGTCAAACCCCCGCCCAAAAAAAAAAAAATACATCAGTGTGTGCAAATTTTTTTTTTGTTCTTCGCCAAAACCAAAAGGGCTACTGAAAAATACTTCTGTTTCATGTGCGCTACAACCAAGCATTAAGAAAAAAAAAAAAAAAAATTACAAAAAACACCCAACTACGCGGGAGCTGACACCAGAGGAACAAACACAAGGAGCTGTAGGAAATCCCTCGCTTCCACCCAATATCTACGAAGGAAAAAAATAGGCTGAAGGGCCCTCCCTCGCCTCACCTTACCAAAAATCAACAAAAGTCTACGCGGGCTGCAGGAATTCCCTCGCCCAGCCCAACCATCTCAGCGTGAAAGGCTCCCGACGCTCAACCGAAGACCAATAGGCAGGGGCTAGATCAGACTCCCTTCACCCTACAATCAGAGAACATGTAAGTGAATTTTTCATGTGTTAACATTTCCTATGTCAGTGATAACGCAATAAGTATCGATAACAGCGAAAGATCCGCTATTTTTGGAAAAATTTTGGTCAAAATTTAAAGTAAACCGCGAATGAGCAAACACCCTTCGACCCGCGTTTTTAAAAATTAGGAACGTAAGATAAACCTTTATAGGGTAGTTCTGCCGAAACAAATCGCACCACATGAGCCATAGGGAGGGCGACAGCGACAGTGACGATAGCCTTAGTTCCCTCATAGGGGCTCGATTTAACAGCACTGGACAGTCGACCAGCAAAAGAAAAACCAAAAGACATGGACGTGACGTCATTCAACAATGCCTTACAGGCCGCATTAGATAATCAAGCCAAAGGTTTTCAGGCTCACTTAGAGCGACTACAAGACGAGGTGGCCCAAGCAAACCAGGCTGCAGCCCAAGCAAACCAGGCTGCAGCCCAAGCACAAAGGCTGCAGCCCTAGCGGGCCAAGCTACTGCACTTCGTGCGGAAATGCTCGCACTGCGGGAACAAGTTAACCAATCGAGCGCAGGACCATCTGTGCCGGTAGTAGAGGTTTTAAGAGTGCGGAAATTCTTCCCGGGGTCCAATGCGATCAGTGCTTGGACATGGTCAAGTCTTTACCAGACTTTGACGGCAAACAGCTGGAATACGTCGGTTGGCGCCAGGCAGCTATGGCCGCGTATTCGGTGTTCGAGCCTTACCAAGGCAGCTCCAAACACTTCATGGCCACGGGCATCATTAGGAATAAGGTTAAAGGAGCAGCGAACAATGTGTTGTCGTCCTTCAACACAGTGCTCAATTTTAAGGCCATAATAAACAGGCTAGACAGCTCTTATTCAGATAAGACGCCTGTAGGGGGTGATCCAGCAGAGGCTGGCAACCATGAGACAAAGGGAACCTGTCTCTAACTGACTACTATGACGCAATAGAGAAACAGGTCTCCCTCATCACCAACAAAAACGTGATGATGCGCACCGCAGAAGCAGCGGATGTGCTCAACCAAAAAGCTAGGGAAGACGCCTTAGAGGTGTTCATATCAGGTGTGAGAAGGCCCCTGAAGGCAGCAGTCTTTCCGGCGAGGCCAAAGGATTTGCCAACCGCACTGGCCTTAGCCCAGTCGGCGGAATCCAGCGAAGATCGCAGCATTCTGGCTGCGAACTACGCAAAGGCCATGGAAGAAAAATCCTTCCGAACAGGCGAGCGCAATTACCAAGCGCCACAACAGGGTAACGGGAGGCAAAACAGACCGCAAGACCCAAATTCGTTTAAGAGCCCTCATTATGTTAGGTGCCAGGGCAACTCGAATCAACAACAAAGAGCTACGGGCCAGGCCCCGAGCCAATGGACGTAGACCCTTCATCCTCCAAATTTAGACAGGCCACGGCTTACCAAAAAGCCAGGGGGTCGGGTGGGTAAGCGCGACAGCGGTTTCGGAAGAAAACCAAATTCGTCAGAGCGCACGTCAGGAAACTGGCGGCAGAGGGTGGAACACATTGCCACCTCAAGTGACCGGTCCCCGGCGGCCTACACTGAGGCCGCCGCTGAGGCGGTCGCAGAAATAGAGGCCGACGCCGAACTCGGATACGAGCGACTCGGTTAATTTTTAGGGGATGCCCCTGCTGCCATTCGTTTGGCGGAAAGTAGCAGGGGTCAACATAAAACTTCTGATCGACACGGGTGCGTCCAAAAATTACATCAAGCCATTCATGTGGCTTCCTGGCGTTACCCCGGTTGAATCACCGTTCCCCGTTCACTCTATTAACGGGTCCAACAACATTACACAGAAATGTCCCCTGTCAATATTCGGCAAAATCACGCCGTTTTTCTACTAAAACATTAACAACCTTTGATGGCATCATTGGCCTGGACCTGCTCACGCAGGTAGGGGCCACGCTATCTCTGAGAAATGGAACGCTCACTTTCGGCAACATAACCGAGACAATCAAGTTCCATGAGTGCACAGATGTCAACCATACTAACGTTGTTGACATCGACGCACCTGCTGCCATAAAGGCAAGCTTCATGCAAATGCTGAAGAAAAGAAACAAGGCCTTCGCCGACCCTAACGGGTCGCTGCCCTATAACACTTCGGTCGTGGCCACTATTCGCACAGTGGACGACGAACCAATTTATTCCAAGCTTTACCCCTACCCGATGGGTGTAGCTGATTTTGTCGATGCCGAGGTTAAAAGCCTCTTGAAGGACAAAATCATACAGAAATCAAGGTCGCCATATAACAACCCGATATGGGTGGTCGACAAAAAAAGGCACTGATGAGAAGGGCAATAAGAAGAAACGTCTCGTAATGGACTTTCGGAAGCTCAATCAGAAAACGATAGCCGACAAATACCCCATGCCATGCATCTCAATGATATTGGCAAATTTAGGTACTGCAAAGTACTTCACTACTCTTGACCTGAAATCCGGGTACCACCAAATAACTTTGGCGGAACGCGACAGGGAAAAAAAACTTCCTTTTCCGTAAATGGAGGGAAGTATGAGTTTTGCCGACTGCCCTTCGGTCTAAGAAATGCTGGCAGCATTTTCCAGAGGGCAATCGATGACGTTTTGCGCGAACAAATCGGCAAAACATGTTATGTTTACGTCGATGACGTAATCATATTCTCCAAGTCTCAGGACGAGCACGTTAAACACGTCGACTGGGTACTGAAAAGCCTCTATGATGCCAACATGAGAGTGGCTCAAGAGAAGTCGCAGTTCTTTAAGACAAGCGTAGAATACCTTGGCTTTATTGTAACTAGCGAAGGCACAAGAACGGACCCGGAAAAGGTGAAAGCCATCCAGGAGTACGTCGAGCCAACAACGCTATTCGGGCTAAGATCATTCTTAGGCCTAGCAAGCTACTACAGATGTTTTGTGAAAGATTTCGCGGCGATCGCCCGCCCTCTCTCAAACATCCTAAAAAGGGGAAAACGGTTCAGTTAGCAAATATAAGTCTAAAAAACCCCCATTATCTTCAACGAAGATCAAAGACGGGCGTTCCAGAAACTTAGGAACATTCTGGCATCGGAAAACGTAATGCTGATGTACCCAGATTACAAAAAGCCCTTCGATCTGACCACCGACGCTTCTGCTTACGGCATCGGGCGGTACTGTCTCAGGGGGTCGACCGATCACAATGATCTCAAGGACCCTCAAGGACTGTGAGCTGAACTACGCCACTAACGAGCGAGAGCTGTTAGCGATTGTATGGGCCTTGGGGAAAGTTGCGCCATTACATTTATGGCGTCAAAGAAATAAACGTATTTACTGATCACCAGCCGCTCACGTTCGCTGTGTCAGAGGGGAACCCCAACGCAAAAATCAAGCGTTGGAAGGCGCGAATCGATGAAATCGGCGCCAGGCTATTCTACAAGCCGGGGAAAGAAAACTTCGTCGCGGACGCACTGTCCCGGCAGAATATTTACGCGCTGGGAAGCAGCGCACCGCGCTCAGACGCAGCAACGATCCACAGTGAAGTTTCAATGACTTACACGATAGAATCGTCTGAAAAACCTGTAAACTGCTTCAGGAACCAGATCATTCTGGAAGAGGCGCGCTTTCCCCTGAAGCAAATGTTTGTGCTCTTTGGGGAAAAAAACGCGCCACATAATACATTTCCCAAACAGGGACGCTCTAATTGAGACCGTCAAGTCTCTGGTGAACCCACAAGTTGTGAACGCAATCCATTGCGAACTCCCAGTTCTAGCTTTCATACAGCATGAACTAGTAAAATCTTTTCCGGCGACGAAATTCTGGCATTGCAGGAATCTTGTCGCCGACATTGTCGACGATAATGAAAAAAGAGAAATTATCAACGTCGAGCACAACCGGGCCCATAGAGCCGCTCAAGAAAACGTCAAACAAATCATGTCCGACTACTATTTCCCAAAAATGACGAAACTCGCAAGCGAAGTGGTCATGAATTGCAAAATCTGCTCCAAAGCAAAATACGACAGGCACCCTAAGAAACAGGAGCTAGGGCCGACACCGGTCCCCTCGTTCACGGGAGAAATGCTTCATGTCGACATATTTTCGACGGACAGAAAATATTTTCTGACATGTGTGGACAAATTCTCCAAATTTGCCATAGTACAGCCTATAGCTTCCCGCACCATAGCGGATATTAAGACTCCCCTCTTACAACTCATGAACATTTTTCCCAACACCAAACAGATTTACTGTGACAACGAACCATCACTAAGTTCAGAGACCATCAGATCGCTGTTGCACAACAATTTCGGGGTCCGCATCGCTAACGCGCCACCCCTCCACAGTACATCGAACGGACAAGTGGAAAGATTCCATAGTACACTCGTGGAAATCGCCAGGTGCCTTAAAATGGCCAAGGGAATCACCGACACGGTAGACCTATTCCTTCAAGCAACGGCGGAATACAATAGATCGGTGCACTCGGTCACCGACAAAAGACCCATCGACATCCTGCATGCAGTGGCTGCAGAAAGTAACAAAGAAGTTCAGAACAAAGTGCAAAAGGCCCAGATTGTACAAAACAATCGAGTCAACCAAGCACGGCAAAACAGAAACTTCAGTGTAGGCGAGAAGGTGTTGGTTAAAACCAACAGACGCCTGGGGAATAAGCTCTCCCCTTGTATGTCGAAGAAACAATTGAAGCGGACTTGGGGACAACAGTCCTAATTAGAGGGAGGGTGGTCCACAAGGACAACCTCAGATAGATATCCCGACTAAATATAAGTTAATTTGGTGAAGGAATTATAGCTGTTATTGGTAGACACTACGACTAGGCTTAAGGAAAACGATTGGTGGCGGTGTTGTGTTAGTTTTATTCCCCATATTTCATACGTATTTTTATCTACAGGGTTATCTGGGTACTTCACATCCTCACCATAGTCGCGGCTCGCGTCACCGACTACTCAAACTCAAATTACATTCCCATCACGGACGGAACGGTACTGATATGGGAAGGGCTTGATTACGTCAAGCACACGGCAAATCTGACCGAATATGGTCGCATTGTCGAGGAAACCGCCAAAATGGCGGACCTATTCCCAAAATCGCACATGAGACGGTTGCTAGACGCGGACTGCAATCACATTAGAGATATGTTGTCCGATATCAGTGTCCACCACAGGCTGGCGAGAAGTCTAGACTTCCTGGGAACCGCCCTTAAAGTAGTGGCCGGCACGCCAGACGCGTCCGATTTAGAAAACACCAGGTTTACAGAAGCACAACTGGTGCAAGCAAACAATAGGCAAATTCAGATAAACACCAAGGTTCAGAACCAATTAAATTCACTCACTAGCTTGGTAAACAAGATCATCAGCATAGAAAAAAAGGCACAAATCGACACAGCCCACTTGTACGAGACTTTTGCTCGCTAGAAACAGAATTCTTATTACAGAAATAGGCAACCTGATGCTCACTATAACCCTGGCAAAGGCCAACGTAGTGAACCCGGCCATTTTAGATCACACTGACATAGAATCTGTTCTCACTGACCAATTCACAGGGGTCACAGTAGCAAACCTACTAGAAGTATCTAAGATTAAAATCCTACAATCTAATAACATAATCCACTTTATAATAGAATACCCTAGAGTTAGCATAGCTTGTAGAAAGGTGACGATATTCCCGGTTGAGCACGACGGAAAGGTACTGCAGCTGACAGAGAACATTGTAGCTGAGTGCGGAAACCAGGTGTGGGCCGTCACGAGCTGCGCCCCCCACAACCACCACCACGTTCTGCAAAAGGAAGTAAGAGGTTCCTGTGCCCAGGGATTACACTCCGGGGCACCGCTCATTGCCTTTCGCAACCGAGCCATCTGGAGCCCATCACCCTCGTCGACGACGGCATGATCATCGTCAATAACCGGCCGGCAAAGATCAGCTGTGACTCGGACACGGTGGTTACGACCGCCGGAACGCAGCTCATCACCTTCAATGACTGCGCAACCGTAAATGGCACCCGATTCCGAAATCGCAATAACATCCAACAGCGATTTCCAGGCATCGCATCAGTACCCGCTCTGAACATCTCCGGGCACGAGACTATCCTGAGCCTCCCGTTCTTACACCAGCTCAGCGAGGACAACCTCAACTACATCAAGGAGGTCGAGCAGGCCACCATGGCCAAGCTCAGCCCGCTCCACGCGTTTGGACTGGGCATGGCTCTGTGCGGAGCATTGGGGGAATCATCTACCTCAGATTCCACCTCAATAGGAAGAGAGATGCGAGGCAAATCAAGGAGATGATAGACGGATTGAGAGCAGCGAGGACGCCCGCTCTTTAAGAGGGGGAGTAGTTAACACTCCCCACCAGCTGCAGGGTATCAGCGGAATTCCAGAAGTGGAAGACCTCTGATGCTGACTCAAGTGGACGGGGGTCCTCAAGTTACATTGTTGCATAAACATCCGCTGGAGAGCGGACCGTCGGCTCGAGGCGCTGACGTTGCAGAACGTCGGCCCGCTGCATGGGCAGCGCTGCCGTCTGGGGGCAACTTTAAGAATATCGTTTTATATTTCATTTCTTGTACTTCAGAATTAATCTCATACTTGACCGAGCCAGTCGTGCCGGTAATAAACTTTAAAACGTAATCTCGTTTTTCCTTGCCGGTGGCCGAGCCCCGGTACATATAAACGGGATAAATAATATTTAATTTGTACATACTTATGTAGGTATATGTACAATATATAGCTCTATTAAACAGATCACCGCAGCGTGTAATATTTGCATTATAATCAACATGCAAAACAACAACAAAATTCACCCCCGATAAAAACCATATTGTTCTCGATTCTCGAACCAAAAAAAAAAACGCTGTAGGCGTGCCTGAGCGGCCTGAGGTGTGCAGATGGCGCCCTACTTTTGCCGGGTATTTGTGTGCCGTGCCGATGGTTCTTATACAACTTTTGGGCGCAATTTAGGGCATCTATTTGGGTTTATTTGTAAAGCAAAAAAATGGTTAATGTCTAAGACTCTGCTGCCGGCTGCTGCTGAATAAAACGAAACACATGTGCGGAAATTTTGCAGCCCATCGGAGATCTAATACAAATTTTGCGAAAACCAAAAGCAAAACAAAGTCCAGCAAGAGGCAGAATATAGCGCATACGCAGCGTGAGCCGTGACCACACACACACACACACACCCCTTAGCCTTTGTCTCGGAAACCAATTACCTTTTTATGGCCAACAGCAACGGCATACAAACTCACTTTCGCTTGGCCAAAAGTTGTGCCTAGCTGCAGTGGCCCCCCCTGATTGATATCTGCGATAAGATATATGGCTGAAATCGCCTGCACCGACAGCTAGTGACTTGCTGCAGGGAGAGAGAGAGGTTGGGTCTGGGTCTGGGTTGGGTTGGGTTTTAGGGGGGTAAAGTGGGTTTGGGTTTTGAACTAAATAAAATGTTCTAATTGTGTATTGTAAGGGAATATCTGGAAAAACAATTGGTTTATTTTTTATATTTTGGAATAGAGTGGAAGAGTTTACTATACA
Source organism: Drosophila bifasciata (assembly GCA_009664405.1). Taxonomy (NCBI): domain Eukaryota; kingdom Metazoa; phylum Arthropoda; class Insecta; order Diptera; family Drosophilidae; genus Drosophila; species Drosophila bifasciata. The sequence goes on from CM019044.1 coordinate 6,165,688, forward strand.
GATCTATACAGAAAACAAGCGAAGTATTAATTCAGTATTTATTTTGACATTTTCGAAAGTTGCCGCAAATTTATAATTATGAATTCTTCCAACATTTTAAGAATCATCATTCAAATTTGATTTAATTATTTATTTAATATTATAAAGATACTTCTATAACAATTTAATGATCAACTTACAAAAAATTTGTTAGTGCCAAGAAATTTATAAGTCTTATATTATGACTAGCTTTATAGTACTACATAATTTTGTAGTCCATATTTAAAATCGTGAATATTATAATTATTCAAACCCTAAACTTAGCTTAAAGAGCAGAAATACAATCAAATATCGACTGGGTAAAATAAATTGGTTATTCGCCAGAGTTCAATGTCAAATGTTACATTTTTAAGTAGTGTTTAAATATTTATATTATATTTTTTTCCACTCTTTGATGTTTGCCCACTCTCAGACTCACTGGCTAATACGTAATGCGGTTGTTCGTACTACAAAAAAAATGCCACAAACAAATGCTAACAGGTCCAGAGTTTGTTTTTGTCGTCGTCGTCGTCGTTGTTGGGCGAAAACGAAAACGGAAAACCAAAAACCGAACCGAAAAGCAAACGCAGCGCCAATCCGTAAACGTTGCCAATCATTACGACAAACGATGAAACGACCTTGCCAATTACTGATGTGCTGGTGTGCCCACTCCTTGCCTCTGCCCCCCAACTCTGTTCTCTCCTTCTCTCTTTTCTGACCCCATCCTGCTGCTGGTCCTGGTCGGTCCCGCATTAAGCCTTTCCTCTGTTTACGTATGCCCGTCGCATATTGAGTGGGTGGGTGGAGATTGTGTGGTGTGTGGGTGGTTGGTTGGGCATGGTTGTTTGCGTGTGTGTTTTAGTCTTGTTAAAGGTTAAATGCGAACCTTAAATTAAGCCAGCAGCTGCTTTCTCTTCGACAGCAACCGAAAGAGAGCGCAAGCAGCAGAGGGAGAGAGAGAGATACAATACTCGCAAAAAGCTTGCAAATAATTAGCGCAAATTTAACGCTCGCTTCTCTTTGGCTTCGGGTTCGTTTTCGTGTTCGTGTTCACGTTCGGCTGTGCGTGCGATCGCGGTTACCGCATAACCATCGCTATGCATGTCTGTTTGTATGCATGTGTGTGTGTGTGTGTGTTGTTGGGTGTTCAAATTGTTTTACATGATGGATCGAGAGCGGGGAGGGAGTGTCGTGTCGTGTCGTGTCATCAAAGAGAGAGGAAGAGATTGGGCGAGTGAGAGAGCAAGCTCGCGCGTAAATTTTTGCACACATTTCTTGTTGCTTTTACTGGCAGCACAGCAGCCCAGGGGCGGACTATGCTGCACACGGGGGATGTTAGGAAGAAAGGGCAAGCATACTCCCGAGAATATTTGTTCCGTATTACATCATACATACCTTGGCCACTCCTTAGGGCACCCTTAAATTACTGCAATCCGTCCCTGTGTTGCGCTGTGCTATGATCCTCATTTGCTTTGTGGGCTTTTTGCAAAAGTTTACGCATTTGATGCCGCTGTCAGCCCATCCCATCCATCCCTTTCTCTTCTTGCCCTTTAGTTGCCCTGTCAAGTGCGAAGACCACGTTTTGTATTTGCTGTCCATGTGTGTGCGTGCAGTCAGTAGCAGCAACAGCACTTCCAGAGCCACTTAAGTGCTCAGCGCACATGTGCCGCAAGAACACAGAGCATCTCTAACACACACACACACGCACATACACTTGAAAAGAGATAGATAGAGAGACTCACACAGGGACACCAATTCATTGCTCAGCTGGAAACCGGCAAGACGGGGCAGGGCAGAGCAGAGAGCAGAGCAGGGCATGGCACAGCAAGAAAGCCCAGCCCGAGTGAGTCCAAGACCCGAAGTCTCGAGAACGATCCGCGTTCGTTGCCCATCTAAGTCTAAGCCTATTCTAATGCCAAGTGTGCGACAGAGAGAGCAAGAGAGATCGGCAACTGGAGAGATACTGGGAAAGAGGGAGCCGCGGAGAGTGAGAGAGAGCAACTGCATCGGCAGCAGCGGCAGCAGCAGCAGCAACTCCAGCATTTGCCACATGCGAAACGTCGTCGGCTGCAACTGCCGCCGCTGCCTCTGTGACTGCTTGCGACGGCTGAGGCAGCGACGCGACGTCGCGTCGTCTAAGTTGTTGCTGGACGTGTTCTTTTTAGACTTTTAGCATTATTTGCAGCATTTGCAACGAACACTCGCTAAAAACAACTGCAACCGCAACGTTGTGGCACGCGTTTCTATTGCTAGTGCAGAACGAGCAGCAAAAACAGCAACAACCACGGAAAAGAACGAACAAACAATCCGATCCTATACCATACTATCCTCCTTCTCCCAAAACTGGATGAAAACAATCATTTAACGTCTTGTGAATATGCCTACCATTACCAATCACCACCAAAAACAAGAACTACAAAAGCAATAGCAACAACAACAACAACAACAACAACTGTGAACTGTGAACAATCGTATGCTAAAGCTAAACGAGAGTGCAACATGTGCCGCGCAACTTGTTGAACGAATCCCAAGCCGCACACCAAACCGATCGATCCAATCGATCCATCGAAATCGTAAAACAGAAATCAAAGCAAAGTATGTTGAGGGATCTGTCAAAAGGCAGGGAATAAAACATGGGTAGCTAGCTGACAAAGAAAGGATTACAGTTATGGAACATCCCCTACAAGTGGGGAATCTCTTTATGCAATAGAAATGTTCATAGAATGAATTCCAACTTAAGTTAGGTGTTAGTCCAACAGTTCCAAAATGTTTGTCCTGGAACGCTTGAGCGACTGAGTAAATAATAAACTACAAACCAGAAACTGTGTAATGGACCTCAATAGCTATGAGTATCTATAGGATATTTATGATGATTTAAGGATTCAATAGTAACACATAACCACACACACACTTAGTATATACCAAACTTTCTTCAGAAGAATGCCTTCTTTGTGCTCATAAAATTAGATAGAAATCAAAGCCCACAGTCAAGTGCAACGTCGTAGTCAGTAATTTTCCGTGGAAAGCATTTGAATTGGCCAGAAGTTCGCAGTAACCAATTTGCATACACAGAGGGGCACAGTAGCCACCAGAACTCATTCCGATTCTCTGTATATCTCCCGATCCCGATCGCAGAACTTACTTCAAATGTAATGCTATATGGGGCACACAACTATTATCCCACAAATGCAAATTCGCATAATAATTTCTGTAAAAGCAAGAAAAAAAGCAAACTGGAATTTCACAATTAATATTGTTCACAAGAAAGAGCCATAACAAAGGTGGTCAAACAATGGAGAGAAGCACACAGAGGCACAGAGACAGCGGCAGAGGAAGAGACTTTACAGGGACACGAAATCAGCTGATGATCATATCGTCGGGGGCAGGGCAGGGCAGAGCAGCAAACGATCTTCATTATCATTATAACCGACATGTCTAACATGTGAGGAGCACATTTCCGATTTCCGAAATACCCGAACCGAACCGAACCCCCAGCCCAGCTTGAGTCTCAGTCTCTTTCTTGTGTGCCTCCCGTGCTTAATTTTCAGACAATTCCAAAGAATCAAAAGCGATACGGGACCTGGCAGGGAGTGGCAGGGGATGGGCATATATGTAGGCAGACAAAACGAGACTTACACACGGGCGAAGAGATGGAGATGGAGAGAAGAGCCGAAGAGGCAAAGCTCTTGGGGTACTGGGTTAGCAGGCAACCAGGCAAACGAGGAATAAATACCGCATTTTATAAGCAGCCGACGAAATTCGCAAATTGCTCGTTTGAAAGCGAAAACCCTCCAAAAGAAACAAACGCACACAGACACACACACACACACACACACAGCAGTCACCCCAAATGAAAGAGAGATACACAGATACAGATACAGCTACAGATACATCCGCATGATCGCTGTAAGAGCTTCAAGGGTGAGGCGTCGACAGCAGCAGCAGCAGCAGAGGCAGCAGAGGTAGCGACAGCGACAGCAGCAACATCGTGTCCAAAGTGCCCTTGATCGTTTGCTTTACTCAAAATGTCGCGCAGCGGCAGAGACCGTAGGCAGCATAGAAAGAGACGGCCGCAGCGCTGTAAGCTTTGTCCATCCCTTGCCCGGGCCCCCCCTTCCTTGGCAAATTTTGGCAACGCAAAATAAATCCACAAAAAAAAGATCATCAAAATGAAAAAAAAACATAAACGAGTCTTTCGCCTTTAGATATTTTGCTCAGTTTTTCGGTTTTATGCTCGGTAGTATTTTGTTGAATTTATTTTGTTTACTTGAGCCAGCAGGCTAAGGGTTTGCGTTTGTTTCGCGGGACTCGCCGTCTGTATATGTATCTGTATCTGTATCTGGGCAGGGGTCTGTAGCTTGTTGGGACAGTCGACGGTTCGAAGTGCTTCGAGAGGGTTACACATTTAACCTTAACCAGTCTTTCATCTTTCTGCTTGCTCTTTCCCTTTGGCTCCATCTCTCTATCTCCCTCCGGCTGTGCCTTTCTTTAGGGATTGTGTAATAGTTTGCACAAAAGAATTCCAAACTGAGAACGTGCGCGAGTGTTTTCTGCTACAAAAAGTGTGTGAGATACAAAAGATACAAAGATACTGATACTCTTGAAACGAGACAAATCACAATATCTATCTATCCGCAAATGCTTCAGCGCATCGATGTGAACTTGAGAGATACAGCAGCTGAATACTCTAGATAATCGTGAATCGAAGCGAAATACCAAATTATCCAAAAGATACTTTTCTCCGACCACAAACACGCAGTGCAAATGTTCAGTGATCTTCTCCCTCTCACACTCTAGATTGCGGAAATGACAAGGTTTGTTGCATACCACTCACTATTTATCATCTACCCTTCAGATACATAGATACAATGATGATGAAACAAAGCAAAAGATGGCTACATATGGGATAAGCTTTTGTTGAGTTCGCTCATTCCATGAAGATGAAAATCACTTTGAGATTTTAAAATGAAAATAACTTTGAGATTATAATCTTTTGTGAAATGAGCAGTTTGCTATTTGTTTATGATCATATTTCTGTTAAGTATTTTGAGATAATATCTATACATATTTCACTCTTTTCTTCTGTTAACCAGGTACTTTTTGTATTGGTGTCATTCTGTAACATTGAATGGGACTCAGTTTTAGGTAGGGACGGTAAATGTAAACCTTTGCTTTGAGATCCTATAAAAATTCCAAAGAAATTATTATATACAATTATTGTACATTAAAATGATTTAAACATACATATCGGTACTATTGATATCGTTGATGTTCTTTTTAAATCCTTATGAGGTAACCTTTGTCGAACAGAAGAAAGACTAAACTATGCTGAGAACAATCTCTAGTTATTTGTGTAGATTATTCTTCAAATCTTATATTCCATGTTCTAGATAATCTTCAGATCTCTGAACTATTCCTTTAACACCCCAGTACTTTGAGCAATAGATATGATTAAGTGCTAAGCTTAGATACCCAGAGAGCTGGCAATCAATTCACTGTCAAGGGCATGGCCAAGATCTCTGTGAGTCATCAGAATTAGTTGCGAACTTTTTTATTTGCAAACTTTTTTGGTGGCTTTAGTGGTGGCATTTTGAGTATTAATTATCCCACGCTCTCTACCATGGCTGATTCTGTCCGTCCGTTCGTCCGTCTGCCTGCGAGTGTTTCTGTTTGCATGGGTTTTTAGTACCCAAAACTATTGCTAATTGCCAAAAGTATCTGTCAGCTTGATTGCTCCGCTTGGCGCGCCCTGCCTTTTAAAATTGATTTTTAGCCATTTTTTTCTTCTGTTCTGTTCTGTTTTTTTTTGCCGATTTTTGCCAAGCCATTAAACTTTGGTAAGTCGTCTGCCCGCGCCCATATGGTCAGAGTAACTGCCGCTAAGCCGTTGCCAAATCGATGCCAATTTAGTCAACGGCTTGTGAAGGACAAATGCGACTCGATCGTGTCGATGTCTATGTAGCTGGCTGGCTAATAGGAGCAGCAGCAACTGCAAGAGCAGACCCGAGTTGTGTTGTGTTGAGCTGACGACGTCATCAATTGGAAATAGATGAAAATACGCAATGCATGCTAATTGAATAATTTGAATTGTGGCACCTACAACATACACACACAGCTTGTTTTGCATTTGTCAGGCTCACTAATTTAGTTGCTGTAGATATTTTGACAGCCTCGACTTAGACCGAGCGTGGGTGGGTGCACTCTGGGTGGGTGGCTGCCACAACAGAAACAACAGCAGCTCCGTATCGGATTGCATGGGTAACCGGGAGTGAAATCAATGCAAATGCACATTTTTGGTCAATTGTGCGGATTGTAATTTATTGCATTTTAAACACTTTTTGTTTGGCTGCGATTAAAACAAATGGCCAGGCATCTGAGACGGAGAAGCGGATTGCCAATGATGTCATCCCGCAGATCGGCAGCTGCTGCTGCTGTTGCTGTTGCTGCTGCTGCTGTGAATCTGTGACAGACATGCAGGGTCAGGTTAAAGTTGAATCATTTGTTTATTTCGCAACACGATTTTTCTCTTAGCTCGCATTGATATGCTGCGGACTTGGCCGCTAATTAATCGAGTCCCATTTTATCGCAGACAAAAGCCGCACACTGGCAATCAATTCCCCCCCCCATCCAACAATAGACATCAATGCGTATTATTAACGGACACTGCAGTACCCCCAATCTGATCAACAAAGAGCTCCGGTAGCCTTAACAGCTTCTAATGTTCGGCGATCATTTTGTTAGCATTGCAAACACGCCTCAATAGAAGCTGATCAGGCTCGTTGGAAGTCCTCCAAAGTGCAGTACAAAAGCGGCTTTATGCCCGCACTTACAGTGCATCTCATAAGCATAAGCTCAATCACTCAAAACTCTATAGATTTGTGGATATAAATTTTGGATACTTCTATTACGAAAGGTTACTCCGAGTTCTTTTGAATATTTTATCTAGAATTTTATATAGAACCTTAGAATCACGTTAATCAATCGATTAGAATCAAATCTTCAATCATCTTACAGTTCTGAAACGCGCTGTATACTCACACCAAAATGTATTCCTCTAAAAAAGAAACAACTTTGGCAAATATCAACTGTAGTGTATTTTTTTGCTTTTCGCGAGATTCTTTTGGTGTTTTCAGTTTCGTTTTTTGTTGCCACTGCCGCAGCGGCAGTCGCAGCCACAGCCGCTGCCTTTGCCTTTGCCGTTGGCTTACAAATAAACGGCTTTAACCTTGAGCGAGCGCATTTGGTTTGTAAGTCACGTCTAAGTCCCCGCTCAAAGGTTTGACAGCAGCGACGACAGCGACGCTGGCTTCGGCATCGACATCGACATCGGAGCTGGCTGCGACGCCTGCGCAGAAATTGGTTGCGGCTTTTCGGTTTTGGCTTCCACTTCGTCTTGCCCATTTTTGCAAAATTTTTCGCGTGCTTCGCTTACCCTTTTTTTTTGGCCAAGTTCTTGTTGCCAACTCTGTGATGGTTTGTGTGTGTCTCTGTCTGTGTGTTATGTTTTATTTATTTATTTTTTTCTGTGTTAATTTTTGGAGCTTGTAAAGTTGCCTGTGCCGCTTGACCAAGTTGGCTGTTAGTTGGCTTGGGCCTAGCACGGCACACGAAAAAGGTTAAAACATGTTTTTGAACTAGGTTCACTCGTTCGTTCGTTCGTTCGACTGACGCTGTCGCTCCTAATGGCCTACTACAACTACACGTTGTGCTCTTGACGGTCTGTTTGTGGCACAGACCTGAAGTCATGCCTCTGCCTCCAAAGAAGCGATTATGTAATGGCCAGCTCTAAAAGCAAGTGGCCTAAGTGGCCAGGCCAGGCCAGGCATTACTCGTAAATGCAAGGTGACATGAAAGTCTCTCGATAAAAGTCATTTTAATGGATATTTATCTGTCTCTGAAATGTGCACAGAATTTGATTTGGGCCTCTGATGGGTATGGGTATGGGTATTTATTTACACAGCTTAGTTTCCGTTTTATGGATGCTGGATTTTGGTTTAATTTGAACAAAAATTAAGCACCAGCAAAAAAAATAATGAAAGATTTTTACATCATTCAAAAAGAGAGAAAGATTTTCTGTCTGCCTGTTTCAAAATTTATTAAACACACTTTCTAAGTAAATATTAATTTGAACATAAATCTTCGTAAGCCTCTGCCCTACATCTTAGCAATTTTTTCACAGAAACTCCAACATTATACGCAAAATCATCTGATAACATTCATGTTAAGGGTCTCAATCCACACGACATCTTATTAACTTGAATAAGTTTTTATTTATAGCGAAAATATTTCTTATCAATAGCTAAGTTTAATGCACAAAAAAAACTACGGACGTGCGTACGTTCTGTATGTACTTACACTACGTCAAATAATTATCTATGTAAATACTAGACCAATTTTATTAAAGCTACTTTTCTTTACAAGTGACTGGGCTATTTTCAGGGACTTTTAGTAACAGAGTTAGGGACTCCGATGGAGATTCACTTTACCATTTTCATATGGTGCATATTCTACTAGTTTTCACAATGTATTCAATCCAGTTATATTGTCATAAAAAATGTTGACATTAGGTGGAATAATTCCATTTAGTTATTAAAAGTTTATATACGGTTTTATCCATTTTCAGTGAGATAAGAGTATAATAAGCATTTTCATGTCTCACAAAATTGGATTCTATAGCTCATACAATCTCCCCTCGTTATTGAAGTTTATACAAATCAATATCGGAAATCCCTTCGTATCTTTATCGAATGCTGTACCGAAAATATACAAACTTTTCTGATAATTCCCACACTCCGCTGGCTATCTTCTTGGGTCTGACGCAGGTACTACTTACAACACGTGGAGTGGAGCGAAGCGGAGCTAAACACGCGCGATCAATTCGCAAAAAATTAATCGCTACACACACACAAACAGAAAACTGTCAAAAAAAGAGCTCCACACACACACACGGTCCAACCATGCCGTTGTGTTGGTTTGCCTTTTTGCCAAAAATTTTAGCAAATATCAAAAAAAAAAAAAATGGGCAAAAGTAAATAAAAGCAAAAACAAGAACAACAGCAAAACCAATTGAACAACAACAAAATTAATATAAACATTTTTGTACTGCTGTTGCTTGTTGTTGTTGTTTTTGGTGTTCTCTTCAGCTCGCTTTGGTTGTTGTTGTAGTTGTTGGTGCTGTGCTGCTCTTTTTGTTGTTGCTTTTGTTGTTAGCTATTTCGGTTTTTTTATATGAACATGGGTCCGTGTATTCGCGAATCGAATCAGTTACACACACTTACACAACAGCAGCAGTCAGTGTTCTGTGTGTGTGTGTGTGTGTGTGTGTGTGTGCCGTGAACTTTAAATTAGACGAGCCACGACAGAGACAACAACAACAACAAACAACTACAGCAAAGCAACAGCAGAAGCAGCAGCAGCAGAAGGCGGCACATGCGAAGAGCAGAACACAGAACCTTAATAAATTTCGCATACTTTGCGAATTTATGCTGAGCGACAAAGACAACAACAAGAAGGGCGAACTAGTGAGCGTCGTGGGTCGAAGCTTTTAATACCCTTGCAGATTCGTTGTGGCAATGGAGAGAGAGAAGATATATTAACCGGAAATCCTTATTACTATCAGTTTACATAGAAATATAACGGACTATATATACATATATATATGTATGTATAATCAAATAAATGCTCCATTTGGTGCTTTGCTGGCATCTGGTGAAAATTTTAGTACCTTCTGGAAGGGTATGACAACAGGCAGGCAGGCAGCCAGCAGTCAGCGACAGTTGTTCATTTCAAAAGAGAGGGAGACGGTGAGCGTTAGAGAGAGAGAGAGAGGGATAGAGTGTGAGCGGGAGAGCCAAGCCCAAAAGACCCTCTGCCGCTGGCGCTGCCACTGCTGCTGACGACATCAACATCCATCGCAACGTCGTCTAATGGCGTCGCCGTTGACTGCATTTTGGCAGCGCTGCCAACATCGCTCATTTCGTGGCGTTTGCCGATCTTCTTCTTCCTCCTCCTCCTTCGCCGCTGCGCTACTCTGCGTTCAAGGACAAGTGCCGATTGGGTTTCGCCTCTGACTCAAAGTTGGATTCGAAGAGAGCAGAGCATTGGAGCAGCGGAATGTAGCGAAGGGAGGCTGTGCGGTGTTTTGGTTTTGTCTGTCGGAGAGCAGAGCTAAAAGGGTTGTCAGGCTGCGACTCGGTTTGGAAATTGGTTTTTTGGCAAAGTAATACAGATGGCAGATACACACGCATTCTGTGATTTGAATAAATTTTGTAATCCATAGCCGTAAGACTATGTCCCCCCCCTCCACTAAGCGTACAATAATTTTAGAAAAATAGTTGATTTGAGCTGAAAAGAGCGTTGAAGTCTTAGGTATTAGTTGGGTATTAAAACCTTTTTGTCATAAATAATTAGTGTGTTAATTAGCAGCAGAATTCTACATTGGTGGTTACTAGGGATAGAAAATCCAGAATTAGTTATTCAATATTACATGATCCTTGTCTTAAGCTATGTTTGAATAACAATTTGCTCCACTTATTGGTGGCCCTTCTTGAATGGTCCCTACATCTCTTTGATCTCGTCTTCGGTTTCCTTATATTTCTCTTAAGCCCCAAATCGCAGCAACAACAACAACAGAGAGAAGAGAAAGAGAAATCAAAGACACAAACAACAACGAAATTGTTTTGATTTCTCCTTTGGCTCATTTCGTTGTTGGTGCTTGCTTCTCTTTTATTTCTTTTCCTCTTGTTTTTTATTGCTTACTTTATTTTATACGCTTGCTGTTGTTTTTTTTTGTGCGCTTAATTTTTGCATGCACGTTTCGGCGCTGACCTTGAAATTTTTTTTTTTCTTTTTCTTTTGCTTTTGCGTTTTGTGTGTTTGTTTGCTGCTTGTCATTGTTGTTGCGTTACTGTTGTCTTTTTATTTAAATTTTATTTGGATACTCACACACACACACACACACGTGTATATGGATGCGCCTTTGTGTGTGTGTGTGAGCGTCTCTTCTGTGCCATTACGTTGCTCTGCCACCCAAAACAAAAGAGGAAGCAACATGCACAAAACAGCAGGCGATAATAATAATAAAACATAATAATAAAATAAAAAAATTATATAAAAAATAAATTTAAAAAATCACAAAGTAACCAACCGACAACCAACAACCCGTTCCAACAATGGAACGAGCGCACGCTCTGCTTACGGATTTTTATAATTATTCATTTGATAGCCCGATTTTAATTTCGTTGCAATTAAATTTATACACACACAAAAAAAAGACAACTACTTAGTCCGGCTTAAGGCGTGGGACATTTAATTATACATTAATATACCCAATTGTGATGCTATTTAATTTAATTTACTGCCAAAAATATACATTCATTCCCAAAATCGAGTGAGTTATTTGGGAGGCAGGAAATTCATTCTAAATATTAAAAATTTAATCATTTTTTTTGAGCTGAAGTAGATCATGTTTCGGAGCTCGTTTTTTGTGTATTAAGTAGTTGTGATATTTATATTATCGTATGTTAAAAAAATTAATTACAAGTTACATGTAAAGTTATCTGTAAATCCTTAAAGCTGGATCGAATATATTTAGAATATTATCTGGGTACCTTGAATAAATGCCAGCAAGGGTTGCGATTTTGAAGTGGATCTTGTCATCCATTTGGGAGCTTCGTCTTTGAAATTTTTCCATCTGAAGAACGTGGTTTAAAATAAAGTTTAAAAAGGGACAAAAATTAACTATAAAATGCACCTAAAACTCATTTGTTTCGCCAAAAAAACCACAAGGTTTATTCATTTTATAAATTAAATTAAAAACACTTTTATCTAAAACCAGAACACAGACATTCGGATGGCCAAGTCATGTTGACTTAATTATTAAATATATTCTATAGTTATATGTAGCCCAATGCAAGATTTTTGTTGTTGTTGTTGTTTTATTTGCTGTTTTGATGTTTTGCTTGCTGCCTTTTGCAGCTCATTAAAATTTGTCGCCAACATTTGCACCTGTCGCCGCGTCAGGCTGCCACCTTCGACATAGCAACAACAACAACAGCAGCAGCAACAACCACTGAGAAACAAACAGCACAAAAAAAACAACAGCAAAAACAAGGAAAATAAAAACTTTTAACTGACAATTCGGCCAGACAGAGATACTCAAACACACACACACACACAGATAAACGGGGTACACAGATACACAACTACATAGAAGGCGGACGAAGAGCGACGAAATTGAAATCGAAAGTGTCACGGCAGCTTGTTGGTTCTTTTGTAAAAATTTTGTCGACATCTTCGCTTTCCCCCTCGCTGGCTGGCTGCCTGGCTGGCTGGCTGCGGGCTGCGTTTAATTTAGTTTTTAATTTTGTTCATCGTTTCGAAAAGTGCTTCTGGCCGCGTCGGGCCGCGCCGGGCCATCCGAGAATATGTTTCAGCCGTTTGGCATTACTCGAGCAAAACTATACGTTATTAATTTGACCCCAATTCGGCTGACAGCTGAAAAAGTGTGCAAATATTCTGGGCCATCTCAGCGTGGTGGGAGGGGAGGGTAGACCCGAGTTCTGAACGTTGACTGAGCGGTGGTAGAAGAAATGCTGTAAGTGTTTTGGGCTGACTGTCAGCCGTAGGGTGATTTGTCAAGTGGTCAGATACATTTCCCCAAATGACAGCTAGCTGTGACAGGCAGCCTCTTCCGCATCATTTGAGAGATGAAAGCGAGAGACGAGTGCAAGATGCACTCGGTCGAACGACCAAACAACCGACAAACCACATGCTAATTTACTCAAATTATCCCAAATGTCAATTTGATATTTGGTGCGCTAACATTCGGCGATTCTAATTAAATTGTCAAACTAAAGCGGCTTTGAGTGATTCTAATAGCCAGTAGCCACACCTCTGTGCGCACAACGCGGCGTATAATTAATTGCATATTGCGTATACGCCGCGTAAGATGGTCATGTGAAGGATGGCACCCAGAAGGAGCTGCAGCTGGGGTAGGGGGGATGCGAGATGCGGTGTAGACAACAAGCAGCCCATGCTTGTAATTTATCATGCGAGTTGTGCAAAAATCCTCATGTCTGGCACAATTAGAAATTAAATACATCAGCACTCGGCACCAGGCAGCAGGCAACCCAGCCACCCAGTCCCACCCCAGCCACCCCAGTCACCCCGCATCCGACCAGACAAAAGACAAACAAAATTAACTTGTCCCGAACTAAGTGGCGGGGCCAACCTGTCGCCTGCGGCTGACAGAACGAGTGCACAAAGCGAAGGCGTTCTGTTCTATTCTGCCCAGAGCTTGTAAATGAAAAACAATTTTTGCTGACCATTTAATTACGGTTTGTTTTTTCTTTCTGCTGGGTATTTTCGGCCAAAAGAAGGCTCGGCCCACGCGCGGCAGGCAATGCGCCAGGCTGCAACTCATAAAAATCATCAAATTATGTCTTATTAAGTGTGAAGTGGCAGCAAGAGGCCGCTGCCGTGAGTGTCATTAGCCAGTTGCATATAGTATAGTATAGTATAGCCGCATGTTCTTTCTGGCCAAAACTATGTATGCCAAAGGGAAGCATTTCTTGCTATTTATAAATATATTTATATTTCTTGTCAGTGGTGGTGGCTGGACAACATTTTGCGGCACTCGAGTTGGCTATAATTGCACCGGAAGTGCCGTCATCAAAGCAGTTTTTTTGGAAACAATTATTGCACATTTTCTCTGGGCAGATGCGGGGGAAGGGCATGCAGGCAGCTGCCTGTTACTTTGCTTTTTTTTATTAGCTAACATTTGTTTAATGTTTTTTGCTGGGCTTCGCATATAAATCGCATGAGCTTATGAATCACAAAAAGAGCTTTCATAAAGATTCCAGAATCCATTTTCATAATCTCTGACATTGTCAACTTAAAGATTGTTGTTTTTTTTTTCCTTAAGGGATTTGCCACAGGCTCAGACACTGACCCCAACCTGAACCCCAATCCCAAACCCGACTTCGACTCAGACGGGGCGTGTTGTGCACTCGTCTGGACTTTGTGGCATATAAATTAATTGACTCATGCCAGACCCCACACACACACACTCCAGAAGATCTGCTGCGTTGCTCCTCGCGATGATGAGTCAGTCAAGCCAATAAAAATTGCTACGCTTCGCTGGGGCCCAGCCACTTACAAGCCGCGGAGAAATGTGCCTGGGCTCGTGGCTGCCACTTGCGGCAACTTGCAAGTTGCCAGCGACTGCTGCGAAGAGTGCTAGAATATGGCTAGGTGATATGGGGATATGTGGGTAAAATCTGCAAGTTGCTAGCAAATCAAAGCCAAGACAAGACAACATAAAACAAAACAAAACAAAAGCCGTAGCGCACAGCAACCGCAGCCGCAACTCTTGGCTTGCAATCATCATCAGGCCTCAGCCTCAGTCTCAGTCTCAGGCATCATCTGCATCAAGTTGTGGCAAGTTTTAAGGGTCGCAGCGGAGTTTGCAGGCAAGTGGTAAGTGGCAAGTGGCAAGTGGCATGTGTCATGGCTGGGGCAACATCCATCTGACAAGTGTTTGGCTGCGGCCACAGCATGAGCTTCTTGCCACTGCCTCTATAAATGTTGTTGCCACTGCTAAAGTTTTGGCCCCTCATATGTTTGCTCTGCAGCCCAACCCGAGGGTGTCTTCTACCCGGGGGAGATGGGCACTCTTTGCACTGTCTGTGGCAATTTAGTTTTAGATTTATTCAAAAACTCCCAGCTACATTGTCAATATTCTTTGCCAAGGGTCAACTTTTGACAGGACACTTTTGCGGGGCGTTTCGACTTTTACATATGTAACGACAGAAAAGATTTAACCAAGCTGAATGTTTCTTTTATGTAACTATAGATACGTAAAGATAACTATTTACCTTAAAGGATTTCGATTCGATTTTTTAATGCTTCGCTTAGCCATAAATGTCAGACTAAGAACTAGGCATAAAAGTTCAACGAACATCAATTAATATCCACTTACAAGCATTCCATAATTTCAAGCATAAAACGACAAGAAAACAAATAAATTTAGAATACAATTTGAATAATTAATACATACAGCTCACAGTCACATTTACATTTACATCCATGTATGTAGCTGTTGTAAGCTCTCTCTCTCTCTCACTTGACCCTCTGCTCGTAAGCTTCACAACAACAATAACCAGAGACCAACTTTTTCAAGGTTAACTACAGACCAAAACAGACCACACTCGGGCTAACAACAATAACAACCACCCGCAACAACAATAACATTATTTTTGTTTGGTGTTGTAAAGCTGCTCGCAAAAATTTCAATTTGAAAACAAAATGAAAACCCCAATTTTGCATGCGTTGAGGGCTCGGGGCCCCCAATGACAAAAGCAACAAAAATGGGCAGAAATAGGCCAGTGAGTCGGTCGGTACGAGTATACCTATTTAGGTATTCAAATGTTTTACAGCTCGATCCGATCCGGCGTGGGACCAGCATGGATGGGGGGAGGGTGTATTCGAAGGGGTGTAACGGTGTGGGGGGGGGTGACGAACAGACGAACGCCCTTTACCTTGCTGACACACATTTTATGCTAAGTAGCCAACGGCAAACGGCCAGAGCGGATTGTTCCAAGGTGTTGTTGTGTTGGTGTTGGTGTGGATTTGGTTTGTTGGTGTCTTTTTTTTTACTGTTGATTTATTTGCAAGTCGCTGATGTCTCTCTTAGTAGTATATGGTGTGGTGGGGGATTTTGCTGGGTTTATGTTGGTGTTATTGGAATAGTTGCGGGGCGATTCTCTTGGTGTCACGGATATCCATAATCTTTATAGGCATTTCCATTACAACTTTCGCCACTGATCTGTTGTTATTGTGTTTTGCAGTTGTTGAAAAGTAATTTTGTTGTTGTTTTTGCTGTCTTCCCTGTAACCCTCTATGGTCACTGCCTTAAAATTGTTGTTGACTTTGCATCGTGCATAATTTGTATTTCGGTTTTTTTTTTTCAAGTGCGGCCAACCTTCGAAATTTGCCAAAAACAAAACAAAAACAAACGCACACTTACACTCAACGAGGGAATAGGCATACATACATATGTACATATGTATTTACATATTGTTGTTTTTGTTTTCAATTTTATTTGTTTTGTTTTCAAAGTGAACTTGAGAAATGCCTGCGTGAATATTTTTTTTTTTTTTTTTTTTTTAACATTTTATTACGGAAAACAATATAAAATATAAATATGAATAACAAACTACGCCAAATTGTCAATAAATGCAGATCAAACATCAATAAAAATTTTATTGGAAAAACTCCGAATGTCCAGACAAAAAAAAAAAAAAAAATAATGCTGAATCGATGCGAGAATAATCAGTCCAATTGTCGACCATTTTTCGATTTTAATATTTACCTTTAGCGCAATGTAAATATTCAAAACTCACACCTCTTGTTCTTATTTTTTTGCCTACATTTATGTGTCATCAAAATGCGCTTACAAGCGCCAACAAACTTGGCCCGAAACATGACAACAACAACAATAAAAAAATTACTGCTGATTTGGTCAAACAAAAACGCAGTTATCACCTTTTTCTTGGCTAATTTTTTGCGATTTTTTTTGGTTGTGTTTTTGTTGACGCAGCTGGGCCGCTTTTTTTTTGGGGCCCTCTCAGCTTTCGATGGCGAATGCCCGGCGCCAGCTTCAACAAGGGGCCCCCGCGAAGGTCTGAGCAAGCGCCAGCGCCAAAAGAGAATCAAAAATGCAAACTATAATTTTACACACACACACATACAGAGTATAATATGCGACGATATGGTACATATATATAAGTTTTTATATGCCCATTGGGTCAAGCAATAATGTTACAAAGAGCTGTAACAAAAACAAGACCATAAAGTGCTGTAATGCGACGCCTATGTGGCCATAAAATGTTCACAAAAAAAAAAATATGTACTCGAGTTTTTGTTGGTGTTTTTTCTGTGCAAAATAAGCTCAAACTTGCTTGAATATTTATGTATATTTTTGGACACACAGAAAACTAACATAATGCAGGAGTAGTATGAACTATAAAAGTAGAACATAAAATACAATTTTGAAGTGATAATTATGCTTTTATATTCCGCATTCAAATATATTATTTTGTATTATTTTAAATACATTTTTCGATAAATTTTACAATTGGAATTTGGCTACTTACAACATATATGAACGATCTT
The DNA here is from genome assembly GCA_009664405.1 of Drosophila bifasciata. NCBI lineage: Eukaryota > Metazoa > Arthropoda > Insecta > Diptera > Drosophilidae > Drosophila > Drosophila bifasciata. The sequence goes on from CM019044.1 coordinate 6,182,881, forward strand.
TTAATGAAATTTTATATTTTTTTGGATCTTTTAATGAAATTTCGATATTTTTTTGATCAATCTGCACTTTGTTGCATATTTTTTTCTATACAAAAATTGTTATATTAAACTAGTAATATTATTTATAATTACTAGACGTAAATAGATAATTTGTTGCATATTTTTTTTATTTAAAAGTTTTTTACTTTAAACTAGTAATATTATTTATAATTTCTAGGCATAAAGTCAGCACTTTCTGGCATATTTCTTTCTATAAAAAAATTTGTATATTATACCAGTAATATTATTTATAATTTTTAATCCTAAAAATAGCATATCAATGCCCACAAAAATCTCTAAAGTTGCTCAAGCCGAACTAAAATAGTTGAAAACCCATTTAAAACATATTTATATTTGGAGTACATATTTGAGAACATATTTGAGAAACAAGTTTTGAATCGATTTACCTGCAAAACCAGCAGAGCAGTGCGGAGAGAAGCATACCCTGATGGGAGTCTCCATCTTGGGTAGCTTCGCTTAGGTTACCCTCACAAAAAAGAATAAAATACTTATAGATATATGACTTCGTAGATACCCGTCGACATTTGGCAAAGGCGGACTGCGTTTTGGCCGCGTTGCAAGCGCGTGTTCTAATGCGAAATTAATTCAGCCAGTTTTTTTTGCTCGTTTTCTGTAATCTTTGTTGCTGGCTTTTTGGCTGACAGGCTGACAGACTGACTGGCCGACCAACTGACTGGCTGGTAAATTAAAAATCTTTTAATCAAATGCGAAATTCGCTGGCTAATTTTACTATTTGTTGGCTATAGTTGTTGGCAACCCAGCAGCTGCCTGCTCGGATGCTGATGCTGCTGCTGCTGCTGCCAGTGTCGCTGCAGTTAACTGGTTTCGCTGTTGGCCAAAAGTGGAGCTTTTTTTTTTTTTTTTTTTTTGGGCTTTATGTCTTGTTATGCCTTCTGCCGTCGCGTCGTTAATGAACGAAGGTCAGTCTATGTTTATGCCGGTGCGGTTGGTCTGGCCTGCTCTGAGATCGAGCTCTGAGCTCTGGCAGTGGCCGAAAAAAAATAGATATATACATATATATGAAATAATTTGTTTGGCAACTAATTTGCACGGTTTAGTTATGCGAACAGGAAAGCGAACAACAGCTGCACCTCGCGGAGGGGGTTTTTATTGTGTGGGAACTGCGCGTATTAGCGGATATTACACGGAATATGTGGCATAAATTCCAAGAAAATATCATAACTCATTTGACAGCAATTAAGCCATTGATGAGCTAGATCTGTCAAGGGAAATAAATGCTGGTTGGTGGATTGGTAAGGGTAGATATATGGGATCTATGTATGTATCTACAGCTGTGGGATCTCACCCCTACAAATAACCAAATCTCTGACTCTTCCTGCATTCTGCACTTCTGCGCCATAGATTACCCCCCACCCCACCCTGCAGTCAAGTCACCTTTCACATGCGATCTATCAAATCCAAAGATGGTTCAAAGCTGCCGCAGACCACTCGGCAAACATGCAGCAAATCACAGCAACAAAAAATACCATAAATATAGCAAAACACACACACACACACAGAGAGAGAGAGAGGGAGATTTGGGATAATATTACGGCCTAAGGCATGGGCCAACTACCTCTCGATCTCTCCTCCTTCGGCCCGTTGTGGCTGCGGCTCATGTGAAATGCAAACAGGCAATTAAATGGCGTTGCTGGCTGCACTTGCCCAGATCCGGCCATAGACCCAAGTCGAGTATACACACACATCTATATATATCTGCATATGTATATGTATTTTTGATTCCTCTATGCGTGTGTGTGTGTGTGTGTTTGGGTGCTGCGCATGCGTCCAGTTTTTACAGTTTTATTAACTGCATTTTTATCTAGCTGCAGCAGCAGCAGCAGCGGCAGCAGCGAAGGCAACTGCAACAAGCTGCACGAACTGGCTCTCGAGCGGAAAAAGTTGTTGCCGCTGCTGCACGAAATACCCTTTTGGCCAAGAATTTCAGCCAGCCAAAAGGTATCGCGCAGCCAGCCAGCCAGGAGAGAGAAAGAAATGCGGCCAGAACCGAGGCAGGAGGAAGCTGAATCGTTGGCCGGGCTAGCTGGCTGGACCGCACTTGTTCGCTGCCTTTTGGCTTGGCTCGAAAACCAGTCGAGTCTGTCGTTGTCTAACTGTGTTTGCTGCGGCCAGTGTTGGGGCAAGTGCAACGGCAACGGCAGCCAGAGAAGAGCAGCAACAGCAGCAGCCACGTCCGTTGGCCCAGGTCTGGGCCAGGCTTATTATTTATAAGAATTTATTTGGCCCACAACAACACACTGGCAAACACACGATCGAGTTGTAAAGCAAAGACTAACAACAACACAAACAAGTCAAAGAAATCAACTAAATGATAACTGCAAAGGTTGCCGGAATTCCTTAACTTATTCCTAATGTCGCTCCCCACCCTACCTCCCTGCCGCTCGGCCTTCTGGCAGCGGAAATCGCTTGTCCTACAAAAAGGCCCAAGTGGCACAAAAGGAGGCAAAGGAAGAGGCTGCGCCTGCCCCTCTTGTTATTTGTTGCTGCTGGTCGGTTGCAGGTCGGACTGGTTGGCTGTAATAGAGATAGCTTTGGCTTCCTTATAGGGGCAATCAAGCAGCAGCAGCCAGCCAGTGACTTCTTCGGGCTACTTCAGGTTGCAGTTGCAGTTACCGTTGCTCGTTGCCGTTGCCTCGTTGCAGTTGCATATTTACACAGGAATGTCAACAATTTCCTTTTAATAATTTGCCAGTTTGACAAGTTTTTTCTCCCTCTCTCTCTGCGTTTTATTTCTTTTGCTCCGCTCGTAACTTCTCTGATTGATGCGAATAACAATTGCAGCCGCAGAAAAAGAACTCTTCATTTGGTCAATTAATTAATTTGGCAAACACGGCGGCAGGAGGGGGCAGGAGTGGTACTTGTTGGCTTACGAGTGCTGCTGCTGCTGCTGCATCCAAGTGGGCTGCAAATCTTGAGCTACTGCAACATTTTGTAAGTCAATATTGAAACGAGCTGCGAACGGTGGAACGATGTGCAAATAGCCAAGCGGCGAGGACTCAACCCGGCTCAGACACACACACACAGATCAAGATACAGATACACTCGGATGCGACTGCACCACACAGATACACTGAGTGGGGATTGGGGTGTAAGCAGCACTTGTGCACACTTTGGGAGTTGACTTTTGCCACCTCGCCAGGGGTCCACCGATTGGGCTGGCTTTGTTGTAACCAGCTTGTGGAATTTCACACGACAATTTGTGCACTGAGTTTGGTTTTTGGCTTATGCAAAAGTGATTTTGGTAGTCATGCGGTAGGGTAGTCAATGGTTTTCAATATTCGAATTTTCAATTGATTACATCTGCAAATCAACAAATATTATTAGCACTTTTGCACACTTCGAGCGTTCCTTTAAGCCATCACTAAATGACATGGGAAATTTTGGTAATTTTAGTGAGGAAATCTAGCAGAAAGGAGGAAAAATACATGAAAATATAAATGAATGAAAATAATAATAAATCAATTTTAATGCAGCGTCTCAGTTGCAAAGAAATATTTGATCATCAATGGAAATATAATTGAAAATAAAATTAAATAGAAAAGTATTTCGGAATACTTTAAAAAGAAAATTACATTTTTGAATGGTTTTTTTTGGGGATCCTAGGATTTAAGAATAGAACTCTCCGAATACTTGTTATAAGGGAATTTTTTAATGTTGACCTTATTGGTAATCTCTACATAATTAATAAAATAAATACAAATAATAAATATACAAAATATTAAGCTGCTCCAATTAGTTTTTAAATTAAAAAAAAAACATTTACTATTTTGTGGTTTTGTTCTGCTATAAAATCGAAGAACTATCTCTCGATATGCCACAGATTATAGCCTCCATTTCCGCTAGGGCAACATGTTCCCAGGCTTAACAACATCCAACTATTTTTGCCCCGCTTCGCCCCGCACCTGTACACCGGATTGACCATAAGAGCTGTAAAATCACATGTATCTGTTAAAACACATGTATCTGTAGCTGTAGCTGTATCTGTAGCTGTAGCTGTTTCTTTATCTGCAGCTGAAGCTGTCAATTTGAGGATTGACGGGCATTCAATGTGTCCTGTCTAACCCCCCGGGGGGCGAGGGGGACTAGTGTAGTCAAGGGGCATGGGGGGGGAACTAGTGTTGTCAAGGCGGAGCCCCGGGGGGGTAAAGCTGTTCAGTTTCCTGATCTTTTTCCTGCCTACTGCTGCTGACCGCCTCGTTTGATCGTTTGATTTGAGTGAAAATTGAGTTGCATGTTGCTTGGCCAAAAGCGTCTTAGAGTCTTAGATCGCAATACAAGTAGCCACAAGTCGCCTGTAAAAAACTAAGGAATACCAATACCAATAACAATTACAGCCAAACCGAACAAGAAATGCAAAAAAAAAACAAAAAAAAACCAGTAGACATCAAACGAAATGATTGTAATTTGCACTCCGTTTACACGATGCTTGTAGCAGTCGCTGGGGCGTGGTCGCACCTGCCATGTTGTTACACTTAGACTTAAGTTTAGAGCTGATCGAGCCTGGCATTAACTACTAGCTGATAGTACTACAAAAACAAGCATAAATATATACATAAATATATACACAATAGTCTTAAGCAGTTAAAGATACAAATCTGACATTAATGGAGCCAAAATCTAACACAAACAATATCATGTCTTGCCCAAATATTAAATGTAATCGAATATACTATACATCACATATATGAAGAGCATCATTATACACATTTAGATATATCATTTTATGAAATCTTAAGTTCAATTATGCGCATCAGTTTTAATTTGATTGTGAATCCAAAAACCCAATTTATTTATGAAAAGACTAACTTTCAATTTTGTATATTTCTAGGTAAGTTTTTGTGATGGATGAAGGATACCCTGAAAACTATTTTATTGAATAAATATCTATAACTATTCATAAAACCTATAAATAATCGACAAATTAACAGGTAACATATAATTATAATATTAAAATGAACTAAATATTTGTTAGGAATTTTTAATTGGAAATTTCACGAACAAATTCATTTAAGTAGCCATCACGGGCTGTGTATATATTTATGGCTATAATCCATGAAGATCGAAGCATTCAGTACAGAAAACTCCTCCATAAAATATCAAATTGATATGCCAAATAAATATATAAAAACTCACCGACAATCCTCAAACAATTTCCACTAAATTATCATACAAATTTAATTTTTTATTTCAACTTCAATTGGTTGAACATTTAAGCAAAAACCGAAAATTGTTGCTGGCATTTCGGGGCACCCCAACGCCCCTGTTCGCTGGTGACCAAACGCGAAATTCCCTTGGCCAAGAATTTACCCTTTTTCTGTTGTTCACATTCCACTTTCACACCCCTCCCTCCCCACTGAACGAGACTGACCACAAAAACAAAAAATGCGCGAATGTAAAAAATAGCTTGAGTGGAAAAAAGAAATTGGCCCCTTGGGGCGGGCTGAAGTGGAGAAAAGCGCAACAGCTGAAGGGCAAACAAAAAAGCGAACGGAAACAGGAGAGAATGCTTAACCCAAAACGAGGAAAGGGAGAGAACAGGAGGAGAACAGAGAGAGGAGCGCCGTAAAGTGTCATAAAAAGCGCATAATAAAGTGGACTTGGACACGCCCAGAGATGAAGAGCGAACGAAGAGGGGATAGGGGGGAGCGAAAACAATTTCATCTGCCATAATTGTTGGTCAAATAATTGCTGTAATTTTGAATGCAATAAAGTTTAATGCGCGCAGATAAATTTTCGTTTAAGCCAAAAGCGAGGAGGTGGCTCGTGCCGCCATGGCGTGGCATCTTTTCCGTTTTGGCGGGGTTGGGATGGGGTAGATGGGGACCACGCGGCGTATGCACAACTTTTAATACACTCTGATGAGAACCAGGGGACATAGGAGGACAGGGGATGGGGGTGTGCCTTTGGCTGTCATACTTTCGGTTTATGGCCGCCATTCTTTTATGACTTCATTTTGTAAATAATCCAAAAAAAATGCAACTGCAACGTGGGCAGTGCAGCGCCCCCGCCCCACAGATCAGCCCCCTGCTATAAAGCGACAGGCAGGCAGGCAGCTACACAAATTAATTAAACAAATAAACAAAAACCAAAACAAGACAAGACCAAGATGGAGATGGAGAGGAGAATGGAGAGGAGATGCAAATGGAGATGGAGAGGCGATGGATTCGATGGAATCTATGCAAATATCTATGCATGATGTCAGCAGCCAAAAAGAAAGAGAAGTCAGCAGTATATAACTTGGCGTGGGCTTGCTGCTGCGTGCATCTGTCAGATACGGATACGGAGCAGCAAGCACCGTAGAACGTAGAATTCCTTGGCGATCACAATCGGCCTGCAACTTGCTGCTGCTGCTTCACTCGCATTACTCATAAATGTGTCGCCCATCTACCTGCCCCCAAACAAAAATAAGAGCCACCGACCAGAGAAAACCTTTTCTGACCATTCGCGTTGGCGTTGCTTTTGGGTCAGACGCGCTCCTTTTTGTGGCATTGTTCTGGCCGACTGGGGGTTGGGCTCAAGCTCGATGGCTCGTGATTCGTAATGGAGTCAAGGAGACCACCGATCGACCGGTTTCTTCTGCTCTCTCTCTCTTTCTCTCTCTCAGCCTAATGGCGTGGGTGTGCCACAAACGGCAGCAGCACCACCAAAACTGAACCACAACCGTAAGAACAGCAGGCACCACCAGCACCGATCGACCGCATTGGGCACTGGGCTGCAGCGGCTGCTTGTTAGGCTGAAAACCAAAAAACCACACTGACGGATTGCTTTCTAATGGATGCCAAATGTAAGCCGATGCCGCCTGACCCTTTGCATAGTTATACCGCGCCTCTGCCACTGCCTCCTCCTGTCCGACTTTGCTGCCACAGATTGCTTGACGTTGCCGTGACCATAGAAGACCCTAATACTCTCTGGCTGCCCTCTGCTGCAATCCACTCGACACGAACATAAAGAATGCCTTTTTTTTGCACCAAGAAATACTCTATCAAAAGGGGTAACATTACTATGGGAGCATGGAAGTTTAAGGAATGAAAATAATCTTCAATTTATTATGGTTAGTTTCTCCTTTGTAGCTTTATTTAAGTCTCAGTTAAAGTTCTAGCTCTTTTCTCCCGCTTCCCTTAAACCTTCTTGGCGGAGCATTTGCTCTTCGTTTTGGCCAGAGTTTTGGCCTTTCTAGCAATTCGTTGTTGTTGCTGCTGCAGCGGCCGCTCGCATGAAAACGGTTAAATCGCCGCAGGCGCGTAACCTGTCTTGAGACCTTTTGCGCAAGTGCAAAAATTGGCCAAAGTGGCGGCATCGGCAGCAGCAGCGGCATTTAGCCAGGCCTAAGAGTCAGAGAGTCAGCGGCAGAGTAGGAGTCGGAGTCAGAGTCAGCGTCGGAGTCCAAGTCCGAGCGGGAGTCGGAGTCGAAGTCGAAGTCTAAGTCTAAGTCGTTGTTGTCTAAGCCCAAGTTCTCGTATCTGTGTCGCTGCTGGCCACTTTTGGGCTCGCAGCATGCGATCACATCACCATATTTGGCCAAGACTGCATTTGCTGAGCTGGCCAAAACAAAACAAAAAAAATCCATTGCATGCCACTTGACTTGCCAGTCTTACTCGTATTTGGTTAGACATCGCCCTAGGCCAGAGGCCCCAAAAATCCTACCGCCGCCGCCACTTTGCCGCCCCATCTGGGCCGGTTTTTTTTCTTCGGAGTGTGTGTGTTTTTTGCATGCCGCTCATAAATCCCAGAGAATTCTCATTTTCTCTCAAAAGCCAGCCAGCCTGCTGCTGATGCAGCTCCTGGCTGCTGTTACTGGTAATTCAAGCTCACATTTGACTTTTAACTTTGGGCCAGCCAAATAATGTGGCTGCAACGTGGCCAAATATGCTACGGCCATTTTGGCCATATGTGCGCACAGCTTCGCTCCGTATGGCTGGCGATGGCCTTACCCTATTCTCCAATTGCACCATTCGGAGTCGCCCCTACCCTGCCTTGTGTTGCTGCGTGCTGCAGCTAGGTGTGAGCAGCGCGCGTCTTTGTCCATCGATATTCGGGCTAAGATCTGCGTGACCGATAATTTTGATTTAGTAGAAACGTTTTGGGGGCTGCTTCTGGGAATGCATTTTCAATGCATCAACAGCATGGAGCATCATCATGATCAAGATCATAATGATTGGAAATCGAGAAGAAGCAATTTTAGTAATCTCTGGCAGTTTGCATACAAATTTGGTGCCGTGGAAAACTGTCTGAAAAGGAACCCTTCAAATAAAAGAGAAGGAGTAGAGGAATAGTAGGAGACTACTCTCTGGACTGATTGAGATTAACGTGATAGAAGAGTTAATACCCATTCAATTAGTTTAAAAGCTAATTTTGGCAGTGTTCTCATTGAGGCGCAGCACCCTTTTAAGGCAGCGTCTGGAACTTGGTTATGTTAAGCCGAGCAAATCCGAACTAATCAAATTAAGGCCACACTTTAAGAATTAACGCGGCTTGTAAATATTTTTAACGGTGCTGAAGTAATGCGCGCCATCAAAACCGTTGCAGCGTGCCACCACCAACAATAACAACAACAATAGCTATAACAACGTGCAACAACAATAATAGCAACTAGAAAACAGTAAAGCAACGATCCAAAAAAAAACAACAACAACAGGAGGAGAGGTAGAAGCAGCCGCAGCAGCAGAGGTAGAAGTAGAAGCAGAAACAACAGCAACCAAAGCAGGCATATAAACAAACATAATCGCTGGCGCCACGACACGCTTCGTGGGTCAAAAGCGGTTGCAGTTGCAGTTGCTGCCAGTTGCTGCCAGTTGCCACTGCCAGTTACCACTGCCACCAAGTGAGTGCAAAGCGAAAAAAGCCAAAAAAAAAAAGAAAAAGAAACCAACAACAGTAGGAGGAGCATCGTGGCAGAAGCATCGACTGCTGCAACAACAATAAGCACTACACCGGCTCGCTCGCCGAAAAAAATACATATATGTGTATAAGTATTTATGAAAAAAAATAAACCTACACATAATGAAAAAAAATATCAGAGAAGGGAGCTGAAGCAGAGAGGTGGAAAAAACCTAAACACACGACTAACAACAGCTAGGAGAAGGCTTCTCTTAATCGTAGCGAAGCTGGAAATACTCTTTGAGATTTGTTGGGCCTATGGCAAGTCAATCCTGTTCAAGTTTGAAGGGAATAGTTAGAAGATATATCATTTAATTATCTCAGAAATATATATGAATATATATGAAATATAATATTCCCATAATGAATTATCCTACGATTTATGAAGATTTTTTTCGTATACTTTTTATTCTTATTTAGTTATTTATGGGTTTGATTTTGATCTCCAGCTTTCTAGCTATACTCCTGCATACTATAATTTAAATCCTGTAATATAAGAACTGCAGCAAGTCCCTTGCATATTTTGGTGTCAATCAGAAATACTTCCTTCTCTGCGTTACAATATTCACACGAAATTTACAACACTCTCTGATAGAGTGTCGACTAGAATTGCACATGCAACGTCAGCTAAGCTCCCGTGAAGGAATGGGGCAAGGTGGTGGAAAACTGCGGATAAGGGTGCCCACAGCTGGCACATTTCTTTTACAGCCACAAAGGCAAAAGTCAGTTGGGTAGGTAATCCATCAATAAAACGAAACCGGGCGCGTGCAACGAGTCCGTCAGCGTCTGGTGAGAGTAAAGGGAGACCAACACCGAGAGAAAGGTAAAGAAAGAGTCAGTCGGGTGCGGGACTGGACGGGACGGGACGGGACTACCAACTACCGAGGGCATCGAGCACGTTATGGCTGTAGATTTTTCATGATTTAACTTGGCTGCGGCGGCTGCACTTGGCTGCTTTAGCTGCTTTGGCTGCTTTAGCGGTTGTTGTTTTTGCTCATACTTTTCGCTCATTATTATGATTATTATTTTTTAGCAGACATTCCCGATGTTTGTCCGCGTGTCCGTGCGTCTACTGGCTGCTGCTGCTGCTAATGCGGCGCACTCACTCATTCAATCAGCAATAGGAAACCGTGTAATCAACGCGCGCATCAACGTTGCATATCTCACAGCGTTCCCTCTTCCCCCCCTCTCCCTTTCCAATGTTCAGTTGTGTCTGTCAGTGGGTCTGGTGTCTGCAGTCTGCTGTTGTAGTATATTTGCTCATCTCATGCAGCCACTTAACGGTGCTTCAGTATACATACGAGTGCATATATCCATTTGCACTTGTGTCTGCAAGCAGTATCAGTAAGCAGTAAAAAGCAGCGCAGCAAGCAGTAAAAAGCAGCGCAGTAAGCAGCCCCCAGCTGAAGCAGTAGCTCCATACTTCTGTAAGCAGTTAATTTATGTGTAATTGGCAGAGCGTTGCGCTTGCGTTCAGATTGTGGGCTGTCCGCTAATGGGCCGCCATATGACTGGGCATTAATATCCAGCTTAAGTAATGAACAGTGGGTTTGTGGCCATTGTTGTCTGGCTCCAGGTCCCCAGGTCCACGGTATCACAAAAGAAAGATCAATTGATTTTAAATCAATTACTGATTACTGCCTGGAGTAAATTGCCATTTAAAGATAAACTGTGATTACATTACGGTAATATGTAGAGGGGCATTAGATATTGATCATGTAATTAATTATAATCGGGGTACATATTAGTGAAAAAAAACGTAATCTATTAAATACACCTAAAATGCTGCTTTGTATCCAACATTTAAATCTCTAGCTGTAAAGATATATCAATTTAAGGGAATATTCAACCTTCTAAAGTTTGTTAACATTGATTAACAGTTATTTCCTAGAACGAATTTTGATCTAAACACATTTTGTGATCAATAAATATACAGCTGTTCAAACATTCTAATTGTACGCGTAATCAGCCCAAATGTACCAATTAAACACTCCGTTTTTGGCATGTACACATGTACCTATGTATGTATGTATGTATTAACCGAATGATTTGGCAATATTTTGAGGTCAGGTAATGCGGCAGTAAACCATTGTCGACACGTATCTGTCAATGAGCCGTGTAAAAGTGGCCATTGCCCAGCAATCAAAGCCCAATTCACCCAAAACAAAACCACACACACATACTATACACAAGATACGAGCATCCAAAGCACAGATAATTAAGCTGCAAATTGTAGCGTGAACTGAATGGCTGCTGCTGCTGCTGTTGCTGTTGTTGATGCTGGCACGTGCCGCACATCATTCATAAAGTGCAACAGCAACGTCAGCAAACAAGAGCTGCTGCTGCTGCTGCAACGGCAAAAGCAACAGCAACAACAACACCATTCGGTGTGAAGTGATGCTGGAGTGGAGAGCAAACAAAGCCAAAAGGCAGACAAGCCTGAGCGCAAGGCGGAAAATTCAGAGCCGAAAAGAGTCGAAAATTTTTAGTCGTCATGTATTCCGACTTTAAGATACCCGCTAAGAAGATTTCTTAATTATTTTTAAAAAAATTAAAAATGCTCTGCTTGCACTCTGTTATCGAGCCCTTCAAGTTTATTCAGCTACTGCTTGCAATTAAGTCGACTCACCTTCCTTTTACCCGTTACATATCGTAGGTACACCTAAGCGAACATAGCAACCCTTAATACTCTACAGAGCCTCCTCACATTCTCGCTCTGTCTCCGTCTCTCGCTCTGGCAGACTGCAGCTTAATTGAGTGCAACAAGTTCTGCCGCCCAGCAGCGAAGAGAGCGACGAAAACATTGCAAAAGAGCCAACACCAACATCAAGAGTCAGAGAGAGAGCAAACAAAGAAACTTTTCGCCTGCTTAGGCGCCGCACTCAGGGTCACCACATCCTGAGAGAGGGAGAGCCGACTGAGTGAACAATGCAATTGTCGACTGCCGCCGCCCTGCCTCTTTCGACGAAGTGCCTCTGCCCATTCCGCATTGATGTTGTCTGTCACAGCAGACAGATTACCGCCACGGCACTCCGCTCCACAGCTCGAGCTGAAGGTCACGCCTCACGCCTCTCCTGCTGCCATTGTTGCCTGGTGTCTAGGCAGCAGCGTCATCGTCTCAACATTCCCATCAGCCGCCTGACTCACGTTTTGCTCATTTGCAGCCCGCTTCTTTCACCCACCCACAAAACACTCAGGCACACAGTTCGTCCACGTCCACGTCCGCCCGGCCGTCCATCCATCGCTCAGTCATTCATTCAGCCATTTAGTGGCTCTCTCAATCCGTCATTCCCGTTTTCGCATTCGCTTCCATTCAGCTCTGCCGTTTCTCTTCAGTGTTTCTTTTTTTTTTTCTTTGTTCACTTTTCGCTCAGCGCTCTCGGGGTCAAGGTAGCCCCGTCACTTGATAATGATTGTGTTTGCGGGACTGACAGTGGGACTGATTAGTATTTATTGGTGTGAAAAAACTGTGTGTCGGATGCTGACACTACTTAAGTTAAATGGTAATCCCAAAGTTGTTTCTTCCTCAATTAAAACTGAGAGTTTGAGTTTAAGTTTTAGTACTTAAGTAGTTGCATAATTGTTATATAAAAAGTGCCATATTTTAAATATCCTGAAATTCTGAAGGAGTCAAAGAACGATAGAGAAACAAAATATTCGAATTAAATTAAATAAATATTATATTCAAACATTTAAAGTAATTCTAATCCACTTTATTTCACACGTTCCGCCCACTGTTCCTGGTTGATGGGAAATTAGAGCCGCAAATTTAATTTATAGCGGTATTGTTGTAGCTGCCTTCGCTTGAGGTTTTCGCCGTTTCGCTTTCCTTTGGCAAATCGTTCATAGATATACATAGATGGGGGCAGCCTCCGTGCATTCGATTCGCCGGCAATTTGCCAGATTGGGTAAAAATTAATAGTTGAATTTATTGCATCGATTGCCCTACCTGTGAGTGCGGAACCCTAAGCCCGTTTCTGGCTTACATAAGCAACCGAACCCTCGAGACGCAACAATCTCAGACTGGAATCATCTGCCTTTTGTTTTCACTGCAGAAAGCAACAAAAAAACACAAATAAAACTGATGGAAAAAAAGAGTGAAAATCGTTCAACATTTTTGCGTTGTTTAATTTCACAGTTCAGCGCGTTTTGGGGCGAGCAGATCGCGGCTTAGACGCGCCCATCCCACCCTCATATGTATCTCTGTGTACGAGAGTATTTTATACATTTTTTTTTTTTGAAAGGTACAGTCCGTTTCAGTACTAGCAGAAGTATGCTTTCAGAGTGGGTTTCAGGCAAGCCCCCACCTAAAGTCGTGTACTACACTGTCTGAGTACATATGTTTGTAGATTTTTGTACTTACTTTCCCATTTACAAGTTGCACGCAGCCATGTGGTTAGACAGCACCCCATCAACCCCTGTGCTTTAAGCCAAACAAAAGACAACAATGGCTGGGTTGTTCGGGTGGCTGGCAGTTCGACTAGTAGTATGTTGGCCAAAATGCAGCCTTGGCTTTCAAACGGAAGTTCAATGCGGCGTCGCTTTGACGCTCTTTTGCCCCTACTTCCGGTCTCCCCGGTCTCTCTATGTCTTACCCCCCCACTCATGGCTAAAAATGTATGCATCACTTCTCGAGCAGCTGCTGGCTTCATCGCCATGTAAATTTCCGAATTTCCATTTCCTTCAAAGGGCAAACCTTTACGAGAAGCATTTCCCCCATTTCCCCTTGCCACTGGGGGGGTCAGTGGAAATTTATGACCTTAACTAGGCAACAATAAATAAATATTACATACATGATAGCATCTACGAATGATAATGGATTATAATTACGTTTTTGTGGATTATTTAATTTGTGGATTCGGGCATGAACAACCATTTACAAATTGCTAAATGTAATATAGTATGTCTAACTATATCGGTGATATATGTTGTACAAATGTGCCATCAAGAATATTAATTAATGCAAAAACTATACAAAAAATATTTGATTTACGACTAAATGTTTATCTTGCATAAATATAAAATATCTAGTGTGCAAAATGATAAATTAATTAAACTACAGTGCGTAGATGTGTGTTACAGTAATTTAGCAGGTATTTTTGATAGTTTGAGGCTTAAAGTGCAACTTCAAGTAAGCCAATATCATAGCTGAAAGTTCAAGGCATATCTGTCCTTACCTATCATCAGGTAAACTCATTTTGAAATATTCCAATCTCTCTCTGAACTTAGCAAATAATTGCAAAAGATCACTTTATATCATTCAAATCATCCCTCTACCATGCAATTTGCAATTTTTTTTGGTTTGAGCAGACAATTTTTTATTACACTTATTTATTGCATTTCAATTTTATGTTTATTTATTACAATATTTTAATGATTTGATGTACAGTAAATTCGTATAGGTTTTTTTTGGTTTTGTTTTTATTTTTGTGTGTGTGGCCAAATTGAAAAGCCATTAAAGTCAATTACGGGTTATAACTTTGACAAATTTTCGATAATGTCAAACAGAGACGGCCCCCGGCCCACACACACACACACACACACACACACTCAGAGTGAAACAGGCGGCCTTTTGTGTGTGTTGGTTTGGGGGCAGGGAAACCCATAAATAATAAACGATTTCCGTGGCGGGGGCAATTGAAAATCTCTTGTGCTGACAATTAAATGCAATGGAATTAAAGTCAATTTTCCCTCGCACGCTCTGTCGCTCTGTTGCTGCCACAGCCTGTGCGCTGCGCTGCTGGCATGCCGCTGCACTGGAGCATTTTTAATGGCCGCCTCTGTCACTTGACTTGTCCGGAACTGAAACGGCAACTGTTTGTCGTTCTGCATCCTTCCTTTTATCTCTTGTTTTTTTGTTGCTTTTCAGTTGGTTACAGGGATTTACAGCAATCGTCGCTTGCCTCCCGTGGCGACAGCGGATCAGCACTGGAGTGGACTGCAAAGTAGTGGCTGGAGCTGGGGCTAGGCCCACCCACCGACTTTTAATTACGCCATAATTTCGGTGTCATCCAGCTGAGTTCTGTCGCTGAGTCTGCGCGAGAGATGGACATGGGTAGTGCGTATCGTATCTTCGTGTCACGCGGTGACGTGTCTCAAAGTTGTTCTGGGTTTTTTTTATGCCATTAGCCCTTTGAAAGGGTTATAAGAGTTTTCTTTAATGCCAATTTGGGGTACAAAAATCCATGTTCCAAGTGGAAAATTTATGGTGCGTGGCTTCATTTGATCATTGCATAATTTTCTGAACGTAGTGTTCCGACCATGTCCCATCTCTCATGGTGGATCCTTTCTGATTTGCCTTGTCGCCTCTTTGCTGTGTCACTGCTTTGTTTTCTCTGCCTTTGCACTGCTTGCTGCTGCTGCTGCTGCTTTGATCTGCTCTGTCATCGCCTCTCTGTTCTGTTCTGTTCGGACTGTCGCTCCATCTGTGCCTGCCCACAATCCGCGTCCAATTCGCGCATTGTTTTTTAATTATTTGCCCAACTTTTGTGGAGTTGTAAAGAGGAGCCTCCGACAGGCGTAGTGGGCGCCAGGATTGGGCTGTTAATGAGCCAACATTGTTGTGTTAATTTGCCGGGGAAGCAGGCACTGTGGACAGTGTCATACCCGTACAGTGAGGCCTGGCATCGGGCTTGGGCTGGCTGTTTGGTGTTTGGTGTGTGTGGGGTCAGGGCCTTTATGGTTCTGGCCCCCGTTGTTGAAGTTATTAAATTGACATTCCTGCTGCCTGGATGACACGCTGATTGCAATTCCCGGCAGAAGGACATGTAATTTTTATGGCCCGCCATTTTTTGCCGAAATTCAATTTGTCATTTAATTGATTTTAATGTGCATACTGAGCCGCAGTGCCAGCCCAGCCCAGCCCAGTGCAGCTCGTTGCCATCGCATTTTCACATTTCCACATTTTCGCATTTCCATTTGCATTTGTGTTTGTATTTGAGTTTTGGTCTCCATCGGACGTGGCAAAAAGGGAGCCGAGCCGAGCCGCAAATGCAAATGCAAATTTTTGCAACAGCCAAAGAAAAGCCGAGCCACCGAAAAAACGAACCCAGTGAAGAGTGCAGAGCCCAGAGAGCGGTAGAACTTTAACAAAAAACCGCACTCTTAATATTTTATGCATATTTTGTGGGCATTAAAAATTAAATTAAACAAGCAAATGCATTTTTGTGTGCTACGCTCTTTTTTTTGTTTGTTACTTATTTATTGCTTTTTACACTGTCCAACACGACGCCGCCTCGAGGGACAGTCCCTCTCTCCAACCCATTCCAAACACTCCAACCACACGGGAAGAGTGCAAGTCCCATCCTCCCATACGCCTTAAAATATGCAATGCAATGCAAAGCGGCAACAAAAATACCCAAATACATACATACATATATATATATATAGAATACACATATGCATTTATATAGGTATACAAATGTTGTAAAAACATTTTTCAAAGCCTCGTCAGGGGACGTCCCAGACATTTCGGGTATTTATTTATTTTCTCCTTTTGCTCAGTTGGCCACCAAAAATTTGTTGTTGATTTTATTCAAATAAAAATAATGTTGAACCATATCAAAATAGTTTTTCTTATGCATATTCTCTTGCACACTTGTGGTCAAAATATATGTATGTACCATGCCACATCTATACTCAAACAACAACTTGCTAGATCAACTAATTCTGGCTAAAATATTATTCGTGCAACTATTTATAACAAATGTCTTTCCTATTTTTCACGGATTATACTAACTCCTAACCTAGCTATCATTCAAATACGAGTATCATGGAATAAAACCCATACTCTTTTCGCACTTCTATTCCCTGGGAAACTTCAAAAGTTTGTAAATTCATTAAGTCTGTGACGTGACAGAAATTTGTCATTCATTTACATTTTATTTACATTTCTAGTCCATTGAATAAAAGTTAATTGACCCACCAATTTGTATAAAATAATTACACAGTCCACTGGGTCTTGTTTTGAATTTGAATTGGATTTTGAGCTCTTTGAAGCGACAGGGGTTTTACTATAGTTTAGAATTAACTTTAAACGTGCAAAAGAATTGACTCGAATATTGGAAAAATATACAAAATAAATACATACTGCCATGAGCTTAAAATTGATATACAAATTGGTAAATATTCGGAGTAAATAATTTATAAAATAGTCTCTAAAACATCATTTTTTAATGGATTGCCAAACAATCAGAAATATTAAAGATTTCTGTGGCATTTCATAACTTTGTACAACATTAATGCCGCACTCTGCCAACTTTTACCTGTCCCCATTTGTGCATTTTGGGGGCACCCCAACCTCTCATCATGGCATAGAAATTCTCGTCTCTTGCTGGAAAACAAATGTGCAGCGCAATTTGGTCATTGTTTACATTACATTGAACCCTACCCAAAATTTTGAGTTTCCATTGATGAATGTAATACGCTGGCAGCCAAAAGTTTATTTACCGTGCAGACGGTGTAGAATGAATGCCCCGACCGAAAATTAAACATTTATTGTGTTTAGATTTTGATTGTGTGTGTGGAAGTGGTGACTGTGGCGGGGGGGAAAGGGCTGCCAGTGTTGTTACACGGCCAGAATCGCCGGAATGAATATTTGACAATAAATAAATATGTGTTGTCAGTTAATTAGAAATTGCATTGAGCGAAACCATTTTGTTTGGCTTATTAGCGAGACTCTAATTTGATTTCGTTTGATTTGATTTGATTCCGCTTACAATTTATTCAGTTTTGTCTGTCCTACCGTTGATTTGGACAAATTTTTAGTGCAAATATGGTAGCATTTCTGCGGTTGAGTTCAACCGGGAATCCATTCAGCCATGTAAATATGGAAGACCCACCGGACTATGTTGGCTCATTAAGTGCTGATTTTTATACATTTCCATGGGTAGAGCAGAGTAGAGTATTTACGATTAAGTGTTTATATACCCGGTACTCGTTGAAAACAATGGGTATACTGTATTTGTGCAGACGGATGTAACCAGGAGGCTTATTAGATTTTGAGTTTCCTTCTCTCCAATTTTTATTTGAAGATCGATCCGACTTTCGATTTTGACTTAAGTTCATTAGCTAGCGATTAGTAGGTACTCTGTAGTCGTCATATCTAGTATAGGGCTCTTATATTGCAGTTTTTTTGCTCTCTTATCCAGCATGCCACAGAGTTTTTTGTGGTTTACCTTTTGCGTGCGGTTTGAGTGAATTTTTTCGCCCCTCTATCTGCGTACGTGCGCAACAGAGCAACGGTATCGGGTGGAGCGCGTTTTTAGCGCTATTTTTTATTATTTTTTTTGCTGGGCTCTGCCACCCCCATCGGAGGACCGACGATATGCTGCCCGTTACAGCGGTGCAAGTGAGAGACGCCCACGCGCCTTTTTAGGGGAACGTGAACTTTGGAGTGGCTATCAACGGGCTATATCTGCTGTATGGGGCGGCATGGCCATAACAGTTTCTCACGCTCGAAAATATGGTTTTTGTTGTTCTCATTGTTGTGTTGCTGCTGTTGTTGTTGTTGTTGTTGTTTGGGGATGTTGTAAACTAAGAGAATTGCCGTTTATGGGCGCCAGAAGGTTCGAAGCTTGACAAAAGCTTGCAAAAAATGTTCAGGTTGTCGCACTTTTTGGCACGGCGCATGCGCCACACGTTTTGGGCGAGTGTGTCAAGGCAGCGCGTCGCACCGTAAAGGCCTCAACTGCAAGTGCAATTGGAACTGCAACTTGATACTCGCAATCCCCCCCTCTAGCCGTCTCTCTCGCTCCCTCACTCTGTGATCTGTCTAACTGCCTTTTATGGAAGGGGATTTAGTTGGTGGATTTCATATTTAATGCTCGCTAATTTATAGCAGTCACGCCCCAGATGGGAAGATAGAATCAGATTATGGCATCGCGACTCACGTGTTCCTTGGGATGATTCCCCCACTCACTCGCACCCACATGACATGCCACTCTCTTTGCTCGCTGGCGCACGTTATATTTGAAATCCCATTGTGCCTCTCTTTCTTGCTGTGTCCTAATTCTGCAGAGATCTAAAGAGAGCGCGCGTCAGAGAAGAGAGAGCGTCCCACTCTTACAATATTCTCCCTTACTCTGCGTTGCCTGCGACGCAAATACCGTTCTTTCTTCTATGTATTCCCTTCTGCTGCTGCTGTTGTTGCTGCTGCTCCTTCGTCTTCTGCGCCTTTACGTCTTCACGTTAGTGCCGTATTTTCGCATAGCTTTTTCTCGCTGTGTGCGTGAGTGTGTTTATTCAATAATTCGCTTTTGTTGTTGGCTCTGCCTCTCACTCTTTTGCGATTATGTGTGCGAGACGTCGCGTCGCAGTCGACGTAGCCAGCATTATTGCGTGTCGCTGCCACAGCTCTGCTGCTCCGCTGCCGCCTGCGCCAGTTGCTCAGTCGCGTTATTTTCTAAGCGGCATGCGGTTGTAATTCTCTTCTAATCACATTGGACTTTTTGCATTGTTCCATTGTTGCTGGCGATTACGGTAATAAAAAACGCTCTCAAAGCTCGTAGGTGCTAAAAAGTGAAGTTGTCACGATGACGCCCACCACATTGCCGCCTTGTAATTGTCGCGTGTGTGTTTGTGTGTGTGTTGTGTGCGTGCAAATCGATAATAATGCGTATTTATAGCGCCTAATCAATCGTGATTGATTAATGTGGTACCCCCTTTACATCAAGCGATCGCCTTCGGGGACCCGCCTGCAGATAATGTGTGCGAAAAAGGGTCAGACGACCAGCGGGCCAGATAAGACCAGAGCACCAGATTCCAAAGTATAAGATGGGGAAAGATGAAATACCAGTTCGAACTGGTTCAGTATGAATTCTCCCATGATGATAGATAGGGTTTCTGCTACAAGCGATAAAAATCGCTTCTAAAGGATAAATCTTGGTTAAATTTTATGGGAATATGTAAAAACTTGTATATAGTAGATTTGATTTGTGGCTGATTTCCTAACTTTACATATTTATGTTTATTACTTCCCCCGACCAAATCCCATACCTATCACGTCTCTATCAGATTTCACGTACAAATAAATGGCTGCTGTGCACATAAATGGCTACTGTATATTACAATACATGCTTAGCTTAGGTAAATCCCAGCGGTGTTGTCTCCCATGTTGTTCTGTTATGATAATCATGTGGGAGGCCCTTGAGATTACAATTTTAACCTACGCAAGCGGATTATGGTGTACCGTTATCTGCACAAATACACACATTCCGCTAGATTATGAATCCATTCATGGAAGATCATTTGAACCGAATGACGTTCACATGATATGGCCTGTTCGTAGGGATCTGCATGAGTGAAACTTGGAGCTATTTCGGGATCGTACAATCTAAACCTAATTGCTACCAGCAGGTGGAAATGGGATTAAAATGAGTAAATTTAATCATCTTGAATCACGTAATATGAATTATGTATATCAGGGCGATCGGTGACGATCTTCATATCAAAAACCGAATGAAAAACTGCAAAAATTGTATACTAAAAAAATAAGCAACAATCCATCCAACAGCCAATGTGTACATGTGTTTCGTATATGCATATGTACAGATGTACATTTGTATGAGAGTATGTATTATAATTCCCTAACAGCTACAACAAATTAGGCAGCCAAAGCTATCCGCCTGCCTGTATCTCTCACACTCTTTTGCTCTCATACAAACGCCTGCCCCATCTCAACGTTCATGTGTGTGTGTGTGTGAGTGATCAAGGCAGTGCCGTCGACAGCGGCCGTTAAAAAAGCAGCGAGCCCTACACGCGCTTGTAAAGTGCCCACACACACACACACACACTAAAACACACAGGCGTTCTTTTTGAATGTGCCAAAAATAAAGCAGCGACGTCGACTGCGACGCAACTAACGCCAAGTAAAACATGAAAAAAGCACAACCACACACACATACACACAACTTTTTTTTTTTTTTTTGCGCTTATGGGTCGTAAAGTTGACCTTCAAACAGCAACATTTGCCGAAAAAATACGAACACCAAAAGCAAAAAGAGACGAACGACATGCTGCCAAAGCTGAACCACACCAAAAATTGGCCAAAAAAATTGCAAGTTTTAACTTTGGCTGCGCCCATACACACACACACACAGATATATCGTTTCGGAAAGGGGTTGCGGGTGAGGTAGCAGCAGTAACGGCGATGACGCTATGGTGCATATGTTGTTGTTGTTGATATTGTCTCATAAAAATCTAATTTCGTGAGCGCATTTTACGAAGAGAGTCGACGATAGCGAGCAAGAGACAGATAGCCGGAGAGCGGGGGCGCTGCTGCTGCTGCACATGTTGCTGCCGCCGACAGCGCTGCTTTTACTTCTTTTTTTTTCGCAAACGTGCAGATCGTTGTTGTTCTGCCTCTCGCTTCGACCGCAAACATTTTGCAAAAGCTCTTTCATGCTACGAATGCTCTCTTTGCTGGCGCTCTTTCTTTTCAATTTATTGTTGCCTTTACAAATTTTGTGTGTTTGCCATTTTCGTTGCTCGCTCTCTCTCTGTGTGTGTGTGTTTGTGTTTTTGTGTGTTTGCGCTGCTGCTGCTACGATCGGTATCAAGGTTTTTGGCAATTTGGTTCGTGTCTGCCGCTTCAGTCGGTTGGTAGGTCGTAGCCGCGTCGTCAAACGGCAGCGTCGTGTCTCTGTTGTGTTGTGCTGTGTTCTGCTGCTGCTGCGTTTTGCGTCTCTTCGGTCTGTACATTGCGCCTTTTTCTAGTTGGACTGCGGCGACGGTTTTTGCAAATTGCCACTGCTGCCACTGCCGCTGCCCGAGATCAGCATACACACACATACGCTCTCGCGTGCCTCTAGTTTTTGCTCAAAATTCACAAATAGCTCTGCCGCTGTCGCAGTCGCAGTCGCTGTCACAGTCGCCGTCAACGTCAACGCAGCCGTGGCGCGTTTTGCGGCACTCTTAACCTATTTTCTCGCGAACCGAACATTACGAACATGTTGCGCGGCAGATACGCGTCGGACACCGGGTTGCGGTTGCGCGGATTCTAAGCACACACTCACACACAAACAAAAAAAACACACACACTCGGTGCATACTATCCCCCCCACGCACACATCTACGCGCGCGCGAAAAACCCAACCACTGGGAAAACACGGAAAAACAAAAACTTGGATACTTTTCACACCAAAATACACAAATCAAAAAAAGTTTAATGAAATTTCACATTTCATAAGAAATTGCAGTGCACCCCCCCAACAGCCCCTAAACTGCTAAAGTGCTAAAATCTGTGCCTTAATCTATTCAAATCAAATTCTGTAGCGATCAGTGCGTATCGTTGAGAAAAATGTGGTGCCTTGATATAAATAGTAGTTATAAAGTTTTGTGTTTAAACTGAGATCCCACACCGAAGGATAGCCCCAAAATCACAAAGAATAACGGATTAAAGCATTTCCGGAACCAACTGTACTTCTCACATCGACAGAGGGCCGCTAAGTAAACCCATCAAATTGGATTACACAGACTTTTGGCTGCTGCAGTCACTCTGGGAAAGGTTAGTATCCGCCGTACTCGTACGGACATCAAGTATACGACCTGTCTCAACCCACTCCCGAGTCGCGGGCCTGAATGGGAATTTTCATGTGAATGGAATGGAACGGAAGCGGGTACGGGAACGGTATGGTGCGGAGCGGACAGAATGAAAACGAAATGAAAGCGAAAGTTCCCTCCCGAGTGTGTGGCGCATTAAGTAATACGTTCTCACATACACACACAGACACACATGTACCAAACGGACACAGAGATACAGTGTTGCATATAGTATGAACAAGTGCAGATAAGGTTTATTTTTCCTGAGAATTTGTAATGTGCATTCCATCCGATTTGGGTCAGTGTTAATGTGGGTGGTTAAGCACCCCCATTCGAGGGATCGCAATGGATTCTTAAAACTATTCAAATCCGTGCAATTTGGACAACAGGTCGTCGGTTGAGTGTTATGTAATCTGAAATACATATTTCAAAATGTTTAGATCTCAGAACAGTTTTTAACAATCAAAAATGCAATCATATTTTGATATGAGAAACCCTTGCAAATAATATCTGATCATGTTGGAGTTTGTTTATCTCATATCTAGATAAAAGTAAAAATAAATATATTACATTTCTCTGTTCGGTTTCTGCCTTTAATAATCCCTAAAAATAAAGTTTTATTTGTGTGTAAAGAGACCTTCAACTGTCCTACAATTCGAAAATATTTTGACGTTTCTTATCTGTGGAGCACAACTACACCCCCCTAGACCCATGGACGTGGCAACCCTCGGATCACTTACATCAGAGCGGGTTTAGCCCTAGATATAGCATAGCACATCCCAACTATCTATCCGAATGGCCATGTATTATCTATCCGCGTATCTGTGTGTGTACGATGTAAAATAAAGGTATTTGCCCCGTCCTGGCCTCCCTCCCCCCTGGCACACAATTCAATTTAGCATATCAAGTCATGCGTAAAAGTTATCTCTAAAAATATACACGAAAAAATTTTCACACAGCACAACACTTACACTAGCTAGTATCTCTATGTGTGTGTGTGTGTGTGTGTGTGTGTGTGTGTGCCAGCGAACGGACGAAAAACCTAAAACATGCGAAAATTATCTATAAATTTAAATTTTTACAATCTGTGCGCGATTATAGCAACAAAAACTACAACACAACAAAAAAAGAGTGCTACCCAAAAAAAAAATGTATAAAGAAAAAAAGCTTTGAGCTGACGTCAAACGGCAACGTCGACTGCGACGGAAACAGCGACAGCTTTGCTGGCAGCGCCAATTTATTTTACACAATTAAGGGTGTGCACGAACCAGGCAGAACCGCGCCAAGGAGTGGGGAGAGAGCGAACAAGAGAGTGGTGCTGAAGGAGAGGGCGACGGCGAGTGCGAGAGATCGGAGATATCTGTATGAACATTTGTATATGGAAGACATGGGCGATCGCTCACACACTTACACACACACACACATAGTCATTACTGTGTGCCAATTTAGATTAAAGGCAAACG
Organism: Drosophila bifasciata; assembly: GCA_009664405.1. Taxonomy (NCBI): domain Eukaryota; kingdom Metazoa; phylum Arthropoda; class Insecta; order Diptera; family Drosophilidae; genus Drosophila; species Drosophila bifasciata. The sequence continues at coordinate 6,206,841 of CM019044.1, forward strand.
AGCACGGACCACGCCCCTTCACAGCCCCTGGCCTACCCGGCCCACCCATCCATTGGTCACATAAAGAAATAAAAAAAAAACAAATTCACGAACAACAAAAAAAAAAAAACCCCTTTAAAGAAAGGTTATCTAGAGGGTGACTATGGGGGCTTACAGCGCCCTAGCCCCAAATTCAATTGAATCGCTTTGATCGCACGTGGGAGGGAGATCAGAATTCATTCTACTATATGTACTATACATTCTATGTTATATAATCTTGTGTTTGGTTAATTGCTTCAAGCGGGAAACGATTTGACTAGATTTGAATGTATATCCGTGAAATCAATGGGAGAAATTTCCAATAGGTTTTAAATTTGACGGAATTCTACACCCAAGATCATTTCTCATGATCTATGTAATTTAAGCTGGAAACTTTAAGAGAAACTAATTGTATAGTAGTACTTTAGAGGATGCTCATGTTTTTAGGAAGTTCTGATACAAATTTTGAATCCATAGAAGTGTTTTATTAACTATTTTAAAACACAATAAATTCTGTTAAAAATCACATAAATTAGTTCTGTGTAGTAAACATCCCACTTGAAACTAATTGCATGTCAAATTCAATTCCAGCATATTTCCAATTTAAATATAAATAAATAATATGCAATTATTGTGAAGGATTAGAAATAAAAGACACACCCATTTCTCGCTTCATTCTGACAGCTGACAAATTTCAGTGACTCTCCCCTGTTGTAGGCTGGGGTGGTTATGAGTGGGGGAAACATACAAATTTGTGGCCTTAAAATAATAAAAGACGACGAACGAGCGAACCAGAACTCACAGAGGCACTGCATTGTTGTTACCTTTTTGCGCCGCGTTCTGTTGTGTTATTTATTTATTTATTTATATATTTATGCAATATGTATTTTTATTATACATTTTTTGTGTGATTTTTGTGGATTTTGTTCCTGCTGATGCGAAAGTGGCAAGCCAAAATATTTTTTCTGTACGAGCTTTGTTCGGGCACCAACTGTGCAAATATTGCCCGCCGCACATCGTTGCGCCCCATCGTAGTATAAGATCTACACTACACTCGTATGTGTGGTATAAGAGTGGTTGAGAGTGTGTGCGGAGAGTGGGTAGGGGATAACCCTATTGGGTTTTGTCTCTGTGTGTGGCACACATATCAGCCCCCAGTCACAGTCCCAGCCCCTGTGCCAATTGTAGGTTCTCTCTCTGTTCGGAGAGCATTGATGATCTCTCTCACTCTCCCTTGCCATGTGCTACTGCTGAGTCCTAGAGATGTGCATTATGGATACGTAAGAGTTTTGCAGATATAAATAATCATAATAAATACTTAATGCTTATCACTCATACTTATCCTTTTTCGTGTTCCGTCGTGCCTTAAATACCCCCCTCACGCTGCCATCTCTAGTCTGTGTGCCCATTACGCTTCATTTCGCTGCTGCTGCTGCTGCGCTGCCTTTGCCTTCCTTTTTGTTGTTCTTGTTGTTGTTGTTGCTCCCTTAGCAATTTCTGCTCGTTCCTTTTGTTGTTGTTGCAGTTTATTTTCGTGTGTTATAAATAAATTTGTAGACTGACAGAGAGAGAGAGAGGGGGGTGCAGGAAAAAAAGCTTTAAATTGTGTTGGTCCATTGGACCATCCACTACCTACATATAGTACATCCCTCACACATCCATATACCCATGGATATGGGGGTCCCCGCCCCGCCGCACCTTGGACAGATCGGAAGACACGCCAAATGCGAATACCTCCCAAGTATTTGCAAACAAAGACATAAATTATTTTGTTTGCCACGAATGGATTGCATATTTATAATTCGTACGCATCGAGGAGAACTCATCTTCTCCTCATCTGTTTTTTTTTTTGTCTATTTATAACTATTGTTTTTGGGGCGTGTTTTGTTGGTCAAGTTTAATATTAGAACTATGTATCTCTGGTCTGCAGTGCGAAATGTTTTTGTTTTGATCGGTCGACCTCGTGCGAAAAGTAATGATTTTCATAATGATCCTTAAGGGTTTGACAGATGGAATATGCCACTTAAGATAGTACAAATATTACTATGCATTGCAGTCATAGTTAAGGGAATTGCCCTTTGCCTGCCACCTGGTATTTCCAATGACTGCAAACCACGTTCATATGTTGCTCAATAGCTTCATGTTTGCTGTTTGTTTTTGTTTTTGTTTTTGCATGAATTAGGGCCACATGTCGGTGATCGACGTTGCCACCGCTGTTGCTCTGTTGCTGCTGCTGCCTGCCACCGACGCTGAGGCAGCTTTGGTCTGCCCACGCGGAGGCGCGAGCGATTTGTCAGCCGGCAAAAGTTTCGTTGCTCATGTGCCGCCTGAGGTTGCTTTTGGCAGGGTTTAAGTGGGCCCACACACACACGTACATATCTGTATAACTATATATATATGTATGTATGTAGCTATACAATATAGAAAGATATATACGCCCTCGCTGGCTGTTTGTTTTGTCATGTTGTTTGCGTGTACTTAGTGCCTATCCAAGTTGTTGTCGCTGCTCTCTCGCAGACAATTTCTAAGTGTGTTCCGTCGAATTTGGGTCAGTCAGCGAAAACGTCGAGCAGCGTTCTCCTCCTGCTTGCCACCACAGCCACCTTCCACCATCCACCAGAGTGTCATTGTAATTGCAAATATCCAAAGGAAAGGCGGCGGAGACGGACGGAACTCACATGCATTTCGGCTGCCCACGCCAACAAAATGTCAGAATTTGTGCATCATCTTAACTGAATGTATCTGCATTCTGCATATAGGACGACTACTCGGACGAGTCGTATCAAGGGGAAATTAGCGAATTTAATTGCCTAAAAAGTGTCTGGCTGTGAGCCTCTCAGACACTTGACGTAATTGGCCAGCGCAAGTGCTACTTCTTGTAATTCTTTTGCCGTGCCAGAAGAATTTCCTTTTTGTTTTTGCATTGGGGAAAATTGCGAAAATTAAATGAATTTTAAATTTCGTTTTAATTATTTCGATAAATGAAATTTGCATACATGCCGATGCCCGCCCCCTCTCTGGCACTGCCACTGCCACTACTACGCGGTGTGTTAATTGAGTTGCGTTTGCTGTGCCGTGCACCACGTGACGTATGCGCAATAATATATTAAGCATACGCCTCGTTTAATTTAGCCAGCACGACCCAATGACAAGCTCTTCGTTTAGCAGCCAATAAAATGTCGTTGCCCAAAAGGAAAACCAACCCCCTACCCCTAACCCTACGCTGCTACCTCTGAGGTGGTGAGTGCCTTGGGGCAGCGACAGCAGCTGGACGATCACTCCAATCGAAACTCGAGTACGGCCCACGGCCCATGGCATTTCACAATGGAAGACGACAGACAGCTCCTCGAGATGTGTGTGTGGACAGCTTCAAAGCCAAGCCAAGCCACTCGAGAGCAAGAGCGAGCAATTGCTCGAGAGGCTCTGCGGTTGCGGCTGCGGCTGCCCCCTTTGGCCGGATTCCAGTGTATGGCTCTGGTGCACCCACTGAAGACTGAAGCCTCGAACAATAACCACCGCATAACTGTAATCATTACAGAAAGAGAGTGAGAGAAAGGATGACATCATCATCAACAACAACATGACCTAACGACTAACGACGAGCAGTGATTCGAATTTCCAAGAGATCATAATTCAGGCTGCCCCTAAACAAAGTCGCAAACGCGCGAGCAGTCGGCTAATTTCATTTGTCGCTCATTTTACACAATTTCGCACTTCTCCGACGCCCACACGCGCCACGACACAGATTCGCACTAATGTCTCTCGTTCTCTATCTCTCTCCCTCTCTCTCTCCTCTCTCTTTCTGTCTCTATTGGCCCCCTTGCGCCTTGCCATGCACTGAGGATGCATGCAACAGTCAGTGTGCATCATCTGCGCGTGTGGGCGTTCTATTCCTGGCCACGCACTGCCAGGCAATTAACACATTTGTATCTGACAAATGTAAAATGTATCTTTTGGTGGCCTGGCCTGCAATGGCCTCCTCCTCCTCCTCCTCCTTAGCCTCGTCCCCTTCCCCTTGCTGTTGCACTCTTAATAATGCATTCCACTAAAAATATCTCTCAATGAGCGACAACAAAAATTATTATCTTTTGGCCGCTTGGCTTTCTGCCCCATGTAAATGCCATGGAAATTTTCCTGCTAGTCGGGGAGATAAAACAAATGGCGTAAAGTGAAATTTATTAATGAAAAAACAAAGAGAGAATTTATGCAAATTAGAATATTTATAGAATTTTATATTAATGCCCTTTCTTTGGCCAGGGAAAAACAAATCTTATCCACGATCGATCAGTCTTTAGTCCTACTTGGATTCAAATGTTTACAAATGTCAAATATTTATGATAAAATTCAGTTTATTCATCGTGTGAATCATATAATTGTCTGTATTCAAAATAAGATTGTAACACGGAGAGTCTCTTTTCTGATTGTCTCGGCCATAAAACTCGCCAAAACAATAGGTAAGCTCTGTGTGCTGGGGCATGTCATAAATTTTGTAATTTCCAACTCAAAAACGTGTTCTGGAATAACAGGAAATTCCGAGAGGGCCCCAAAAACAAGCAAAGGAAACCCAACCCCCTACCCCTAACCCTACGCTGCTACCTCTGAGGTGGTGAGTGCCTTGGGGCAGCGACAGCAGCTGGACGAAAAGGTAACAGTTACGGTACGAGTATTTTGTGCCAGAGGGCGGGTAGGGTTAAATCTAAAACCTGTAGGAGCCATTAGCCTAATATCATCGCACCCACACACACCCGTAGTCAACGTGGCATCGTGACCCACTTGTGGCTGTGGCCCATTAGCTGTTTTGCTGCCCAGCAAGCAACCTCCTACATTTGACCTTGCTCAACATACAAATACGTTTACGAATTTTTTTCGCGGTCTGGCCAAGCCCCAAGCCAAAGGCTAAATGGTGTTTTTGGCCTCTGTTTACAGGCCGGGCTTAATCAATCAAATCATGAACTGTATTGAGGGAGCAGCTCTATCTATCTCTATCTGTGTGTGTGTATCTGTAACAGGCGACCTTCATCTTTTACAAGCTGCTTTTGTGGCTGGCCAAACCTTTTGCAAATGCTGCTGCTGCTGCTGCCTTCGGCTGATTCACGTTGCCTGCCTGCTGCCTGCTGCCCGCTGGTCGGTACGGGTCGGGCAGTAGTAGTATCTATGAAGTTGTTGTTCAAAGTTTACGCTGAGGCATTTTGCACATTTGACCATTGAGTCAAGGTGAACTGCGAATCGGGGCGCTAATCTTGATCTCGTTTGCCTTCTGCATATGTGTGTAAGTGTAAGTGTGTATCTGCATCTGTGTGTCTGTGTGTGTATTAATAAATTCAAAATTATTCATTTGGTTATCGGCATAAACGCATCTTTGTGCGATTTCCAGCATTGATTCATTGATTTATACCCCGCGTCTCAACCTGAAGGGCAGCCAGCCACAAAACGAAAGCAATTTTCGATCTGCGCTGAGGCTCCCCAAATTGTATCCGACAGATACATAGATAGATACATGCCAGCGTCGTAATGACCATGTGGGCGCTGCTGCCTCATTCAGCGTTCGTTGAACCCCAACGGCAAACGGTAAATTTACAGCATGTGGAGAGCGGAGAGCGGACAACCTACGCCAACATGTAAAGTTCTAAGTCAAAAGATAAACAGCAGCAGTGGCGGCAGCAGCAGCGGTGGAGCGAGAATTGGAAACCGAACGAACGAACGAACCTCAAAACGTCAACAAACTACTTTGTATTTATAATTATTATCGCCGCTGTTCCCCGTGATGCCCCCCACTCCACGCCCAGAACCAACAAGTCCCCACTCACAAGTGCTCGTGTATCTCTCAGATACAGATACCAACAAACACACACACACAGTCATACTCGTGCGCGGCTTTGCTCAAACTATTTAGAACGTGTAAATTGAAAAACTACGAGTCGAGTGCGAGTACGATTGTAAGGGGGGTGGGGTAAGGGGAACAGAACGGACGCGCTCTTACAGCGGAACATAACAGCTGAGAGCGACGCTGACAGCGCTGCGGCATCGCTGCCTCGGACGATAAGGCGCCACTAACTGAAAGTTGAAGGCCATTACTGATACGCCCTGTGGGCAGCTCTCGCTCTCAGCGTGTGTGTGTGTACACACATCTGTGTTTCTGTGTGTGTGTGTGGCTGCTGTATGACTGGCAGTTAGCGTTGATTATCTAAGTATGCTGTTGACGCGTGACAAAATGTTTTTCTTTTTTATTCCCCCATGCCCCCGCTGTGCCTCATTCCTTATCTTTATCTTTATCTGCCGCTGTATCTGCAGCTTGATATTGATTCGCGGCGGCATTACACCAGCAGCAGCAGGGCTGAGGCACGTCTCGGACGGACGGCATTTAACATATTGCGCAATTTGCTGATCGCCGTCCTCCCCTCAACCTGCAACACCCACCCCAGGCTCCCCTCCCATTCGCACTGGCTGATAAGCGCGTAAATATTTTTAAACAATTTACGTAAGCAGCAGCGACGCGTGCAGCGCAGCCAGCGTCTGACTCTGACGCTGCCGTTGTACAAAACGAAAGTAAAAGTTCTCATTAATTAAACAAAAGCAGCAGCAGAGGCAGCGGCAGCTGCGGCAGCAGCAACAAAAGCAAATACAACAATAAACATTTGTTTGCTTTTATTGCAAATTTGCATTGAAAGCGCAAGTGAAAATAAAAACTGCAATCGCATGCGACGCTGACGTTGACGCTGCTGTCGTTGTTGCTGACAGCGACTGCAACACACACACTGAGAGTGTGAGATAGAGCGAGAGAGAGAGAGAGAGAGTAGAGTGATTGGAGGGGGGAACAAAAAAGTATCTAAAAAATGCTTGGCTTGTTGATTTTTTTTTTTGTTCTGTCGCTTTTGGCGCCGGCGTTGGCCAACTTGCGATCTGTTTTTATTACTTATCCCCCTCTTCCGCCCTCTTTTTTGTATGCCAAAAGTAAAGTAATTAAGGCAAAAAAGTTCAGCTGGGGGTATAGAATGACAGCCAAAAATGGGGCTAGGGTTTCTGTACATGTAGTGTATTGTATGTATTGTACATGTAGTGTATTAAGGGAATACTTAATTGCTTTTATGGGTCGATTCGGTTAACTTTTATCATAAGTAATAATAATTAAGTACTATTCATCATCTTCTCTACATTATATTGAACAATCCTTCTAAAAATATTCAAAGGAAACTCTAATAGCCTTACAATATAAATAATATTATACCTTTGTGAGTCATTGCTCGTCAATTTGTTTAAGCACCCAAAAATATGTAGATAGATAGCTTTTGGGTTTCCCGAATTTATTTTAGTCAAATTTACAACCGATTTATGATGTCATCATATATTATTTGTTATCAAATGTAGCCAAAAAATAATAAAAAACACACCACCATTATCTATAATCTGTGAATTTATGCTATAGTTTTCCTGTTTGCGCTCTCCACGAGATCTATCTTTACAGCGTTTCATAGAAGATTGATTAGTATTATGTGCTAATAGGGGGGAACCTCAAAATTTGACAGCAATTAATTGCAAACAAATCGATCGATAAATGACACGTGCATGGATCATGCATGTATGGTGGGGTTGGGGTGGGGCCCTGAAATCATAGTGAAAAATCAATGCAGAATAATTTAAAATTCAAAATTGAATGCACAACACAATTTGACTTGCGAAATGCCTGAAAATATTTACATACATACGAGTGTATACCTATGTACATACATACATATGTATGAATATATAGATATATGCAAATATATCTGGCAAGCGAATTTTACTACCAAATGAAAATGATTCGCAATTCGTTTCCACACACAATCTAGAAACATTTACAAGAGCAAAACAGCAAAGTGAGAAAAAGAGAGAGAGAGCCAAGAACATTTGAATTTATTGTAGATATATTTGGGTAGGTACATAGTATATTATTTATTGTAGATATATTTGGACTATGGGGAACTCTTGAGTAGAAAATGATAGTATAAAATATAGTTTCATAGTTAAATAAGTTATGTTTAAAGTTGTAGAATTTTCGTCAGTATGTTCTCTAACTTTGGCCATAATCTAATCGAAGCTCCTATATCTAATATATTCTATTAAAATCTTCTATATTATGATGTATCCAGGAAGTAGGTTGCAGTTTATTTGATTACAATATACCCTATTCCGCAGCAATATCGTGTTCTAATATAACAAGTACTAAGTATAGTATATGCAAAAGATTTTTGTGCAAATGAAAATGAAAGTTTTGTTTGCTGTTGTAGCTGCTGCTGCTGCTGTGTGTTTGTGTGTGCTTTTATTCTGTTGGTTTTAAACACAACACACAAACATAGAACGTAATCGGTGGATGTGATGGTAATGTGCTAAGAGCTAATGGGGGACGTGGGGGCAGCGTGCCAATAAAAAACGCTTACGACAGCGCAGAGGCCCCCCACACACACGCACGTACACCGACGCACGCACACGCAAAAAGCAGACTCACACACACACCCGCTATAGCTGTAGTTGTCGTTGTAGTTGTAGCTGTAATTATTATTATTGTTATGCTCGCACTCACTCGATCTAATCGCTCTCTCGCACGTGGAACCCCCCTCACACCAACCGCCTTTGGCTTTGCTGCTCCGCTCTCTCTCTCTCTCTCTGTCTCTTCTGTAGCGGCATTCATTCCGTTGTGCGAAAAAGTTCTTTGACGCCGGCAAAAGCTTGCCCACGCCAAAGCTCTCGTTCGCTCTCCCTCTCCCGCTCTCTTTTGTTCTCTTGTTATGATTATATTGTTTACTCTCTACCGATGGACGTTGGATTGTAAAGAAAAGCAAAAGTGCTTCTTATCAAATCAGGTTCCCTTCAGCTGCCAGCACACCCCCCGCCAACGACTTGACATTTCCCCATTAGAACTTTGCCCGTAGACCGTTAAGATTAGGGCTAGATTCCTGGGAATTGTAAAAGAGAAACAAAAATAACACACACAGAGAGAGCATTCGTTCTATATTGGGTCTACCGTGTAAAGCACGTAGGCGCGAGGGTAGATCAAGTAGTTCTGCAAACATTTAAAGGGTCTCTCTTAATGGGCAATACAATTTCGACTTTCTTCCCGTGCTGGGAGCAGAGCGGAGGGCTCAATAAATATCCCATAGATAAGCCCGAACGGCCATTAATTATGCTTGACCACCACCTGCTCCTCTCGGCTGCTCCTCAGTTTGGTTTACAACTAAATTTGCATGGATTGCTTGTCTATTTGGCTGAGTAATTAACAGTTAGCCAGCAGCAAAACATGGCGGCAACAAATGGCAATTAACACTCCACACACACATTGCCACATACAGACTACCACACGCAAGTCTGGCCACACACACACAAGTGTGTGGGGTACATGTGGGTGTGGTGTGGAGGGGTGGTGGTACGTGCGGTCCGTGTTATCGGCAAACGGAAATGCAATAAATAATTGAGAACAGCATCCAGCAATTGTAATGAACAATTGTGTTTTAATGACAAATTATCATTGGCATTTTCTTGTTACAATCGAAATGGGCACTGGAATCGGAACCGGAATGGGCGCAGAATGGCCGCAGATAACGATAACAGTTTAGGAAGGAAGTATATTGCTTCCGCTTTCCGAAAATGAAAGCAGGAAGTGGCCAAAAATATAGACTACCTAATAGTCGCCTCCAAGACAATCTTAACTGAACCATGTTACTGATAAATAACTTAATTAAGTCACTAACTAATCGATGCCGGTTGAAACCAGACGTGTGTTTAGCACCTATCAGCAATCCCACGATATTTGAAGAAATTCGTATACTCATACCAGAAATTTAACACCTCTTGCAGGTACAACACTGACCAAGGAGCGATGGACCAGCAATTCTGCTTACGCTGGAACAATCATCCCACAAATCTGACCGGCGTCCTCACCTCCCTGCTGCAGCGTGAGGCGCTCTGCGATGTCACGCTCGCCTGCGAGGGCGAAACAGTCAAGGTAACGTATTTGCAGATCCTTTAAAATAATCCCCTGAGTGTTGATGAATAACAAAACATTCCTTATTGTTTTGCAGGCCCATCAGACTATACTGTCCGCCTGTAGTCCATATTTCGAGACGATCTTCCTACAGAATCAACATCCACATCCCATCATCTACTTGAAAGATGTCCGGTACTCAGAGATGCGATCTCTGCTCGACTTCATGTACAAGGGCGAGGTCAATGTGGGCCAGAGCTCGTTGCCCATGTTTCTCAAGACGGCCGAGAGCCTGCAGGTGGGTTTAAATACCGAAAGAAGATCAAGTCACTAAGTGCTAGAATTTAATGGAGAATGGAAAGAGGGAAAAGTTTTCCCTTGATTCGGGCATCCCTTTTTTCCTACCTTTAAACAAAATGTCCACTAAATTCCCGCCGTGGTGACTGTACTTCCTGTCGCATTCCAATGACCTGAATATAAATTAATATAAAAATATCTATTTTCTGCATCGTTTCAGGTGCGCGGTCTCACAGATAACAACAATCTGAACTATCGCTCCGACTGCGACAAGCTGCGCGACTCCGCCGCCAGCTCCCCCACCGGCCGTGGACCCTCCTCCAGCTATGGTGGCGGCCTTGGTGTGGGCGATGGGGTGCGAGACTCACGCGACTCCCTGCGCTCCCGCTGCGAACGCGACCTGCGCGACGAGCTGACGCAGCGCAGCAGCAGCGTTAATGCCGCCGCCGCGGCTTTGGGCCTGACGACGCCCAGCGTCGGCGAACGATCTCCCAGCGTGGGCAGCGCCAGTGCGGCAGCGGCGGCCGCCGTGGCTGCTGCTGTGGCAGCCGCTGCTGCCAATCGCAGTGCCAGCGCCGATGCGCTCAATAGTCGTGGCGATGCCTGTAGCGATCGTGGCAGCGAGCGGGGCACTCTCGAGCGGGCCGATAGTCGCGATGAGTTGTTGCAGCTCGATTATAGCACCAAGGACAACAACAACAGCAACATTAGCAACACCAGCAACAACAACAACAACAATAACAACAACAACAGCAGCAGCAACAACAACAATCGGGAGCGAGAACGGGAAAGGGAGCGGGAGCGGGACAGCAGCAGGGACCGCGAAAGGGAGCTCTCCACCACGCCGGTGGATCAGCTGAGTAGTAGTAAGCGCAGACGTAAGAACTCATCATCCAACTGTGATAACTCGCTGTCCTCGAGCCACCATGCGAACGCGGCCCATGCCCAGGACAGGCATTACCCGCAGGACTCTCAGGTGAGCAAACAATCGAGTTTTAATCCTCTTATCATTACTTGGGGGAGTAAATAAATATGTATATATTTCCCAGTGAATTTGATAATAAATGCAACAAATGATTCTTGCGATCGATCGTCCCGAAAATAGCATGCAAATATTCATGACAAGTAGAGTTAATATGAGTTAAAAAAGATAGATACATAAAGGCTAATATCGCTTACATACGTATGTATGTATATTTCCTTTTTTTGGCACATTTTAATACTCCCATATGACCGACATGCGAATATTCTTTATAATTGCTTTATTAGCCGTCTCCTCGCATAATTGTTGGACACGTAATTAAATTGGTTGACTCTTTTTTTCTTTATTTTTGTGCTCCAAACTAAACAATTGCGCGGCAGTTGGAACTTCCGCAATTTAAAGTTGATGTTATATTTTTTTCTGTTCGGGAATTTTAATTGTCTGACAATTAAATTTAATTTGAAATTATCTCACATCAAATCAGGCGTCAAATATTTATTGGTTACAGGACAATGAAGTTATTAAAATGGTATTTTTGCTTTGTTTTTTGTTTGTTTATGGAAACTCATTTTTTTTGTAGATATTTGAATTCAATTCATTCAATTAATTCAGTAAGTGCGGAAGTACGGAATTTTACATTTGATTTGTGCAGGTTTTTTTTTCAGATTTACCCTATTTTAGATTAATTTAGTTAATTTACTATTAATTAAATTGGATTTGCCTTATTTTAAATCAAATGTTGCTAAAAATAGTAATTTTAATCCTTATTTATTTTATTTAATTGGGTAAAACTGCGAATATTAAATGAGGTTTATTTATGAGAAATAATTAAAAGCCATGAGCTATAAATTATCCGATGGGAACTTCTTTTATTATGCCCTGTTTTCTTTTGAATAAATCAATTAAATTCCATTAAATTAAATTCACTTGCAGTATACTATTATGTATTAAAAGAAGAACAAACCATTTTTATTTGCGTATTTAAAATATATTTTTCTTGATAAACGAAGCCAAAGTTCATATAAGTATCTCTGTACTCATATCTTGTTGGCTGTCAGTGGGATGATTGATTTCAAAAGTCGGTATATATTTTAATGGAAATAATTCTTTAAGGGATGTACCCCCAATAAAGATCGATTCCGAGATAGAATTTCATTGCCAAAATGTAGATTTTCTCTCAAATTGTGTACCCATTATTCCATGGGTATTTCATGTGTCGAACTACTACGCCAATCATTACTTATTGCCGTTGGCTTTGCCAAACTTTTCTTATCAGGCAGTGTCGGTGGTGAGGGGTTGGGGTGAGGGGAGCAGCGAGCAAACAAACAACAAACAGTATCAACATTTTCGGGTATCTGTGGCATTTACGATATGCTACGCTGCCGTGCGCGACTCACATGACAATGACTCTCACTCCCCCTGCCATTTATAGTATTTATGTATGTACATTGTATGTATGTACCCCTACCCATCCATAGGGTGTGCTCTAGTTGTGGCTGCTATCAGCTGTGGCCAGTGATCTACGATCAAATATGTGTGGGCCAGCTATTTTGGTCGCTCTTATCAGCGAGTGCAATTTTTGTGGTCTAGGCACGTGCCGCTCTCTCCTTTTTGTTGGCTGGCACACGTGCAAATTGCGCGATACCCTTTCGAAGAGAGAGTATGCTGGGTTTTGGGGTAAATATATAATAGCTTGCAACATTTTCTTAATGAATTTCTTCTACTTTTATTTCTGTATTGCAGGGCAACTTCAAGTCGAGCCCCGTGCCCAAGACGGGTGGCAGCACATCAGAGTCGGAGGATGCGGGCGGCCGTCACGACTCGCCGCTCTCGATGACCACCGGCGGCCATCTGGGCGGCGGTGGGGGCAATGTGGGCGCGGCCAGTGCCCTGAGCGGGCTCAGCCAGTCGCTGAGCATCAAGCAGGAGCTGATGGACGCCCAGCAGCAGCAGCAGCAGCATCGCGAGCATCATGTGGGCCTGCCGCCCGACTACTTGCCGGTAAGTAGTGCCCCAATCTGGGGGCAGAGTCAATCAATCAATCTAAGAACCTCTTGAGCTGTGCATTGAGTTTCAATGATCGTTTTGGTTTTGTTTTGCTGCATTAGTTTGTTAAGGTTTTTTCTTTTTTTGAACCGGTTCGATGGTTCCAGCTAATGATACTACAGTACAGTACACAACATTCTTGTAAAGCTTTTTTGACCATCTAACTGTAAGCCAAGCCAATTGCAAAATGCTGCCCCAAAGCAGCCAAAGAGTTGCCGCCAAATTTGTGTATAATTTGTTGTTTGTTTAAGAATGAATTCGCAAAGCGAAGCGAAACGAAACGCAAAGAAATGTAAAGCAGAGTCGGAACAGAACGAAGGATTGGTTGTTTTTGTTGTAGAGAAACAAAAAACAAAACGAAACGAAACGTTTTTTGCATTTTCCAAAAAAAAAAAAAATTCGAAACGGAATATCGGCCCAACAAAGAAAAGAAAAAATCTCAACAATGCTACCGTCTAAAAATGAAAAAAAAAAACAAAAAAAAACTCTCAAAAGACGCCGCAAAAGAACTGAAAATCCTTCCTTCTATCAGAACAATGTTTTGCCACAACAAATTTTCTCAAGCTGATTTCCCCCGGCGTACATGTAGGTGAAAAAGAGCGAGGCGTATTTAGGCAGCAAGTCCGTGCACCAGATGCTCCTCCACCAGGCTGTGGAGGCGCAGCTGAAGAGCCTGCAGCAGCACTACCAGCAGGAGAGCCTCGACTCCACCGTGCAACGACTGCTGCAGCAGCAGCAGCAGAAACAGCAGCAGCAACAACAGCAACAAAAGCAGGATCAGCATCAAAAGCTGCAACAGCAGCAGAGGAAACACTTACTGCCGCCAGCCTCATCGGGCGGAGTGGCGGGGGCGGCACCGGCATCTACAGGAAGTTCCCGCAAGAGCGGACGCTTCCGCTCCAACTGGCTGTACCAGTTCGAGTGGCTGCAGTACGACGAGCGGGCCAACACCATGTTCTGCAAGCACTGCCGCAAATGGAGCCCCGAACTGGCCGACATTCGCACCAGCTTTGTGGAGGGCAACTCCAACTTTCGGCTGGAGATCGTGAACCACCACAACAAGTGCAAGTCGCATCGGCTGTGCTACGAGCGAGAGCTGCAGGAGCTGCAGCAGCAGCAGCAGTCGTCAGCCCCCGATATCATTACCATCAATGTGGGCAAGGATGGCCCTTAGCCACAGGCCGGATGATGGGGCTGCCACCACCAACACCACACCGCTCAGGATTAGCCTTAGGCCGTAGACTAGACTCTGTTTTCTGTGTAACGTACATTAAGGATAAGAATTGAAATTAATTTGGAAGCAACGAAAGCTTTTGGCAGCATTTTGCAATTGGGTCAAATAAAAATCAAAACTTTACTACAATTCTCCCCCCCTCTTTCTCTCTCTCTCCCTCTATTTCTGATCTCTATCTCTCTCCTCTGTCTATTCCTGCTACCTCTGTTTGTGTGTTGCATGCAGAGCGGGGCTCTGAAGCTGCACCCGGAGGATATGTCGACGCTGCTGTCGCAGCACGCACTGCAGGCCGCGGATGCGCGCGATGATCACAACGACGCCAAACAGATGCAGCTCGATCAGACGGACAACATTGACGGTGAGTACACACCCATAGATGCAACATTTGCCATTGCCATAGCCAAGAACCAAGCTAGCACAATTACAACTACAAAAAAAAAAAAAAAAAAAAAAAAAAAAAGTACCAAAACCACACAAGATCTATTCTTCTCTCTGAGCTTTTAAACCCCTAACGCACTCGAAATCGAAACCGAAGACTATATATATCTACTATATATATTGCGTATGCAAGTTGTAATTAGCTTTTGGTTCAAAACATATACATACACACATATATTTTCCGTTGTAATGTTAGACTCAAAGAAAAAAAAGAATAATGGAAAAACAAAGACAAACTGTATTAAAAAAAAATTGTAGAAAATCTTGTAGCTTAATTTCCGTTCCTCCATCCACTCTCTACCCCATAACTATCTTCTAACCAAAAAAAAAACTGAGCAAACTTTTCTAATTTAATTAAGTAGAGTAAAACCCCCCCAAACCCAACCCTCAACCCCACAAGTAAGGAAGTACATGTATGTATATAATGGAGAGGAGAGGGTTTTTACATTTATCTATCCCAGAGCCTTCTCTGCTCTGCTCATTTTAACCCAACCTAAGGTCAACTATCCTCCACACACTATACATGTATGTAGTTCCCCCACCATCCCCCAGAATGTTACCCTCCCTGCATGCATATCTCCCTGAGACAAGTATTTACCTACCCAAATTTGAATTCAATTTTTTTTTATGCTTTGTAAGTACAGTCAGTACATCTTAATTTGTCCTTCTACATTGTATGTATTTATGATCCCTGCCCCTTACTTATCCTTTGCCTTAAACGTAGCCTATTCCGTATTAGTATTAGTTCTGAATGAATAGATTATAGATATCCTTGAAAGGAGTACGACCCAAAGTGCTAGCTAGAGCAACAGATCAACACCTCTCCTACCAGAATATCTCTCACTCTCTCTCTATACTCGTACATATACATCCAAAATATATCTTTAAATATACTATATATTATTTCGTTGTTTGTCGTATCGTATGGTATTTCTATATATTTGATATTGATATTTTATACCTACTATATATTTATTGTATAAATAGCTTTTAGGATGAGCCAGAGACTTGATCGTTTAGTACGGTTTAGTTTTTCGCTGTATGTTTGCCCGCATGTTGCATGTTTTTAAGACGCCTAGACCTAGACATAGACGCCCACACACACACACACACACACACACCCATACACCACACCTACACACACACACATACACCTACACACACCCACACATACAATTATCGTTTATGTATCGATTTATTTTAATTTTATACGTATTATTTTTATGAAACTTATCGACTGATTTCCCATCTTCATTCCGCCGCCGCCGCCGCTGCTGATATCATATTTTAGTTCTAAGTCAGTCCCTTAATCGGAATTTCCCCCCACCCCCTTCAATTAGTTTTTAGTCAAAAATGCCTCCGTTATGCCAACCCCCAAACATCCAACATCCCCCAACCGATCCAATTCAAATGAAACATTTCAGTTTTAATAGATCAATTGGCGCACACCACCACAACAACAACAACATCAAGCTAAAAGCCACAGAAAAAATTTAAAAAAAACACACCTATAAATAATAACAAATAATTAAACAATATAAAACATTAAACAAAAATTTCCAAAATTCAATTTTACACTTTACACAAAACGTAGAAGTTGCCGCCGCGCTTTCTGTTCAAAATTTCATTCAGTTTATCCATCATTTTACTTAATTCTTTCAATTTGAAAACAAAACATAGAACAATATTCCATATCCAAAATCCCTACAAAATTTTTCCAAATCTCTTTTCGTCTTTAATGTTGCAACTTATTGTCTAAGAAATGAAAAACGAAAAACCAAAGCAAGCAAAACAACTATCGATAGCATTTCAGTGTTGGTCAACACAGCAACAAATATTATGAATACGCCTACAAAATAGCTTCCAAATCGATGTCGTTTTTTTATTATTATTTTTTTTTAAATTTATGTTTCGTTACTTCTACACACACACACACACACACACACACACATACACACGAAGACACTTGCGCCCACACACACACAGATACAGATACAGACACTGTACTTTTTTTCTTCCTTTTTGAATATTTCTACTAACATTTGTTGCATTTATGATTTGTGATTTGATGTGAAGATCTTCTCAGTTGAAACCGTTTTTGTCACACTGTTTGTAACGAGATAATTGTAACTCTGACTGTCTGTTTGTTCCAATTGGTATTTATCCAAAGCTAACTAAGTGTATTCCAAATATTCTTTCTTTTGCCTACTCTCTCTCTCTCTCTCTGTCTCTCTGTCACACTCTCTCTCTCTGTGTCTCTCTATGTTTAACTGTGTCTGTTTGAGTGTGTTTTATTCTTGTTTGATCGCATCTCTGTTGTGTATGTCTGCGTGTGTGTGTGTGTGTCTGTGTTGTGCCCCTCAAGTTCGCCAGCGAGAGAGCCAGCACTCGAACGTAACGGTAAAGTGTAAAGGAGAGAGAAACACACGCACATTGGCCTCCGAAAAGCGCACAATTGAAACCACAAAAAAAAAAAAACGAAAATAACCAAAGAAAATCACACAAAAAATCAAATCGAAATTTAAAACAAAATTGAAATTAACTTACAGCTAAAAGAACCCTTCCCCCCGTCGCACCAAGCGTCCCCCCTTTTCACCAGCAACACCTTTAAAACAAGAAAAAAAAAGAGAACTGGAATTTGCTCATATAAAATAAATATGTAATAATGTAATAAATGAAAAGAAAAAAATATATAAATATAAATATATATATTTATATGTACAGCAAAAGTATAGCTAAAAAAAATCTGTTGCAACATTGAAGTACTAAAACGAAAGTTTCCCCTCCACCCCCAACACATCAATGAAAGAAATAATAACAATCATAATGTATGATGCGAACTTGTATTATAAAAAGTATTATCGAAAACCAAATGCCAGACTTATATGATAAGACCACAAAAAAAAAAAGACACAAAAACAAAAAAACATAAACAAAATTGTTGATGCCACAAAATGACACGAATACAAAAAGTTGATTTTACCTTGATTTACATTTAGTTGATTTATGATTTATCCCACAAAAACCGTTTCACCACTGTTGATTAATTGATTGATTGATTGATTGGCTTTGATGCAAAAGTACAATTAATTTTAGCTGAATTGTTATTGTTTAGAGCTATAATGTCCTGCAGAAGCAACCGAATATCGATGCCGAACCCCTAGCTTTAAGACCAGCCTTGATTTAACTTGAGTTTATTCTTTTTCCAGTTTACAAATAGATTGCCAAAAAAAACCAAAAAACCAAAAACAAAAACCACACCAAACCACAATATTAGATTAAGAATCTTGATTTGTTTCCTCCTTGCCTACCACCTGCCACCAGCCACCAGCCATCGAGCGTTCTTGTAAATTATGATTTCCACAGCCGCAGCCTTAGCCTCAGCCTCAATTTCAATATCCCCACCACCCAATCAAGCCACCCACCCACCAGTCATTGTCAATGCCGTTTCACTTGAATTGAGTTTTTCTTTCCGTTCTTACCGTTATGTTCTGCCCCGTATACAGCCCAACACAAACCGTACACGCAAATCGTTTGTTCCGATAAAAAAAAAAAAAGAACCAACTCTTGTAGCTGTCAGTTGTTCCATTCGTTTTGCATATACCTCACACACACACACATACAGACAAAAAAAGTACATATATCCTGTCTATATATAATTTATATAGCCAAACACATAGATACACACATACATACATATATCTTATATACCCGAGTTTATTGCGTACTTCCTATATTCTGGCTACTTAGTTGAACTTAGCGACACCCTAGACACACACACACATGCAGACAGACACACAACCCACAGACAATTGGCCTTTTGTCCCACTGTGCGCATGTAATGCAAGGGAATCGCGAACCGCTGCCCTAGAATCCTCCACTCCACGCCCCCTCCCACCCCCACAGTGATGACGCCTAATATGAAACAAGCAAATGTTTGCAGGTCGCGTTAAGTGTTTTAACAATCCGCGACAGCTCGATCACGACCGGGCCAGGGAGCCGGATCAGCTGCAGCTGCAGCAGCAGCAGGAGCAGGCGGCTGTCGACGAGGTGGATGTCGATCGGGACATGGACATCGAGGAGGAGCAGGAGCAGCTCGAACCGGAAGACACTGATGATCAAGTCTCCGCCGTGGCTGTGGCAGCAGCAGCAGCTGCCTACCATGCCACGCCGCCGAAATACAGGCGTGCCGTGGTCTATGCCCCACCACCGCCAGACGAGGAAGGACCCTGCACTGGCTCCGGCTCCGGTTCCGGTTCTGGATCCGGCTCAGAGATTTACGTGGACAACAACTACAATTGCGAGTACAAGTGCAAGGAGCTGAACATGCGGGCCATCCGTTGTAGCCGCCAGCAGCACCACTTGGCCCACTATGCCCACCCCCATGCCCATGCCCACCAGCCGCTGCATCGCGCCCTGGTCGACTGTCCCGCAGAGGCGGCCTATTCGCCGCCCGCCACTAGCAGCAGCAGCCACAGCAGCGGGTACCGCGATCAGGGGGGCTACGCGGCCAGCAATGGAACCGGACAGCAGTTGGATCTGTCCAATCACGGCTATGGCCATGGACACCACCATGCGCCGCCGTTGCCGGTGCCACCGCCGCCCAGCCACACCCAGGCCTCGCCGCACTACCAGCCAGCCTCCTCCACATCCGCATCCGCACCAGCCGGTTCAGTATCCGCCCCACTGTCGCCCCAGCCCAGCTCCAGCTCGAGCGGATCGAGCTCCTCGGCGGCAGCAGCCGCAGCCGCCGCCGCCGCAGCGGCCAACCGGCGGGATCACAACATCGACTACTCCACGTTGTTCGTGCAGCTGTCTGGGACGCTGCCCACCCTGTACCGGTGCGTGAGCTGCAACAAGATCGTGTCGAATCGGTGGCACCACGCGAACATCCATCGACCCCAGAGCCACGAGTGCCCCGTCTGCGGGCAGAAGTTCACGCGCAGGGACAACATGAAGGCGCACTGCAAGATCAAGCATGCGGACATCAAGGATCGCTTCTTCAGCCACTATGTACATATGTGATCACTTCTCTAGGCCCCAGTCGCGCTATCCCCTCGCTCATTAGATGAATGAATCTCCACGGGCGGCAGAAGAGTGAAACAAATCAAAGAAAAAGGTTTTCAGAACTATCGAAATAATCAATCAAATCAAGAACCGAATACGTAATATACTTACGAATATAAATATATAACTCTAGAATGTAGAGTGTGAGGATGTACATCTTATTAATCTCTATGCTAATCGTAGTTGATTTCAAGACTTTGAATTATCTATTGTTAAATCGTATGAACCTTTAGACGCTTTTTTTAGATCAGTAAACAAACATCAAAAAAAAAAAGAGATAGAAACCAAAAAAAAAAAAAGAAAAGATAAACGATATCAAGTTATGTATACCGAGACCAGTACTCAAAATGGAGGGAAACTTTGACAAGTATTATATGTAGAATTCCAATCGATTTCCAAGTCAGTTATTATTATTTTAGCTCTTTAGTTTGAATCTTAACTTAACATGTGCTGTAGTGAATGTTTGACTAATGTTTTGTTCGTGTCATTTTGTGCCATATATAGCTAATCTTTCTTCTAGTCCATAGGCAGTAACGTCCAAAAATAAACGAAATACTCGTAAATTCTAACAATTATAATTATTAATTAACTAAATGAAATATTGCATCGCATCGAGTGAGGCAAGGCAACGACGAGACTTGAATCAAAAAAAAGCAATAGCTGTCAGGCAGAACTACTATTTTTGAGAATCCTTTCGCTATCTTTCTCGAACTCCCCAAAAGTATCTAACCATGCTGTTTAAATTGTTGTGAAAATTAATCGAAAATCGAAAATCGGAAAGCGTCCCCCCCCACTCGATACCAAGCCGTTTGGCCAGAGCCCGCCAAACGATGCACGGCTCACATCGGGCACTTGAAATGGGGGCGCTCTCCGTAAACGTATCTGTATCCCGTATTCGTATCTTTGGCAAAACACCCACCGATGTTGATTAGAGTTGCAAAAATGCAGATTTAAATATCATAATTTATTGAGTAATATCAAAGAGTTCAGTGCTTTGCTAAAGAATAATAAACAAACAACACAAATCGGAGCAAAATGTACTTAAAGCATTAAGCTATAAGCTATATAGAAGCCAATCAAGCAATGAATCCAATTATTAAACACTTCTAAACAATTATACAAATACAAATACATATATATAAATATATATATGTATATATGACAAGGATAAATCAATCTTTAACATCTTTAACTTTACTTAATAAATCTCTTTCAAATCAAATTCCAGTTCTTTTCATTAAAAAAAAAAAAAAAAAGCAACATAAACTCTTGTTGCTTGCCTCAGCCCCCGCCCCATCCTTAGGTACTAAAACTAAACAACACAAAAATTGAAACGAAAATTATTTCTCTATTCAAAAAAAAAAACCACCCCTAATTGAATATTAAAACCATAAAAAACATTGAAATTAAAAAAATTATGAAAAAATTTAAACATCAAGCGCACTGACTTAACGGTAAGTTGAAATTTCTAAGATCTTCTTAAGCACAAAATCCTTCCCCCTATGATTTAGTCATACATACGTTACGTAAACTAAGTTAAATATATATATGTATTTTTAATGATTTATTTTTAAAAACGAAAAGCAAACAAATTTAAACAAAAAGAATGAAAAAAAAAACAGGAATTGGCCAAACGATTGAAAATTTTATTTAATATTTTATACTTATATAAATGGAAACACTTGCCTCTTACTCACTCACTCACTCACTCGATCTCTCTCTGTCTATCTACCTCTCTCTCTCTCTCTCTAGCTATATTTTCTTCTCTCTCACACACTACAAAAAAAAAACTCTGTCTGTCTCTTGATCTCGCTCTATGTTTTACAGTCTATCTCGCTCGCTCCCTTCTGGGAGCGATGCTCAATATTTGTTTTCCGTTCTGTCAGGCAGGAGGGGTGTTGAATGTTGAAATGTGTTCGATAAACGATGTGCGAATGTCGGTGATGTTCGATGTCTGTTCTTATCGATGTTGCTGCGCTAGGTTTTTGTGTTCATTCAGAGTCAATCATTTTTACTTACATATATTTGATTTTGTTTGTCTCATTATTTTGCAAATATCTCTCATCCACAATTTGTTGGGCCCCACACAGTTACTGTCCCCTGGTCTTTTTCTCTATCCCCCTCTCTCTCTCTCTGTCTGTCTTTCTCTCTGACTTATTGTACATTCCACACCACAACACCAAATACCATCAACCTGGAACCCCCTTCGAACAGAATGAAGGGGTACAAGTCAGAAACTAATACGGTTCTTGGGCTCTCTCGACAAAGAAATTAACAAACAAAAAATGAAACCAAATCGAATCGAATCGAAAACCCACACATAATCATCAATTAAAAAATCATGCATAGAAACTTATTTATAGATTCTAGATTATGTGTCCAACACAAATCATTGCATATATGTATATATATATACACTCATACATATATATCATTTTGGTTTGGGTTCTTCAAAATATAAAAATCCGTCCCCCCGTTCAACCCCCTGTAACTCTTATCGATTATTGTAAATAATTCTCCACCAAAAATATGTGAATACATCTTAAGCAAAACTAGCAGAGAAGCGATATGTCATTTGATTTACATATATCATTATTCTATACATACATATATACATACTTACTTACTTTTCTTCCTCCCTCCGTTCGAGTGCTGTCAACATTTCTCATGTTCTCAAAATTCACCGAAATACACAAAAAAAAATGAAGGAAAAACAAATTGAAATCAAAAAATTTCCCTATATATCGATACTTTTTTTGGGTGTAACAAATTTGATTGCGAAAAATTTATGAATTCTTTAATTGAACAACCACCCTCCACGAAAATGGCTTCTCTCCCACGTAATAAAATTCTTGGCTTAATTTTTTAAATCAAAATCCACTCCCGAAAATCCCCCCCATCAGCCATCGTCTCCTGTCTCAGGGATATGAAAATTGATTTAATAACACTTTGTTTAAGTTTAATCATTACTTCCATGGCAAACAAAAAAAACAATGAAAATAATAAAAAAAATACGAATCTAATACCAGAAAATACCAGAAATACCACACACACAAACACACACCACACACACACACACACACATACTACACAGACTATGAAACCATCTAATTATACAGTTTAAGAATTATTATAAAAATGATTTTTCTGTTTCTGTGAATCACCAACAACAACATTGTTTTTCTCTTCTTTTTTTCTTTGCGCGTTTGAACGAACAAAACCAAAAAAAAAATAAATAAAAATAATAATAAAATAAATACCGAAAAATACTGAAAACTGAAATACAATATGCCAAATAATGGAAAAATCAAATAAAATTCCAAAACCTCTGAAAAAAAAAAAAAAAAACAAAATAACGGGAAAAAAGGCTCGAAGGCCTGGCACATGCGGCTCACTTTCGAACGCCTCTCGGGCGGCTGCAACCTGCACCGTTGCAAGCTGTGCGGCAAGGTCGTCACGCACATCCGCAACCACTACCACGTCCACTTCCCCGGCCGCTTCGAGTGCCCGCTGTGCCGGGCCACCTACACGCGCAGCGACAACCTGCGCACCCACTGCAAGTTCAAGCATCCAATGTACAACCCGGACACGCGCAAGTTCGACAATCTGCTGTCGGGCTCCTCGGTGGGGGCACCCTCCACGCCCACGGCCTGTCACCTGGCCGTCGCCTCTCAGGCTGCCATGGCAGCGGCGGCCGCAGCGGCCTTCAATGCAGCGCAACAGCAGCAGCAGCAGCAACAACAACAGCAGCAGCAGCAACAGCAATCGCAGTCGCAATCCCAACAGCAGCAGCAGCAGCAACAGTCGCCGCATCAGCAACTGCAGCAACATGCCCATGCCCTGGCGCAGCAGCACATGTTGCACCAACAATTGCAGCCGCAGCACCAGCAGCAGCAGCAGCATAACGCGACAAGTGAATGATATAGTCAGTACCTTGGCTGGAACTATGGCGCCTGGCGCCTCGATGACACGTCCATGAAGCAACAGCCGCCGCCGC
Source organism: Drosophila bifasciata (assembly GCA_009664405.1). Lineage (NCBI taxonomy): Eukaryota > Metazoa > Arthropoda > Insecta > Diptera > Drosophilidae > Drosophila > Drosophila bifasciata. Next base: position 6,230,875 of record CM019044.1, read on the forward strand.
ACTTTGCCACCAACAGCAACTATGAGCAACATCAGCGCAAAGCTCAGCCCTTTAACTTTTATGCACGCGACTACTACTTCCAGCAACAGCAACAACATCATCAGCATCAGCTGCAACAATCACCACAAACAACTCTTAGCAATGGCAACATGAGGCAACAGCAGCAGCAGCAACATCAACAACATCTAGAGGAGCAGGCACGGCCGCAGACGATCATCATCGAGGAGAGCGACGACAATGAGGGGGAAGAGGAGCAGCGTGGTATGGCCAACTGCATGCGGCAGAATTTCCATCAGTATCTGGCCCAGATGAAACAGTTTGCACCCCCAGATCCTCATGAGGCCATTGAGACAATGTGCAATAGCAGCCGCAATAGCAACAGCAACAGCAACAACGCAACAAATGCCAATCAAACGGAAGCTACTACAACTACTACTAATAGTAACGATAATGCTAATAATAATAATAATAATAATAATCAGAGTTATGCTAACAATACTAGGAACTACAACAAAAGGCAGCCAGCACCGTGAGTGAAGCAGAAACAGCAACCAATTGATACTCAAAATACATAAGAAAAATCAAACAGAAATCTAACAGAATGAATGAGACCATATGTTGACCATGCAAAAATGTTGAATGGTAAGCCAAATTTATTTGTCAATTATATAAGCGAAACGAAAAAGGAGGAATGGAATACTAAAGGAAACAAACAAAAGGAATGGCAAGGAAAGCAAAAGGAAAGATAGTCCGAAGGAATCTAAAGCTGATCTGTGCAGGAGGCGGCGACACACACATTTATAATGGTTTCAACTGGACGCGGATGTTGCAGTCTCACCCACAAAACACCTATAAAGAAAACCCCCCCTGTAAATGTGGGGGATCGTAAGAGAATTTAGGCATAAACCACAATTGTAATTGTAACAGTCTTGTTCGTGGTGGCAAGCAAAAAAAGGGTTTCCAAGGCAGGCAGGGGTTGAGAAAAAACTAATAGAGATGGAAAAAAAAATACCAATTTTATTCGAAGCACTCAAATATTAAACTAAAAATCTTAATCTAAATGTATTTCAAGATCTATCTACTCATACGTACATATATATGGAATTTAGATATTTACGAATTACTCACTGTAATTGTTGAAAACTGTCAGACTCTTGTGCCAAAAAAAATTCTTGTTTGGTGTTTAGTGCCAACTCTACTTTGGCTGCACCTACTCTCTTTGCACCTGTTTGTTGTTGCATTTAACACTGATATGTGCACCCGCCACCCCCTCCATATACACACACACACACACACACACATTAGACACTCAGCCCACTAACCCCAAAACGGAAGTAAACCCATCCGACTACACACACACACTCTTGAGCCAGTGGAGTGTGTAGAGGAACGAACATTGAAGACATTTTACATACTCGTACAAGGAGATTTTTGTGCTGCTAACTATCTAACTGTTTTTATATACATACAAATATATACACACACACACATAAAGAGAATTGTAAAATAGTATGAAACGGAAATGGAATTTAATCGATATTTAATCGCACAAATATTTATCTACTACAATGTACAAATTCTGTGCGTTTTTGATCCGTGTTAGTTGACTTTGGAAGACATGCATTAGATAGACATGCAAGCCCTAAACTTAGACAAGCAGTTGTAAAGCCTAAACTAATTCATTGATTATAAATACTAAAAATAGAAAACTAATGTTAATTTATTTATAACAAACACCCCCCAATAACCATGCTGAGAGTGTGTTGGCAAATGAGTCTCGAACTGGGCGACACAGCTGATTGATCGTTCCAATCTGTTTGTATTATATAGTACGAGTAGTTAGCAATGATGATGATGGTCCAGATCCAGCTAAAGCTTTAGCCGATTATGTTATCCAGTCTATACAATATACAGACAGACATACATATACATAGTACATACAGAACTACGTGTCTTGCAGACTCTTCTTAGCCGTGTAAATATGTTTGATGATTCTGCCACGATTTCTGCTAGTTTTTGCTTGTATTTTTTTTTGTAATTTGTTGTTGTACATTGATCTGCCAAATTCCTCGATATTGGTGCGCCCACACACACACACACACACACACACACACACACACCCACACACATACACATCATACATACAAAACATACATCTAATTGCCTAAAGAATTAATGCATAAATCTATTAAATATATATAGTTTATATATATATATAATATATACACACAATATTCATAATTATTTATTTGTTCTACTTCTTAACATGAAATGTTTAGTAATTATAATTAATGAATTAATTAATTAATAATGCTACATCAAATACTGCCCCCGACTTAATGTTTGTTTTAAATGTTTTATTTTTAAACGCTGTTATGTTAAACAACAAAAATTTAAGAAATTTATCTATATATGATGTGATAACTATAGTAAAACTAAAACATACGCACACACACACACACCCACAAACAAACAAACACACATACACATACACAAATTTTACAAATTGAAATTATGTTAATTAAGCAGAAGACGAAGAAGTTGTAGAAGTGCAGAAGTTTTTTTTAAAAAAAAACGTTCGTTAAGTTAAAAAATAATCTATATAATTTGTGTGGTATGCAAAATGGTGCTAAATCCAAATATACTTTAAATACGCGTAGACGGAAAGAGGAACGATAAAGTATACCCCAAGAAGGTTAGGTGCAAGGAAGGAAGGAAGGTAGAAAGGAAGCGTGTAATATTAGTAGGAGAAAGCAGCGCAGTGGGAGACTTTCTCCGAATCGTATCGTATGTGCAATATGACTAGTTTTCGTTTAAGGTGCAAGTAACAGAAGAGAGAGAAAGAAACCACACGCAAAAGTAAACCATTTTAAATTATGACAAAAAAAAATATTAAAAATAAAAAAAAGGAGATATAATTGTACATACATATATAGAAAGCGGTAAGCGATGCTTGCGCCATGCATTAAAAATAAATAAAACAGGCCAGAGGAGTATACAGAATGGTGCATGGTGTAGATGCCGTTTGAACACTAAATAAATGTTAGCATATCACCATGAATATGAATTATAAATAAATAAATATAAATCAGATATATATAGTAGAAGAACCAGCCAGAGGAGCAGCTAGTTAATGAGAACTTTTCGCTACAGTTTCTGTGTCTATTTTACAAATAAATGTCATTCAAGCTTAACAAATTATTAAAAAACACACAGAGACCACAGTCACACCCACATCAAATCAGAACTCATCCACACACACACTAGCATATTTATTTCGGTGCCCCCACACACACACACCACCCTCTGAAACATTTTAAATCCTCTCTTTCTTTTGATTTTTCTTTCGGTTTTGTTTTCGGATTTAGAACTTGACTTTGATTTCGTTTAAAAACAATTTTAACAGCATTTTGCAGTCGATGGAAGAAGATTGAGAGTTGTTCGAAGTTCGAACCATTAATTTTAATGACGTGCTAGTTTCAATGTAAAACCTAGTTTAATCTAATTTTTGTATTAATAAATTGCAATACAAACTATTTTTAGTTTTATTTATATACAACAAGAACAGCAGCAGCAACAACAAAAAAAACAAAGCAAAAAATGCAGAAAAAAAAATGAAATCAGATTAATTAACGTTAAGCAAATTGAAGCAAGTCCAGAGAATGCTTGCAGCATTTGTTACAATTTATACATAAAATATATACATTACAATATTTTTTAAAACGATTTTTTAATAAACATTCTATCCATTATGGCAGCCTTTCAAATGAGAAAGAAATTTGAAATTGAATTACTAAACCAAACCCCAAAATAAAACGTAATAAAAATATCAAAAAAAAAATACAATATATATATAACTGAAGAACAGTCAGATGAACCAATCACAACTACATGCATACATATAACACATACACACACACACACACACTCACACACACTGACATAGACAGACAGAAACATACACACAAGAAGAATAAAAAAAAAACAAACATCAAACATAAATGAAACAGAAATTCCAAACTAAATCAAAATAAATTGAATTTTATGGAAAACAAAACGAAATGGTGATCACTTTTTTCTTTATTTATTTTTGATCCTCTGACTCCTTCGAATACCGTTCGAATCCTGTTCTGCTGTGCGCTTTTGAATTGTGCTTCCAAACGTTGTTATTAGGGGTGGCCCATGAAAAGTCGAAACTAGAGTCTAAGAATATATATATATATTGATACATACATATATATGCCACTCACATGCACATATATCTACACACACAAACACACACACACAGAAGCGCGATAAAACGCACACACACACATACACAGAAAATTTTCAAACCTCGGCCCAATTTCCTGTTTTTTTTTTAATGTTTTTCTAATTTGAATTTGTTAATCTCTTTTTTTAACTTTTACGAATATTCTTACTTTTATCTAAACTAAATATATATACTATTCTATATATATGTAGATTTATTATGTATGCAAAATTTTACTTTGAGTTTCAGCCCAAAATTTGATTAGATTTAAGCCAAACGATTCTTCGCACAAACGAGTTACACCCAAAAAAAAAAAAGATTAAAATACTGAAAGAAATGTGAGAAAGAGAAGAACTTAAGAACAGCCAAAGCCCCTACAGAATTTGTTCTACTCACACTCCTACTCGTACAAGAATTGTTTTGTTCTTACCTTTTGTGCTACAAATATACCAAAATATATATTTTTACATTTAAACAGAAAATATATCATAAATATATCGAAACACACCTCTACTATATGTATGCGCCGATTGTGACTAATTTCATTTGTATACAATATGAATATGAAAAAAAAAAAAGTACCAACTAAAAAGGATTATGCAGGAACAAAACGGAGGCATTTTATAAGTTAATTCAAAAAAATATATAAAAACAGTGCGTATAAAAACTATTCAACAGTTGGAAAAATCTAGAAAGAATACACACTTTAATTCCGGGTTGTTTAAGATATGCCCATTAAATCGAAGACTACTACTGTTGCCTACTTTTGCCGCGCACTGTTTGTCCCTCCATACATATAAAATTAATATAAAAATGCTTAAGATGAAAACGAAGCCTTATTTAAATGAGGTAAATTATATTTAAAAACGATAAGAATATTTCACTTGCACGCTGGAATATGCTTAAAGGGACTACTACTCGGAATAGCTACTACAATACGATAGGACCTTAAGATCCGAAGCGAAAGGTTCATGAGTTGCCCCGTACTTTGTGTTCTGTTAGCCACCATCTGTTACCACATATATATTTGTATATTTTTCCGTTGACCTAAGTTGCTTGATCGTAGTTATATCCATTTGTTTGAGTTTTTTTTTTTTTTTTGAAGTATTTTAGTTTGATATTTTTTTTATTTTGCCGCCTAAGAATTTAATTTTTTTTTTGCTCACAAAAAAGGGAAATTCTATCTCTGTCTTATGCCATACGTCCCTCTCTGTCTATCTATCAGTCTGTCTCTCTCTCTCTCTCGCTCTCTCTCTTTTACACACTCACTCCTCACACTCTCCTATCTCTTTGACTATTATACTACGTACAACCAAAAAATTGAAACCAAAAAAAAATACCAAAAATATCAACCAAAAAAAAAAACCGAAATCTATTTCTCTGGGCTGATTTTCGTCCCGCTCGACGGGCTGTTGTGTGTCTGTTCTTCTCTTTCTCGTTCTCGACCACAGGCACCAGCGCACGGAACCACCTCTCGACACCGCTCTCGACCTCCTCCTCGGCCTCGCCGCCGCCGGGCGTCTACGGCATGCACCTGTCGGCGGCCCTCAAGAGCGAGTACCATCCGCTGCACTACATACGCGCCGCCGCTGGCAACGGGCACAGCAATCCCGCCGGCACGCCGCCCGCGCACGGCTACAGTGCGGCCCAGGCTGCGGCTGCCGCTTTGGGTGGCGCCGCCACACCCACCGGTGCCGGCGGTGGCGGTGGCGGTGGCGGGGGCCACAATTCACATCACACCATGTCCTATCACAACATGTTCACGCCGTCCCGCGATCCCGGCACAATGTGGCGCTGCCGCTCGTGCGGCAAGGAGGTAACCAATCGCTGGCACCACTTCCACTCCCACACCGCCCAGCGGTCCATGTGCCCATACTGCCCGGCCACCTACAGTCGGATCGATACGTTGCGATCGCACCTGCGCGTCAAGCATCCGGATCGCCTGCTCAAGCTGAATTCGTCCATTTAAGGGCGTGGCCGGGGCCAGCAGCCGGGCCAAAGCAACTACTACCACTACCACCACCAACGCACCAACCATCACCCCCAGGAACGACAACAGCAGCAGCAACAGCAGCAGCAACAGGATTACTACAACAACATCTATAGATACAGATTCAAACAGAGCGAAAGATACGTGTAGATCGGCTGCTACTTCAAAGTATAGGATGTCATTTTTTTTTCACCCGAGAATTCTCTCAACTCGTTCGAGGATCTTCTTGCATTTAGTCGTCTGTATAGTATATAACATGGCCCCCAGGACCCATCCAAGATAGCCAAGCAATAACCCAAAACTAGTAGAACCGAAGATGCTAAAAACTTAATCCTATGGCAGGCCAACAGCCATGCTAATCATTATATAAAACTAACTATAGCAACTATATAGATAAACATTGAAAGATTGTCCTTCTAACATGATCCCATCAACTTATATATATATATATATATATATATAGTAGATATATATACAAATACCAGGCTATATAAATGTGTATAACTAAAACAATATCAGGCACTACTACTACATCAACCAGGAAAGGTTTCAGTTGCTAACTAAGGGAGGGCGGGGTTGCTAGCCCCAAACTACGAGTGGAGGGGGATTATAAAGAACACACAAGAAGTTCAAGTAGAATGGATGTAACAGTTTTCTAAAACTTTAAGGTTTCTAAATGTTGTTTCCTAACTACAAGTAGTAACTAAATATTATGATGATGATTATACAATGAAGAGAAAACAAACTAGGTTGATTTAGTTGGTCTAAGAACAACAGCCAGAAACAACAACCAACAGTCACCCACAACTACTACTACTACTACTCATATAAAGGTCACATTAGAGCTTAGTTTATCTTACTACTACTATATATGGTATATATAGTATATATACGATACGATTAAATGGATTAAATGGAGCGGAGTATGCGATGATGATGATGATGGGGGGGCTGCTACTCAACCAACTACAAAGAAATTTTCATATACCTCAAATGCATTTCAGTTTTATTGTTGATTGCTTAATTTTAATATCTATGTAATCGTTAGCACTTATACTAGTAGAGACATACATACACATACATACATAAATATTATTTCAATCCTTTCTGATTGTGTCTAGCAAATAGTTTTCCCCAAAAGTTATTCTCTGTTTTTTTATATAATTTTTTAATTTGTTTTGTTCCCCTCTTAAATTTTGCTGATTTTGTCGTGTCCGTTTTAAGTTTAAGTTCTTTAGGCTTATGTTGAACCACCTCACCTTTTTTGTTGTTAAGCTTTGTTTATATTTATGGTCAAAATGTTTATTTAGTTAAAGCTACACAAGCATACATATAATATAAATGAGAAACGAAATTAGTGCATTAAATCGATGCTAAATGAGTAAACAAAAAAAATCATATCGCAACCAAAAAAATATGAAAAAAAACACTATAAAAATTATGTTTTAGATTTCGTTTTAAATGTCTGCTCAATTGGTACAAAAATTGGACAACAATTTTCAATTTATATTTAACGATTTCGTGGCTCCTTGGATATATACCATTTAACCCAACGTCCCCGCAGAGACGGCAAAAGTAATTAATTTTAAACATTTTGTGATAGACAAAATTATGTTTCGGCACTACAAAAAAACAAGCTATAATAAACCACACACACACAAAATAACATATATAAAATTCAATGTGATATTTTCGGCACAAAACTTTACATAAAGAAATCAAAACAAAAAACTAAAAAAAAAAAAACATATTAAAATATTGCAAGGGAGAGAGGGTCAACATTTTGGCCGTCCCCCTCCCCTTGTGCAGAGATTTATTTAGGAAAAAGATTTTTGTTATAGATTTATTCAAAATTGTTATCTTTCGGTCCAAAGCACAAAATGTATAAAATTATTTCTAGTTAACCCCTTACCCCTAAAACCTAAAATTTACTTTTAACTTAACTTTAGCGCCCTTACATTTTACATACATATTTGATTTCCTAATTTTTAAGTTCCGTGCTCTGTTTCGTTGTACTCGTATGCATGTGTGTGTGTGTGTGTGTGTGTACTATATATATATTTTGTGAGAAAATATATATGTATGCGCGCAGGATAATAATTTTATTTAGTTTTACGTTGATTTTAGTTGCGACACTTTAAGCCAATAAACTACAGCAAAAAACACACACACCAGAAAACAAAAAAACAGAAACAGAAACAGAATCACCCACAAACAAGCAGCACAGATGTTAAGGCAAATCACTACTACTACACACAGATTTATGTACCAAAAATGTAATAAATATGAAATTATATAAAAAAAAACAAACACAAAAAACAAAAAAAAAAGAAAGATGGAAACCAGCAGAAACCAAAAGAAAAGTACATTCTAGAGTACCGAATGCTTAGAGGAATGTAGCTGGATTTTTTTTTAAATCTCTCTCTCTCCCCTACATACCCTTAAGGATACATACTATAGTACATCCCTACACATATATATCGAACTCGAAAGTATTTTTATACATCATTGTAATCGGCTAATTGAGGGGGCAGTGCTCCTCCTCCTCCGGCACCGGTTGGAGAGGAGAGCTGAATCTGGGTCTGGACTAGAGAGGTTGCTCTGTGGAGGACCGCAACGACAACCCACAACCAACAACAACAAAAGAGTTGCAACTATTTTTTTCCGCTCTACACTTACAAATTCGATTAATCAATATGCAAATAAACAAAAAAAAAACAGCCACAAATGGCAAAATGCGTACGTACAGTGGCAAATATTATCAACACTTTTTCGTCGTCTACCAGTTTAAATAAATCAATCCATAAAGATATATATATATGCCCATATATATATATATATATATATATATATATTTAAACAGGCAAATATGAATATGAATATATATATATATTTCAATTTATTCAAGCTAAAATCAAAATAAATAATTCACTAGCAGCATTTAAATGTCAAAAAAAAAAACCAACAAGTAAAACCAAATAAAAATTTATGATTATTATTATTACACATATATCAATAATGCTCGTTTCATGTCTGGCCCTTCATGACCACACGTCCCTGCCCCTCCCCTCGTACTTTACTTGGAAGCACAATTCAAAACGTTAGGTTCGCCCGGGGTGAGGTCTGGGAATTGGGAGGTTTTGGGTTTGTCGGGGGGTACTTTTCCTTTACATTTTTCAGTCGACACACGGATCAATGGATTTGCTTTGATTTAATTGTAAGAAGTAAGTAATTTATTGCTTTTTGGTAAGTTAATTCAATTGATTGCCATTTGAGATATTTGATTGCCATTTAAGCCATTTGCTTGAGCTATGAGAGCCGCACAAAAGGAGTTTTTGTACTAGCAATTACAGGATTTGGCTGCCACTTCCAATGGTAATGGTAAAGGTAAATGTAAGGGTAACGAAACCTTTGCCATGGAAATTACTAAAAAAGGATTCCCTAAAACCATTCACTTAGCAACTAAATTAACAGTTTCCGTAATACATTTAAAAATTATATGTACAAGAAATAGTTTTCTTCTTCATTTAAATTATTTTTAACCACTTTGTAATAATAAAGAACTAAACAGATAATTTTGTAATGCTTCGTTTATTTTTGGGCACTGATCACCCACTTAGTTGAGAGTTACATTTCGAGGTGCAGACCCTCTCCTTAGTCTTCATCGACCACGGTCAGGAGCTCCTTGAAGCTGAAGGGCGCAAAGGCATAGCCGGCACCCGCATAGAATTTGCTCATGAACTCCACCCAGTGCAGACGCAGGGTGTGCAGGAAGGCGGACAGACCCTCCATCATCACCATAATGGCAATGGTGAAGAACTCCCAGACGGCGAAGATGAAGAACAGCCCAATGGCGCCGGTATAGCCCTGCATTTGCAGACCCATCGACAAAACCATGGTCCACAGCACCTCCGAGAGCTCTGCAAGGATTATAATTGTAGATCGGTAACCCAACTCGAATGTGGTTTATGTGACTTACGAGCATGAGCCAGGGACAAAGCCCAGAGACGCAGATAGGAGGCCGTGTGCGAAATGGTACTCAGAATGTACTCGATGGTGTGAATGGCCTGGTGGATCCAGATCTCGCTCATGGGCTCGTCATCCTCCTCGCTGTGGCCACCCGACTCGTGGGCGTCGGCCACTTCCGTGATGATTACTTCCTTGCCGGTGACCTCGATCTTCTCCACGATTTCATCGACCTCAGGTTCGGAGGGCTAGAGAAAAGAGATTGATGAAACCTTGCTATAAAAGTCTGCTGTCAGGTGTTTACCATGTTGCGGCGATGGAACTTGATGTAGAGGGGCTTGCCGATCAGGATCCAGGGAATGCAGATGATGGCCACCGCGAAGAATATCATTTCAATCTCCCTCTGAATGGGGAACATGTTAACTTCGCAGCCCGGCGAAGCGGTTTCGTTCTTGAACAGCACCATGTCGATGAACATGATCAGCACGGAGGGGGCACAGCCCGGAGAGTCGGCCAGAACGTCTGTTGTCGGGCTGTACTTGATCCACTTGTAGAACATCATGAAGCACATGTAGCCGAACATCAGCAGCAGGAAGAGCACCTGGGGCACGAACTGCAGAAAGATATACGCATACTTCTTGAAGAACACAAAGTTCTCCACGGACATGCACACGCCAAAGGTCATGTGCAGCACACCAAAGATGATCGATAGCTTCATCTTGTAGGTGTTCAGAAAGATGATCTTGTTCGATGCCGACTGCCACACGGGATCGAGGCCCATGGGGTAGACTCCGCGAGTGGCCACCGAGGGGTTCAATTGCAGCGTCGGATTGGTCAGCACGGTGGTTCGATTGTACACGTTCACCCAGTGGGTGCCGAACACATTTATCGACTTGGAGAATATGTCATTGTAGTGGAAGCCCGTGTACATGGCGAACAGCCCCATTAGCAAGATTATGTAGCGACCCGCAAAGAATATGTTCCAGATCTCTCCGCCCCGTTTCTTCATAAGGCGGCTCTCGTCCAGGACCATCCACAGGCCCAGCAAGAACAGGATGGTGCCGTGCCCCATGTCGCCGAACATCACCGCGAACAGGAAGGGGAAGGTGATGCAGGTGTACAGGCCCGGATTGACCTCCCGGTAGCTGCTAATGCCGTAGGCGTCGATCAGGTTCTGGAAGCCGCGCGTGAACTTGTTCAGCCGGTAGTAGGTGGGCGGTTGCTTCTTGGTGTCCAGCACGTTGATGAACGAGGGGACCGTGCTGCCCACGGTGGCCGATCCTGCGGCGAGCGCCGTCTCCACCAGCTCCAGCTCTCGCTTGGGCACCCAGGCCTCGCCAATCAGGCACTTGCTGCCCAGATCCACATTGAACAGGTTCAGGGTGTGGTAGATGGCCTTCATCTTCTTGACCATGGCCGTCCATCTGGGCAGCTGCCTGCCCACCGCATTGAGCACACAGTTGCGGTGGTCCTCCGTCTGGCTGATGATGGCCTTCAGGTCGTCGAGGCGTGTGCGCACACACTTCACCATCTCCATGCGCTCCGCATGCGAGCTGGGGCAAGGATACATGTGGGCGTGGAAGCCGGTGCACACCTTGCGAATGCGCGCCTGCAGCTGGTCGCCCTGGAAGAACACCACGAAGACGCTCTTGTGCAGGACACTGCCCGTGCGAGGGTCCGTCAGGGGCACATCCACCTCTGCGCGGCGGACGAAGACGTTGCCGCGGGATATGCGCCAGAGCATGCGCTCAAAGGCGTACTCCCTCTCCCGATTGATGACGCCGGCCACAAAGCCCAAGTGTCCATTGGTCTGCTCCGGATCGCGGTGGGTGCCGCGTTTGTTCAGGTCGAAGTTGTGCGACTCCTGGTCCGAGAAGAACTGGTCCGTGCGCTCCAGCACCTGGATCATCTCCGTCAGCTCCAGATAGCTGGTCTGCAGGTTGATGTCGTTGGCAGCCAGCTCCATTATCTCCGTCTCCGTCTTCTCCAGGTGCGTCTCCAGCTCGATGATGTCGCGCGGCTTTGGCGCGGGCGGGAAATCGTCGATCAGGTCGAGCACCTTGTGCCCGTCCTTGGCTAGTTCGGCGGTCACATAGCGGATCTTTCGCTCCAGCTCATCGCAGCGTCGCACCTCCCCGATGAATTTCCGCTGCTGTGCGTTCACGCCCTTGTTCATCTGCACAAATAAACAGCAACAGTAAGCACAAAGGATATCCAGCTTTCATTTCCCCCGACTTACATCACGAAACTGGGCACATCCCACCTCGCCGAGCTCGGCAATCGTATCGTAGGCCGCCTCCGGCTGCAGAAACATCTGCACCAGGGACATCACCTCGCTGCGGAAGATGCTATCGGTCTCCTGCTTGGAGCCGGTACTCCACCACTTTGACATTCTAACTCCTTTTTGTGTTATCCTTTCTTCTTATAAAGCAAAACTCCGGTATGGCCACCGCACAGTTGGGGCGCAGCTGACGAACTGATCGGTTCGGTCAAGTGACTGCGATGAGGAAGGTTCTGCCAGGCTTATCAGCAGTCCGTCAAGTCTTCAAGTCGCCTGCCTTGCATAATTGTTGGATCAAAAGACACGGCGGACACGGTGCATAATTGAGCAATCGATCAAATTTGTGGAACGTCCATTGCCCCACCTAATGATGTGCTCCCTCCCCTGCCCCAACACAATGAATCGCAGTCTTTCACTTATCAGCTAATCGATTTTCTTACAATGACATCCATACTATATGTACATACCTCAGAGAAAGAAGTACATATATGTATGTCCACTTTTTAAATTGCTTATATTTTCAGGAAGGTAACGATATATTTTTTTGTACTGTTATCTCTCGCATTTTCCTTGGAGTACATAAAGAAGTCTCTTAAGTTCTGGTTCGATGTTTTATGGACAGATGAAGCTGCATTTTAGTTCCAAGTATCCTTTAGCAAGCATTTAATGCATCTTCCAAAAAAAAACTAAAGGAACCAGCCAATCAACAGGTTTGGTGGTGGCCGGGTGATGTTCAGGGGCTGTTAAAGCTACTACAGATTTGGAGACTTGATACCGATAGAGGGTACTTTAAATCAAACTGGATACCTCCATATCTTAAATGATCACACATTCACCTTAGCAAATAGGCTACTCTCTACGTATGACTGGATCCTACAGCAGGACAATGCCCTATGCCACAAGGGTCGGGTACCAAAAAAGTTCCTGAAAGACATAAATCAGGCTGTACTTCCCTGGTTCCAATCTCAACATTATCGAAAATTTATCGGCTTTCGTTAAGAGTCAGAAGATGGTTGATAGAAATCGGCGGTGCGACGATACTATAGCCGAAATTAAGGAAATTTGGTCAAAATTAAATCTCGAGTATGCTTAGTCCTGTCCATACCAGCAAGTCGCCAAGCAGTCATTGATGCCAAAGGCGGAGCAACTATACAATATTTAAAAATCAATAAAACAAAGTGGTGTGTAAATAGTTATGACGAGAAATAAATGTGTGTAAATACTTTTTGACCACCTCTGTGTAAAAATAGATATTCCATCTGTTTCCGCCCGGGATCGAACCGGGGGCCTTCTGCGTGTTAGGCAGATGTGATAACCGCTACACCACGGAAACAGTTGAAACTATTCCAACCCCAAGGTCAGATTAAGGGGCTCGGCTCAATCGTCCAGCTGGCGTGGGGCCAAGGAAACTGGTTCAGCGAATAAAATCGAAAGTCTATTTAAAGTTTATGTTTTTATTCGTATTCGAAGATTTAAGGGGTAAACTAGATTCGTGGTCAAAGTGTATGTGTGCAACGTATGTGTGTCCTACCCCTATAAAAATTACGGATTGGAAGGGGAAACAGGAGTCTGACACTGAACATTAATATTATTAAGCGCCCAGAACTTGTTTCTTGATGATATCTGAGCTTTTGATATCTGTTTGATATCGAGGTATCATATCTTTTGTATTCTACAGTTTAGTCTTATTCGTCCCCTTAAAATGTGGTATATTATTGGAGTGCCATTGAGTTCCTGAATGAAGTCGACTTTCCTCTTAATGCTGCTAAAAACAAAACCATATGTACCATACATATATGTATATATGTATGTATGTATGTGCTTGCATGCAAAAAATACTTCTGTAAATATATACTTTTGTGGTCGAAGATGATAATTTTATAATAAATAATATACATACCTCATGGAAAGAAGTATATGTCCACTTTTTAATTTGCTTATATTTTCTATGAAGGTAACGGTAAATTTGTTGTAGGCATGCCAGTTTGTTCTTGTATCTCTTATGAAGATCTCGCAGTCCAGTATTCCTTTTTGCGCTTCATTATTTGTACCGTTTGAAAAAAGTTTGTGTAGCAACTCGTGGTTTTCGAAGGAAATAAGTATATGTCCAAGCTGAGATTATTGAGCTTTCGCGTGTGGTCAAAGTAAGAAGTGTGATCCATAAAATTTCTTTATTCAGAAAAAAGTAAGTAACATTGTCTTTACCCGTTTGGAATGAAAAATGTGTGTTCAAATTTAGATTTTACGGTAAAATGCCACGTGGAAGGCATTTGTCGGAGGAAGATCGCGGTCTGATCAAAAGGCCTGCCGAATCTGGCAAGAATGTTTCTTATATTGCCACCAGACTAAATCGGCATGGACACACATAGCAAACTTTCTTAAAAATCCTGAAATGTATGCGAGAATAAAGAGGAGCGGCAGACCCACGGAAATCGATGCACGGTGCAAGAGGCAAATTCGGCGTCTAGCCGTTCAAAACAACAAGTCTTGCATGAAGATCAAAAGGTTAACTGAAGATTGATACATCCAAAATACGTATAAATCAAATTTTAAAGGAAAACGAAACGGTTAGATATGCTTCCCGCGACTCTGTAGCGAGGATATTGAGCGCAACATAACCGCCCGACTAGGACTTGCTGAAAAATACAAATTTTGGTCACAGGATTTCACTAAAGTTATATTTTCGGACGTTAGAAAATGTAACTTGACAGCCCTGACTTCTGCCAAAAGTATTGGCGCGATAAAAGACAACCAAGATAGCACTGCCATAGGCAAAACCACGGTGGAGGATCATTGATGGTTTAGGCTGGATTTGGGAATACTAGAAAGTCTCCAATCTGTTTTATACGAACCAGAACCAATGGAGAAATCTTTTTAGAGTTGTTAGAAACAGTACAGATTGAATTTGCTGGAAACCTTTACGGAGATGAGTGGATCTTCCATTAAGACAACGCGCCAATCCATACGGCACGTAAAACAAACGACTTTTGGATGATAGGAGGATACCCTTTTGCAGTGGCCAGCAATCAGCCCGGACCTAAGCCGAATAGTAGATCTTTGGGGAATATTATCCAACAAAGTTTACAAGGATGGAAGCCAGTTTGATATGGTAAATGACCTGAAAAGAGCATTGCTCCAGGAATGGCATCAAATTAACCCTAAAATTCTCCAAAATTTGGCAACCTCCATGCCAACCCGGATAATTCAAATTTTCACTAAAAAAGTAAAGCATATATACTATTAAAAAATTAATAAAAAAAATCTAAAAAAATTATTTCATTACTATTTTGAACTTTCACTTATTATGGACATATACTTATTTCATATGAACTTAAACTTTTTCACTAAATATTTAGCAAACCCAAAAGCTTTATGAAAATAAAATTGTTATTTTTTTGATCATATTTACTTGTACTAGTTAAATAAAAAAAAGTCCAAAAGATTATCTTTGTTCTTAATATTTTTTTTTTCAATAATATCAATGGACATATACTTCTTTCCCTGAGGTATGTATTCCTTTAGTTGATAGCTTGAGATTAAACCCATAGCTCATCAATGCAATATTTATCAGTTCCACGAATATAATATACTGTATGTACATATGTGCCAACATGCGTTTCCATGTAAGAAGAAAGTAATGCTATTTGTGAATGTGCATCTGAGCCATTTCCCTCAGTTTGGTTTTGAATCGACAGTTCGAGAGTCAAGTGAACATGAATAACTCGGGTTTTGTGGTAATCATTTGCTGGCTTTTGCTGCAAGGTGAATTCTCCCTTGCCAGTGGAAACACAGAAATAGATTTGGAAGAGTTCGCTTGCATCGTGGAGCAGTGTATTGAATATTGTTCCTTCACTGCCACGCCTTGCCACGACCATTTCTCCGAGTTGAAAGTGGCTACTGATGCTAATAACGAAATGAAAGACAAAACACACACACTGGAGGTAACCATCAACAGTTTGCGGAGCCAAATTAACGACAGCGAGGATCAAATCAAGGATCTGAGAAAACAAATCAAGGACAAGGACGAACAAGTTACAGACTTTAGAGAGCAGGTGAAAGTAATGTATGGAGTGCTTGGTGAAAAAAATGATCAGCTATCGAAAATGAATAAAACGAAAGCTATCGAAATTAAAGACAGAGACGATCAAATCAAGGAACTCAGAACGCAAATCAAGGACAAAGACAAAAATATTACAGAACTCAGAGAGCAGGTGAAAAAAATGTCTGGAGTGCTTGCTGGAAAAAATGATGAGATTTCGAAAATTAATATAACGAAAGCTATCGAAATTAAAAGCAGAGACGATCAAATCAAGGAACTCAGAACGCAAATCAAGGACAAAGACAAAAATATTACAGAACTCAGAGAGCAGGTGAAAAAAATGTCTGGAGTGCTTGCTGAAAAAAAGGATGAGCTATCGAAAATGAATGAAACGGCGAAGACTCTCTCCGACAGATGTCCCAATGGCGGTCCAAATAGCATTTTCCGGATAAAGGTTAAGGGAATGGAGCCGTTCCCAGTTCGCTGCGATTCTGGATGGATGGTCATTCAAAGGCGAATCGATGGAAGTGTGGACTTTAATCGAAACTGGACTGACTACAAGACTGGATTTGGAGACATGTGGGGGGAGTTCTTCGTTGGTCTGGACAAATTGCACTTGATTACCGCTGCCCATCCTCAGGAATTGTACATACAACTCCGAGATGTTAATGGCACTGAACGCTTTGTCAGTTATGACAACTTCAGCGTGGGAAGCGAAGTAGAGGGCTTTGCTCTTAAATCACTGGGTAAATATTCGGGTAATGCAGGAGACTCCCTAAGGATGCACGAGACAGGAAGGTTCCACACTTCGGATCCGATGAGAAGTGGTAATGAATGCGCTCGGACCTTCGGCAGTCCGTGGTGGTATACGACGGTCACAGGTTGCGGACACAGGTAATTATTGTTTTATTTGTTTTCGAGAGAACTCGCTTTTATTACAATTAATTTATTTTATTTTTCAGTTCGTTAAATGACAGATTTTGATTACACAATATCACTGACTTTTGTGCAAATTCAGATAAGACCTAGGAGTCCGCAGTCATGAAGCATAATAATGTATCAAAATAAGCTTAAAATCATCGTCGGATCGAGAAATTGAATCATAATAATATTGTATTTTTTACTTTTCAAACACATTTTGTCTCTATAGTCGATAGTTTCTATTGACAAAAGTTATGATAAACGAAACAGATGTTTGTAAAACCAGGCACCGTAAGAATTTTTATTAAAAAATAAGAATTAATTTATGATTTTTATTTTAGATTTTGTAAATACAAATCATACAGTCTCATTTCACATTTTTTTATAAAAATTGGAAATAAAAGTTTATGTTGTTACAGGATACCTATTCGAAAATAAAAGCGTAGCTGTACTCGAAGAGTAAAATGGTTTATTGTATTTGTGGTAAAAGAGGATGTAAGTAACACAGAGAAGGAATCGTTTCCGAACACATAAAGTACATATTCTTGATCAGCATCAAAAGTCGAGTCGATAGACCTCTGTCTGTCTGTCTGTCTGTCTGGTTTGTCAACTACATTGGTTTCCACACTGATGTGATATCCCACTCCTACAAGTGCCCCCGCCCACACCCACACCGCACATCTATGGCGTCCACAATTTCGAAGATACACCCAGCGACAAGAAAAAAGCCGCACTCTGTCATATCATTTCTGACTTTGGCAGCCTAGTGTTTCCCCAAATTTTATTCGATTCGACTAATTATTTTTTTGCGAGTCTCCGTGAATGTCTCCTTCTCGTTTTGTGTGCTTTTTGACGTCTTAGTTGCTGGAAACACTTCCTAAACACGTTTAACTTTGAACTCTTTAAAAACGATGCCTAAGAGAAAGCATATGACGGTGGCTGAAAAGTCAAAAATTATTGAATTGGCTAAACAAAATATTTCAATTCGTAAAACAGCGATTAAAACTAAATTCAACAAAAGCTCTGTGAGACGAGATTATGAGAACGACCGACCCTACATAATAGATTTTCAAATGCTGTTGAGATGGCTTCCGAAGTGCAGCAACGATTTTCAAAAGATATTTCGGCTCGAACTACCTGGTCGAAATAAATATTGGGACACTCAGTTTTTCTTTTAAGTAAATCGTATTTGCTTATCTATTATTTTTTAAATTTTATTCGCAAGTATAAAAGAGAAAATGCATTGAAATAAAATAAATTTTTGTAAATATCTGATCCCTTTCGAGAAAATTCAGGTCCTTATTTTTGCTGCCTTAGAAATAATTATTGGTACACTAAAATACAAATAATTTTTTAAAATTCCAAAATTAGAACAAATAAATTTGTTTTCTTACTTAATAGTGTGTATTGCCTCCACGCTTTGAAATAACTTCAGCCAAGCGATTAGGCATTGGTAGAATTAAATTTTGGAGCGTTTTTTCGTCGATTTTGGCCCTTTCTTCGATAATTGGCTTTTTGAGCTGCACCAAATTTTCAAATTGTCGCCTATTGCTATAAACTTTGCTGGACAGTATTTACGAAACATTCTCGATTGGGTTTAAATCGGGAATACATGCAGCCACCCCAAAAGATCTATTTTTCGGTCCTTAAAGAACTGTTTTGTGGTTATGGATACGTGGAATGCAGCGTTATCCTGTTGAAAAATCAACTTTTATCCCGAAATGTTTCGCTAAACGGTATTAATACGTCGTCTATGAGGCTTATGTACAGCTGAGAATTCATTCGAGATGATACAAAACATACAGGGGATCTTCCGGGGTGTCCAAATGCAGCCCATACCTGAGCGAGCCGCGCCAAAATTGCAAAATTGCGTTCACGGCGTATATCTTCTCCAGTACATCATTTTAACGTCAGGACTATCCAAGTTGAACTTTTTTTCGTCACTGAAGATAAATTTCTCCCATTCACTTGTCCAAAAATTGTACTTTTTGCAAATTCCAGACGAGCTGCTTTGTGCCTTGGCAGAAGCATAGGTTTGCGTACCATTTTTTCATACTTAATGTTACTATCTGAACTTAAAATTTGCTGAATACGACGGGTACTGATGTCAAGAGACAGTTTAGCCTTAATATCCCGTGAACTAGTCGCTGTGTTTAAAGCCAAATTAATTATTTGTCGTTATGTTCGATCAGACACTAAGCAAGGTCGGGCGGTTTCTACTGTTTTATTATATCCTGACGGTTTTTTTTATTTTTTGACAGTATTCTTGCTTATTTCCGCTATATTGGCTATTTCGCGAATGTTTTTCCCTTCCCTGTGCAGATTAAGGATAGTTTTTTTGCATATTCTCCGACAACTTTACTCCATTCCCCATTTTGTACTTTATTTACGTGTGGAACTGTATTAAATGAACTTTTATTTAGCCTTTGATTGTTAAATTTACTTGTTCACTGCTAAAAAAAGAAAAAAAAACCTTTAACTACGAAAAAACTTGAATACAAAGTCAATTAGTACCACTTTCCTGATGTTGTACCAATAATTATTTCGTACTAGAAAAAAAAAACACGTCTCACAAAACTGGTCAGGAAAAAGTCCCCGAATACAAAATATAAACTTTTAACCTGCCTTTACTTTCTTTATATGCAGATACATTCAAAAAAATTTCTGGGTCGTTACAAATGCTTACCATTTCTTTAAAATTTTGAAAAATATCTATGATAAGTGAGTGTCCCAATATTTATTTCGACCAGGTATACAGCGTCGGCTAAGGGAGATGGGCCTAATGGCAAGGACACCTGCCAAAAAGCCACTTCTGAACAGAAGAATGAAGAAAGCTCGCTTAAATTGGTTTAGAGAAAATTCGAATTGCGGTGATTGGAATTGGGTATTAAGTCCTTGGATTGGCCAGGTAACAGTACCGACCTCAATCCGATAGAGAATGTTTGGACCCTTATGAGTTCAAAAATATGATAAAGGAAGCAAAAAAGTATGGGTGACACCCACACCCACAAAAAAATTTTACATACATTGAGATGATCCTAGCTAGGCACCGTTATAACTCGCGAATGTACAGGCAGCAGAGGACGCCGAAAATCAACTTACAAAATTTTACAAAATGGAATGGTAGTCACGTACAAATTCAAGCAAACAAATTATGTATATTTTTTAAAAATACATCCCATGCTTATGTAAATGCCACCACAATGTGCAGCCGCGCCCGCGGAAGAGGCAATCAATGTGGACGCCTTGCGAGCCGCATTCTTTGGCTCTTCCCCTCCCATTGGATTTATCCAAGAAGAAAATACCGGCAACCAGCAAAGCAGAAAGAGGCAACGCTCACGTAAGCCACAAGTTATTATTAAAATTTGTAATGTAACATTGCCACTATCTTTTACTTGCAGTTGATTATGAGATAATCAATGTGATGCCCATTGACGAGCCTGCGGACGTACCGGTGGCTGCTGACTCCTCCAATTTGAACAACATCAAATTGGGTAAGGGGACGAAATGCAGACCATCGACAGCTTCTTTAATAAAAAAAAAGGAAAACAAGTATTCCGCAGCCTGCACCAACGACAAAATTGATAAGCAATGTTCCTCCTGCTCTGTCCAGCAACATGACTCACACTTGTAATTTCAGCGCCAATGGGACGCCAGGACATATAAAACCAAATATTTGACACGTATCTTAATGACGAACCCCCCTCCGTCCCAAAGACGACCCCTCCCCGTGGCAAGAAACGCATCCCTCTCTCCAAAGCGGAGAGGGACAGTTTCCGTTAAGAAAAACCGCGGAGCTGGATCGGCGCGCGGATAATGCCAGGAAGGAATTGGCCCGCATCAAGGCCGAGAAGAAAATGCAGGAGGAAGAGTTGAAAGAAGAGAAAAAAGAGAAGCAACAAAAGGTATTACGCCCCTTACTGCCTCCCAAAAAAGGAGAATTGGCCAATAGCTACGCCGCACTATGGTCCCAACGACCACTTTTGTTGGCCAAAACCCATTTTTTGAAAGTAAAGAAGTAACCGTTTTTTTGATCGAACTGTATTAGAAAAAAGAGTGACCATAAAAGTTGCGTACTCGAAATTTCCATAGATGGCGCCACATTCGCGAAATCAGCTGTTAAAAACAGCTGTTGTCACTCACATGAACGCGCAGTGAAAAAATGCAAATTTAATAGTAATTTTAAATCTCTCATAAATTGTATTGTATTTTAATCAGTCGGGTTTCTACTACGTGTTTTGTAAAGTTTCCTGTATCTCGTATTTGTGATGTCTTCGTAATTTGAGGTTCAAGTGAGGCGTTTTACATGTGACAATTCGGAATGAAAACTGATTTTTGAATAGACATAACTTTTGATTCCAACCTATTCCAACCCTGAAACCTATTGTGTTTCGTAGAGTTATCAATTCTTGTTGAAATGTGTATAGTAGAAAATCCCACATTTCACCACAAATTTTATAATTTGCATTAGTAGAACATAACCTCAAAATCAAAAATGAAGGTTTGTTTGCCGCGTGAACATCAGAGAAGCGAAAAACATGCAAGGAACTCAATTATTTGAAAATTCAACTTAATGGCGACATTTCAGATGATATTAATAAAATTTTAAAGATAATTGTATGCGTTTTTGTTACCTTTTGGCAACAAAATGGAAAAATTGGAAGGCAAATACAGAGACGTTAAGCACAATTAGTAGAATGGTTAAATAAACAAGCAAGTGATCAAAAGCTTAAAAAGCAGTGTGTCGCCCTTTGCTATCACACTTCAAGAAACGTTGTAGGCCACGAAGAAGGCTGGCTGGAGATCTTGTAGTAACGGAAGGATGAAATATCAAATTATTGATTCAACCTGCAAGCATGATCGCACGAATACGAGTCAAATACGAGCTCGCATTTGTTTTAAAACTTGTATTCTTATGCCCAGAAAAGGCTTAATTTATTATTTATTTTTTTTATTCTTATGTTTCAGAACAGTTTATTAAAAGCGTTCTTCTCTTAGCGGCAACTTTTTAAAAATTGCTTTTTTTTAAATAAAAAAATTGTTTTGGGCGTGCCACGCCCTATTATAAATATATAAAAATCAATTAAATTGATTTCGTAATAAAAATGTTCAAAATATACTTAATACTCGCATATCACAATAACTAAAAATTTAAATATGCAATAAAAAAGGCGGTGCCACACCCATTTTTATAAATCCAGTTCCTATTAATTATATCTACCCAATGCAAAAAACCAAATCCAAAAATCTTGTTTCGTTCGCGAGTTATTAATTTTGGCCAACAAAAGTGGTCGGTCGGACCATAGTGCGCCGGCAGCACCGTGTGCGGGAGCGTGTACAGAGACATTCCAGAGTATTTAAGAGGGAGATATTCCCCTAACGTTTCTGAGTTTGAAGCGGAAGAATAATAATAACATTATTATATTTCATTAAATTCATTATATTTCATTAAATTACATTATATTTCATTGAATTACATTATATTTACATTATACATTATATTACATATTAAACATTAAATACATTTTATTGCTTTATTTATTATGATTTGGATTCAATAAATAATTATGAACAGAACATAAAACATCAAACTCTGTATAAACATGTAAACATAACACTACATAACACATATAAACAAATGTCTGCAAGCAGACACACACACGCGTGCAACGCTCGCTCCACACACGTGCAGGCACACAGTCAGCTCGTACAGGGAGTCGCTAAAAAATGACTTAGCGCTCCTGACGGTCAAGTTTGTCGAAATTTGGTATCGCCGGCAGGTGTCTCTGTTGCTAAAATAAATGGAAACATAATAACCAATTTAGCAACATCTTCATCGCAACATATACATAATATTGACAGGCATTTTTGGCTGTCGCTTGCTCAAATAGAATGCATTAAATAAGTTTTAAAGGAACAATTGAACAGAATAAAATAGTAATAAATTCATTATTGATTACGAGCACTTATTAATCAATTTATTATTGTAATTTTTATAACATTGGCAGGCACTGGCACAGAAATATTTTCCAGCCACACTCGCCGTATTTCTTCATTGTGCTGGAGACCACAAAGGATAATTCCTGCCCAAAGCCTCTAATGGTTCTCAACAAATATCTAAAGCGTTTTAGTTGATGGTTGACGGCAGTTGGACATTATCCGAAAGACCATCTCCTAGATCAGTGAACCCAACAGCCTGGTCTAGCTGGGGCACATAATCGATCTTTGGATCGATTGTTAAATTAAATAATTATCAGTATCTGTTCTACTGCCCCCTGTTCTTATTTTTATCTGTTGCAAAGAATCACTTCATGTTAAAATCCCAGTAAGTGTGAATGAAGATTTTTCTGTTCTTCCTTTTTAGGCAATGTCTTATTATATTCAATAATTCTCAGTTCTGCCGCGCTGCGACTGTACTTATTATCTGTTATAGAATCTGTTTTATAGAATCACTTCTTGTTAAAATCCCAGTTATTGTGAATGAAGATCTCGTTTGCTAATAAAGGTTTCATTTTAGAGAAATGTTTTATAGTTAAATAAAATAAAAATATTAACAATTGGTAATAAATAAATTATTTCAATAGAAAATCGTTTTGTTTTTCTCGTAGATGTTTTTTAATTTCGACGTATCCTCGATCTCGCATCAGGCACAGAAATATTGAGTCTGTGGACCTAAAATGACACCTCAATCTGATAGAAGATATCCTCTTCTAATAATATGTATCAGAACGAGTATATACGAGGAGTGTTCTTAAAGACCTAGACAAGGTGCTCTTTAGCTTATAGGGACCCCCCCAATGGACATTTTCAGTAAAAGTTTTGTTATTTTATGGAACGAACCTTCAAATAACTTTTTCGGAATCTATGAGAGAATCACTTCTTGTTAAAATCCCATTAACCGTGAATGAAGATTCCTAAGTTCTTCCATTTTAGCTTTCGTTGGCTAAAAGTTAAATTAAATTTTTAAAAAGGATATAAAAATATGTAATTTTTGGTAATAAATTAATTATTTGAATAGACAATAGATTTTTGATTGTTTTTTTTTGTTTCTGTTGTAGAATATTAGTATTGCCACTAACCATACACTCTACTGTACTGTATATACACTGTTCTGCATACACTAACCATACACTGTACTGTACTGTATATACACTGTTCTGCATACACTGTACTGTTCTGTATGGTTAGTGGTATTGCCAAGCAATCCTTCTTGATATGCTCGACGCATACTCGATCTCGCATCAGGCACAGAAATATAGTCTGTGGACTTAGAATAAACAATGATATCTCAATCTGATAGAAGATATCGTCTTCTAATAATATGTATCAGAACGAGTATATACCAGGCTATTAAAGACTCGACAGCCAAGGTCCCCTTTAGCTTATTGGGACCCCCACCCCCCCTCTCAATGGACATTCCATTAAAAATTTTTTTTCTGAAACAAGCCTTCATATAACTTTTTGCTTGTACGGCCACGTTTTATGTTGTTTAACGATAAACAAAAATGATTATAAGATATTTGATGTGGTACCCCTGTTAGTGACGAAGAGCAAGTCCAAAATTTACTCGGAAACCTCTTCCTTATCCACTCAACCGTCAATATGCATATGTGCCATCACGTTCTGTTGCAACTGTGGGGCACCGCTTCTAAGACTAATGTCCACATTATCCAGACATTCGAGACCAGAGCTCTCCGCACCGCCACCACCTGCGCTCAACTTCTGCGCGACAACGTCAAAATTCATCATGTCCTCAGGCTCCCTTGGGTGGAAGACGAAATTAAGAGAAGCAGCAAGCGGTACATGCAGGCTACACGACCACCCCAACAATTTGGCGATTAACCTGCTGGACACCATTGAACAGACCAGGAGGCTCCTCTGGATCTCCCCTGGGACTAGCCGGATACTGCAACCTTAGCTCATCATAAATTAAATCGATCAACTGTCAAGTTTATTAACCAATTTAATGATTATCCACGATCGACAGTTTTAAATAAAAACACACTGCTAACTAACAAAAAACGAGAAAGAACGTACGGAGTCGCTGTGAACGCGACTCTACTTTTATACCCGTACTCAGTCATCCGCAACAATTGTACCCGTGAGGATAAACGGGACAAAACATCACAGTTTTTCATGTACATATGTGGTCTGGGGAATCTCCTGAAGAAGACGCAAAAATTGAGAAGTTTAAGCCGAAGTCCAAACCCAATTCGAATTCGAAGGAAACAACGGACTGCCTCTGAGAGAACGCGACCCACCTCTCTGCACGTGGTGGCAAGACCCAAAAAGCTGCTGCTCGGGCCTGCCGCACCCTTCAGTGCAACATACTGTCCTATCTACCACATTTTTCTCAATTATAAAAGAAAATATTGCTTAAGTTTTTAATACAGTGAGCATTTAGATTTACATTTAAATATGGGCTGATGAAAGAGCAATAAAAGGACTATTGCCCCATCAAAGATTTTAAAAGTAATAAATGTAATTTCAAAGTATTAAATAAAATAGAGAACAAGTTTAAATGAAACGAGAAAGAACGTACGGAGTCGCTTCGAACGCGACTCTACTTTTATACCCGTACTCAGTCAGTACACATGTGATTTATGTGGAATTTTAAAATGTTTTATCATTTTTACATTTTACACTTTTTTTGCTACATCTGTCATCGACATCTACATCTACATCATCTACATCAGTTCTCACAACAACACACGTACACTGCACGAGGCAGCATGTTTGAGCGTGAGTGTGTGTGTGTGAGAGAAGCTGCTGCGACAATCAACCCCAATAATTGACTTACGCCGCAAGAGGAGGTGGGGGATTGCTGCTGAAAATTCATTTCATCATTGTGGCTATAATAATGATCCGATCTGGACCAAATTCGGGAATCTGGTAGATATGGTCATTCTCTACAATACTGCATTTTTAGTTTTTGCTATCTTCAATATTGTGGATTTTCGTCTTTTGTGGGGGCGGAAGGGGGCGGGGCGAAATTTTGAAATACACTTGTTCAGGTTTGGTATCACAGGAGTCTTGGCCAAAAGTTTGGTTGCTCTAGCTCTTATAGTCTCTGAGATCCAGGCGTTCATTTTACGAAAAACCAAAATTACTCGATTTTGTGTGAGTGCGAAAGGGATGGAGCGAAGTTTTTTGCGTATGTTTTTGTCTATTGTGGCTATATATATGATCCGATCCGATTCAGAATTGGGCCCCTGATAGATATAGGCTGTCTCTATGATTCTGCATTTTTCGTTTTCTGCTATCTTTAAAATTGTGGACGCCACAGATGTGCGCCCTTTGTGGGGGCGCAAGTGGGCGGGCGAAATTTTGAAACACTTTTCTAGGAGTGAGATATCACATCAGTCTGGAAAAAAATTTGATTGGTCTAGCTCTAATAGCCTTCGTGCAATGAGTGAAAAACAAGACGGACGGACAGACGGACGGACAGACATGGCTATATCGACTCGGCTATTGATGCTGATCAATAATATATATACTTTATGGGGTCGGAAACGCCTCCTTCTGTGTGTTACACACATCCACTTTTACCACAAATACAATATACCCTATTACTCTTCGAGTACGGGTATAAAAATATTTATGAATGCGATACATTTCACTGGTCTCCTGCTTTTATAGGATTTTAATGAGCAGAGGTACAGCGGCGTCAACGCCGACTATGGCAGCGCTGCACACAATTTCACATACTCCATCTCTTTCTTACACATGGCAACGCAGAATGAGAAAGAGCACAGATGATGACGACGCCGGCGCAAGAGGTTTTACAAAATGGTTTCCTTCCTTGTCAGTGGTGCCGGAATTTCTGACTTGGTAAAAGCTAGATCCCAAAAGTGCTAAAATAAAAAGCAAGAGATCTAAATAATATGCTAAATGTTTCAAAAAACTGCAATATTCAGTTAAAAACTAAAACAAGCTGAATGTAATTGAAAAAATTGAAAAAATAAATTGCCTATATAAGCTATTAGCCATACAAATATAAAAAGGCTAGATGCAGCTTGTATGTTACAATGCCAGCACTGAGCGAAAAACGACGCACGGTTACTCCAAAGACAATACAAGCTCTTGTATGTCACACAGCGGCAGCCGACGGATGTGTGTGTGCTCACGCATTCTAGAGTTGACCGCATGAATACGGTTTTTTCAGCGTTGTGGAAATATGTATACCCTTCAATTTAAAAGTAATATGTAACAATCTTAAATAACTCTTATTTTTCATTTCCTGTCAATGATGATTCTTTAAATATAATATATTCGATAATTACGAGCTGATAAACATATCTAAACATACATAATATATATCATACATGACTACACACTGGAATTATTGTCATTAGGGTATTCATCATGCGGCGTTTCTCAACTCAGAAACGTTTTCGACTCGAAAATCCATTGCAAAAGTACGCATACATACGCATTTTAAATTTCTGTGCGTTCTCACACATGCAAGCGGATTCCATTTTGGAATTTTCGCGCACTTAAATTTGTGCAAGCAAGTTATTATATTGCCTTTTGGTTGCTATGCGTGATTTCCGTTACGTTTCTTAGCTATGTATATGATACTGATGATGACACTTACTGCTAGAGATGTCCTAAACGGTGAATATCGTATGGACAACTGCAAAAGATAACTTAAAATGTATTGAATGATCACTACCCATACTGTATACACTGCTCGCCACTTGAATAGAACACCTCTATAGTTAATTGCTGCTAAACCAAGACATTTAGAAAATTATTTTTTTGTGTTCTTATAAAGTTTAATTAAATGTAGTAATTTGACGAAAATTACAATATTATTCAAAAGTTGTAAGTATACCAAAAACATTGCTAACCAATAAGTAACAAATTGTGGAGTCTTCATTTTGCACCACTTGAATAGGACACTTTAAATAAAACCATTTAGGAATATTTCAATCCTTTTCAAATAACAATATTAATTAAATTAAGAATTACTAACATGTTTAAAAAAAAAAAAGAAGTTATTTAATAGTGGGTTGGGCCACCTTTTCCTACAAAACTTCACACATTCGGTCTGGAAGGGATGCATACAATTTTCGCAAATAATTCAAAGAACTCGAGCTCCATGCTAATTTGATAGCTGCAATTAGTTCGGGAACGCTCGGGAACGCTGTTAGCCATCCCCACACATTCTCAACGATATTCAAGTCCGTTGAATAGGGTAGCCTGTTTAATAATTCCACGTTTTGGCTCTCTATATACGATTTAACATTTTAAATGCATGGATAAATCCATTTTAGATTTCTAAAAAGAGTTTGGAAGTGTGGAAAGGCCTCTTTCAATATACCATTATAACACAACGATGGTGGTTGGAACAAATTTAAGTGCCATAATAGGAAATAGCCCCCCACACCATAATACCTCCAGCACAGCAGTGCAACTTATGAAAATGGTGTGGTTCTTTTCGAAGATCATGAAAATAGTAGCTGTTGTCATCGGGGCCCTCCAAAATTAACTTTTTTTCGTCCAAAAAGACAACACGATGATACTCTAGTTCCATTGAATTTTTGCGAATGCTCACATGAAGTGCAAAAAACTTTATAACGGTTCTATTCCAAAACCTGGAATATACCAGAAAGAGTGAAGAATGGTTTCACAAAGATAATATGCAAAAACACCGTTATTTTACCATTTCTTTTTATGAGTTACGAGTTACGAGTCCTATTCAAGTGGAGAGCAGTTTACGTATACGTGAGGTTTTCAGAGAGGGGCTTGAATGGCGGTTTTGTAAACCACAAATTAAAGCTGAAAACTATAGAAGTTCTTCATCAACATTAATCAATTATTTATAACCATTTCACGCGGCTGATCCCTTCACTTGTTTTGATATTTGATCGTAGAGAACGTTGAGAAATCCGCATACACGATTAAATTCATTTTTATCAGATTTCAGTTTTCTAGTCAATTTCAAAATTTTTGTGCAAAAACATTCATTTGCAATGTGTGATTCATGTTGCGCTGATGATGAGCAATGTACCAAGTTTTTTTTGCAATATGGAACATCAGCTGGGGATATTTTTCTTACAGGCAATATTCGGGCTCTATGCGAGGGTCCGGAAGGTACGTAAATATTTATATTGCCCAATTGAGTATAAGTAAGAATAGTTTTTACTCTTGACATTTCTTCAGCATGGAGAAAGGAATTGCCTAGAGGGATGGATAAGGAATGGATAAGTGCAGCTCGAATAATTTCTATTGGGTCCTGTATTTTTGCGGCATTATACACGGTATCTGGACTATTGATTTTGCTAGGAGATTGGACTGTGAGATATTTATTGCTGACCAATATATTTATTTCTCCTCTCCTGTAAATATTCAAACATTTTTCTCAGCAGGATAGGAAATTTATATTCTTGTTAGGGAAGTCCTTGAGCCATTTAATGCCGTGTTGGGGTATCCTTACCGTATTTTTACCAAGTATGTAATGGATCGAGTGGTAGATATTGATTGCTTGTATCTGATGTTTTTCCTATTTCAGTTGTGCACTTCACTGCCTTGTCTAGAGTGTGCAACTATTACCGTTCCCGGTGGCCATGATTTTCTTCCATTTGCCACTTTTCCACTTCAGACCAAAATTTATACTTTCTTTTTCTAAATTGGATATGGTTATATAGTTAAATAAAATTATTCTGTAAAATTAAACCATCTAGTTTCGTCTAATGGGGTGGGTCACACATCGTCTAATAAAAATCTAATAAGAGCTATCTGACACAGAATTCTCTGGGGATTTAAAAATACATACAATTTTCAGATAACCTTTTTTCAGTAAAAAGGAATTTTTCGTTTTATGAAATTTCACATTAGTATATATATTTTCCCATTCTTTTCTCAAATCCAATAAGCACATCCTGCGGAATCGGTGCAATTGTTTGACGTGTGAAACGGAAACAATTTCAGGTTTTTTTTTACCTTGCACGACATGAAATTTAAAAAATATTCATAGGCGCCAACTATTTTTTATTGAAAATGTATTGTTTTATAGTGTTGCATTTGTAAACTATCGCTTAAATAATACTGTGCATTTCATAAATTTTTTGGTATATTATGGTATATTTCTGAGGGTCAGACGTGTATATTTTATAGTTAAGTCCGCGGTCACACTGCACACTGCAAAGAATAGCAAAAAAAATACGCGGGAAGTGCAGATAAATTGCCATAATTTTAACGCGTCTGTATTAAAAACAATAAACAGCGTAAGTCAATGAGAAGTGCAAAGCCAGTGCGCGGGTAAATAAAGTGCGGAAAGAGCACTAAAATTTTGCATAAATTTGTGAAATTTTGTATGCGTCGTCTGTGTTGTGTGTGTGTGTGTGTTTGTGGGTGTGTGTGTGTGCGCGAATGCGAGTGTTGGACAGAGTGCAGCTGTGTGTGTGTATTGGTGTTGAAAAATCTATCTCTTCGCTACGCATTTCACCCCGTTTTTTGCGTATTCATTTGATCTTCTTCCTCTTTTACCGTTTCCCTATGCATTTGCGTGTGTGTGTGTGTGCGTGTGTTAATATTATTCTTTTTGTTTTTTTTAATTCTTTGTTTATATTTACTTTTATTCTGTTTTGCTTGCTCCTCTTTTCTTCATATTCCCCCCCGTCCGTCCGACCCGATGCGATGCTGCGCGCCCCCTCAGCATAATTTATAACCCCATAAAAATACAAAAAAAAAAAAACAATCTCGAAATGCTTTTGGCTCGCTCCCGCTCACGCCGCAGAATCATTAATCATATCAATCATAATTTTTTTTGGCCTAGCCTCCCACTTAAAGAACGAACTCTTCCGCGCACTGTGCCCGGCATTTCCATTTACATTTTCTATCTTCCATCCTCCCTGCTAACTCTCTCACTCGCTCGCTCTCTGTCTCCCTCTCCCTCTCTCTCTCTGTGTGTATTGCACCTGTCTTGCTGGTGTATTTTGATTACTTCGTCCATCAAATAGAACCAACCCCCCCACCTACTTTTGCATGCAATTCATTTGCTTCTCAATCTCCCAAACTTTCGCTCTCTCTCCCTCTCTTGTCTCTCTGTATCCGAGAGATACAATATTCTCTCCAAAATAGTTTTCTTGGAGCCCCGTGTCGCTCAGTTGAATTTTGGCGCCCGCGTCTAACAGTTGGCTCTCGGGAAAGCATCCCAAAAGCATTCGTAGTGCCTGTCTGAGGAGGAAAATGCTGTGTGAAAACGCGTGGATTTATTTATAGCCTTCGTGCCGATTTCAAAAGTTCCAACGCTCCATATAGAACGCAAATCGGCAGCAAATAGATCGCAGATTGGGAAGAGCACTGCCAAATTAATTGCCAATGAGGGGGGGAGCCTGCCAATAAACGTTCAGCCAGTTCATAAGATAAGATCGATGGCCCCATCATCCAGTGCCCAAGATCTACATTATATAATCATGGAATAACGGTCGTGCCAGCCAGACATAGAGACAGACAGAGAGAGAGTGAGAGACGAAAATCTAATTAGAAATACAAAAAAAAACCGAATAGAAATATGCCCAGCAAATTTCAAAGAAGAAGCTCCCCACAAGCGCCAATTGGCGGCGGCGGGGGGCTGGGGGCTGGAACATCGAGCGTCTCCTCAACGCCAAGCAACCAGCCCCGGAAGCGCGTGAAGCGCTGCTGCCGCAACTTCGTCACATTCATGTGCACGCAGGTGGGCGTGGGCGCCCTGATCGTTTTCTACGCCATCTGCGGTGCGTTCGCCTTCATGAACATCGAGCGGGAGTACGTGGACAAGACGGCGGCCCAGGTGCTGGAGCTGCGGCAGAACTGCTCGCAGCTGCTGTGGTACATAACCGAGGAGCACAACCTGATCGACAAGCGGGTCTGGGTGAACGAGACGAACGCTGTGCTGCGCGAGTACCAGGCCCAGATAGCGGGCATCATCAAGAGCGGCTACGTGGGCCGCAGTCCCGAGCAGATCTGGAGCTTCCCGGCGGCACTGATGTTCTGCCTGTCGGTGATCACAATGATTGGCTACGGGAATATGGTGCCGCGCACACCCTGGGGCAAGGGTTTCACCGTCATCTACGCCACCTTCGGCATACCCCTGTACATCCTGTACTTCCTCAATATGGGCCGCGTTCTGGCGCGCTCCTTCAAGTTTATGTACCGCTCCATGCACGACTGTACCCAGGAGCGGAACTTTGACTCGCGACTGGACGCCCTGGAGAACGGCAGCCTGGGCACCCTCACGCTGCGCAAGAAGGTCATTGTCCCCTCCACCGCCTGCCTCTGGGTGATCATCTTCTACGTGCTGACCGGGACCATTATGTTTGCCAACTGGGAGAAGTGGAGCTTCCTGAACAGCTTCTACTTCTGCATGACATCGCTGTGCAAGATTGGCTTTGGCGACTTTGTGCCTGGCGCCTCGCTGACCACCGCCGCAGATGTGGATGCGGCCACTCAGAAGCTGCAGGAGGACATTGCCGCCGATCCCAACGAGCTCTCCGAGCTGCAGTCCATTGCCGATCAGCACTCAAAGCTGGCGATTAACTTCATTTACATGCTGCTCGGCATGGGCCTGGTGGCCATGTGTCGCAACCTGATGCGCGAGGAGGTGCACGTCAAGCTAAAGGAGATGAAGGAGGACGCCAAGCTGTGTGTCGAGGATACGCGTCTGCGCTTCGTGGGCTGCTGTGGCGATCCGCGTGATATCTACGAGAATGATTACTACTAGGCGAGAATCTCTCGTCTGTGTCTGGTGTGTGTGTGTGTGTGTGTGTGTGTGTGTGTGTGTAGTGTGGTGTGTGTGTGTGTGTATGTATGAGAGTGTTGTCTGTGGGCGGGGGTTAATCTACATCAGTATGTCCGTCGCCTAATCCCCCGAATTTATGGGCTACCCCCGCAGCTCACCATTGATCAATTTCTGCAACTTCAAGAGCGGATACGTAACTTCGAGGGCATGCTTGGCGGCGGCAGCGGAGAGCGTTTATGCACGCCAAGCACTTCGGCCGGTCCGTTCCGCATATTCTCCGTGGCCGGCTTCCAGAATCGCGCCAATGACATCGTCTACTGTCCGCCGATTGTGCGCCAGCAGTCGCAGCATGTCGAGGACTCCACGGCCATTGTCTACTTTGGCGGCGACGTCCAGGACTTTCCGGAGAGCATGGAAACGAACCGGGATAGTCGCGGCTACATGAAGTACAACCTGGAGAATTCAGCGATCCTGTTGCGCGAAGCGTTTCCGCGCTCCCACATCATTGTCATCCGGCCGGTGCGGTGAGTAGATCCTTTGGCTACTCCGATTGCTCTTGTATCAAATGGTGTTTTCTCGATTCAGCATGGAATTCAAGACATTTAGCTGCTTTGATAACTTTGTGCGTGGCAACAATGCCGGAGTACCGGACCATACGCCCATGAACCATGCGCTGCAACACTTGGAAAAGTAAGTTAAGGTTTGCCTAGAGGATGGATGGATCCACTAACTGATTGATGGCCCACTTGTATCATTCACAGACTGCTGCAGAATCTGTCGCAACGTCTGATCTCCATACCAGAGAACGAGATACTCGATCAGGCTGCCCAGGCGGCAGCTGCTGCGGCTGCTGTGCAAGCTGCAGCTGCAGCCGCTGCTCTGACGCTGTCCAATGCCACCACAATACCCTCGGACAACAACTCGCCCTTGGCGGCGATCAACGACAACAGCCAGGACATGGACATTGACATTCTGCAGGTACAGGAAAATGTCACAGTGGATGCCGACGGGGAAGTGGTCTTCCCCATGCTACCCGACGAGGTGGATGAGGCGGCGGACCCCGCCACAAACAATGGGGGTGCTAACAATGGCAGCATTGGCAGCAACGATGTCGGCCTGAACAATCATCAAGAGTCCAACAACCAGCAGCAGTCGCAGCAGCAACAGCAGGAGTCGTCGCCCTTGAAGATAGCGGCGCCAGTAGCTCTGCCAGCCGCCAATAACGTGGAGCACTACAACAATTTAAACAACAGCAACAACAGCGAATGTGCCACGGGGCAGGGGCAGGGACAAGCCGCACTGGCCGGACAGGCGCGCCAGACAGCGACGCTGACGAATGATGGCAATCCGTTGTGGTGGCGGGAGAACCTCAATCTGGACAAGTCCAAGCTGGTGCTAATTGGCTTCAGCAAGGGCTGCGTCGTGCTCAATCAAGTGAGTCGCGTTTGGTTCGTTAAGTCGTTAACATACTTGTTGGCCCTGTCCCCGCAACAGTGGGAAGCTCCATGATCCTCACTGACCACGGTGTTCTTTTCCTCTAACGCTTTATTTGCAGTTCATCTACGAGTTCCACTATCTGAAGACCCTCACACCCGATGACAGCAGCATGTGCCGACTGCTTTCTCGCATAACGGACATGTACTGGCTGGACGGTGGCCACGGGGGCCAGAAGAACACATGGATCACGTCCCGCAGTCTCCTAGAGACACTCACACGCATGGGTAAGCGCTCTCGGGATATATCCCTAGGTTCATTATTAACCGAGTGGCACTGATTCCTTTCCAGGCATGAACATACACGTCCACCTCACACCGTATCAGGTGCAGGATGACCGCAGACCCTGGATACGCAAGGAGGAGAAACTCTTCACAGAGATGCTGAGGCGCCTGAGTGCGCCGATCACGAGGCACTTGCACTACGACAACCAGCCGGCGAACCTGATGACCCATTTCGAGGTGCTTCAGGCCTTCTGCCAACACGTCCATGCCCTGAACCAGCAGCAACTGCAGCAGCAGCAGCAGCAGCTGCAACAACAGCAGCAGCAGCAGGGAGTCAACGATCAGTCTGCGGTGGCAGTGGCGGCGGCGGCAGCAGCCGCAGCAGCAGCAGCAGTGGCAACGGTGGCAGCGACCAACAATGGCAGCAACAATATTCTAGATGCCAGCGAGGAGGCAAAGTGACAGCTTCAACTGCATCCACATCATCACAGGCGTCGCTTGCATGCAATGCGGAAGGGGACCGCTGCTCTGAAGCGCAAACAAGTGCAGCAGCTGCGACGGCGCCACCAGCAGCTGCTTGCCGCCGATCTGTCTCTGTCCTCTTCATCGTCTCGCTTGGCGGCGGCCCTGATATCATCGGCGGTGGCCCTCAGTGCTGCATCGACGTCGTCGTCGTCCGCGTCCGCGTCCACTTCTGCAGCAGCGACCAATGTAAATAATCATCATCACAGCCATATGCAACAACAGCTACTGCCGCCAGGACAAAATCCACAGCAGTCACAAGAACAACAACAACAACAGGCACATCAGCAGCAGCAGACACACTCTCACAGACATCACCATCATCATCATCATCACCATCACAACCATAATCATAACCATAACCATCATCAGTGTCGCTCGAAACGCAAACTACAAAAATTGTATTATACGCTTTGCCGTTAGAATCGTACACCCCCCAATCCTTTACAATTAATTAATTAACTTTATATGTATGTATACTTGTATGAGAGAATGTTTCCTAGAATCCCCTACCTTAAGCCCCATCCCCCCCACACACACAGCCCTCTATGTCTACTCTAGATCTACTCTACATCGTCTGTCTATATAAGTTCCAAAGTCATGTCGAAAGATACGTATCATTGTGTTGTATATTTATTTATTCAAATTTTGTGTTCATTCTCATAACTCATTTGCGTAATTGTCCTCCCCTCCCCATTCCCATCCCCATCCCACGCCCAAAAAACTAAAGCAAAAATCTCATCAGTGCAATACTATATACACACATACACCTTAATAACATATATATATGCATATATATATGTAAATGCGAGTACATTATATATGTACATTGTATGTATCGAATTTTTTTTATCACTTTATGTATACAAACACTCCAAGCTATTTATTGATAATCGAGAAAGAGATATGTGATTTGCGCACATTAATTAACTTCATCCAAGCCTAAATCGTAAGTGTAGCAATCAAGCAATCTTCGTTTTAAGTGACCCCGCCCCGCCCCTCAGTACACACATCCAAGCAATTTATGTATCCCCGATATCGCCCATACGCCCATACTATCTATATTCAGTCTAGAAATTCCCACACCAGCCCACTACACATCCAAACAGCAACAAGCAAACCCTCTGATTAAGTATTACTTAGCGTTTAGTAATGATATAACTCTTAAGTTGCAACCAAGATGAAGAAGATATGTACTTTACAATGTGTAGAACGAACCTCAGTAGTTTGAAGAAGCATTAATCAATCAATCACCTTGTGCGGCTAGCCCCTAGAGAGATCTGGATCCATTCCTGGAGCAATATAAAATGATCATCATCGTCATCGAAGAATCGTATGATTAGAGCAAGCAATCATCATATTGATACTGATACTGATATTTATATTGTATTTGTATTTGTATTGTATTGTATACATAGTAGTAGTGTATATTTTGGTTGTGCTGCGCAGGTAGGAAGTACAATGCGAATAAAATGGAAAAATTTTTGTCTAGCCATAGCCATGTGGCATGCGTTCCTTATACTAATACCACATGGACACACATGGATAAATCTAATCGCTTTTGCTTAACCAAGAGACAAAAAGAGCTCTCCACCAAGAGCCGACGAAGAAGGGGCCCACACACACTTGTGGCTCACAAGTAATACATTTACTATATACATAGTTTATAGTGCATAGATAGGGAGAGTACGTACTCCCGACACTCACTCAGTACATACAAACACAACACACACACAAAATTTCGTACCTTGGTAGAATTTGCAGTTCAAAATTGCTTTTAGAGTTTCTCAGTGTAAAAATTGTACGGCTTAAAACTCACACACACACATACAGAATTTAGGCAAGAATATATACACACACACACACACACAGACAAGGTACTCTATACATGCATATAAACAACAGTTGCAGTTGCACAATGTGTGTATGTCGATATATATATGTATGTATGTATGTAGTTCTTAACTATTATGAACATTATAAATGAAGGAAAATGCTACGTATGTAAAAGCAAACCAGCAAGCAAAACTGTGCTACAATTAAATGAAACGTAAGAGTCGACTTCTTGAACGATTAATAGAGTTAATAGAGCTCCCCCCAAACCTCACCAAAACGTGTAAATTCTACTGATCTATGCAAGAGTCTGGTAATAAAAAGAAATAAGCAAATACGAATACGAATACAGAGTAGACGCACACACACACAGGAGAGTACTCCGACTGTCTGTGGGTTGCTCTTCAATTTGTTTTTATTTTATTCAATCTACTTACTTTATAAAATAAATTACAATTCTATTGTACTTGTAAAAAAATATCGCGTGTGATGCGCTCCAGGCTGCTTCATCCTTGAGATTTATATATGTATGTCCTTGGCGGAGGTGGAGACGGAGGAGGAGGTGGTGGTGGTGGTGGTGGCTCTGCTATGCAGGGACTACCCAGGACTACGCACAGTCGTTGCGGCACTTGACATGTGTCGTCCACTCGTCGCTGCCGTCACAGCAATCACATACATGGTCGTTCACCCGACTGCTGACCACATACTTGTCCCGGCCGCGTCCCGTGATGTGACGCTTCTGGTAGCGGCAGTAGAAGCGCCCGTTCGCGCAGGCATTCGTGCTGGGCTCGTCGCTGCCGTCGCCCTCGCAGTCGCAGTAGTTGTCGTTCAGGTGGTCGAACGCTATCTCCTTGCTGCCATCGAGGCACTTGAACTTTCCCTCAAAGTTCGGCTTGTACGCGTCATAGTCGAAGAGGCGCGTTCCCCTGTGCGGCACGAGCAGGAAATAATCAGAAATGCAACCGAGCAACAGGTCACCAGAGGGTCATTGGTCACTCACCGTATAATTTTGATGGGCTCCACATCGGGAGCGGCCGACCCGTCCAGACCGGCAGCGGCGGCGGCAGCAGCAGCAGCTCTGGCTTCCGTTGCTCCACCCCCATCGAAGGGGTCCACGTCGCGCTGTTTGCTGCCCAGGGACAGGGACTGCATCATTTCCTTGTGCTTGCGGCGCAGCTGCTGCAGGTTCCAGGGCGAGGGCACCGCGGGCAACTGGTTCAGCGAGAAGGCCTATTATTCGTTTATTATATTATACCAATTTTAGACACATTTACGCTGGGAACACGGCGGAAAGAATGCCACAATGGTATGGGAGGGGATGGGATGGGTGGGTGGTATCTGTACCTGATAGGCGATGAACGATATTCCGACCAGGAAGATGAGTAGCAGAAACATTTTCGATTTCTGCCGGTAGAATGGCTTGTAGTAGATGTTCTCCCGCTTTACCCATGTCTTGCGCATTGTGTCTTTTAATTATCAAATACAAAAATCTTTGCTTTGCTAACAAATTTCTGTTTTGTTTGGCATTGTATTGTACTGTTGTTGTCGTCTGTCTATGACGGCGCTTGCCAACACTGTAGTCTAGGGCTGCCAAGCTATTCTAGAGATGGGAGCGTGACTCACGAACTTATTTTTATATTTAAATTAAATTTACCCAATCTTCAGTTGAATATACATATACAAAGGACTTTATTTCGCTTAAACTGGTTTCTTGTTCTATTTCCTATTTACTATGGAGGTGTGTGTGCATTCAATAGACATTGTGTATGTTGGGTTTGATGATTTGTGACCGAATAATAAATAAATTCAGATGGGAATGCCAATTTCAGCAGAGTTCAAGTCCTGCCTACAATTCGAGATTATGCAGCCTTGAGCAGAGCTTCGTTCTTGTACACTTCAATTACATTTTCGATGATCTCCCACTGCTGCTCCCTGGTGAAATCCTTCACGAGTGGCCGGTACCACATGGAACCCTCCTCCGCCTCATCGGTGAGCGGCACCTGTATGCCGTACGTCTGCATGGCCAGCGACAGGCAGCCAATGGCGATGTGAGTGGGCTTGTACTTAAGTATGTTGGCGCTCTGGTGAAAGTCTTGTAGATACGAGGCGGCCGCCTTGGCTATCGGCACCGAGTTCCACACCTCGGCGCCCACCCAGTCTTGTAGAGTCTTCATATAGTAGAGAAGGTACTGAATCCAGAATAGAAAGACAGTGAAATTGGAGCACAGGAATTTTTAGATTGGGGGGGTGCTTTACCTTGTGCGGCAGGTCTATGTCCAAGTCAAACCCTAGGGTGCGGGTTATGAGCAGCTCTGCTTGGACAATGGCATCGCGCATGGACCAGTACTCGTCGTTCAAATCCAGCGGCGCACTGCCACGATTCAGCGTGCAGTACGCCACGTTGATGACGTCGCGTATTTTCACCGTATCGTCATCCTTGATTTTGCCAGCCAGGTACAGCGAAGATGCGGCAATTAGCTGGCAAGGAAAGTAGCTAAGCTTAAAGATGGATCAATTTGTTGAGCACTAATTCTGTACTCACGAACTCATCATAATCGGTGGGCTTGACCTCTTTGAAGAAGCGATGGTAGACAATGGCGGCACACGCGGCCGTGAGCGGTTTCATCTTGAGCTTGGTGGCGCACTCAAATATGTAGAGGGGCACGATGCCAGGCATGTTCAACTTGCTGCAAACAATGGGAGGAGGACTTGCAATTGATAATGGATTGGTTGGACATTCAGCTTTGGTCTCACCGGTACTCAAGGGGCTTCAGGGCTTGGGCCTGGGCTTTGTTCGACTCCACGTGCTGCTGCAGCGACATGACATCTAAAACGTTTTTCATCTTATTATCAGTGCAAAAAGAGGTATGCAGACGCTCGTTACAGTCAGACGCTGTCGAAAATGTACGCGAGTTCGTTGGCACCGCGACAGTGGAGAGGCTCAGAGATCCAATATTAATCAGCTGGCAGTGCAACGAAATGCATATGGGGGCGCAGATACACCGAAATTTCGAGACGAAACGCGGCAGAGGAAAACCGGTTTGATGGTATGGCGCAATGGGAGCCCAGGAAAGCTAACGGAGTACTGTTGTGTACAGCTGTTGCGTTGTGTCAACTCTAAAATGGTGGGTGGTGGTCGGGATTGTGTTTAAAAACCCATTGAGATCCGTATATATTTGTACTTAAACCACACAGCTGTGTATTCAATAGACACTAGACTTTGCTGAAAAGAGATAGCATGAGCGACAAAACTGAAGCACGATGTTTGACAAAATGATGTTTTCCAACACACACATTTAGCTAGCCGGCAAAATTGTATCTGAAATGTGTATTTAAATTTTGACAGCTAATTCTCTCGCTCTTACTGCATATTTTTCTCATAAGGCTCTGTCATGACCCACTAAATCTTCTTTATTTTAAAATGTGAACAAAAGAATAGGAAAGGATATAAACTATTATTCCTCTTTATTGATAAAGACATATAAATTCTTCAAGTTTAATTACTCTTCGAATTTTCAACACTTGTTTCGTGTCGTGCGTGCCGTATCGAAAATATAGAGATGAACAACGAACGATAGACACAGCACCAGTGGCACGGATGAACACACACACACACAGCCCTCCAGCTGTTTCGTTATCATTGCAAAAATTAAGTGAAACCAATTCGGCACTAAACAAATCCGACACGACACGGCACGGCCTCATGAAGATGGATCAATAACGCAGAAGCTGAAACTAAGCCATAACTGCTAATTGGATTGTGCGACAGACAGTGACAGGCAGCGATTGGCTTGCGGGAGCCAGGAAAAATATCTGGTAGATACACAAAACAAATACACGGGTGTACCCGCAACTGCGCGCCCCCGCACAAAATGAAGGCAGCAGCAACAAAGACACGCGCGGGCCGACTTACGAGCCTCACCGAAGACCTGGCCAACATACCAGAGGATGCCCCGTTCCGAGCTCGCCTCCATTATCTGTTCTCGCAGATTGAAAAGGAATTCGAGCAGATCTACTTGGAGAATCTGAACTGTGAGTAATTGCGATTGGAAAACTGAACCCACTCACCAGCCCAAGGGCACTGACTCCGTCTTTGTTGCAGTGCAAGAGAAACTTGAGAACGCCACCAGCAACAGAGAATCACTGACCTTGCACGAGCCCCGCGATCGTGAGCGCTATGCAGCAGGCGCAACCGCCCTCGCAACTGGTGGCTCTTTGGTCAGCGCCGCCACCCCCTCGACGAGCGCACAGGCAGATGAGGCTGGTGCCAGCTTCATGGCGGCCGCCTCCAGCACACACAAGAGCCTCAAGGCGAAGCTTAGCAGTGCCACTGGCAGCAAGGCGAAGGCCAGCAACAAAATCAAAGCCCAGACCAGTCGCATCGTGTCCAGCTTCAAGGCGCCGACGGTGGTCAGCTCGGTGGTACGGGAGTTTGGTGGCCACAGGGATGGCATCTGGCAGGTGGATGCCAAAACCGGTCAACCTATCATTGGCACGGCCTCGGCCGATCACACAGCCTGTATTTGGGGCATTGAGAGCGCCCGCTGCCTGCTGCAGTATCAGGGGCACGCCGGGTCCGTGAACTCCATCAAATTCCATCAGAATCAAGATCTCGTGCTGACTGGAAGCGGCGATGGAACAGCTCACATTTGGCATGCGGCCGTCAATTGGGAGGTGCCCAAGTAAGTGATCGCCAAATACCGCATGTAATTGTCCTCTTCATCCTTTTGGTTTTGCACAGAAAGGGCCACTCCTCCGAGGAAGAACTCGACGATAGCGATGACCAGGTGGAGGACCGAGATCGCGTCGACACTTTACGCACTCCACTCTGCGAGTTTGCGGGCCCCGGCGGCCACCTCTCCGTCGTGGTGGCTGCCGACTGGCTGTCCAGCATGGATCAGATAATCACCGGCAGCTGGGACCGCACAGCAATATTGTGGGACGTGGAGACGGGTCAGCCACTGCAGCCGTTGACGGGACACGATCACGAACTTACTCACGTTTCGGCTCATCCCACGCAACGCCTGGTGGTGACCGCCTCCCGCGATACCACATTTCGTTTGTGGGATTTCCGGGATTCCATACCAGCTGTCTCCGTCTTCCAGGGACACACTGAGACGGTCACATCCAGCGTGTTTGCGCGTGACGATAAGGTGGTCTCCGGCTCCGACGATCGCACCATCAAGGTTTGGGAACTGCGCAACATGCGCTCGGCCCTGGCCACCATACGCACCGATTCGTCCGTGAACCGCCTGGCGGTGTCCAACGGAGGAATCATTGGCATACCCCACGACAACCGGCAGATTCGCCTGTTCGATTTGAACGGGCAGCGGGTGGCCCGCCTGCCGCGCAGCAGTCGCCAGGGGCATCGACGCATGGTCTCGTCGGTGGCCTGGGCAGAGGAGTCGCAGCAGAACTGTGACTTGTTCTCGTGCGGCTTCGATCG
This sequence comes from Drosophila bifasciata, assembly GCA_009664405.1. Lineage (NCBI taxonomy): Eukaryota > Metazoa > Arthropoda > Insecta > Diptera > Drosophilidae > Drosophila > Drosophila bifasciata. The sequence goes on from CM019044.1 coordinate 6,273,570, forward strand.
GCGCGTCTTCGGCTGGTCCATTGTGCTGCCGAAGGATAACTGAAAGTGACTCAAACACTGAGCCGCAGTCAAACGGCCCAAATAGGAGAGCAAACTACGATCTACAGTAGCCGCTTTAAGCATCCGAATATCCCTCGAACAAATCATCCGCGCTTAGTTGTCTAGATATAGATTCGGTGCACATACCCATACCCGTACATATGTGTAACCCATTTAGCATAGATCGATCAAGTATTATGCAAACATTGTTCTAGGTTTTTAGACTCGCATGCCAATTTGTCGCCCTCTGAGTGTAACTAATGTTTGCTTTTATGCCAAATAGTCGTCGCGGTGATTAATAATCATTGTTCCTGCAAAGTGACGGATGTCGAACAGAGATGGGACTGCAAAATGGAAGCTGGACGGGGGAACTTCCAAACTATATTATACGTATCTGTGTTTATTATCATATAATACAAAATGTAACTTACTCCACTATATGTCTAAGGCATGGGCTTAACGTTGATGTTAGAACAGGTAGAACAATTCAAATAAACTCAATCAATGGCCCCCACTCATCGTTGGGTCTCTAACATCTTAACTTTGGAATATAAAATGGTATCGCTTTCCCCTGGCCCTCACAGGTGGGCGAACTTCAGTACCAGCAGGCCAATGAGTATGCCCAACTCCAATATGATTATGAGTACTAGTATAATCTTGTTGTACAGAACCTCGCGGCCTAGCTTGCGAATGATGATGCGAGACTTGGACAGATCCTGGTCGGCATCTTCCAGGCGGCGCGTGGTGCGCAGCAAAGACTCGCGCTGTTCTCCCAACTCACCGAGCACCTGCAGGGGCGACATTTTATCATTATCAAGTAGGGAGCTTATTAAACATATTGTTTTGCACTGACCTCCGCCCCCATGTTCTCGGTTTCTATTGCGATCTGGTTGGAGCGCTGAATGCTATCGCCCGTACGCTGCAGGACATCGTAGGTGCTGGCTACCAGCTGCTGCTGGCGTTGCTCGTGGTCGCTGCCGCTGGGCAGCTGGCTGTAGCCTGCGTAGGACATTCTTAATGCAAAAATTAAATGCGTTTTAAGCAGTAAAAAACCAAAACAAAGACGGAGTAGGACCGTTGGTGGGAGTACTAGAAAACACACATTAGCGCGTTTCAGAAAAGCACTAACGCGTTCCGCCTGTTTCAAACGTCTGTATGTACTGATTGCTGGCTATTCTTGGTTGCCAAGGCACGTTACGGAGGCAATTTATAAAGCTGACAAAACCAAAACAAAGACTATCAATATCAAAGGCTCTTATCTAGACACGGGAATTACTTCTTGAAGCGTTATTAATTTAAATTGATAATGTCTACTATGCGGACGTACGTACAGTACATGCATGTACATATGTAGCTTTCGAGCATTTTGACTTTTGTATTCCGATTTCTGATAACAGACAACGCTGATCATACATAGTGAGCATGCGAGGGAGAGAGAGAGAGCGAGCCCGCTCTCGCTACGTGAGAGAGCTAGACAAACAGAGAGTGCCGTGCCCGCGTATCCGATGCGATAGTCGCTTTGCCTGCTGCTTCTCCGAATGCCAAATTTAAAAGCAAGAAAACGCTGGCACTGACCAGACGTGGATCGGGATTCGTGATCGGCAACCAACACAGGCGCAACGGGCAAAAACAAGTTCTAAATTTATCACACATACTCTGGGGACTCTGGTGTCTTTGGCATTAAAATCGTTTTCGGAGCTGTGAAGGTAAGCGAATCAAAAAACCAGAAAGCACAGACACAATTCAAATATTCAATATAGTGTCAGACCAGACAGGCCAGGCCAGGCCAATATTATTTGCAATCGAGTTCAAGGTGATCTTGACTTGGAAAGAAAGTTTCATTACTGCTGGCAGAGTGTTTCCGTGTGTGTGTGTTTCGTTTGGGGCTAAAATAAAAAGGAAGAAAAGAGCATAAGCCCAGGCCCTACCCAAACACGTGCCCGCAGATCATGAAAATTGCCTGCATTTTCCTGCATTGTAGGGCCCAGCACGTGATTTGCTAGTAGCTGCTGCTAGGCGGGAGTGGGGCGCCTGCCTGTCATGGGACCCATTGTGTAAACGCTCCGGCGCTCCCACCTGCCCAGAGCCAGAGATACCTGCTACCGTAGCTTTGTCTCTGTCTCTGGGCGCGAGTATCTCTCCGTTACGCACAGACGTCACACCCTTGACTAGTGTGAGTGTTATTTTGTGTGTTAGTCTGCGTGTGTATGTGTAGATCGTGCTCACCTCTCCAGGGGCGTTACGGAGAGTCGAGTTTTCGAGTTTTATGCAATCGCGTATCATGTGATCTGCTGTCGTTCTGCAGTGTTCCGTGGAAAAATCTTCAGTAGAACAAGGGAAAACCTCCTTTGAACCTAAGCAGCGCTCAAGTAGTACTCAAAACTCAATAATTCCGATCAATAAATTTCATTTAATTATGATTTATGGTCTCCTTTCCACGAACACTCCGATCAATCAATCAAACTGGGCTGATTAGCCCCCGTCCAGTCCATGCAGCTGTTTATGAATGGGGAAATCTGTACTGGTCGAGAAATCTAGAAAGCCTGGATTTTCAAGCATTTAATATACGGCACGGCGTCTGGGCATTATGGCACTCGAGTCGTAGATCTCCAATAATTGCGTAACGTCAGCATGCTTATCAGCGAATGGGGCGGAGCAGTGCACTCGGAATCGTATTGAATGGTCTGGGGAAGGGGGTTCCAAAGCCTTTGCCAATTCAGCCTTTGCTTATCATTTGCAAAGGCCCGTCGTCACTGGTAAGAGGGCCCTGGTAGCTAGAGTCGAAGACACTTTTAAAAACTCAATTGCTGTATCGACAATTGTCGTTAATAAACGAGGAGATGAGTGTGTGCCAGGCCTGGTCTGGGGTCTGGACTGGCTGTCTGCCTTGAGCCGTACGATCGATCGCCACCATATGTATGTATGTGTTGTACGTACGCAATGTTAATTGCCCGCAACACCCCAGCAATGACAGAGCATAGTGGAAAATGGAAAAAAATTTGTCATAAAATTGAGCACAGCAATATTGTTCAATAAAAGTTGAAGTAATACGAATTAAAAACAAATAGAACGTAGCGCAAACGAGAACAAGAGAGCTGCAATAGAAACCCAGAGAGAGAGATAGATAGAGCGACAGAGAGAGAGAGAGAAACAAACAAAACAGAATACGAAACTTAACGAAACTTTAGTGGTAGCGATATTAACGGTGCCAGCACAGGCATGGGCGTGCACTGCGACGACGGGGGTTGACGGCGCTCTGCCTTGCGGCCGTCGAAGTGTGATTAAGGCTCTCCACCCACATCTTGCGTGTGTATGCAGGACCAAAAACAACATAGGGAAAAGCACTCGAACACCTACTACACACACCACACACACACACACACACACACAAAAACATCACGAAAATGACCAGCGAAAAGCTAACGGCGAAAGCAACGTCGCATTCGGTTGCTGTTTTGAAGTTGAACTGGTTTACAGTTACTCGTAGTGCTCTGGGCCCGCCGCCGCCTTGGTTCCGTGCTGTGCGTGTGTTCGGCAATTGGAAATTATTTGTATTATTAACGAGAGTGCGCTCATCAAATTTATTCAACCACGTTTGCCAGGCGAGTTTCAATTGAAAGCGAATGCCAGCCACCACTTCATTAATTGGGTTTGAAAAGAAAAGAAAAATCAGGGGATTTTATAATTTCATTATATCTCAGGCAGTGTGTGGGGAGATTAATATACATTCATACTATGATATATGCTACGACTAAGGAATTTGTTGTGCATAAGTAAACTCGTATATATTGTATGTAGCATGATATCATTATCGCTGAATTAATAACAATGGTTCCTACTGTATGGATCTTCGTGTCCGAGCTAAGGGAGTGTGTTCCAGCCAAAAACGATCTCTTCTCAAAATGAAATCTCTAGAGACACACAATCTTCCCATAACTACTCCAACTGTTGGAAATTAAATTCCACTTTCCGTTCCATTAAATTTATGAAGGTTATAAACTACCAAATAGGCTCGAAATTCTTTGCTGTGGGGAATACTTTGGTGCTTTAGGCTTTATAAGGCCTCTATAGAGCATTGTAAATTTAACTGGTATCCGCGACATATGGGTACCGGGTACCTGTGAGTCTACATATATGGATTTTCCCCATCGCTTCTGTTCGGGCACACGCCAATCGCTCATTATTAATGCCATAAAAAGTGAACTGGCCCATCCATAGTAGCCCATATTCGTATGTGCATTATTAATAATTAACTAGAGCTATTGGAAATGGGGAATTTCATATCATTGCTATTTTTAGCAAGTGGGCGACAATGAATTGCGCCTTGGACTGGACTGGACTGGACAGTACGAAAAGCTGTACAACAATTATCATTGTTCCTACGTATACAGTCGACTGGTACGGAGTGTCAAGTGCTTGTGTTTGGCTGATAAACGTGCCAAAAACTCAGCAATGGAATTGCTTGGATCGTTCTCAAGATACGAGTATGTATGTGCCGGCATTCGAATGACCAAAAAAGCAAGCATCAGCAACAGCAACAGGCGACAGCAAGTGGATTGTGTCAAATCCCCCCACTGGCTGGCACTTGATATCCACAGCTCGAGTGGGGAATATGAGCCGGCTACTGTACCGTCTGACTGTTGACTGCCCCAAAAGTTTGCCACGTGATTGATCGATGGATGCCACCGAGTACTGGTGATGGTTTTGGCTGGTTTTATGTCCAATGGGGCAGTTTCTCTGGCGGCTGGCCAAGCAGTCATCCCACATTATTTTCTATGCGCCACATAATGTCCATGGCAAATTTACATATGATTCGAGCACCGTTTCTCCTATATGTATATAGGATAACACATGTACACATATGTACATCGTACATTTAAATCTACCGCAAAAAGCTAATTCTCTCCTGGGTGGGTCGGGCGGTGTGTCTGTGTCTGGGGTCCGTGGGCCCCATTAATGTTCGATAATGTGCGGCGTCAGCGTCGACTCTGACGTCTCCGTGTCGTTGACTGCTGCTGGCTTGGACCGATGATGTCACAGCAAACCTTAATGTCTGTGTGTACACTTTGTCCAAAAAGCTGTCGCCCTGCCCAGGGCCAGGACTAGGGCTGGGGCCCCAGCACTGTCACTGTTGTTGTTGTTGTTGTTTCGACCTAATCAAATCAAAAAACATTAATTACTTGCATTTTTCGAGTTTCAGCGATTTTGTGGTTGAGAACTCAACTCAACTGTATCTGTATTATTTACATATGGGAGCTCTGGCAGCTCTTGATTAAACGACAATTATAATTATCAGTAATTTGGCCAATCATTGGGCAACTGGTAAAACTCTCCCGCATATTTTGTGTGCCGCAGCTGTCTCGAAAGTGTGTGTGGGTGGGTGGGTGTGTGGGGCGATGGCAATGCATTTAGAGCCGACAAAGCGATAAGAATTGTTTTCTTGGGCAGTAAACAATATTGCATCGGCTCATCAAATAAACTCAAACAGCAGATTGCCACAAAGTATACGATGCCAAAATGTACAATATACAAGTTCAAGTAAATATGAGTACTACCTTGTAGAGCTGCATAAACACAAACACAAATATGTGCAGTTCTAGGGTCAAGGTCCGTCACAACCTTCGAGGTAGATATTAAGTACCAGATCTCTTGAATTCCAGAGATTTTAATATTTTATCTCGCATACTTATCATGGACATACTTTATTTTTTTTGCTAGTTTTTGCTAGCTCCTTCTGCTTCAGAACTTAATACTAATTAAGATAAAATTAGTTACAAAAACACATTTATGAACCTACATACATATGTACATATGTGGCGTGGTCAGCGAGGCTAGTCCATCAATAAACTAAGAATTTTAGAAGTTCGTTTTATAATCTAAATTATTGCTCATAAATCGGTCGCTTCTAGGAACTGGAATGTGTTTATATGTATGTACTGTACATATGTATGTGTAATATGCATATATTGGGAAGCACAATAAATTCCCATATCCTTATCCACATTGTTTTTGATGACTTACAGAATTTTTGAGATATCCCACATATCGTCATGCATTACGAGGTTTCTAATCTTAGTTATGGGGAAATATTTCTGTTAAAAGTTGCTCAGTTCCGGAGCGAAAAATAAATATGAATCTTGGCTACATATGTAAATATGTATGTATGTATTTATTGTACATATAGTATATATTGATAAGGAGTTGGAACTGTCGAAATTTCAGTAAAATATCCTACAGCTGGCATTTGAATAATCAGTCTCCAAGGTTATTTAAAGCATCGGTTCCATTTTTGCTCAGTGTAGCTGCCCTTGAAATTAACTTGTATGACTAAAAGTCTGATGTATTTTCGTACTACCTATTTTATTTCTATTGTATTGTGTGGTTTTGGTCATCGCCAGTCACTGAAGTTACGTGCTTTATGGGCTATTATTGACTTAATAACGTGACTCGAAGTCACAATTTCGACTTGGATGCCATTAGAGCTTGAGGATAAGGAAAACAGATTTTAAAACAGAACTGAATAAAGCTTTTAGAGCTGGTTCGATTCCCCCACATAACATGCGGCAGATGGAGCTGAAAATAGAGTAATTGCCTTTCCCCTAAAAACAAAGAAAACAAATAAAATCTTTCGACGCAGCAAGTCAACAAAAGTTGTATATAAATATGTATGCACAGATCGCTCATTACGTACATAAATCGGGTGGCAATGTGGGGGCTATGCTTTCCCAATTCCCAGCCACATTTGTATGGCCAGCAGCCTGTTGACGAGATTGTGGCAGACGACGACGTCTTTGATTCTCTTATTCGTATGCCTAATTTTAATTGCATGTCTGCGGAATGTTTCACTAATCCCACTCTCTCTCTCTTTCATTCTTCCTCTCTTTTGTCTGCAGGGAACGTAAGCAGTCGCCAAGATGGGGGACATGTTCCGTAGTGAGGAAATGGCACTTTGCCAGATGTTTATACAACCAGAGGCCGCGTACACCTCCGTCTCCGAGCTGGGAGAAACTGGCTGTGTGCAGTTTCGCGACGTAAGTTCAGACTAGCTCAACGTCTTGCCAGTTCCCCTGTTTATTAATTGAGGATCTCTTTTTCTTGCTGCTCCACAGTTGAACGTCAATGTGAACGCCTTCCAGCGCAAGTTCGTGACTGAGGTGAGGCGCTGCGATGAGCTGGAGCGCAAGATCCGGTATATCGAGACGGAGATCAAGAAGGACGGCATCCAGCTGCCCGACATCCAGGATGACATTCCGCGGGCGCCCAATCCACGTGAGATCATCGATCTGGAGGCGCATCTGGAGAAGACCGAGTCGGAGATGATCGAGCTGGCCCAGAACGAGGTGAACATGAAGTCCAACTACCTGGAGCTGACCGAGCTGCGCAAGGTACTCGAGAACACCCAGGGCTTCTTCTCCGACCAGGAGGTGCTCAATCTGGACTCCAGCAACCGTGGTGCCGGCGGCGACGAGGCCACGGTCCAGCATCGTGGACGCCTTGGCTTTGTGGCCGGTGTCATCAACCGGGAGCGTGTGTTTGCCTTCGAACGCATGCTGTGGCGCATCTCGCGCGGCAATGTGTTCCTGAAGCGCTCCGATCTGGATCAGCCTCTGAACGATCCGGCCACCGGCCATCCCATCTACAAGACGGTCTTCGTGGCCTTCTTCCAGGGCGAGCAGCTGAAGAACCGCATCAAGAAGGTGTGCACCGGCTTCCACGCCTCGCTGTACCCCTGTCCCAGCTCGCACAACGAGCGCGAGGAGATGGTGAAGAATGTGCGCACGCGCCTGGAGGATCTGAAGCTGGTGCTTAGCCAGACCGAGGATCATCGCAGTCGCGTCCTGGCCACAGTGTCCAAGAATCTGCCCTCGTGGTCGATCATGGTCAAGAAGATGAAGGCCATCTACCACACGCTGAACTTGTTCAACATGGATGTGACCAAGAAGTGCCTCATCGGCGAGTGCTGGGTGCCCACCAAGGATCTGCCAGTCGTGCAGAAGGCTCTATCCGATGGCTCCGCGGCCGTGGGCAGCACCATTCCCTCGTTCCTCAACGTGATCGACACCAACGAGCAGCCGCCGACGTTCAACCGCACCAACAAGTTCACGCGCGGTTTCCAGAACCTGATCGACGCCTACGGCGTGGCCTCGTACCGCGAGTGCAACCCGGCCCTGTACACGTGCATTACATTCCCCTTCCTGTTCGCCGTGATGTTCGGCGATCTGGGTCACGGCCTGATCCTGGTTCTTTTCGGCGCCTGGATGGTGCTCTGCGAGCGCAAGCTCGCCCGCATCCGCAACGGCGGCGAGATCTGGAACATCTTTTTCGGTGGTCGCTACATCATCCTGCTCATGGGTCTGTTTGCCGTCTACACGGGCATCGTGTACAACGACGTGTTCTCCAAGTCGATGAATCTGTTCGGCTCCCGATGGGTTAGCAACTACAACACATCCACTGTTCTGACCAATCCGAGCCTGCAGCTGCCGCCCAACAGCTCCGCTGTGGGCGTCTATCCGTTTGGCCTGGACCCCGTCTGGCAGCTGGCGGACAACAAGATCATCTTCCTCAACAGCTTCAAGATGAAGCTGTCGATCATCTTCGGTGTGCTCCACATGGTGTTTGGCGTCTGCATGTCCGTGGTGAACTTCACACACTTCAAGCGCTACGCCTCGATCTTCCTGGAGTTTGTGCCCCAGATTCTCTTCCTGCTGCTGCTCTTCGGCTACATGGTGTTCATGATGTGAGTACAAAATGCCCTGCGACTTATACTAGCCCCTCATTAATATTATTTTCACCTGTGCAGGTTCTTCAAGTGGGTCACCTACAACGCCCAGACAGACTTCCAGCCCCATACACCCGGATGCGCACCCTCGGTGCTGATCATGTTCATCAACATGATGCTGTTCAAGAACACGCCGCCCTCGAAGGGCTGCTACGAGTTTATGTTCGAGTCTCAGCCTCAGCTGCAGAAGACCTTCGTCATCATTGGCCTCATTTGCATCCCATGGATGCTGCTCGGCAAGCCGCTCTACATCAAATTCACCCGCAAGAACAAGGCCCACGTGAGTGCACAGTCAAATGGGATAATAATCTGCTTGCTAACTGTTTCTTCTCTGCATTTATTTAGGCCAATCACAATGGCCAGTTGACTGGCAACATGGAGCTGGCCGATGGTGAGACTCCTCTGCCCACTGGCTTCTCTGGCGGCGAGGAGAGCGGCGGCGGTGGCCACGGCGAAGAGGATGAGCCCATGAGCGAGATCTACATACACCAGGCCATCCACACCATCGAATATGTGCTCAGTACCATCTCCCACACAGCCTCCTATCTGCGTCTGTGGGCTCTGTCCCTGGCCCATGCTCGTGAGTTATCAGAATCTCCCAGATAAATTGTTGAACACACCTAATGCCAATTATTTTTCAGAGCTCTCCGAGGTGTTGTGGAACATGGTGTTGTCGCTGGGCCTGAAGATGTCCGGCGTTGGCGGCGCCATTGGACTGTTCATCATTTTCGGTGCCTGGTGCCTGTTCACCCTGGCCATTCTCGTGCTGATGGAGGGTCTGTCCGCCTTCCTGCACACCCTGCGTCTGCACTGGGTGGAGTTCATGAGCAAGTTCTACGAGGGCCTGGGCTACGCCTTCCAGCCGTTCAGCTTCAAGGCCATTCTGGATGGCGAGGAGGAGGAATAAACCGAAGCGAAAGTTTTAAAGCCACTGGAATGAATATATACCGAACCGAGCTTTGTTTTTCCAATTTATTTAATTTGTATTGTTGAATGTTTTTCGTTGTTTTTTGTTTATCTTTCGGACATTGTCAGTATTGTGGTGCTCTTCCCACATCCCCATGTTTGTTTGTACATGTGCCCCCCACCCCATACCTTTCTCCAAATTTTCCGCTTTGTATTCCATGCCGGGGTCCAAGTATTCACCTGAGTTGTGCCTAGTATTCTCAAAAGGAACAGTTTCAAAAGCAATAATTTGATATTCATTGTTATAAATAATTGTAATAATTGTAATAAATATACAGCAACGAAGAGAACAGAAATATTGTATTTATTCTTCAATTCAATTATTGTACAATTTTGTTTAGATTAGTAAGTATCACATGGAACGCTAAGAACTATACATTATTCGGTGTTTTGTGGTGATAAATTATGCTACTTCTTAGGGCTTTATAAAAGTCGATAATTTGTTGCATGCCATGATCGATTCAACTGATTGATTACTATCAAAAGTTTTCCATTTATGGTTTCAAATAGTGACTCATAAGCGCCATTCATTAATAGAGTGCAATTTGTATCAATTATATACTCTATCATCTACATATACATATGTGCATATATTTGCATGAGTCATCAACGAAACGCCAACAAACTATTACAATTGATTACATTTATATACATATTTATATTGCTTGCATTGATAAGAAATTGATCAACTTAATTGATTGAATGATTGATTGATTAAATATTTATCTATGATCATATTACATTTTTTGTTTAGTTTATTGAGATTAGTCAAACTCATGGAACATGCAGACTGGAATTTACTTTCGCTTATCGGATATTTATCTACCAATGTGAATAAAATGAGCAAAAATTACTTTATTACTATAGATGGCATAAGCTGAACCAAATCGAGGATACATATGTACATATATGTTTTGGATAAGTATATTAATAAGAATCATAAATGTTTTTGAGGTGTAGTGAGAGTAATTAATGTTGTAAAAAGACTTTCCGATGGTCAATTATGTTCGAATGGAATTACCTGATAAATATGGGATACAAATTAGCACTACTCAATGGCAAAAAAGCAATTTGTTACGGAAGAACGAGTGACATCTCGAGAATGGCAATACTCTGCAAAGTCCACATCTACATATCCATATACCATATGCATATCCACCTATTCCACAGAATTCCAAGAATAAGATGTACTTTTTGGGAGTAGTATACGGAGTTGATTATTTTCCACACTTCAGTAAAGTCTTATCTGAATAAATTTGAATGGGTATGTTGGATGGAATGTTTCCAATTCAAAAAGTTACTTGTAATTATCTATAAATTGCTTTTTAATGCCTATGCTTGGGGTTCACCTTACATCCAGTGCAGACCATCCGCTGATGATAAAAGCTGGCAAACGTTGTACTTTTTATACCCGTGCCCAAGAACCTTCCTCGTCGCTGTCACTTGACCAGGCCGCACAGTTTGCCCGCGACGGTCAAACCTTTCGAACGGAATTCGTGTCTCCCACAAAAAGGCATAATAATAGTTTGTGAAAATGTCCCAATGGTGGAGATTTGGGTTCGGTCAGGAGAGCAACAGCATCTTCCGCAGCGAGAAGATGTCCCTGGTGCAGATGTTTCTGCAGCCGGAGGCAGCCTACGACACGATTTCCAGGCTGGGCGAGCTGGGATGCGTCCAATTTCGAGACGTGAGTGTCGGAAAGAGAGAGATGTGTTGTGGAGTCCTTTAACCCAAGTGAGATTTCTTCCTCTAGATCAACGAGAGCGTTCCGACACAGCAGAAAAAGTTCATCACGGAGGTGCGTCGCTGCGATGAGCTGGAGCGGAAGATTCGCTATGTGATCGCCGAGCTGGAGAAGGATGGTCACGAGGTACTCCCCCTAACGGAAGACTTTCCGCCTGCACCAAAGCCGCGCGACATCATCGAGCTGGAGACGCACATGGAGAAGACGGAGACGGAGATAATGGAGCTGGCTTCCAACAACATCAACCTGCAGACCAGCTACCTGGAGCTGACAGAGATGATTCAAGTGCTGGAGCGGACGGAGGAGTTCTTCTCGGACCAGGAGTCGCACAACTTTGACCTGAACAAACGCGGCACCCACCGGGATCCGGAGCAGGCCAATGGGCAGTTGGGCTTCGTGGCCGGCGTCATCAATCGGGAGAGGGAGTACGGCTTCGAGCGCATGCTCTGGCGCATCTCCCGCGGCAACGTCCTCGTCCGCCGCGCAGAGGTGGACGTGCCCCTGACGGACCCTCGCACGGGCAGTGTCCTGCACAAGAGCGTCTTCGTGGTGTTCTTCCAGGGCGACCAGCTGCAGGCGCGCATTCGCAAGGTGTGCCAAGGATTTCATGCACACATGTATCCCTGCCCCAGCTCGCACGAGGAGCGCATGGAGATGGTGAAGAGTGTGCGCACGCGCCTGGACGACCTGAAGGCCATTATGGAAAAAACAAAGGAACACCGAACCAGCGTCCTTACACCGTTGGCGCAGCAGCTGCCCAAGTGGTCGGCGATGGTGAAGAAGATGAAGGCCATCTACCACACCCTGAACCTGTTCAATATGGATCTGGGCAGCAAGTGCCTGATTGGCGAGGCCTGGGTGCCCAAGCGGGAGCTGGAGCTGGTTGAGACGGCACTTGCCGAGGGATCGGACAGCGTGGGCAGCACTGTGCCCTCGTTTTTCAACCTGGTGGACACCCAGAAGGAGCCACCTACCTACTTCCGCACCAACAAGTTCACGCGTGGCTTCCAGAACCTGATCGATGCCTACGGCATCTGCAACTACCGAGAGGTGAACCCCGGCCTGTACACCTGCATCACCTTCCCCTTCCTGTTCGCCGTGATGTTCGGCGACATGGGACACGGATTCATTTTGATGCTGATCGGTCTCTGGATGGTCGCGGACGAGAAGCGCCTGGGCAAGCATCGCTGGGGCGAGATTTGGACGATCTTCTTTGCGGGTCGCTACATAATCCTGCTGATGGGGCTGTTCGCCATATACACGGGCTTCCACTACAACGACCTATTCTCCAAGTCGATCAACGTGTTCGGCTCCCACTGGGTGAACGTGTACAATGAGAGCACCATCTTCGCCAATCCGGCGCTGCAGTTGAACCCCTCGGTCGCCACTCGCGGCGTCTACCCCATGGGCATCGATCCCGTGTGGCAGTCGGCAGGCAACAAGATCATCTTCATGAACACCTACAAGATGAAGATGTCGATCATCTTCGGGGTGCTGCACATGGTCTTTGGCATCTGTCTGTCGGTGGAGAACTTTGTGCACTTCAAGAGCTACGCGGACATCTTCCTGCAGTTCGTGCCGCAGGTCCTGTTCCTGCTGCTGATGTTCGGCTACATGGTGTTCATGATGTTCTACAAGTGGGTCAAGTACAGTGCCACCAGCGACGTCGAGGCCAACACCCCGGGCTGTGCCCCCTCCGTGCTGATCATGTTCATCAACATGGTGATGTTCGGCAAGGAAGTGGCTTTGCCGGGCTGCGAGGTCGGCATGTTTGCCTGTCAGAAGCCGCTGGAGATGACTTTCCTTGGGCTGGCCCTACTCTGCATACCCTGGATCCTGCTCGGCAAGCCGCTCTACATTAAGTATAAGCGTCGCAACAAGGTGAGCTCTAGACTGTTTGATGGTGTATATTCCTTACTCGAATGGCAATCTTCTCTAGCTTGAGGTGTCCCAGTCTGAGGAGTCAGTTGACCATAGCGAAGAGGAGAAGGAGGAGGAACCCATGAGCGAGATTTGGATCCACCAGGCCATCCACACCATCGAGTACATTCTGAGTACCATCTCGCACACGGCCTCCTATCTGCGCCTCTGGGCTCTGTCCCTGGCCCATTCCCGTAAGTTACACGAGTATTTCCCGCAAGGATTGGGCCTTCATTTTCCGTATCCCTTTGCAGAACTCTCATTGGTGCTGTGGGGCATGGTGTTCACAAAGATACTCACCATTCCGGCAGGCTATCTCAGCTCCATTATGATATTTTTGGTCTTTGCCATTTGGGCATTCTTCACTATATCCATTATGGTCGTCATGGAGGGTCTGTCCGCCTTCCTGCACACCCTGCGTCTGCACTGGGTGGAGTTTATGAGCAAATTCTACGCGGGCACCGGCAGCCAATTCACGCCTTTCAGTTTCCAAGATCTGTTGAAACCAACAGATTATGATGAATAATGGATAAACATAATGGCACCACAGATATAATCTATAAATAAACGAAGCATCTGATGATAAGAAAACCATTGAACATTGCAAAGAAAATTCCACAAAAGTTCTCTAACGATCCTATTTGCCGCCCCGAAATTTCGATCCCAGCTAGCTCTTCTTGCAACCCTGAACCAGCCTCACAGGATCCACAATAGAGGTCGCTGTATGCATCCCTTCTTCAACATTACAATCAATCGAGCCTCTTCCAATCCGTCCATAAACTTGAATATAATCTAGCCCTGATTCTTGGGGTTCTTTATGGTATGGAAGTTCCTAAGGCCAGTGGCGTCACGTTTTTATTTCTATTGACCGTGATCGAGGACCACTAGAAAGGTCTGTCCACTGTAACCCTAACCTTATTGGGTCACCCATTGGGAAATCCATTAATAAAAATTGTTTCTTTCATTGGACGGGGAGGGGGCGGGTGTTTCTTTTTCGCACCACGGTCCACTTTTTGCGACGTGTTTGGCTTGGTCTATGGGTTTGAGTTTGGATTTTTAGTGTGGGGTTTTGGGTTACGGTCTCCGAGTGTTAAAAAGGTCATCTTGGCGCATTGAGGGCAGAGCTCAGCGGAAAATTCTTGCCGAGGGCTGCAGATTTCTGTGGAATTGATGGGAAGCCGCAGCTGCGGAATCCGAAACTATTTCCCGTGAATGTCGCCGCTCGAGGTTATTTAGCTTGGAACGGAGCGTAGCTCGAGCCAGTTGTGTGCCAAACGAGCTCGGGAAAGGTCTCTACTGCGATATACACATGGAAATGAGGTGTCTTCAATTGGCTGCTGGTGTGCTGCTGTGTGGCCTGCTGGCTGTCTGCTGGGCGGACACTATGGTGCAGCTGCACGTGAATCGCCCCTACAACGATGTGAGCGAGAAGTTCGTGAGCTTTGCGGTGCGTCCGGAGGATCTGTATGATGCTCTGGATGGGAAGAACAGGAAGGCAGTGACCAGCATGGCCGCCCTGCTGGGCGATGCTCACATCAAGTTCGTGGGCGACTTCTACTTTGCCACCAATGCGCCCACCCGACTGCGCAATCCCACAAAGATCATATGGAAGGGCTTCAATCGCTGGACTCGGTAAGTCTTGGGGGCTGCCACTCCGAACTATCTGGAACTATCTTTTGTCCGTCCTTAAAGGGCTGTTAACTGGACGATGATCATACCCGTGCCGTATGCTCCGGATGAGTGGGACTCGATGCACACCTTGAAGATACTCAACAGCTCGTACATGGCGGGCATCACGGACTGCATCTGGCAGCTGGGCACCGACTTTGGTACCTCCCGCGCTAAGGACTATGTGCAGGAGCTGCGCACGCTCAAGCTGATGACGGACACCTTCAAGCCGTATGTGGACGACTGGCGGGTGATGGGCGCCGACATCTCAGCGGGCAGCAGTGCGGAGGAGACTCGCCGATATGTGGAGATGTCTAAGGATTTGAATGCAGCCTTTGGCTGGACGCAGTGAGTGCTTCCCATAGAGATTCTCTCTCTCCCCTATTCTCATGCCTTGCCTTTCCCTGCCTAGACCTGCCAATATGCTGCCACAGTCCAGTCTGGGCAGCTACATCTACGACAGTGATCCGGCTCTCAGGGCTCTCCAGCAGCTGCGCGTTCCCCTGTGGCTGACACTGCCCGAGGAGCGCTCCGCCACGGCCCAGGCCATCAGCAAGCGGCTGCAGGTGGGCGACGAGACAACGGAAGCTCTCCGCTGGGCCCAGACCCTGGGCGATGCGGCCAGCAGCGGCTTCGATGTGATCTTCAAGCGCATGTCCCTCGTGGACTTTGAGCGTCCCACCTTCAGCCTGTATGTGACGGCGCTGTTCAAGAAGGTCATGGGCTCGCGGGTGTTCCCGGCCCGGCCGCTGAACCTGTTCGCGCCCAGCAACAAGCTCTACACGCACTGCGCCAATGCCGTGTCCGGGGGACTGGCCTTCATGGTGGTCAACACCGAGGACCAGCCCCTGACGATCACAGTGCGGAGCATGACCCGCTTGCCCAGCAGCGAGATCTGGCAATACGTGCTCTCCAGTCTGGATGGACGCGTCCAGCTGAATAATGTGCGGCTGAGCCTGAACGCCACGCTGCGACCCCTGATCAAGGCCAACGATGCGAGCAAACCGCTGCAGCTGGTCACGCCGAGCATGTCGGTGGGCTTCTGGGTGCTGCCCACGGCCAATCTGGAGCACTGCCAGTACACCGAGATCGAGGCCGGCGACGCCAGCGGAGAGTCATCGACGGAGTCGCGACGAACCAATCGGTACAGCTCCGCGGATCGACTGCTGCAGCGTCTGATCGAGGAGACGGCCGTGGCGAGGGGCTCCCTGCAGAGCAGCATCAACCGGAACCGCCGTTTCGTGATCGACAGACAGGAAACGGACGCCCTGCTGGATCAGCTGCTGCAGCCGTTTAGCCAGCCCACAGCTCCGGCTCCGGCTCCTGTCAAGCGGCAGGCAGACTCCAAGGATGCTGCAGGGAGCAATCAGCAGGTGAGGCCCCACGAAGCAATCGCCTGGCTGCACCAGGTGCTGGCGGAGACCCGCGACGTGGCCAGGCGACGCGACAGGCGCAGTGCCTCCGGCTATGGCGGACCCTACTTCTACAATCGGCACGGCAAGAAGACGGCGCTGACCAAGAAGATCACCGAGATCCGCAAGCCGGAGCGCAAGGCCAAGCCGCTGTTCGACTTCGATGAGTTCGACGAGGAGAAGTTCTTCAAGAAGGTGGACGAGCAGCCGGAGGAGACGCCCTCCTACACACGCCTGCCCGAGGGCGATGTCCTGCTGCGGCACATCGAGTCCGTGGATGGGGAGGAGAGTGAGCAGGATGCGGAGCCGCAGGAGCCAGTGGTCTACAGGAAGAGCAAGCCCAAGTCCAAGACACAATTGAAAATAATCCAACGATCGCTGGAGGATGCAGAATCCGATGCGGAGCAGGAGCAGGAACGGGCTGAGGGGCGGTCAAAGCAGCGGCTGCTACCCACGGAGTTCTTTGAGGCGCTGCCCGCGCCCAAGCAGAGCAAACGCCTGAACCTCGGCGCCACCCTCAACTCGTTGCTCTTTCCCGAACCCTTCTCCAGCAAGGCCACCATAAGCAAGAGCAAAGGCAAGAGCAAGACCACGCCCCTGGCGCAGGAAGAGCCTGAGGAGGAGGTGGAGCCGCTGACCCCACGTCGTGCCTCCAAAATGGGGCATGTGGCCAGCGACTTTCTGCAGGCGCAACGAGAACTGGGAAAGCACTTCCTCAGCCACATCCACAAGCACGAGGAGCCGTTGGACGATGAGCAGGCCCAGGAGAGTTCCCTCGAAGGGGGCACTGCCACAAAGCCAACCAAACAGGATTACTTTGGGGCCAAGGATGCGGAACAAGCTCTGGTGCCGGTGCCAAAGCCCAAGAGGCTGCTGTCGCAGAAGGGCGCCGACGAGAGTATCACCTCCTGGTGGGACATGCCCGCTCTGCGCCGGCGACGTGCACTGCCTCTCGAACGGTCCGACGACGACGAGCTGCGCTCCAATGCAATCGACAAAATGGATCGCGAGGATATGCTGCCCCTAGGCCGTTACTCCTTCTACGAATATAAGATGGAACAGCCGGTGGAAGAATCCTCCACAGAGCCCCCCAAGGAGTCCAGGATCATGAGAATCAGCAAGACCAGAGCCCCAATGGCGAGCCGCAAGACTTCGCTCTCCGACAGCCTGGTGTCGACGGTCAAGTCGAAGGTCTCCCGTTTCATGAACATCGTCTCGCGGCACATGAGCGAGTGGTACAACACCCTCACCAAGCACCTGGACACCGATGCTGCCGCCTCTTCGTCCCCTCGGCCAGACATGAGCGACAGCGGTAACTCCATCGATTGATATGGGATCGAGGGTACTGATTTTGAATTGATTTATTTTGTGTTTGGAGCTTTAATTAAGGGCAGTGCTAACTACTTAGTAATTAGTGTAAATATGTATTTATGTACAATACGAACTAAATAATGTTAGTGGAATTCTATTTGTCTAGATAATGCATCTCTAATTATCTATTGGGAAATACAAAACACAGCACCAAGGCGGTAGAGCTACTTAGGTGAGCTTTGTTTAAGCTTTTGCTAGGTCAATCCGCATTTCTTTATACGAGTATTGTTCAAAGATCATATACTACTATGAGTACACCAACCAAAATTACCAATTAAACGAATTTAAATGAACTAAAAGATCGTTAATAGATTAGTTTGGTGGGTGCCATTTGCCAGCCAGCTGTCAGCTGAAAAAAACTAAAAAACTTTTACGAATTTTCCAAAACTATGCAGAAATATTGGGTTGAAATATTTTAATAAAATGAGCCGTATGGAAAGGACAATTAGCGGATGCTTTGTAATATTTCGATTATTTATCTAAGAATAATATGTGTAATAATTATAAGAATTGGATTTTTATTTGGTTTAAAAACTTGATTTAATCCTCATAAATCGTAGGGACTTTGAGCTAACATTTGGAACCGTAGATTTTCGAATTTAATTGAAATTTCTCCTATTTTCTTATTTTGATTCATGTCCAGTCGATAGATTTGTTGATCGTAGAGAACTTGGAGAAATATATTATGTATAAACACAAGTACTATAGCTGACAGAATTCATATTCCGACAGATCTCAGAGTCTGTTGTCATTCTACAAAAATTTGAAAGTTCCAAAATTTCAGTTATTCCCTTTCCCATTCGCAATGTGTCGCTGTGAGAAGGATGATAAAGAGTGTAAAAAATTGTTTGCAAAATGGAACATATGCTGGGGTGCGGTATTCACCCTTGTGGGTATTATCATGATAATTATCACAATTGGTACGTAAATATTTATATGTCCTGATGATTGCTGTGTAAATAATAGAACATTTGATTTTTTGTTTGACTTTTTACAGTTACTGAACCACACGAATACGCTTTGTGGCATCTTAGTATGTACGGGCACATCACAGTTGGGCCATTATCCATTATGTCTGGAATATTCATCATTGTTGGTGACTCTCAGGCGAGTCCAAACATTACTGCTTTCCATATAACTTTTTTTGACATTTTTACTCTGCAGAATTATAAATATTTGTTTCTAGCGGGAATGATTCTGAGCAATTTCATGCCTTTGTGGAATTTGTTTAGCATATTTTTACCAAGTATGTTTGGAATCCCCATATGTGGATATTGTTTCTAATACTTTTCTCATTTCAGTTGTGCATTTCGTTGTCTTGTGCAGAGTGTGCAAATATTATCGTACCCGCTGGCCATGATTCCCTTCCATTTTCCACCACACATCAAATCGAAATTCTTTGTCTTCAGGTGTTCTTCAGGTAGTCGATCAATATCGCCTTTGGCTGTTTATTTGAATTTGAAATTGTAAAGCAGTTGCCGTGTTCAAATGGAATATAAATAATTTGTTAGCTGATATGTTTGTTGACTGGATTCTATCCTGATCTGCTGCGTTTTGCTGGACACACAAAACTTTACCAAATTGTTTTTCACATAGACCAAGGCATACTTGTTCATATAAAATATTAAAAATAATCGACCTTTTTACCATGCTAAAAATATACAAATTGAGCGTAGTATTTTGAGGTAGTATTTTCACAAAATCGGTATCATTATCATGTTAAATCCATCACTGAGCGCTGATCAAGTTCCGATTATTATTATACGAAGGCGGACAATTATGGCTACTATTACTATACGACTATGTACATATCAATTTGATTGGACAACGGAATATAAAGTTTTATAATTACGAAAGGGTTGCATAAACTTTGGTCACAGCCCGATTGATGTCGTAGGCAATCCAGTTTACTTCAAACATATAATCGCCTTCCGGAAATGGCAGCACTGCAGTTACTTGTCGATTTATATGTTCGGCAGTTATCTTTTCGACGCCAAAAGAAGCGAAAAAAAAACACCGAATTTGCCAAGTATTAGAATGATTTAGAACTTACCGGGCATGAAAGGTTTTGTACAAATGGTGTAACAAAACTATAAAAAAAGTTTCCAATTGGGTTCGATCGAGGTTTCTTTAGGAATCTACAGGTAATTTTGTACATGAACGGCCTATAGCCACTGAATCGTTTGTATAGTCCCACATTTAGCTATGATTTAAAATTTCAATTAGTAATTAAAACATACTACTTATTGGCTTGGCACTTATCTTAACTTTCCTAACTGGCAATTGATACAAATTACACTTGCCAGATAAATATTAATATGTACGATTCACTGACTTTAGATAGCAGTACTAAAAGTCGGCAAACACACAAAGTTGGTAAATTCAATTTTTGAATGCACCTGTTAGATTTTTTTCGGAGTTTTTAGAATGTATTGCTGGGTCTTGGCTGGTTTTACTAACCTCAGTGGCCAAATGTAAAGCCACAATGAGTTGAACGACTAAACTTATATTGGGGACATCTTTAAATGTCGAAGATCTAACAGGAACTATTCGTTGTGCCAATGAATTACACTTATACATAGGTTCACAATTAATCGGTAATTCTTTACGCTATTTGGCCACTAAATACATTGATTTTCTGCTTCAAATACACATCTTAAATGTTTGATTGATTGAAACTTATTGCTGAAGCCAACGAATCAAGTCAGAACCATCATTCGAATTTGGATATCTTAACTACTCGAAATATTTGGATTTCAGTGATCATTTGATTGAGCAATGAAACGTTGAAGTATACCTCTCTGTAACCTCTCTGTATTTATGAGTATTTTTCCCTAATCGCTGTCTGTCTTTTGCCCTTTCTCTGTTTATTTCTGTCCGTACTCTTACTCCCGGCTATTAACATTTTTAATAGAGATATTCCTCATTATTTTCTACATAATTTGCTCAGTAATTATCCAAAAGGTTAAGCAAGCTTGCAAAAGCTCTCGCCAGATGGCCAGCTCTATTACCCCCTGTGAAGCTCACACACCTACCTCCCTCCCTCTTACCGTCCCAGCGACCACACTGAGAGAGAGCCGACTGGCCTAAGAAGAAGACTGGCACAAAGAGGATCCACAGAGAAGCGGCATTGAATCAAAGCTGAAGTTGTTCCGCCGGCCAGGCCAACCTGTTACCATGGCCAACAAAACTACAGCCAGCCGTAGCAACAACCACACAGGGGGGAAAGAGGCAGAGGCAGAGGCCGAGCCACAGACAGAAGAAAGAGCAGCGAAAACAACTATCATAGCGGCTATAACAATACCAATAAGCTAAGTGGAGAGCAGACGATCCGCAACCGATCCGTCAGTCTCTGAGCAAGCGTTCAAGGCGAAGGTTGTTTTTATTCAGTGTGGATCCATCATTCCGTTCCGTACCCCCCTACCAATCCACTAACCAAAGCTAGTCCAAAGTGCAGGCCAGCAGCAGTTGCAGCAGACTATAGAACAGTCCGGACCTAAAACAGGTGAGTGTGGTGCACTAAACTTGTCGTGATGTTCTGGGCCAAAATGCAGTCAACTTAAAGTGGCTAAAACGGGTCAGTTCTCGTTCTTGGCCTGGCTGCTGCTGCTGAGATTGCATTCAGCAGGGCGTGGCAGGGGAGTGGGGAGGGGGACGCAGAGAGCGGCGCACGGAAGCGTAACCAGAGCCAGTCTTGAAGAAATTTTTTTTTTTGTGACGTGGACAGAGAAAAACAAAAACACAGTAATACAAAAAATCAACAGACTCACACGAAAAAACACGAAACTCCATGGCATGAAATTTCAGACTTTCTTTCTTTCTTACTTCTTTCCCAACCCCCCAACTTCTTTCGCTTTGGCCGCGAATGAACTTTGATTTTGGTTGCTCTCCGCTGCGCTGCAAACAGCGTTCCTCCATATACGTAATAATAAGCCATAATTACGTGTGTATGTGTGTGTGTGTGTGTGTGTGTTTGTGTGGAAAGTGAAAGTGTAAATTTCGATATTACAAATCGATATCAGAGTAGCTATTGTAAAATCGCTAAATGTTTAGCTCCAGACGGGACCGGTAAGCGGCAAATAACCCAAAACTAAACTGGTTTTTGGGGGGGTTACCTCAAGACAAGCCGCAGGTCCGTCTGTCTGGGCTTTTGTAGCCTCAAAAATTAAGTATTATATAAACTGATTTCCATATTGTCACACATACATATTGAGATATCTATATATATATAAGCCATAATTATTTATAGGATGGGTTTCGTCTTTGGTTGGTTGCCAACCGAGCACTATGTCCGCGACATCTTTCTCCTGACACTGTCGGCGGCCATTGCGGCCACCCTGATGAGCATTCGCTTCTACTTGCGCATTACGGCGGGACGTTGTTTCACCGAGGTAACGCAACCCACCTTCTCCACCCAAAAAAACACACCCCCTACCACCATTCACACCCAACCGAAACCAAAAAACACAAAACAAAACTGCCCCCCCCCCCCGCCTGAAAACAGACAAGTTTGGGCTGGAATATTTGTGCTCTAGCCACTTCCGTTTGGAATTCTTTTGAGATTCTGTATTCAGAGCAGGATTCCTGTATTCCACACTCATATAGTAAATATCATTGATATTTAGGCTGTGACTGAGACTCTGATATACTGGTTATTATGTATTAATAGAGAAATGGTTGAAGTTACATTTATAAGAATTCGAGGAACTGGAATTGTTTACCTACCAGCTGTGATTGAATTGCATACAGTTCTGAGTTTTCAGTTAAGTTTCAATAACTATAAACACATTCATATATACCCAGATATATGTATGTATCTATATTATATACCAATTTTAGTCAGTTAAAATTACTTTAAATAAGGAAAAATCCGCCCGTGAAAGTGAGTTCAGTGAGGTTGTTTTGCCTAATGTTTCAGCGCGTTTCAATATTCTTTCTTAATTAGTTATCAATGCATAACTATGGCTATAGCTTACGGATCCTACTCGAAGCTAGCCCTCTCCTAGCCCCAAAGTTAAGTGCATACCTCTGACTAGAACTCGGTTATTCGATCTGTAAACAATCTAAACCGCATTTTGCTGTGAATCTTTGTGGAATTTTTGTAATTGTCTTGGCCGCTGTGACGCGTCGACTTAATTACATCTTTTAATGTAAACTTCAGACTGCTGGAAGTACGTCACATCTCTTAGGTACAGCGAGGGAAGGGTGAGAGTGTTGTTTAATTTACTCACACTGCGTTGTGTGTATCTCATAGATACAGTTACAGCTACCACCTGGCAGTGAATTATACATCGAAACTGCAGACTGTGGGCTGTAGATTTCCATCTTGATTACAAGATTTGAGAACTTGAGTCAGCGGAAAGTTCTGAGCTCCCAGCTCGTACCCCTTACCTGCCTTTGGGCGCAATTAAAAGCGCCGTTAATGGGTAGACACACATACTAACCGTTTCCCCCAACCATGTTAGAGACTATGATTAGTTGGATACTATTAATTGTTGCTCTATAGATTGTCCAGACACGCCCTAGACCTTGTTGACACCGTGCTAGTCCCCGCATTAACTGATTAACTTTTGACATCCGTTTTACAGACAAAAATGGAAGGCAAGACCGTTATCATTACTGGCGCCAACAGCGGCATTGGCAAGGAGACGGCCAAGGATCTGGCTGGTCGTGGAGCACGCATCATTATGGCCTGCAGGAATCTGGAGACGGCCAATGCAGTCAAGGGTAAGTCAAGGGAACACCAATATAAATGTAGACTAAAGTTCCTTATTAATCCAATCCACAGATGAAATTGTCAAGGAGACGAACAACAACAAGGTGCTGGTCAAGAAGCTGGATCTGGGCTCGCAGAAGTCGGTGCGGGAATTCGCTGCCGATATCGTGAAGACGGAGCCCAAGATCGATGTGCTCATCCACAATGCGGGCATGGCACTAGCCTTCCGCGGCCAGACCAGCGAGGATGGCGTGGAACTGACCATGGCCACCAATCACTACGGTCCCTTCCTGCTGACGCATCTCCTCATCGATGTGCTGAAGAAGAGCGCCCCAGCGCGCATTGTCATCGTCGCCTCGGAGCTGTATCGCCTGTCGTCGGTGAATCTGAACAAGCTCAATCCCGTGGGCAGCTTCCCCGCCGCCTACCTCTACTACGTGTCCAAGTTCGCCAACATCTACTTTGCCCGCGAGCTGGCCAAGCGCCTGGAGGGCACCCGGGTGACCGTGAACTTCTTGCATCCCGGCATGATCGATTCGGGCATCTGGCGCAATGTGCCGTTCCCCCTCAATCTGCCCATGATGGCCATCACGAAGGGCTTTTTCAAGACCACCAAGGCTGGTGCCCAGACCACCATCTACCTGGCCACGTCCGATGAGGTGGCCAACGTTAACGGAAAGTACTACATGGACTGCAAGGAGGCCACGCTCAATGCTGCTGCTCTCGACGAGGAGAAGGGCCTCAAGATCTGGGAGGAGTCCCTCAAGATCGCCAAGCTCACGCCCCAGGATCCCAAGATCTAAGCTGGCAGGGGCCCGGGCTCCAGCCACTACTCACATATATGCTAATGCACAGCAATAGATTCTTTTCTCATATGCATATGCACATTCAACTGATTTGATTTCTTTGTAATTAAGGGGGAGTGAAATTGTAGCCTAAGTTTTTCATTTAAATAAATAAAGTTTTGTATAAATATTCAACTGGATTTTGGCATAAGAAAGACGAAAGACGACAATGAAAGATAGGAAAGTGTTCTATGGATAAAATACAAGCCAGTGGATGTGCCTAAAACTTGGTAGAATCTCATATTCAGTTGGTAAATATAAAAGTTAAAAGTTAATCAAATTTATCATAATTAAAGTATAAATAATATATACCATAATTCGCTAAGGGGATGGAGAAGCTGCTTGATTCTGACTAATTTTTCAATACTGAACTTAAGGCTAAATTGGTGTGTTTTTTGTAAAGAAAAGGTAAAACATATGATATTTATAAGAACTTTAAAATGAACCTAATTCATCCCGAAATCAAAATCCGGTGAAGGGAAGTACTTTGGAATCCTAGATTAGCCTTTTATCAAATATACAAAAATTCCCAAAATATTTATGCAGCAACAAATGGCACAAATGGAAGGTCTTTGCTGATGTACCTCTCAGAGACCTCTCGAGTACCTCTCAAACAAATTATCTGTAGTAATTTATGGTTCATAGATTCATATATATAGCTCACTTACACTGCCAGATTTTTCCATACGGGCTCCACCACTAATCTCACCAAGTTTTTAGTTAGTAATATTCAAGTGGTATATAGCAAAACAATAGGCGAAAAGTCGACAATTAAAAAAAAAGAGGCAACAAGGAAAAACTGAAAAAACACTGAAAATATTATTAAGTTGTCTTTTTATAATGTATTTTTTATTAATTATTTCTTATTATTGGTAGTCCAAACTTAAGTTAACATTATTGTGAGTAGCACTGTGAACGGAGTTCCTATAGTTTCAGCTAACGAAAAAGTAATTGGCGTCGCTCCTGGCAGAGCACTGCTGGACAGGACACTCTGGAACGTTTCAATTTCAGTTCATGAGAATTATTAAAAGCGACAAATCACAGCGCCAATCGGTGAATGTAATCCGATATATCTGATCCGAAACGATCCCGATGGGGATGGGGATGGTAGAGCGAGAGCAGGAGCTCTGCAGAGCTCTGCACTGCTGACCAAAAAATTCTCACACAATGCGTGCGCCTCACCTGTTGAAGAGGAGCGAGGCAAGTAGTGATTCAGGGGTGGTCCGGGGAAGGCAGGCAGGCAGGGTATATGCCCCGTACACAGGGGAATACACGGGCAGGCATAATCTGATAAAATTGCAGTCGCATCTTTCTGTGTCGCTGTCTGTGGTGCAAGAGCGAGAAGAGGGTTACGGTAGATTGTTATCATCGCCTCCTTTTGGCACGTGTCCTGTGCTGCTGGTGAGTGGCAGTGGCGGTGGCGGTGGCGGCGCCAAGGATAATATAATGATAATGATAATCATGATCGGTGGCTAATAATATGTTAACAGGCGTAATTGAAACTTAATATTTATCCAAAGGATTACAGGATAATCATTTGTGGTTTTGCCAAAAACGCATCGCAGATACGTAAATGGAACGTGACTGACGGACGTCAGCACCACAGATAATTGTCGAACGCAACGCCCATCTCTGCAGGGTCTGGCCTCTGCCCGCCACTGTGGGAATCCTTATTGTCTCCTTGTTGGATATCTCGATGCTCAGTTGTTTGCGGAAGTGATTCTCTAATAAAAAATAAACAGAGAATCCCATTTAATTGCTGCATTGGTTTGTATCTGTCACACGGAGCAAGCAGCCTTCTTGGCCATTGATAAGGGGGAAACCAAGAAATGAAGAAACGAAGAAACAAACCCCTTCTGGTCGTATTCCTTCTGCTGCTGCTGGCTGCTCCTTCTCCCCATATTCCCCCTACAGAAAGTATCGACTTACAGAAATTCAATTTGGCGCGCTCCACTCAAGTGTATCTGCAGGACGAACATTGTTGTGGCCAAGTTCAACTGTAATTCAAGTAGTTTTCTCCTTTTTTCGAGTGTGGGGGTAGAGCACTCTTAACACCACTCCCACTCCGAGTCCTGATGGTTTTGAATATGTCGCGCGCATTTAATAAGCTGGCTTAGGTTTTTAATAAGAAGTGGGTTATGCGACAGTTCCGATCCTGGCTCGTACAGCTGTCAGGGCAGCAGTTCGTCCTGACTTCTGTTCGTCCGTACTCATCATGCTTGCTGCTGCTGTCCAGCAAATATTCAACGGCAACGGCTGTGCCTGTCAAGCGGTCATCGATACTCCCAGGAGTGGGGGTGGGTGATATAGTATAGACTGCCTGTCAATGGCATTGATCTCGGAGCAGTTGTTCCCACTGATGCATCGAAAAAAACATTCAAAAATTGTAATCATAGAAACCATATACATATTGCACTTCGACTATTATGGAGGGGCTACAAACTCATACCATATATTGTATATATCCACAAAAGATAAGGTTTTTGGGAGTACTATTTAACTATTAAATGCTGTAGCCAACAGTGGAAACGTAGAAGAAGGATTAAATAATTTGAATAACGTTAAAAACTGCATTAAATTTAAGAATACAGTTATGTAGAGCGCTGTATACAAATGTTTTGCAGTATTTTCAATGGATATTCTTTAAAAATTTCAGCTTTGATACTCCGAATTGTTGGCTTAGAGTCACAAAAATGTGACCTTTTTGGGATAATAAAATGTGGCTGGTATTGATTGAAACAAATTTGATTACTTTTATCTTAATAATTAAAGACTTTCAGATTTTGAATGGTTATTCTAAATATTAAATTCCATATAGAATTTCTTTTAAAATTTCTGCTACGTATTTTAATTTATATAAATTCCATTTAATGACTCAAAAAAAGGCTCAGTAAATTAGGTAATGTTATCTAAATCTAGACCAATAATATTACAAAATTAAGCGCCAGAAATTGCCTTCATTTTGCATCTGCAACTGCTTGTCCTCCTGGGCCCGCCCTCTGTTTGGCTCATTTTAGCCGGCATCTAATATGAGCGAATGGCATTAACATGTTGAATGACTCGTGTGGCAGGCAGCCAGCAAGCATAAAAAGCAAAGCGTAGCCAAAACCCAGGGAAGCCGCAACAGTGCCACCCGAAAAGTATTTCATTGATTTTTGAAGCCTCGCCAATACACAACACAGAACCACAGAACAGAGAAGAGCCCAAACGAACAGAACAGAATAGAACAGAACAGAACGTAAAAGAACAGAAATATATGAGGCAAAAGGAAAATGAGTAAAAATACGCGTTGTGCGGCGTTGCTGGTGGCAACATTAGAATCCCAGCCGGGCAGAAGCGAGTGGGTGGGTGGATTGGTAGAACAGGATGTTCATGTGCTCGTATTGTTTGCAGAGTTAAATACGCAAAATAAACAGAAGCAACCGAGAAGAGCTGAGCCTGCGAGCAAACAAGTTCACGTGTTCAGCCCACCAGATACGTGCTGAGGTGGTTGATGATAAGGTGGACCAGTGATGATGCCGATGAGCTGGTGTGATAACAGGTCCCCGGGAGGGTGGCCAAATTGATGTTTACCCTTCTGCTTAATTTGCCACAAACTCACAGATTCTTTTGCTTTTGTGGTTAACTGAGAGTGGGTGACAGAGAGAGAGAGAGAGAGAGTGATGGCTTGGCGCTGAGTGGTGTGGGGGGGATGGATGCTGTAGCCATTTGATCAGCTGACACCTGAACACACCTGAGATGCGCTCTAATTGCTATTGATACCCGGCCGCCTGATGTGGCTACCAGGGCTCAACGCTCAACGCTCAGCACTCAGCCGTGCCGTGATCCGATCTCATCCGATCCTAATGCATTCTGACAGTCGGCAGCAGCAGCAGAGCCAGGCTCAGAGCGGACTCAGGCACGGTCGTCTTCGTCGTCGTTGTCCTTACCAAGTTGTTGACATGAAAAACTGTAACTGAAACTGAAACCTCGATGGAAAACGGGTTCGGATCTGTTCAGACTTTGATTTTAACACACACGACGCAACGTTGATGTTCAGTTTGACCTGAAATTCCCATCGCAGATGTAAACTGATATAGGGGGAGTCTATAGTCTATATGTGTATGTATATCAGATCACTGAAAGCCTTTACACTCAACTGATTCCGTCAATTGGGTGATGTGAATTCGGGGCTTTGGGCGTGTGAACTTTTTGGCTTAAATGTGTAATAAACTTTTGCATATCTCAACTACTATATAGGCTTAGTTCGATAATATTTCATAATCATTATTTCATATCTCTGTTGTCTGTTGTTTTCTTCCTCTACTGCTGTCTGCCGGCTGCTGCAAACCACAAATCGAAATATCAGATGACAGTCAAACTATTTGGAATCGCTCGCTGGGCGACAAGAGCAACGATCGATAGTTAGATAGATAGATGCATGCCCAAACGTCATTGGCTGAGCTGCAAAGATACAAAGATACAAGATACAGAAGCATAATCAGAGATAGTCGGCCTGATGGACTGTCGTCAGGCGGCACAAACGAATGCATTTAACCACAAAAGAATGGAACGAAGGAAGCAGAATGCCGACGAAGACGATCGATCAATGGTTGCCAGTACATGGGTACCCCCCATCCACATCCCCATTCCCCTTCCCTGTTCAGCCCTTCCTTTCCACATCCCCCAGCTCTGGTTGGTGTCTGGTGTCGAGCCGTACAGATATTGGGTGACAAATAAAAACTACTGAAAACTGCTGCCGCTGTTGCTGCCGTTGCCGTTGCTGCTACGTATGAATGGGCTTGGGACGGGCTCAGGGACTGCCACTGGGTACTGGATAGTGGTAAGAGCGGGGGCTGTGCTGGGCTGGGCGGGATCGGTGTCGAGTCAGTATCGGAAGAGGGTAGAGGGTACAGGGTAGTAGCCGCAAAAGCCGGCACTGTCGTCGTAGACGGAGCGCATTGGCTGGCCGTCTTTGTGGTGGTTGCTGTCCAGGGATGGGTATGTGGCTGGGCAGGGCAGTGCAGGGGAGGGGATGTGTA
This sequence comes from Drosophila bifasciata, assembly GCA_009664405.1. Lineage (NCBI taxonomy): Eukaryota > Metazoa > Arthropoda > Insecta > Diptera > Drosophilidae > Drosophila > Drosophila bifasciata. Next base: position 6,303,051 of record CM019044.1, read on the forward strand.
GCAGCACTCTGTACTTGGCTACTTGTGTCATTATACCCTCAGGCGTACCGTACGAGTATCTGCCACCTCCTGTGCGAGTGTGTGAGCGAGAGTGTGGGACGGGGACGGGGACTGTGACTGCGACTCTTGTTGTTGTTGCGGCCCTGTCTTTTGCGCCCTTTTGTCGCTTGTTTTGTAATTAAGTGAGTATTTTTTTTCTCTGCTGCTGCTGCTGCTTCTTCTTCTTCCTCTGTGGTTGTCGCTTTGCTGCCAGTCGATACGATATTGGGCTGAGACGAGACGCCTCGAACCGGGACTGACAATTAGTTGCCGTCTTATGCTCGTCGCCAAAAGTCGTCGCTTCTTGCCCCGCACTCGGCGCTGAACCCGACTCAGAACTCAAAGTTTGCACAACACTTACCACACAACACACAACACACACCACACATCCACACAACACATCAAAAGTCATCGCAGAAATAATCCCAACGATCGTGTGATATTCTGTAATCCAATTCGACATCATATATAATCGAAATCCAACAAAAGTTCGTGTCAATCTGTGAATGTTAAATGTAATCTATTAAAGTGTATTTATTCTGTGTACCCCATGAGATCATGAGATCGAAAATTCTATTCAGAAGGTGCGACCAATTATTTGCAATCTTATATTTAAACAGAACCAATAAAGTGTTTTGATCCAACCAATAATCACATTCTCGATCAGTGAAAAATTATTTGACACAAAAAAAATTTGATAAACCCCATGGATTACTACTATATTAAATTATTTGGGATCTCCTTTGGTCTCCCTGCTTCTTTCAACTTAAACGAAAGATACGTTTCTGCGTTAAATCTAGAAAAATATAAATAAACTTTCGAAATCCAAATAAACTCAACTAAACGATTTAAAAAAAAAGTTTAAATAAAATTCATGACGTAAAGTTTGTTAGGCTAGATCAGGAATAATTTCTAATTGAACATAAAAACAGCATTTAAAAATATAGATTTGTGATTTTAATTAACATTTGTACTAGGTAGTATAAATATATTAAATTAGATTTTAGATTTAGTTGCTAAAAAAACTTATATTTATCGGAGTTTCATCTTCAAAGGGAAGAATTTGAGTTTCTAAATTAATAGAAATTTGCTCTCGCTCATTTGGATAGATTATAGTTATAGATTATATAGTTAAAGTAACAAGAAAATTTAAGTGATAGCAGAAAATATTTTCTCTGGATACTAACATAATGCTACAGACCTTAAAGGTTTATGCTTTCGAAACATATTGTAAGTTTCGGTGTTGTCATTTTCGCCAAATAAAATCCCTTTTGACCCTAAACAAAACAAAGAAACGGCAATTGAAATACTTCAAAATACTATACTTCAAAAATGTCTCAATCCTATTGCAAATTTAGTAAATTGTAAAAATAAAACACTTTTGACACGTTTAAAACTAATTAAAGCAATGAAAAAATTTAAATTTTTGTTACCTTATTTCATGACTAATTAATTTTTTTATGATCTACCTAGAAAAATATTCATTTGGTGCATTTGTTGGTGGAGCGTGATTTTGTTACACTTCTTGGGGATTTTGTAGCATTGAACTAAAATGTAGTCTGAAAAGAGTATTAAATATTCTTGAACAATATAATAGCATGACAGCTATCTTCCAAACATTTTTAAGGATCTATTGATCTATTGAGAATTCAAGCCAGAAAAAGTATAGGATGCTTCATTGAGGTGTTTTTTTTTTATTGGGTCTATTAGTTTCCTATATTTTAGGTCTGTTAGTTTGTAATAATATCTATATTTATAAAGCTGATGAAATCAATCTGTTTACTTACTTTTTTTTAAGCTCTAGATTCGTCGTCCGTTTTATCCTTTCCTTATTTGAATATGAATCAACATGAATTACAAAAATCTTGCATTTTGGTTAAACCTAAAATGAAACATGTAGTATTACAATTTAACACAATGATTCTACGTACATATGTATGTATGTACATTAAACATACATAAGTGTATCGAATGTAGAAGCCATTCCTTTAACCAATAAAAAACAAATGATTCGGTTAAGGATAACACAGCAACCGAAACCTACAGAGAGAGAGAGAGAGATTTGTCAGTTGATTAATTTGTAATTGATTTTTGCAGTTGGAAATTAAGGCCACAATATGAAACGTAGGAAAAGCAGAAACAAAACGCCAAACGCTGATTTCAAACGTTCCAGAACTGGAGTCATGTCATGGGATTGTTATATAATAAAGGTTCCAGACTCTTGAACATAATTCTGGGTGAGTGTGTGTTTGTGTTTGTGAGTTATGGAAGCGAGCAGCAGCCCCAGATACGAATGCGACACACACACACGCATACACACAGATGCAGAAGCACTGATTCAGATACAGACAGAGACCCACCGCCGCTCATTGAGAGCAAAGCAAAGCAAATGGCGGTCTAGCATTCATCTGTATACGCGTCTGTGTGTGTGTGTGTGTGTGTATCTGTGTGTGCGCGTGCACGCCTCAAGGGGCGGAGTTTCGCTGAGAGAGCGCACAGTGGTTGCAGCTCCGTGGAAACGCGTGCAAAATGTATCTGGGGAATAGGCTTGGCTTGGCTTGACTTGGGTTTCGGGCATCTCTGACAACTTTCCAGGGGACTAACCACTCGATTCCTTATTGCTTTTTGCATGTGCTGTCACCTGCGCAGATTCCCTGGAAGATCAAGAGGGTGGAGCTATGTACATATCGTGCGATGTCTCAAACGGAGGTCCCGTGGAACCAGAGACGGGCTATGTGCCCAACAATCCCTTATTCGGCCTGGCGCTGGACAGCCCGCAGGTATTTCCATTTCTCCGCTCGTCCTGTCAAGTCCTAACCGCGTCTCGCGCGCTTCCATCCATCCATCCATCCACAGCAAGAGTGTGCTGCATCCTGCGTCGGCTGCCTGTCCTGCCAAGGCAACACCGCCCTGCCCATCTCCTCGCTCACCAGCAGCGACTTCGACTGCGGCGGCTGCTTCGATCCCACCATCGGCGTTGGCATCGGCATCGGCATCAGCGGCGGCGGCGGCGGCGGCCATATCCAGATAAACACCACTCCGCCGGCGAGTAGCGGCAGCAACCTAACGGGCACGGGTGCCGGCAGTGGCAACAACGCCGGAAACGGCAGCAACAGCTACTGGAGCACCGACGAGATGGCGTCCACCTTCCCCGGCCTGCCGCCCCTGGACATTGATCCGCTGCCCAGCCTGTTCCCCTTCTCGCCGTGCGGCGCCTCCTACAACTTCGCCAGCAATCCGCACCAGGCCTCGCTCTCCTACACCGTCCATCCGCACCAGATGCTCATCTCGCCCAACGGTGGCCAGCAGCACGGGCATGGCAACCACCAGTCCCAGCACCACCAGCACCAGCACCAGCACCTGCACTCGCAGCAGGCGCAGAGCCAGCCATCGCACGGCGGTAATACGCTCCTCCAAGGCAGCAGTAGCAACGGGGGCGGCCCCGGCAGCGGTTCGTGCTACTATGAGGCGGGACCCAGTGCCCCCACAGCCGCGGCGGCCATGTATCCCAGCATGAGTGTGAACGTCAGCATGAACATGACCATGCACCACGGCTACGGGGCAGCCGACGGCACTGGAGTGCCCATGCAGTGCTCCCAGATGAACTGGACGCCGCCCAGCAGCTCCTCGGCCGTGAATGTACTGTACCCGCCGCTGCTGAGTCCCACCCACTACCCTGCCTCGGCCACCTACTCCTTCACGGCGGACTTCCGTGCCCCCGTGCCAGCGCCCACGGCACTGGGATCTTTGCCGTCGCTGGCCGTGGGTGACAAGGAGTCGCCGTCGCCGCCTGCCACCAGCACATCTGCCGCTCTGGGCTACTATGCCGCCGGCGTGGGTGGCGGCCAGAGCTACACGCCGCCTCACAAGAGTCCTGGCAGCGGCTACCAGGTGGGAGCGTCATCCCTGGGCCTGGGACTGTCTGTCTTCGACGATGACGGGGAGGACAGCACCGAGGATGGGGAGGGCAGCGCGGGCGGCGATTTGAAGCCGAACCTGTGTCGGCTCTGCGGGAAGACGTACGCCCGGCCCAGCACACTGAAGACGCACCTACGCACCCACTCCGGCGAGCGGCCGTATCGCTGTCCGGACTGTAACAAGAGCTTCTCCCAGGCCGCCAACCTGACGGCCCACGTACGCACACACACCGGCCAGAAGCCGTTCCGCTGTCCCATTTGTGATAGACGCTTCTCGCAGAGCTCCAGCGTCACCACGCACATGCGCACGCACTCCGGGGAGCGGCCGTACCGTTGCTCCTCCTGCAAGAAGTCCTTCTCGGACAGCTCCACCCTGACCAAGCATCTGCGCATCCACAGCGGCGAGAAGCCCTACCAGTGCAAGCTCTGCCTGCTCAGGTGAGTTCGACCCCAGCGTCCGTCCAGGCTCGACTGGAACTCATTTTCCATCTCCTCACACCCTTTTTCCTTCCCATCCTCACAGATTCTCGCAGTCGGGCAACCTCAATCGGCACATGCGCGTCCATGGGAATAACAACAATGGCAGCAGCAGCAGCGGCAGTGGCAGCAACGGTGGTGGTGGCAGCAGCCTCCTCACATGACAAAAGCCACGCAGTGCAGGCGGTTTTCAACACTATCACCCCCCGCACCAGCACCCGAATTTACATCACGTGCACCACCAGCATCCCGCACATCAGCACCATCATCATGCCCACGCCCACGCCCATGCCCACTCCCACATGAGCAACTACGACTACGGGAACTACAGCATCGGCGACTACACTCCACCCGGCGCCACACAAAACTATTCAGGGTATTATTTCTGCGCACTCAATAAGCCGCCCAAGTTCGAGCGTTTCTACTAGAGCTCCCCCACCCCCACACCATAAGATAATAAATAGGGTAATATAAACAAAATAATATACATATATACATACAAATATATAGGTAGCATCTACCAGGTACAGAGCCAGGAACAAAGTTCAATGAAAATGGAACAAATTCGATTCCAGCAAACATACTTTTTCATTGGTTTCATTTCAGCAAATGAAATTTATTAAGGGTACTCTTGAAACAGTGTTTGGTAGTTTTGAAATGAACCACAAATCAAAATTTTGGAATGGAATGTTTATGTTGGCACTTAAAATAGAAACCCAAATTGTATAAATTACACTGCAATGGATTAAGCAAATAGCGGTACTTGTAAAATTGTTAAACGGTAAACAGTAAATATTCAGACCCGCACCCCCTCCTGAATGCAGTTTAAAATGCTCAAATTGATGTTGCTGTTGGAGGAGGATGGACGAGGATAATGCGTATCCGCATTCGGTCTAGCCTAGCCCTAAGTGCTTCACTGTACATAAGCATATTGTATTTATTATATTCGCATAGCATTCATATAGAGTACATTCGTACGCATGTAAGGTACATAGTTGAAAAACACGCATAAATCTATTCAAGCAAAATTAGCCAACGAAGTAGACATTAAGTCGGATGGATAAATATGAGTAGAAATCACCACCAAACCACATCACATCACATCAAACACACTCACAACACAGCAGCACCCAAAATGAGAAAATTAACACACACACACACACGTACAGGTTAATCTCATAGTTCTAATGTTTAAGTTTACATTTAGGACAGGTGCTTTGATTGATCTAAGCCAACGCTTCGTTTGCGTATACCGAAGCAAATTATGAATAAATATCGAAAAGTATTTACAAAGTTATTACAAAACATATGTACATATATACAAATAGTACCCAACACCTTTCTTTTGTGACAGCTACGCTTGTCAAAGCGTACAGCTTTGCCTTAAATGAATTATTTTCAATTGTAATGGCAGAGAGTCTAGCTGAGTGCAAAGGGTAAACACTCTTCACAGGGGATCCTTCGGATATATTGCATTTTCTCTATTTCCCCAGCTGTACAGGCGTGTGTATGTCCGTGGGCTTGTGCTTGGTGCTGGAGTATCTTAGTGCTACTTCAGAGACGGAACAGCCCAAGACGCGCGGGCCTCAACCTGTGCCGCAGCACTCGAAAAAGGAGGCTGGAGGCTCGACACCGCCCAGGCAAAAGCATACTCGCCATCAGCTAAGGGAGAACCAAATTGGGCACTTCTACAAGTGCCTTTTCTGCCAGGAAGTGTTTCCAAGCCGCTATGACCGCAACACACATCAGAAGGGTCACCAGGAAAAGGAGAATCGCCAGGAGTACAGATGCCCGTGGAAACGTTGCTCGCGCAGCTTCGAAACCGAGTAAATTGACTTACAGCCCGAAAGGAATGAGTAAGCTAACCCTTGTTTGACCTTCGCTAGGCTCAGTTTGTGGAAACACCAGCGCACCATGGGACACCACAGCTGGACAGAATGCTGCTGGAGATGCAAGACGCTTTTCCCGAATTTCAAATCACAAATGGCTCACATCAAATCAAAGAGATGCGTTACAGGAAAAACTATATTTTAAGGGCAGTGAACAGAGCTTGCATTTTCATCAAATATTATCAACAAAATAAACGGCCTCCAGGTCGGTGCTGCATATCAGTCGCGAGCCAGCCATATCAAAGGAATTGATGGGCTTGTGAATATTGGTCAGCACGCCATCCGTTCTGGTCAGCGAACGCACACGATCCCCACTCAGCCAAGCGGTTGTGCCATCCCTGGGGGTTTGGTCGCCAATCATCTTGTTTTCCGTCCACATCCAGACCTCGCCAGCTATGGCGGCTGTGAACACCTTGGAGGGATCTTTGGGATGGAAGGCGATGGCGGTGATGGCGCTGTCGTGTGCGCTCAGATAGCTGGCAGGGAAATTCAGGTTGCGCAGATCCCACACCGTTATCGAGCCCTCCTCAGTGCCGCATAGCAGAATGTGCTGTTGCGTGGGATGCGTGTTCATGGCGCGCACGAAGTTGGGTCTCTTTTCGTCCTGGCTGCCCACCGTGATGAATATTTTCGGCTGCGCCCCGGTGGCAGCGCGGGCATCGAGCACGCGGATCACGCCCATCCGATCGGCAGTGACCAGCTGCTGCTGGCTGATGTAGCACACCGAGAGCAGGGACATCCTACTTGCTTGTATGGTGCGCTTCACTTGCTTCAAGTTGCTGGCACTCAGTATGTTGACGCAGCCATCCTCGCCAACGGTGGCAATGTCGCCACCATACACGGACAGGTCGGTGATGGGGCAAGATTTTTTGGACATCTCGAAGCAGTGCAATCGTTCACTGCGTGCGGTGCGCTGCAGCTGATCCTCCTCAACGGCACGCTGCAAATTCAGCAAACTGATGTGACCTGCGTTAGGATTTCGTTAGTTTCGTTCGTAAATCGTCGTCTAGAAAGAGACTAGTCTGCTCACCGTCGGCGCAGCTCACGGCTAATGTATTCTTGTCCACGAGCTCCATGGCTGTGATATCTGCCTCCATGGCCACCTTGTCGTTGCAGCGCGGAATGTAGGGCACCTTGGCGTTCGCGTGCTGATTGGATTGCAGGCGGTACATGCGTACAAAATTTTGGTCCACGTCCCAGCTGCCTGTGACGAAACGATCGCTCTGCTGCAGATCCTCCGGCAGCCACCGCACGGTGGATATCTTCTCCGATAAGAAGTATCTCGAGACAATTGGGGTGTACATTTTACTGACTTTAGCTGCTTTATGCCGGAATATTAAATATAAACAAAATGTTTAGGCCAGTGCGGCTTTTGTGACCAGTGTTGGCTAAGGAGATTGGAGCGCGGAACTATCGAAACCAAATTGCGATTTCAGTATTTTTGAGGCTTTCAGTATTTTAAATATCTGGGTATTTTAAATGCTGCGGCCACACATAGTTTTTGGCGGGAACCAAAGAAAACACGAAAATATAGGTTAACATTTTTTTGTTCACGATTTTAAGACGCTGTTAAGGATTACTTGCTAAATGAGACCATCAAAATCGGACCATACTTTAATTTATTATTATTTAATTTAGTATTTTTCTAGTAGTACTTTTTGCAGTATGTTTTACATTGCATGGTGTGTGATCTAGAGAGGGTTAAAAAAAAGAAAAAACCAAAACGAAATTTGGGCGGGAAGACAAGTAAACAAAGCAAAGGACGCAAACAAGTAGCTGATAATGGATAAGTTCTTAATAAAAATGCCGATTAAGGCTAAAAACAATGAAATCATAGAGACGGTATGCATTTAATCATTGTCTGAGTCAAACAATAGTGTTGCTGATTTTACATTTGTTTATTTTTTATTGCAGAAACCGGTTATTAAAAATGAGACATCCCAGGCAGCTGATAAACAGGCGAATAAAATCATTCTTGTTCAGGCAAGCACCCACCTCATTGTTCATTTCAGTTTCAGTCATCAGAATTACTAATTCTTCGTTTCAGGCTAAAGAAAAGGAAAACGATCAGGAGAACGACACGCCAGAGCAGGGCAGAGCCAAGATAGCTGCCAAGCTAGCGGCCAAGCGAAAGAATCTGGATACTCCCGAAGTGGTAAGCAAACGAATTAACAACTTGTGCGAGTGCCATCAATATGAAGCTGTCTGAATCTCATAATAAGAAAAAGGAGACGGAGAACGAGAGCGAGAACCCGCCCAAGCGTCGCAGTGGCCGCTTGACTCGCAGCACTCGATCCATGGCCGAGGATGGAACACCCTCGCCGGAGAAGGTGGTGCCCGAAAAGCTGCCGTTTATCAAGTACCGCGGAGCGATCAAGTACTTCACAGAGAACCAGGACATTGCCGCATCAGCTGACGATGTGATGTAAGTAACGAAACAACCAACCCACAAGGAATCAAAGATATATTTAATTTAATTATGTTTTAACTAGGCAATGGGTGGACAAGCAGACCGATGTGGATGTGGTGCCCATGGCATTCGACATGGAGTGGCCCTTCTCCTTTCAGACCGGACCTGGCAAATCCGCAGTCATTCAAATCTGCGTGGACGAAAAGTGCTGCTACGTGTATCAGTTGAGCAACCTAAAGAAACTGCCAGCGGCCCTAATGGCCCTGATCAATCATCCCAAAGTGCGCCTGCATGGCGTCAACATAAAGGCGTGAGTGTGGCACCTGTTGGCTAAATTCACATTCTGATTTTCGAAATGATTTCCAAACACTTTCAGGGACTTTCGAAAGTTGCAGCGCGACTTTCCCGAGGTGTCTGCCGATGCGCTTATCGAAAAGTGCGTCGATCTGGGCGTGTGGTGCAATGAGGTCTGCGAGACCGGCGGCCGCTGGAGTCTGGAGCGGCTGGCCAACTTCATAGCCAAGAGGGCCATGGACAAGAGCAAGAAAGTGCGAATGAGCAAGTGGCACGTCATTCCCCTCGACGAGAACCAACTGATGTACGCCGCAATTGATGTCTATGTGGGTAGAGCCATTTTGTCCATTCCATAAACAGTTTTGACTCAGTGTATGCTTCTCTTGCAGATTGGACAAGTCATCTATCGCGAACTGGAGCAGCGCGAAAAGCAAAAACTCATAAACGAAGCTAAGTTTAAGGAGGAGAATGGAGAGGCTGCCTTCAAAATGGTCAAGGGTCTGGGGCAAACCTTTCTCTCAAAAATCAATGAAATCAAATTGTGAGGGGGCAGGGGAGAGACTCCTGCAATGTAGGACAAATATTAGAATGTCGAATTTGAATACTTTTTATTTAGGCAACTTGGTATCAAATTTATTCATTCGATCATAATCAACTTTTAATGGTTGTATAGCTAATAAATTTGTAATCTACATGCTGCATGCTGACTGAATATATTCCCCTCCCGAATCTAGATTAAGTTTACACGCCTCTCTTTTCTACATTTTTTCAACTTGCAATAAATTTTAATTCGTAAATTCGCATAATAAATTACTAAACATGAACACAGTTTGGGGGGAGCTGGAGCTAGAGCTGGAGCTGGAGCTGGCTGGGGCTGCTTGGCTTTGGCTCATTTGAATATCGGACGACGCGTGTGTATGGCATCCAGCTTGCGTTTGATCAGCTCGTTCTCCAGGTTGATCTGTCGCTGAAACTTCTTTCGATTCACTGCCGCACTGGTGAGGCGCGATGGCGGCAGTGGCTGTTGCTGATTAGAGTGGGAAAGAGGGCAAGGAAGGGGCGGCCATGAGGGTGAATGCATGTGGGAATCAGCTGGGATTACTCACCGTGGATGTTGTGTTGCTGTTGCACTTCATGGCGCTGGTGCTGGCCTTGATCTGGGCCGTGGGCTTGACCGTCATCATCTTCTGCAGCAGGATGTGGTTCTGTCGCTCGATATTGCGCATCTGTTCATTGGTGAAGCTGTAGCTCTTCCGTCCCAGATTCTTGTAGCTATTAAGCAGCCAAAGACGATTAGTAGCCCATCAAGTAGTGTAGCCCCCGCCGACGCTACTCACTTTATTTTTTCGTTGGAGGAGCGCGAACGCGACACATTGCTGGCACGGGCACATACGTCGCTGGTGTAGCTGCTCGGCGTTGCGCTGCATAATCTGCGCTGGAACTCGGGTGGCCGCCGCTGGTGTGGATGCCGCATCAGTCCGTCCCCCTGGCCGCACTCGTCCACATAGAAAGCAGCTTCCAGCACCGTCTCTGGCGTGTCGTCCGTCTCCGCAAAGTCTGTGCTGGACGGACAGCGGCAAGGGGCACGCGTACGCACTGAGCTCGCACTCTCCGCGTATCCCTGCTGATCCATGCCCTTTGTCCACATCTTTTCGCTACTATCACAGCTGCGAGCGCTCACCAGGCTCGATTCCGTCGTCGATTGAGCGTCTTCCATTTTGGCGCTGCGCGCCCGCAGCCTATCCGTTGCCATTGACAGCTCCTCGAAGGATCGATTGTCGGGCGCTCCGCCGCTCATGCGGAATGTATTCATGATCATGGCGGACATCTGGGTCATTTGGCGGTCCAGTAGCTTCATGGGTGCCGACTTATCGTGCGGCAGCATCAGGTTGTTGTCTGCGGCGCTCATCTCGTTGAGGAGTTTCTCCAGCTGTTCCATGGGCGGCATGGCCGCGGCAATTTGCTCCTCAGTGAAGTCGTTGATCAGATTCCCCGTTTCGATTACAGGCTGTGTGGCTGTTTTCGTATCAGTCTCATTCCTCGTTTCGGTCTCGTAGATCGGCTCGAGTGGCGCCTTCAAGTGCAGCTGCGACGGATTGTCACTGTCCACCAGGGTTATGTCCGACCGGATGCTTCGCTCGCTGCTGTTGTCGCTGTCATCGGCCACAGTGAAGCCGTTGCAAGCCGCTGTGGCATCAGCACTGGGCTCTGGCTCGTCCTCCTCCAGTTGATTCACTTCGACGTCGGACCCGGATTCTCCATGATCACTCTCCTCGGGCGACTCTCGATCTTCGTCTGCGTCTGACTCATAGTCCCCTTCGCTTTCCGGATCTTCTTCTTGTTCCTCCACTTCTTCTGCAGGCAGACTTGGGAGCAAGATGGATTGATCTTCCTGCTCCTCCTCTTCCCCGTCGTCTTCTTCCGAAATGTCAATAGCGTCACCATACTTCATGTTATCCTCCTCTTCCTCGTCGTCCACTTCCTCGTCCGACTCGCCGCTGTCCACGTTATTTTGGGACCTGCCACTGCCAGGTTTCAGCGTACGCACCGAGTCCGGATCATCCTCCACCGATGCATCGTCCATGCCGAGGGCTAACAGATTCACTTCGGCCACTGTCTTTGTGATGACCACCTGGCTCTCCTCATCGGACGACGAGCTGGGATAGGCTGGCATCTTGCGGTTGCTGCTGCGACCTGCGACGCGGGCGCGAAGCAGCTGCCGGCGGGCATGTGGCTGTGGGTGGGACAGGGCATTGGATTTGGTATCGAGGCTAAACTCTTTGCTGGTCAGCTCCTGCGGGGGATGAGGCACAGTCTCCTGACTTACGTTTCCCAGCAGGAACTCCACCCTGGGGTCGTCAGCATCGGTATCCTCGGTATCGACGCTATCTTCAAGCGTAGCGCTATCCTCATCGTCGTCATCGTCAATGTTATCGTCCTCATCGTCATCGTCAACGTTGACGTCGTTGTCATCGTCTTCATCATCGTCTGCGTCTTTTTCCTCTTCCTCTTTCTCTTCCAGTTCCTCATCCGACAGCGAATCTGCCTCGAAGGACTCGTCCACATAGTAATCCTCATCGAGGTCAGCCATTCTATACTCTGCTGCCAATCTAATCGAGCGTACCAATTGTGAACGTTCTCGATAACGTTCGATATATATTGGTTTCTTTTCGACTGTTTATCTGTTCCTTAGATGGATAAGTTCTCGGTATCTTGTGTATTTTTATATATATTTTGCAGAGAACTTTTGGAATTCGTGTATCTTTCTGTATTATTTATCGAGAACTGCCGAAACTCCGGAGTATGTATTATTGGGAGACCTACAAATTTAAACAGTATTTACTTTGCATGGCCATCTGTGTAGTGATTTCCATTTTTCTCTTTTTCCTTCACTCGTCACTCTCTTTTGACAGCATTGATTGACATGTGGTGGGGTCCTGCCCCCGATTTGGGGACCGGTGCAGCTGCAGTTGCTCTTCTCTCTCTTTTCCTCTTGTTCTGCACAATATTCACCTTTCTTTTCGCTCTCTCTCTCTCTCTGAGACTTTGTTTGTTTTATTTATTTTCGGGCAGCTTATCACATATCACACTCTTTCAACTTTGATTTTTGGTGGCCTTGCGGTGGCCCTGCCAGCCGTCGACTGGTCGGTCAATGGAGCCCAGGGCAGGACACCAGCCGCCTGCCATTCGACACTTTCCACCTGCCACCTGCAACCTGCAGCCTGACCATTTATTTATTATCGCCATCGGTTGCCTTTGACAACCGAGCAGGCGCAGGCGGTTTGTTGGTTGCCTCAGCAGCAATGTCCTGTCTGCGCTGGCACTTGTTGGGTCAAACATTGATAAGAATAAACAATTGGAAATTATTTGAAAATATTTGTTAAACTGATTTGGAATCACTTTGAATCAGTTGATCCCTGGGAAAGTGAATTATTAGGATACTTATTGTATTTAAGGTTAATAAGCGGATTTAGCCAACTCTCCCTGAACTTTCCTGTAACTTTTGGATTTCCATAATTATAAACTATTTAAAGTCCTTTGATTTCATTTTGCTCTTGATCCCTTTTGAAAGCTTTCGTCCAGCGCCTCTGTGCGGAAATGCTTTTGCTCTCTCGTGAGCTTTCACGCTCTCTCTCTCTCATATTTTGCGGTGGTCTCTCCCAACCGACTGACAGTTGAATGAAATGCGAATGCCGCCGCATGGTAGTTTCATTTTGTAAATATTGCGAGCGATAGTCGGCTCTCCCAGTGCATCCCGGAGTCATGTGGCAGGCGACTGCGCATGGCCGGAGAGAGGAGCAGCCGCTGCCCCCACGTCCTAGCGGAACCAAACGGACCGCCACGTGCCGCAAGTTGGAGCAACATCAGAGAGAACCGGACAGCAGAGAGCTGGGAGTGTGCCACGGGAGCGAGAGCTGGGCAATCTGGCCAACGGGCACTTCATTTGGCGAAGAAGCTTCGTGGCGTGCGGGCGTGTTGCAGAGCCGGAAAATGCGCGCGTAAACTGATAATTGAGTGGCACAAAGCAAAAAGCACACGCAAGAATAGAGTCAGAGCCACAGCCAGAACAAAGAGTAAAAACATACGAGTGTCGTTCCGCCGTTCCGCCATAGTGTTCTCCCGTATTCCGTGCTCCGTTGTGCCTCCGTTATCCCTCGCTATCCATCGCCTGGCTATGTGTTTATGAAGTGCGTGAATGAAGTGCCACAAAACGTTGCGGAAACCGTTTGCTGGCCCATAAATTGGCCAGCCAGTACGGGTAATTTGCCATTTGCCTGCCTTAACCGGGCCAGAAGTGAAAGTGGATGTCGGCCTTAAAGCGGCTGCCAATTAAGAGTTCACAGAATCCTAACAGCAACCCACACACACACACACGCATACGCATCCCAGGAGGAGTCAGGAAAGGGAACACACATGCCTTCCACTTGGCCAACACCGGCTCCAGCTCCGGCTGCGGCCAATTCCCCCATTCGATTTGCTTTGCGCTGTTGTTTAATCAATAGGAAAATAGTTTGCAGGAATTTCAGTGTCCCACTGTATGCGTTAATGTCCCTTCCGCGTGCGGTGGGGGCGGGGAGGAGGTTGTCAGAAGTCGGCTAAGTAATTGCGAATTGCGTGCCGCCTGTTTACAAGTTACTTTCCCCGCAGTTGTTGCCTGCTCGCCTCTCATTTTGGCTGCAGCAATTTGGCTAAGAGCCTGCCCTGGCGTGGCGCGGTCCGGGCGGGTAGGCAGGTCAAAAGGCGCAGCCACACGACACCAGCCACCAGCCAACAGCCAACAGCTAGCAGCCACAATGCGGCTAGACCAGGCTCCGACAGCAAGAGCGATGGCTGGCAAGTCTTCACTTGCCTTGCCCTCAGCTGGGGCGTGGGCGTGGACTGCGTCCCTGAAAGGAGTAAGATTAAATCGCCTTGCGGAGCATACCCTACCCTAGACATAAGAGTTGTTAGTTATAGCCAGCCAAAAATACATTTGTGCATCATTCTGCTCAGCAAGAAAAGAAAGCAGCTTCGTTTAGGCTTTGGCTAAGAGCAAAAATTCAACCCTTTGAGTTACTAAATTGGAAAAGTATTGCCGTATCCAGGGTATCTTCTCTGTCAAGGGTATGCAGGGTTTCGGCATGTTTCGCCTAACCTTTCCTGCTTCTTCGCCACGTGTTTTTTTTTTTTTTGTTTATCGATTTTCGACGCTTGACTGAGCCAAAGGAAGCTAACGTCAACGCCATCGCCTTCGCCGTCGCCATTTGGCTAGCAGGGCCAGCAGGGGGCAGGCCAAGCAACTCGAGCCGTGAGCCGGCTAATAACGCTCAGTAGGTCAGCGTCGCGGCTGCTTGAAGTGCGTTAGAAGCAACAGTGGCCAACGGCAGTTCAGTTCAGGCGGATAGCGAAAACAAGAGCGAGAACTACATAGCACAGCCAGCAGTCGCAGTTGCAGAAGAATTCGAAGGCAGGGAACGGCCAGCCAGCCAGCCCCTGGCTCAACTTGAGGCGGATAAAAATAGCAGGCAACACACACAGAGCCACACGCACACACACAGACACAAACGCAGTGCAAACTTCAAACGCGCTTGGCCTACTTTCCGGGTAATGGGCCTGGGACACCAGCTACTCCTACTTCTCAGAATCCCCATCCACCGGCCATTTTCCGTGCGCACCCGCCGGACCGCAACCAAGTTAAATGAGGCACACACGCAAGGGGGGGAGGGGATTAGAGTGAGGCACAGAGTGCAGGCAGCGACGGGCATGTTCACAAACAAATGACCAAAGCCAAGGCAAAGAGTGAAAAGTTGCTGGTGTGGGACACTACCAGACACCGGACACGGACACGGGCACAAGGCTCGAGTTGAGGCACAGGCACAGGCATCGGCTAAAGCCACAGCCACATGCACAGCGTTAATCATACGCATCGTGTGCCAATCCGTGTCCAGTGAATGCAAAGTCAATCAGCGTTTAATTGACAGCTGCAGTCACTGGCAGGCATGGCCAACAAAGGAAGGGATGCCCAACCCCCCCAAGGAGCAGCCGAAAACAACAATTAAAATGGCAACCAACTGGCTCTGATACGCACTCGGTTGCGGCTTCTGGCCCTGTGCGAGTTCTTGGCCCACTGCTGTGAGAGAGGCCCATTAGCGGCCAGAGATGAGCAAACTATGGAGCAGTGCTGTGGCATTTTTCTGAAGTTTCTCGCCAAATATGTATAAGAATATGAAGGCTGTTTAGCTCACTCTATTCCTTCCAGCTTTATCTTTATACTTTTTCTGTCGTGAGACAAATACTTTCCATAATCTTTCTCAATGAACTGTGACTGTGATAACAATTCCTGACATTGGCCATCACCAGCCATAGTCACAGTCACAGGAGCGGTAAGGAGCAGCAAGCTGCCGAAAGAAAGCCAAATTGAAAACCGCAGAACCATTTCAATCCACCCGACGCCTGATTATTAGCCATTTCGCTTGTCAGGGATTGGTAGCAGTCGCAGCGGGGGGGCCGGGCTGCGACTGCTCGAAACTTATCGCTCGATTGCAGATTGTTTCCCGACAGAACCAGAAACGGCGCCACAAAGTATGCAACACTAAGTGTTCGCCCACTGCCCCCCCAACACAACTCCGCACTTGGCTCTTAGCACGGTATTTTCCAATTAGAACTGCCAGGGGGCTACTGATGGCTCCTAACCTGGGCAGGAGAGAGGAGTGAACAGAAAAAGGGTCTGTTCTGGTGTGCTGTTTGGTGCCAAACATGCGTGGCACGTGAGCGGCACAGCTACACACAGGTACATCCCATTGCCACAGTGCGTGTGTTTGCATGTAAATTACAAAATCGTGCAAAAAAGGCGCCATTAAAAGCGAAAAAGAAGAGGAAAAAAAAAGAAGCCATCAGCGTAAACACATGTGAAAAGTTTGCCACCTGCCGAGTGCCGGTCTCTGCATACCCTAGCAGGCTGCCTGAAAATCTTATAGAAGATTACATTGAAATAAAAACTGTACCCTTAATTAATAGAAGTTGGAGTTTTAATTACATGAGAGAGTGAACTTATTAGTAATTAGTATAGCAAAAGGTTTATGGTTTTTTTAGAAGATGAAACTGCAGTTGATTGAAGCTCAATTAAATTCAAATATTTAAGATCTTATTTGGTATTCGATATATACTTAATAAACGCGATAGTTTCCATCTGAGGGCAGAATAAATATTTCAATCTCTTAGTTCATAGTCATAATTTCTTATTTAATCTCTTTCATAGTTAAATATGGGCAAAAATGTAAAGAAATTACAGTCGGAACTATTTTGTTAAGGCACACGAGTGAGAGAGAGGTGGTACATAATGCGATTGCTCATTTCAAGTGAATGCTGGAATGCTAACCTGCAATCTAATCCTAGACTAAATTAGCGATAGTGTCATGTACTCTTAAAACATTTTCCAGTTGCTGTAACTCTAATAGGCTCTGAAATCAAAACGCTCAGTACGGAATTTTTAGCCTTCACAACTCGTATTGTTCTTCAAGAACTTTGTACTTCCCTAACTACATACATATGTTTAGTATATCAGTTTAAAACAATAACTATTGAAGTACTACCTAAATGTATTCTTGGAATATACGTACATATTTGTACATATTGTAACTTATCTTTCTAAGGCCGAAAGTTTTCCCTCATATATCTTCCTTTATTCTTGTTTACCAGCCAGCTACTAAGTGAAAACTTGAATAATAAAATAAACTCCCTTAGCATTATTTTCTCGCCTGCAAGTACTAGCTGAAATTTCTACCAACTTCTTGATCGTTTTCGAATTTATACCTCGAAATGAGGGCATACCGAAAGTAATGAAGAATGTTATGCCTGGCGGGGCAGCAATTTAAATTCTCGCTTCACACCCGTGTCACGCCAAATCGCTACGCATCGCGCTTCTCCCTGACTCCCCAGGCTGACTCCCCCCTGCCTGACTCTCCCCTGCTTGACTCCATTTCTGACTCCATTCCTGACTCAGCAACGACTCCCTGGCATTGCGTATACGCCCCGTGTGCTTCGTGCTCCACTAACTTTTTGTTTACCTCTGCCTGTGCGTGTGCCTGAATGCGTGTGCCTGTGTGTGCGTGTTTGGGTGCGTGTGGGCGTGCTTAACATAATTACAGGTACCGAGGTACGCTGCTGCTGTTGCGGTCGCAGCTCGCCGTGAAAGTCGCTGTCAATGCCGTTGATAATGCGGTTGGCGCTGGCTGTGCCTGGAGCGGAGTCCGTGCCAGGCCGTAATTGTCACTCGAATGACTCAATAACGGCTCAATGCAGCAACAAATTCATCATTGTCACAACAACAATTGATGCAACAACCATTACAACAATATAACACAGCAGCAGCAACAACAGAAAACCAACAACAACATTACGATTGCCACCAGCACCACCGGACACAACGGCCAAATAACCAAAGTGGGGACTTCGCGTCATGTTAGAAGTTAAAATCGAAACTAAAACAACAGAAACAATAACTGCCACATCAGTAATTAGAGCAATTGCCATCACATTTAGTAAACCAGCAGCAACTACCATCCAGAGAGCGATCCTAAGATGGTCCTAAGCACCGAATGGTCACAGGTGGAGGTTATCGATCTGATCAACGATGGCAACGGCCTCGGCTTCATTCTGGTGGGCGGCCGCAGCACGGGCGTTGTGATCAAGGCCCTGACGCCCGGTGGCGTTGCCGAGCGGGACGGACGCCTGCAGCTGGGCGACCACCTGCTGCAGATCGGGGAGGTCAATCTGCGCGGCTTCAGCTCGGAGCAGGTGGCCACAGTTCTTCGTCAGACCGGAGCTCAGGTGCGTCTGATAGTGGCGCGGCCGGTAGAGCCGACGGCCATCGATTACCAAACGCTGGCCAGTCATGCGCCGATTATACCAACTAAGCTCCTCTCCGACCCGGAAGAACTGTCGCGTCATCTCTTCCAGAATCCGAGCTTCTCCACTGCTGCCGCTGCCGCTGCGGCGGCGGCTGCTGCTGCTGCTGCGGCTGGCGGCTCCGTGGACGTGACCAGTCTGGTGGGTCTGGTGCGGGGCGGGCCCGCCGATGGCTCCGAACTGGCCACGGCCGAGCCGCCGCTGGGCATCGGACACCACCTGCCGCTGGGCGACTTGACGGATCTGGCCGACTTCCCCCTGCCGCCCATACCCCACATGATCGGGAGCCACAGCAGCAGCTCGATGGAGGCCAATGGGCGGCAGTGTCCGCACGACTTGGACATTGTGCCCTTCTCCATACTCTCGCCTCCGCCACGTCCCGCCCTGCAGCTAGACCTGGAGCCGCGCTGGAGAAAGAGGGACGGGGAGGAGGACGAGGCGGACGATCAGCATATAGAGACTGTGATAGCCGGCAAACGGTTGGCCGGCGAGGAGGAGGACGACGACGACGAGGGGGACGGCGAGGACTCCGCCTCTGGCTCGCCCTCGTACATGGACTCCCCGGAGACGGAAACGTACGTGGTGGAGCTACACAAGAATGTCTACGGGCTGGGCATTACCGTGGCCGGCTATGTGTGCGAGGAGGAGGACCTGTCCGGGATCTTCGTGAAGAGCATCATCGAAGGCAGCGCAGCGGAGACGAGCGGCCAGATCCAGATCAACGATCGCATTGTCGCCGTCGATGGGCGCTCCCTGTCGGGCGTGACGAACCACCAGGCCGTCGAGCTGCTGCGCAACACGGACATTGAGGTGCATCTGACGCTGGAGCGATTCCTGCGCGGCCGCAAGTTCGAGCACCTGCAGGTGGCGCTCACTGAGATCAAGGGTCGCAGCGCACCCTCCACGGCGGACAACGATGGCGACGGACAGTCGCAGCTGTCGATGCCGGGCTCGCCCTCGATAGCCACGCTCAGCTGGCTGCCACCCAAGTCCCTCGACGCCGACTCGATTGCCACCGAGGGCGAGGCGGAGGGCGAAGCGGCGGAGGATGAGCCGCCGGAGTTGGGCGATCTGCCCTCGCGGGACACCGTCGAGTCGAACATGTCGCATGTGTTGGACCGCAGCGATCACAGTGGCCCGGCCAAAGCTCCCAATCCAGTTCCGAGTCCTCCCCCTCCGACCCTGACCAATGGCCAGCTGGTGCGGAGCAGGGGCCACGGCATGGCGGCGGATGACAGTGGCAACGACACCGACGAGCAGTGTCCAGAGCCCGAGCCGGAACACGACTCAGAGACAGATCCCGCCCAGAGTCGGACGCCCACCAATGAGCTCGATGGGGCAGCGATGGGTGAGGTAAGGGGTGAGGCGAGGGGTGAGGCTGAGCTGGTCGAGAAGGCGGCCAGCCCGAGCGCCGCCTCGCTGCGGGTGGCCTGGAAAAGTGAGTTTCCCGACAGTGAAATTTTAGTTGCCGAAATAAATAAACTTTCAGGTCTAGGGATCAGCCTCGAGGGCACCGTCGACGTCGAGTGCGGCATTGAGAAGCGTCCGCACCACTACATACGTTCCATACTCGAGGACGGTCCCGTCGGCCGCCAGGGCATCCTGCGGCCCGGCGACGAGCTGCTCCAGGTCAACGAGCACAAGCTCCAGGGACTGCGCCACATCGACGTGGTCAAGATCCTGAAGGAGCTGCCCGCGCGCGTCAAGCTCGTCTGTGCCCGCGGTACGCGTATGCCCTCCGTCATCAACACCTCACAGAATGCGGAGGCCTTCGAGACGCGCAGCCTCCTTCCCGGCGGCCACCAGAGCCTGCAGAATCTGCTCAGCAAGGCGCAGTCGGAGAGCTCCCTGTACACGTCCAGCACGGCAACGCTGACGGATGCCGCCGCTGCCGGAGCAGCGGGCAACGGCAGTCAGCAGCGCTCCAAGTCGCTGGAGAACGTCTCCGGCCTGGCGCTGTGGAGCTGCGAGGTGACGGCCGTTGACATCGAGAAGACGGAGCAGGGCTTCGGCTTCTCCATACTCGACTACCAGGACCCGCTCGACTCGGAGGGCAGTGTGATTGTGATACGCGGCCTGATACGCGGTGGTGCTGCGGAGGCAACCAACGAGATATATCCCGGCGATCGCCTCATGAGCGTCGGCGAACATTTGCTCCAAGGCCTCGAACTGGACGAGGCAGTGTCCATACTGAAGGCCATGCCGCCGGGCCTCACGCGCCTCGGCATCTGTCGGCCACTCTCCACGTCGGACAGCAACAGCAATATAGCCTCACCGCTGGGCGATTCGGCCAGCACATAGTGACAGCCCCGCAATGGCCACCAGCAGCAGGAGCCATTCTCAATGTGTGAGTAGAAATTTGAATTTATTTATACAATAGATTTATAATAACAGCAGGAAATGCAGGATAGTTACTGTCTGTCCTAATGGACTTATAAATCTCATACATGTATGTTATTTAATGGCACAGAAATACAATTTAGAATACTCAGATCAAGTTTTAACTCTACTTTTATTTACCAGCTACGAGTACATATTCCATTATTCCCAGAAACTCCCCAACAATTTTTGAGACAGATATTATATTTTGGTACTCTCCTATCCTATATTCTCCCTACTAAAATTTCCAACAGACTTTTCACTTGGTAAACTTCAATATGTAGACAGAATCTTATACTCTATGAAATTGCTAATATTGATAAATTATTACTGCTGGATTAATGCAACATTTAGCTTATAGTTTATTTGAGTCTTACCTGGCAGCTCCGATTTTAAATAGTACTAAACTATTTTCTATTTGTTTTAAAAACAATAATTTCAATTAAATATTTGTGAGGCTTCTATGCCCAAATATTGAAAATAAATCCGTTTGTGAAATTCCTCAACTGGCATTTAAAAAACGATATATAATTTAATTCAAATGAATCTATTTTACCCCTTATAAATTCCGCTCTAATATTTTACGCTCTTCACATAATTCATGTCTTTTGTTTCTGCTTTGTTTCCGGTTTTCATAAGTTTTGTTTCAATCTCTATTTAATATCAATATTGACAGTTGGTGTTGTTTTTTCTGTGGCGAATTGTTCGCTGATTGATGGCTGGGGGACAGGCTGTTGCTGCGCAAAAGTCAATATGAGTGCGAATTGTCAATGTCTGACTGGAGGGGCTTTATTAAATTCTCACCTGTCGCCCAGGTGTTGCGGCAATTTCCCTTAAAGATTTTTCTCTCCCCCCCACCCAGCCACCCGTTCTCTAATCAGGCAGAAATGTGTGCGCAACCACACCACCTCCTGCTGCCACTACGGTAAGCCTTGATGGTTGAATCCGTGATGGCATTTCGGGTGTTTTGGCTCCCCTCTGCCTTTATTGTGCATATGAGATTTCGAATTTAATTGTTGCCCAGGCAGCGCCACAAAGCCATTTGGCTGTTTGGGTTACGCCCACCTGGAGACCCAACAGAATACATATAGATATCTGGCCATTGGCCATGGTTGACCGCTTTTGAAGTTCTTCGCCCTGTGTGGGAAATCTTTTCTGTTTTTCCCCTTTCATATGAAGACCACACACAGCCTTTTTGTGTGTGTGAGTTTTATTGGCTGTCAACCCTTGTGTTCTGTTGTTTCTGCCACTTGTTGTCCTTCAATATCTTCTGATGGCACAGAACTTCGCTTCATAAGAGTTCTCTCAAGTTCTCCAAACAACTCTGGTAGTGCTGTCTTGATTCATTCATTCATTCAAAATGTTAATGAAAGCTCGGAGAAAATTAAAAACGTTTGACACATGTTGAAAACTTTTAATCTTCAGACACGTAGCACAAAGAGAGGGAGGGAGAGACAGAGCATCAGTGGAGTGGAGTGTCAGGGCAGAAGTTTTCCCTTACCCATTAACTAAAACCCAAAGTTATGTCCGCACAGTTGGTGGGGCGATGGGGAGGCTTCTTGACGCATAAATAATTCATGCATATAAATAAATACGGAACTTTGACAAGGCACCCCCGTCCTTCTCTACACCTCCCGTCTCCTTCCGGTGACCTGTCTGGCTGGGCCAGTACTGGGCCAAGGATAAACTGCAAATTACCACTAATCTCCAGGGGTCAACAGAGTCTGTATACACTACAGATTGTGGCTTGTGTGTGTGTGTGTGTCGTGTAAATCTCATAAATAGTAATCTTCTTAATTGACTCCCTCCTCCCCACGCTCGTTTGCCTTGCCTTTCTTACTTGTTCTATTCATAATTTATACGTTATTCCGGGCTTTTGTTTAAAAAATCATTATTAAGCAATTGTTGGCCAGCATAAATTATGAGCAACTTCAACGATTTATGCGCCCAGCGATAGCAAAAAAGTTTCTCAGCTCAAACTAGGGTACTTCGTTGGTATGGTAGTGGAAAGCAGTTGGAAGCAGCGGAGAATCGTTGGAATGGTGGTGGCCCACAGCGGGCAATGAAATAATTAAAGCTCCGCCAGCAATTATAAAAATGTTTGCTACATTCGCAAAAGCCGACGATGGAATTTTATTCTCCATATAGTAAATATGTGTACACACATGAGCCTTATATATGTATATGTACATACATATGTGCACAATTATAGGTACATATATGTATACGTACACCGTGAGAAAAGGAGACCTAAATGGAGATAGAAACTTATCTACAGGGAAAACCCTTATGGTGCAGACGCTGATTGGTATATTAATCTATGGAATCAAAAGAACTTCCCTACACAAGTAGCTGTAATTTATTGCATTTAAAATTTAATTTTTAAACACAAAAAAAGTCTTGCAAACTCGAATTTAGCAATCTTGCCTAAAGGAGATCTAAATTTCATTGTTAGCCTTATTATATATGCGCTATTTAAGTTAGTTTTGGCTAAAAATCAATCATAAAGTATCTAATAATACCCAATGAACCTATAAAATTAAATACACTGAGTACTCTATAGCCCTCTGAGTGTACCCGATTTTTTATATGTATATATTTTTTCTCTCAGTGGATATGGAGGGAGAGTCGTCTGTTGTTGTTTGGCCGTTTAATTAATTGGCTATTAAAAGTGTTGAAAATTGAAAACAAAATTCTGTTGGTCTGCAGCAGCGCAACAATATGGAAAAAAAAAACCATTCTCTGGTCAGATGGGGCGCGGGGAGGGACGAGAAGTGTGCAAACGGTTCGACCGGTACACCCGATTCGTGCGTAAACGAGTACGAATATACGCGGATATATAGTATATATGTATATATATTCGTGTTTGTCTTTGTCTTTGCAGCACAAGCATATTAATTGAACCAACTGGATAATACGAGTAAACGATATACATTAATGCTTTATATGTTCATTTAATATTATTATATAATTATCAACCCATTACATTGGTTCTTAATCATTGATGAAATATAATTAGCGACACTTGAAGGGTATGTTTAAGAAAAATAAATTATTTAATATATGTTAAGCGGATGACAATTTAGTTTGCTCTGAAAGTATATCTTTTTCTGTGACTTTATTTAGCCAAGAAGGAGTCTCATGAGTGATCTATAAAAACAAACATAATCTTTGTGCTGCTGCCCCGTTTCGATTTCCATTTGTATGGCATTATTAAAACCTTCTTTTTAAAACATATTACATTCAAGTTAATGTTCTTACATTTCGGTAATAATTCGTTTGGCAAGACTACGACTCCTTGCACAGACTCCATTAGTATTAAAAAGTTTCTTTAATCCCCAACAAAATAAAATTTGTATTCAAAATAAACCTTTAAATGCAATTCAATGTAATTCTTAAATTTAAATACATTCATTTTTAGAGCTCTCAAAGCTCCACAAACAGTTCCTTTCATCACATTTGAATTTTTGATGTATAAAAACATTTTGTATTTATTTTACTGAAGCCCTTGGGTTCATTGCATTTGAAGTAAAGCTAAAATTAAATTCAAATAAGTTCACTGTGAATATGTATTGAGTAAATATTATTGATGTGTAGAAAAAACATGCCAAAGAAGGTGGGAGGCTGTCGTGCCCCATCGGCATGCATGGCGTATGTGCAACGAGATTTTATAATAAATATTACTGATGCTGACGGATCTTTTTCGTTTTTTTTTCTGCATGTTCAGCAGTTTCTGTCGACGCCTTTAATCACATTTTAATTAACCAAACATCCGTCATGGCCCCGCCAAAAAGCGGAATTGCGCAAATCACAAATTGTTTATAAATTACAATTTTAGGGAGGGACAACAAAGCGATGGGGCTGAGGATGGGCCTGAGGATGGGCCTGAGGATGGGGATTGCAGCTTGATGCACTGGCGTTGCATTTTAAATCAAATTAATGTATACAATGCCGGGGATATGGGACAGCTGGACAGCTGGACAGTTGAACAGTCTGCCAGTTGAGCGGAACGATGGCTGGAAAGTCTGCCATTTGGGCGGAACGATGGCCGACAGATGCTTTTTCAGTGGCAACACCCGAGGCAGGCAACGCTCAGAATAGCTTCACAAAGGGACGGGGTTGTCGGGAATGGCTACATGTGTGACGCTCAATTTTACAATTTAACAACTTTACAAATGTAAATATGAAATGGCAACGGCCAGAACAACTATATTGTAATGCCCGAGTCGAACATGTGGGGGCGATTAATGCTGTTGCTGAATCCGCCCTCATGTTGCACGGCATTTGCATTTTAATTTGCTAATTGCACAGCCATAGACATGGACTGGCAGCAGCAGCCTTAATCAAAGTAAACTCCATGGCAATTTATGATTTATTCAATTATTTTATTCAGGTGGCAGGGGCACGGCCTGTAGATTATTAATTGTAAATATTTGTCAAGAAGGGATTTTGCTTGCTTCCAGAGTGAAATTTTGTAAAGCCAATTGAAGCGACAACAAAAAGGGATTAGCAATTTGTATTTATTAGCATTTGTTTTATTTGTTATGTCAGCTCAATTTGCATACCTTTTGTGTGGAGTGCCACAAAAGTGACAGAAATGGGAGGGGAAAGTAATTGGAGACAACAAATCTATTGTTCATATGAGTATTCAAATATGTTTTGTGTCAATTTTGGCAGATTTTGTGAAGGGGAGAGTAAGACGAAAATATGAAAACAGTAGCAAAATATGAAGTCAGAGATCAAGTATTCAATTTGCCTGAATACAGACAGTAAATAAAAGTAAAGAAATCAATTTAAAGGAACTAAATTCGCTGAAATGCAGTAAATTCATTTGAACAGCGTCTAAGGGGAAATCCAAACTCATTCATTTGAAAGCTAAACAATATATCTTTATTGTGTGAGCTACATTTTTCCCGGACATCCTTTCATTTTCACTCTTAAGATTAATAGTCTCGCAGTTTTATACATTTTTTATATACCTAAACATTCATTTAGATAAAGTATGAAAAGACCAACGATTTTCCTCACAATTATCAAGTGCAGTGTGTGGTGGTGTGGGTAAAGAGTTTCATTTTCGCCGTTTTCTCATTAAAATGGTTGACGGAGACCGGCCTGATTGCCGGTCCTTGGAGAAAAACATACTAGTATACCGAGTGAGTATATTTGCGCATACAAGTATAACCAGACTGCAAAAATAATTACAAGAGAACAAAAAACTCATTAAAACGCATTGCACACTGTACCGCAAGCATGCCATCAGCGAGCTCTCTAAATATCTACATCTCTCTCTCTCTCTTTCTCCATTGCTGCCGCTTCACACTCTTCGCACTCTACACTCCACACTCCTCTGCTCTCCCATTTCCGGTTCCTGCTCCCAGGACGGTAGGAGCCTGAGTCCGGGCATGCATGCAAATCTATCAACGCACATAAGTACTATATGTGCCTGGAAGGGGTTATTCTTCCTTTGCTGCTGCTCCTACTACATACATATGTAGTACACGGAGGAAAAGCAGTTCGAACGAAATTCTTTTAGAGAACTTGGCTTGAAATATTAAATTGAAACAAAACCAATCTACTATATATGGTAACTGAAAGTGTGGAATGGAGAGAATAAGTTTAAGGACAGTTACAAATGCAATTCAGCAGCATTAAACCTGAGTTTTTCCAAGTTTCTATATATTCTCTATGGCAGACCTTTCATTT
The DNA here is from genome assembly GCA_009664405.1 of Drosophila bifasciata. NCBI lineage: Eukaryota > Metazoa > Arthropoda > Insecta > Diptera > Drosophilidae > Drosophila > Drosophila bifasciata. The sequence goes on from CM019044.1 coordinate 6,329,546, forward strand.
CTTTATGCCAGTGCCTTCTTGCTATCAGCTGAGTAAGTTTTTAGACTGTTTCCCCTTTGCTCAGTGCAGTGACAGGGCTAGGACTAGGGCCAGGGCCAGGGCAGCCATTGCGCGAACATTTATCTAATGCAACAATTGTGTAAATGAGGCAGCTGCCAGATCCCGCTTTGTGGTGTGTAGCGGGTGGTGGGGCAAGTGAAATGAAGAAACAATAATGTGGCAAGAGCATAATACAGAGGGGCAGAGGCATGATGGGCATGACCTTATTCGTTTTTCCTCGTTCTTTACTCTCTCTTTGTAATTGTCTGTGCATGGACTTGAAGACCGAGGCACCAGCACAGCCACATCCACAGCCACAGTGACAGCGACAACAACAAGTTGCTGGCTTTATCTTGGCATATCGACAACATCCTCTGCACTCTCCTCTCCTCTCCACCTCTTCTTTGCTGCACTCTCGAGTGCGTTGGAAATGAGCTTTGCTTTTCCTTCCTCCCTTTTATTTTGTCTTCACTCTTTTGCCTCTCTCTTATTATTTTTTTGTGTGTGTTTTTTCTCGCACTCACACATGCGTTTAATTAAACGCTGATAACACCAGCAAAGATTTTGCTGTCGCTGTTAAAAAGTTTTTTCTTTTCTTTACCTCCTCTCCTTATACGCGGTAGATGTAGAGTCCAAGGGTATATTAAGTATATTCATACAAATATCCGATGTTAAGGGATAACAGGCCTTCACAGTCAAGTCGTTCCTGTCCGACCTAACCGTATCTTAGATTGTAAGTTTATAAGTGGTAAAGCATCAAAAGTAGATGCAATTATGCCTACGCTGTACAGTTTTATTTTTTCTATACTCTTATTTGTATCTGGATTCCATTTTGGAAGCGAATAAAAACTATGGAGTCTAGCAAGAAAAGAAAAGAAACTCTGTATCCACGAATTTAAAGGGACGACTTTGAATTGAAAAAAAAAATATGCATAAAGTTATGCCCGATAGCTGTATAAGTAGTTTATAATTTCTGATAGAACATCTTGCTTAAAAATAAGCTATGGCATCTTATGTATAACTTTGAAGTTATCCCATAAAAACTGACTGAATAAGTGACTTGCCGTCTGTCAGTCGCTGCTCCTTTAGATGATGTTGTTTAATTTACAATTGATCTAAAATCATATTATATCTTGCCTACATTATGAAATTCTATTAAGTAATAATCTATACCTCGTAGCGGGGTATACTCATAGTCGGAATACTCGACGATAGCCCTGTCCTCTCTTGTTTCAGCATCCTTGGTGCTCCTTGGTGTTTCAGCATCCTGTTATCCTTAGTGTATTATTTTTCTTCTTGTTTTTCTTGGTTTTTTTCGGGCAGCACTCGAGTGAAGTGCATAAATTTGTACTCCTCATCGTCAAGTTGTGTATCGAGGGTCTATCTCTTGTCTCGCTCAGACCTTCGCTTGATACGAGTATTTATCTTCCTTGACGCTCATGGCCGTTAATACATGCCTGGGCCTACTTATTAAGCGAGTCAAGGGGGGGAGGGCGGCTATGGCAGCGCTTTAAAAATACATAAAAATTAACTGCTGACGCAATTGCCAGGGGAGAAGATGGTAGGAGAGAGCTGGTGGCGGAGCAGAAGGAGGCCCGTGGAAGTGGATGAGCTTGAACAGCCGTTACTCTGACGCATTCACTGCTCATAATTCTCATAATTGACAATACCACTAGGGCCCCCTCCTCTCTCTCTGCCTCTCTTCGTGCTGCCCTTCAGGTTCTCATACAATTTGTAACGGACTCAACTCGAGGCTTATAAATATTTGACGATTTGCGTTCGCCGACTCGTCAGCTGATTTACTTAACTTGCTTAAATACAAATTACCCAATGCAGTTGGGTAAGTCCTCCTTCTTGCCATCTCCTGGCCATCCTGCTCGTACTCGGACCCGTAATAAATACGGTAAAAGAACAGTGAATCGGGAATATTTTTATTGATTTTTCTGCGCCTTTGTCGGTGGGGGGTTGGTCTGTGAAAAACAATGGGGAAACATATGTTTTCATATTTAATTATACCCATTCCTCCACCAGTTAGTGTACTCGAGAGTGTACGTGCGAGTGGGGAGTGTGAGTGGGGGTGAGTGGAGGGGTAAGTGCGGGTGAGTGTAAGTGTTTTATGGGCACTTTGAGTGCGCCTTTTTGTGTGTGTGTGTGTGTGTGTGTACTTCCAGCAGGTACGGCCGAGTGCCGATGTCAGCTCGTTTGCAGATTGAATTGGTAATCAAGGCACTAAAGCCGTGACGTGTGGTGGTAGATGGGAGACGAGACCCTTGAGTGCCCACCGAATGTGGCCGAGATTCTGGGATAATGCTGCATATTGATGGATATATCTTTACATAAAGTTCTATGGCTATAACTGGGTTGTTAGCAATTAGCTAATACACATTCTTTTGGCTTTGAAATTATTTGAGTATTTTTTTCAGAATCATTAGAAATTCTGCCTATTACCAGTTAGCAGAATCTGTTTGCGATCAGATCATTATTATAGGTAGAATGAGTTGTTATGTCTCAGTCAATTTGTCTCTCTATACAGTTACATTAAGACTCGTACATACATATGTAGCAATATCTACCTTTACTACAGACTATCTTAATGTCGCGGCACGTGTACGTGAACTTTCCGGTTGCCTCTACCATGAAATTGACACATTCAGTTTTTCATGAATGAAATAATTCATAAATTGAATTCAAATAAAATACATTTATTTACATACGTTTGAGAGTGGCATTCTACAACAAATATCTAGAGCTAGTGAACTAGCAATTTTCACCTGTATTTGTTCAGAATAATTGGTTTGGCATGGTAATTGGTTTTATAGATAAAAATGCTCACTTAGTGTTTATTTATTTTGTTTAATGTACATACACACATGTCTACATATGTTTGTTATTTTCTGAACCTAAGTTAAACAAATAAATGTTGCTGGAAATTTGGGTTTTCTTTTAATCAAAGTATTGACAAATTATTCAGCATGAATTGTGGTTTTCGAAAGTGTTGATTAAAGGCAGAAAAGTATGCCAAAACGTAGGAATGTTGCAATCGCAATACCATTTCAAATTGGTTTCACCTCCCCAAAATAGAATCAATAGCAGGGGCCAAATAAATTTAGGTCAACCGAAGCGAGGCTTTTGAACCGAATTTCAATTGTGAGGATTAATCTGCACCAAAAAAAAACCCAAAAGAACTCAACGAAAAGTAGAAATTATTCTGTGTTGGTGCTTTGTGACGATGTCATGGTGTATCTTTATAAAGAAACTTTTTCCATAGAAACTTCGACTTATATAATGATAATGATATAATGATTTTTAAAATTCAATTATTTTCTTTTCTTTTGTTCCGAAATTCCTTTTAAATAATAAAAAATTATATTCTGGATGTTCTTGATGGTATCGATGATTATCGAAAACAACTCCATGAAAGCAATCAGACTAGAACATATGTATGTATGTGCTTTGCAACTGCTATTTACGATCCATTTAGACAGGACATTGATTTTGGCTGGCCTGTAATCCTGCTTGTCTCATTCACGTTAATTAGGTTTCGCGGCCTGATGCCGACATGGCCGAGATGCAAATTGCATGCTTTTGTTTTTTGCCAGACTTTTAATTGCAGGGTAAACGGGCCTCGCCAACGGCCCTTAGCTGTATTACACCCACTCGCTCACTCTTTCACATACTCCCACTAACACTCGTAAGTTCTACTCGTTCTCTTCGGTTTTTTAATACCCTGTCAGAGAGGTATCAGAACTGTGCAGAGCAAGGTGACGTTTTAGAAAGAATCTATAATTCCAAATCTCAGCTATTCGTCAGAACCTTTAAGAACGGGTCTCTAGAATCATTCAGAAACTTAGACAAAGGCTAAGGCACGAGATTATAAGAAGTATAGAAGTGTATCAAAGCTTCGTCCCCAGAATTCTGCTCTTTCTTTATTGTTTGTGTTGCATGCGGCTGCAGAATGTTGCCTTCCACTGTGGCTGCCAGATAGGCCGTGAGCACACACACACACACACACCACACACACGCGACGTCATCGACACACACGCGACGTCATCGAGAGCTCATTGTGCATGCAAAGATTACCCCACAAATGTACTCTGCCAATGCCCTCACTGCGTTTTCCTTTGCCCATCCCAACCCCCCGCACCCCACAGCAGTTCAAAGTTTACGCAATGTCAATAGAACCGTTGGAGCAGCTGCTGTTGCTGTTGCTGTTGCAAGTGCTACTGCTGCTTGTGTTGTTTCTCCTGTAGCTACTGTTGCTGCTGCTGCTGCCTCTTCCTTTCGTGTGCTATTGCTGGCTAACAGCATCTTGTTAAGTGCAACAACATTTAAACTCCGAAATAGAATGCAGCAAAATGTGTGTAACAGCCTTAACCCGTTGAATGCAAACTTTTTATGACAGCTATGCAAGCTCCTTGCAAAAACAATCAAATAAAGCAAAGGCTGAAAAAGAGAGAGTCAGTGAGAGAGACAGAGAGTGCGAGAAAGAGCTGGGCAAAAAAAAAAAATGAAAGCAAAGGCGATCAGGCGACAGGCCTGACAAAGACAGATAAGAAAAGCTTACAACATGCAGAGTGGACCTCTGCCAGCACGATGCTGCGTCCAAAAGCGTGGGGGAAAAAAATAAGGAAAAAAACAAACGAAAAAGGGAAAAGAAATAAAGAGGAAAACTGTATATTCCAGTAGTCGGGGATATACGATACCTTCTGAGATTCTTTTACTTATTTTAGTGGCTCTTAAAAATTTATGGAATTTTGTAACTTAAACTGTTCAATGCTCATATAATGTGTAACCATTATCGAAATTACTTCGATAATTACTGAATTTTATACTTTAAAATGCCAAGAAATTGCATACTCTTTTGAGGGAAAGAAACCCCATTCTAGAAGTTAAAATATTTCAAAACAAATTTCATCATAAATAGCAATTACATATAGCCCAATCTATTTACAATTCAAACCATACATAGTATATTTTTGTTTGTGCATTTCTGGCTGGGATATTCTTGCGGCTGCTTGCGGCTGTTTGGCAATGGGTTAAGCGAATCTTCCATCTCCCATCGGGTACGTGATCCAGCCGTTGATGGCTTTTGTGAGTTTCGTTGCCACCTCTTCATTCCCTTAACCACACCCCATCGCAACTGTCTTCTTTGCCTCTTCAGGCGATGACATTCTTTTTGTTGGTAATGCTATTTCACAGTTATTGTTGTTGCTTTCAACAAGGATACATATGTATGTACCTACATATATGTATGTTTATTGAATGAAGATGTATGCGATGGCCAAGTTGATACTTGTGTGCATACATATATTTATGCATACATTACAGTGTATATGTACCCAGATGCATAAATTACGTATTCGCTTCGTAAAGTTCAATCGAAGAGCGGTTAGGCGGGGGGGATAGAGACAGCGTCTGAACGCTTGTCTCCCCATACATACAACCACTTGACAATCGCAAGCAGCTCTCTCATCTCCATCTCTATACGTACACCCCTTTCCACACCCGAAACCCACTGATGTGTTTTCCGTATTTATATGCAATTTTTCTTCATCTTTTATGTATGTAAGTTGTCGTGGCAGCAGCAGGCTTTCATATCCTTTCAAGTGTACATGACATACATATACAGTGGCTACTAAAGTTATTCGCACAGCCCTAACTTACTGGATTTGGTTTTTTTTGGCTAGCTGAGGCATTAACATGCTCAATAAATGGAGAAAAAATGTAATGTAGCAACAAATTTAATGACATTAAAGACTTGTCTGTTTTGGATGCAGCTGTAAGTACGACTGTCAGCCGTTTGCATACATTTGTAAGTTGCTGTAATGATATTTGTTATTTGTTTGTTTGTTTGTTAGTTTGCGTGTGCGTTGAAAGCATTGAAATGCTGTTTGTCAAACACGAACACTCAGCCCCTATATCATGTCGACTCACCCCATCCTTCCCGTACACCACCCACTTGTGCACTTTTCTAATGGCTAGCCTGGGGGTTGGCTTTGTTCGGGTACTCAGCTCGGGGGTGTGTGCATTACAACTCGCTTACAACTCGCAGCAGTGTGATTCAATTACCATGACTGGCTTGAAGCTCCCCCTCGGATCACATTTGCATAGGCTCTGGCCCGAGGCTCTTTGCCTTTTCCCTAGCCTTTGCCTCGGTCTGTCTGTCTGTCTGTCACTGCCACGGCGCTTGCTTGAACCAAATGCAGCCTGAAAGCAGGCAATGGCATTTTTAAGTGCACACACAGACACATACGCACGCAGTCACGCACACAGTAACAGCAGCAACAGCAACAGACGCAGTGAATTGGTGTATAAAATATTTGAGTAGTTTCTCCATTTTAAAATCTGCCACGAATCTGCCATCTGGGTAACAATTTTGAGTGCTCTTGCAACACTGATGCATTAATTTAACTACATACTACACAGTACATACTACACGCTACTACTCGCATATTTGCGTTCCACTTCAGTGATTATGTGGATTGTGGCGGGTGTGAAAATCAGAATTTACTTTCCACTTTTGTGTGGCTGGCACAATCAATAAAGAGAACTAAGCAGATAAGATAAGGAATATTAATAAAGATAAGCTGAATGAAAGGATGCTACAGAGAGCCCAAAAGTAGACACTCATAGTCTCGAAGTTTACTCAGACTTGTATTCTAATTAACTAAAAAGATAATATCACTACACAGTAGTAGTCAGACATAAGCCCATATATATGTAGTATGTACCTTAATAAATCAAATAATAATAATGTGCATGAAGCTCACTAAATTAGCACACACACAAAGTAATAATATTTGCCTGTAAATTGGGATAGAAGTCCCCTCGGAATGCCCCTACTCAGCCTCAAATAAATACAAATGTGAATAATATTACAGCAGAGAGTTCGAGACACTTGAATGTCCCAACTCCCCAGTGGGGAAGCTGCTCCTATGCGTGCCCACAAATTTGGCTGCCCATGAGCATCGTTTGCCAGGGCCCACCCCCCCTCAGGTTCACATACATATAATATAACATGCATACGTATCAGATCAGATCAGTTCCGTTCCGTTTCGTTCCATTCCGTCTTGATTGATGATGATACGCGTAACGTGCGCCTATCAGGGGCATAGAGAGAGAGACGGGGAGTGCTTGTGGCAGACGTAGCCGCAGCAGCCATGCCACAACTAAGCCAGGCCAGGCCAACATGCCACATGCCTCATGCCTCTCTCTCTCGCGCTGTGTGAGCGCCTCCCTCTGACGTGCACATTATCCTGCGCTTTGGCCAGAACCTGTCATGGCTATAACCAGACAAATTCTATTATTTTGTTAGCGTACGAGTACAACAATGCCCTGACACGGCACACGGAACACGGAACATCCTTGCGCCCCAACAGAGAGAGCCCCCAAATTGTACGGCTCATATGGCTCACTAAATCAAAGTTTCGTGTTGCATACAGCATGGCTCATTTAAATAGGTTCCCTTATATGATATGTGTGTACTTGGAAGATTTCTTTTAATAAATAAAAAGGAATGGGGAAAGCTAGCTACAGAGTTTTGGGTACAGTTGCTACTGCAGAAGCATATGACAGCTAGATGTATGTACATATTTATGTATGTATGTACATATGATACAGTAGCTGATAACTAATACCGAATTTTGAAATTTTTAATATTAATTCTTTATACAATTTGCTCGTCTTTTGTTTGCCTTGCCTTTTACTTTACTTTGAATATAAATACTTCCCATATAAATGTAGCTACTCACTTGCCCGTGAGTGTGCCGATGATTAGCGAGTGTGTTTTGTGCCAAATGCGTATTTGCTGTTTTGGTTATTTAGTATTTAAAATAAATTTCACAGCATGACATGCAGAAGAGCAAACAAATTATTCAGCGAAAGCCGCAGGGACACGATATCAGCCATTAGAGCTGCTCCTCCTAGTGCTGCTTTTTGCTGCCTTTTCTTTGGCTGTCTTCTCCATTTTTTTCGCTCAGTGTCAGATTGCAAATTGAAATTGATTTTGCGCAAATGATTTCCATGTAGGCGTCATTAAATTATCACTTTGTGGGTGTCGTTTTTGTCACAGGCTGCTGAAAAAAAAGCGTATGCATGAATAAGGCTCAAACCACTAACAAGAATGCAAACCATTACTCTGCCCCTCTTCAATCTAAACCCCTACCTCTACTCAGTGTCGGTGTTGCCTTTATTTGCACTTCATTTTCATATTTAAGTTCGTTTATTATGCGAATGCAATTAATTATAAAGTTAAGCGCGCACAAAATTCAGTGTTTCCATCGCGTTCTCGACTGGGGATCAAGCTGGGGTGGGTGTAGAGCTGTAATCTCCAGGGGTGGGTGGTGTGTGGCTAGAGGCTAATCCCACAACCCATCAGCTTTGTGGGTCACCATTGACTTGACATATTTGAAGGCCGCAGGACGATTAGCTGATATTTGGCACTTGCATAAATCAAAATACATGTCAATCAATGCATAAATCAGTCAGTCAATCAGTCAGTCAATCAGTCAGACAGTTACCGCGACACTCTGTCAGTTGGTTAATAATTCAATCAGTCCGAAATGCCGCCAGTTGGTTATTAAATTCGTCAGTCTGAGAGTTATGCAAAATCCAACAGAAAAAAGTAGGTTTAATGTTCAATTTTTTTGTATCCAAACAATTATGCAAGCAAATAGGCACTCAGTCTGTCAGTCAGTTTGTCCTTTAATCTCATATTCAATTCGTCAAACAGAATGTCCAATGAACTCCAGTGTATCAAGCAAGAGTGTCAAGAAGTTTGCTTATCACTCATCAGTCACGCACTCAACAAAAATCATTCGAATGATCATTCAGCCGTATAATCTGGCAGTTAATGAGTGAATCAGTTAATTTGAATGACAATTAGCTAGCCACTCGGTCATTCATTCAATTAATCTGTCCATCAGTTAATATTTTATGTGCGTGTTCGTTAGCTAGTGACGCAGTCTATTCAAGATTTATTTCATATATTAAGTCAATCAGCAGTAAATCAGTGTACTAATTTCTAAGTGTAATTATTTGTACTTTTTTTTTTTGTTAATTCTAAGCTAACAATCAATTGGCCAATGAACCTGTCAAGCACTCATTTGTTTCCCAAATATTTCCATAAAGTAAATCAGACAATCAGTCAGTTAGTCAGTTAGTCAGTTGGTTAGTGAATCCCTTTAGCAATTCTGCAATTGAAGAGCCAACTGGGAAATGCTTTTCTCGTTTTACCCCCATGGGATCCAAGTCCATGAATGGGTAATGCCCGATGACATTAGCCACTTCCACGCCCAGTTTGACTCTAAATGATGGCTCTGCCGAATTTTCCAGTTGTTGGTTGAGCAGCATTAGGTAGGAGTAACAGTAGGGGGTGGTGCGGGTGGGGGGAAGCGGCAGTTGTTGCAGCCACAAATCACAAATGCAAAGAAACATTTTAATGTGTGTGTGTGTGTAGCGTACAGACCCCAACTGGAATTCAACCCGAACTTAAACTCGAACCCGAGAACCCGAACCCTGAATTCAAATCCCAACGCCAAGCAAAAAACAAATCAGCTGAACTGAACCCGCCCCCCTGATGGCCCTTTCCCGCCCACCCGCCAAGCCGCCACGTTTGGCAGTTCGCAGCGCGTAAATTATGCAACATGCTTTTAAGTCAGTGGCAGGAGCAGGAGCAGCGGCAGGAGCAGCGGCAGGAGCAGCGGCAGTGGCAGTGGCAGCGGTAAAAGGCACGCAGGGAAATTATTGCACAAAACGAGCAGCAAAAAAAAAAGCCAGAGGAGAGCCTTAGAAGAAGGAGAAGAAGCGACAGAAACTCAATCGCGCTGGGATTCCAAAACAAGAGCAGCGAAAAAAGTATAAAAAAATTGAAAGAAGAGCGCGCAGCTACTAAAACAAAATTGAGACCAGAGCAAAAAAAAAAAGAATGGCAGCACAAAAGGGAAACACCGAAAATTTGACAACAGCTGAACATAGAAAATAACTAAGAGGGGAAAGGGTTAGGGATTGAGTATGACGAACAGAATATACCCAGTACTCGAAGGATACACTATGAAGCTGCAGAGATCTATATACGGTTCGATTTCAGATTGGATAAAACTATAAAGATAATCCAGTAGCAATTAAGCCATAACTGAAGAAGGTTGGGAGCAGAATTCACCTAGTATTAGATTATTTATTATTATTACTGTGAGCTGGCAACAATTTAAACACTCTGCTGATCCTGAACAAGTCTAATCTAATCTGATATACTGTGAAATCTCGAATACCTCTTCGTTCCTCGAATACCGAGCATTACAAAAAAAAAAAAAAAACGAATGAAATCTAACCCCAATCCGTTTTGCCAGTATTTTTTTGGGCAAAAACCCTTTGGGTCATTCTGTTCGTAGACACGACATTTCAATATTTTTAAGCTCACTCTTTGTCTCTTTCTGTGTCTCTTTCGGCCACATCAACACTTTGTGAGGGATAGGGGGTGTTGGGCAATGGTTGTCAGTGCTTGTGTGTTTGTGTGTGTGTGTGTGTGGGCTGTCAATTTTAATGGCTGCCCATGAAATTGAAATGCAAGCAATGAAAAATTCAAGGATTTCAACGTGATGGACACTATGGCTCTGATAATTTATAGCTCCTCCATTTGTAACAGTGCCACAAACACATCAACAAAAAGAGAATATATATACTATATATGTACATATGTACCAGTATGTATATGTATATGTGTATATATACCGTGCTAAACCTTGATATTGTTTTTAGGTCTTTTTGCCCTTTTGCGTTTCAAAGAGTAATTAAAATGCCATTAGATTACTCGCACCCACCCCCACCCCACTCCGCTAGTGTGCATCAGGGCTGTGGGCCATTGCCTGTTTGTTGGCTATTGCCGGAGCTATTAATTATGAAAAAAAAAATGGAATTTTTTCCTAGCCACAAATTGATTGAATGATTTCCCTGGCAAAGTACTTTTCAGTGTTCTTGTCCTCGTTTCTTAACTCTTTCAGTTCGAATGCTATACGTAATTGGCCCGTCAAGGCGGTGGCTGCTACGTCACACATTAAGGATAGGGGAAGAAGTGATTGACAAGTGGGTGTGGGGGTGGGGCCTTTCGCTCCCATTCACAGAAGGCCAACTCTAATTGCAATTAAATGACTGGTTTAGCAGCTTGATTGGTGGGTTTGTCGAGCATAAAATTAGACATGGTGGGGTTGGGACAAATGACAAAGCCATTGAAAATGCAATCAATATTTATAAACATTGATTAATGGGTTAACGGCGTGCCAAAGGAATACCGAAAGGAATCTACCAAGACTCCCATTAGAGCTCTTTGCATGAGCTTAATCCTAGAGAACAGAAAATTACATGGCTGATTACCATGTCAATTATTTGATCTATATACAGCAATAAAAGTCTAAGCGTTGAATATTGATGATTTCGAAAAGGTCAACATCGATTTGAGGCACTTGTTCATAGATTGTTCAATTAAGAATTATATAAGACATTCATTTATGGGTTTTGAAGTCGATTCTGTAATATTGTTAGATCTATAAACAAATACTTAAGTTGATTTACATAATTAAATAAAAAATACAGAATTTATACCGCAAAAATTGCAATAGAAATTCAAGTGCTTAAAAATTATTCAAATAAAATTAATTGCATTAATAGAAAATAAAATATATCTTTATTTTTATTGTAATTGCAATAATTCCACTCTGTGTTCGGTTCATTTATTTTATTAGTTCCATTGCAGCAAAATTAAATTTCCATTAAAATGTTTCATACATCATGCAATATTCATATGCAATATTTAATTGTTGTGTAATCAGATTTATTGATTGAGTGCACAAAACATCAATGGAGACTGCAGCTGAAGCCAATTGAATGGTAAATCATTTGTAGCATGCAAATTTGTTCACTGGAATGATGGAATGACAAATGAAAATTATGTAAATGCAATCAGAAAATGGGCAATAGAATACAATAACTATTACACGTTGAATATTGTTGACACGTGCCTAAAAGAACAGCTTCCTGAAGCCTGATGGGGGCGCATGTGGCGTATGCGTGATGTATACGTGCGCTACGCATACGCCACCGTGCCGTTTCGAATGGGCTGCTGTCTCGTCTGTCCCTAACTCAATTTAGTCTCTGATAAGCTGCATAAAATTCAATGTTATTGTTCCATCAAGCAAATTCGTTTTCAAAATCAGCATCTAAATAAATACGAGCAGAGAGAGAGAGAGAGAGAGAGAGAGAGAGAGGGAGACAGACGAAAGAAGGTAAATTAAATTTATCTACGTCAATGACTTGGCATTGCCTTTGATAAACCGGCCAAAATGGCATTCATGGCAGCTATTTTAAGGCCATTAAAGGCGGGCCAAAGTGAATCCTTTTCTTTTCTTTATTCAGCCTTGGCTTTGGCTTTAGCTTTGCTTTGCTTTACTTTTTTTTTTTTTTGTGTCCTTCGCTTCAGTATCGTTAGGGGGCCAGAGGAAGGCAAACGACATTTGCAGATAAGGTTCCACATTTTTGGGTAGTCCAGAAATCGTTTTTTTTTTCTTTTCGCCCCCATTCTTTCTCTATTGCTTCTGCTCCTTTGCTTGTTCCCCATGGCTATTTAATAAAAGTTGCGGCTGCAATAAAACGGAGGCGGATGACAGAGGACGGGGCAGGAGTAGGCCCAGCCGGAAGGATGAGTGAGCGATGGGAAATCTGTTGCTATGGTCCGGTGCTCTTATCAACACACACTCACATGCCATGTCTCTAGGCTGGCCTGGCCTTTACGGGAATAAAATTATTACGTTTTTATGAGAAATTCACGCCGGAGCCCACACACATGGAATCCAGCGCCATTCGGGCCGCGTCCTGCCCTTGTCCTTGACGCGTGTCATAAGACAATAAGAACGAGACTTTGGCATATTTCCACATGTCACTGAGTTTCCACTTCATGTGTCACCTCTCCACATTTTTAGTTTGACTTGTCGAAGCGTCGACTACCCTGGCCATGTCCCTCCCTACCCCTGTTTGCTTGACGGAAATATGGGCAAATAAATCATTTTATTGCAATACAATTTCTGGCTCCGGATGTTTACCACGCTCTCCAGTTACAGATCCACTTCCACTCTCATTGCCACTTGCCCCAGCCATTCCATCTCCATCGGGCTCGAGCATTTTATGCGGCCATTGGGAGGACAAACATACGACAGTTTCACGTTGCTTCAATATTAATAAGACTCAGAGAGAGAGGGGAAGTAGAGAAGGAGAACTGTGGAAGACTGTCAATATGACATGGCGCCAAAATGCCGCCACCGGAAGTTGTCCTACAGGCAGTGGCAGTGGCAGTGGGGGTATGGGTAGAGGGTAGGAAACGGAAGACTTGCCTTTTCTTTGCTTCCTCCTCGCACATTACATGCATCGAGTTTCATTGGGGTGGGGCAGGAGGCAGGCGGGGCATTGCTCATTTTTTATTATCGCTCAATCCAATCTCGGGCTGCCACCAGTCCTTGCCCTGCTCCACCCTGCTCCCTGGGTGAATGTGCAATTGGTTTGGAGCTGCCAACGGAAGCAACAAGGCAACACTTTGGCCAAGTTGGCAGCGGAAGTGTTGCTCTGGAAGGGGGTGGGGTGGGGGGGTTGGGTTGCCTGTTGTCCACTTGAGGGATTGCGATGGAAAGGCCCTGGCTTAAGCCAGATTTGTGGACAGCAATTAATACTTTTATAGCACTGACGTAACTTTAATTGAATTATTAATTAGCCCGACCTCGTGACTCCCCGCTAGGCCGTCTTTTTATGCTTATTAAACCAGGCGCAAAGCCAATTTAATTGGCACCCCCCCCCCACCCAACAGGGTGTCCAGCCAGGAGACATCTGAGGTAGCTGTTTGTTCAATTTTGCCTTCCCTTCCTTCTCTTCTATCCCCCTCCAGCCAGAATCAAAGACAGTGCCAGTTAAATTGCGTTTGAATTGCAAACAAAGCCGGAGCTAGAGTCAGAGCTCGAGTCGGAGACACGGCAAAGGACATAACCCCGGTGGCACGTCCAACACCAGCACCAAGATCAAAGTCAATTTCTCTCCTGACCTGTCCGCACCTTAGCCACCGAGCAGAGTCACAAAGTTTCCCTTGCAACGAGCCAAACTTTGTCCTTTTCCTGCTGTGCCACCTTTGAAGGGGGGTCCAACTCGTTCGCCTGACCCTAGGCCCTTCCCCCCTGCACTGTAGCCCGAATTATTCATAATTGAAGTTATTGTTTGCACCCGAGCTACTCTCGCCCCCTCTGCCCCCTGCCGTCATACCTTTTTGGGCTGGTCTACGTACGAGCACGAACAGCTGGGGCCGCTCGTTTTGATTGTTTTGTGGCCGGAGACCGTCGATGAATTGAGGCATCGGGCGGAAGTTCTCGAACTTTTCAGTTTTCACTTTTTGTTTTTGGCTTTTTTCAAGCGCCATAGAAACTTTGATTGGCCTACAAAATGGCACAAGTGATTGGACATGTGCTTCATTTGTTATAGTACTATATATATGTAGTATATATGGCAAGGACTTTGCTGGGTTGGAACTACTGAAACTTTACGAATTTAATTGCTAATTGGAGCAAGTTTCTTTGACAACTGGCAAATTAGTTGATTGAATTGTTAGATTAACTTGAATGGGATGAACATGATGGTGAAAGTGCTCTTATAAGTATTTGCCTATATGCTTTTTTGTGCTTTTAGTTAGCCAAAAAGGGTTATAACTGATTCAATGACTGCGAGTAAAAGGGATACATTTATGGTGCAGGTTTACTACTTAGCGGCACTCTATATTCTAGCTTGATTAACTTTAAATTTTACCTAAAACATTCATATTTATTCTACTATATTTCAATGCTGTGCAACAGAACAAAAAACAATTGCAAAAATGAATGAGTCTCATAATTTATTTGTCAGCAGCTTTCAACAATTAAACAAACCAAACTAATTCATGTTATTATCATGTTAAATAAAATAGAATTACACTATAATAAAGCATACGGAAACTGTTTAACAGTGGAACACTTATTCAATTAATGTATATTTTATGCAAACAAACTAAAACTAAATCATGATAGCTCTAAATATAATTACAATTGCTTTGCAAATTGCTTTGAGTACTCAAACATGAATAAAATTAACTGCATTTTCAAGTGCGTTTTTATTGTGAATTCATGTCAATGGAAATGTAATGAAAATGCAATTAATTGTGAACTATAAAAATTGCATTCTGTTGGTTAATTGGTTGAACTTTTTTCAAGTGAAAATTTCGCTTTAAAGTGGCCAAAGTCGCCAGAGTTTGGCAAAGAATTTCATAGTCTTAATGTAGAACTCCACGCTGTGGACTAGAAATAAACAGAAACTGCGTTTTTTATTCGCTTTTTATGTGCTTTGTGCACAGAGTTTCGCTTGCAGCACGAAGGCTGTAGTAGGTGCTTTCAATTTTCATTATGCCACGTCGTGGGGGCATGAAAATTCTCATTTTCATTTTCAGTTTTCATGGCTGCTATGGCTCGTGCCTGCGTCTGGCTTTAAGTCAAGTGAAAATGCAATGGTTCGTCTTTCATTCTCAAAGATTCTCAGTGCTCTTTTGCCTGTTTCTGTCTATTTTTTATTGGCACTTTTATATGCGGCTAAAGCATTAAGTCTTGGAGTGTTCTTGACCGATTTTGTTTGATAATTGGGTACCTTTTGATTTGCCATTTTCCTTTGAGTTGCGAATGGAAATAGAAAAGCGAGAATAAGCCCAGGAAATGCCTTAAGAACCCATCGCTCGCTCAAGGCTTTAACGGTACCCACTCTCTCTTCTCTCTCTCTTCTCTCTCTCTCTCCTTCGCCCTTTCTCTTCGTTTTTGTGCCATACTTGAACGAGCTATTAAATCTAATTGGTAGCAATTTGTGCAATCTACTTAGGATATCATTTTTAATGCGACAACCTCCAGCTGCCAGCCACTCCCACTTGACCCCTTTTTTATTTCTTCGCCTCGGAAAAATGCTAATTGAGGCAAGCGCAAATAGCGGTGGAACAAAAAGAAAAGAATAAAAGATGGCAGGTAAACATGAAAAGAACAATGAGCACGAAACAATGGAGTTTTAGCAATTTAAATTAACATTTTGAGTGAATCAAATAGAGGTTGAACCGTCGCAGGAGTCGGCGAAAAAACTGCCGTCGCAGGCAAAACCCAGAGCTCGGAAAGCAAAGCTGAGGCAAAGCTACCTAAATTGTTTTTATGCCACCGTGTTGGCACCGCTGCAGATGGTCAACAGAGCTCATGGCAATACAAATACCAGTACGGGACGCGACACATGGCCGGGGACACCTCAGTGGCCGCAGCCAACGTTGCCAGATTTGCATAACACGTTGCGGTTCCCTGCCAGGACACAGGACACACACAAACACACAAAATAGTAGTTGGCGTGATATTTCACCGCCATTCACCCACTGTGCCTGGCTGCGGCTAGCTTTATATATTTCACCCCACTTCTTCCCTGCTCAGCCCTGCCCTACCATAACTCTACTGCTCACAGCTGCTGCCTCTGTCTGTGGTGGCATATAAAATTCTAGCAATAACAATAAAGCAGAGCACCCGGAGGAAGGTTGGATCTCGATACAGCTGTACCCTATATACCGGGAGTATTTAATAGTGATTCAAATGTTTCAGATATCGAGCAACTGGTTGCTTGGCTTCTGAATATAAATATGAATCAAAATAAGTACCAAAATCCATCCAAAACGATTACTGGCATCAGAGATGCAAAGTTTTCAAGTTTCGTTTTGCCTGTTGCACTTTCAGTGCCAGCATCCATCCGGATACCTTTTCCCTTGCTACCTAGACAATGGAATGGGAAACGGAAAAAAACGATTTACAATTCACTCGCTGAGATATATTTTGAATGCCCCTCGGAATCAGGCGACCTGGTCAAAGGGCTGACTGCGAGGCTGTCCAAGACCAAAGCCAAGGCGGAGCAACAGCAACAGCAGCAGCGGCTGTGGGAGCAGCAAACAAAGGCAACAACAACAGCAAGACAAACAAAGGCGGGGTAAAAAGTAAAAGCTGCAAAAAGGCCAAAGGCGAGGCACGAACTCTTTCACGAACATTCAACCAACCCACCCACACATACACGTATACTTAGCCAGCAACACTCGCACCCGCATCAGCACTGTATCTCATAGATACATATATGCATGAAATTTCACACCCCGCCACAGAGCAGCCAACAAAAGGGGTGGAGTTGATGGGGGGTTGCACAAGGCAGGCACTGGAGGAGCCGAAATACAAATACACAAACAATGGCGGTGCGGGGCTACTAAGCCAAGCTAAGAAGGTTTTGGTAAACAAATTTTACAGCCAACTCACACACAAGCAGCCGCAGCACACAGACACAAACACACACATATATATGTATATACAACCACACATTCGTTGTTAGTGTGTTATGCTGGCACTGGAAACCCAGGACATTCATAGTTAAAATTTAGAGAGACAGCGCCGAGAGATTTGGCAAACAGCAACAATATTCCCAACGCTGATGTTTCCTACCCCCACAATCCACAATCCACAACCCACAGCCCACACCCAACCAGGCTGGCATACCCATTCCATCTCCTGTTGCGTTAATCAAGGTTCACACAATCACCAACAGCAACAACAACAACAACAACAGGAACCACAGCTACAACAATGGGTAGCGAGAGCACGTGCCAAAATGGTCATGGAATGAATATTTTGCATTTGGTTTTTTACTTATTTTCGTAAGCGACATTTCCACTTTGAGTATTTGGCCAGCTACCCAGTTGCACAGTTGTAGCTGGCCCAGCTCGTGTTGATTAAAAAATTGTCAGCCTCAGACTATATTCACAGCTCTGCAAGGGTCTACAGTGCGTTACGAAACTATAAGACAAAAGGTAGGTGGGAGTTTTATAGCTTTACAAAATGGTGTAAACTGACAGTTAATAAATCAAGTTCGAGACTTAAATTTTGTGAGTCTCCAAATAAAAGAGTCTGTTGTACGAATAAAACTCACTCTACACTAAGATTATTCGTTCCCTTCCCAATTAAATTTCTTGCCACAACTGACTATGAAATAAATGAATCTAAATATAAAGTTTGATCTTTATACTTTTGAGACGCACCGTATGTATGTAGATGCAGACATACGAGTACACCCGCTATTCCCTTGAGGGAAAACCTTTTGGGTTGTGACTATTAAAATCGATTGGATTCTGCTTGGAAGGGCTATGCTACATTTTGGGCACTGGTCGGCGGAGGCCATATTTTTGGGGGGCCTGGGGTTTTAGGTTTGCTGAATGCCCATTTGGGCTAATAACAAATAACTGAATGGTCCATTATACAAAATGAGTCTGAACCAGAGAGAGCCAGTGTAAGTGTTGAGAGCTAATGGCAAATGCTATTGACTGTGGCAGCACAGGACAGTGGCAGTGGCAAAAGCCCCCGCTGGGGGTTTGAGTCTATTTGGCTATATGTTCCCCCCCCCCAATTCGCATTACCAGAAATTGCTCGCATGTATTATGTAGCTAATAAATATATATATGAGCTAATTGCTGGCGAAAGTTCATTAATTTGGGTGCCATGAACTAAATTTATTTAACCCATTAAATATTGTTAGTTCTGGATGGCATAATGATTATGTACGGCAGGGGTAGGCCAATATGCGTAAACACAAAAAGCTACTTTATAAATGTAGCAAAAACGAGTATGCAGATGTCGCTGAACTGATAACAGAAGGGTTCATTTTGGTTCATAAAATGTTTCCTATGTTGAGTCATTATCTGAACAAATTGGTTTTGGTATACTAACACTCTCCATATTGGAATATTATATTTAGTTATTTAATTAATTACTTTATATACTAGAGCTAAGAATTATCCATTCCATTGGGATCGTTGTAGAAGTACTTAATACCTGGCTGTTTATGATCAAACTTTGTCATTGGCAGTTCCTATTTGGTAAAGGCTAAGGACCTTCCGTGACGAGCATCTGTTAACGACACGAGGTTGATGTTAATAATCACAAGAACCTATGAGATTCACAGACTATTTGCAACTATTTTCAACTATAAAATACAATTGTAACTTTTATTAAATTCGTATATATCCAGACAAGTCCGTTTGTAGAACATTAGCTCAATTTAGCAGAATATTTCTGTCTGATAATGTATAATAACCCATCCAATAAATACATATATAGAAACAGTATGGCCTCTGTTCAAATATATTGTAGTGCTTTTGTTGAGAGTACAAATCACTTGGGCCACAATTTGATATGCAATGAAAGGACACAACGCCATACCGTTGTGTGTACCTACAGCATTCTCGATTCAATCGAGTGGCTATGGCATTGACTGGCCGTTGAATAATTTATAGTATTTGCAATGCCGCTGAATTGACGACCGCTAATCGAATTTTCATATTTGTTCGCTTCGCATTGTATATTTGCAGATTATATGACCCTTATATCAGCGATGTGAACCCGCAATAGAACGAGAATCAGAGCAGCAGGAGCAGGAGCAGCAGAACCCTCAACAAACTATGTATCAAAACGGGGACCCCTTGCAGCATCGGAACAATTTGTATGTAGTTTAGTATATTCAATCTCCCACACACACACACACATTACTATTAAATTATATAGATACATAAATACACACAGAGCTCCCCTGCAATGAGTCTGAAAAGTAAAAAAAAAAAAAGAATGCATAAATAAATAAATAGCATGGCACGGAACGATTCTAAAATATTACACAGATTGTTGTATCAATAAATTATTAATAACAATTGCTGCGGACAAGCAAAACGAGCAGAGTTGCCATAAAAAAGTTGTCACCATCAAAAGTTGGACAGACATCAACCAACCCAGAAAAACAATTTTCCAGCAGCAACAAGAGCAAAAGTCAGCTACAAATGGAATGAAAATTTATTCATACACACACACACACACACACAAATATTGCAAAACATTTTTCCAGTTTAGCATGCAGATGAGAATGCGGATGAGAATAGGCGCCCCCTCCTGATAGTTCTCACATATCCCCCCGCGTCACAGTCCCAACCCAATCCCACCTCACTTCCAAACCCCTGGAGCCCAATGTAAATATTCGAGAGATTATTTTTATTGTCCTTTTCGGATTTATGTAGCATAAAATTTACAATTTCTAGCCAGTAAACGAGTAAATCATTTATATAGGTACGAGTATATATACATACATATAGTATTTAGCTAGAGGTAAGGCCAAGGAGGCCTGGACAATGTCGGTCTGTGGGGGCGGGCTGTGTCGATGGGCGTGACTGTCACAGATTGCTTTTCTTAAGAGTAGCTTTTAAGTAGAAACACACACACACACACACTCAAGCCATACTACTCTCTCCAGATTAGAACAAAAACAGAGAAAAACGAAAAACACTTTTGAAATTGTATAAAACGTAAAAATTGAGAAAATGTTGATTAGATTCTTCGAGTTAGTCATGCATATATGTATGTATGTAGTATAGGGGACGATATATAACTAGTACATGTAGATATCACAAATGCTTTGCCTATGCATAAAACTTATTTATACAATTGACGACCAAGCAAAAGTAAAACTTTACATTTAGTGACAGGATCACACACACACACACAACACACACTAAAACTGAACTAACGTAGACCAGAGAGAAGACACGCCTAGAGTGCCGGAGTGGGAGCTGAAGTGTGCAGAGAAAGTAGAGAACAAAGAACACAAGGAGGATACTCCACTCACCTCTGAAGATAGTAATTATGAAATATATATATATAAAACAAAAGCTTGTTAGTGATACTAATTTTAAATGAACAAACAAAAAAAAAACCCAAAAAGAAACACCAGCAACAAAACTAAATATTTGTAAAACAAAACCATGTTTGATAATTCTTAGCGAATCTTGAAAATGTTTACAAAAATGTTATAAAATTCCAACATTCATGAACCCTTTGTTACGAAACCGAAATCGGACTTTCATCTGTAAATAAAGTTACATACTATATTTGAAAACATCCATACGATAAGCTGCTTGAGCTATTTATAGACAAACTCGCCAGACGAAATACCAATTAAGATGCATACACCCAAACAAACAGTGCGTTTCAGATATATATGACAGACAGTATTTTAATTGATATAAAATTATTAACAAAAAATGAATCATATTCATTAAGCCAAGGTACGAACATTAAAGTAGAATTTAGTGATTCAAAACTATGACTGAAAACTGCATGTTAGCACACACCTGAAATACATCTTCGTTCAGAGAGCAATTACTTTCACACTTCACTTTCTTTTATGCTATTAGTTAGCTAAATAGTAGTTTAATTTTTAACAATTGCTTCAACTATTTAGAGAAATTTCCCTAAATGTTTCAATAGCTAGAGACATTGCTTTTCGTATAGCTCTGAAACGTACTGTACCTACATACATAAGTATACCAAACTAACAAAAAGACATAGAACACACATCCACACACACTCATGCACACTCTCGCCTAAGGAGACTCTTTTTGCAGCATAAAAGTGAACAAGTTCCAAGCAAATCTATAAAACAAAACCAAATAGAAACTACACAAACACAATCTAACGTTCTAACGTATATACACATCATACACACACACACACACACATTTATGTATGGGGACACACGCACATCAATGCAGAAAGCATAATATCTGAAACAATTTACCAATTAGCATTACATATTTATGAACAACAACAAAAACAAAACTGTCTGAGCAAAAGCAAACTAACTAAAGCAAATGACTAAGCAAAAGAACAAAGAAAAAAAAAAAAAAATAAACAACCAACAAAAAAACAAACTAAATATAAACAATGAAAAATGAATACGAAAACGAAAGATGAAACACGAAAAATGCAACGCAAAAATAATGCAAAATGCAAATTCGGTCAACCAATAAGTGACATTAGATACGAGAGTATGTAAATTGAAGAAACGTTAAATAAACGAACACAAAAATATTACAAAAAAAAAACATTAAAACAAACAATTACGTGTACGTGTACGTGTATATACGGATCCATTTGTGTGTGCAATTTCATTTATTTCCAGCTGGTAGAATCTCATTCAGATGCTGGTTGAGTCTGGGTCTGGGTCTGGCTCTACTCTACTCCGGTTCGCTCCATCAATTGGTTGGCCGGATATGGAAGCGCACAGAGTGCACTGTGAGTGCATTGTCATCGCTATGGGGGTCACATAAACTACACCGAGTATAGTATGTGTATTCTAGCTAAATTACTGGAAAATACGCGTACTGTATGAGCGGGAATGGCTGCATAGTAATTGAACTGGAGTAGCAGTGGAAAGGGTGAGTCTGGAATGGATCGAGGGGCTGTGAATGACGACTGTTCGTTCACTGTATCGAATTTCACAATCCTATGAAACGTCAAATGATCGCCCCGTTTTCATAGGGAATTGAATGATGGATGAAAAATGTGCGGGAATATCTGGATAGTCTAGTAACTGTACATATAAGGGAGGGAAGAATACCTACAACATTTAAATCATTGCATTACTAGCAGTTCTACACCTAAAAAATGCAACGCAGATTTATCGAGTGCTCGTTCAATAAAAAGGGGATAATATCGCAGTAGTAAAGAAACATTTTCGATATATTTCACTGAACATTTTTTTTTGCCAGCACCAACTTCACGCACGGTTTTCCTACTTTTTTTTTTTTATGCTCATAATTCAATGCATTTTTTACGGCGGTTAAACAATTATTGTTATTTCATTTATTTTCATATATTAAGCATACTTTTTTATGCGCATAAGTATTTTGTGTTTCCATGCACAACAATATTCCTTTATTGATATTTTTATATTTGTACATGCATTATTTTAATATACTCATGAGTGTTTGCAGTTTAAAAGTGCACATTTTTTTGGTAGTGCTACATAGTGAAAGAGAACGTGTTTGAAAATTTAATTAACAAAAATCTATAAGTGCGTATATTTTTATGTACACACATACAATGTATGCACATACATGTGTACATATGTACGTTGCGTGAGAAACTCTTCACTTTAGCGAATGGAAAATCAAAATTAAATGAAACAATACATATGTAGATACAACAGTTTACAACAATGAAATTATATTATATTTTTAATTATTCTTTAATAGACAACAAAGAAGCATTGTTAGCTACAACAACAAAAATTAATAATTTTTTAATTGGTTTCCAAAAGAGAAACTTATTCATATAGCATTTTCTTTTGTTTCTTTATTTATACAATGAATATGAGAATAATTATGGCATGATTTTTCAAGTATTAACAAGTATTCAATCATTATAATATCATTCCTATAGTATGTTAAATTTCGTGGTAAGTCATTTCAGGATCCAACAGAGAAGAAAACCAATTATCAGCTTTCCTTTTTCTACCCATAAGACCGCAACGCATGCCATCCTTTTCATAAAATCACAAAAACCAGTCTTTGCCCTGCACTCTGCTCCGCAACAACAGTTGTTAAACGGTAATTAAAATTTGTGGCCACGCAGTCTGACCGAAATCCACTACAGAAGAGAGCGCAGAAGAGAGCACAGGGAGCACAGGGAGCACACTCTGCCGGAAGATTAATTGAATTACATTAGTCGGCGACGCTACATACAAAAAAATATGCACACTGAATGCGTAAAACCGCAGAAAAATTGTCGGGGAAAAAGGGAACGAAATAAGAACACAAATTAAAAACTGGAAAACGCGTGTAAATAGCGAACAGAATTTCTCTTCTCTGACTCTCTCCCTATCTCTCTATCAGCCAGGCTCCTCCGTTATTGCGGCTTGTGCAAATTTGCACATAACCTTAAAAGCGTCGACAGGTAGGAAGGTGCGGGAGTGGATAGCAGGGTCCCGCTATCTCTAGCCATCTCGTTCTAACGCTCGTTTTTTATGCCGCGCAACAAGCATTTATGTAAATTGAAAATATGCCGGTGACGTTTCGAGAGGGGAAGCAGCGGAAGGCAGCGACATCGTATCCAGGGGTGTGGGTTTTCGGGGGGAGAGGGGACATTTAAATTCAATTGTCAGCAGCATCTTCTCTGCTCTGGCTCTGCTTTGGAAATCTACGATTAAAGTATTGTAAAACGATACGTTTTTCACCGACGGAATTTCGAGACAAAAAAAGGCAGTGACAGCAAAAGTCGTATGGATTTACGCGTGAAATCCGTTCCGAATGGTGGAAATGGGTAGTTCATCCGGTAAAAAAAGTATCGTGCAACAGCAGCTTAAGTGCGGGTGCGGGTAGCCCACACATAATACCGGCTGCATGGATTGGACACTGGGGTGACCACGCAATGAGAATTTATATTTATAGCTACAATTGCCGTTCAGTTCGCGTTCAACATTTGTGCAGTGCAGACCGACAGTCGAGTCACAGATTCATTCATCAATAAAGAGCCCAGCAGTGTAACAGTAACAGTAACAGGAGGAGAAAGCAAAGGAGAAAGAACAGCAGTGACAGGAAGAGAAAGGCAGGCGGTAGAGACAATAAGACAACGAGCTGAAGGAGAGCCATCATAAGTGCATAAGCAGAGGCGGAGAACACAGACAGGATGGAGCGACTGTTGACCATGTTCGAGGAGGCGGATCCCTTCTCCACATGGTGGCCCACGATAGCGGCCCTCGCGGTGGGCCTCGTGATTACAGTGCGGTGAGTGCGATGGGTCAACGGAAACTGTTTGCCCAGATCCCCCAGACCTTAACCCCAACCCCAGCCCAAGCCTCCTCTGACGTGGAATAAAAACTTTACCCTTTTTAAATAAATGTCGCAGCAGCCCCAGTAAAAACTCCCGACACTCGCGGCAAACTTTTTAAGTGGATTCCATAAAGAGATAGAGGGTGATAGGAAGAGACACGAAAAAAGAGGAAGCGGAGATGGAGAAAGCGAAGAAGGGTCGGATAATATGTAATATCTAAAGATTATTTTCATTTCTTTTTTGTTTCCTTTTGGCTCGCTCGAAGCATCGCGGTTTTTGTGACCCCCCCATATATATATCTGTTGGTCCTGCCCCGCCATTGCAGGTGTTAGCGTAAGCCAAAGACGGATGGAGATGAGGATGTGGGTCGGCTCTGGTCGAGGCGGGGCGGTGCGATAACATGGCATGTGGCAAGTGGCAACTGCGGCTATTCTTCTTCCTCCTGCAGTCCACCAAAATATTTACAAAGTGGATTTGTGCAAGTTTGCCTCAAAGTAAATGAAATGCCAAATGAATTCCGAAATGAGAGATGGAGACCAAACAGTGGTTGGGTGGGGGCCAGAGAACTTACAGCTAAGTGCCAAAATAAGTCTCAGACAAATGAAGTGGAACGAATGGAGGATGTAACTATCTAAAAAGTGAAAAAAAAAAACCCATCACTGAACACAGAACACTGAACAAATTTGACTAGCATTGAAGGCGGCATATACTTGTAGGAAGAGAAGTCTTGGGGGCTATTCTGTGATATGGTTATAGCTCTTTAGGCGTCTCTGGTAACTGATTATTTCAGTGCATCTCATATTTCTCTAAGTAATTTGTATAATATGAAAATAATATATGTAGTAAGAGTCATTAGTAACGACAGATAAATAGACAGCAACAAAATTACATATTTTTATCCTAATACAGACATGAATATTTTAGTTAATTAAATTTGTTTACACTCGCTAAAAGTAATTATATTTTATTAAAACATAGTGAGAGCGTTTAAATTTCTATTATATGCAACATTTGACAGGTTTTATATTCCAGTCTTTTTAGTCTAATACGAGTACATTTGGATTGTTCTATTTTATTGTCACAATAATGTAATAGCCTCCTCCTAGTACTACTAAGGCTTAATTCAATGAATTACCTAATTCATGGGAATCCTTGAACATTTTCTTTAAGCCTAAAAGTAATTCAAGTGACTGCCCCTCAGGCAGTTAATCAAATCAATTAACATTTATTGTTTACGAACACAGGGCCCTGCAATTAGGGACGCTCGAATGAGTTGGCCGAGTCAGTTAGGACCTAAATTGTCCGCAGGCATTATGGAAATGAGTAAATTGATTCTATTAACGCCTATCAGTAGCCGAAGTCAACCCATACTCTCTCTCTCTCCCCTTACCACATCCTCGCGCACTGCAGTTGATGTCACACAAGCAAGGCAGATTGGGGCCCAAGCCGCAATCACGCGGTTGCATGTCATTCCAGTCTCATAAACCAAAACCAAAACCACACCCACTAACGCCCTCCCCCTCTGCAACTTTGTCTGTTGCATGGACCCGCATTGCAGGACGATAATGAGCGGCCAACGATGTCCCAACGATAATCAAATCAAGGAGCAAATTGTCGTCGTCACCGGGGGAACAGCGGCATCGGTTACGAGATAGCCCAGGCCCTAGCCGGTCGCGGGGGTCGCATAATCCTCGCCTGCCGCAACATGAAGGCCGCCGAGCGGGCCGCCGCCATTATCAAGCGGGAGCTTGGCTGTCGCACCCCCTGCCACCCCGACGACGATACGAATCCGGCGGACCGTTACTTTGTGGAGGCGCGTTACCTGGATCTCAACTCGTTCCGAAGTGTCCACCACTTTGCGGGCCAGCTGATGGCCGATTTCGACCGCGTCGATGTGCTGGTCAACAATGCCGGCCTGGTCTTCGCCAACACCCATATGCCCACACCGGATGGCTTTGAGCAGCACAGCCAGGTGAACTACTTGGCTCCGTTTCTGCTGACGCAGCTGCTGTTGCCCCACCTGCAGCGCTCGGAGCAGGGACGCATTGTGTTCGTCTCGGCCCACGCCCACCAGTCGGCCAAAATCGATTTCGACGATCCCCTCAATGTGGGCACATGGGCGGTGAAGTTCCATGCCCGCGATGCCTTCGCCCACTCAAAGCTGGCCATTTTGCTGGCCACGCGTTGGCTAGCCAGGGAGCTCAAAGGTAAGTGCCCAAGAGGGAGCAGCCACTGCACTTCAAGAAACTGTGAAAAAAATTTAAAATATGAATGAATTCATTCTAAAATTTTCATAATTCAGTTTCATAATTATATTATTTTATTTTTTTAAACGTTAATTATTATTTATTTTTGAGTCATTTCCTAACACTGTTTTGTCGCTGTGCACTACTGTAAATGGCACAGCCTTGCACTGTGCATTATTGATGAATTAATTTTGATAAGTTGGGGCTTGAATGGATCAATAATTCACAGTGCAATTCACAACTTGTTAAACCAAGTGCTCGCCAAACCTCAACCTTGTTTGACAGTTTAATGTTGCCTTTTGATCATTAAATATATATGACTTATTCAAAGCTATAGGCAGTCATTGCTTTCTCGCCGTGCACTGCTGAAATTTGCCTAGTTTGCAATGTGAATTATTGATGCATTCATTTCGATAGGGCCACGCATTCATGATTTCTGATTTCCACTCGTTTCTGTTTCCCCACAGGTACCTCGGTCACGGTCAACTGCTGCACGCCCGGACTCGTGCGCGGCACCCGCCACTTTCGCAAGTAAGTCAGAAACCCAAAAAACCCACCCAAAAAACCCAAACACCAAACCCAACCAAAACAAATCCAACCAGTAGCCGAAAACCTAAATTAAAATTCAAACGAAACGAAACCAAAGCAAAGTGCAAAATGCAACTCTGCAACTGCAACTGAAACTTTAACTAAATTTTAAGCTCATTTCGTGGCCGCGCGAAACTTTTGCACTTTCATTAAGCAAAGCGAACTATGTTTCGCTCTCAACCGCACTCCCTAACCCCCCTGTCTCCCTTGGGGGTCGAGTGGGCGGCTCAGTTTGATGCAATCAAAAAGTTGGCAAGTCATTTGGGCGTGGCGCGAGGTAGCCCCGTTTTTGGCATCAAGGTAAAATTTGGTAGCCGAAGGGCGAATTCATTTAAGATCCCAAATGAGTTGGCCAAATAGCCGGAGCCAGCCTTCGTCTAGCTGTCAAAATAGGGTTGTATTTTTCAAGGCGGAAAAAAGTAAGTGTAAGTGTCATGGGGTGGGGTAGGGGGTGAAACAAAAACTCAAGTATCTAAAATGAGATAGAATTCAATGTGACTCAAGGGTTTAGCTAACAGAGCAAAAATATATACAAAATACTATCAAAATAGTTTACTAAAAGTACATAAACTTATGATGTACGATTGAATGTATATTTACTCCATGTGTATGTATGTATTTATTATAGATCTATTATCTATATATCTATAAATATTCAGAAGATTTTTTAAGAAATTCAGATTCAAAAGATTTGAATATAATACGTAAAAAAGCCGCTCAATGGTTAATCGGCTTAAATGGATACCATTTGAATGTTTAATATGTATATGTATGTAACTATCAAAATCTGTACCTAAGCTGTTACGTAACATTGCAGTTTCCAAAAAGTCTAGTAAAATACGTAACAAAGTCCAGTCCAGTCCGCACAACAATGAATAACCAAATGGCATAACCACAGTTAGACTTCAGTCTGAAATCCCACCCTCCCTCCAGACTGTAGTCATCCAATTAAACTTTTAAAATGTTTTTTTTTTTTTTTTAAGTTTTCAAATTAAGTAAGCTGAAGAGTAATGAAATTATAAAAGTAAAATTCTATATAATCTGTGCATTTGAAATGAATATAATCAGCAGATGGTGGTCATTAATGGAGGGAAGGTCTTGTAATTGTTCACTCAGTCGGGAATTCTCTTAGTGCTTTCTAATGAAAATGTTTTTATATAAGTAAAGATATGTCTAACTGGTAGAAAGCTCTAAGTGCTGCATGGATAATAATGCATTCATTATTTTTAGTACAATGGAAAAGGATTCATGCCCGCAAAGAGACCTTGGCTGATGGTCACTTCTGGCTGCCATCGATTTTCATTGCCATGCCCATTAGTTGGGCCAGCACTTAGCTTAGCACATTCAGGCGAAAAACATTCCAAATGAGTTATCTAAATTTTGGCACTAAATCCATTTTCAAAGGCATTCAAATTAGTTGGTGTGGGGGTTGCCCTCCCCTTTCCGAGGCGGGTTTATGCTGGTGCAAAAAGAAACCAAAGAGGAACATTTGCACAATACACAGAAAAGGACGTGCAAACACGACAAACAGTTGCAAATTGCGGATGGACAAAATGCCAGCAACATCAACAGTAACAACAGCAGCAACAACAGCAACATCAACAGCAACAACAACAACAGCAATCAGTAAAAGGAACCGGCAAAGTGGGAGTGGGAGCAAGCGACAACATCTGCAATGAACTTACGCCCGGCCACGCCCTCATCTCATCATCAAATGCAGATGAGCTGCCATCGAGTGGCACTCGCACACTGAGCAAAAAATCTTTGGAAGAAATTTCTTTCAAATATAATCAGTAAATGTCACAATCAGGGGCAGACAGATACTAACCGTTTAATATGATATATGGTGTTTTTGATAAATAAATGTATAATTTAACTACGAATCTGGACATATAGAACAAGTTTCCTGCCACTTCTACTCTTAAAGAGACACTCCCCCATCTAAACTATATCCTTTCCTCTATTAATCACAAAAAAGAACAAGATTTGAAATAATTTTGTTCAGTGCACACAGTGAGAGTTAGGGTGTGCAACAAGAGTGAAATGCGGTAATTAAAATGGCCAAGTCAGAGAGACGCGGGTCAGGCCGCAATTGAAATGGCCACGGGTCAAGCTCAGGCTTAGGCTCGGGCTCGGGCTCGTGTGCCAGGTTTGGGTCCATCTCTGGGTCAGAGTAAAAGTTCAACATGCTGCCCGGCCTGGCCTGGACTCTTCTTTTGAGTTATGACCCGGACACACCCTGGTGACAGTTGCCGCTTTTGTTGCCATCGCCAGCATCAAGTTGGTGTGTGACACAGTCACAGCGAACAGTGAACAAACGCCTGGCTGGGGCCCAATCTTCTAATGATGGTCCCGGAATTAATGCGATATTTATTGATGCTCTCAACAAACACAAAACTTTTGCTTGTTCTCCTTTCTTTTGGACTTTTTTTTTGTGTTTGTCAGTTATAAATTAGAATTGTGCTGAGTAGGTTGTTCGCCCTGACCCTGAATGCGAAATCATTGCCAGGGAAATAAATCTATTCAGAATGTCCAGCGTGGGTGATTTAGCCATGAATTTGATGACTTCCATTTTTCCATCATTTATCTAAATATCAAAAAAACGGAATGTTTGTTCTGTTCGGGAATGGTATTCGATTCTGAATTGATTTTTATGAAAATGTTTTTGGGAATCAATCTTGATGAAGAATCAAGAAGGCAGGAGCACACGCGAGGAAAACTGTTGAAAGGTAACAATACTCATAACATTATCCTTTTGTTTAGCCACTGAAAATTCTTCAATAAATGTTGTAGAAAGTAAATATGTTTTAAGCGAACAAAGTTCCTTTAAAGGTAGTCACCTAATTGCTTTAATTCTTAGAAAATAATTAGAAAATAATATCTTGAAAGTTTTCTGCCGATAGACAGATGCTCCTAAGTGTTATTTAGCACAATTATTTCCCTTCCAATTTTCTTAAAATCTTCCTATTCATATGCATACTTGAATGTAGTTACAAATTTATACATTTTGAGTACCTTTTGATGTGAGTAAAATTGTGCAAATTATCAACTTATAATTGGGTAAAACTAATTGACTATGTTAAGAAGTTTCCCAACTACCTTAGAACGCTTTAACAACTTAGCAGGCAAACTGTTAGTTAGTCAATTGATGCAGGATAAAGTTGAGAATCATGTAAGGATATTCCTAAAGAAGGAATTTCTTGGAATAGTTCGGCCATCACATAATCGGACTGCCTAGAATATTGTCTAACAACAGACTTATTTCCCTCAATTAGTTATGCTTTGGGTAATTGCTTCTATGGGATTTTCCTGGTATACAATTAACATCAACAATGGCATCTTTAGGTTTCTATACGGGTGTAAGCAGTGGTGTGTGACATGTAAATGGGGGATTTTGAATGCCCGCTAACAATGCCAGAAGCAAGAAACAATACGAGTAGTGGCATGGAAGGACCTATCTAGTACAATGGAGAAGCAGGTGCTCAAGTGTGTGTGTGGAGCAGACATAGATACACAAATGCTAACTGGAACCAGCAGCACGTACAGCAAATTACACAATTCAATGGCAATAAACGATTTAAAATAACAAAGAAGAGAGAGCCAGAGAGCAAAAGATTCGGATACAATTGCGTGCCGGAGAATTTGGGCAAAAGTATTTCGGCTGTCACAAGCCAGAAAAGCATAATCCATCATAGACACAAATACATATTGTACATTTGTACATACTACATATGTACATGTGTAGGTATAACTACCGGATGGCAGTGCCAGGCTCCTTGGCGTAACAGAAACATTGTTAACATGCGTCATTACAATTTGCAAAATGCCATAACAATACGGGGAGTATTCCGTACGGCAGGAAAAAGTGCCCCTTAAAGTGGGCCACAAGAGGAGAGAAACAACATGGCAGAGAGGCGAAACAAAGAAACAAAGAAAGAAATCAAATGCCTGGCCGAAGGTACAAATCATTTGGACATAAAACGCAGCACCTTGACAGCCAGGCCAGGCCAGTCAGGCAGGCAGTCCCGACGCAAGCATCGCATGTGAAAGTATAGTACATGGAGAGTTGGAGATGTAGAGCCCGGCCAGGCGGCAATAGGTATTGGCCGTGTCGCTGGCACGTGACCTAGGCGCAACGCCAAGAACAGCGGCATGGCCAAGAAGAAGCAAAAGAGATGGGCAGCGTTCGTGTAGTTTTAGCTTCGTGATTGGCCTCATTTATGGTCACTGGAAATCAATCACATCCCAGCAGAGTAGAGTGGTTTTTAAAGGATTATTATTTGATGTACTTATGCTGCTTAAAATAAGTTATTGTCTCCATTTCGAACTGTTTCTCCCTTCCCTATATGTCCGCTTGGTTTTTCTACCTGTTAAAATATTCACATACCCTTGAAGTTTCTCGATTGGTGCTGTGCTGTGTAACAACAAACGGAAAGTAGGCCCAGCAAATGAAACGAAAGGACCTACATGCTACATGCTCACCTCTAGTGGCCAAGAGCCCAAGTCCGTACTTGGCCCCGGACTCTGACTTGGCTGCGGGCGGGCAGTGGCAATAAAACAGCAAATGAACAGCGGAAGCAAACTTCAAGTGGATGCATGGGTATGAGTGTGAGTGGACCCCAAAGGGGAGTCAAGTTCCTCCGCAGGCACGGATGTATTGGACTCCTCAATGTATGTAAATGTATTGTATGCAGCTTACATGCATTCGCTTCCTGTCCATCGGATGCCACTGGACTCCGCCTTCACCTCCAACTTCACCCCGCCTCTGTGCCCACACTATCCTTGTTACTGCCTCTCGTTTTCCACGTTTACTGTTACATGTTTTGCCTTTGCAAGTAGATTTTTCTTTTCACAGACTTTGTAGCGCCAAATTGAACTTTTGTTGTGCTTCCCCCCCCTGTTCCACCCTCCGCATCATCACAGCGATTCCCAGTACGTGTCTGCCTTCCCTTCCCTTCCTGCATATGTCAGAGATAACTGCAACTCTCGTTGCCCCGCATCCGGGGCCAGGCAACTGCTGAAGCAGCTGTCAGTCACATCTACTGTATGCAGTGCCATTCCTTCTCCAGATCCCTTGCCAACACCCCAACTGATAGTTTTTGCAGTTGCCATTGATTGAAAAGCTGATACCTGCTGGGCTTTTACAATGCCATTGAGATTGCGGTTCTTACGCTTATCAACAGGCTTCGCTTTTATGATGCCCCCATCAGCCGCAAAGGTCACTCTCTGTGGGGAATCAATCCTGCTTTATTGGGCTCTTCCTTTCGAACTGAATGTGCATCACCATGTGCATCCGCATCAGCCATTGGATAAGTTTAGGTCGTAAATGATGACGACATTTTGTCATTGTCCTGCTTGATACTTATTCAAAATCTGAACGGAAATTTGCCACAAAATTTCTCACATGTTCCTTTGTAATCACCTGAGCTCGATAGATAAATCCCCAGAAAATATTGCATAAATTTGTTGGCCACTTTACGCCTAGGTTCACACCATTGAGCTGATATCCGCTCAGACTGCAGGCCAATAAAAACGATTAACGGAGCGTATACGCAATTAATTTTTGCACTCAGGCAGATTCAATTTCCGCCCCATCTTTTGCGGTATTACTATACCGCATTTTCTTTAGCTTTTCAAAGCACCTTTTGCTGCGCTTTTTTCATTTCCCTAACAACACACACACACACAAACACACAGTGCACATTTAGAGGCAAGAGATTTTCCCTGTTAAAGGCAGGTGCAGGTCGGTGCTTTAAACTGAACTTTGCCTGGCTACAGGTACAGCTTAGCGAGTCAAGCTGAAATTTTCAACTTGGCAAGTAGAGGTATATTAGGCTATGTGAGGTGACATGCCACAGAAGAGTTTTGCGGAGTGTTGGTAAAGGGAATAGGGAATATCTGTGGGAATAATACCTTTACTTTTATAAATTGCTACACCCAATTTCCACGGTAAATATCTTTACTACACCCTACTATATTCTCCATCTGTAAACACACATTAATCAACGGATCTATAGTCGTAGAGTATGCCCCAAGTCTAACCCCAACGCACTAGCCACAACCATTTGTTTTTCTTCTTTTCGCCCACAAACCATCTGCAGCCCCTGCAGCTTTCTATGCACTTTAAAAATGCACCCAATGTGGCTGGCTGTGGGTTGGTGAACAGCAGAGTGAATGGGGGGTGGTGGAGGTGAGGCTAGTAAAGTGGTGGTTGGGTGTGAAGGCAGAGATACTCGCATCTATGAAAACGTTGGCGTAAAACGATGAATGGAATCAACACCAGCCTCGACCCAAGGCAAGGAGAATCAGAAGCCAGACACGGGGCCAGGGCACAGGGCCCAGGTCCGACAGATAGTGGCACGCATACACTTACACACATATGTGAATGGGTAGGTGTGGTGTATCTGTGTGTGTGTGTGTGTACTATGAAATGAATGAAAATGAAAAGCAGTTAATGCTCAAGTCACGGAAAAAGCGTAAATGGAAAAGTTAAGCGCATTAATTATTTATTTATCGTTTTACGATGTTCAAGTGTCGGTGAACTTGCACCGTTTTCCGTTTCCCGTTCGTTGGCCGCTAACAAGAACAAAAGCAAAAGCAAAAACGAGTAGCGGCAGCAACCAGAGGAAAAACATTAACAACGACAGCTAAGCAAATTGTTCACAAGTTCGTAATCCTTCGTGAAAAGGCGGCATCAGGAGCAGGAACACGGCCAGGCGTAACAGTTGGTAGCAGCAGGGGGGGAAGGCGGCTTAAAGGCAGTGCGAGAAAAAAGGATGGCATTGAGAGCAGCCAACCATTTTACACAACTCGTTGGATTCAGCCGTTGAAATTGGCCCGGCTCGCAGTTGGCTAAGGCTTGGAGATCAACGCTGTGAATGTTTTGCCAATGCGATTCGGAAGCGGCCTTCCTGCTATCGCCGCACTTGAAATTGTCATTAAAACAACGCTTAAAAGAAATTGGCTACAGTCGGACATGACTATCCACTTATTTAGGGAATAAACTGAAGCTTTGCTTTGTGTGTTGCCCAACAGATTTAACTCGAATGAAAGACTTTAAGCAACTGTTAAGCGATAAGAGAATATCAAAGGTGACGGACTTATGCGTCAAACTATAGTACAATAGCTGCTTGCTACCTATAGTATATGTATGTTGGAATTTAATTTTAAAAAATTCACCTGATTAGGCTGCCAGAATTATTGCTTTTTGAATTCGTACCACATTTAATTTAACAGATTTAATTTAATTCAACGTTTGGAAAAATATTCACCAAAACTTTGTTAATTTATTGTCAATGATGCAGATTTATTTTTGTATTTTTTTTTAATTTATCTTCTTTTATATTTGCTTGGACCATAACTAATTGAAACCAATCCAAAGACAAATTTACATTTTTTCATCTTAATAAAGACATGAGCATTATTCTCTTATTTATTAAGGCAACATTTTGGTAAAATATATAATATACGAGTATTTTAGCACATAAAAACATATGAAAACGGCAGCTCAGATCCAGGGACTAGATACATTCCAAACGAGGAATTGTAACTTTGTTGTGAATTACGAGTATGTACTCTGTGCTCGAATTTATAGGGGTAAACGAGTGTAAGGAAATTAGAGCGACACTTTTCTGCCTTTGGCTGTTTTTCAACTTTTCCGATGAGCTGGCAAATTTTGACATGTAATAAACAAGTCAGTCCCTCCCCCTCAACATGTCGTTGTCTGCTACTATGTGGCACGTGTCTGGTTGGGCCTGGTTTGAGAAGCAGAAGCAAACAAAAATGTATATTCGGGGTGCATATATCTCTGGTTGAGACTCCCCTCTACTATAATACCTCCCTTTATGCCTCTTTGGTAATTACAATGGAAACTAAATTGGCCAACTTTTGATTTCTAATTTGGCACACAGCTCGCCTCTGATGTCGTCCATTTGTGTGAGAATAGTCACCTTCCCGTGGATGTGGATATTCATGAAGAACCCGTACGAGGGCGCCCAGTGTGCCATCCGCCTGGCCACGGATCCCCAGCTGAAGCAAGTCACCGGCGAGTACTTCAAGTGAGTTGCTATGGCCACTGCTACTGCCACGTTGCCGCATTAGTGGCACTTTGTTAGCCATTTTTTGTTACATCTTTTCCTCCTTTTATTTCTCGTCTCAGTGACTGCGAAATTGCGGCAAGTTCGGAGCCTGGCCAGGACAAGGAGCTGGCCAAGAAATTGTATATGCAAACCATAAAAACACTCGAGAGCGTCACCAAACTAACAGTCGACAGGGAGGCGTACGCGGTGCAGCTGGAGCCGGAGCCAGAGCTGAGGCTGGAGTCAGCACCGGAAACGGAAACGAACCAGGAGGCGGGCATGGAAATGGAGAGGGAGGAGCAGCAGCCGTTGGAGTGATTTATGCCTGGCACGCGGCCCGTCGTCTTCGGAGACTGCCACTGCAACGTCTATTTGCATTCGGTTTAACAATTGCCGCATTAGGCAGCAGCCCAGACTCTGGCCACTTAGGAGAGACTTTTTATGGGTCTGCAATTGCAACTGCAACTGCCACCGAAGCTAAAGCTAAAGCCAAAGCCAAAGCCAAAGCCAATGCCTTTTGAAAGTGGCTCCCCGACTTTATGTGGTTCTATTTTCTACAAATAAATGTAACTTTAATGTGCGAGCAGCGAAAACTTGCTGAGTTTGTGCTTTGTTCCAGTTTTTTGAATGTTTCTTCTACTTCTGGGAAGTAGGCTGGGGTTGTGGAGAATCCAACAGGCAAAATATGTTGCCTCTGCTATGCTGTCTCTGATTTATTTCCAATTTCAAATGCTTTCGGCTGAGTGGAAGACGCCCCGAACAGAACAGGCAGTCGCAAGCAATTTGCTTAAATTAAAGAACCAATTTGGAAGAAGGATTTTCCAGAAGAAAAGTTGTTCATTCAATATGGATGGATTTTATTGTACCCTGATGAAAAGAATCCATTGATTATTAGTGTTATTAGAAGTGTTGATTAGAAGAACTTATGTTATATATGTATATTCACAAAAGTGAAAGATATTGTGAATCTAAATGTGGACAATAACTGCTATCCATATAATGTTTAAATTAATGTTTGCTATTTAAACAGTATGGAGGGAATTTGTGTTAAAATGATAGCAACCAATGCAATCTAAATATTATTCCCAAAGGCCTGAATTCATGGAGAATCTGCTAAATTGTAAATTCTCTAGGCATATCCCAAAACATTGCTGAATGTGAGCAAGAATTTCAGATAGAGAGAATCGAGCTAATTGAGAAATGGCTCTCGTTCGGACAATCACAGAGCTGTGGCACAGCCTCCCCTGGGCCAAGCGGCAAAGCGTGCCAACAAACTGTTGATTACCACCCAACAAGAAGGGGTTAGCCCAAACACGCCCGAACACAAGGAGGCACCCCGACTAGATACAGATCTACAATTGTACATATGACTGGGCACAGAGATGCAAGGCCAATTATTTGTGGTTAAGCTAAAACCGATTTCTATTAGAATGTGTGTACAATGCGTGGCTTAGGCTAGGAATAGAACCAGGACCAGAGCATGGCAGTGGCAACCAGTCGGTACGTGGACGAGGAAGAGGATGAGAACGTGGACCAGGACATAACCAGGACACATGCAACTGTCTCAACGCAGCCCCGCTTTGTATGCTATGGAAAATCTCTTTATTATATTACGTGCGGCGCTTTTGTTGTCAGTTTGCAGCCCCACAGTCCCTCCCACCTTCTGGGGTGGTATCCGCACCCAGCCCAGCCCAGCCACCAGGACGGGTAAGGGTAAGGGTAAGCGCCATGTGTTGCTAGAGCAATTTTATGCTTCCCTTTTGGAAGTTTCTTCGTAGGGACTGCCCCAGTTCTTTTGCCTTTTCCCATTTTCTGTTGCCTGTTTCCTTCTCCCGACTCTAGCCCTCTAGTCCTCTGGCTGGTGAAATGAAAAGCTCCTAGAGTGGAAAAGCGATTACGTTCCTGCCATTTCCCCATCTGGCAAAAGCTTTGCGTTTCCGGTTACCTTTCCGCCGTGACGTGTTAGTGTAATATGCATTTTACGCGCTTCAATTTGGCCGCATGATGGAACGGGCCAAAGCGGCACTCCCCAAGGATGATGAACATCAGATGGAGTCGCTCTAGGCAGCCAATTCAACTGTAGTTTTTTACAGTGTAGCGGCAGCTTTCCTTGGAGAGCATTCGCAGCGAAGCAACAGTCTCAAAGCTCAATCGCTTGACTCTCTTCGAGTGGATGTGTCGTTGCTCTTAATACTGTTTCTCTTTGGGGAAGTTTTTATTAAGTAAAATATTAAGTATACGAAAAATAATGAAAATAAAAATAATAAAAATAAGGCATAGTGCTTAAAATAAAATATTAATATTAAATGCTCATTTTAATTTTTAATATTAAGTTTTTTTTGTTAAAAAAGAAATCCATTAATATTGGAAAATTTAAATAATATTTTTATTTGCTCAGAAAGTTCTGGAGAACTGTTATTAGCTTACACTATAATTTCTTATTTCGTTATACACTAATAATTAAAAAGAAAAACTTATTTCTATAAATTTATTTCCTAATAAATAAAATTAATAATAATAATAAATAATAATACAATTATTTTATATTTTTTATTTTATTACACACCTGACAACCCTGTGAAAGCATGCTCTTCTTCTTCCTTGTCAGTCTGTTCCCACTCTCTTTGGGCTCTCTCTCTTTTGGTTACAACTTCAAAGCTTTAAACACCTGTGCGAAAGCTTTGGCGGCTCTGATGTAAACAACGCCAAGTACGAGGCAAAAACAAGAAACTATGAAGGGAAGCGAAACACGGATAAGAGAACGATTAAATAAACAGATGAACAGAATCCGAATTAAAATAAAAACAGATTAGGGAAACGCGTCAAGAGTGTAGAAATCGTATGGCACTAGCAACAAATCAGCCACTCAATGTTCTCTCTCTCTCTCTCTCCTACTCGCGTTGTGTGGCTCTCATCTGGGAGAGCTGCTCGCTCTGCGTGGGAGAACAGCCGGGAGCGACATCGGAGCCCGAATCTCTCATTTGGGAGCGTCGGTAGGTGGCAAAGCTGAGCTTTGGCATTTTATTTGGTTGTTTTTTTCCTTTTCGGATGCTTTTCCTTTGCTCTGCCGTACTCTGCTGTGCTCTGCTGCCTGCTGTCTGGCTTTGCGATTGCGATTTCTGTTGCTGTTGCTGCTGCTGCTGCCTCTGCCACTGCTTTTTCGCAGTTTGTGTTTCAGTTGCGCGGCGGCCGAGGCAAAGTGAAAACGTGCGAAATTCTACCGTTAAACTAAGCGACAACAGCGACACAACGTGGACGCAGGCGAACGACCACGACGACGACGACGACGATGCTGCCACAGCGGGCAACCTGGCAGTAGCCGTAGCACACATATTATATACTCTCATCCTCATTCCCCCCCACCTCGTACTCGGACTCGTGCTCGTAAAAGAAAAATTACTACACACTCACACAAAAGCAAATATTGAAAATTCTAAAGAAAATCGCCTGGCGAAATGGGCCACAGTTGAAGGTGTGTGAAGGTACCTCTACATACTCGTAGCTCTCTTTTCTCTCTCTCTCTCTCCGTGTCCCGTGTCCCGTAACCCATATCCGTGAACGTGTATCCGTGTGTGAGTGTGTGTGTGTGTTTGTGTGCATACTCGTATTTATTATTTTAATTAATTGCATGCAATTTTCATTGCAATTTTGGTGTTGCATCTTAAAATGAGTGTGAAAATAATCGGCAAAACTCGTGCAGCAGCATAATGATATGTATTTCCGTCAAAGACACTTATTCCCCTGCCCCTACTCTGAGTTCGCGCTATTATATCACATTGAGCATAACTGTAATATGCTGCTCTTCTCCATCTTCCCCCTTTCATTATTATATCACTTGGAGCATAAGTGAAATGAACTGTTGCCGCCACTGCTGCCCTGCTCTTCGTATCTTCCTGCAGCAGTTCTTTCACAGACTCTACAACCGCAAAGATATAGCCATAGTTGTAGGTCTGCTGACTATATCATAGTATAGCCATGGAATAGTAGACCTACACAAAGGTATCAAAATGTTCGGTTTGTGTTTTTCACTTGCTGTTGTTTTTTGTTGTTGTTGCCCTGCTCAACTCATAAGTGGGATCTTTTCTAGCCCGCTCCAATGCAAATGTTTGCCTGTCCCCGCGCTCGTTAATATTTATTCTCTCCTTCAGGCAAGACCAGCCAGGACTTAGGCCAGTACCCCCCCATGCTATACGTTTCGAATTCCGCCCTCTTTGTGCTATCCTTTAGCCGGGAAAGCAAACAAAAACACACGTTCAAGTTGTTCCTTGGCCTTGGTATTTATGGCCAGTGCGTCAGCCTGTCGCACACTTGACATGAGCTCGGCTCCTGTTGTCGTTAACCATTGCCCATCCCCTTTCTAGCCGGGGGCGTAATATTCATGACTAGTTTCCCTCCCTTTGGACCCCACCCACAATTGTGGAATTTGGACCCGTCGTGGCAGCACAACAGCAGGCTCAGCCTCAGCCTCAGATTAGCCCGGCATCATCATAGCACCGCGTTCTCGCACCCAGCGCCCTCAAATTATTATCACCTTACTAATTATCTATCGATGATGATAATGATGATGATGCCATTTTCAGGCGGCCCCTTATCAGGGCACACAGCGCTCGACTTTTGCGTCGTCTTCGGCTATTTGCATTTTGTCTCTGAATCGAAAATTCTCATAATATTCCAACAAATAAACATGTGAGTACGGGTGAACCACCACCCCTGGCCACTCCGCAACCTCTAAAAAGCAGCAGATAACGGAGAGCACCAACAATTTTTTTTTTTTAAATAAAACTAAAAACCAAACAAATAGGAGGAAAAGCAAACTTTCCACAAACTTTTTATTTGGCCGCCGTCCTTTGGCATTAACGCACCAAAAAAAAAAAAAAAGGTTGCCCAACGATTGAACTTTCAACTGGAATAGAGATGGTCGCGTGAGTACAGATCGGGAGACTATAGTATAGATTATCTTGAAGGGTACATAATAACATCTACAACATGCTAATTCCACTGAATAAACTATTATAAGCCACAGCAAATATTTCCAAAACCTCAATAAAATATTTCCATATTCTGCTGCTTTATTTTACAATTGAAATCAAAATATGTATTTTATGCCAATTTACTTGTTATGTGGAACAACACTTAAAATATTTGTAGATTATAAATTCTGCCAATAAAAATAGAAAAGATCATTGGCAAAATACACCGAAAACATATTCTATTCACTTATGTACGAGTATCTGAGTATATTCATAATTATTGACGGCAAAATGTCGAGTCTAAAAATATTTCAAGAACATTTTCATATAATAAAAAAAAAAAAAAAAAACACACGGAAAATGTTTCTTGATTTTCTCAATTCCGAAACACTTGAAAATAAATTCGGCAATAATTCGAAAATACTTTGTGGTGTAATGATTATTTCGAAATTCAATTTAAAATAACAACATTTAAATTAGAAAATAGCACGATATATATATATGTATCTTTTTTAGTAGTAATCACCAGAGGGAGTAGATCGTTCCTGGGCAAATCATTTAAGAAAACTACGGGAAAATACATTGAAGGAAAGACACATTGGACAATTAAAACTTGCTTCAGTTTTGGCTCACCTTTAGTGCACTTCACACACATTTCTACGTATGAATAAAATATCTAGAATATATATAAAATATTCCCAGTGTCTAGAAAAGGAAATAGCCTTGTCCTTGCTTCTTGTACCATGGCTCTGAGGCTGACAACTGACGTTAAAAATCGCTTATCAACGCGAGCATAAAGCGCCACGGGCCAGAAGCAGGGCCAGGGCCAGGGCCAGGGCCAGAGGCAGAGGTAGAGCCGTAGCAGTAGCAGTTGCCGGAGCCCCCACAGGTAGTTTCTCGCACAGCCTTGACAATGACAGAGAAATAAGAAAATGGGCGCTAAATGGGCGCGACGGTGCGAGGCAGTGCTGTGGCACATGGCCGTGGCGGAGGGGGCAAGATTGCAAAAATGCCAATAGCTATAGGGAGGGGCGCAATAGAGAGAAAGCCTTTGGGCTGAGAGCGAGGGTGAGAGGGAGAGATGTGAGAGTGTGGCCGTTACAACAAACAAACAAAGGAAACAAACAAACGTTAAAGGGGATACCAGAGCACAGAGAGAGAGAAAGAGAGAGAGAGGGAGAGGAGAAAGCTGATGGGGAGGTCGATGGAGAGACAAGGGAGAAAGGCGAGACCATGCCGGGTCGAGTGCTTTGGTTCATGACACACACACACACACACACGTTTGAGTTGTTCTCTCTCCCGCTCTCTCTCTCTCTCTCCATCTCTCTCTATCACTGTCTCTGTCTCT
Source organism: Drosophila bifasciata (assembly GCA_009664405.1). NCBI lineage: Eukaryota > Metazoa > Arthropoda > Insecta > Diptera > Drosophilidae > Drosophila > Drosophila bifasciata. The sequence goes on from CM019044.1 coordinate 6,371,567, forward strand.
GTGTTGCTATACATTATTCTATGTGTGTGTGTGCGTATAGGAAAACCCGTTTTGAGTTAACTTTTTCGCTGCCCTGGTCTGGCCCTGCCTGCTCTGGTCGGCATGGGGGCATCGTCAAACGGCTTTGGCAGTCAGTTGGCCAAGTCAGTTGCTCTTTTGGCTTAACAAACTCAGAACGTGTCGCGGCGACAATGGCAGTGACATCCGATTGCAGCGCATAGTAAAGCACTAACAGTAAAAACAGAGGCAAGCAGCAAAAACAGCAGCATAGGGGAGAAGCAGCATCACGAGGCACGAATCACAAAGCACGAAGCACGGCTTAGTCACAGCAGCAGCAGCAGCAGCAGCATAGCCAAGTGGCATCCATCGGATGCAAGACAGTGAAAACAATCTATCCCATCCCAGTCCATATACCCCATTTGGGTATTTGCTTAATAAATTATTAACAAAAACTGCGGAGAGTGGGAGTGGGAGAGTGGATGCTCTCCATTTGCAGGCAGCTTGTTGCTTGTTGTTATGTAAATGTCAAATGTATCTCTGTATCTCATGGATACCAAGCAGACTTAATGCCAATTTCGGCTGAATATCTTTAGTGTCTCAGTGTGTCTCAGTATTTCTGTGCGAGTGTGTGTCTGCGTCTCAGTGTCTGTGTTAGCCTTGACTTTAGGCCTCTGCGCTGCGTCATTTTCTGCTCCAATTTTGTTATTTCTCTGTGCTTTTTTTTGGTTGCCAGACACTTGAAGTCTTAAGCGGCCTCCGCTTCCAGATGCCACCCCAGCCTCCACTGCTATACTGCTACACTGCCACTCCTCCTCCTTCTTCCCCATTGAAATTCAAAACGCACTCCGCAACCAGCTGCGAGGCAACTTTTGACTGATACACCTACTTACAAGAAAAACACAAAAAAAAAAAAACAACAAAATAACTTCAAGTACCGAAGCTCTAGATACCTATAATGGTAACTCAGTTAACCGATTATGATTATGTTTATGTATTTCTATCAATTATATTGTTCCACGCAGCACTTATAAATTTCTTCATTCTAATTAGAAAATTATAAACCATTGCAGAACCTTCTTCTTGCTTTGTGTAGCAAACGTCTTGACACTGCTATAATACTCTCTCCCAGTGTATACCCAGAGACAACAATATATCAGAAGAAGAAGGAGAAAGAAAAAAACTTTTAGAAAGTTGCTTGGCGGCCGCTCTCTTGAGTCTCTTTCTCGGCTTTCGTTTTGTTGTTCTTCCGCTACTGTCTGCTGCTGCTGCTGCCTCCTCCCTTTCGTTTACATCTCGCATTCCTTTCATGGCCAGCACATATTTTCCATCGTGATTTATAAATTATTTTTTAATGCTTCACACAGACACACACACACACACACACACACACACAGGCAGAGACAGACACACATTCCCCTATGTAAATGGGTCATAGAGGAGGCCACTTGAAAATAATTGGAAAGAACTGAAATCTTGCTGACATTTTCCCAGAACGATCGTAGTAGCTACAATTAGCTCGAATCGACTTTTCTCATCGCCATTAACAACAACCTGTTTGTTATAGGCATAAGTATATACTATACAATATAAATACAGGTACGAGTATCTGTAATAATGGCTATTAATATATGCCCAATTGAGGTGTACGTAATGGAATCGGCTTGCTGAATCGATTGCCGCATTATTTATCGATCCATTGTCTCAGCCACACGTCGCGCTCCATGACCTAACTTACTAACTCTCCCAAAACACAAATCAGCAAACAGTCGGCTCGTAAAGTATGCGAATACTAATAGATGGGAAAACTTTAGCATGATAAACGTTGGACAAAAGCATGAGATGAGAGCAGTTCACAAATCACGAGATTTATTAATAAATATATTCATACACTCTTCCCCTTTATCCTTTCTGGAGCAAAAACTTCTCAAATGACTTATTGTATATTTAATTATCATCTTAATTTTATTCGTTCCGACCCACTGCATGTTGTCTGGAAAACTTCTAAATGCAATTGAAAGTTTCAAATGATTCTTTGATTCAGTTGGCAACACCCCAAACCCACTGAAGAACAATCCTTTTGGCTTTCCTTTCATATACAGCTGCCAATTGCATTCCAGTTTCCGTAATTACGCCCTTACTTTGGCTTAAGCAAAAGCTTATTCGATAATTGTCGTTTCAGTTTGCTCTTATGACTGTCGTGGGAATTCTGCCCTATAGCTGGATCTATACGGAGTGCCGTGACCGACTGATATACCCCTGAATATCCCGCCGCCACCCGACGCATCCTCCTCAATCGCCAAAGGAAAACAAACAGAAAAAGCCATCGGAATCGAGACCAGAAGCAAAACTGAGGAGAGGCAACGGCAACGCCAGAGGAAAAGCAATCAGGATAGCGGTGGAAACTATTACAAAAGCTATTGCGTCCTTGGCATTTGTAACAACAGGAAGAACCCCAAACGGGGAGCCCACAAGGAGGTCGACGAAGGTCGAGGAATCACTGCAATCGAAGCGGAGAGTACAAAAGCGAGTGGGGAGAATCCTTTATTGAGGCAGCCATTTCGCACACCCCCACTGTCACCGTGGCTCAACGAAATCACAGCACCTCCAACGGCAGCAGCGGCGCCAACCTTGGCGTTGGCAGCGGCGTTGGCAGCGTACCCGTCATCATGGAGGGGCCCGAGGTGACATTTCTGTTCCAATTTGGCAGCATTCGCGATGCAGTTAGCGTGCCCGTAACCGCCCTAACGCTCAAATCACTCAAGGATATGGCCTGTGATTTCATCAACACAAAGGTAAGATGGAAGTCTGCATGGATGGAAAGTCTATGCAGGAGCTAGGGAGCCACTAGTCACCCCCCAGGGGGGACCACCCACACACCCACCCACCCACCATTTGTGGTGAATTATGCACGAGCCAGAGCCAGAGCTGGGGCAGAGCCAGCTTATGTCAATAAGTAAATATTTTTATTTGCCATCTGTGACGAGGCGGAAAGCGGTCAAGTCAACAGAGAGGCCATGCCAGAGCTCCTTTGAGTCCGATTAACAGTCCGTATCGCAGGGCCAGTGCCATACGGAACGAGTGGGGGGGGGTAGATTAATAAATGTCTATGTGTGCAGAATAATTGCTTTATTTCATTAAGTCCAACTCACACATAGACATGACTCGCTTCCTTTTCTGCTAGCTAGAAGTGGGGTGGGCGCTGTTATCCATGGCCAATTCAATTAACCAAGCGGCAACCGGTGACCCATAACGAGACACACTGGCAACGAAAGCTGCTCCAGCTCCTGCTCCTGGCATAGAAGGACTTCCTACCCATGGAAGTGAGTGAAACTTTGTCAGTGCTGTTGATAAGGTTTTGGATCCTCTCCATTAGATTTTCCACACAATATTTATGATATCGCTCCATGGTAAAAGCTTCAACAGAGTTCCCACTGCACTTAGCTTTCGCATATTTTATTTATCTTTTGTTATTCCCCATCAATTGAAATCGATATGAAATTTTTGTGCATATGGCACAACATTGAATCTTATCGGGCAATCAATTAAGATACGAAAATGATATGATAATGGTGGGTGGGGACGAAGAGGGCGTATGCAAAAATGAGCGTTAAATGAAGCAAAAACACCGCGAAATGGACATGGACATGGCCAGTAAAACACCGACACTCTTGTCACACATTTCAGATACCGGACAGCGGACTCACGTATCTGTCGGAACGGATTCTGCTGTTCGTGCACGACTACAGCACACCCAATGTGCTGCACATTATCAATTCGGCAGCGGAAGTGGTGGACGAGACCCTCGTGGAAATTGTATTGACAGCCAGCCGTAAGTCCTAAACCGCAACCCCATTAGCCATGCCCCAATCTGTGCTTTGTCTGACTATCTTGGCTTGCTCTCCCCCACAGCCATCCTGTATCCGACGTCCGAGATGCCAACTCTCAAGCCGCACAGCCTCAATGTGCATTCGTACAAGGGGCCGACATTCTGTGATTTCTGCGGTGAAATGCTGTTCGGGCTGGTGCGTCAGGGACTCAAATGCGATGGTACGTATACCCACATACTGTATGTGGGTACATTTATGACAACTGAATTCCTTTGGCCGGGGACTAATCCTACAACCATCCCTATCATCTCTATACAGGCTGCGGTCAGAACTATCACAAGCGATGTGTGGTGAAAATACCGAACAATTGTAACCGCTCGAATGACGCCACATCGAGACGCTCCTTCACCCTGCAGCCGCCACGCAGCCCCTCTGGCAGCTCACAGCAGTCGCTGCTCTCCTCCGCCGAGGAGTCAACGGGCCGGAATGACTCCAGCAGTTCTCTGGTAAAGCGCATGTCGGACCTTATGAATGACATTATTAAGAATTGACATGTGCGGTGTAACAGCATCCTAGACCCTCGTCCTCAGTCTCTGCGTATGTGTGTGTGTGTGTGTGTGTGCGAGTATCTGTGTGTGCATCAGCGTGTGATTGTGCGAGTGAGTGCCTTAAGGTGATGGTTGATAGTTTTGGGGCAATCCTACGAGTATTTAAACAATTGTACTTACACTTTTATTTTGTATTCCCTTCATTTTTTGAATAAACTTTCATTTTGTTTACAATTTAATGGTCCATAAACGCTTTTAAATACTCGTAGGGTACTCTTTAAAGTAGAGAAGAGTGAAAGAAAGTTCCGGAAAAAGCTCTGTTACTGGCAGTCTTGTCTGTCTGTGGGATTCTTTCAGTTAAATCCCGCAGTTTATTCCTTCATTCTTTAATGTTTGATATAAAGATGCCAGAGATATGATCTCAAGAACTATTCCCCATAACTCATCCATTTATATTTCTATTCTATTAACCGAAGAATCCTCGAGTCATAGTTTCATATTTGAATGAACAACTACCCTCCCGTCCCCCCAAGGGATTTACACATAACACTCCGATGACGTTCTCAGAGAACCTTGTCATAATTTATCCAATTTGTTTGAGTCAATTATACGCCCCATCCCACGGGACTTGCCGAATAAAGACGCTCCTCCAGAGGAACCCAATTTGCTAATTAATTCTCTGCCCGTCTCTCCCCTTAGAACATACCCGGAAGACACCAGCGCACCCACTCATCGGGCAGCCGGAACGGGCTGACTGTACTTCGCATCCCGCACACGTTCCAGGTGCACACCTACGGCATACCGACAGTGTGCCAGCTGTGCAAGAAGCTGCTGAAGGGGCTGTTCAAGCAGGGGCTTCAGTGCCGCGACTGCCAGTACAATACGCACAAGAAGTGCATGGACAAGGTGCCGCTGGACTGCACGGGGGAGGCACAGCTCAGCCAGCTGCAGCTGCAGGCGGAGATCGGGGACGGGACGCCGCGCAAGGAGCGGGACAACTTCTTTCGCGAGGAGTTCGATGACAGCGACTTTGAGGACGCGCCCAGTCCACAGCCGGACTACGGAAAGTACGGCAAGGGGGCGATGGGCGGCGGCGTCAATCTTGTGGCAGGCAGGCCCAGGGAGCCGCCCAAAGCGCTAACCAACGCCCACAACTCACCACCGGAGCTGGTCAACGGAGGGATGGGCGAAGATGGCAGCGGCAGCGTGGGCGGTGAGACAAAGTCCAGCGATGGGCAGTCGGAGCAGTCGCAGTCCTCGTCCTCCTCCTCGCCCAGCGCCAACATACCGCTGATGCGCATCGTGCAGTCCGTGAAGCACACAAAGAAGCGCGGGGGCCAGGCCCTGAAGGAGGGGTGGCTGGTCCACTTCACCTCCCTGGACAAGGCCGTCAAGCGCTACTACTGGCGCCTCGACTCCAAGACCGTCACTTTGTTCGTCTCGGAGCAGGGCAGCAAGTACCACAAGGAGCTGCCGCTGGCGGAGCTCCTCTCCATCGAGACACACCGCGATCCCCGTCCCGACTCCAACTACTGCTTTGAGCTGTGCATGCCCAGTCTCAGCTACTATGTCGGCCAGGATCCCCTCGTCGGCGCCAAGGAGGAGCAGGCGGTGCGCCTGCCACCCCCAGACAGCGGCATCGGCAGCGATATTGCCAAGAGCTGGGAGACCAGCATCCGGCAGGCCTTTATGCATGTGAACAACACACGTGAGTAGCAGCTGACTCCACACTCTCGCTGGGAGCCACTAACCCACCTTCGATCCTCCACAGAATGCTGTGAGTCGGAGGAGCAAGTGCAGGACATGGGCCAGCTCTATCAGATCTTTCCCGACGAGGTTCTCGGCTCCGGTCAGTTTGGCGTCGTCTATGGCGGCGTGCACAAGAAGACGAAGCGCGAGGTGGCCATCAAGGTGATCGACAAGCTGCGCTTCCCCACCAAGCAGGAGGCGCAGCTGAAGAACGAGGTGGCCATTCTGCAGAACATCTGCCACTGCGGCGTCGTCAATCTGGAGCGCATGTTCGAGACGCCCGAGCGCATCTTTGTGGTGATGGAGAAGCTGAAGGGCGACATGCTCGAGATGATTCTGTCGCATGCGCGGGGCCGCCTCAGCGAGCGGGTCACCAAGTTTCTCATCACACAGATTCTGGTTGCCCTCAAGTACCTGCACTCGCAGAACATTGTCCACTGTGACCTGAAGCCGGAGAATGTGCTCCTGTCCTCGGATGCAGAGTTTCCGCAGGTGAAGCTGTGCGACTTTGGCTATGCTCGGATCATTGGAGAGAAGTCCTTCCGCCGCTCGGTGGTGGGCACGCCCGCCTATCTCGCGCCCGAAGTGCTCCGGAACAAGGGCTACAATCGATCGCTGGACATGTGGAGCGTGGGCGTCATCATCTATGTGAGTCTGAGCGGCACGTTTCCCTTCAACGAGGAGGAGGACATCAATGATCAGATACAGAATGCCGCCTTCATGTATCCCCCCAATCCCTGGAAAGAGATCTCCTCCAATGGTGAGTGCAAGCTGCCTACTGATCGATCTTTGTCATCTTATCTTCCCTTCCGCCCCTTAGCCATTGATCTGATCAACAACCTGCTGCAGGTGAAGCAGCGGAAGCGCTACACAGTGGACAAGAGCCTGCTCCACTACTGGCTGCAGGACAAGCAAACCTACCGAGACCTGCGCACCCTGGAGACCCAGGTGGGCGGCGGACGCTATCTCACCCACGAGGCGGATGACATACGCTGGGATTGTGCGGGTGACATGTGACCTGGTTCCGCGAGTGAACTGTGTGGAGCAGTGGAGCCCAACCCTACCCTACCCATCCCGACCAACAGCACCACCGAGAGTTATCCAGCCGCAGGCAACTGCGCTGACTGCCATCGTCTGTCCGAGAATTCGCCCAAGGTGGCGGCCATCAGCGGCAAGGCGCTGAAGTGGGTGCGTTTCCATCTCTGTCGCCACATCAAGTAGGAGCTCCGAACGCAGCTCAGAACCAAGCTGGCTACAGCAGCAGCTGTTTGTCCATCATATTTAATCGTGCACTCGAAGAAAATGATAGTCCCACAAGAACTTTTCCATCTGAAATAGCCAAAAGTAGTTAGTCAAAATGATTAAATTCTAGAAATTTAACTAACATCTTCGATTGGGTGAGTTTCTTCGAGTGTACATTTATTTGTTCCCCCCCACTCTCTCGATGTTTCTCCTAGACTTGTAAGTTTTCCCTCTCGCTGCTGCTTCTAACCATTATAATCGATAACTTTGATAAATGCTAAAAAAAAAAACTCTCTGTGCTAAATTTGTGTCTAGAATCAAAATTAGTCGATAGCTTTAATTTGTTAACCACCTAATGGCAACTCTTATGAATAACACTTACTTACGTACATACATCAAATATACATACAAAATACATACGTGTATTCATCAATAAAACAAAAAAGAAAAAAAAAAAAAAATTAGATCTTCTGTAGAACCAACATAAAAAACAAACCAAATTTGAAGAAGAGAAAAGAAAAGAAACTACTGCTGAATAAACACCAAACTTGACATTTGAGTGCATTATAAATCCCAGTAATTGCTCTACATAGAGGGTATATTGGTTCGCTAGACAGTAACAGAGAGCTAGCGATTCGTATGAATTATCAGATTTCCACAGGTATCCAAAAATCTACCCATACCCAGAGAGTATCTAAAACTTCATCTATGTACACACATCTGCAACACAAATCTCCAGCTCGCTGGCTTGCAACGGCTGACACCCTTTTTGGAGCACAGCTCTGATTCAGTCGACTCCGTGCCACACGTTCCAGCAGTACTGCCACAACGTTTCAATCAAGAAGATGCAACTTTTGTCATTCAATTTGTACATTTTACTTGCTCTCAGCCTCAGAGAGTGGGCGGCAAGCAAGGACTCGCATGGCTTTACCACGCCCAGTCCCGCTTGGATTGAGTACCAGCGCATCCGTTTCAGTCAAGGTCCAGGAGATCCGAACATTTTAACCAGCTCACAGATTCTGGGAATCTCCACCCAGCCAACCGTTCAGCCTGTGGTCTTGGTCACACCCAAGGTGGAGACCACATCGCGGCGACACTCCTCACATTCGACAGAGAACCAAGTGGAGGAAGAGACTTCTGAGCCGCCGGCAGACAGCGGGGAAGGAGCGAGCGACAGCGAAATCGAGATGCCCAGCATGCAAGGCTTCCTCAAGTTTCTGAAATCCATGCAGAACAGCTGGATCAAGAAGTCAGCCCTCAGCATTGAGAACAAGATCAAACTTCTGCAGAACCTGCGCGACAATCTCATGCGGATGATTGGTAAGTATTTTTTGATTGTTTATCTGATGCCGAAGCTGACTTTCTCCAAACTCTGCGACAGAGGAACAGTTTGCGGTTCTGTGGCAGCCAACGGAGCGGAAGAGACGCAAGCGTCGCGGCCTGATGGACGAGGCAGCAATAGATTTTCCACCCGAAACAGCCCTCTTGAGCATTAATATCCTCACATTCGCTGTTTTTCTCATCAAGCTGGTGATGGTAGGTCGTGTTCCATATAATGCTTCTATTAATGCTTAATCGGGGCTTTAAATCTTACAGCAAGTGGTAAAAATTGTTAAGAGCAAGCATTATACCTTGTCTGGCTTCAGCTTTAATCCTCAAGTAATGAGAAATCCCTAGAACTTTGGACAAGGCTCAACTTTATACATAATTGAATGGAAAGTATTTGTAATTTAAGTAACAAAATGTAGTAAGAAACGTATAATCTTTTGAACAATTCGTAATATTGTTATTTTGAAAATATACCGCCGATTTGCTGCGCTAATCGCACAAGAGTAAAAATATTTATCGACAGGTTCCACAAAACTATTCCTTTTAATATTTTCGATAGAAATCAACAACAAGTAGATATCGATATGTTGATAAGTCAATACTACCATCCCTATTAAGCACGTGCGGCGGTTTATTTACCTGTAAATTCTTGAAATAAAATAACAATAAAATGGATGATAAAACTGTAGTTGAGCGTGTTTGTCGCCACCAACCCGATGAACAGCCCGTAATGCGTAAGTGACAAGCCCTCCAGATATCCCCGGACGAAATAACAACGCCTTGGCAGTTAAATTCCAGAATGGCTCTTTGGGTGGCACCGCCGACTTTACTCTCGTGGAGAGCAGAAAGGATAAGCGGAAGCGGGCTGTGGTCGTTGCCGGCGACCAGCTATACACGGGCGAGCTGCAGGATAACCAACTGTTCGACACGTACATTTGCTTGCGCAACAAGAGCACCAACAAGGTGCAAATCTTTCCCGTCCAGCAGGCGCTGCTGTCCAACAACATCTACCAGCAGCTGGAGCAGAAGGAGAAGCAGAAGACGATGCCAATGCTGACCAAGGAGCATGCTGCCAAGAAACTCCTGAAGGAGTTCGGCGGCCGCAAGGCGTCGCGCCTCGTCGACAATCGCGAGAAGATGATGGTCAATGTGGAAGTGGTGCGTCAAGACCTGGACGAAACAGTGCAGGGCGCCGCACAGAACGACGACGAAGAGGACGACACACTGGCCGACGTGAGCACCAGCAACGAGGAGTACTTGGCCAGCATAGTGCCCAAGTTTGACAGAAACGCTACAAAGATCAGTGAGGTGTTCGACGTGGAGGACGTGGTGCCGGCCACGCTGCTGGAGAGGCTTGATGAGGAGGCCAAGGTGGTGTACGGCACGCCGCTGGAGACGCTGCCGTAAGTAGATTATGCCAATGGTGATGTGTACGTACCTCAGAGTAACCAGACTTCTCCCCGCCCGCAGCATTGAGTCCGAGTATCTGCGCACTTGCCTCAAGCGCATCCAGGATAGGGAGATAACCTCGAAGCAAGACTTTCTGCACATTAAGCTGATCATCTACATGGACGCCCTGCAGTCGCTGATAGCGATGCGCGCACGCCAAATGAAGCGCGTTGAGCTGTCCCGCATCACGGAGAAGATCGAGAACGACATACGGTACCGCTTCGCAGACCCCAATGTGGCCAAGAACTGCACCCGCACCAACTACAGCACGGAGAAGGCGCTCACCCACTTCATTGTGCTGGCCCTGCTCATCAGCGACAAGCACGAGATCGATGTGAATGTGCTGTCCCGCACGCTGCGTACCACCAAGGAGCGCATCAAGTCCTACGCCCACATCGTCAATGCCCGGCCCAAGGCCCGCTCGGATGTGCTCAGTCTGCGGCTGCCCAGCACTGTGCCGGCCCTGGCGAAATCCCGACGCTTCCAACGTAAGAAGTAGGACACCCTGTTTGACATCGATTAAACAACTTCTGAGTGGCCGGCCGGTCAAGGTCGTCACAATAAAGTTTATTTTTACATTACATTATTTAGGCTTTAATTGAAGAATTGAATATCTCGAGTAACATTAGGCGCGTACACCTCCAACATGTGCAGCAGGATGGCGTGCCCCAATCGAGAAAACATAATGCTGGATTGGTTATTTGTTATTATCCTGCGTGTTGTAGTGTCGTACGTAACGCCATCATTGTGGGGGCCTGGTGCTGTTCCTGGTCCTGGTCCGTGTTGCGCTGTGCTGTGCTGGAAAAATTATTTACGGCGGCAATCTTGTTAATCCCTCCCCCTTATTAGTTAGTTGTGTGAATTCTATGTTGCTTCTTGGTTGGCATCCGCATCTGCATCCGCGTATCGGGTCTAAACAGCCAGGCCGAAGACGGACACGATGCAGTACATGGTCTTGTTCTCCCAGCGCACAGTGCAGCTGCCGTCTGTGTCGTTGTTCCAGTAACAGGAGCTGGCCGTGTGCAGTCCGGCTCCGTTCTTCTGCATAATCATGGCCGTGACAATGTATTTGTAGGGCTTCTGCTCCTTGGTGAGCACCGTCAGGCAGTTCTCCACCACCTGGCCGGTCCAGTTGTTCACCTTGTCGTGCTGGTACGCATTGCCCCCGATGGTGGTCTCGATTGCCTCCTTAATCGTCTTGCTCACATCATCCACTATGAACTGGCTTTCTTCGCGTGAGTCATCCATTTTTGTTTCGGCTTGCAAGTGGCCAAATCAGTCTAATATCTTTTTATATCTCTTTAATGTTGTTTATCTAGCTTGTTTGTTTGACTCGTTGTGCGCGCGCTTTTGTCTCGTTGTCGACGCCTTGAGTTGAAAATAAAATATGTCGGGCTTCAAGAATTTTTTGTTGGGTCTGAACAGGATTTCTAAAGTTATTTTGTTTTTAGATTTCTATGTTTGCCAAATACGGTTACACTAGGTATATCGATATAAATTTTGTTTGATAATATATTTTAGGCGGGTGATAGTTTTTGTACGGTTGAGTATTTGAAAAAGGATTATTTTACAAAATCATTACATTGCAGACACTTGATTTTACGCACAATTTTTCAACATTTTATTTATATTTGTATTATCTTCTTTGTTTCTTGATATCATGATCAATAACAAGAGTACGGTCGTACCATCGATGTTTTCGACGACAAACAATCGGTACATGTCAACAGCTGTGATCGCCTTTGAATGTAATAAGTAGTATTACCTTTTATTTTATTTAACTAATAAATTAAGTCCGAAAAAGGCTCTCTATGAGAATTAAACAGTCTTGACTAAACTCTGGAGCTATGGAACTCCTAATTAGCATAGCAGTAAGCTAAAGAATAAATTTTTTCTACCACTTACATACATATGTATGCATGCATGTAAATTTGTTGATAATAATTACGAACTCTATCCAGAAAAAATGCAACTTCAAGATATTGGAAGTATACTTGAGAGAAATACATATATTGTTCTTATCATTTCTTTTAAGTATTCAATGACGTCTCTTCCACGATATGAATATGAAGGATATGAATTCCAATATGCAGATAGTAGAAGAAAAACAACAAGTATTCTTGGGAGAAAATATATTTAAAGACATGTTATCATTTCTTTTAAGTATTCCCTGACGACTCTTCCTCGATATGAATATCGAGGCATATGACGGTCCTTTTTCTGTACTTTTCTCACTTGTTTTCTTCTTGATAACAAGTCTTCAGATTCTCTACTTAAGCCACTCGCAAGTCTTAATGTTCTTCAGTCTTCAGTTTTAATTGTTGAACTACACAACTGATCAAGATGAGCTACATTACTGCATTTCTTCTCTTTGGGTTATTCTCGCAGCTATCTCTGGCAAAAAGTGTGGTGAGTACTCGTATATTAGAGTAGAAGAAATGGTAGACAGTGAAAATATTCAAAACCCGCAATCACAGGCGGAACCCAATACTGGCTGCACAGACTTCTGCTTCAAATCCGTCAGATTAGTCTTGGATCAACAGCTTATAACGCAACTGCAAATGAATAACATGGAAAACAATTGGAAAATCCAACATGAATGGTCTCAAAACGTATTAAATCTAGTAAATCAAAACAAACTGGAAAACAGACAAACACTAGAGGCATTCGAATCCAGATTAGTTAGACTAGAAAGTGTTGAAAATAAATTAATTGGAAGCCAAGGTACAGAAAGCAACGATACTGATATTGTCAGATTGAGCGAGAGACTGGGTGGTCTAGAAAGACAAATCACAGAGCAGCAGGTGAGGGCTGCTTTGGGCCAATGCTCAGGCACTGAGAGACTTGACAAATTAGAGGACCAACAACGACAGCTGGTTTCGGGCGCTGAGCAGATTCTTAATAGACTAGCACAAATAGAAAAGCAGATCGCCGTCGAGCAGTCGAAGGTTTTATCGGACCAGTTGCCCCAGGAATCTGAAAGGGTAGGGCGAGCGCTGGAAGACCAAGGCAGGAACACTTCGTTTTTAGACGAGTTGCGGGATAGAGTACAGGTACTAGAGAAACAGATCTCAGGACAAGACGAAACCGTTTCTACAAATATGAGTCGATTGGCTAATGGTATAAGCGGAATAAAGGAACAATTAGCAGACGAAAAGTTGAAACATCTTACTGAAACAGCCAAGATCAAAGAGCGAATTGGCAACTTGGAAAAAGATTTAGCCGACAAGCAAATTAATATCGAGTTGAAGGAAAGTAAGTTGACAGAGGTACTGAACGGACTGAAAAATCAATTTGCAGGCCATGAGACGAAGCTTATAGCTGGTGAAAATAAACTTTTGGACTCACAGTCCAAACTATCCAAGCTACAGAATCAGTTGACGAGCCAACAGGATACAGTGTCAAAACACGAGGCAGCCATTAAGGACTCCGAGTCGAAAGTAAAGCAACTGTGGAAGAACCGGCTCGTAACATTTCAAAATCTCGGCTCAAAATATTACTATTTTGAGAAGAGTGAGAAACTAAACTGGACAGATGCTCGAGATAGATGCCAGGAGCTTGGCGGGCACCTGGCTAGCCTGCAGAACCAGGAGGAGTTCGATTTGGTGACCAGGGATATCTACGACCCTAACTACTACTGGTTGGACATTAATGATATTGAAAATGAAGGGGTATATATGTCGAGCACTACTGGAGACAAGGCCAATTTCTTGAAATGGAGAGTCGCCCCAGATAACTGGAAGGGAGCTGAAAATTGTGTAGAACTGGCATACATATCTGCACAAAAAGTAATGGGAATGAATGATTTGGATTGTTCTGAAAAACAAATGTACATTTGTGAAAAAAAGTTGTAAAGTAAATTATTTTGCTTGGAATAAACCAAGACATATAATTTGCAGCGCTGTATGCATCCCAAATTCTACTAATACTCGAATGCAATGATTTTTGAGTTCTTAATTTGATTAGCAAACAAAATATTTTCAATAAAGTTATAAAATTTTTATAAATTCCAAAAACACATAATGAAGCTGTATGGATGGCTGTGATAAGTTTTTTCTGGTGATATGTAACTTCAGTAAACGTAATGCCTGTATCAAATCACTGGGTTACTATTAATTTTACTGGGAAAATATATTTTGTAGCCGAAAAATATAGTAAAGCGAATCACGTGCCCAGGGCCTGTCCCCTAGTTCAAATCTACATTCCACAGAATTTCACTATCACTCAATCTATCACTCGATGATAGAGAAACGACTTAGTGGAGTGTCCTATTCAAGTGGCGAGGAGTGTATGTTGCTCTTATCATGGCCCTCCTAATACTCAGAAGGCATATTTTCGAGTGCAATTTCGCAATTATTTTTACTGAGCTCACTTTTTTCCTGCTAAAAAAGTCTACCAATCCCACTACATAAGACACCCGCAGGTCCTAATGTTCTTTAGTCTTGTGTTCGAATTGTTGAACTTCACAACTGATCAAGATGAGCTTCATTATTGCATTATTTCTCTTTGGGCTATACTCGCAACGATCTCTGGCAAAAAGTTTGGTAAGTACTCGTATATTAGAGTAGAAGAATTGGAGAATAGTGAAAATATTCAAAACCCGTAGTCACAGGCGGAACCCAATACTGGCTGCACAGACTTCTGCGTCAAATCCATCAGATTAGTCTCGGATCAACAGCTTACGATCCAACTGAAAATGAATAACATGGAAAACAATTGGAAAATCCAACATGAATGGGCTCAGAATCTAGTAAATCAAGACAAACTGGAGAACAGACAAACACTAGAGGCAATCGAATCCAGATTGGCGAGACTCGAAAGTGTAGAAAATAGGTTACTTAAACGGCAGGGTATGGAGAGAATCGATACTGATATTGGTCTTGCAAAACAAATCACAGAGCAGCAGGAAAGGTTTGCTTTGGGCAAAGGCTCATTCGCAGAGAGACTGGAAAAATTAGAAGACCAACAACGACTGCTGGTGTCGGGTGCTCAGCAGATTCTTGGGAGACTAGCACAAATAGAAAAGCAGATCGCCGTCGAGCAGTCTACAGAGGAACATAGCTCAGGACTAGAAAAATTCCTTTCTACTTTACGACAAATCTCAACTACGAAGATGATGAGAGAGCGTTTTAAACTCCCTGATAATCTAAACCAAATAAAGGAGCCATTGGTTGACCAAAAACCAGAAGGCGGCAAGATCAAGAATAAAAATGGACATTGGAAGAAAGAATTAAACGGACTGAAAAATCAATTTGCGGAGCATGAAACGAAGCTTGAAAATCATGAAAATAAACTTTTGGACTCACAGACCAAACTGGAAAAGGTACAGTATGATTTGACGAGCCAACAGGATCAAATTTATATCCATGACGCATTCATTAATGAGACCGCGTCCATGCTAACGAAACTGTGGAAAAACCGGCACGTAACATTTGAAAAAGTCGGCTCCAAATATTACAATTTTGAGAAGAATGAGAGGCTAACCTGGTCAGACGCTGGCGACAGATGCAAAGAGCTGGGTGGCCACCTGGCCAGCCTGCAGGACCAGAGGGAGTTCGATTTAGTGGGAAAGCATATACGCGACGATTCCTACTACTGGCTGGACATTAATGATATTGAAAACGAAGGGGTGTATATGTCGAGCACTACTGGAGAAAAGGCCAATTTCTTGAAATGGAGAGTCGCCCCAGACAATTGGAATGGCGATGAGAATTGTGTAGAGGTGGCATATGTGGATAAACGAAAAGTATGGGGAATGAACGATGTGGTCTGTGCGGAAGAACACAGGTACATTTGTGAAAAGAAGTTGTAAAGTAAACAATGAGCTTTGATTACACTTTGGAGCGTTGTATGTATTGATAGTTCTACATTCTTAATTAATTTAATTTATTCTCAATAAACTTTTAAGTTTGATCAGCGCAGAACTATTATTAATAAACTTGTAAGATTTAAATTGATATCTAAACCCAAGCTGGGAGCGTTCTTTTATATGCTGTTTGAATTGTTCTGTTCATGCAATTCAATACAAAATTTCCTTTTCTTCCATTGTATATGGACAGTAAGGAAGAGACTCTTTTAAGTGGTCCAAAGATCTGCTCTTGCTGTTGCTGCTGCTGCTGTGGCGTCTCATTACCCTCTCTGCTGCAGCATTGATTGTGTATTTATCATGTTGTGCTTGTATGTAGTTTTGGTGTGTGTTTAATTAGCGATTAACATTTTTTAGCTGATTGGCCAGCCAGTCGAGTCCCTCGTAGAGTCCATCGCCGTTAGTGGCACACGTCGCTTGAATGTACCACTTGTGGTTTCTGAGTAAGTGCAAGCCGAGCTTGTCGGTCATTTCGCTCGCACTCATTGCATTTGGCAGATCCTAAAACAAAACGAAAGTTCCGTCAACGAATATCGTATACCGATTCGGTTTGACTCCGCTTCCCATGCTTACCTGTTTGTTGGAGAATATTAGTACGACTGGAAACTCGTGCGCCTCCAGCAGGCTCATCAATTCCTCTCTCGCCTCATCAATACGATCTCGGTCACTGCTGTCCACAACGAAGATAAGTCCCTGTAATAAGAGTGCCAATCAGTGGATATAAATAGAGTTCACACGAGATCCACACTTACTTGTGTATTCACGAAGTAATACCGCCACATTGTACGAATTCTGGCTTGGCCGCCCACATCCCACACGGTAAAGATTATATTCTTGTATTCCACAGTCTCCACATTGAAACCTAGAAATAGAGTGGAGCGAAAGGAGTGTAAAACATATAGATTGAGTACCGGGCATATGTATTGCTAACTAGTTTTACTTACCAATGGTTGGTATTGTTGTAATAATTTCACCTAATTTGAGTTTGTACAGAACTGTGGTTTTACCAGCGTTATCCAAACCAACCATCAATATTCTCGCTTCCTTTTTGCCAAAGAGGCCATTAAATAGATTCGCAAATACATTTCCCATCGTTGCTTTCTATTCTTTGGATTGCAGGAGAACAAAATCGAAGAATCTGCAAATAAATCAAATTAAATCAATGATCTAGTTAACCATTAATACTAGCATACGGTGCAGGACCCACCTATTGGTCCTATGCCAGCTGCTCTTACATGCGACTGAACTCGAAAATCTGTCAACTGCAACTGAATCGTATTTATATCTGTTATTGCCCTCAGGCAGAGACCCCTTTGTTTTGGCCTAATCGTTCCCCACAAGCTGACGTGTAGATAACTGAGTCATAACAATTCGCTTATGAAATTCAGTTCCCATGTTATTAAAATGGATTTGCGCTTACCAGTCACCCTGGCGCCTGCGGCCAGTCGGCAGAGTCGCCGGTAAACACATTTTTTAACGGTTATACATATGCGAATATCATCCCTGTTTCGGCTAGCTGAGTACTAGCCTTTATTAAGCATTATTTTGGTGTTTTTTGGTGCAAGTCCCAAGAAATTACTGAACGTTTTTTTTCCCTTAATTATACCAGCGATGGCGTGCTAATATTGCATACATTATAAGCGTTCGCCAGAATTCGTCAGAATGCACCAGTATATTTGTGTAGCTGTACAAAATCCCTCGAAATTGTCTTTTATATATTCTAAAGAAATAGTATTTCTTAAAATAATCTGATCTCATCAACGTTAATTTGCAATTAGCATCCGAAATTCCATAGAGAATTCCGTAGATATTGGCATTTCCAATCTGAGGCGTAATGTGGCATTCGTATGAAAAAATATTTTAAAATCAAAAGAAATAAGGAAGACATGGTATTAAAAGTTCAAATTCGAGTTGGCAAATTCGAACTATATGAAACAAGAGATAGATAAGTGACAGCCTAATTGATTCCCATATTTATAGAATACCTTTGCATACCCTTTTGAGACTTGGTGTTTTTTTTGCCATGATGTCATTTGTAAACAGAATATTATTACAGTAGCACAAAAGGCCTCCCACAGTATAGTATTAATACTCACCCACCATTCACATAACACGTGTATAGATTTTAGTATGGGAATTATCATCATCTTGAAATTCAATAGTCGAATATCATTTTATATATTTTTAAATCGAATGATACACAAGAGAAAATAATGTAAAGTTAGACATAAAATTATCGTATGATTAAATCTATGTACATAATGGCTAAGAGTTGATGGGAATACTGTTTCAGGGCAGGTTTTTGCATGCTTTCTTCCTTCTTCATCGCTTCCTTTTGTTATTATCCAATCGAACGATATTTTATTGTTTTTTTTTGTTTTGTTTTATTTGTTCTGGGGATCGTGGGACAATGTTTAAATTAAAGCATATATGTAAATATGAGTACATTAAATACAGATAGAGTTCATGTTTTCGTGTTTCATTTATTTCACTCGCGAAATGAGTGAAAAAGTCAAGTGTCTCAAGTATATCTCATTCGCACTTGGTGTGTGTACTTTAAAAACGACGACGTCCCCATGGTACATTATTTCCTCCGCCGTTATTTCCACGCTGATTACCGGCTTGGTTCATATTGTTGGCTCCAAATTCGAAAGCGAAGGAGTCCTATTCGAGTAGGGAAGAATATATATGTTCAATTGAGTGTTACTTTAGGTACATTTATAAGACCGCAAAGCTCACGGAGGGCATAATCCTCACAGTGTTTTTTGTGGATTTTTTGAGAAAATCGTTGGAATCCCCGTACATACCTGGTTGTTGGGTCCAGAGCTATTTCCAGTCATAGTTGAATTGTTATTATTTCCTGATCAGAAAAAAAATATACAATTATTACAGATTCCATTTAAAAAATGTATTTAGCTATTAAATTCCCTTTGGTTTAGTTCTTACCTCTAAAAATTTCAAACGGAGAATTGCTATTGCCTCCGAAATTGTCAAAGCCAGAGTCATTGCCGCCGCCGAAGCCCTCCTGCTGATCGAGCAACGAATTCAGCTGCTGTGCCTGCATAAACAATGTGTTCTCCTGCTGGCGACGACGCATATCCTCCTCCTGGCGCACCATGCGCGACTGCATATCGGTCTGATGGCGACGCATAGTCTCCTCGTCACGCTTGCGCATCTCCTCGGCCTGCTTCTCGCGCATTTCCCGTTCCAACTTCTTGCGTTCATTGTCCACTTCGCGCTTTCTCAGCTCTAAAGGAAAATACACACACTATTAGCGAAAAGGTATAACAAAAATGCGATGGCCATGATCTGGCACGATCATTGGCTCCTAACGAAGAACAAAAACGCTTGTTTTTGGTTCTTTTTTTTATTAATGAAACCTCAAAGGACGACAACAAAATATATTTCAGAGAATCTTTCCCACGAGCCATAAATTTCCAATGGAACAACAGCTTTTAAACAGCTTCAATAAACATTTGCCACCCCACCAAAGTAGAAGAAAAACATTTGCTTAGATCTTGGATAAATTCCACATTTCAGCAGCTATCAACCTGAAGCATTCATTATAATATCCTAAGTATCCCTGGGATTCCATTTATGCTCGATTCATTCTTTGAATGACGTTGCTTTTGTTTTACAGAAAAATGTTCCCATAAGCGAATGGCTATAGATTTCGATGCAAAATCAAGTGTTTATTTTTGTTTGTTTTGCCATTCACATTTAAACGTCGAATGTAACAGTTTACATATGCATAAATTTATTGCCGAATATTATTTCTGCCCGTTTCGTGTGAGCGTATCAAAAAAAAACAAACAAAACAAAAACAGCTGTTCATGTCGTTAAAATATAAGAACCAGATATATGTATACAAATATGTACATATAATGTATAATTATACATTATACATATAATTCATTTAATTAAACGTATCTTTAAAAAAATAAATAGACTTTTGTGTAACACTGTGGACATACAAATGCCCTCTGCTGGATCTGCGACAATAAAAATCCATTTTTCGTGATTTGCGGCAGAATTTGCACATAGAATGGACGGAAAAAAAATTCAAAACATTTCATAGCGAAATACAAAAAAAAAATTAGTAATATTTGGCATAATTTCGCGTTATTGCGTCCTGCAAGGACGTTCTTGCCATAAATCGATAATGGTGGAACAGTGGAATCAACATCACTCTTCAAATATGGAAAGTGTTGATAATGAAACAGGTTAAGTAAAATAATGCAAGAAAACTCTATATTCTATATTCGATGTCCCAAAATCCCTGTTGTATGCACAACAATCAATCTGCACAGAGAAATATAAATGTAATACGCCTCCTTGGGTCGTATATTTAGACTAAAGACTTGTTCTAAGCCAAATATAAATAAAATACTCTTTTGTTAGACAATCAAAAGTTAGAGAGAAACACGGAGATTAGATGACCAAAATAATTTTAGACTTGTAGCCAACGCATGCACGTGACGCACAGTCCAGTCCAACCCGGTGAAAGCCATGAGACACAATAGAGGAGGGAGATTGGAACAAAATCAAAGTATACATATATGGGAAGTTTCGACCCACCCGAACCATTGTGATAATACTGACCTTGACGCAGGAGCTCAGTCTCTTGCTCATAGCGAGCGTACTCCATCTGAGCTTCCAGCTTGTCTTCTTCCATTTTAAGCTCACGCTTAAGGGCCTCCTGCTTGCTCTTGTAGAGATCGTGCAGCTGCTTCCAGCGGGAGCCGTAATCGTGCTCGAACGAATTGAGGTCTGCAAAGCGCGGACCAACGCTGCGCTCCTGATTGAAGTCCTGCAGCTTCTTGTTGAGAGCCTTCTCGGGCAGGCCATCGTTGTCGTCATTCACTTCCATGGGCTCCACCAGGCAGGGGCGCAGCGAGGCCGTCAAAAAGAAGCACTTCTCGTTGCACAAACGCAGACAGGCGCTGGCTGAAGACTTCTTCGCAAACTCAACGATGCCCTCGCCCAAATGCTTGCCGCGATCATCGACGGTTATGCTGGCTCGTTCGAGGGGGCCAAATATTTCGAAAGATTTGTACAGCAACTCATTGGACACGAAGGGCGTGAGGTTGCTCACGCGCAAAATGGTTGCATTGGGTGCGAAACGGACGCGTAGCTGGCGCCCTTTGCGCATGGAACCGTCCAAGGCGCGCTTGGCCTTCTCGGCATTCACATGATAATCGACCTTAAGGAAGGTGAAGTTCTTCTCAATGTTGGAGAATATTTCGCCAATCTCGCCGAATGGCTTAAACATTTCGCGCAGCTCATTGTCGGTAATATCGGCGGTTAGATTGCCCACGTAAAGACGATTACGGCCAGAGAATTTGGTCTCTTCGGGCACCTCAACGGGTGGCAGCTCCAGTGTGGGTCCAGAAATTGCCCGCAGGCGTTGGCCAATAAAGAAATCATCCCCACCGCCACCGCCACCACCACCACCGCGTGAACCACCAAGGGACATCATGCTCATGTTGGGTCCCCCTTGGCCACCGCCAGAACGTTGACCGCCGCCACCACCGCGATTACCGCGATCACGTTGCTGCTGCTGTCCACGTCCACCTCCTCCGCCGCCCTGGTGATTGCCACCAATTCCTGGGTGATTGCCACCAATACCTGGATGATTGTTACCAACTCCCGGATGAATGTTACCAGCTCCTGGATGATTGCCGCCGCTACCAACTCCTTGGTTATTGCCACCAACTCCTTGGTTATTGCCACCGACTCCTTGGTTATTGCCACCACCTCCTTGGTTATTGCCACCGCCGCGAGGACCACCGCGGAAACCACCTTGACCTTGACCTTGCCCTTGTCCTTGACCATGCCCTTGACCTTGGTTTGCATTGGGAGCTGGCTGCTGATTTGCAGCCACAGATTCATTAACTTTCTCAGCGATATTTACGACGTCCGGCTTGACTGCTTCATTAGTCGTAGACTTTTGCTATATTTGTTTTATGGTATATATGTATATATTCAAATCAGTATAAGAAGAATGATGAAAAGGCTGTGGAAGGAAGATATGCACGGATATGTCTGGGCCCCCAATCTGCAGTGTGGTTCATTCCCCCTCAAAGAACGCATCAGTAAGCCTCCAAGCGGCAACTTTTTTGGGGACTCTACTCAACGTTCTGGGGGAGTGAAACAGGCACTGCAGAGATGGATTGCATCCAGTCATGTAAGTGTATAGGGTAGAATATCTAATAAATATATAAAAATCTCGTGTCCCGGTGTTTGTGGTGGTTTGAACTCCCCCGAATCGGCGCGACCGATTATTATGAAAATTTGTTTTATTTTTACTTCGTTTGAGACTAGGTCCTGTGTGTTACAATAAACATTGCGAGCTTGATGCAAGTGGGCCCACTTTGGCCGTAGAATAAATTACGGAAGAAATATGTGAAATTGTAGAGCAGAAAGAACAGACGATAAGATAAATATGTACGAACATCTCAATTACAAGAGGAACGCGGACAAGCGAAACGGTTCGTAATTGAATTATGAAAATGACGCTCATCCGAAAGTGCTGATTGGTTCTTTGAACACAACACGACTATGTAATGGCCCGAGATTTGTTTTTATAAAATTGAAGATAAACAACGAAGCCCACAATTTGAATGCAAAAATTCAGAGGAGAACATTTTTTGCTATTAAAATTATACGTGGCATGTTCTCGCCTGATCAAACCATCGATTTTTATTTTTTTTTAGCTAAAGACAGACTAACAAATTTATATATATTTTGTCGTGAGTACACACAAGTTATATACTTATTTGGTACCCGGTACCCATTCAACAAAATGCAAAAACCTCCATCCAAAAATAGTTCTATTGTTTACCCTTTCAGAGAGGGATAACACACTTTATCGGAACTTTATCCATATACTCAGTTGGCATCGAAAACATCATTCAAACAATATATTCGTATAAGACAAAACGTATGTAAGTAAATTAGATTCGAAACGAATCGATTAACGATCGCTCCACTTTCATATAAATATTTCCCACGTAAATATGTATTCAAAAGGTCCCGCATAGGGTATACAACTTTCGGCAAGTTGAAATGTATGTTCATTCAATTTTTGTTGTAGTCGAAAACTACTTTAGCGACAGTGTTGATGGTGTTGAGTAACGACTTTCCTCTACACACGGGGCTGCAGAAGGCTGGCCTGGCCCTTGGCAGCAGCATTCGCATCGGTGTTGCATTGCCAGCGATAAATCCACGAAAAGTCATCGCTCAATTTAAACTTAAAGCCGATAACCCCATTAATAATAGACGATAGAAATTCAGATTAACGCTTCGAAGTAAAACTAATTTCAGCATCACCCAAAATAAGTTGAATTCTAACTTCGAAGTGTGTGTCTGCTGCACAAAAAGACTGTTAAATTGTGGATATAATATAGTTCAATTCATTTTTAGATGGCCGGTCTATAGGCCTTTCCCAACAAAAAAAAAAAAAAAAAAAAAATAAAATTTATTTAAGTATGTGTGTAGAATGCATTCAAAAGAGCTTGAACCAACCTTTTTATGAAAGTAGGATTAATGAACTTTAAATTGTTAAAACAAAAGACATTCTGTTATGAATATTACTCAGGTATTCGTTTGAGCAGTTAAAAATATAACAGTACGTACATAAACATGTACTATATGTATGTAATTAATGCTCAAAAGTACTATTATACATGCACAAGTTGCATTACATACATGTATGAATGTGTGTACAATGTATGTTTATTTATACGCGGTATTTCTAGAAAGGGTTCATTTAATTTTATGTTCATTTTGCAGCCCCCTTGGCGTACATACATGTGTATGTACATATGTATACGAAATCTAACAAATGCACAGAATAAACCGGTCCATTTTGTTTTCTTTTTCTTTAAGAGACGAGACATAAACCCATTTATGTGTGTTGTACATAGTACAAGATATATGGAATCTTCCGATGAGAGTTTTTTTCACTTACATTTGCATTATTTTGGCCCTGCATATTTTGTCTATTTTGGTTTCCTCCACGGCGGTTGCGATTATTGCCGCCGAATCCACCCTTGTTTCCAAAATTCTTGTTCTGATTCTGGCCAGCGCCGCCGCCACCACCACCACCACCACCGCCGGCAGGTCCGCCATTCTGGTTGTTTGGACCACCAAATCGTGTCTTCTTTTCGGCTGGACTGCCATCGGGGCCACTATTTTGCTTGGGCGCATTGTGCTTGCCAATTACTTTATTGGCCGGATTGTTGACCCGCGGTTGACGTTGCGGCAATGGTGTAGACCTTTGGGGACTACCATCTATTACAATTGTTTCCATTTTAAATTACTTTTAACGACGATGAAAACACAATCTAAAAATTGCACAATTGAGACTGAAAAAGCGACGTTTTGGAATCAGTGTGACTGAGGAATTATTGTTCAAATATACTGCATGACTATCGAAATACACCTTCTCATTTTCTAAATATACCTTAAATATACTGCGGTATATAAATATACGGTCCGACTAACCATCGATGACACTATCGATCAAAGGCACTAACACGATAGTTTTCGATTTCCAAGACCGAAAAAAGGAAATCTTTGTTTATTTTATGAGATTTTAAGCGACAAATATTCCACCATGACAACATCGCCAACAGAAACTGCATCTGGATCTGCATTTTCCAGCTCGGACACAGCCGCACTGGAGCGTGAGACGGAGGTGCGTCCCGAGGAGCAAGTCACATACGATCAAATCTGGAATGAAACGCACAGAAAAGTGAGCAGTGGATGGATACGACAGAATGGCTTCAAGAGGGTATGTACAGAAAGTGCACGCACACTGGTCAGAACCGGTCAGCATCTAAGTCGAATTATATATCTTTTAGATCTGCCTGCAGTTCCCGGATGACTATCTGCCGCACAGCAATGCCATCAGCGTTAGCCTGAAGGAATCGATGGCGCCCGAGGACGTCAAGGTGTTCATTATGGCAGACACCACATATGGCAGCTGTTGTGTGGACGAGATAGCTGCCGCCCACGTGGAGGCAGACAGTGTAATCCACTTTGGCAACGCCTGCCAGAGCAAGGCCAGTCGCTTGCCCGTGCTCTACATGTACCCAGAGCTGGAACTGAATGTGCCAGTGATGATGGAAAAGCTCGCATCCGCCCTACAGGCCGAGTGCAAGGAGCGTGAGGTGTGTGTTTACCTGGACATTGGCTATCACCATTTGCGCGAGCAGCTGGGCGACGAGAGTAGTCTCTACAAACAGCTCAACGCGGCACTGCAGCCGAAGGAGCTGGTTCTGGAGGTCTATCCGCTGGCCGAAGAGGAGGCGGATGCCTCCAAGCAGCACCCAAAGTCGGCCAGTGAGCGCATCTGCATCTTTGTGGGGTCCGACAACCAGCGCTTTGCCAATCTCTCTCTAACCGCTCCAGCCCTCCAGTGGCACATCTTCGATGGAGCCTCCGGCACGCTCAGCGCAAAGAATCCCCTGACAGCCCAGTTCATACGCAGGCGCTACTTCTACATCGAGAAATGCAAGGATGCGCAGACTCTGGGCCTGATAGTGGCCACTCTGACAGCCGATGGATACCTCGACGTGGTCGCTCGCCTCCAGGCCATGGCCAAGGGGCGGGGCATCAAGACGCAGCTCATCTCCGTGGGCCGCATCAATCCGGCAAAGCTGGCCAACTTCCTGGAGATCGATTGCTTCGTGCTGATCGGCTGCCCCTTCAACAACATGTACGACTCCAAGGAGTACTACAAGCCCATTGTGTCGGTCTTTGAGGCCGAGATGGCACTGAACCCCGCCTGGCACATGAAGTACCCCGAGGCGTATGTGACCGATTTCAAGGAGCTGCTGCCCGCGGGACGCAGCTTCCTGGCCTTTGACGAGCAGGCGGTGCCCGAGCACGACGTGAGCTTGGTCAGCGGTCGCATGCGGGGCGGTGCGGCCAATGAGTCGCTCGAGACGGCCGGTGATCCTGCCTCGCTGGCCGTGGCCACCCAGGCCAAAATGGCTCTGATGACCACCAACACGGGGCTGACGTTCGAGGACCGCACCTGGCAGGGACTGGACCCGGCTCTGGGACAGACAGAGCCCGCCGAGGTGCAGCCAGGCCTCTGTGGCATTCCGATTAAGTACTCGCATCAATAAATACCACTCCACATGTTATTGTAGGTATCTTTCGGTTGACTTTACTGATCTTTTAGCATGAAATTTTCTTGGATTAAGCTACTCGGTACATGTCCAACAACAGGGGGTCGCGGAGCGGATCTTGGAGCCCCACTTAGACCCTCAACCAGTACATGGAGGAGCGAATTCTGTTGTAGTCGGGCAGGTTCTCGACGGGTCCCACAGCGGCGATGGCGGGGCATCTGTCGTAGATATACTTCATGGCCACATCGCGCACATTCGAGACGCTGACATTGTCGATGCGCTGCTCCAGCTCGTGCAGTGGGATGCGACGATTGTAGCACAGAATCTGGCGGCCAATGTCCTCGCAGATGGGCGTGGTGCCGTCCAGCTGCAGCAGCATGTTGGTCTTCAGCAAGTTCTTGGCGCGCTCCACCTCAGCCTCGGTGACCATGGTGCACAGGCGCATCCACTCTGTCTGAATGTTGAAGATCATGTCCTGCAAGTGCGAATCGCGGGTTTATATCCGGAGCGGGTTATATCTGGCTTGGGCTTACCTCACACTGCAGAGGATCGCACACGAAGTAAATGCCCCAGAGACCGGTGTCCTTGTAGCAGGTGTTGAACGACTGGAAGCTGTGGCACAGGTCTGTGGATGGGACACAAGAGCTGTGTGAACTCTGGGATTTGGGATTACGGCTGTAATCTGCTGTACTCACTGTCCTCGGCGCTGGCACGGGCCAAGTTGGAGGCATTGTTGGCTCCACCGCCCTGAGAGCGATCCCAGGCACCCACCAAGGTGTTGGCCACCATCAGCGGGATGTTGTCCTGATCGGTCCAGCCGCAGCCCTCAACGGCGACAGCCACATGGGCCAGGGGCAGGGAATCGTCGCGCACACGCACCTCAGAGCCGGTGAAGCGGCAGGGAGTAATCTCTGGCGGCAGCGTGCTAGCCTCTAGGCCGCCCAGGCTCGAGCCGGCCAGCTTGACCAAATCGTCATGCTTCACACCACCGGCAGCGGCAAGGACAATGCGCGAGGCCTTGTAGTGGGTCTGAATGTAGTCGGTCAGGTCGGATTTGCCAATGGATCTGCACAAAAAAACAAGCAATGAGACGGGAACCGATCCCCCCGGGGGGTTTTCCATAATACGCACTGAATGTTCTTGGTGGGTCCAAGGATGGTCTGGCCCAGGGGGGTGCCCTGGTAGGCGGTGGCATGCAGATGATCGAACACCACCTCCTGCAGGTTGCTCTCCACCTCCTGCATCTCGCGCAGAATGACCGAACGCTCGCGCGCAATCTCAGCCTCGCCCAGCTTGGAGTTCTGGATAATGTCGGCCAGAATCTCAACGGCCTTGGGTACGTCCTTCGACAAGCACTTGGCGTAGAAGACGGTCTGCTCGCGAGACGTGTACGCATTCAGATGGGCGCCCAAATTCTCAACCTCAAGCTCCAGGTCGGTCTGGGAGCGCTTGGCAGTGCCCTAAAGAAAAAACCATTATAAGCTGTGCGGCATAGAACTCATAGAGAACTCACCTTGAAGGCCATGTGCTCCAGGAAGTGGGCCACACCGTTGTTCCTCTCGTTCTCGGAACGGGAGCCAGCATCGATCCAGAGGCCGACGGTGGCGGTGGAGGCGCCAGAATCCTCGCTAGCGACGCGCAGACCATTGTCCAGCTTGGTCACCTGGGTGGCGGGTATGTTCAGCAGAGTCTTCTGCAGAGTGGCCGCCGACTTGTAGCGCTGTGGGATCGAATAAGTGGCGCAAAAAGATTAGTTAATAATCATAACCTCAAAGTGCCTCCTGCAACAACACAGAAAACTTCCACACAAATGTTGCGTATTTTCTGCGCAATAACTCGAGTGGGCTGGCTGGACAGTGGGCAGACGCCACTGGCGGCCAGGCCAGGGTGCACACTGCCCGGAAACTGCTGCAAGTGCAGTCGATGGGGTTTCAAATTACGTAATTTGTGTCCTGGTCAGCGTAATCGAACGGGCGTGGGGCTTACCTTGATGAGGTCAACGCCTCGCAAGAATGAGCGCATATTC
The DNA here is from genome assembly GCA_009664405.1 of Drosophila bifasciata. Taxonomy (NCBI): domain Eukaryota; kingdom Metazoa; phylum Arthropoda; class Insecta; order Diptera; family Drosophilidae; genus Drosophila; species Drosophila bifasciata. The sequence continues at coordinate 6,399,745 of CM019044.1, forward strand.
TGCGTTACTCCAAGAACACGCAACGCCATCGTTTGTTTTTATCGTTTAATTCTGGTTCACTTAAAATTACTTAAACGTTTGCCTTCGGCGCAGATGAAAATTCACACACGCACGCACACACACGCAGGGCCTCACACTCATTCACAGGGTGGCGTTAAGTTGGCTGCGCTCGAACAGCTGTCAGGGCTGGAGCGAAATAATGCGCGGTGCTCAACACTGTTTTCCAAAATCAAATTTTCTTTTTGTTTTGGTGTCGGTTTTGTTGCTCGAAAACATTTAATTTGGATTATAAACGAAAAAGTAACACATTCGATTCGATTTGGGCCACCGCCTACTCTCACAGCCACAGCTCGAAATGGCGGGAAACTTCTGGCAAAGCTCACACTCACAGCAGTGGATACTGGACAAACAGGACTTGCTGCGGGAGCGTCAGCACGATTTGCTGTCCCTGAACGAGGACGAGTACCAGAAGGTGTTCATATTCTTCGCCAACGTGATCCAGGTGCTGGGCGAGCAGCTGAAGCTGCGCCAGCAGGTGATAGCCACTGCCACGGTGTACTTTAAGCGCTTCTATGCGCGGAACTCGCTGAAGAACATCGATCCGCTGCTGCTGGCCCCCACCTGCATACTGCTGGCCTCCAAGGTGGAGGAGTTCGGCGTCATATCCAACTCCCGGCTGATATCCATCTGCCAGTCGGCCATCAAGACCAAGTTCAGCTACGCCTACACGCAGGAGTTCCCCTACCGCACCAACCACATACTGGAGTGCGAGTTTTACCTGCTGGAGAATCTCGACTGCTGCCTGATTGTGTACCAGCCGTACCGGCCGCTGCTCCAGCTCGTGCAGGACATGGGCCAGGAGGACCAGCTGCTCACGCTCAGCTGGCGCATCGTCAACGACTCCCTGCGCACCGACGTCTGTCTGCTCTATCCGCCCTATCAGGTAGCAACTGCAACTACAACCCCCCAAAGAAGATCTCTCACACTAGATTTCTGCTTTCAGATTGCCATTGCCTGCCTGCAGATTGCCTGCGTTATACTGCAAAAGGACTCCACGAAGCAGTGGTTCGCCGAGCTCAATGTGGACCTCGACAAGGTGCAGGAGATTGTGCGGGCCATTGTCAATCTGTACGAGATGTGGAAGGACTGGAAGGAGAAGGACGAAATACAAATGCTGCTGTCCAAAATACCGAAGCCCAAGCCACCGCCCCAGCGCTGATCCCATCTAGATTTAGCCTCCAATAGGATTCTCTTTTGTCCAATTTTTATACATAATTCTATAGCGGATTAAACGGATATTTTAAGCTTAAATGGATGGCCATTGTCTGGGAGCCATCAGAGATACTTGGCCTGTCCGCGGGAGAACTTGGTGTTCAGTATCTTGGCCTTGTCCACAATCTGTTTGGTTTGATTGGAGTCAATCTTGTTGAGCTTCAGGTCCACGTCGCGACTAAACGGACGCCGCTCCGCCTTCAGGCCAGCGGCAGCCAGTTCCTTCTCCTGCAGAACAAGCCAAATTTTAATTTAAATTGTAAATTATTCTCGCATTCGTGTCTCACCTTCTCCCTTTGCTCCTTGCGCAGCTTCTTCTGGTGAATTGCGACCAGGGACTCGTCCCGCTTGTGCTTCTTTTTGTGCTTCTTGGCCATGCGCTCCTGCTCGTCATCCCGCTGCTGCTCGTACTTGGCCTGGGCCATCTGCTCCAGCTCCTTGGAGCTGCAGGGCTTCGGCCCAGCCAGGGCCGCCGCTGCCTCACTCTGCGGCGTCTTTGTCCAGTCGGAACGATCGCTGAAGTCGGGCCGCTCCTTGCCCTGGTGAAAGGTGCGCTTCAGATTGTTCAGAGCTGCCAGGCCGCCCTTCAGACCCACGTCGGGCAGCTCCAGCATCCACTCCTCGCGCCCGTCTTTGTCATTTGTGGAGGGGCCCAGTCCACCGCCCTGCAGCACAGACAGCTTCAGGGCCAGCGCACGCTCCTCCAGCTCCACTTGGGTGGCATTTGGCAGTGGGCCAAAGGTTCCGCACATGTCATCATCATCATCATCGTCCTCTGCCGCAGCCGGTGAGGCTGCCTTGGCAAAGTCGCTGGGCAGGATAGGGCCAATCATCTGAGGCGGTTCAGCCTTGGCCCGCTGGCATAGATGCGGCGGCAGTGGAGCACCAAAGGCACCCCCCTCTGGGTCTTCAGCAGGCGGCAGACTTACAGATATTGTTGGCTTTGGCTTTGACGCAGGCTGCTCCTGCTCCTCCCGCCTGCTGCGTTTCTTCTCTTTGTGCCTGCGCTTCTCCTTTTTGTGCTTCTTGGACTTTTTGTGTTTCTTGGACTTGTCCGTATCCTTGGTGGACTTTTTGTGCTTCCGCTTGCGCTGCAGCTCCTCGCTGGAACTGCTGCTGTCGCTGCTGCAGTCATCGCTGGACATGGCTGCTGCTGCTGGCGAGAGAAAAATGAGAGGAAAAATGGGAAAAATCAAAATCACAAAACAAACGAAAAGCGTGAAGAAAAACACGTGGGGGGTTTGGCTTTGGCTTGCGGCTACGCGGTCTCTTCTGTATTGAATGGAACAACTTTTGTGCTTAAAATTAAACAACATAACGAAGCGAGGGACGAGGCAACTTAGTCAGTAATTGGCAGCGTCGGGAGCATGTGGAAAGAGATAGAGACGAGAGACGGGATGGGACCTAAACGGCGAACGTTTTCTGGGCCTTCCGGTAGCTGTAGATCAGGGACTTGAAGACTCCCGCACTGGCGATGTTCTTCACCGACTGCGCCACACTGCTGCGCCACACAATGTCGTTGACGGAGGCCTGCAGCACCTTGGGCAGCAGCGGGGACATCGACAGGTGTTCCACCATCTCGGGAAAGTCGCCACGACTGGCGGCATTGCTTTGCAGGCGTCGCCGCAGCTCCTTGGGCATAAGACGCAAGTGATGGGACAAGGCCAGGCGCGACTTGTCCTGCTCGAAGATAATGGCCGGCTTGCGGGAGCCCGGCTCCTGGCCGTGCATATTGACGGCCAGGTACGGCTCCAGCAGGCTCATGGACGGCTGGTAGAGGGCGAAGAACTCGCTTATCTGGGGCGTCACTATGTTGTGGACCTTCTGCTTGTTCTCGCCGAAGATCATGCGGAAGTCGCCCTTGTAGCTGAGCCCGGCAATGGCCAGGAACAGATCAAAGGCGGTGAATCTCTCGGGCAGCAGCAGCAGAGCCACCAGCAGGGCCGACAGCAGATTCTTGTCGAGGGCGGACTTCAGCAGGGGATTGTCGGCGGGAGTAACGAGATGCGTGACCGGCTTCTGCAGCCGCCCGGCCAGATACAGATGCCGCCAGTGCGTCAGATCCTCGATCAGGCTATCCTGCGACACCACACCGTACTTGATGGTCAGCCCCAGGTCCTGCAGCGGCACCAGCGTGTTGAAGTAGACACCGGCTCCCAACCGCTCCTGGTATTGGGCCACAAACCGCGGGCCCAGGTGCCGCATCGCCGAATAGTGGCTGGGATGTCGGTGCATGTTCTCCGCGTGGAAGCCCAGTGTGTCGCGTACACAGAAGACCAAATCGATGACGCTGTTCGGGGCCGGCTTGGCGCCGATCTCGCTGTATCCCACCTGCTGCTTGACGCCCGATCCATAGGCAAACATGTAACTCACGCTGCCCAGGGGGAAGCGCGCCACCGTGCGCCTGTACAGGTCCATCATGGCGGAGTGGAGGATGTGGAGGTTGCGCAGCCGGTTAGTGCGGGTCTAGTAAATGGTTTATAATTACGTTTTGGGCGCTTGCTTGGGCGGGACGACGCTTAAGTTGCTTTTCCCGAATAAATGTCGCTGGCCGCCGGCACTGGAACAACAATTGCTTCTTCTTCTTTTTGCCCCTACCTGAGCCAGCTGTTGTGCAGTGCTGAGTAGCGTCTCAGCGTGCGCCAGGGCTGAAACAACAGAAGGCAGGCACATTTTAGTCGAATATTTTTATATGTTCACTAACGTATTATTAGTCTAAATTGTTCACTATAAATTTCAAAACTGAACCGATTTCACTCTCGCCCTAGTAGTGGTCTATTGTGCTGTGCGAGTAGTGCTTAATGCTTTTTCTTAAATTTTGCCGCCGGTAGTGTTGACAAACTCTAAATTATATATGTTTTTGTTTCTTTTGGATGAAATAAGAAGAAGAAAAACGCACATTTTTTGTACCACAGAGCAGAACAATTCCAACAATAGGGTAAAACATGCAGCGTTCATCGAAAAGAAAGCAGGATGAGCATCAGGAGGAAGCGGAGGATCAGACGGAGCAGCCGCCCCCAAAAGAATCGGCGATAGCATCAGGGAGTAGTAGCAGCAGTACCATTGGCGATATAACGGATTTCACAACGGTGCGAATGAAGCGGCCGCTGCCGCCAGTGTCCACAGTTCTAACGGGTGTTTTTTGTTTTTTGTTGTTTTTTTCTAGCAAGCCTTCAAAAATGTGGTGGCCGCCACACGTGCCTGCAATGCCTTTCCACAGGGTACCGCCCGGTCCCTGTATCTCAGCTATCCTGGGTATTCGCGTGTCATAGACGATCTGTCCCAGCGGCTGGTGGGGCTCATTGGCAATGTGTTGCAGGCCGAAGGGGTCAAAGGGGACATTACAAAGTGAGCATCCTGCTGATGGTGCTTCCTCTTCTTACTCTTTTTTCTCTCCTTAACCAGACGCCATGCGGAGGAGCAGTTCGAAATGGTCCAGGAGTGCAACGATATACTCTTCGAGCGCATAACAACGAATCTGGACATCAAAGCTGGACAGCGTAGGAATCAGCATATGGTGCTGGAGACGCAGGTGGATGTACTGAGCTCCTCCCCGGCGACAGCGGTGGCGTCACCGGCAGAGCAGGCCAAAGCGGAGACGCCAAAGGCGGGAAGCTGGAACAGGTGGCCACCCACGCCGCAGCGTAACATGCTCTCCGCACGTCTGTTCACGGCCAGGAACATAATGCGGCCGCAGATGAACTTCAGGGAGCCGGTGGACAACAGTGACCATAATCCGTTTGCGCCACGCCTCAAGGAGAAGCCAAACTCCCTGAAGCCACTGGCACTGCTGCCCGAGTACGACGAGGCGGGCAATGTGTACGCCTATCTGCATCCGTACGAGTTTGAGCTGATGAAGTTCGAGCCGTCGGCGGAGCAGCTGCAGAGGCAGACGCCTGTGCTGCCTGCTCCGCCCGCGAACACCGAGCTGATGCTCGTCGACAGTGTGGAAAAGCTGAACCAGGCCCTGGCAGAGCTGCGCCAGGCGACCCACATAGCCATCGATGTGGAGCATCACTCGTATCGCACGTTTATGGGCATCACCTGCCTGGTGCAGATGTCAACGCGCACCAAGGACTACATCTTCGACAGCCTTGCGCTGCGCGAGGAGATGCACGTGCTTAATCTGGTGCTGACTGATCCCAAGAAGCTGAAGATCCTGCATGGCGCGGACCAGGACATTGAGTGGCTGCAGCGCGACCTTTCGCTGTACATCGTCAACATGTTTGACACCCATCGGGCGGCCAAGGCCCTGAACATGGCCAGGCTGTCGCTGGCCTATCTGCTCAAGAACTACGTGGACCTGGACGTTGACAAGAGCCTCCAGCTGGCCGACTGGCGCATGCGGCCGCTCCCCCAGCAGCTGATCGACTACGCCCGCCAGGACACTCACTACTTGATCTACGTGTACGAGCGGATGACCAACGACCTGCTGCAGAGCGAGCATGGCAAGCCGCAGGCCGTGCGCAACGTCTACCAGCTGAGCACAGAGGTGTGCAAGAAGCGCTACAGCAAGCCCCACATCGGCCCGGAGTCGCATCTCGATCTGGTGCGGAAAACAAAGCGCTCCTTCGACAATCGACAGCTGCACGCCTTGCGGGGCATTTTCGAGTGGCGCGATGCGACGGCGCGCCACGAGGACGAGAGCTACGGCTATGTGCTGCCCAATCACATGATGCTCCAGATTGCCGAGAGCCTGCCGCGGGAGATGCAGGGCATACTCGCCTGCTGCAATCCCATACCGCCGCTGGTGCGCCAGCAGCTCCACACGCTCCACCAGATCGTGCTGAAGGCGCGGGAACAGCCGCTGGTTAAAGTGAGTTACCCCGAGGAGGACACGCCCCTCCACCTAATCGCCGTGCCCGCCTGCTCCACGCCACTGTATCCATTCACGATTAATTGTACTTAATGTTGAAATCAAAAGATTACGCACCCCACCCCTCAGCGCATCTCATTTAAGCTTAAGCCATCTGCTGCAGGTGAAACGGAAAGTGTATCTCTCTTTTGCTCTTGCTCTTTCAGCCCATCCTGGAGGCACGCAGCCACCCGCAGGCCCTGCCACCCACCAGCAAGGACTTCAGCAGCAAACTCTACTGCCCGCACGACTTTACCCACTTGGAGGAGACGCGCGATGATCTGCCCACGCTGCTCAAGCGCAACGCGTCGGGCAGGCTGCAGCTGCCAGCAGTGAAGCAGCAACCCAAAGAGGATATTCCCCTACCGCTGGCTGTGCCGACCATGGCACTGTTCGCCAAGCCCTCGGTGGCCACACCGGAGGAAGAGATGCGTCTGGTGCACTTGCGCAAGGAGAGCCAGGTGCTGCGCATGCCCTACAAGCGCTACCTGGCCATCCTTCCGCTCATGGAGCAGGCGAAGGCCGACCAGCAGGCACGCGACCGCAATGAACTGCTCAAGCGGCGTCTGTGCCCATCAGCACCCCAGCCAGAGGACATCAAGTTGGAGTCATCCACAGCTAAGGTCGAGCCAGAGGATGCCGTCTACAGTCTGCCGCTAAAGGAACAGCTGAAGCGTAAGCACAAGCCCGACCCTGACCAGCATCCCAGCACCAGCAAGCGTTTGAAGGAGGGCAACATCCAACCAAAACCGGAACCAGTGCCCGCAGCAAGGCATACCAGCATCAGTGACGACGACGATGTCGTGGAAGTGCCCATCGAGAAGAAGCCCGTAGCGCAGGCGGCTGAAGCCCCGAGCAAGCGCCAGCTGAAGCGTCAGCAGTTCCAGCGCTCCAGGGGTGCCAAGGCACAAGGCAATCATCCCCAGAGCTCCAGTCAACCGGTGCAGCAGCAGCAGCAACAGCCGCCCAAACAGAACGGCAACAACTTTGACTACAAGAACGTGGACTTTCGCCAGTTCAAGGGCGGCGCACAGCGAGCCCGCGGCACAGAGATCAAGCAAACAATACGCGGAAAGGTAAGCTCCCATTGTCGGCTATTCCTTCCCCATTTATTTACCACATTTTCCTGCTTTCAGAATCGTCCCAACAATCGGAATAACAAGCAGTTCAACAAGCTTTTTACATTTAGTAATGTAAGGAAAGAGGGCAAGAAGTAGAACTGTGCTTAAAACCATTTACAAACTATGTTAGACGGTGGTTCTCCAACTCAGCAGAATCACAAATATTCAATTGAAGAATAGTTTATCTTTGTTTCCATTTATTTGCAAATTTATCTAAAATATTTCCTATTAAATAGCAACCATAACTATGCATTAAACTAGAGCTATTGATTAAGGTCGGGTTAAAGTATCAATTAGCTAAACGGCAGGTAAAGTTTCACAAAAGTTTCGTCTATCTATTGCAACTATTTGTTTTGGGGGTAAATGAAACTTTATTACATTGAAAATTGATATGCAATGACTGATATGCAGCTTCAAGTGGCACATGCGACTGATCCCAGGCGCCTTCCAGAGCTGTAAACTGTGGAGCAGTGGAGGCGACTTTATCTATTCCCCAATCTCGCATGTAGCCTGTGGATGCTGCGTGGCACATTTTGGTCTACTAACAACCGACTTAGTCTAGTACCCGGCTGGGTTTAGAGCGTTTTGAACATTTTGTCACCCTCCAGGTCCATGCAGTATTCCACCACGGCATAGACGACAAGCAGGCGGCGCTCCACGCCGCGTTTATGCTTATCCGTGATGAGCGGATACAGGGGATCCTGCTTGGACAGACGATCGACGATTTCAGTTAGCACGCCGCCGGAGAATACCTGCAGGCGATCCCACGTAGATTTGCGCAATCTAAGCGGGAGGAGAACATGAATTTAAATCAATTTTAAAAGAGGAAACTTACAGGCAGCATTGGTAGAGCGGCGCCAGGATGTCCAGATGATCCTTGTTGGGATTGCCAAAGGCCTTGCCATTGTCAATTAGCACCACACGATCCTCCCGCGTCTCGTAGTGATGCCGATCCCCGTTCTGTATGAGGTAGTCAAAGATGGCCACGTCGATGAGGTCCAGCAGGCGAATAGTTTCCATTTTGTTCTTCAGCGCTCTGAGCACAGGAATCGTTGACTTTCAAGGGATTAACTGGACGGGAAAAACATACTTGCAATAGGTCATGTCATCCTCCCAGGGCGCTCGCCTGTCCTCCTTGTAGGTGCGCTGCCAGGGAGAGCGTCGTTTCGCCAGCGTGCCGGGCACTATGTAGATGAGCACACCCTCGATATTGTGCTTGTCGTCGCCGCAGACGGTCTCCTCCTCGTTGCAGTAGTGGCACTTTCCGTACAGACAGTAGGTCTCCTTGCCATCGTCATCCACCTCGATGCTGATGGTGCTTTGCAGCTCCTGGTCCCCTGGGCAAAGATTTCAGTCTTTAAATTGACCACGCGCCCCACCACAATCGGTGTCCAGCGCAGATCAAGCACCGCGCCCAGATAGAAGGCGTACACCTCGGCCGTGTGGCGATCCTTGCCGCTGTAGACGGTGCCCTCGATGATCTCGTCACGGGGATACCACTGCGGCTTGAAGATGACCTTCTGCTGCTGCGACAGGCGCATCAAAAGCTTCAGCTGAGTGCCGCGCCCCAGATTGTTTACGCGGGTGATGGGCTCCTTGCGCAGCGTCTCCAGCAGGTGGCCCATGGAGGAGTCATACAGCGGGTAGATCTCGTTCTCGTGCGGCCACTACAAAGGGAGAGAGAGTTTTGCTGGTTCGAATGCGCGATCTACTGCATCTCACGCGTGACTCACCCAATTGGCAATGTCCCAGAGTACGCTGGCATTCTCGTAGGGCGCCATCTTGTAGTTCTTGAGGAGTTTGTTGCGGAACATGAAGAAGCGCGGATTGCGGTTGAGGTAGGCTGGATGCAGATGGCGCATCTTGTGCCGTATCATGTTCTCCAGCGCCCGGACACTGGCCAGATGGCCCTCCTCGACGTTCAGGTAGTACATGAAGTAGAAATTCGCACCCAGCACCAGGCCCAGCAGGCTGGCCAGAATCCCCAATATGATGATGGTGCGTTTGTTCATCCTGCTGCAACTTGTGGCCGCTGTCGCCTATTTAGCTGTGGTATGCTCTGGGCAGTCGCTGGTACTTTATTTTTAATATCACGTATACGTAACGCGGCGGCACTAGCAAATTGCTCAATTTTAGCAAATATTTTGTTGGTGCTGCTGGGCCGCTGCTGCTGCTGCTGTTGCATGCTGCTGTTGTTCCTTCTGCGGCTGCTTTTGGCTTTTTGGCAGACATCGACAACAACTGTTCGCATCAGTCCATTGTTGTTCGCATCCGCACTAATTGCGGCCATGCGCCGCGATCTTCTGTTTTGTTTCTGTCGAGAATCTAGATACATTTCATTGGCATTTTAGTCGCTGCACAATGGGGCAAGTCCTTTTCCGGACTAGGGGAACTTACTTCTTAGAACTCTACTACTACTTACTGGGTGCGTGGCTGCGTCAGTCTGCACTACACTCCACTCCACTCCGTTGCCAACAAGTCAATCAGTGGCAATGATGTAGCGCCTCTTGTTTGCATACGTGTACGCGTCTGACCCTTTTCAGACTCTTGGCAGCCGCAGCAGCCAGCCAATAAATCTTCTACGTGCACACACGGACAGATTCCCACTTCTGCGAATTAAATTAATTGGATGCCGCACAGATCGTCGTCAGCACGCATTCGGCACCCAGGAGCTTCTGTGGCGGCCGCTGACAAGAACAAAGCACTTTACTGCCAATCCGCTGAGTGCGCTATGCTGCTGCCCCGTCGTATTGTTTGGGCAATTGTGGTTTAAAAATAGTTTTGTTTATGTGAGCGAAAATGGGAAAAACGTGCGTCCAATGCCGGTGCAGGTGGAACAACACAAAACAAAACACAGATGACTCGCACAGGTCTGGCAGCACTGTGTAATAGGGTTGTCCACGCAATCGCATCCGCTAATCTGGCAACACTGTGCGAACAGCATTATTCCGTTACAAAAATACGAAAATACACTTTCCGCCAAAGTGTCTGTCAGGTGTGGAAAAGTTAATCAAACGCCTCATGAAATAACAAACGAATCCCAGAATAAAGGTCAGACAATGAATTAGAAGTACGCCAGGTAAGTGTTCTTCCGCTGTTGTTGTGGGCGGCGCACACTTTGGTAAGTGCCCTGCCAGACACTCATACACCCACACAAGCGCACACGCAAGGAACGCCGCTGGGGAAAAGTACTCGATTAGCACTCTCTTTCGGGCACACAGAGAGAAATCACTTCAATTCAGAAATTCAACCTATTCTCACAACCACGACATATATGTATATCTGTTTTTTGTTGTACTATATTAGTTCTTAGTACTCCAAATTATTCGGGTTAGTTCTTTTTCTCCAGTGTATGTAGAGGTAACACTCTTATTCCTTCAATGAGGTTAGGTTAGGGTTCGCCGGGCATTGGGAGCTCTCTGTGGAGCAGAGCGCATAAACCGTGGCGGGGCGAGTGGCGCTTGTGTGCTCCGCCCCGGCCACATATGGCACAAAATAAACCGACAAATGATAACGGCACTCGAGCAAACAACAATAAAGGATGAAAAGCACGAAAATCGAGTAAATGAAAGAAAATAATGGTGCCAGAGTAAGTATAACAAGTAACAAAACGCACGAACATGCTTCGCCCCACCACACCACACCAGCCCTTCCAGCACATCCCTGGCATCCGTCGCATTCAAATGCCGACGGCATCCGCCGCCAGTGTCGGCAACCGGGGGAATTGTGGGGAGTTTGGAGTTCCGCATGTAACACCCTCGGTCGGTGTCGACGCATTACGGTTACAGTTAACCTAAACCACATTCATGCCCGTACCAGAAGTACGCAAAATGCCAGCAAAATGTTCAGTTTGTATTGTTCTCACACATTTTGTTATTTTTGTTGTTACCCTGCCATAGGGTATCTTAACAGTTACAAGCATTTCGGAACTAAGAGGAAAGGGCTAATAATATATATGCTATTTTGTACTATATTATTTAGATTCAATGAAACTATATTTAAGCAATCGAAAAATAGTGTAGAAAATTTGTATTAGTTTTTAATTGAATTAAATGCAAATTTAAAATAAATATTGTGTTTTGTGTTTGAAGGGTATTTAAATTTTCGGTCACTCTGTCTGTCATTTCTTCTTTGTTTGTTTGTTGGTGGTAGTGTGGGCTGTGTACAACATATTAAAGTAAGCCAATTTCCATTTCCGAGCTCTGTTTGTGTTGGCCATGTTAATCATAAATGAACTTGCTGCATGGAGAACTGCACATGTGGTATCCACATGTGTCCAACACCCCCAAACAGCTTGAGGTTGCCCTTGTGTTAATTTGCATGCAAATCTTGACCCAATTCGCCTGACAAAGCAAAAGTACATTTCAATTCTTTACAATATTTATTGCCTTGATAAAGTCCCTTAAATCCAAATTGAGCGAACATCTAATTAATATAATTTCGGACAAGCCCTCTAATCTCCGTAGGCTGCAGCCTAAGCCTTTTGAAGCGAGCGAGCAAACGAACCAAGCCCAAACTAAACAATTCAATTAGGGCTTAAATTGAGAAAAGGCAACGAACGATAATAAAATATTTAGTCTTTGGGTCAGCTGTCTCTAACGACCAGGAAGTCCAAAGTGGAAGGTAAGAAAAAGTGAGTTCTCTGATGCCGGAACTGAAAACTAATATGGATGATGGGAGAGATTTAGAGAGGTAGGTATTGATGACACCATATCTTACTGTAGATGTCTATCAATTCACGGTCTTGTGGCACTCCGAACTTTTTAAGTACCACAGCGTGATTAGTGATATATGGTATGAAACAGCGTTTCCAACTGCGGATCATCTTGTACCTCTACGATTTGTTAACAAATTTGCCCACACATAATTGTAATTTTGTATAGCCATTTCCATTGCCATTGCCATTTACACTTTCCTTTTAACAGAGGTAAACACAAAGCGAAAAAAATCAATTATTTCGTACGGCAGCACAGATGGCAAAGTCATTTCCAGGGTGTTAATTGCTCATGTGTCTCCCATCCCATCCCCATACCCCAGGCTTTTCCCCCCGCTTTCCTCCTTTTCACATTCTCGTTTTTGTATGCTATTCTGTTTTTGTCTTTCGTCGGCGCTTTCCCTAATGGCTGACGCTCTTATCTGGCCTCTCATGCGTTTTGTAATTAATTGGCGGACATTTTACTGTCATGGAACGTTGTCATAGGTCGCTCAGCACGTGTCGGGCGGAAAGGGGGGAGATAAGTGTGGGGGTGGTAATGGGTGTGGGGGGTTGATTCGAGCTAATGATTAATTACAATTTAATTTGTTTGGCATTTAGCCATGGATAGCATCCGCCTCTTTACAATGGAGCAGACAACTGTGATGAATTCTGCCACCGAAGGCAATGATGGAAAAGCGCCTGCCAAAATGTTTAAAAATGAAAAATCCTGGCAATTTAATGTCCCCTCCCCTTATTCGGGTAGGTCCTTCATATTTTGCTTTAATGGAATATGCCAGAGGCACTCCCGCCCAGGCATACAGAGGAATCGTTTCGTTTCAGTCGGGATGGGATCCATCTAATTAATTGTTTTTTTGCCTTTGTTTTCATTCGTTTTCATTTTCGTTCGCTTTCCACGCTTTTGTGACTGTTTCAGTTGCTTTCTGTTTACTTGGCTGCCAAAAATATGCAAATTTGTTTGTGTTTTGGGCTTAGGAAGCTGCTTAATGAGTCAGCCTAGGAATTATGTGCACAAACTGATGGAATACCCTGAGAAAAAAGCCCGCTTTAAAGGCGTTTTTAAAGGTCCTTCCGGGCGGAATGTATTACACACTTTCTTTACATTGCTATGACGCTATGGCAACAAAAGGACATGAGAAATGAGATTCAATTTGGGATCCAACATGAAATTAACTCATTCGTTGTGGCCTAGAATAACAAAAGACACTCACTCACCCACATACACACCCTCCACCAGCCATAAACACTCAGCACTGAGGTCAAGCAACGTCATTTTTCAGGGAGTCCAAACAAAAACTTCAAGCTTCAAGTCCCCGCCATACCAGGAATTTAATGTAGGCCGAATGCCACTGTGTGCGCGAGTATGTGTCTGTGTGTGTGTGTGAGCCAAAACACATGCTCTGCCAGAAGGAAAATATAAACAAACGCCCACGCGTGGGAGGCAGAAGTAGCGTAAAAGCTTTCAGCAGCTAAAACTATGCCAAGCGAGCTTTGTGCGTAAAGCTGTGCCAGGAGCAGAGCAGAGCAGGAGCAGGAGCAGCAGGCGCAACAGTTTTGAGAGTGTCTGCAGCACGGCAACACTGGCCAAGGCCCTTGGATGCTCGTCTCTCACATTCGTGTGCTCTCTCCTCTGCCTGGCCGCTCTCTCTCTCTCTCTCTGTGTCGCCTTGTGGCGGAGCAACAGTTAAAATGCTTCGCTCACCCTTCGCGGGTCCCCGGACAAAGTTGTTGCTGCTTCACCTGAAAATTGTTGAGGCCAGACTGGGGAATATGAGTCAATGGAGCAAAGCAGAGCAGAGCAGAGTCGAGTCAAGCAGAGCAAAGCAGAGAGGAGTAGCACCCCAGGACACGCTGACGATGGAAACCGTTTTTAGTGCCTGGATTGTTGTTGGCCCGTTCACAACGTGCCGAAACGCAGAGCGGAGAACGCGCGCACTCCACACCAAGTGTTGAATAGCTAACGCAACAAAGTACCGTACCGTTTTATGTTTTATGCCCAGTGCGCGCTCGTGTGTTGGTTAGTTTAGTTAGTAGTTTTTTTGGTAACAGTAAACCACAGCCACGTTCGGCCATTACAAGTGTCTCGCTCGAAATGCAAATAAACGAGATCCACTGGACTCAGCCAGTGTGCAAAGTGCATATTTTATGGATGCTGTAAACGCGAAACCATTAAGGTACAAGTCATTAAGGCACAGCCAAGTACACCTAACTAATTGTCTGGCCTATCAAGTAAGTAAGCAGAAGAGCAGGAGGCCAGGAGAGCAGTGTTTAAGATTAAAAAATTCGATAAGGGCACATTTATACGTAGATATCTGCATGCAATAGTAGTACGAGTATATGACAACATTGAGTTTCAATTATGCATGTCTTGCACAATTTTTCGATTTTCCGAGCTGTCGAGCAGCCAGCCATATAACCCAGTGCAGGAGGTAGGGTTTGGTCCCAGTGTAGTCATCTGTTCATCGTCTCCTTTAAGGTGTTTTGTGTCTGCTATCTGTTTGGCTTTCATCTTCAATTTCCGTTGCGCATTCGCGCGTACTCCATTCCATCCATGACCGCTGTCGTCCTAGTCGGTGTCTCCGTCGTTGTCTGGGCGCATAAAACACCAAGAAAATTACAACTTATTGAGTTGCAAAGCGCCCAGAACAGTCACACACACACACACACACACAAAAACAGACACCATGCCACACGCATACCATCACATTTACACAGACGTTAAGCGACACAGACATACAGTGCCCCCAGGAGCATGCTATACTTTTCTGTCAGCTTCCACTAGCACTGGCCAAAGGACCATCCATACCTCCACTCTCGTCGTCTCTTAGCATTTGCATGCTTGGTAAAAAAAAAAAAACATCTGCACCTATCTGGGCCTGCTTTAATTCATCTGTTCGCATTTTACGGCCACACCAACCAACCACCCTGACACTCTACCACCATCCTGGTGGTGGTGGTGGTGCACCCTCCGCCGCCGTTGCCCGGCCAATCACAGTGGGTCAGCAGACTGAACAGACGGACAGACAGACAGACAGACAGACAGGCAGAACAGTAGACAGCTGTAGTGGAGTGAAAACCGCAGTCGTGGCCCCAAGCACGTGCATACATTCATGTGTTCTCCTTCTGTTCTGTGTGTGTGTGCGTGTGTTGAGGTCTTTGGTCTCCGTTTGTTATCAGAACAAAAAGAAAGTACTCTGCACCTGTGTGTGTGAGTGTGTGTACACCTGTAGCGTTGCCAGACTTGTTGAGCATTGTCCTAACATGTAATTTTAATGGTAATTGCAACAGAGCAGCCATTAGATTAGAAGTCACCGTTGGGCTCTATCGATTTACCATTTGGGAGTATGTACTCCCCCCAAAAGAAAGCACAAGCAGGGAAAATGCTGTAAAAATGATCAACGGTTATTGCAGTTCTATGTCATACTTAAAACACGGGGGACATGACCCATTAATTTCTCTTTTCACTGGAAAAAACCAATACGAATATAAAATAAATAAAATAAAGCACTCCAAATTTGACTTGACGTCAGACTATATTGCTTTTGACTTTGAAATACCTAAGAATTCTTAGAATTACAGTTCTCGAAGTTTCACAAGTGAACCCATTCATGGTTATTATTGATCTAAGTAAAAATGATAAAAAGAAAATACGTGAACTGCCCTTTTGAACAGACCTTTTCTTTTCCAGACAATAGTCGAAGAATTCTAGAAAACATTTCTAGTACAGTCTCATAGCTGAGCAGGCCCCCAAATAGTCTGGCAACGCTGCTAAAAGTGCGTTATTAGCGCTATTTCTACTACTATTTCAGAGACTTTACTACATTTACTACGAATTCAAAATTTGTGCTACTACGTTTTTGTAGCTGTTGCTGCTAATACTGCTGCTATTGGGGCTGCAGCTGCTGTTCCCATTTATGTTGCTGCTTTTGCAACACGTTGCCATTAATACATACTTCCCTTGACACTTGTGAGCCAATAAACTTGAAAAAAGAGCAACAGTTGCCTCAACACACCACACAAACACAACCGAGTCCCCAAGTATCCTTCTCCGTGTGTGTGTGTCGTCTGTGTGTGTGGAGCCGAAGTGTAGCCGAATGGTGCTGGCTGGCATGCGAGGGTCGCATTCCTGCCACTGGCTGCTCACAGGACGCCTCATAACGCAGATGTCCTTTGCCGTGGCCGCTTCGCTAGCTCGCAGCTCGCTTCGACCGTCAGTCCGTCCACGCGCCGGCACTTTCATTCGCACAATTTACGTTATTCGCGTGGCTCGCACGCCGCTCCGCTACGCTCCGTTTCCGTTTCTGTACGTTCGTGGCCCGCTCCGTCGCTCCGGGGCCCTAACTGGCCTGGCTGGGTCCTTGCGCCTCGCTGGCTGGCTTAATACGCACGCATGGCTGATATGTTAATTTTGTCTTTGGCATCACTTAGGAAACAATTAGCGCGTTAGTTTCGGCGTCGGTGTCGGCCCAACCTGTCCGGGTTGGACTGTGCCTCCACGCACCTTTGACGCCACACAGTTGGCTGGCTGCTCGGCTTCGTGAGGCAAGTGAAAAGTTTTAATTGTCTGCACATTTTCATTGGAAAAGTTGTTTTTTACGCACTTAATATTCATGCTCGTTGCTTTGTGTGTATGAATTTATGACGTTCAGCAAGCAAACCATAATCATAATAATTTCTTGCCTCTTTCTGCTTCTGTTCAAGCCATTATTTGCATTTGTGTATGTGTTGTTTCGTTGCTGCCCTCATCGGATTCTGGGCCATACATATTTATACCCTTCTCGGTGCGCCTTTTCTGATTAAAATCGCTTGATGAGTTGCAGATGCTTTTCCAGATGCGGATGCCCTCTGGCTCTGCTGCCCTTTCAAAGGATATACTGATTTTTCTTAGAACTAGGGCAACGCAGGAGCATTGCCGCCCTGTGGGGCACAATCTGTGCAGTTTAATCGGATTTAAAAAGAATCAGAGTTGTGCAGTGAAAGTGGATTCCTCTTCAAACGATAGTCCAATATAATTCTACGAATTGTAGACCATCGATAGGTACCACAAAGTTGAAAGAGTATGCCACGTATCGGTCCATGTAGATGGCTTCATTTCCCTGTTTTTATTTCCGGCTCACTCTTGCGGCAAATGGTTTGCATTGTGGCACGCTCTCCCTTTCCCCTTTCCCCTTCGCTTTTCCTGTTTTATTTGTATTACTTTTCGTTTACGGACATTTGCATTATTTATTCTCGGAGAACTGCAGTACAAATAATTTTATCCACCCACGGATGAAGGCTGCTGAAGGCTATTGTTGGGTCCGGTGTTCTGCCCATTATCCAAAGTTTCAGTTTACTTTAATCGAAATCTGTAGATTCCATTCTGCGATTAAGACACTCCATGCCATGTGCCACTTATTACGATTTAAATGTTCAAAAGTTACAAAGAAAATTTCACTGTCTTCATCCCCCAATCCCCCATTCCAGGGAAAAACCCCATTCAAATGTGTTATCCTTGTGATTCAAAGTCGGTGAGATTTGTTGGATTTCTTGTTACTTGGGAAAGTCATCAGCTGGGGCTTTTATTAGCCCAGCATTTTAAATTTGTATCTGTATCTGTGCCGGTGTCTGTATGCTCCATGCTCCATGAATTATTCACCTTATTTGATTTCTTTATTTGCCCCAGCAGAGAGCTAGAACCTGTGTCAAAGGCTTCTTCGAATTTCCTTTGCCTCGAGCTACACCCAGCGGTCCTATTCTAATTATGAAATTATTTAATTTACATTCACTTCGATACAATATATATATGGTATCCGAATAATACTGTTGCAAAAGGATTTAATCCCCGTATTCTGTGCAAATCTGTATATGACAGATGTTGCACATGCAACCAACCAATGCAAAGAAGGAAAAGCGATAATGGAATTCATTTGCATGTGTATCGGTTTGCTTTGAATGGCTTTGAGTTTTCCCAAATAAAACAAATTCCGACCAGAGAGCATTCAGGCTTTTGTATGACAATTTTCTGAAATACCATCACAAAAGAAGCCACAATAAAAAAGCAAAAAAAAAAAAAAATAAAACTGAAAAGAAAGCTATAGTAGACCAAAAGTACGAGATAAATCCGTCCAAAAAATAATGAATAGAGCTTTGGTAATCCAAGGATGCAAGAGGAAAATGCATTGTTAGTTTTAGATGTAGCTAAAAATACAAAAAAAAAAAACATTAGTTGCTTATATTTTGAGGCATGCAACTCTGATATGAGAACATTATTATCGTTGAACAATTTCAATAGATTTCCCTTAATGCAATGTAAATTTCCATGCTATGGATTTGGAATGTGTGCATTCTTGGGTTTGCTTAATAAATAGAGATACAGGAATGTAATAATGAACGCACGGATCCTGTGATTCACAATTGAAATTCGGAATGCCCATGCCAAAATCAAATGGCATGTCCTTGCCAATTAGCAACCGACTACATATTCGAAAACACACACAAAACCGAACAAAGCAAACACACTGACAGCTATTGAGATACATATGTATATTCGAAATTGAGATAGTGGGATGCTTGAATTCCCTGTGAGTTGCACAGAGAATGCTGGGGGCAAATCAAAATTTAAGAGCAGCTGGCTGCTGAAATGCTCCGTTTGCCGTTTGTGTTGGCATTTGTGCTCTTCAGGCTGATTTATTTTAATTACAATTTGCACTTACTAATGATTAATCAGGCTCGTCTCGGCACGCCCTACCCAAATAGGCACGGCTGGGCCTGGCGTAACCTTTGTTGCCTCCCAAAATGTATGTGAAACTTTGCCACTCGAATGACAAGGCCTGTGGGCTGGCTGGTGGGCCAAAGTTCATTTGCAGCGTAATGTAATCGATTTTCACATTAATTAAGCTCTAATTACTGCTGCAGAGCCGGCGCGAAAGGAGTTTATAAATTCAGTCACACTAGACAAAATGAAATTTCCCCAGCCCCCAGCATCCATTGCTTTCCCCACAGACATTTTTGGGGGAAAAAGGAAGATGCTTTTATTAATTCCCCACCTGGGTCGCTGGTAGCTCCCTCAAAGAGAGTCGAGCTGGGGCTTCCTGTGGCTGCTTTGTGCCGCTGCTGCTAAATGAAGCCGTAGATACTCGTACTACAAGATGCGCAGGAGTACTAAAACCCAACCGCACCCCATCCGCATTCCATACGAAAATTAAAACTTCGACCCTGAAAGATGCCTGACTAACTCTCTGGCAAAACCATTTGATAGGCAACTATAAACTCGAAAAATATTCTCTCTACAGTAGTACTAGATGAAATTTCATTTGCAAATCTATTTTAGTGTTAATTATACGTGCAACATAAACTGCAAGCACAACTGGAGATGTGCTACGGGGAGGAGGGGGGGTGCGTTGGGTACGAGACCTCCTCAGCTGGGTAACTTTTATGGTGCTGCCTGGAGTAAAGTAAAACTAAAAGTGGAAATATAAACTGCCACAAAAGTTTACGGCCGTATTTCTGGTGTGAATAAAACTAGCAATAAATTAGATTAAAATGAAAATTTGCTTTTGTTATTATTTAAAACTCTACCCCCAGAGCAGCAAGGAATGCAATGCATGCAAAATATTGTACATACATATATACTACATATATGTATGTGAAACAAGGTAGAAAATAATACAAATATCTTTTTTAAACTAGTCTGAATATGAGAACTTTTCTTAGCAAAATGCGGAAATTTAAATTTTCAAAATGTTTCGACTATGCAAAAATGTTCATAGATTCATATTTATATAGTATATATGTATATATATATGTACATCTATGTTTAGCAGGCTCTGTAAGTGACATTTTTGCATACCATAGCTGATTAAATTTAAATTTAAAATTTAATTATTACCCAATAAAAAAACGTTCAAAAAGTTCGGTTTGATTCAACCGAAAATTCACTTAACCATTTTGCGTTTATTTTTTGAAGCTTTTCTTGCTTTTCAATTTCCGCATTTTGAATATTTATATGTTTGCACCAATTTCCTTGTTGTGGCGAGGGGTGGGGAGGAAAATCCAAAAATACCAACGGAAGAGCGCGCCCCCAAAATCAAAGGAATGCTCGGGGAAGTGTATTTAAATTTATGCCAGAAGGAACAGCTAGAGACTCCGCCGTGCATTAAGCAGGCAGAAATTGCGCATACGCCGCGTGTGACAGCAATGCAAATGAAATGCCGCCTTCAACGAGATTCTGGCCGCAAAGCAAACAATTTTTTGTGTACGGGTATCACTCGCATCCACACCCGCACCCGCATCCGCACCAGCCAACCGAGTCAACAGTTTACATTTGTTGTGGCTGCTGCTCCTGCTGCTGCTGGTCTTTTTGCTTTGTTTGTTTGATATAATATTCATAAAAGAAAAATGTTTCCCGCTTTGACATGAAATAATCAAATTGTCACAATGTCAGCAGCGGCGTGCTTCAAGCGGCAAACATATTTTTTTCAAGGCTTTTTCGCAGCTACGGTGGGGACAGGGGCATAACATTCTCTGGGCTGCATTAAAATTTTAACAATTTTTGCATTTCACATTTTTTGTGCACGTGGACCACACACATCGTGTGTGTGTGTGTGTGTAATGCGTGTGTAAATATTTCGTGGGTTCTTTACATTATGGAAATGGGTTTTGGTTGTGGAATTCAGAAAATGATATTACTGCAGCATTTGAAGGGCAAAACTGTTGCACAGAGAGCGAGAGAGAGAGAGCGAGCAGGGAGCAGGGATAGGAAGTTCCCCCAATCAATCGGGGGACGCATCTATCAGTAGCTCCTTAAGCATGACTGGCAGGCAGTCAGGCACTCCGACAGCTGTGCGGCAGGCCAGCAGATGAGCAGATATAGATAGATAGAGATATCGATTTAATCATTAGTGGAAACCGCTTCCGCGCCTCCACTCAACTGAGCATTCTGTGGCGGCACCGAAATGAATTTCCATTTTTATTGCACACCACTCACACACACTCGAGATGAAGCCAGATGACAATGCCAGTTTCACTTCCAGTTCCCCCCAGTCCCCACACTAGTCCCACTCCCAGTTGGGCCCAATTTCCAGCTGGGAGTAATTGTGCCCGAACCCCGACCTCATTCAGCTTGGCCAGCGTGAAGCAGACTCTTCCTCCCTCCCCCCGCCTTGCTTCTAAATGTGATTATGTTAGTTCGGCATAAATAATGTGATTCGATTCCCTTATTTGGCCATAATGATGGCACGGACTGCTTTGTTTCCCATTTCGCTGTCCTCGTTGGTGGGCCATCGAACACTCATTGCTGGTCTGCCTGCTAATTATTATTTAATATTACCAAATAGCTAAAATTTTCATATGCAAATCAGTTCGTGCATGTTTCGCAATTGTGCGGCGAAAAGCAATGCATTTATTTGGCCATCAATTTTCGGTTAGAATTAGTTTGCGCTTTGGCAACACGAGCGGGTATCATGTTTTTGTTGGTTGGAACTTTTCAATTCAATTAGAGATGGATTTGATTTTTGGGACATTTTGATTAGAGAAATGGCAATCAGTAATGGCAAATTAATGTCACATTTTTTGATCAGTTCTAGGAAGTAATTTTGTTTCGAACGGAATAGCAATAACTATACATTTAATCGAATGATTAAATAATTATTTTAATCTTGACACCTTCAAACGATATCCAGTGTTAGGTAAAATGTTGTAGCATGGCAATAAATCAGAGCGGAGGTTTAATCCAATATTTTTATACTTTAAAATACTAAATTCTAATACTAAATAAATTTCAACATTTAAACAGTTGAAATAACTATTTAATTAATGTTAGGAGTGAATTTATTCTATACCCATTCAAACTTTTTAGAGGCAAATAGAAAATTAAATAGAAACTATCTAAATCTCAGACTTTCAATTGGCTCAAGGCTATTGAAAAAGTTGTCTATAAAGTTTATAATTAACACTCTGCATTCATCGCCCACCACACGTATGCAATATAGTATGTATACTATATATCTGTATATTTTTGATTGAATTCAGTGTGCTCTAGTTTTGTTTCACTTTCCTTTTTATTCGAATTGCAATTTGCACAGTTTTCCGTAGTGGGATTTTTGCGCGAACATTCATCAAATTTGCAGTGTTGGCAATTTTATTTGCTGGCTAAACGACTTTTTAAAGATCCGTCGACGGTTTGGCGTGTGTATTTTTAAGCTGACATCGATTTATGACGTCTCTCTCCGATGCCGCTGTCGCTGCCAGTCCCCACAATGCGGTGGCCCTGTGCTCGGTGACATTCAAAGATTGATGCTTCCCGCATCCGCAAGTAATCTCCTAAATTGTGTGCATATTTGTTTAGCCAGGCAACAAGTCAACGAATTTTCCATCCATCCACCTTCCCAACCCTGACACTCCCCCCTGGCAGATACATATGAGTGTAGGTGTGTGTGTGTGTGTGTTAAAAGGGTTTGCATGCACTTTGTGTGGCTGCCTTTGTGCTTGTTTAATCGCTCGTACTGGCCTGCATGCAACTGGTTGGTGGTCTGGGCCAGGGCCTCGGCCTGAGCTATACTTTAAATTTCTATAAAATTAATTGATTGAAGGAGAGTGAGTAGAAGTGGTCCCTGTCCCTCTCCCTCAACGCATATGCTGCCCGACAGGCTGACATTCTGCCAGTATATATTCCTTCAGGTTCTTTTTGGGGCATTTTTGGGGCTTTTGTTTGCGCAGACATTTTGATTTATGAGTTTGCATTGAGAGCCCAACGGAAGCAAGGACGATGGGAGGCATACACACACACACACGCACACACACACCAAGAAATTGAAATTTTACAAAAAGTTTTCGGGGCCATAAAAAAGCCGACAAACAACAGAAAATACAACAGAAAAAGACAGGAAGAAAGAGAAAACTCATTGTATCGCGGGAGGTCCTTGGTAATGACAACCCTGGCGGGCATAAAAAACTTTCTGCATGCCTGTATCCATATACATAAAACACATTCGGCCTCCCAGTGTACTCTGCGGCTGAGATCTAAAATTGTATCTGGGGAATAATTTGATGCATGCAGCAGAGAGCACAAAATGCCAGGAGGTTTCACTAATGAGTCTAGTGGGAGGGGAAAGCAGGCCCACATCAGACCAGACCAGACCAGACCAGACCATGACTAGATGTTCCAAGATGTTCAGATGGCCCAAAAAACAATTCTGGTTATTAAAACTTAAAACGTTCTCAGATGATGAATCGACGAGGATGATTGATGTGTACAAAAAAAATATGCTAGAATGGGCTTAGATTTATGAGATTTCAAGGTGAAATGTCTAAGAAGTCATTTATCATGGATTGCTCAACAAGTAGATGAATAAATCAATTGGTCACATATGTGTGTGGAAAACAAATTTACACGTTCCACTTGTAATTTTGATTAATAAATCGAAATGTCTCTTGAGTTTCAAATTAATGTAAGTATTTGGAGAAGTGCATTTGAATTATTAATTCCATTCCATCTTATGTCTCGGTACTCTCAGTTCGGTAATCGTAATAAATATTTGTGTGCTTATTGCTGACAATATATTTATCAATTTTATTGGTATTTTGCACGATATTCATGACAATATCTCTGAGGGTATATTGAAGGTTCTGTTCTATTAGTTATTGCCACTTAATTTGGTTACAACCTCCTTATGGTAATTGCTTAAGAGCATTTCAGAAAAGATTTACATAGTTTCTAAAACATATTTTAGGATATTCTAGTAACAACATATTTTGTTTGAATTTTTCAAATTATTTTAGATAAGGAAGGTGCTTGTTGTTGTCCGATTTCATTAAATCGTCATATGACAGCTTTTCCTTCGAACTTAGGAATTCCTTGCTATAGTATTGGTTGGCCAAATTACTTATCATATATTGTACATACGAATATTTTGTGCAAACCACATCAGAAATAATATTTGGCACTTTCATTAGGAGCCACACAACACGTGCCATCTGTCAGCGTCAGAGGCCGGTGGAAAATATATCAACGAATTGTGCGACTTGTGTGCATTTGTGGCTTCTTTCACTCAATATTTGCTCATCAAACACAGAGCAAACAATTTTTGGGGCACACATTGGCCCAGCCACGTTTGGTGGTGCTTGGGGTACAACTTGATCATACTTGCTCATAAAATGGCAAATCATAACGGAGCAGAGCAGACTGAAACCTTTGACCTTCTGTGTGAAATGAGCCCAAAATGGCAGCTGGCCACGCTTCGGCAGTTTCACACTAATGCTCACAAAGTAAAAACACCCACACATATACACCAGACAGCACCGCACCGCACCGCATACACACACACACGCCCACACACCCACGCATACACTTGCATGCACAAATATTTGCCCACGTTAATGACTCGCTTGATGGTCTCTGCCTCAGCCTCCGCCTCAGCCTCAGCCTTCGACTGAGACACGTCCAATAACAGTTTCGCTCTCGCTGTTGGGTGGCTGTTACCACAACAGCCGCAATAAGACAGTCGTCTGGTTAGCCAACAGCAGCAGCAGCAGCATCCTCAGCAGCAGCCTCAGCCGCAGCAGCAGAACTGTGAAAATTTTGCATAACATTGACCTCATTCATTTAATACAAATTATGGCCAGAGCATCGGCAGGCGGGTCTCGCTTCAACTGAGAACAGACACGGACACGGGACACGGACACCGATACGGATACGTAATTTTCTTTGTGGCTGCCCCTTCCGCTCATAATTATGCTAATGTAGACTGGCCGGCAGCTGAAATGAGCAAATATAGATACAAATCAATGGCAATTGCACGCCCACTTGCTGCTGTCTTCGGTCCAATGCACTCGAAGAAATTCAATTGCAATACAAGAGAGACTCAATATAGAATGTAACCTTATTGATTGCATACATCTGTCTATCCATAGAAGTCTGTATTCATCTATCCAGGATTCAGTTACTTATTCTTCCCCCATAGTTGCTTATCGCTTACCCATTCCTTATCATCTTAGCTCCCTTTTCTCTTAGTGCAGCTGTGTGGTCAGCACTAGCCAAGAAGCACATGCGAATGCGAAGCTGGAGGCTGGAGTAAGCTCTACCGAACGGACCATGGACTCTGCTCGTCATTTAATTAAACGTTGCATACAGCAGCAAATTGCCTCAATGCCGGAAATTGTTTAAGCGCCGGCCGGCCGACCGACCGGCCAGACAAACAGGGATAAACAAATCGAAACTCAGTTTGAGGCTCAGACTGAAAGCAACAGTTTACCCTGTCGTTCGATAAGCCACCACCACCATTCGCAGTCCTCAATACACAGCACAGCACAGTCCAGCCCATACCGTCCCCAGCGAGTTGGCCTTAATCGCCATTTAAGCTTTGTGGCGCAACAATTGTTGAAGCGTAATTAATGCGATTTGGTTATGTTTCCATCGATTGCGGGGCCAAACATGTCCTGCCTGGTTGTGACAGTGGACAGGAAAAGCATCAGTAGGGAGCAGGAGCTGGAAGCAGGGAGCACTATCTGCTGCCTGTCGTCTGTCCTGGCCATTTGTCGTCGTTGTTGCTGGCATGGGAACCATTAACGGCTTGGCTTGGCTTGGCTTTTCCGCTGAACTAATGCATAACCGTTCTGCGACAGAAAATGTCTGTCATCATAAAGCCTTTTTATGGCATCCGACTCTTATTTTCGCTAAACGTTCTAAGGGATACAAAGAACTATGCTCCATCGCATTTGTTGCACTTTATAGCGATAAATTTTAAATTTAAATCGCTTTTTCTGCTGTAAAAATACGTTAAAAATTAACACAAAACATTGAGTCTTTCGCCACACTGAACATAATGTACAATATGGTTCTATATGCATTTGCATCTGGCCCCATCCTTTTGTTGTAATAATTGCAAAACAAAACTGTATGCAATTTTAAAGTTGAAAATTACATTTTGTTTGCATACTTATGGGTTTTTTTATGCTCATTAAGAGCTCCTCAATAATCGTGTGTATCAAATGAACACTCATATACATATTTTTAGTATTCTATTTCGAATTTATCTAATGGATAAGTGGAGCACTTCAGCCTCTCTTTCGAGCTCTTAAACAGTTCTGGGTACTTCTGTTGCTTTAGCTATTTTCAAATATCTATTTAAGCCACTCGTTGGATGTGCAAATTTAGCAACGTTTTTGCATCTCAAGTTTATATTTTTAACCATAAAAATATTTTATTGCAGACACTTTAAATAGTTTAACATTTTAGTTCAACATTTCAGAAGGAAATTCTTTGACTGTGACTAAAAGAGATAGCGTTAGAGATAGGTTTTACTCATTCAACCACAATTTAGCTTGCACATATAATTAATTAACAAAGAACTAATACAATGCGAATCAATTTATTAAGTTACCACGCAGTTTTCTTGAAAATGCCTTAGCTGGAAGTTTCTTTCTTTTGTCTGGCTAATGGATGGCCAGATCTAATTAAGAAAAACACACTGTGTATCCATTATCTAGTTAATTCTTAAAAATTCTGTAAATTACATTTGATTTAGAGTGCGCCAGTGCCGCTGTAAGTTCATGAATAAAAAATAGACCGGCCTGCATTTTAAAAACAATGAGAATAATTGTCAACGACTTAACCCTGTCCAAGTCCCACTCGTACTCGCCCAGACCCCTGCAAACACAAGGCAAATCTGCTCATTTGTGTGGACTTTGACCTACTTCTTAGGCTGTTGCTGTTGTTGTTGTTGGTGGCTGGCTTTACTGCTAGTGGTGTTGGGATTTTTCTTTTTATTTTAAATAAATCATACGACCCATGAGCCGCACAAAAAGCGCTTCACTGGCACACACAAACACACACTGAGACTGAGACTGAGACTGAGACGGAGACATGTGTGCAGGAAAAGAGAAGGTTGCTCCCCCCTGGACCGACTTGTTGGGGAAAAACCACTTTGTTCTGCCTGCCCGTATGCAGGAGTGGGGTGCTCTGGTTAGCCATACACGTGTTGCTTTTTTCCCACTTACCCTTGATGGATATTCGCCCTTGTGGAGATTCCTTGACGTGCCCGTGCCTGGCTTGGCCGCAGCTCAATCCGAATGTGGCCTGCACCTCTCAAATATTTATGCCTGTAATTTGTATGTGGGGATTGCCTTCGATTTGTTGTCGCACTAGATTTCCTTGGAGATGTGCTGTGTGTGTTGCTGCTGGTCATGCTTAAGCCCGTCTTTATGTAGTTTAATTATTTACTTGTGCTTGTCAGTCATTGATGCATGCCCCCGGCACGAATACTCCATGTCCTGCTGCTCCATACACTACTCGCGTACTATGCCATCATCATCCATTGACTTAAAGTTTTTCGTATTGATTGTGGTTTCGGTTTCCGGGTTTTAGTTTTCCATTGACATTTGCGCCTTGCTGCGGTTCAGTGACACAAAATCGATTTTCTAAGGAAGGAAGCTCCCAAAAATAAGTATCGCCACATGAAATTAAATCATTTGGCATTTAGCAATGGAATTAGTTATTTTTAAGTGATTTTTATGTAATTAAAGGGTTGAAGGTTAAACGAAAGTTTTGGGTAGCAAGAAACTGCTTTAAAGCCATCAGCAAAAAAGTTGCACAAAATGAAACAGATTTTACCTATTTTAAATTAAATATTTACACGCAACGTGTGCACTTTACAATCCTTCCATTAGCAACATAATCGTGTTGATTATTTCACATGAAATTCATTTTGGCATTTTGCTCCTCTTTCAGCTTTTTGTTCATCAACTTTTCGCAACAACTTTTCATTTAGCAATTCCCCATTTCAGTCGGAACATTTGCTGTTGCTCAGTTCAAATACTAAAATTGAAGCTGGAAGTCTGCTGTTATTGCTTTGTCAGAATAGTTTCTCCACTGACTTTATCATTTTTCGGCAATTTACATAATTTACACACGAGCAGCCGTAGGCCATTACCAGACAAGGCAGCTATGGGAGTTTTTCGTTCTGTGTTCCTCTTAAAGTCCCTCGGCAGCTTAACGCAAAACATAACTCAGAATGTTGTATGTTTTTACATACCAACCAGCAGCCATACAAGGACTACTGAAGCCTGCCTGTCTTCTAGGCGATTTCAAAAAGGGCAGAGCCGAAAAACAAATGACTTCTCACTTGTCACACGGTTTGCTTGGCATTTCCCTCCTCCCCTCACACACACACACAGCTTACAGCCAACAGCCAATAGCAGCATTATGCTTTCCCCGTCCTTCTCTAAGTAGTCAATATTGTGAACCAGAGACAACCTTGCCGACAAGCACTTGACACCAACAAGTTAGACACTTAATGTTCATACATACGTACTGAGAATGTAACAAGACATGTTCCGCCCCCATAGTAACCTCCCTTTGCTAGTCTGTCTCTGTTTCTGTGTGTGTGTGGGTCTGTGTCCCCCCCTCTCGCTGCACGTGTATGTACTTTTGTAGACATGCTTAACGCTTTTTTTATAGTAATATATGCCCCTTGGAGCAGAGCTTAGGGTGCCACGGACGGGCAACGGACAAAGCAAAGCGCAGCGGAAATGCTCAGGTTTAGTACTCACTCTCAGCAGCTCATATCTATTCATATGTGTAACATATATTCATTCTATGGACGCCTAAGCGACACTTTGACATTGATTCACCAATTTCAGGTACTAGCTCAAGGTACTCCGTACGGGTATACATAGTAGTATCTCTTTAATATCGCCCTTTGGATGACTTCAAAGTGTGTGCCAGTGCTTCATGAGTGTGTTCGCTTCCTAGTACTCTTGTTTGCTCTGTTTGCTTGTTGCCTTTAGCTGCCTGTCTGTTGCATATTTATCGTGCATGTGTGCTTGTCGTGTGTCCTCCGACTGGAGTCAGTTCTCTGAGGACAGCAGCTGCTGCCGGAAGTTGACTTTAACCTTAGATTGTGTCTTCTGTTTACTCTGTGTATGTGTGTGTGTTTTTGATGATGATGATGACATGGGGGCATGCTGATTCCAAGTATCCAGTATCCATTTGTTTTGCTTATGCTATATGCTCGCATGTGCAATATACAACGTGCATTTTAATCCGGCATCCATTGGCGTATCAAAGGGCAAACACAGAAGACGTCTAACAGCTAACCTGGCACCTGACGACATCAGCCGGATGGAGTTGGAGGCAGGCCTGGGCTTCCTGTGGCGTCTTTGTCTTAATATTGATTGTCCTGGCGCCGAGTCAAATTCAATTACCAAGATCGAGCTATACCGTATACCGGAAGCTGCCTCTCCTCTCCATGGAAAAGCGTGCTAAAAATAACCTTTGCCTGGCTGCTGAGCGCATTCAGCAGCTGACATTTGGACAGGGGCACAAAAAGAACTTTCATCCTGTTCTGTCCCGTCCTGCGTGGGTGTGGGTTTATATGTGTGTGGGATATAATACGCTTCAGGTCTTTTACACATTACGTATACGCAACGTTTGGCACATGCATCATTAAAAATTCAGCAAGTGTAAATTAAAAAGAGTCAGACAAGCCTGCACGTACATACATACATACATACATCCACATGTGCATCTTTTTTCTTGTCGTTTTTTTTTGTTTCTGATATTTATTTTCAATAAGAGCACGTGCCATATAGCCACAGTGGAACAATGGATATTTTGCAGCTCAAATTGGTTAATGGAATAACGACAACAAGTTATTGTTGCTTAACTTGTTTGTTCCCTGAAATATACTATAGGGTTAAGGGGAAACGAATTCCCCAGATACGGCTATCAGACAAGTTTTACTTTCTAAGTAACTTTCCACTCAGTGTGGCTTGGATGTCCTCGATGACGTGGCAGGTGGCAGCGTCAAATGCTTAATTACATTTCCCAGCACACGCAGCCAGAGCTGTGGCTCTGCACATGCGATGCCGTGCCATTGCCGTGTCGTGCCCTGCTGTGCCGCATCCATCATGCAGGAGGAGGCGCACAAGGATGTTCATCGACTAAGCAGCGGCGCGATTGATGCTGCTATCACATGTCCTTAGCCGTGTCTATCTGACAGTAAGTCTGTCCGCCCGTCAGTCAGTCAGTCAGTCAGTTGGGTGATATGAGTGTACACCCACATGCACGATATCCTGGACGTAACTTTATGACATTTTCAAATTTCAGTTTTTCATTTTGCACCTTCCTAGGGCTTTTGTCGGATCTGCCGGATGCTGCCTTTGAGTATTTTTGCATGCATGTGTGTGTGTGTGTGTATGTGTGTGTTTGAGTGTGTGTGCCTGTGGGTCTGTCGAGTCGATAAAACTGTTGGACTGTGCATGCCACAGCCACCGCCACCGCCCATGCCACTGCCTTCCAGCAATCAGCCTTTCCCCAACTATTGTCGTGGGCCTGCCTTTGTCCTTTTCTGGGGCGCCACAGTTAAACTGTCATTGTCATTTAAATGTCTTTTGACTGTTACTGTTACTGTCGCCCCCCACATATAGTATACATAGGACATATCCTATTCGCCTGAGCATCCATCCATCCGCCCACCCAGTGCCGAGTCATTCACACATATTAAATTGAACACGGAGAACAGTGGGTTTTGTTTGAGCGCCTCCGCAAAGAGGTAGAGCCTGGGTGCCTGGATGCCTGTCTGCCAGGAACAGGTAACAGGTTGCTCTGTGCGAGACAGCCAGAGGCATTCAATGCATTTTATTTATAGCTTCATAATTAAATCTTGCTGTTGCTGAACAACATACAAAAAGTATACTATACATGAACAAATGAGCAAAAGAATATAATATAAAAATCAAACAGAAAAATAAATGTAATTTGTTGTTACAAAATGATTGTTAATAAAGTAAAACTCTGGCCTTCGTGCCAGTTTTTGTTCCTGGAAAAAAAAGTAATTAATTTTATTTTCAGCGTAAATTAAATGGGGAAATGCAGTCCATGGTCTTTTCTGTGTCAAGAAGCTTTTTTAATATTTTCTTTCAGTCAATAAAACATAAAGGCAGAATTATTACAGCGTGTACTCAAGGACAGGTTAAGGATTTAATTTCATAATGCAAAGTATTCACACTTAAATCGAATGAAGCTGAATATCATTTGCTCACTGCAGTGACTGTTGTAAGCTGCGCTTTTCGCTCCTTGATAAATCAAATAAGTATGAGAATAAATCGAAAGTAGAGTAAAATAATTGTACTCTTATTTCGCTTTTATCTGTAATAAAAATATAAAAAAATTGATTGAAAAAAATACTCATTTACTGCACTAAATGCAGGCTCTATCGAGATTTATTTTTATTTATTATATCTAAAATAAAAATACTAATACTCCGACTTTGCATATGTAATAAACATATCAAAAACCCACCAAGTATCAATAGTATAGTATATGTAATTAAATTCCCATGAACAATAATAATTATAATCGACTGATTGCCATTTGCCTTTGCCCATATGTTTCAGTTAAAATGCGTAATTAATTCATTTCCACATTTACATGCCAAAGTAGATGCTGATATAATGTGCTTACAAGTTCGGTCAAGAGTTAAATTCATTTGCGACTTAAATATAGTAATGTACTGCAATTTCCAGCAATTTAACGTTATCCCTGTCAGCCATCCGGCGCTGTGTTTGCCATTGTTAAACCAGCTTAATGGTAACTCAAACACTGGCCAACAGCCACCACCACACACTTGCCACCTTTATCAAACACACACAAAATCGTGTACATATATGCATATAGTACATACAGCTACCTACATATATGTACATATGTATATATACTCTATGCTGACGATACAGTCAAAGTTATACAACTTATACACGAGCGCGTATCTGAAATCTAAAGCAAGGAAATGTATCTTTGTGTGTGTGTTCACGCTCATTGCCACCGCAAAACCAATACTCCAACTCTGTTGTCACAAACTCATACAACGCCACGTTACAGTTATTTGTATGATTGGGTGCCCCACGGTGGGTCCCTGTTTCCCTCTCTCTGTGTGTGTGTGTGTGCGAGTGCCATGGCAGCCGCATGACGACGTGTTCAATATTCAATTAATCATTTCGTGTATTTATGGCTTATGCTGGCCCGCATCGTGCTGCACTTTCAACGCTGAAACACTGCAAAACCTGGCCCCCCTCCAGGCTGGTGTCCTGGCCAGTAGCTGATATAGCACCAGATTTAATAACATTACAAATATGACGAAAATTGGAAAGCATAAATCGTGATCGTAGAAGCATGCTTTAAAAAAGACTAACAGAAGAGTGGCCTCCGAGTGGCTCTGTACTCGTATAAAGTGGTATATATTTGTTTCATTTTTTATATGATGAGCAAACATTTATTTTTGAGCTGGCTTTGAGGAATAATAACTTCTGTTTTTGTGTGCATTTTGCACAAAAAGTTGATACGCAAGTTAAATAAATTCATGGTTTTTTTTTTTGTATACGAAAACTAAATAAATTTATGTGTTTTTTTTTTGGTTTGTACTGCTGGAATTATTAAACATATTTCTCACTTTTACCCGCTGTTGTGCGGTTGTACACTCACATATGTAAAGTTTATAAATTGAATTAACAATTAGCGTTTTCGTGGCATACAAATATTATAGATATATGTTTGTATATAGCCACAGATAGTGTCGGAGTACTGGCATATAGGGAAATGTACATAATTGATTCAGTAAAGTTATCTAATATATAAGAATATATAATGCCGTTTTAGCAGCTCACACATTCCAGAATGCATCTTGAAAATTTACTATTGATTTACTCAAAGAAAATAGGAATAAATTATGGTAAAACTTCAAAAATCTGTTACCATTAAAGTCTTAAAACCACTCATTCAACCCTCAATTTTGTTATAAATAAATATTGTAAATATTGCCAAAAATATGATTTTATTATCGTTATTTTGAGAGCCAATGTTTATATTTGCATATACATATGTGTGTTTGTATTTTTAGTAATTATTCAAGCCATTTAAATTGCCGCAAACACAACAAATAAAATAAAATAAAATATATAGAAATAATTAAAAATAACCCGAGAGAGAGAGAGAATGCAAATTAGAAGAGAAAGAGTCAGAAAGAGTTTTTCGGCTTGGATATTTTTTATCCACTTTAATTGTGACATTCCTAATTGAATGATGGAGAGATGTGAACGGGAGGAACATTCAAGTTGTCAAGCATATCAAGAGAGTTGTATTTTATTTTACTTACCGTTTTGTACTTCTTTTGCAGATATCGATTGGCTGGCTCACTCGCTCACTGGCAACATGATGCGCATTTCGCTGGAAAAGCACAAAATTAAAATCAAATTTTAAGGCAACAGCCAGTCCGGTCCGGAGGATCAAGGCCGCAGCCGCATTAGAA
This sequence comes from Drosophila bifasciata, assembly GCA_009664405.1. Classification (NCBI taxonomy): domain Eukaryota; kingdom Metazoa; phylum Arthropoda; class Insecta; order Diptera; family Drosophilidae; genus Drosophila; species Drosophila bifasciata. Next base: position 6,432,985 of record CM019044.1, read on the forward strand.
GTCAACTGCGGATGAGTGACGCCGCGGGGGTAGCAATCGGGGCAATTTAGTAACTTTTTCCCCTGTTAATTTGCATACAACAAACGGCACAAACGGAACCACCTGCTAACTCTCCCACAGTCACAGTCACAGTCACAGTCACAAATACAGATACACACACACAGAGAGTCGTTCCGGAATTTAGAATTCAGAATCCAGAATCGCATCGCAGTCATAGAAATCGGTGTAGCATGTCAAGTGGACGCAGCGCACGCCTACCGCCCACGCCCTCGCATACCACCAACAACAAGCACCGGGTGGCAGCCGCAGCCGCAGCAGCAGCAGCAGCAGCAGCGGCGGCAGCTGCAGCAGAGCCCAACAGCAACAGCATGATGCAGTACAGCAGCAGCAGCCATGCCACAGCCCCCAACTCGGGGGCCACCGCAGCTGCAGCGTCTGCCATGGGAATGGGTGGCGGGGGCATGGGAGTGGGAGTGGGCGGTGGCATGGGCATAGGCATGGGCATGACTGGTGGTATGGGTGGTGGAATGGGTGGCATGGGGCTGGGCAGCAACATGTCCGGAGGCGTTCCGCCATTCAGCCTTGGCTCCGGCATGGGCATGGGCATCTCCACGGGCAGCGAGGCCACCGTCAATGTGGAGCGCATACCCGTCGACACAATCGATGCCCTGGGACCCGAGCTGGCCGTGGCCACCACACAGATGCTCGAGAATCTTTCCGAGAATGAGCGCAAGATGATCATCGAGGTGCTCAACAGGGATGAGTCGGTGCGCCAGCGAGATGCCACAAGAATGATGTGAGTACTGCATTCTATTCTATTGCTTATTAAATTCAAAGAGTTCCTGGATAGATACATTATTTATGTGGGCTATATGTGGATACCGAGAGTTACGTACAGCCCTCGAGCTCACACACATATTCCCCCACACCCTGTCTCTGTCCGGGAACTACTTTCTCCTATTTAATTTTCTCTATTTAAAACTCGCACCGGAGCTACTTGCTTCATTGCACTTTTTTCGGGACTAACAAAGTCAAGTAATTTCCCGTCCCTAAACTACTTATTCTCTTGCTTCCTAATTAAATGTGCCGGAAATAAGTTTTTCGGCAGCAGACAATGCACATGCCCCGGAAAGTTGCACTTTCACTTGCACTCCAATTGCAGATGCTAATGCACTTAGAACAAGTATTCTACTGACTGCAAAAACTTTGCCATCCACCGTCGTCGAGTGGGGGCATCCTTTGCTGCTGGCACCCTACGTCTGGTGGTTTCATCCTACCCCACCCTACGCACATCTCGTACATTCGAAAACCGCAATTTATGACCCGACATTCGAGCAGAGCAATGCAATGTGAAGGGCTACAGAATAGAGAGTATAGAGAGTATTTTGCACTGAGAAAAACAGATAGAATACTTTCTTTGTAGATTTCATGTTTTCATTTCATTTCAGTTATTTATGTTATAAGTAGAGGCTGAAACCTTTCAGCTATTCTATACAGTACGAAAGATGGTTAGATTTTTATTGAATTTATTTTTAATTTTATTTATATTTACTTCAATGTTAGATTCTTTCTTGATATAACATTGTATCCTTTGGTTCTCTATGATTTTTTTTTTTAGTTTACAAATTTTGTTTTCCGCAGTGCGTCGTTTGCTGATTGGGATAACGGGATATGTGCCTGGGTCACGACTCACCTGGCGGCACTTGGGCGACAAATCACGCGCCGCCCCTCGCAGTGGCATTCATACAGTCTAGCAGGGGGACCCTTCCGAGGAAATGCTCCTTGCCGGCGGTATTAAATTGATATGCGCGCAAAATTGTTTTCATTTGGCAAGCTTCTTTTTTTTTTTTCTACCAGTTGCTAGCGTCTTCTGGTGGCAGCTCGGATAACCTCTGAGATGGGGGGGTTTCCTTTGCCTGCTTTTCAATTTCTTGGGACAAACACACACTGGTGGAGCAACAATTTATCGCAGCTTGGGCATGTGACCCTGGGATGCTGCTGTATTGTTTTTTCTTCTATGCTCACTGCTCCTGTCCCCCACTCTCCCCCTTGTACTACTTAATGCGTCGTTACCGGGGAGAATCCGAGGCAGAGCGGAGCCAGCGAGGTGGCATGAAGGTAGTCAGAGCCCAGTTTTATGTTGCATTGGCATTCAAATAACTTGAAAGTGTTTTCATTGTCACGCCTGTCGCTACGACTGCCACTGCCACTGCCACAAAATGGAAAGCAATTTTATTGTCCTGCGTCTCCTTGTCGACATCCCTCCCACTCCCACTCTCAGTCGGGCTGGGACATGCGTCGACGTACATGCTTTCCCTTTTAGACAATTATTTTTTAGGCCTCGATTTGGGCCTCGATTCCGATCGATACGCTCACAGCCATCGATTGGTTGAATTTTTACTTTAAGCCATAAAGTACATGAAATTTCTCTCTCTCTCTTTTGTGTGGAACTGCCATTTATATACTATATTGCCAGAGCTGCCAGAGATTTTAAAGATTATTCAAAGTGGAATTTTGCCCCCTAAATATGTATATGCAACTTTTAAAGCGTAACTTCCCATATACATATATATTTGTTCTTTATTCTGAAAAATCGATGACGAGAGCTTATTGCTGCGGAACGGGCAGTGTAGCTGGTGCATAATTAATTAATTTGATGATGCCCCAGCACTGCTCGAAACGCAATCACAGCCATGCACTTAAAATTTATGACGGCCATTAATGACTCGGCGGGGCATGGGGCATGTATACTTACGAGTGTGTGTCGTAACTTGTCGCTCCCCCCTTGCCTGGCTAAAATAATTTAATGATGGTTTTTTGTGGCCGGCATATAAGCAGCTTGACTCACCCCACCACCCCCAGCCATTATATCAAATAATCTAAACACATAAATCCTTTCCGCTAGCAACAGAGTTGCCTTTCCTTTTCCTTTTAAATCAATTTTCTTTGCATCCCCATCCCCATCCCATTCGATGGGCCCCCCGCCCACTAGCTGGCATCGGTTGGCTGGACTCATTTACTCGTTTCAGGCCAAAGTGCGCCTCTCAGGCGGCTCTGATTGCTTAATCATGTTGGCCACTGTTGTAACGGAAATAGCTAAATTGAAAAACGCCATTGGAGATTGGCTGTGAGCCCAGGAAGGATGTGCCTGCCGTCCGAGTGGGTCACATGTGGCAGGTCGTCTCCGGATCCGCGTGGGTTGCCATTCATTCTCCAGCCAGCTGGGGCAACAATTGATGCTTTCATCGGCATTAAGTCCGCTAAGGCAACAATAAAGAGCCCTGCTTATGAAACCCCCGGATGAATGGGAATGCAAAGAGTGTCCCTCCTGCTGAGAGTCGCCCGCCATTCAAGCATGCCCCCGGTCTGAGCTCACTGATTATGCAAATCAGAATTCAGAATTGGTTCTGTTCTCTAATACTTACATATAGTGTAGTATGTGTAAAAGTTATTCCTTATTTTTAGGAATTATGGTGTTATAAGTAAGACATGAATGGCAATTTGGTTATACATATTTTAATGGTGTTTGTTAGGCTATTACGAGTGTAACTGATACTCAAAGTTAGGCGAAGATTTAATTTATAGTTTTGTTTGATTGCTCGATGTAGTTGCGTACTAAAAATAAATTTGGCAAGTGGAAGTTTAATGTATAGAATGGGAAATAATCTTAATAAATTGGGCATTTGTTAAGCCTAATTGCTGACATAACAGAAACTCGTTTAGGCACTGTGTATACTATATTTCACTAGTTTTCATATAGTCTAAAGAGTTCTTAAATGCGCAATAAATCCCTGAACTAATTGATATTATGGGGCTTAAGTTGTCAAGCTGCTGGCATGTCCCCACTCGCTAATTGTTTGCACTAAGTAGAAGATTAATTCTGTGCTGTGTAAAAGCTTTAATCATAAACACGCGCTGATTTGTGTCTGAATAATCCGCATTTAATTGGCTGCCACCAATTGAAGAATTCACTGCCTTTGATGGGGTTGAACGGGTGGTCGGGTGGAGATGCGACCGACTAGCTGCACACGCATTTGCCATTAGCCAAAGTGGTAGCCGCATCCGCACCTGGCAACGCCCCAGCCCAACTGCACACTGCACACAGCACACTGAAGGCAACGCCCCAGCCCCACTTCACACTGCACCACACTGAAGGCAATTAATGTGCAAATCTCCAGCGAACTGTTTTCGACTGACTCCCGGGGGTTTCTGCTCGACATCTCTCGCCTCACGTGTGCGACACGTTGTCTGTCACTGGTGCGATGGATGGCCATCCATCCACCTACCACTTTCTCCCCCTCGCCAACTTGGCAAGCTTTCATTTCCCTTTGCTCCACTGCTGCAGTATTCCTGATAACTTTTTCTTCAGCCATGCCGAGGACACAAAAAAAACGAGAAAGAACGTACGGAGTCGCTTCGAACGCGACTCTACTTGTATACCCGTACTCAGTCAGTACACATGTGATTTATGTGGAATTTTAAAATGTTTTATCAGTGTTTACATTTTACATTTATTGCTACATCTGTCATCGACATCTACATCTACATCATCTACATCAGTTTTCACAACAACACACGTACACTGCACGAGGCAGCATGTTTGAGCGTGAGTGTGCCTGTGAGAGAAGCTGCAGCAACAATCAACCCCAATAATTGACTTACGCCGCAAGAGGAGGTGGGGGATTGCTGCTGAAAATTCATTTCATCATTGTGGCTATAATAATGATCCGATCTGGACCAAATTCGGGAATCTGGTAGATATGGTCATTCTCTACAATACTGCATTTTTAGTTTTTGCTATCTTCAATATTGTGGATTTTCGTCTTTTTTTGTGGGGGCGGAAGGGGGCGGGGCGAAATTTTGAAATACACTTGTTCAGGTTTGGTATCACAGGAGTCTTGGCCAAAAGTTTGGTTGCTCTAGCTCTTATAGTCTCTGAGATCCAGGCGTTCATATTTACGAAAAACCAAATCGACTCGATTTTGTGTGAGTGCGAAAGGGATGGAGCGAAGTTTTTGGGTATGTTTTTGTCTATTGTGGCTATATTAATGATCCGATCCAATTCAGATTTGGGCCCCTGATAGATATGGACTGTCTCTATGATTCTGCATTTTCGTTTTCTGCTATCTTTAAAATTGTGGACGCCACAGATGTGCGCCCTTTGTGGGGGCGCAAGTGGGCGGGGCGAAATTTTGAAACATTTTTCTAGGAGTGATATATCACATCAGTCTGGAAAAAAATTTGATTGGTCTAGCTCTAATAGCCTTCGTGCAATGAGTGAAAAACAAGACGGACGGACAGACGGACAGACGGACGGACAGACATGGCTATATCGACTCGGATTGATGCTGATCAAGAATATATATACTTTATGGGGTCGGAAACGCCTCCTTCTGTGTGTTACACACATCCACTTTTACCACAAATACAATATACCCTATTACTCTTCGAGTACGGGTATAAAAACAGCAGAAACTCAATGGTAGAGCACAAAGGTGCACAGTGAGTGGCAGAACTAACTGGGGGGAATACTAGTAAAAAGTAACTATAAATAATATATATATGTACAAAGTAAATACAAAAAGTGTTGACTTAATATATTGAATGTCGTCTTCAAGGTTGCTTTTACAAATGATTTTCGCATTGATTTTGTGATTTTACTATGAAATATTTCTTGCAAATATTTTGCTATTTTGTTGCTAAATATATTTACATTTTTCCGTGAACCTAGGTGAACATTCCATAGAATTGTACTTGCAGTTAGCAGCTTCAATAAGTTCACTTAGACATGCCTTTTAAAGTTTGCTCAAGGACTTTCATTTAAATTATGATTAACCACTGTGCTACCCAGTGGCAGTGAAAACAAACTTACTTCATTTCCGCTCACCCACGCAGGCAGGCAGACACTCACACAGAGAGACAGACTGGCACACAAACACGTGCTCAAAGCACAGGGAATGGTGGGTAGGGGGGTGGGAGGGGTGGTACATTCATCTAGTTAATACATACAGATAATGTTGATAATACTTGTTGAGTAAATTAAATCTAATGGAGCGCTCGTTCATCATTCGCTGGCACAGAGAGCGCAGAGAACTTAATTAAATGTTTTCCCAACAAATGTTTGCCGCATTCTCAGCGGTCGAAGATGTCTTTGGCCATAATGGGAAAAAGCAAAAGATAAAGCAAAAGATAAAGCTAAAGATAAAGCTAAAGACAAAGCTGAAGCAAAATCTATAGCCGTGGGCTACAGCAACTACTTTTACTTGTTGCGTCGGCAGTTGTTCTGGATTTGCTTTTGCTTTCTCTCGGGGGATCTTAGGCTTTGCGGGCTGGGTCTGGCTCTGTCCTGCACATTTCACTTGCTAATGTTGTTGATGACTTTTAATTATAATTTTGCTGCTAGGCTACGGCAATGGGGCTGCTCATTTGGCAGCCAAGTTTCTAGTTTCAACATCCACAGTCACTTCCCGGTTATGGCCATCAAAATGAACTGAAAACTTTTGCGCAGTCAGCCATAACCACTGCAGGGCTTTCAAGAGTCTTATCCCCCCCCTGCCCAGCACCTTTATTACACTCTCTTTATGTATTTTGTCATCATCCACTTTAATTGGTCGCTTAACGCCCACTCAGCAAAGCCTGGGATCGGCTCATTAGCCAGCCTAGAAGGTGAGCCCGAGCCCGAGACCGAGTCCAAGTCTTAGGTGTGCGACCCGTATGACCTCATAGCCACATAGCCAGGTCCTGTGACCGTCTTTGATTTCACCACATTTGATATCCCAGCATTAGTTGAAGGTTTGAAGAGCTCTCAGCACCTGCAACAGTGTGCATGCAAATTGGCATGGTCCCGTGGCAAGTCTAATTAATGCCACACATGCCACACCAACAACCGTTGCCATTTGCGGACAATCCGGTATGTTAATCAACACAAACAAAGGCTGCGGGCGGACCCCTGGAAAATATTCCCAAAGTGCCGCCGCATTACACACAATAATTAAATACAATTTAAAATGTTATTCAACAATTATGAAATTTGTCAGTGCCGCATGTCAACCGAGTCGAGGCATGGCATGGCATGGCATGGGGTGGCATGTTCTACTGTTGCAGTCCACCTCGTTATAACTGCACCACTCAGAAAAACTCCCACCCCCAACCGCCCAGGAGCGGAGGAAGGAGGAGGAGGAAAGTCAAGCATGTTGTTGACAAACTCTGCAGATACTCTGCTGCTGCATGGAAACGCAAAGTGGGGTCTTTATTTTTTGTGAATATTTCAAATTGGGGAGTGGCTATAAATTGGGTAAAATGCATAGGAAATTCGTTATGTATGAATAATGATGTGAAACTTCAAATAAATAAATCGAATACTCCACAAATATACTCAATAAAATAAATTTGCATGCAGTAGCCCCTGGCTATTACCTAAAAAGTAATATTTAATAATTAAAAATGATTGGACAAATGTAAATTAAAAGTGACAGTAAATATGTATATATTTACCCTTAAGTCTCAACAATGAAAAATCTGCACAAACTTCGACACAAAATCATTGAAAATATTCATACTATGGAGGATGCAAAGTTTTCTCTCTCATATTTAATAGTTTCTAACAACCTTTGGAGTTGAAAACCAACAATTAATCTGTTCGTTGGCACAGCTCTTAATAGAAGTCGAAATATTCTTTTAAAAATACATATTGTTGTAGCGATATGATATATAAATGTTTTCATATCATTATCTACTTCCCATAATACTTAAACATTTTTATTCTGCTTCAATTGGCTGCTGCTCATCTCATAATCCTCTTTAACTTAAGCTCTAGCTTAAGCTGTGGGTAGTGTGAACTCCAAGCAATCTCCGATAGGGAATATACCCTCTGTTGGATCAAATTGCCCCTGGTCAGTGCATAAATATGCGCCTAATGCATCGGTTTGGGAACATTTTCTCTTTTCACGCGAAAAGCAGTCTGGAGCGGCGACCAGAACAATGCCACTCGTCTTTCTCATACGTAATTGAACTGATAGCAAGGGGACACACGTCGTCGCCAGGCGCGCATTCTGGCTAATGATAATGGGAGAAGGGCGGGCGCTTCAGGTAGCAGCTGACAGAGAGAGCAAGAGAGAGGAACGAAACGCTCTCTGGGCCCGTCTTTCAACCTGTTGCTTTCAACCGTGTGGCGGCGAGGTCTGGTCTGGTCTGGTTGCTTCAACCGCTCAAATCTCGACGATCGACTTCCAGAGCCGACTTCAGTCAACGAAACCGTCTCGAGCCGAGCGAACGTCGCTGTTTCAGCTCGCATCCGAAAGATACAACAACAGCCATACGGCTGAACGAAAGTGCGCCGGTATTGGTAGTGTGTGCCCGTGTGTGAGTGCGATGAGATTGCCGGTTTGAGATTTGTGTCTTTCTACCTGTGCGCGCCGCAGCTGTGTGTTCTTTTTGTGTTCCTCTCTTTTTATTGCGGCGCGGCTGATATAAGGAATTACACACCCATACCGCAAAGTATCTGCCAGATACCGCACGCAGCGCTATCGAATCGTATGCAAAACAGCAGCGACTACGAAACGCAAAGCAACGAACCCCAAAAACCCCAAAAAGAAAACGAATTTGGATAATTTCTTTGCCAAATAGCAGAGAATTTTGGCAGAAACTGGCAACCACAGATTGCCAGGCAACTTCAACGAACGACTTCTACTACGAGTGGATACCAAAAGCCAGAGTATCTCAGAACCAAAAGGTAAAAAGAAAATCCCCCACACACACATACAAACTCTCTCCTCGCGTAGCTGCTGCAATTGTTGCTGCCACTGCTGCCTCTGCTTGTTGCATCTTAGTGAGTGCTCCATGCACAGAAGGAATTTCGCTAGCAGTCGGGCTTCTGATTATTTTAACGGTTTATAAATTTAATTAATACCCATAACAGAAAAAAGGAGAGAGAGATAGTGCTAGAGAGAGAGAGAGAGAGAGGGGGAGTGAGTGGCAGAGCTGTAAAGTCAAAGAACAAAGAAGCAACGTCACCGCAAAGGTAAAATATACTTACAGGTCTCCTCAATCTGCTTCTCCTGCTCCCAATCCTCTGTCTCTCTGTCTCCATGTCTCTTGGAATGTCCCAATGTTTTTTGTATATGTATCTGTTGGGTTGACTTACACACACACACACAAACATACACACAGCTCACGGCCTACGGCTGTGTGCGTTGCACCCACTCCGCGAATGCGTGGAGGCTCTTCACTCTGCAGCGCCTGTATCTGGCAGATACTTTCAGTCAGCTCATGTCTTCAGCTACTCCCTGTGTCTCGCCCCCCTTCTTGTTTAAGTTTTCTGAGGCTAAGCCCGGTTTAATTCTTATGCACAGCTCTAAGCCTTTTTTATGTGCGCCTTGTTGCCGTTTTAACATCGCCGTAGATTCCAGTCCATTACCAGGGCCAACACCGCCTGATAGTCGCATTCGAGGCTCTAACTGAAACTCGATTTGCAACGCGGCTGTGACGATGTTAAAAATTACGAGCCAGCAGCGCGCCTGACATGAGTAATAGTGCCACACAAACAAACACACACAAAAGCAACAGCAACAGTAACGATAAATAGAAACAGTATCTGTGCGGTATAGAGCAAAAGTATCTTGTAGGTGTGAAATGATTAGAGGGCGTTTACCAACAAAGTGGCAACAATTGGCGTCAATCGTTTCTGTCATTTGCTGTCGATGAAGAAGAGGGCATTGAATAATACACTCGAATGTTGTCGTTCTCCCCAGTGCCACTTGGACAAAAAGGAAACGTAAATCATAAGTGAAGTTCATGTTCAGATACTTTCTCACGCTCTCAAGACGCTAGAAACTACATACATGACTGGTTGGGAGGATACAAGTACATGGAAATAACAGAGATTAATTGGGCAAATCAGTAAAGGCAGAACTTGTTGTTCAGGGCAAGATTTCTGCATTGAAGAAAATATTAACATTAATTCCTATTAAAATAGATACCTGCAGCTCTAAGCCTTGTGAAGTTGAAAACTTTCTAGGGTCTCTTTATCGTCGTATTATCTTTGCATGGATTAGTCCGCTCCCAACTCAAATACAAAGCTCGTCGGATCTGATCTGATGTGTACCTTACTCTCAAGACAACAAACATTTCTACGTAAATCTCTCACTCTCTCTCTCTTAGCTAAAATACTTGTAGTTAACATCAGATTGGCTTTAATTGGCACTTTGCTGCATGGCCATTAAGCTGAAAAATTCTTGACTTGACTTTCCACTTGACACTGATTCGCTGCGACAAGGGAATGTATTTTTGTATTATTATTTGTTAGTTTTGAAAAAACATTCAGAATTTTCTTTGTTTCATCGTGTGCTTGTCTTGTCTCGTCTCGTTTTTCTTGTCTTAATGCGCGATAAGGTCGAAATGAGTTTACTTTTTGTGTGAGCTCTTATCTGATGTGCTATAAAAATCAAATTAAACAGACTTTTGTGTGGATTTATTTATGTGCCTCAAGATCCAAATATTTGGACATTATGTCATGTCTGTACTGCCTGTCCACAGACTGGGGGAGGAGCTGAATAATTTTGAGATAAGTTTCGCTTCTAAGTTCTGGCACGTTCGAGTGCATTGACCATTAACTTCTGATAGTGAGTGTAGAGGATGGCTTTGAGAGCTCCAGCACCAGACTGAAGGTAATTGGAGATTTTCTTTTCGCCTTGGGCCATGTCTTGCTTGACTCATTAATCATTCATAAATATTCAGTCGGCTGGCGCACTGGGTACTGCCCATCTCCGCCCCATCTCTGCCCATCGCTCGAACATTCATCATTATCTTTTCAGCAGCTTCCTTAATTTTCTGTCGTGTTTGCTTTTCTCGCCTGCTACCGCTGCTGGTCTTTTTCTATTTCCGCTGGAAACATGGAAAATATCTTTCAGAATGCTTTTCCTCGTTTTGTTGTTGTTGTTGCTGTGTCTCTCTGTGCTTCCCTGCAGCCGAATATGTATCTGTATAGTAATTAATGCAGAAAACTGGTGACAGTTATTGTTTGTGGGTTTATTAACGATATTTCTCTTACCTTTTGCATCCATTGAACTTGTTGTTGCTGTTGTACGAATATCCCATTTGCATTTTTATGAAATAAAAATAAAAGCAGCTGCCAACAGCTCTATCGAGAGATAGCTCCATTTGAGATATGGCCAGGTCGGAGACTGACACTGAGACACTGGGCTTGGCTTTTGGCCAGATAGTTAGTAGATGTCTCTACCACTAAAGAACGAACTGAACTGAAATGGTTGCGAAAAAAACCTTAATCAAGTCAAATGCAAATCGGGTTAACTGTGATTTAACGAGACGACCCATCAAAACTGAAACTCAAATGATGATGAGAGGACTGTAGAAAGAAAGCGAATGGTAGCCAGGGAGTGGGAATGGGACTGGCACCAGAAGAAAGGTTAATGGAGTTCTCTTTGTGACTCTTTTGGATTTCATTTTTACTCACTTTCAATTCTTTTATTTCGCGAATGAACACCCGAGAATTAGCCACGATTTGTTCATTATTATTCGCCAGATCTAATGGCGCAATTATCTCATAGACATGCCAGAATAATTATAGGCAAATTAACGCTCTGCCATTGGACACACAGAACCCCCTCCCAAATTGGTCAAATCACATTAAGCCCCGTGCAATTGAGCTGGCCGCCCAAACCAAAACAAAACATAAAGAATAAAACAAAACAGCCAGAATCTGGCCAGTATCACAACCGTCAATGGATGCCGGCGACTCTGTATTCGCGTGTTTGTATTTTCTGTGCCATGCCTGACAAATTCAATGGCCAAAATGGCTGTGAAATATATTTGAGAATGTGACGGAAAAAATCTGTAAAACAAGCGGCAGCCGAATGGGGTCTGATTTAATCAACCAGATATTCCTATAGATACATTTATATATATATATATTCTGCTGTGTATTGGTAAAAGTATTACCACATCGATGAATCAGATGGCGGTCAACGGAAATGCAACTGTTTGGTGTGGGGAGTGGGGGGCCTAAGCTGGGAACTTTGTGTCATTTGATGCGCTCTCTAAAAGGGGTTATATCCGTTGGGGCAGAAGTTTGTTACCAGTACATCTTTTGTTGCATATTCTTGGTACATATTCTGGCACATATTTTTAGAATCTCAACAACTGTCTAATATCTAACCATAAGTCATAATATTAATCTGCAACTTGCTGCCAATAAACAAACAATATCAATATTGCAAAGTGTATGCCAAGCTGCGACTTCCCCCTCATGTCGTAGCGGTTTTTGGGGCAGCAACAGCAGCAGCTCCAAAGTAGCTTAGCTGAGAGTGTGAGCTGTTATTGTTGATGTTTGTTGGGGCTTTTGCGTGGCATCAGCTGCCTTGAAGTGCCTGTGCAATGTGTCGCTCAGGCGATTGAAATTCTTATTGAATGGCCCATACAGCCCCCGCAGCCCGCACAGCCCGCACAGTACGTCTGTCCGTCCGGCCAAGTGTGGTTTATTTTCGTATCGTTTTGTTTTGTTTTTCTACTGTTTTGTCTGAAACGCCAACGGTCAGCTTCTGGCTGCCTCAAATGTAAGTCAGCAATAACAGCCATAACAATGGCCATAAGCTGGCTTAAATTGAATTGTCTATCTTGGTTACGTGAGTGTGGGTCCGTCCACAGTCCGCAGTCCGAAGACGGAGCAGTGGCAGGGGGCAGCTCCAGATGAACACGCTTAAGCTGCATTTAGCCATTTAATTATTGGCTGACTCACTCACTGACACTAGAACGGGGTATATTAGCTGGATGGCTGAGCAAAAACTTATTACAATTTATAATTAATGATTGTGGAAAGAAAACTAGAGACAATTATAAAATATATATCCATAAGGGAATATTTTCTTTACTTAGTTTACTTTTAAATAGTTTTAGAATATTTAAGAACATTTCCAAGCCAAAACTTAATACGTTCAATATTTAATTTCAAGTGCAATATATACTTTTCTGAGAACTGCTAGCAATTTTGTTGAAATTCGTAAAGGTTTACATTATACGCGAATTATTTATTTATTATGACAATCCATGGACAGCGTCTACGGCAGTTGCCTTTACTCTGATTGCATTTCATAAATAATTATTTATTTATAGCCATCGATTGGCTACGAAACCAGTTCGGCTGACTGCGATAAAAGCAATAAAAATGGAAACAAATATTTACGTTAAACATATCACAGCCTAAGGGCCTCGACAGCTCCTAAATGAGACGATTCTGAGGAGTAGCTGCAGTGGCTGTAGACTGCTGCTGCTGCTGTTGTTGCTGCTGTTGCTGCTGCCGCTGCTGCTGTAGACTGCTGCTGCTTTTGCTGCTACTGCTGCTGCTGTTGCTCTAGTCTGCTGCTGTAGTCTGCTGCTGCTTTTGCTGCTACTGCTGCTGCTGTTGCTCTAGTCTGCTGCTGCTGCTAATGCTTTAGACTGCTGCTGCTGTTGCTGCTTTTGCTGCTACTGCTGCTGCTGCTGCCGCTGCTACTGCCACTGCTGATATCATCTTTGGATAATTGCACGCAATTTTCACTCGGCTTCGCCCACATTGGAGTTCGATTACGATGTTCGATCAAGTCGCCAGCTACTCTACTCGAAGATTGACTGTGGGCTGACTGCACTTTGTGTGTGGGTTGGGTGTTGTTTGAGTGTTTCTTCTGTTTGTGTCTGTGTTCGAGTTGCTTTCAGCTGACTGGAGCAACCGACCGCTTATGGATTGGCTTCGGTACGACGAGTGGATGGCATTTTAAAGCCATGAAAGTAATTTTTATGAGCATCTATTTCCTCGGTTTGTCTGTCAGCATGGGGCATGCATTAGTATGCAGGGGCATTGCATTTTCCGTGTCAAGCATATGCGTTTGTCTGCCTGCCTCCCTACTCCGCATGCTCCTCCCTATCATGTTAACGACTCAACGTTGCATTTCCTTCATTTTTCCGAAGCATTTCCATTTCTCCATTCCATTCCCAGCTAACAGCAACAGCAGCAGCAACAGCAACCCACTTCTCGGGCCTTTTATTGCTTTGTTCTGTGTGTGACGTGGCTCGGGCTCTTGCATTGTGCCCTTTTTATACCCGTACTCGAAGAGTAATAGGGTATATTGTATTTGTGGTAAAAGTGGATGTGTGTAAACACACAGAAGGAGGCGTTTCCGACCCCATAAAGTATATATATTCTTGATCAGCATCAATAGCCGAGTCGATATAGCCATGTCTGTCCGTCCGTCTGTCCGTCTGTCCGTCCGTCTTGTTTTTCACTCATTGCACGAAGGCTATTAGAGCTAGACCAATCAAATTTTTTTTCCAGACTGATGTGATATCTCACTCCTAGAAAAGTGTTTCGAAATTTCGCCCCGCCCACTTGCGCCCCCACAAAGGGCGCACATCTGTGGCGTCCACAATTTTAAAGATAGCAGAAAACGAAAAATGCAGAATCATAGAGACAACCTATATCTATCAGGGGCCCAAATCTGATTCGGATCGGATCATTAATATAGCCACAATAGACAAAAACATACGCAAAAACTTCGCTCCATCCCTTTCGCACTCACACAAAATCGAGTCGATTTGGTTTTTGTATTTTGTGTCGCCTGGATCTCAGAGACTATAAGAGCTAGAGCAACCAAACTTTTTGGCCATGACTCCTGTGATACCAAACCTGAACAAGTGTATTTCAAAAATTTCGCCCCGCCCCCTTCCGCCCCCACAAAAGACAAAAAATCCACAATTTTGAAGATAGAAAAAAATAAAAATGCAGTTTTGTAGAGAATGACCATATCTACCAGATTCCCGAATTTGGTTCAGATCGGATCATTATTGTAGCCACAATGATCAAATGAATTTTCAGCAGCGGGAATACCCCGCGGTTGTGTTTCCCCTCGCCCTTTGCTGCGTAAGTCATTTATTGGGGTTGATTGTCGCAGCAGATTCTCTCACACACACACTCACGCTCAAACATGCTGCCTCGTGCAGTGTACGTGTGTTGTTGTGAGAACTGATGTAGATGTAGATGTCGATGACAGATGTAGCAAAAAATGTAAAATGTAAAAAATGATAAAACATTTTAAAATTGCACATAAATCACATGTGTACTGACTGAGTACGGGTATAAAAGTAGAGTCGCGTTCGAAGCGACTCCGTACGTTCTTTCTCGTTTGGTCTAGAACTTGGACCAACTTGGCCAACCAGTTGGACGCCGCCCTCCCCAATGATTGCTGTGGCACGATTCGAATAGAGAAATGGTTCTCCCCATAGTAACTAGTGGCCAGCCAAGCAGAATTTGTATCTGAATCAGAATCAGCTCAATTACTCAACTTTTGCAGATCTCGTTTCCAATTTCATTGCAATGCAAACACATTTGCAGCCGCAGACAGACACGACACGACACACAGGTCGTCTTGTTAATTCAGGAAACTCTCCTCAAGGTGGAACTCACACAAGAGATTGCCCCCAAAAAACTTGTGGCACAAAAAGTTTCTTCACACAAGAAGCGGCCTTAACTGAAGTTGTTGCCAAAATCCAAAGTTGCTGCTTGCTGGGTATGTGGATGTGGATGTGGTTGTTGCTTGGATGTCGAGAGTCTTGGGGCAAAAGTTATTCGCAGAGAAAGTTTTAGCAGCCCATCAAAAGCATAGTTGCCAAAAGAAGATACATTCTTGGCGCTCAGCACTCCATATAAATGTATGTACATACGGCTTGAATGGACCTACTGGCATTATGAAATTAAAGCTGGAACCAGTCGAGACCCCGATCCTGTATGTAGCAGTGGCTGACTAATGAGTGCTGAAATTGAAAGTAAGAGTCCCCCACACACTTAAGTGCACTTCCACATCGGACACACACAGAGAGAGAGAGAGAGAGAGAGAGTACCGAGAGAGTATTATTGTAAACAAATTTTCCAGCTGCAGCAGGGGAAAAACCGGTCGAAGCTTCGACCACAGCTACTGGCATTGGCTCTGGCTATGGCTCGGACTCTGGCTGTGCTTGAAAACCTGACCTGCTGCAAAGACTTGGGTAAAAGTGAATTTCATTTCAGTCCAGAGTGCCTCTCTTATGCTGGATGTTGCATGCAGCAAACAGAAAAAGCAGGAAAAAGCAACCAAGAGCAGTTCCTGCCCAGCAGACTGGGCCCCCCGTCCCACTCCATGTAAAGGGATTCATTTCTTACTTCAGTGAGTATATGTAGATACAGATACACGTACCTTCAAAGAGCACTGAGGAAAATATATTTTAGGTATGCCAACAGAATTTCAAATATTTCATTCTTAGTGGAAAAGTTCTTAGAACTTCAAAACGCTCCTTTAAAGTATTTTCCAAGTGGTTCTTGCTGAGAAAATTACTTTGAATTTGAAGCTTTTTGCGAGTGTCTTTCAACCAGCAGAGATACAAATTCAGCAGCAGCCATAGCTGAATCATGGGGAATCGAAAACAGAAAATCGTTTTCCAAATTTTCGTAGATTCAGTAATTGAATAGAAGCTGGGAAACCCTGCTACGGTTAGACTTTCCTCTTCGATAATTTCCGATTCTTTACGCTCTGCTATCTACAAGCTGGCCCCAATAGAAGGCAGGCCATGGCTTGTTGTTGCAACAGGCTCTGGCTGCCTGCTGCCAGAACTTGGCCAAACAGGCAACAAATGCACTCGAATGTGGGTCGTTTGAGGTTTGTGGACGGACTTTCAGTGGATTAGCATATTTGAGGATGTCGACTGGAGCTGAAACTCGCCCGGAGATGCCATTACATTGACCTACTCAACTGGGACTCACTTAATACATCAAAGCAGCTACGAAGTGCTTTTCCCCTGAGGCCAAAGCCACAGCATTTGCATGTGTCGTGTATGGAGAGTATTATTATTACAGGAAGGCCACTCTAACTATAATGGCCTAGAAAAGTTCTAAACTCAGTGGAAAATACTTAAAATGAATTACAGCCAGCTGGCTGTTGCATAAATGCTCTCTATTGTACATAGGTAAAGTTCTTTGGAGTCTTGTCTGCCATAATTTATATACACTCGTAATTATTCAACAGCTAAATGCTTGTTAAATGCTGCCCTGTCATCTTCATCAGTCGCAGCAGCAGCAACAGCAGCAACAGCAACAGCAGCAGCAGCCTGTAGAATCAGCAACAGAACCAGCAGCAGCAGCAGCAGCAGCATCATCATCATCTGCGTGGTCAGCATCGAACTGATGGAGCCTTGTGGCGCTGCCAGACCATCAGTCACTGTCCGTGACAGAAACCCCGGACTGTCCCCGGACTGTCTCCGGACTGTGGCACGCAGCAGCAGCATTGCCTGGCGCTTTCTTTAGCTGCGTTTTGTTGTCTGCCTGTCTGTAGACTTTTTTTTGTTGCTGTTGCCGCTGGACCAGACTTTTAGATAACCTTTCCATTTTATAACTGTCAACTGCGCAACAAATGCGATTTGCCGGCACAAGGCGGTGCGTTTTGTTTTATTTTGAGCTGCAACAAACCATATAATATATTTTCCTCCATTTTCCGCTCCGTCTCGTAATTACGCGTAAAGTTTTGCTGCCTGGCATTTGAAATTGTACGCAATTTTCCCCAAAAGTGTCAGCGCATGTCGTCGGGGCTTAAAAGTTTTTCAAAAAATGTTAATTTGTTGTCGCCGCTAATGTTGCATTCACTTTTTCCCCTAGCTGCAACAGCTGCCATCGTGTTGTTGTTAGTTCGAATTGGAGGCAACGCGTCTGGCATTACATGATGCTCATTATTGCACATTATGCCCAACATTTCATAGGGAGAGCCAATGGAAAGTTGTGGTCCCTCCCTATGAGACAGCAGAAAGACAGCCACGAACATGGTCCATGGTACATGGTCCATGGTCCATAGAAAGCATTGTTGGTTGGGTTACCTTAATTGATATAATAAGTACTACATATATCTGGCACTCGCACGGAAGTTCAGCATTAAGCATTTAGCTGGGTCATCGTCAATTAATCGAAGCATCGCAGATCCGTATAGAAACTCTACGAGTTCGATTCAAAAGAGGTTCAATGGCCCTTACAGGTTGGAGTGTGTTTGAATTTAAAAATTTAGAGATTTTGTTTTGTTTATTTACTTACTTGGCTATAGGGAGTGCTAGCTAAGCCCTTTGCTCCCATTGTTCGTCTAGAATAACCATTTAAAAATGGCCCAGGGTGGAGGGATCTGCTCATATTTCTACACTCTTTGACCACATGCAGGAAACTTGACCTCAATCGCATTCACATCCCTAGCTCAGTTGACAAGCGGATTAAGTTCAGAAGATTCTATTTGATTTATTTGAAGCGACTTTGCAGGCCATTTAAATCTGAAACTTTGCGCCAACTTTAGTTTCACCAATCAATAAATAAATAGCTGAAAAATGCCAACAGACAGACTGTGGGAATGGGTGGTGCAGTAGCCAATTGTGGGGTATGCCAGGTGAGCGGGAGGGGGGTTGGGAAAACTTTCAATTGAAAACTGCAACTGGCAGCCAAGATAAAGTTTCAAGTGCAATATATTTGTATAAACATTTATATGTATATACATAGTATATAGTATAATTTCCACGCAAAGAAATAAAAGCCACGGCCCAAGTTCAGGTTCAGATTGCCACATTGATTGTTTTTTCTATATATTATTTTCTATATATATTCGATGATTGGCAATGCATAAAATTCTATTTAATTCTGGCCACAAGAAAATCTTTTAGCCATTTAAATTGAATATTCTAATGAAACTTTTTGTAAGTTCTGTGATTGCAACTAAGTTTCCAAATAAGTTCAAACATTTATTTGTTAAGTTAGAAAAGGATTCTTTCTTGTATAACTACTTCCAAGAAAAAACAAGGCAGAACAATTCTTTTCTAGTTAAAATCTTCTTTTATCATAGGATATCATATTTATACGGTTATCTATGCGCATCTGCTTTGTGCTTCTGCTTGGAGGCACAGCATGAATTTTAATTAAATTGTGTTTATAAATAATATGAATGCTTAATTGAGTTACATAATTATGCGTATGGCCAGAGTCAGAGTCAGAGTCTGGGGATGAGCCCACTAAAGCGAAGAAAGGCAAACCAATTGGCCTATTCTGATTGGCAGACTGAAAGAGTCAGGCAATCAGTCAAAACCAAAACAGAAGATGGGGGGGTTGAGGGATGGGGCTGAGGGTTGGGTAACATTTCATCGATATCAAAGCTTACACACTTAATCGAATTTAGCGACAATTTTACCGAGTTTCCATTAGCCCCGCTCGTAATGGATGATTTTCCAATTACCGGTTGCCCGGTCCGTTGCTGCCAAGGCGGCGCAAGGGGTCACAAGGGGGGGGGGTATGCGTGATGGCTGTGGCAGCAGCAAAACCGATGCCAATCGCACGCACATTCATCAGCCATACACGCGCCGGCCCTCCGCAAAATGCAAATTGATGTGGGGGGACATGGAGGCACAGGGGGCACAGAGCATCGTCACTGTTGGTTTTGTTTCCTTGTGGCTTTTGGCCAAATTGCTCGCTTTCTTTTGTGGAGGGGAACGAGGTTGTCGTCGTTGAACACATTTTGACATATCCGAATGGCAAATAAAATTGATACACTTTCATTGTGGTCGCTCGTGTGGGCTGACTGTCTGGTTGGTTGGTTGGCTCCGTACATATGTGAGTAGCTGTAGCTGCCTGGCTGTTTGGGTGCCTTGATGCGTTTGTCATTTCCAGCACAATCAATTTTTAATGCTCAGCCGCCAGTTTGAAGAGCGTTCGACATTTCCCCTTCCACGTTCACCCGCTCCCCCCCTCCTTACAGCATTCAGCCTGTCAACTCGGATCACGAACTCAAGCCACGTTCCTCAATCCCATGTATCCACATGGGGGCAACATGATTTGCCTGTTGCATAGAGTACTATAGAGTGGTGGCCTTTGGCTGCTAGCGCCACATGCGGATGCTGCTGGCATTCTGCGGCTTCTGGCTTTGACACAAGCAGGTCGCTCAGGTCGAGTCGTCTCGGAATGTGCCCCATCTGTCCGTGATTGCAGCAGCTCCCCCCCCAAACAGGTGCCATTCCTAGCTCAATTATGTCCGACAAGCAAATGATAATTTACTGCTGCTCGACAGCGCTCTAATGAAGTGACATTCGATTGAAAATTCTGCTGCTGCTGCTGTCACAGCGTGTCGGCAAGAAAACAAATCAAATTGCATCTTGCACTGCAGCCAATCACTGCCAAGCTGCACTTTAAAGTTGCACACAATATATGTATGTACATAAATCTTGTGGCATCTTCATTTAATATTAATAGCCACTCAAAGCTGGCAGCAAATCTGTGCCAACTGCCTAATGAATTTGCTGTTTAAATATTTAAATTTCACTCCAGTTACATGGCGGCGGCATTAAGGCACTAAGAAGGAAGTACAACTACACGTTGAGTGCATTATATGTTGGCTGTAAAAATGTGTCAAAATAAACTGACAGAGCGGACCACCCCCCTCCCCACCAGACCAAACCCAAACGCCCGCCTGGGCCTGCACATAATTTTCCACTTAAATGCAGCTGTTGATTGACACATGGCTCAAATTGAATTAAGTTTTTGTCATAAATTTTATAGCCAGCCCCAAGTGGAGACGTAAAACGCGAAAAAAGGCAGCAACAAAATTGAATCGAAAATGGCAAGCGGCTCCACCGTATGGACTGCGACACATGTGCAAAATTAACAGCCAACTACTACAGAGAAATACTATACATATGTATGTATCTGCAGATACCTACCTATATATATGCTGCTATAAGATTGCGAACAGTACGCCCACCCATGCCCAAGCTGAGCAGCTGAGACAGAGCCAACAGTCAGTCGGAATCAGTGCCAGAGACAGAGCCAGATTTTTGTGGTTGTTGTGGCCAAGATTGGTGGAGTGCAAAACTGTCTTGTATTTTGGTTTTACTTCAAAGCAACTGAAATGGATATTTATGACACTTGCTTGAGTGTTCATAAATTAAGTTACTATTTTCAGCACAGCAGGAAGGAATACAAATTTGGAAAATAAAATATAACAATATCTGCAACGGATAGGTTGGAATTTGGTTTAGTTTTCATTGAAGTACACTTTATGGAAGGGTAACCAAAACATTTAAAAGCGCCAAAGCAACAGCTACAGTTTGGTGTAATATCAACATAGGATTAAGCAATTTCCCTCTATCATTCTTAACAAGGAAATTTTCAAGTTAAAAGAAAGTGTTCCTGGAACCTGGAAGCCTGAAACTCAGAGACCAAACGATTTGGGAATGACAAGTTCTGTATTGTTTCCGCAGTTCAAGTTTATTATAAGAATTTCCCATGCCACATTTGACCTTCGCAGATTACTTTAATGTGAAAAGAATCCACAATTGTTTAATAATTTTTGTATATGTACTATAATTGTTAGTTAAACATCTAAGACCATTGTGTATAATTATTTTAAAGACAACATACACTTATCCGATGGAAAGATAGTACTCAGCACTTGGCACTTATATATATTTATTCTTGGAATTCTGCATCTCTAATGCTGATCAATGTGTTAATTTGTTTTTGTGGCAATCAATTCGCATCGAATCGAGTGGCATTTATCTGGCTGCACATCTCCAAAGTTTTCGAACAAAGGTGCACTGTAATTTGTTTACTCAATAATCGACCTTTAACTCGATAAATTATCACTGCCTTGATGCCATCGTGCCTAATAAGATTTTCCAATTTAAATTTGAATACCTACCAATAGTCGGTTGACCTTTGGCCACGTTTGCTAAAAGCCGCTCTAATGCAAATAATTCATTTAGAAGCCAGTTGTTGGATTACTTTGTCCCAGTTATGTGCAGAGAGAGAGAGTGAGAGAGAGAGAGAGCGTGCCATATTTTTTGGCCAACTGTGTAATTTGGTGAAAAGCGTGAAAATGCAAATTTCTCTTCTTCCGTGTGGCCGTGTGGCCTGTGTCATAAATCGTCTGGACATTACATAATTAAACGGAATTCTTGGCTAGTTAGCGTGTGCGTTGCGTTGCCTTCAATTACTTAAAATTCTGAATGGCAGGCAATGAATTGAACATTGTCACGCTCTGCCAGAGGAAACGGTCCATCTAAGAAGGGGAGAGGGAGCGGTAGGGGTGTCGTGTCGGCCCAAACGGAAGACGGCCTCTGGTTTGCCACTGCCAGGCAACGGCACTTGGTTGGCCAAATTTGTGAGTCGGCTACGACAACTGCGACTACTACGGCAGCGGCTGTAACTCTGGTTCTGGTCATAAGTCAATAACCTTTTTGGCAGCCAGCCAATTTACGCACGTACAATTTGTCGGCGGCGGCAGCACGTAGCACGTAGCACTCAATGGCGACGACAACGGCAACGGCGAGTCAACTTTATTTACGGTTAGACGTTGTTCAGTGTGTGTGTGTGGCACTGCCCGAGTGACTCTGCATGCGGGTGGGTTTTGGGGCTTTACCCTTGATTTTTTACTTTTTTGCATTTTTTGTGTGTCGCAGAGGTCAGACAGCTTGACCAAGTTCGCCTGCTCTTCAGGGGACTTGTTTCAAAAAGTTCACATTTCACTTGAATTTCGACATTAAAATTGTCTAAATCATTCGATGGCACTCGGCCCGAGCAGGTACTTTGCCGTTCAACTAAAGCCCTAATGAAAGCCCTCTCGAAAAACAAGAGGCCATTCAGGAGTAACTTCATTGAAGCTGCAAAGTAAATCCATGAAAATTATTTGATGCAGAAAATTAAATATTAAATAAAAAACCTTTCCTTCTGTTAAAGTTTCTAGAGCTATCTTTTTACACTCTTTCCATTTGCGATCAAAAGCAGATTAATGCCGAGTATTTTGGCGCCTTTAAGCAGTGGGTGGGCGGTGTGTTCTCTTTTCCAGCCCCTGAGTCTGTCTAGTCAAGCGTTTAAAGTCCGGCCAGTCCCAGGCGTTTACTTGCCCTACCCTGGATCCAGATCTAGCTGCGGGCCCCTGCTTTTCCTTTTTTTGTTGTTGTTGTTGTATTTATTTTTGTGCAGACACCAGCCATAAATGTATAATTTTATACAAGAAGAAGCAGAGAAGCAAATTTTCCGAAGCTCTCGTCCGGAAAATGCGCCCGGTCCGCAGTCGCAGTGGCAGTGGCAGTGGCAGCTTCATTTGACTAAGTGTTTAGCAATTTTTGTTTCATTTTCGCATTTTTCTTTGCAGTTCTCTTCGTTTCTCTCCATTTCTGATTTGGGTGAAGACCCTTTTTGCGTCTTCTTTGGTCTTGGGTACGTTCTTCCCTGTCACCCACCAAGAACCCAACCCCGGGGCACTGGTGCGGGGGTGCGTTTCTTTTTAATGTTTTCATAACTTTCGGCGCGTCTGTCAATAAGTCGAACTGTTGGAAAGTCGAAACTTAAGTCGGGTTACGTGACTTTCATGTCAATGACTTTTCGATATCCTGAAGGCTACCCCACCCTAGGCTCCTCCTCCTCCACCGATTTGAATATTAACACACTGACACCGTTATCCCTGTGGAGCAGCGGGGTTCAATGAAATATTTCCGAACCAACCACCCACTCACTGACTCACTGACTGACCCATTCGAGGCGGTCCAGTAAAGTCCAAAAATATTTCTCGTTTTTGTTTGCACGTTCCGTTGCTAAATATTCAATGGCACTCAAACTCCATGTACCATGCGGTGGAGGAGGAGGAGCCACTCGGTTACCTGATATTGATTTTGCTTAGTTTACATACTCAAACATACATATGTACACTACATGTGTATGTATGTACATGTACATGTGAAACTTATCAAATATTAATCACGAAATATGGCCAACAATGCAGGCTTTCGGTTTTATTTCTGTTGTTTTTATTGCTTTTTTTTTTGCTCTCCACAAATATCCTTTGTTGTCCTTTGTTGTTTTTCGCACATGCGCTAAAAACTATCCAAGCTATCCATGTCCATCCAGCAGCCAGCGGGCAGCGGGCACTCGTACATGAAAATATTGAAATTTTGTTAGACTAGTCGTAGTCGTTGTACCTCGAGCATTATCTGGCATTCAGGCGACATGGCTGCAGCATGTTCCAATGGGAGTTAAACATCCATAGACACACGCATAGTATGCACTCGTACTGGCATATTTAATCCCCATTTCCCCCCATCTATTCCCACAATTTGGTTCCATTGATTGCTTATTGAATGGCAACAGCAATCCTTGTGTGTTTCATTACAGCACAACATCATTTTTGTATTGCCTCCCCAAAGGGGTGGGCAGCATGTCTGCTACTATTTGGGACATGTGAATATGTATGTAGTCCAACCCGTTCTATGATTGATGACCGCATTTCATTTCAGGATAATGAGCGGGGGACAATGCACCATCAGCCGAATGCTAAAATATCATTTACAACCTGCAACATGGGTGAAAAAGCTGTGAAAAGTATCCAATTGCTTAGAGGGATTCAATCTACAGGCGTTGCCTTGAGGCACAACTGATTTGCACAACAAAATTGGAGCATAAAGGAAATGGTTTCATTTTACCTAAAGCTCAGCTCTCGATTGTAATTGAATCTTAGACTTAGGGAAAGGTTTTTAAACTCAAAAAATTTACCTAACCTTTATAGCTTTGCATGCCATCCCACTCTATTCTATTGGCATATCGCTGCTGCTGCCCGTTTATGCTTCATTTGATCATCATTTCACGCTAAATTATGCGTCTGTCCGAGACAATGGGCACAGCGGCGATGGCGATGGCGTTGGCATGGCCGGGCCAATTAAGTCCCTCAAATGTCAATTAAAAATACCGTTTTCCTTCGTCATTTTTTTTGTCTGCTCTCTCCCCCCCTCTCTCTCTCTCTCTGTCTATCGCTGCGCGAAAAGGGCGCGCTGCTAGCCAAGTTAAAGCAAATAAACAAACAGGCAGGGCAAACAAACCAAAACGGAAAAACAGACAATGGTCAACAGTGCGAGTAAAGACCAAGAATAACAGCAGTAAACAGCAAATGGCAAGCAGCAGCAAGAAAACTAAACTAAGACGAGCTTTACATACCCTTGCAGATTGATTGTTACGATTAAAGTCGATTAATACATGTACTAAAAGTAGTCTGACTTGCGGAAACTAAAGGAGAGCGTCTAAGTAATGAGTCTGACTGTTGCTTAAACCAAATAAATAGCTTATGATACCCTTTGTAAGGGTATAACAATGGCCAACAATGGAGGGGCAATCATGGTGACGATGACAACGCTGACAGGCGATGCGTCGATTAACTGTTATTTAGCTGGTACTTAAAATGGCAGCCGTGCGATTTCCGTTGCCGCTGCTCTGCCCCCTAGTTAAGGCAGCCTTAACCCACCCAACCAACCCACCCACGCACACCTTTTTCCCACACTTTATTGTTGAGCGAACAGGAAAGTAAATGAAAGTACAAATTGACGATTTGTTTGATTTGGCGCGTAAAGCAAATCTCAGGCAACAGGCAACGGGGTAGCGGGGCAAACGGACATCACACTGCAGACTGGAGACTACGAAAAGAGACTTTTGGGCTATAATTTAACGCACGAATGGTTCAGTTAAGCGCTGTAAAAAGCGTTGTAACAACAACAACAACAACAAAAGCCCACTGCTGCGAAAACAACTCGAACAGAAACCCCACCTAAGCCCTTAACACAAAAGTTTCTCATTCTTTTTTTCCCTCCCCCTGTCTATTGGGGCTCTTTCAATTTCCTCTTTTTGCGCGCTGAAACGTGGCTGGAACTGGTGCTGAAACTGGATTCTGGCCGCGTTTATTAAGTAATAAATGTTTGGCAATTTCTGTGCCATTATAGGAGTGGATTTTGCTGAGGTCTGGCAAAACGAAAAACTTTGGCCAAGACAAATGTCAGCAGCAGCAGTAACAGCAACAGCAACGGTAAGAGAAGTGCGGCCATAAATCTCGCTGGGCTTGGATTGGCCCAACAGCAGGTGCTTTCCTTCTCAGCATCAGCCCTAGACTCAGCTTCAGTTTCAGCCAGTTTGAAAGTAGCAAAACAAGTGACACAATTTTCTAGTTTGCCATTTGGCAATCGCTTTTGCAAACTGTCAGAAATGTGACAAATGGAACGACCTTGCAGCAACACAGGCAACAGAAGACAGCAGGCAGATGGCACAGCGGGTAACAGAGTCACTCTTCTCTCACTCACTCTCTCTCTCTCTCATCTCACGGTCTATTTGTGTATTGTCTCTGGGCCGTGTGCCCTATATACATACATAGAAGCAGCCCCCGTCATTGTGCCCAGTCTTATGGCTGCTGCGAGCACTTCATCTTGTCGCCCAGTTGGAACCTCTCATTTTTGTAGCGTCTTTTGCACGTGGAACGTCGTGCAAAGTGCGCGGCAATCAAAATTTTGTATGCCACAAAATTTATGCGCGCCTGACAGGCGCTCCTCGCCTGTTCTGTCCATTTCCTTCGGGATTGCTCTTAAAAGTTTCTTGCATTCTGCTAAATTATGCAGCCATGGCAGAGAGTCGCTGAATAATCCTGTTTCGGCATTAACTTTTATACACTCGCAGTTCTCTGCGTGAGGGATTGGCAGTCAATTGGGATGCAGCTGCACACCTGGCGTATGCGTAATGCAGCTCATGAATATTGCGCATACGTCGCGTGTTAAATGCTCATTTACATACGAGTAGTAGTTGGATGGCTGCACACACACACACACACACACACACACACACACACACACGCCAAAGAGTTTCCGCTCACTTAACAAATCCAAAGATAACTTTATCAACCATTTACACTTCCCCAACCAACCAAACAACCAAGCAACCAAGCAACCAAACAACCAATCGGCAAACAAAAAGTTATCATTATTATTAGCTTAATTATGAGCCAAGGTCTGGGCACCCAAAGATGATGTCTTGCGGTTGCCTGGCTACCCTTGCTGCCCCATTGTTGTTGTTGTTATCATTCATCTGCAGATGGCCACTTAAGCCCAGCCGAGCCCAGACCAGACCAGACTAAAGGACACCGCCTTATGAGCCATAAGCTAATGTAAGCTTATGGTGTGGCCGGGGGCGGGCGGATGCTAGCCGCTGAAAAGGGGTAAAGGCCATGCCAAAGCCATTAATTTACAGCCACGACCAACACAGAGATATACTCGTTAAGTTCTGGAGTACGATCCCCACCCACACACACACCATCCCGTCTCCATCTCGGTGTCAATGTACTCGTGAGCTGCGACATATCCCATACCATGCCCATGCCATGCCCATTCTTTACCATATAACCCTCTGCATTTGCGGCTGTCCTGGCTATATGTAATTATGCAAATGCCCGAGCACAGCTGAGGGCAGCCGTTGGAACCCATGTCTGTTTCTTGCCCCGGTTATCATTGTCAAATCGAAGTTTAACAAGATGAAAGAGGCAACTTTGAGTTGAATGGAGATTGCATACCCTAACGGATAGTCTCAATGGGGATTTAAATTCGCATTTCCTGCTCTGAACTATAAATGCCTTCCCGGAAGCGGTAATTGGATTGCAGTTGCAAACCGGCTTAGACTTATGCTCGGCTCGAAACTCGAGGGTATTTCCTTTTTCTCTGTTGCAAACAACTCAATAAAGTTGATGTATCCCGGTGCCCTGCTCGGCACTAAAGAGTGCCTTAAACGAGTCAGAGGACAACGTACACACAGACACACACACACACACACGCACACACATGTATATATGCAAAAAAACACCGGTAAAGGGCATCAACGTTTATTTAGGTTTATCGTCCTGCCACATTAAGTATACGACACGTGTGCGGCGGCTGCTTTAAATTCAACAAAATTCGCATTTAATTTGATTTGAAGCTCGACCGCGGTCTGCCAACACGGAAGTATATTTACGCTGATGTGCCATTTCCGCCAGCGAGGCAATTTACAAACTGCATAGCAAAAGGCTGCTCCGGACTCCAGAGTCTAGACTACGGAGCGCGAGTGGCACATGCAGAATGTGCCACACGAAGCACGGGTTGCGTGCCCTGTCAGGGTTCCCGTTTTAGCTTCGCCTATGAGTGGCACATTTAAAATTAATTAAAACTAATAACATTTTCAAGCACTTACCCGGACACACACACACACACATACACACACATGGGAACCCACACATACATGCGACATATGAGCAGCACGAGTGACGCCATTTTGTCGTGCATTGCATAATTAAAAGGCGCGCAAATGGCAGGCCATTTCCGGTGCCCAGGCAGGACAGGGAGTTACTTGCTTTAATTTAAAGCCGCCACCTTACATCCACTGATGTCCACCGGCGGCGCCCCACCTTGCCTTGGCAGTAACCCATCACACTCCCCTTGGCGCCGCTGTTACCCCTGTCACAGCTGACCCCCCTGCCATGGCGCACACTCTCAAGTTTTTGCCTCGCAACGCTGTCAAAAAGTTTTAATTTGAAACGGAAACGCGAGACGAGACCCAAGCCAGGCTGGCCAAGAGTCCGAGCAGGCAGCAACAGAGCCCGCAGCTGCCTGCCGCAATTGGGCATTGTCCTTGCCCCAGCTTCCGGGCCAAACCTGACCAGCAGTCCCATCCCCATGCCGCATCCCTGACCATTTGAGTACCTTCTTCCAGTGCAGCGGCGGCAGTGGCAGGAAAAGGAGCCCCTCGACAAATCATATTTAGCCTGGTAATTATTTATATTCGCGTTCTCGGGCACAGCTCACCGCCAGCATTTGGCGTCATTAAAATCGTAAATCTAATGGACAGCAGCAGCAGCAGCAGCAGAGCAGCAGCCTGTGCAGACAGCCAGTCAGTTGCCAGTTTCTCCTTTGGTGGCGTTCGTTGTCTGTGGTCAGAAATGATTTGAATTATGGCATATTTTGTGGAAACTCTAGGAGAAAATGGAGCGCTGAATGGACGCTAGATTTTAGCATATTTTGCAGGCTTCCTGATTACGGAATAATTTACAAATTTAAAATTTAAAATGTACATAAAAGTGTAGTCTTTCATGCTACTTCTGCCTTTGTAATTAATGTTTATTTTTCAATTAAAAATGGTGTTCACATTAAAACTTTATAGAGTGTTGTTAATGTGAAATACAAATAACAAAAAGTTGCACAGAAAAACCGCAAATGTTTAGTCGTTCTGCTTTGGTCTTAATGTGGGATTGGATTTTGTTTTTGCTGCAAATAATAAACCAGATTTGCTCACGCCAAATCAATCCCTCCAGCCTTAGAGCTCTGTTTTCTGTTCCTTTTGCTGTGGTAAGCTCTCAAAGAAGCGAATTACATGCCCCTTGTCTGCTGCTGCTGCTGATGTTGATGCTGCCCCATGGCAACATCAAAGCAGCGAAAGAAGGAAAGCGGAAAATGTTATCTTCCTTTTGATATCTAATAAGCCATTGCTTGGTGCTGGCGCAGGTGTTCGATCTGGCCAAAAGGTCACACGCCCGAAAGGCCACAAGGACCCCAGTCAGAGAGCCTGAATCATGGCAGGGACTGGGACTGGGACTGGGAACTGGGACGCAGCTGATTTACATCAGTTTAATTAGTTGCTTATTTGCATAAGCCGTGCACGGGGGCCAGGATCCGGGAACAGGACAATCAGAAACATGCGTAAAGCTATTTGCTTAGGCCTTGTTAGGGTTTTTAATCATATCCTATCGGGGAACTTCTCCGCACATTCATCCTCACACACACACACACACATCCATGAGGCAACAAAGGGCGATAGCAAAGCCATGGCAGTTCTCATGGTCACTGTGAATTTATGGCTATTAGGCTTAGCACTTTTTGGCAGCCCATTGTTAGCCTCGTTGCTCCCACACCCCCACAAAGCCACTGCCTACACATTCCCCTCCTGACGGCCCAAATGGCTTATTACGATTATTAATTCATAACCCAGCAGCAGTAGTCACAGACTACAACCACAATAACAGCAACTACAGCGACAACTACATACGTGGGCACTCGAACGATACGACACGACACGAACAGGAACAGGAGTTGGAACAGGAGCAGCGACACCCATAGCCAACTTCTCCTTCCCTTTTCCCCACTAGGCAAACATCCAGTTGGAGTTGTGCGATCCTGACATGCGAACAGATGGGGGCATTAAACATGACGATTGCTACACGGCGAGAAGAAATGTTCAAGTGCGGAAAACCTACAAAGATTAGGCTAGTTTATGAGAGTAATTATTATTATAATTATAATTATAGTAATTATAATTCAACGGCAGCTACTTGGAGTAGTCAGTAAATCTTCAAAGAAAGTATAGGAAACTATAAAGCAAAGATGGGAAGAGGTATTATACATATTATCTTAGTCTGTTAGAAATCTTTTTTTGGACACGAGGGAGAAACTACTTTAAAACTCTATTTTTACAAATTATTTTTCCACCGTTTTTCCACTGTTTTTATACAGATTTGCACAAAAACATATGAAAAGTGAAAAAAATAAACATAATATAATTTTTAAACATAAAAATCGCTTTACGCAAAACTCTTTTTATATGTATGTATATATTTTTTTTTAAATATTTTATATTTATATTTATATTTTTTAAATATTTTCTGAATCGATTATATTTTAAGAGTAAGCTAATTTTACTTATTTAGCTTTCATAGCCAGAAATATATCATTTATTTCTCCAAGTGATATAACAAATAAAACCATTCTTGGTAATTATGAAAATTTCAAGTTATCTATTTTGGATGGTTAAATTATATACCATGATCAATCAATCTATCAATCAATGAAATGAATTCTCAAGTGACCAGAAATGCTGACGTTACTCCATTTAAACGTGTCGCTGCCATACACATAACTCCACCATTTAATATGCAAATATGTAGAGCGTACGGAAACCAATCTAACTGAGAGCTAAGATTTTGATATAAAAACAAAAAAATAAACCATTTCTAGTTTTAAATTAACTTTCCGGGACTTTTGGGCTCAACGTGAACTTTTTTTTTTTTTTGTATGCATAAAATAAAAGTTTTTGCCAGTGTCCTGACTGGGATAGCCGAGTGCCGAAAGCGTGTTGCTGCTGCTTGGTAGTGGGAACAGAAACAGGACCAGAAGCAGGAGCAGGCCTTATGCGTTAACCAGGCCAATAAAACATGTCCCCGAGCTGGCTGTGGTCCGTGGTTATTGCCCCGTGTGCTCTCTCACACCATCCACATACATATGTATGTACATAAATATGTGTGTGTGTGTGCGTGCTCCTGGGAGTATGCAACAGCTTTGGCTTTGGCTTTGGCTGGGTTTCGGTTTTCGTTTCCGTTCCCGCTGCTGGGCGCCATTGTTCACTCGCTTGATGGCCGCTCGACTACTGTATGGTTCTCTATGGCTGTCGTTTGTTGATTTTGCGGCGCTAATAAAGCACACACGCATCCCATTCCGCACTCTCTCTCTCTCACTTGAATCCCGATGCTCAACTGAAGATAAAATTATAATTAAAAATTGTTGTTCCTGGTGCTGCTGCTATTGCTGTTTTTTTTTTTTTTTGGTTTCTGCCATTGGTATGGGTGCCGACATAATTTACACAGAAACCAAAATCCTGTTTGGATTTTTATGCGCACTGCGTGACTCCTTCACACTGACACATCACATCCCACTTACGCATATCGCACATTTACATACACATGTGCCAGCCAGCCTGTGTGCCTGCTGTGTGTGTTTGTTTTATGTGTCAGCAGCTTGCCTTGCCTTGGCTTGGCTCTGCTCGGTTTTATTTTTATGGCCCTGGCCTGACAACCGCGCGTTAATATTAAGCAGCTTGAGCCTGGGCCAAAAGGATGCCGCAGGGGCGCTGCGGAGCCGCCCTGCAGCTGTGAAACGGCCTGGCCTTCAATTTAATTTCGGCAACCGGGCATCGACTTACATTTGATTTGGCAATTTAATTGGAATGCCAACTTTTACTTACACGTCCGCCATTTGCATAATTTGCATTCCCTCAGTGGGAAGGGGGGTGTACGTTCCATTGCCAGAATGTGCCTTTAATTAGAGCACATTGTCAAGCCCCTAAATTGTGATTGAATTACGCACACACAGATTCGACCCCGGACAGCTTAGGTATAATTAATTGGGCAAATGGATGGATGGCCCCAAGAGGAATACTCAAATTCAAAAGTCCTTTTGAACAGACTTGAAAATCTCTCAGCATTTTCATTATATTTTTGGTTCTTTGTTTTGTTTTGTGCTCACTTTAATTAATTTACAAATTACTCAAAACTAATCAAAACTAAAAACAAAAATAAAATTCCATGCGAAAATCGATTTAATTGCTACTAAAAATCAACTAATGATAACTTTTTGTGTGTTCTTTATATATTCTTTGTCTCTTTCCATCAACTTATACCAAAAAAAACATCACGCATACGCACAACCACACACAACCAAAACCACACACACACACACACACACGCTTGTCACTTTCTCTTTGTCTCTGTCTCTCTATCTGTCTCTGCCTCTCTATCTCTCTGTCTGTGCCTCTGTCTCGTACAATTCGATAACTAAAATATGTCATGTTAACTTTTGTAACGTGTTTTCGTTTTCCCAAACCAACCAACCAACCAACCCGACCGAAATGTCTATGCGTCGTCTGTCATGTAATTATGATATGTCTACTACCCCCGCCCCATCAACAATCGAACCACCCACCACCATTACAACAACCAACAACAATTCCCCACAACAATTACAACAATAACAACAAACAACAACAACAACAACTATATGTAAAATACATATACAACAGGCTCTTGCGCGCTGAATTGTATTCGCTGAGGCGCAAGGGTGCGGCTAAGGTCGTTGGTGAAGGAGTGCAGCCACACGATGCCACACAACAACAACAACAACAACAACAGCATCAACAACAACAACAACTACAACAGATCGAACAACACACCAACAACCAAAACGCACACAACGACATGAATCGCCATTGCGCTCGCTGCACCACCGAACTGGGCCGCATCACAAACCGCGGCGCCCCCTGTCACGTCTGCAAGCTGCGCGTGTGCAAAGCCTGTCGCGAATTCACATCGCGCACCACGGATTGGGTGTGCGTGGTGTGCCACAAGCAAATGTAAGTCTCTCTCTCACTCTCACTCTGTCTCTCTTTCACACTCTCTCTCTTTCTCTCTCTGTGTGTGTTGCTCTATGTTTCTGTCTCTCTGTCTCTGTTGCTGTCACTCTCCAATCAACAAATGCATTTTGCAACTATAAACTATCCGACAAAAACCAAAACACCCACACGAAAACGAACTAAACTGAACTAAAACAAAATGAAACTTTGTATCCTGTTCTATGTGTCCCTGTGTGTTGTATTAAGGCATGTCTTTGTGTGTTTCTTATATGTGTTTGTGTGGGTGTGCTAATGGGTGGGATCATACCCTGTAAGAAACACTTTGGTAGAACGTTATCGAAATTCAATATTTAAGGTTAATTACAACTGGAGACGAGTCGTCCCCGTGCTTAATAAGTGTATTTATTGCCTTTAAGTAATTATTGTGAATTTCAGGAATCTTCCTTTAAGTGTTTAACAGTGAAAAATATCCTTAAAGCCTTACGTTAAGCCCATTATAAACTATATATAAGTAATCAACAGGGAATCTTTTTTTATTTATAAATAAATAATGGCAAATCAAACTTAAGAGAGTATTCAATAATCTTATATTCCCCAAGTAAAGAGTTTCGCGTTCTATGCTCTCTTTTTTCTTAACCTTTTTACCTTCCTTTCTACCTATTTGATTTGACCCCCTCCCTGGTGTGCCCTCAAACATTGTTGAGCAAACGTTGCAATTTTCATTGTTGCAATCTAATTTCGCTGGCCCTGGCCCTTTCAGTGGCTTTGTGTGCAACCAAATTGTCACCCGAAGCGCGATAAAGTTCCCCTGCGCTGAACTGTTTTTGCTGTAGATGGAAAAACAATGTACGGAATTGGATATGGACAATGAAAGCATCAGATCTCATTTCCAGATAAACCAGAATTTAATGCCACGCAAAATGTAAGCTTCAAATTGAAAAAGTGAATTCTCAGATGGAGGATATACATACATATCTGAAGAATAATTCTTGGTAGCAGCAAACATGATTCTGCAGCTTTGGGCAAAGGTATGCCGCATGTACGAAATTTTCATTTCCATTTCCAAGTATTGCAGCCCATAGGCATATCAGTTGCCACACAGACGGACAGACAGACCGACAACTGATGCTCTCTCTCTCTGCATGGCTGATGTGGCAGATTTTCAACTCCTTTTTGTGTTTGGTTTTCATTTTTCTGTTTGCTGTTTGTGTGTGTGTTGCCTGACTGTTTATGAATATTTTAAGCGTTTTGCTACCTTCTGTTTGTTGGCTGTTTTTGTTATCGCATGCACTTTTATATTTGCCCCCTCCCCACCAACGACATTGCGAAACTGTCAACAAACATTCCCCAAAAACATTCACATTTCCCCCATTTGAAATTCAGTTTTCACGTTTGACGTGCCCCAAACAACATGTCGAATGCAATTGATATTCATTTTACTTTGTTTTACATAAGCTATGCTAAAAGAGTACATACATATGTCTGTATGTACACTGTACATATGAATGTTTTTCAGTGGAAAAAAGAGGCTTTGACTCTTTTGAGTCTTTGCCTTGCATCGATCCCTATGGGCATCGGCATTCTGCGAAGTGCATTGCGTTTCCAGAGAGCTCATCCATCGTCCCACATTTTCCAATATTTCAACATTTTCACTCTTTGCAATTTCCAAATTCCACGAAAATTACACATACAGGACAGGGCCTGTATTAAATGAACCTTTAGCCCAATCAGTGTCTGAACTTCGGGCAGTATTTGCCAACTGATGATTTTGGCTGACAACGACGACCCCCACACGGCCAGAGCGAGGAGAGTTCAGTTCAGTGTTAATGGGCGAGCCCCAAAGCCCCCGAAAAACTGAGAAATATTTGAGTACGCAAGGCCAAGACGCAGACAACTTGAGTAATTAAATCTTGGCCAATTCTGCGGGCGGGCTGCTGGGGGCACATCTGGCTGGTGTATGTAAATTTCCC
Organism: Drosophila bifasciata; assembly: GCA_009664405.1. NCBI lineage: Eukaryota > Metazoa > Arthropoda > Insecta > Diptera > Drosophilidae > Drosophila > Drosophila bifasciata. The sequence continues at coordinate 6,467,986 of CM019044.1, forward strand.
GAGCCAAGAATTCATCAGGTCACCGCCTACAGGTGCCGTGCCATTTCACGCCCCTACCCCGGCCCAATCGACTGTCAACACGAATGACGCACACCAAATTTGGTTGCGTCTGCTGCTGCTGCTGCTGTTGCAGTTACGGCAATGATGACGGCGATGAGCCCAACCCAAAGCCCAGTCGAGAGAAGTCGATGGAAGGCGTCAATTGTTGTGGCAGTGGCTGTGGCTGCCTGTTGCGTCTGAGGTTGGAATTTCTTTCCACAAGTCAACGACGGACGATCTTTGGGCTTCGGTTTGACTGCGCCCCCAATCAAACCAAACGAGGCACAGTGTCTTGATGTAGATTATTTTGCTTGCAGCAGATGAATAATAAAGGAATAACTTTTACCATAGATGTAGATAATTTAATGCAGAAGAGACTTTTAGTTTTGCAGAACTTTTAAACAGAATTAAAGCCCCAATTTTGGGGTTTCTCTTATTTACTAAATATTAATTATTATTTAAAGTTTTTGCGAGCTGGGGTTTTGTGCCCAGCCCGAGACAGTGTGTGCGCTGCCCTTCCATGCCTCGTTTGGTGGCTCACACCTTTGGCTAGCCTCTGTGTTGGTGGCGTGTGTTAAAGCTGCTGCTCTCTCGGTGGCTGCCACAGATGATTCGGTGCGGCAGTCAGTCTGCCTTGTGCCGCTTACAGGGGCAGACGTTAAGTTTTCATTTCGACTTTTCAAGGGGAAAATGTTTAACGAAGTGTTTTGGTTTCTCAAATGGCAATGTTGTTGTTCTTGCAGGGAGATACAGAGCGCCAGTGGAGATTGGATAAAGGACGCCTATGCCGCGGGCTCCTGCAGTGCCGTCGACCATCTGACCACCAGCGATGCGCTGAGGAAGAGCATGCGACGTTCCTGGACCATATCGAGTGAGTTTCCCCACCGACTTGCGCACCCGCTCACCCGCTCACCCACTCATTTATCTTTGTTTTGACAGACCCCGAGGACGACCCGAATAATCCCAATTCCCAGCAGCCGGTGGCCGATAATTTGTACCCACAGCAGCAGCACCTTATCGAGGCCCAGTCCGCTGGCAGCTACCCGACCCTGCACCAGCACCAGCATCAGCACCAGCTGCCGCAGCAGCCCCGCCCGGCCCACGGCATCGGCTACAACAGCGGCAGTGCCACGCCCACGACCAGCAGCAAGTGGCAGCTGGGGCGTCGGGTCCTGCGGCAATCGACGCTGCCGAGCACCCTCAACAACGACCCCGCCCTTAGCGGCAGTGGGTCCAATCTGGCCAACTACAACTCCGTGAACCTCACGGCGCCCACATCGCCCCATCAGCATCAGAAGAGTCCGCTGTATCCGGGCGCCTACAACAGCGACGATATTATCCACATGAACACGGCAGCCGGAGTGGCAGTAACAATGGGCGTGGGAGTGGGCGTTGGGGCAGGAGGAGACTGCGACAACTACGCACAACAGCAGCAGCAACAGCAGCAGCCACAGCTGGAGGGTACGCCCACGCACCATCGTCTGCAGGTGCGGCGACAGTCGACGCTGCCAGCCCAACCCACGCCAGCCATTTACATGTCCACCTCCCCGAACCGCTACAGCCGCTCCCCGGAGCGCTCGCCGGGCGAGCAGCAGCGCTATCCGCCGTTCATGCGGCAGACCTCCTTCCCGGAACCCCCAAGCACCTACCACCGCACAAAGCTGCTGCCCAGCACCGCCAATCTGCCGGCCTCCCAGTCCCAGCAGCCGCCAGTGTCGCTGTCCGGACCCGGCTCCGGACCAGCGCCACCCCTCAATTACGAGTCTCAGGCCTCGAGCATGGCCAGCGATGAGCTGGACTACGCCCAGCCCACCCAACCGGGCGTACCGATGCCCAAGCCGCGGATGACGCGCCAGGCCACGCTGCCCAATCCGGAGCAGCACGTGAAGCTGCTGCCGACGTCACCGCCCAAGCGGCAGACCTCTCCGCAGTACCGCCGCTCGCCGGAGTTCATGCGCCAGCAGACGCTGCCCAATCCGGAGGCCTTCAGCAGCGGCAACACCCTGACCGTGCACGCCACGCCGCCGGCCAAGTTCATGCCCATCTCGCCGCGGGCCAAGCAGAACTTCCTCTTCCCCAATGTGCAGAATCCGCGCCCCTTCCTGTCGCAGCAGAATGTGCCCACCGTGGGCACCACGGAGCTGGGCAGCGGCGGCAGCGTGGCCAGCACGGGCGGAGGCGCCGGGGAGCAGTACTCCAGCAGCCAGAGCGTGAACATCCACCAATCGCGGGACCCGCACTCGAAGATGATCAAGGTGCGCAGCCACAGCAACGAGGAGTACTCGAACGCCAAGACGCATGTGGAGAACCGCCGCCTGCTGCCGGAGATACCCACCGTGCAGCGGGCATCGAGTCGCTCGCCCAGCCGCCTGGTGCGGCAGGACTGCCTCAAGGAGGAGCACGGCTCGCGCACCTTTGGCGAGGCCAAGCAGCAGTTCCACCAGTTCCCCGACGTCACAGAGGAGCTGGAAGTGCGGCCCGAGTACGACTACTTTGGCGACAGCTCCAGCAGCTTCCTCGAGACCGACGAGGTGCAGTACGAGAAGAACTACAACGCGGGCTTCAGCAGCGAGCCGCGCATCATCTACAACAATGGATCCGACGACGGCAGCTACAAGCAGGCCCACCAGCGGCCCATCTACAGTGCCGAGAATGTCCTGGCAGACTCTGGTTATGGCGGCGGGGGCTTGGGTGTGGGCGGCATTGGTGTGGGTGCTGGTGTGTCCAACTACTACCCGGATATGAGCACTCCCCAGGGATTCTACGGAGGCGCTGCTCTGCCCCGCACCCCACTCATGCACAACCGCCTGCGACGGCGTCAGTCGCGGGAGCTGCAAATGCAGCAAGAGGAGCTGGCCCAACTCTCGCAGGTGGAGGCCAATGCAGGAGCCGAAAGTTTCGCCATCGCTGCGGGCGCCCTATTGGAGGTGCATTCCGCCGAACGCCGCAAGCCGGAGCAAATGCGTTCCGTGTCCGAGGATTCGGGGGCCAAGACCACACCGAAGCCAGTCACGCGGCGCTCCTTTTCGCATCCCGAGAAGGACACTCTGGTGGGTAATCCTTTGAGCTTGCCAATCAACCAGCCAGCCATCTAACTTCCGCTCCTTTTATGACTCTTGCAGCCACCAAAGAAGTTGGAAACCTCGAAGATACCCAGCCCCCGACCGCTGGCCGACATACTGGACAAGACGCGTGGCAACTCGAAGATACCACAGGCACGGCGACGCAACAGCCGCACGGGCATCGGCGATGCAGAGGATGGCGGTGAGTTGTTGACGTAGCAGCTTCAGTTCTCAGTAGCTCTCACGCATCTGTAGAACCCCAGAGACCGCAATGATAACTAGTTACATTCCAATCACAATTCATTTATCAGATATACATACATATACATATACAAAACACATCTTGCTTTATGTACTGTATAAATAAATTAATCAATTTGTAGTATTTAATATACTTGCGGATATTTGTAGCTGCCCCAAGCAAGGATTCATAACAAATCAAAGTCAATTATGCACCAAAAGTATTAGTTTCATTAATAATAATAATATTCTGAACAATAATCCATCATTTATCATCGTATATTTCGTATATATATACTCGCATATTTATAAAAAATTTCTACAATTAATAGCCAGCAAATGTAAAAACCAATCATTATCCACATCGGATAACATTTCATATACATCAGTTAGATCTAGTAACAATATATATAATGAATAATACTTAATTATCCTTTAGGAGTACTGCCACAAGTAGTCTCTTTTTTTGTTGCCTGCTTAAACTAGTGAGTAAACACATATCTATAGATATCTCGTAATGATTTGTTGCGGTCTCTGGTAGAACCTTTTGTAGCTGCAGCTTGTTCCGGCACCCGATTGATAAATGCTTTGCACCCCCTCCCAATTAACCACCCCACAGGTAGCACGCCCCAGCACATTTACTCCTTCCATCAACAGCTTATGCATAGAAACTCTGATTTAGCCATGCGTCTGAAAAAAACAGAAATTCCTCCTGTCACCACAGTAGCCAGCGGCGAGGAGAAAACTCAGACTCAGACTCAGTCCCAGCCAGAGTCGGGTTCGGGTTCGGGGACAGAGCAGCCGTCCAACGGCAAATCCCTTGAGTCCTCGGCCCACACAGAAGCCAGCGAGGCAAATGCCCCATCGGTGAGTACCACCCACCCACGCCAGACCTAAGCCCAGACGCAGACCCATAGTAGGCTTAACTGTGAAACTTTCTCCGCCCCTTTCCCTATCCATTAGGGTGCCGCACACACCAGCACGCTGGGCGAACAGGAGCTGCAGAATGCAGTGGAGGCAGCGGCTGTTGTCTTCAAGAAAGTTGTCCTGCAACGGCGCCAGGAAAAGGAGAAGGAGAAGGCCGCCGAGGAAGGTTAGTACTAATAGCCCTCTCCATGTATCCATGTATTCGTATATATATATTAACCGTAGTCCTTGTCTGTGTATCTGTGTTTGCTTGGAAGCGTAATTAACTTGGTGATGGTAATGCTGATGCGGATGGTAGCGGATGGAAGCGGGTGGAAGGGTAACACAAACTCTTTGTGAAGGGTTTCATTTTTCGTCTAATTTCTAACAATTAATTAAGCTCTCCTCTTCTTGGCCACTGAACGGTGGAATGGCACTTGACTACGGCTGTCATTGTCATGCCCACCTTGAAGATGTTTCGCACGCCGCAAATGGAGGGAGCTACTTAAGCAGCAGACAAAGCAAGAATGAATTTACCTTTGAGCTGCCACTAGTTAACATTGGTGGGCTAATAATTATCCAATCTGGTCTGGAATTAATTAGATCTGCACATAATAGACACATACATAAATCTAACTAATATTGGAAGAAATTCTTTTGTTATATGCCGGACTTGTTCCTAGAGAGCCCTAACTTGTTCTCTCCTTAAAGGCTTCGTTCACTCTTTAAAACTTGACCTAAACTTTAGCGTCGAGCCCCTAGAGACTACAGACTTCCCTTTCTTTCCTCTTCGGTTGCTTCCCTAAAAAAGTATTTCATATTCTTTTCATTTTTCACAAGAAGTTTCCCCCAAAGTATGCAATACTTTTTCTACCTCTCCTGTCTCTCTAGTCACTCTCTGTGTGTGGAATTTCTTTAAAGCAATCAGCGACATTGCCACAAGCCGCAAACAAATTTAGGAGTCGTGATGGTGGGGTTCAAAAGATTTGGGACACAGGGCAAAAAAAAAACATACAAAAACTGTGCCAGCGGGGCTGCTGGTATAATTTTTTACCAGCAACAGCAAAAGCAACAGCCTCTCTGGCAATTCATATATCGATTCGATTTGAGTCGCCCACACGCACTTCAGCCAGCCAGCGTTGAGAGCGATGAGAGGATTTTGGGAATTTGTTTGGAGGATGCCCCTGCTGCTGGTGGATGCGAAGGGGAGGGAGGCGCCTTTGCCGCCTTTTGTTATGTTTCAATTTGGCGCTTTTGTGGGGAGACTGTCTTCGTCGAGTCTGTGACCGCCATCAGCCAAAACATACGCCAATGAGGACGACGTCAGCGAAACGAATAGAGTGGCCCCAAGCCTCAGGCCCAGCCAGAGGCTGTATCCGTAGCTGTGGGGCCCTCGGGCTCTGTCACCGCCCACGGACTAACCAAAGCATTTCCCGCCAACGAGACTGTCAAAACGGTACTGTTAATCTTATCTCACGCACCTTTTGTGTCCGTATGGGTTTTCTGAATGCCTAACAGTCACATGCCCCTCCCCATCCCCATCACCATCCTGCCACCACGAGCGAGAGGCAGAGTAATTTCCGAGCCAGAAAAGGGTTTAGTTCTGTGCTGTGCTGTTCGGGGAGAGTACAGCTCAAATATTTGCTTTTGCGGCTGGCAGCGATTTGCGCAATGTGCATGCACAAGCACTGGCTTGTGCAGTTTTTGTTTGCACAGACACAATGTATGATGGCAGGGGGGGAGTAGGGGTAGAGCGAGGTAAGCACATGATGTTGGCAACTTTAAAAGCTTTCTGGCAAATTTTGTCCTAGGCCCTGTTCAGGCGTAGTCCTTGTGGCAAACAATCCATCAAGGGTTCTGGAACTTTGCTGCAGCCCTTAGTTCAATTTGATTGATTTAAGAGGAGCCGAAATTGTTGCTATATTTCGTATGGTTTTGCTTAAACTACGGATACCATTTCCAGATAATTTTGAAGTATGTTAAGTATGTATATCGATCTCTTAAAATCAACACAATTTTCGCATATTTTTTGCTTGCTTTTCCTTTATTATTATTACTATATTTTGTCGCCGCTTCTCGGCTTGGCGTTTTCTGTGAGATGTGCTATAAAAGCGTCTCTATCGAGCGCATTACACACTTACTACGAGAATTACTTCTCAATTTACTTCTCAAATTGTTTCGTTCCACATTTTTACTCCAGCACCCCAAAATGTAGTTGAAAATTCAAGTGCCAGCAGCCGACTTACTTTTATCTCTAAATTTTGGAATTACGTACGTGTCTCATGTGTAGATATTTCTTCAACAGATAAAAGGTAAAAGGGGGAAAAAAAGTTTTAAAAAGTTTTTTTTAAATGTCTAGATCTTCGTAATGTAAAGCGCTAACAGGCACGTTCTATTCGGTAGTATTCAGTAGTTTAAATTTATCTCTTTAATGTATTAATCATTTTAAATGAATTAAGCAAATATTTTTGTCGTGTGAATTAAAGGTATGCAAAAATGGAATAAGGCAAAGGTTTTCGGGCAGAATATTGAATCATAGTAATTGCATTTATTTATTCTAGAGATTGATATCAATACTTATTTTGTTGGTATACCTCATTAAGTTAGCAGAAAGAAAATTTAAAATTTCGAGAGTAAAGGGATCATAAATCTAATAAATCTGTAATATATCTGGAATATAAATCTGTTTCCGAGTATATGCACACTTAAACAATTTTTTCTCCTTCATAAAACAAATATATATATTTATTCAATGGTTATAATAATTTTTTTAAACTGGGAATCGATTTATATTTCTCTTGAAACATTATCAACAGTAACTGACACCTAAAAAGTTGCTTACGAATATCTCAAACTAAGGGATCATTTTTTGTTTATCTGCTAGATCTCATGTTTAATTGACTGTAGCCCAATCTGATTTGCACTAATTACAAGTATATAAAATTCTACATATTGTTCAAGTATTTCGATCACACTCTAACTTTCGCTTGTGTACTATAGTTAATAATATTCCTGTTGGGGTTGAAAAATGAGCAACCAATTCATGCTTAACCCCATTTTAGACATAAGCAAAGTAGCTGCTAACCACCCACCACTCGTAACCGGGCTCAAACCATTGCAACCATCGCACGTGTCTGTCTCTGTAACTAACTTTGGGTTGGTGTTGGTGTTGTGGTGGTCCTAGCATTCGGTGTTCTCTGGTGCATAGTGCAACCCAACCCCACCCCCCCCCAGCCTTTTGTAATCATAAGCCGTAACCGTAACCAGTATTTCCACCTGTGAAGGGAATGGAAATGGAAATGGGAATCGGAATGGGAATGGGAACCAGTATTCTGTGTCACTCTGTGTTGGTGTTGGTATTGGTATTGGTGTTGGTGTTGGTCAACTTCAAAGTGGTTGCAACGAAACTGAAACTCCCAAAAATCCACCCTACTCTAGTGCATTCGTCAACAGCCTTGCAGCTGCCGTCCGCTTCCGGTGACACCAGCGGCATGGATGCCATGGAAACGTCGTCGTCGTCGGAGCTCGAGTTCAGGTGCACCACCTCGCACGGCCTGCAGCAGCAGCAGTCACAGTACAGCGTCGAAGCTGACGAGTTCAAACTCGTCTTTCTCAACTCGGACTCGTCATCGTCCTGCCGCGAGGAGGAGGAGGAGGACGACACTGACTCATCCTGCTCCACGCACCACTGCCACAGCATCGTGAGCAATGTGGAGGACTGCGACTGGGACTACTTCGAGCCGTCGATGATAGCCTCCACCACCACGACGACCACAATGATTGCCTACACGGCCACGCCTACACCGCCTCCACGTATACGCCGCCGTTCGAGCGACAGCGATTCGCCGCTACTCCAGCGACGCCACCAGCAGCTGCGCAGCTACTGTCCCCGTATCCGGGAGAGCGACACGGGCACCGGCACGGACGAGGAGCTACTCCACCACACGGAGAGCAGCTCGCAGACCAGCTCCGATCAGACAGCGCCCCCGGTGCCGCCACCCCCGCTCCCGATGAGCATGAAGACGCGCATCAAGACGCGGTTCCTCAAGAGCCACCACCATCACCACCACCATGCTCCGAGTCGCTGCAGCTGCAGTGCAGCCGCCCCATCCCCGCCATCGCCCCCGCAGCAGCCACAGTATGTGCCCATACCCGTGCCCGTGCCCATTCCCGTGCCCATGGCCGCCTACCAGAACTGGCAGCTGGACTATCCAGGCACCGCAGGCCCGCTGCTCGAGCAGGACGACCCGCTGGCCGCCTCGCTGCAACAATTGTGGCAAGCAGCCGCGGCACTGGGCGGTTTCAAGTCCTCCGCACTGGCCGGCTTCAAGTCTTCGGCACCGGAGCTGAGCGCCTCGCTGGGCTCCCTGATGACGCAGTCGCTGTGCTCCACCGCCTCCTCGTCTTCCTCGACAACGTCCGGATACGGGACGGCGGCGGGACGCAGCCTGGAGACACTGACCGGCTGTCTCTGCCCGGCAGCCCGGGCTGCCAACTCGTTGCAGCAGCGCCAAATGGCCAGCAACAGCACCAACAACAGCAGCAGCAGCCCCAGCAGTGGGGCTTCAAAGCCAACAACGCAGCCAACAAGTTTAGTATCGTCGCGCCTTCCGTCGAGTGAGCATCAGCGAGCGCGTCCCCCGGTCGAATCACATCCACACAGTCACAACGGCAGCGAAACGGACGACAGCAACGCAACGCCCACCACTGGGGGGAGATTGTGTAATGTCTATGATAAAACCGGCGACGGCAACGGCAACGGCAAAGGCAAAGGCAATGGGAGCGGAGAACTAGCGGCCCAGACACATGTTGCTGGTGATAAGCAACTAAAGGGGAATGCTACAGAGGCAGCAGCAACCGCTCAGAGAGGGCCACACAAATACCACAGCCGAAATCTATGCGAAACCGAGCAAACACAAACCAAAACGGCAACAACAGAAACAGAAACCTACCTGGCCAGAAACAACAGCCACAGCCAAGAAGAAGTGGAAGCAGCAGACGAAACGAATATACATAAAAATCAAGTACCAGCAACGGCAGCAGCAGCAGCGACAGCGGCAGCAACAACTAGAGCTGCGGCTGAGGCAGCTCCTTCGGCCATAACTCGTTTTGCAGTCGAAAATGTTGGAAATGCTGAAAATGCCGAGATTGTTGCCGCCGCGCCTAGAGAGCACCTAGTAGAGAAGGAGGCAGCAGCAACAGCAGCAGCATCAGATCTGAATCCCAATCCCAGTGGCACAGCGATTGCCAAGAATTTGTCCTCCAATCGACTTATAGCCACGAGGGCAACCATGTCCGAGGAGGAGCACAAGATGCGCGAGGCAGTGGGCCACTTGTTGAGCGAAAGCTATGCGGCCAGCAGCCCGGATGAGGCCAGCAGCAGCAGCAGCGCCGATGAGGATCAGGCGGCACAGAGCCCACGCAAGATGGTGGAGCGCAGCTACGATGTGGCAGTGGCAATGCAGGCGGAACTAGAGCCCCATCCAGAGCCACAGCCAGAGGTGCAGCTGGAGCAGATGCATCACAGCACCACCACCAGCAGCAGCAGCAGCGACAGTTCCAATTCCAGCTCCAGCTCGGAGTCGTGTGATTCGGATGACACGGGAACCGTAGCCGATCGCCGGCCCAAGCGGCGGCGCTTCAACAAGGTGTTCGTCGTGAACCGACAGCCGGGACAGGCTGGACAGCGGGGCAGAGCCAGACGCAGCTCATCCACGGAGGGAGATTCACTTTCTTCATCGGAGGCCAATCTGGAGGATTCCTCCGACAATGATACGGACACGGAGCGCACAGATTGCGGCATTGTCTTGAACTATGTGAAGCCTCTGGGCGATGCAGCACCTCTGGGTGAGGAGGAGGAGGGGCAACGGCAACTGCAACCTGCACGTGACGCCAACGCCAACGCCAGCGACGTCGACGACGACGACGATGATGATGAAAGTGAACGATGCCGCGTTGCCAACTCAAGCGATGAGCTTGCCAACTGCATTGTGGTCGTGGGCGGCCAGACGGACGACGGCGACGGCGTGGTGCTGCACGGCATGCGATCTCTGCCAGACGCGGAGCCAATGCAATCAGAGCGCTGCGACTTGGAGCTGGAGCTGCACAGCATCTCCAACGATGTCAACCGGCTGCTGGAGCTGCACAAGCAAAACTCCCAGCTGGAGATGAAGTTGCAGCGGCTGCGACGCGGCGTTGCAGAAATCAATGAGGATCACCTGGCCACCACATCCACATCCATATCCATGTCCATGGGCACTGCTGTGGCTGCCACCCAGGGGAAGCCCGAGGAGTGCGACCCAGAGGGTTGTTGGTCATCGCCAGGTGGTAATCCGCCCGCTTCTCCTTCTCGGAAAAGCATTGTAAATGTTCATTCTAATGACGAAAGCAGCAAAAGAGAGGCAGAGACAACAGCGGCAACAGAGGCAGAAGCAGAAGCAGCGAAACAAAACGAAAACGAAGCGAAGGGTAAACACAATGTAAACGAAGAAGCCGCAGCAACAACAACAGCAACAGCGGCGGCGGTGGCGGTGGCGCTACTCTCGGGTTTACCTGGCATCATCATCAGAGGCAGAGCCAGAAGCAGGTAAAAGCAAACAACGATAATAAAGTGGTGGCAACCGTAGAAGAGGAGGCAATGGGAGAAGAGCGACAAACAGCTGTGCAAACTGTGCTGGCGACGGCCGAGGGGGAGGAGGAATGCAGCGAAGCATGCAAAAATAAAAACTCTCTCGCACCTGAACAGGTACCTGCTCGAGAGCCAGAGAGCGGCGGCCGAACCGAACGCTTACGCTCGCACTCGAGCTCTCTCTCTCGCTCTCGCCTACCTGTTGCTCAGGGCCAAGCTGATTTCGGAGTCGCAGTGAAGTCGCTTTCGGAGTGGTCGCGCTCGTCATTCGAACATGAAATGTTAAACGTTGCGGTCGAGGAGGAGCCGTACGCTCGCACACGGTTGTACCCCAGCAGCAACAACAACAATAATAGAGTTGCTAAAAGCAACAACGATAATGGCCATAATGACGCTTTCGCAGCACAAAAGACAAATAGCAGCAGCAGCAGCAGTGACGTAGTGAATGTGAATGGGCCACAGTCGCCGCCGCGTGTGTTCGAAAGTTGTGAAAACGACAGCGATTCCGATTTTGACAGAATATTCGGCACTCACATGAGTTCGAACAGTCTGAATACTCCGACAACAGCCAGCCCAAGAACATCGCCAGTGCAGGTGGAGGCCAGTGCCAGTCCCTCCTCAGCCAACAATTCACTTTCGGCCAAGTATCGCAGTCTGGTCATGATCACAAAAGACAACGAAAGTGCAGCAACAGCAACAGCAGCAGCTGAAGCAGCCACAACAAAGGCCAAAAGCGATTACGACAGCAACAACTTTGGCCAGAACTTTGGCGGTGACTCATTTCGCGCCATTGAGGGCTCGGAGCTCGTGACAAGCGATCGGGAATCATCGCGCGACTCCTACAGCGTGGATTCCCTCAACGAGCCGGCGCCGAAGATTTGCCTGGACGATGGGCTGGCGGACGACGACTCCTGGGTGGAGGAGCTGAGCCAGCACGAAAACGAAGATGACGAAGAGGATGAAGACGAGGAGGAGGATGAGAACGTAAGCAATGCCACCACCACGCCCACTGCCACCGATTCGGAAGATGCCGATGGGGATGGGGACATGAACAGACGCCACACCTACATGGACAGGGAGGAGGAGCTGCGCGGCTACCACAGATCCGCCATCGACTTCACGCTGCACACCATCGTGGAGGAGAGCTGCGAGGAGAGCGAGGTGGCCTCCATGCGGGCGGACAATGAGGATGCCGACGAGGAGGAGGATCTGGCCGAGCGTCGCCGCCAGCGCACCCTGCAGCACCATCACCGCCTCAGTGCCTCCGAACTGGAGAAGTACTTCTTCTTTGGACTCGGAGACGGCAAGGTAATGAGCTCCATTGACACGCGCGGCGACGACACCGCCTCGGAGGTGAGTTCAGAATGCTCCGAGGGCATGGACTCACTGCCCCACGAGGAGCAGCTGCTGGACGGGGGTAACAGTGCCACCGATCTGGCCTCGTCCCGCCTGGAGAAGTACTTCCTCTCGGGATTCATGGGCTTTAGCGGCGCCGAGAAGCAGGCGGAAAGTGACGAGAGCGGCGGCAGCGTGGGCAGCGATAGCGAGGGCCATCCCAGTCCCAGCCAGCGGAGGAAGCGCCTCGTCCGCGCCCGCGGCACTCCACGCAGCCACAACTCCTCGCTGGACAACCTTCTGCTGCCAGAGACGGACACCCTGGATACCACCACGACGGCTGCCATAACTGTGGAGGACACCTCCGAGTCGGAGGCTGGATGCGATGATACCGTTATTCATTTGGCCAATGCAGGAGCCTCGGACGGCTCCTCGTCCGACACCATCAAGCGGAAGAAGCAGCTGCGCAAACGACACGACTCTCTGGACGAGAAGAAACTGCACGAGGATGCCATGGCATTGGGTGGTGGACCTGAGTGCCGCACGCCCACTCCTGGATCGATGGGTGGCAGCTCCAGCCAGGGGCAGGGACAGGCCAAGAAGCAGCAGCACCACCACAGCCGTGACAGCGGATTCGTGGGCAGCAACGATGACCTGCTGAAAGCCCCCGACTGCGAGCCACCGAAATCTCCGACCCCTGCCCTCGAGCAGATCAGCGAGGATCGGGAGCCGGCGCCGGCACTCGGTCTGGCCAAGCTGGAACTGCCGAGCACCTCGGCATCAGCATTGGCCAGTGGAGCGTCCTGCCAGGGACAGCGGCCAAGGCTAGTGCCTCCCGTGACGACCAGTTCGAATCTGGTGCGGAAGGACAGCTTCAACAACTGGAGCTCCGACGAGGAGACCAACCTGATGATGAGCAAGATGCGGCAGTTCTTCAAGACGCTCATCGTGGCCACGGCCAATGCCCAGCAAAGCAAACCCACCACGCCCCCAACGCCCACCGGCACCACAAGCACAACGACGCCCAACTCGCAGCGGAAGTTGTCCAAGACGCGACCCGCACAATTGGCGTACTTCGAGAACGAACTGACGCGCCTCATGAAGACCGTTCCGGGCATCAACGACGAGCAGGTGCGCGAGATTGTGGAGTACCTGAGCAGCGAGGACACATGGTCGGACTCGTACGACTCCTCGGACTACACCAGCTCCGATCTGGAGGGGGGCGAGCGCAAGGGACACCTCAAGGCACAGATCTCGGCCAGCTGCCAGCAGATCATCAACAAGTTCGAGGTGGACGAGGAGGGAGATCGCGGAGATGGTGGACTGCTGGACGAGGTGCAGAGTCTGCACGGAGACACCGCTTTGGTCTACCAGAAGCTGGTGGCCTCTTTCAGCAAGGTGGCCGTTGGTGCCGCTGCAACAGCGGAGACACAGCCCGAATCCCCAGAGATGGCGGCGCAGAAGGAGGAGCAGGAGGATCAGGAGTCAGCGGCCAGCACGGAGCAGCGATCGCCGCAGCTCTTTGCCAAGGTGATGCAACATATCGGCACCCGCCTAGTGGCCCTGATGCACGAAGTGAGCAGCGGGAATGAGACGCCGACACCCTCGCCGGCCACGGGACAGGGACAGACGCGTCACCATAGACGGCTGCAGGCTAAAATATCGGCCACAACGACGGAGGACGAAGAGGACGAGGTGGAGGAGCAGCTGCGGGCCATGCCCATCAAGCAGCTGAAGCTGCGCAGCAGATCCCACGATCTCCTCCTGGACGGAACGGGACCCCACACGCACGGTCATGCACATCCCTCTGGGGCGCATCATGCAGCGGGCTCGGCAGCAGGAGGATCTGCAGGAGGAGGAGGAGCAGGACACGGAGACAATGCAGGGGAGGAGTGCGGAGTGGCCAGCGACTACGAAAGGTTTTCGTGGCGCGGCAGTTTTGAGTCGGCATTACTGGCTAATGGCGACAGCAGAACGAGGCTCAGTCAGCTGAGCCAACTGGACAGGGACAACTCGTCGTCTGCGTCCGCTTTGGCTGTAGCAAAGCGCCGATCGGCAGGCGACCTCCTATTCAGTCAGCACCAACAGAGCCTCAGCCGCGAGCAGCTGGACCGCGTCCGATCCTGCGGCAGCATCGGCGGCGGCGACGCCCACCACCATCAGTTGGAGGCCTCGCCGGCCAAGCCGTGGCTCTCCTCGGCGGGCTCCTCCATTGGCGGCGACTCGGCCAAGGATGTGCGTCGCTCCAGCGTACCGGATGCCATCTACGAGACGGACTCCAGCGACGAGGGCGGCGCCCAGAGCCAATTCAGCGGTGCCCGCTCTACCCTGCCACGCAGCCTGACCAGTGGCGGCCAGGTGGCCAGCACCAACTCCCTGCCCCGGTTGCCCACCTCCTCGGTGGGTGCGGGTGCGGCGGGGCCCATCACCAGCACGCCCAAGACCAAGTCGCAGAGCGCGCTCAACCACACACCCTCCTGCCCATCCAGCAGCGCCAAGAGTGCACGCTATCGCTCGCCAGGATTGGCAGCGCGTGCCGCTGCCGCCAACAACAGCAACAGCAGTGCTGCTGGAGTGGGTGGAGGTGGAGGTGCTGCCACCAGTGGCAGTGGCAGCAAAAAGCTGGGTGCGGGCTTCCAGTTCCTGTACTCGAAGCGCGATGCGCGCAAACGTCTCAACATGTCAGCGGGTGAGTTCTCCTGTTCTGTTTAATGTTTGTCTTTGAATATCCTACGAGTGGGAGTCGGGTTGGAGGCCACACCTTGTTCCACCTTGGGGTGGGACACACGCACAGAGTTCAGACTTCAGGCTGAGCGTTTGTTCAGGTCAAATATCTGGGCTATGAAATTACTTTGTTCTTAATGAAAAAATTCCTTAAAAACTACTTTGGTGGGTAGAAAGAGGGTATATTGTATTCGTGGGGTTATATGTAACATGGGGAAGAAGAGGGTGACTATGGATTGTGATAAAAAGTGTAGAAACTATTAGAAAATCAAGCATGGTAAAAACCATGTTCACCACGCCTTTGCTCCCAGCTACTCCCATACTGATGCTTGACTCGAGACGCACAAGCGAGTGCTGTAAAAGAGACTCGAGTTGAATTTCGCTGCGATTATTAATGCTAAATTTAAATGTATTCTATTTTTCACCCTTTTAACTTAAATTTAGTTTATATCTTCGCTGTTAATAGAATATGTTAGTCCGGGGAATATTATCTCTACTCGAGCTGTTTTCTTAGCCTTCAATTTTGATAAGAACTGGCCAGAAAAGGCCAATCCCCATGCTCATAATGATGACAATAATGTTAGCGCTAAACACACCGAGACTCAATAAACAGACACACAGACTGAAGAGACATTTGGTTCCGCCGGCAGCTGCTTTGCCCGAAATAAACCCAATCAAGGTCAATTAACTGTATCCATATTGAGCTCTCCAGTCTCCTCCAGTCAGCAGTCTCTCCATCAGTCATAGCCCCAACTGGGGCTCATTTAGCCAGTTGGCGTCTAAACCGATTTTCGCACTGTTGCGTTGTCGACAACGTGGATGTATTACCGGTATGAGATAGAAGTATCTGTAGATGTATCTGTAACTGTATCTGCATCTGTAGATGTGGCTGTGGCTATGGCTATGTGTCCATGTGAAGTGGTTAAAGTTGTGTTCCGCTTGGCGGGGGCGTCTCTTGTTTTGTTGCTATTGTTGCTGTTGTTTTCTATTCATTATTTAGCCAAAAAAAAAGCTGTTTTCGCTTTTGCGGCCAACAATTATACTATACATACATACGTATAGCCCCCCCCTGGTCAATGGAACTCGAACTCGAAACTCAAAAACCCGCACTCCCAGCTGCAGGCGGGCTTTGAACTTTGCTGTGTGTGCCCCATCGCCCCTGCCTAGAGATGGGTGGCCAGGGGATGGTTGAATGAGTTGGTTGTGAGATCTGATGAGGAAGTACCAAACGGTGGGCACATCTCCGGAGAGCTATTATTAAAGCGAGGTATTTCGGATAAATCATTAAAAAAAATATTCATTAAATTTTCAATACGTTAAAGTGTGGAAATTCTACTAATGGATTCAGATGAAATTTTTCATCTATGCGTTTCCATAATTACTATATTTTATTATTAGGAGAAACTAAAAAGAGAAATCGAGTTACAGTTGAAACAATCCATAGCAGAAAGATTTATTTCAATAATTATTGAATTCATTATAATTAAAGAATCATTTTCAAATGTCCCTTAGATATTTAGAGCTCCCGCAGACACAAATTAATTTTCGTTTATTCACGCGTACAAATCAAATTGCCAGTCGAATATTTACCCTCACGCTGCCATCTCAAACAGACATAGTTCCAGTCTTTGCCCCCCCTTCGGCCGCAACCCCCTTCTTTGTTTGCACAGTTTCAGTGGTTCGACCAAATTGTTTGTCTTTGCGGCAACTTGGCCAAAACACAATTAAAAAGTTGGTCCGCCTTCCCTCTGTGTCTGTCTCTCTGTCTCCCTGTCTACGGACAATATTGAACTTCTATATAATAATAATACTTGTTCAGAGTTAAGCTCTTGACGTTGATAAAAGAGCCTCTGGCTCTAGCTCTGGTTTGTTTACTGGAAGTATTTCCTACATTCACATCACATTTTGCACAATTAATGTTTTCGATACCACCAAACAGTTGACACTGGCCAAAAAGAGTAGTGTTAGGTACATACTATAGGTATATGTTTTTTCAACATTTATTTTCGTGCATCAGTGCATCCACACTGACGCGTCCGAGTGTGCGGAAATGATTGCCATCACAGCACCCAGCTCCAGCAGTGCTCCATTGGTTTGTCTATGTCCAGGCCCGTGCCCATCCGGCAGCCGTTTAAGTGTTTTGCACCAAAACAAAGCCACCACCCAGCAGCAGGGGGGCTGTTGGGGTACTACACTGCAATGCAATGCAATGCATGCAATATTATTGCCGTAAAACAATTTCCACAAATTATGCAAATAAAAACCGAGCTACAATTATCGCTGCCATGGCGGAAGTGCCAAAGACTGTGTCGGGAAGAGGAGCGGGGGCCATGGCATGGCAGGGGGCACCCTGAAAGAGACATCTCGAGTCGGCTCTCGACTCTGACGCTCGTTTGGCCATCAAATTCAATTAACCTTTCTGCCTCCGAGACCGAGACAGAGAATACCCAGAGCCAGAATAACCAGAAATGCGAGACGAGAGAGATCTCTATTTCTTTTCCATATAAACTGGCTGCAAGTTGCGATGAACTGGCGAGGGTCGAGTTATGTTTAATGAAGAAAATTTGATAATTTTCTATTTAATTTCTGACCACAAAATCAATGAAGAAGCGAAATGCTAGACCGCAACTTTCCCACTTTTTTAGTATTTTACTAGCACCCCTCGCTTTATATCTGCCATTCCTTTCGTTCGTCTGTTAATTGCACTTTCATTGACTAGGCGCCGCCCCAAAGTGACCCCAAAGTTCAATATTTAAATAATTGAATAAAACTTAGATTTCTGAACAAGAGCAATGCCATGCCATGCCATGCCATTCTGTGGGGGGTTCTGGCACTGGCTGCCATCTGTGGCTCAGTTGCCGTTGCCTCGTCTAACGGGACTGGAGCTACAGCCCAACGCGATGCGCTCTATAAGTCGCCGCGAATTCCGATCTTAACTCTGTCAAATCCAGTGAAAGTGAAGTCTGTTTCGCCTCACTTTGACTTCTTTGGCTTTTGGGGGTTTTCGGTATTTTTGGGTATCTACCTTACCCCTGCCCCACCCCTTCGCCGCTCACGTTTATCGGTCGTTTCGCTGTAGATTGTGGTGGCTATCCATAGCGGAAATAATACGAGTGCTCGTAGAAGTGCCATAAAAAGTGAAAAAATAAAATAAAAATGAAAACATTGTCCGAATGAAATGGAGATATTTACTCGTACAATATACATTTATATGAATATGTACATTCATATATGTATATGTTTGTATGTACTGTGTACTGTGTGTCAACAAATCGTGACTGCATAAAGAAAATTCAAACACCATCGGCAGCACTTTTACTGCTCCCCACCACCCCACCACCCCATGGCAGTTAAACACTTTTAATGGGTGTATTTCTCCCGTTTAATTGCACTCTCGGATTGCACGGCTTTAGCCCATAGCCCATAGCCCATCACCTCCTACCACTTTGGCTGTAATTTGACCCACTTCAGTGGGTGTCTGGTCTGTTTATCTGTTTGTCTTCTTTTTTCGTTACTGCCAGCCAAGCCCTCATTCCCAAATCGTTTCACACCTTCAGTTTCGGCACGCCCACCTCTCAAGGCTGTTTCGCTGGAAGTTCAGGGCCGCCCCCACCCACACAACACCACAACACACCAGACAGAGAGCTGTCTTTAATTTCCAACTTAATTAAATGGCCCGATTGCCTGGGCAACTGTGTGCCTGCCTGCCTCAGTTCGAGTGGTCATGCAAATAGCTCGAGCGTCGATCAAGTGGTCCAATTACGTGGCCTAGGAACTATAGATTAGCTATAGTAGCCAGGCATCTTATCAAAGGGCCTGAGAAATCAATGGAACTCGGCCTTATCGACAGTGGAAACTGCTTTAGATTTCAATTATACTGATAGTGAGGCAAACCATTATATCGACTCAATAAATTCCAACAAGTAATGGGTTTGGTTTTGCAGTATCTTCGCCATATCGCAGTCAGATAGTCTGAAACAATCGAAATGTCTGGGGGTTTTGTTTCGTACATTTTCCTTGGGGCATACCTTTCTAATTCACGCTCAAACATCGCTCAGAGTGTTGCCCCATTCCGTTGCACAGTGCACAGCCAATTGAGCAATCACACTCTGATGATGCCATGCCAGATGCCTCCCCCCCCCCCTGGCAGTCGCTGGCAGACGACTGTCAACTGGTTGGTTGATGGTGTAAAATGAAATACTCGTACCACTTTTGCAGTCCGCTGCGGATGACACCAAAATCGAATGAATCCCAATCCCAATTCCAATTTCAAATGAGAAAATGAAGCAAGTGACTCGTTTAATTGGCCCGCGACGTGCGGCAAAGGCAGCCAAGCCAAAAGAAGCCACCAGCTACAACGCCTTTGTGTCGCTGCCCCAAAAGTCGACGCCCTCGTCGTCTGCTGCACCCATAGCTCGGGTGCACAACTATGGCCGAGGAAAGTCAGCAGGCGCGGCGATGGCTGGCTCCTCACTGCCCTCCAGTTCGGCTGGCAAGATCCAGTACGCGGCGCTCAATCGTATGCGCAAGAATCGATCCGCAGACAATCCGCCCAGCCAGCGCCCACGCAGAACCAAGTGGCGGCGTCTGCTGGGCGCCTGCTGGTGGCGGCGGAGACAACGCCGCCCACGCAACTACCAAGATTACTGGGGCAGCGGTGGAGGCGGACAGGCCAGGCGGAGTCTCTGCTGCTGTCGCTGGGGCAGGGCACGGGCAAAGGCGTACAGCTGCGACTCCGACGAGGAGGACGACGACATCGATGCCAAGGTGGCTGCCTACATTGTGGAGATGAAGCAGCGCGAGGCAGTCGCCAGCAAGCAAAGTGAGAGAGTGAAGGAAACCTACGTCCAGGAACCCTCCTGCCCGCCACAACAGCAGCAGCAGCACCAACAGCAACATCCACAGATGCGAAAAGTATCTTTGCGAACCAAGCCCAGAGCCTGGACCTGGGATGATAGTCTAAGGTCGAACTCTGATAGGTTCCTGGAAACCCTCGAAGAGGATCTGCCAGTTGCTGCTGCTGCTGTTGTTGCGGCGCCTAGTGGCAGAATGTCCCTCATTCTGCATCGTCGCACTCCGCTGCATGTCCACTTTGTGGAGAGCGAACAGGAGGACACTCAAGATGAGCAGCATGAACGGGAAGCGGTGCAAGGTAGGCGGCGCTGAGTTTGCCTGCTGCATGCACCTTGCACTGCTTTCCATCCAGACTCCATCTCCACTTGCCTTAAATGCGAATTATAGTGAAACATGAAAATTATCGTGGAAAACTCTGACAATTTCCATTGATTAACCGTGTGTCTCTGTGCTCTGTTGGATTATTAACCTTAATTGTGGAAAACCCGTGTGTTAATGCAACAATAATTTTCTCTTTGCAGAAGAGGCCAAGGTGGCCGCCGAGGAGATCACACATTCGCCGGTGATTGGACAGCGGCAGGCGACGGAGCAGGCTGCCACCGGCAGTCCCGTACAGTCGCGTGCCTCCAGCGAGGCATGGCCGGTGCAGTCGGACGAGGACATTGATCGCCTGGTGGCCATGCATCAGAACCGCAGCAGTCTCAGCTCTTTGGGGGTAGGTTAAAGGTTAACATCATTCGAAACTTGAACGTGTAACTAATCAGTTTTTTTTTTTTTTTTTTTGGTTACAGGTTCGCTCAGAGTCCATGGCCAGCGTTTACTCTGGCGCCGGCGAGGGTCGCTATGGCACTGTGGTGGTCAAGGGTCAGGTGGAGTTTGCCATGCAGTACAACTACAAGCTGGCCGCCCTGGAGATTCATGTGGTGCGCTGCAAGGATCTGGCCGCTGTCGATGCCAAACGCAATCGGAGCGATCCCTATGTGAAGGTTCGTATTCTCCTCCTTCTTCTCCCGGGATCCATGCTGATAGTATATGGTTTCTTCCATTAGGTATACCTGCTGCCAGATAAATCAAAGGCCGGCAAGCGGAAAACCAAAGTTAAGAAGCACACCCTCAACCCCGTCTTTGACGAGACGATGCGTTTCCACACACCCATCTCTACTTTGGAGTCGCGCACCCTGTGGCTGACTGTCTGGCACTCGGACATGTTTGGGCGCAACGACTTCCTCGGCGAGGTCTCTGTCAATCTGCAGGGACGCGTCTTTGACAATCCCCAATCGCAGTGGTATCTCCTCCAAGAGCGGGTAAGTGCATCCATTGTGCTCTTGAGTTTCCATGCCTAACAATCGATCAATCACAGAGCGAACCCTTCGATGAGGTGGCCACCTATCGCGGCGACATTGTGGTGGGCCTCAAGTACATTCCCCCCGAGAACCTGAAGTCGTCGTTCTTCTCGCGCGGCTCCTCGCTCACGGGCAGCTCCTCGAATCTGCGCAAATTTGGAGGCAGCATCAAGTCCGTGGCCTCAAAGTCGGACCGCAGTGCCAAGGGCGGGCAGCTGCATGTGCTGGTCAAGGAGGCCAAGCACCTGAGTCCCATCAAGGCCAACGGCAGCTGCGATGCCTTCTGCAAGAGGTGAGTGCACGAATCTCCCTTCCTGCCGCACGGTAATCAATGGCCAATTCCTTTTCAGTTATCTGCTACCCGATCGCACGCGCAGCTCCAAGCAGAAGACGCCAGTGGTGAAGCGCACGCTTCATCCCACCTGGAACTATACATTTGTCTACGAGGATGTCTCGCTGGAGGACTTGTCGGAGCGCGCCTTGGAGCTGACCGTCTGGGATCACGATCGGTTGGCCAGCAATGAGTTTGTCGGCGGCATACGTTTCTCCACGGGCACGGGTAAGATATCTGGATCTCTTGTTTCCAATTTCGAACAAGCCACTAAACTCGAATTGATTCCGCCCCAACAGGTCGCAGCTTTGGCCGCCAGGTGGAATGGATGGATGCCACTGGCAAGGAGC
Organism: Drosophila bifasciata; assembly: GCA_009664405.1. Classification (NCBI taxonomy): domain Eukaryota; kingdom Metazoa; phylum Arthropoda; class Insecta; order Diptera; family Drosophilidae; genus Drosophila; species Drosophila bifasciata. The sequence goes on from CM019044.1 coordinate 6,489,798, forward strand.
TTTCGCTGTGGCAGAATATGCTGGATCGACCCAATTTCTGGGTGGAGGGCAGCCTAGTGCTGCGCTCCAGTCTGGATGGCATTCGAGCCACATTGCCATAGGAGCCGGAGCCCCCACTTGCATATTAGTAAATTATTTGCTAGAATCCACAAACACAAACCACAAACCACAATCCACAAAGTTGCAGTTAGAGTTTGCCGATGGCACAACATTATTGTATTGTATTGAATTGTATTGTATTAACTATCGATTAAGCTACGATGACAGTCGATAACGATGACTCTGAGAAGCATTATTAGTGTTCTAAGCAAAGGCATAGTCAGATACAGTTACAGATACAGAGACGACTGACTGACTATTGGCCTAATTAATTGATTGTTTGTTTGTTTGTTTGCACGTGGCCAGATCCACAACCACAGCTAGAGTTAAGTTTATGTGTGTAGTAGGATGATGATTCCTCGAATACTCGAATATGGCAATGACGCTGCACGTACACCCCAGACGCAAATAAACCGAGCGCAAATATAGAAAAAAGCAAAGCGTTATCTAGCGTTATGGCACTACTTATGGAAGTGCAGATAAAAACAAAAAAAAAAACTAGAAAACTAAAACTGTAAAGCAGAAAGCAGAAACCATGAGAACTACATACAGTATGAAGCGATGATGATGACGCAACACGCAGCCCAAAGGCCTGGGCTGCCTAGATAATTAGCTCTACCATGTTTATGTGTATTCTTTCCAATCCTCTCCCTCTCACCCTCTCTGAGAGGCACTTGCAATTCGCATACTGTATGCACCTAAAGCTAAAACGATAAAAACTACAACTAAAATATAACTAAAATATAGTTAAAGCGAGACATAAGTTTACAATGTATACCTAAACTATTCATAATACGAGTATGCGCGAAAATACAAATAACAAATTTTTTGTAAATTTCTTTTTTGTTTGCTTTTCATTTTTCTAGATAATAAGCAAACGCATATGCATATATGTAGTATCTATCATATATGTAGTATCTACGCAGACTTCATACATATCGCAAAACATTGTGCAAATCCAGCTAAGCTTCGTGTCCACAAAAAAGTAACCCAAAACAAAAAACAATCGTAACCATCGATGTTGAATCAACTAAAATCCGTACAGATTAATTCCCATAGCAGCCAATGGATATCATCCTCCCTCCAAATCTTAATACAACCTGTGGAATTTACATACACTATGATGAATAGTCAGCCCCTTGGGGGTGTGGCAGCTCTACTATATAAAAAATAAAAAATGAATTGTTTCAGAGAAATCATTTTTGAGAATACAGAAACGAGTCTTATGAATGCTTTTGGTGTAAGTGTATACATATTTACCATGAATAATAATACAAATTAAATAATGTTTAGCGTTGAATGACAAATTGACAAAATGAAAAAATATGACAAAATTTATAGAAAATGTTTTTTATAAAAGAGAAAATTGCTGAATCACTCGTTGCCTAAATACCGCTTGTCTTTTATACTCGATGTTTTCGAAACACACACAAACACACACTCACACACACAAAATGCACATGCCTGAAATTTGGTGATGAGAAAAGTATCGTACACAAACATCGCTAAAGATACAGTTAGATTTAGAGTTCGCGTTAGAGGAGGAAGCTCTCTCTCAAGCATTAAGATATATGTATGTATCTATTGGGAATGATGTGTTGTACCACATAAATAGTGTGTAATAAGAATACTTTCTCTAAATCAAGCATATGTATATGATATGTACATGTATGTCAAACAATAAGCAGCAAATATTGCAAAGAAACAAAAAAAAAAAAAAAAGGAAAATGGTAAATTATTTAGTAGCATACAAAGCGGAAGCATAAATAATTATATACATATACATATACTACCTACAAATAGTTGATAATCTAAGATTAAAGCGTTTGCTGTTGTGTTGATTGGCTCTCTCTAATCTAGACATTCAAATTTGTTGAGATCCCAATCACACCCACACATATACACACCACATGTAGTTGTAGTTTATTCTCTCGTCTCCAGAAAATGTTTCAATATTTACTACTACATGTATATTTTTCTACTATACGAGTGTATTACTTACATTTCTCTACCAACTAAACTATCCTAGGAATGAATATGATGGAGAATGGAAATGGAAATTGTGTTTTAACAATGGATACTACCATACAATATACTCGAACTTTACTTACCCACTTACTCTCTGAGATGGTGCTATACGTATACATATACTACACATAGAATACTCCCCCCAATCTCTCTCCCCTCTCTCTCTCTCTCTCTCTCAGTCACTCTCTCCACCGTGTATACACTCTCAGGTCGCGGTCGAAGGATTGGCGTAGGAAATCTCTTTTTACCTTTTTACCAGTTTATTATCGTAGGATGTGCATTTCGGATTCAACTGAACTACTGTGAGCCTAGAGTGTTGATTATAGGGCATTGTTACGATATATACGATATACGATATATGGAATGCAGTCTTCATATACATACCTACCTAACTATACTATATACAGACTCTACTATACATCTACTGAGATACATGAATTACTTATATGTAGCATAAGCCTTTACAAGCAATGCGTATGCGAATACTATATGTATGAACCATCACATTCGAATTCCCATAGTCCTAAGCTATTTCCGATACTACTATATTGTAGAACACATGATATAAGAACGAGTTCGTAAGCAAAAAACCCATAGCAATTAGGATATTTCTGATGGCGTTTTTGACATTGCCAACGGGGCATGTTACACAAATTATAGTTACGTTACCGATAGAGATAATGATAAAGATAAATGATACAGAATATCAGAAATACAAACAAGAAATATTTATGTACCCATTGTATTTGTTAGCAATCGCCAGAATTGCTCAGTGAAAACCGAAAAACACACAAAAATGATTATCAAATATTTGAGTATGAGCACGGAATTCGATTGTCCCCCCATATAGGCCAATGAGCCAAAAGCCCCCCACACACACAAAAAAAAAATATACATACATGTTGCGTTAAAGTAGAGAACTTTTGTTAGCAAGTATATACACATTAAGATACACAAATACACACAGATACAAAGATATACAATATACACATATGTAAGTCAGTAGATACTGATGAAACCCGCTGCAGTTGCCAACCTGTACCGTACAAAACTACTCTATGTACATATATGTTCTATTTCACAGCTCAACCTGATCTATCCTACATAAGAACTGCCCTAAGAACAATCTTTTTATCATACATACATATATTGTTATAATATGAAACTAATCGATTTCCTGGGTTCTACCTCAACTGATTTATTGATTAAAATGTCTTTCAAGCAATAGGAAATTCGAACTAATCCAATCCAATCCAATCCAATTGATGTACCCCGGCAACTATCAGCGATAACTGTGTGATCTTAACTCTAAATTTGCACACTTAGATTTAAGTTTAGAGAAGGTTTTTCGGTTGCTATTTTTCCAGGCAATTCTCTACTTTGCTCGATAGCAATTGGTAAGACTTTCTATTGCCCTAAGAAGAATAGACACACACACAAACACACGTAGATACACACATACTATAGAAAAGCCGTTATGTTTATGGCATTTAAGCGTTGCATAATTACAAGAGTTTACATAACCATTTACAAGATACAAGATACATATGAACCTTTTACTTACAAGTAAGTACTTAATACAAGCGACAAACAAAATACCGACGATACACGATACGAACAAAAATTTCAAAATGAGCTCAAGAAATTGTCTCAATACTCGCCGGACCGGACCGGACCGAACCGAATCGGACTCTCGCTCCAAGTAAAAAATTGTGTTAGAAATTGTGAACCGCAATGAAATCAATCAAATAAAGCAAAATTCACATCTACTGACAATCCTTTCGTTTCTTTCTTTTTCTAATACTTATTTGGGGTGGGGGGGATACTATCACATCGAATGCTAACTAAACTTCAGCCTCCGTTTCAGGCTTGGCGGGTTGTTGACCATTGATCGGATGCAGCTTCAGCTCCTCGGCTGGCTGCTTGGACACATCGTCATCGTGGCGCCGCCAGCAATCAAAGGATAGCATGGACTCACCCTTGCCAAAGGCTTCGCCATCAGCCAATGTAATGGGTAATTGTCTGTAATTCAAAATAAACAGTCCTTAATGTATTCCATATATGTTTAAACTTGGTGTTCCCTTACCTGTTGTTCGTCTCTGGCAGCATAAGAGTACAAAAGCGGCAGTCAGCAGTAGCAGGGCCAGGATCAGCGAGGTGGCTGCTGCCAGTTTGGTGCCCAAATGTATGAGGTAGGGCGATAGAAAGGAGGCACCCGCCGCAGCCAGATGCACTGTAGCAATGCCCCGCGAACGGACACAGGTGGGCAGCAGCTCGGAGGCGTACTGCGAGGTGACAGTGTAGCACAAGGAGATGCCCAGCCGCATGGGCAGGGCAAAGGCCAGCAGCAGGGTCACACTGCTCTGGGCTCCCTCCGTGGACAGGGCTACGCCCAAAGCACAGGACAGCAGCCCCGTGCAGAGCATGCCCAGAAAGGCGGTGGCCTTGCGACCCAAACGACTCTGCAGGAGCCCTTGGATGAAGCCCGATGGCGGCACGACGGCAGCAAACAGCGAGAAGACCACAAAGGGAGACATACCCAGTCCCTCCACATTGCGAGAAATCGTATTGAAGCTTAACGAAGTCAGCATGCTGCAGATGGAGAGATTGAAAGACATGAGACGGGTTCCAGTTACTGGACTGGACAGACCTACAATATCAGCACCACCAGCAACGAAATCTTGCGCAGATTGGGAGTTCGCAGCAGGTCAATGATGCCAGCCGTCTGCTCCGGCTGATTCGATAGCTTCCGCTTGGCTATGCAGTTCCTGCGGAACTCCTCGAAGTCCGCTGCCGGCACTTGGCGGCCATTGAAGTGGGCAATGTGCTTCAGCCGGGCAATGGCGCCCTCCACATTGGTGCGTGTGATCAGCCACTGGGCGCTCTCCTGCACCACAAAGTAGAACAGGGCCACCACCAGCTGCAGCAGGGCCGAGCAGGTCAAGTAGATGCGCCAATTGCCGGCCAGCACCGATAGCCAAGGTGCCACCAAAGCGCCCAGGCAAAAGCATATGCCCAGCGTTCCACTAATGGCCACGTTCCTTAGCTTGGGGGCCAAGTATTCTAGAACTAGAAAGAGGATCGTACAGACAGATGATTCTTTTTTCTCTGGGTATATATGTACAAGTGCCATGTGGGGTACATTTTGAACCAAACGGAGAGAGACTCATCTAAGGGCTCAGATATCAAATATTTTATGTAGACTCACACTCTGTTTTTCATTTTGATCTTTGTACATATACTCCCACATATGTACACTTACATATGTGTACATATAAAATAAAAAAAACAGTTGGATAGTACGCTATAGCGTGCTCAAGATATCGCAATGCTTACCCAGAATAAACATCAGATAATAATTCGCTGTGGCCGCGAGACCCGAAATGCACCGAAAGATGGCAAACTGCACCAGATTCGTGGCATAGGTGGTAAGGAAGTCGCCCACAAAGCCGCACTGATTGGCCAAAATGACGGCACGCACTCGCCCAATCCTGTCGCCCAGCATGCCAAAGGTGAAGGTGCCCATGAGGGAGCCGAGAAAGAACAGCGACTGGCCGATGCGTGCCTTGTAGGCGTCATCGCAGACCCAGTTGAGCTGCTCCAAAAAGAATGCTCCATTAGAATCCTAGCTCCCTTGGGTAGCTGAGTAACCTTGTAGCTCACCTCAGCATTCATGCTCCTGAATCCATAGTCGTAGTTGTATATCCAGCGCTGACAGGCCTCGCTGCTCACCGTCACATTGTTGCCCTCGATCTTGTCCAGCCGCGTGCAGGAGGCATCCTTGCCAAAGGGCGCATAGATGGCTGCGATCTCCTCGAAGCTGCGATCCGCCAGCTGTTCATGGTAGCACCAATGCTGCGGCACAAACCCAATGATGTTCTGTGAGTAGTAGTGCACTGTTGTGGTGAAGGCTATGTAGCCGAGCAGCAGTATCATGAGGTACTGATAGCGACCCGCATTTCCGCACTTCTCCAAGATCTTGTCAAAGTTCATGTCCATGATGACAAGTCGGACGCGTGGGTCGTCGTTCTCGTGCTGAGATTCAATTAAGACTAAGCCTCAGCTGATCTAAACTGATGCGACACCAAGCGAAAAAAGAACCGAACCGCAATCCGACTGTGCCGAAACGACGCCAAAGAGTGGAGGAAGGTGGCCGCTGGATTCGCACGTTGTGTCTCGATCGTCTCGGGTCTTAGCTCTGATAAGATTGTATTTAGGGGAAGGGGTGGGGGCGAGCTGGCTTATCGTGCGAGTACAATATATAGTTCATACACATACGAGTATGGCGGTTCTGCTCAAAAGCAAATGTTTTTATTATTATTTAAGTGAATTCACTCATTTATTCCAATCTAAACAAACGCCGGCGTCTCACGAGAAGCCTCCTCGCTCGCTCTCTCTCTCTCTCTCTCTCTCTCTCTCTGCTGGGATAGATAACAGTTTATGGTGACCTCTGAAATGTGTTTCAAATACATAATAAACGGATTCACACAGTTCAATGTACTCTCAATAATGTCATTCCCATGATCTGACTGACAATTAACCCCAATTACATACAGATGTAGAATGTAAATATGCCTAAGGTCAAGTCTAACGCTTACACTCGAATGTAGCAGGCAAGCAAAGAAATCACTGACACAGTGACTCCCATCTATAAACAGATTGCTTGTGCGAGTATTGAAACCCTAAACGTTTTATTAGAGCTGTATAAAGAAATACTTTAAGAGTCTGCAGGCAGTAATCGTATCCCACTACTTTCGACATGGTATATATCCTACTCGTATAATTTCCATACGTACCTCTCACTACAATTGTCTACTTTTATATCATTTGGCCAGAGATTCGTATTGTCATCTTTATGTTTAGTGTTCATATATTTAGAGGTTTATGTTGGCTTGTCTCTCAGCTTTTATCTTTGTTATAACACATTAGATGTGCGTATGTCTTGCGATTAATTGCCTGTCTGGGTAGTTCCTTAATTCTCAGTATAGTAGATGTTCTTCTAGGGTAATAACCATCAAAACTACCTTCGATCATCAAGCTTCCATCGTTTTCCATCCTTTCTAATCTACACAATGTTCCACATAAATAATTAAACTGAACTTTCACTTTTTACAAATAAACAAACACACACACACACTGACACAGTGTGGCTTTATTCGGGCATAAGTTTCTGATTTGTCTCGGCACTGAGATCGACATCATCGCCTTCCCTTTTGGAGCGACGCAGGAAGTCAAACATGCGCTCCCCCTTGCCAAACTGCTCGCCCTCGGCCAGGGACATGGGCAGCTTCTTGTTGCGCGTCTCCGGCATGAGCAGGCATATCCAGGCGCTGACACACAGCAGCAGGCAGATAATAATCGAGGAGGCAGCCCGAAAGTAGGTGTCCAGATGCAGGATGAATGGCGAGACGAAGGAGAACGCCGCTCCGGCCACATGTGCCACTGCCAGCATACCGGACCGCACACAGGTGGGCACAAGCTCGGCGGAGATCTGCATGGTGGCCCCAGTACAGACTGAGATTCCGAACCGCGAGGTCAGAATGAGGGCCACCAGCAAGAGGGCGCTGGGCTGCTGCCAGAAGCTCAGCAATATGCCGCAGGCTGCCGTCATTAGACCAGTGGCAACCATGCTGCTCACCGCCGTAAACTTGCGGCCGACACTCTTTTGGGCCTGCGCCTGAAACAGGCCCGAAGGCGGCAGCGTCAGGGCGAACAGAGTGAACATGATGAAGGGCGAGATGCCCAGTCCCTCCACGTTGCGGGACATGGTGTTGTAGCAGAGTGTAATAATGGTGCTACAGAGATAAAAGTTAGAGAACTTATTGAGTATATGTCTCATGTCGCACTTACAAGACTACCAATACGTGGATCATTCTGTAGCGAAGACGAGGCGTCTTCAGAGTATCCATTAGCTTGGACTGCTTCTGCATGGAGTGCCGACTGCTGGCGAATTCCTGGCTCTTGCAGTGGATGCGGAACTGATCAAAGTCCTCCTCGCTGACCTCGCGCCTGTTAAAGTGCGCCACCCGCTTCAGGCGCAGCACTGCCCCGTCGATGTCGTGGCGGGTGACTAGCCACTGGGCGCTCTCCTGCACCAGGACATAGAAGAGGGTGACCAGCAGCAGAGGCAGGGCGGACCAGGCCATAAACGTGCGCCACTCGCCCACCCAGACGGCCTGCCAAGAGGCGCTTATCATGCCCAGAGAGTAGAAGACGGTCATGATTATGTTGAGGCCAACATTGCGCAGCGAGGGCGACACGTACTCGAGCGCTGTTGTGGGCGAGAGGTAAGACTAGATAAGTTTTAGAGCCTTGCTAAGATAACGTACCCAGAATATACATCAGGTAGGAGTTAGCTTCGGCCGCTAATCCAGACACGAACCGACTCACTGAGAATGTCACCAAGCTCTGCGCAAATATCGTTGCGGTGTCGCCCAGGAAGCCGCACCAGTTGGCCAAGATCATCGCCTTGATGCGTCCGATTCGATCGCCCAGTAGCCCAAAGAGCAGCGTTCCAACCATGGAACCCACAAAGAACAGGGACTGGCCCACACGCGCCTTATAGGCGGCATCACACACCCAATTGAGCTGCAAATAATGAGAGGAAATCATACGGATTAGACTCAACGATTAGGTGAGGAGGGTTTTCATTCGTTCCTTCGTACCTCGGCATTCATGCTCCTGAATCCAAAATCGTAATTGTAGATCCAACGATCGCAGGCCTCGCTGCTCGCTGTGGCATTGCCTCCATCCGGATCGATCGATGCCAGTCGCGTGCATGAGGGATTCTCGAACTGCGAATAGATGGCCGCAATCTCCTCGTAGCTGCGATGCTCCAGCTCTGGGTGGTAGCACCAGTGGTCGGGCACAAAGCTGATCACACTCTGGGCGAAGTAGTGCCTGGAGACGACGAACATTAGGAAGCCGTAGAGCGCCATCAGCATGTACTGGTAGCGATGACAGTCGCCACACTTGCCCAGTATCTTCTCAAAGTCCATCTCCATATCCAGCTACTGCCTTGGCCCTGTGTAGTTTCGATTCTTCGGTCAGCCAATAGACAGATGCATTGGCATTCCACACAGTCCACAAAGTCTAAGTGGTGTGTTGTTGTTTCTTTGGCGTGGCGCGTGCTGGGTCTGTGGGCTGGGGATTGGGGTGTGGGGTGAGAGCGCTCTATTGGGGTCCGTTGCTCGTCCGCTCTCTGTCGCTGCCACGCGCATACTGCCATACGCTTACGCTCTTCTCCGCTCCGCTCCGCTCAGCGTCACTCCACTCCACACTATTCCATTCCATTCGGATCCAATCCGATCCGTCCGGTCCGCCTTGGCTGAATAGTTAAGAGCGCGCGCACAGTGCTCTGCTCTGTGTTGGGTTGTGAAAGCAGCGGCCTCGGTAAACTGATATTGGAGTTGAATAGTGGAATCGACTCTTTTGTCTCTGCCCAGCCAGCTGATAAGTGCGAGCTCGCTTCAGGCCCACAGAATGAAATGCCTGCCCACCGATTCCGATCATAACTTAAACGTATTGATTTAATTATTGGTCTTGATAAGCGACTACCCTGTTGTCTATATCACAACGCGCTAATCTCCAATTGACTATTCAAAATTTATAACTTGGTTATTGGCCATTACGAGTGTTGCGTTAGGGGGGGGTTGGTGGGGGAGTTACATTTAATATTTTTGAGCTGTTTTTAGCTGAGTAAACAAATAAAGCAGATTATAATATATGATAATTTATTATACAAATTCGCTTTTGCTTCTTTAGTTTAAGTTCATTCGAATAACCTGTATAATTTAATCATAATATTTTTAATTTAATTTAAATAATATTTCTTAGATACTTAAGTGCACAAATTGAACTAATTAAAAGTTACAATTTATTTATTTAACCCACATAAATCTCTATATATTCCTTTTACGAATTCTGAATCATTATCGTATAGATCTTATCGTGCACAAATAAACTATCATCCATTATGGCCTAAGATAACACAGCTACTGTGAATATCAATTTATTGTGTGGCTTATTGGCAGGAAAATTTATACACAATTTCCCGTACTTCAGTTGTTCACTGTATCACACGAACTTTCCTCTATTGCTGAGCAATTTTCGTCATGAGTATGTCCTCTTCCTTGGCTTTAGCCTTAATCTCGACACCTGCTTCAATATTCTGGCCGTCTCCTTTACGCAGTTTAACGAGAAAATCAAACATGCGCTCTCCCTTGCCAAACTCCTCGCCCTCTGCCAGGAACATGGGCAGTTTTCGGTTTCGCGTCTCGGGCAGCAACAGGCAGACATAGGCGCCCGCCAGGAAGAGCAGTCCCAGAATGATCGACGGCGCCGGCCGGTAGTACGTGCCCAGGTGCAGGATGTAGGGCGAAAGAAAGGAGGCGGCAAAGCCGGCCACATGCACCACAGCCACCCCCCGCCCACGCACACAGGTGGGAATGAGTTCCGTGGAGAATTGCGCACTCGCGCCATCGGCAATGGACACCCCAAAGCGAGCGGCCAACGTCAGAGCCACCAGCAGCAGAACATTCTGTTGGCTGCCCTGCGATATGACGAGCCCCGCACCCGCAGCAAACAGCCCCGTAATGGCCATCCAGCTGACTGCGGTGGCCTTGCGACCGATGCGATCTTGCAGCAGTCCCTGCAGATAGCCCGAGGGCGGCAACGTCAGTGCGTTCAGCGAGAACATGATGAAGGGCGAGATGCCCAGACCCTCCACATTGCGGGCAATTGTGTTATAGCAGGGCGTAATAATTATGCTATAATAATTCATAATAATATAATTAATTATTGCTGAATTAATCTAGATGTACATATACTTACAAAATCAAAAGCAGTTTGAATGCCGTGCTGCGCATGCGCGGCGTCTTGAGCATGTCCAGCAACTTGGCCTGATTGCTCGCTGCCTGGGCTTCCTTCTGGCCGTGGCGTTCACAGTAGCTGCGGAACGCCTTGAAGTCATCGTCGCTGACCTCGCGGCGATTGATTTTTGCCACGCGCTGCAGCCGCGTAATGGCTCCATCGATATCGTTGCGCGTGACCAGCCACTGGGCGCTCTCCTGCACCAGGAAATAGAAGAGCGTCACGAGCAGCAGTGGCAGCGAGGAGCAGGCCAGAAAAATGCGCCAGTGACCCACCCAAACGGCCAGCCAAGAGGCACCAATCAGGCCGAGGCAGTAGAAGCTCCCCAGCACGGTGTTGAGGCCAATATTTCGCAGTGAGGGCGAGACATATTCGAGAACTGGTTAAAAAAGCAAAGTGTTAGCCAAGTGGGTGAAATTGCAACCAATTCGTTTACTTACTTAGTATGTACATGAGATAGGAGTTGGCATCGGCGGCCAGGCCAGACACGAAGCGACACACGGCAAATGAAGTCAAACTTTCTGCAAATATCGTAGAGAAATCGCCCAGAAAGCCACACCAGTTGGCCAATATCAGAGCCTTGATTCTACCGATGCGATCGCCAAGCAATCCAAACACGAGAGTTCCACAAACGGAACCCACAAAGAACAGAGACTGACCCACTCGCGGCTTATACGCCTCATCGCATACCCAGTTCAACTGCATACAGAAGATTAACCATTAATACTGGGACTTAGACATAGCTTATGGCGCTTACCTCCGTGTTCATGCTCTTATAGCCAAAATCATATTTGTAAATCCAACGATTACAGCGCTCTGTGCTCGCTGTGGCATTGCGCCCATCCGTATCGATCCAGGCCAGACGCGTGCAGGAGGGATTCTCGAACTGTGAATAGATGGCCTCGATCTCAGCAAAGCTGCTATTCTCCAGCTCTGGGTGGTAGCACCAATGGTCGGGCACAAAGCTGATTACATTCTGGGAGAAATAGTGCATCGATATGACAACCATGAGGAAGCCGTAGAGCGAGAGCAGCAGAAACTGATAGCGACTGCTGTTGCCGCACTTGGCCAAAATCTCTTCGAAATCCATGTTGCTTGTTGTTTTCCCCAGAGCTCTTATCGCATTTGCGGCCCACCTCTCGAGCGGTGCTGTTGGTCTCAATGCTGTGATAAGCGCATATCTGAGAAGGCGCCTGGCATTTATTTGGGGAAACGAAACCAGCTAACCGCCCAAATCGTTTTTTTAGCCCCCGAACACACTCTCTCTCTCTCTGAGAGTTTATTGAACGCAGCAGAAAACCCGTTCCGTGTGTGTTCTGGTGGCACGAAGAGCACACAACCAACTGGTTGTGAGACTGCCACCCAGACCAGACCAGGCCAGACCAAAAGCTATGTGGGAATTGCTCCGAGAGAGACTTGTATGCAAAGAGTGCACTTTGCTCACCCTTCTCTCTCTCTATATATGTATTTTATGTTTTGAAATTAATTTTACGCACATTCAAGCGCAGACTTGGGAGGGAATTTCAAATTTTTCAATGCTATAGAAAATTTGCATTTCAATTAATTTCAATTTTTTCCACTCAATTTTGATTGAGGAGCAGTTGATAATTGATTAATAAAGCAGTAATAACCAATATCAATTTTGATTTTCAGGACTTTTCAGGAATTATTTAGATACAAGTAAATTGTATTGAGTTTATAGCCCTTGAGTTTATAGGCCTGCTGGGTGCAGGGCGTACTTAGATGGGGCAGTATTCTCTTAAGGTTTATTCGATCATTATTTATATGAAATATAATATTAAAACATAAATTAATGTTTAACTTGTAGACTTGTAGCGGTAAGCAGGACTACATTATATATTTTAAGAGTGCTGTTTGGTGGTTAAAGTCCTGTAAGATACATCAATTAATTTTCTCTTCTTTTTTTGTACATTAAAGTATTATGTGATCCAGCAAAATACAGCTTATATTCAAAACGGAAGCTTAATAAATCGTTTTCCCTAAAAGCAACAAAAGATTACACTTTAAGAGCAGTATACATCATCTTTACTTCCCATATATAGTATACCCCTGGAAAGATCATTAAGAACACTTTTCGATTATGTTTTTTTATTGATTTTATTTTAGTTTTTTTTTGTTGTTGTTTGTTGTCGTTTGTTTGTATATTGTTTTACGTGTTCTTCAATTACAATTGCTGTTTAAATGGAGGATATATGTATGTACGCATGTCTACATTTGCTGCCTTTTGAATATATTTGTATTATTAATTTTATTTGTATTATTATTATTAGCTTTAATATGAATCAAACCTAAAATCATTACATGTATATGCAATGGATTGGTTTCCCCCTCTCTTTTTTTATGTGTGTGTGTGTTTTGGTTGTTTATAAATGTAGTAAACGCAGTTTCGTGATAACATGATAGATACATAGATAGATAGATACATAGATACTCGTGGATCCTATTACATTTTGCATTTGACTTAAGTAGAGTTCATACATTGGTATGTAGTAGGGGGTAGGTAGTATTATCAAACTGTACATACATACAAACATTAGATGCAATGCGTTAACTAAATTTGATTAACAACTAAACTACTTAGCCGGTACGCGCCTAGTACAAGTCATTTAAAATTAGTTTGAGTAAATAAGCAGTAGGTAGTGCTAGGTAATTAACTTAAGACTCTTACACAAAAAACGATGCACACACACAAGACACACTCAACTTGATACACTATAAATAATACATATACATAGATATAGATATATGTAAATGGGCTATAACATATACATTCATCAGTTGCGTAATAATAATAAATAGTCGAAGAAACCATCATGCGTATATAAACTAAAGCCCTGAATGGTTAACGGGGTATAAATCAAACATTTTTAAACACTACGACGATCCATACAATTCAGTCACAAATTTTCACTTTCAATTACAGCAGGGCCCTCGGAATACATATAGTTTTACATACGTTACATAATATTACATCTACATACACATAGGATACACATCTATCTGTCCTCCATACGATATCAACTTGCTCCTCTGTCTGATAAATACATAAAATATATAGAGTACGTGGGTTTTAGGATAAAACAAACAAATTATTGCGAACATAGTAGACTAGTTAAGATATGATAGTTCCAACACCTGCCCATGTCCATGTACTACTTATAAGGAGGGGTTACAATCACTCAATTGCACTCAATGCTATCATAGAAGATCTCCTCATCTGCCTCTGGCTCGGGCTCGGGCTCTGGCTCTGTTTTTGTCTCTGGCTCCGATTGCTCCTCCTCAAAATCATCTACATCGTAGGAAATCAGGGACTGCAGGCTATCATCGAGCAACTTGTGCTGCACATGATGCACCTCGAAGGGATTTGGATCGTTTGTCGGTGTCGGACCAAACCAGATGACACCTTCGCCCCGCGCCTCCTTAGCTCCAGCATCGCTGCCCAGGGCCTCCACAGCTCTGGCCTCAATCGAATCACTGTAGCCATAGTCGAAGGTGACCAGCAGATTGGCACTGCCACAGTCCATGGAGTCGGGCGTGGTATATTGGGTGTAATACGAATCGTAGGCCGTCTCCTCGGACGACACATCGTGGGGCAGCATCTGATGATCCAGAACCACATTCTGGTCGCTCGTTTGCCACAGCTGGCGTTCCCAATTTTGGTTATTGAAACGGAAATTTGGCTTGTCAACAGGCTTGGCCAAATTCTGAATTCATCAAATTTCGGGAGGATTGGGGAAAGAGCAAAGAAAAAATAGAATAGAATATCAAATTGTTGGTACACAAAAGCGCAGCATAACAGGAATGATAAATGGAAACAGAAACAGGAACAAGAAAAGATCATTCAAAATTTATTTTTTTAGCCACAAAGAATAGTTATAGTATAATAAAAATCGTTAGAGAAACACAAAAAGTTTTTTTTTTTTTTGGATTAGCAGAGCGCAGGAAAGAGTTCTGGGGTGAAGCGGTTAGAACCCTCAACCATGGGCAACAATTTTTTAGTTAGCACAGAGCAACAATCAAAATCAGATCAGAGAATACCAATATATGTATGTACAACATGTAAGTTCATCGTTGATCCTCCTGAGAGGCAGTCTCGCTTACTTGAGTTGATTCAGAAATTTGTGTGTTTTTTTTTATGTGCAGCCCGGTTGCTATTGCAGGAGGAGTAGAGGGTGAGAGAGGTTCTAGATAGTCTGGTAGTCTAGATCTACAAACTAAACAAAATCGAAAGCAATGCTACGGAGTTGTCTGGGTGGTAAGCAAAAGAAAGCTGTGTGTGTGTGTGTGTGTAGGGGAGTGGATTGGAATTTTGTGGAGCTTAAACCTACTAGGTGATTTACAACAAAAGAGAGAGACTTACGCGTATAACGAATTGCGGCAAAGTGTCTACTTCGTTGTCATTGCTTGTGGGCTAAAACAAATGCAGACAAACGATATACAACAGAGTGGCTCTGGACTGAGGTCTGAGCTGGGCGGCGACCCACTCCGAGATCAGATCGGACTTTGAGGCATTGAGCTGAGGATGACTTGGGCGAGGCGTGGGGCGAGGGCGCATCTCCTTTTGTTTGTGGGCTGTCCGTTACCAAAAACTCCAGACTTGTTTCTATTTATTGTGTTAGCACTTCAGTTTCTTTTTTTTGTTTTTGTTTTGGGCATGCAGTTGAACCACCAACAAACACATTAATCAATCGATCAGTCAATCAAAACACCACACCATAAGTCCATATATCATCTGCTATTCCATATACCAAACTCCGCTTAGGATCGACGCCTTAATTTCTCTATGGGTTTTTGTTTGTTAGGAAAAGTGGTTTTGTTTTTATCGGTTTTTTTCACAATGGTTTTTAGTTACATGTTGGGCTGTTGGTGGTTTTTTTTATTTGTTTTTTAGGATTTTGGTTGTGGTTGGGTTGGTTTTTGTTTTTGGATTTTTTTGCAGGGATATTTTTGGTACGGTCAGATATTTGGATATATACAAAAGACGAGTATACGAGTGAGTTATAACAACAGACAGTATAAACATTTTTTGTTTTGTTTTTTTGTTTTTTGTTTTTGGTTTTGGAGTAGACATACAAAGTAGAAAGGCGCAGAAAGAAAAAAAAGATGTAAAAGTAAAAAAAAGAAATTACAGCATTAGATACAAATTATTTTCAGGTGGTAGAGTCTCATCTAATTGGATTTGGAATTGGCAGCAAGAAAACATTATTGGTTTTTTTTTTTGTGTTTCCTGTGTGGAAAGCCAAAAATGAAGCACTTGATGGTGTGGCATGTGTGTGTTTTGTGTGTTAGTTGGAACTGCGAATGAGCTGATGATCCTGTCTCCAGGGGATACACATTTCTATGATATGTTGGATGATACACTGGCAAGCATTTGTAACTGTAACTTAGGGCAAGTATTATTTTTCAAAATTATTCACACAAAAATAAATCGCATCGCGTATATCCGATATACATATAATAATTTGTTGTTGTTGTTGTTGTTTTTTTGTATATTTCTACATCATATAATTATATGTTTAATACGAGTAGCATATGCATATTGCTTCATAGATCAATAAATTAGCCCAATAATGAGTGTAAGTTAAGCTTAAATAAATTACAAATTACAAACAAAAAAATAACTAAAAATATAATAATAATAATGTTCAGATACACACACACACACGCACACATACACGCTAGATGATAATTAACTTAAGGCTGGGAGGCTCGAGTTGGCCTTTGTATGAGAAATTGTCTGCCGAAGCAAACAATGAGGAGAAGGCTGAGGCATGCCGCATACTTGAGTTAAAATTAACCGAACAACAATTAACGTGATTTGCATAATGTGTGTACGAAAGTAAATGATAGATACGATACATACGAGTAGTACATTAGCCATACATGCATTTGGCTTTTGTTTTTTTGTTTATCTTTTCTTTTATGTACAAAACTATGTAAAGGAAATATTGCTATTGCTGCTGCTGTTGTGGCTGTTGCATGTGAAATTGTTTGATTAATTAATGCATCAACTACTGAGCACCTAAGGCATCGATAGGCAGTGAGAGCGGCACCTTTCACTAGCCAAGCGGATGGATACGTTGAGTCCAACGACCCATGAGCTATTCATATATTTGCACAAGCTTCAACGGATATATTCATTCTAGGCAACGTGTGAGTTTCTGTGTGCTTTATTGGACATGGGGAAACCTTTAAAAACGAACAAAACATTTCAACTGGAAACTGTTTTTCCAACTGCTGTTGGGGTACAGCGAACGAATCCACGTAGAACTGGAGAATTACTATGGCAAGAACAGACATGCAAGCGTTGAGTTTTTTTTTTCTCTTTGGAAAAACATATTAAAAAAGTATATCGGAATATTCTGAAAATATGTGTGTGTTGTATGACATTAACTGCATGAATTCTTTGAATAAATAAAGGCTATTCTGATACGATAATCAGTAATCCGCAGGGTAGAATTATCCTTTTCGATGGAACTATCTTTTGTGCTATAATGGAGTCTGGACTGAGACGCGTAACAATTTGGATAACAGATGAGAGGAGGGGCCGTTTGAACGATCGTTAAATCACATAAATATGTATATAATATATGTACGTATTATAGTGTATGTTTCGCATGTATGTTGTATGTATGCTGAGGGTTAATTGTGTGTACGTACATATGTATGTATATAAATAAATAGAGAGTTATATGTATGTATGCACGTAACTATGTATGTACTATTTAACGTATACAGAAGACAGACAGTTGTTGCTGTTGTTGTTGTCGCTTTTGGATATTAACTTGAACTTTGAACTTCAACTGTAACTGTAACTGAAACGAAGGCGATGATTCTTGTAGTTGTTGTTGTTGTGGTAATTGTTATCGAAGGCATATTAAACGGTAATCAGTAGATACACATATATATATATCTGTATATCTGTATATATATATATATATATATATTGTTGTATGTATATATAGATATATTTATAGTAAATGTATATGGGGGGGGGGGCGTGTGTATCGATCGGTATTATATCAGTTGTAAGTATGTATGTGTATTATAATACGTATTTTTTTCACTTGAACCAACCCAATAATGTTGATTTGAAAGTGCGTACCTTGCCACTATCACTGTCGACGCCGCCACCCCCGTAGCTGGACGTGGGCGTGCTGCTGGCCAGGGCCAGAGCATCGTTCTGCTCCCGCCCCAACCTGCCAGCGGCACCCACAGAGGCGCTGCTATACCGCCGCGACACACCCAACGTTGCACGCTCGCTGCTGCCCGACGAGGCAGAGGCACCACCACGTCTGTGATGGTAGGGTGCCCCCGCCGAGTTGCCCATCTGCAGCTGGAGATCCTTGCGCAGTGTCGTGCTCAGCTGGGCTGCAATGGAGGAGGTGGAGGAGCTGCCGTTGCTGCCCTTGGCCAGCTCCGGCGATTGCTGGGAACGCGACAGCGAGTCCAGATGCCGCACCCGAGAGCTGATCGTGTCGCGCTTCAGCTTGGGCAGCGGCGAATTCTGCAGCACACGCGGGGACGGAGTTGTGGCTGTGGCAGCCATCTGCGACTGGCTGCGATTACCGGTCGAGCCGGAGGAGTAGGGTGTGGTGGCCAGCGGTATCGACGACGAGGTGGAGCTCCGGCTGGTGTTGGTGCTCAGCGAGTGATTGGAGGCCGAGTCGGCACGCCGCAAGCTCTGCAGGTTGCCTGTGCTGCGACTCAGCGAGGACTTGCTGCCGTACGAGGTGCTGCTGGAGTTTTGCGCCGACGGCGGCGATCGTCCCCCGGTCGAGGGTCTGCCCGTGGGCGGCTTGCCAGCAAAATAGGCCGCCGCCTTGCTACCCGGCAGCGGTATCTTGCTGGGCTTGCTGGCACTTCCGAACTTCCGGAAGGCGTTCTGTCGCGCCGGCGGCGTCTGCTCGAAGGGACTGACCCCACCGACGCTGGTGCTCATCACACGGGCCGCAATGTTGCTGGGCGTGCTGCTGCCCAGCGGACAGGGGCTGCCCGCATTGATGATGCTCTTCCTCAGCGTGGAGTTGTTGTTAGTGGGCGTGCAGTGCAGGGCCGGCCCCTGCCCCTGGCCTGGGGTCTCATGCTCGTGGGCCGATTCGGTGCTGCTGCTGTGCTGCAGCTCGTCCATGGCCAGCGGCACCATCGCCTTCATGCTGGGCGTACTGATCTGTGTGACTGGCGGTGCAGGCATGGCCGTGGACGTGGAGTTGGAGTTGGAGTCCACCGAATCGGGCACTCCACGGCGACTCAGCATCAGCGTGGTGGAGGCCGACGAGCGATTCGTCTCGTAGTCATGCTGCGACGAGTTCAGATACGAATTGGTGGTGCTGTTGTTCGCCTGCAGACGCGACTCCACGAGCCGCAGCTGGGCCTTGGTGCCCTCCAGCTCGATGCTCTTCTCCTCCAGCTGAAAGCGCAAGTGCTCAAACTCCTCGCTGCTCTTGTCCAGCCGCTTGGCCAGCAGCGTCTTGGACTTGCTGGACGTGTCCAGCTTCTGGGCCAGCACCTGATTCTGCACGGACAGTGTAAGCAGGTGGCGCTGCAGCTCCAGCACGTTCGTCTCCAGCAGAATGGCCGAGATGCGTTTGGTGTCTGTGAGCCGGCATTTGGTATTACGCGCACCCGGCGTGCTCACAATGCCATCAAGGCGACCCAATGGTGCTGGCTGCTGCTGCTGTTGCTGCTGCTGCCTCCTTGTTGTTGTATCACTGCCTGAGCTTTGATGGAATGCTGCCTCCTGCGCTGCTGGCTGATCGACGACGACCGGCTGGAATGTGTTGTTGCTGTTGATAAAGTTGTTGCTGCTGCTGTTGCTCGGCCGACTGCCATTCGAGAGCACCGTCGTGGCTGAGGATAGAAAGTTTCGTTGACTGGAGTAATCCGATTGGCTGGTGCTGCAGGGAATATAAAACACATAAAAGATTAGCTACAAAGCACATTCAGTGCAGGGGAAATCCCAGTGCAAACTTACCTGGATGAGCTTTTGCTTTGTTGCATCTGCAACTGCTGTACGCGCAAACTCAGTTCCAGCTTCTGGGCCAGGGCCAGCTTTAGCTGCTCCTCGATATCCTTCTTCACGCTGATCATCTCCTCCATGCGGTCGCTCATCTTGGCCGCCTTGATGCGTGCCGTCAGCGTCTCGGCCTCCATTTCGGCCAGCTTATCGAGCAGCTGATCGCGCTCCTTGCGCAGCTGCTTGAAGTCCTCGCGATTCAGTCGCTCCACCTGCTCGAGGAACTGCTTCTGCGTCAGTCCACTGGCGCCCGCCTCGTCCGCACAGCTCTTGCTCTGCAGCTGCTCCACCTTTTCGAGCACACGATTCGATCTGCGGTGTATGACATCCAGCAGATTGAACAGCTCATCGTCGGACTCTGAACCGCTCAGGCGATTCGCTGCTATGGCCACCTGTGAGAACATAAAATAGAGATTAGGCACGCTGAGATTAGGTTTAACCTTTGGCAGGGTACTCACCGTCATAGCACCATTGGTGGAGGAGGCGCTGTGACCCTCCTTGGAGGAACTGGTCTCCGTTGAGAAGCCGGAATCCTGCACAACGCTACCGTTGTTGTTCTCTCCGCTCTTTGGCTCTTTCTTGCCGCTGTGCGAATTGCTGCGGCTGCGCGTCAGCGACGAGGACGATGGCTCCGCTCTGGACGGTGCCACAGCCGCTGACGATGTGGACGGTTCCTTGTGCGAGAGTTTCCGCGTCATGCGTATGCCCGGCTCCCATTCGCGTCTACTTGGTAATACAATGAGGATTAGAAAAAGCCACGCAATGGATTTCTAGAGTGTAGACTCACCTTGTGGCTAACGAAGAGCTGCCACCGCCCACGGAATGACTGCCGCCCATGGCGCCCACTGAGGAGGTGGGTGTCGAGGGCCTGGCCGACATGGAGGCCATTTTATGCTTGAGATCGGGAAACGTTTCGATCACCAGATCCCGGAACTCCAGCAGGGCACCGACCTCGTGCTGCAGCTCCTGCAGCGACTTTGTCTGCTCCCCGTGGATGTGATGGCTCCCGTAGCTGTTGCTGTAGTGCGGCGTATGGTGGCTCAGGTGATGATGGTGGTGCAGATGATGCGGATACGTGGCCCCCACCACTACTGTGGCCGTGGGCGAGGCAGCCACTGCCCCAACACCCACCGCTGAACCGTTCGACATCAGATGCGGATGATGGCCGGCACTGCTCATTGGCAGGCACTCCATGGCCCCGCTGGCCCGCTCAGTGGTGCGCAAGTGCAGTGCTCCCGCTAGCTTCCCGTTTACGTGGCTGTTCCCCTCGCCGTTGCTCTGACCAAGGTGGTGGCTGGTGGTGCCGATGCCATGCGTTGCGGGTACTTCGAAGACGTCATTCTGCAGGAGATTAAGGGTGAACGGAATAAATATATCAGCTTGATATTCGTCTGTGTTCTCAGGCCTACTCAGCATTTTGCTATATACAAACAATACACAAATTCTTAAAGATACATAAATAACATTGACCATTTAGTTGTTCTTGGAAGCCATCTATTAGTTTGCTCGTAGGAAGAACAAAAGTATTCAATGCAATATTGAAAGTTAAGGTTGAAAATCGTGAAAAATAAACCGCAATACACTATCTGATTTTTAAATTTTTTCAATAAATTTATAACCATTTTTCGTTTGCCTTAAATGATGTTCGTATGACAGCCCAAAATAAACAGACAGCTGAAAATAATCGATAACAATTGAAGCTACCCTTCCATCAGTCACTTAAACAAATTCGAGTGTCACTAAGTGATTGGTTATTCGAATCTGCAACTGAATCTACTCGGTGGCACTCGGTATTCGGTTCCTTTTCTCCTTCCTTTAAAACTCGCACTCGTTGCTCTCACTCGTTAGTTTCTGAATCGAGACGCTCCTATTGTGACTGAAGGAATAATTCGAAATGATTCGAAACCATTAAACAGGAATAAGTATACATATCTGTAGTTTTTGAATGTATATTCATTCAGGGTTCTTGCTCGAATTAATTATTAATTACCAACAAATATTCATATCTATAACTGCAAACTGCATATGCAGTTTAATTAACAAATTCAAATCATTTGTTATTTCAAAGGTTTTTTTTTTTTTTCATTTGAAAAAACATGCTAATGGATTTTGATTTTCTCATCAACAATTTTTATTCAAAGGTTAACCTGTTATCTGTACGACTGACCTCCACAGATGGAAAACATTTCGCAACCGCATTATTTAAACAATACAATATTTTAATCAGATTAAGGCATTTATAATCAATTAATGTAAAGATAAAATGGTATAAATCCCTAATGTACTCAATCAATGTTTTACAAATTAAACTAAAGATTGTTAATAGCTGCCCAAAGATAGTATTTGTTCCCTGGAAATCTATGTATCATTATTATAATTTTTTCAATCTCTTTTCACTTCCTGAACGCATGCCACACTCATAGTTCGAGTAAATCCAATGAATCATTGATTTTCTTTTACTCTTTTCAAAATATTTTGCTGGTCAAGTGTGTGTCCACTGCACTTTTACCTCTTTTGGGCCTTAAGTTCGGTTCGGCACCTCAGCACAAGTCATTATCAAGTGAAGAGGAGGCCTTACATAAAGCCCCCAATGGGACTGTTAATTACTCAAAAGAAAACAAAACTTTGAGCTGCATCGTCGTCGTCGTCATTGTGGGGCAATCCCCTGCTGGACTCTGGTTCGGGAGCAGTGCGAACGATTAGTGAATGACATACAAACTATGATTGATGATTGATGAATTGCAGCTGAGATCGAACTCGAGTTGGAGCTCTGGCGAGCACCCGCAGAGAGCTGCTGGCAACGACGATGGCGACCCGTGGAGAAAACTGTGGCAAGAGTGCACTGCATGCAGAGCTCAATGCAACAATTTGTGACAATCATGTCCCAGATCCCGTGACTACTCCAGTGCGGTTCAAGCTCGTGACTACCAGCTAGAACTGGGCGCCCGCAGCAGATGGCCATGCAAGTAAAAGTCGTTTTCTTTTTCTTCTCTCTTGTCCAGCATCTGCTCTGGATCTGGATCTGGATCTGTATCGAAAAATTACGAGTGTCGAGGCGATTTGTTTGTCAACCCGTGTGTAAGTTTTCCCGCTTGGCCGCTTTGTCGCTTTGCCGCTTTCACTAAGCGAGAATGTTTCTCAATTGAATGGAAAAAAAAAAATACTTTCACATGCAATAAACATAAATATTTGTGCCTGGCCGTCGTTTTGTCGGGCCGGCTTTGAGGCTATTGATCAAACAAACGCTGGTTGGATTGGCTGGCTGGCTGGCTGGCTGCCTGACTGGCGAGTGCTATAAATACGAATGCATGGCAAAAGTCACGACAAAACCAGGCAACTGGGTCTGTTGTCTGTTCTACTACAGGAGAGACAAAGAGAGAGAGAGAAGTACGATAGAGAAAGAGAGTGTTGCATGCACCTTGATGGACTGAGTTCGGGCTCGGGAAATGTTGGTCAGTGCCTAATGGCAAAATCATTGCAAATGAAGCATGAAAATTGGCCCACATTCACATCCATCCATACATCAGCCATTGGCTGGGCCCAGACATTATTTAATAGCTAATTAACAGAAAAACGATGGGTGCAGAGGGGTGTGGAGGGTGCTGGGGACTCCCAGGAAGCAAAAATCATAATTTCATGGCAGCTTGCATAATAATGGCTCAATGCACTTTTCCTACCGTATACATTTTTTTGTATTTCTTTCTTTATTTTTTTTTTTTAATTTTCATTTCCATTTGTAATTTTTTTTTTTTGTATTTTGGCCGACTTGCCTTTGGAGCGTGGCGAACATCAAAGCCAAAATGCATGGGAAGTGCCAGAGAGCAGTCACATTGAAGATCTCGTGTAATTATATAGCAAAATCCATTGTCAACCACGAAATTGAAACCAAACAATCCCCAAGCCCCCGCCGAACCCCCGACTGTCACTCACAAAATGCGACTAGAGAGAGATGGAGGGAGGGAGAGAAAAGACTATAAAAAAACAGCCGCTCAATGTCGGGTCGTCTGTCAGTCATTCGAGCGTTTTCTATTGGCTTTATGATTTCAGACTCTCATTGCTCAATTAACTTGGAGATTTGGCCTTTTGGCCCACGGGCCTGGAACTAGCCAGACACACTCCAATCCATTCGAGAGAAGGCCCAAACAAAAGCAAAGTTTCCTTTCCTCCTACTGCTATATACAATATGTGATATATTACTTACTATATGTATTTCAGATAATACAATATTATAAACTATATGTATGCAAATTACAATCCACTCTGCATTCGAGTCTATAGACACAAGTGTTTCCTTGTCACTCGAGCGAGGCGCGTCTGTCACTGTTTCGGAGTCGTATGCGCCCCTCTTTGCTGATATGAGAAAGCCCTGACTTGGCACAGTGGTTCAAATATGACATTTATTTATAATTTATAATTTCTAGAATTTTCTTTGAAAATAATTATTTATTTTTCCATGATAATTAAAAAATTTAGTGTAAATTTATAGCACAATTTTTTTTGTCAGCAATTTCCGGTGAATTGCAACCCACTGTTTGATCATCAGCCCCAATCATTATTTGAACATCATTATCATCTTCATCGCTGTACTCGTTGGTCGTCGTGGGCGCAAACTATCAACTCTTGCTTGCCACGCAATGCTGCATCCTCAAGTTTTATTACATGCCAGCAATTGGGTTGATCATCATCATTGTGCGCCATGACAGACGCAAAAAAAAAAAGAGACACATCAGAGCCACAGAGAGAGGCAGCAGCAAAGCAGCACCACTTGGCGCTCGAAGATTGGGGGCTTGGGCGACAGACCCGCTCAATTAGGCTGCCCACCACCACTTGAGCCGGCAGGCAACCACACTAGCCAGCAAGGTTTTTGGGCTTGCCGTTGTGAGTCAGTCGCAGCATACGACTATGTATAGATGGAACCCAACTACACAGAAGCGATTAACTATTTCACCATAAACAAAGTCAAAGCACCTGTATCCCATAAATAACAGAAGTTTTGCCATTGCTAGAAAGTCGCAATTTGATTTAATGCAAAACAAATTAATCATGGAATAAACGAGTAAAACTACATACAATCAATGTAGCAGCAGTGGGACACCCACTTGCAAAAACAATGACAGAAGCAGAAGCAGAAGCAAATGTAAAAGAATAAACCCAAACCCAAAACCACTTCCCAGCTCATTTAACTGTACTTTGCACTGGTGTTGATTCTTTGCTTTGCTTTTCTCTTCTCTTCTATTCTTTCTTCAAATTACTTGAGTGGCTTTTGGGGCTACAATTTTTGCACTCGACTTGGTGCGCAATGTTGTTTGATCGATTTTTGGCAACACACTCTTTGTCACTCTCTCTCTCCACCTTTCTCGCTCTCTCTATCTGTCTTTCTATATTCGTTTATTCCTTTATTTCTTTCTTTTGCTTGTTTATACATATGTACGTAATGTGCCGGTGCGATTGCTATTTGCTATGCTCTAGCTAACACGGGTTTCACTGCGCTTTACTTGCTCACACACATACATATGTACATGTGTATGTATATATATGCAAATGTGTATGTAATTCTAAATCGCTTTTCTTGGTGTTTCTCTGCTTGTATGACTTACAGAGGGATTGAAATACCCTCTGTAAAGGCATATAAGCAGAGGTAAACAGTTTGCAGTTTTACAACGCTCGAACATTCCAATGAAAAACCAATCTGAAGGTCTTGTTGCTCTAATAGCTAGATAATTTTTATGAATAAATATATAATCAAATAAAACATTATCAAACCCGTCTGCCATAGATTGATTGTATGACAATTAACTCTGCTAAAGCACTGTAATGCTTATGTGAGAGAGAATAAATGAACACTCCCCAAAGGAGAGAGCGACTTGTGCGTAAGGCCTGAAGGGCAGAACTAGATAACATTGATTCCAGGCTATAGAAGGCAATGCCTCTCTTCCTCTTTTTGTTACTTTCGTGAGCGTGCAAGAGTATTCAACGATTACGGTAGTTCGTAACTTTTTTCCTTTTTTTTATGATTTGGTTTTTGCTTTGATTTTACCCACACACCGTTATCGTGCGCTTTATGAAATTTTTATTTTTGCGCTTGTTTGTTCGATCGCTGTGTTTTAATTGGAGATTTCCATGCAAAGCTTGCCGGGGAAATATTACAATTATGAACGAAGTGCAACCTATTTGTAACCCTTTCCCACCACTCCCTCTCCCCTGTGTAACTGTCTATCCCAGCTGCCATTCCAATTAGTAATGCGTTTGCATAACATCTGGAATAAGTATGTATTTACGGGGGATATATAATTATGTCTGTCTGTCTGTTTGTCTATTCCCTGACTGGCGAGGCGAGACTCTGGCGGTACTCAACATTGGTGTACGGTGTATGGTGTACGGTGGTATTATGGATTGGGAGCGCTTATTAATTACTAGACCCTCCCGCCCCAGTAACAGCACGCCCCCCCCTCGCACGATAAAAAGAAAAACATGCATGACTTATAGCATTTTTAACAGTCATCGCTCGGCACATTGACTACGCCAATTTATACTCGTATTTTTTCAATTCCAATTCAATTCCAATGCAGTTACATGTTGGCGTTTGGGTTTGGCCGCCTGCCTGCCTGCCAGCCAGCCTCTGACGCAACATCGAGCCACCAGGGTCTCCGGGGTCTCTTGGGGCATTGTGCGTTGCCAGTGGGTCTGACAGCCAGTTAGATATATTAAAAGACAATTGCATGCAGCTACGGCTATGTGTGTGTGCAATCTAAACATCTGCAAGTTTGTCTTGGGCCACGCCAAAGAAAAAAAAAAAAAAAAAAAACTTCAAGTCCAACCCAAACTTCAAGCCATTTCCCATTAGCCGTCATTAGTTTTCCTCTTAATGTATTTTTTTTTATTGGGTGTTTTTTTAATAATTTTTTTATAATTCTCTGGCAACCAAATTTTTGGCGCTCACCAAAGGGTAGGTACAGCCGGACGGACTCTCGTGTTTGCAACACATTTTCCATATGTGGCAAGACCAAACACAACCAAACGAACAGACAACCAACAATAATTGTCTAATGTGTTTTTGGTGCTTGGCGGCGCTTTGGTAATCGTCGCAGCAGTCAACGGAACGCAAGTGTTGTAATTAAATTAACAATTTTTCGTTCGCTTTTGTTGAAGCCTTACAAAAGCTGCCAAAAACATAACACTCAAGTTTTAAAGGAGTTGCAGCAGCCATCACCAGCAACCAGCAACAGCAACAACAACTACTTGCAACAAACAAATAAAAAACAAAACACAGCAACAGCTGTTGCAATGTAAATCGTCGCCTGTCAAATTTCCTCTTCTTCAAGTGTGTGTGTTTGCCTTTTTCTTTTTTTTTTTTCCTTATTTGTTTTTGGCCATTTATTATTTTTATGGCCTGTAATATGCTTGCTTGTAATTGTCTAAATTTATTGTTGATTTTCCTTTGTTTAGTTGAGGTAAATTTTATAAAATTACAATTCTTTCCAGCAAATGTTTATGGCGGACAAATAGCTGTGTGTTTTGCTTGAAGGTCGCAACAATGAACTGAATGGGAGGAGGATGTTAATCAAGCTAGTCTCTGGCGTCTTCTCCACACAGACTTATTGTAGCTGTTATCTGGCAAAAAGAGAGCAAAGACCGCAATAAAAAGAAGGACAAGTTATACAGTGAGTATATGTACATATAGTATAATATTACAGCATAACAGTTTGCTACAGAATGTTATCTGCCGTCAGCTGACAGTGAAAGATCATTCGAACGAGTTGCTGCTGCTCGGTACTCAGTTCCTATTAGCTACTTACTTATGCATATACTTATACTAAACATACAACTGGTATACATATTTACTAAATAAAATGTATCTAAACTATAAATTTTTAAACTACTTTTCTTGCTCTCACATCACTTACGAAACTTTATAAATAACGGCCACTGTCCGAAAATCCCACTGTCATTGGATATCCCAATTAAACTAGCACAGAAATGAAGCAAAATTATTTATAATACCCATTCAGCACTGCAGTGTTGCACTAACGGACTATGATGTAACTACACAAACCCATGAACAACAAAAAAATACGCAAAAATTTAATTAAACACATAAATTATGCGCAAGTCGTAGTCACAAAACTGGCCCAAAAACTTAATAACAACTTGGTTAACACATCTAAAGACCACTACTATCAGCAGCAGCAGCAGCAGCACAGTGGAATGAGTAAGAGAAATGCTATATAAAACAAACTATATGTGCTGAATTTATAAGGAATGAAATATAAAGCCGAAATGTATATATGGGAATAACATTCATTAAAAGTTAAGGAAACTTCAACTACACTTTGTGCATCTTTCTGTCCCACTGTGCTGGGGATACAGCTGATTGGCGTTTGGTTGGTTTTTGTGGTCCGTTTGGTCCGGGCACTTTGCATTAAATTAATTAACTGCTTTAAATTTTAATTACACTTTTGGCACAAACCCCATTTCGCCTTTGCGCACCCATCTATTTTTGCAGTCGCGGTTAAACTTTCGCCTGCCGTTGCTGCCAATAATAATGGCGATGTGATCATGATGATGATAATGATAAACGTTCATAAACGGGCGAGTCGCCGGGGGCGCCGACCATCGAGTCGAACAATGCTATCCATATGGACAGGCATATCCTTGGGGGGGAGAGTCTCCTGCCGGGTATATATAGTAAAACACTATCAACGCTATCAACGACGCCTGACAGTGACGCTGGCGCTGCTGCTGTTGCTGCCACTTCCAGTGGCCAACGGGCACACCTCTTCTGCTGTCATTTGCCAGCGATTTCTAATCGATTTTCCTGTGCTGGAGCAGTCTCTGCCCGTCTCTCTCTCTCTCTGAATACATGTGAAATTGGCCAAGGGGGGCGCTGTCCGAGTTGACCGTGCCCCCGGGCGGCAAACAGCAACAGACAATGTCCGGCTGGTTGCACTTTGTTGTTGTCGCTTTTAAGTTTTGTCAATTTTTCATTGTTTGGTGTCCGGAACTTTCACACAATCTTCACACTTTTGTTCGCTCGTTCTGTTAATTAGCATGGCACTATAATTTGGCCAGGTCTGGACCTCACCTCACCTCACCTTACCAACCCACCTGGTGCCATCCTCTGGCGACTCTGGTCACGCGATAACTGGAGTTGACCGCCGCTTCTCGATTTCCAACCGGAAGTTGACCAATTTGTATACGATTTTGCACAATTTACCCTCACATGCAGAGGGTATGACAGTTTTCTATGGCTGGTTTGTAAACCATTGAATCAAAATCTCCTAAAGTAAAGGTGAGCTATAGGAGCAGCTTTAGGCTTTAGGCAGCATTCGTTGACGATGGAACTGACAGTAATATATATAAATATTGTAGAACCAATCGCTTTGATAGTGTATCTACTGCCTGCCCAGAGTCAGTTTTACTTTCTGTTTCGGTTTCGTTTTTAATGGACAGCAAGCGTCGTCTTTGATTTCAGTTCTGCTCGCCTGACACTGCCACTTGTTTACAATCGGATATCGGATGGAAACGCTTTTGTTTATTGCAGTGAGCGATTGCTGACGGTACCGTCCTAAATAGTCGTCGCCACGCCCTTTTCCGCATTAATAGACTTGCATTTAATTTCGCTGTTCAATGCACTTTGACAAAAGGCGCCAGCACAACACACACAGACACTGGGTATAAAAGATCAGTAACTAAAATAGACAGAAGGGAATACCCTCTGCCTCTCTCTCCCACTCTCCCACTCTAGCGCTCACTTTGGGCTTTTGCCGCTGTTGCTTTTAATGTGCCAATGACTGCACGATTGTGCGATTACATACAACAATCTGTCAATGCATCCAACCAAAGACACACATAGAGAGCGAGAGAGGGAGAGAGACACCCCCAGCAATCGATGGTTTCGCGACAGCCGCTGCTTCGTTCGCTATTCCATTCATTCATTCATTCATTCAGTTTGTCAATCTGCCCCAACATCCGGTAAACGTTTCACTTTCAGAGCTCTGATTTATATTATATTATATTTATTATGTGCAGTTTGTCAGCACCTCAACTCAACCGAACCGATCCGATCCGTACGGATTGGATCCGAAAAACCCGTCCCATTCCGTCCGCCCCCTCCCCCCAACATCAACGCCGATTCAATCTATTCAAGCGCTGCGCCCACCTGTGTGTACAAACACGGTTTGCCCGCTTTGCATTCGTTTAGTCGATAGATAGTCGATTGCCCGCCCGATAGTCCAAAAATGGCGACGCAATTTAAAAGCGCATTGCAGAATTGCCATTTGGCTTTCTATATGGCGGGGGGAGCGAGCTTATCGGGCGTTGTTTGCTGATAGCCATGCCTGTTGCCTGCCTGCCTGCCTAAATGTTTTCTTTTAACTTGGCTCTCGTTGATACGAGTACTATGTATACCCCACCATAATTGTTTGCATTTCACGGCTGACATTTGATAAGATTTTGCCAGATGATTACTCATTCAGGCCACACACACACACAAACAATGTGGAATGAAAGCATTTCACAAGCTGAAGCGAAGTTTGCAATTTAATTTCATTAAACATTAAACTAATTAAATAATAATATTAATAAATAGCAGGATAACGTTTCTTTTGCTTTTTGGATCTTTGAACCCTTCTCCGTTTTTTGTCTCTGACACTCATTTAATTTCAAAAACATTGGGCCGCACCTTGCAACGTTTTCTTTTGGTCCCTAGGGCAACATTCATGCCGACAGACATGCATTCCCTGACCATTTAAAGGGTGTGAAAACTCATATAACTCCACACAGTTCCTTCACGCTTACCTCCCCCCACCACCCCCACTACATTTCCAGTTGTCGTGGCTGTGTCGGCTGCTTTAACAAGATGTGACAAATTTTTATCGCACACTCGTCGTACGTAACGTAACCACAGAAGAGAGCTGTCAACACAGAAATGGCGTGAGGAAGACCCCAGTGAGATTTTCAGTCTTCCGTCCCTGGGCCTCAGACTTTGTGATCTTTGACATCCCCAAAACAAGCGCAGCCACAACGAGGAGATATATATATATATAAGTATATATATAAACTATATATATGGCCCGCAGCTTTGTTTAGTTGTTACGTTTTGCAGTCACAAAGACAAAAACAAAAAAACTTTCACTTTGTCATCAGAGAGCAACAGAAATAGCGTTAAGCATTTGTCTCTGCTTTTTTTTTTTTGTATCTGTACTTTTTTTTTCCTACAGCTGCAACAAAAGCAAAATCAAAAGCCAAAGCCCTGCCGGCCAATTGTAAAAATATGAGCAAATAATGAGCTTAGAAAATTGTACGTTTGCAGCCCAGGGGCCATGACAACATCCCCATCCCCATCTCCAAGTCGAATGGATGCACAGGCTTCATCTACTACAAATCCAACTCGAACCATAACAATTACGATTCCAGGGCCAATTGGCGGACAGCGAGTGAGCCAAATAAAATTGCCGATAAACCGTCGATAGTGTGAAATGGCACGGCTGGGACTGTTACTACGACTGGGACTGCGACTGGTACTGTTACTTGGACCCCTCGGAGACAGTGAAGAGAGCGACAAGAGCCGGGAGAGATAGTGCGCGCAATCACAGATGGTTTCCCCCTCCCCCACCATCCCACCAAACACAAAAATGAATTATGAGCCATGACGCTTTTATGGTCTTTAGCCATTAAAACTGATTTTCATTGTCTGGCCCCATTGTTGTCCAGGGCATTTTGACCAGGAAAAACAAAAAAAAATAAACATAAAACAAAAATCTCCGTTGCCAATGTGAAAATAATCAAA
Organism: Drosophila bifasciata; assembly: GCA_009664405.1. Lineage (NCBI taxonomy): Eukaryota > Metazoa > Arthropoda > Insecta > Diptera > Drosophilidae > Drosophila > Drosophila bifasciata. The sequence goes on from CM019044.1 coordinate 6,521,621, forward strand.
ATGGCTTTACGGCTTTTAACTGGATTTGCCTACAGACGACCACTGGAGTAGAGAAGCCATAAGAAGCAGCTGGAGTTTTGTGTTGCCAACAATCGCATCATGGTACCGTAGGGACCGTACCGAAGCGTCCGCCAATTGCCACGAAAAGATGCGTGAGACGTCCCCAAAGATGGTCGATATTCGTGTGGGCTGGGTTTATAGCCAAGTCGAGACTCTGACTGTGAAAAATGATAGAGTTATCGGACAAGATCATTAGACACACACACATACACGCGCACAAGCCTCGCCTGTGGAAAAAGTGCTGCCGTACATTAGTTTGGGCCAATATCGAATAGCCAGATCTGGCAATAAAAAGCACGAAATGAAGTAACTTTTTCGGCAATTCATTATAAATCTATGATGAACTGGGAAACATTTTATTTATTTATTTTTATACCAGTTCTTATACATTTAGGCAGTAAAGTAATATAATTTCATTGGATATATTGACTCTATGACATTTGCTTTGGAAAAGATACTGAAGTATACTATACATGGGTTAAAACTTAGAATAAGTCGTATAGAAACCTTAAGTAGATGGACTCATAGCCTTAGTTTGTTGCCAGACAGCCACATACTCGTACACCCCACATTCAACTCTTTAGCTGCCACAAACGACAGATGCACAGCCCACTCTGACATCACAAATGTTGTATCCACAAGGTGGACTGACAGCAAACACGCGACAGGTGAGGCCTACGTATATGTATATGATTTATTTTTAAATTTATTCAGGATTTGAGTGCAAATCGCAGGCACTTAAAGCGATTTTAAGCAAATTTATTAGCGCAATTATTTGATTACAGCAAATGTTTGAACATCGAAACGGCGAGCGCCTTAAGTGCGCCAAAAAACGATACAAAAAACATTGCAGCAAGCTGCCAAATTTGGTCAAAAATGACACAAGTGGCCGGGCCAGGCCGGCACAGAGACACACAACAAAAAAAAACAAAACTAAAAACTAAATATTTATGTAAACTGCATATAAATGTGTGTAGTCTAATCAATTTAAATGTCTGCGGGATTTTCAATTTGCCGCTTTGATCGGGGATGGCTTCGATTTTCATCTACAATACGAGTATGTGTAGTTTTTTTTCTCTTTTTCATTTTTTGCTGCTGCCATTTTTCAAACGAAAATTTACATAATATTTGTTAGACTACAGCAATCGATGTGTGAGTGTACATATGTCGAGGGGGAATCTTTGGGTGGGTTGGGGGTCAGGTCTTGCCCACATTTGGCTTCAGCCTCGTTTTGTATATTGTATAGTAGTAGTAGACCCAATTCAATGCGAATTGAATTCAATTGAATTGCCCCCGAGGGAGGGAGAACAGCGAGTAGTACGTCGCGTATATATACGGCTTCTTTTTGGCGTTTTGTGTTTCATAAATGGTCTGATGGTTAATTTTTATATACGCCTGATTGTCACATGGATTATTATGTTGGTGATCAATTTATGGCTCTGACATTTCGTACGACATATATGGGACGTCGAGGAAGCTACAGTGACAGTACGAGGGTCTTGTCTGGTCTGACAATTATTAATGACAAACGGTTCAATTTAATTATGGCTACAGTTGTAAGCCACTAAATTGAATAGACCTTTTGCCTTAGCCGCCACCTGCTGCCAAGTGCTTCCGGCAATCAAAAAGCGCCTAATTATGTTAACTAATTATTTAATACAAAACAAACTGAATGCGAAGGTGAAACGGCAAAAAGTTGAAAAATAAGAAACAACTCAAAGTCTAAAGTAATTTGCATTAAATTGGACAGCAGCAAAAAAACGTAATTATATTTATATATAGCAATATCGCAGTATAGCAGGTGTATCCATCAACTAGTCACCCGGGCAACTTTTAACTAACACTCGTAACTGGCGAACACAGTTTTCATCAGAGTTTGCAAATAATACTACATATATTTTAATAACAACTTTTCACTTTTTACGCACAACGGAAAATGTCACTCAAAGTCAAAGGAGGAACGATTTTCCACGATATTCTCCTCCCCGACCGACCCGTGTATCGACCAAACAATTTTTGACGTCAATAACGCCAAAGTAAGCCTCAAGGATAGCCCCCCTGCCGCATTTGCTTTGCAAAGCAAAAATCAAAAAAAAAACGCCAAACAAATTGAGTAGTTAGAGACAAAATTAATGACAGCGATTATAGCCTGGCCATAGGTTTAATATCATATCGGTTTTTGCTTTACACTTCAAGTTTTCATTCATCCATTTGGACAGGTGTGAAAGTGAAATTCTGTTTGATGCTAAGTCCCCAACTAAGCCAAAAGATGCCAGCGATTGTCGGGTTAATCGAGCGTCGATAAAATGAGGTAATAAACATACATTTAGATGATTTGAAGGTAACGATATGATGGAAAGTTAAACCATTGACATTAATTGCAATTAATGAAATCCCTTCGCTTTTGGGGGGTAGATTTTGCCGACTGATTGGAAAAGTTTACATTAACAAATGTTACCTCTGTAGAGGCTCAATTAAAACGAAATATAATCCTCCAACTTAACACCCAAGTCACATACAAATCCTTCAAAGAACTCTGAACGATAGAAAGCTCTAAAGACTAAGCAGAAAATAGATATTCAAAGCGGGCGGCCAACAAAAATCAATCATGTCAATGCAGCTGACTGACTGACATGTGTGAAAGTGAAATTCCGATGTGTTAATGAAGAGAAAATGGCATTACACAAATAGAAAGAGACTTGCACAGACACACGAGGGCAAGCGAGAGGGAGAGCGGGAGAGTGAGAGTGAGTGTTGCCGTCCGTTGATAAGGCTTGGCTGGCTTGGCTGCTCTTTGGCTCAGCTTTTAGCCCGGCTCTGAGCAGACAACTGTTATAAACCGCTTTCAGGAATTCGCCGGCAACGCCTTGGTGTATTTTTTGTTTTCCCCCCAGCTTGAATGGAGTCTTTATTGTGCCATTGTTTTGGCCAGAGATTTCCCAAGGCCCCGCCACGAATGAGACATAAAGCTGGCATCGCAGCTCGCCTGCGCTCGCTGACTAAACTGTGACTAAATGCAGTTAAAGCCGGCAAGAGCCAGCAACAGCTGTACTTTTCATAATTACCAGTTATTAAAATCTTGCCAGCATCTAAAGAGAATTAAAACCGAAGGCTGTCCGTGGTCTTGGTGGCCGTCTGGGACAGCTGCTCAGGGAAGCCCGCAGAAGTTTAAAGACTTTCAAAAAAGAACCAAAAAAAAAAAAAACCCAAAAAGAATTGGCTGAACCCAAAAGCAAAGCCGAAAAAATTAATTATAAATTTTATTCAAACTAAAAAAAAACCCACAAAAAAAACAGATTGACAGCAGAGTGTACGCCCAGCTGTTGTTGGCCAGGCCAGGTCTTTGGTTCTGTGTTTTCTACCCTTTTATGCCAGAAGGTATCATTGTTTTATAACTATAAAAGCTTTTCCAATATTCATTGACCTCTTAGTTGAATGAATGAAATATAAAAGAGCTACATCCTTGATCTAGAATGCTCCTTGCATTACTTATTGCAAAAGAGAATCTCCACGAATCTGCGATTCGTGTTTCGCGTTATAGGATTCTTTCAAAGGGTATCTAAACCTTCGTTGAGCTCACATTTTGTATTATATTTGACTGTTTTTCATTCGATTGTGTTTAATAATCAGATATTGTGCTGGAGGTTTTTGCGGTTGTTGCTGCCGTTCCTGCTGCTGTTGCTGCTGCTGTTCGATTGGCAGACAATGACCTTTCAACATGCCGCTTCAGTGCTCACTCAAGTGTAGTCTTCTGTTTGTACAGATATACACTACACATACACATGTATATACTATATAGTATAGTTTGTATATATGTAGCTCAAGTGGATGTTGCATTTTTCGCAATTTGTTTTAGCTGCTGGCTTGCATGATCCGCTCTGATCCGCACTGTGTCGTGATCCGCAGTGGCAAATATTTGTTTGTCTAATTTCAAACATTAATTTCTGCCATGCAAAACAGAGCTGAAAACGATAAAAAAAAAAACAGCTCTGGCGGGCGAATTAATTGAGGCTCAAGCTGCCGCATTTATTTATTACCAGTGGCAAGTAAGCAAGCAGCAGTCGCATATTGTACGAGTATTTTATAAGCTTTTGTTGCCAACAACAGCATGCAATCGGGCTTGTACATTTAGTTGTTTCCATTGTTTGCATTGCCCGTTTTATCGATGGAGTAGCCTTGGGAGCCATCCATCCATCTATCCATCTATCGCCGGGTGTTGTAATTGCCCGTCTATTAATAATGATTACCAGCAAATGGAACTGCAACTGCAACTGCAACAGCGACTACAAATGGCGATGCCTGGATCGTTGATTAGCCATCCGTTCTGACATTTGCCAGCATCCAGTCAGCGCTATTTATGTTGCTGTTCTCTCGTTTATTTTTAGACCCAATTCTAAACACGTCTCCCAATGCTGCAGTTGCTGTTGCTACTGCAACAGTCTGCTGCTGCTGCTGTTGCAATGGCTGTGGCAGTTGCATTTCGTTTTTATGGGAAGCGCACTGAAATGAAATGAGTGCGAATCAGCAGCCCCAACGGGGCGTATGAGCAACAATGCACAAAGGCGGCGGGCAACAATAACCGAGCCGCCCGAACCAGCTTGCTGCAGCAAAGTAGCACGCAGCAGCGGCACAGCAAAGGAAAAACGGCACAGAAAAAACCAAACAAACAACAAAAAAATGAAAGCCATCCGCAGACCGAAATGCGAAGTAGCATCACCCTTTCCATGGGTGAATCATGAAATGCAATTCTGGGCGACTCTGCGGAGTCTCTCATTTAATTTTATTCATTCTTTGCGGGCATATTCATATTCTTTAAGTGAAAACTGAATAAAATGATAGCTACATAGATACATTACTAGAGTGTAAATTGTTAAACTTTCAAGAAACTACATAGAATGGGAATAATAATAAAATTATAAAATATAATATTGCCACACTGAAATTTTCTATAGCAAACAGTTTGACATACGAAGACTAAGACCAAGCTCACATAACATTTGCATTTGCATTTTTCTATACAAAAAATAATTTTAACAGTCAGAGAAACCCTGTAATGAATGGATTTCAAATGACTATTTGGTATTTCACTGTATATATATTTTGAAATATTTTGATCTGCTTTAAGTAGCTTATGTGTACTACTCATAGATTTATGTACATAGATATAAAAACGTTCAGCAAACATCAATTTTAAATGAATTGGCAAACTAAATTTAAATGTAAGGAACAACTTTACACCCATAATAATTATTCCAGAGTGTTTTTTAAAGCTTCTAATCCGAGTTGAACCCTTTCGAACAATCCCTAAATGAAACTAATTGAATTATATCCCCCAGCCAAACAGACAAGGGCAGGCAAAATAAAGTCATTATGTGCTTCGAGTGCGCTGAGCTCTGCAGCAACAGTGGCAACTTGCAACAAAAACTGAGAGCAGCAGCAGCAGCAGCAAAGTGAAAATATTTCAACAATTTTTGTGGCGCAGTTGCAGTTGCAGCTCCGCTCGGTTATTGTGTAGCCTTTGTAATTTGCATGCAAAACGCAGCAGAGAAAAGCAAAAAAAAAAACAATAAACTACAAATTATACAAAAACTGGAGAAGAAAAGAAAAAGCGAATGAAATGCCAGTGCAAGTGCGAGTGCGAATGGCTAGCTGGCTGCTGTTTTTGGCTAATAAGCAGCATGGCTGAAAACGAGGGCCCAGAGCAGTGAACTTTTGCCCGAAAGAAAGCGAAAAGCCACTATAGTATTTTTCTGAAACACACCAAATAAAAACACATTTCGAGAGGTTCTTTTTGATGACACGAGAAAGTTCCACCCAAATTTTTTCATTTTATTTATTTATTTTAGTATTTTTTTTTTTTTGTTGCTTTTGTGAAAATTTTGTGACCCAAAGCCTGGCACGTTTTCCATCATTAAAAATTATGATTGTGTGTCGTTAATGCAATGCTAATGAGATGCCATTACAGTTATGGCCCACACATTGCCAAAAACTAAGATATCCAAGATAGATTTCTCTACCATTGTCTAGCTGTCCAACTGCGGCAAGTACTCTTAGATATAAATTTCGGTCTGTGTCTCTGGCTGTGGCTGTGTCTTTGTGTGGGTATAGCCCAGTTATTAGCCATGCAGCAGAGTTCGTAATTAACACCTTTAGGAGCTGACTTATATATAGTATATTTAATTAATGATATGGCCGACGTGCCAGTGACAGCCCCACGTACATACATATCTTAGCCAGTTAATACGAAGGCGGAAATGTGCGGCGCTTAGTCAGCAGCGGCGTCAGACGCAGCCGCAGACGCAACAACTGCAATAACGATGGCAGGCAGCAGCCGTGTTGACGCATGCAAATGATCGCTTGAATAATACAACAGGAACGTGTACACTCAGCAAAAACAATCAGAACTAAATGTACAAAAATACCCCAAAGAAATTAGAAATTGACTAATAAAATAGGAATAGGAAATAGAAATCCGTCCTATACTCAAAGCGCTAACTTTAAGCCCCACCACTCTTGAATAAATTTGTCCTAGAAACAACCAGATTTCTATTCCATTTTCAAGGATATTCTAGGGTTCATTCACCCAGAATAGCTTCTAACATTCCATAAACATTCAGCTCACCATTTTATTCTTACCAGAATGACACAAGACTCAATTATAGAAGCACTTGATTGCAATGTGGAACTCACCTGCAAAAATGAAAAGAAAAGGAAATTGATTAGATACGCGTATACAATAATATTCAAGATAAACAATTAATATCTAGATAGAATACTCGACGGGCAAGATAAGTTCCAAAAATTTGAATGTGTTACAAGTGTCACGGCAGGTGTGAATTTTTCGAATACTCAACTGCCTAATTGGTTGGATTTATTGCCATCTTTCCTACAAAAGAAACTAGAACCCCTGAATATCTGTATTCTTTTGCCTTCACAACCCACAAAGTAAAACTTATCTACAATTGATTTAAAGCAAAACACTCGACTCATTATCATTAGTTTTACTGCAAAAAGATATCAAATCAAAAGCATCCATGACCCAATTGATTGTCACTTGAATAAATATTATCTATATTATCTATAAATATACATATGATAGATGGAATGGATCTATCATATATATATTTCTCTCAGTGTATTGTTAATAAATAAAATGTTGCTAAAATATAGGCATATATAAATAGCCAGTAACTAACACTCGAAGGCATTTAACTTATTTACTGCCGTGGCTGCTGCTGCTGCTGCTGCTCTTGCTGATTGAGGTTCAACAAACTCCGGCAGGTTGCATGGGCAAGTGGACAAACGGTGGCCAACGGTGGCAAGTGGCAAGTGCCAGGGACCATGCAGGGGCAGGGACAGGGACAGCGACAGAGGCAGAGGCAGAGGCAGAGGGGCATGATAACCAGCCAAGCGACCAGCCCAAGCACTTTGCTTATTAAAGTACAACAACTATCGTCGTACATCAGGCGAAATTTATTATGATGATGTTGTGTGTATAAGCCAAGCCAAAGCCAGCAGCAACAGCTTGGCAACATCGTGGGGGCAGGCAACAATGGGGAAAATTTATTATCGGTGCGGCATCGAACGGTTTTGGCTTTGGCTTTGGCTTTGGTTTCGGTTTCGGTTTTGCCCGCCAGCCACCATGAAAAGTTACTTTTTGAACGGAAGGGCCGGCAATTGCACTTTGGCCATAGCCACACACACACACAAACAAAAGACAATGCATTCAAATTGTAATTCTCTCCCCATTATTTTTTTTTTTTATTACTATTTTTTTGTTTAAATATATATATTTTTTCCCTTTTTTTACTGTAGGAGAACCCCTACCCACATCCGAAAGGGCGCACACTCTGCGTTGGTGTTGGATCTCGGGCTAACCGCAACACTTTCATTGGAGTGTCGGGGCACAGCGCGACGTGTCGCATAACCGAGCACCGGGAAGAGACCCAAGTGGCCACAAAGAAGAAAAAAAAAAAAATAGGAGAGAGGACTCTAAAACCAAGCCAAACCAAAACCACAACAAAGATGTTGCAGCGGCGACAGGAGATAAGTCAGATGCCCAAAGGCGGTAGCCGCCAGCTGTAAACTTTTACAAGGTCTGCCATTTGGAGAGATCACCACTAACTTGGATATATCCCTATAAAATTGAGATCACTGTACAGTTTATAAGTTAATTTGTGGAATCAAATATCAATAGTTTCCCCTTCATTCGAGCTATGAATGAAATTAATCAAATGGATGGATAAATGTATCTAGTATGTTCTTTTTGCTATACATGTATCCTTTACTTTAGCTCTTATCTTTGCCTAAAGATCTCAAATGTTCTTCTTAATATGCCACCCCCCTTTAATACATAATTGTAATGCCAAGATAAATATCTACCCCACAGTAAAGCCCATTTAATATTAGTCCCCATTACATTGATTACATCAATTCGTATAGCACCCACACACACAAGTTGAGGGGGAACAATTTATCAGCAGCTTTATTCGAATGAAGTAATGTATGATTATCGGCAGACCCAACGCCTATATTTACTATAGTGTATATTCCCGCCACAAAGGTAATGCTATACCAAGAAGCAAAACTGCAAAAAATTATATGGCTGAAAAAAAAATATGAGCACTGCGGTTACAGCATTATGACCGGGCGAATGCGCACAGGCAAACCGCCAAAAGAGAGTCCGATGCCAGCCAGTTGCCAGTTGTCGGCTGTCGGCTGGGCGCAACTTCGGTTGAAGGGCACCGCTGTTGTTGTTGCCCCAGAGGCTCCAGCGGATACAGATACAGATATCTGCATATAGTACCTTTGTGGTATCTGTGAGTGCAGTAGGAACAGCTGACTGCACACTGGCCTCCGTTGGAGGCGCTGCAGCAGCCAAGGGGCCAGTCAGACAGACAGTACAGAGACAGACAGACGAGTTGTTAAAAACTCTTTATATGCACATAATAACTTTTGATTGCCATTTGCTTATTTGGAGCATTACTTAAGTTTCATTAACAAATGCCAAATTGCTTTCGAAAGTACACAATGAATGAACTGGCCACACTGGCCGCTCCCTCCCTCCGACTCCGCTGCGACAACATTTGATTGACGCTCCGGCCAGACGGAGAGCCAAAGTCAGAGTCAGTCGACCGACTGCGTAGTGGAAAAAAAAAAAATTAACAGCCAACACTTTCGCTGCGCATTTCTTTTGGATTGTTATTTGCTATTGGATACTACTACTACACAGAGCAGCAGCAGCGCAGCAAAAAGGCAGAAATATTCATTTCATTAAATTTAATATTCTCATTAGCAGACATTTCAGAGATTGTCAGACCCGCCGACAGACAGACGGGCAGGCAGGCTGGCACAGAGATCCATGGCTAAACTCTGTGATAAGCCAGACCCAGGAAAGGGGTATCCCAATGCAGCTGACATTATTGTGACGGGCCGGACGAGGATTTATGTTTTAATTACCAACCTCCTTTTTATCTCTCTCTGTCTCTGTCTCTTTCTATCTCTCAACTTCTCACACTCTGACTATCTGTCTGCGTGAATGAAAGTGCGGAAAGCTCTACGACAGCTGCCACAAAAGGAAAGGATAATTGCTCCATGAATGTGCTGTGCACACTTTCCCAAAAGTAATGGATATATAGTACATATGTACGTACACAAATCATGGCATATAAACAACAAAACATGATAGTGGTATGCAAGGGAAGATTTACTCACATATCATAGCAGGAGTACAACATTTTCAAACCCAAAAACCCTTTCCAACTATTTATAAATGTAAAAGATATCGCCTGTAATCCAATTTAATCGATTCTGAGAATACTTCTTTGGCACAAAAGCTTATAAAAACGTTTCAATTTTTGTAGATTTCTTATGAGAATCCGATACCCTAATGGGTTAATGACCAAAGCAGATCAAAAACCTCTCGACAATTGGTGCGTTCACCTTGTCTCCGGTCTCCGGTCTCTGGTCTCTAGTCTCCGATTGAAGATAACCGAAACCCCTTCGAAAGAAACACAGCCAAACAAACAAATAATTTTGTATTAACTTTGATCTTTGTTACACAATCGAACGCTGACGCAAGTATCGAACACAGAAAACACACAGAGAGACAGAAATCGAAGAGGTAAAAGCTCCGGCTCGCATGACTAAGGAAATCGTAGACCCGAATCTCGTATATGGCCCGACGACTTCGATTCGGTTCCGGCATAATTTAGCACCAATTTCTATTTGCTTTTCACTTGGCTAATGGGACAGCGTTTATGCCTGGCCAATGCCTGGCACTAACAATTGGCCAACAAACCAAAAAGCAAAAGCAACACTGAAACAAAACTGAAATCGGTGGAGGAAAAAAAAGGTCATGGTAAAATTGGTAAAATTGAAACTGAAATTGCAGGCACTTAGAGCGCGAAAGTCAAGCAACAAATAACAACTGCAGCTTTGTTGTGCTATAAGTATAAGTAGTATCTGCCAGATACAATCGCAGGCGAGGAAGCCTGCGCATTAAAAACTTAAATTGGCATTGCCATGGCAAATGGTACGAGTATATAGTATAGTATAGTACAGCAGCAGCGCAGCGTCAGTGCCCATCCAAGGTAGCGCCTTCAGGACAAAAGTTATAATTGCCAGCCAAAAAGAGAGGGTAGCTTCACAGTGAAGGACGCACAACAGAGCACAAATGGAAAAGTATTTTTTTTTTTTTTTTCGGCGGCCCTACCTTAACTAATTTGCAGCGCGTGCGCCTTGCCTCCCTTTGCCTTTGCTGCTCATTTGCAGCACTTCTAATTGGCTTGACATGCCACCACCCAAAAAAAAAAAAAAAAAGGTTGCTGGCTGCACATTTTCCATAGAGCCCAAACCGATTTGCATTGACAGATCGAAAATAGCTGATGACTTATGGCCTCCCGATATCGCATATCGTCTGTCGGCCCACACAGAGGCCAGACACAGGCACCACACAACAGCGGGATTTTTGTGTGCCGGTTTCGGTGTCTGTCTGTGTGTCTCCATTTTCATTGGCAAATATTTTACCAACTTGTCAACAGGCAGGCATCAGAAAACGGAAAGAGGCCAACAAACCACAAAATTTTCACAAGACAAATAGTGTTGCCAGCTCCCATTTATCGTTTGAGCATGTCAAGAGAGTGTTTTTTTTGTGGATGAAAAAAAGTGAACTATGGATTTTGAATATGTCTAAAATTATCTAAAATATGTATGGTATGGTATCTCTATTGATAAATAAATAATCTATAATAACACTTTGTTATTTATAACTTTATATGCACCTAATCTTTGGCCACAACAACTACAATGGCATACAATTTAAAGCTATTCAAATAATAGCTATAAAACAGCTAAATGGACTGCATTGCCTAGTAGGTCTGTCTCATTTCAGCTCAATCAATACGACTTAACGGCTCAGCCGTCTACCAGAAAAAGTTGTAACGAAACTCCCGAACCAAACTGTGGACACTGGACTGGAGGACACTCAGACAGGGTAGCCAATTGTTGGTCCGCCAAGCAGAGACAACAACAAGCAGACACGACAGAGAAAAGACTGCGACACTTTTGGCACTCATATATAGAGATATTTAAACTTGACACTCTTTCGCTATTGTCTCTGTCTTTGCGCCAGCCCCCAAAGAGAAGTCTCTTGACAGTTGTCAGTTGATTGTTGTTGGTTAGGCAAATTTGCTTTTGGAACAGACCCGAAAGTAATAATAATAATAACAGCAACTATGTACAGCAAGGCAAACATTAGAGTAAGTCGAGCTTTTGATACCCTTGCCGATCGCTGATATTTACAACAATAAGAAGAGATCAAAATAAATACAAAATCAAACGCAGCAAAATAAAGTCCCGTTTGTTTTTTCTTATGCCCTACGGATTAGAGTCTGTGTTTACGAAGAGCAAGGCCTGAAAACGAGAGAGTAACCTCTGCCGATAAAAGCACATGGTTGTTATTGCTGAGAGAGCGGAGCGCTAGATCAAGCACAGAGCTAGCAAAAAGAGAGAGAGCAATTGAGTGAAATATTAGGGCTTGCGTGCGACAAGGAAGTGAATAGTCAAGAAATGAAAAGACGACGAGAGTACCGTTTGCCGATCGGCTGCACGCATTGTTGCTGCTCCTGAGAGAGCAATGAGAATGACGCACTCGCGAGAGCAATGCAGTTCAAGAGATAAGAAAATTGCAAGTGCACTGTGCTCTGGGCTTAATAACAACTAAATGCAAAAGCAAGAGAAATACAGGGTGTAGCACATCTTCAACTGTATATAATGAATACCCCATTTTGAAAGGGTATAAGCACCATCACTAAAATAAAAGCACAAAACAACCGAGTTGTTTATGGCTAAGTTTTCTATGTACTTGGCTCAAGGTTCATGGCTTTATTAAATTGCTTTGGCCACACGAGGCATTAGTCGGGGTGGTGGAGAGTAGCAGGAGAGGCGTTGGGTTCATTAAGTTGTTGGAGCTCCCACTGGGGGGGGGACCCTTTTTTGGCATTGAAAGCATAGCCAATTCGTAAATAGTCTTTTGTTTTATCGTTTGTGGAGGAAACTCATTTCTCGACTCGATTGGGTTTTCCATTGATCGATTCCGTCTTTTTGTTTTTTGGCACGGAAATTAAGCCAATTTTAGAGCAACACCAAAAACCAGCAAATTTACAATCCACCATCAAAGACTTTTCTGTCTTTTTTACTTTTTCTATTGTTTTATTTCCCTCAAACAAGTTGCGCTTCTTTTCAAAGTATCTTTCTGTGGAAGTATGTATCTTAGAATTTTTTTTTTTGTATGTTATGTTTAAGCCAAGATCGCTGCAAGGGAAATTATTCTAGCTGCTAATTTGAGATGTGTACGAGCTTTTAAGCAGCCCATCTAAGCCCATAAATCACACTCTCAAGCATTTTCGGTTTTAGAAAGTTTCGGCTTGGGCAAAAGATTTAAGCTAAGAAGTCGAGTCGCGTTCTCCAATTAAACCGACATTGCCACAGTGTTACTCAATCGTACTAAATAGAGCCATAAAATAACAAGATTTTAACCGGAAACATAAACAACCATAAACGATAGAACCGGGGCTTTGCGTAATGCCAACTAGTTGCCATGTGTTGCACTCATCTCAGGAGGTCCTAACTGCCAGACAGTCATAACTTTTACTTTAAGCGCAATAAAAAAGTTTATAGATTAGTAAATCACTTTTGTCTGGTATTGAACCGGATCTCAGATGAGAGTAGGCACCTCTCCTTTACTGCTAAGCTACTCTGTGAGAGAGATAGACTGCGTGAGGCAGGGTTGTACTATAGCTACGTGAAATCGTTTTCAGCTTTCATATACATAATTCAACTCAAGTGAATAAAAAAGAATATAACACAATAAAAATGTATATTTTATTATCTAAATGATCTTTGATAGAATTAAAATCTTTTCCATTCTTTAACTATTTTATTTATGACATGGAACCACTGTCCGTTCAATGGGGAGTTGCCAGACGGCGCTTACAAATTGTTTTCTGTTTAGTTTGATTTGGTGTCCGGACAGCTACCCAGCTGCTGCCTAAGGGCGCTTCATAATTAGATGCTTGGATTGGTGTCCGTCCACTCCACTTCATCTCTGAAGTGTGGAGTCAGAGAGATGGATGCGGCACGCCATCAGGTGCACTTGAGCCACGCACTTGCCGCATGAATTGCACTTATTTGTGGTATTTAGGCTGGGGTTAGCCTTAGCTTGTGGATGGATCCATAAGCCTCGGCTAATGTACTAGCGGCACCAGCAGCAGCGGAATTTTCAGCATTTTCATTAGCGTTTATGCAACACAGACAGACAGACAACGAACGCGCTTACCTTCGTTTAATGTACTGTAATGGCAAGAGAACGTCAGCCAAAGACCTTGCTGGCGCTGTGGGGCTATGGGGCTATGGGGCTGTGAGGTTGATGTTTTTGATGTTGGATGTAGAGGTGGATGTGGCTGTGGCTGTTGGATGTTGGATGTTGATGATGACAACGACCAAGCCCAAGCCTATTAGAGGCACTGTGGCATTTGCATGGCCGTGGCTGAACGCGACTTTAATCGCCGCAATTGAACAGCAAGCTCCAGCTCGACTTTGGCTTTACGAGCTTACTTAGATTTGCTGACAGCGGCAAATAATTTGGAAAAAGGCTACCGAAGGAGAACAGCGACAACCAGCGGCTTTGGTTTAACAATTCAATTAGATGGGTTCACTTGCCGCAGAGCTGAGACATCGAAACGCAAGAGATATGACCGAGAGGAATAAAACAGGGCCAGATTGAGACAGGGCTAGACTTTTGGAAAGGCCAAAGATCTAGAGATATGGGAAGCACAGATTCAAGCGACAAAGTAAAGTAAATTCTAGACAGGTATTCTCTGCAGAATAGTCATCGTAGTTTTTCGACTTCAGATCTAACTATAGACTTTATTATCATCCCATAACACCTGGTCAATAGATGATTTGTAATGCATGACTCAAGTTGAGGAAAAAGTTAAAAGATTTACAAAAACTGATATCAAACCTCACGCCTCGTGGCTGTAAACAAAAAATTCGAATATTTCGCAATGATTCACTTCAGTATTTTAAGTGATTACAAAACTATAGAGTTCATAGGTTCAATAAAATAAATTTTGAATCAGTGAAGTGGCGAAAAGACAAGCCTTGAAAGCTCACATTTTACAGCTAAGCCACTCCGTGAGAGAGGTATTCCGTAGGATGGATCAAAGAAAGAGAAAAAGAGATGCTCTCTACGAATACAGAACTACTCCCTTGTTGCTAAGCTGCCCTGTGAGAGAGTGTGTGACGCAGCCATGGGAAATAGTTTTCTGCCATTCTGGTACTCAAAAAGTTCACCCAAAAATCTCTGCTGTATTTTCAACATTTGCATGACAAACACAAATCGTATGGATTAGCTAATCCCCATGGAGACAGAGACTTAAGTACCCGAGAAGAGGCTCTCAAAGACCCACGCTGTATTTGGCAAGATAATAACAATTGCAACTACAAACCAAACACCATTTTAATGCTCACCATTTTAGGAGCTTATTATACTTGCAGATTGCTTGCAAGCAAAAAAACAGACTGAAGATTCAACAGAACATCATATTCTTTGTCACGACTCTGTTGGCCAATACATACACAGCGCAAAACCATTTGCTGATTTATGAAGTTTAGTCACACAATAGTAGACCAAAGGCAGCACAGATTTGAGGCAGCTCCAGCTGTGGGCCGGCGGAGGGTAGCAAATCAATAAGCATTATGGCGGCCGGCTGGAGTTTCCTCCAAAAAAAAAAGAAGGAATAAAATCAACAAAAAACGAGAAAGAACGTACGGAGTCGCTTCGAACGCGACTCTACTTTTATACCCGTACTCAGTCAGTACACATGTGATTTATGTGGAATTTTAAAATGTTTTATCATTTTTACATTTTACATTTTTGCTACATCTGTCATCGACATCTACATCTACATCAGTTCTCACAACAACACACGTACACTGCACGAGGCAGCATGTTTGAGCGTGCGTGTGTGTGTGTGTGTGTGTGTGAGAGAAGCTGCTGCGACAATCAACCCCAATAAATGACTTACGCAGCAATCTGCCGAGGGGAAACAATAACGGCGGGGAAACACTAACGGCGGGGAAACACTGAATGAACGAAAATTCATTTGATCATTGTGGCTACAATAATGATCCGATCTGAACCAAATTCGGGAATCTGGTAGATATGATCATTTCCTATGATACTGCATTTTTGGTTTTTTTCTATCTTCAAAATTGTGGATTTTCGTCTTTTGTGGGGGCGGAAGGGGCGGGGCGAAATTTTGAAATACACTTGTTCAGGTTTGGTATCACAGGAGTCTTGGCCAAAAGTTTGGTTGCTCTAGCTCTTATAGTCTCTGAGATCCAGGCGACACAAAATACAAAAATCCAAATCGACTCGATTTTGTGTGAGTGCGAAAGGGATGGAGCGAAGTTTTTGCGTATGTTTTTGTCTATTGTGGCTATATTAATGATCCGATCCGATTCAGATTTGGGCCCCTGATAGATATGGGCTGTCTCTATGATTCTGCATTTTTCGTTTTCTGCTATCTTTAAAATTGTGGACGCCACAGATGTGCGCCCTTTGTGGGCGCGGAAGTGGGCGGGGCGAAATTTTGAAACACTTTTCTAGGAGTGAGATATCACATCAGTCTGGAAAAAAAATTTGATTGGTCTAGCTCTAATAGCCTTCGTGCAATGAGTGAAAAACAAGACGGACGGACAGACGGACAGACGGACAGACGGACGGACAGACATGGCTATATCGACTCGGCTATTGATGCTGATCAAGAATATATATACTTTATGGGGTCGGAAACGCCTCCTTCTGTGTGTTACACACATCCACTTTTACCACAAATACAATATACCCTATTACTCTTCGAGTACGGGTATAATAAATGCAAGCAACTAATTAATCGAGTGTGCAGTGGCAGTTAGCACTAACGACTAAGACTAAGGCAACCAGTTTCCTTTGGCTCATTGATGGCTGGCAGCTGGAAAGATCCGAGCCAAGCCAGGCCAAGCCGAGAGAGCGGCGCGCACGCGACGACTCCCCTCCGTTTTGGCCGTGCTTTGCTTTGCTGGCAAAAACAGTTAACAGATAGCCCAAACATGGCCATGTGATGCACTGTCACTGGAAAAGCGCCATAAAAGACTTGTTTGCATGTTGGCCAGCCCCAGACTAGACTTGAGACGGCCAGAAACTTGGCTAAAAAAAAAAATCAAAAAAAAAGACACTATTCGAAAGGCTATTAGAGAAAGAGACAGATACAGCAAGGGGCAGAGGGGTAGAGGGTGAGAGGGATACCACATACTCGTACTCGTACTCGCACGGGTAAATGGGGACGACGACGACGACGACTAATATCCATGCCGATCGATAAACGCGGCCGCCAATAACTGGAAACACATATTAAGTATACGACGAGCTGACTGCCTGCCTGCCACATCCCAGGCCGCAACAGCAGCAGCGACACATTTGCGGTTCAGTGGGTTTTTGGGGTGTGCATGTCGGACTTGTTGGGTTCGTTAATAGCTGGGCGCTGTCTCGTGCCTCCAAGCCCCACGTTGGGGATGGGTTGGGCCTCTGTGCCTACCACTGTGACTATGACTGTGGCTGTGGTTGGGGCTATTTTTTTCCCCTATTTGATATGTCCCTGACTTTGTCCATCAGTGTAAATGTCCTGTTGATGATTCAACTTGGGCGCCCGCCCACACACACGTGTTTTGGGGGCGCGTGGGGTGTTGTCCCAGCGTTTTGTCAGGTTTCCGGTGGATAGAAAAACAATTTAGAAATGATTACAATGGTAATGGAATCTTTTGACAGTTCAAGTGCATGCCAAGTTAATCCAGTCTTGAGGGCATTTCTTTAGCCATTTCTTAAGGTTCAATACGCTTGATGATCCCAGTAATGGGATGGCACGTTTCTGGGCCAAGCAAAGTTGCTGAGGATGTCAATAAATCGATAGGGGTTAAGCAAGAGGTTTATTCAGCCAAGAAAACTGAACGCTCATTGGGGATAGACATTGCCATGGAACCCAGAAAGATGATCCTAGCAAGGGACTTTCACTCTACGTTTTCTATGTTTAAAACTCTGTGGCATTCATAATTTTAATTTAATTTTTAATAACCAAAATGCAGAAATATTTTATCTACCCCATAGAGAATCTGATTGCTATCGAACTATTATTATAGACTTAAAGTAACACAAAATAATGACTCCTCTGCCTCTGCTTCTCTGTTAACAATATTCCATATTTGTTTAAAAGTGACTTTAATGGAAATTTGTGTTCTTAAAACATTATCATGTACTTTCAACAGCACATAATCAATATTTATTGTTCAATTTCGTACACACTTAGCTGCTTTCGCATCTGCTTAAGCAATTTGTTTAAATCAAATCGAGTAATCGACCCTCGCAATTATTATAGGGAAAAATGAGCTGCGAGTTCGTTGACTCATTGAAAAAGGCCATGGCTATGGCTATGGCTGTAGCTGTAGCTCTGTGTGTCTGTGCATAATTTATAATGAAATTGTATATTACTTTGGGGGGTACGTGGAAGCTTTCTTCTGTTGGGAGGTCATAAATTTTCCGCTTTAACTGAGCGCTCCCATGCCTCCCAAGGGGACACCTTAAGCGGCGCCATATGGGCAAAATACAAAAAAAAAAAAAAGTACCCAAAAAAAATAACAAGAACCAAACCGAAAAACTGAAATACGAGCGCCAGAACATCGAAGAAGAATCTGAGAAGCGAACAAGAAGATGTTTTGTGAAGTAGTAGAAGCCCCAAAACACGACAGCAACAGAAACCTGCCAAACTGGTAAAAATGGCCAAACCAAAGAAGTAGCTAACAATAAAACAAAAAAAACAACACACAGAGACAGAGACACAGACAGCCAACAACAGAGCCCAGGCACTGTGGAAGCTGCTGGCCACATTTAAGCAACGATGACCTTGGCAACGGCAACAACTTTGCTGGCAACTTGTTGCAACGCTGCGACAGCTGGCCGAAAAGGTAGAGAGACACCTGAGACACCAGCAGCACCATAGAGAATCCTCCTTCAAATGTATCTTCCAGAGACTGTCGCTCCACACCCTCCCCCTTTTGAGGAGGTATCTTTTTCTCATGAATTTTACGGTAAATTTAGGTCGTTGTTGCAACAGCCGCGAACTTGTTTACATCGGCTTTTCCTCAGACTCAGAAAGAGATAGAGACGGAGACGAAAGACGAAGACAGGAGCTTCCACTGGCTAAATATAGCCATGGACAAGAGTTGGTCATGTTTTCATGTGGTTTCTTATTGGATTTCCTGACCATGCATCATCATCATCATTATTATCAACAGCATGGATGGATATCTATGTATCTTTTATGTGCAGCATTTTTTATCAATTTTCAAAATACATTTTTTGCGCTTCCGTTTCGTACGCTTGTTGCATTTTCTCATACGCAGCGCAGCGGCGTATGCCACATCCGTGGGGAAGTGGTTTGGCCAGGCGGCGACGGCGGATCTGTCTTATTTGGGGCATGACACAAATTTGGCAAACATCAACATATTCCACGTATCTATGGCTATGACGGTGACTGTCGACTCTGCCTCTGCCTCTGGCTCTACCTCTCTATCTTGTTTTGTTTTCTTGCGAGCAATTTAACAATTAAAAACACGCGCTCTTTTCGGATTTTTGGTTTCGAGCAGCGCGGACGGAGCGACCGTCATTAACTCGTTAATCCACGCGAATATAATTTAATATAATTGCATATAAAGCATTTTTGTATTCGCATTTCTACAATTCGCGTGAAACATAAAACGAGAGCCACAGAGAGGCAGAGAGGAAAAGAGCCAGAGACGTTGGCCAAAGGATGATCGTTCGCCGCCTTGGGTTGGGGAGGCTTCGCTCGGTTGCCCAATAAAATTTGTACACTCTAACATAAGTGTTCTTTTGAATGGCATACCATTTGCAGTAGATTTATTTTAAGACTATTACATTCAAATTCAGTAAAGAAGTTTTATAATGTCGCGACACGTGTGCTGCAACTCCATAGGTTTTTTCTGATTCTATACATTCCCCCCTTAATTCTAAAACCATATTTGCATGTTTTATTACTATTTTTATTCACATAGTTCAAAAAGTTTAACGATGCCAGCATTTCTAAGAACACACATTATGGGTTTTTTTTGTTTTGTTTATACTGCCAAACCTTGAATGTTCAGCTTAGTATTTTAGGTGTAGAAATTTGATTGTTTGAGTAGAACGTAAGAACAATCACTTGCCAAACAAGTTTGTTTCGTTTAAATAACTTTTATATATACCAACTCTTGTGTGTTATTCCCCTTTCTCTCACTCAGCCTCTTCCAGTGTGGCTTAGCTGTGAGTTAGCTTGTGTGTTATTCCCCTTTCTATCGCTCAGACTCTTCCAGTGTGGCTTAGCTGTGAAGGGTTAAGGAGCGCCCTTGCACATCTGTCTCTTTCTACGTCTCTATCCCAGTGAGACTCTCAGTGGACTCTAGTTCTTTAATGGATCATATTAAACAGTTTTCTGTTGCCATTTAGAGAGTAATTTTAAGGGTTCATACAACAACCCTATTCAGCCATTGAGACAACAATTTTATTATTACCAGCATGACACCAGACCCAATGATACATCAGTTATAATAAGTAGCAGATCGTTGCATTGTGAACTCACCTGCAAAAATAAAAAGAAAATGAAACTGATTAGATATACAATAATATGCAAGATAAACAATTACTTTCTAAATACAATACCACAACGGAAAAGATAAGATAAGAACTATGATTGAATGGAATGGAAAAAAATCACGCGTAAATATAGAATTAGATATTCTCCAAAACTACAACCCATGACGTATTGTTTTATGTTTTTTCTGAGCTCCAAAGGCAGCCGACAAATGTCGTAATATGGGAAGGCATTTATGATGCCAAATTGTTTACACCAGACAACAACGGACAACAGTTGGCGGGCAGATATATCAACATCAACATCAAATGAGAGGAGAAACAAACAAATATTTGGCAAATGGCCAGAAGAGACAGAGAGAGAGAGAGTAAAAGAGAGAGCATAAATCTATGCACATTTCAATTTGGCAGGCAGCCGGTTTGCATATAAGTTATAACATAGACGGATCATTAGGCAGCTGGCCAGGCAGAGCCATCCACCACTAGGCACACTCTACACTCTGAATTTGTTATAACGCCAAGCAACACCAACACAGATACATTTGTATCTGTATGTTTGTGTGGCTGGAGAAAGTCGGAAGCATCAGGCACAAAACAGCTGAAGAAGCAACTACTGAAAGACACGACCACGATGAAGATGAAGCTAAAGCTGAAGCTAAATCTGAAGCTGATGATGGGTGCTGCTGCTGCTGAATGTATCTGTATCTGAGACACTCAGTTGGCAAACAAAGCGCAAACAGCCAGCGGATCCAAGGAGGCTAATCTTGGCCAATAAGTGGAGCATACATACAACACAAGATGCAGTGTATCTTTTTTTTTTTTTTGCATAATCAAAAACTCCGTTGAACCGAAACGCCATTTATTTTTAATTGAAAAAAGAAAAAAAAAACAATAAAAAGAAATGGAAAGCAAAAGAAAAATAATCAAAAAAAAGACAAAACAATGCAAAAACCTTTGCTGAGTTTTGTGCAGTTTTTTTTAATTAAAAATTCGCTGAACCAAATTGATTTCATAATTTATCATGTGTCCAGGTGGGTCGTGGGGGTCGTGGCTATACTATATCTCTTTCCTACATTTCAAGTTGAATGGAACTCCCACGCCCAGTTAAATGACGGTTTAATTGCAATAAAAAACCACGATACGTCTGCCCTGCCTCTTTCAGAAGAATAATGGGAAAATAATGCCACTAATTATCATTAGTAAGTAATTTTAAAGACCAACTATGACGCTCCAGAATTTTTCAGACAAAGATAAACAAAGAGAAAGAGGTTAGGGAGGGGTGGAGTGTAGATGGGGGAACCGGACCCCACTTCCTCCTCCAACAATAAACTGAACCCCCCGTCCCGGGCAATTGTCATTAGTCAGAACTGTGGCAGCAGCCGCAGCAGCACCCAGCAGCCAGAAGCAACAGCAGCAGCAACATCGGGAAAATAGAAAGCCACACAGCCAGCAGGCAGCCAGCAGGCAGTTCAGCCAGCGAGAAAGCCAAAAAGAACTTAACACAATTTACACTCACGAACGCTTTTCCTACTTAAGCGTAAAAGCTGGAAAATTATCTACCAGACTCTGGCTATAGAGTGTCAGTCTCTCTGTGTGTGTGTTTCTGTTGACAACCACAAGTGGGTGTCTGATTCTGGTCGGGCTGGATGGTCTGAATGCCGCTTGTTGCAGCTCCAATTGCGAATTATCATCTTACACACACACAAACACACACACACATATGGAAATGGCATTGCAACCGCAAAACTCAAAACGAGCTCTCACATACGCACTGCCAATGCTGCCACAACTGGAAAATTATGACTAAAGACATTAATAGCTCAGGGTTGAGTGTGTGTGTGTGTGTGTGTGTGTCTTTGATTTCGAATCGGATAAATGATCTTTAAAGGTAACCAAATGTACATAGTTCTAGGAAAAGCTAACAAAGTAACTGGAGAATTTTCATTGGTAGTAAGCTTTCAACGTTTAAAATAAACGTTTAATTATTCATATTTTTAAATTTGTTAAATTATTTTAAATTCATATAGGTGGATACAGCAGCCCAACGGAAGCTTATGCCGAAACATAAAGAAGCATCATATCTACTAGCTGACAGAAGCTAGTTCCTATCGGATAATCAATCTATTCAGAATTAACAAGAACCATTTCATTTTGGCTCTTTGAACACCTGGATATCAAACACTATTAATGCTAGGAGCAACGTGCTTTTGGGTGCTGGTTCTTAGGATGGATAAGTAGATTCCATAAATACATAAAATGAAACGAAGTGTTTATTATCTTAGTGTCGAGACACTTGTGCCGCGACTCGAAAGGTTTTGCCACAACTAAACCAAAAATTTCACTAGAATTATTTGATTTTTCATATTTTTTTTGGCACAACCCGGACCTAGAGCATATTATCTATGTATGAACATACAATCTGCTTCCCATTTCATACCACTATAATTCGTATATGTGCGTACGTACGTATGTACATTCCCTGAACCTCCACGTACGCCGGTGAAATCTCGGCTTATGAACCGCTAATGCGCTCAATTAACCTGCCGGAGGAGCTCCAATTGCAGTTGCATTAACTATCAATTTTCTCTTTCATTGTTGTGTCTGTGGTGGGGCAGGTCTAGTGTGATCATTCTTAATGGCCACAGATGCGTATAGATGCGTTGCGCTTGAGTATCTATCTCCCAGATACACTAGTAGCGCACAAGAGACACAGAGAGATACATATGTATGTACGTGTACTGTGTGGTAGCAGTAGAGAACTGGCAATTAAGAGGAGTGTAAATTTTAAGCCATAAAACTGTTGCAACTGTTGCCGGTTGAAGCTAGTAGCTGTCATTGTGGTTGCACCTTTTCTTTTCGGGTGAAAGTTTTGTTCTATGAGAGATACAGACACAAAGACACACAGCTGCTGTTGCTTCTGTTACAGATTTTTCCCTTTGCTGTGACTTCGTTTTTGTGTCAGTTTGAAAAAAGAGTTTCTAGACATAATTAGCCCACTCGATGGCATATCTTATCATGCCAAAATAGTTCACACGAGTTTGGGCCAACTGAATCAGCAAACATGTTTATTCAATTTACGTTGGCATAGAAAGTTCACAGCAACAGTAACAGCAACAGAGACAGGGACAGATACGCTGATACACTGATACCCAGATACAGATACCGATACAGCTTTTATCTATCAGATAGCAAACATCTTAATTTCACAATAATGGCGCAAAACCGAAATTGAAAAAGCAACAGACGAGTGCTTAATGGTTGATGGTTAATGGTAAGCAATTCCAGTGACGCGGTGCCCTCCTGGCCTGACTCCCCGACTGATCCGAAAGTGCAAACATTCAACACTGGTGGCACCATCACCACCAGCTGGACGACGCTTGCCTCCCGGACAGGCAGCAGCAGCAGCAGCAGATTGCAGAGTCGCTTTTTTTTGGGGCGTGCTGCAGCAGCGACTCTATTTGCATTGGGCTGACTGCCACACAATAGACAGGGCCGCCGAAACACCGAGAGCAGGTGAAAAGTGTCCGACAAAAGAAAACAAACTTTGAATCTGTTTGCTACACTCTCCCCACCACCCGACTGCCTGCTGCTCGTCTCGCCATTTCATAATGGCGTCGTCAAGCCAGTCAAGCCAAGATCGCTGACGACATTACAGTTAGTCGAGACGCCGTCTTAGCCTGCTCCGTCTTAGCCTCCTCCGTTCCTGGGTATATGTATGTATCTTGGGGCCATAGCCCATGCAGCCAGAGATGGAGCGACTACGCGGCATCTTGCACGTTGCACATTGGCCCGATTGCAGCTGGGTTACCTTATTTTCGGTCTGTGTGCTTTTTCTACTTTTTTGTGTCTTTCTTGGGCTGAAATGCCTGTCTGTCTCCATGCCCTTTCCGAAAAAAACAAAGAAAAAGACTGTTGTCGCTGGCCTTATAATAACGCTCGCTGGCATAGCGCATACGTTGGGCAATTTAAAAGCAATTTGAGCACCTTTGAACCCGCACATTTGCATAGCCATTTTAAATTTTAATAAAGTTAACACTTAAGTCGTACTTAATTTGCTCATTATTATTATTATGCCTGTGGGCTTAATGCAGGTATAATGAAGTATCTATTCAACACGTTCTGAGCTAGAAGTTAAGTGAGCAAACGCACAATATGCGGTCCGCAAATATCACAGAATCAACCTATAGGCTTTGAGCTCTCAGTACAATCAATTCTAGGATAACTGTCAGTATCTAACCACAGTTCCTTCGCATTGGTATTGACTGTCTTGAAACTGTTTATATAATTTTTTTACAGAGCTATATGAAATGTCTTCTTAAATAATATTATGTTTTTAAATTTTAATATATTTCTTCTTTTTCAATAGAGTTATTTTTAAAATTGTTACTTTTTTTATTTTGTTTGTAATTTTTTTTAGTTTAAAATGTTTCCATATTTGTTAAGCAAATATTTAGCATCTTATTATTAAAATTTATTTAGTTTGATTATCTCATATTTAAATATTTGTTTGTGATAAATAGTGAGTATATTTTATATTTATTTTTTTTTAAATTTTTTTTTTATTTATTTATTTTTTTTTATATTTATTTTTTTTATATTTATTTTTTTTATATTTATTTTTTTATATTTATTTTATTTATATTTATTTTTTTTAATTTATTTTTTTTCATATTTATTTTTTTTATATTTATATTTTTTTATTTATTTTTTTTTATATTTTTTTTTTATATTTATTTTTTATATTTATTTTTTATATTTATTTTTTATTATTTATTTTTTATTTATTATTTTTTTATAATTATTTTTTTTATTGTTTTTTAATGTTTTGAGAAGAATTTCTATCTTTTTTCTATAATTCTGCACTCCCAGTTTTTAACAGAGTATCCCTCACCCGATAGTTTTTCTAGCATTTTCCACCGCTGCAACTCGTAATCATCTTTCAGTTTTTACCATTTCTGTTGTCTGACCAAAATATGATCAATTGTTGCTATCGTTTTTTGTGTTTTAGCTGCTGCTGCTGCTGGTGCTGCTGGTGCTGTGGTTGTGGTTGTAGTTGCTGCTGCTGCTGCTGTTGGGGCCTCCTATCTTTCGAACAATAAGCGAATATTGTTCGCAAATGCGAAATAATAATAATGTTCAGCAACCGAAATTGAGCCATGTTACCGCATCGACAACAGACTCCCCATTCCTCCTTCCCATTGGCCCGTGTTTCATTGGCTGTTGTTGTTGTTGCTGTCGCTGTTGTTTTGGGGCTGTTGCAAGTTGCAACAATAATTGAGCGCTTGGCTTGGTTTTGGCTTTTGTCTTGTTTGGTAATTGCCATTCAAAAAGGAAACACAAGCGGACGGACAAATGGACAGCTTCAATGCATTTGTAATTACATTTGATTGCAACAATTATTTAAAAATAAAAAACAAAATAAAAACAATGCCAAAATTGACCAGCAATGGCAATAGCAGCAGAGGCAGCAGCAACCGCAGCAGTTCCCTTAATAATGTGTGGAAAATTGTTATTAAAATCACATTATTCATGGCAAGAACGTCCAAACTTGGCTTAGAACCAACACGATCGAGAAACCCTGGCTAATTAAGATTTGTTTTTTGCTAAAGAAATGAGGTCATCATCATATCCGTAACGGCGGCCGTCGATTTGCCTTTGTGTCTATGTGTCTATGTATCTTATGATGAGGTACACGTCTCTCTCTATCTGTATCTGAGTGTCATAAAGTTGTTGGCCATTCGACGGCATTGGCCCAAAAGGCCCCGCCATGTTGCGCTGGCAACACGCCACAAACGGTGGCTGGGGCATTAATTAAAAAGGAAATGCTGCCAGCCTGTCGTTAAAAAGTGAGTAATAAAGGTGTTTTCTGCTTAACGACAATCAACTAGACATTGGGCCAGCCACTAGTTGGGCATTAAGATAATTAATAGTAGTGGAGTGGAGGAACAAAAAATGTAAAAAGGAATACAATTAAGCCATTAACAATTAGCCAGAGGCGTCTATATATCACAAAGTAGGAGGAGTATCTGAGAGACAGAAGAAAGCGCAAGCTTACGATTAATTGCAAGTGATCTCTATAATAAAAAGATATTCAATATTCAGATAAGATTACAAAGTTCTTTCGAGGCCAAATTATGGTCCAAAATTTCCGCACAGATATGTATACTCCTGACTCCCTACACCTGACCAACAAACAAAACCTAATTCAATGCCCCAAAACTGAACTCCCCCCAACTGTCTCGCTTCATCAACTCTATATGGTAGGTGGGGGTGTTGCCACCCAACCCTTAATTAAGCTGAATGTCAAATGTGTAAGGTGAATTCTCTATATTCGATGACGCGGAACCAATCGAAGTCAATTCCAGATTCCAAATTCATGACAAGTGACGCACTCGACTCCTCAAGAGGCTCTATATTTCGGTAGCCGTCATTCGTATCTATTTCAGTCTCTGGTCGAAATGCGTACGCGTACCAAATGCCAAAAAAATAAAGACAAAACCCAAAATAACATTCAAAAGAAATAAGTAAGAAAAACAAAAAACTATTCAATGTTTTATGTGACTTTAATTACGTGACAGCGCACTTGGAATGGAACAACATTGAAATTGTGTATTAAATATGTATGCAGTTATGGCCGTAGCAGACAGGCCATAGATTGACATAGATACACGCACCAGCACACATCACACAGTCCA
The DNA here is from genome assembly GCA_009664405.1 of Drosophila bifasciata. Taxonomy (NCBI): domain Eukaryota; kingdom Metazoa; phylum Arthropoda; class Insecta; order Diptera; family Drosophilidae; genus Drosophila; species Drosophila bifasciata. Next base: position 6,548,618 of record CM019044.1, read on the forward strand.
CTCTGAGATACAGATACAGAGAGAGAGACAGAGAGAGAGAGGGAGATAGAGAGAGAGGCGGCGACTCCAAAAATGGACACCCAGGCGAACCATAACAGAAACCGCAGCCGCAGCAGCAGCAGCTTTGGTGGTGACGCAATTTACAAATAGTTGCGAGCACACACAAATTTGTATTTGCAAACGGAATTCTACAAATATAAATAATAGCCGGCAGCAGCAGTAGCCAGCAGACCAGACCAGCAGCAGTAGTGTATCTGCTGGATACATATACATATGGCTTTGGGCAAAGATTTGCACACTGAGCGCGCGCGCGCCCGCACACTACTGCTGGCTGTCCGTCATCGCATCGAATCGCAACTGAAACGCAACTGAATCGCATGTGGCAAGGTGTAATTTACCCTTCAATCAATGCGCAACAAATCAGTTGGCAATGTGCTGCGCAGGCGCACCTCACGATGCCTGCTGGCCCTCTGCTCTCCTCTCCTTCGCTTCGCTTCGAGCAGCGCCGTTGCTGTCTTTGTATCAGTTGGCAGCACATTTGGGTTAACAATTGGTTAACTGTACACTGGCCATATCGGGGGCTTGTGGCTATACTATACATATGTATGTACATTCATATATCGCTGTATGGGTGTGCGCTTGTGCCGAATGACTAACTGGGCGCAAGGTGGTTTTTATACTCTGTTAAAAAAGCATTAAAACAAAAAAAAAACACACTTTGTGTGGCATAGAGGAAAGCCGACTGGCCAAAGAAAGTACTATATATATGACGACTATGTACATATGTAATATTAATGACTTTTCTACAGTTAAATGCATATTTTATATTTGAATATATATTTTCTATAATTTTTATATTGTATTTTAATGCGAAATATTTCCATAATTATGGTAAAAAATCTACCAATGATATTCAGCGTAGACTGGACTAGAAATAATTACACAAAATACTATAAAGACTACCAGAAACTACTAGAAATAAAACCAGAATAGGTACAACAAATACTTAAAATAATAACCAAGAAAAATACCCAGAAACTACTAGTAATAAAACCTGAATAGGTACAAAATATGCTTTAAGTAATTCCTCAACCAGAATCCTTGGAAATCCCTCACATATGTGGTTATAATATATAGAATATTTCCTATACAAATTCCATTATTTTTTCACATTTTTCTTAACTGTTTTGAAAACATGATTAATCACCAATTTATTTATAATTTTAAATTGGTTTTTTTTTTGCTCAAACTTTAAGAGTAATTAAGTATTGGGCTGCTAAAACCACCATTTATTTCCTTGATTTGTGTTGGTCTTTAGTTTGTTTTTGTTTTCTTCTTTGTTGTTGTTGTCTGGCGTCCAAAACAAAAACACATAAAACCAAAGAGATGTTGATCATGTTGTAGTTGGCAGGTTAACAAGCAACCCGAGAGCTGGCTGGCCGCCGCACAGCCCGAGGAGGTGTGTGTGTATTTATGTTGGAACAATCGCACAGCGAATTGGTGCTTCCTTAATTTACCATGTTAATTGCTCAAATTAACACGCAGATAAATCCGAGAGAGCGAAAAGTCAACAAACCCGGCCACAACAACTACTAGTTGCAACTCCAAGGCAACAAAGGCGGGTCCATTTTCTTCTGCCAACAGCCAACAGTCACAGCACCGACGATGGCCAAACATTGCGTCCAGTTTGGTCAAACATTGGCAGCAAACCATTTTCATTTCCCACCTTTCCGCCTTCCCACGTACCACAGCAGCAGGTAGTAGCTGCTGGAACAAAAAAAACTACAACTGGCAGAACGTGCTGGTAAAAATAGAAAAAAGAGCCGCAGCAACGACAAATTTTCAAGTTTAAATCTCTAAATGTGGCTGTAAATCGTGCCTCTGGCTCGAGCTGGCGACTGGATCTGCACAGATTCAGTTACACACGGGAAGGCTCTGACTCTAAGAAACCCAAACTTAATAAAGTTAGAAGCGTGCTGGACATTCAAAATGGGCACTGCCTGGATGTTAATCATCATTTTTAATCAGTTTTCGAATGGGGTCAGGAAGAAACCCTCTCAACTTCTCTCTCAGTCTTCCCTTTGAAAATGTTTGTCAAACTTTTGACATTTGCACGACTTGTCTGGCAAAGCATTTCCGAAAATAAACGGGAATAGAAATTGAGACAGCCGCTGCCATTCACGTGGCACGCGATTTCGATTTCCGTGGCACCGAATCGCAAAAACGCAGCCTGAAATGCAGTTCGTTTTTGGCTTTGCCGTACCATGCGGCGTATGTGTAATTATTTGTGACATCAAATATTCCATTACAAATCGATCGAACCTAATTGAACCACACTAGAATTTATATTGGAAATATATCGATTTAATTTTAGAATATCTATAATTAATAGAAAAGTACGCACTAACCGCAACGTCGTAGTAGTCTCTGATATTTTGGAATCTCTAGAAAAACTGTGATTCGATTATAGTTCACTCAGGAATGATTCGATGCTACATCAAAGCGAAACCAAACTGGTCCAAATTGAAGCTTATTTCGCTCATATTGCAGGGAAAATTACACAAACGATCGAGGGGCGCTGCCGCATGACGCGGGAAACGTGTAACCAAGACTTAATTGAATTGCTGAACATAAATTTGACTTTAAAACTTCTAAACTGAAAAAGTAGAGCGCGACCTACGGCTTTTGTCAGTTTAAACGCACTATTGACCTTTTCCAAGTGCCCTCTAGGGTTAAGTGTCATCGAAAACGACAGCGAAAAGAGCCAGAAATAAACGAAGAAAGGGAGTACAGAGTATTGTAAGTAGAACCAACAGACCCCCGACATTTAGCTTGCTGTTAAATTTAAAACTTTAATGTCATGCACCAAAGAAAATGTGTAGAAAACGCATGCATCGCATGGGCTGGTCTGGTCTGGTCGCCGACACATGGCAACATTCCGCGGAGGCCCTCTCTCCCTCTCTCTCCTGCTGCTAGCGTAGGGGAAAAGGGAAACGTCAGCGGAAAGCGCGAAAATATCAGAAAACAAACAAAAGCCAGAGGAAGGGGAAACAGAGGAAAGTGCACGTAAACAGAGATAGCATAACCCAAAAGGCAGATGAATGGGTAGAAGAAAGAGAGAACAATAAGGCTTGAAAGCTGGCTTTGGAAAACCAACATTTATATACACTACAATTGAGTGGGAGAGGAGTCAGAAATAGTTTGCTCGTGTATCTGTTTGTTAAACTTAACAGATGGAGATGAGAGTTTAAGATTGAAGATTTTATCTCAAATATTTTAAAGTATAAAAAGTAAATTATAAAAATCTCATTCAAACCTAAATACCCACTGCTTGTTAGGGTATTCGAACAATAGTATTTCCGCATTCCGTTCGGCAAGCAGCGTGGCAAGCATAAAATATTTGACAAAATTTCTTTTCGTCAGATAAAATGCAACAACTTTTCTGCTATTACTTTCAGTATTTTTTTGCATTTATTCTGTTATTATTTCTAGTATTTTTTGATATTATTTAAAGTATTTTACGTACGAGTGGCAAGAAATATGATACCCCCATCCGAAGATCCATTCCGACTTCCCAATAACTCGCTTTCATCTAACCCAAATTTAATTTCAGGCAGGCAGCTGTTGGTTGGTATTTGGTGGCTCAAATGAATCTGCAACTCGTTTGAATTGGAAAGTGTTGCCAATTTGCCCCCGACGATGGCTACAACGACGATGGGGACTTTAATTGTGCGCTTTATTAGCGCAATTTATGCCCCCGACTTGGCTCAATGCTCTCCCACAGCGGCGGGCCAACGGCTCGTGCTGCTCCGGAGCCTCCAGCCTTCGCTTAGAGTCAGTAGTCTCTCTGCCTCTCCTCCAGTTGATTATTATTTTCAGTCATTGCAATTTTATCTTATTTACGGCAATTACGCTCTAAATTCAATTGTTACGAAATTATGATGATTTATATGTATATAGACTGTCTGTCTGTCTGCTGTCTGTTTTCTGTGATTGTGTGTGTGTGTGTATCTGTGAAACTTTTCAATCTACCCATGCATCAGCAGCAGCCACACCAGCAGCCGCATAGAAAGTAGAACAGGGCACGAGAGTGAGAAAAAGCAACCCAAACAATGCCACACACAAGGCAATGACAAACACCCCCACACACACACACAACACACACACACGAACCCATCAAGGCGAGCCAAACAGCAGCACAAAAGCCAAGTGATAAAAATTGAACTAAGGCTTCATACCCCCGACACCCTGTAATTGTGGCGGTAGTCGGAGATTTCATTTCGAACAAGCTGTGGTGTGACTTCTACTTCCTTTTACCTTAATTTGAGTGTTCTTAAGTGTAGTTAGTGTTGGTAAAGATTGTACCATTGTAGATTAGTGTTGGTTAGATACAGCATCATCAATTAATGAGTATATTTTGATCGACTACACATATTCTACTAATATGTATATTTTTTAAGAGAAAAATCACATGACAATTGCAGCTGTGAAATCATAATCAAATTCGACTTAATTTGCAAATAAATAAAAACTAAATTAAAGTAAATATGAGCATATATTATACGCTTTAGTATCCCCAATATTGTGCCACTTCCCAGACGGTGGGGGGGTGTTTGCCCTACCCCCTGCCAGTGTATACAATGTGTGAAATTTCACAGAGTAACAGAGAGAGAGAGACAGAGGAGAGACTAGGGACCAGTCTACAGTGGTTCGCTTTTTTTTTTAACTTTCGTTGGACTTCAAGGTCAAAGTTGGCTTAGCTTTATATATATCTGTTCTATACTATATAGTCTACTACGTTGCATTTGAAACAAACAAAGCCATAAACTTCGTTCAACTGAACAAACTGTGCAAATGAGTGTGAGTGAGTCAGAGAACTTATTGAATGGAAATCTAATACCTAACAAAGAAACAGCTGAGTGCTGCTGATAGGAATACTCAGAAGAGCAATCGAAAATGTATATTTGGAATAATATAATTGTATATTTATAGTAGAACCACCACAGGTATAGATTACAACAGACGGTGGCAAAGATCGATTTCTGGTAGGGTAAGATTGCGGGAATAATCTTTTAAAAAGGGTCTTGAATTGGAAATCACTTCTACGATTTATTCAATTTAAAAAAAAAAAAGTATGAAACGAGTGTGTGAAAGGCATTTTATGTGTTGGTATAATATTAATTTAAAAGTGTTGAATTTAAGCGATTTTGTAATTTTTTTTACACATTCAGTTAGGTTATTTAAATTCATATTAATGTTATTTTAGGTATAATAATGAATAATGAATCGTTCTCGGATACTCCATTCATAGTCGATTTAAGGAGATAAAAACATGAATGGGGACTAGAAAGTCTTCTGCTTTAGTTGCTAGCTTGTACCCTTAATTCAAACATATTCTAAAACATAGATTAAGCTACACAAAAGCGATTAAAAATAGTTTCAAAGCTCTGCAAATACCGAAACATTTTCAATTAGTTTTGCTCTCATTTTCCTCACCGTCGTTGTTCGTATGTGTTTTTTTACCAAAATAAAGCAATTAGCAATGTAAAATAGAAAACAAAAGTCGAGGCAAAAGCAAGAGAGAAAAAAAAAGAAAGGCAACCATTTTGGTGGAGAGAACTTAATTAACAGACGGAATGCCTCGTGGTGCTCGTATGAAGCCAGTCTTCAATTTAGCTTTGAATGGAGTCCACCGCCTTTAACAAATCGCTTTGGAGACAAATTTCACCGAACTACTACAAAAGAAATATTTAAACAAAACAACAACAACAAAAGAGAGCAAATGAAAACAAAAAATGGCTGAATCAAACAGTAATGCAAAAAAAAGCGAATGAAAACGCAGTCAAAAACAATTAAAAATGCCAACAGAGCAATGCAAAAGCCAAACAAAGACGACAAGCGGGCCCGGTCAGGCCAGTGGCAGTAACATAAAAAAAAAATTGTTTAAATATAGGCAACAATGTGTGGTGTGTACACGCACACACAATCAAATGATACACACAGATACAGATACAGCTACAGATATAGACTGGTATATGGAGAACAAGTTGAATAACAATAATTGCTATATGGCCCATCCGACATAACAAAAGGGAGTAGAACCGAACATGGAAGTAGGATAGATTAATATATATTTAGACTAGGTGATACCTCCTAGAGCAGGAAGAAGTCCAACAGTTGAGCATCATGCACACGCAATAAATTTTGTTATTTTACTATTCTTAGGGATTCTCTTTTGCAGCATTCGCTTGTGCTAGAGCAGTTCAAGTCCTTGCCTTCTGCCTGTTGTATAAAAAATCGACAGCACACAAAGTACCACAAATAAGTAGGGTATTATATACCCTTTGCACTCGACCAAAGCCCGCATGGAAATGCCTGCAGTTGAATTCCCAACAGAATCAGACGCGAGGGTGGAAATACTCCACCTCCAGTTTTAGCTTCAGTTCCATGTGCTTCGAAGCGAGTCAAGACCGTGCATAATCAATGCGAGAGAGCGACTGAATGACACACACAAGAAGTGAGTGAAGGCAGTCCAAATGGCGAGTCAAGTACCAGTAGGAGTAGAACTCTAGGGCAAGACAAGCGACTGAACTGCTCGTAATAACAGTCTTTTTGAGATCACTAAACGGAGTCCCACCATCATATCTGTGCGAGCAGGCAAAGACAAACAAATGATTGTGTTGTAACAATTAAAAATTAACCAGTAGTTAGTTGTTGCTTAATTAACAAGATAAACACAGCGGAGGAGGCCACTGGGAAGGAGAGGCAACGTTGTCGTGGTCATTCCATTCCCCGTAGCTTGTCTGTATAATTAGCCAAGTGAATGCAAAAGAAGGTTACAACGAACGCAATTGGCTATGTGTCTATGTGGCCAGACAGAGATAGCCATAGAGAGTGGGAGAGAGATAGAGAGGGTGGTTTAAGTGCAGTGCAAAAAAACATCATGCAGGCCGACCCCCTCCCTCCTCCTTCAATGTCTGGAATGGGTCAAATTTATTCCTGTTGGGAAAGGTTATTACTACGATGCGGGTGCTACACGTATATATGTACTACATGTGTACATCCATTAGAGGTGGATGAACTCAAAATTTGAACCTTTCAATTCAATGGACAGAATGATTTATATGGCCATTAATTTTTTGTACATTATTATGTATTTCAAAATGTCACAAAATATAAATGTTCCATTACAGGGAATGACAGAAAGTTTTGCTGTATAAATTTCCCATAAGAGAAAAAAGAACATCATGCTATTTAAGCGGCAAGGAAACTGCAGAGTTATTAGAATCCATGTAAAATAATAACTAGTAGCAAAATTCTTTGAATAGAAATACTTTTAAGTAGAGGCACTTTCATACCTTTATTTCAAGATGTTATAATAAATATTGCTGTTTTTTTCAAGTTTTTTGGATTATGTTTTAGATAAGTAAAGATATCCCCATTTTCTCTTCTATGCTCGAAAAGTAAAAATCATTTTAAAATTTGCAGGAATTCCTCTTTCTTTGTTCCCCAAAAATCCAGTTCCAAATATGACTAACTTATAAACTTAAAAACTTCTTTAAAAACCAACAAAAATCAGGGAAAGTTCTACACGATCGAAATAAAATAAACCGCTTAGTCAGAGAATCCAAAAAAATCGCTGATAAAATCCGAAATCCGATTTAATGTGACTTCCGCCAGCACAGTTTAAGACGACGATTGATATGAAAAGAATTCAATCTATCAAGGCGTAATCGGGTAACACGGAACACAAGATACGCACCATTTATCTAGTTAAATCTCATTGAAAGCGGGTCTCGGCGAGAATGTTGAAGACCACACTGTGGCATGCCACTGCTGCTGTTGGTTGATTAATCCAAAATGACGGCGTATCTTTTTTCTGTTTTATTTCAGTTGATATTTTTTTGCTGTATCTCTCTGATATGTCACCAAAGGCTTTATTAATATTGGCCAAAAACTCACACACAAAGATAAATTTTACTCAATTTCTTTTCTCTCCTTTTTGATCATTTGTTGTATAAGAAATTTCACTTTTTATGCGTTTTAGTAGGTTTCGTAATCTGCGTAACTTCCAACTTAATAGAGGTGGCAAAAACAATTTCGTATATATATTTAATTTAGTATGCAAAATGAGAGCACAGCTGCGATGCTCTCTGTATGCGCGAGAGGTTTAATTTATTCCGTAACGCGCAAATGTAGAACGCGCATTCGAAGCGCGTCTTTCTCACAGATACACACAAATACAAATGCAACACACACACACGTACGCACGCACGCGACCAGAATGAAGGTTGAGGCTGGGCGGCTGTGATTCAGATTACGCAGAATCTTCTCTCTCTTCGGCCGCTGCCGCTGCTGTTGAGGAATTATTGTGGAGAAACAACACGTGTGTTGCACACAGAACCGAATGTATCTTGCAGATACGCGACTGCAGTATTTCGAAAAAATTAACAGCAAGGCATTATCCCGTATTGGATCGAGATCGGGGATTTTCGTATTGAAATTTTAACGATGAATATAAAACTATATTTTTTTTTATTTCTAGGTGATATTTCTGTTTTTTTTTTTTTTTGCAAAATATCAACGTAATTTTCTGAATTTGGACAAAAATTCGACACTACTTTTCTGTTTGTTGTTTATTGTGGCCGCGGCCCGAGTTAGTTGTGGGGCGGCAAGGCCGTGTCTTCGAAATAGCTGCCTCCGAATGTTGCTCGGCCACAAAGTTGCTAACACACCACTCATGTTGCTGAGAGAAACAAGAAAGGTATGGCCAACAGGCACAACGGCCCAGCAAAATGCAACACGTGCAGGCCAGAGCTCACCCCGTTTCTCAACATACTTTGAATCATAATATATAGCGTGATCGCGGAAGGTGAATATCGGTAGATGTAGCTGGGTTTTTTACCCCATTATCCGAAATCAAGAGAACAGTGTGGTTTTAAATTTATATAATATATTGATATTTATATTGATATATTTTTAACAATATCGTTATATTAGAGAAATTATTTCCACTGCTCGTCAACACAACGCAAACTTGAGCAGTGCCCTCTCTTTTGAGATGCCAACTGTGCGGTGCGCTGAATATCAAATCGAGAGAGAGAGCGAATCGAGTGAAATTTCCGCTAACTGTTAGCCCTGGACAACTAGCATGACTCATGAGTTAGTGCAATGAGTGGAACAGAGACAAAAGAAACTTTGAGTGCTTTAAAAACAATAAACTTTCCATATTCCAGCTTTAAAGGAACTTACTAAAATGTAACAAAATTGAGATTTTTGTGGAAAAAACCAGCACTTATTTATTTTGCAAAATATTTTTGTTATTTGTTGTGTTAATTATCATGTTGAGTGTTTGTTCAGTCAGCGAGCTGAATAAAGAGCTTACAGCTAGAGAGAGAGAGCGCAAGCCAAATAAAAATGAAAGAGAGTAAGAGAGCGAAGAGCAACAGCAGCTAAAGAGCATTCTCAGGTGCATATTCTTGTTGGGGATCATATCAAAAGACCTTCATGCAGTCAGTGCCACACTTGGCTTCTGGTTTTCATATTGTTTATTTACGCACTTTGTTTGTTCAATGCATTTAATTTGTGGGTAAACATTTTCCCCTAAAGGGCGCCCGCTTAGATGTAATCAATTACAGATAATTGTTGGGAGTCTCAGGCAAAGTACAGAAGAAATAAAGAAATCAAACGAAGGCAGCCGTGTAATGTGTGGCAAAGGGTAATGCACTGGCCAAGAAGAACACACCAGAAACAGAACAGATAGCCATAGCAACTATGTACAGTGGTCGCTCAGTAAGAACTTTGCAGAAATTACATTAAAAAAGTCGAAGTTTCTTTATTACTGATTGAATAATATCATAATTCTAATTCAATTTGTAAATAAATTATATAACTGCATAGTTCCTTTATTATTTCCATACAACTTCAATCATATTATTGTTGAAAAATGCATTAAATTCATCTGGAGTCTTCTTTCTGAGCGACTACTGTGCCTCATTAGTTTTTATTATGGTGTTGATGTTGCAGTTCCATATGGAGAGGCAGACACAGACCCCAGAAGCAGACATCACAGCCATGGACAAGTACAGCAAAGACTCAGACCAAACAAAGAGACCAACAACAACAGCAACCAACAACAACCAACAACAACCAACAACAACCAACAACAAGACAAAATGCTCGAGTGACCCACTGTCCACTAGCAACGGCCTTTCTTATCTCTGTCTCCCTGTGCCCCTGTGTCTCACTCGCTCTCTTGGCTTTAATTACACGCAAAGGCGAGCACAAAAAAAGAAGGAGTCAAGCCAGAGAGAGAGAGAGAGATCCACTCACATTCACACATGAGACTCCTTCACTGTGGTGCGAGTGGGACACATGAAGGGCACACAACACAAACACAAACAGAAACAGAATGGTTGCCATGACTCTCTACCGCAAAAGGTTTAATCAATGACCCCCGCTCTCTCTCACTCACTCTCTCTCTCGCTCTTTGCGTTGGCGGGGGAGAACCCCTACTTGAGTTTCGAGCCGCGCTCGCATTTTGTTTGTTTTTTTATTTATGGAAAATTGATAAGACAATCATCGTACGCTTAAGCCCTTGGTTTTATTGCCATTCATTTCCATATACATTTTAATTGCCTTGCCCTGCCCAGTCCAGCCCTGCCCTGCCATGGCTACGACTACCAACACAGACTAGACCCTCAGCCTGTCAGCAAACAATCCTTACATATGATATGTTGTCGGTATCTATGGTAATCATTTTATGATCTGCGCATATCTCTGATGTGATACTTATGATGTGTATACCGAAAGCCATAATATGTGTGAAGAAATGCTATACGGTGATTATTTAAAAGCAAACAAATTTTGCATAAGATAAAAAACAGAGATATGAGCAACTACAGTGCAGGCTCTGCCTAGGGATAGGTTCTTGTTATAAGTGTTGCAATTTAGAGAATAAAGCATTATAGAGCTACTATTCCAGCATGTACCCAAAACATCTGTAGTACAGAGATTGAATCAAATCTCGATCACTATTATGATTAGAATTACAGCTTGCATTTCTAGACTGACTGGATTCTGTGTCCGCAGTCCTAGGCTAGGAGGATTGCTTTTTGCAATACATCCAACAATATAACCTAAAGTATGCTGTAACAGCATTCCCATAGACTGATTGATTTACCCAGCCCAGATTAAAATTAATCTGAATAATCAAAACGTAAATGACATAGCATTTAAGTATCGCTTAAGGAACGGGTTCTAATTTGCGAATATCTGTACTATAGTCTAGAAATTGCTACCATCACCGTTTACGGGTTTCCACCTCAATAATTAATTAAAGTCAAGTGTGTTTGTGTGAGCGTTTTGAACTTATCAGCAGGCTAAAACAAGCGCTTATCATTTTTTGCCAAGTGTCTGGGTGTGTGTGTGTGTGTTAGGAGAGAGCACTCCCATGCAATGGTGGCGAGTATAAAAACATTTCTAAATAACCGGCCTCAATTCAGTTTGAAAGCGTTAGCGGACCGCAAAGTATCCCAAACTGTTTTTCCACACTCCATACACAAATTAATCTCAAAGGTAGAGAGAATTAAATCTAATTACTTTTAAATGTATTTGAAGTATATAATCTATGTACAGTTATCTTTAATAGCTTTAATTGCTTGCGGGAATTGTCAATTTGATTATCAATCCAAAAAAACAATGCAAGATTCATTTGGGAATGGAAAAATACAAAACAAAATATGCCATTTAATAATTCTAAGATATTTTTTTCCAGATGTCCTACAAAGTAGAAGCACTGCCCGACTCTTATGCCGCCCTGGGCGAGGGCCCCCACTGGGATGTGGCCCGCCAGAGTCTTTACTACGTGGATCTGGAGGTGGGAGTCATCCATCGCTACGACTACAAGCAGAACAAGGTGTACAAGGCCCAGATCCAGGGCGAGGTATTCGCCTCGTTCATTCTGCCCATCGAGAACAGGCCGCAGGAGTTTGCGGTGGGCTGCAACCGGCGCTGTGTCGTCGTCCAGTGGGATGGCGTCGCTACAGTGGCCAAGGTCCTGCGCACCCTGTTCGAGGTGCAGCCGGGTCTGGAGGATAATCGCATCAACGATGCCAAGACCGATCCCCGGGGACGTTTTGTTGGCGGCACCATGTGCTGCTCCGGCGACATCTTCACGCAGTACAAGGGCGAGCTCTACGCTTGGCAGGCTGGCGGTCAGGTGAGGAAGCTCAGGGGCGAGGTGGGCATCTCCAATGGCCTGGCCTGGGACGAGAAGGCCAAGAAGTTCTACTACATCGACACCAATACGCACGAGGTCAGCGGCTACGACTACAATGTGGAGACGGGCGCGGTGAGCAATCCCAAGGTCGTCTTCGATCTGCGCAATATCCGTCCCAATACCCCACTCTTACCCGATGGCCTGACCATCGACACCGAGGGCAACATCTATGTGGCAACCTTCAACGGTGGGGCCGTCTTCAAGGTGAATCCAAGGTGAGTCTTTGCCAAGATATGGCCATTTTCCCGATGACTTATCTCTTCATCCTTCCACACAGCACTGGCAAGATCCTGCTGGAGATTAAAATTCCCCACCACCCAGATCACTTCAGTGGCCTTTGGGGGCCCCCAACTGGACATTCTGTATGTGACGACAGCCAACAAATTCAATCAGCCCGTTCCCGCTGGCACCACCTACAAGGTGACCGGCCTCAATGCCAAGGGTCTGCCCGGTGTCCCCCTGAAGGTCTAGATTAGATTGAAGATGATATATATATTATATATGTACATATGTACCTATACATAAATCGGATTTAATTAAATGTGGTTTATTATTGATAAATGACAAGGGTTCTTGATAGTTTGTAGTTGTTTCCTTGTGTGAAAATAACTAGTTCCAGCAATGAAACAGTTGGGAGGGACAACGAGGGCGTATTCTTAGCAACTGTTAAGAGACATAAAACATAATCCGAAAAACATATGAATAGTTTGTAGTTCAAAATTTACACTTATTCATTCATGTACTATCGCCTGGTACCTATCGTCTGGTACCAAAAAAAGTTAGATAAGTGAGAAGCACTTCAGAATCGGAAACTGATTTTGTGGTGAAATCGATCTATAGGTTGGTAGAGTGCGCCCTTGGTGCCATTTTTGTAGGACAAACTGTTTTGATCAACGCCACAGAGAGAGAAAGAGAGAGTCCCAGTCTCAGTTCAGAATTCTAGCAAATTATTTTGCTATGAGAATTTATGGAAGCACTCTTAAAGCAATACAAGTATTATTACTTAATTGGTTAGAACAGATATCAAGATGGTCTAGGAGGGGGCTCGTACTTCAAAGGTTGTGTTTGTATGTTTTATTGGAGGCATCTCTTATCTAAGGCAATGATCAGATTGTCGCTATATAACACTTTACTATATTTAGCGACATAAAGTCAAGTAAAAGTTATCTTTTTATTGATGACAAATATTAATATTAGAAAGAAAGCTTCAATTCTTTTTTGCATACAAAATTAAATTCATATTTGTATTGATTTAATGCTAAAATTTAGTTTTCCCTGAACAAATATTTGTTCTACTTTATCTAATCACAAAAAAACTGCAAGATAATTTGTTCAGCTATTAAGCTCTTAGATAGCACAACGATTTGTTCATTAAAACAGGGATTAAGCAGTTATTAATTAAATTTCTATAATATTCGTATGGTGAGCGTAGAATAACAATCCATAGTAAAACAGAAGTTGCGCCACTATAATGCCCGACTGTTTTTTTTACATATCGAAACATGATCTGCATTGCCTGTTGTTCAAAGCATTAATAGTTTAATGAAAACCAGGTGTTCAAACAGTGTAATATGTACTTAATATATAGGGAAAATATAATTTCAAAGTAAATTTAAAAATCAGAAAAAGAATTTCCACAAATTGAAGGCATTTCAATTTGAAATTGATTTAACCCCAATAAATAATAAATATACATAAAATATTTAAGGCAATTGAAGGAGGGCACAATATGGATTGTAAAATGAAATGTAAACAGCAGAGTGAGTTTTCTTACTCAAAAAAATAATTCGTGGGAATGAAATTGGATGGGGCGGGAGGTCCCTGTCCCCTGTCCCTGTCCCAGTCCCTGAGCAGCTACGCAATCAAAAGTATTTCCAGAGAAAGAGGGAGAGGAGGATGGCAGATCGTTGGCACACAATTGTTTGCGCTGCACCCAAAAAACAACTGTCTCATATGGGTAATAAAAGATACATTTATTCAGATACAGATACAGTATCCATATGCGCATTGTTTGACGACACGAGAACGCCACTCACACAGATACAGACACAAACACAGATGCAGCTACAAATACTCGTACACATATGGCAGCAATAAACATAAAGCAAGACAAGAGCTAGGGCAAGGCAGGGGCAGGCACAGGGCAGCAACTGTGGACGCTTCACTTGGAACCTGCCACTTAAACCGCAATCAGAAACAAAATTGATTTAAATTTGAAAATGTAAACAACACCCTCCCCCTCCTCCTGCCCATGCCTGGCGAGGAGGGGCCACATCGAGCAGTAGTGCAGCGTAATTGTGTAATAACCACAAAGGCTGGAAACTACTACTACAGTTCATGATCACGGAAAGATAGATACAGTACAGTGCGTAACGACACTGTAAGAACAAACAAAATAGGCTCAAACTTTTGATAACTTATTGGTTAGTCTCTTAAACAGACAAGATTTTATAAATAAAATGCAGTCTAAAACAGAAAAAAATTGTGAGATTCATGCAAGGCTTTTCATTGATATCTATCGATTTCTATCGATTTTTATTATTAAATATATTGCTGAATATTTCTTTATCGAATGGAAAAAGATAAGTTATCGTCTAAGATAATTTATCAAAAATAGCACTTAAAGAATAGCAGAGAATACAAAATCTTATTGATTGCCTAAATCTTGGTTCTCCATCCATGCCATGTTGCACCTGCCTTATACTTTCCAAACGCACTGTACAGCCGTAAGAAATGCCGCCCACGAACATTCCATATCTCACACATCGAATTGGGAATGTGTGACGTATGCATGCTGCTGCATGCTGCATGCATCCCGTAGGTGCCACACCCACCAAGGAGGGGGGAACTCTTTCGTTTTGGGGCCCACGCTAGAAAGCGTGGTAGAAAGTGTCAAACGATTCGATCGTTAAATATGAAAAGAAAGCCACGGCAATAAAAATCAAATAAAAAAAAGAAGCTTTAGATGCAGATTAATTCTGATTTTAATTGAATTAATAAAAGTATACGAAATATGAATTATAAGCTTCTCCATCGGCCTAATAGCCAAATAGTCAAGTGATTTTATTTTTATATCGAAATTATGCAAAAAGAAAAGTCTTTAAAGAATTGCACGAGATAACGAGAGACCCTTTAATTTAATAAATAAATTAAAATCAGCGTTAGATAATCCTGCATGAAAGGTACATATGTACATATGTAATATCAAGGTCTTATTTCAATCAAATCCTAATGGATTTGTTCCTACACACATATTCCTCCACAGATAGCATATCCCACATCCACCTTAAATAAATCAGTATAAAAACGGATCTTGTTTTAGCAAAAAGAAAACCTCTCCCCCACCCCATCCAGTGACTACCAGCAAAAAAAATCCAACTCCCGAAAAGAAAAGCAAAAACCACTAAAATACCGCCACATTTTTTTTTTTTTTGAAGCTTTTGGGGGCTTTTGTTGTCTGTGCTAATGAAGCTTATGAGCAGCGCACAAGTCGCGACTCACTGGGCTGCAACAAAAGCAGCAACAACCACAGACACAAGTGAAGCGTTGCAGTGCGGTACACATAGAGAGAAAGAGAGAGGGAGGAACACAGACAGCGACAGAGTGTAGAGAAGGAACCGCAAGCAGCACAACAAAAGGAGAGCGCTTTTGCCCAGTCAATGGCTGCACCTGTAACCACCAAAGCATATGGCATGCTTCGACTCCCCCCCTCTTGCACCACCCCTCTTTGCTCATTCTGTCCCTCTGTCTGTCTCTGTCTCTCTGCGTACGAGACAAAGCACAGTTAGGCTGGGCTTTGGCGGTTGGTTCATTAATGTCTGACACGTTTGAGCGATCACCAAAACAACGTAAGCCATTCCGTTGTTGCTTTTGTTTTTGGTACATACTATGATTAACATTAAAAACGCATCTGATTCTGCAAATAGCCATTTCCGAGAGGGACAGACAGACAGACAGACAGACAGAGAGAGAGAGAGAGAGTGTCTGAGAGCGGGAGAGAGAAGCCATGCAGAACTTGGAGATTAAATGTAGAATTATAAATGCAGATATGGCACGAACCCACAACCACTGCCACCACCAACCAAAAAGCTGCAACGGAAACGATCAATTACGTTAAACGTAGAACGACGAAAAGAGAGCCAATTCTCTCTCTGTGTGTGCGAGTCAGTGAGAGAGCGAAGCGATCATGTCACCGTTAGAGTTAGAGGAGCTAGGACTCGCGACTTACCTTTTGAATGAAGGCAGCCGCCTCCCGGGCCACACCCACACCATCCGCAGAGCTGGCGTGCGTCGACGGTGACGTTGCGTAGACAAAGAGGGGCAGCGAATTAAAGTTACGTAAAAATCCCACACTATTTACGTCCGGTTTGTTGTCCTTAAAGCGGCGGCAGAACAGCAGCTGTTTGTTGCAGGCAGCGGCCGAGGCCAGCAGAGGCAGCAGCGTCGGCGTTGGCGTTCGCGTTCGCGCTGGCAGCGGCAGCGGCAACTTGGGGTCTTGTTCTACTGCTACTGTGGATTCTTCTGGCAGTGCTGCTCCTGCTGCGCCTCCTCTTGCTGGTGTTGTTGTTGTTGTTGTAGCGGTAGATTCTTCTGTCTTTGTCGCTTTGGACGCCATTGACGTATCGCTATGCTGTTCCGTTGTGTTATTTGTAGTTGTTGTTGTTGTTGTTACTGTTGTTGTTGGCATGACTACGCGTACTATAAAACGGTACTTGCACTCTTTTTTTGTGCATGAAGATGGCTATGGACATGGGCGTGGGCGTGGGCGTGGGCGTACAGCTGCAGGCGTCCTTTCTTGTTGTTGTACCTTGTTGTTGGTTGTCTTAGGGCGGCAGCGGCGGCATCATCCTCGAGCTGCCGCATGTTGCACAAACACAGACACACACACACACAAAGCGAATGCACTTTAATTATCTACACGAATATCGCACAAAGATCCACCGAAACGTTTGCCAGCAGCACGCACATTTTTTTTTGCACAAAAAGAAGAGTGGAATGGATTGCAATATATATACATATATATTTATGTGTGGAAATGCACGAAAAAGGTCGTCTCTCGCAAACGAAGCCGAAAGCAGAGCGACAGAGATGGAGGGAGAATGTGTGCGAGAGGGAGAGAGTGAGTGGGAGCAGACAGAACGACAGAACGAAGGCACTGCAGAAACAGGGCTGGCATGCGGAATGTAGACCCTTTGTGTTGGCCAAACGTTAGTTAACCGGATTGGGTCCTTAAATATGCGTTAATTACCGTCGAATTACTTGATTAAGAAGCACTTTTTGTTTAAAATATTTTGCAGACAGACACAGTGTGACCAAAGCTGGGCAACCAAACAAAACCTTGCACTTGCACTGCCAGACCGAGTAATTAAGTAACGCTCATGTTTGAAGGCTGCCAGAACGAGTGAAAAAGTACGTCAAAGATTCTGGGAAATTATTTAGGGAAATTTATGGGAAATATTAGGGAAATTTCTGCGGGAAATTTGTGGGAAATGTTAGGGAAATTTCTGCGGGAAGGTTCGAAGGTTTCGAACAAGGTTTAGGTTGAAATTCACCGATGTTGCTTGATGTTTTTCGCGTTTCTCTGGTTCGTTTTTATTGTGAACCGCCTTAAACACTTTGTTTGAAACATTTAATAATTGTAGCCATAGCTGACATTGTTTTGGGTTAATTTCTGAACGTTTGGATATGTTATTTTTCAATCTCCTTGCAATGTATGCCATGGCCCATTCTAAAACGAATAACAACAGCAAATATAACAGGATGCGCGGGAAAAGTTATTTAGCATCTTCTTTTAACGTTAGTTTATGAAATATTAATTATATAATTCAATTACTTTCTATTATTTTTTCCATCATTTATCACCTTTTTAGACATTCATATTATATCTAATCATTATATTATAAATTCCATAGATACCAACAATATTCGGGTACGTACTTGGTCGGGAGGAAATCCATAGTGCTACAAAAAATAATAGACAATGGAGACAAGAATTTTTTAGTTGCCGTGGTTGCCGATGGCTGAAAACCAGCCAGGTGAAAATTCAGAGTGTGTCAGGAGCCATTTAGTTTCAAATTTTGTTAAAATAACACATTGGAGGTAAGCGGAGACACCATGAAAGTGGTTGTCAAGGATATAGTTGAAGAACTGATTCGCACGCAACCCGATATGTTGTTCGATCCAGTAACTGCCTTGCTAATTCCCTTGATGGCCAGAATTTGTGGAGTTCGGGTCTCTTTGTGAATGAGGCCCCTATGCATATTGGGGATATGTTTAAAATTTGTAAGGGGAAGGGGCAGCTTCATAACGTTGGCCAAATAGAGCACCGCCTAGAGAGCCACAGAATGGGGACAAGGTGTCTGTCTGTCTGGCATTTTGGCCATCAACAGATCAGGGAGTGTGCCTGGGAGCTGGCCACGCCCTTGGAGTACCGTTCATCCTTGGGCACGGGTTCAATGGGATGGATATATGGCAGCCTCTTCGACAGCTTTCAGGAGTTGCTTCTGGGTCAGGGATATGCCGCACGCTTGGCAAATGGCACAATCTGCAAAACAAGAGGAAAATAAATACCCTTAGGATTAGTGGATGCTTCATAGACCCACCTGCTTGGGTGCACTCATATTCGTTGGTGGCTATCTCCACAATTGTATCCTGTCCCACGTGAATACTTTGGCCTCGCATGAATCCACATTCATCATATCCATTTGATAGACATTCGATTCGTTGCCGCCGACGGTGAAATGTTCATTGTCGAAGAGCTCAACTTTGGCATAGCCATGCCCACATCCAGGTCCATGTCATTGCCCTGAGTCCCTTACCAGAACGGCCTTACCGTAGCGCTATCTAATCTTTATGCTAGTCGCCCTCAAAGTTGAATTTTTGGCTGCTTGATCTTCGCATCGAGCGGTGGGAGAACTTCTCCTTGAACCTGTGAGATCTGCTCCATGGGTCTGCAGGAGTAGTCCAGCCGCGAGACACCAACCACGGGCCGCAGATCGTCAATGAACTCCGTGGGATAGAACCATGATGTGAAGACCTCAATATCCTCGTCATCATTTGTGCCGCGTGCTGCCGTCTCTGCGTCCGGATAGAGGACCTGCAAGTCTAAACGATGAAGAAAATTTCTTTTTAGAGTAATTGCTGGACAGGATTACCTTGCGTGCTCCTTAAATTTGTCGCAAATTTGTATTTAAAACTAGAGATGACAAAGCATGTTAGAGAGGAGACGTCGGGTATTCGATATTTTCTAGTATATTTCTGAGGGCCACACAGGGTATATTTGCTGAACAAATCCGCGGTCACACTGATTTCCACTTCGATCTTTTGCTCTGTTCGTTCGGTCCGCCTGGCCTCACTAAGCAGGGTGACCGTTTACGGTATTTTATATACTTTTTGGTATATAATCAGCTCGGACTTACTAAGTAACAACCCCGGAAATTGCTTCAACCCAGTAAGCATATAGAAACCCAGCTACTATACTTCAATTATTCCAAATTTTTCAGTTAATACATTCCGGCAGCCTTCGACAAGCTGGCACTTCCAACATTATTAATTCGAAACATTTTGTTCGCACGCACTACCGATTATTGTAGTCGAACAGAAGTGCCACAGACCAAAAAGCCAACACTCGTCGCTGTCGGGAAGAGTGCAAATTTACAAAAACACACTTTAAATTTCGCGCTGCAGGGCAAAATATTTTGTAAAAGTAAGTAGAATTTAATCTTTTAGTTCGTTCATCTAATGGCGTTGCCAGCTAACCGAATCGTCTCTCTTCTTGCAGAAATTCAAAGGCGTTTCACAACACGGCTACAACACAACCATACCACTGTCCCTGTCACGCGCAAGCCATTCAGACTGCTGTTCGAATCGTGTCGGTCGCTCTTTTGCTCTGTTCGTTCGGTCCGCCTGGCCAGCATTGATTGAAATCGAGTCACAAAAAAAATAAGAGTCGTCGCCGTAGTCTTCGTCGGGTCGCCGTTTACACGCGCAGTGCTAGAGCTGCAATATTTCGAGACAAGGGACACAAATTACAAGCAAAGCAGAGCAAATTGAAGTGGAGCGCAGCGCAGCCTTTGTGTTTCGTTTATTTTCCAGCGATTTTAGACACAAGTTCGGTTCCGTTTTCGACTCGATAAAAGCAGAACAAAAGAATCCGCGAACGAACCAGAGCCACACAGACCAACACCAACCAACCAAACACTCACACACTCACACAACCAAACCAGAAAATCAAATTTCAATCAGAAAATGGCGTTAAAAAGAATCAATAAGGTATGTGAAAAAAACAAAAATTCTACAGAAAGCATTTGGCTGGCAGCATGAAAAAAGTTGACAATAGACAGAATAGGGAATTATATGCGAACAGACTTTTTATGCAAGAAATGTGAAACGTAGAAAGAAGGCGCACACACACACGAAGAGGAAGAGAAAACGATACGAAACGAAACGAAAACGTGCAAAAAGGCAAAGGCAGGCAATGGCAAAGGGAAAAATGGGCGATGACGACGGTGTGCATTAATTACACAGCGCCAGCCAGCAAAGGGAAAACAAGTTTAGTTTTTGTTCTGTTCCGATTGGGAAAGGAAATGTCTTAGGATCGGATCGGTTTGTCCTCGGTCCGAAGAAGGGTGCGGGGGCGGAATAGATCCAGATCCTGCTGTGAGAGTGTAGTGGCCAGGCAACGTGTGCGGGAGTGCAGTCATCGTTTCCGTTACACATGCATTCGAGCGTGTGTGTGTGTATGGTGTGTCCGAAAGTGCAATCCAAATGCAAATGCATTGTTTGTGCGTTTATGTATGTGTGTGTGTGCGTGCGTGCGAGCCGGGCACCTGGACGCATTAATGTAACTGAAGCATACCCTATAGCTAACCGATGTTACCCAATACACGCTATATACATAGCAGGGCCCACTCTTCACGCACTCGCACACGCACACGTACACTCGCGCGCTCTCCACTCTGTACGGGTGTGTGTGTGCCAGCGCCGCAGAAAGATCCAGCAAAAAATAAAACAGCAAAAAGAAGCGTATAAAATTAACCTAACCCTACTTTTTGAGCTGATAATTCAGAAATAGTGTTGCCCATACATATATATACATAGTGTATATGTATATCAACACGCGCACACAAATGTACAGGCTTATATATACAATGTCATAGTATGCATAGGTGATTGCAGTGGTCGTGTCGTAGTATATACATAGTATGTGTGCTGGCGAGTAAATTTCGATAATTATTTTTAAACTAGTGGGCTCCGTCCTTGTCCAGCAATGTTTTCGCATTGGAATAATACAAATTAACCAGCAACTGCAGCGCGGAGTGGAGTGGAGTGGAGTAGAACATGGAACAAGCAATGCGCCTGCTGCTCATTTTCCCCTGATGGTCTATGTACATATTCCACTGTGTTCGACTTTGTGCACGTAGCATTTTGCTCGCTCTCGCTCATTAGAGAGAGAGCACCCAGAGTACACCCCTTGCAAGAGAGCGCTTGTGCGCTGCCGGCTCAAAGTTTACTCTGCTAGGAGGGATATTCAGATTTTTGTGCAATATCAGTGAAAATTAACGCTTGTTTTTCAGGCAGCCAAATTATATTAACATTTCGATTTTAGTGATTCTTGCAGCCGGTTATCAAAGTCATACCCCCACCAACACACACGCGAACAGTTTCTCGCCATTAGTAGAGCCATCTCGCTCTGGCACTCGCTTCTCGCTTTGGTCGACGACAGCTGGTTGCTTTTGCCTCTTTCTCGCTTCTTATGCCAAAGCGAATGGGGCAGAGCCAAGAGTGCCTGTCGCCTGTCGTTTGTGTGCGTTAGTTAGTGTTGAGAAACGTTGCTTGGCCGCAAAGGGGCCCAAATAATTAGTTATAAATTATAATTAAACATAATTTACATATAAAATGACTACATTATTGTTAAAAGTGAGTTCCGTTCCTGCCTGTGCCTGTGCTGTGTATTATGTGAATAACGTTGTGTGTATACCTGTGCTCGTTTTACGGCTGTGTGTGCGTGTGTGTGTAGTAGGGGTCTGCTGACTGTCTCGTCGTTGCCACAGCTTAAGCAACAAAAGCAGCGCTGCTGACGCCGTCGCCACCACCACCAGCGTCACAGCGCGTCATGGCCATTGAGTTTTTCTTTATTATAAACTTTTATTTGTACATAAACGAAAACGAAACGGCGAGATATCGTAGGAAAAATTAGGAAGTACAATTTTACTCATGCACGCCCCCAACCCCAGGAGCTGTTTTCTTTCTCGCCACTTTTCCGTTCCCTGCCCTCTGCTGTTCCTTCTCAAGGTTCTCTCTCTTTTGGTGCTGGCTGTGGCCTCAATTGCCCAAAAAGAACGAAATCTGCAAATGTGGGAATAAAACCAACCAAATACCAAGACCAGCCGCCTGCTCTTTCGCACATGGTTTAAACGCCGATCAAGCTGCTCTCTCGCTCTCCCTCTCTCTGTCTCTTTGTGTCCTCTCTTGAAGTACGTGTTTGTTTGTGTGTGTGTGTGGTGTGTTAGTTTTGTTTTTATTTCTCGTACATATGTGTATGTATGACTCATGCAATGAAAGTCGCTCCACTTTGGCGGCGGCGTTGGCGTCTCATAAACGTTACCGTTTCTTGGCTTTTGTTTTTTGTAATTTATTTTTGCTCAACAGGTACAAGACGGTTGAGTAAGAGTGAGTGAGTGAGTGAGTGCGTGTGAGAGTGGGAGAGAGTGCAAGGCAGCAACCTGCAACTTCAAAAAATAAGACAAGTGTCGTTTCTGTTGTTGATGGGAAGCTATTTTTGTTATCTTCCGTGCCGCAAATATTTCTTGACGTCGGTGCTCCCTGCTGTTGCTGCTGCTGTATCTGCTTCTAACGTCACAAAGAGAGCTACGACAGCAGCAATGTAAGGCGACAACAACAGCAGCCAGAATATGTAAAGAAAGACAACATTTTGGGGTGCCGTTACACACACACACACAGACTCGCGATTACATATGTACCGTGTGAGATGGTCTTTTCATCTCTACACCCCCTGAGCCCCTGTTGTGTGTGCTACCTTTCACAGCTCATCTTTATTTCTTCATTTTCCTTTTTTTCGCTTTTTGCCGGTTTACTTTACACCGCATTCTCTCCCGTGCAGCCTGTGTGAATGTGTTTGTGTTTGTGTGCGTGTGTGTGCGCCCCCAGTTGGCAGCTGTGATAACTGTGGATGGCGGGGGTCGTAGGATGGGGAGAATATCAGCCGCTCAGCTGTGTGCGTGCTTGTGCGAGTGTGACAGAGACAGGGAATGCATTACAAAGCCAGTGACTGGCGGAGGGAGAGAGAAAGCATAAGAGAGCACCATTTGGTTCGGGCCAACGAACTTGATTTTTCGCCTCTCTTCTGGCTGGCTCTGGCCACGGGCCCGAACTGTCGTATCCGAATAAAAAGTGTGCTGCGTACTGTTCATATTTCTGTTTTAAATTCTATTTAATTTTCCTGTATTTAATACAAAATTTACATCACTTCAATGGCAACAATGTCATAGATTTCAATCATAACAAAAGAACCGACCGGACACATAGACGCAGAACCCAGTAGACGACGCAATGAAATATTCATTTCCGACTATTCACATTTTACACATGCACAATATTCCACTGTTCCCAACAAATATCATTACTAATCAAATGTTAATTGCCTCTTTTGTTCACAGGAGCTGCAAGATCTGGGCAGAGATCCACCTGCACAATGTTCAGCCGGACCAGTTGGAGACGATTGTGAGTATGCTAAAATATATGGGGAATGAGATTGGAGATTTGCGACAAAATGTAGTGCTAGATAAAAGGTGTTATCAGTGGGTTAATTCCACTAGAAAATAGTCATAGTGACTAAGGACAAGGGTACCACTAAAGACATAAAACTTCAAATGATGATCAGTGCTCCTTCTAAGGTGTTGGCATACCCAAGAAGTCCCAAAACCTTGACCAATAAAAAGGAATTAACATCTAAATCCATTTACAAAACAGTTGTTGCTTTATACAACATTATAATTAATGAAATACTCGAATGCTATTGATTGAGCATCCATCATCACCACATCATGGAGAGGCAGTACGTGACTAGGCAGTTACTGTTTTTGTTTGATTTTCTATTTGTGGGCCCCCCTGCCCACATTTAGCTTGGCCTATGCTAATTTTGGGATTCTTGTTCAGTCGATTGTCGGCTCGGAATCGCCGCCGCTTCAACAGCTGATCGCCATGACTCGCTTTTTGCTCGAAACTCAACTCGGCTCGAAGTCCGAATCGGACTCCACGTAGTGGAGAGAGAGGTGCATCACAATTAGACGCCACACAATAACAATAGTTCCACTTATGCTACACATGAACATATGTACATGCATAACGGTACAGTACGCGAAGTACTGCTATTGAAAACTGACTGTGCGAAAGACGACTCCACGATATATGTACATATGTATGTATGAGGGTCGCTCTCCAATGACGTCATATAAAAGTGAAATCGTGTAATTACATCGCATTACCGAAGGTGATGGATGGATGGATGGTGTGGGTGGGGTGGGTGGTGGTATGTACCTGTCGTGGCAAAAGCAAAAGCTGCAATATATACAATATTTTGTATTCATGGAAATATGACTGTACCACGGGAAGCGGAAAGAAAAGAGTAACTTTTGAAGTTAGTTTTAAATAGGAGTAGTCTTAAACCTATAATTATTGTTTTGACTTACCAAAAAATTAAAACTTTCGTTAGCATATTACGGGTATAAGAAAATTCAATATGAATTCTCGCATTACATTGGAGCCTATCCACATAAACCCTCAAACGATTTACAATATCAGCTGACTTTATTTTCTATTTTGTAAAGACAAAAATGTTTAACAAAGTTTTCCTTACATTATTTATGCATTCCCCATTGCTTTACCGAGTCCAATGGAATGTTCAGAAGAGCTGGAATTATCGTTAAGTGTTTTTGGTTGAGTTTGTATAGTAAAAGAAGAGGGAGGGACATAATTATATTTCTAAATTCCATCGTAATTTCTGAATTCATAGAATATGAAACATTATTACTGGGAAAAACATTTCTTTGTTTGTAACATTGAACTTACCCGAGTGATTTACTTCGTTTCCGTTTTGTCGTCGACTCCACAGATTATAGATTACAGATGATTCAGTGCCACTAATAATATAAAACTATGAATAATATCAATTGTCATCGTTTACAGATAATTATGTCTGTATTTAAGTGATTTCACTCAATTTCTATCATCATCAGCATTTAATTGTCGATTCAAATTACAATTCTCATACATGTGCATAAATGTGTGTATATTTGTATATACGAATCGCTTCCGCTTCAGCTTATCAGGTAGAGTTGCATTTTTTTTCGTACACTGCGCCGCCTTATCAGTTACGAGTATTATTCTGGAAGTGCGCTCATTCGGCAATTGTACAAAGAAAACAAGACAAGACCTGGCCCTTGCCCAAAAGTAGAGGGGAAAAACAAAAAGAAATTCAATTAAGGGGCGGGGCCTACGATGCCTGTTCCACACTGTGTGATGAGCGGTGTTGGGTAATGATGGGGTTTTCGGCCGACCGTCGGGTGTCTTTTTTACTTTTTTAATTGTTTTTAATTGTTGAAAAAAGATCCCTATAAGGGGATTTGAACAAAAAAATGTATATCGATTCATATTATGTATGCAGTGTGCCCGTTTCAGTTAGACAGATGTTAGACAAATAAATCCAATAAATTATTGAACTTAAAAAAATGGTTCTAGCTACCAATACATTCTCTTAGAGTTCCCCTATTTACCATCTAAATCAAAAGAGAATAATTAACTAAATCAAAATACATGACAGGTGAAATATTTGCCTAATAGAGTTTTTCCAGTCGAAAATCAATTTCTAATCGATTTCTTTTATGACAAATTATCAGGTTGTATATATTTTCCATTACTTTCTTCCCTTTCCTGCCCCAACCATTCCCCTTATCGCCAAGTAATGCCCAGAATTTATTGATTATTAGCTAAGTGGCATAATCGTCGCTGCAGTTATATGGGATTACTTTCGGCTGTCTGCACAGGGGGGGGCTCTACACACGTCATGGCTCATGGCTAAATAAATAAAAGAGCTGGCAACTGCAGACCAGGTCCAACTGTAAATGAGAGCGATTTGTGTAATTATGGTCTCTGGTCAGAAGAGTAGCAGGAGGAGTAGAAGAACGAAGGGGAGGGAGGACGGAAGGAAGGTAGCTGCAGCTACCAGCTGGGGTCGAACGGCCCAGTTCTCAGCGGTTAGAGAAGGTTTTTCTGTTTCGGTTTCTGCTGCATGCGACGCCACGACGGACTCGCTCGCCCTGGGTACCCGGGATGACATTGACAGTAGAGCGGCGCAGTAGCTCTGGCCATGGGGCTGGGGCCTGAGCCAACTGCTCTGCTGTCTCTCCGTCCATCTGCCTGCCTGTGTACGAGCGAGATAGCGAGCTGCTGCTGCTGCTGCTGCTGCTGCTGACGTCGCTGCCAGTTGTCGGTGCCAAGGCTCTTTGGCTCTGGCATTGTTTGTTTTTGTTCTTCTGCACGGGAAATGCCAAAGAGCGTGTGGCAATGAGAGCGGCAAAAAGCAAAACCAGAGACGACACCAAGAGAATGAGAGCTCCATAGATGGAGAATGACTGTAAGAGACAGAGAGAGAGAGAGAGGGGGCGGTGCAATGCAGTTGCTGCTGCATTTGTTTTTGGTAATGAGCGAGTTGGGCAACACTGAAAGTACACATCTGTACATACAGTGAAATCTGTCTAATGATTACTTCAGTGGAATTTAATGTACATGGAAAGATACATATGTATATATGTAAATAAAAGCAGGCAGTGTAAGCGAAAATGATTTCCTAGTTCAGCAGAAAGTTCTGGGTTTATCCGTTTGCACTGTGTTCACTGTTTCAAGGTTCTCCTCATTCAAATACGGACAAACACAAACAAAATTCTACTTCCATACAGCGATTGCATTTTGTACATATTTGCTCCCAGTACTTTTGGCCATTATCTTCTCTAATGCGTATTTATCAATGTTTAACTAATTTATCTCTATTTCTCTCTTTTACAGTGTTTCACTGGCAAGCTACAATAATGGGCCCGGTAAGAGGAACACTACATACTCTCGAGTATATCACCCAGCAAAGCAGATCGGAGATTGCTTCTCACATGCAAATACCGTTTGATCTGTTTGATCAGTTCTTAAAGATTTCAACTAATTGTCTTGTTGTTTCTTGCAGTTAAAGTTTGGATGGGATTTCTCAGTTGATAGAGCACACACACGCAAAAATAAGAACTAGAATCGTTTGAAAATTCTTCTACAAAAGGAAGCGCTTCTATGAGCTTTAAAAACACATACACTATAGCTGCTAGCTATAGCTAATCCTTAAATTCAGCTTAGCTTTAGTTAAAATATTTTGTTAAATATGATATTTGTCATAGGCAGATCTTAAAACTGTTAAACTAAAATTATGTAGTTCCTTTGTCTTGGTGTGACACAGCGACTGAAGGTAGTTTAGGGCAACTTGTATCTAGTGCCACGCTAAGACTTCTGTCAGTGTTCCAACGTTCTCTAAAATGATCCATGTAAAAATGTATTATTTATATAGGAGTCGTTACGTCTACTTCCTTCCTTTGTTCCTTTTACAAACGATTAAGATACAAATAGTTTATGACATATTTTTGAAGAATACAGAAAGAGTCGATCAATGAACTATAGAAAGAATCTATAATCATTAAACATTTAGGAAAATATTACATCAAAACATTCACTAAAGACTCGATGGATCTTGATTTGCGACCTTAATGAGGAAATGCATATTCCGTTAGAATATACTTAAGATAACATAGCGAAGTAATAAGTCCAAAGCGGAACCTGAGAAAATAGTAGCACTCTATCTTTGATTGAGATTGCTGTAACTTTAGTTCAGCTTTGAATGTTTACATCCAATAATTTCCCATCAATTCCACTGTCCACTCAATTTATCATGAACTTAATTTCATTTTCCTTTCAACGTACGAAATCAACAAGACAATATTTGTTTTTCTTTGTATAATTATTCCAAATTCTGTACTAATAACTCGTTTTCAATTGTAATCTTTTGCAGCCGGACAGCCCTTATCAAGGAGGTGTATTCTTCTTAACTATACATTTTCCAACAGACTATCCCTTTAAGCCACCAAAAGTGGCTTTTACAACGCGCATATACCATCCAAACATCAACAGCAATGGGTCGATTTGTCTCGATATATTAAGATCTCAGTGGTCGCCAGCATTAACTATTTCAAAAGGTATTTACAAATCTGAATAATTCTCTACTGATGAAATATTTTGAAAATCGAATAACCTTTTTTGTTGTGTTTATTTTTCTCTCTCTATTTTGCAGTCTTATTATCAATTTGCTCTCTACTCTGTGATCCCAATCCAGACGATCCGCTTGTTCCAGAGATTGCCCGAATATATAAAACCGATCGGGAAAAATACAATGAGCTGGCACGAGAGTGGACTAGAAAGTATGCTATGTGATGCGTTCCAGATTGCAGTCCAACAACAACAACAACAACAACAGCACCAACAGCAAACACAAGAAAAGCAACAACAACAGCAACAAAGATAACAACAACAACTTACAACAATAGTCAAAAAAACCCATGGAGAAAGATCAGCTGCAGCAATGGCCGCAGCAGCAGCAATGTTGTTATTAATGGCAACAGCCGCCGGGCGGTTGACCACAACAACAATGGCGAGAAAAACTTTAATAACAACAATAATAATATCAGCAGGAGCTGCGGTTATAGCAAAAACAACAACAACAACAACACCGACACCAACATCAACATCAGAATTTGCAGTCATCCCAACAAAAGATACGACAAATACACCAACACCAACAAGATCAGGTACAACAAACTCAAACTCAACAACAACAACAACACCAACGGCAGCAACATCAAGTTGTGCTCCTGCCGCTGCCGCTGCCGCCGCCTCCGCCTGCATGGCAGCCACAAAAGCATCATGAAAATCAGCATGAACATCATCAGAGGCATCAGTAGCCGCCGCCACATGGGGAACGAGGATCACGCAGCAGCAACAACAGCAACAACAACTGGCAGAAGATTGGTGGCAGCAGACTGGGACTTGGTACTGGTACCGGGAATGAGAGGTAGTGTTTGACCGAACAGCAGAAGCAACAGCAGAAGCAACAGCAGAAACAGCAACACAGCATAAGCAGAAATAATTTAATAATAATTACTGAGAAAAAATTATGTAAGCATTAAACATTAAAAGCTAGACAGCTACCAACAACACAGCATCAAACATAATAAGTTTAAATACAAAGAAAAACAAAACTACAAAATAAAAATCAGCTGGAAAAATTATTATTATTATTATATTATATTTAAAGAACCGGAAAAATAAAAATTACAAAAATTCAATTTCAACATCAAAGCACTCAAAACAGAAACAGAAACAGAGGCCGGCCGCCCGACGCCATTTCCGAAAAAATGTACGAACGGAAAATGTACACAACTCCGTCGATTTGTAGTGTTTTTCTTCATCCCAAGGAAGGATTATTTTTGATAGATAGCAGGAGCAGGAGAAGGAGGCAGGAACCACAGCTTTCTGCAGGATAATCATAGGGCTAAGGGACTTGTATGTAGGCTATATAATTTCTACAAAAGGTTAATAAAGCTCAGAATGTACTGAATACTGAATCTATGGATAAGGATCAAAGTTTTTGCTGGCACTCAAACACCAAGTGGAACCGCTATCTGGGCTTTAATCACACGAGAAATAAAGTTATAATTTATTATGTCTGATATGAATTATAAACATTAAAAGGTTTTGATTCAGAGGATGTGCATTATCAATTTAAAAGTTTATTTACCTGTATTCCATGTAATGCAGCGCCGAAAATTATATTTTGTGTGGTAATATTTCTATGAATCGATTGCTTATTTGTATGTTTATTAATTTTGTTTTCAAAATGAATACCAAATGTGTTTCTGCTAACCTGAATGCTGTGCTTGAAATATTTTGTTAAATATGAAATTACAATTTTTAATATAAGATTCATTTGAAATATGTGCAAATGGAGATATAGTAGAGTATATGTACTGCTCTTCTATAGCTCTAATTAAATCTGTGCGCCTTAGATTTATTTCTTTTTCCAGATTTGGCTTATAGTATAAATGGTAGCAGAGTGAGGGTTTCAGGATTAAAAAATATATTTTTTGTTTTTAAGGTTGGCTTATTTATTTATTATTATTTACAAATAAGGTCCAGTGACTGGAGCTACAACTTAATCTAAGAAAGATTATGTGGTTCTCGGCTTAAAACTTAACGAAATTTTTCATTTTGTATTTTCAAGTTTTTAGAAATGGAATACTTAGTCCCAGCGTATTATCATGGCATACATTTTAGGGTAAATTTGGATTTATTTTACAAACGGGCACCTATCAAGATAATTTAATAATACTTAATAACGAGGAAGACCAAAGTGCTTCAATGAAAGTCTATTTCTCGCAAAGAATTAAATCAGTAACAAAAAACAGGATGAAATGGAAATGTAACTGAATTTCTAATGCTTAAGTTCCATTCAAAACAAAAGATAGATTTGTTCAATCTGGAAGACTGGCATTGTCACAAACACTATTTTGAATGTTGATTCAAAAGATTACTAGAGACTACCCCCCTGTCTGCTTTATACACAGCTTTACATACTACTTGCCATTTAGGGGCATAGCGAATGGGGTTATTCTACATCTTTATAAACTTCGACAGTTCATATGTACTATTAGAACTTAAAACTGCTATAAAAAAGTGCCTAATTATAAGTATATAATATAAATAATGCTCGTGTGTAGAGTGACGATTCTGCGATTAACAGCGTTCTGCATAGATTTGAAGAGAGTTTTGTGCTCGATATAAAACTCGCGTAATAAGATAATTTTTATAAGTCCATTAAGTTGCTCCAATTTGTGTCTGGTGTGTGGCGTGTGTGAGTATTTGGCGAGCGTGACAAATTTCGTTTATTATTGTTTCTATAACATTTTTATAGGGCGAGATCGCTTGAACTTTCAAAAAGGCCGCTTAAAAGCTTTCGTGCTGGAAATGGCTGTCACATAAACAGTCAACCCATCAGATCAGCTTTCGTAGGTAAGTAATGTTGTCAATCAAATGACAAATGAGGGTAGAGAGATGCTCGGTTCGGTCAATGTGAAGGGCATGTGCAGTCGTGGTCAATAATGCAAACCCACAGCACACACAGACCCACACTCATACATGTACAAAGAGAGTGAGATAGATGGTTACAGCATGCTGAATTTGCATCATCATCAATTCGCAAAAGATTCGATTAAAACAACAACAACAACCATGCTCTCGTCTCTCGCTCTGGCCGAAGAGCAGCGCGCCAACGTTTCGTGGAGCTTTTTCTGCCGATCGTAATGGCTCTCGCTGCTCTTTCGTTAACTCTCTCTCGCTCTTGGGGGCTCCGCTCTCTTCCGCGTCGAATGGCCCGCTTTGGCGCTGGCTGGCAAGGCAACATACAGAAAGCATTTGGTTGGGGGACAGTGCTGATTTTCAGTTTCAGTTATTTTTTTTTCCGCGCGGCGAGAGGTTCGCGAGAACATTTTCAGCAAAGTGAAAATACGTGTGGAATTTCTATCAAAGTAATTCAAAATCAATTGAATTGAAGATTTTTCTTATATACTGCGTGTGCACGTGCTTACAATTGTCGAAAAGAGATAAATTGAGAGAAGAGCAGAGCAGAGCTGAGAGCCAGCAAGAGATCGACCTAAAAATTGTCTTTAGAAATTTTGGTTATGCAAACAGTTTTGGGAGTAAGAGCGAGTGAGAAAGACAGAGAGAAAGCATAAAAGCGCACCAATGGCAATTGTAGAATTAAAAAAAAAAAAACCAACAACAAATGCATTTGCATCAGTTCAAGTGTGTATATTTGGCTTTAGGGTCACGCAAGACCAACATTAGAGGAGGAGAGCCGATTGCAATATGCCCACCAGCATATTTTAGGCAGGGGAACGGCTGCCTCGTTTAAGCAGTGCTTAAGCTGAGAAGCCCGACCGAGCTTCAAAGAAAAGAGCGCAGTGACCAGTGAGAGAGCCGCTTTCTACACATGTGAACTCCAACATGGCAACAGCCCCCCACTGGGTGCGCTTCTGCACTTAGCACCCCCCATCCACCCCAAGTGTCTTTTGTTTAGGAGCCCGTCTCGATTTTCGCGCTGTTTCGCGATCGACAGCCCACATGCTGGTGCTGGTCCCCAGCAAACAAATATTTGAAACCAATGAAATCAGAAACGTAAACTAAATATTTGCACGGACAGACGATTTCTAATTAAGCGTAAACTCTATCCATTCTGTCCAGGCTTAGATATGAGTCCTCGCCCGCACGATGATAACCTCGAGGCAAATGCCGAGTCGGAGTGCCTGAATATCGCCGAGTCAACGTGCTACATTCGCCAGGCGGCGGTAAAGGATGGTGCCGCTGATAATAGTGGCTGCTGGGTGAGTACACTGATATGATAGTGTTAGCGCTTCGCCAAGAAGACGACAGCAGAAAGAGGAAACTGGGTACAAAGTTCAGGCAGGAGCGGATTACCAGTGCTTAGGGGAGACTTTTGAGTGTTTTCCAAGTTGTTCTTTGTTCAACGTTCTGGTTGATTTTAAGGATAAAATGCAGAAGCATTCTAATGAATGTGATTCAACCCCAATTAGAGAAGAACTACATTTTTGATACATTTCAAAACAACAAAGTTGCTTTTCTAATGTATCTTAAACTGAGCAGCTGAGGGGCAAAATAATCTGAATTACAAATCTTCAACAGCAACTCCATTAAACCGACATGCAGATTTTATCAGCATTGTCAGCGCTCTTAGACGAACAAAAGTATCTTAACAAAATGTAGATTGTTGCGACTTTATTACTGAGACAAATAATACAAGTAAATTTCTACATACTATAAGTATAACATCAAAAATCACAAAAAGTGGATATCTTCATTTTTACTGGGGTGTTTAAAATATTAAGATACATTTGAGAATAAACCCCTTTAAGATTATATAACTCAAATTATATTATATAATTCGTGAAATGTTATTACTACTAATATACTTCGAAATAATAATAATTTGCCCTCTAAAAATCACAAAATTTGCTTGGCTATGCAGTTTAGTGGATTAATCAGTGATAAGAAATGTTTTTTTTTAGACAATTTACATTTTGAAGTATGAAATATATTATACCCAAGTAAAGGCTTCAAAAATCATAGAAGTATTATTAATATTATTTTATGCTCATTTCAATTAAATTTAAGCGTAGACTAAATCTTTTAAAAACTATTGCAAAGAATTAGGGGAATCCTGTAATAAATTATCTTGTTTCCTGTTCCAAAACTTAGTGAATTAGTATACTAGTAGTTATCCATACTATTTAAACCTATCTTTAACTTACACTTAGACTCTTGGATTCTGCGTATCATATATTTGTATATGTGTTACAATCTACAACTGGTATTAATGTTAGACCCTTCACAAGTCATACCATGCATAAGCCAAAATCTGTAGTCCCCACTTTCTACACCTCTCTCTCTGCACCTGTGACGAAACGACACGTGCATCGAGCATCATCGGGGAGCATCTGCGTCAATCAGTTGCTGTCTGCTGACAAAAGCCCAAACGGGGGGAATGGCAAAGCGAAAGCTCATTGGGCCGAGAGCGGCGAGCTGCTGCTGCTGCTGGCTAACCTTAAACAAAAGTAGCAGAGTACGCTATTTTTTGCCATCGCCAGGGCCCAGGGCTAGCGCACCAGTAGACGGCTTCGAGCGATTGGAGTCAAGGTCGGGCTAAGCCTCAATTATGGTCTGGGACGGTGCGGTGGAGAGCTCTTGTTTGTAACCGATTAGAGCTTACCACACCGATATCTGGTTATGCATTATGTTTACATATTGCGAAAACCCTCAACTCACGCGGAATTCCTCTGAAGTTCAACGAAAGGCAAAAACCTGTTTTCGATCTGAATTTATGACTCTCTCTCGCATGCGCTTACAACAAATCATGCATCCGTATTTTAAGATTGTTCGTGTCAGCAATTACAGCGAAGAGAGCGAGAGAAAAGCTCAAGCCCTCGGATTGGGAGGGATCTTATGCAACTTTGTTTACAAATTGTTCTCAATGAACAGGTGAACCTGCCACACCCGTTCACACTGATCTCGGGGATTCCCTGATCAGCATACATAGTATACCCTGCTTAAAGTATTAAGGAACCATTGTCGAACACCTAATTTGCAAAATGGCATAGTAAAATAAATAAACCCATTTAAAAAATTAAATATTAAATATATATTTTTAAATACAAATAAATCTATTCAATCTATTAAATATGGACAATCAAAGCTTAACAAATTTTGCAACATATAGTATACAATTTGTAGGAAATATATTTAATCGAAATATCCAAATATTTCATGCAAAAAAAATAAATATATATAAATTTTAAATAAATTAAAATATTTAATTTAATTAAATATTAAAAATATATTTTAAAGCCCCTTTCTTCTTACAATTTCCACTCGCAGAGTGAATATCTATTGGTATAAACTTTTAGAGCTACATACAAAATATTTAAGTGTAAATATTTAAACTGAAGAGTTTTTTTTTCTTTGGATTCAGATTCAATAAGTTCCGGAAAGAAATAATAAACATTTGTTACGAAATGTTTTATTAAGAGTCGGTTACTTACATATGTAAATGTACATATTTACATACATACATATGTATGTATATTTTTACAGCCAGTCAGTAAACATTGGCATTTCCTGGAAATATCAATCCGATCTGCGAATGTTTCAAGAATTAAATACTAAACCTCAATTGGCTTCGATCATTGTAAATCGATCGAAAAAGTAAATAAAAAAAATATAGGCGATACTTAGTCAAGAGATCTGCCTATACGCTATCCATAAGTGCACGGGAATACGATCAATATTGGGTATGAGGCTTCGCTCCGACTTGAGTTGTTATATAATATGCGGGAGCTGGACAGCGTTGAGGTGCGGACTGCGACTGGGGGTTAGGGATACCATCAACATTCGGCTTGACCGAAATAGGCCGCTTGCACAAGAGATGAAAGCTCTCATCAGGCAAATGAAATTTCGCATAATTTCGGCATAACTTTCGTCTCTGTCTGTCGCCTCTCCAACATCCAAGACATTGCAGCGATGATTGCCCAAGCACATGGAAAGCGGGAACAGCTTTTACGACTCTCTCACAAAAAATATATTCTGCAATCGTCGATCTACGAGTATATCTGAGATGCTGTAGCCCAAAGCTTTGGGCGCTTTTGTTGAGTGCTTTTACGTGTTGTGTTGGCCCACACACAACATTGGATCTTGACGGGTTTTAGTTGCCAGCTGGGAAGCGAGCGCAACGGTTTATGCAAGTTCTGCGCCTCAGTTGGAAATGTCAAGATACTTCCTTAAGGAGTCGCGAACCACTTTCAAAAACTGTTTTCGAATGCGTCCCGCCATTGTGTAATATTGAGAAAAAAAACCAAGTGATACATTGAGCCAAGACTCGAAAAGAAACAAAAAACAAGAAAGATATAGTTTTGTATTCTATAAACATTGAAAGTAATTTAAGTGATAATTATTGAAAAATGGAAACAACAATTGTCACCACAACAACAACCACAACCGATTTGAAGCGCTGCAAAAAGATAGATGTAAGCTATAGTACACTCCAAAAATAAATCTGTAAATCGAAGTGTTTGTAGTGGAGAACCCCCACGTAACGAAAGTACGTCAATGGGGGAATTAATTGCACATCCTGTTTGTCGATATCGGGGCATACCATTAGCTTAGACATATTTACCAACAATTAACTATGCAACAGTGTTCTATTAGTAAATCTCTCGGGTTTTTGTGATGTTTGTTTATTGAAAATATTGCACGGTGTCAAGTAGTTTCAGCACCTTGTACCCCCACCCACCCTCGCACTTAGCACTCACCTGTCTCCAAATGCAGCTGGTACTGCAGCTGTTTTACACTCAAGCGAAAATCTTAGCAATGTCTTTGGAATTTCTTTATATTAAAATTATTTGTGTATACAAAATGCAACATTTTGTGTGGAGATATATTTGCCGAAATAAGACCCAATTTTACTTATTATTATTTATAATTAATACAAATTTTATTATTACAAACTAAATACGAAAAATGTTGTTTGATACGTGACATCCAAAATACAATGTAGATTTTAAAACATTAAAATTGATAATGAAAATTATTGTGAGAAATTAATGTGATCCATTACTTGAATAACATTTCAATTAAAAAAAAAAAAAATAAGATCTTTTTTGCATGGAATTAATAGTTATTAAAAATTATATTTTTCGAGTAGCTCCTTTTCCATTTCAAAGACATGCAAAAAATAAACATGAAATGATAAGAAAACATTTATTTATACCCGTACTCGAAGAGTAAAAGGATATATTGTATTTGTGGTAAAAGTGGATGTGCGTAACATAGAGAAGGAATCATTTCCGAACCCATAAAAGTATATATTTTTGTATTAGCAGTCTGTTTTTATTTAAAAACATTACATAAGAAAACATGAATATATTCCTTAAATATTCCAGAGCAATTTAAATGATTGTTAAAATTCTCTTTATACGATTCCAAATGTCATGCACTGACTGTACCAACATTTCCCCCAATGGGTGTAGTACAGTTGAACCGTTTATGGGGCTCGTCAGCTGCCCCCTTAACTACGGGCGGATAAGTGCAAAACAAAACAAAAAGCTCGCTAAAGAATGCATACACAGAGAGAGAGAGAGAGAGAGAGAGAGAGAGGTACTTACGTACCTTACTTACGTGTTGTAAACAATACGTCATCGAATTGAAATGGATAAAGCACTTGCACTTGCATTTGCACTAACACAGAGATACGGATACGATGTATATGTACAGTTACAGCGCCCACGCTTACACACTTATTGTTTGTTGTTGTTTTTTTGTTGTTCGAATTGTGCATTAGTCGTTTAAGTAAAAATTGTATAAACAAATTACAGTCAAGCCCCCTTTCGGCAGTGGTTTTTTATTTATTTGTATCTTTTTTTTTGTTATTGCTATTTTTATTTATTTATGGTGCTGTTGGTGCTGTTGCTACTGCTGTTGTTGTTATTGTTTTTGGGTATTGCAATTTCGCAATGGATATTATGACACTTCACACTCTTGTTTTTGTTTACACATGAAACCAGAAACAACATTAGGAACCGCAGAAACACACACAGAGGAAAGTTAACAATAATAAATATAAAATCTGCAACAGCAAACAATTATTTGTAAACTGCAGTCTCAATAAACAAAGGAAGAATGTCTATGATAAGATTTTTATACAATTGAATAGTTCCGCTTAGTAGTTTCGACTGTACTTCAGAAAAAACGCGCCAATGTTTTCTTATTGCCGCAAACTTTTGGTATTAAACAGAATAGATTCTGTAATAATAATAGAAAACCCCCCCTTATACACAGAGAGAGAGAGAGAAGATAGTACTAATAAAATGTGCAAACAAATCAATTATACCCATGCAGTTTTTGGCTTAGGCTAAATATAAAACCATTTGCCAGTTGCCAGGGTCTCTACTGAAAAGGCGGAAGAATCAAAGACCCCAGAAGAATGAATACTCGCAGACGTATCTGCGCTGTCCTCAATTCATATCGAATTAGCCGGAAAACTAATTGATAATATATATTTATTTCTTTTCTGCTTATCTCTCTCTCTTTTTAGCTTGATGGCCAACTGGTTGGATCAGCAACGGAGACGGACGCATCGCATCAGTTTCCGTCCAACGAAGAGCCGAATGTACTTGGACATGGACCCAACTACGATGAGAAGCTGTCCAAATTCAAATGGCTATGCAATTTCGATGATGTGAGTTAAAACAAAACGAATGAACAATGTCTTTGGGGTCAATTTGGCATCAATTGTCGCGCCAACTGAATTTTAATTGATCGCAAATTGTTTTTGGCGCACTGACAATACAGGCCCCGCACCCGCAACCGGTCAGGGGCAGACCATAAAACAAAAAATCAAACCCCACTATCAGCCATCAAGCATTTTTCTTCTTTGTATTTTTTTTATTTTGTGGCATTCAATTTACATGCATTAAAAGTACGACAATTGTTATAATCGAGTATCGGTGGTTGCTTTGGCTGTGGTGTGTGCCTAAAAAATTTGCGTTCGTTGTCTGAAAATGTCTATGAAAACGCCTAAATATGTGGCAAGCCAACACATGGCTTGCTGGCTGGCTGGCAGCTATTACAAAATAATACAAACCAAAAAACGCAACCGAATCAAGGTCGCCAAGCCACAGCCACAAAAGCAATATCAAACAGTGGCAACAATACACGTACTCTATAGCATTAAGTATTCAAATAAAAAAGAAGCGCTACTGTTTGTGTGTACTCTTCAGGTGTATGTATAAAACCTCATATTACATATGTACATATTGTTGTTTAATGGGAAAAACCTCAAGGATATATAAATCTGTTATTTT
This sequence comes from Drosophila bifasciata, assembly GCA_009664405.1. NCBI lineage: Eukaryota > Metazoa > Arthropoda > Insecta > Diptera > Drosophilidae > Drosophila > Drosophila bifasciata. The sequence continues at coordinate 6,587,486 of CM019044.1, forward strand.
GTAGCTGTAAATGCTCTTAAATTTAAAGTAAGAGCTTTAGTTTTTAGCTCTATAAAACACTGAACATATTTAGTGACTTTTTCAATAAAAATTCAACTGATTGCTAGTTCTTATAGTGTTCCACTAAAACATTGCTAGTTGTTTAAATTAAATCAATTAATTGAATTTATTTTTAATTGAACCATGAACAGAATTTACGCTTTGGCTGGGCATCATGCCAGAGAGTCACACACAAAAAGGCTATTGCTTCCCATTTTCTATTCTCTATTCCCTTGTCTATTTTGTTTGCTTTCGATTTGCATTTATTATTGATTGGGCTGGAGAAATGTTTTCGTTTTTTTTACAATATTTAATTGGTATTTGTATCTGTGTTGCAGGCGCCCAGCCATCTGAAGTTCAATCCGTATATCCGACGCGGCTACCGCACATTCCTCTCCAACAAGCTATGCCTGCAGAGCATTTTCTGGTGGACCAATGAGACGGTGAGTTCAGCCACAGACTGCATAAAATACAGAACTTAACATTTGAATTGGTTGTTTGTTGTTTGTTTTGTAGATCAATATCTGGAGCCATCTGGCTGGATGCATACTGTTCATTGCTTTGACGATCTTTGACTTTCAATTCCTGCGCATTCACGCCTCGTTGACCGATCAGGTGCTGGTCGTCTGTCTGCTGGTCTGCTTCTGCCTGTGCATGCTGATGTCCGCCATATATCACATATTCTCATGCAAGTCGGAGGAGCACTATGAGCTATTCCTGTCGGTCGATTTCCTGGGCATATCCCTCTCCCTGGTGGCCATCTACATAAGCGGCATGTACTACGCGTTCTGGTGCCACACCTTTCTGCGCACACTCTACTCGACCATTGCCATGGGCATGTTCGGGCTGGCCATCGCTGTGCAGATACCCAGGCTGAATGTCTCCATGAACGCCAAGGTGTCCGTGCTGTTGCTCTGGTCCGCCTACGGTGTCATTCCTCTGGGCCACTGGGCAGTGGCAATGGGCGGACTGGAGAACGAGCTGGTCAGGGTGAGTCGTCCCCCGCCCCATTAGCTTTGGAACTTGCCACAAAACTTATACTTGATTTGTTGCCTTGCAGCTGATGGCGCCCCGCATTGTGGGAATGTATCTGCTGTGCCTCATCGCCTTTGTGTTCTATGCGGCCAAGATACCCGAGCGCTGGTTCACGGGCAAAGTGGACTTTGTGGGACACTCGCACAACTGGTGGCACCTGATCATCGTGGCCGCCTTCTATCACTGGCACAACACCGGGCTGGTGTATGCCGAGTATCGCCTGAATAACGGCTGCAGTGCGCCGATCCTCTCCTGAGTTTGTGGCCTGGCAGCCTTGGGCAGCGGGACTCTATTACTATGCCTAGTGTAAATAGCTTATGGAGCACCTCTATATCTGCATATTAACTAATATTTAGTTGTAGTTGTTGACCGATATGTTTAATTTATGTATAGCTTACTGTTTAGTTAGGGTTTCGTGTTAGTCTATCCATGAGTCAGTCGGCACTGCACGAGCAAAGCGAAGTGGAGCAAAAGGTGTCTTCAGTCTTTTCTTCTGTTTTTCATTTCCTTTAATAAGGTTATATTATCTGTTGGAAATGGCATGTGCCTTGAGCTGAAGCTGTGCTAGTCTTGTTGACTCAATTTTTACAATTACTTTCAATGCAAATACAATATCGAAAGTACAAAAAAATTTCAAAATGAGATTTTTACTCGCGTCAGGGTTAGTTATTCGGGATGTGGATGGTACAAAAGAAATATATTTCTTGAGTAGTTAATTTTAAATGTCTAAAAGAAAAGGTAACAACTGGGGAGGAGAGTCGAGGACGACGTTTCTGGGATTCAAATTCGATAAATTTTGGTTATCATTTTTTAAATAGGTTTCATGTATGAGTTTTGTATTAGTGTGGCCAAATGGTATTGGTTCATGACTCACGGCTCAAATACAAATCTGTGGATATAAAAACTACCATACTAAATAAAAACTCATGTTCCATGCATTTCAATTTTAACTCAAAAAGATCAAGAAAGGCGCCAATAACTCGAACTCGCAGCGCAGAAATGAGTCACAGCGATAAGTTGTATCGATAGATTAGCAGCATTGTTCCGCAACATTGGCACGGAATGTAGATACATTGTTGTAACAATTGACAATTTCAGGTGAAATATAATGTGAAATTCTTTTTTCTAAGTAAAGAGGAACATTGTTCTGCATGAAAAATATACGAACAGTACTATTTTCCGCGTCTTAAATTAAGCGTTTTCACTACTTAAACAAAGAGGGGTTAAGTGGGTTAAGTTCTCTTTTCCTCGGTATATTTACGGTATTTGAGTATATTTGTGAGGGTCGGCTCGGCCACACTGCTTACACTGTTGGTCACACAAAATATTGCCGCGGACCCGTAAACAACGCAATTCCGTCGAATTTTTTTCTGAATTCAGAAAATTCCGTTGAATTAATTCATAATTATTGATAAAATATCACCTGGAATATCAAACAAATATATACATCGATATAAGTGAATTTTGAACTGCGCGGCTGCGTCGCGAACAAATTAACGGTGTTTTGGCGTTGGAGCAGAGGAAAAGCAACAGGCCAACGGCGTTAAATTATTTGTTAATTAGTTTCAATTAGGCGGAAAAGGAGCAACAGCTGCCAGATCGCGCCAAACAACAGTAATTTGTGTGCGAGTACGAAATGAAAAGTAAGAGCAGCGATCGCTGGTAGTGTGCGTATCGCGTGTGCCAGTGTGCGCCTGCGGGCAGTGTGTGCGTGTGTTTGTGCTGGAATGGAATGCACAAAACCCATCCCCCCCGGCCCCCATCGCTCTGTGTGTGCGCTCTATTATCGCTGAAAATATGTACAAGGCAAAGGCAACGTAACGTAAAAGAGAAACCGAAGAAAAGAGAGCAAAAACGGTGAAGAAACCGAGAAAAGCGCGCGTCAAGTGACAAGTTTTTTTGTGTGGGACTGACTGACCTCCTCTACACACCCCTCGAACCGGACAGACTCCCCCGCCGCACGATGCCAAATCTGCAGCAATCGGCGCCGCACCACCTGCAGCCCCATCCGCACCATTTGCGTCCACAGCACCAGCAGCACCATCATCATCATCATCACCACCAGCACGGGCCCCACAGCGACTTCCCCCTGCCGGACGGCTGGGACATTGCCAAGGATTTCGATGGCAAGACCTACTACATAGATCACATCAACAAAAAGACCACATGGCTGGATCCCAGAGATTGGTAAGTCTATACATACATGTACATATGTATGTGCATCTGTACTGCATATAAGTGAAAAGAGAATGAGAGAGCGGATCAGGAAGCTTACAAAAAAAAAAACCCATATAAATTCCGATTCCAATTCCAAAAGCGCTCGAACCGGAAAGATAAAGGTGCGTGATGCACTTGTATGTGTTATGTGTGTTTTTGTGTGCGTGTTCCTGTGGGTATGTGTATGTAAAGGAATGCGAGAGGTGGAGGCAGAAGAAGCACCACAAAAACAAAGCAAAATAAATTACATATTTTAAACAACAACAAAAAAGCCTTAAGTAAACATTCCAAGGCGATGATTAAGACTCCAAATATAACCGAAACTGAAGCGAGAGAGAGAGAGAGAGAGAGAGTGAGTGTGTGTGTGTGAGGGAGAGAGACATAACGGCAACAAACAAAAAATGAAATGTAAAAGGCAGAAAGAGAGTGTAGAAAAGAGGTATGCGGCAGATGGAGAAGGGGTAAAAATGTGCGCCAGATGGAGAGAGCAATGAAATGTACGGCAGAAAGAGACGGAAAATAAATGTACAGCACGACGAACGGGGCAAGGCAATGGCTGTTGGAAAGAAGAGGCTGTGAGAAGAGGGGGAAAATGGGAGAGCAAAAGTTAAATAAAGCTCAGCGAATGATCTGCAAAAAAAAAACAACTAACAATCTCATACGTAATGAGTACAAGAGAGCAAAAGAAGTAGAGAGACGAGAGAAAGAGAGAGAGAGATAGATCCAGAGTGGCATGATCTGAAGATGTGGGGAAGGGGCCCGCACTACATCAGGCCATGTATCTCATAGATACATTTTAGTTTGCCGCTCGCCGCTCGCTCACATTTGAATTCCCTTGCGATGGGGAGAGTATAATGATTTTGACAAGAGTTTTGCAACACTGCGAAAAGGAATGTACACTTGGGTTATTTTATTGTAATTCGATTACAGTTGTCAATGGAACGATCGTTTTTCGAGGGTGTCTAACACGTCGGAGCCTTTCTTTCTTGTTTGTCTTGCCTCTCGCTCGGATATCTCTTCTATGCCTATACACTTCCCATACTCTCTCCTTCTCTTTCCGTCTTACTCTTTCTGCGGCAAATACTGTGTGTGTGTGTGTGTCTGTGTGTGTATGTATTGTATGCATGTGCATATATGTGCCTCTCTCATAAACAATTGCAAAATGTACATTGGAATTTTTGCAGTTTCGAAATAATTGATTTCTGACATTCTTCGCCCGATCTCTCTCTCTCTCTCTCTCTCTCGTTTCTCTACGCCCGCCTCATTCGCACACATTACTATCTGTCGCTCTCCCTCTCTCTCTCTCTCTCTTCACGCTTTCAATTAACACAAACATTCCCTTTGTTTGTTTCAAATCGCATGGACATTGTTAAAAATGTTTCACTGAATTAAACGCCCAAGCGTTGAGCGTTGAGGAATTTCTCTGCTTTTTCTCTCTCTCCTTTTTTTTCTTTTGATTTTTTTTCTTTCTTTTTTAAATGAAATGAAACATCTGCGCATTTGTTAGGGTTATGCATCACACACACATGCATACATATGTATTCTTATTGTATGAATGTTTGTTCATGTTTGTATGTATGCAGCTAGACGAGAACATTGATCCCCGAATCTGCGATCCAGTTCAGATATCTTTACTTAATTTATTTTGTTTTATAACATATTTAATTAGATTATTATTATTATTTTAAATTCGAAATACTTATAATATTATTTATGTAATATATTTAATGGTTGATTTTTCCTACAATTTTTAAAATAGAATTATTCACTCTTATTGCTTAAAAAAAAAAAGAATTCCAAAGAAATTGTAACTTTTAACTATGGGTAGATACAAATTTTAAAACATTGTTGAACTTTCTTTTGCATTAATTCCGATCTACATACCCACCCCCAAAACGATAATATTTCGTAAATTTTGACCACGTTAATTTTATTGACTTTATATTACCAAATTGATTTCTTTGAAACCTGCATTTTTCGCTTCCATTATTCCCTTTATTGGCATTTCGCACGTCTCGCATATTTTTCATCCAAAAATTATTCACGCTTTTCGCCATTTATATCGCTCTCTCTTTCGTTGGACCCCAATCCCCCCCCAATCCGCACACGAGCTGTTATTGAATTTTAAAAATTGCTGCCGGTAGCGCGCAAAAATTCCAATAAACCATAAATAAATTTCTACAATAAAGCGAAGCGAGCCAGGCCTCGGGTGGCCTTTAAAGGCCTCCTCCCGCCACTCGCCACGTTTCGAGCACTGAGAGCCAACAAACAGCCAACAGAAATCACAGAAACACATACAAAAAAAAAAACGAGAAAGAACGTACGGAGTCGCTGTAAACGCGACTCTACTTTTATACCCGTACTCAGTCAGTACACATGTGATTTATGTGGAATTTTCAAATCAGTTTTTACATTTTACATTTATTTGATGCATCTGTCATCTACATCTACATCAGTTCTCACAACAACACACGTACACTGCACGAGACAGAGCGTTCGAGTGTGAGTGTGAGAGAATCAGCAGCAGCAACCCTCAAAATAAATGTATATTTTGTTTTGGTTGTAGCGGCGGCCGGGGCAGGTCGCTGCTAAAAATTCATTTGATCATTGTGGCTACAATAATGATCCGATCTGGACCAAATTCGGGAATCTGGTAGATATGGTCATTTTCTACAATACTGCATTTTTTGGTTTTTTTCTATCTTCAAAATTGTGGATTTTCGTCTTTTGGGGGCGGAAGGGGCGGGGCGAAATTTTGAAATACACTTGTTCAGGTTTGGTATCACAGGAGTCTTGGCCAAAAGTTTGGTTGCTCTAGCTCTTATAGTCTCTGAGATCCAGGCGACACAAAATACAAAAAGCAAAACGACTCGATTTTGTGTGAGTGCGAAAGGGATGGAGCGAAGTTTTTTCGTATATTTTCCTCTATTGTGGCTATATTAATGATCCGATCCGATTCAGATTTGGGCCCCTGATAGATATAGGCTGTCTCTATGATTCTGCATTTTTAGTTTTTTGTTATTGTCAAAATTGTGGCCGCCACAGATGTGCGCCCTTTGTGGTGGCGGAAGTGGGCGGGGCGAAATTTTGAAACACTTTTCTAGGAGTGAGATATCACATCAGTCTGGATAAAAAGTTTGGTTGCTCTAGCTCTTATAGCCTTCGAGCAATGGGCGACAAACAAGACGGACAGACGGACAGACGGACAGACAGCAATTAGCACAAATACAATATACCCTTTTACTCTTCGAGTACGGGTATAAAAACAACATCTATTATATTGCTCATCTGCAAGGTCGAATTGGGGATACCCTTGAAATGTTATCGACAATTGTACTTGTACTACTGTGACTGTGGTCTACATTTTCGTAATGTTTTCTAATGTTTGTGCAACTTTTACACCGGAAATTGAATTATTTATGTATTTTAGCTGTATAGTACTTAAAAAATACCAGAGATACAATATCTATGATTTGCTTTGCTTTAATTGAATAATATTCTGTTGATTATGAAGTTGAATTTTTCTAATTAGCTATTGAGAATGATTAATTGAATGAAAAGAGTGTGCCTCTTTGGGCAATGTGATTTCTGTTTTAGAAGGGAAAAAGATCTGTTGGAATGGATTTAAAAGAAGTAGTAGAAAATGTCTTGGTTGCGTGTAAGTTGATTTGAAATCTGCATTGAATCCACTAGTTATAAATGCTGACAATTTCAAAGAATATTGGGTTTTGGCTTAGCTTATTCAAAATTGTGGCAGATCGATCTGTGGGGATATCCTCTAGAGTCAAAGTTTACACTTTCCGATATTCTGAAAGACATCCTCCCTTTACTTATTACCAATTTCGAAATTTTCTATTCCAATGTGTATTTTTACTTGATATTTCACTTGTTTGTACTACATTCAGGCAGGCGCTGTTACTTTACTGTATTTTTTAGGTACATTTTACTTTTAGTTTATTTTTTTTGTTTAAACAAAAGTTAACATTGCGAATGGCATTTTTTCGCAGTCGTCTTCATTATTTTCTTATGAATGTGTAATGGTTTTTTATACCCGTACTCGAAGAGTAAAAGGGTATATTGTATTTGTGCTAAAAGTGGATGTGCGTAACATAGAGAAGGAGTAATTTCCGACCATAGAAAGTATATATATTCTTGATCAGCATCAATAGCCGAGTCGATATAGCCCTGTCTGTCCGTCCGTCTGTCCGTCTGTCCGTCTGTCCGTCTGTCCGTCTTGTTCGTCGCCCATTGCTCGAAGGCTAAAAGAGATAGAGCAACCAAATTTTTCCAGACTGATGTGTTCTCTCACTCCTAGAAAAAGTTTAAAATTTCCGCCCGCCCACTTCCGCCCCCACAAAGGGCGCATATCTGTGGCGTCCACAATTTTGAAAATAACAAAAACTAAAAACGCAGAATCATAGAGACAGCCCATATCTATCAGGGGCCCAAATCTGGATCGGATCGGATCATTAATATAGCCACAATAGACAAAAAACATACGCAAAAACTTCGCTCCATCCCTTTCGCACTCACACAAAATCGAGTAATTTTGGTTTTCGTATAAATGAGCGCCTCGTTCTCAGAGACTATAAGAGCTAGAACAACCAAATTTTTTGCCTAGACTCCTGTGATATCGCTTCAGTGCAAGTTTATTTCAAAATTTTGCCACGCCCACTCCCGCCCCCCAAAATACGAAAATCCACAATTTTGAAGATAAAAAAAAAAATAAAAATGCAGTATTGTAGAGAATGACCATATCTACCAGATTCCCGAATTTGGTTCAGATCGGATCATTATTGTAGCCACAATGATCAAATGAATTTTCAGCTACGAGCTGTCCCCTTCCAGTTGCGCCGTAAGTCATTTATTGGGGTTGATTGTTGCTTCAGCTTCTCTCACACACACACTCACGCTCAAACATGCTGCCTCGTGCAGTGTACGTGTGTTGTTGTGAGAACTGATGTAGATGATGTAGATGTAGATGTCGATGACAGATGTAGCAAAAATGTAAAATGTAAAAACTGATAAAACATTTTAAAATTCCACATAAATCACTGAGTACGGGTATAAAAGTAGAGTCGCGTTCGAAGCGACTCCGTACGTTCTCTCTCGTTTTTTGTATATTTTTTTGCCAGTTTTTTGGCCAATTGTTTGACCATAACAAGACACAAGGCGGTCGACACAGTGGAATATTTTTGTGTATGGCGGGGCTCAGACAGAAACGTGTTTGGTGACAGTTTCTCGATCTATTCATGGAATGAAAAAAAAAAAAAAAATGATCAAAAAAAAAAAAATAAATAAAAATGGGCGAAATAAAAAATGAAACAAAATCTGTCGATGGCTACCAGTTGTGATAGTGGCTCGAACTCGAATTCGAACTCGTTTGTTTTACATAAACACAAATCGCCGCCAAAAAGGCCTAGCGAAAGCGGCCAATGCCGGACAACGGGGTAACGATTGCCTGTCATAAGTCGGACAGAGTGGCGCCACCGGCATTGGCTGGCTGTATCTGTATCTTAAATCTCAATAGCTAAATACAAAAAAAAAAAAACGACTGAGAATGCTAGTAAACCGACTATAGGATGGATACCAGCTTAATAGATTTGATTGATGATCAAAAAATGAACATCCAACATTTTTTTTTTTGCTTTTCTGATTAGTAAAAAAATGCAGTAATTTTATTCAGTAGAATTCGAAATCTGCTATATGAAAGGTGTGCTTTATGATTGTAACAAAAATCTAAACGCATACAATGCACCCTTTGACGAGAACACTGAGTATCGGCAAAGCTTCACTCTCAACCAGATTGAAGCAGCGTTCTAATTCCTGCACTTCCTCCCTGCCAGCAGCATCTGTGGCCATTTCAGATGCAAACAATCGACCGATCAACGGAGGAACGTCAGAGCCGAGCACTGATGCTGTTTGCTGCCAATTGCATAAAGAACGCAAATCATCCATCCAGTCGAGAAAAGAGCTGGGAGCTGAGAGATGGGGAGCTGGAAGATGGAAGACGGGGAGAGGTACCGCCGCGTGTGCGTTTGCGTGTGCTAGCCATTATGCATTAGATGTGGCGATTTCTATCGCGACTAAAAACGAGCAACAAATTTGCATAAAATTCAATTTGGCTGTTGCCAGTGAAAGATGCCAGGCACTGCCAGGCGGCAGCACATGTGCATATACGAATAGTATCTGGATGGATATAGTTTGCATACTATATATCCACGGACTCCTCTCGTACAGGGGCTGGCTATACTTACATATACATTCATACATATGTATGTAGGTATGTATGTATGTATAGAGATATGTCTGTATGTTGTATAGCAACTTGGAAAGCTGCAAAACGGCATTTTTCATTTAATAAATTGCACAAGGCAATGCAGCAACAACTGCAACAGCAACAGCAACAGAAAAAGCAAAAGCAAAAGCAACAACTGCAACTTCAGCAAGAAAAGTGGAAAGAATGCAGATGCAATTGCCGTTTGCTGTGGCACTTACAGTGATAATTGGTAAAGGAGAGACACGAGCGACACGAGAGTGGTCGAGAGACGACCCATTCAAAAGAGTGTTGCAATGAAATGTAGTTTGAATTTAATTCATTTAAACAGCAATAGTGTTTATTTATATGAGAAAATGGTCCAAAAATTTAATGCTTTAAATCCCGTTATTATTAAAAAATATTAAATTTAAATTAAAATATCTCTTGGGGTACTCTTAAAGATTTAAAGCTTTGAAAATATGAATTTAACTCTTATATCTTCCAACTTCTCTAAAAATATTCAACATGATCTTGAAAAAATTTAACATTGAATTAAAAAATTAAAAATTAAAAAAAAAATGTAATAAAAAATTTAATTAAAAATATTATATTTTTTAAATAAAAATATAACAAATGAAAATGGCAAAAGTAATGTAATACCACTCATACACAGAAGCTTGTAGGCAACATCCACTGTACGCGAGCAACAGATGCAGATACACAGCAGCAGCAGCGACAGCAGGCAGGCAGGCTGGCTGGCTGGCTGGCAAACAGATACAGGCAACAACAGCATGCATTGCATTTGTGCAACAAGTATTTCCACTTAACAACAACAGCAACAATAACAACAACTACAGCAACAACATAAGTAGGGGCAGGAGAAGGGGAGGGTAAAAATTGTTGCTGCTGCTCCCTGCCACATGCAGCAGCAAGTCGAAGCCGTGATTACAATTTGATTACGCGCATGAATGCAACGCGCGGACTGGCCAGCAGCAGCAGCAGCAGCCACAGCAGTGGAAGTGGCAGAAACATTTTCTAGTTTGTTGTGCGCACGGCGGCGGCCCAAAGCGTTAAAAAATATTTTCTTTTGCACTTGCAGGCTGCAATAACAGCAGCAACAGCAGCAGCAACAGCGGCGGCCGTAGCGACACTCTGGCCAAAGATAGGCACATGGGTACATAATGTATCTGACAGATACATAAGCGAACTTTAGTCGCTCCTCGGGCACCGCATGTTTTGCCCATTTTAGCGTCTGTTTTTCCACCAATACCCGCTGCTGGTTGCCATCTAAAAACGTTGCAACAACTTCCAGTCAACAACGACAACGACAGATCTGCAACGACTTTTCCTGTGTCTTGGCACTTGTTGCATGTCGTCTGTCGTTGTCTCGAAGGTTCTTCAGCAATCAACACTTGTGATTTTTATCAAGCATAATGATTTCCTTTTCAACATGTGCTAATTAAGAGGGAAGCAGCAGGGACAGGAGAGGGGCAGTCCATGGGTTGGTAGAGAAGGCACACAGAAAAGAGTTCCCTTTTAGAGTGGAGATTCTGTCATTAACTGTGATCGATTCCATGGGTTCTTTTACTCACTTCTATAGTACACACTCTTCGCTTTAAGGAAACCCAGAAATAACTTGGATAAAACGTTGTAGAAAGGATAGGAGGATCCTTTTTGGAAACAATACTAGATGATTGCCGTATATATTGTGCTCATTCATTCTAGATACTCGTACAAAGATGTATCGTTGTATCGTACCCCCACCAATAAATCAACTATTTCTGGTATCCGTAGAATGTATTTTCAGTCTCTCTCTTTGGAGTGGCAATCCGATCGGACTAGCCCCCATAATTTCGTACATACATTTTTTTGCATGAACTTTTTGCGAGTGACCGGCCGGTCGGTCGGTCGGCCAGCATATCGATTCATAATAATTCAGCTGTCATTCGCGCAGCTAAACAATTTTTCACTTACAGAAAACTGCAAACGTGAGCAGAAAATTAAGTTACTTCTACGCCCTGCCCGCGAGACTTTGATAGGGTCTGGTCTGCGGCTCTGGTTATTACTGAATGTGTTTGTTTGTGTGTGTGTGGGGAAAATGGGTTTTTTTTTTTTGGATTTGGATTTCAAGCTGCCTGGACGCTGCTGGCCTGGCCCTGGCTCTGGCTCTTTGCTGGATCATCGTCTGGTCCGTCCGCCATATGCTGACGCTGGCTGGAGTCTCCATTGCGCGGATCGTGATGTGTTGTCGTCGTCGTCGTCGTAGTCGTTGGTCGAGGAGGAGACTCAACGAACGACGAAAAACGAAAAAGCTCTGCGAAGGTAGCAATTTTCCATGCATGCGGCATGCGGCTGCGGCTGCAAGTGAAACGAAACGAAATCAAAATACAAGCCCAGGAATGTGCACACTCAAGATAAATGGATGGAATGGGGGGGCTCGCTCGGTGCGATACATTTTGTGTGCACGACGATACAGATACGGATGCATATTTTGTATTCCGATTCCCTTTCCCCCCTTCGCTGTACAGATCTTCTCTGTAGAGCCCTCTAATCTGTATCTGTTAATGTAATATCTCTCTGGTTGCTATGCAATTTTCATATTTCATTGCTCCAGGCGCTGAGAAAAGGATGTAATAATACTCGTATTTCCAGTGGAATACCTCGAGCCACTACGATCGACCATTCTCTCATGTTTAACCTCTTGAGTTTATGTCTGGAATTTGTGCTATGTTCGGTCGAGTATTCCATCTGCCAGCAGCAGCAGCAGCGGCACACATGTTGGTTCCTACATTCTCAGGCCTGGGCAGGGACAGAGACAGGGACAGGGGAAAAGAGCAGAAAAGATTCCTCTTCTGTGTGGATGGAAACAACGGACACGTGAGGGGGGGCGAGAGGCTGGCTGGGATATATCCAAGAGCAGGCCATGCCATGAGCATGTGTTTTTATTTTTTGCTTCCTCGGATACGCTCATGTTGTGAAGGGGTACAGTAGATACAAAAGAATGTAGACACAAGACTAATACTGATCCATGGGGAATGTTGCTCAAGTGCCAGTCTCTACTGTACCATATACTGCTGCTGTGTGCTGCATTCCCTCTTGCTCTCCGCTTAATCGCCGGCAATTAATTGCCCTAATCGGGCGGGAACTGGACACGCTCTGGTCTGGTCTCCAGACAATGGGCTGGGGATATTCGCTGTAATCAGCTGTTCCAAGAGCTGTGCCATGCCATGACTAAATACTTTATGGGCTAAGCCAGAGATCCAGCGACGACAAAGGCATTCCACAACAAAAGCCAGCAACAGCTCTCCTCTGGTGTATCTGCATCTCTTTCTCTGCATCTGTGCTGTGTCTCTCTGTCCCTTTTGTTGGCCGCACGAAACTTTTGTATTATTTTTTCAGTAGCACTTTCCGAATGCCATTTGAGTGCGCATAACATATTCTTAAAGTCTGCCCCAGAGGCTACAGCTGAGGGAGGAGAAGCTGCTGCAGATGTTGGATGCTGTATGCGGGATGCTGGATGCGAGATGCGGCAGGGGAAGTGGAGATGGGATGAGATGATGGCCTCTGCTGCGCAGGCGCACGCGCATTTTGTATACGTTTTTTTTATGCTTCTCTTTCTGGTTTTTTTTTTGTATCTTTTGGATGTGGGATGGGATGGGATGGGGAGATGCAGCAGCATAATTAACATGGTTGGGCGGAGGGGGAGCCATGGAATGTATCTGAATCTGTAACTGTGTATCTTGTAGGTGTTCAAGTTGTTTGCTGTTGCTGCTGCTGCTGCTGCCGTTCGCTTGGGTCGTTGTTCGTTCAACTGTGGAATTTCGTTTTGTTGTCGAATTTATGGCCTAATGAAGTGATAAGGCAAACAGAATGGGAGCGTAACAGAGTAAGAGAGACAGACTGAAAGAGAGGGAGGGGAAAAAGATCGAAGAGGGACAAGCCATATGTGGACTGTGTGTAGCTGTATCTTGGCATTCCTGAAATGCCACTTAAATTGTATCTGTGCCAGTGTGCGTACATATGTATGTGTGTGTGTGTGTGTGTACATCTTTTGCAAAGTATATTCTGTGTGTGTGTCTGTGTGCGTGCTGCTGTCAAAATGTTTACCACAGCGCATAATTCATTTGCTCGTTCGTTCTCCTCTGCCTTCTCTGCCCTGCCTGCCTCTCTTTTTCGACTCCGCTGGCTGTGGCTGCATTCTTGAGATATTTAAGCTGGAATTTATTGGTTTGTGGGTCATGGCAAGAACCCCTAACTCTCGCAGGCACCAGCTCAGCTCCCTTTTGGAGGCAAAGTTTTGCGATGCAATAACATTCTGACGCTGCCCAGAGGAATTTCTTATTGCCACAGAGAGAGAGGGAAGGAAAAATCATTTTGCAGTTCGTGCTTAGAATGGTATTCAACGCGGGAATGAGTTGTCTTCCCTGCGAATGTTAAATGTAGTCGAATGATCCACAATATTTGTATCTGAAACAGTTGAAGGGACCTTTTAAATTTAATATGCGTTTAGAATCTTTTGTCATACGCCCATCTCTAGCTGGGATACTGATGCAAGCACAAGCATTATGTATGTACATATGGCACATACATAGGATGCACATTGCACATGGTATTGCCTGGCCTGGCCTGCCATGGGCCTGGCTAACAAAAACCGGCTCTTAGGCCAAGAAGAAGTTGCCTATAGGAGAGAGAGAGATAGAGACGCTTATAGTGAGGAACAGACTGCCACACAGCCACAGAGAAAGAAAAAAAAAATGTTGATTAAACTGCTTAAATGCGCAAAGCTGACATTCATGTCAAAGCAACTGCCTTTGCACCACTTCCCCTCCTGCGCCCCTTCTTCTCCTCCTGTTGCCTGGCAAAATATGTACATAAATAAGAACATTTTTATGGGCTGCAACTGCAGCGGCAGCACCAGCAGCAGCAGCAGAGGCCAGCATCAGCGGCCTGCAGAAAATGTTGCCAAGCCAAGAGCCAGCCGCTTGGAATGTTTGCCAAATACAAAAAGCAGGGCGTAGCGTACATAGTAGTTGATGCAAGCATACAAACATACAAACATACAACGTACATGTATGTAATGCATAGATACATACATACGTACACACGTAGCTGCTTTGGCATTTAAGGCAATGCGCGCATTGCTTTAATAAATGCATACAAACACATACGAACACATGCACACACAAACAAATTGCATTCAATTGGTGCCGCTGTCGCTGTCGCTGCGAGTTCACAGCAACTTTGAAATATTTTTCAACAACAACAACAACAAATATGGCTGCTGCTGTTGTTGCTGGCTGAGAGCTTCGTCGTCGTCGTCGTCGTCAGCCTATTTCCAAACACAAAATGCATTTACTTTACCTCGTTCGGCATGCCTAACGCCCCCTCGGCCACAGAGTCTTTGCGTTCGTTCAACTAGCCCCACGATGGCGACGACATTGCTGCATAGTTGCTGTTGCTGCTGCTGCCCCCAAGCAGCGCAGTGTGCTCTCCATCCCTCTTACGCTCTCTCTGCCACTATTTCTCCCTCTCTCTCTCTGTCGTGCCAGCGATCACAGCTAAAGATGGGCAAACCATGACCAAATCAAAACTATCGAATAACAAAAATATGTATGCTTAAAAACAAAGACAATTATTTTATATGATCTCTTAAAATTTGTATCTAATTTAATTTTAATATAATTTATTTTATATTTCTATGTTATTATGTAGTATGTGCAGCACTGCCGTCGTGCCTAAACATAATCGCTTCGCTTCGTGCCCGAATAAGCCGGCCCGTGCTCCTCTCTAATCAACCATCTTGTGCTATTGCTGTTGTTGGTATTTTTTCATGTTCTGCTTTCCGTGCTCCTTCGCACACATTCGCTCGCCGCTGCAGATGCCGCCTGCTTGGTTGTTGTCGTTGTTTCATAGCGTAAATAGCAAAAGTTGCCGTACAATTTTAGAAGAACTTGTCAAAACCGCATTCCTGAGCCGCTGCCAGCTGCGCAGTCGCTGCTCATAGTTGTATCTCTCTCTCTCTCTCTTGCTCGCTCTCTATCGGTTTTCTGTCCTCTCTCAGTATGTGTGTGTGTGTGTGAGTTGCTTTGCTGGAGGCAGTTGTTGCTTTTCTTGTTGGTGCTGCTGCTGCTGCTGCTGTTGTTGTTGTTGCAACTGCAACGAGTTATTTATGCATGTTTGTTTATTTGTTTGCTTCAGAGTAAATGATCACATACACGCATTCCTTCGTACATATGTATGTGTGTGTGTGTGTGTACATATGTATCTGCTGCTGGTAATAAATATTTTATCTGATTTTTCTCTGTCTCAAGAACCACAAGAATATCTAAATAGGCTTATATAATGCCACCATACTGTATAGATTTTGTTTTCCTTTTTGGACATCAAACACGCGCCAGAAGCAGATAATCATATTTCAATCAATTTATTCAAAATGTTGCCGAAAGCCAAAACTTGTTTGATATATTAAACGGAGTCTTTTATAAAGTTATAGATACAATTCTAGCAAATTCTGAGCATCTGTATTTAAATTTGCAAATTGCCTGTAATGCAGAAAAGCTGCTTTTCAGTTCAGGAAAACTATTTTAAAAAACAGAAATGTGTGTTTAAATTAATCAATTAAATATTATTAATATACTCCGCTCCTAGCATATTCTACAGACGTATACAAATCTGTTGGTTATGTTCATAAATATTTCCACTTTGGAAATATAGGAATCATCATCATCAATTTTTCTGTTCTTTTCACTTATCTTTATGAGCCCCCCGACCCTGACCGCCATACCACTTTTCGATGCCCAGCAACATTAGAACGCAAAACCACAAAAACAACCCAAAAATTCTTTAATCAACAAAAGTCAATCGGTTATGGCTAACAGCAGCAAAGAGCAACAGCAACAGCAAACAGCCGGCCAAAATTCCGTGGTATGCCACGAGCGCTTACCATAAAATTGGAAATCTTTCAAGTTCTTTCCACTGGATCGGATCGGTGAATCGGTCGGTATGGGTGTATGGGTGTGCGTGAGGGCAAAAGATAAACAAACAGACCAAAAGATACGAGAAATATCTTGGAATTTGGTTTTGTTTCGAGCGGATTTATATAGAAATTATTGTTATGGCACATTAACAGAAGAGCGGGGAGGGGGAAACAATGAATACCAGAGACGGGTTACGAAGAAGCAGAGAAGCATACATAATTTATTTAATGCCATCAAAAATAGCTGGTATTTTTTTTGCATAAAACAAAAACAACAACAACAACAAAAAGATATGACAACCTTAAACAAAAGTCTATTTATTTATAAAACAAAAGGCTAAACGAATAGCGCAAAGAAGAAAAGCCACAAAAATAAATACAGCGAATAACAGAAATGTTAATTGGCCCATTTGACATGCGGCATTTTTTCCACCCTCTCTCTCTCTCTCACACACTCTTTCCGCATCCATCCATCTCCTTTTGGGCAGCTTTCATTCTGCTGCTGTTATTATTATTATGATTATTTGTAGACATAACGTGCTGTGGAAGGTATTTGGCATGTAAAGCATAAAACACTCGACCGACAACAACAAAAATAATGAATAAATATTTGAAATAATTTTTGGCCCTGACGTGAATTCCCAAACTGTCTGCAGAACTAAAAGATACATAGATATTTACGTACTGTACGTCTGTACAAGCATAAATATATACAATATATATTTATAAAAATATTTCTTGTTTGATATTCGCTTCGTGCCCCGAATCGCCAAAATGTCTACAGCAAGCGTAGAGAATTTTAAGTAGACAAAAATCCTTTAAAGTCGCCAATTTACGCAATTTTCGTAAAATGTGTGTCTTTTATAGCTTATTACAGGCTTAATTGAACCATATTTTTACGTTAATTTTATTAAAATACATTTCAAAACAGATAAAATGGGGTTTCTCAATATTTTTGTTTAAAAATAAATTTAAACATTTTGTATCTTCTATAGAGAGAGAAACAAGATTTAAGTGGGGGTTGTATACTTATACTTGTTTTAAAACTAATGAAAATAAATTCCATTTAAGCAGAACCATTTTATTTTGCTGCAATAATTGTCTGAAAGTTATAGAGCAGAGCTCTGCTATAAAATATTACCATATTTCCAGGGAAATGTTTGAAAATTTCCCCCATGAACATGTCCCTGCCCCTGACAGCACTCTCGTACATACATACTTGTACATACATTTCTATGTATGTATATATTGTATGTATGTACGTAAATATGCATATTCTCCCACTGTGTTCCCAGTATTATGGTGTGTGGGGGCTGTGTGTGTGCTCGCCCCGAGTTCGATTCACACACGACCTTATGTGTGGAATGCGGCGGCCGGCCCCAAGCTGCTCCTCACCTCTACCCCCCCTCTCCACACACACTCACACACAATGGAATGGCATGGATGGAATGGAAGTTCCCTTGCTCTGGCTCTATGGCTGTGGGTAATTCGCGCATATTACGGACTGAATTCTATCAGATATATGTACGTACTCTCGTACGATGTACGATATACGAGCGAGTCGAGTCGATCGTAATGTTTTTTTTGCAGGCGGAGACGTTCACGGCTCGTACGCGTTCGCATTCACGTTTTGTAGTCGGATTTTTCGCCTTATTATTTCAATATATTCAATGTATCTACATACATATATGTATATATGTACATATTTACATACATACATATGTACATATCGTGTACAGACATATGTATGCGATCTGCTTTGGTTGGGGGGCTGCCTCGACTTGACTCGCTTGGCGCACAGTCGCTTGGCTGCTCTGGTATGTGAAGGTCGCAACAGTTGTTTTGTTAATGACAGAGTACAACCACGATGCACGATGGAGCCGACAGAGTAGTGGAGAGGGGGAGCGGGCCACAAACTACATGCATACACACCTTATACGAGAGAGTACGACGGACGAGTATGTTCTACCAGTTTTGTATGTGTTTTCTACATAGAGGAACACGAGATGGCTTACGGCTAATAGCCCCACTCTGCTGTTTGCTGTTGCAGTTCTCATTCCATTTCATTCCAAACCCTACCCAAAAGATACAAAAGTATCTGTCTCTCTGTCTGCATCTTGTGGTTGAGCGGGGTTCGTTCCCGGAATCGACTAATGTCAGGCCAAGAAAAATGCACAGGTGGACACTTCTGAAGTCGTCTGAAGAGCTTCTTCTTTGCTTCTTCACCCCCAAAAACAAAGCAAAACAAAACTTTTGCCCGGCATTTGTATTTGTTCTTGACGTGGCCAAGGTTTCTATATACAATACATATGTATATGTATGTATATTTAGTAGGAATTCGTGTGAAAATATATGTACACTCGCACGATGATCGGTAGAAACATTTTTGGCATGTTCTCCATGTGTCTGATGCTGGGGCTGGTGTGGGCGTCTGCCAGCAACACGAGAAATGTTTCCGAGTTGTCTTGTCTGTCGTCCATTCCATCCAATTTAAATCTTTTATAATGCGCATACCAAGAATTTTTGTTGACGTATTTGAATACCGTTTGCATATTTCTCAAGACCAACAACAAGACAACAAATTCATAAATTTAATAAAAACTAAAATGTGATATGATATTCCAGAAAGAAAACTAAATCGAACAAAAGAGCATTTAATAAAGGTATTTCTTTGGGTGAACTCTTTTCTCACGAACAAGGCGAATGCACATACAGTGGCTACCAAAACTATAAGGCAAAGTATAGGAAATTATAAGTGCAATAGTAGCTGGGCTCTGACGGCTGTTACGCTCATCCTTCACGAGGCAATGTTCCAATGTTTCCTGCTCCATTTGTCTCAGAATCTAAAGGAGTTTTTCTTTAGTACTTGTTTCAATTGCTTGAGATAATATCCATTTCCAAGTTGAGATGCCGCATAGAGACATTCATCAAAGGCTATTTGAGCTATTTAGAGCTCCCTCCTCATTCCTTAGCTTAACTTTGCATACACCCAATATCCGAAATTCCAAATGAAAACCATCCATGCGATTCTGAAGCGTTATTTTTTGCATATATTTTGTATTTTGAATGTTCAATCAATCAATGGGGCAGCGCTTGAAAAGGTCGCCAATGCCGCCGCCATGCCGTCGTTTCGCATAAATTTTGTAGGGGAATTCTTTTAGTTTTTTTGGTTTTTTTGTTTTTTGTGGATAGAGCTCGGAACGAACGGCTTTCGAATTTGGCAATTACAGTGCCTGCAAATAGAATGCGCACTAAGCAGAGGCAAACAAACAGACACACGAATGCGGCCCGTCAACAGGTCATTAAAAATCATAAATTTCAATTTAAGTTTATTTTGCTTTTGGCTTTTGGATTTTGCCATGAGGCCCCCACGAGTGGGAGCTCTTTAAGTTTTTGTAACTGTGTGTTTGTGTGTGGGTTGGTTGCTACATGTGTGTATGTGTGTGTTTGTATAAATTCTATGAATTTTTTAATAGTTCATTTCGTATGCAGTCGGCATGCTCATGGCGCAAAAATTTATTTCAATTGTTCACTTTGGAATTTATGGCCAGACATTTTGTGATTTCGAAATGTAGAAAAAACAAAACCAAAAGCAACAGAAAAAAAAACACAAACATTTTGAGAGGCAATTCCAAAGTGAACCGAAGCCCCGATCAGATTTGTATCTCTATCTGTGGATGGATAAGATGTACAAGTAGTAGAAGAGGAAGAACTTATCTTCTTCTCTTCGGTGTGGTGTGGTGTGTGGTGTGTGTGCCCAGTCATGTTTCCAGCGTGACTAATGGGATCGGCCCACGACATTCTTCTTTGAATGGTGGCCCCGGAGGTCGGCACCGGACCCGTAATTGACACCCACTTGTCGGGGACACAAACAGACAGACCCAGCCAGAACCCCCCGAACGAACGGGTTAGAAAATACAAAACATACACAGAGAAACATACCGGAGAGAGAAAAACACACACATACCATGCATGCCATCCGGATGCCATGAGCCCAAAGAGTGTGTTAAAGCTCTGCCCTTCAGGCTCTGGTCTTATCTTTTGGGGCTGCATGCAGTTCATTGACTCGAGAAATTGTATCTAAAATATTCATAGAGGATCGGATGGGGGACCCCACCCCACTGTCTGACACTGAATTGAGACTCCTCGAGTGGTTTCCGCCATTTATCGTTTATCATTTTACATAGCAGCGGAAGGAAATGGAAGTGTGAGAATAGACAAGATGGCAGCAGGAAGCGCAGCATAACATATAACATTTTCAATATCCATACATAAACGAACGTCCAGCGGGAAATATATTTTAGTGTGGAATCTTGGTTGGGAAAAAGTCGTCAAGTAAAACGAGCCGCCGCGACGCGCCGCTCGAACAGCCAGCGATAAGATAAAACCGACGAACGGACGACCTTTATAGCGTAATTTGATTAAGCTCGAAAATATTTGTCAACGCTTGACAGATAATGGAACGAACGAACACAAAAAGCCACCATCAGCCGAAGTGGCGGGGGCACAAATAATAATAATTTTACAACAAATAATGCGGTATGAATGATTTTATAATTAAACATTCCAATCCATAAAAATTCCATCTGTGTTAATGAACGCCACTGTCAGGCCGCCTATAGATCATGACACCATGATGACTTTTCCTGATTGCTTTGGAATTTCATATGAAATTATTGCCTTGCAAATAAAATAAGTTAAATTTATTTAAATAAATATGATAGAGATTTGTTTAGGGATTGTCACTTTGTGCACTTACTTTTTTTTTAGTTTTCTACCAGTTTACGTATACAGAATGC
Organism: Drosophila bifasciata; assembly: GCA_009664405.1. NCBI lineage: Eukaryota > Metazoa > Arthropoda > Insecta > Diptera > Drosophilidae > Drosophila > Drosophila bifasciata. Next base: position 6,608,811 of record CM019044.1, read on the forward strand.
TTAATCTTAAAAAGATTAGATCTTTTTATATGTAGATAAATGCCAGACACGCCCATTAATGTACAGAGGAGGGTTTAACAAGTTTTCATATACTCATATTTAAGCCACATAATAAAAATTAGTTAAGTTTGGCACTCATTCCCGGAAATATGTTCATGCATTATTTTAGATATATTCTGAATATCTGTAGTATTTTGCTCTTGTATTAATATCTTACACATTCGCATATCTTATCTATTTTTTTTTGGTTAATTGCCAACTGACATAACTCAATAAATGTCAGTGTCTTAAACATTGGTAAGATACGATACTGCCATATTAATACAGTGTCGACCTTTGGCTAGATGATAGCAAAGGAATCCCAAGCCAAGCCGAACATTCATAGAATTCTGAAACCATAAATATATTTCACAATCGGTCGTAACGGTGGGTTGGTTGGTTCTAGCTTCTCCTTGTATGAGTCGGTAATAATTATATTATAAAAAAACAAAAAACCATTTCCTGAGATTGAGATACATCATATATAGTATGTATGTAGGTATGTCAAGGTGATGATGTTTGCTTGTTGATTGCCCCCGATCAAAATAGGTTATAATGTCGAGATTATATGATATCTGCCATATACCCAACATGGGTATATGATTACCCAAAACCACTTTGTGTTCACTGTGTTCTCTGTGTGGAATATAAACCGGAACACTTTGCGACTGACTCCAATGCGTGTTCGGTGTCTCAGTTCCGCCAAAGCGCAAAACAATTGAAATACTAGAGTAAATCCGACTACGGGTCTACGTGACTTGCTTCAGCCTATTTTTTTTTTGGTCTTCTTAATGCTATGCGTATTTCGGACATGAACATTTATACCAGCCATCGCCTTGATTTGAATTGCTAAATAATATTAGGCTGAGACTCAGACCCGGCTCCAGACCCGGCTCCTCAGCTCTCTGTCTCGCCATGAATGGTCCGCTAATTTGTGAGATATTCTCTTCGTTTGAATTAATTAAAAACTATTTTTAAACAGAAAAACCATTTGGTAAAGAATTTAAATTGAAGCGATGCTTTTTTTGTTGTTGTTGTTTTGAGCCCTTTTATCGATTGTATCAAGAATTTGGCATAGTAATGGTTTTAGGTTTCAGTTTTGTTAGGCATACTACACTCGGAGAAAAATTAAGGAAAACGAAACCATGTTTTTTTTTTTAAAAATGAAAATAATTAATAGGAATTATATTTAACGGAAATATGAAATAAAATCAACTATTTTCATGTTAATATCAGAATAAGTTATTTTTTAATCTAAGCATAAATATTAAAATTTCAATAATTATTATTTCTCTGTGTGTACTAAAAAGATTCGCTTGAACAGGCTCCTAATGGTTTTTAATATAAAAAAAAACTAGTAAATATTCTTAAAAAACAATTAAAATTCCTCGCTTAAATGTTTAGATATAAACGATATTTACGGTAATATTTTTTTATTGAGTTTTGATATGGTTTTACGCTTTAAAGCGAGGAATTTTCATTGCGAATACTACTACAGCAGAAATTCTTGATTTGCTGTTTATTGGTCATCAAATGGTCGACTCTATGGACCATTTCTCATTTGTTATGGCCTGCGAAATTAGCATAAAACTAAACCGACGTGAACAGTTAAATAATATTGTTCACATACCACTCTCTGTGTGTGTGTGTTCAGTTAAGTGCTGGCTAATGAAAGCTTCTCTGTGGCGCCCCTCTCGAGTCTGCCTTCCCCCGTTGTAGTTTTTATTTTTCAAGCTCCCCCACTCCAGTCAACAACTCATATTGTGACAACGAAATTCATGCTGAAATATTTTTGTGGTTCGAAAACTCGTTTTTCCACACACACAACATCACCCCCAACCCACCCCTCCTCGCCCAACAGTTTTTATTTCTTTTTTAAGCGCGAATTTATTACAGCGCTTGATCGGGCGGCCAGCGTCGTCGCCGTTGCCATAAATATTTTGTTTACAATATAATTTAATTTATGCAGATTTCTTGTCCACGCCGCAGCACACACTGGTAGTATGAATACCCATGAATACACACGGGTGTACACTGTAAACCATTCATTCCATAGGGGCATATCTTACATATCTCTCTTCTCTCTCGCACACACACACAGAAAACGTAACATTCGATGTGGGCCGCAAAAGTCAGTTTTGAGTTGTCTGCTAAAAGGCCAACAAGTCGTTAGTTGCTCGTTAGCTGAAAGCCTGACTGCCTGCCTTCCTCGATTTGGCCAGCATCAGCAAAAGTGCCAATGAGGAAGCCCTATTACTTGGTAACTTCTGCCACGCCCACACACATTTGCTGGGTTCGCCCCAAGCCTTTGACTTCTTTGCCTTTGCCGGGGGCTTTTCATTGATTTTCGCTGTCTGTTCGTTCGATTTGTTGTTGACTCTGGGCCGGGGAAGGGGGGAGACTGCAGCTTGGTAGTGTCGCTGAGGTCAAGCGCTAATGGAAAACCCATAAAAATTTGCATACGATTTTCTTATTGAGTTAATTAAAGACCCATAAAAAAGGCAACCGTTTATTTACCGAATTAAATTGCCAGAGCATCAGTCGGGCAGGCAGGGAACAGGAGGCAGGCGGCACACTTGACACCACCTGTCAAACGGAAAGGGCTTCTGATTGACTCAAGTGAGGAAAACCCGAGACCAGAGAGTCGAGTCGAATGGGGTGTGAGGGTATGGAATGATCATAAAAGAACAGAAGTTACATAAATGTTAAGTGTTAGAGTTCAGACAAAAAGTTCTTGTGAGGCTTCTACAGTAATGCTTCATGATTCATAATTTATTCGTCGAATCATTTGAATTGTTTGTTTTCTTTTTTTTGTTGCTTCAGTTTTTAATGGAACTTCTGTGTGCAAGTACGCAGCCAGCCATTAAAGTTCTAGACTGCGAAATGTATCCTCCTCTGGATAACAATGATAACAATAACAAATCAACTATTAAGTTTCTGGCTATCGCGGTACAATGGCGACGGACAACACCTTGGGTTTATTTATCCAACAAAGTTCAATCGAAATAAACAAAAACTGTGCCATTTGTGCTCAACAGAACAACAAAATATCACTGACAAAATAAATACAAAAAAAAACAGCAAATTTTGTTGATTTGAAATTATGAAACCATTTTGCTTGCTTGCTGTTGACAACCCCATCATCACCCCCCTATACCCATTCCACCACCCCTTCTTCCCACTAAGAGCCCACCACATCAACATCTCTCTGAACGTCGTCAAAGTCATGTATTGTTGTAGCGTATATTTTTTTTTTTCTTCTTTTTTGGCTTTTGTGATTGTCTCCGTCGATCGTGAGATCGGTTTTGTATGTCAAATGTGGAGCTTTGGACCCGTGCACCCAACCAACCGTCCCAGCGAGCGAGACACATGGCGCACATGTCTCCGACTGCATTTTGTCTATCAGTCCAGTCCGCGCTTGGCTCTATTTATTTATTTATTTAATTATTATTTCGTTGATTTAGTTTTGCCTGCCACTGCCCTTTTCAGTTCTTTTCTCTTGGGTTTGTCTTTGTCTTTAATTTGTTGTATATTTAAGTGGCTTTGTGATTGAATGAAATGAACCTTGTTCCGATCAATAAACGTGTTCTTGTGTGCTTAACCCAATCCATAACACAGTAAATTGTATAATTATTATTAATCAGTTATAATCAGTTATCGGCAATGACTCTTAAGGCGTCCCTGACCAAGTGCACGTTGCTGCGACAGCATTTTAACTGAAATCTATTATCTATATATTGCATATCGAACATTTTTCTTTGATTTCTAGTAGCAGAAACATTTCCATTCCTTGCCCAAAGACGTCATCGATTGAAATCAATTTGCTATCGCGTGAATAATGTTGTATGTTTGTTCAACAAATCGCTCCAACTATAACAAAAGATTAACGCAAATGAGAAGTTAAGGGGTTCTGATTAATGATTGAGATCCCAAAAACACTTGAAAGGAAATGTCAGATACTACTATGTTCGGTACTCCATGATGATGAATTCCCTCCCATTGGATCTTAGTCAGTTCTCGCATCTTGAATGTGAGATTGTTTGGATAGATCATAAACAATTTCGATTGTTAAACGCAGCTGCGTACAATGATGTTATTTCCAATGACTGCGTCAACACTCGATTCCAGATAAAAATGCGAAACGAATATGCGAAAAAAAAAGTCTTTAAAAATAAGGCAGAAGCCCGCCCGTGTCCAGATATTGTTCTAAGAAATACTAAACGCTCAGACACGCATATTAGCTTCGATCTGTACAAATATTTATCCTATAAATGGACTTATAGGAATACGATAAGATACACACAAAAATCGTTACCCAATCAATGAATGACAATGCAAAAGTGTTACAATTATATTTAGATAATAATTAATCAGCAATTAATCACTAAATATAGTGTTATATGTAGTTCCATGTACATTATCTATTTATAAATGGATTTTATATATTTATTATGTACATGTATTATTCGACAACTGAATTAAACCGATTCATTTTAATGTTTGATGGTTGACACAGTTTGATAACAAATTAATAGATTAATACTCTATAAAATTCAGTCAAAAGAGATACATACTATAACAAGATTTATTGTATGCTTTATTCAATGAAATTTTAGTGTCATGCAGCAGCGCCTCTCGGTCGATTCGAAGGGAATTCCAATGCTTGTGCCACTGTGTTGTTCTCTTTCAGTGCTCCTAGTTTCACTTTTTCAGTGTTGCTAGTTCTTTTACAAGTGTTCCCTGTTCTGGTTTCACCATTCCAAGTTCTTGTTTCAGTGTTCCCTGTAACTATTCCACTGTTTCATTGTCTCGCTAGCCCAAAATTGCATTTATTGGCGATCGTTTACCGAACTCTTGCTTCAAGCTTTCGATTATAATCAAATATCGAACATTGAACCTGCCAGCCACAAATGTTTTTACAACGCAGAAATGCACTGTATATAGGTATGTTTATACCTACGTACCTAGCCTATATGCATATTATTTTTGCTGTGCGCTTTTCTTTTTAATGGCTGAACGCATTCCATGCCCATGATTAATGAACAATATGCTTAAGGCCCCGCACAAAAACCAATAATACTCGTACATACCTATACATATGTATATATTCAATTGAAGTGGCAGCCGCAGAATGTATGTACGTCTACCCATAGATACATACATATATGGGTATGTATTATGTAGATATATTTAAACAATCAATCCATGAAGATTAGCAATTATCGTTGGAATGCGAAAATGCTGTTTGTTGCCCTGATATTGAAATTGAGTTTCGCAAACAAACTGAAGACGGACGGACCGGCCAAGAGACACACAACTGGAGACGCAGCGGGACCTGCGGTACTGACTTTGGCTGGTCGCAACGTCAAAGACATTGTCATCGTCATCAGTTTTTTTTTTTTTGGTTTTTTTTTTTTCGTTTTTGCTTTGGTTTTCAGCCCAGTTTTTGTGTGTGTTTGTTACCTCTGCCGCACTATGCGAATATGGCCTCGATAAGATTAGAGGCATTCGTTTGGCAACAGCAACAAAACTTGGCGCAGACATTCCACACGGCATGGCACTGCTATGGGGGCTGCGGTAGAGCTTGAAATTGTTGTGGGTATGGGGCTATTGGAGGAGACGTCTCTCCGAAAGGAAATGCCGGTAATCTTATCGAATAGAAATACACCAAATACACCGAATACTTGGGGGGCTGGCTGGCTAACTGGCGTGGGAACACAGCAGTAGGCTCTACTGGCCCTACCTACCCCCCTACCCCGGTTAAACAGGTTCTTTGTTCAAAAGAGAGAGAGAGATATGTACATCTTAGATAGGGGCGGAAATTCATTAGCGATTTGTTTTGTCAATATGTAAACACATATCCGACCCGACCCGACTCGATCCGAGATAAGATCCAAAGACTAATGGCTATCCTATTCTATATCTTTACAGCTATACGAAACCGCAAACATTTGAGGACTGTGTGGGCGATGAGCTGCCCATGGGCTGGGAGGAATCCTATGATCCGAATATCGGTCCCTACTACATCAATCATCTGGCGCAGAGCACACAGCTGGAGGATCCGCGGCAGGAGTGGAAGAGCGTGCAGGAGCAGATGCTGAGCGATTATCTGTCGGCGGCACAGGATCAGCTGGAGAACAAGCGGGAGATGTTAGATGTGAAGCAGCAGCGTCTGCTCTGGGCCCAGGAGGAGTACAATCATTTGAACAAACTGGCCGCCAGTCGCAGTAGCCGTGAGTATTACACTATAAGCAGAGATCCCAACATGCAGTTGACACGTTCCTTACCGCCTCTTTCCCTTTACAGTGTGTTCGTCATCCAGTTCGATGAGCAGACACGATCCGGAGCTGCTGCGCGCCGACCTGATGCTGGCCCGTGAGCGAGTGCATCAGCTGAAGCAGGAGTTGAATCACATTACCAACGATATATCCTACACGGAGCGGGGCATGAACACCCTGTATTCGGTGGGCGAGAAGATCAATGCGCGGCAGAACGGCTGCTACGATATTGCCGAGGTGCAGGCCATACGCGAGGAGATGCTGAAGGTGCACAAGTCGCTGGTGTCCGGCGAGAAGGTGCGCGAGGAGCTGATGCGCAGCCTGGTGCAGATCAAGAACGAGCTGAGCCGCCAGCAGATCAACGAGGAGAATGCCGAGCTGATGAACGCCGCCTCGCCCTTCGATCGTGTGTGCGTGGCCAGCCAGACGGATCTGTGCGGCGGCGCCGGGGAGCATCTGAATGGCGGTGCCCGCTTTGCGGAGATGGCCAAGACCAAGCTGCAGTATGCGGAGTGGCGCAAGCACATCAAGAAGCTGCAGCAGCAGCTGGCCGACCATGTGGAGCGCATCGAGCCCGGCCAACTGGAGTCGGACAAGGATCGTATTCTGCTCATCCAGGAGAAGGAGAAGCTGCTGAACGACCTCAACAGCATCTCGCTCAAGTCGCGCAGCGAGGAGGAGAAGCAGGTGATCCAGCAGACCCGCAACAAGCTCGAGGACGACCTCCGGGAGGCGTACGAGGCGAACAACACGTGCGTGGCCAACCGCCTGCGCTTCCACGAGGAAAAGCAGGTGCTGCTGGACAAGCTGCAGGAGGCCCTCAAGTCCACCAAACTGCTGGAGGAGCGGCTCAAGTCCTTCTCCTCGGAGAGCACCTTCTCGATCAGCAGCGGCAGCAGCCTGGGCTCCCTGTCCACGGCCAGCAGCAAGAGCGCTCTCAGTTTCACGGACATCTACATCGACCCGTTTGCCGTGGACTCACCCATCGATGTCGTGGATCTGCGCCGCCGCTCACAGCGTCTCTTCCAGCAGCATCAGCAGCGTCTGCCACCGATACATGCCCATCCTGTGCTGCAGCAGCAGCAGTCCTCGGAGGTGTCCCTGTCGCCGCGCAGCAGCCTGTCCATGGAAACGCCGCCCGCATCGCCAATGAAATACAATGCGGGGGCCGATCAGTTGCCGCCGCCACCCCATTCCCTCAAGGAGGAGCCCACCTATGCCAATGCTCTGCCCGCCCCACCTGCCTACACAGCCCCGCCCCCAGTACCTATCGGCGCACCTGGGGTCCGGGCACGTCCCTACGACCTGGACTCCACTGTGCTGGACTGCATGATGCTGGAGGCGAAGCTGCAGAAGCTGAACCTAAACTCGCCGCACAATCTGGCCGCTGCGCCGCTCTCACCCATTTCGGAGAAGCCCTCACTGCTGGATCTGCCCCTGGAGATGCTCAGCCGCTCCTCCTCCACCTCGAACACGCGCTCCGTTTCGGCGGCCGTCAGCAACGAGTCGGTGGCCGGTGACTCGGGCGTCTTTGAGGCTTCGCGTGCCCATCTGCCGCGCAAAGAGCTGGCCCAGGTCCAGATCGGACTCAAGTATCTGAAGCAAGAGGGTGTCCTGGTGGTATCCCTAGAGCGAGCCAATAATCTGCTGGCCCTGTGGACGGCATCGACGGATAACTCTCAGGTGTAAGTGCTAAAAACAATTAAAAACAATTAGTGAGGCATTAGCTCATGCTCTTTTCTCCTTACCCACTCTAGTTACCTGCGTGCCGCCTTGCTGCCCAATTCGTTGACTTCCATACGGACCAAGGCGCTCGGGGACTTCCAGAAGCCCGTCTTCAATGACACATTTGCGGTGCCCATATCGCTGGACAAGCTACTAACCAAGAGCCTGCAGGTGACTGTTGTCTCAATGACAGGCCAAAAGGAGGAGATCATTGTAAGGACAAACCCCCTAAACGAAAAAAGTCAACACATTTAGTAACAATTCCCTTTTCTTTTGTTTTCAGGGCACTGTTCAGATCAGCATGGCCGAGTTCAATCCGGAGGACTCCACCTTGAAGTGGTACAATGTCCTCAGTTCGAAATTCATTCCCAGCTTTGAGTCGCTGGACATTCCCTCCACGAGTGCCGCCGCAGCAGCAGCCGCCGTTGCGGCCAGCAACTCCTCGACGAGCAGCGGCAGCAACAACAACAGGGAGGAATCTTCGGATGAGTCCACCATCACATCCTCGCAGACCTCAACCCTGACACGCAATCAGGCGCCGCCACTGGAACTGCAGGCGCAAATTGCCGAGGAGCTGCCACAGAATGGTCCTCTCAATGGCCAGGAGTGCAGTGACGACGATGACGATGATGAGGATGATGACGATGAGGAGGAGGAGGACAGCAACAAGCAGCTCGTCAGTGATGTGGGACTAATGAACTGTAAGCCATTGATATTTGTACCCCAAACATTCTCTCAACTAACGAATGGAATCTTTTTCTTGTAATCAACAGCTGGCTGCATGCTGGATGCCTATCTGCAGAACATGAAGCAGGAGTATGCGGACAAGGAAACAAACACCGACTGCGCCTTCATGCCGGAGAAGCTGCGCTCCCACTCCCAGCTGATGGATGACAGGCCCGTGAAGCGTTCACAGACCTTTACCCCATCGGCGGCGGTCAGCAAGAATCGCTACAATTGTCGCTTGAATCGCAGCGATTCGGACTCGGCCATGCACTGTGGCGTTGCCCCGCACACGTTCCAGCGGGGAGCCGCTGAGCGACGTTCCCTGCGCTTCCACACAAAGGCGCCCAAGTCAGTCACAAGTAAGAGACAAAACGAATGCAAGTCTTGGGAGTTTGAAGCCTTACTAATCATTGATTTCATTCTCCATTCTAGAACTGCATCATACTCACATACCCCGCACCAGTTTGGACTTGGAGCTGGATTTGCAGGCGCAGCACAGCAAGCTCTACTTCCTCAATGATCAAATTGCCAAGCTGCAGAACCTCAAAGAAGTGTAAGTGTAAAAGGCACAGTCCAATAAGTAAATTGTAAACTAATTTCCGTATTTTATTGTCGCAACAGCTTGCAGAAGGCATGTGAGAACAAGGATCCTCTTATTGCCGCCTGGGCCATTGAAAACGAGGAATTCCAACGTCTGGTGGCACGCGCCGATCCCGCCAAATGTCCCGAGGAGCGTCAGCTTCAGAAGTTGCTAATGAAAACCGCCAAAGAAATCCACAAGCTGCGGAAGACCAAGGTGCCCAAGGGCTGTCCAGATTTGGTGTCATTCAAGTAGGTTTCCACCAGAGAGTTGCATTTATTTTGTGTATTTATTTGTTTATATTTTTGTACAGAGAGAAGATCTCATTCTTCACACGCAAGGGCCTGTCCGTGCCCGAGCTGCCCAGCGAGTTCACTTTGCCCGATGCCAATCCCATCGAGGAAGAGGAGGAGGAAGAAGAGGACGATGATGAGGACGAGGACAATGCTGCCGAGACGGCAATTGCCATTAACACGGCGCTGGTGGCCAGCAACAATCGTAACAAGAATCTCAGTGAGCACCACCATCGAGCCGCAAGTGGAGCAGTGCCAAAACTGCCAGTTCCACCCACTACTGGCCCCACAGCAGCAGCCGCAGCTGATGCTGCTGCTGCTCCTGCTGCTCCTGCTGCAGCAGCTATTCCTGCTGTAGCAGCAGTTGCTGCTGAAGACGGAGCAGCCAAGCCGGATCAGACACGCTACGACTATGTCGTGGATCGCAACTATGGCGTGGAGGTGTAGCTGTAGCTGTAGCCCTACATCCTACATCCTGCATACTGCATCGGCCTACCCTACGCCGCTACCTTCGCTGTACATTTTTGTAATTAATGTAGTATTTATTTTCATTAAGCGACAAGTATTTATGTGTATAAAACAACTGATGTAACAAATATCTGTGCCTTATAGAGAAAGTGTGCGCGGGCGGGGCCCCCGAGGCCCAGGCCAGCGACCACCAGCAACAAGAGAACCATGCTAGAAATGATATTTCTATTTCTATTCTAAGCCCTATTCGTATTTAGTGTAAACACTTAGCCCTAACTAGACTCATAGTCAGTTGTACAAATTGACCCCCCCACTGATGACCATTTAAGAGAGTAACTTAGAGATACAAACAAACGCCTTCCCTCCCCCACATTAAAAGAGAGACCCAAACACAAAAAAAAAAAAAAAAAAAAAAACGCGCACATTGTGTGTTCGATAACTTTCAAATTCATATTGAAATCAACTGTATTCTTAAGACTTGAGCAACAAAATATAGAAATGTTAATGAATATTTTTATATGCATATAGATAAACCCGATCCCCGACTAGCCCCACACAAATCATAAAACGGAAACATATTTATTATATTGTATTGGTTGATATTAATCAAGTGCGAGTTTCTATCACACATCCAATCGGTTAGTTTAGTTAGCTTGCGTTTTTGTTAAGCTTAAAACAAAATTTCTTTACATTGTAATTTTTTTTATAAAAAAATCCTATGCGAAAAACAAAAACAAAAAACACCCAAACGCAAACAAAAAAGAAAAAAGTGAATGTACCATATTAGATAATCGTCACTATGTCTAGTACTGTAAGCACGCCTTAAACCCCCCCGACCAGACCACCAATGAATAGCAAAAAAGAATATAAGAAAAGCACTGGAATGAATCATTGTTATGCTCCTCCAAGTGAGGAGGAGAGGACCTGTTGAAACTGTTAAACGGAAGCGTAAATATAGTGTGGATAGCCCCCACAGGTCTATTTAAGTTTAGAATTTGTACTATGTATGTGCGGATTTGAAGGCTCTGCGCCAGATTTGCTGTTGTTTATGTTAACCCAGCCTAATCGTCAAGCCCCAGCCCCAGCCCTAGCCCCACCCAAACCTCAAAATTGAGTGCATAATAAGATTTACCTGAAGAACAGCCTTCCCACACACACACACACATATTTTTGTATACTATACTGTAGTATCTTTAGTTGTAATAAATTATATGAAAGTGAACATGTATATTGTAATTGTGCAATAAACAAACAAAAAAATACTGACATAACCTATCCGATTGAAAATGTGTTTTAGTTGACAGAGAATGAACTGCGTTTGATGATTTGGAGTGCGGATTTGTTCCGATTTAAGTTGATTGGAACTAATCTTGTTTGGATTATATACGGTTTAAAGACCGAGCATTCCTATGACAGTATGGCTAGTGTCAGTTATTTGAATCGTTTAACAGAAAAGTTCACAAAATATATCGATGATTGAGGATAAGCATCGATATAATCAGGCCTGAAAACAGAGCCATGCTACTATCGACATTTCACCATCTCTATAAGAGGGGCACGTTTTTAAATAGAATAATAAATAATATTAAATCATAGGTAAAAATGGACGACACCGAGGTAATGGAGGTGGATAATATGCAGTGCGATGTGTGCGGCGAGCTGAAATTCCAGGAGCGCGAGGGTTACTACTACTGCATCGAGTGCGGAACCAAAAAGGAACAGCTGCGAGCTGTGGAGGTAAACGCAGATGACACCTTCAACGATTCCAAAAATCACACAACGGCGCGGGCAATCAAGCAGCCAAAGGCCAAGTTGGAGGACAACGAAATAACCTCATGGGAGTTCTACAACTATGTACTGCGTGGCTTCATGCAGGAGCTGCTCAATATAGGCGCCAAGCCGGAACTCAAGCTGATGACACTACAGGTGTGGGCCGCCTACATGGGTCGCATGGAGGTGGCCTTTTGCAAGAACAACGTGATGGGTCTACCCAAGCTCAATGTGCGCTCTCTGCCCAGGTGAGTAGTGGTGGCCCAGCTAAAGTTACAATGTCCCATTAAGCCATATAAAACTTCCTTTTCCAGAGATGCGCGCATCATTTACAATCACAGGCAGGCCAAGCGAAAGAGGGAGAGGCTGGATAAGAATAATCTTAGCCATGATGATGAGCGCTCCAAGTGGCGACAGTGGCGAAAAACCAAGGTGAGATTACTTCAAAAACGTCTCGAAAGCCATGTCCTAATATTTTTCCTTCAGCGCAAGCTAGACGCCACCGGCTGTAGTAATAAGGATGCGCCTTCAGAATCAACGGCGGGACAAAGCATACGTTTGCAGTGGTCCTGGCGAGCTCGCAAGACGCTGAAGCGGCATATGCCACTCAAGCATTTGGACAAGCACAGCGTGGACAGCACGGGCAGCATGCGGTGCCACGGCCTGCGCCCAACGGCCAAGAATCTGGGCCACTTTGATCGCAATATCTTCCTTCTGAACATTAATAAGTTGTATGTGGTTCTGGCTATAGCTCTGAACATGGTTGGAGACGATTTGCAGCTGACGGATCTGCTGCGATTGATCGACGAGGAGCATCTGACCAGCCGCTATATCTTGAAATATGTGCCAGAGGATGTGGCGCTGCGCGGCAAGACGCTCATCAAGGAGCTGCAATTCGGCCACCAAATGGACAAGTGTAGCTACGACGTGAGACTCGGGTCAGAGCTGACCAAACACGAACTACTAACTATCCTTGTTCCTTGCAGTTCCTACGCAGACAAGTGGGGTACATGTCGCGCTTCATAGATCTCAATGAATTCCAGACGCCGGATCTGACCGCCCTAACACAGCGCTACGTTAAAGAACTTAGCTTGCCGACGGCAGTGGCCGATTATGTGGGCCGCCTGATGGATGTCTACCCGCCAGAGTTCAAGCACTTGTGGGATACGTGGACTTACCCCCGCTATGAGGCCCGGGTCATGGCCTACATCGTCTACGCCATGAAGCTGTTGTTTGGCCTGGACGATATCAAGGAGAAGACGATATCCGAGACTGCAGCGGAAATGAATCAAAATCTGGATGAACTACAGAAAAAAAACCCTGACGAGAAAGCGCCTGCCAAGCTGTTCGTCTTCAGAGAGTGGATGGAGTTTGTGGAGCTGCGCAAGGTTTTGGTTTCGCACTACAATCAGAGCTTTGCCCAGCGTTTCGGGGTGACCACACATCTTGAGCGGCAGCTCGATGACATCCTCATCAAGGAGCGGAAGCAGGAAGAGCACGACAAAATCTTCAGCGAGGTGGAGATGACGCCGGCCATGCGCCAGAGCGAGAATATGCGCCACACCTTCGAGAGCCGGCTCAAGGAAAAGTACGGCGAGGGTAGCGTTGAGATGACGACTAAGGACCACATCGAGTTCCAGGCCAGCATGACGCCCGCCCTCAGCTACTTCAACCGCATTCTGCAGCAAGCTTCGCGGCCCGAGGGCGAGGACATGGGCGTAAAGATCCCCGACTATATGCTGGTGCAACACTCTGAGCGTCAGCTGGATCCCTTTATCGCCAACACCAAGGAACTGGCCGATTATCTAGCCAAACATAATGTCAAGCTGTGCGTGCAAGAACTCTCCTGCCAGGAGAACTACCAGAAGGTTGGAATCTTCCAATATTTTCCAAAACTAGACCAGAAGTGCAGGGAATTCCGTGCCAACTGTGACATCAAGGCTGACGAGTGGATCGAGGGGCTGCGAAAGAAGGAGAAGCGTCCGATCTTCAAGTTCCGCCAGCCTGTGGCCATCTATGGCACACAGTACAAGCTCAAGATGCAGGAGCGTGCGGCTCGCCGCCAGAAGATGGAGGACAACAATCCGTTTTGGAAAATTCAAAAGACACCCAGCTTCCGCCTGAAACTGAACGACGAGGAGATATCCTTGGATGATCTTAGTTCTCTGCAAGCATTTGACGAGGCGCATATGGAACCGCTGCCGATTCCGCTGGACATGCCTCGCCGACTCCTCAACTCTCGGGGGAATCTCACCGATTCCGAGCTGATCGAGCCCAAGGAAGAAGTCGATGATGAGGAGGAGGTGGTGAAGAAGACGACACAGCTGCTGTACGTGTCCAACTTTGACATCTGGCTGCTGCACGGCCATATGCACAAATTACCGCAGACGTGTCAGCGGGAGCTGCGTACCCTGTTTCCCTGCTCCTTCCGCTGGTTGCTGGAGACCTGCGCCGCAACCATTGGCGTCTGCTGGTCTGTGCTCTACGAGCAGCTAGTCGTCCTGGAGGTAGTATTCCACCATGGCATCGAGGACTGGAGCAACCACAAGGACCACCTGCGGCTCAAGTACAATAATACAAACAAGGATATTAATATGATGACCAAAATATACAGAGACATGTGGTAGAATTAGCGAATTATTCCGCTTTCAAAGCATTTGAGCCACAAGAATAAATATAGATCGACTTTTTTCGACTAGAAGATTTGCAATCAAATTATCATTTCAAATGGACGGTATTGCTTGTATTATACGATAGCTTCTGAATTGTAAATGTATCGATCAAGAGTCACGCGTGACTCATAATAAAGTACTGGTGTCATCGCTAAAGGTATATTTGAAAAATGAAAAGATATTTTTCAGTATATATCGATTATCAGGCGGGTATATTTGATCGATAAGCCCGCGGTCACACTGGTGAAGCGGACGCAACAACAAAAACAAAGAGATTGCGACGAACAAAATGCTAAGGGTAAACGAACTGAACAATTAATAATCGATGGAGGAAAAGTACTCACCGAACGGCTTCCCGATGTATTCTTTTCACAGGCAAGCGGCAAAAAGGACAGGGACATCTTCGACGAGGTTTGGCCCGATAAGAGGAAGATTGTGCTGAAGCTGTTGCGGCAGGACACGGTGTCGCAGCGCGAATGGCAGGACCTCTTCTTTGGCGTGCACTTTGTGTGCCTGTGGGACGAGAAGGGGGCGGCCAAGATATACGACTGCCTGCAGCAGGACATAGTCGAGTTCATTGTGCACGCCCAGAGCCAGGTGCAGGCGCAGCGGGGCGAACAGGCCCTGCTGGCCACCTACATTGTGGAGTGGCGCAAGTTCTTCACACAGTCCAACTATCTGCCCCTGCCCTTCCGCCAGTTGGAGCAGTCGCCGCAGGTGAAACCCGCCTCCAGCTCGTCCACATCCGGGACGAGTGCGTCCACCTCGAATGCGGCCTCCTGCAGCAATCAGGCGACCGCAAGAAGTTCCTCTGCGAATCAGCCCGCATCCTCCGCTGCAGCAGGCACATCGGGAGCCTCCACATCAGCAGCTTCTGCCACAGCGTCCACCTCCGCAACCGCCTCGACAAGTGCTGCCGCCGCTGCGGCCGCGAGCAATACAGCCAGCTCCAGTTCGAAAAAGAATCCCACAGAGGACAGTCCCGTGCGCAAGCTGATGCTCGACTCGTGGAACAAGCACATCTTCCACGACATCAAACACCGCCTGCAGGACTCGGCCATGAAGATTGTGCATGCCGAGCGAAATGGCGACGCCTACGATGCCCAGCTGGTGGTCGGCGTGCGCGAAAGCTACGTGAATCTCTCCTCCAACACAGAGGACAAACTAGAGATCTACCGCGAGAACTTCGAGATGGCCTATCTGAAGGCAACCGCCGAGTTCTACCGCCTAAAGTCCACGGAACAGCAGCAGCAGAACGGAGTGCTGGCCTATATGAAGTACGCAGACGCCAAGCTGCGGGAGGAGGAGGTGCGTGCCAAGCGCTATCTGGAGCCGAGCAGCTTCAGCATTCTCACCTACACCCTGGTCAAGGTGCTCATTGTGGACCACCTCAACTCGATCATTGCCGAGTGCCCGGCCCTCATTCGGGACTACGAGACGGAGCGTCTCAATCTGATGTTCCGCCTGATGGATCGCGTGCTGCACGGCGTCGGTGTGGAGGCCATGATGGGCGATCTGCAGCGGCACATTATGTCCGCGGGCCTGGCCGACATGCTCTCCGCCTCGGACATCATTACCCAGGACTCGGAGAAGTATGTGGAACGGCTGCTGGAGCTCTTCAACAAGTTCAGCGATCTGGTGCGGAACGCCTTCAACGATGACCCACGATTTCTCACCGCCCGCGACATTGCCTTCAAGACGGTGGTCAATGACACCAGTGTGTTCAAAGTAAGAAGATCTATCTCTTTCCTGCTCTTATCTGGCATCTCTTACGCCTGTTTCTCTCTCTCTTAGATGGAGCTGCCCACGAGCATTGCCAATCGAGGTGTGAAATTTACGGCACCCGAGAGCAAATGCCCCGAGCTGTTGGCCAACTACTGCGACATGCTGCTCCGGCGCACGCCGTTGAGCAAGCGGCTGACCAGCGAACAGATCGATGCCCGCCTGCGCGACGTCCTGCTCGTCCTGAAGTATGTCAATAACAAAGATGTGTTCATGCGCTATCACAAGGTTCACTTGACGCGGCGGTAAGTCGAAAGTTTGAATTCAGAAATCTCGTAATTTGATTAATGTTTGCACCCGCACACCCTTCCATTGGCACAGCCTAATTCTGGGCACCAGCGCAGACAGCGAAAAGGAGGAGGACATTGTCGAGTGGCTGAGAGAGGTGGGAATGCCAGCGGACTATGTGAATCGTTTGGCGCGCATGTTCCAGGACATTAAGGTGAGTCACCCGTGGTGTCTGGTGCTCCCTCTCGACTGACATTCGACTGACACTCTCTGGTTACAGGTCAGCGAGGATCTGAATACTCAATTCCGCACTTCGATAAGTCGACATGATGCTATCAATATCAAAATACTCAACGCTGGGGCCTGGGCCCGCTGCTCGGAGCGTGTGTCCGTGTCGCTGCCGATCGAACTGGAGGACTACATACCCGATGTGGAGGAGTTCTACAAGAAGAAGCATTCCGGCAGAAAGCTGCAGTGGTACCATCATATGAGCAACGGCACAATCACCTTTGTGAACAACTTTGGGCGCTACGATCTGGACGTGACCACCTTCCAAATGGCCGTACTGTTTGCCTGGAATCAGCGACAGCACGACAAAATCTCCTACGAGAATCTCCGACTGGCCACCGAGCTGCCAGGCAAGAATTGAGGTTTACTTCTTATAAAAGCGTTTCCTTATTCGGGTTTCTGTATTCTCCTTGCAGATCCCGAGCTGAGGCGCACTCTGTGGTCGCTGGTTGCCTTTCCGAAGATCAAAAAGCAAATATTGCTGATGGAGCCGGCGGTCATTGGTTCGCCCAAGGACTTTACAGAGAACACGTTGTTCTATATCAATCAGGAGTTTGCCATTGTCAAGAATGGCAAATCCCAGCGACGTGGCAAGGTAAGAGAAAGGTAGACCCTAGCGAAGGCTAAGCTAATTCTTTTCTTTTTGCAGCTCAATCTGATTGGGCGCTTGCAGCTCAGCACTGAGCGATCGCAGCAGGAGGATAATCAGTCCATAGTGCAGCTACGCATCCTGCGCACCCAAGAGGCCATCATCAAGATCATGAAAGTGCGAAAAAGAATGAACAATGCAGCACTGCAGGTGAGTGTACTACGAGTGTGGGCTTAATTTACAGAGATATTAATGTGTGCCGCATGATTGATAGGGTGAACTGATCGATATACTGAAGAATATGTTCCTGCCGTCCAAGAAGATGATCAAGGAGCAGCTGGAGTGGCTCATCGAGCACAAGTACATGCGCCGCGACGACGACGACATCAATATGTTCATCTATGTGGCCTAACTCTAGTCTCCACTCCCCACTCCCCACCCATCTATGCAATCATTCCTCCCAATTTCCATATCCGTTTCCATTCCTCACACTCTAGCACCAGATCGTCTCAATCTCGCCACGTTTTTAAATCTCAATTCTGTTGTGCTCTAAGCACGTCTCAACGCATCTGTTGGATCACTTGGATAATTGTATTATATGGAAATGTGTGCGTCCTCACAGCATTTATACAAATTGTATTTAAATTTATATCGCTTATTGTATCTGTATGTAACAACTGCTGTATTCCTGTCCCATGTATTTGTGCAGTTGTATTGTATTTTAATTGTATTTCGGTTCCAATGGCGGCTGCCCGGCAGCATAGATCTAGATATTATATCCTCCCTACCCCACACACATACACACACACACACAACAAACCGATAATATCAATCGGTATTAGTGCTAATCTAATCAATCTCGCTGTATTTTATGTTTTCTGTTCCATTTGTTTTGTTTTTTTTGTGTTCGATTCGTAGTTTGTTTGTAATGTTCCAAGTGGAGAGGATACAACACACTCACACTCGCAGGGATTGAAGCAGCTTCCTCTTCAATCAGTCCAGCCTAAGCCTAATCACACACACACACACACAAACACATATAAAATGATCGCGTAACTAAAACTAAATTAGCAATACTTTAAGCCTTAAATTAATAAGTGAATAAACTTGGTTCTACACAGATAAATGAAAGCGAAATTATGTGGTTTAATATTTCCCTCCAATATATCTTGACTTAGAGAAATTCCCTAAAATGCTGCTGAATGGCGGGGCAGGTGAATCCCACAAAATAAAGGAGCAACAAGTTGGCGGTGCAATCAAGCGGAATAGCAGCAGGAGGTGAGGTCAGGGCCCTCGTAAATAATATACAAAAGTAAA
Source organism: Drosophila bifasciata (assembly GCA_009664405.1). NCBI lineage: Eukaryota > Metazoa > Arthropoda > Insecta > Diptera > Drosophilidae > Drosophila > Drosophila bifasciata. The sequence continues at coordinate 6,627,566 of CM019044.1, forward strand.
TCACCCAAAAGACGCAGAGAGCGCTAGTGTGCTGAGCGGGGATTTTCTAGCTGATAAGACAGATGGATTCTCGAAGACAGAGCGTAATGACGAGGTGATCCCCCCTCGTACGTTCGCTATAAAAGCAAAAGGTGAGCCACAATCAGACATCAGTCAGCGTTCGTTCGTTCCAAAGGCAACACAACACAAACCAAAACCAATATGCAGAAGGGAAGCAGTCTTATTGTGGCACTTGTTGCTCTGGCAGCCATAGCCGAGGCATTGCCTCAGTACCAGAATTTGGTCTACTACCCACCTAGGACACCGCCACCGGCTCCGATTCGCGTTCGCCGACAGGTGCTGGGCGGCTCATTGGCCTCGAATCCGGCTGGGGGCGCCGATGCTCGTGTGGATCTGACCAAGGCATTTGGCACTCCCGATCACAATGCGGTGGTCCAGGCATTTGCCGCTGGAAACACTCAATCGGGTCCAGCCACTGTTGGTGGAACTGCGGCCTACAATATGTAAGTGGATCATAAGAGTCATCTGAGTGACGAGTGGAGTATAACGAGTATCTCTCTTTGCCAACAGCCATGGCCATGGTGCCTCTGTGACCAGGACCCATACTCCCGGCGTGAAGGACGCCTTCCAGCAGGAGATTCATGCCAATCTTTTCAACAACGGCGTACACAATCTGGATGCCAAGGCGTTTGCCTCGCAGAACAAGCTGGCCAACGGCTTCGAGTTCCAACGCAATGGCGCCGGCCTGGACTACTCGCACATCAATGGACACGGTGCCAGTGTGACGCACAGCAATTTCCCCGGCATCGGTCGCCAGTTGGGCGCCGAAGCTCGTGCCAATCTCTGGTCCTCGGCGGATCGCAGCACGCACCTCGATCTGACTGGATCGGCCAACAAGTGGATGAGTGGGCCATTCGCCAATCAAAAGACGGACTTTGGCGCTGGTCTGGGTTTGACCCATCATTTCCGTGGTTAAAGCTGACTTTAAAGTGATAAAATTAATTATTTGTATTCTATTTATTGAAATAATAAAATGTAGAACATTTTACCAAGAACTTCAGTTGACTGCCATTGAAACCAGAGTAAAACTTCAATCAATTATAGCAGAATACCTTATTGTTTATTTAACCTAAAAGTCAAAAGGAGGAGGTAAATCAGAGTGGGCTGCTGTGACAAGGATCCTTGAAAAAAGGACATACAATGAATCGAATTGTATTTTCGAAATAAATACACATACATCGAACACATATCAAGACAAAAGATCGATCCATATAAACGGAACGGGACGTACAAATCTATAAGCATATAATGAAATTAAAATGACGTGATAAAACAAAGAGCCAAGGACCGTGTGACATGGTAATACGTGAAGAACATCTTAAAATTTGACATGGACGTACATAAATTATACAAATTAAATAGGTACCCTACCCTGGGCTACTAGGTGGCACTACCAACTATGCTATAACTTATGATCCTACGGCTAAAAATACTATTGAAGCGAGCATCTGATCTGCCTGCGCTGATTTATCTGCGCTTGCGACCCTTCTTGTAGCCCTTGCCATACCATCCCGCCTGGGTGCGCGCCAGCTTGCGGGGGAAACTCGTGGTCAACTGCTGGCGACGCTTGGCCGTCTCCGCTGCCGCAATGTGCGCCAGGGATATGTTCTCGTCGTACTCGTCCTCATCGTCGCTGGTCGGACAGCACTCGCAGACGACAAAGCGGCCGCTGCGGGCGCGCTTCTTGTGCTTGCGCTGGTTGAGGTTCCACTGGCGATAGAACTGGCAGTCCAGCTCCGCATACCGATCGAAGCAGAAGCCGCAGCTGGCGGCCGAGCGATTCATGGCAAAGTTCGGCACCACCTGCGAGTTCCAGATGTTGAGATCCTCTGGCGGAGGGATGAGGATGCTGTGCAGGCCGGAGTACGCGTACTTGGCGTCATACCAGCTGGGCAGCTGGCGGAGCAGCTCCTCGTCGTTGTGCTGCCGCAGCATGTCCATCTGCGACAGCTCGTTCTCCTCGTCTTCTTCGGTTGTGGAGTCCGCCGAGCAGTCCGCCCCATCGCTTTGGATCTGTATATTCAGGGCCTGGAACACTGGTGGCAGTATGTGCTTCGGTTCGATGAAGGGTGTGGACAGAGGCGCTCCGATGGGCACCAGCGGCGGTAGCTGAACGGGCTCCAGAAACAGTTCCACAGGCAGTTGGCAAAGACTCGGTAGACTCGGTCTCGGACTAACGTCCAATTGAGTCTTCTGAATAGCGACTAGTTTTGGCAGTTCCATGCTCTCCACTTTCAGCTGGACCCCCGTTTCCATATCGAATTCCACTTCCTCTTTGAGCGAGAGCGGTTCCAGTTTCGGCAGCAGCTCCAGCAGCTGCATCTCCTGCTTGACGGTGGTGAGGAGTAGGGCATCGTCGTGGTTGGGGCTGATGTCCAGTGCTTCCTCCAGCTTTAGTTCAGTCTCCACTTTAATTGTTGTCTCCTCCTCCTCCACCAGCAGCAGGGCAGAGCCCAGGCCCGAGCCATTGTCCAGCTTTAGGTCTCCATTGGAGGTTGGTTCTATCTTGACCTCGGCATCAGTCCCGTTTATTAGGCTGGAGCACACGCTTCTCGCATACTTTTGACGCAGGTCGAGGTTCGTCTTGATGCGTCTTCCGTTCTTAATGGGTGTTCGGATGCGCGGTCCCTTGCCTATGGGCAGATCGCTGAAGCTGCAGCTTTCCGTAGAGATTGTCGAGTCCTGCGTCTCCTCGGTGGTGGTGGTGAAGGCCTCGTCTTCGTCGGCATTCTTGAGCAGCGGCTGCGTCAGCGTGTGCAGCTCCTCGGGCATCAGGAGCGTGGCGTGGGCAAAAATGGGATCCTTCTCCTTGGTGTACACCGGCACGGAGATGTTCAGCAGCTGCATCAGCTGGGCCATTACGCGGTCGCACTTGCCGTTGATCTTGATGCTGGCTATGTTGTCCTTGGGCGTCCACTGAAGATTCACCACGCAGATCTTGGCCCGCTGCCGCGCCGGCTTGTCCATCTGCCACAGCCACGTGTACTTCTTGAGCACCTTTAGACTGGAGCCCAGGCAGAGTATCACGTCCGCCCGCTCCGAGTGCTGCGTGGCGCCGGTCCAGTTGAGCGGCCACTTGAGGTTGCCGCGCTCCCCAAAATGCACAATGGTGTCGTACAGGGGCTCCGAGCAGCGGTGACACAGCCGGTGCGTCTTGTGGCAGTAGCGTGCGGTCATCTCTGTGGTGTCGAACTGGCGCCAGTAGACGGCATTCGGCTTGCAGTGCTTGCACACCTCCACGTACATGTTGCCGTGAATCTCGGACAGGGAGTGGCGCGGCAGGCCCGATCGGAGATGCAGACCGTCGCAGTTCTGGGAGACAACATGGTGGAGCAGACGACGCCGGTGCAGCTCGTACAGGGCCATGTGGGTGTAGGTGGGATTCGCACTGGACAGATCATGCTCTCCGATGTCCTTGCCCTTCTGCAGCAGCGTCCAGATGCCCTTGCTGCCACGGTAGTCGGGAATGAGGGCGGCCGTGCTGATGCCAGCGCCCGTGTAACAGATGAGATGCTTCGCCTGGGAGATGATGTTGGCCAGCTGCTCCACCTTCGCCTCGATCACATGCGGGGCATCCTCCTTCTCGACCACCCGCTCCTTGTAGATCTCGATGCGTTCCTTTCGCTTCTTTGTCGCCTTTACCATGTCCGGGTGCTTCTCCAGAAACTGGCGGTCGTCGACTGAGCGCAGGGAGTCGCATTTCCGTAATATCAGCGAAACCTGAACGAAAGGGAATATTCTTTGATAAGCATCGAGGAAACACAGATACACACGCTCAGATACAATTGCAGTCTACTTGCATGTGTGTGTGGGGGTGCGCACACTAATTACCTTTCGCATAGCATCCTTTCGACGCCGCTTCTCGTTGTCCTTCTTCGCAGGATTCACCTTCGCCCGCGTTATATAAGACTGCGCCACATCCGCACTGGGCTCCGGCAGTCCCACGTCCTCCTCCATGACTAGCCACCGTCCTCCGGGTCCGTAGTTTCTGGAAATCCAAACTAAAAATGCTCCCAGCCAGCGCACAGGGGTTGGGGGGAAATTTGGCAGCAAAATGCGTGCCGCTGCGAGCGGTATGAATGGCTTAAGAGCGCGCACTCTTACATTTTTCGTAACCTGCACTCCTGCATTACTCAGGATGTTAACAATTTATTGTTTTATGATTAATTCATATATTTTGTAAATGTTTTTTGTTAGAAAAAAGGTAAACAACTATCGATGTTACGGTGCGCGGCAACGAGCATTTTGTGGTCATCGATGTTTCAGGGATGCAAGAAAATCAATTCAGTGCAAAATTATCGTATTATCGATATTATTCTGAGAGCTTCCCTGCGGCGCGAATCTGAAAGGATGTTTTTGAAAATGAAGAAGAAAAAGAATGAATGAAGAAGAGCAGCCAGTATAACGGTCTCCGACATGTATTTAAATTAAAACGAGTAAATTGGAAAATATAAGGAAATAATATAAAATCGAAAATTTAGTGATATAGTATATGATAATGATAAGGATTTTGAAAATAGATTTATTTAGATGAATTAAAGAGATCTATGAAAAAGTGCATAGATGATTATGTTTGATTACATTGTATTAATGTGTATTAATTCCGTTTGTGCAATTTAATCTTTAATCAGCGAAAGTTCAGGGAGATCCTGCGACCAGAAGATAACTGTCTCTTCTGTCGTCAAACTCTATTTATTATGGATTTTTATATCTTTTTTATTGTACAATAATATATATAGTATATCTTACTGAAAAATTTGTTGTTGTAGTCTTCGTCAGTTTCTCCCGTGAAATTTTTCAGCACCTCTCCCTCAAGGACACGGCAGTACTTGAGGGTGAGGGGCTGATTGTTATTGAAATAATAATCCGCTATTGAATTTATTAGCAGCCTCCTCAATTGGGTGTTCAGGGGCTCCTGCTGCCCGATCCGCATCAGCAGCGCATTAGCCTTAACCGTCCTTATAATTTTTATAATGGTGTCATTGATGTCCTGCGGCGGCGTCCGTCCTGGGCTGTGTTGGTACATATATATGTAAAAGGCCCCCCCCCCATCAGCGCTGCTCGCACTTTGTGATGGTAGGGGACCCCTTGAACTGCCGGGGGGTTGGTAGATCGCCACCTGTTGCCTGATCTAAGTCGGTTTTAAATAGTCAAATACAGCGGAGTCCGTTGACATTATTTTTTAATTTTGGCGTAATTTTGGAAAAAATTCGCATTACGCGATTCCAGGAACTCCGCAAAAACACGAACTTTTAGCTCTCCGCTCAGCCCAATGCTTATAGTAGTTTTAATTATCCTTATGACGAATATTAACTAACTGAAAAATATCTAGTCCAGATAGTCTAGTGAAGATATTTAGTGGGCTAAGTTCGATTTTTCCTCGGTATATTTACGGTATTTATCATTACTTGAGAAGTTACATTTCGGTATATTTTTGAGGGTCAGATGGGTATATTTGATCCATAGATCCTCGGTTACACTGCTACAAATTCGCAAGCTTCGGAAATTGCAAAATTGAAAAAATACAATAAAGGAAAACAAAGTTTTGCGCAAAAAGTGTGTGCTTGAGTGTCAGTGTGTCCGATCTATAATGGCAGAAGCAGTAAAATCAGGTAAATATTAGAGCAGGGGTTCTCAGGAAAAATGAACGCGACAACTGTCGACTATCTCCCTGGGTTGTTTCTTTTTTTTTCTCTGATGCTGCTGCAGAGCTGCATTCGACGAGCTGTACAGAGGCGGCCGTTACAGTTTCCGATTCGAATTTTCTTGCAGAGAAAGCGTCCCAGAGGCCCCTGGATGGTGGTGGCGGCGGCGGCGGAGGCAGTGGTAGCGGTGGTCCACCAATGGCAAATCACAATTCCATACCCAAGCGGAAGCATCGCCGCGGAAAGAAGTCTAAAATGGTGCCAAAAAAGACCAAGAACCAATATCCACAGTGGAAGCTGGACATGGCGTCAGGCCATCAGGGATCAACGGCAACCACTCGCACCAAGCTACTTCGTTCACGTTCGTTGCTCGTGCCCTACAACACAAATCGCTTCCTTATGGAGGAGCACATGTCCGAGGTGCCCAAGGACGACTCCGATGACAATTGCTTTGGCTCCCAGACAGAGGTCCTGTTCCTCTCCAAGGAGTTCTCCAATGTGTACGAGAGAGCCCGCATTGAGCGCCTGGAAACAATGAGCAAAGCGGAGCTAATCCAAGAGTGCTTGCAAATCGAGGATCGGTATTCCAAGGCTCAGAATATCTCAAAGGAGTTTGGGGCTAAAATTCGGGCGCTGGATGAAAAGATGCGTCAGCTAACGCGCGAGAATCAATGTGAGTGGCCATAGCCTTCGAATCCTTCAGTTTCCAATTAATTTTCTATGACCCCTTCTCTGTAGTTTTACGTTCTCACTTCCTACGCTCGTGCTCCACAGCAGCGGGGCCAGTGGCGGCGGCAGCAGCAGCTGCTGCATCACCACCATCAGCGGTTGCACCCACTGCCAGCTCTGCCTGCGAGCTGCAGGCACGCCAACAGCCCCCGCAACAGCAGCCCACCCCCATGGACTCTTCCAGCGAGGACAGCGAGAGCGATAGCAGCAGCACAACCTCGAGCACCACGTCCAGCACAACCTCGAACAGTAGCGATGCCCATGAGATGGGTGTGGCTGGACTCAACATTGCCAATGGCCATGCAGAGAGGAGCCGGTCCCGGTCTCGGTCTCGGTCTCGATCCCCAATTCATATCAACGGCCATGCCAATGAGGAGGAGCGTCACCGTCTATTGGCTCCCAATCCCATGGACGAGGATGGCAACTCCAGCGACGAGACAAAGAACGACGTTGCAACAGACAAGTAAAAAAAGGAAGGACTCCATGCCCTCTTTATGTAAATAGTTGACTCAAAATATGTGGTAGAACTTGGCGACATCTGGACAGATCCTTGTTTAGTTGCTTAAGACACGTGTAAACGCTTCAATTGTATTTTATTTCAATCATTTTTTATATCTACTTAATCTCACCTCAACATGGATGCCCCACATTTTGGCAGCGTTGCATTGTGTGAAGTATTTTAAGATGTTGCTTCATAGCGTTAGGTTATAGCGATTTTAGTGCATGTTTTTTTTATAAATAATAACAGAAACGATTTGTGGATGAATAAAAATGTTGAATTGTGAATTCCCCCCGCCCCATAACAGAGGGAATTATTATATTGGAAATGGAAACTGTTTTATGTTCTGCTAAGCTAAGTTTATTATTTAATCAACGACACATAAATATTAAATACTAATGTTACAAACAACTTGACCCCACAAAATGTGCTCTGAAACCTCTCTAATCCTCAATGGAAAGTTCATTTTCTTTGGCCATCTCTTCAGTGGTTTTTGCAGCTATGCATTTCACAAGGGACTTGTATTCGGATGCGTAGAGAGCCTTTGAGATGCCCGCGTATCCAGTGCCCAATAGTTTCTGCTCTGCTAATGTGGCCTGGGGCTGTAAATTGATTCGCTTCGGACCGCGGACGGGCATCCAACCGCTGACGGGGGCACTGTTGGCCAGCATACTGCCCCGGATGGCGAGATTGAGCCCCATTAGGGATAGGCCATCGTCACGATAGTCGTTGAGCATGGCATCTGCCAGACCGAGGTCGTTAATGGCGAACACAACATCTTCAATGTCCCGGAAATGCGGCAGATAATTGGCGTGGATGAAGTTGACAAAGTTTCTAGGCTCTGTACAGAAGGCTTCGGTTAAAATCTCGGGGCTGTGCTGCAAACGCTTATCCTCGTTGCCTGCAAAAACCAAAAACCAAACCAAACCAATCATTAAAGGTTCCATTTCAGCTGACTGCATTGCACATACACTTTGGATTCAGCACACGACCAAGTGCATGCATCAGGGTAATGGACTCATCGCGTCCTATCGACTTCAGGGTTGACTGCGTCTTGCGTTTGCCTTTGCGTCCCTTGCTGGTAACGCTTATGTCCAGTTTTTTGGTGGGCATGTTGGGAACTCCCTTCAAGGCGCTGAGATGAAGGTTGATCAGCGCATTCCGTATGTCGCCCTGGGCACCGACCACTATTGAGTCGACAACTGCTGACGATGGAACTTTATACAGTGCCTTGTTCTCCTTCTGCTGCATGATGCCACAGAATGCCTTCATTGACTTTTGCATTATCGTAGCTGCGATCGAGTTGAAGCTTATATGTTCGATGCGGTGTTTGGCCTTCAGCTGGTCCGGGAATAGCTTGTAGCTTATGTTGAGGCCCCGTGACTTGGCATCGGTTACGATGAATACCAACGGGGATATTCCATGGTTGCAGTATTCCCTGCAATCAGCTTAATATTATTACCAGGTAGGGAATGTTTTGTCTGCGACACTTACTCTAGCAATTCGTCGAAGTTGGCCTCAGCATCGCTGAGCAGCACATTTGGAATGTCCTCTACCAGGAGGAGTCGCTTATTCTGCGCATTCAGCAGGGATTTGTAGCGCGAGGCATGCAGCAGAAAACTCTTAAAGGCCTGCAGTCGGGAACCCACATAGCAGCCGTCGCTGGGTTGATCGCCCAGTGCAGTAACAGCCTCACAGTCCACCTGATTTATCCATTCTTGCAGTTGATATCCCAATTCTTTGGCGAGCACCCGTAGCGTGGCCGTCTTCCCAGCGCCAGTTGGTCCCGTCAGGAGACATATCTGGGCGCGAACCTTGCTACGCTCGGCCTCGCAGTGGCGCAACCAATCGCGCAGCTCGCCAATTTTCTTCGCGTGCACGGCCAGCTCCTCGCTGCTCTTGGGGGCAAAATTGTCCAACCAGTTTGCGCTAAGCGTTGGTGGTGGTTCGCTTTCGCCCCCACATCCGTCTTCATCATCATCATCTACCGTCAGATCCACAGATGTGGCGGAGAGCGTAGGCGTTGTATTTCCATTTTGATTCCTTTTTAGTTTGGTTGCCGCGCTTGGTGCGCTTCTTGTGCGTTTGGCTGGGGTGGCCGTATCCGAACCGGCGGTGGTCGGCGTCAAGTTCAACTCGCTGAAAGCGCATTTTACCCATGTTTTCTATGCATTTATTACTGTATTTATTAATTGCATTGAATAAGATCAATTCAAATTGTTTACCTTTCGTGCGCTCATTTTTGTTTCGCTCCCTCTCTTTCTGAGTAAATACACTAAAGCGTGGAATAATACACTAACGCGTTGTTGCGTGGCAATGGTCACACTGCCTAAATTCAAATGTTTGAAAATTATTGTGCGCAATAAATAAATTAAACACACCTTTATGATTTTACATTTCGTTAAATATATATTTCAACATAACGTCTGACTTATGTATATATTTTTTTGATATCGGCTTTATATCTTTATAGGGGGATAAACAACATAATTCATTCAATTATTGAGACAATTTCAATTGATTTCGCTATTCTTTCATTTTTTTTTAATGCACTGTACAAAACGGTTAGCACATTTATTTTGTGGCGGGTGAGGCGGCGCATTTGTTGTGACAATTGAACTTCTTTGGTTTTTATTTACAAAAGCATATATATAGTATATATATATAGTATATAGCGTATAAACATATACATAAATACATTGATGGGGGATTACCATAGAATAGAATAGAATATACATATACACATATCGCTAAGTCCTAAACTAAAACACTTCACATGCAGAGCTTAAAAATTAATCATTGAGATACATAGTACTTAGCACTTGAGTGAGTAGTCAAGCAGCGCTTTGGCGCCTTAGCCCAACATCTAACTAGTGGGACATCGGTAGAGGAATGAATTTAAACGACGCTCTAGCACCAATCATCTTCGTCGTTGTCGTAATCGTAGTCGTAGTCGTAGTCAGTGCCAAATAATATTTGATCGTTTCTTATCTAAAAGTTTAGCTTAAGTCTGGCTATCGCCACAGAGCAAGGGTTGTACGATCAACGGAGGGATCTAGACCAAGACCTAAACCTAATCCCTGCTCCATGTCAATTCCTTAGTCTACTTGCCCGCCTCGAAGCGCTGCGTCAGCGATGCAATGTTGGACTTTGGCATCGTTGACCCTGCGACTGTGTTCACAGTGGGCGGCGTGGGCGCTATCGCAGAGGCCGCTCCGCCAGGGCCTCGCTTGCCCAAGCCACCGCCGGCGCCGCCGCTGAATGATGGCTTGGCCGAGAGCGGCTTGGGCTTCTGTATTGTGGCCGAGGGCGCGGCTGTCGTTCCATTGGGCAGTGTTTTTGCTGTGCTCTTCATGAAGGACTTGGGGCGCGTGGAATTGCTAATGCTGCTGCCAGTCCTCTTCGGCAGCACAACTACTGGCGCCGGTGTCGCCTTGCTGGACGTGCTGGAGTTTACCTGCGTCGGCTTGAAGCTGGAGAAGGCGCGTGAGGGCGATATGTCGGAGAGGGTGGGTGCCACCCGAGCCACGGGCGCATTGACAGCCGTGGAGCGCAGATATGTGGGAGCAGCTGGCGTCACCGCCGCAGATTTATCCTCGGCCATGGCAATCACGCTGCTCGCCGGCTTGGGTGGCGCCGGACGCTGGGGACTCCGAGGAGCCTCCACGGATGCGGTTTCCGGTACCGTTGATGTTGGCGTTGGCGTTGGCGCTGGCTTTCCCGAATAGATGGAGTCACCGTTGAGCTTCTCAAACTCATTCACGATCTCGCCCAGCAGCCCCATGTCTCCGCTGCCGTTGCTCGCCAGACTGGCCACCAGATCACTGCGCTTGAGCGTCTGTGCCGCCGGCGGTATCTCATCGATGACCGAGTAGATGTCGTCGTTGGATGCCCGCGTCTCCACACACTCGCAGTCATCGTAGGTGTTCTCTGGCGTCATCTGGTTGGCTCCCACTGGACGCTGGTAGCCCGAGGAGCTGACAGAGTTTGTCTTCTTCACCACCGGCGGTGGACGTGGTGGCGGTGACTTGGGACGCGAAGATCCGCCGGCGCTACTCACTTGACTCTTGGGCCGAGGCAGTCCGGGCGGCGAGCGCATGGACCCGAAGCTCTGCAGCGGCACCTTCTTTGTGGGCGATCGCATCGACTGTGCCCGCTTGACCAGGTTCTGGGTCTCCTCCTCGCGGGGCGTCGTCTCCGAATCCGAGTTGGAGGACTCTGTCAGCGGAGCAGCTGGCACGGGCATGGGTGCAGATATCTCCAGTGTCCGCAGACGCTCCCGATCGATGTAGGTTTTCTCCTTGAGCGGCTGCTTATCCTCCTTCTTGAGGAACGAGGCGAAGCGACGTATGGTCCCGTCCCGCTTCACGTTCAGCTTGGGATCGACATGCAGGGGCACGGGCGGAGCTGGTGCCTGTCGATTGGGTGACAGGTCCTCGGTGCTTCCTTTTAGTGGTACCAAGGTCCGAGTGCTCGAGTCCAGCACGGGCTTTGAGATAATGGGGCGGGCTGTAGAGCCAGGATTAGGCGGTGGCAGGGCTGGCGCCGCTCTCGGCCAGGTGGCGCCGGACTTGGTGCTCTCCGGCGACGTAGCCGTGCCCGGTACAGACTCTGCCTTGGCCACGGGTGGTGGCGGGGCCAAGCGCTGCGGCACTCCACTATCCTGCTGCACAGTGGGCTGCACAAAGGCCACATTCGGACCACTGTAGTTGCTCGCCGGCGAGGTGGCGTTCAGCGGTCGCAGGGTGAATCCCTGGAACTTTCCAAACATTCCAGCGCCGGCGTTGGGATCATTGGAGTCACTCGGAGACTTCAACAGAGCCGAGTTCATGTCGTCTGTGCTGCTGGGCGTCGACTTGGGCAGTCCATGTCCGCTGCCCGGCGGTGGTCCGTTGCCATTCTGATTGGAGCGCGAGGCGATGGGTTTGCTTGGTCCCGCGACCGAGGTCTTTAAGCTGCAAGGATATCGAAATAAAGGATTAGCATGCATGAACATAATAGAGTTTAGAGTATTGCTGGGAGCTTGGGATATTATATTTGAGTGTGTAACATACCAAAGCAGAAGAATCGTGCGGTGTGGGAAGAAGGGCAACAAAACCAACACCAAGGCAGGGCAGGGCAGGGCAGGGCAGAGCAAGGCAAGTCAAGTCAAGTGTCAAGGATACGGATACAAGCTTACAGTAACGTAAAGAGATACATTCAAGTGCAAGGCAAAACAAACCAACACCATAAAAAGGATTCAAAACAAAAACATTATTTATTGAAACGTGCGTACATAACGAAATCAACTATAACTAAGCGAGTGCACACACACACATTAAGGCTGCGTTAGTTGTGGATTAGTGCTTTGATTAGACACAACAAAAGGAGTGCATGGGTGAAAGGGTGTGAACGGTTAGCTTGGGGGAAGTTGTCACTTCGGTATACCGAAGTCGGGGGATATCCTGGCAGTTGTCACAGAATAAGGATCCTTAAAGATATCTATACTATATATGAGTATGTACTGTATACATAGTACCTATGGCAGTGGAGAGTACGAGTATATGGCAGTGCATATAATATTCCTCCTCTAAATCGTATTTATTCAACTGATTTTATTTGTTCTTTTTATATTCGAAATTTTCTATCTACTATATATTTACGGTACGATTATGCTTTCGTGTTTGCTGGACTCGAGACGCACAAGCGAATGCATCAAAAAGAGAATGCAAACGAATAAAAAAATAATTTACATCGCGTGTGCATGACGCGTCATATTGCTACTCAGCTTGAGTTTCCCTTAAAAATTCATAAATATATTGGAAGTTTTCTTGCGATAATTACTTAATATATAAATTGAGACGTGAGACTGATGAGACCGTCATAGGATTGAAAATCTTTATAGGGGTCTGATTTCCATCAAGTGGAAGAGACACCCAGAAAGACATACCTATGTTGAGTCCAATAATATCAATAATACAAGTACTTTAAGGCCTTAATTTCTTGCTAAATTTCTCCCTATTTATAGTATATTAATTCGATGGTCTACAATCTGCAAGGATATTGAAAATCGCACTCGAGATGCCAAAGCCAAGGCTCAAAGTCATGCAGCATTTTTGTTGTTGTTGTGCGTTTCAGTGTGTGGCAGTATAAGAAGCAGTTGCAACTTTAATTTGTTGTATATATTTTTGGATTTTTTTTTTTTTTTTTTTGTGATTAGTATTTGGCGCACCTCGCGGGGTCGCTCTGTATGTACGTGGCGCCCTCGGTGAGGGCCAGAGGATTCGTGGTTGCATGCAGACGCGGTGCCGTGATGTCCAGCTTGCGTCTCAGTGTGTTGTTGCTGGTGTTGCTCGTGTTGTTGTTGTTGTTCAGTGACTCAGTGTTATTGTTGTTATTCGTGTGCTGTTGGCTGGCATTCAACTGCGGCGTAGAGAGCTTACGCCGCATAGTGGCCGCCAGAGGCTGCGCCACGTAGCTGCTCTGGCTCCTGGGCACGCAGGGAGGCCGCGGATGCACTGCGACCGGGCTGCTGCTGGACTTGAGGACTCGTGGCAATGTGGCGTGTATGTTAGTGATGGTGGCAGGGGCAGGAGCAGTGGCAGTTGCCATTGTTGTTAGATTGGGTGCAGTGTTAGTGGTGGACATGGGTGTGGTTGTGGGTATGTGAGTGGTTGTAGTTATGGGTGCGGGTGCATGTGGTTTGGGTGAGGCGCAGCTGCTGCTGCTGCTCGGATTGGAGCCGCTGCTGAAGGACGTGGAGGTCGATACATACATATTGTCGGCTAGCTTTCCCCCGCTGAGCGTTCCGTTCTTGTAACAGTGATAGACAAGCCAGCAGACGCCCACCAGGGGCAGAACCATGAAGAACAGCAGACAGAGGAATCGCTTGAAGCCCACGGCACCTGAAATAATCAAAAGGATTATCAATGATCCACCAATAGACTGCATCCAGAACTCACCATTGGGATCCGTGGCTGGGCCACTGTCCTGGGAGCCGCCCGAGCCGGCCTTGCCGCACGACTCGCCGCCAAAGCCCACATCGCAGTGGCAGTGGCCCCGACTGTTGCATATTCCATTGCCGCTGCAGTCGTCCGGACAGGGGTGCCCATGCCGCGCTGGCGCACCTGCTCGACGGGCAGGCACCGCTGGTCCACGCACATCATGTCATCGCCGCACTTGGCCCCGTTTGGGGCGAGGCCGGGATCGGTGGTCTGCAGCCCCAGATCCACCAGGGCAGTGCGGCAGGCGACGATCTTGCGGTCGTGGCTGACGTAGGAGTGCGACAGGACGGCGGCCGACTCCATGCCGAACTCAAGCCGCTCGTTCAGGTGATTGCAGTGCAGCATGCCGCAGTTCACGTGCTTGGGCTCGCACTGCACGAAGGTCTTGTTGAGCCGATTGTAGCCGCAGTTGCCCAGCCGCGAGCCCTCCATGTTCTTGTGATAGCAGTGCACCGAGTTGTCGCCAGTGGGGCCCCACAGGATGCGGCACTGGTTGGCGTGGGAGCGGCAGTTGCCGTGGAAGCAGTACGCCTGTCCGCCATCGCAGGGCTCCGTGTCGCGGCGATAGACGTCCGTCGGACAGTACTCCGACTCCCCCGTACAGTACTCGGGCAGGTCGCACTCGTTCTCGGCCTCGCGGCAGGAGCTGCCCGCCAGCTTGGGCCGGCACTTGTCCAGGTCGCAGCACTCGCCCGTGGCGCAGGAGGCGTTCGTGTGCAGCATGCAGGTGGTGGCATTGCAGCAGCTGTTGCGGCAGTGCTCGGGCAGGCCGCAGTCGCACTGCTCGCCCGGCTCCACGAACCCGTTGCCGCAGGTGGGAGAGTCGAAGAGCCGCTCCGGCTTGTTCCGCAGGCAGTAGTTCATGCCGCGCGAGAAGGCGATCGTCAGCTGATCGATGCTGCAGCTGCTCCAGCTGACGGGCACCACCGATGTGCTGGATGCGGCCATCACGCACTTCTCGTCCGGACAGTGGCAGTCGGGGGAGTCGTGCTCCATCCCAAAGTTGTGCCCCATCTCGTGGGCCATCGTGGTGGCCACCATCGCTGTCACGGGGCTGTGCTGCATGCTCACACCCCCCGAATACTCGTATGTGCAGATGGGACCCTTCAGCGCTTTGCCCACCACTCCGCCGGCGAAGGTCTCCTTGGTGAGCAGCTGGGCATTGTCGTTGGGGTGTTCCAGCACCAGTTTGGTGCTGCGATAATTGAGAAAGTTCCTCAGTGTTACATCTCCGTCGCTGGAGAACTCAATCTCGTTCGATTCGTTCCATATGACCACGCCCACGAGTGCCACAAATATGTTCAGGGGCACATACAACTGGGAATTACAAAGGAGCATTAGTATGAGATGGATGGATGTGGGTTGGATGGATGGATGAATGGACTTACTGCATTGACAATGTTGGCCAGGTTCTTGCAGTGCTCGTGCACCTTCTTGGTGCTCTCCCCAAAGTGCTTGTACACCTTGTTGTCCACCACAATGGCCAGCTCCACGTAGCTCGAGTATTTGTTGGCATTGTACGGCCCTCGGATCAGCTGACGGCTGTCATCGCTCTGGCGTCGCTTCCGGCGCAACATGCGCTGGAATTCCCCACCATCCAATCGATGTGGCAGTGAAGGTTTCTCCTCCTCCTCCTCCTCTACGTTGTTGTTGTTGATGTGGTTGTGGTTGTGGTTGTCCTTGTGGCTGTCGTAGCCACAGGTAGCATTTTGTGGATGCATGTCTGCGTGCCTGCAAAAGCAAATCAAAAGGTAATTCGATATTTCCCTGGCCACAAAAACACTAATAAAGGAAGTGGCTGGGCATTCGATTCGTTCCGTTTCGGGCGTTCTATTCGGTTCTGTTCTGGTCTCCAGTTAAAGCAAATATTTGTGGCCCACAAATAGCCAAATATTTGGCCAGCAAACCGCCCCCATCTGCTGTCATCCACTGAACATCGCTCTGGGCCTTGACCCCCTAAAAAACCCAAACATTTACGGACGCGACAAGTGAGCAAACAGCATTTCGCGATTAGATAAGCGCCAGCGCCGGTTACCGCTACGGATCGAAATGTTTGATTCTCATTTGAGTTCCCTGCTTTCCCCAGGTCAAAGAAGAAGCAGCTTGAACATTGATTAGATGGGTATTTGGAGACGCATACGAGTACAGCAAAAAGATTAAGGGATCTTCCCTTTCTGATAAAAATAAAATCAAAGAAGATTTGCTGAAGATTCGCCTGGCATTTTCTTTAGAATTCGATACAATTTAGTTTAAATTTGTAGTTAATATCAAACCATCATATCAACCATATCAAACCTAAGCTTTAAAGCATTTCCATGCCTTAAGAACATTTCGAAACGGCTCTTCATGCTAAGATAAACAAACTCTGCTCTTTCCACTATCGTTCATTCCCTTCATTAAATTACAGCCGTTTTCTGAATTGAATTATCCTTAAATGCTGGGCCAGTGCTTACCGTAGCAGATAGTGCTCATCCTGCAGTCGGCCAGAGCCATCGACATGGGGATGAATGAAATACGTTTGCTGGCCATCGAAGACGATGCCGTTGAGTCCCCCGCCGCAGGTGGAGAGGGCCACTGTCGAGTCCGGTTGGCCGCGTATGTGTCCCTGGATTAAATCAAATGCAAATGAAAATGAGGGAGGCGATGGATGGTGGCAAAACGTACCTGATAGTGGCATAAATCAACCTCAGTCTTGGTGAAATTTCGCACCACATGACTTCCTCCTGCTGCTGCTGCTGCTCCTCTGCTGGAGTTCTGATAGCGCAGAAAGTGGGTGTCGGGCAGCAGGCGATCATTGCGTTGCAAGTCCACTTGGACGCGCTTCCCCTCGTGGCTGTAGCTCAGGCTGATGTGTGGCGTGTGCAGCCCATCCTGGAATTGAAGAAGATAGCGATAACGAGATTAAGCCATTTCCACCCGCGTTTGCTTATGCCACAATTCCATGCAAATTATGGGCGTGCCTTTGGTGGGCGGGGTGGTACGCTATGCGAAGGTGCGAATGTGTAAAGTCCTGCCTCGCCACAGGGGCTCTACTCCACATGGTGGATGGAATGGATGCTTGTGGAAACTAATTAAGAAAAGGGTTTGGCCCTTTGCCCTGGCAGCCGCACCCTCCCGCTTCTGGCTGTAATTTAATATTTCGCGTACAATTTCAACGGAATTTATTTTGATTAGCTCTGGCCATGACCTGCGGCACTCAAATATTTGGGCCTTAATTCATTCACATTCCATAAATTATTTAAAAGTTTCCGTCAGTTGTGTATTTTTTGACGTTAGTACTCTGAAGCCCTTGCTCCGCGAATGCAAAAACAAAATATTTTCCATATTGCAACTTATGGCTACGTTTAGTATCTCCATGCATCTCCCTTTGGAGGTCACACAAACTATCCTTGGGTTGGTTACTCACCGCTGCATTCAGAGTGCTCTGCAGGTCCTGCTGTGTGGCGGCATGCTGCACTTGGGGTCGTATCACAGTGTGAGTGGAGAACTCGTTGAGGGCAGGAAAAAAGTCAGCGATGTATGCTGCAAGGGAGAAAAGAAATGGGGAGGGGAATAAACTCATTAATAACTGATGTAAATGCTGTTAATTATAAAGTACTTAATGAACAGAGAGCCACACCCTGCGTAGCATAGAGCAATGAATGAATGGCGGGGTGCAAAGGTGTCTCTAATAGGCTTAGAGTCACAGGCCACAGAGCAAAATGCTGACAACTTGAGCCCCCATTAAGGCGCAACGAATGCCGTAGTCTGATAATCATTTAACATGTTCGTGGGCCATGTTCGGGGCTTGTTGAGTTGCCCAGATAAGACCTGTATCTCAAAGAGCATCACTCAACTGTTTGGACCCTCTTTTGCAGACTAAAATTAGCAAAAATAAAATATTATCCATATGTACATACAGAGGAGTATATGTATATGGATACGGGCAGATATAAGCCAGACAGAACACAGAACACGTCCAATTAAAGCGCCCCAAAACAGACGCTGCAGATGTCAGACAAGCAGCCGACGTACGCAACCCTCCGTGTACAAGAATCCTACAGATGCAGATACATTCTGCACACCCCAATGGCGCGCACACAATCACTCAGCTGCACAGCTTCTCTGCGCCAAGTCGAATGAAACGAAACGAGAAAACAATAAACCGCATCCAAAATGCACGAAGAAACTCCTGGGTTTCTCCTTTTCAGCTGCTGCATGCCCCCAAGTTCCATACTTCTGCCTGTGCACCACTCTGGCACTGGGGAGACCTGCTCCAAAAGTCACTCTCCCAGCGCCAAATGTCACACGCGTCAGGCGGTTTTTTTTTTGGTTTTTTTTTCTGTTTTACACAACGCACAGAACGCGTCACAAAATGTTGAAAGTACCAAGACACACCAAACAAAAATAAATAAGAAAAAAAAAATGAATGTATTTTTATTTTTACCACGCCCGCCGTTTAACGCAAAATCATGAAGAGTCCGTCCCTCGGCCAAGTTTTTCAAGAGTGTGTGTTCATATATATTATACTATATATATATATATATTTGTTCATACTTATGTGTATACGAGTATTCTTTGTTGTACGTTTTTTGTTTTGTTTTTAGTTTTTTGGTTACAAGCTGATTTCTCCATTTTTGGCGAAAATCCCGCAGAGACATTGACAGACTGTTTGGCTGTCGGCTAAGAAAGGGCTCTTGGGGGGCGTTAAAGAATCCAGAGTTTAGAATAAGAGTTAGTGATTCGAATAGACTTGTGAGTTACATACATAAACGTTTCATAATGATTTTATTATCAAAAAATATATTCACAGTAATGTGAATTTATTACTGGTTTTCTTTTTTCAATCAGCAAACAAAATGCCAGTTTTTTTTTTTTTTTCCATTCGCTTATTAGAAATTCGTAACACAAATACACATAAATTATATATTAAATTATATGCGTAGATATGTATACATAACAAAGGACTGCATACATATGAATACTCGTAGATTAAAGGAAAGCTATTGAAATATTAATTTTCATCTACGATCCACAATATTTATTTGTGCCCTTCAATTTTAAACTTTATAACTATTTTAAAACCTTCTTGTGAAAGATTTTCACAACTCTTCACACTAGCATACCCTTTGGAGTCAGTACCACAGCTGTGCATAGATCACTGGGTATACGAAAAAGTTCTCTCCAGATAAAAGTTTCCCTCAAGAGTTGGCCAATGATCGCGTTAACCCATTTATTATGTGACAAACAAATGCAGATAATAAATAACAGATAATGTCCCAGCCTCCATATAAGGGAAATGGAACCACAGAGAAAACTTCTAAAAATATCCATAATTGGATGGATTTTATATATTTATTTTGAATCAAATGATGGATCCGGCATTTCCCTTAAACAATTTAAGTTTGAAATATAAAGAAACATTGATGGATTTATTTTCGCAATATTTTCGCAATGTTTTATTTATTTGTAAATTCATTTTGGCATAGATATTTGAATATGTTTTTCTTTTCTCATCCATGAGTGGATTTTGTTATATCTTTTTCAATAGATGAATGTTTTTTTTTTCCTTTTCTTCAATTAGATTGCCTCCTAGATTGTTTACTCATAATGTTTTCATGCAAATTGGACTACAAAATTGGATTCCAAGAAAATCATCAAGTGGGGCATTCGATTACTCAGAATGTGGATGGTGATGCGGGACGTGGGGGGTGCTACTACTTAGTGCTGAGACATCATAAAATAGAGCTAATGACTGACCCAGACTAATGAAAATTCCTTCCCTTCAAAACCATTTTGGGAAGTGTGGCATAGTCGGATCGTTTTCGATGTGTGTCGGCATCTGCTCGTTGTATCCACAAAAGATGTGTGTATGTATGTGTAGCCTCTTATTTGTTGCTTATTGTTTACGGAAAACAATCAACCCAAAGCCCAAAAATTGTGAGTGATTGATGGGCGCAAAAAGACTAATGAGAGCAGACTAACAGCTTTGAGCTGTTAAAATATAACCAAAAATAGCCACAAAATTCCCGCAATGATAACAGCGATAACAGCGATAAGGAGGAGTCTATGCCACACCACACCATACCCTAGCAATATGTGTGGGTTAACTGGAAATCTGATAGGTAGAAATTATGACACACAATCGTGTGGGACAAATGGCGCCAGGAGGCGCCTCAAGGACCTACTCATTGTCCTGGATGAACATGGTGCTCGCTCGGGTAAGTGGAAACTCATTAAAAGTAGAACACAACACAAACACACACACACACACAAAAATGCAAACACACTCGTGCTCGTAGATACAGAGAGCTCTCGAAAAGAGGAAATTATCACACACACACGCACACACACACATCATATGCAGACTGAAACCAAGCAGAGTCTTGAGCCCGAGGCAAACATATGGCGGTTAAACCAGGCCGAGGGCCCACTGACGTCTCGGCTCTCCATCACCGCCCCGAGCCATAGAGCGGGTGTTGAGCGATAGATTCCATGCACTAGATTCATCTGTAGCCCAACCAAAAAAATAAGGAACAAATTACAGCCCGATGGTTGTTTGTCGTCGCATACTTTGATGTTTGATGTTGTTCCCTTCGATGATGATGACACAGCCAGAGCCACAGCCAGAGGCTCTGATTATATAGGAAAGGATATAAGCAGGGTTTGTTTTTCTTTTTTTAGCATTTGTTTGTTTAACTCTTCCAAATGGTGGGATAGTCGGTGGGATTTGGGATCTCTGTCGTTGCTGCAACCCCAAGGGGGGTATTGAGCGACCCCCTCCTCCCCCGCATCATTCACATCGTATAACAATCAACAGAGGCAACAATAAAAATGTATTAATAACTGCCAGAGAGCGCGTCATAAAAAATGATATGCAGCCAATAAATATTCCCCAGTTCTGATGGAGAGAATCTCTCTCTCAGTGAACTTCACATTGAAAAATTGTCGATATGGAAGCGGGAGCGGATAAGGGAAGGGGATGAGAGAGAATTTTCATATTTTCCAATTTAAATAATGAAAAATGTGGAAATGTGCAACCTACTTCAAGTGTTTCGGGGCCATTGCATTCCTCTCAATCATTAAAATATTTTAAATTATGACTCAAAGTCAATTCGGTTAAAGTTTTTTTTTTCTTCGCGCGGGAAATGGGATCCATAAAGTTTCCAACACTTTACCAGAGTTCCCCCACCCGTTTGAGAAAGAGAATATTAATAGAATCTGGCAGCCATTAACAGATTAGTGCCCCTTGGAATAGAGGGGGGGGGCGTGTCTGGATGGGATGGGGCGAACGCTGTTCGATGCATTACGAAAAAAGAAAAACAAAACTCGAAAATCGAATCGAATGTGTGCCTAATTGATAACCAAGGCGAGGAATCGAATAGGGAAATTTCGACTCTATTTAGAATACAAATTGGAAACGCATACGGTTTGGGTTTTTCCTCTCTCCCCATGAGTAGTTTTCCTTTTTCGTTAACGAACAAGAGAAAAGTTCTCTCCAAAATGCGCTCGAGAGCATAATTGAAGAATACTCGTCATAAAAAAGAAATGTTCAATTGTTTTTCCAAAAACAAAAACTCAAACTCAATTAAAAGACAGGCAACGGGACAAGGAAAAGAAAAAAAAAAAACCCATTCATAACAGTTTAATTAAATTGTTTGGGTTCGCTTCTGTGGAAATTCCTAATTGAAAACATTTTTAAAGAAGGGAAATTTAGATTATTGCAATGGATTGCATGGGCATATTTATTGAAATGGGAATACACATATAAAGTAGTCAATCAGATATTATAGGAACCCTCATATTGTGTTCCTTTCTCAAGCATAAATCAAATGGGTAAATGGGATTTAAATGGATTGAGGAGGAAAGACGCAACACACAGAAATTGAAGACAAGAAATATATATAAATTTAATGTCGATTTCCAACAGACTAACAACAGAATTGAAAAGTTTTTTTTACTATCTAAACGATTTAATAAATGCCAACTACCCATCATCACATAATGAATACAAATTGAGTTAATCAGCGTTTACCCATCTACCAAATGGGCCAAATCGGAAAGTAAATCTCACTCCTTCCCCCCAAACAGTAGCACCTCAAACCTCAAAAAAAAAATACCTGCCTTTCACCTCAATTTTCACCTGACAAAAAGGCAGGCAACAAATGCAACAAGCCACGCAATCTCTCTACTCCCCCTCCCCCCTTTTCATTCCAATCCAAGAGTCAGGCGGCACGAACATCATGCGAAATCTGGGTTAAGCGTAAAACTGCGCATGCGCCGCCGAAACGCGACGATAAGCATCATAAGATGGTGCGATTTCTCATGGCAAATTTGGTAGAGGTAGGAAGAGGGGTCTTCCCCACTCTATATAAGCGAAAGAGAATCAGCATTAGCTCTGGGTTGCATGACAGGAGGCAGGCGGCTCCCCCAGGTGAATTATGTATGCAGCTACATTGATTCCACTTTTTCTCATTTGCGAAAGTAGGAAGCAGAAAGGTCTAGGGACGATCCCGAAGACGATGTGCTAACACATTTGTACAAAATGTCAAATGATGCCCAAAAGCGAGGGGATACATTATTTCATTATGGATCCAAAGACAGCCAAACAGAGATTCCATTTCCATTTCTCTGATACTACTCGTAATAAATTCAACTTTGCATGATTCTCACGTCTCTGTTGATGGATTTCAGTGCAGGTGAGAATCCCAGACAGACAGACAAAACTTGTCTTTCTCCTGTTCCCTGTTTCTCGTACGAGAGTACGAGTTCTCACCATGCCAGAACCAGAGACTTGTCAAAGTTCAATCCCGACTCAAGGCAGTCTACAATGTCCATGGGCAAATCCTGGGGCAAGCATGGGGGCATTGCCTGAATTATTTATAAGCTGCTGTCCGCTTTGCCACTCTCTCTTGCTCTCTCTCTCTCTCCCTGTCTTGTGTGTATTATAAATATAAAACTTTGGCCTGGCCCAGGGGCAGCAGGCACGAAGCAAACAAACTACAACAAACCGGCAGACACGAACGGAACGGAACGACACGGGAACAGTCTGCAGACTGCACGGCAAAGGGAACAACGCCAAACGGAATCAGAAATCAAATTGTAACTTGAGTGCAAGAGTGGGGCCAAAAAAGGACGTCCCATTGTGTGCGGTGTGCGGGGGAATGGGTTATACAGAGCGGGGGGGTAATGGTGTATAGAGGAGTCGCCACAAAAGCCGCTTTGTTCAAGTTGGTTTCATTTTATTTCTTACTTTTCATTCCATTCATTTTGGGGCGTGAAAAGGCACTTGGAGCAACGGACAATCGTGTGGACTTATGGGAGCACTTGGGGTTCTGGGTTCTGGGTTGGGCTTCCACTGAAAATGCACTCAACCAAACGACGCAGAAGAAGGATTCTCATTCTCGTTCTCCAACCAACCAACCAACCAACCAACCATCTATCCATCCATCCGTCCCACATCTCTCTGCTGTCAGATTTACAAAACAAAACAACGAAAATGAAACCCAGGCGCCGTCATTCAGTCAGGTAACTCTAGAATGAGATCGCATCGGTTGGGATCAACACAATAATGAAACGAAGGATGGAGCCCGCAGCCCCTCTCTCTGTCTGATCTGTCTGATCCATCCTCCATGACTTTCGGTTTCCATCTGTGTGTGGTCTGCTTGACAATTGAAGGGAATGGGAATCAGGGGAGACAGAGAGAGAGAGAGAGGGGAAGATCCCTTCATTAGAAGGCCATAAAACTGGACACTGATCAGCCATAAAATACTAAGACATCTAAATAGGGGATCAAACGTAGATCTTTTCTCTTTATAAAGATATTCGTGCAGCTACTATTCCTGCCAGTATCCATTGCTCTATTTGAATTTACTTTCTATGCTAGAAATAGAATTGAACTCAAGAGAGAGAGAGCTCTCTATATTCGGCGAAGGGAGCCAGGCCAGCCCAATTGCACTATTCACTTCTCTCTTCTTATTGTAGGTAGTTTCGCCCCCTCCACACTCGGCAGTCGATGGAAATTAATTGCCTTGAGGTTTTGGCTGGCGTTGTGCATAAATTATGCTCTCAATGCAACCATTTAAATAAATCAATACTTCTGGTACTCGCTGACAGGCCTATGTGCCTGTGCCTGTGCCTCTCCTTTCGTGAAGGCGAAACAAAACGCTGAAGGAAGACGCCACAGACGTAGACTAAACAGCCGTGACCTTATTTGTATATATGTATGTCTGTAAATACATGTATGTACGCCACTGTGCCGTTGCCATAGAAAAATATAGTATGTATGTACCAATTATTTATTGTGAATTTAGTGGGTTATTTCATTAAAAATTGCCTTTAATTGGAAATAGAATCGAAATTTGTTTGGTTGATTTTGTTAACGAATTTCCTTTTTGTTTTGGCAAGCTGCAGGGGAATATGTAGAGAGTATCCCCTGGGATTGGGAAGAATCTATTCTGGAATCACAGTAGAAGCCACTTCAGTCGCATAGAGTTAGTTCAAATTCAAAAGGGAACTCTGTGCAAGAGTATGGTATTAACTTTATTATTCGCATATTCATGTTAAATTTTGTGTTCCTTTTTAAAATCCCTTTGTGTGTCCCTTCTTCCGGTATAGCCTGCCATCAACCGCCCCTCCTGGCTGTCCATCAAAATCAACTCAATTATCTACACACATCACTGAGCGCTGGAGATCATTTGTACTTCCCCGAGGAGTACACATACCGCTCTCTGGCTATTCGCAACCCCGGAAAACGTTCCCTGAGATAAACACAAACTCTGATCAATGCAATAATGGCGCATTGTGCAAAATCATGGAGGCATACATATAGTATCTCTGGCAGATAGAGATCAGATGGACTCCCGTGGATTGCGCACCTGCCTTCTGCACTTCATGGAATGCACAAACAATGGCCCAACGGATGGGCCAACAGGGGTCAACAATGGCAATGAATCTGTGCAAAATCTAATAAGACAAAGCAGACAGCAGTTTTGCATTTTGCGTTTACATTTCGAGTGCGGCATAGCGCAGCGGGGCGACGATTGTCCCGGACACTTCAATGACAAGGACTTTCATTCTTTCAGAGCGTTGTACCGCTGCCTTCACGCTGCTGCCACCCCAGCTGCAGCTGCAGGGGCACAGGGTCAAGTGTTCGGGCAATTAACACCCCGAGCATTTTTGCACTTCTCTTCGTTTTGGGCAGGAGGCAGGAGGTCGCTACAGGTGGATGGACCACCCATGGACCGTGGCCCTTTTGTGACTCGAGCCAGGATATCATCTGGTGTGCCTGCCTATAGTTGTATGATCTAGGGAAAGGCCTACATCACACAATCACAAGTGCAAGGAGATTTCCAGGTAGACATCTATAGTTAATCTGTGAAATTTCACACCCGCTGTGGTTTTTATCGCAGGTACAGAACAGAACAGAACAGTATGACAATCCTGTTTGCCAAAGGAACCCAAAAGGGATTTCATTTCTCTGTGTGTATGTATGTAACTATCTCTCTTTAATCCACTGTGGACCTCTGTTTGCTGTGGCATTAAAATTGTCAACTTTATTATCTGGCCGTGTGTTGTTTGGCTCATAAAAAAGGCAACAACCTGCCGCTGATAAAGACACCTCGGAATAAGGCCAACAACAAACTATGATTGCACAGATATCAGCTATAGGCTATAGGTCTGCCTGGGCAGACCTTTCGTCATTAAGTCATAAAAGTGCATCGAGAAATGAGCAGCAATTAAAGCTGCTGTTGACAAAAGGTCAACAAGTCGATGGAAAATATACCGTAATTGGAAAGCTGATACTAAATCAACAGTTCTATGGCACAGAGGCGTTCAACTGTGGGTGTATGGATAAAAGGTTAAAGGCGGCGGTTCATGGTGGGAATTATCTTTGAAATTATCAGAAAAATATAAGTAATATTAGGAACTGATATTTATATTTATAAAGAGAATATTTAAACGATTTGAAAACTGTTAAGAGGTTTTTTAGAAGACGTTCGATAATTACTATAAGATTTCTTGAAATCTTCCATTAAATTCTTTGGTTTAACCTTTAACAATCTCTAACTAAAAACCCGTTCAGCATTTATATACTTTTACATATAATATATTAAATATACAATGCGTCGTTGCATTATGCCTGAACAATTTACTTCCTGGTTACACACCTGCGAGTACTGTGAGTGTTAGTAATCCTCTTTGTTTCACATGATTTATCCCATTTCAAGCAGAGACAGAGCATCCTCATGCCCTCCCCTTTGTCTACATCATTCCTTATCTCTGTGATTTGATGGGATCTATGGGATTTATAGCTGTCATCAGAGATTTGGTTAAGTAAAGTATATAGGAAATGCATTAAAAGCTAATAAATTGAAATTCCAACATCATGATGAGGATGATAAGAAGAGTGAGGCTACAGCTGGATGATAATGATAATGATGTTGCTGACCGACTGACAGAGTGACACGAGTCACGAGTGAATGTGATTGCTGAAATATAAATCTCAATTGTGTTGTTTCGCGAGTGCATTGTACAATAAACGATTATGTATATGTACTATATATGTACAATACTATGTAGCCTCTGTGCATATCATAAAGGAATATTTATTTTGATTTATTTCTGGCGCCAAAAGTGACTGATAGCTCTAGTGAAATTGTGTGCATGCATACGCAGTTCCATTTATGCTTCTGCATGATTGAGTAGAACTGTTGATTGAAATTTTCAGATATTCTGGAAATCATCAAAAAATTGGGCAACATATCTTGACAATATTTTGCTTTTCAAAATAAATTTTGTTAGATAGATTTTCTCCTACTATCTTTCTGTTTCCCTGTCTCTCTCTGTTGCATATTTCTCTCTCTCTGTCTCTTTCTCTCTGTTATTGCTGCATAATTTCTCTATCTCCTTCTCTCTGTTATTGCTGCATATTTTCTCCTTCTTTTTCTCCATTTTCATCCTCTACATTACGCACAATGTGAGAAGAGAAAATTGCACATAAACATTGTTCTTTCCATTTTTGGACATCCCCTCCCCTACATACCCAGTGTAGGAGGACAACCCCCTTTGGTGGCCATATAAAAGAACTTGGTCCGAATGGATGGAGAAGTTGCTACTGCTTTTGGTTCTCCTTCTGCCTTCTGCCTCCGGCTTCTGGTTTGTGTTGATTCCAGTTGCAGTTTGCAGTTCCCTGGGAACTCTGGCAGCAGGGCCAAAAAAGGAAATAAAATGCATTGGGACACAAAAGACGAATGACTGGGATGACTAGCTTCCCTTCCCTTCCCGGTGTTTCCTTTTTTCATTCCACTCTATGCTGCTGCTGCTGCTGCTGGCCATAACGGATTTTTATGTGGTCAATGATCTTTAAGCACACGCACTCCTCGCCTCCCCAGGCATTGTTCTCTCTTTCGCTCTCCCGCTCTTTCTCTTTGTTTGCGGAGAACAAGAAAATATTTGCATAAAAAAGAGCGAAAACAAGGCGAATAAAGAAGTACAAAAAAAACCGAAACAAGCTACCAAAAAAGGGGCGGCTTAGTGGCTTTCTGGGGGCGTGTCTGTTCATTAACATGTCGGAAAATGCATTGGCCACTGTGCATCACTGCGTCACGAATTTGTTGCAATGAGTCACAGACACGCCCCTTCATGTTGATTTCCCTCCCGGCTCGTCCTTTTCTTCGCATAATTACCATTATGGTACGCACCGCCTCAGCCTCTCTCAGCCGGGAATAATTATCATAATTTTGCCACAGCCTCAGAGCCACACACACAGAACTGGGTCACCATTCCTCATCCGCCATTCCTGCCATTTGGGCACCGGAACCGGAACTGAAACACCGAGTTATGGGCGAAAACTTTTATGAAAAACTAAGTGCATCTGTGACGTTTTCGCCCCAGCATACTATTCAGTTTTTGGTTTAAAGGTTTAGTTAGTTTTCAATTTGCCATGCCATGCCAGGCCAACACTTTATGGCCCGGCCAAGAGCGAGCACTCCAAAATGGTCAACCATTTTTGGCTTCGAATCATGTGTCAAGCATTTGTTTGAGCTCATTAAAATTTTGCCAACGACTTTCGGCCATTAAATCATGGCTTTGGCCTTGGCCATTTTTGGTTAGAGAATTTTCTGATTTTGGTAAGGAAAAAAAGATGAGTGAATAAAATAAGAAAGAGAGAGATAGAGAGAATACTTTGGGATTGGATACTTCTTTTTTTTAGTGAGTAGAATGAACAATTAATGATGGATATATACAAAAGAGATTTCCATCTCCATCCAGATTTCATTTATAGTTGAATTTAGTTGAGATTGGGCGTTAAGAGATGGCATTGTTATGTCGTTAGATGTATACATATCTACCATTGTTAAAGAATTTATTAGCTATAAAATAAATACAAATATGGAATATTCACAACTCCAAAAACTCTCAAATCATTAAAAAAGCAAGTGTTATTTCCTGTGCCAAATTACATATTCCAAACGTACTTGAAAACATAATTTTAGTATGTAAATGTATGTAGTATATGGAATGGAACCTATTGAGCACATGCCATACCATGGCAAAGTCAAAGAACTCATAAAACCTCAATCACAAGGCCAATTGTTACACCCCAAAACCATCCTCTCTCTCTCTCTCTCTAAGAATTCGATATCACAAAAACTGGAACGCCAAAGAAAATTTGTAAATATTTGTCATCATGGGGGGGAGAGGTTCTTTTATATGAATATTACATAGCAAATGTACATACATATATACATTTGTAGACATGTATATAAGCAAACTATATGCACATGTACGTGCACAATCCTTCGTTTATTGATTTTTCTTTAGCTCAAACTAACTTTATTTGACACTCGCACAGATAGGATTTATGCAGAAGCAGCCAAAATGGGTAAAAACCCACAAAGAGAATCTCTCACATTTTGTAGCAGATTAAAGTTGTAGGTGGATTTGGCAAAGAAAAAAGAGGAACGAAGAAAATAAACAAATAAATAGACATAGCCGTTTCATGACAAACAGCTGTTTGGCCCAAAACAAAAGGCTATAATGCACAATGACAGGCAAGACGACGACGGCGACGAATACGGCCAACAGCAAGGCGAAAAGCAGGGGAAAATACTCGTAATTATGCAGATGATGACGACGACTCAATTCAGGCCACAAAATAATTATCCTAGTTTTATTTACAAGCTCTTTTGGTTGAGATGGATCGATCTCTAGCCCACGAGTTTTTATTTAGATAATTATAGATCGGATTTATTCAACTATTTTAAGAAGGAATACAAACCCTAGATGGTAGAAATTAACTTGCGAAAGTCATGCATGGTATGATTAATAGTCTGTAGTAAATTATTGTCATTTGATTATAATAATCACTAAATATTTTTTGTATTCAGTCAGAGCCCAAATCCATGACTGCATGACTGATGTTTCGCATAATGATTTCACATATGTATTGTACATACATATTTTAATGCACATATTTTTGTGTGTTCCAGAGAACTGTGATTATGAGTATTTGATAAGAGCTGTGCTGTTTTTGTGTGTGTTTTGTTGCCGCTTCACTGTCTGGCATTATAATTTTCGGTATGTTGCCCCGTTAGAGAAGCGGAAAGCTGACACAAATACCGAGCTCCAATTCCCGTCACTCGCCAAATGAAACACACATTTTAAAAGCTGAATGCAAAAATTAAATAAAAGTCAAAAGCAAAAGCAAAACCTCAACAACTGCGATAAACATCTGTTCTGTTGTGGATGGGATGTGAGTCACCGATGGCCTGGCCTGGCCTGGGCTGGTCTGAGCCTCTGGTGTCTGAGCAGGAAGTATGGTTTAATGGCATGTCATGGGCTTACCTGCAAGAACAATGAAAGGGAAAAATATGATTAAATTAGCATTGAGGAAAAGGATTAAAAATTTAAGGGGCAGCAGACTGCAAAAGGCACTTAAACTGCAGGAAGGGAGGGAGGGTATCCCATCTCCCGACACTGTCTGCCATTATGATTAATAACCCATTAATACATGCGACTCGGGCGCCCTCTGAAATGCATTTACAGTGAACAGACAACAGACGACAGAAAAAGAGCAACAGCAACAGCAAACAGCTTTCCCAGATCCGTCAAAAGCGAACCAAACACGCTTCTCAAATAAATCATCGTTTTGTACAAATCGAGAGCTCCTCTCTCTCTCTCGCTGCACCAAAAGTCAAGAAATGTGTGAGAAACAAGTTGAGAGCTGACTTGGGTTTTCTTTTGGGCTATGTTTGGGTTCGATTGGTGGTGGGGAGAGAGCAGGCAGGCGGCGCCTTGTCACCAGAGACACAGACAAGGCTGTGGTGGGCAATTAATGTTAGCAAATTGTTGGAGCTATACTCTGTACTGTTACATTAAAAGGGTATATATTTTCTGTTCATTCTGATCATTTTTAATCTAATTCAGCTTAAAGATGTTTAGTTTACATCATTTTGGAGAGTGAAAGATTTGTTTGAATGCTCCTCCCCACTGCTACTTGGTAAGGGGTATTCTTGCAGTCGTTATGTCTGCTTAGGCGTTCTGCTTGTTTCTTGTTTAGCTTAAAGTGAAATCGATATCATTTATTGCATAGCGGAAAAATGGTTTCAGTTGAACATTTTCTTGTTCAACGACAACAGCATTTCAAGTTTGGGCAGCGGTTTTACATTCCTCGCTGTACCCTCTCCTCTTTTTTCTCTCTCCCACTGTGGCTGTGTATCGCTGTCTTTGTCTGCCCGCAAATTGAAACATTTCAAGGTCGCTCTGGCTGTTAAGTTGCGTTTTTGCGGTTGTTTTCGTTGATGGAAGAAGAGCGAAAATTTTGCCAATTAACTTGACGAGCGAACAGAACAGCAACAAAAGCAACAACCAACATCAGCAGCAGCAGCAGGAGCCAGTGGCAGGGCAGAGCCTGGGCAGAGGCTGCAGAGGAGAACAGAAAGATACACACGAGATACAAACACCCAAAAAAAATAACTGAGAGAGCAAACAAATTGTGTTTGATATTTAAAAAACTCATGAAAAATGAAAGCAAATTTATTTTAATGATGTTATTTATTTGTTGTTGTTGAATTTTCAGGCCCACATGCTAGCAAAAAAAAAAAAATGAATTGTTGAATGGAAGGTAGATTTTTGCCTTGCATGGGATTGACCTTGAAGCTGGTTTCAAGATGTATGTACGTACATATGTATGTATACCCAAAAGGCCACCACATTAGACATTAGCTTTAATTATAATTCTATACATACGATTACAAAGTAATAACCCCCAATACGCTGGATACTCGTACATTATAATATCCTTTACTCTCTATAATTTGCATTCTTGATCTTGGTATGCATCCTATAAAACACCCCACGTCTTAAGTTTTCTAAGCCAGGTGTTCAAAGAGCCAAACGACAGGTGCGCATCAAGATTCGTTTATAAAATAAAGAAAATTTCTACATAAATTCAAAGAAATCCAAAGAAATCTGCTAAAAATAGATAAAGGTTGCCCAAAATATGGCATCCATTACGTTACACTCTAATAAATAGAAATAATAAATAAAATACAAAAGAAAATGTTGCATAAAATGGGTGAAATTGGTTGAATCCATCAACTGTTGTGGAAAATGCATATTTTTTTGTTCACTTTCGTGAGCAGCAATTTTAGCCATGCGGCAAACAGCAAACGTGTTGCCAATTGATTGTCATAAATGTGGTTAGGCATTGGTTTGGTTACATTTTATTTGTATTTTTCTTTATAAAAATATGAGCAATTTTTGGGCATCG
The DNA here is from genome assembly GCA_009664405.1 of Drosophila bifasciata. Lineage (NCBI taxonomy): Eukaryota > Metazoa > Arthropoda > Insecta > Diptera > Drosophilidae > Drosophila > Drosophila bifasciata. The sequence continues at coordinate 6,659,237 of CM019044.1, forward strand.
TTTCATCAAAGTTTATCCGGTCCGGACAGGCGGACAGACAACCCCAGACAGGCTTTGGAAGGCACTCCACAAAAGGCATTCGGAACGGGTTCACTGAACGAATTTAATTGATTTACTTTTTATATTGTACATATGTATGTGTGTATGCTTTTTGCGTCCAACTAATTGCTTTGACTGTGGCTGATGATGACGAGAGTGGACTCTGTTGATGGTCGGAATCCTCAACTCAATTGCAGCCACAAAAGAAATGCTGGAGAGCCATAGTCTGGTTGTTTGACCGTCTGTTGAGGGGTTTCTGTATTTAAGGCTATTTAATTGCTAATTACGTCAATGCGTTTGCTTTAATTAAACCAAGCGGCAGGAGCAGGAGCCGACAAACTGCAACATTAATTTAAGTCCAAGATTAAACGACCGAAAGAGTGAGGAAGAGAGAAAGAGGGGCTTGACTGGAGGAGGCGTCTCTGTTCCTCCCACAGGAAATTCCATAAATCAAAAGCGCGACACAGAAATAAAAAGGAAGAAGGAACGAAAGAAAAGAACAGCCGAAATGTTAATACTCTTGCAGATAGACGGGGGTTATCTTTAGTTTTAAAGACAGGATAACCAGAATGACCAGGAAATGCGTGAAAACGATGTGGAGAATTAAAGAACCCATAACTTCTATCTCCTTGAAGCTGCGAGTATTTTCCCAATTTATCTTATCTTCATGGATAAATTATGTATTTTTGCGTCATGCAGCAGTGCACCTCGGTCGGTATAAGCTCTGAAAACGATTTCTGTCTCTGCATTTCCAACTTCTAGTCATAGACTGAATACCCCGAATGTAAGGATATAAAAGCAAATCGTCAGCCAAGGCTGCAGGAACAAGCAGAAAATGTAATAAACTTAGCGAAAAATAAAACTGGGGGGACGGGGCGTGGCCCTGGCCCTGGAGTAAGCACTGCAAAAGATGGAGGGGGGGCGGGGGCTTTCGTGCTTAATGCAACAAAAATAAACGAAGAATTTCGCAAATGAAAACATTTGTAAACTAAATAAAGCGGACACGCCTCACACCTCACTCGCACTCTTTCCCCCCAGAGGGCGGCGACACACACACACACCAACACACACCAACACACACCAACACACCTTGAAATAACTCGCTTATATGCAAATTTTCCCCCTCTCTGGTTGTTGCATGTGCAACGTCAATAATAAGAACAACAATCCAGAAAGTGGGGTGTGGATGGGTCATGTCGGCGGGGCATGTCACGGACATGTTCCAAGGACAAAAGGGTTACATTGGATGAGCCAAAAGCATATTTGCAAAGGACTTGCATCGTTAATGCATCTGCAAGATTTTGCAATTTTATCTTTTTCTTTTCTTGTCTCTAGACTCAAGGACTCTTAAATTAACGCTGGAAATCTGCATCTACATACATATAAGATAAATGCATATGTGGCACTTCTGTGCTCGTTCATTTTGTAATTAGCCATACCCTAGAGAGGGTATCAGAGAGGGCTCTACTACCCTATGCCATTTGGTACCCGCAGCCCAGCGACACACACACACACACACACACACACCCAAGGACCCATAAATTAACACCCTTTTATTTTCTTCAGATAGGCGGCTTCCCTTCAACCTTCACCCTTTGCCTTACGTCCTCTGTCTTTCGTGCCTTTCTGGCTGTTGTTGTTTTTGTTTTGACACAATCGATAACAAAGAATCTCTGGCTGGAGATTAATTGCGGCTACAGGGAAAGGGGTAGGACGCAACATCCATCCATCCATCCGTCCGTCCAGTGGAGGGCATGTACATGACAATTCTGAGAACTGTTGCAGCCACAAGGACGCACGCGTGCAGCTGGTAGCAGCACCAGAACAAAAACAAAAAAGTACTATAAATGTTTCGGAACAATTCCTAGAAATAAGAGAGTAGATTTCTGTAATAAAGTGGAAGGCAAAGCTTCTCCGATGAGGGCAATGCATAATTCTCTTTTGCAGCATTCGCCAAAGGGGCTATCAAATGACCAAAGAACTTCCGAGTCTATCTCATATGACGGATAAGAGATCGTTAGCGTTAGAGGAATATCCTACATACAGCTCCAAAAGTGTGCTCAAAGCCTTCCCAATACAAGGAAAAAAGTGAAATCTTCGAGAAAAAAAACACGAACGAAAAGTAAAGTAACGGAATCACAAAAATCAATGCAACTTTCTTTTTGTGATGAAAGCTGAAGAAGCGAACGTGCATGACGGGTAGAAAAAAAAAACCAGCGCTATACTATACTATAGATGAAGTACTATACAAGCCGAAAAGGTTTCCTCTGATCCGCTTAAAATTGCATGACAATTATCAGCGAAACGACGGAAATGCGCAGGGAAAAATCATGTGGATGTGCGATGATGACTCGATAGAGAAGATTTTTCCCCGTCTGCAAATTGAAGCTAATTGGGTTGTAACCTTTTCAGCCTTTTCCCCTCAATTAAGAGCAGCCCAAAAAGTCAGAAGAACTACAGAAGATGTTGTATCTCTCTAGACAATCTCTCTCTCTCTCTTTCGTAAATATTTTAATTAAAATTCTCTCAAAAGTGAGGGAGACTGGATTGTCAAGTTTCTTAATATTCGTACTCGTAATATTTATTCGCGAGAATCGCCAGATGAATCATACTCAAAAGTTCTACGAAGCGGGCAACTGTGATGCTAATGAGCTGATGAGACAGAGAGATCGCTGTGCTCTGTGTCAGGCGCCTTCACTCACACATAGATACATATATAGTTGGCATATTGTTTTCGCTGATGGATGAATCTTTTTGTCAATGAAGTGGAAGAGGCCAGGGGCCACAAGTGGCAGTAGCAGCAGTAGCCCTATGGGGCAGCAGCACCTCGTTGACCCAATTGAATTGAGCAATTTCTGTGCTGGTTATTAGATTTCATGCTGTGGCTTCAATTGTATCTGTCAGATGCTATCCCGTCACACAATTTGCATTTGCCGCTCGCCGACTGCACGCATCTCTCAGATGCATACTTAGATACTTGAACACGCGTAACTGATGCCTTGTTCTAGAGCTTAATTAAAGTGATTATCTTTACGGTGGAATCATCATCAAATTAAGCCAATTTACACAGCAAACAAGACAGGAAGTTTGCCCCAAATAGAAGACTAGAAATTGATGATTGTTTCTCCCAGAGATTGTACGCGAGCAGCAGCGCTCACAGAAATTGTAGTCGTTATTTCGTAATGAAAAATTAATCATTAATCGTACCAATTGATGGGCGATTTGTAGTTCAAAATATGGGGGATTACCCTACCTCAATGATGGATGATTGTTTCCCCATTTTTCAGTATATATCATAAAATATTTATGATATTTGTTCGCACATGAAATCCATATAAATCCATATATAAAGCCAAGGCTTGTTCTCTGGGCTGGTGCAAACATTGTGCAATTCTGTGTGTTTGTTTGCCTGTCAAGCGATGGGCAACCGTTCTGTCTGTCTCCCGCCGCTTCAATCAACCCTCTCAATCAACACAGCAGCAACGGAAGACGGAGACAACTTGCCGCTGGTTGAATATTTGTTTACTTTCATGCCAAAACTGCCACCACATCACTTCGTTATCGACTTGCGAGGCAAACAGCAAAGGCAGGGCAGGGCATCGATGCAATTAGCGAAAATTGGAGCACAGCAGAGCAGCTTGAAGGCAGAAAATTGGAGCGGATCAGGGAAAGAAGTCTTAGTAGCAATGAGCACAACAACCAAGCGACATGCTCTATATACCATCCCACTCCCAGCAGCACTCCAAAGCCCACTGGCAGACCAAGGCAAGGCGTCGATGCAATGCCAATTGCAACGCGTAATTGCCATTTTATATAATTCAGCATTAATTGCCCCGCGGAACTAATCAACTCTGCGTCTACAGTGCCAGTGGCTGCAGTGAAATGTCAGGCGTATTCCATTCAGCAATTAAATATTAAACAATACAAAGGTCTCTCACCGAACTGCCCCGCACACGCGTCACAGATTCGTGTGATTCATTGTGCTTTCCACTACTACTATAGTTCGGAGCGCTTTAGATACATTTGGCTGCCAGCTCAGGCCCCGGTGCACACGTGTACCCCCGTGTGTGTGAATACTTGTGGCCATACAAATGGGGCTTAGTGAGTCATTTACTGGGCTTGGGCAGGATACAAAGGAAATTGTGGCAGGTGTTAGGGTGCTTAGGGGAGAACTCCATTGTTTGGTTTACTGTGTGTGTGGAGGTTAAACTTCATTCTATCTTCATACGATTCTTACTATTTTATTCCCTGTAGATTTATGCCTAAATCAGATAGAATCTATGACTATTAAATACCCTTTGCACAATAGAAAATTTATCATTAAAAGATGCGAAATCAAAATTTCCCACAAGTGAACGGAGACGAACAGCTGGTTCGTTTGTCAGTCACATGTGAACGTGGAAAATTTCCAAATATGTTTCCTAAGACTATTTAGCTGCAAAGTATCGTAATTATTGTCTGTGAAAGTAAAAACCCAATGAATCTCATCAACAGATCAAAATCAGATATCTTGAGCAGTATAACTTTAATTTCCCAAAATTACAGGGCATTACAACGCCCTTCCCAATGAACAATCTCTAAATAAATCAACGGCACTTCTCGTGGTGCCTTTCTATCTGGCTAATAGACCAGAAACCTTCTCAAACTTTCCCCTCAGCTCTCTCTCGCACTTATTGTGCTGCCATGCTTGAACACATAACGCATACTCGTAAAAGTAATCGACCCTAGTGCCATAAATTCTTGAAAAATAATTTCTCTACTATATAAATAAGCTCTCCTCTGCCACTTGATGTTTAATAGTACATTATCAGCTTTTGAAATGCCTTTGAGTAGCATGTACTGTACATCCGGCGGATATCTTGAGCCTATGGGGAGCTTTAATAAAACAAAGTTTTATTGCAAGAATTACAGTAACGAACCGAGTGAGACAGAGCGACCAAGAGAGTGAGTGAGTGAGTGAGTGAGTGAGTGAGGAAAATTACCCCAGATAAAGAGACAGACTGAAAGCCGTACTTCCAGTTTACTTGAACTTCATATTTTACATAATTGCAATTAACTAATGCCAGTTAATGAGTGAGTGGCCGGACAAAGAGAAATGCTCGAATTCAGACACGTGCCAAATGCAAATCTTCGCTTAGGTAATACCATATGGGGCAGGCGGCAAACCAAGTTGTAACCACAAGTACAAAAAAAACACCTCAACTCTTCGCAGGGGGTGGTGCTTCGAGTAATTTGAGCAGTTACCAAAACGCCAACTAAATTTATTTTGTTCTCAGTGTACCCTTGTTTCAATTACCCTCTTCTCTTCTCTGCTAACTTTATTCAGTTTTTCGTTAATTGATAAACGCGCTCGAACAATACAGCCCACTCATCAGAAGAAGGGGAGCGAAGAAGCTCTCTCTAATCTCTGTGCTTTGTCTGCTCTGCTCTCCTGAAGCCACTTCTCTGGGGACGGCGGGTTCGGCGGGGGGGGGACTACTTTATGGTTCGTTGGCTTTGCTGGGAGCGGCGACTGGACTGACTGACACCATCTGCTTATCGCACACATACAAATCGAGGGGAGCTTCTTCCACAGCGCCTTCTCTCCTTCCCACTCACAAGGTGAGTGCATTTCAAGAAAGGAAGAAGAAGGGGGAGTGGGTGGGGAAAACGAAATACAAGATGCAGCTTCCGAAAAAAAAATGTGTAACACTCGAAAATGCTGGAGATAAAAATAAAATGGAATCGAATCGAGAGAAAAACATCACGATATTATCGCCGGCATGTTAATTCAATTAGCTCTTGGCTGGCGCTGCTGTTTCTCTTTTCGGTTTTTATGGGTTAAAGATTTTTGGTTTAATTTGCTGTTGCTGCTCTGTGTTTACCTACGCGACGTACGGCGCATTTGTTGGGCAATGCTTGATCACACTGAGGTTTACCTCTCGGGCATTTAGCATATTGCCAGCATAAAGCGACCACAAACATCCCTGACCTAGCACAACTTTTAATGGGAAGTGTCAGAGGTGGAGGCGTTTATGTAGTCGCCAGACTTGGTCTTACGACTTTGCCAGACTAGCGATAAGGTACGGGCATCGACAGTTCATTGACTGCAAAATTGGAAGTGTTCGAATTTATTATGCTCAGTATTCGAAAACATTATTCAGAGAAAGTTCTTGAGAATATTAATCATTGGAAAATATATTATTCATATAAAAAAATCAAGAAATGGTTTTAAAAATAATTTAATAATATCAAAAACTGAGCTGTAGATACTTCATTACAGTGCAGCATATTAATACTTTTTTTCGAATTTATTGTGTTCATTAATCAAAAACATTATTCAGAGAAAATTCTTGAGAATATTCAACATTGGAAAATATTCATATAAAAAAATTAAGAAATGGTTTTAAAAATAATTTAATAATATCAAAAACATTACAGTGCAGCATATTAATACTTTTTTCTTGGAAATCCATAATTAAGTGCAGAGTGAAATCTGTTTTCAAAGCCAGATCTGACCTTAATTTTCTTGGAACGCTTTCTACAGACCCTCCGTAAATCAAAAGCTGTTGATGGAAGGCCACTAATACATTTATTTTAAAGAAAGGTTTGTCAAAAGGGAACACTTAGAGTTCCCCCACTGTATGATTCCACACCCACATCATGATACAGAGGGGCGTGTGTAAATGGTAGGCGTTATGGCTCAACATTTAACACCTCCTCTCCTCCCGACCATCATTACGTCTCGTTCTCGTGGCTTTCGCTTTTTACTTGGGCTTTGTGCTTGTAATTTGTAACTGTGTAAATAATTACCAACCGAAAAAAAACACACACCAAAACAAATGCACAAACAAATGCAATGCATTTACAAAGGCCTGTAAAATCGGGCCAACGAAAACTTAAAAAAAAGTGTTGTAAAAGGAAAATATTGTATAACGGAAACGTAAACATAAATTCGGTTTTTATTTTACAGTTCAGTGACCCTCTAAAGAGACGCCAACTTCGACGGCGACAGCGACAGGGACGTCACCAGAGTAGTGGATGGATAGCTGTTTTTTTTTTGCGCTCTTGTTGTTGTTGCTGTCATACCCCGTAGCGAAAGAGAGTGTAAGGCACGCATGAATGTGTGGAGGAAGGCAGACATGTATGGCATCATCATTGGGTATCTCATTGTCGAGGCACTCAACCTGAGCGGCGTCCTCTCTTGTTTAGTTTTGCAGCCTAACCACACCTACGCACACACAGGAAGAGCGGCGGGACAGAGAGTGCCTCTTAGTGCGTGGCCAGCGCTCTCTGTCCCCTCTGGCGCTCTCCCACTGGCGGGCGATGGCGAAAAATTGCAACATTGGAAACGTATTCGAAATGACTCGCAATGGAAGGCAATTTAGCCACTGTCCCGCGTCCAGACTAAAAGCACTGACCATAACCAGGAAGAGCTTGGCTGCTCCGCTGCTCGATTCACTCTAGCGTGTTGTCGCATTTCCGTTGCAAATATTTGTTGCTGTCGCATCCCATTACGGATGCTAGTCAATAGGTCTCCGGTCTCCGGTCTCGTCTCACGTCTCTGTCTCTCTGCATAAATTAACCAAAGAGAGGAGAACCAAATGCGAGTGAGTGCTATTGCCCATTAAGATCCCTCTCCCGCTCCCATCCACAGCTTTGTTTTGTCGTCCATCTTTATGATTATTTATTCACTTGATTGCATTTGGGTTTTCTCTTCACCTTCGCTCGCTCCTTCAATCTCTACCTGTTTTCCTCTCCCTTGCTTGCACTCTTTGCTTCTGTTATTTTGATTAATCATCATCGTCAGGGCTGTACTCTCTTCTCACCTTGCCCTCTGCCCTGCCACTGCCACTGCTTGTCCTTCTCTTTCTTTGATTTTCTTTTACTTCACTCCCAGCCCCCACCCCACCTCATCCGCTGCTCAATCATGCATTGCATTGGCATTGCACAAGCGAGATAACAACAATGAATGCATGCATCTACACACACCCCACACCCCACCACCCCCCTCGAAGGGCATTGCATCTCTTTCTTTAGTATTTGTTTAGAGGAAATTTCTGCTGCTAAGGAATTTTTTCCGGTTCCTGGCATAAACAAAGTCTTTCAAGTGCTTTCTTTCTTAGATACGTGTTGAGAATTCTTCCTGCTTTAACAGTGCCACCAAGAAAGATCTCTTTGATTGCTGCACCCATTACTTGTGGGGGGAGCAAAAGGGTATATTGATTTTATTTTTATTGGGAGTCTGAGAGCTTTGGGTGCTACAGAATTTCTACTTGCAGAGGTCCCGCGATGACTAATGCAATGACAATCATTTTTGGGGTTGTCTGGCCAGAACTCACCCTGCACTACATATAGGGAAATAGAGTCATAAATAACTTGAGTGTTTCCCTCATTCGCCCTTCGAGAGTGGTAAAAATCCCACTGTCCACCCTGCGCGCTGGCTGTGTCTCTCTATCTGTGTATCTCTGCCTTAATTAAGGTCGCATTAATTTTAGGCTTAATCTCCGCAAATGCTTAGGTTACACACTCGACTCGAGTCCTGCTCGGAGGAACAACCCTCCGCTTAGGGCTGATAATCGAGGAGTATATCCCGGGCACGTGCCTCGGCGGTCAAAAGTGAATCCTGCCACGTGTCCTTCTTTCTGCAACAATCATATATGGTAATGGGCCAAACAACAGAAACAATTCCAGGCGAATCAATCTTAATCGATTCCCATCTAAATGATTTAATTTTTGAATGAACCTTTGTATATGGCATGCAAAGCAAATAAATAAATAATTCATTGAATTATTACATTTAGTAAATTTCCCTTCTTTCTCGTATTATTTCTTAATTGCTTCCCCCTTGCTTTCCTAGACTCTCCCCATTCGTTGTCACTTTCTTGGAGGCGACGCAATTTATGCAAATGTTGTTCAATTCAGAGGCCTCCTCCACCTCCTCCAACCCAGAGAGACACGACAGCCAGCCAGCCAGACTTCTTCTACTAAAATATGCATGCTCAGAGGCTTCCGTTTCGATTCGATCTAGAGGCAAGAACAGACACAGAGAGGGAGAGAGAGAAGCTCTTTCCATTTAAATTCTTTTGACCTGACTCAATCAAGGCGAGCTTGAAGCTTGTGCCCCAGCTTGAGGATCCGTAGATTGAGTTCGGTTTCAATTAAGTTTTGCTCATGATGATGGACTGATGGACTGGCTGACCACTCGAGTAGCCGCTTAGAATTTCATGCTTAGAACGTGGTTTGGAAAACCGGGAAAACGTTTCAAGTGTCATTCAGGCCGATAGACTGATAGATCTAGTTCTGGCTCCCACGCTCTGAGCCACCCAGTCCATATCCATTTGAGAGGCTACAACAACAATGCCGCATATTAATGATCCTCTTGTCTTGCCTTCTGCTTGTGATAATGATAAAGATAATGGTAATGGTAAGGGCAGAGTGTACAGCCAACAGTTTGCTAGCCTGCTTGCCACATGAGTAAATAAGCGACAACAAAGCCCAAGACAAGAGGCGTGGCCAGCAGTAATCGTAGATGTCCCAAGAAAGTCAATGAAATGCATGGGAAAATATGGACACGACGGCTACTGCTAGTTCCAGTTGGCCTAGAAATGATTTACATGGCACAAATACTATAATTATTATTGTATAATTATTCTAATTTAAGATTCTACTGAGTATTGGAGCAAAAATCCCATGGGTTTTCAATTCAAAAAGAAGCTCCCTTTGGATGCTTTCAAATATTTCCATTTCCAATCCTTTCTTTTTTTTGAATCCACAGCCCCAAAACGTATTTTAGATTCCGCCCACTTTTGAGCAATGAATGTTACCGCAACTCACTTGAACAACTTGTTTTTGGCTATTACGGCCTGTTGCCACTGTTGCTGTTGCCATATAATTGCGCAAATGATTTAAAAATTGTTAAGAAAATACAAAAAAAAATAATCAACGAAATCGCAGCAGTTAGCAACACACAGCACAAACAAATCAAACAATGACAACAGTGGTGGCCCAGCCACAAAAACGAGAAGCGAAACGAGTTGGCCAAATGCAGAGTTGGCCAGAATGGAGGTTCGAGTGTGCGCTTAAGGCGCTGACCTTTTGGGGCCAGAACTGATGACAATGAAAAGACATCAGATATAAATACATTTAACGCTTGCCATTAACAAAAAACCGAACGGCAGAAACATTACAAAGAAGTGTCTTGCTGACCCACAAAAAAGAGCGTCATTTTGTCGAGGGAAAAAGTTAAAGAAACTTTCTCAAAAAACACAAAATCTGCCACAATGAGAGTAAAAGTAAAGCACACCATTGCATTTACAATCGATTTTTACTGTGGCCCAAACATGAAAAGGCGAAAAGAAACGAAACAGAAGGGCCAGCAGATCTGCTACGTGCGAGGAAGGCAATCAGTGAATTTGCATGGAGAGTGTGATCCCATCCTCAGGGGTGCCTCTCTATCGCACTACGTGAGATTTTGATAGACCCAACAATGAGATAAACAAGCTGTTAATAGTCCACAGACAGCCGAACGAAGCGCACACCCAACGTAATACTAATCAAAAAGGAAAAGCGAAAACTACTCCCACTGATAAGCCAAGTGCCAAGTGCTGCAGGGGCAAGGGAGTAGCTATCGAGCATGTCTCTATCTCTGTCTCTAGTCTGTGTAAAAGACCCTAAAACAGGCTTTATAGTGGAAGTACCAGCCAGACGACGACAAAGACGACTCCCGACCAAATAGAAGCTGGTTTTTCAAGGTTGTTCAGACCGCCAAGAGCTTAACAAATGAGTGAGGCACAGTGGTTCAAGCATGCACCAAAGGCTTATACTATTAACTAACCTAAAGCTCACTAGAATTACTATATAGAAGGTTATGCCCTGAGCCCCAAAATGAGTCACAAACTAATTTCCCATATGACTAACACTTGGGCCCAAAAATTGTTATCTATTCAACCAAAATATGAACCACATTCTTTTGCTAAGCTTTAACCACTATACACTACGGCTGTGCCTTTACCTCCCCTGCTCCATGCTGCTGGGCCATAACTTAAATCGAGTTTTGGTCACAACAATTGTGATCAATCTGGAGCTACGACGACTCACCTTTTGACTTGTCGGCGCTGTCAGCTGTGGCACTCGCAACCCCACAGTGCTGCCAACATATGTTGAACGAGAGCAACAACAGTGGTAGCAGTGGCAACTGGGAACGCGAAAACCGGGACGACTTGGATCGAGACATGTTCAAAGAGTCCCCCATGCCGTCGTGCCGTTCCTGTGTCGTTCCTGATGCTGATGCTGGGATGTGATGGTGTCTCCTCCTCCTTCTTCACCTCCTGCTACTGTTTGTTGTTGTTGCTGGTGCTGTTGTTGGGCTAGTGTTTGGTTTCGCTTTGTAGAATAGTACAATTTGTTGTTCGCTCGCGGGGGCACAAGTGGTGACATCACACTTCCCGTGTCAGTGACGGCTCAGCTGCAGGCTTCCGCATGTTGCTTGCACAGCACAAATACCATCTACCATCTCCTCTCCAAGGGGTGTTGTGGAGTGCGGGGCTGGGTTCCGAGATGAATTAAAAAAATAACAGGATGTGCTGCCGCCATTCACAAAAAACCGCAAGAACAAAATCAAATCAAACAACAACAATTACACTCCACTCCCGATTCGCGCGTAAACAACAACAACAGAGCTGTGCTGATATTATAACGGGCTTTGTGCGCTCTCTCTCTCTCTCTATCTATCTGTCTCGCTCGGACACTCTTGCGCTATCTATCTCTTCAGCTGCTGCTGCTTCTGCTTCTGCAAGTTTTTGCTCATTGAAATTCCAATTCTTGGGACATGCTGGCATTGATTAGATGATTAGGGAACAGCTGTATCATATTATGTATCATGCACCTTGGGAATCAATCAAATTTGGACCAGTTTCGCATTTATTTTTGGGGCCATTAATTCAATTTATTCAACACAACTCGCTCTTTCACACAGGGCACAAACACACGCACGCAAATAGCATAACCGAGCCACGACACGCACAGCAACTGCTCGATTCAAAATAAACGGGCCGATTGAGCATTTTAGTCGTTGTTGCCGTTGTGTATACCCCGCCCACCCCCTAAATTCAGTGTGACCACGGATTTATCGTCACAATATACCGCCAGACCCTCAGAAATATACCGAAATATACAGTCTCATTTGCATAATATTCCGTAAATATACCAAGGAAAATCATATTCCTCAATTTTGATATTCGACTTAATATTATAAGCTAAGTGGGACTTTCAGTACTTAACATGTAATTTTAACCAATTGATGAATCAATTTTCTATAAGACTGTCATGCTTTGAGAAATTCTTTTTTGTTGGATTTTTTATATATTAGGGTATTGTTTAAAAAATTCAACAAAAGTGATCATTTTTGTACATGGTAACTACATCGTAACTACACATTTGCTACATATTATCATATTTGTGGAGTATGGTACTTTTTATACCCTTTAAGTAATTTTTATTTGCGTGAGTTTTAATCTGCTAAATAATATAGTTTTTTTCTCGTAATGACACCTTTATAACCTTTCCATTCTGCATAAACTGCACAAATTCACTGAGATAGCAAATTTCAAACATTTCATCATGCCATTTTTCTTTTTTCTTAAGGAAGGAAGCTTCATTAAAAGGAGCTTTTTTGAAAAATCTTTTTTAAAATCTGTGATAAATGCTGAGAAAAGTGGTCAACAAGAAAAACGTTCCGAAAAATTCCCCGCATTTTAAAGCCTGATCTTATAGCCAGGACTCGGTTCAGATAAATTGTCATATTTTGAAATACAAATTTAAATTTTAACTTTGCGTCTCACCTAACCTAACCGAAGTATGTCGATGTCGATTGATTGTGTGCAGCTAATTTTTTAAAAAATCTTGCTGTAACATTTTGATTGGTCTGGCAGCACTTTGACATTCTAAGTAACGTTTCGAATGATCTGGCAACATTTAGAATGTTGCGAAAAAATAACTAAATGTTGCAAAGCGCCACTGTGTAGCCCTGTAGTTACCATGTACTTTTACATGTCGCTTACATTCATGTATACATGACTTGTACATGTAGAACTTTATTTATATTTCATGATTCTGCTCCCTGCCAGATGGTGCTGGACATCAGTTTCCCGGCTAGTGGATGTGTGTTACATTTCCGACCCCATAGAGTATATTTATATATTCTTGATCAGCACTTTGGTTGGTCTAGCTTTAATAGTCTCTGAGAACTAGGCGATAAACAAGACTTAAGGACAGACGGACAGACATGGCTATATCGACTCGGCTATTAATTCTGACCAAGCATACTGTATGGGGTCGGAAACGATTCCTTCTCTGTGTTACACACATGCACTTTTATCACAAATACAATATACCCCTTAACTCTTCGAGTACAAGTATATAAATACAAATGCCTAGAACTTCCTGTTAACTACCACGAGGTGGCAAATTTATAGTCAAAAGATAATGGTGTATATTTCAGATGTGGCAATAAGTTCCTAGAATTATAAAATAATGCCTTAACAGTAACTAACTGTAAATATAAATATATTAATCATTTAGGATCCAGCATAGAAAACAGAGTGCAACTTTCGAAACTCCGTCGGCACCTCGAATACTTTTAGCTTGCTATTCCAAGACGTAGAATATTTATTTAATCATCAGTGCCTATGATAATAACGAGAGCAGCTTATCTACGAATTTGAATCATCACCATCAATCAATTTGCCCGCTGGCAGAGCAGAGAGTCTGCGGTGGGAGGCGAGGCGATTATGGCAGTCTGCTAAACGGGTTGTATTTGATGGCAAGGATGAAAAATCGATAGGCATGGATGCCTTGAGGGTATAGAGTACGGGGAGATGCGATGTGGTTAAAGTCATATTTCTTGTTCACTTTCCACAAAACATTTGCAAATATATTTAATGTATATCGATTGCTTAACATATGTATGAATCATCTGTAGAATATGCATATCCAGTTGATGGTTTTCTCGTCCATTTAATGCTCATCTAATAAATGAAACAATTAAATTAGCTTGGGGGGTGGGATGGGAGAAAGTTGCGCGTTTATGACAAATGTTATTCGTCTTGATGTGAAAACGATGTAGGCACGTTTTCCTGTTCGTGTCCTTGTCCCGTTTCTGTTCTGTCCTTTGATGAGGCATAGAAACAACTTCATTTTGTTCGGGGATGAATGCGAATAGACACGCGGATGTGGATGCCAGGATGAGGATACGGATGAGATGTTGACGAGCGTCGTTCAGCATCTTGCAGTTAATTACTTTAAGTGGCACGGGCGATAGTTCGTATGCACCTGCCCTCTCGAGTTGTCTGGCCAGTGAGAAGAGCCGTCCGTCAGGAGAGTCACTAGAGTCGGGCATCAAATCAAACGCCCTGCCATAAAGCTAAGCCAGCTCATCATTCACGCAATCCATTCATAAAAAAGAGAGATATATGACACAGGCACGGAGAAATACGAGATGTTTTGGTAGAGAGCAGAAGAGGAAGCGCTCTTTTCAAATTGAATTGCAAACAAGCTAATCGATCCTCGGGGAGGGTCGGTGGGTGAGTACACGCCAGTACACGCCAGGACGCCATAGACATGGCCATGGACATGGCACGGCACTCGACTCGCACGTTTCCTGCTGCTGGGTGTTTGGGGAATATGAATTTATATCTTTTAATCTGCGACAGCGGCAATGACTGTTGTTTCCCTGTCGCCCACCCCTTGCTCTGCATCCTGCATCCTGGTGTTCTCTCCGGCCTGCCAAAAATAAAAGTGAAATTAAGGACGGAGGACATATTTCAGCATCCAGCCCAACGCTCTTTATTGTCAATGTCAAGTGGGCCTTCGGGGGTGTGTGAATCGGTGGAACGAGCGAGTAGCGGCCATCCATCCATTGAGGGGGGGTGAAAGCGCACTGACTGACATCCTTGTAATTGCATTAAAATGCAATTCGAATTGCTGGTCGACCACCGATTCTGACTTTTCCCATGTCCACATCCGTTGGCTTTTCTCTTCCCTTCAGTTCCCTTCGTAACTGCGAAGGCACTCGCTGAGTGCCATTGAGTGTAGGTGTCAATGACACAACACATCCCAGACCCCCTACTTGCTTGGCTGCACTGCCGAGCTGCGTAAACTGTATTGATAGATGCCTTCAACGCCTCTTCTTGTGAAGTGCAAGGACATGCTGAAAGGATGAAAGCTGGCTGCAGCTAGGGGACATCATGCGATAAGAGGGAAGAGGGTGATAGCACAGAGAAAGTTCAGTTATGTATTTGTAGCAGATCGACGAAGAATCCCTTATTCTTCTGATCTCTTAAGCTACGGATTCAAGGATTACTCTTGGGTGTTCAATTGGAATGTTATCAAAAGAAACTCCTGAGAAAATCTCAACACTTGACAATGGGTAATCAAACTACATACAAATAAATATCTACTCGAACTCGTATGAACTCCCAACCCAACCCAACCCTCCTCCCTGCTTTTATACACTCAACGCCGATAAAAGCGGATAACAATTATATTAAACAGCAGGCAAAACAACACGACGGACACTGGATTTGTAACAGGATACGCGTGTAACCACGAAAAGACGAGTCAGGATGGATGGTTGGATGGTTGGTCCATTCAGCAGCAACCAGCAGCCGGGTTGCAGGAACAACAACAAAACATTGACAAAACACCCTTTCAATTAAACATTTGAAAACAACATTCGGCAATTATACAATTGACACCAGCCCAAAAAGGGGGGTGACTGTGACTTCCTACCTCCCTCCCACCCCCCTGCACGGACACAACTTCATCAATTTGAAATGTTGCCAAACGCGTGACTCGAACGGGCACGCGCGTCAATTGCGACGGGCTCGGGGATCTCTCTCGAGGCCGCAGGGATTTGAATAGAGCCACGAAGGGCAGAGCCAAGTGGCAGTGGCAGTGGCAGACTCATAAACAACATCAACAAGGACAAGCTGTGCGCGTTTAACATTAGTCAACAGTAAACCTGCCACAGGCACACGCCCCCTGTGACGCCCACATAATGCCCTTCCTGGTACACGTCGTGTCTGTTTTTTTTTATATACATTTAGTCGTACTCGTATCCGTATTGTTGGATCGTTGTTTGGGCTCTTTTTATAGCCGCCCCATTCGTTTGTCGTTTACTTTTACAGCCAGACATTTATTTGGCCAGCGAAATCAGTGGGTTTGGGCAGGGGTAGAGGCAGGGGCAGGGGCAGGGGCAGTGTACCAACTCCTGAGGTTAGATATTTTAATATGCATTTGGGAGAAATTTGGCCGGCCATCGGAGAACGCCATCTGAGGGCATACAAATGAAATTCTTTTGATTTCAATTTTCTGCAGGATTTCCCACCCATAAATGCGTGAAAATTTTGTTTAGGCCAAACGTATGGCAGTCGGGTCAGTCGGCTCTTGTTGATGTGATTGGCGGCACAATTGCCAGAGAGAGAGAGAGAGAGAGACCAAGAGAATGAGCAAGATTTAACAGTCCTGTCCCAGCAGCTTCAGCTGCATTATTAATGTGGCAGCAACGAATTTTGACTTGCCCCAAAACAGGCAGAAGAAAAATTAGGCAGAAATCAAAATTTACCCCGAAGACCACTTACAGAGGGTCCTGTCCAAGTGGGCAGATTTCCCACCTCTGCCAGCAGCAGCAGCAGGGTCTAAGAAAAAGGTCAATTTCTGTGTAGTGTGGCAAATAAAAAATGCAAATCGCACCGTCCATGAAAAGGACATCTGGGAATGGGCTGAAACAAACAAACAAACAACAAAAAACAGAACGTAATCCAAGCGGGTCAGAGGTGAACAAATGAAATGAAATGAGAGTCAAGTTATGTAAGTGGAAAGCTTGAGCAGACACCTTCCTTCACCTTCTTAAAAGGACATTGGAGACCCGTCGTCTCGTAGTACATTTGTGTTGCCAGCTTGATTGGCTTTACCCCCTGGTCCCCCTCCTGCCTTTATGCCGCTTCCTTTCTTTGTCCTTGTTCTCATTCCATTCGGACTGAGGGAAACGAGGGCGAGTAATTAATGTTTGCCATTGATTTCTGGCGTGCAATAAAAAACAAGCGGCGCAATTTTCACGCCATAACTCTAATGGAATTCAACATAAATTTTCCAGACTTTTCAATATTTTATGAGCCCTTTTTTTGAGCGGAGGGAGCGTGGCCATAAAATTGAAATGTTGTCGGGCTTCGACGACTCCTCTCTGGCAGCTCTCTGGGCTCGTCAAAGTCAGTTGCTTGTTGGCTTGGGGTTTTATGGCGTTTCATTGGTTGGTTATAAATTTGTGTGTTTGCCAATAAATACCAAAATAATTCTATCAGAGCCCCCCCTCCAACCCGTGTACGTGGAAGGTCTAGCCGTTGACATTTTTGTGGGCTGAGGGCAAGGGCTGTGGTAAAAAAAAAACCCCCCAAACCCATTCGAAACCATCCCCGGTATTGCCAATACTGACCACCGGAATGGAAAGCTGCGACCTGGCACTTTACACAATTTTTATTTGCCGCTGATGTGATTTTGCACTCAATTGAAAAGAAACTCGATTAAATTTTCATGTCGAATTGCCTGGGAAACTCAGTTACAGACAGAGTTACATGACTTGCCACTCCCTAGCACTGGACTTGGCTCTTGACTGTTTACCGTTTACAGTGTAAAGTTTACCTCCCCCCAAAGTGCGGATGATCTCTTCTTATTGTCGTCACGTTTCATGTGTCTCTCTCTCTCTCTCTCTCTGGTGGGTCTAGCTTTAAAACACTTTATACATATGTACATAATGTATGCAAATGATATATGTATATTTACATGTGTATATTTACATAGTAAATGGGCGGATTTTAATTAACTATTTCTGTTGCATACATTTACAAAAGTACAAACATTACTATATATTCTTATTTAATTCTTTTTATTGCCTATTAAAAATTAAGAACTGTATAAGAAAATTGCATTACTTCTTGTCAACTTCCAGTTCCTATTGTTATAGTCCGCTAATATGTACTTTGATAAGGGTTAGCATTTGTTTTAAGCTGACAATGAACAGAACTTGAATAAGGCTGTAAATTGTTTCTAAGATTTTTGGATTTAAAAACCTTTTTTGATGAGCGCCTGACACTTTGTTTCTATGTAGATGTCTTGCTATTTTCTTTAAAAAAAGATGAAGTGAAATTTGTATATCCTTCCTTTTTAAAATTAGCAATAAATTTACTGAAAGAAGTTTACAAATTAATGGCAACATTTCTACTTCAATTTAAAATATGTAAAATTAATTTTGTGCGTTGCAACTTCTGGGAATGTCTTTTGCTGCTATGAACTTTTCAAAAATGCAAACAGCCATTATTAGTAACTAATCGATTTATCATGGCCACATCGATAAGGCCCTATGGCAAAGCAGCACGAGTAGTAGTTCTAAAAGCAAACAAAGTGCAGACCGGACGGGTCTAATGACAAGTTTAATGATTACTTTTCAGCGCAAATGAGCCGAGGGAGGGGCTGTTGCCATTAGAGTGGTGTTAGCTGTGCTCCCGATACCCCCGATAGTCCCGATACCGTATGGTACAACAACCGCCCTACTCTGATAGGCAGGTTCAGTGGAGGTGGAGGTGGAGTAGAGTGATTAGCGCACTCCATTTACTCCATTTTTAAACTCATTTAGCGGTGAGCAGCGGGTGTATACAGTATTTTTAATAGCCATACATATATAGTACATTATGTACATATGTACCTGTGAAAGAAAGACAGCGTGGAGTTGAGTGAAAGAGGGAGACGGCTAATGACAGTTGGCTGCCTTTTGTTTACCCCCGCCGGACTGGGAACGAGAACAATGGCTGCTTTCTGTGGCTTTTTTTATGCATACTCCTCGTATAAGGGTTTAGACAGGGGGTAGACATGCTCGTACGTTAGTTAGAATTGCTTTCTTTATGACGTTTTTATGACTGCCATGTGCACGGTTGACAGTCCGAGGAACCATAATTAGGGGGGAATATACTACATATACTATAGAGAAGAACCCCTGGCCAGGCGGTTTTATAGGCACAGATAGCGACTCATATTTAATTTAAATGTCCCCACGATGGCCGCTAATTATCTGCTGTCACTGTGTGCACAGTCAGTGACTGACGGACGGACTGACTGATTGGCTGACAGCAAACTGTCCAACTTGTTAGGGGCCAACTCTTTTGTGGCCTTAACTTGCAAAATTTGCTGCCAAAACTGAAAAGATGAAAAACTAATTTGAAAATTGTGCTTAGCTTTGTGGCCATACTGTCGCTGTTGCTGTTTCTATCGCTCACTCGCAGTCAAGCTACAAGCATTCACTTGGCCTGGCTTAAATCCTTTTCAATCTTGCCATAATCCAAATTGACATGTACATGTGCTGCTGCTGCTGCCATGGACCAAGAGGCTTCACTCGGACAGAATCCAGGCTCCGTCTATCCGGTATCCGTAGTATCTCTGGGCGTCTGTCTTGTTGACCAACCGCATGGCTGTTCATTTGTATTTTTCATATCCACTTTTTTGACTGACACATACGACTCCCCTTCACTTCACTCCACTCCATTCTGTTCCTTCGTTGTCCACCCATCCACCCTCTGGTCACTTTGAATTGGGATTTTCTTTTTTGGGGGGGATTTCTGACCGGAAAACTTTTGCTGCTGCTGCACTTTGCGCCTGAACGTGTGCCAGTTGGCCATGGCGCCCAATTTCCGTTGCCATTTCCAGTGCCAGTGCCGAAGTCGTTTCATGTTGTATTACACTAAGTGGACACAAATAGATTGCCGCTCGGTCTCCGGCCGAGAGCCTGTCCGCAAGTTTGCTCAATAATCAATCAAACCTCCTGGCCTCCGCCGGGGGTTCTCTGAGGTCGGTTCTGGCCGGCACTGGCAGCCAATTAGAGACAACCCCACATGCAAGCAGGCCAAGGCTGTGGCAGGCAGGCCTGCAGGGCAGGGGGGCAGCCTCATTACAAACAAAATGTTGTTGCCTCTTTCGTTGGTCCGTTTGGCCGGCCGCTGGCCACAAAGAAATAAAACAAAAATTGTCCAATTAAACGCAATTTTATGCGAATTTCCAAGTAGCCCAGATCCCCCCCCTGGCTGTTCCAAACAGCGGCAAATGGCAAAATTAAAAAGGTGTCTCTGCTGAGGTCCATATAAATAGCATTTGATCGCCTTGGCGTCTGCAACTTTGTTCGGGGCGCCGGCCGGCCGTCTTTCAACTCTTTTTTGTGCCGAAAATGGTTTACTTCCGCACACAGGCGACCACCGGGCGACCAACTTGTAGGAGTCCCACGCAGAGGACCCAAAACCGACCTCAGCGCTAATGTGACAGCGGCCAACACTTTAGAGGCGGCCCGATGGCCCGATCCAGCCCTAAGTATAGGGCTACTCTACCCTATAGTATACCTGATCCAATGGAGCGGCGTCTGTTTGTTTTGCTTTCAACGCAAAAAAAAAAAACAATAAAAAACACGTTATATATTTATAATGAAGGGGCGCCGGGCATCAGGATATTCATTCGATTGCTAATTGTTGTTAGTTTTTCGTGGGCCAAGCATATGGCTGATTTCTGTTGGTAGCCGAATCATTAGCACGTCCAAATATATCCGGTTAAACTGCAGGTTCCTCGTCTACTATATAAATTGGAACTCAATACTCGCTGTGGCTGTCAATAGCTCCTCGATAAATCATCTTTATGTGGCGCGGTTTCCACTGTTTTGGAGGGGTTGCAACTCTGCCGTTTAACTACGGAACTCAACCGAGAACACTTTACCCCCTCCCCCTTAAAAGATTTAACTAGTTTAGGGGTGTTTACCTTGTTTACTTAGGAGGAGGCGAGGCACATCAAGTAATTTGTAATTCTAAGCATTATAAAATCCTGTACCCTAAGTTTTATCCCTTTTTAAAAAAGTGGTTACGAATAACATTTTAAATGAAAATATATTTCGAATTATATCTACATTATATTGGCTATTTTAGTAGTAGAGAAAAATTCTATATTTTCTTTCTCGCATCTTCTAAACTTTACCACGCTTAATGGATTATGATAGAGACCGCTCTGAATATATAGAGATATATACATATTTTCCGAACAGTTTGAAAGTGAGAATAGGCTGTCGTATGTTGGAAAAAAATGCAGAGTTCGCATGCGAAATAATTGTATTATATTAGATGCCCTTAGAAGCAATATAATTTCGGATAATATAATATCAAAGATATTATTTATTTAATAAATATTTTTTAAACGTTTTGCTGGCTTCTATAATATGAAAATCTATTGTCATAACTTTTGCCATGGATTGCCCAATTCCTATGTAACAAAATTCTTCTTTATTACATATCAAAATAGACCTATGTATGTAATACTTATGTAGAAATCTAAATAGATATATCATCCCTTATTTAGTTTTCACGTAAACTTTGCTAAAATGAAAACCACTTTAATAATCTATTAGCTGTATTCTGTTTCAAGCTTAGAGTTGTGAAATCTCTTAGATCTTTTGAAAGAATTTACCATCTACCATTGTATATTTCAGCTGAAAAACAACATTATTTCATTCTCTCTCTCTCCGATAAAAATAATACTCAAATTGTTGTATTTTATTCTTTGATTTTTGTAATGTGTTTATTTTCATTGCATTTTCTTTTGTTTAATTTTCAATGATCGATCGTACATATATTTTAGGCGTTTATAATTTATAATACTAGGTAATGCCATTTGCCTTAACTCTACAGACAGATTAATTACAATTACAGTACATATGTATGTATATGTATATATATACGTTATATATTATTAATAAGCGTGGCTATGTATGTAGCTCACTGCGACATTTTTTGAGATGCGATTTGCCTTCGGTTAAACTGTCGAACAATAACTAAGGGAAGGGGATCTAAATGCTGCACTACAAAACACGAAACTTGAAATGAAAATTGAGAAACTACACAAAAAACTTAAAGCGTAGACCGGGCACAGCCTTTGCCTTTGCCTTCGATCCGCTTCCGTTTCGTTTCCGTTCTCCACCTTCTCCGCCTGGAATTTGTTAAGTAAGCGTCTCTAGAGAATAAAGCTAGCTATTTACAGTTGTTGGGAGAACCAATCCTATATTTACAGTGGGAACAGCCTGCGCCCACCCACCCGAGCGATCCGATCTGTCCGTTCTCCGCCGCCTCCATCGAACTATATACAGAGCGAAATGTATCACAAATAAACCTTATGCTGCCACTCCATCCGTTGCACAATTAGCAGCCCGCCGCATGCGAGGCCTCTGCCCACGGCTGCAGGCCGTGCAACGCTGCCAGGGGCGCTCCATTGACGCCGCCCTGGGAGCTCAGTGGAGCCGACGGCGGGGCAAAGCCCTTGCTAATGGCCTCCGCCTGCAGGGAGAGCATCAGGCGATTGGCTGCCTGCCGCTCGGCCTCACGTTCTTCGGCCGTCTGGCGTCTAAAAATGGTAAAAGAGAAGAATATTTTCAGTTAGTTATATGTTCTATACATATATGTAGATATATATAGCAAATACTTAAAGGGTAAAAAGGGAGTACGAAGTAGCTGAAGTGGCTAATGAGCTAATAAAAGAAGTTCTGTATACTCAAGTAAGTTTTACTGATTAAATACATTTAAGGCAGCCAACATATACGAGTATGTATATATAAATCATCTATATATGATATAATCGAAACGAATGATGACCATATACTATAGTACATATGTATTTATTATCTGTATCAGCGAATGCCCATCGCTTAATGTACTTATTCATTATTGAAAACCAATTTGCCAGAACTCCATCCCCATGACATATTATGGTGTGAGTACAGACGGTAGGGTGGTGGTGCGGTAGGGGGGCGGCAGAAGCCTCATCAAGTCATTATGTGGGCGGCCTATTAAGACCATTTAAAACTAATCAAATCAAATATGCTGACTGCCACATACCATGGACTGACACGAGTCCAATCAGCCATGGTTGGAGGGGGCTCTCTTCTGTTTTTGTGGAAAATTAATTTTGTGCCAAGTGCGGACTGCGTAAAATTGCATTTTAAATGTTTTGTGCTTAAAAGGGATTTTGTTTCGGATACACAATACCGTGGCCTGTGCCGGTGCCCGTGCCCTGCCAGCCGATGAATTATTCAGTGAGAAAATGCATTCCAGATGCATTTGTCCAGAGGCTTAACCCTGCCCAGTGCTGGTTCGCGTTTGCGCAGCATTTTGCTCTAATTGTGGCCATGGAGCTGAAATTACCACCACCAGTGGCAAAAACCCACCCACCCTCACAGACACACACACACACACACACAGACAGCACGACTAGGGGTTGCTCTGTTTCCCCCCGCCATATGCGCCATCTTGAATATTTCATGAGCTAATGAAGTTCTTATGTTGCCAGCTAAATAGACAAGCGGCAGGAGCCAGCCAGCCAGCCAGCCAGCCTGGCCTTCCACTTCCACAGGAGTTCCTGCCTGGCTAACCACAACTATGCTGGCGTACATATATCATAATAATTATTGTTTAATATGCTTTCATTACGGTTTTCATCAGCAATGTCATCGTTCAAACTATAATTTCATAACTCGCATGCGAGATCATTAAAAATGCATTAGTCTGGGGTATTTAGTGCAAAAGTTTTTGAGTTCCACAAAGTGGAATAACAACTACCACACGTGTGTGCTGGCCTTAAATGGAGCATGTACACATGTCTAATGAAGCAGTAGCCCAAAGATGGTTTATATAACTCATTCAAGTGAGGCTATCCCCCCCCGCCCTGCTTGAAGTCTGTAATCTGTTGGCACAACAATTCAATTGTCAGTTGCAGTTGCCCCCAAAGTGAGTTATTATGTGCGTTTCGCTTTTACTTTTTCACCTTCCCCAACTGCTCCAACTTCTTGGGCTTTATCGGGCAGCATTTTTAACAGCTACCGCATAAAAAATTCAACGAAAATTGATTAAAAACTCCAAAAACACACAGCCGAGGCAGCAAACGAAAGTGGCTCCTCGATGAGTGTGTGTGTGTGTGTGTTGCTCGAGGCAGAGACAAAAGTCAGTGGCACGAGGCGGCACTCTCGGAGGCAGCAACGATACACACGATTGTAATTTATCTGCGGCCTCAGTCACGGAGCCACGGAAAATGTAACACAAACGCTTTACAAATGTTAAATGTTGGTCTCTTGGCGCCATCGCGTTGATGTGGAAAGTTTCTGTTTGCTAGCCCGAGATAAATAATGGCCGGGCATTAAGCTAAAATGTTTA
The DNA here is from genome assembly GCA_009664405.1 of Drosophila bifasciata. Classification (NCBI taxonomy): domain Eukaryota; kingdom Metazoa; phylum Arthropoda; class Insecta; order Diptera; family Drosophilidae; genus Drosophila; species Drosophila bifasciata. Next base: position 6,683,530 of record CM019044.1, read on the forward strand.
TTAAAGCTGGGCACATAAATTTACAGTGCCCCCCCCCAGCCCAAAGCCCCCACTCAGCAAGCCACTAAACTGTCAGCCAGCTGCTGCTCGAGGGCCCGTCCATGTCCTGGTAATTAAAATCATTTCACACACTACACGCAAACGATGTCGGCAAATTGGGGGACAAGTTTTGGGCTAAGCCAAGCTGAGCCTGCTGGCTGGCCCCCAAAAAGGTCCTGCGGTAATTATCTTTCAAGACATAACAATTTAGCCAGACCATTAATCGACTGGCCCAAGGAGCTGTGTAACAGTCCCCAGAGACCTGCTTGCAAGCTTGAAGATTTTCCCAGAGACCCTTTGGACACGTGCCAATGGGACGACTGGAACCGGATTCCAAGTTAATTTACAAATGGCCGTCTCTCGAGTAATTAATTTTACTTGATTTTTCGGCTGATGCAGCCGCAAAAACTTTGCTTTCAGTCAAATTGATTTTTGCTTCTGGTTCTGCGGTCAAAAGTTGTTCGTTCCTTCCTTCTGGCATGTGTGTAAATTTTTAATTAGTTCAGCAGTTTCAGCAAACAAAAGTTGTGCATATGGCCAGGCAATTAATATATATACAAAGTGACTCCACGCTACTCTAAGATTTACTAGAAAGTAGGAAAACTTCAGCTGCTGTGTGCGGCATCGGAATGGGCATCGGATCTGGCCTCTGATGATGTACGAGCTTGTAATTAAAAAGGGTTTAGCGCGCAGAGAAGTTGATTTATGGGCCAGCAACTAATTGAATTATGTACCCAGAGAGTGTGTTTTGCAGGAGGGGAGACACTAAAAATGGCTCCACCGGAAGCCAGACAACAGTTAGACTTGGCCATTTGTTACCGCCCCCACAGGGAGGCACAAGGGAGGCACCAAAGCCAGAGCCAGAGCCATGGCCAGGAAATATGCTGCAAATGACAGACAATTTTTCTTCTCCTCCATCTGCTTTGTTTCTGTTTCTGTATCTGTGTATCTGTGTATCTGCGTCTGCGTCTCTGCTGATTGTTTCTTTTAGTATTTGTTTTTTTTTTTTTTTGTTGTGTTTGCTAAACACATTGTCAGACACTGACAGACAACAAGAATTCATTCATTTGCTCGCGCCATTTGTTATTAATTATTTATGCCAAACTCCTCTTGTTGCTGCGTACTCTTGCCTGTCAATTGAGTCATTCGAAAAGGAGATCTTGATCCGATAGCACTCGAATATGGTGGAGAATAACGCCCCGTGTAATGAGGCAGAAACAAGTTGCAATTTATTAAGAAGCAAAAACAGCGCTAGGGGTATCTTTATACTATACATATATTGCTTAACGCGCATTATCCATACGCCATGTGGGACAGGGCTAATTATTCAAATTACTTGCAAATGCAGCACAGTGTGCATTAAGGCAATTATGTGAGCACATTATCCCATATACATACCTGATATTTACGAGCTATGCTGAGTCGTAATCATGGCGCTTGTATAATGTTATGTGCCATGCCATTGCCATTTCACTTAACCACAAACGAGCCGTGGCCCGGGGCCCAAAGGCAGCCAGTTGCCGTTAACAAAATTGCGTTTTACATCATTAATTTTTACGAGCGGGAATAGGCCCAAAATGGCTGATAAGCCACGACAGAAAGTAAGAGAGAGAGAGCGACAGAGTCTGGGCCTGCTAAGCGGCAATTAACGCGTCTTAAACGCGACTCCATTCGCCCCATTCCGCCCGGTTGTTTTGGCCTGAGAAAAGTTTGAAAACTTTGTCCATTTAGCCGCCATTTGCCATCAGCATTATGATTGTCGGTAATTGCATATGAATATGGATACGCGTTCTGCTCAAACTATTTCATATTCAAATACATAGTTGGCAATAATAAAATATAAAACAATTAGAGACACGCAAGCGGCCACCCCTCAACGCATCAATGCCCCATTAAATTAGAGTCATGTGCGGGTCCCTTCTTCCTAGCACTGGAGTTGGTGGGTGGGAGGGACTATTTATTCGAAATATATTATCATTTTCCAGCCAAATGTTACTACGAGTATTGTATGACACAGGAACAATAATCAAAATGTTAATTGCCTTCTTTTTATATAAATTATATTAAAATATTGAGATACGCTTGTTCTTGGCATCAATTTCACATTCTATTATGTTTCAATTTAAAGCAGAAGTAATCATATTCTTTTAGAAAATTCAACTATTTCAATCCGCACTTTGTGTTATGTCGCTTCATGTAAAAAAGGTGCCTTGTTAGCTGGATTGCTCTTTGTGGCTACCAACTGCAACTACCCCCACAGCCTAACCCTCTTATGGTATACATATACATATCTCCATCATTGGAGCTGCGAGTTTTTCATTTAATGTGCTCATGCATATTGAATGAGCCATTTATTCCCACTTCTCCCCCCAGTTTATGTACATCACGCTTTGTATTTCTTTTGTCCTATTTTGGGGTATATTAAAAAGAAAAGATTCTACGTAACAGCTTATCTGACTTAAGTCGTATATATTTATATCAAATAATTGTTTAAAATGATTGAAAATATTCGAGAAATATCAGATTGATTTTGTATGGTATTATATGTAACTAGTAAATGGATTTTTTAGAGCATCCCTGAGTCGATGCCTCTCAGAGCTGTTACCATTATTATTCCTTTTAAACAAAAGCCTTTTGTGCATATTCTAGTTTAAAAAGGCACGTAAAAAACAGCCAAAACCGGGGAAGGGAGGAAGCAGGGATGGATGGATGGATGGAAGGAAGGATGCGTAGGGTAGGGTAAGTGTCAAGCTGTCAGCACTTCTAAAGTGGGAAAATGGGCATGGGGATGGCTATTGATTTTTTGCTGCCAACTTGCCACTTGCCTGGCAGGGGGGCTGGTGCTGCGGCTGGTGCTGGTACTGGTGGGGGGGCACAAGTAGAATATAACTCACCTCCATTTGGTGCGTCGATTCTGGAACCACGTCTTCACCTGAGCATCGGTCATCTTGAGGCCCCGCGCCAGTGCCGCTCGCTCCGCGGAGGCCAGATACTTTTGCTTGTGGAAGCGCTTCTCCAGTTCGGCCACCTGGATGCGCGTGAAGGATGTGCGTGGCTTTTTCCGCTTTGGTGGCGTGCGATTCTGGTAGGGATGTCCAATACGTCGGGCAATGGGGAAGGCAGCTGTAATGAGGCAGCAACGTAAGGGATATATATTATATAAGCACTTAATAGTAGTTCACTGTGTGTGCGATTACGGGTAAATATCTGTAGATCTCCCTCTGTGTGCGGTGTGTGTCCTGGCGAGCAATTAGCAAACCATAAATTCCCTCCTAGATAAGTGCCAGTTTCCGAAATTTGCTTCCGGAGTTGAGCGGCGGCACCTGTGCGACTGCCGACTACTTAGCGCTGGGCACTGCCCCTGCCACTGCCACTGGCACTGGCACTACCTGCCGCCCTTCCTGCTGTGAAATCAATTTAGACGCCGCAGCCCCTAGGAGTCACTGACTCGGCCGCTAAGCGCCTAATTGCCACTGACCCAGGCATACAGGAGGGATACATAGTACAGCTTTAAAGGTAGGCACTGGAAGATGAAGAACCCTTATCATAGGGCCCAGACGAAGAAGCGTCTTGTAGACAACGCACGCGACATCAATTTTCATTCAATGCCGACGGACGCTTAGTCATAATGTCGCGTAGTCTTGTGGGATGCGTACATAAGTGACCCACTGTCTGGGTCTGGGCTGGGCTCTGCCTCTGCCTTTGCCTCTGGATCTGGTATGGTTCAGTTCTAAGCAGAGCGGAGTACAAGAGTCCCAATTCCAAACCCAAACCCAATCCCAGTCTCGAGTCGAAACGGTGGTCAGGCATGCACTGGCGCTGAACCTTTTAAAATTCCTGCCAGTCGCCTTGGCGTGTGTGTGTTTTGTTGTTTATTGGGTGCGATAAGGCCTGAGGCGCAGAGAGAGCTCAACAAAATATTAAAACGATCTCACAGTCGCCGGCAATATTGTCGCCGAAACAGCAACACCAACAGCTAACAGCTAACAACCAACAGCAAAAACAACACCAACAGCAGCCAAAGACAATTTTTGGAAACCGGCTTGTTGGCCGTTTGCTGAGGTCATGCGAGAAGTCAGGGCTGGAGGGGAGTTGGCGAAATTTGTTCGCCAGAAGCCATTTGAATGGTTAGCAAATAACTTTAAATATATTCGGGAATGAAATATTTACTTTCCACTGAGCGAATCAAACGAAGAAGATAGCCGTTGCTGATTTATTAATGAATCAATCAAATTCAATGCGATTCAAGCTGATGGATTTGCTGCTTATTTAAATTGCATTCAGAAAGTTTTTTGAATTAATTATGCATATGGGATGGGGATGGGACTTTGATGGTGGGGAATACATACATATTTTCAATTAAATATTTTGTATGTTCTTTTAAAATATAATAGAATGATTCAAGTTTCCATTTCGACTATGCAAACTGCATCAATCTATTGCAGATAAGTATAGCAGATTCACATATGTATCTAATCACACACACCCCAGGTAAAACCAGAAAGCCCATAGAGACACGAAACTAATTTAACCGAGCGTAAATGTTCAATGATTTACAGCTTTGAACTGGTTTGGTTTTGCCCGGAAAGAACTTTTTTACATTATGAAAACCTCTCAAATATGCATCGACTGACTATTGATGGGCCATAGCCAAAACTGGCATCCAGGATCCAGGGCGAACCCTCATCGAAGTTGTGTAGGAAAATGGCGGGTTTTGGGTGGGTGGATGGCTGTCAGAAGCCATCAAATGCCAGCGAATGTATGGCGGGTGTTAAGCTGACAAATCATGTTTCTTATTGCAACTTTTCTCGGCAAGCGGGAACCCTTTTTTTCGGAGCAATGTTTTGGGTATACATTTCCCATGGCATCCATCCGTTTTGGGGGGTGGCAATCATTTGAATATTTCAGGCAATATCAATTTCAATAAAAAGCCATTTATCGCACCACATAAGCAGCTTCTCCATGATTTTCCCCAACCACACACACATACAGCTTTAAAGGTTACTGGCGGGATAAGGCGGAAAAGCCGCATAAGCATAATTTTATAGCTATCCCGACAGCCTCCCGCCTGTTTATTTATGATATTTTGTATCTTCAAGATACACATATCCTTGTGCCCGTATGGGCTTGTGTGTGTGTGTGCCAGGGCGCCTTGCCAGAAATACGTAAAATAATGCAAAAAGCTTTTAGCATGCATTATTGATGGCGCCCTGTGGCTGAACGGGCTCCAACTCCGCCCCCTCGATCGTCTGGCCATTGGAGGCTGCTACACTTTAACCTTTTGGTAGCAAGTGATTTGGCTAACCACTGAAAGTGGCTATCATTTCCAAGAAGAAATGTGTGTGCTATCGAGTAAGAGAGTTCTGCATGAGAGACTGAAAATACGGGCAAGAGTTTTATTGAACCAAAAATGGGATTGCTAGAACATTTAAAAGTACGGAAAAAAACCAAGAAAAAAGCTATGTCATTGCTATGGTTTCCTATGCCACAGAAGACTCAGAAGAAACAAGGAAATCCTCTGCAAAAAGCAGTAGGAAAAGCAGTATCTGAGGCTTATTGAAGGACTGATTAATCTCAGAACACGAGAACTACTTTCGATGTTTTCCAGCTGAATATTTAGAAATTACTAATGAAATATAGCCAACCATCTTATAATTGTGTTGCCCATGTAAATCTACCAATCTAGTACCAATTGAATCATGTATTTTAGTTTGGCATTCGTGTTCGCCAAACATCGTGACTGAATGTATATATCCCATAGAGGGGGGGTGCTGCCCCAACTCTAGTTCGGATTAAGTTGGTCTGGAAATTGTCATGAAATCGCTCTAAGGGCATACCCGAAAAGTAATTGGCGCCTGCTGCGACGTCATACCCAAAAACAAAAACAACAAATACAAAAAAAAAACAGAAATTAACATGCAATGGTTATTAATCATATGGCGCTAAGAGTGCTGGCCCCGTCGCTGAGGAGGGGGGGGGGCAAAGTGGCAACGTGGCAAAGGGTCGGGTGAGCCACTGGACGCTCGTTTGTCTTGTTAATGAAAAAAGCCAAGGCGCCAGCTTATCGGCCACCAGGCAGGCAGCGACACAATAAACGCAACAAGACACAGACGACGAAGACGAAGACTCTGGAGTGGAGTGGAGTAGAGTGGAGAGTCCGAACTGCAAGATGTGGACGGGAGACAACGAAGATGTTGACAAAACGAACTGAAACGAGACTTGGATCACCCGGCGGCCTCATAAGTGTGCCTCTGGTTGTGACTAGCCGAGCGATTCCCCCCTCCATGCCACTTCTTTCCATATGCATATATATATAATATATAAAATATATATATGTATGTATATTCGTTTGGCCATTCTGGCTGGCTAATTAAAAGCTGACCATGTCAGTTGGACTCAAATGTGAAGTGCGGCATTCGGCGATAAATAAGCCGCGGCCAGAGAACTCACTCGCTGAGCCCTGCGACCGCCCAATGCGTAATTAATTCCCTTTCGGGCGCAGCGCGAAATTAAAAAGTCATGTAAAACCAGCTCATTAAAATAACTAAAAAAAATAAAAAAAAAAAAAAAAAAAAAACAAAAAAAAAAAAAAAAGCACAGAACTCTGGGCGGATGTTGGCCATAAAAGCCCTGCTCAGGTTCTGGCCATCAGATTGCCACAGCTAAGCAGCTTTTCCACATGGCCAAAAACCAGCCCAAAATATTATGAGTTATAGCCAGACACACACACACAGGTTTCTTACTGTCCTGCAAAATGGTAGCTGTATTCAAGGAGCTACTGAGGCGTAATGAAATCAACGCCGTCTCATTATTTCAAAAGGCTCGCGCTGTGCCAGCCGCTTGTAGCTACAAGTGAAGCTCATAATGTAAACAAATTAACAAAAAGGGATGGATGGATTGCAAAGAAGGAGCCCCACACAGATACGCAGATACAGCGCCAGATACATCTGCTGGTGCTTCGGTGCTACAGATCCAGATGCGTATGCAAATTGCGTACGAGGCCCATTCCTCTGTCGCTTCTGGGCGGTGGCTCAGCGTTAAGTTTTTAACTTAAGCTGCGATTGCGCATTTGAAGGCAAACATGTTTTTATACTTTAGCATCCCGGAGAGATCTGTGTGTGTGTGTGTGTGTATGGGGGATGAGGAATTGAATTCGGGATCGAACTGGGGATCGAACTGGGGATCGTGTTGCTCTCGGTCTGCAATGACATGCCGATAGGCATGTTGGCTTAAAAGACTTCTCTGATCGCGCTTATTACTGTCCACACGTGTGCACGAGTATCTGTGTGTGAGTATGTGAGTGTGTGCAAGTACATCAATATGCATGTATGTATATGCGGGGAACAGTAGCGATTGCTACCGTTGCACACTGCCTGCATCATTAGAGGGGAAATCAAAACATGACCCAGCACCGCATGGGTTCGGGGCGACTCCTCACCTGCCAGTCGATCCTTGACCGCCTGATGGGCCAACGCCGCATGGTGCAGCGGTGGCAGGGCCCACGTAAGGGGCGTCCTCTGGGGCGGCACACGTAGCACATGGCCGGCGGCTGCTGCTGCTGCCGATGGATACAGATGGGGATATGAGTAGAGGGCAGCGGCACTTCCGTACGTGGAGTTGGCGATGCTGGTGGCCAGCTTGTAGGCTGCCAGCTCATGATCCTCCACCTGGAGTAGCTCCTTCTCCTCGCCCTTCTCCCCATGATTGTTGTTGTTGTTATTGTTATTGTTGCTACTGGAGCCGGGACTGCTGCTGCTGTGCTGGTGGCTGTGACTAAGGCTGAGGCTGTGGTTGTTGTTGTTGTTCGTCTCGAAGGGCTTGGATAGCAGGCGTGATATGCTGAAGGGAAGGTTCTCGCTGGACGAGGATCGCGTCTGCTCCGACTGCAGCGACTCACTGTGGAGAGGGATAGAGAAAGGCACCGATAGGTGGCCCGAGGCTCATTAAAAAGTGTCGCCAGATAGGGGAAAAAGCATGAGAACATTGGTAATAATTAATGCTGCAACCCAGACCAATACCAGTTCCCATTCCTGTGCCCACGCGAGCGGATAAGAGACAGCGGTGTGAGACAGATGCAGAAAATCATGAAACCATGTTGCCCGCCAAGGCGAACACACTGCGTATACGCAATGCCGTACAAAATTAAGTAATTATGCAAATACTGACGGCCGTTAGAGGCCTCTAATACGATCGATTCTATAAATCATCGAATGCCATCAACTGACGCACTAAAAACAAGTCACGCACAGCATTTAATTTATAAATCAACAAAAATAAAAGCCATTTGTTAACTCCACTCTCTGCTCTCCGCTCTCGTCTCGTTTCAGGGCTGGTATTGGAACAATGCTCTGAAATTGTCAGACAAAACACTTTCCAAATTATGGATACACTTTTTGGCCAAAAAAAAAAAAACTTGTTGTCTGCGCTGCTCTAGATACCCTGGAACGCGGGTTTTATGGCATTTTTATGGCACGGTCTATTAAAATGTTAATCCGACAAACGACGACAGAGTTTTTGTCCAGCCGCCCCGAGCCCCAAGATCGAACTTGTATCCGAACCCGTTTAGGTCCATTTGGGCGCTCTTATCAGAGCGCGTTTTTGGCGCCTTACTAATGTGCGTTTTATCGTCACCGGCGATCCCCAATACCCCCATAGTCAATGGCCAATACAATGGCCAGTACCAGCGAAGCGTCTGTCTCTCCCTCTCTGGGTGCTATGTAAATTCAGGGAGTTTCATCTATAGGTTTATGGGAAATTTTGGGGTTCCATTCTTCTGGTGGCATTGTATGGTCAATTCATTAGCTTTTAAGAGGTTTGTTCACGCCGTTCTTCAAACCAAACAGCCCCCGGCCTCTAACAATATGAATGAGAGCAGTTAGCACGGCCAGTTCGATATTCTGGCAGCTTGTTAGGGCCTCTTTTGTTGCTCATTCTCTGCAGCTGGACAATGCCAGATTTTGTCCGAGTCTGTGTCTAGCCCACAATTTTAATTGCGTCAAGTCAGAAAAAAGAGAATTTGAATCGAAAAGAGGCATATTATGTATGATTCTGAATGCCAGTGGGCTATAAAACAGTGGGAGCTATGGAAAAATACATACATATATCCATACACAAATGACTTTTCACTGATCTGAAATGACTATGACCTTGTTTACGGAAATAGTCCAATGATCCGAACTGTATCGAGCAGTAAATTATTTAAATTTTTTACATTTTGTATTAGTGCAAAGTCTGAATGAATTAACTACAAGTATAATTAAAATAGTTCTGTGGAATTAAATACTTTCAAAATTGGAATCCATATACAGTTTGGCTATTTTTCTGCGCTGCTGAAATAAATAAATGCGAATGCGAACAATATAGGCGCATTTATGGCAATTGTCTTTTAATTTACCGGATCCGGTATTTATTTTATATTTCGATTCAAAGTGAATCTGCCAAATAAATAGATAAACAAATACTTTAACCCCATCAAGTGATCACATGACAACCGACCAATTATCTCTATAGCCAATACAATGTTTCAACTACGAAGTTTTCCGCTAATCATCCCTGAGTGACTCCCTTGTCCCATCCAATCCTTACCTTAATGGCGTTTCCGACTCATCGTAACAGCTGCCATTATCCATATCCACATCGGAGCCGCTGCCGCATGACATCCGTGAATCGGAGTCAACGTCCACGTGAATCTCTTGCTCCTCGACATCGTCGCCGTGCTCGTGCTCATGCTCATGGTCATCCTCCTCGTGGCTGGACATGCTGACAACAAGTGGCGCCAATATGCTGCGATTCCACGAGTGCTCTCAACGGTTTTCACTTCACCTCCTCAAAGTGTCAACAAATCTCTCTAATCTGATCTGATCTGTTTTGTTTGTTTGTTTGTGTTTGTTTGTTTGTCACACCAAAAAGCACTTCTAGTTATTGGTTTTGGATTACAGCACGAGACACGGAAAATGTTTAATTAATTTCAGATTGAGTGGAGTGTACGGCGTATCCGCATTCGATCGCGTTTCAACTCGATTCGACAAATTGAAGCGTTGCCGTGGAACTGCGAACTGTGAACCTCGAACTGCCAACTGCGAACACTGGGAACTGGGAACTGAAAGCGGGCGCGTGCTGGCGGGCGAAAACGCTTTTCATAAATGCAATCAAAATGTGCCGACGGACGGAGGATTGCCTCTGCGCGGTGCGGCCTCTGCTGCTGCTACTGTTGTTCTGCCGCTGCTGCAGCTACCGCAGGAGTTGGAGAGGAGCGAGATTCACATTCACCCCGCCCGGAACAAGTCAAACCAGTTCCCCGCTGTGACGACAGCGACGTCGACTGTGGCGGCAGTGGCGGCGGCGTCGGGTCGGTCGACTTCCTTCCTCTTTCGGTTAACGAGCCTGTTTGCCACCTTGTTTGAACCTAACCTACCATAATACACACAGCAACCCCTGGCAGCCCCGCAGCACTTGCTCTGGCCGGCACTGCTGCACCATTCTGCGGCGGTGGTTGCGCTGTGGTTGGTCCGCTCCGCCCATCTTCTGTCTCGCGCATGCGTCGCGCTGACTCGCTCCAACGGAACAGGTTTTTCGCGGCACTGCTGTGTCTGGGGGCGTGGTGCTGCCGAGCAGCCATTGGCTGCTGCTGCCCCAAAAACAGCGTCCGATCGATGGGGCAGCAGCAGCCTCAGTGCTCAGTGTGTGGAGCTCGCCGTTTGCCGTTTGCCGTTCGCCGCTTGGCGTTTGCGACGACATTTTAAATGGAAAACGTTTTGCTTTTGGGGTTTTTTATTAGACGAGAGCATGAAGAGAATGTATTTTTATTTTGATTGTTTCTATTTTCGGGTTAGCCAAGCGTTTCCAAGCACTCCCCACATTCTCTCTCTCTCTCTCTCTCTCACACACAAGTGGGTTCGTTGCCGTCTCGCTTTCGCTTCGAGTGCGATGGAGCTGGCTGGCTCCCTGTTCTGGTTCTGTTTCTGGATTTGGATCTGGCTGGAGAAGCGCAAATGTGGCAGATTAATAGCACAATTGGAAATAGCGTTCTGTCAGCTTGAGTTCACAAAGCAGCGGGATCTTAGTTGCCAGAGGGGGGGTGCAGGGTATGCCATGGGACTTCCTTTGCAACCTGGTCTAATGTCTGCTCTGAGATCTTTATTAGCACAAAGTGTGTTCTCGCTGCTATCGTCTGGAATTTGGCAGGCGGTGATTGCGATAAGAGAGCCTCAACTCAACCCCAGACCGATCCCAAACCACATGAATCCAAATTGGCTTGTGCAGCGTATGCAACGTTGGCAGTTTCCCGAGTTAACCTTGTGGGTTAATTGACAGTTTTCACTGGCGACTCGGGCACGAGCCATCCGAATCAGCAGTCAGGTGTTGTCCAAGAAGCCCTGGAATGTGCATGTGGCAAGGGGGGCAAAGCGGCCAAGAAGTCTTTCTTCATTAGTTGCAGGTGGAACAGCAGCCTTTCGAATCTCCCATCATCCCCAAAAAAGGGGAAATTCTGCGACTGGTGAGCTAGATCTGGAGTTGGAGTGGAACCAGTAGTGGGACTCTTTACTGGTAGATTAGTTGCGTAAAGTAAGGATAAGTGCCATTATGCTCATTCTACAGAGCAAGAATTAATGATAAATCAAAATTATATCCAGGGTTTCACCAGGCTGTGGTCTGTGGTCACCAGTTACTTAGCTAGCAAGATCTCGGATAAACAACATTTTAAGAAAACCTTTTATAAAATGCCTTTAATTTGTAGTTCCCTTAGTGCCTTATCGTTCACCCGCTCTAAGTATAAACTAAGTTGAATTATGCTAAATCTTAATGTTTATTTTATTCTTTTTGCCTTTTCTATACATTAGTCTTGAGATTCCACTCAATCTTCCCTGCTAAGACTGGTTAAGCTCGACCAATTTTCATCTCAAATTCTATGGCGTACATTTGAGTATTAGAACCACTTTAAGCTGGTCAGATCCTATGCCTAACGGTTGTAAATATTAATTTTTGCACTTAACCGACTATGTATCTGTGTCAGACACGAAAAAATCATGGCCAAAAATGAAGAAAGGCAACAAGCAATTACTGCATATTCAATTGCTCGCACACACAGACACACAGCAGCCATACACACACACAGCAGCCACACACACACACAGATACTCACGGATACACGCACATCTCTGGAAAGGACTTTGGAAAAGTCACGACTCTTTTCGCTGTCGTTGTTCTGCTCCTCCTGCTGCTTGCTGCTGCTGCTGTTGGTAGGTAGGCCTTGTAGTTGGCTAATTGGATTTCATTTGAACAGCAAAAACAGCAACAACAACAACAATGTTGAACAATTGCCATAATAAAAGCAACAACATTGCCTCCATCCATGGCAATTGTAATGCAATTTTAATGCAAAACGAGAGGCGGCCAACATTTTTATTGCATTTTTACCTTTATTTCACTTAATAGCAGGCAACAACAACAATAACTGCAGCAAGAACAACATCGAGAAATTGGTGCTTGGCATGAATACGGAATGATGCCAAGACCACCACAATGCATAGACTGGGTGGTGGAGGGGCTGGCCGAAGGAGATAGCAGAGGGGGTGGTACTGGCAGTGGCAGGGTGGATGGAAATTAGTATGCAGCAGCGCACTGCAGCTGGATGGCAGCAGGCACACAGGCCAAAAACAAAACTCAGCTTAAGTGTATCTCCAAAGTACACTGAAAGAATATACTTACCCAAACAGTCTACGTAAATGAATGAAACCCAGAAAGATGAGTCCTGATGAGTGCCATGCTACTCTACAAAAATACCCAACTTATGTCATCAAATTCATTGAGTTTCTTCAAGTGTATGCACATGTGCATATGCCTCAAGCATCATGTGTGTGTATGTGTGTGTGTGTGGCCCTACCTCCAGCAACGTTTCGAGAACTTGCCACTTGACTTTATTGGCAACTTCATGGAATATTCAAGAGCAAAGTTTCGCGCAAGTGCCTCCGAATAATATCTCCTACCGTGTGCTCCAGCTTCCGGTCCGTTCTGTTCGACTTCCTGCCGGACGACTGGCTGCTGCAGCGTTGCCAGTCAGCTTCATTTGATATGCATTTTTATTTGGCTCATATACAAATGGCGGCGCATGACGCGAATTCAGTTGGTGCGGCTGTGGGGGGCTGACAGTGCGACAGTGGGGCTGAGCGCAAGTGTCACTTAAAATGCCAATACTGATTATGGCTCAGTCTCACTCCCTTCCCTTCCGCTCCTCCCTGGCACTCTGTCTTTTGCTCTCAGGATGTCGCAGCAAGGATTTTATGTGCGGTCAGGGCTTGGCTATTATTGGTGACAGTTTTACCTTTATGCGAAATCCTCTCAAATGCACACAAGCCAGGGAATACACTTCGGCAAATGCCAGCTGTGTGTGTGTTAGTCTGTGTGTGTGTGTGTGTGTGTTACCTACCATTTAAGTGATTTCCCTCAACACATGGAGGGAGCGCTTTTCTTGGTAAAATCAAACTCCAAGTTCCTAGACCAAGGCCGTCGTGATTGTTTTTCGAAATTCGCCTCCGTCTGTCCACACTTGACTTCGATTAAGGGGGCCGAGACCAGGGCCAAAATGTCTCGGATGGGGTCTATGCGTGTTTTTTTGTGAGTCAATTGGCCACACAATTTACTAAGCGATAAATTAACGCATCAATTATTGAAAAGACCTTTGGCTGGGAATTTCTTTCGCTTCTATTGCCTTGTGTGTCTGTGGGTAGGGTCCTGAGTTCTACTAAGACGCGATTGGCCTTTGCGTGGAAAGTGCTCTGGAAGGCGAACGAAACCCCCCATTTACCCCCACTACTTATTTTATCCAATCAAAGTTGTATAGACAGCAAATTTGATATCTTATTTTAGTTGGAAATCACAGTTGGAAAATCAAAGTGATATTATTTTTGATAATAATCAAAATTTTTGTAATTTTCTACACGCTATTCTTTTCATATTCTACTTGAAATAAATTCCTATAAATCTATTACTTCAATAATTAATTAATTAAAAACTTTGTAGACATTAGAGCAATTGTATGTATATTGCAAATATGAAATCCATAAATTGTGGAACCACCTGGGGAACTGTAGCATCCGTAGCATCCCCCATTCAATTCGATGGCCAAGTTCAATTAAGCATGGTCTTTGATTGGGAACTTCCATTTCGTAAATTCCCCAGTAGAACCCACCCACCACACACAAAGCCTGGAAGGGTGTTTCTTCTAATTAATTTCGCACCCACTCCCAAGGCTGCCACAAGGAGCTACTGATTTTTATGCTGCCACACACACCCACTCTTGGGCACGCTAATGCAGCCATATATAGTACATACTATACATATACTTGGGTGTATTTAGGCTCATGTATGTTTCATGTACGAGTGCTACGAGTATACGAGTATATGTATGGGCATTTTTAATAAGTTACCGATTTTTTTCACGCATTGTTTGCCGGAACACTCGCAACAAAGCAGCAGCTTTCCCCCGTTCACTCCTGGCCAATTTGCCTGGGTGCCGTTTTAGCTGTTTTATAAATTAAATATGCCCCCACGAAATTCCAGTTGTGGGGAATTTCTGCCGCAAACGCAAATTTGGCAGAATTTTCGGGGCCGGCTTAAATGGGTTTTCCGCGGGGCTGGGAGCTGGGGGAGGTGGGCTCTGATTCTGATTGTCTGAATGTGCGACACGCCGTTAAGCAGTTCATTTGTAGGCAATTTTCGTATGATTACAAACAATTTCCGCCCCCCCCGCTCGACGGGAGTGTGTGCGATTAGCCTGCAAATTTATGGATCATTCTTTGCTACTCTGCAGACTCGGCGCCATGCGGGGGCGGGGAGTCATGATTTTTATTGTTTCAAGTGGCTTTTTGGCACACAGGGAATAGGAGTTGGGAATTGAATCGTTTCGGGGGTTTGGGATTGGGGAAAGAGTATGATATGTGGGTCATAAATTCGATGCCAAATTGCCCAATTTTCGTACACAGAGTGGGTAATTGTTTAGATATATGAGCGTATACAGTTTTGCAAATCCTTATGGGGATAAGTGGTAAGTGGGTGGTGATTCATTTGCTATGCTATTATAAACTTTTGATCAATCTTTGAGATCTTTCTTTCAGATCAAACACATATAGAATAGAGCAGAGCAGTGCATAATCCATTAGGTTTCAGATAGAAAACTTTATGGATCTGTACCATGAAATTTGTAGTCTGTTTATAAGGTATAGCTTGAAATTTTCTGACTTTTTCCCCATACCATACATAGATTTGTCTTGAATAAAAATATGAAAGTTTAACTGATATTATAAACAGTTGAAGTTCTCTTTGTTATATAGTATTCGCTTTAACGGGCATTTTTCGTACACTTTTCCCCTTATATATTTTATAAACTTTTAGCACATTGAACTAATTTGTATAACAACTCTTTTAACTTATTAGCTTAACCGAAATTCAAGTTTTTAGTGCCCCTTTGGCACATAAAAATAATTAAATAAGATACGGTCGTTAAAAGTAAACAAAAAACAATACGAAACAAACCCAAAGTCGAGATTTCGTTTAAGCCTTTTGAGACTATGGGCCATCGGTCCATAAAATGAGTAAACAGTAAAAATACAGACACCACGGACATTAGATATTTTGAAAGCAAATTATAACATTTGTGTGGCATTAAAAAAGTCGGTTGGATCGTAAATGTTGTCTCTGATTTCGAATTGGAATTTCTACGACACGTTTGGAATTTTATTTGCATATACAAATTGGCTAAATGCATTTTAATCGTTTCGATCGGGTTACAAATATTAAAACGACACCTTTCCCCGGCTCTGTCTCTGTCTCTCCGTATATAGCACGTACTTATCTCAACTACCCAAGTTAATTGCTTAATTTCTAGAGACAGCAACCAGATCGTCGAGATCCGACAGACCGCTTAGAGGGCCCTTGGTGCATTAGACAACGACTGGGACGAGTTTTATTGTACCCCTCGCTCCTCTCCTACCTGTTGACCATATACTCGTATACTTAGCCATACTGTGGATGAGTCATATTCGATCTTTTGGCCCGGGTCACATTTTGGGATGCAATTTGCTTATCGACTCTCGAGAAATGCGTGTGTGTGTGTCTCCTGGCGGTGGTTTCAATAATTTTATTGGTATGGCCCGTTGACGACGACTTCGCTGCAATCAATTAGCATTGTGACCTGTTTCTCCAGCGGCTCCCCTCTGTCCGCTCCTCAGCTTACTGCTCACTCTCGCACTCTTATCACTTTGACGCGCTTGTTAATGAACGAGCTGAAGAAGGCTGAATGAAGCCTGGAGACCGAAGCTGCACTTAAAGAAAATTATTATTCGACTTCAAAAGGATTTACTATATAGATTTGCAGAGTTTTTATTAGTTTATTTTTAGTATGATTGAGATTTAAGGTTCTTAGACATAAATTATATTCAAATGGAAGAAAGGCTTTGGAAAATATTTAAAGATGGTCAAACGAATATCAATTAAGATAAGAGTCTACACAGATCTATTGTATAGACTTATAATAATTTTTCTCAGTGCACAATTAAATTTGTATCTGAAGGTGGAGATTCCCCGAGTGTTCTCCGTTCGTGTCCCCTTCTCCCCTTCGCATATTTTGATGCATCGATCTGTGTGCGACTTTGTTTTGTTATGATTATTGTTATGGCGCCGTTTCTTAAAAGCTTTTTGCTTAAAACGTATTTTAAATGTTAATTAAAATGTGTTTATTTCTTAAAGCAAATCATTAACAAGTTTCTGCCAGAGGTGTTTAATATTTAATTTGGGAATAAACTCTGTGCACGAACCAAAAAAAAAATTCGCTAGGGATATGACTGAAAAATTACTCACGGCATTGCCGTGATTATAAATGAGCCGTGGTGCAACTGAAGCTCAAATCGAAATCGAAATTAATTTTTCAAATGTTTATTCAAATTCGGATTTCCCATTAATTTTTTTGTGCAGCTTTTGTGCCCCGAGTATAACAAATGAAAATGTTCGTTTGCTGGCCCCCGCTTGTTCCCAAAACAATTAAAAATGGCAGCAAGGAGCAGGAGGTCGCTCTGGGGTGCCTGGAGACGGGCCTGTTGCTCGTTCATCATGTGAAATGCACTTTAGTGAAAATGAAAAATAAAAAAAGCTTGGGCCTGGACGGCACCGGAAGCGGGACTTGGGCACAAGCCCAAGAGAAAGCAAAGAAACGTAGACAGAGAAAAAGAGAGAGAGAGAGAGAATGGGAAAGAGAGGACTGTGAATCACAGTTCATTAATTTCAAATGGCCTCATGCTGGTGTCAGCCAGAAAGGCAGGCGGGTCCAGGTGTCGGCTTGAAAATGCATTCAGCCAGCGGTGGGACAGCGGCCCAGCCTCATCCAGAGTCGGAAAATTGCCTTGGCCAAACTGACAAATGAAACTTGTTTGCTCCTCCGGCTCCCCAAAGCTCTGTCAAGTGGGAGTACTCGTGCCACAACACCAACACAGCCAACAGCGAGTGGGACTCGACTCCAACTAATGGTGATAGAACAGCTTCAGAGCAGAGCAGAGCAGAGAAGAGCAGAGCTCTTCCACCAGCCTCTTGAATATTTCAAAATGGCGGACCTGTCATTAGCGAAAGAATAATGAACATTGACTCGCAGAGTGTCCGAGTCGGATCGAATCGGAGTTGGAATGAATTGAAATATTCAAAAAATATACCATGTAGAAGATACTAAACGATAGATACTAAAAATATATACCAAAATATGTTGTACCAAACATAATATAAGCTAAATATCATCTGAATCATTTAGATATCTGGAAATGTGATTCCCACATGCTGCCTGCCGTAATACCAAGAGACAGCCACAAAGTAAAGTGCCATTAGGTTCAACACCAAACCAGGCATCAGGCCCAGGCCATCCATGGTCAACGGCAAATCATTCACACAAATCAAGCGAAAGCCCCGGCAATCAGGGCCGTGTGACAAAGCCTGATGTATGTTTGTGCAAGCGTAAGTTGTCGTCGTAGCAGCACCACCACCCCCACGTCAAGGCACTCTCATCTCATTGGTCAGCATCCATTACACCCACACGCTCCCACCACGCTACGTTGTCATCGCCGTCCAATTGCTCACTTAATGGATCGCTGAGGCCATAAAAGTGTGCCAGCCTGGTAACTCGGAATCGCACTCCAAAAGCTCAAACTCAAACCCAAACCGAATCGCAATTCCAATCCCAATCCGAATCTGAAACTGAAGCACAGCTCGAACCCGGTGGCAATTAAAAACTCAACCACAAAACCGTTGTTAATGACGAGAATGTCGAGGATGAGGACGATGAGGATGAGAATGGAAGCGGGGAAAGAACCGAAGTCAAAGGCTGTTCACGTGTGACAAATTGACGCTTTTTAATTTTTGCCCTGCACCCACACCAGTCGAAACGAAAGCGCCACACGGATCCAGTCCGGAGCCAGTACCACCCCCCAGGGGTCCCAGCCTCTCCTTTGTCGACTGATTGATGACATCGTTGTGGTTGTTCTTGTTGCGGAGGCTGAGGCAGAGGCAGAGGCAGTTGCTGTTGTTCCCGAGATGCCTTAAAAAGGTGTTTTCATTTTGCATGCAAAAACATCGCCCTGATTAATTGCCTCGCACATTCGAAGGGGGCAGGTGGTGAGGCCAGGGGCACACTGGAGGAGTGTGGAGACTGGGCTCTGACTCTACTTTATTTAACAAATGATGTGCATGTCTCAAGTGCCGATAAGTAGCCAGCGAAATGCAGTCGGAGCTCATAATAGAGTTGAAGTTGAGCCCAGAGCCTGGTCCAGAGTCAGTTCCAGAGCCAGAGCCAGAGCCATGTCTGTGGAGAGGCAACCAAATCAAAATGTTAATGACACTCTCAATACAGTTATCACGAGGAGACCGGGTGAGGTCTGCCGAGGACTGTGGCCACTTGACCGAGCCTTTTAACATTTTTGCCATTCCTATCGCTGCTGTCGTCCTCCTCGCCTTGCTGTTGCCTGTTGTCGTCGTCGTCGTCGTCGGCATCGACGTTCGCTGTTAAGTTGTCATTTCCATTATGACCATGTCGCTTTAGCATTTAACAAATAGTTGAGACATTTACAAGTGGCGATAAGAGGAAGAGACAGAGGAACGACCTAGGGGCCGGGCACTCCGCGATGCTCGACGATTTGTGTTAATGTATTAATACGCGAGCTTGGCCAGCGTCTGGCTAATTGATGTCGCCTCTAAATGGGAAAGCGGCAAGGCAGCTAAGTTTAATATTCATATGGCCAGACTGTCATACATTAATCAAAGACAGCGTCCATAAAAACTCATAAATAAATATATGCATATGTATGTAACTATGAATCGAAGCCCACACAAACTGTAGACGAGAGAGAGGCAGAGAGTGAGAGACAGGCCATAATTGCCTAGCACTTTTGACATGGCAACATGATAATATGACAAGACGAGTCAACGGGGCATCAAGAAACTTATCAGGCCGGCAACAAAGAACTTCAGGCCGGATGTGGATGCGCTCTGCTGGCGATGGCCGCCATGTCCATGCCCATACATACCCATTATACCGCCCTTTGTCTCTAAGTGAGTGTGTTGACAAGACGCCAAGCTAGGGCCGGGGCTGGGGATGGGGATGGGGCCGGGGACCTGGGAACGAAAGCCAAGAAAAATTATAAAGCGATAAAGCCAGGCAACAGAGTCGTGAGTCAGGCAACCAAAAAACATATCGAAAACATAAATATGCATATCGAAAATGGCTTAGACAATATCAATTTGTCAGCCGATATGATAGAGAGCGATCACACAGAGCGACCCTCGTTGGTGGGCGTTTCCATTGTGTTCACTGAGAGCCAACGGTTCAATTTGAAATCGATTTGTCATTGAGAAGGAATCAAACATATGGCCAGGTCGGTATGGTACCCAGCGTTACTGGAAACTGCTCTTCATTATGGTCGTAAATCATTCTCGATGATCATTTCCTTTAACCGCGATCTGCTCCACAGAATGCTCCAATCAGCAAAAACACTTCCGATGAGCTCGCCATCGATTGCAGACCATTTACTGCAGTGCTTTCATCTGCTTCAACTTAAACGTCTTGCAACAGCACGTCCGGAGTACACCTTTGCTTAATTTTCGCAAAACGTTTTGTTTGAAATTGGAATTGGTTTTGGTTTTTGTTTTGTTTTGTTTCGCAAGACAATTTAACCACAAATCGACTAAAACGATAGGCCCAGCCCACTAAAGGCAGACCATTTATAAAAGCCCAAACACAAAGCAAAGTCCAAACCGAAACAAACCAAACCGAAAACCCAAAGTGAAACTCTGAGAACGGATTTGAGTGGAGTGCGATTTAGCATACCCTACCCTACAAAAGAACGAACTACAAAATTGGACACGGCGCATCAGGCAAGCACGTTTCGTATTAAGGAAATCGTCGGGACCGTAAAGACTCGTCGGGCCAGATCTCAGTGCAGCCAGCTGAACCTGCAATTGGCTTGGACTCTGGCACGGCAATGGCGATGGGGATGGCGATGGCCACTATGAAAATGATGGCCAAGACAGCCAAAAGAGATAGAGATAGAGAGAGACAGTCAGGGGAATGGCATGGAAATCGCATTCACATTCACAGCGAATCAATTTCAAATAGCCATCCATCATTTTGATCATCAACAAGTCAACGTCATCATCAGCTCAGCCTCAGTCTCCGTCTCAGTCTCAGCATCAGGCCTGGCCTGGCCTGGCCCGGAATTGCTGATTGCCGCAAAATCATTTTTGCATTTCGACTGGCAGACTGGGCAACACAAAAACTCTTTGAGCTGATGTTGATGAAAACGATTTTAAATTATTTTATTGCAATTGCAAAATAGCTGCCTGTACTGTACTGCCTGAGTGGTTCGCTTTTTCCGTCTGGTTGGCTGCCTCTGGCATCGGTCCGTGGCCCAGTCCCCTGGTCCCCTGTCCCCGGTCGCCAGACCTGGCTTATAGCCAGCCGCATGGCTATATCAATTTTTTTCGCTTTTTCTGTTTTATTGCTACTCCATTAAAATTGAATTGAGTTTTCGTTGCTGTTGCTGCTTTTGCTATTGCTATTGCTGTTGTTGTTGTTGTCGTTGTTGTGCCTGTTATTGTTGAAAATATAATAATGGTTATTACGCTGAAACGATTGTGCGATTGTTGTTAAATTAAAAATTATTGATTATGCCGCACACTGCAGTGGAAAAATGTTGGTAGAAACCCCATGCGGCGAATTTAAATATATGCTTTACCGGCACTGTACCTTCATTTTAGTGTACTACACCATGAAATCAAGTAATTGGGGTTCACTATATGGACATATTTAAAGTTCTACTTGGCCTTAATTAATGCTGCACTTCAAAGTTACAATATGGTTCCGGTTATTTTTGCACGGCAATGTTTTATTCAGCTTGACCTTACCATAGAAACTACCATTTCCAAACTATGTTTAAATATGTTTTGTATATTGACAACTAATCAAAAATATTCTTCCAATTACAAGAAAAATTCAAACCCTCATATTAAGATAAAAATATATATAAATATATATATGTTGATATACATATATGCGTGTAACTCCAACCCAAATGGCCCACAAACAGCAGAGTTACTAGCGCATAATCAGCATAGAAAACTGAAATGTATGAAACTTTTTATATATATTTTATTTGCTTGTGTGCCGCCATCTGGCGGGAAGTAGTCAAGTAAAATGCATGTAGATTTAACATTTTATAGCATAATTTTGGGCAGGGTTGGATGTAAAATTAGCTTGAAAACCACGTAGAATTCACTTAAGTGTAAATCCTACGTAGCAAATTACGTGACTTATATTATACTTTATATTGTATACATTTTGCTAATATTTTCTAAAAACAAAACCAACCAAACTGCAAAAATCAGAAACCATGAAAATCTGACGTTTTTTCCAAGCCGCTGTAGCTTTTTCAATAGTTTTTCCAAGCTACTCTGTTAGTCGGGCTGGAGACAACATAAAAAAATCAAATACCATGAAAATCGGTTCAGCCATTCTCAAAAGTGTTCTCAGTCATAAGTAGTCGGATTAACACGATTTTGTTTTATATATTTAGACATATACATACAGATATAGATATAAACCTGTAAGTTGGCATAAATGGCAATCCCCAATTGGTCAAAAAAAGTACTCAAAATCGTATAAAAACTCTACTGATATTTTACAACTGTTGCACGATCGATTGAGCGACGAAAATATAATTTACAAAATAGTTTCTAACATTTGAATGGAATGGAACATTGTACACACACACATAAACATGAGTTGTCAGACAGAGTAAAAACGAAACAAATTTAAGGAAAGTGCTTAGCCCTAATATCTTGTTTTCGATGTACAATAAACTATTTGCTAAGCTAACAATTAATATAAACTTGAACACATATATGGGCCGCTTTCACTATATAGTGAATATCGCATATGGCATTGACTTGACTGAACTGAGCTTTACTCATCTTTAATTCAAAAAGATCACATCATCATCATCGCTGGAACTGGATATTGTATGCACACGACGACGTTTGTTTGAAGGAGCTGTTGGCGGCTCGACCCCCAAGCGACGCTGTCTACGTCGCTCTTTTAGAATACGTTCGGCCCGCTCCAGCGGACACTCGGATACATCATGCTTGGCATGAGATACACTATCATCGGCCACAATAAAGGAAGAGGGCATATACTGGGAGGCTTCTGTATCGACCGCCTGTGAGAAGATGTGCGACTCATCGTGATATACACGGCGAGGGGGGATTTTAAAGGCACCAGGACGTTGCACGGGGCTCCTGCAAAAGTGAAATTATATTAAATGTATTCACAGGAAAGTATTCAGTACATGCCTGATTGCCTGCAGATACATGGCATGATCAGTGGTGTCATTGTGGCCCTCATCATCGCTGGAAACTATCACAGAATCCTTCAGATACGCGCCAATCGTGTGTTCTGCCTCCTCGTCGTGATCAGATCCGCTTTTGTCTGCTTCATCGATAATGAAGGAGTTAAATTTTCGACGTTTCTGGCGTGGTCTGGTCGGTGGGGTTGCGGTTTCCGACTAGACATTAGAGAAAGAGGAATTCTAATTATGGTATTGTAAGTATTATGCGATGGAATACCGTTTGAGTGGCTGGAATTTGCTCGCAGTCATCCGAATCAAAATCAGCCTGGGTGACCGGCACCTGCATGATTGATTTCTGTTGCTCCTCTTCATCGGAACTGATGATGATCTTTCGCTTCGATAATCGCCGGATGATAGGCGAATCCTCCTCGTTGACCAGAGTACGATTACTAGATGTAGATGCATTCACTGAAGTTTGCCGATGCAGGGACTGTGCTGTTTTAGCCAAACCTCCGCGTCCATGTCCGCTATTCAGATACAGACCGAGCAGGCAGGGTGACTTGTCTGGGGCGCACGGAGTCGTCCGCTTTCGATGTTCTGGCGACTGAAGATTCAATGCTCTCGAAGAAGTGCTAACTGGGGCTGCGACTGCAGTTGAGGTGGCTTTGGCCGCTAATTTGGAGGCTAGACTTTTGGCTTGGGGCTTGCATGGTGAGACGGAGTCGTATGCAAAGATGTCTGGTGAAACATTGCGTGGAGTGGAGCAGGATTGAAATGTAGCAGGTATGTTCTCTTTCATAGCATCACTTGGCAAGAGCGTGTTGCGCTTCTGCTGGCTGATCAACTCCACCTCCTCAGCCATTGGTTCCAGGAAATCATTCAAATCGAGTCCCAAGTCATCCGGAGTAGCTACTGGGTCTAGTTTTACGTTTGACTTCGCTTCCAGATCTGCCGGTGGACTTTGAGTGATTTCTGCAACAACTTGCGATTCTGTCACTTCTGTAGGGACACATGCCATTGTTTCAGTCATCAGACCTGGAGCCGTCTCACTCATCAGGCAATTTAATCGACCCAAGTTATCACTCAGATCTTTAGTCTCCACTCGTGAGTCGCACTCCGCTTCCTCCTGGAGTGCTTTGAGCGTTAGTCGGCTCTCCGGCTTTCCCTCTAAGAGGCGTGGATTTATGCTGCACAGCTTCTGTGGCGGCAAAATCCAGCCATTGGCTTTGATACATGGAATCGCACTCTTTTTCCACCGTTTGCTCCCATTCATCTTCCGACCAATTGTCTTCATCGGCACCCAATTGCTCGTGAACTGTCGCCTCCAGATTTCGCAACTCCAGCTTGTCCAGGAGCTGCTGCTTGAGCTCGAAATTGTCTGAATTCAGGCCTTGCTCATCTAGGCCCTCGAATATCCTATCGCAGGTGGCTCTAAATGCTCTTTCTGTATGCTCATCCAGTGGAGTCTCAAGATCTTTTAGGGTAATCTCTGCCAGAGATGACTCTGACTGCAAAAGTTCCTCCAGTTTCTCGGGTCCATCGCATATTTCCAACAGCAGCTGGTAGTTGTTTTTGGTTCGCTGCTGCCTGCTATTTAAACGTTTCTCGGGTATGTCCATCTGGATTTGAAGTAGCATCTTTGCATGGGTCTCCTGTACAAAGGTTGGATTGCTTCGCAGGAGATGCAGCTTCAGCGGTCGCGGCAGTTCCTTGTCTTGCAGATGACTGACAAGGTCCTGGGAGGCAGTGACAATCGGCTTGTTCGATTGCAGCAGGCGTGTGAGCTTTCGCAGGCGTTGAACTTCCTCCTGACTGTTGCTCAATGTGGATGTTGCCTGGGTGTCCAGCAGGAAGTTTTTAATGCTTACACTATGCCGCGACACTTCGTCCTGAATCTTCTGCTGCGAGGCTTCGCTCATCTGATAAGTTTGGAATCCCTGAAGAATTCCATCCTGACTCTGCGACGGATGGCTACTTTGCTTGAAGTACTTATGGAGGGTTACATTCGGTTGCTTCTTTGCTTTTTTTGGCTCCCTTATCTTTGCGGAGGGTTTCGGCTTCTCCTCAACGGCAGCTGCTTCCATGTGCTTCTCCTCGCACTTGGGCTGAAACTGGGTTGGCACCATTCGGGGATTGTGTGCATAGAGCGACATTCGCACAACGGACGAGTTGAGCAGTTTCTTGTTTGTCTGGTCCTTGTTAGCCAGCACATCCTTGAGGACTTGGTGCTCTCGTCCCTCGGTGACGAGCATCACAACCTCGCCGTTCTTCTTCCTACCAGTTCGACCAATGCGTTGCACGAAACGCGTGGGATTCGAGCTGCAAATGTCGAAGCATACAATCATTTCCACTTCGCCCACATCGATGCCCTCCTCGCCAATGGAGGTGGCTACCAGGACGTTGCTGGTGCCGCTTCGAAAATCAGCCATTATTTGGATCTGCTGCTTCTGCGTCAGAGAATAGCTCGCACCTGCGGTGCTTCCTTGGCCAACAAAGCACCGGGCACGCAGCAGCGGTCTATGCTGGAGGAGTAGTCGATGAATCAGCATCACAGACTCACGGTACTCGCAGAATACAATGGCACGGGAATCGGCATTCGACTGCACAATGTGTGAGATAGTAAATCAATGGTTGAAACAGTCGATTAGGGAATAAAGTCTTACCTCAAAGTGCTTGACAAGCACCTGTCGAAGCTGTTCATACTTGGCATGGCCAAAGTCCAGGTCTGCGGGCATCGAGGGAACTTCACCATTCGTCAGAGGATGCGTGCTGAAATCTAGAGGGTTAGCACCCAATTCGGAACGCACTTGGTCAACCAAATTTCTAAGGTCTCTGTCTCGGGCCAAGACAAACTTCTCACGTCCCTCCTCGTCCGCATCGAAGTTATTCACGAATACACGCAGCCCGTGCCGCTCCATTAGCTCCAGGGAGTGATACAGACTAATGCACATGGCAAAGTTTCCAGCAATTATGTTGTGGTCCGGATGTCGCTGGCCCTTGGCGGATCGTTCGTTGAATGCTTTCTGGTCATACAGCAAATGGTTCTTGCTGATGTTGCCCTTTGTACTCTTCAGAACGTCCGAGGCAACGAGCTGTCGCAAATATGGTTCGATAATCTGCAGCAAACGCTCCCGCGTCTCCTTTAACTTGTCCTTGAGGGACACCACAATCGTGCGTATAATGCGCCTGTGTATGTAGGGCTGGACATCGATCGAGTTGTCCCAGCGAACTTGAAGATTGGCAATGTACAGGTTCTGGCAGACACTGGACACGTCCTCCATGGTTCGTCCTGGCGTAGCGGACAAGGCTAGCATGCGGAAGTTCCGATTGTGGGCCATCATGCAGTCGGCGACTTGGGTGAAGGCGTAGCGGCCTTTGGCTCGATGAGCCTCATCCACCACCAGAAGTTTGATGGCGGCAAATGGAAAAGGAGCTCCGTCGTCCGTCTCCAGCATATCGGAGTGAACCACCTGAGGTGTGGCGAAGAAAACGCGCTTGCTGGCCCACAGTTGAACACGTTTCGGACGCGGCAGCTGTCCTGATGAAACCAAAGACACTTTCTTACTCTCTGTACATCATTATTGTGTTGTTCAACATACCCGTCAGCTGCACGGTGTCGGAAGCCGGGAAGGGCATTATCTTCTGACAGGCGGCAATCTGCTGGGCGACAAGCGGCCGCGTTGGCGCCATGAAGATTATCTTGCCCTGCGGATACCATCGATAGAAGTTGTACATAACCACGGCTGCGATGAAGGTCTTCCCCAGACCCGTTGGCAGAACCACCAGTGTGTTTTTATAGAGCGCCGACTGGACGATGGCTTGCTGATACGTGCGCAATGGCAGATTGTTCGGATAGATCCAATTGTGACCGGTGGCCATGTCGAAGCCATGGCACTCATCCTCTGCATGGATTGAAGGTTCCTGGGGCTTGGAGTCGGATTGATCCTGCTGCGTAAATACACGGAAATGGCGATAAATCTCTAGCTGATCGTATTATAATTAATGCGAAATTACGTGGCTCTCCAGCTCCAGTTCATGCATCTCCAAGGCCGCAACCAGGTCGTCATCGTTGTCGTTCCAATCTACATCCATGACATTATTAATTATCTTTGTTTTTATGTTTTATTGAAAAAAACAAACAAACAAAGTTTATGTTATTGTTAGTGGCGATGATGACCAGTGTGACTGATCCTCAGAAATATACCATAATATACCACAAAAGGTATGAAATATACCGATATACCATAAACATACCATAGTTGAAAAAGAGGAACAAAACATGGAAGATCGTACTGATTTTAAATTCTGCTCGTAGTTTAATGATTAAATTCTTGAAATTTTAAATTAGTGCGTAAATATAAATACCTACTGGTTGCGTTAGCGTCCTTTTTCGTTATTCTTACTTGTTCTGAACACTTGTTGCTTTCAACCGGTATATACATACTTTAATATAAAGTATTAATGTTGAAATCTTGTTTTTCAAGCTGCTTGCAAACATTAATAATGATTTTTTCTTAGATTGACATGTTTTTGACCTATTCTTGAATTTGATATTTTCTGTAAATGTATATGTACATAAGTTTTGGTTAATGCAACATTTCGTTGAGAAAGTTTTTAATAAGAGCTTAACTAGTTTAAGTGGTAGTTTTAATTAGTTTAAGTGGTTAAGTGGCACTTTTGGCGCGAGTGCAAATGTTCAAACACACCTTTAAATTTCGCGCCGCAGGGATGCTGTCAGAAATAAATCGATAATCTGGTCAAATAAAATCGTTCGATTGTTCAAAGGCGCTGCCAGACTGAGTAAAAAAGGACGTAAGATAAATTTGAACAATAGCTGAGTTCCAAAAACACCCGCGGCGGGAATTGCAAATATGGCGCCATTGAGCAATCTGTTTTTCTGGTCTACCAAGAAATGAATGCCTTCGCTCGGCTATCATTTTTCTGCCTGATATAACTATGTAATTATTGTGATTTTATAATTTTCCCATTAACATGTTGTTATTGAATAAAACTTAAAACAAACATCATACTTTTCACGTTTAATGTCTGTGCATAATCAAATATAATTCTATGAATTAAAAACCACCATCTTTTTAGGTGAAAAACAAGATTCCGCCTGTAGGAATCAGACAGTCAGTGTATATTTAAAACAAGGCAATCAAGGCTCTACTTCCTTTCTTGAATAAAATTGATATGGACAACGAATCCGCCGCACAGCGTGTCACCCTGGAAATCGGCCACAAGAACATGCCAAGATCTGATTCGTTCACTGCGCTGTTGTGATGGGGGGGAAATGATAATTAGTGTAAGCTCGCAGACATGCGTAAGTTTTATGGAAAAACGTACATAAATAGTAACAATCTCATTTAAAAATCTCCACCAGGAGCAGAGCCTAATGAGCGTTGGGGAAGCGAGCGGAAGCGGTACAGAGGCCAGGCGAACGAACAGTCACAGAAATGTAATTATATCGCATTATTTGTCATTTCGAGCAAATGAATTGAAACAAATTTAGTGTGACAAATGAATTGTTCACATGGTGTACATACATATGTACATGGATATGGTATACGACACGACTGTATATGGAGAGTTTTGGGCGGGTCTGCGGTTGTGGTTGGGGGTGCTGCTAATGTTGCCATCCACTGAGCAGAGACAGAAATAAGTACTGGTTGGTACCTTATAGACACACTCAATTTGCTGTCTCTCTAGTCAATTTCATTTCATTTGCATGAAGTTCTCTGTCTGTGTGTGTGTCTTTGCCCCTTTCTCTGTTTCTCTTGCCACATGTACTCACTCGTACATGGCATGGTCGTGTGCTATCTCTGTGATATCTCTAGGCCATCGGTATTATGCCTTTTGCCTAATTCAGCTTTATGAGCCATGTCTAATTACCAAATGAATTGTGCAATTATTTATTTTTGTTTATTAATTGGCTTCCTCACTAATGAGCCTAATGACCAGATATCTACAAGTACCAACAAACTACAAATACATATGTATGTACATATGTATGTATATATACTCAAATATGCAGATTTGATGAGTCAGAGCACAAGAGATGATCTCTGCGACTGGCTGACTCGGACTGACATGGCCAACATAAATGTCATGAGTTATGAGGCATTGATGCTGATCGGCCAAGTTTGCGGTTACAGCCAGACCTATGGGGGCCTTTTTTGGGTGCAATCTGCAAAGTTGCCAGTGCCAAGTTATTTGCGGTTGCTGCTCGTAACGAGCACTTTTCACACAAAGTTGCCAACGCCAGCGGAAGCGGCAGACCAGAAGAGCCACAGCCCAAGAAGGAACCATTTATGATGCTATTTTTTATGTTTTCTGAAAGAGATCTGAGAGCTGGTTGCAATAGAGAATACAAGATAGAGAACTGGCAGGCTCTAACAACTTTATTGGGTCGTCATTTAACGCTCCCAATAAAATATGGAAATAGAGCAGAGGAAATATATAGTCCCCCTAGATAGGATGTAGTATTCCTCAGATTTTATGTTGAATACAAGGAAAACTTGCGGTTATCTTGGTCTTGAAACGGATGGAGTTATGGCTGCGTCTCTGGTTTGTGCAACGCAACCCATTAGCACTTATTAAAGCTAAGTGCTGGGTGGAGCTGGCTGGCTCTGTGGAACGCATCCCATTGCTGAGCGGAAATGGGCTTGGATTTGAAGTGCTGGTTACCAATGGACGGACTGGTGACAGCTGCGCCAGTTTGTAATCAACATTTCAGCAATTGTCTGTGGCAGTTGGAATTGCTGTTGCAGTTGCAGTGGCATTCTACCGGTTTCCAGGTCGAGCTTAGCGGCGCGTGTCGCTGCCAGACAGACAGACAGACAGACAAAAAAAAAAAAGAAATGAAATGAAATGCAACTCAAAATGGCTGCCAATTATATGCGGCTGCCATATTTGTTTGTGGGCTATCGCTTTCTGCTGTTGCTGGGCAATAAAACATTTTGTTTTATTAGCCACCACCAGCACCAGCACCACCACCATAGCCCGCACTCAGCCCAGCCAGGTCAAGGAGTGCCCACAAAGAAAAGAAAAGCAAAAAAACCGCCACTGATTCACATTTCAGTTCGCTCAAATTGGCCAAATTGCGGCAAAAGTTTTTGTTTCTCGTGTCTGCAAGCCGTTAGTGGAGCTGCGCTCTAAGGCACTGGCACCCGGCACCCGGCACCTGCTCCAAGGCTCATCAGGACACGCCCCATTCCGAGCCACGAACACTTCACACTTTCACAGGGCCACCAAACAAAGGATGCGGCCGGACAGGGTGAATCGTTCAAATTAAATAACAAATTGGTCAACAAAATTTCATTATAAAGGCAATAGCCAAGAAAGACACACACATGAATAACCCTTCATCAGATTAGTAGAGGCAGCTGCAGGCGCCGCGCCGCGGCCCATCACATCGATGTCGATGCTCAAATCGATTATCCTTTCGGCCAATCCTTTTGCATATGTATACCCGTACGTATGTACGTGCCGCACCTGTTGTCATGGCCTAATCGAGGTCTCAAGAGCGCTTCTAAGTGCTGGCTGCCATGCGAACGAGCGGCTGGCCATCTCTTGATGGCTATCGACTCTAATGGCGTCCAAGGCATCAAATTGGTGGACAGCTTTAATGGTTAGCCAAGAGGGAGACGGCTAACTGGAAATTGGACACGGCCAGCAGGATATGCTTGGAGAGCACGCAGCGGCAGTGGCAGTGGCAGTGCCAGTGGCTGCAACTGTGGCAGCAGCGGGTAGGTGTGAACCTCCTTAAAACTGTGGACGTTGTTGCATAATTATATGCAATTTATACCCGAATGCACTGCACTGCTCACAGGTGCGGGGGTGTGTGCAGTTGTCCTTCCTAGAAAGGCATCGACTCCTGGCTGCCGGCTACCGAGTTACCTGCTGGGAGGCAGAGCCCAAGCCATGCCGCTCCTCCCGATCGAAAGGTTCAATGAATGTAAAGCCGCCGTCTATTTGCGTGGGTGTGATCGAGCAGGCAGCTGCCCGAGAGGACGAGTACGAGTTCAGATTACACTTGGCGCACTTTTGAATGCTCTCAGGCATCACGCGCGTGCTCCAGCGCCACTAACTTGGCTATAACTTGCTTAATTAACAGTCAATATCACGCACTTCATATCGTCCAATTAATTTAGCATATTACTGCGGCTAACTACGAGTTACAAGCCGTAGTTAGTGGTGCATCGTTGCTTGCTGTGTGCTGTGGTGTGGCAATTACTGTGTGCCGCAC
This sequence comes from Drosophila bifasciata, assembly GCA_009664405.1. Taxonomy (NCBI): domain Eukaryota; kingdom Metazoa; phylum Arthropoda; class Insecta; order Diptera; family Drosophilidae; genus Drosophila; species Drosophila bifasciata. The sequence goes on from CM019044.1 coordinate 6,714,688, forward strand.
AACATCGTTGCCTTTGGAGTTGACGGCTTCGTTTGTTGGTTGCAGCGCCAACGCCAGACCGACCTGGCCGACATGCAAAACTGAAATCAGCATATTGCATGTTGTCATACTCCATACCACCGTACTACTCCCCTCCTGTGCTATGTAGCTCCCAATGCCTAATGATAGAGCTGACGGGCGGTGCAGTAAACGTCAAAACGTCAAGCGTCTATTAGCCTGATTTTTGCATGCGTCGTAGGTTCCCCTCAAAAATTGCCTGCGGGCCGCCTTGCTTTATTACTATAGTAGTATATAATCGTAGACCAATAAGCTTTTTACATAGTAAATGCACTAGGAAAAGTGCATGACTATATATAAATTTAATTTCAGCTTACCTAGTCCCAAATCATTTCAATTAAGACTCCATTTCTCTCTGTGTATATTGCTTGCATGCAATGCGCTATTTTAAATCAGCTAACGAAACTCTGGCCCATACCCGCCCGCCTTCTTTTTCGTTTCGAGCTGCCCAGATCCCAGCATTCGACTTTGTTTGTTCGTTAACATTCTGCGCTTAAATGGCATAGTTGGGTGTTGCATGCAACGTGTGTAACGTGTGTGCTTACATTGTTGCTGCACTCCGGTAACAATATTTAGTACATTTTAGGTTTTTTTTTTTTCGGTTTGGTGTTTTTTTTTTGTCAGCGTGTCTCTCAAATTCGTGTCATGTGCCTGTGCAATTTAGCGTTTAATGAGAAGGCGTTCTGTTGGTCATTAAACTACAGTGGCTGCCACTGGTATACACCCCAGCCCTGCTATAGTCCGGCGCGTAATTGTGAGTTGACTCTTTTTTTTTTTTTTTACAGTTTTTTGTTGAATTTTGTATGGGGGGGCCCTCTAAGCAGCCAACGTTAGGCGGCGGCAACTCGCGTGACACTTCGATGCTCTGTTTTGTGCATCGCCAATGTAATTACGGGTTGGTAGAGAGACACTCTAAGCAGGGGAGGGGGCTGACAAGGGGCAGTGCAAACAAGCCGAATCGATAAGTTTGCCCATCAATGTCATCATCGTTATGGGCCTAGTAGTTGTGTCATGTGTAGTTAGCCATGACTAAAGAAAAGGTCGAGATATGTTTAATATTGTGCAATTTACATGCAAGGCATAACAAAAGGGAAACCTCTTTCCCTTATATAGGTATAAAATATAGGTATAAATATCTACTCAATATGCTTAAAGTTCAGCTAATACAATTTCTCACCCATATACTCTGTTCTTTATGAGTTTTACTTTCAAATTTGTTGCCCCAAGCTGCCATCGGCATTATCTAGTACTTATCATGACACCTTCATCTGACTAATTTACATTCGAATAATTTAGCCATTAAATAGAATAATATTGAGGGAGGGAACCCTCTATGCAGCACGGGCACTGCTGATGCCAATCGAGCAAATGAGATTCTAGACATTGACTTGCCACAATGCGAAACATTCGCTGTTGTTGGCCAACACTAATGGCGTTTTGAAAAATCACATAAATAATAACAGCAATTAATTTGAATGCAAAATACCAAAATGCCGAATCCAAAAGCCGTGTGAAATGCAATTAATTCAAGAGCCAACAGCGAATAGCCAACAACACTGCACCCACACCCACAACGAGAGCCACAATGGCAGCCAGCAGGGGCCAACAAAGTGGTAACAATAATAAAAGATAAATATAATGATAGTGTTGACGTTGCCGCCGCCATATTTGAAATTGTGCCAGCAAATGTGGCGGCTGTCGGTGGTGCCGGTTGTGCTGCATTTGTATTCGTATTAATTATAGCCCCGGCAACACACAAAAGTATCTCATTTTCCAAATTACATACGCTAAACAAAACAGCGAACCCAACAAACACAAACACAGCAAAACGAACTCCATTTCCATCCCCTCTTGGCCGCTGTCGATGCCAATTGCAATTCCATTTTCATTTCCAATTCAACTTCAACTGCCATTTATGTTAAATATTTTGTCTGCTTTGCTGTTGCTGCATTTAAATTGGCGCATTAGTTGGCTAAATGCATTTCCCTGAAGCCGCAATGAGAACGAGACGAGCAACCATGACGAAGGAGACACTGGAAGAAATCTCCCCCCAATCTTGTGGCAATAAAACATTAGATGAGTAGATAAAATATAAATAGAATATCTACGAGTAGAAAGAAAGCAATTCAAACGGGTTTTCGATTGGGGGGGAATGTTTTTTGGCTGCGTTATCTTAATTAGGCCATAATGAACTGAATAAATAATCATAATTTTGCTTTTTCTATAAATTCCAGTTCGAAGTTTAATCAGCGCTTTAATTCCAAGGTTATGTATGCTGTTTATGGGTAGAACATTTCCATTCTAAACATCTTCAATGGGGGATTTTCTCCCAGTGGAATCTTTCTCCCACTGGAGGGAGCTGCTCCTTTTGGCCAGGAGTCTATGCAGATGTGGCTGCCACGCCCATCTGGGGCCACATTTCATTGCCTGGTTATTTGTAATTCATAAGCTTGACGGCGGCTTTTTGATGTTTTCTCGTCCATTTTGGCCCATGCATTTGTCATTTGGCGGCAAAACTTTTCCTCCAATTACACGTTCCAACGATATAATAATGACATAATGTGTCGTCGTGCCACATCCATCTCTACCTCTACTCTGTGTGTGTGTGTGTGTTTATGCAAATTTTGTTCCACAGAAAAACACACACAATCCTTACCAGGAATACATAGGTACAACTCCAGTGTATACTACCACTTGGCGCTGCATTCACTGCAAATCCACTAACTTGGCCAGCGGGCAAGGCAAGTGGCAAACTGGATATTGGCCGCTTTGATTGGTCAGTCAGTCAGTGTTGTGCAGGCGGCCATTGCCTTGGCTCAAAAGCGCGCCTCAAAAGGCTTTTTCTGGAAATTTGTTTATTCCCCGAACAGGCTGCGCCATGTTGCAGTTTACTGTAAGGAAATTCACTAGTTAAATGATTGGAGAATGCATTTTAGAAGTAAGTTGTATTCTTTTCTCTGAGTGCATCATTAGCGGAGCTCAGCTCGAAGACTTTAACTCACTGAGTAGCCGTCGTTTTCCATTCCGCTCTCGGATTGTCTTAATTGCATATGGTGTGGTTCTGTAGCCATGTTAACGTAAGGCGAAACTAAATCAAAGTGCTAATTCGATCATGTGTATATCGCATACTTGTCATGTGTCAGCCAGCTCCTACAGCGCTTCGTAATGCTCGTGATAGTACAGATAGAGATAGAGATAGATGTTGAGATTGAGGAACAGAAAGTTGAGTCAGCTGCCTGCCAGGCCTGTGGTTGAGACGACCATTTTGGGTTGGGAAAGGTAAACACGAAAATAAATCAATTAGCTTAAGCCTGGCTTTGGCTTTGGCTTTTGGTGTTATTGGTAGTGGTGTTGGCCTAATGGCTGGGCTGTCTGTCTAATTAGTTGGACTCTATTTTTGTGGCGACTGCGCAAATTAATTTGTTTAAAGTTTCACCAATTAGCACCTTATGTTTATGGTAATTTCAATAGCCACAGCCAGAACACACCGCAGATATATGTATATATTTGCATTAATATTAATAGTCCGACATATATGACTTTAATTTGCACATTTCAAAAATATCACGTCCCCGTCGCAGCCACCAAAAAGCCGCTAATCAAAATTAGTTAAAACCCACTTGAACCCATTTTAGCATTGCGCAAATCACGCCCCAATCAGACGCCAGTCGCAGACCGGGGCCTGAGACAGCATTCCTAAATTAGTCGACAGAGTCCCCCAGTGCTCTCATATGAGTTTCATTAGCAGCCTGGCCATAATCAAGCTAAACAATTAAGCCCAAACAATAGTCATATTTGATCCATAGCAACAGGCGACGACGACTGAGCCCAGGCACGGCTCCAGCTGCCACAGACAGTGCTGCCAATTAGCGTTAATATTCGTCAACAATATTTGAGGTAACTAGAAATCATAACCCAATGACTGCTTGACAGTTGGCGCCAACTGTACCCCGCCGAGACAAAAATTGTATCCCGAGACACACACCAAAGACGGAAAATGTGCCTCTTGCCTTTGGCTTTGCCTTTGTGGGGTTATTTATTCGAGTTTTATTCAAAATAATTGATGTCTGCTTAATAAAACTCAACGTTTCGTATAATTCCTAAGAATTCGGCAGTGATGCGTGCAATGGAGGAGTCTCTCATGGTGCCCCAGACGGGGGCGTGACTTCCACAGGCTTTCTGCTTGGCTGGGGGCCTGGGAATCGCTCTGTATCCCCTACACAGATCTCACATTTGATCGGATATGTTTATTTTTTGGCGTTGGTGGCACTTAAAATTCATGCATACATATGTATGCTATATATGTATATGGATTGACCGATGTGCTGCTACTTTGGGGGCGATTCATGACATCCGGCCCAGATATGGATATGAGATATACTCCGCACACATGTACCGTGTATAGAGAGCTCTCCCTATATGTATCTGTATATGTATATGTATTTGTGTGTGCTTAACGTTGCTAATTGGACTGTCAGTTTGGAGCAGCACTCTGAGAGCTGTTGAGTGTTTTTTGTGTTTTGGAGCATTTAACTGGCATAAATTTCACTTTGGTTAGCAGCATTGATCAAATATGGGAACGAGATAGATATACATACATACATACATATACCAAATTACACTGCTACTAACTGGGAGCTGACTAGACGTTTCCAGATATTTTTGGATAATATTTGGATAGCGTTTCAATCAAATTTCAATATGTAAAATACAGGTGTAGCGTAGAACGTGTCTGGCTTGCTAATGATTTTTTGGGTTGTGATTCTAGTAAGTGCTATTCAGTTTTATATATTTACTTAAGTTATTGTAGATACAGTGTAATATACATACATTTGTATATATGTACTATATGTGTCACTTTTATTAAGCAGAGAACATCTGGAAATGGAAATGGATTCGAAGGGCAATTACGCCCCTTAAGTTTATACATCGATTTCGAAAAACTTTCCAATATACTATATTCAATTATATTCCCCATAGATTTTAATATATATCTTTTCATATATACATATGTTTCTTTTGGGTTTAGTTATTTAAGAAATACATACAAAATGGTCTACCTTATGGTCCCTTCATTTATTAAACTCCGTTCTATCTGAGTACCCCTCAAAAACCTAGCTAATTTCTGTTTGATCTCTATTCAAACTCTTTGGGAACTGTAATAAATCTTTGCAATTTCCTTTGAATATATGTAGAATTCGTGTGGTTTCCTTTTCCAATCAGCTAATATGCAACATTTTCGCTGGCACATTTTCCCCTCATGTTTGAGGCCTACGCCTCAGTGCCGCGGCACAGTTGTTAATTAAGTGCCATTAACTGAAGGATATAAACGCAATTAGCGCCGAGTGGATCTCAAGCAAATCGCCAGGGCCCCTCCCCCCCCTCTTGACACACACACCTCTCCGTGGCGCAGCCTCAAGTAACACACACCCCCAACCCCCCTCCACACACATAAACACGGCCGGCGCTGTTGCTGATGTGGCATGGCCGCCACGACTGTTGCAGAGTGCAGTCTGCTTAATTAGTCTGCCTCATCTACATACATACATATGTATATAAATGCACATGCAGAGCACTCTGCTCCCTCCTATCCACTCTATATACCGCGCCTGTGACATCGACTGTGTCCCCAACTCATTTAAGTCGCATTTAATAAAATCAAAATCCATTATGCACAATTTTGATTAAAACATTGCCTCGCAGCACAGCCAGAGTGCTGCTCATTAAATTGTCACGCATGTTGTGCGTTCTCCGATGCACTGGCAGGGTCCTAGATGCGGGGGCAGCAGTACTATAGCTACCAGGCAGGCGAGAGCCGGGGACGGGGACGGGACGTCGAGCACTTTGAAGTCGCGCCTCGCCCTGAACGGACCGCCAAATGCCTGACACTTGCCTGACATGCCGCTTGACAGTTTGCATGGCGGCATGACACTCTTCACACGTTGACTGAGTTTTCATAGTGGTCTCCCCACCCCCCTTTGACACCACCCGCAGTACAGCAGCCGAACAGCCAAACAGCTCGTTCTGATTGGTTTGTGTCTGTGGCAGCGTCACCTCAATCTATTTGCAACATCTGTCAGGGTGGCTCTGAAGGGCAGGCAGCCAGCCAAACTGTGTGGCGGGTTTGGGGATCGCTATGAAAAGCGATTTAATTTAATTTTTATTGTTGACATAAACGTAATTGTCAGACCATTTATCCGCATTAAGTGTTGTGAAGCGTAAGGATAACAACAGCACCCCTCATCCACGCCCCGTACCAGCAAGGGCAACAACACTAGCAACAACAACCAAACAATGACTATGACGATGACAATAATAAGAGTGGCAACAGCAGAGAACAGAGAACCAACATGGCGCCGATGGGAGCCAAAGGTGAGGTAGTGGTGGTGCTGGTGGTGGTGCAAGGACAGTGGGACAAAACTTACATTTCGTGAGTGCATAGAGAGAAACGCTAAGAGGTGGTATAAATAAAGCAGTTAAGCATCTTTTTTAAGATATTTTATTTCACTTTTGTAAGTACTTTCCTTTCTTACTTTATCGTATAGTCCCTACCATTTCCACTGTATCATTTTTGGTAGCATCCCTTGCCCTTGCCATCAGCCACGTCCATTGGACACATTAGCAGCGAGAAGCATAAACATTTACAATTTTGCACACCGTAAAATGAGTTTAACTTTATCTGTGTTTGTGGTTGTTTGCCAAATACGGAGGAAACCCAAAATATTTCGTTTCCTTTTCGTTGGTTATTTATATGCCAGTCAGGTTCTGGCAATGGCGTCAGGAGTGCGCCTCACAGTCCCATCATCGCATCAATCGCCTGACTGGACACTAATGGAAAAATCCAACGACCCCCGGCAGGAATGGCATGGCACGGAGCCACCCCTTTTGGGCAGGGCTTAACATTCGAATGGGAAAATGGCTTAAATAGGCTTAAAGCGAGCGACCAACGACCAGCAAACGCCTCTCACTCTGCCACGAATATGTGTATATATATATACCCTGAATTACTTGACATCCGCCATATTGATTGGTTGGGGGGTGGCCTTGTATCGATTCGATTCGATTCGAATTCAAATCGTACTCCTCCTATCATTAAGTTGGTTCGATATCTGGCCTGGCTGCTGCCTTATTTGTTTTAATTTGCAATTTGCGGCATGCCACATGCTGAGTCTTGAATTTCCGCTGGGTGCGGCACGTGGCTTTGTCGGGTCCCCCGTACCCGTATCTGACTCATGTTACACACACATAGTCATATGTATGTTGGGGTTTGCGGAGCTCCTAAACGATGCCTTGGCATATGCCGAGTAATTACTTGTCGTATGCAAAGTTTCCTCGACCTCTAATGATGATGTAATCGCATAGGCAACTCATTATGTAAAGATCATTTACAAGCTTTGCTTGCCAGCCCCAGCTGGCACAAGTTGCCTATATTAAAATCTAATTAAACGCAAATGCCTTTCGTTTGTGTAGTGTGCATAATATGTTCATATAATAGGCTCGCAATCAGCCCTTAATACTGCTCGGAATAATGGTATTAATGAAAGGTCTTTGAGTGTCTTTGGTCATACCCTACCAAAACAGCAAGTAAGCATTTACATATTTACATACTATACCAACCCAACAAAATGGAGGCCAAGTGGGTCTTCTTCTTCGCTGTGTGTGTGTGTGGTCGCCCCTTATTGGCAGGGCGTTGGCATGGGCACAACGTGGCGTATAATTAATAATTTGTACACGCCCTGCGAACGAGTGTATTTCTATATAAATTCATATTTCATGTCGGCTCCGCTGCTGGCGTTAATTGCACAAATTCGTTTTTGAGCAGTCCATTTCTGGACTTTCTCAGGTCATCACCGCACCTCCCCTACCCACCCGTCCTCCAGTGGGATACTTTTTGTGGCACGGCTTCGGAGAGAGAGAGAGAGAGTGCGAGCGCGCGTCAAAAGCGGAAATTTGTTTATAATCGCTGTTGGCGTGTGGTGTGGCAGTGTGGCAGGCGTACCAAGATTGGCTATATTTAACCAAAGCCATATCAATTTCCTAAATGATTCCGTTCGGCTGCGAGCCCTAAGCGCACCAATCAAGCCCGAAACCAAATTGATACATTACCCCTCCAGCCCCCAGGGCCAGGGCCGCCGCCGCTACGAGCGATATTTCAATTTCTGGGTTGGGTTTTTCTTCATCGCCTCTGATCGGGGGCTGGGACTGGGACTGAGGCTTCTGCTTCTGGGTGTTCCAGCGGGCCATATGACATGCCACTTTCTTTGCCTCTGCCTGCATTGTGTGGCTCAGTTTGTTTCAGTTTTTGTCTGTCTGTCGTTTTTAATTTGTTCGTTGTGTAATTTTCCCTGCCTTTCTTTAATAAATTTTTTATTGTTTGTTTGAGTGCCACAGTTTGATGGCCATTGAGCACGCTCCGCTCCGCTCTGCACCGCATAGCTCTGGCATTGTAAAACGTATCTATTAGGCATTGTATCTATTAGTGCGCCCTTTCCATTAGTCTTCCTTTCCATCTTTTCTTTATTGGAGAAGCATCAGGGGTAGGGAAGAACCAACAAACCCTTTTGTGTGCCTGGCCATTGTTTTGATAAAGGATTTCATTGGTCTAATTGCCCGTTGCCAGGGCAGCAGTCCAAATTGCCGCCGCTCAGAAACCGCAACGAAAATGCACGACCAACATATGTATGTACGGGAGCGTCATTAGAAAATTGTTTTGCCAAATGGTTTTTAAATTGTTTGTACTCCTAATGCAGCCGCTTTCTATTCGGCTCTGGCATGGATCTGCCCCGGCCAACTGTTGTTTGTTAACCGCTCAAAATGAGTTAATCTCCTGACTTGTGGTTCCGTCTCCGACTCGTCCACGACTTGGACTTTGAGCTGGTACCATTTTGGACCAGCCAGCCAGCCAGTCGATCCAACAACTGTCATGAATTTGGAAATAGCAGCAGTGGTTGCTAGTGGCTAGTCGCATCATCGTCATCATTGTCGTGGTGTCATTGATTGGCATTAATTAGAGAGAGAGAGCCACAGAATCGTCAATTATATATGTTTAGATCAACTGGTACCAGTTGAAGGATGTGCTAATCTGAGACGACGCGGCCAAAAAAACGTATGGGCATGACTTGATCGTTCGTCACAGATGCTAAACAATCGCTGCTTATTCCGGCTAAAACATTTGGGGGCCCCCCCACCCCTTGGCCATAAATACTTATGGCAGATATGCTAAATCAAAAGCTCGCCTCTGGCCTTTTCTCTTACTCATCAATAGGCCATAAAAAGATACTTTTCAGAAGTAATTCAATTAACTGTAAAAGCCGTCATTAGGGCCCTAAAAAAACACACTCTCTGGGCATCAACCAGCGACCAACGACCAGCGACCAGCGACCCACTGTAAGTAAGTAGCCGAGCGGAGGCATCATAAAGCCGCACAACAAAGTCACAGTCACACCTCGTGGCGGTGAGATAAATCAGATCCAGGGACTCAGCCATATCGAGAGGAGATGTGTGCGTGAGTTTATACAAAAAATGTTTCAAAATGAGTTTGTTTATTGTACTTACTTACGCATATCTTAGAAGAGATGTTTCGGTACTTGAATATTTCAGTGACATATAGATATACATTTTTAATAATATTTTATCACGAACCCATCCCTAAGCCTATCCAAATTATACTGGCCAATGCTTTCGGGCGGCCAATTTTAATTATCAAAATTATGACAAAGTTGTTTATGACATTTTAACGTGAGTTTTTAGGAACGCACTCTCTGGCAGAAAATTTGACTGGGAATTTATTGATTTTTAAGAGTCTGCGGCAGGGTAAAGGCAATTTATGTGCATATAGATCCGCTTAGTCGTCGTTGTGCCCATCAATAAACAACAACATTTCGGGGGTAGCCATAAACCAACAGCAGAACAACAACAACAACAAAAAAAGCGCTAAACTGTTGCGGCTGCTGAGGGTTTCGATTGGTTTCTTGGTTCTTCGGTGGTTGTTTGGTTGGCTTGCTGCTGGCTACCGTTCGGCTGGAGCTATGTGGATGCCCCCGAAGCGTTGTAATTTTCATAAGCGTTCTGCTAAAGATGTTTCCGACTTGGGCCCCAAAAGTTACCTCTTGGTGGATGTTCCCCATCTCCCCGAAAGCCACACGAATTCATAATTTGAGAACAAACGAAAATCATGACCGAGTTGCGGCTACATAAAATCGATTTAATCCTTGCCAGCACCTTGGTTTGCCGCCATGGAGCGCGCACGCTCGCCCAGATTAATTGCCCACAAGCAGATGAAGGATGGGATGGGATGGAATGGAATGGAATGGAGAGTGGAAATGGAGACCTACAGCAGCGCAACGAAACATGCACCAGACATACATACATATGTATGTATGCTCGGTTCGCTGTGGTATGCCATGCAGGAGAATCCAATAAAGCCGAAATTATCAATTTATTTCACGCCTCGAAATCACAACAACCATCACGGGCCCGATGCCGATGCCTGAGCAAGGATTAGAGGCGGAGTTGGGGAGCCCCAGACTGCAGCCAGATCAGCGCTCCCCGATTGAAGGCGATTGAAGGCAACGGCTTAATTACGCAGTCTGGGGGTGTGTTTCCGACGTACTGTGTGGCCGATGAGGCCATCGGATGGGTAGGAAGTCGATGATAGTAATGAGTAATGCATATGGGAAAGGATTGAATTTTGTTCGACTGAACACTGCCGATGTGGTGCTAAGAATATCTCGACCAATCAGGATAACGAAAGCGCAACAAAATATACCTTACCATGGTGTAAGAGTGCAAGAGTTTCCTTTTTATTTATTTGTACAAATTCTTCCAATAATCCTTTTTGAATTGATTTTATTGAGAAATAAATAAATCCGACTCCATCGATCCTTTCTGATCGTCAATTCATAGACTTAACCATCATTATTGTTGTCTTTCGATCCATTTCTCCTTTCTTTTCCTTAATTTCTATCAATGACTTTTGAATGCACTTTCGGGGCAGAGTTTCCTTTCAATTTACCGCAGCGGCACGGCACATACACAATACACAACAACAATGTGCCTTGGAGGTGTTAAGAGGGTGTTATCCTTTAGCGCCTTCGCTTTATAACTGACAAACGCAACAAAGGGCAAGGATCTCGCTTTCCTTTTTGCCGCTCCACATGCGGTGAGTATATGTACGTACGGATAATTGCAACCTTTAGACGCAACATGGGATACGAAAGCCGTATCCCGGCTGCGGACTTCTCAAATACAAAAGAGAATTTACAATGCCCGCAAGGACATAAGAAGAAGAACATTGGCAACGACCAGAGAACGGACCAGTGGTCCATTGTTGCCAATTCGAAAGTGAGCCGAGGCTCTTTGGCTTCTTTGTGGCCCCATAATGAATGAATTCCATTAAAGATTTATGTCAGTTTGATGATGCCGCACAAGGATCGCCGAGCAACGCCCCGACATCTCGCTCGCTCGCTCCCTCGCTCTCTGGTACATATATGCGGTGTGCGGTTGTCTTGATTGAAGGTTGATTTGTTGCATTTAGTGGCTCGAACTGGCCTACCTGACCGGGTTGGGTTGTTTTGATGAGATTAGCACACGTGTTGAACACGCACGCCATTGTGGGACAGGACAGGACCGGCCACAACCATCGGCGGCAGAAGATCATCCATCGATCGGATCTGTCTGGGATGCGGTTGTGGGTGAAGGCGGTAGTGGCGGTGGCGGCTTGAAAGGCCCTTAAATTTATTTTGACAAATGACATTTCAATCGCAATTGTGGGCACAGCGTGAGACCTGGTCCCCCAACTCCGGCCCATCACCATCGTATCGTAATTCAAAATTGAAACGGCGCAATTCATTTGGCCAAATCAAACAAATCGTAAAAGGCAAGAAGCGCGCGAAAAAAAACACACAGCTAAAACGTGATTGGAGCCACCTCAAGCTGACGCCACCAGGTCGGCACTCCCCCGACCACCCCGTGGTTTGGCAGCCAGTATCCCGCATGCAGCATGGGGCATGCGGCATCCACCTTGTGGTCGGTCGGTCGTCTACAGTCTACCTACAGCAAAGCTGTGGCGGCCACAAAGTGATTTGATCTTTGCACCAAAGTGGTAATCCGCATCTAATAATGTGAAGCGGTGCATTCGGCGCACGATCTACAGCCGTTGCAAGATGGAAACGAAACGCTTGGCTCTGGCTCTGGGGCTCCGAGGCAAGAGACCTCCCAGTTGGACGGCTCTGTGTGGCGACGCTGCAGCCCGAAAGTTGATTGGAGTCAACGATGGAGTTATTTGTACAATTGGACCCGACTCTCTGGACGATCGACCATCTGGCTTCTACTCCTTTTCCCCATCCTTCTTCTCCTTCTCCTGATGTTGCTGCTGCTGCTGCTGTTGTTGCTGCTGCTGCTGTGGTCGCTATCGATGCGCACGTTGATTGTGGCGCGAATAACAACAACAAATTATATGCGTGGCGCATAATTGAGAAATATTGAGACATTATTGCGGCAGGGCAGGCGGCTGGGGCAGGTATCGCTCTCCATGTGTGGCCCTGATTTCATCTGGCGTTCTTTCTAATTGCAATTATCGATACAAATGAGACTTATACGATAGATACCAAAAGTTATGCTGACACATCACACCCAAAACTGTGAGAAAGAAGAACAGAAAATAAGAGAGATAGAGACAGAAAAGAGAGAGAGAAAGAAAGCAAGAGAACGGTGATTTTCTTTCATAGATAATTCGCTTAAATTATGGCGCAGCAAGATCAACATTCAACATTAATGCCCCAAAGCGACCTACAGCAGCGATTGAATCGATTCACATTGATATCGAAGACAACATCAATCAGTGAAGAATATGAAAGAGATACACATATACTATATATACTCGTGTGTGTGTAGAGAGAAGAGTGACAGAGAGAGGGAGGAAGGGAGAGAGCGCTTTACATTGAAGTACTTCGTTTGTTTATTGTGAAATTGAGAAAGTCTGTCATGCATATTTTATATGACACTGCTGGGGCCATTTAGCGGAATTAAAACACTGCCATAGATCCACCCATGACCCGCCCATATATATGGAGGGATCAAAACAGACACCACAGAGAAAGAGGCCGAGGAACGGGAAGTGAAACAGGGACTGGGACTGGAACTGGGGAGATTGACAAATTGAAATGAATGTGTGTCCATTCACTTGGAAATGTCCATTAAATGGCACTCCCCTTCTGGGCAGGCAGCACAGGCCAGTGGCGGCATCATAAAACGCCCGGACCAAAGGCAATGCCAGTGGCAGAGCCAGAGCCACGAGCAGGGCCATGGACAGGATACATGAACATTATGACACCTCACCTCAAATGACATGCACATGATTGCCTAACTGGTCTCGCACTCGTCCAGCCCCAGCCCCAGCCACGCAGAGCTCATCCTCTTGAAATTGAAAATTCTTCATAGTCATCAAGCCACCATAGTCATCCAAGTTGATGCCTCTTTCTACTCCTCTCCTCCCCTTTCAGGCATAAAAAGCGTGACGTATTTCCGCTTCCCATTTGCACCTGCATTTATTATCCTGTGGTGTTGCTGGGTGGGTGCTGCTGCGCGTGTAGCGTGTTGCCGCTCTGTGGCATGCGTAACTAAACTTTCGCAGTTGTAAGTTTTGACATTCGCATCAGAGGGTTGCTCCTGAATGGCCCTCGTTCTTGGGGGTTGGAGAAATCCGTAGTTGAAATCCGGATTTCGGTACAAGTGCGCGTGTCCAATGCGATTTGATGTAGTCAAGTGACTTTATTTTTATTAGCACAACTTAATGAACTTGAAATTTTCAACATTTATCACAATGTACATGCGCTGACTTTTTTTTTGCTGCCTTTACTTGACTTGGCTTGGCGAAATTAGAAAGTAAAGTGATTTATGAACGTGCCGTGACTGAAGATGAAGTCGAGCACTGGGCCGGCCTAGAGCAAAGTTAATTGCTGCCAACGGATTGGATTAGTCGGCACATGAATATGGCAATGGGGAAACTGAACTGGAGAACTGCTGTTCTTCAAATGAGCATTTTGGATACAGCCCACATGGCAGAACACAAGAATGAAAATACAACTTGAGGGGACACATTCGAAAATTATCATATGTAAATTTAAAAGGTCAAATAATGTGTGAAAACAACAAGAAACGGCAGATACTGATTGCATACCATCAGTTTGGACTCCCCAAAATACAATTAATACATATGTAATATTCTTCCAATTGGTCAAATGTTTGTGACGCACAATCATATACATATAGCTGAGTACTTACTGTGCTACACTCAGAGAAAAACATATTTATTTTTATATTTAAGTAGAATATTCGGATTTTAAGTACGAACAAAGGGAAGTTGAATAGAACTAATATTTATTTGAACACACAAGTATTGAAATTTGTTTTTAATATAAATATAAAATATTTTCAAATACATAAATATATAAAATTTGTAGGAAATATATTTAATCTGAAATATATTTATTTTACATTTGAAATTACTTATTACTTATTAAATATATTGACATTTACTTTTGAGTCCTTATTCTCAGCGATTAATTCTCTAGGTGCATGCGAAAATATATGTAAATATATTATGTATATACTATAGCCATTGTCATGTCTACATGTCCATGTACACATATGTGACTATATTAAAAGACGTGTCTTCGTTTTAAAGCTATATTTTAAATGGATACTTTCTCGAAATCACTCAGATATGAACACTATATGTAAGACCACTATAGGTAGCTGCTATATGGCCCTGAAACAAGTCAGATAAATAAAATACATTTATAGTATATATGTATTTATATTCAGTAAAATTTGGTATAAATCGAACTACTTTATTACAAGACCTCGGATTTCGAACCTTAAATCTAACATGAAAATCCAGACAGACATATAGCTAATGCTCTACGGTTATTTTATTATTCTATTTCAACTCTTTGCAGCTTAGAGTTTAATTTGTAACATTTAAAATAAAAGTATTCAAATTGTATATAATAATATCGTAATCCAAAGTTCCATTTATTTGACTTTCTTCCTGTATGTAATGTCCGTGTTATCAATATCCTCCTGTGGATGCTCCTTGTCGCCCCATCCCCAGACGGGATGGGTGCCATCGCCGGTTCTTAGGACGCGTTTCCGCACCATGTCCAGGGAGACGCTCTTCAGATCGTACGCCCAGCCTAGACGGCCGCACATCTTGATTAGGTAGGTGGGCAGGTCTCTGGCATACTGCCCCATCTCGGCGCTCTTGTAGTCCCAGGGGAAGACGTGGTGGTAGTTGTGGTGGCCCTCGCCCAAGCGTAGCCACACCAGGAAGACCTGGGTGGTGGGGCTGATGTACTGGTCGTAGGGCCGTTTGCCGTACATGTGGGCAGAGCTATTCAGCAGCCAGATGGCGTTGAGCACGATGCACCAGCGCAGGAGGGTAGCCACGTGCCAGGCAACGCTGAGGGACTCGCCCCAGCAGAACACGGGCACCACCGTGGTCAGGAGGAAGCAGCAGATGGGCATCAGGATCAAGTAGTACTTGTGCTGGAACATCACCAGTGGATCGCGCTGCAGATCGGACAGATCGATCAACTTACCCTTGGCCGTCACCTGGGGGTGCTTCCTGCAGCACAGCCAGCCGACGTGGGCGAAGAGCCAGCCCCGCTTGGAGTTGTACGGATCGGCATCCGTCTCCGAGTACTTGTGGTGCAGCCGATGGTCGCGGGCCCACGTATACACGGAGCCCTGGAAGGCCACCGTATTGAAGAAGAGCAAAATCAGACGCAGCGGCAGATTGGCCTTATAGGTGCGATGCGCCCACAGCCGATGCACGCCCGCCGATATCCCCAGGCTGGAGAAAACCAAAACAAAAAGAGCAAAGGCATCCGTCTGCCACTTTGAGGTGGTGAGCAGCAGCCAGACACCGTACAAACTGGCCGTGTACAGATAGACAAACAGCACTATATTGATCCAGACGAGCTTCAGCTTCCGTCCGTCCGTCCCCTTCAGTGTGCTCATATCCTTGGGGCTGCATTGTGGCTCCGCATCCATTTCGTAGAGCACGCCCGTGGTGTCCGAAGGATTGGGCCCACATTCGATAGCTTCGCTATTTGGCGGCATGCTAAGACAGTGCGGCAGGTCGGTCTGTTCCCTTCGACGAGTCAAACTTGAATTGGGGGCCTGTGGCACACTCCGTTCTTATACTCATTTCGAAGTTCAGCTCATTCTATCAAAATACTATATGCGCAATTAGCATTTGCATATCGATTAAATCGATTTCAAACAACGATTTTTGACAATGCACATACTTCTACATACATATGTATGTATGTACAATGCATTGAAATGTATGTAAACAAATACAGACAAGGTCACCTTTTAGAATTTTCAATTCAATTAAAATTCGTGAGCATTTTTTTAATCAGTAGTTCAAGGCCACATTTTATTCACCGTACGATATGTAAATAGTGGCGCTACCTACCTCAAAAGCTATACGTATTCATGATAAAGAAAACATTTCCTTAAAGAATATAAACTATATATTATATACTAATTGACGTAGTATTAATCGTATTCTTATATATGTTTATATAGTATACAGTAAATGGCAAGTAAACAAATTTAAGTGCATGCACGTAAGCTAAGAATCTTGACTTCTGGATCAAACTATAGCTGTACAAAGATCTAAAACATATACTAACTAAGCACTTTTAAATTTTTAGTCACCCACTCACTCGAGTTTCTGCCCATTAATTAGAGCAAACGACGCATTTTATGGCAATGCAATCAGCGTACAAAACAGCGCGAAAGTTTAATTGCAGGCTTCAGAAATAAAGAGTATGAGGGGGGTCTCTGCATGACGCATGCGCGTAATTGCAATGCACACGAAAATTGCATAGAGCCAGCACAGAGGGGTGCTATTTATATGCCCACCACTGTGTCTGGTCATGGCAGCCAGAGCCAATGCCAAAGCCAATCGCATTCTCATTATAGACAAGGGGCCAGCAGGCCAGGCTGAACCCGGTACGGCTCGGCTCGGCTCGATTCCCAATCCCAGTACCCGGGACCCCATTAACGTCAGCCTCGCGTTAAAAATCGATAGATGGATTGGGCACTGTCCACTACCGAAGCTTGGGCATCACTCTCGCTGTCGCTGTCGCCGTCGTTGTCTTCTGCGTGGCCGTCACTGTGGTGGTCTCTACGACTCATGAAGACTCTCGTCGGCTCGCGGACTTGCCTTGGCCGCGGCAAAGATCAAAGCTCGCGAAAAACCACCATCATCTTCTTAAAGGTGGTAATTATGCCTCACTTTGCCTCGTATATGGTCGCCACACTGCGATCCGATGCGATCCGATGCGATGCGTTGCGTTCTTCCTCTCTTGGGTATGTGTGCTTGTGTCCTGGGTCCACTTGGGGCTCTCTCGTTGATAAAGAACTTGGAGTGGAAGTCGAGTGGAGTCTTGTTTGGGTATCTGTCTTGTTGTCTCGGTGAAAGCTTTGCAGCAAATTTATACGCACTTCTGTACCAAAAAATGGCCGCCGGCTGCAAAATCGCACATAACCCCAAATTTTGTTTTAAGTAGCCCCCGATATTAGTACCCCAAAGTGGAGCTGAAGTTTTGGGATGGAGTTGGAGTTGGAGTTGGAGCTGTAGCTGAAGAGTAGCCCTTCATCATAACTCAGCTGTCAGCTGCATGTCACTTTTGCGGCTACCGATCGATGTCGATCGGCTGGCCGCACTTTGAAATTGTAGACGCAATTAGTTTGAAATATTATTATCGACACGTACTCTCCCCAGTTCGGAATGGAATGGTATGGTATGGCATGGCATGACATGGAATGGAGCAGAGAAGGGGGAGAACTTGTGGTCGGTCTACAATTAGCCTTAATTGAGGAATTTCATTCGTGTTAAACTCTTTGACCGCATCTCTTTCTCTGTCGCTCAGGCAGATTTCTCTGGCACCCCAAACCAGAACATAAAATAGCCCCAAACCCCAATGCTGGAGGAGCAGCCAGAGATTGTACGCTCAATTGAAAAGCTGCTGACAAAAGCTGTCATTGATGATGGCTGGCTGGCTGGCCGGACGACTCCCGAACCACGGACACCGAACGAACCGCTATTTGAAAATCAAATTGCGCCATTAACTGGTGGCAATTAGTAGACGTAGACGAGGTTCGAAACCAACTACTGTACTCGCCACAGAAACATTGCATTGGTCTGTCTGTCTGTCTGTCTGTCAAACGGTAGTGAGTGGAACGTTACTTTTTCAATTATGAATAGAGAGAATGATTGTTGTGTCCCGCGTCAAAGATGACGTATGTGTGCAGGCACTGAGAGAAATTGCAAGTGAAATTGTCACCAGAAATAATGCTAGAAGTGCTAACTAGTTAAAGAAAGTTCTGGAGTAATTAGGAGTACAAACCAATAAATATCAATAAATAGAAATAAAAATTCAACAATATTTTTCTCAGTGTATCATTGAACAATTTCGAGCCGAAAGGCTTTTTGTTTGTGTCACAAATCCCCCAAGTCAAGTCATAAAGCTTAATGGATTACAATGCTTCTGTACACTCGTTCGTTTGGCGGCGTTAATTAATTTGTGACTGCCCGAGAGCCGGTCCTAATTAATTAGACAATGAGCCTCGACTGTAGCCCGGCCAGTGCTGATGGATTTGCTCGATCAGCTAAAAGCTGAAAGCCAAACGCCATTCGCCATTATCATTAACAATATGACATTATGAGTTAAGTAAATTTATGTCTGGCTCGCATACGACTTTGTATGTCATTTCTGGCCCCAAATTATACCTTAGCTCTGGCTCCCCAATCTACACCACTTTCTGATATTGATATTGAAATGAGGAAAGACCCTTCAAATGTCGCAATGACATTCGTCTCTCTGCTCTGCTCTGCTCTGCTCTGCTCCCATGTGAACTGACTTCATTAATTTATTTATGAGTTGATTGTGGAGGGCAGAGGGAATTGGCACACGGCAAAAGGCAGCTCAGTGCTGCCACGGAAACAGAACAGAAACAACAGAAAATTACACTGAAATTATGGCAACAATTATTTTAAAATTGAATTACGTCCAATTACAAATGAAATGAAATGCAGATGGCATCAAGATACCGCTCTGCGCTCCTTCGCCATGATGGCCGCTTGAATTTCGGCTCTTTCGGCTCTTCTGGGTTCAGTTTGTGGCCAGGAAGGAAGGTGGCTGGCTGGCTGTCTGATGTGGAGGCGGTAGTGGGTGACTCCCGCGGCTCGGGCTAAAAAGAAGGAAAAGGAAGAAATAAAAACGAAACGAAGCTAACGTAGAAAAAAAAACCAATTACGTGGCTGAGAATCGGTACTGGGCGGTGGCTGTGTCAGGACGTAAGTTATTATCCTGCAATTAATTTGGCTAAATGTTCTGCTCTCCTCTGTACGAGTCGGTATACATATGTATGTAATACATATGTATATCCCGTGCTACTCGTGCGCAAGCGCTTCGCTCTGGCCTGCGCTGATTGGCTGTCTGCAACAGTGACGTCACTGTTGTAAGTGGCAAGTAAGACACGCCTGCAACACACGACCAAAGAGAGGCACAGCCAACACACGACCAGAGAGAGGCACAGCCAAAGAGAGCGAGAGTCAGAGACAGAAAGAGAACGAGAACGAGAGAGAGAGAGAAAAGGAACATTGTTGTGGCTGCTGTCGAAAGATGTTGGAAACAGCTAGAGTGTGCCACAAAGAATTTTGGTTATCCTTAAGGAACTTTTTGTTCAATTCGAAATACAAGGACTCTATATTATATTATCATTATTATATTATATTTTAAGGATGTGAAAGGGAGGGGTTTTCTCGGTATAGTTGCTTAGCCATTTAATCTACAAATAAATATCTAAATAAATGTATTAAATATGTCAAGATTCAGACTATCATTAAAACGTAATTTACACTTCTTGGTGGTCCTATCTAGAGCTTAAACTTTCAACCCAAAACCAAATGAAGTCTCCAGCTCGGTATCAATTTGTATCTTTCTCAAATGAAATCAATTCATTGATTATACCAATCACCTACATATAGTAGGTGTGTATACTAACATATTAATTGAGTTGAGCGGTTCTGGTCTAATCTAACCTTTCTCCAGGCTTAAATGCATTCTGGACAATGGACTAATTTGGATCTGAAGCCGCTCCACTCATTTAGTTATCTGAAATAGTAGCTGCCCGATGTAGCGCCCACTGAAACTGGTGCATTGCCACACGCAGTGGTGCCCCTGATATGGAGGAGACCGAGCGAGCAGACTGGGAGCCATCAACTAAATTAATTTTCGAATTGGTTGCCCATCACGCTTATCGAAAATGGCTGAAAGTGGCTGAAACCTTTTAAGGCGGAGATTCTTCACTTGCCAACGTCTTGTGTGGCAAATTAAAATTCAATTTTTCAAACACATCAAATCCCGTCCCAGTTCCAGTCCCAGTCCAATCCAATCGAAGACGGAGAGCGGCGAACAAAGTCTCCATCCAGCCGTGCCGATGCACCGATTATGGCCTAGAGCACAAATTGAATGGCAGTCCACTTAATTCGATTTACTTTAATTTATTTTTTCTTCTATTCTTGTCATTGCTGTTGTTGTTTTTCCCTTTGCTTGCTGAGGGTTTGTTGATGCTCTCCTGCGTCAGCGCGTGGGTTAATGACGCTTTACAAATGCCACACAATCCTTGGACTTGGACGCTGGTGTGAAGCTCCTTTGTCTCGGGATGCGTAACAAATGTCCTGCACAAAGGGCATTGGAATTGGAAAAGCAATTGGCACAGGTTTGCCAGCAGGTCTGGCTCTAGCTCTGGCTCTGGGTCGGTGTCGGTGTTGGAGTCGGGCAAAACTCATTACAAAGCGTGTGATAATCCACAGATCGGCACAAAAGGCTGAAGGCTCGCATTATGCACACGTAGTTAGCGCAAGGTAGGTCCTTGGTGCTTGGTCCTTGCATCCATCCTTCATCCTTCTTCGGCGTTGGTGGCTAATGGACCCGAGAGCCCAGGCACTGAGCCCTTTAGTCTTGGTCAATGCCTTTCACACCTACACTCGGCTGAGCGTGAAGAATCGCAGAGGGTGAGCAGCAGAGAGCTGAGATTCGTCCTTCAGTTTGTCCTATCTTTGATCAGTGCCGACGCACACAGGTGCCGCTTAGCCCCGGCCACAATTAGGCGTTAATACGCCGAGAAGAGATTTATAATTGTGTTAAAATCCCGCAACTCAAATTTCATGAGAACGGTATCGAGAATCTTTGGTTGCATTCTTAATATCGATATGGATCTGCCTTATTCCCGCACTCGCACCCAAATCCATTCCCATTTCCATTTCCATTCCCACTCGAGGGCGTTGCAGTATTTGCTGTTAAAATTTTAAGCTAATTTACACATTTCCCTACAACAATCGATGAGCGGAGCGAAAAATGTGGCGTCACTGTGTTAATTGCTGCCCCTGCCACTGCCACTGCCCTGCGCAGTCATTCTACACAGATCTATCAGGCTCTCGAGTCTGCATCCAGATCCATCTATGCGCCCTATCAGGCATCCCTATTCCTCTCTGAACGTTCACATCTGCCTACCCCCGCCGAATCACGCCCCCCAAAAATTAATCTCCATTAGTTGTGCGGGGACCCAGATCGTGATCCCAAAAAGAAAATAAAATCATTCAACTGCTTTCAACGCGGAAGCAATAAAATCTCAAATTACTTTTCGTTTACATCCTGACTGGAGAATGGCCGGACTAAACACCCCCGACTTTTTCTATGTTAATGATAGCAATTAATTTTCCTACACCCACACAGACAACAAGAGAGTGTGGTAGAGAGAGACAAACAGTATGTACGACCCCCAAAAGTCAAAGATAAACAAATCGGGGAAACATATTTTTATTGTCGCATCGCAAAAATACCGCTGGGTGCCATTAATTACTCAAAAGCACAAGACCGACCCCTGAACCCCACCCACTAGAGTGTGGCGAATTCTTATCCCTTTTCAATTTCAGCAAAACTTTCATCGCTTTCATTGCTATCTTCTCGTCCCCACACACACACACACACACACACAGAAGTGTCGCCGTGATTTATTACTGAGGGCCATAATAAATTTCTTCACTCCAGGTGATAACACATAAATCAATCCATTAGTTTTTGCTCACTCACATGTATCATCGCCGTCGATTTGTTGACTCTGACTTTTATTTGCTCCGGGGGGTTACTTGAGGCGAGGGTTGGTTCGGCAGTTCGAAAGTTCTATTGGTGGGGGGATACAACTGCCGGGTTCTGGGGCACAGAGTTTATTGAGCTGGATTCGTTGCGCAGCTTTTGGCTTTGCACTGGAGTGACAATAAATTATTGGCATGATTAGTCTGAATTTGCCATTGCGGAAGCTACGAGTTCCCACAGCGGGTCCCCGTCCCCACACAGCTATTGCCCCCTCCCTAATCGCGTGGAAAAGAAAGGCAAACGAAACGATGCGAAGCGAAACAAAAACTTTCCCAAGATTTGGTCGAAACAGATTTCCCATGGCATGGCAAATGTTGGGGACAAATTGAAAGGCGCCGAAAGATTAGCAAACATCAATAGTCGTAATGTGCAATGTGACAAAATGATGGGGCACAACCATTCGAATGGAATGAACTGAAAGACGCCCCAAGGTATGCAGCAATCCAAGGGCCACTCAACCCGCTCTCATTTTGTGTGTGTGTGTGTGTGTGCAACACAGGTGGCAATGTAGCCATTATGGCTAATGGGTAAAAGGCCTGGCGGCCAAATGAGTTAAGCCAACAAGAACAACTACCAACAGCAACATCAGATCACCTCCGCTCAGCTCAGCTCAGTTGAGCTCAGTTCAGTTCAGATGCGAAGCGTTAAAGTAAGCCATAAAAAAGACAAAGCCGTCATTTTTCTAATGAACCAGCAGCCAACGAAGAAGATGAAGTTGAAGCTGGCTCTGAGGCTGGAGATGAAGCTGGAAATGCTGCCCAAGTGGAAGTCAGTTAAAAGACGTTGGCCAATCAGGCCGCTGCGCTGAACTTCAAAGCCAAATGAGACTGTGGCGCAGATATGAGCCGCTTAACGCATCCAATGGACCCCCAAAAGAGAGAGAGAGAGAGCGGGAACGAGGTACACACGCACTCCACTCCAACTCGAACTCCGACTCCGATTCCGACTCGCGGCTCTGTGGCTGTGGCTCCAACTTCGACTCAGCCGACTTGGCCAGCTTTGATAAATGAGCAGACAGGCGTACAAAGTGGAGAATAACGAGCGAAAACAGGCTCTGAGACTCTGGAATCGAAGCTGTGTGCAGCCTCTGTCTGAGCGAAGGTAACGAGCCCCAATGGGGCTCCATGTGTGAGTGAGAGTGTGAGCAGAATGTGCGAGTGTGTCAGTGAGTGCCGCAAAGCAGGCTTAATCACATTGCTTGGCCATTGGCCAGACGGCGGAAGATCAAAGCGCGACTTGGCTGTTAGATGCGGCTAGCTTGGTGGTCGCCCTGCCCTGGCTCTGGCTCTGGCTGTGGCTTTGGCTTTGAGCCTGGTCGGGGCTAGAATGATATGGCTAGGTAATTGGCAGGTAGTCGCGCGGCATCGTCCAAATGACATGCCAATGCTGTGTGGCACAAGCAGTAGTCCAGCCAAAAGAAACCAACAAATAAAAATTAAGAAAAAAGCTCTTCCTCTTGTGGGTCTTCGGTCTGAGTCTGAGTCTGGTATGGGTATAGGTATGGGGGACAAAACACAGAGACAGAGAGACAGGGAGACAGGGGGAGCCGCTGCCACCAAATGTGATATTTTTCACATTCCCATGACATTCTGCAGGCCTCGACCGGAGAGAGGACGCCAGCGGAAGTGGCAAAATGAGTGGCGTTTCAAGACGCCGCCAAGCCACGACTCGATTTGGGTGGCTATATACATACATATGTAGCATGTATATGTTTCGCATGTGAAATGCGACAAAGTGACATGCAAAATTCTGTCAAATTAAAGTCAGTCATTCGGGGCAATAACTCTGGAGCCCCCAAATCCCCCAAGTATCATTAGCATAACTGTCAAAAGCCCGGACAGAGACAGAGGCACATCAAAGGCGTCTCATCTGCCTGAATGAGACCTGACACGCATCGTCGACAAGCAGACAAATATCTGCTAAATAAATTCGCGGTAAACATTAAAACCAGCCCACAGAGTGATCAGTGTCTTGGGAAGGAAGGGAAACAGCCAACACACACACACACACACTCACTTACTCACTCAATCAACTAACTGAAAACCGATTCCCAGTTCCGCAGTTCCATTCATGCGAGTACTTATAGTACTTCCTGACTTTGATAGCCGCCGCCGCCGCCGAGTGGCAAAAATGAGGAACATCCTGACTGATGGACGGCTGCAGTCGGTGGACTGCCACTGCCGTGCAAGTGCCACCAAAGAAGCGTGGAAAATACAAAAGTAATTACATAACTACAACTACTACAATGCAACACAATCAAAACACACTTGCGCAACGCCCTCTGCAACAACTCGCCCCTACTCACTAGCCTAAAACAACAAATAAAGCAATCAAAGCGGAGGAACCCAGCAGATCCCGAGAGCGACACATGTTCTGTTCCCACACACAACACGGATACCTTTCTCCATCAGCATTACGTCAGAGGTACAGGGGACAGGGGACAGGGACCCCTGAAAGAACAACAAATTGTTGGATATTTATAAACGTCAAAATAGGCAAAAGTCAAGATCCCTCGAGATATTTTATGGCCACAAGAAAAGAAACACATTCCATATCCATAGATATAGAGCTCCTTGACCAGTACCATCTCGAAGTCCAAGTCGAAGAGTCCAGGTTCAGGTCAATCCATGGGCACTTGTCAAATGTGTGTGAATGGAAACGTCAAACAGGATGGTCGTGGAAAAGGAGGGGGCGAAGAGAATCAAAGGGATTCACAAGCGGAATCCAAACCGGGAGGAATGGGAATCGTAAAAAATGCCGACGATTTCACACTCACCTCTTTGGGGCGTAATAAAAATTAAACGGTAGCTAGTTAGGGCTAGGGAGGCATTCTTAGATCTTCGATCTGCCATGGCCTCGTATTGTTTGCATTGATTTCAAACAGTGGCTGTGGCGGTTATTTCTGTTTTATGTACAATATTTTCATTAAGAAACGGAATTTTCGTGGAAATATGAAGGCAACTACGGGGACGGCGCTTTTGATGCCCCTAACCTGAGAGCAACACTTCCCAGAATGGGGATTTCGTCTGGGAATCGGCATAGAATGGGATATAAATAGAAATAGGAGCCCCTGGCCGAAGGGGTCTGCTAATTAAAGCACGTAAAAATCTTAATTTGTGGATTTGTATCGGGACAGTCGGACAGATGGCAATCAATCGCAATGCCACACACGTGCAGACACAGACCTGCCACATCATGATCGAATGCTCATTGAAGCAGAGATTATCGATGAGCATGATGCTGCTCCGGCATTGATTGATCGCATCTGTGTGGCAAAAACCAGGCCAAAAAACATCAAGATCATGTCCAATGCAGGGCGACCAAATAAATAACCAACTAATCATCAAAAATTAATCGCAAAAGCCAAATGTCGGCTGTAAATTAAAATGTTTACGCAGATAAATTATTGCCTTGCGATGGCAATGAATGTTCATGGGCCGTCTTTCGGGCACGGCGGAATTTTAAATTAAATTAAAATAAATTAAGCCCAGATAGATCTAACACACGTCTCTCTCTCTTTGTTGTATCTCACTAATCAAATTAATTAATTATTTACTTTAGCAGATACAGATGCCGACAGCAAACGTCGATGGAGACTGCGGCTGTGCCATAATAAATTCAATATAACGATCAAAATTAGTGGCAACAGACCAATGGCTGGCCGGCCACATGGCACTAATCACAGTTTATTAGCTAAATAAAATATATATAAATTAAGATTTGCATGTGCGCTGCTATTTTTGATGCCATGACAACAGATAAATTGCAATGATATATCGCAAATAAGTCATCAAATATTCGCTGAATGTGAGGCTACAGATATAAATATACATAAATATACAACAAATAAACCAATAGATATTCGTTAATTAAAGATGCATAATAAAATAATAAATTCTCTTAAGATTGTGTAATGAATTTTATTTAGTTTATTTCTATATATTTAGACCCAAATTAAACAAAGACTATCAGCTCCTACCTTTTAGCTGGTGTTCCCTGTACTGGACTTGCTTGCCAACTCAGTGCCGAACATTTAATTTCGTTCACATTTAATTGCCTGAAATGAACGAATGCCACTAAATAAAAACGAAGAGGAGATTTATGCTGCAATTTGCGTAAAATTATGTTAATTGCTGTAGGACGGTCTGGGAAAAGTGCGCCCCGCGGGGGCGGTGGTGCAGCACTTCAGGTTTTCACGTACTTGAGAGCGAAAAAATATCATTGATTTAAATTAATGGACATGTCAGGCAATTAATAAATGCAAAAAGCATGGCAACTCATTTCGACTAGACGAACATAGACATAACAGCACCACCACTAGATGATGATGATGATGATGGTTGTGGTGCATGGGAGTGGGGTAGTGTCAGTGCTAGAAACCAGCACCAACAAGTGGAGCAAAGGAAGCAGAAAATGGCAAATCTGCTACGAGTAAAAGTGAAAGAAAAGCGGAAAGACAAATTGCATGGGCATTCGTATTTGTTGGGAGATTGAAAGAGGATGGAAAGAGGGATGTTTATTTACTTGCTTTATATTTTTATTATAAAATTTATTAATGCAAGAAAAGAATAGCAGCAGCCCTTAAATGATTTATACTTATGTATAATTTTGATATTAATATTTATGACATAGTTGACATACATTTTATTCACCCTTGTTCTTTGCTGATGTTCCTGCCTCTAATTAATAATTCTATTCCGATTGGTTCCGCTTCCATGTGCCCTGTAATTGAGCTCCCAATTGGGAGTGTCGTCTGGTGTGTGATATGGAACTGCAGATTTCATTTCCAAATGCTCGCAAATGTGCGATGTGCATTGTGCATTGTTTATTCATTTCTGCAGAATTCCTCACTCATTCTCATGCTACGCTTTGGACACGCTGACAATCAAATCCATGTCGAGCCCTCCTCAATCGTCAATTGATGAACGGTAAATGGTGCAGGGATCTCACCAGGGAAAAACTCACCCCTCCGACGAGGCCCACTCATGAATTTAATAGAGTCATAAATATGGACTGCAGATTTCTATCGCCCAGCTGCATTCGCTGGCGATTTCACGCTGGCAATCAGTTTGGCTTTTCCCTCTGCCACTGCCCCTGCCCCTGCCACAGTGTCAGTGTCTCCGTCTGCTCCTGCCCGCAGAACACTCGAGTTGCTCCTGCCTCGAGGCTCTAATGAGTTTTCAATTAAGTGTGACATCGGCATTGTCTGTGAAGTGAGTGACGATGATGCCAGACCAGACCCGGCCGGAGCTAGAGCTGGAACAGAGCAGACCAAACCACCACCCCAATTGGCAATATCACGTATACGGCGCATTCGTAACGCGTCTGTTAGCTGGAACCCTTTTCGAGCCCAAAATGGGGGAGCACTGCCTGTCCTGATTTCCACTCGAGTGCCACCATTTAATTTGTTTGCATTAAAATGTGATAAATTCAGGCACACTCGAGTGGGTGGGTGGCACATAGCACGCACCCAACTCCCCCCCCCCAAAAGTGTCCACTCATCTCGCATGCGCCAAGAAGCCAACCAAAAGACAAACAAACTTTCAGTTCACCCGTTTCCGGCTGTGTTCCGACTGTGTCAGGCACTCGCCATTTTCGCACTCATGCAGCTAATGAGCAATAGAATTAAATGAAAATGCCACAAGAGGAAAAGCCAGCCAGCAACCACCGGCCATAAAAGCTGCTGGTGCTGGTGCTGCTGCTGCTGCTACCAAAGAGAGGACTGAGCCCAGCGATAGTGATGCCAACAAATCGATTTGGTCAATTTGTTATTGTTGCAGTTGCCTTCTGCTGGTCGCTGTCTCCGCTGTTGCGCTGTTCCGCTGGCTCTGCTGCTCCCCGCGCCTCGCTCCCTGCCCTGCGACGCAACCTTTTTGCCAAGAACGAAGCGCGCAAATCTGGAGTCGTCTCGGCTTTGGCGGCTCAGTTGAAACGTGTCGGCATCCTTTGATCAGTTCATATTATAAAATACTATGGTCACGCCTTAAAGGCATTAAACGAGATGGCGCTCAGCTCCACACAACAACAGACACGGACACAGCCACAGAGAGTCACAGAGAGAGAGAGAGAGAGAGAGAGAGAGAGAGAGAGAGAGAGAGAGAGAGAGAGAGAGGAAAGCAGCTTGGTGTGGAGCAAGCAATAGATTCCAGCTTGCAAGTTCTTTGTTGCATCGGCTTCCTCGTGCAACAGAGAACCAGAACGCGCCACAGCCGCAGCATCATCATCATCATCATCGTCTCGTCTCATCATGATGGGGCCAGACCTGAAGCCAGTTCGTTCGGCGGCACGGCTCTGGCCTGGCCTCCTCTTAGCTGCGCAGCAGAAGAGGTGAGGTGGGGGGCACAGGAATCGCTGCTTCCACATATGGGCTCGCAAAAAAGAAGAGGAGAAAAACAAAAACCAGATGAAAAAAACCTTTCCTCGCTTCCTGCCTACCTCTCCCGACTTTGGCTCTGAGCCGATCACCGGGGCAGCAGCGCAAATGCAACGTCATCTAGAGAGGCGCACGGCAATCAAGCAATGTGGTCCCAGTGCTGGGCCCTCAGTCCCTCAGTCTCTCAGTCTCAGCCCGCTCTCCCCTTAATGCTCTTCGGGGCGTTCTGGACCACCAAACGAGCGAATGCACCTCAAAGGTGTTTGAAATGTGCTTTTTAACTGCAATGTAGTTGATTTGATATTCATACGTGCGTCGGCCCCTGCCGAGGCCCCTCTCTCATGGTATAATTGTGTAGGTCTCTCTGTGGCTTTTTAGCAACAATGGCAGCTAAATGCAAACCAGATAATGGCCTAGGAATACCCTTTCTACAGTATTGGAAGTAGAATTAGAAGATCCAAAAGAGATTTCAGATATAAATTTTGCAACTAAAAACTTTAGCTTACATTTAGAGTACTTTAGCTTTTCCTACTCCTTCATGAAGTTTATATACTTATCTTATGGAAAGTATAGCCTCATCCTCCATGGCTGGCTCCGCGCGGTCATATAATTACTTCTTTTTTTGCATGCAAATGTTGATTACATTGCAGTTGCCGAAGAAAGAACATTACACACTTCCTCTGCTCGGAGAAGTGAGTCAGTGGTCAGTGGTCAGTGGTGGTCAGAGTGGTTGTGGTCCCGATTCCGGGCCAGAGAGCTACTGTAATTTCCACTCGCATTAATTATGTTAAACACAAGTCTCAATATTTAAACAAGCGAGCCCCCACCGAAAAAAAACTGCAGTCCAAATGAACCACTGAACCGTTTGTTTGAGCACGGCCAACGCAAGAGTCGAAAGACAAAAGGGGCCGCCATCGGTGATGCTGTGAGGCTGCTGTGGCTGCCACCTTGAACCATCCACCGTACAGCAGTCAGCTTTAGTGGCAGGCAGCAGCATCGACAGACTCATTTTGATGCCGCCGCAGCTGGGGCAGAGTTGTAATTATCACACGTCGGTCAAAATCAACGCCGGCCACGCGCACTCTCGTCCAACTCTATTAACTCAATTAAGAAGCCAACGCACAAATATTTGTGTGCGGCATTCAGTCGAAAAAGTATCCAAACAGTTCTCTATCCCATGTAAATACGAAATACGAGACTGGCCCGCCGCAGGCTCTCCGGGCAGCGGAACGTGTGTTGGAGCATGTTGGGGGCCCATGTTGACAGAGCGGCAGATACCAGTGCGCATACGCCGTGTGGCACGTCACTCAGGTGTATAGAGTCGACACTACACTGAAAGAACTACAGAGTTCTCTGAACGATTCTTAAAGCCTAAGCTGCCCACGAACTCATTTTTCGTAAGGGTATTCAATGAACGTGTAAGAGTCATAGCTACAAATGTCTCAACATAATCGTGAGATCTTTATATCATAGCTACTATATAGATTGCTATCTAGACAGCATCTGATACATTAAGAATGTATTTTTAATTTCCATTCTTTAGCTTCCTTTAGCTAAACAAATATGTAATTCCCTCAGTGTATAAGTGTCGGCCTGGATCGAACTGCTCTGCTGCGGTTCGCTTGGCCCACTCACCAAAGCCTCACCAAAGGCAGAGAAAAAAACCCCAAAAAGTGTAGACAACGAAAGGCAAAGCCCCAAAGACCCGAAAATAGAAACGAAGATGAAAAAGTTAAACATTTCAATTTGAGCATCGCTTTAATTAGCATGCGCTTGTTCATTGTTTTCCGTTTTTGTGCTTTCCATCGAGCGTTTGATTTGTTGTCTCGCTGTTAGTTTTTGGCTTTTAGCTCTTAGCTCTTGGCTTTTAGCCGGCTTGATTAGCGTGCCTTACATTGCTGCCAAGCAAAGGCCCGAAAGCAGGCCGAGTGCCTTGGTCTGGTCGGGTCTGGTCTTTAACAGCGACAAAGACACCACTCGACTCCATGCGACCCGACACTCTGTTGGTCGGCAGCGCTCTCTTTGTGGGTGGCCCCCTAAACGGCTTAGTTCGCTTTGCTACTTTTTCCTCTGGGCCACCTTTTGTTCGGCCAGTGGGCTTTCTTGGCCATGCTGATGATTACTGTGAAATTGGCAATGTTTAATGGTCGCTCGGCCCCGGCTCAAATGTCTTTTGTGTCTTTGGCCCTAACTACTTTCCTCTTTGATGAGTTTTCTTTTACATTTTTTTCGGCACAAAACGCTTATGTCGTAGGACTTTCTCTCTGATTCTCTGGTCAGGGATAGAAATGTATCAGGCAGACACAATGGACTGAACATTGAACTAATGACTAAAACTTGGCTAATCAAGATTTAAGCTACATTGTCGAACATTTCTCAAATTGGTAACGGAAATTTCAGTTGATTCAAATACATGAATAAAATATGAAAATATACCTTAAATTCCGATTTTATTTCTTTATCTAATCCAATATTCCCATTGATATTTTCCCTTTCCCTTGCTAAGCAAACTCCAATCTAACTCAGATATCTCCTGGTGCATTCCACCCATTTTGGGTCAAACGAACACACCCAAACCCAAGCGGGGCAACTTAAAGGCGTGTCAGTCCATAATTATCGTCTAGCTATCTCGGTAGTAATACAATTTTCGATATGCTACCAAGCGGCAGGCATCGCGGCAATCCATTCCAATCTGCGCCACAAGTTTCTATCTGCCGCATAGCACTCAAGTGGCAGTGACGGGCATGTGTCAATGCTGCGTGGGTCGGTCGCCCGCCCAGCTTTGGCTGTTAATGTGAACCGAAAGCGACTCCAGCCGTGGCATATGCAAATTGCTTGGGGCTCGAAAAATCACAGCAGCCACAAAATGCACAACAACAACAACAAAAACAACAAAATATATATGGAAGCTGTGACTACGGGTCGGGGCTGCTGTTGAAAGATTGCTAATTGACAATTATAGTCAAGTTATTGTTGTTGGCGGGAAGTTTTATGACACCGGTTGCACTGCCTCCAGCAATAGTTTAAAAGACTTGGGCGTATGCAATGGGATGGTAGTGATCCAAACGGTGGGGGCAGTAGTATATAAATTCAAGGATGCATTTATATGAATATCAAAAAAAATATCAATAGTTTGTTTGTTGCTTTACAGATTCATAGCTAAGCCAATGTGAAACTATCGGTAACTATCGTATGCACACATCTCTAAATGCACACCAAATCCACAAATGTGGGCGGTATCTTGGCTTCCCGACGCTTAGCTTAGCCAGCCAAGATTAAAAAAAATGGGCTTTGAAGCGATTATTTAGGCGGTATCTGGCGATGGTAGCGACCATCTAAATTATAGAAAATTCAGCATTTCCGGGTGTATCAGCTGCAGCGGTGCTGCGGTGTCCGGCAGCTGCCACGATAAATCAATGAAATCGTCGCCCGTCATTTGAATATTAATGAACCCTTTCCTTGGCACTTTCACCGCCAATAGACGGGGCTCCAGTTTATCAGCGTGTGAATGAAGCCACACACACACAGCATAGGGACAGAAGCAGAACCCCTGAGGCTGAGAGGGGGCACAGGTGTAAATTGACTTGCCCTTTGAAGAGGATCCTTCGACTCAAGGACCTGGTCGAAGGGGGCATAATTAACACCGCGGCTTTTCCCACGCAGCATGCGTGTGTGTATCTAATAGATACACTAATAGCCGCCGAGAACAAAGACCGAGATATACAGAAGAAATTAGAATTATAAAAAATACAGAAGCGCTAAACTGGGTATCAAACGCGCCGCTCTATTCCGCAGCACTGCGGCGAAACTCAATCACAAGCCGAATGCTCAAATATTTGTGTGATTAGTCCTTATCAATAGCCAGGTAGCCAATAGCTGCTGCCGGGTATCCGGCCCGAACCGACCTGGTACTTTGGGACACGGAACAGCACCGCACCCGGGTCGGGTCGGATCGATCCCAGCCGCTGTGGGACCCACTGTGGCTAAAGTCGAGCGCTGAGCCTGCGGTGGTCGCCGCCGTCGATTCCTTTCTCGTTTAGCATCCTGCTGCGACGGCAATTGGCTTCGATTTTCGATTTTTCGTTAATAGACCTTTGCCCTTTGTCTTCAGACGCCTTGACGCCTTTTGTGCTGCCGTCTCTGCTGCTGCTCCTGCCCCTGCGGCTGCTTCTGCCGCTGCCACTGCTGTGGCCTTTGTTCTCTACTGATTGTTGCAACAATTCACATTTGTTTCAATTAAAAGGATTTGGAGAGGTTTGTTGGGCCTGTACGTGTCAGCATTTCAAGTTGGCCAAAATGTGTGGACAATTGCAAATTGGCTTAAATTCAACTGCTGCACGATGCTCTGCGAGACTGATCAGATCAGGAGTCGAAAACAAACAAACACAAAAGGAATTTCAAATATTCTTTAATCTAAGCTTAGCTTATATTGTGTGTGGGATTTTTCTGTTGCTGTGTTTTAAATTCGGAGAATATTTGCGCTTTTAGTACTATGAATTTGTAAAAACCATATAAATCTAACAAAATTCTATAAATAATAGAATACTAATAAAATAGAATAATAATAGAATAGAAATAGAATAATAGAATAGAATAGAATAGAATAATGTACATTGTATGTACATATGTGGACTAGTGGACAATTTGTTGTTTTCGTTATCATTTTCTTCTTTTGGTTGATCAAATCAATTTATGTCTGACTTATCAGATATGTATAAGAAATATATACATATGTTGTATGTAGTTCTATAATATGTAATACATATGTATGTATATAAACTTTCAGTACCAAATTTAATGCTTATATACATATATACATATACATATGTACATATTGTTAAAGAATTTGAAATCTGCATTGAGGAGTCTGAGTTTTAAATGAATATAAATCATTAACCAACAAATTTGAAATGTAGTTGAAGTTGAAATGATCTATATACTATTAATAATAATATAGACCGTGCACACAATGGTTGTTACAATGAGATATAACTTGATAAAACGTTTAATGGATTAACTTTCCCATTGAAATATATGTACATACATATTGTATGTACAAACACATGTAAGTAAAATTTGAAAAAGCCGTCGGCTCTACGTACATTGGCAGCATATCTTTCGCTGTATATTAACATATAATTTCCACCAATAAAACTATTATAATTTCATTATCACACTAACTGAACAATTAAGAGTAACAAACAAACAAAATCCAAGCAATTTGTCTCAATTATGTGAGTAAGGCTGCACTTAACCAATATCCACAGTAACTCCATTCATCCATCCATAGAGACCGTGGAGTCGGATCCAAATTAATTACCAAATGTCTTCGAATTTATGCACATTTTTTTTATTTCCCCTACTCGCGTTATTGCTTCTCTTTTTTCGGGGCTTTTGTCTTTCTACCAAATTAATGGTTCGTTTTTCTTGCAGCAAATTAATTGCAAACGCTTGACAATTAAACGCGGGCTGCCTCCAGGGGTACGGCACGGCACGGCTCTGTTGGGTGCGGGTCGGGTCATCGTCATTATGCTTAAGCACGGGGGTAGGGTTGCGGGGGAGCATAGACGCTGCCGCTGCCTCTGCCATGGCCTCTGTCGCTGGGCTTTGGAGTTGTGAAAACTTTGCAGCGACTAAAATACTAAATACAGTCTCGTTACATGCTGAAGAGCGTCGCTATTGCCGTCTCGCTTGCACGCCAGCCGCATGATGAACGCCATAATTACCGTTACGTATACGCCACCATTGCTATTTTTTGTTGCTGTAGCCGATTGGTGGTGAACAGGGCCGGCCAGAGCGAGATAGTGAATCATTCTACCCGACTCCCTCTAACCCACAAGGCTCATACAAAACTGGTTCTCTCACAGAGGTAGAAAGAGAGAGAGAGTGAGAGAGAAACGACGTCGCTTGTTGTGCAGTTATGATTTGATTGCCGAGCCGGGCTGGGTTGTTTAACCACCGACAAACGAGACACGAAACGACGCGACGCGACGAGGAGACGAGAGAGAGTCGGAGCCGGAGAGATGTTAAGCAGCCTCTGAACAACAGAGCGAGACAGACACACGCAAAGAGAGAGAGACACAGAGAGGGAGAGAGAGAGAGAGAGAGAGCGAACGTGTTAGTGTGTGTGCGGAGCGGAGCGAAGCGACGGCGGGCAGCAAAAGAACTGAAGAAATATCGACGTGTCTAGTTAGCGAACCAATCTTCAAATCTATTTCGAACGTCGAGTTGAGAGGTCCTCCTATTGGATCAGCGTCGTCGTCGTTCTCTCGTTAATCGTCTATCGCTTACCGCCTGACACTCACAGACTTGAGAGACACACCGAGATACGTCCCGTTCCGTGTTCGTTAGCTGAATACACGAATCTGTTAAGCCAGAAACCAAACGCAAAGTGAATCGAATCAGTGCAACGTCGCTTCTGGCACCTGCAAGAAGGAGACACAGTTTAGTGCTTTGAGCGATACCAAAGTGACAAGTAATCCCCGCCAGACCGAAGCTTAAATGCTCTGTCCTCCAACCATGCGTCCGGCCAGCCCCGCCGAATCGGAGATCTCCGTCGGAGGAGCTCCCAGCCCGCTGCCCACGCAGCTGCAGCTGCAGCACCAACACCCGCACCAGCACCATCCTCTTTCGCATGCCCACCAGCTGCACCATCCGCGTGCCAGCACCATCGACTTGCTCCAGCAGCAGCAGATCCTGATGCAGCATCATGCCGCCGCCGCAGCGGCAGCTGCCGCCGGACTGACACGCGGGGCCGTCGGCAGTCTGCCGGAGGACTACTTTCAGCCGCTGAAGCGTTTGCGCATGTCCTCCTCCTCGTCGGAGCCGCGCGAGCACACGCCCAGTCCACCAGCCCTGGCTCCGGCCGCCGCTGCCAGCGAGTCCCAGCCACAGACCACCACCAAGGCGGCCATTGAGGGCGTCAAGAGCTTTTCCATTGCCGACATTTTGGGGCACTCGCAGAAGCAGCGCTCGGAGTCGGTGTCGCCACCGCCGGCTGCCACACTGCTGGCCCCACCAGCCAACCGGCCTTCCTCTGGTCTCCTCCAGCCCCGCACCGAGCCCTTGGATGCACATCACGCGGCGGCAGCCATGCTTTTGCCTGGAGGCCAGATTGTACGCCCCTGGGATCACCTGCTTGGCCCCATGCCCGTGCGCCCCTTCATCCCCTCAGCTCTGCTGCACTACGAGCAGCGCCTGGCCCTGGACTACCACCGACAGCTGCAGGAGCACTTCAACGCCCAGGCCCAGCTGCTGCGCCACATGGGCATGGACATCATTCCCTCGGAGAGCGGCTCGGACCGCTCCAGCTCTGCGGCCAGCGATTGCTGTTCTCCGGAGATTTCCCGGGACTCGGCCGCTGCTGCAGCCGCCGCTGCTGCCCGCCACAGCCCCCAGTCCTCAGCGCAGGTGACGGCTGAACGGGAGCGCCACCATTCAGCAGGATCGGCGAGTGCCTCCAGTCCGTCACAGAACAGCAGCGGAGCATCCAGTGGAGGAAACGCTGCCGCCGTCGCTGCAGCCGCTGCCAAGGCCAAGGCCAATGGCACGCCCCTAGACGCCCTCTTCCAGATGACCACCAAGGATTTCGACGAGTCTCAAGGTAGGTTTCCCCCCACAGCATCCACATCTGCCATATGTATGTAGATTCTGTCTGTCCGCTGCGATTGACAAATGTCTCAATTTCCGAAATGAATTTATGCGATTCTCAATTAGAATAAAAGGCCTTCCAATTTGTTCTCGAATGGAAATTTCGGTATGCCAGAGACTGGAGATGAATATTTAGCTTATTACTGCATGATGTTTGCCATTTATCAAGCAGCAATTTCGTATTCGTATTCGTATTTCGGTTAATTGAAATAAACGCCCAACAGATCGACGTTCCCCATCCTCCTTGCCACAAGCGTCTCCAGAGTCAATCGATCTGAGTGGGGTCTTTTGATATGTAAATTCCCTAACCGATTCGATTTTGGGCTTTTAATTAATTAGCAGCATGCGCCACAGACAGAAACAAATTACTTGCGGGGGGTTGGGGGCAGCAGCTTCTCCTTCTATTATAATTATTTGGAAATGCCACAAGTCTTAAGATACATCAGTTTCGCAAAGTCTAGAACAATAATTTCAATAGAGAAAGCAACTTGAATACAATCTATAGGAACTTACTGCCTGTGGCATGGAATTAAGTCACAGTTCAAGTTTGACACTCAGCCGAGTGCATTTAGTGGGCGTTTTAGTACTGACTCCCCTCATACTGTACCCCCCTCCATTTCACCCTTTGGCTAGCCAGTGATTTCATGGCAATTAATGTTTAACAGCTCCAACTGTCCGCATTAGTATAGTACTTACCCGTAATATATGTGTATTCGTGTCGATTCTGCGGCGATTAGCAACAATTTTCCAGCCAGCATTTCCAGCCCAGTGTGCTCCGTGTGCATTACCTAATCGAGTGTTGCCGGGCACTAGTACAAGTATTTGTTGCTATTCCTCATCGAACAATTAACATGCCGTTTCCATTTGTTGCTACTCAAAACTAATGGCCGACCAACTCTGGCCCCAGCTGGGAGCCTCGGTCGTAAACATGTTTTAAAATACAGAAAGAGCGATTAGCAGCGACACCCGGCTGTGTTGTATAAGCCTGCCTGTCTCTCTGCCGAGCATTAAGTGGACAAAACACACACACAAATATTACTGTTTATCAAATATTGTATAACCCAAAGACGAAATATTTACGATGAGCAGAGATATACAATATTTCGGAGTTGTCGTTAGTCAATCAGCACCGTAGGAGGCGGCAGATGCAGTTGCAGCGGAAATCCCATAAATATGGGGAGTGCACAACATTAATATCTTTGGCACTCACTAAAGATAGTTCCTCCTACTTCTTTCTGATGCTTTTGTGAATGTAATGACCCTTGACCTGCCAGACAACTTGTCGCCCTGGGCTTAGCCCTTATCCCAACTGGAGTTCCCAGTACTAGCGCCAAATTAATACATAAAATCCCAGAGGCCAACTGTTGCCGTAGGTTCCAGGGAAATCGATCGGATTTCCAGACCAAGCATAACCATATTTGAACACATTGAGCATGGAACCCTGACAAATGTGACCAAAACAAACCTCCCCCTAACTAAGGGAACGATTTACGAGTGTGCCCTGTAAGTGGACACCTGAGACTGAGACTGAGACTGAGAGAGGGAACTGGAACAGGGACAGGGACAGGCAAAAGGGATACCCAAGTGGCCTGCACATTTCTCTTTTTCGTTTTCGAGTTTTTCCCTTGCTGTAAAGATAAGTCATGGAAATTACTTAATGAGTCTCTGATAAAAACAAATACACGGAAAGAGAAATGGCCAGAGAGAGAGTGGAGGAGGGAGAGTGGTGAGAGGCGTGCAGGCAGTCAAGTGCCTAATGGGTTTTGGGTTACAAAACGCGCTCAAGATAACGAATGGCCAAATTATGCGTTTGCATTTTGAATACCCGAACGGGTATAGCCAACACACTCATACGGGTATTCATTTCAGTTTGAATTTGAGTTCGAGTCTGGCTTGCTGGCTGGCTGGCTGGCGGGCATTTAATTAGTTTTTAATGTTGATCTAGTTTGTTTGACAAGCAATCGGAATGGGTGTGAAACTATCGGATGTCGAACCGGTTGGCAAATATTCAATAAAAATAAATATTTATGCTGATGATCGTCCGCAGTCGAGTGGACAGCAGCTGCTTTGATTGGAGTCCGCTCCTGGAGAGACTTTGTCTCTGGGTCTGTACCAGGAAATGTTATGCAAGCGTAATCTGATCAGATAGTGCAATGCATTTTAAGTATGGGCCAGTGGCTCATTAATCAAGCCCGGTGCTAGGTGTACTGTGCCACTTAAAACTGATTTGTAGGTGTCAATAATTATTATAAATCACACGGCAAACGAGACAAATGAGCGCTCCAAAGATTGCATAAGTCAGTCTCTCGGGGGAAGTCATTAGATTTGCTCACTCAATGAACGCCCACAACTCGCGCAATCAATCAACTCGAAATTATACACTCTGGCAACGGAAT
Source organism: Drosophila bifasciata (assembly GCA_009664405.1). Taxonomy (NCBI): domain Eukaryota; kingdom Metazoa; phylum Arthropoda; class Insecta; order Diptera; family Drosophilidae; genus Drosophila; species Drosophila bifasciata. Next base: position 6,753,405 of record CM019044.1, read on the forward strand.
TGACTCGAACCTAAAGCTGAAGCTGAAGCTTAAGCTGAGAAAAGCGCAATCGCAATTGGAATGGCAATTCCAATTGCATTATTCAAATGTATCAATCGCTTGGCATTTAAATTAACGCCTGCCCTGCCCCAGCCCCTCAATCCGACCCTCAATCCATCCGGCAATTAAAACTTAAGGCAAAGCCGCTTGTTAGCATGAGGCATGGGCAACCGGTTTGGCAAATGCCAAGCACACTTGAACACCACCTTTAAGCAGACTTGAACTAACCATCTTTCTCTTTCTCTCATTGCAGACAAATCCCACTTGGACATCTTCTCGAACAGGCCGCAGCCAAAGAAGAAACGCAAGTCCCGCACTGCCTTCACAAACCATCAGATCTTTGAGCTGGAGAAGCGCTTCCTCTACCAGAAGTATCTGTCGCCAGCCGATCGGGATGAGATCGCCGCCTCGCTGGGCCTGTCCAATGCCCAGGTGATCACCTGGTTCCAGAATCGTCGCGCCAAGCAGAAGCGCGACATCGAGGAGCTGAAAAAGGACTTTGACAGTGTGAAGGTCTTCTCCGCCCACAAGTCCTTCCTGGAGAACGTCAACGATCTGAGCATCCTCAAGAAGAAGCCGATGCATGAGGCGGATATGGTCGGATTGGCTGCTGCCGCCGCCGCAGCGGGCATGGTGACGGTGCAGGTGCCCGGATCGGCTGGGTCGGCCCTGGGCGGTGCACCACCCAAATGAAGGCGCGGCCCGGTGCGCATAGAACCGCATATGCAACCTGATAAATGGTACAGAAAGTGAGCAACGAGGAGTCGAGTATTTTGTTTAATTTTGAGTCGAGTGCGAGAGAGTCGGGCGCAGCTCCCACACAAAGAGTTTCCCTCCCGACCCAGCGCTGGGCTTAGGCCACCAGGAAGTGCAAGGACAACCTGATGCTCTTCCGAGGCCAATACAAAGGGCAAAGGCAACGTGTAAGGCCGGCCAACAACTGAGACAGACACACACAGAGTAACTCAGCCAGGACCAAGGTTCCAACCGTATGGAACCAGCGAACCAGCCAGGACCAGGGGCTCAGCACCGAGCCAGAGCTCATCAACACACCGATAAGAACCTACACACACACACACACACACACACACACAACCAAAACGGCTCTTTTCAGAGCCACCAATCAGTTGGCCAAAGAGTATTTGAAATTTCTCCACAGTGTAGATAGAAGTAGCCCAGCCCAATTAGCGTTGAAAGGCCTCCTCCAATCTGTTTTACTCCAATTAATAATTTCAGCAAAAACACACAAATACAGACAAAACAAAAAAGAGAAGCACAAAAGATCACAAATTGTTGTCAATAAATTTGAACATATTTAAGCAAAACAATGATCGAGTCGAAACGAGGGCTTCCAGCTACCCAGCTGCCATTCGGCTTTTGTCTGTGTCGGTGATTTCAATTCAGATTTGAGAATCGAGAATCTGAATTTAAATTTGAATATTCTGCCGCGAATGCCTCCTCAATAATCTTAATGATGTTGCTACGTATTTTGTTGGATCTCCGTCTCCGATTCAGCTGGAATTTGAATCAAAATCCAGAATACAAAATTCGATTCCAAAGCGAAGCAAAGCCTTAAAATAAAAGAAATCTTTTTTAATTTTTATTAATGATTATTTACAACCGTTATTCATAAATTAAAACAAATTAATTATTAATTTAATCACTTGCCACAATCGAAAACGAGTCGGCATCCCCGGCCGGTTCCCGGCTCCCCGGCATCCCGGCTCCAAGTGTCTAAAGCTTTGCAGATTTGTGCACGGCGCCAATTTGCATATGAAATTCACTGAAATTATTTCGATATTTATTAATTTTCGTAGCAATCATTTTCATAAATTCCCAACTGGAACGGCCGGCGGGTAGCCGCTGCTCCGGCTACCGTTTGCGGCAGAGTTCAAAGGTGGCCAGCGTCGCCATCGGCGCACACATTTTTCACTACCGAGCTGAGGGACTGTGCGACTGTGCGATGACCTGCGAGCCCTCTCCCAAACTGAAGTGCGCCATCAATCTCGCTCTGCTCTCCCCAAACGATCCCCAAAACGATCTCAACGAACTCCGCTGAGCTGTGTCCAAGCAGCCATCCGACGAGCGATCGTTTGTTAATCATTTGAATAATCAAGCTATCAATTCCGCTGCTAATGATGCCGACCGATTGGAAGAACTGGTCCAAGCCGCTCGCTCTCGCTTGTCTCTCACAGTTCGTAAAGTAGCCGGGAAAAACCTCTTGCATATGCATGAGATGCAGATTGAACACATCCCCCCCGCCCCCACATCCACATCTTAAACTTAGTTAAAAGCAATTTATTTTCATTTCCAAATGTGTGACAATGCAACGCATGTGCCGCGATAAAGAAACTTAAAAGACACTCTACCGAAAAAAAAATCCCCAAAATCTAGTTCAGTTCCTCTTGGTCTTGGGTCTGTTATTATTAATACCCCCTTGGAAAGTGCTGCGGCGAAAGTAAAATACCTAAAAAATACCATTTAATTGAAATTAAGTTGTACTCCAGAGCGAGTATCACACACCATCATGGGAATGGGGGGAAGCACAAATTACTGGAGCTATTACCGGTGGCATTAGCTTTTAGTAGCTGAGAAAATTTGCCCAGCAAATCGGGGTTAAACTGCCACTGCGATGGTGGCTCTAATTATGGGAAAATCTCTCAGCACTTCCGTGAAAACACACACACACACAGAAAAATGCGTAAATGTCGAAACCCATTAATCGAATCAACTAAAAATGACTAATGAACCAACCGCACGATGAGTGGAAGTGCCCCATGAGCCTCATGAGCCTCGCTCTACACGGCCCCGGCTTTAATGAGGCCAGATGCTCCTACATAATGTTGTTTCTTGGGGTAATAATGTTCTCTTGTAGGATTGAGAATCGGCCAGCTAATAGAATTAATTGAGTATTTAGATGGTAGATACTTCCAGCTAAGAGAACCAACATACAAATAGAAATCTTAGCTAAATTAACATACATTTAAATTGCACTTTGAATGGGTTACAAGTTACAAGGAAAGCGGATGGCCTTGAATAATACTTATGTACATATGTATGTAACATACATGGTTATACATATATACCAAAATTGTATAGATCCTTTCTGGAGCATAGAAAAGTACTCAAATAAAAACATCAAAAGAACAGTGCAGTATTGCAGCAATTTCGCAAAGTTTGGATATCTGGAGCGCCTTCAACTTTGTCTGGGGTGAGCATTCCCCCAACTAAATGTTCTGTCTTCCCTGCTCAGCCATATTGTCAGCAATTACTCAACATTTCCCTCGTCAGAGGAGGACAGATCACACGATCAAGTGCTGGCTGCACTCACACACACACACGAAGCTCACACTCGACCTACATCAAGTCGGAGACGGAGATGGAGTTCCAGTCGAACCCCAAAGACGGAGATGGAGTCAATGTTGGACTTCCAGTTCCAGTTTAACTGGCGCCGCGTTGCCAAAAGATGAAAAGTTGCCCTCGCGGCGGTTACAAACGACTGCGCTGCCCCCCGTCCCCCTCCACGGCTGATTATGATAAATGCAAACAATTCAGCTTGGCACACAAATGCAATCAAAGGACTGCAATTTTACAACTTAGTAGAGAGAGGGAACAAACCAGTTAAGAGAGAGGGCCACAGAGACCAAAAGAAGCTCTTCTCTCTCTCTCTCGTGCGGATCGTGTCGCCCCCCAAGAGGCAAAACTACTCGCAACATCCGCAACGTCTCGGTTCCTGGCCAATGCATTCGTGTGCGTGTGTATCTATGCGTCTTTGCTGCGGCTCTGCATGACTATGTTGTGTGTGTGTGTGTGTGTACGATAGAGATATAAAAGCTAAATTGGTAACTCATACTTAATTTGTTGGCGGCACCTTTGAACACGCTTCCAATTAGCTTACAGCCGACACCTCGGGCCTCGCCGTGCACCCCGGCTGCCGCTCTGCCACGTTTTGGGCCACAGGATAATACCAAATGGAAATGATACAGCAGAAAAGCAGTATACCCATGGATGACAGCGAAGGCGCACTGTGAGCAATTTGTTTTTGCTTTATGTCCACTGATTTCTGTTTCATTCATCCAAAGAAGTTGATCCGTGATGCGGCATATTTCGATCAAAGAATCCAAACACACACACACACACAAGAAAATCAAAACACAATACTTCTTGTGGTGCATTCACTTTCTGATTCATGAATGAAACTGTATGATTCCTTGAAATGTTAATGAAGTTGTAAATTATGAGAAGCAACATTAAAATTTTCTTTCACAAAGTTGGAGCTAAAAATGCGATGAAGAAGTGCTATCCGGATAAAAATCTAGGGGTCAACTATGATCATATTATTTACTCCAATAAATCCAAAAAGATTTGGACTCTTTAATAAAAGAGTCTAAAACCTGTTCCTGTCTGGTAATACATCTGACATATCCTTGAGCTAATATCGAAGACCTCTCCCAACTCTGAAATAATCAACTCTCCTCCACTACTGACTTTCCATTGTCTTCGGTCACTTCTTCTACAAAAGAAAAATGATTCCAGTTGAATTTGGAACTGCTATGGTAATCCTCAATCTGGTAGCGGTTAATATTTATCACGATAAGATCACACACAAAGAACCGCCATGTCCATATGCATATTCCTACATTTCCATTCCTCCAATCCGACGCATCCCATCCCATCCGAGACCAATCAGCCACTTAGCCCCATCTTGCATGGAACACACACGTAGGCGCCTCCAGCGTGAGGTTCAGTGTCCATCAATATCGTTTGGACTCGTTCGCGGACAAAGTTCGATGGTATTGCTGCTGCTCAGAGAGCTCAGAGAGCAGCTCCGGTTGGGGCCACTTAATTCGTTTGATGGCAATGCGTTGACGCCAGTTCCAGTTGCTGTACCGCTACATCATCGATAAGGGAACACTTTGGTCTCGTCAGAAATTGTGAAAATCGAAAGATTCACAGCTCCTACAAACTCAAAAGTGTTAATGGGTGTCACTTTAGTTGGACTCCCCGCACTAGTCTACCCCAGCCCCTGTCTCCTTCCAACACTGTGTGTCTCGATCTTCGTTTGGCTGACATTAAGCTTCATCAGACATTCAACTCGATGCTGAATTAGCATACAAATTACACACGAGAGCACTAGCACTCAAAAATGCTTTTGAGATTTTCAGTTTTTTCGGTTTTTTGGTTTTCTTCAGCACCGGCTTTGACTCTGCCTCTGACCACAACAAAAAGCCGACAAAATTCGCCCCGAAACGCTTCCAAGTGGCAAACGGCTACCGATTTTATTATTGATAATGTTTTGATTTATCACAAAGATATACAAATTGCCACTGCTTCGACTCCAACTCCAACACCGACCGCAGTCCAGGCTGTACGATATCTTGCCCCAAGGCGCGGCACTTTTGTGTGTGTCTTGTGGATAAACGCTGAGGTATTTCGTTTGGGACCATAATTTTGAGGTATGAGGTAGCCCAAAGTTGTCGGCTGGTCGGTTGGTGTCATTTTGGTTTTGTGGCTTCTTTGACCGATCTCCGAGCTGCTCTTAATAGATGGATCCAATCTGATCCGATCCGATCCGATCTGTGTGACACAAAGTGTTCGTTTAGCAAATTGTCTGCGACATTTTCGGGTCGTCTTTGTGGTCAGAATCTGCATAATGAGTTGGCCAAATGTTGACAGCTGTCCCAAGAAGTGTCGAAGATGCCTGGATGATGACTGCGATGATGATGATGAGGTATGGGCCAGGCGGGGATCAGATCGTTCTGCCACACCGATTCAGCATCAGCATCAGCCTGCAGTCATAAGCGGATTCGTCACAGATTCTTTTTGGGTGCAGCTGAGGTTCGTGCTGAGGTTGATGTTGATGTTGAAGTTGAAGTTGTGGCAGCAGGATTCCGATTGTTGCCTTCAAGCTGGCCTTTAATTGGCATGCATTTCGGATCGCATTGGGATGGCCACAGCCACAATCCCTGGGACTCATTCGACGGTGATAGTTGACAACTGCCTGGCACAACTTCATCATCTTCATCATCATCCACAGCCGGCAACAGGAACAGGAACATGAAAATCGGGGTTCGGGTGCTGTGTGGTGTGTGTGCGGGGTTCGAGGTTTCGGAGCATCAGCAAAACAAAAGGCGACATTAATGCATCGCCAGCAGCCACCTCGTACCCGCCGAAGGGGCGTGACAAATTTGACAACAACAGCAATGACTTTATTACCAAGTGACTCCCTGCTTTGGCTTTGGCTCTGACTCTGGCTCCCTCCCTCCTCCCTCCTCTAGTACCGCCACAATGACAATGTACTCAAACACGAGGGCCGCACTGAAGAGCCCTCACTCCCAGGAGCAACAGACCCCGGGGAATTGTGCCTGGCCAGATGCAGATGTGTGGCTCTCAGTGAATTGTATGTATTCCTATGTACGCTTGCCACAATAAACACTTTAGCTATTTATGAGGTTTTAATGAACAGAGAACTACGCCGATCGCCATCTTGGGCGGACTAATGAAAGGATATAACCGCACACGGAGGAGGGAGGGAGGGTAGGTAAAGCGGACTGATATATTTGGCTTATGAGTTTGCAGAATTAGAGGCGTGTCGAATGCTTCGAGTGTATTTGTATGTGGATATGGATATGAATATGAGTGTCAGTGTGAATATGAACAGGAAGAATGGGATCGGGAGTGAGTATGGGAATGGGAATGGGTATCGAGTGGATGGCCTGGTTGGGCTAGGGGCACAAGCCCCTAATTATGATTGACAGGGCGTGTCGCGTCTATTGAGGCGCCCAATTAAGAGTCATATTATAATTGATTTTGAATACGACTGTGAACACGATTCCTAGTCGCGCCCAAGAAGGCTTTCAATTTACAGAAATTTTTAGCCAATTCGCCAAAGAGCGAGCAAAAACCGAGAGCCACATTCGAGTCAGGTCAAGAGTCCATCAAGTCTGTCAAGTGCACAGGCATTAATCAAACACAACATCGTGGCCATCTTGCAGCGGAATCGGTGGCAAGCGAAAAGGCTAACTAACTAAGGGAACAACTAGGCAAATGCCAAACGACATTGAAAGTTAAAATGGAGAAGAATGAAGGAACCAAATGTCGACACTTGCAGAACCTTCTGGCAAAGAAAATATAATAGACAATATTCTATTGTCTTTGCTTCGGAGATATGGGATATGATAGATTTAATCTCTTTACAGCAGTGAAAGGAAAACACGAACCAAAACATTTGTTATTCCATTCTACTGCTCAAATAAATTTTATTTATATTACATATAATCATTATTAAATTAATTTATTTGAAAGGCAATTCTTTACATATATTTTTGTATATGTTTTCGCTTTATTCCAATAGATTTTCAGAGTTACTTGCCAGTGATCTTAAGCCTTCAAAAGTTGATTCTCTACATTATTTTAAAGTAAACAATTATACCCATTTTTTGTGAGACTAAAGTAGGGGTGGGCCAAGTACAAGTAGACCCTACTATCGATTACGGTTGAGCAGTTACATCATTTCACTTAGCCAAATGCACAGTGCCCTGCCCCCCAAACCTTCCCCCTCTCTCGACCATCCATCGACAAAGGGCGCATTGCAGTTAAATAGACACTTGCATGCAAAATGCTGGAAAAGCGAGAAAAATAAAAAGAAAACGAGGACAAACAGCAAAGCGAAATTGAATAAAAAACTGACACTGACAAACAAATGAAGTGGGGAACGGACATGATGTTGCAAGCGGAGCAGAGTTGCAATCAATTTGCTGTTGCACTACACGAGAGGAGGGTATAAGGAGTGGGTTGGGGAGGCATTGGCCTGGTGCTTGGGGTTGGAATACTGCAAGACAAACGAAACGAAAAATGTGTGCCACCAGGATAGGCGGTGGGGGGTGGAGTGGTGACAGTGGGAAACTTTAATTTAAAGACGTTTTTTTTTTTGTTTCAGCGAATTCATCAGCGGCACAAATGGATGAGGAGAGCCAACGGTACCAGAGACTCTGTCTCCGTCTCTGACTCTGAACTAGACATCATTATTGATGACAATTGAGTGGGCCAACAGAGAGGCGGCGGCTGAATTGGGCCCAAAAGAGGGACAGCGTCGGCGTCAACGTCGGCAATTACGATAATTAACGCAGCCAGCCAGCCGCTTGGAAACCGAGCAAGAAAGAGACAATGAATCGTGCAAAGAAAACGAGAGAGCGAGAAAGAGTGCGACAGAGAGACAGAGAGAGAGAGCGGAATGAGCGAGCGCATGTCAAATTGTACAAATTGATGACGTTCGCACGTTGACAGCGTCGTGTGTCCAAGGGGGCGGGGTAGGTGGTGGGCTTTGATTGGTCCGCGTGTGTGCTCTTTTGTCTACTCCGGAGCTCTCTGGCACGCCTCCCTCTGGGCCAGAGGGAGCAGCTGCGGCCGTGACGTCATCGAGCGAGCAGGACAAACAAGTTTTGGCCCCCAAAAACCGGTCGGGAGAGCCGAAGACACACAGCGCGAGCGGGAGGGAGGGTGAGTGTGTGTGTGTGTGTGTGGCCAGAAGAGAGAGAAACGCAACTAACGACAGACACAACCTGGCCTGGCCTGGCTACAGCCACGAGCCATTTTCGTTGTTGGTGTTTGTGTTGCACGTTGTGCCGTGTTTTCGTGTTGCTGCCGCGCCACAACTTTGCGCGTTTTTGCCGACGCGTTTTCGGCCGCCTCCAAAAGTATTGAAGATCGGAAAATGTGCTAAACGCCCCCTCACAGTCACAGCGGATCAAACCCGAACCAGAACCTGAACGATGCCCCAACGCACTCCGAGCCCCGACGGAATGACATCGCCGCGCTGCTGCAGTAGTCCGGCCGTGTCCGAGATCTCCGTGGGCTCGCCCAGCCCGCCCCCGCCAGCCTCTACGCTGCGGGCCCTGAACATGAAGCGCCTGCGACTCCTGCGCAGTCCCACGCCCCTCCAGCACGGTCGCCTCAAGGCCAGTCAGCCCGGCGAAGGGGGCATCCGCATCAAGAGCTTCTCCATTGCGGACATACTGGGCCGGGCAGATGATGATCACGATCGGAAGGCAGCCACGCCCAATCCAGTAGGCGCCGCTTCGTCATGTGTCGCACCTGTTCCTGCGCCTGCTCCTGCACATGCGACCGCTCCAGTGGTTCTCATCCATGAGCGTCTCCAGGCACCGGCTGCTGGCCAGCTGATCCATTGCCCCGCTCCAGGCGGACTCCATCCGTTCCTATCGCCCGCCCTGCTCCACAGCTATGAGCAGCGCCTCGCCTGGGACTACCAGCGCCAGCTGCAGGAGCACTTCCAGGCACAGGCCCAGCTCCTGCGCCAGATGAGCATGAATCCCGCCATAATACCGTCCGAGGATGGCAGCTCGCAGCACTCGCATCGCTCCAGCAGCAGCAACGGCAGTACCGACTGCTGCAGCCCCAAGGAGAAGCAGTCGCCGCCAGAGGGGCCGTCCCCCAGCATGGGGCAGAAGAAGCCAGAAGCTGGGGCAGACACACCACTGGACGCGTTGTTCCAGTTGTCCACCAAGAACTTTGACGAGGAGCAAGGTGAGTGACTGGCTGGCTGCATGCCACCTGGCTTATGAAACCGCAGCCAAATTACATATTAATATAAACAAGAGCCATCCTCTACGGTAGACCTCAATGCCAGTGCCAGTGCCAGTGCCTGTTCCAGTGGCTATGCCATCATAACCATTAGCCTGGCCAGCGATTGATCAATTGTTGTCATTACCTCTTGATGAGATTCTGCTTAAGGCGTAAAAACAGTAGTAAGGTCAGTCAGGCCGAGGTGGCTAAATCAATTTCAGGCATTACCACACTGCCTGGCTGCTCCATCGTTCTCCATCTCGGCATCCACTTTGATTGCGATTGCCTTTCCCAGAGTCAGTCCGAGAGCCAGACCCAGACCCATGATGGCTCTGGCGCATGCGTATCGTTCGGCATAATTTGCTTAGCGGCGTTGATTTCTCGTTAAGCCGCGGACCCATCCATCCCGCCACTCGGACCATCCATCAGCAGCAGCCCCATCTCAAGCTGAGCTTCGTGGATCGCTACTGAAATTGAATTTACGCGCCGCACGTACAACAGCCAATTGGTTCGTGCCCCGCTCTGGATTGCCACAATGCCAGAGCCAGAGTCAGTGGCAGCAGTCTAATCAGCTGACCGGTTGATCATCGGTTGATCAACTGCTACTGGCATTAAGTGCACTCCCAGGCCCAGTTCCAGCTTCAGCCCCAGCCCCAACCCCAGCCCCAGCCAGAGATGATTATGATTATCACACAGATGGTGCAAGAGCAGCAAGTTGCTCTTGTTGCTCTTACTTAAGCGCCACAGTTTGTGAAAATATATTTTCCCAAGACATCATCGGCTGGCATCCGGTCTGGAAGAGGAGATCCTCCTGTCGCCCATTCTTTCGCAATTGCAAATTGCGATATTGATCAAAAGCCGTAACCGGCCTGGCCTGGCCCGTTTGAGGGAATGATCTGAGGCACTTCCGTCTGGTAATTAGGAGCAACGACAACCCAACCCCAACCCCAACCCAACCCCATTCTTTGGTGCTTCAACAGTACCCAACAGTACCCTGTTCATTCCTCATGACGATTGCCCACAGATATGGCAAAAGACCCGGCATATAGTATACTCGTAGTAAATAATTACAATGAAAATGGCTGAAAAGTTGTATCCATTTGAACAATGGACCTGTCGTTAGGTCTCGTCAATTACATACAACTGTGCAACTGTGGGGCAAAAGAAACAGCACACCCATAAGCATATATATACGAATGTTGCATACTCTATTATTATAATGGGATACCAGACTATGTGTGTATCTAAATTGGGGAAAGAAGTATCTGTTGAGTGTGCTACTATTGAGAGTATTCCCTTCGAAGGGTATGGGAGGCAGGCAGGCATGGTCATAGACCTAAGGCTGGTTGGTGGTGATCAGCACGGGCTGCCGCTTCTGGCTGATGAAACGCCAAGACAATTGGCAGAGACAGTCGCATTATTGAACGCACAAACGGCACAAAGTGCGGCACAAAGTAGCAGGAAAGGCGGCGGATGGCGGATGCATCCCTAATTACAATTTAATTACTGAAACTTTTCCCACTTGACAAAAGGCTGCGGCAATGGCAGCCAAAGACTGGGGCCCAGCGGACCATGAACCACAAAACGCACCACACACACACACACAGAGAAAAAGAGAGAGAGGGAGATATAGCAACTACAACTACACGTATAGTGGCTACAATGATGATGGCTGGCTGGCTGGCTGACTCTTTGGGTTGACAGTTGATTTGACAGATAGCAGTGTAAACATTTTACAACATGCGGGTCTCCCGGATCGCGGGTTGGGGCGTGGTCTGGGACTGGGGTCTGGCCGATCCGAGTGTGAGGTGGCTTTCAGCCAAAGAAAACGCCATTGAGTCAAAACTAATTAGTTCAACTAGACGTATACTTAATTTGGAATGGGTAGACGGGGTGGGGAGGGGAGTGTGGGGCAAAGTTAAAATTAATTGTAAATAAATGCAAGATTAAGCACAAATTATAATTCTAATTGGAAATCGGAATGGGAAATATATAGCAGGTCGTGTGCTAACTACCATGCAAATGAAACTCAACAAAAAGCTGTTGTTCGAAGGCAATTTGCAGTCACGCCAAATCAACCGATCCATAACCGGTCCATAAACATATATAATATACATATACATATACATTATACATCAATTTCTTGGTTTAGGTGATGGCCTTTTGCCTTCCGTCTGACATGGCATAGCGTGACGGGACTATCTGCCACGCCTCTATATAGTATGTAGATACTATATAGACTATGCACTATATAGATTATATATCTGTCACATTAGTGACCACTTGGCCAGTAATTGTTGTTTAAATATTTACCCAGAGATCGGTCGGGTCGGGTATTAAATATCAAATCCACTGATAAGACAAATGGAATTGGTGTGTATCTGGCTGCAATCACGAACGCCCTAACACACAGCTCTATGGATGAAAATGTTCCACACTGAATTGTGTATAGATTGTGTTGATTATAAAGGGCAAAGATACATAGCTAACTATTATTTGTTTGCTTTTAATATTTTTTATGATTTTTAATAGATTTTAAGCACAAAAATTGATTAGAATGGAAAGTTGCACATCTAAGCTTTGGGTTCTTTGAAGATGGATCATTTCCATAGCAAGTTATATGTATAACTACTGTACAACCCAACCCTCAAAGACCCTCAATCCTAACGTAAAATATTCATCAAAATTCTTAAACAATTTACAAGTTTTTCTGTTGCAATTTCATTCATTTTAAATGCTTCCCAGGAAAATCATTCAATAGATTAAAACCCAATGCAAGAGTCAACAAGCAGCAAAGTCTGACTGGCTATAAACATAAATCAAGCAAACAAAAAGAAATCCCGCCGAAGTGTAAAATAAAAGTTCATTTCAAATGATTAATAGCTGCACAGCACAGCGTTTCAACGAAAAATTCGCTAATGACATTAAAACAGCTCGAATGCTCAAGATAGATTCATATAGTAGATAGATATATGTATTTATGCGGCTACAGATTAAATACTATATAGCGAGGAGACTTGTTTGCCTCAATAAAATCGAGAAAATGACTTGGGGCACAAACTGTGCTGGCATCTGCGGCAGCATCTATGTATGGGGTGGCGGCAGGTGGCAGGGCGCATAAAATATGCATGAAATATTGCAAAAAATAGATGCCTCGAAGCGGGGGTTCTTTTGGGACAGCCGAAACAAGTTGACAAGACGGCGTTCGCATAAATTCTCTAATTAACGGTTGCGCCTCAAATAATTTATTAAAAAATTATAATTTGCCACAGTAAAAGTGGCAGAGAAATATGAGTTGAGAGTTGGAGTTTGCGTGCCGACTATCCATAAAGCATTCGCATTAGCATTACCATGAATACTATGGGGGGGGGTATCAGCTCGGGAAAACTACAGAAAAACATAAACAGAAAATGAGACTTGCGTGGCGGCAGTTTTCGGTTAGCTTTCAAAAATGGATAACTGCCTGATTTGCTTTCACTGAGCGGCTGCTCAGGCCCGAGGGCTCTACGAGTGGAGAGAGCATAAGCACGGGTGGTCCATCACTGGAGACCCTCGGAGCAAATTGCATACCTTGGTCCGATTGGAGTCAAGGCAAGAACAAGAATAAGTGACGCCTTGCTAAAAGGCCAGCACACACACTGGCACAAGCACACAGATACTACAGACAAAGATACATACATACAGATACTTGAGGAAGAGGTGTGCAAAAGCAACGCACTGAAGGTGTTACCTGCACGCTTTTGATGAGCACTAATTGAGCTCGAGTTTCATTTTTCTTCTCTTCCCATTACCCGCGACTCCCGAAGAGACTAAAAGGGGGGACTTGGACTTGGCCAGGAGCAGCAGGGAGCATGCAGGGACAGGGAACTGAATGGGGTAGCGGCGTCAAGATCAAAGCAAGCAAGCCGATCATAAAGACAAGCGAAAATCAAGCATCGACAGTTGCACAAGAGACAGCAAATGAGAGAATTAGCAATGGAGAGAAGCATCAGAGCGACACCGAGTTGAAGCCCTGCTCCAGAGAGTGTGTGTGTGTGTGTGTGTGAGAACTACATACATTTTGGTAATAACTTTATCAGGGGCCATATGGGAGGCCCAAACCCAAGCCCAAGCTCCACACTAAAGCTGCGGCTCTCAAACAAGTCCAACTGTTACCAAAAAACCCCAAAAAAGGAAGCCAACACAAATGTTGTTGGTAACAAAAAAAAAGGGGAAGAACCATGTCCGAGTCAGCAGGACCTTGTCAAAGTTCTTAAAAGAGCATTCGCATTCGCATTCTCATTCTCTCATTTGTATTCGCGTTTCTGCCAAACATTAATCACAGGCCCGAGCAGAGCCGGGGGACCGCCAGAGCTGTGAATTTTCGGCATGTGTCGAACATCAAAAGCCCGCGCCACGCATAAAAAGCCATTTAAAAACGCATTTTCTGCCTGGCCCCATGCCCCCAAAGAGCACTCCCCGCATGACCCCAAGGGGCCAGACGAGACAGCCGATAGCCATTGCCAGAGCCCAGAGACAGCCAGGAAATGCAGTGCGCGAGATTGATGCGTTCACAGACAGCCCAGCGGACTACTGCAACAGGAATGCGAGGAGAGGCGAGGTCAGGCCGGAGTCAAGTGGGGAGAGCGGTGGAAAGCGCATTTCCTCGCTGGCTGCTTTTCCCGCTGCCCGGGTCGTTATCGGGTGGCTGGCGCAGTGTGCAGAATTATATGGGTCAGCTGGCGCCTTGACTGGCAAAACCCGTTCTCCCGGCTAGGTGTTGGCCAGCAGCGGATCTCTGCGGAACAAGGCTAGTTGAGGGAAGAGCGGCACATATCTACATATCTATTATAATCGCGTATCTATGAAAATGCACAGCGACAAATCATATTTACGAGTACATATATAGTAAGCTACCTTACCGAGTCTTTTGATGATAAATGTTGAAAAGCCAGCATAAATTAAAGCATTCAAATCATTAGCAGCGATGCCGAACAAACGAGCATGGCAGCGCGGATGGAGCGGAAGGAGCGGGGTGCAGGTGGCCAGGGGAGGAGTGTGAGTGCGAGTGCGAGTGCCCATCCCAGCGGATGGGCAAATTATTCACAGCTACGGATCAGGCGACATTAATGCGAGTGCAACCTAGGGGCAGACACTCACTCAGCCAGTGTCCCGATGCAGGGTCCCAGCCGCAGGGACCCAACCCCTGCTCCAGTGCTGGCAAGGTGCTATGCTCTCTTTTTTTTGGCCATTCGCTGCGGCGACAGGTGCCGCGGACTCTGCCATGTCTGCACTTCACTTCACTTCTGCTGCACTTTTTGACGATCTCCAAGTATCGTTTGATGCATTGTGATGCAAAAGTGGATTCGTTCTGGCTCGTCATCGGCCGGCTCCATTCCCGATGCCAGCGAAAGATGTTCCAAATTGAAGCATGGCTAATTGTTAATGGCCGATGGTAAAAACATTGAGTGTTGGCGATCTTGATAGGATCTTGGGATAGATGGTAGATATTTAAAAAGGATATTAATGCACTTTCGTATAAGCAAAAGCATTTTATGGGTTTTCTTTTTCTTTCTAATTAAATATGCCAAGACTGATGCAGACTGAACGAAAATGGGAATAATATATTGAAGAAATGCATTCAATGCATTCAAATACAGCCACGAATGTAGTTTATAGAATCTGTGTTTATTCATTCACTTCCGATTTAAAATTTCTCAAATAAAAACATTTACTTGCCTTCAATTTCGATTCTAAATCGAATGCCATAAAAATCATTTCCTTCCCGACGATTGACTTACTCTAATTAGTGTAGTAAGTCATTTTCACGCCCTACCATTCCTACCATTCGTCACTCCCCCCGCATTGTCAGTGTACATAGTACATACATCAAAGAACATATTCCAGCCATTCATTGGAACATATTCGAGAGATTAACCAAATAGCATAGGGAAAGGCATAACAAATTCGTAGCACGAAAAAAAAGGGGAGAATTCGGTGAGTTGGAAGAACATTTGTTGGTTTTGTTGCTGTTGTTGTTGTTGTTGCTGCTGCTGCTGTTGTTGCTGCTGTGATTGTTGTGGATATTGTTGCTGTTTACACGCAACACGACTAAGAACCAACAACCACCAAACACAGTCACCGCAATAAAGCAGGGAACGAGCGACGACAAACTTCACGCTAAAATCGAGGGAAGCTGTGAAAAATGTTTTTCCTTCCCCGCATAAGAATGGGAAATGGTGTTGCTGCTGCTGCTGTTGCTGCTGTTGGCAATGTCAACAAAACATTTAACACCTTCATCGAGCAACAACCCCAAGATACGACCTCATCTCAGTCAGCCCTCTGTATCTATATGTGTGTGTGTGTATCTGAGTATTTGTATAATCGTTTATTAAAGTGTGAAGTAAATTAATTTGACTATTTGAGATGTTTGCTGCTGTTGCTACGGCAAATGACTTGCAATCGTTGACAAGATTAATTAATCCCCCCTGGTCATGGCAGTGGGTGAAGGCAATCAAAGAGGAGCGAGGGGTGCGGGAAGAAGACGCAAAACTCCCAAACGAAAGGAAAAGGAAAACGAAAATGCACATAATAATTGATTTTCTTGCATTTGCGTTTTTCTTTTCATTTTCATTTGTTTTCCTTTTGCTTTTTGCAGTGCAGAATTGTTGTGACAAGCCTCGTTATGCCAACGAAAGGCGTCGTTGTACGATGTGCTGTAAGTTGTGTGCCTGTGTTGGTATATGCAGATGAGGTGTTTCACTGTGTGTGTGTGTGTGTGTGTGTGTGTGTGTGTGTGTGTGCAGGGACTGTTTCATGTCCGCCGACATTGGAACGCCTTCTTCCTCCTCCTCCTTCGAGGCTTACCAGCAGGCTCGTGTATGCACTTTTGACAAGTAATTTAATAAAGCCAGCGACATGACGCGCTTTCTTGTTGTTGTTGCAAGCATTGTTGTTGCTCTTGCTGCTTAAACATGCATAAGCCAATGTCTGAGCCACAGAGCCAGAGCCGCCGCTGGCTAGGGTGCCAGTCAGTTAGTCAGTCAGTCAAGTCAAAGCCTCGAACCCAACCTTTTTTTTTTATTTTTTGTTGCACTTTTTTTTCATTTTGGTTTTGTTTTTTTTTTGCAGTTTGATTGCAGCTTGTAATCACAATTAAAGTGTTAAACATAAATGCCAGGGGGTGCCAACTGGCCAACTAACAAAAGGCCAAAAAACAACAAAACCAAGAAAAAACTAAAAAGTGGAAGGAAGGAAGGTGCACAAGGGTTGCTCAAGTGGCACTCGTGGTTCGGGCCGAGGCGACGGTTTTCTGGGTTCGGGGAGTTTATCATTTCACGGACATGTCTGCCCGGCTGACAGCCACGGAATTTCGGCAGTTTTTCGATTAATTAATTGACTGTCAAACCAGTCAAGTACAACTGCATTCTACACTTTACATGAGTCTTAACCGAAATGGAGATACTCTAAGCATTTAGCATGTAGTGTGTATAACTGATGTTGCAAAGTTAATGTCAACCCATTAATGCTGAGCGTAGAATCGTTTACAATGCAAAACTTCTCCGGTAATGAAGCGTCGAGGCAGGCCAACACCTTTTCAAATTACCAGCCGGCCAGCCATTTAAATGGCCATAAATGTTAATGACACACTCGCACTAAATGATCAACTGGCAATCAGGCAAGCGGGGTGGGGGGCTCATTAAGATGCCAAAACGAAGATCAGAATCGAAGGATTGTCAGAGTTCAGTTGTGCCTAGCTATAGCTGTAGCTCCAGTTTCAGTTGCACTCCCCAGCCATGTCCATGTCCATCAATGTCTGGGGCGCTTTAATTGATTTTAATGTGGCCAGCGGTATCCTGAATGGATCGATTCTATCTGGCTGGCTGGCTGCTGCTCACACAAAACACAACACACATGTGCACCCGATATGGATCGGCACTTTTCATTATTCGGTTTGGTGTTAATTTATAGCGTATTCTATATGGACCTGCGATTGCTTCCGTCTCGGCGGCCATATTGGTACAGCCAGAAGACAGAAGAAAACAGCCAGAAGAATCAACAGCAGTTGAGACGTCACTTCAGAATGCACTTGAATATCTTTCCAGCTCCCTCCAGTTCTCCGTCGCTAATTACGGCAATTAAAATCCACTAAATATCAGAAACAAAACGAAAACGAAACATTTTCTAAGGCGCATCCCCGTCGCCGTCAAGTGCTCGCCAGCCAGTTGAGTTCAAGTGGATTTCGTAGCTCGGATCTCGTAGCTCCAGTCCATTCCCGTAATGAAAATTGCATCTTAATAAAGCATAATTACGCAGTCTCACAAATGGAAGCCTAAAGTGTTTTGTCAAGTACACACGGGCAGCCAACAGGCAGCAGCGGTATCCTTTGGCGGTGCCTTCTAGGATATGCGTTAGATGATATTCCCGCTGATTAGCCAAGTGCCTCTGTTGCCAGTTGCCAGTTGAAAGTGCATTAGCCGCAGTTGTAGTTGTAGTTGCATTACATTATTGAACCTGAGCAGCGGCAGGCAGGCAGGCATGCAGGCAGACTGCAAGTCATAAACAATTTCAATTGCTGTTGCACATTCGCAACACTCAATTAACGCTTTTCAACAAAAGCCCAACAAAGTACGGGCCACGGCAGCAACAATAACAATAATAATAATGCATTCATCACCTTATGACAGGCCCACAGACAAGCCTGGCCTAGACAATAGTGTCAACCATAAAGAGATTGCAAAGCCCCAGCCCCAGTCCCAGCCGCGTATCTATTAAATTATGCTTAACTATGCCCCTTTGTTGGCCCAGTCCAACAGCCCCCAGGCACCAAGACGGCTACAATGTCTGTACGTTAGTTGTTGCTGCTGCTCCGGCCAGTTGTTGATGGTCGCCGGACAAAGGCCGGGCCACTTAAGAGTCGCGAAGGCAGCTGGCAGCAACAAAGGAGCCAACAATTCCTTTGCTTCTGCTGCAGCATTAGCCCTATAGTCTCTAGTCTGGCTATCACTTTTCAGCACTTCTTCATAAATAATCAGCACTTTAATACACATACATACAAACACACAAACATGTATGTATATCTGATATATGCAATACATATACGAGCAAATATCGGTAACTTGAAATCAATTTGGTAACCCAATTCGAAGGTGCCACACGCCGTAAATTGGCCAAAAAAAACAAAAACCTCGTCCCACGTAACAAGTTTTGACAGACACTCTCGCTCACATCTAAATGTGAGTGTATGTATGGATGTGTGTATGCATGTGTGTGAGTGTATCGAATTGACTTGAATGAATGTATTCTTGGGTGTATGTGAAATACGTAGGAAATAACATGAATTCTTCATAAATTCTGTCTTTAGCAGCAAGGCGTGGGACTTGGTTGTCGCTCGTGGGTAATGCGTAAGCGGTGAATACCCTCGAAATACCCTACCTAACTGGGCAGCAATTCTGCTACATTCTGCTACTGCTTCACCATGTTTAACATGGGGAAGGAGAGAAACAAATGTCTACCCTTTCATACATTAAAGATTGCTGTGTATGAATAATAAATGAATGAAGCGTTTTTTATTCGTTCTACATATGTACATATGTATATGTAGGTTTTCTTCGATTCCTCCATCCATCCTCTGCTTATCCGGGATCCTCTTGAAATCCTCATGAAAACGTTTCTCTTCTGGACACTGTTAATCAGTGTTAACGTACATTTCGTGATCATACTATCAGATATGCTTTAAACTAGACCCATTCCCATTGCCATTCTCTGAATGAGAGTGCCACTCACATGCTACTCCGATGCCAGAATGACAGCATTTTTATGCCAATTCAATTGGAACATTTGCCAGCCCCTTCGTCTGACAGTGACCGCTGGCAGTCCTCCTGCATTCCCCACTCCTCCCCCCTCCCCGTTTGGGTGCATGCACATTTGTAAACGCCAACGAAATTGTCATCGGACATAATTTTTAGCTGGCTTTTCTGCGAGCTTTTCTTGGGGCCACCGCACACAGCCGCTCAACGCGGCGTATGCGTAATGGCTGCTTGAGCGGACTGCGCCTGCGGCTGCCACTGCGCCAATCCATAAAATGCTAAATTTATGCACCTCTGCTGGATCAGGGGGGGAGAGCCAGGATGAGGAGGGACTGGGCCACAGCATCAAGCCAAGGCGGTTGCCGACGGGGCGTAGATTTAATTAAATAAATTCCAAGAGCGACGCATGCGGCGTCGTCGCTTTTTTTTTTGTACATATTTGTGCGTAAATTTGTATTATAACTGTGCCACAGCGTCTCTGTCTGAGTGTGTTGCACGTTACACTATCAGGTATGTGTGTGTGTGTGTCGCCAGTAATTAAATAAATCTGTGCATTGTTTGCGACGCCGCCACAGCTGCGATCACAAATGAAATAACATTGAAAGAAGCCAATTATTACTCGTATGCTCTTTCCTTTTGTGGTTGATGGAGTTTGTCAGCGAATTGGAAGACAATTTGAAGGTGACTGCATATAAGAATGTTTAAACTGTTTATTTTAAACGTTTGCCTCTTAAAATAAAGGACTTTGGCATATATACTGGCATATGATGTAAAATATATACAATATTATTTTTAGTAGCAAAAATGCTATTTAATTTTAATGTTTTAATACGAAATTTATTGCAGCTTAAACGTAGATTTTTCCTTAGTTTTTTGCATGGAAAACTATATCAAAGATTGGTAGTATTCTTGTCTATGTATTTATGCTCGTTTTATTATATTTTTCATAATATATTTTGTTTTCATTTAAATCCTTTTTTAGAATATTCTCAGGGTGTGTGCCATTTGCATTACGTTTCGTGTGCCTTGCACATTTTTCATTTATTTTATTTGTCATCCGGAGGAGCCTTGCAATTACAAAGTCAAAATGTGTGACACGCCCACAGCACAGCAACCAGAAAGTTGCATGTACACAGGCACACACATTCACACACATACATATGTATGTACAAACAGGCATATATCAACGGCTTAACAATTGGCTCAGACTTGTCGTCAGGTGGCCATTGCCGTTAAGCCTCCAGCCCCCACCATTCGAACATTTTCAATCCCGTTCTCCATTCTTCACTCTTGACGGGGTTTTGCTCCCCTTTCACCATCGCACTATCCCTCTCTCCCCAAGCTCACACGCATTCTGATACTTTAATTTATGGTCTCGCTCGCAGTTTATTTGTCATGCCAACGGCCTGTCGCAGTAATTATACACCTAAGCGTGACTAGTTTTTTGGTGCAACATGCAAAATGTTTTTACGGCCCTCGCAACACGAAGGCACATCAAAAGCGCCATGCCCCATGCAAATGGTCGCTTGTTACGGCTAATGGGCCCGGAGAACAGAACCCGTTCTCAGTCACAGGCCAGGCCAATGGAGGATGCAAGAAACGATTATTGGAGGAGGAACCACAATCATTAAAGCATATTCAATTCACATAAATGCTGATTAAACACGGTGTTCAAATCGTTTCTATAACTCCAAAAAATTATTCAAATTTTGTACATCTTACATTCCGAATTTGTATAACACTTCTTTGTCCTTTTTGAGGAATTTCTTCTACTATATTCCTTTCTTTATTCCTTTCACTAATTCAACGCTTAACTGACTGGCTGGCTGGCTTATAATTAACCCATTTGCTAATTCAAAGTGTATCTGTGTCCAATGCCTTTGGGTTATTCCATTTGGCATTGGGCCACCTTTTGGCACCACTCAACGGGAAGCCAAACGACTTTTTTCCACCTTCAAAAAAAGAGCGGCAACCCGCAACCGGCAACTGGCAACCGGCAACCGGCACTGAACTTTCATTTTACGGCACTCACTAAAAACAAAACCTACGAGCGCAGCTCCTTCTATACATTTCCTTTTGGCTGTTACTACTGCTGCTGCTGCTGCTCCTACTACTATAAGCATAAAGCTGCTTATCTGGTCGGCTGTATCGATAAACATAAATAAAATGATATTGTCGTTATCCGAACTGCAACGACTACAAGCTGCCAACTGCCGTCGAGTGTGCCGACCGAGTGGTAACTGCAAGAGCGGGTCGTTTCGTATCGGGCCAACGCCTTTTTCGTACAAAAACTGGCAGTCAACATGAATGCGCACATAAAAATGCACCATAATGATAACGATAACGATGCGCAGCGGTTTGTTGTTTTACAAGAAAATTATGTATTATTAACATACATATACAAAGACACATACATGTAGTATACAACCCAACCCGTACGTTGAGAGACAGAGAGAGAGATGCACTTGTTTGTCGTCCTGCTGCGTGCGGAGTGTTATAAAGATGCCTTCTTTATCACACAGCCCCCATAGATGGGGTTTTCTGAATCGGGAACGTACAGTGGAAGATCAGCATAAAGGGGGTTTAGAGGAGGTATCCAGTATCCACTGCAAATTAACTTGTTTCTGAATTGTGAGTTCTTCTCGTGCAAATCGCAATCGCCGCTGGTTAAGGCTGCGTGCGAGCATTAACGGAAATTTATCATAAATTCCAATACCTTACTACCTAATGGGCGTTGATTAGCTAATTTGCTGCGCTCATTTCATTTTCCACTCATGACTCTGCCCCTGCCCCCTGCCGGAAAGTCATTTCATATACTTAATGCTGCTTTTGCTTTTCGTCGTCATCGTCGCTCGATCAAAATCGTCGTCTACATATTTGCCACAGCTCCGTCTCCGTCATCGTCTGCCCCTGCTTTGCCCATCTCCTTTTGGCCATATTAGCCGGCGGCATGTTTACTTTGATCTCGCGTTAGAAACAACACCAACAACATCTTTGGCAACTGATTTGCTTTGCCTCGAAGCAGGCCAGGCCCTCGCTATCGCTGCTCAAAATAATGAATGAAGTTCAATTCGGAGCCAAATCGGAGCCAAGTCGGAGCCAGATCGAAGCAAAATCTAAAGCCAATTCCTAATTAAATGCCCGTTTTAGCTTTGTGCGTTAACAGAGCCTGGTTAGGCCACAAACGGATTAGCATAGCGTGTTGTTTTTGGCACGCATATGCACCCTCTCTCTCCCTGTCGCTCTCACTCTCTATGTCTCTCTGCCGGTATGCTCTCCCTTTTGCCTGGGACCAACACTGAGAAGATTAATTTATGTTATTAAGTCGGCACCGCCGTCTTTGATCTTCGTTTCTCCGAGGTGTAAGGTAGGCAAGTCAATGCGGTGGCAATGCCGGCACCTGAAGATACACCGAAGAACGGCCCAGAACCATAGCCACAGACAATCGATGAGCATCGGGATCGAGTCCCCGAGATCGAGATCGCCGCGATCGATCGATCGCACGACCCTGAGAAGACCACTGCAGCTACCTGCAGCGCCTTAGATTGCAGGCAGATATTGCCCCTGGTCCTGGTTCTGCTCTTGGTCTTGGTCTGGTCTGTTCTGGATCTGATGTTGAGCAAGTCATTGAATGAGGGCAACCCCGAGCATACTGACTTCAACTTAGAATACTCTCTGCCCTTTGCCTTATTACATTAATTTGTAATTTATGACAGCTTGTCATAATATCAAACACATTTATGGCTGATGTAATTCCTAAGCGAAGCATGCACTGAGAGAAATTTAGAACAGGAATCAGTTACTAAATATATGTACCTTGGCTAGATGTTTTCTTCCTACTTTTTCAAAGCACTTAAAATAGATAAAAAAGTTAAATAATAATCTATAAAACGTTTAAAGAACTTCATTTCATATGCTGATATAGTCGCAAACAAGATATGGCGAATATTTGAATATCAATTTTTGTTTGGAATTTCGGAACAAAACGTTTTCATGTCAACACTTTTATATAAACCCATCAAATATTGATTTGATTTTTTAACTAATTCTTTTTTATGGTGTGTGTGTGTGTGTGTGCTCAATTAATGAGCCGCCGCTTCGCCGCCATCGGTTTCGCTGAGTTGTCAAAACTATCGTACAATGTCTCTGGGGCAAATGTGGCTTCCCGTTCACCGTCGTCCATCCAATCACCATTGATGATCATCATCATCATCATCAGCAGCATCAAGCATCAAGCATCAGGCATCAGTCGTAGCTATCCATTCCATTCATCTAGTTGCTGCTTGGGGCATTGTTGGCTTTACATATACACTCACTCCCATACTCGGGATGCTGTTGTCAACGCTCTTTGTTGTGCCACCAATATGGTTGGCGGTGCCCTTTGATCGTGCGGCCAGTTCAAAGCCCCCACGAACTTCTAACTCAATTAGTTTGTAGTTTTTTAAACGGTTTTGATTACAGCGCATATTTCTTGCACTGCCATTCCCATCTATCTCCCCATCCCCCCCCACTAACATAGAATACATGCTACTTATAAAGACATTAAGAGAGCTAACTCATCCCGTAGCCCGGTCGTCCAGCCTCCGTTTGGCCTACATTGCAGCAGTAGAGAGATGGATATGGAGCTGAATGTTGATGTTGGAGTTGGAACTGGAGTTGGGGGAAGGTCACTCAATCAGTACGAAGGACCAGAGCATCTTCAGTGCCGCTGCCTTTGATCGCCTTTTAATGATGATGACCATTGTTAGCTGATGTTAGCGATTGCAAACTCAGATTTTCACTTAACAACGCCGCCAAATGCTGCCGCCCAGCCCAGACCCAGACCCAGCCTGGACAGGCCAGGCCCCACTGCCAGGTCTGGACCAGATTTGGAGAGCTTAAAGGGCATGCAAACATAAAAATGATGTAGTAGAGTCCAGTCCAGTCCAGTGCAGTCCAGTCCGGAGAGGGGAGGGCAGTGCCAAGTGCATTGCAATCAGAGGAGGGCGCTGGCTGAGCAGCTTCATCGGCTGCTCACCGTCCAAATTGCAATGTCTGGTAATTTTTATTATTTCGCACAGACCAAACGATGGCTGCACAGTGGTACAAGGTATAGAAAAGACAGCAGTAGATCTGTTTATCCCACAATTAAATAGTGGACTTGACAACCAATTCCATAACTTTGATCATTTCCATCATTGTAGTCAATCTTGCTCTTGAAATATAGAAAAATAAATGTTTTCAAAATTAAAATGATATGCTCATGGGAAGACCCTTCTCTTATTGTCTCAGCTTAACTAAATTACTTTTCTTCCTGTCGTAGCTATTCCCAAAAAAACCTTTATAGCTTGACCTTGCTCTACTGTCCACTAAAGAACTGCAGATCAGACCCAATGCGCCTTGGGGATGCATGCAGACGTGCCTCTTGCAGACATCCCAGTC
Organism: Drosophila bifasciata; assembly: GCA_009664405.1. NCBI lineage: Eukaryota > Metazoa > Arthropoda > Insecta > Diptera > Drosophilidae > Drosophila > Drosophila bifasciata. The sequence goes on from CM019044.1 coordinate 6,778,235, forward strand.
GTCTACCGTCTTTGCCTCCACAAGTCTCTCCGCCTGCCTCTCCATTTCCGTCTGTGGCCCCCATCGGTGGCATCTGCAGCCTCGTCTTGGTGGCTCCTTTGCCGCTTACACTGACTGACTTCATTGCTCTTTACGTTACGTTAAGTTTAAGTATACGTTTGCCCACTGCCCGAGCGCCATCTCGTTTAATCTACCTTTTAGAGGGCGTGGCCATAGTATTTTATATGTGTTGATCAAAGAGCGCCGACCCTTTGTATTGTCCCGATGCCGCCGCGGACATCGCGTTCCTCTTTTTTTACTCTCAGCTCGGGCTTTTGCGTAGCGCAAAGCGGCGCATGCGCAACGGACCGACCGATCGTGAATCATGTGTCCGGGGTGCCCAGGATTGGGGCGATGTGTGGAGATTGTGGTGGGTAGGAGGATCGGTGTGTGGGGCCATACATAGCATGGCCCGACTCGGGCCTTTACGTATTCATTATTGAATTAAGGATGACCACGTTTTCGGCGCTTTGTTGCGCTGCGTCGGAGTTGCAATTGATTTGCCATCCATTAAAATCAATCAAAATATACCGTCGAGGGTCGACCAAAGAGTTCACGTGTAATTATGTTCATGTGAAAGTCACCAGACGCCAGTCGCTGGCCAAATGAACGCTAATGAACTGTATTTGCATCTAAATCTGAATCTAAAGTGAGTGAGCATCGTGCGCAAACGGTTTGTTGGTTTACCCCTCCCCCCCTTTATGCTCTTACTCTGGAGCACAGCCTGGGGTGCGGTCCCCACCGGACGCATGTCAAGGGGCTGGTCCGAAATCGAAGAAGAAAGTCGCCGCCAAACGAATCGATCGTACCCGTACCCGTATCGTATCCGATGCATGCGTACACTTGTATGAAGAAATTAACCCAACATCTCCTCTGATTACTGCCCCGGGGCCGTTGACATGTTCTTCGGCTGCGCAAATTGCCAGGCCTTGCCGAAATTATTGGCCATGTTTACAAGATGTAATGTCGTAATGCCCCGCAATCAAAATAGCTGCGGGCCAACATGAACGGAACATTTACGCTGGACAGAGGCAGTGGCTGTGGATGTTTTTTCGTTTTGTTTAAAGCAATTCGCTAAATGTTTAAGGTTTTCACCTGGGGCCAAATGGGATCCGAAAAGGGGAGAGAGAAAGTCCATTTGAATTTTAGGATAAACTTCTTCTACGCTACACATAATTACCAATAAGTACTACAAAACTCCCACTTCAAGCAAATCCCTTAGCAGCTCTCAAGTAACATCCATTTTGAGATTAAAGTAAAAGCAGAGGAGCTACCTGGTATCTGGTATCCCAACTTCGGGGCGGTACAAATGACAACAAAATACAAAAAGTTATTGGACGGCATTACGAGCGTGTAAACAAGCAGCCAACAATGACAGTCACCGAGCCGGAGAGAAGACCCCACCAGTCGACGGAGCTCAGCTCCGGAATCCATATCGAAAAGAAAATACCTAAATTTATAACTTTCTCGTTATGGAGAGCTGCGCTGCGCCCCCTCTCTCTCACTGGGGAAGCGGGGAGGAGCAGAGTGGAGCGAAGATCACTTTGTCGGCGGCTAAATTTGTCTCATCTTATATTAATTTGTGTTATTGTATTTCGGCTTTTCGTAGCTGCCTGCAACAACAGCATAGCAATAATAATAATAAAAGAGGCAGCAAACAAAGGTAGCCAAAAGGTATCGGGTTTTATAACCTGCTCGAACTCATCAATTTCATTGCTAACAACACGCAGACACGCCAAAGTGAGAAAAATATGCAGGGCCTGGGACTCGGACTCGGACTCAGACTTGGGCCCGCCATCGACTTTGATCCGGTCTGAATCATCATCTCGATTCGAGCCGGACTGTGCTGGAATTTTTGTGGTTACGTTTTTTTTGGGGAAGCGTCTCTGTCGCAGTCGCAGTCTCTATCTCTGTCTCTGCTCTGTCAGCGTCATAAGTAAATTTCTCGTGTTGTTGCGGGGATTTCAAAAAGCCATTTAGAATAAATTAACTTGGACCTACCGCTAAAAAGAACTGATCCAAACCGATCCGATCGGATCACCGAGGAGACCCCTCTCTCTCTCTCTCTCTCTCTCTCTCTCTCTTGGTCTCTCTGTATTTTCGTTTTCATTTTCGTTTTGGGGTTTTTTTCGGCTCCAAAGGGTGTGTGAGGAGCGAGCGAGTGACTGAGTGCGCCGCCTTAATCTGATCCTCATCAGCATGGCCCCAAACAGGATTAAAATTAGTTTTTGATTACGCTTTCGAGCTTCTGGACAACGCAATTTGTGGTCTTCCCCACCCTCGCCCCCATCAATCCCCACTGCCCCTCAAGGGGCATGTAATTAGCGCTTATAGCCAAAAGTCTTCCCGGGGGGAACTCTTTTGCATTCGAAGGTCGAGTCGAGTCTTTGTCGGCAGCGGTTTGTCATAATTTTGTGGTGGCGGCAAACTTATAAAGCTATTGGCAGGTATTTAGCCAGCCCAGACCCAGGGACTGCGACTCCTGCTGCCAGGCCCAGGCCCAGGTCCCAGGTCCCAGTTCCAACTTCAGCTCCAACTCCCAGTTGAAGCTTTGGAAATGTGAATGTGAAATTCCTGATGCTCATAAATCCCCACAAAAGTCCATCCAAAACTTCTAATTGAGTCTTCCGTTCGAGGCAGCCCAAATCACATTCCACATGTCATGCTCCTGGCCATGGCCTGAACTGGAACTGGCTACCTACTCGTACCTCGTATCTCATACCTCATACGGCCTCTCGTCTTTCAAAGACTCCCGATTGGGATCCAATGCGATGTGCGGCATTTGAAGAGCGTGTGAACAGCAGGCACCTTGTGTTAAAATATTTTCTGGGCATTAGCATTAGCATTATCCGAGCGAGATACGCATCTCGGTGGCTACCAGGCAGGCAGCCACACAATATCTCAAGATCTTGATCTCAGCTGGCTTTTATTATGACGTTCCCTGGCTCTTATATTCTCTTTCCCTTTTCTTTATTCCTGCACTCGAGTAGGGGCTTAGGGCCTGGACATTACCATTACCACCACGACCACAGCTCTGCTCTGCCCGCTGGCTGATCTTGGCTGATTGATTTGGAGTTGGCTTTAATTGAATCGTTTTCTCGCACTCCGCGTTCGACTCAATTAACATAATGGCTCTGGGCCAAGCACTTTGCGGTGGTGGTGCGAGTATTCTCTGGCTTCTAAGCAGCTCGATTTTCAATCAAGTTCGATCAAGTCCGAGAGTGACCGACCAAGAGGATGAGCGGATTGTGATCCAGCATTAAGCAGAGAAAGAGACAGAGAGAGAGAGAGCATTTAATTAATTGCTGCTAATTTATGGGCCTCCCAGTAGCAGAGTTCAGCTAATTTGCCTAATTACCAGCCACACCATTAGCCATGCCCGCTGCTGCTATGTACAAGTCGTCTGGATGGGGTCTCAGATCAGCCGGCGATAAGGCACGCCATATAAAAGTACACTGCAAAAACAAACACACCGGATGCGCCCATACTTGTAGTATAATTACTAATCATACTAATAGTTAGTTGGGTAGAATGTAAAGATTTATAAGTGTTACTTTAAATGAATCTAGAATGAACGATGGAAATGTTTCGTAATATTACTCGATGGAACTCCCGCAGAGCAAATAAAGCACTTGATAAGATTGGAAAACTATAGAAGATATAGTTTATACAATATACCCACATTCCTCATTTCTTTGAGTGCATAATTCTTTATATTTGAAGCAAAAGCAAGAGCATGCCCAGCCCAACCTAAACGTAAACCAAACCTACTTATGTAAGGACAATACGTCATTTTGTTTGTGTCTCAATTAGCAACGCTGCCAGAGCCAGGCACAAGTTATGCTCACCTTTGGCTCAAACAGACACAGACACACACATCCACAGCTCCATGGACACCACTGCTGGACACCATTGTGCTGGCTGTCGACCGGTGGTTGGACTTGGTTGGACTGGTGGTGGTGTCACCCACCCAGCGTCAACTCCCTGCCGCCTGTCACCATGATTAGTTATGCTGATGACATTGTTTGTTATTTTGTTGACCGCTCGCTGCCCCGGTGTGGGTGCTCGCTCCGGTCGTAATTCTTTCGCCAAACATGTCCCTATACAACTCCATCTGGATGGGCTGCCTGCCACTCGGACTTGTTAGTGCCTCAACGGCAGCTGGCACAGCCTCTGCCACATGCCCCTGCATGTGGGTTAAGCTATTAGCCCCATGTCTGACTCGGTCCAACCCCTCGGTGGAACTTTCATAATTAATAAAGCCAAGCAAATGACCAAAAGCATCCACACCCACTAAACTAGGCTCAGGCACGACGAACAGTTTTTGGCCAAGACAAGACAAGACAAGCCATGCCTTGGCTTTTAATTAGAGGCGTGGCCTGGCCACGGCTTAGATTTCAGGCTCATTTAAACGCTTTAATTAAAGTAAATCGATTGATCCGTTATCCGTGATACGGATATCGATCAGTGTTTGGGGGAATGTTAGCTAAAGAAACAATTTTGCAACTAGGGAACAAACTATTCCTTGAGGTTTCCTAACAAATAATTAACAATTTAAACATTAAACGTTTAATGCATATTTCCATGGCTTTATTAAGTTTCTATTTAAAAAGGTTATTCAACATATATAAACTATATAAAATGATGACACAACTCACGCACATTCCATGCTGTTCCTTCTTCGTAGACCCATTCCATTCCAGCTCCATTCGTAGGGGAAGGAATTATGCGCGCTTCCTGCCCCTAGAGCACAGTACGTACAACCCTCCAAGTACTGCTGGCAAGGGGCGTGTACACATTGAGGCAGATAATCTAACCTCACAATAAACACATCAAAATGGCTCTGGGTTGGACTGCCACACAAAACAGGAGGGAAGCACAACAACCCCTTCCATTATTCAGAATGTCCTTGGCAGACCCAAGGACCAAATTTGGGCGTCTTAATTGTTAATTGTCGGACATGTTTACCAGCAACAAAGTTGCTGCTGTCTCCTGTTTGACTCTGCAGGAGCAGCTGCCACATACTTCCCTTATGATCATCCTCCAACCCCATTCCCATTCCCTTATACCATAAGCAATTGAGAAAGAACAGCCATTTCCGTTGATACTTTAGCTGAGAGGAGAGATCATTCACCGCACGTATAAATATTGAGCATTAAAAAAAAGCCCCCAAGGAAAGGCGCAAAATTGAATTACGCGCGATAAATAAACAATTTCTAATGGGATTGGGTCGGGGGGCGGTTTGAGGCGATTTCCGCCGCGGTATACTTTCCAAAACATCAATCAGCGGACGTATTACCTTTAAACATGCCAAAAACAAATACCGGCAATCAAAAAACCAAAAACCCAACGCGGAGAGCCCCCCAATCGAATCGCTTACGAAAACAGCTCTAGCACTCCACAGAGGAAATCATTCAACTCGGTTCGGGCCAATAAAAGGCGTCGGCCAAGAATACCCCGCACGGGATTTTACGAGCACAGATTTGTTATTGTTTATTGTCTATTATGAATTCCATCGAATTGTGTTTTGGAATTGTTTCAACCACGAGCAGGGGCTTTGCTTCTTTGCTTCACTGATTGAATCGAAAGTGCCAACAAATGCGCGTAGAGATTATAAAGGGCGATCATTAAAACTAGAGGCAACAAAAGGCGATGGTTAGCCCCAACGATGGGTATACAGATATACCGATACACCGATGGTGATGCGCGGGAGAAAGGTTAAACGAATGCGAGAGTAGAGCCAAAAGCCCCATAAAGTTTACGTTTTATGATCAGCTGTGTGAAGCGCATAAAAAGTTGACTGATAGCTTGACTGAATGGCCCCGTACTCGTGGTCATTTACGATTTGCCATCACACCTTTTTGAACTCATTCTGATGCTGATACTGATGTTAATGTTGATCCATTGCAGATCCCTCAACGCTGAATATCTTTGCAACACGCTCCAATCCAAAGAAGAAACGCAAGTCGCGCACAGCCTTCACCAATCAGCAGATCTTTGAGCTGGAAAAGCGATTCCTATACCAAAAATATCTCTCGCCAGCGGATCGCGATGAGATTGCCGGCGGACTGGGCCTCTCCAATGCACAGGTGAGTATGCAATGCCAATAGCCAGGATCACAACTGATGATTGGATGGATCCCCCAATAGGTGATCACTTGGTTCCAGAATCGGCGCGCCAAGCTCAAGCGCGACATGGAGGAGCTCAAGAAGGATGTGCAGATCACGAAACAATTGTCAGCGAACAAAAGCTTTTTAGAGAATGTTAATGACTTGAGTATTTTAAAGACCCGACCAGTCAGCAGATCCCCTGCGACACCACCACCACCACCATCCACATCCGCATCAGCACCACCCCCAGCAGCACCGCCTCGTGCCGAGCGGGCCCCAGACGGCGGGCAGCATTGGCTCGGAAAAGGATAAGGATAAGGACAAGAACAAGGAGGACCTGCGGATGCTTAAGCTGATGACTCTGATGCGCTACTCGGATGGCAAGTTGCTCTACCAGCAACCTCCTCCTCCTTCAGCACCAGCAACAGCACCGCCACTACCACCACCCTCGCAGTTAATGCTGCCACTGCCCCTGCCCCACATGCCACCGCCCACATAGCCGACAGACAGCACCGCTCAGCGATTAGCTTAATTTGTAAATTAATGATTATGAACGCTTTCCATTCGCATATAATTTGCCAAAAAAAAAAAAACAGAAGGAGAAGATGATTTCCACATGATTTTCCTAATTGTAGTATTAAATTTCAAGAAAATTGCTTGTGATTTTGTCTCTATATAACGTATGTATGTGCTTGTCTATGGCACAGTAGCAGCGTAACAGCAGCACGAAACAGAACGGAACGTATGTATTTACCCTTAAATTATATGTATATTTAATGCAATTAATTATGTATTGTACGATATTTAAACAATTTGTATTCGTATGTACGTTTCCTGTCATTTTATACGTCAATAGTAAACGAATATCTGCCGTTAAAAAGCAATTTCGAAATCCCTTTAAAATTCATCCTAATCTGCATTGTACCACAAATGTATGCATCTGGTAACATGGATATGGAACGAAGATATTCGGGAAATAACAACAATAAAACGATATAATTACTAAGAAATATTTAAGATATTTATCGGTGAGATTTTGTTACAATGATTTTGTTTCTATTATATTTGGAAAGTTCTTTCGAAATTTGCGGAAAAGGGAATCTCAATCCTTACGTTTTCTTACGTTATTGACATGCATTATACACGTCGCAGTACCGCCATCTGTGAATAGTAAGTAAAAGCATGTATATTACATCTCCGTGTAGTAACCAAATGAATTAGTTCGGAGCGAACTGCAAAAAGAAGATCAGAAAACAGTTCAGTAAAATGAACTAGAAGTTCAGAGAAAAGAACTACAGTTCCGAAAAAGAACTACAAGTTCAGAAAAAAGAACTACAAGTTCTTGTACGTTCTTTTTTACTCGATCTGGCAGCGCCTTACAATTTATCGTATATCTGACCGGATTATCGATTTATTTCAGATCTGACAGCTGCCTTGCGGCGCGAAATTTAAAGGTGTGTTTTAACATTTGCACTCGCGCCAAAAATCTGATGGAAAATAATATATTTCAATTAAAACGAGTAAATTTCAAATATAAAATAAATTATAGTAAATTGGAGAATTATTCAGATGTGTGGACATAATATTGGTGTAAATTCTGGGCTTTAGATCGCCCACATACAACCTTAACCTTATGTTTTGAATGGTAAAAGGCAAGTTGACTTTTGTCGAGTAGTGTAATCAAGCCAAAGACAAGTCGTTTTTGTGTATCATTTATTTAAAAATTAATTGATTAGTTTTATTTGGATTGCGAATTGTCTTAGCCTAAATATTGTATGCACGTATGAAGGATCTGTACATAGGCATACATAGTTTGTATTTATATGTATATGTATGTATGTACATATAGTACACAAGTCTCTCCACCGATATGATGTGTGTGTGTGTAGTGTGTGTGTAAGGGTGTATACAAAATGAACACCATCAATTTTTGCGCTGGGCTGAGCACACTGTCTCCAATGAGGCGCGACTGCAGCTGTAAAATGGCAGAAACTTTTCAAAAGTGTTTTTGTTTTCGAAAGTTTTTGTGGAATTTTGAGTTAGTGGACGACAGCGACTCTCTCTAGGACGCCGATCCGTCGGTAGCGTTGAGTTGCTCTGAAAGATTCACAGGACAATACAGAGTTGAGTGTAATTTATTTTGAAATCAATTTTTGCTGTGCAAGCTCCATGCGATGGCTTCTCTACAGTTCGGATTCAAAGAATAGGATAGGTTATTTACGTATGTATAGATAGCATTTATTTACAGAATCACTGAGTCGATGAGGCTTAAGATCTACAAAAGCATTGATAAGCAAAAAGAACTCAACTACAGATGGGTAAGGGGAATGGGATTGCGGATGGGAGTGCGGCAAATGGAAGCGTGTCTTAGTCATGCTATTCGAATACAAAACAACTCTATTACCCTATAGAATAGTGCAGAGTAAGCCAAATACGAGTGGGAGTGAGAGAACATCTACCAATGAAATGAAATGGTGGGGCAGGTCGGGTTGGGGGGTTAATAAACGGAATAGTTATAGCGACGCTTTTTGGTATCGGTTCCGTCTCTCAATGGCATGGACATGCTGGACCCAGGACCAAGAAGGGCTGTGTGCGAGCAGCTGGGCAGTGGTGGGCCCGGGTTAGTACTATAAATCGAGCTACGGGTATGATCGCAAGCGGCCGAGACAGAGCGAGCAGTAATACTAGGCCGGCGCTGACCGAAGTCGTCGCTGGGAGGGCAAAGTGAAGCAGAGTACAAACCAGTTCCGGTGTCCACGTGTCCGTTGCCGAGTGCCGTCGCTGGTACTCCATTGACTCCGTTTGTGGCCGCACCCATCAGAGGAGCGCTGGATTTGGTGCCTGTTGAATGGATAAAATTGGATAAAAATCCATGTCCATGGATGCTCCTGGGCTTAGACTCACCACTGGACAGATAATTTCCATTGCTGGCAATCTCAAGGTCGCCGTTGGGCAGTGCCGCAGCGCGAATCGGACTGTTGGCGGCGGCATTGTTGTCATCCTTCACGCACTTGATGAGGAACAGCAGCGAGGAGCCCACCAACGGTGGCAGTCCAGCCAGTATAAATGGCACCGTGTACGAGCCCGTGCTGTCGAAGATCATGCCGGCCACTGGCGGGCCCACAGTGAGGGGAATGGAGCTCAGTCCCAGCAGGAAGCCAATCGCCTGTGTGGCACCCGAAGGGCCACAGATCTCATAGGCAATGGGACCCAGCAGGGAGATGAAGCAGCCATCGAAGAGGCCCATGACCAGGGTGAAGCAGACGAGTACCACATACGAGTTGGTCAGTGGCAGCAGCAGAGTGACCAGGCCAATGGACACCAGCGACAGCTGCTGCAGATACATCCGATTCACGCCGGGCATGTCGGCAATGATGCCGAATATGAGGCGTCCGATGCCGGAAGTGATGCCAATGCACATCACCGGCAGATTGAGATCCTCGCCCGGGAACGTTGTCTTCACGAACTGCATCATGTGGACGTAGGGCACAAAGTACCCAAACAGGGCCAGCGGTACGCAGAGGGCCCAGATAACGAAACGCTTGCGCTTCCAGATCTCCACGTTGACAATGGAGCGCAGGAAGAGATTGATGCGCGATCGTCCTGGCTTCTTTTTGGGCGGATCCGGCGGCGGATGCAGCGGCTTGTACACGAAGGAACACACAATTATGAAGGCCGACATGAGACTCATAATCTGTGGAATGTTTGCAGGTGCTTAAGTTGAGCTCAAGGAAAACTCTGATGCTAGTGACTCACCCTCAGGGTGGCCTCCAGGCCATAGCCAACCAGCAGACTGTCCAGGCAGGGTGGCAGTATCACAGTGAAGACGCTGGAGCCGGCTGTCACGAAGCCGCTCACCTTGCCCAGGTACCGCTTGAAGTAGTGCCCCAGAATGGCAAGAGTGGGCGTGTAGGCCAGGGCCGCGCCCAGACCAAACATGATCCCATAGCTGAAGTACAGGGCACTGATGTTCTCGGTGAAGAACGAGGACAGCAGCAGGCCACCAGCCGAGAGAACTCCGCCAGCGAAGGTGGTCAGTCGGAGTCCGATCTTATCCGTCAGACAGCCGGCGACTGTTGAGAAGAGGAATGTGGTGCCGATCGCCAATGAGCCAACGAGCGCTGTAATAAAGAATCGAAAGGCTTAGAGAAAGGTTTCACAGTGAGAGATACGACTAAAAAGAACATTCATTCGGGAGAGTTAACCCATCTGAGCTGTCGGATTGGCTAATGCAAATGCTTTACAGCTTGCGTTGACCAACTGTCGCCTTGGCTGAGATCAGACCACTTTCGTTCGACAAATCGAATCTCACGCAAGTGCGGTTAATTGTGAAACGAGCCGGGCTATGAAATGTCTGGCAGTCAGCTAAGATTCCAGGTTTTTGCTTGGATGATTGGATTGGTTTGGCTGGTAACTCGATCGGGCCACAGTTGGTGGGAATCTCAGACTGTAGTATAGTATGTGCGTATTGTACGAATTTCAATTTAAAATTAAATTTTTGTCCGCTCTGTTCATAATTTTCCGCTGAACTCTGCGCGCCCAAGTGGGGAAATCTATGAGCTATTGTGGGCATGGGGTAAACACTTTCGTTTGTTCTACTTTGGCCGCTCAAATTGATATTCGATTGACAGAATCAGGTTGATTCTTTGTTCGCCTCATCCACAGCCGATCTAATGCTGCGATAATCCATCACAACTGAAGCCGCCACACTGCTCCGATGAGCAATTGTCATCATCAGTCGAACGAGTGGCCCGGCCATTGTCCCAAAGTCCAATACGATGGAGACTCACTCCCTTGTGAAACAATTGCTACTATCATGTATCATGACAATACTATATACCCACCCGTACGAAGTATTCGAAAGTTATAAAAATAAGTATAAGTATATAGATAACTTCATGTTGAAGTTCAAGGAAGTGTCGTATCGCCAGTTCAATTCAGAAGATCATATGGCCGACGCAATGTTTTAAAAATTTCAAAACTCAACACTGAAAATCTACTTGCCACACGCGTACTACGCGTACTAAGCGACTTAAGCTTATCTCTAGTTCCGGTCAATTGAGAATAGAAATTAATAATAATATGAATTCTATGAATGGTTCAGATGTACCCAAAAAAATACCCAAAATTCTATAATTGAATTTCACCTACTTTAGAGGATTTATAAATATTTATTGAACATTCGATATGGCACCAATACGAGAGAAAATAGAAATGCAAGGCATGCCGGCTCACTTCCACATATGTATGTATATATAATAATTCCTACAGTGCACACTCAAATAGAGGGATCTATGGCAATACTTATATGAATAAAACCCCATAAGAAATGTGATTCTGTTAGTGTTAAGTGTTCTTAGATGCAGCCAGTTAAATCTCTCAAAAGTGCCGGACACCAAGTACTAATCACTGTAGGAAACAATCTGCCACTATCACAGTCGAGCAGCAGCTACTCGTATCTCGTATCTCGACAAAGGCAACAGTCAATGTCAATGCCACAGGCGATGGCGTTGTTCTGTTCTGTTCTGTTCGGTTCTGTTGCATGCCACCGCAGTTCTTCTCGCAGCTAGTCAATGTGGCATTGTGCCTGAGAGCCAGCGAAAGTGGGAGAAAGAGAGAGAGAGAGAGCTCTGCGTATAGAATTATTAGATAATAGCCCAACGAGCGCCTTCTTGAACAGAAGCCAAAAAAAAAATCTAAAAAAGATACCGAGGCGGAAGAGCTAAGATGAGATCTCTGGCGGCCGGCGTCTAGCGATTGTCTGAGTGTGTCAAAGGGGGAGGACTAACCAAAATAAATCAGAGTATTTTTAGGATGCCTCATATTGCTAGTAGCCCCAATTTCTCATGCATTATCTGACGCAATATGCAACGGAATTGCATCGGCTCTGCCCAATGAATGATTGACTAATTGAATGATTGATCCTGACCTTTTGGGAGAGCTCTCTGTTATACATGGATAAGCTACAGCTACAACTAGAGTTTATTGCGCCCCATTAAGTGATTGTCATGTGCCCATAGAAGTGTATAATTGACGAATCGAAACTAAGGGAGTGCACCTAGTGGACCGAGACTGACAAGCGATAAAAGTCGCAAAATATGGCACACAACACCTCCTAGCAGAGACGTCGTGGATGGCTCAGGTTCGGATTACGTCAAGTTTTAATCATATTGCGGAACTAAAGCCAGTCAGCCGCTGCATCTGCTCCGGCCCGGCCCGGCCCGGCCCCATGCGGGAGGATCGCTGTCAAGCAGTGGCACTTGCCGGGCTTCGACGGTAGCGGCAGCGGCAGCGGCAGAGCCAACCGACCAAGTAACTGGGTCAGTGGCGGGTGCACTCTTGCCACTCTCGGCTGGCTGCATGCCGCTTGGCGTCTTTGTTTGCGGCTTTTGTCTTCTGCTTTCGGGCAACGGGCAACAGCCAAGCCGGGCAAACTGGCGCTACGCCTCTTCAAGCGGTCCGGCATCCATGCCTGCCCCCAATGAATTCCACGCTGCGTATGCGTAATGCAGGCCACCACCAAACCTTGACAAACACTCTTAACCGATTTGAACTCTGCTCGACATTCCGTCAAATCCAAACATGCGCAGTGACGCTTTGGGCCTAGGCCTAGGCCTGGGCCTAGCTAAGCTCCAGCTGGTTTCGCCCGGTCTGTCTGCGGGATGGTCCGGCTATTGTTTGACACGCAAAATTATTCCCTTCAATTCGAGCAAACTCAACTCTAGCCGACTCCAACAGACTTGACATCGCCCTCGCCCTGGGCCGCGCCGGGTGTTGAATAATGCTTTGTGATCCAATCAACTTTTAGCAATTTAATTCACTTGATGTCGGCACGTTGGATTCCTATATCGTCATTCCTACTACGTACTACAATGTTTTATTGAACCCAGCAAAAACAGCAACAGCAACAACAGCAGCTGCCACAATGTGCGTTGAGCAGAGGCAGCAGCTTTGGGGGTAAAGTTTACCCAGGCAGCAATGCAATGGAAATGTCCGTTAAATTCGGAAATTATAAATATATAATATTATTTCGGAAAAGCATAATGACTGGGGAAATGTTTGACTCCAAAAAGAATACTGCAAATTAATTAATTCCTATCTATGTATGTATATTATCTATAATATAATTTCATTTCCCAATCTAATACAAATTCTGTGGCTTGAGCAACAAATGCCTCAATAAAAATGCCTATACATATATTATTCAGAAATTAAATCAAATCTTGACGAGCCATTCCATATGTGACGAAGCAGAATATGAATTAATTTTTTGTTTCTTGAGTAATACGAATCAAAAACCTAAGACCCCCTCAGGGTGCTATCAAAGCCATAGAAAATATATTGCACATTATATATGTACATATGTATGTACAATATGTAGGCTGACTCGGTGCCCATACGGCAGATAGGGGCTTGAAAAACAACTGTCCAGTTCCCATCTAATCTCATTTGCGCTCTCCTTCTGCATAATTACAATCAACGCCAGAAATTTGTCATAAATTCCGAATTAATTTGCCTCGGGCCCAACTGTCGTTGACTGAAGGGATTATGTCCGCGAATTGCTAGGTCTGTCTTCAGGCAAACCCCCGACCCAACGCCATGAGACTCAGACTCACCCGCTTTGCTGGAGGCCTCCGGGTCCCCCAATGCCGTGAGCCGGTCGCTAAGCAGCGAGTGCAGCACGCCGTAGGTGTTGATGAAACCGAAGATGATGCCGTTGCAGAGGAAGGCACTGACCATGACGAGCCAGGCCCGGGCACCGCCATCCGGCGGCTCCTTGCCGTGTATGTCTCGACAGCAGGGCGCTTCGATGTGTGTGCCGTTGGCAGTGCCGTTGCCATTCGCCAGGGACGGACTCTTGCCATTCGCATGCACCTGGCCATTGCTGACGGCCGGCGACATGTGTCCGTTGCTGGGCAGGATGCGACCATTCACCTGCTTCTGTGTCTCGTTCAGCGGCTCGTTCTCTGCCATGGCTGCGTTGTGTCTTCCTGCTGGCTGTGCTGACTGCAAATACGTTCAAGTGGGTGGATAAGTATGCTGTGCGTTAATGTGCATCTTAATCAGTCATTGCTTTGCTTTGCATTGCATTGCACCCAAATATGCTGTTGACAGACGAACTGCCGAAATGCTATCGCTCCCAGCGCCGCCCCCATTTACAGGAATATTATCACAGTCTGAGGGAATTGGCTAGCCAAATATTTGGATACGTTTATCTGTGTGTTTGCCACTCCAGCACATGGAATTACAATGTATGTATGTACATTGCTAAATAGTCCAGAAACCAACTAAATTAGCCAGACAAAGGCAGTAGTAGAAAGTACATATTGTATATACAATCTAAAGATACGTAGCGAAATGGGAACAGAAATCTATCAAAGGGATCAAATCGTGGACTCTCCAAAGAAGAAGATAACGCTGCCAAGGATAAAAACACACATAAATCTCTCATTATTTGCTCGAAATAAAAATCTTAAAATATTATTTGAATAAATCCAGCTAATTCTATTCAATTTAAATATCTTTGTATGAGCTTTATTTATTATTGATAATTTTAATTTTTTTACGTGCTTTCTACTCGATTTCAAGTGTTCATAAATTATCTTGATTTTACAACGTATGTATGTATTTATTTTCCCCCTTTCCCGCCTAATATCTGTACAGCTCACAGCATTATATCACATATTCTTTGGGTTGAACGAAATTTAGATTGCATTACATGCGATAACAGAATTACTGCATTTGTCGCATTCCAAAAGATATATACATACATACAAATGTAGTATATAGTATGTAAATATGCATATGCCCTTGCGTAGTGCACAAGTACGGTTCGCTTCTATACTCGAACATTTCTTGCCCCCCGCTCCCAGCGGCAGCCGAAAAAAGAATTCCGCCGAAAAGCGAAAATTCAATGTAAATGCGAACTTCTACACCGAATAAAAAAAACCAACCACATTGCTGGCTCGACTATCAAAGAAATTCCGTACTATCGTGCACGTGTGTCTGCTTGACGCACCGGTGGGCACGCCGGCCACAAAAAGGGGAGGAGGAGGAGGAGGGTCACAACCGAAATCGAAGGTCACGTCACTTTTGCCATTATGCAACTGCCAGAGCGCAAGCGAGCGACAGGACGAAAAACGGTGCGAAGGCATCGTCGCTACGTACATGTAAGCCCGGATTTGCTCCAAACGTAAGATCCGCTACAAGATTCCGGGGGCGAAAGACACTAAGGGAATCGCGCACTCAAACCGCCTGCCACTGGCCGAAGTGGTGTCGTGTCGTGTGTCGTGTCGTCGAGACAGAGACAGATACGGGGACAGAGACAGATACCAATCGAGCGAACACACAACCGACCGCTTGCGTTGTCGGCAGCGGAATGAAGAAAAATTGAATTATTTTCCACGAGCAAGTTGCAAAAATGTTCCGACACTTCGGCGTTCTCTGGGGTAAACAAATTTCACCTAGGCAACGACGAAGATGGGCACAAAAACAAACGAGGCGCTAAAAGCTCCACCAGTTCCCAGCTCCTATTAGCTATGCATCTGAGCGATGGATAAGACTGTCGGGTGTATAGTTTTGGGCTGGCCCAGAAGAACCCAGAAGCCATCTCCGGTGGCAGACAAAAGACAAATCACGTGATCGACCGGTGTCTATTCAATTTGGCCGCAACGGAATCGAAAACGGCCTCTAATTGATCAATTCTGAGAATTAGAAACTGAAGCATCTTGGATGGTCCAGAGAGGCCACTGCGCAGTGCCATCAATTGCGAGGTGACGTTGACTTCGGCAACTCTAAAGTGAGCATATCCGTTGCCGTCAAAGAAAAGCCTGGCGTCCGATGCCTCTTCACAGGCGCATTCAACAAGTTGACCCCCACCAACTGACTCATCCGGCGAATTGTTCTGTCGCCCTGCACTGGCGCCGGCGCCGACGCTGAAGCTGGATCAAAAGCCTCGGCTTCGGGTACGAGTATATGAATATATTTTGACTGGACTCCGGCAGGGAGCAAAGGCCGCATCATGAATGTATTAGACACAAATGTACAATATAAAACTTACGTGTTAGTGGAAGAAGATTTGTTTCAATTAATTTATGATAATAATACTAACTACTGATAGCTCGACGGTTTCACATGCTCTGTGGCACGGCATCGAGGGACATGGCTGTGACTGAAGCTGTGGCTGTGGTTATGGGTAGCGTCGCCTCTGGCTGGTCCAGGATCAGCCTCAGGTTTTTGTCGGGCCAGTCAAACTGGAGGCGTTGGCTCAGCTCGGTGTTCTCGTCCAGATTTGCATTGCGGAAGTCCTCCATCATGCGCGGCACGAGATCATTTGGTATAAGCACCTGAATCCAGTAGCCCAAAACGCCGTATGGCTCATGGACGTTGACTGCGGCTCCCGTCACCGTGTCCGCAACGAGAGTGAGGGCCAGATGCTGCGCCTTGAAGGTGAAGTGCCGGCCGTGCCGTATGCGATCCTTGATGGCCAGCAGCAAGTACTTGGCCACAGTTGGGGCCAAGGTTATTTCGATGCCATCCAGTGAAATGCAGTCCGGTGCCTGGGGCTGAAAGTCAAGGGGACAGGACTTGTGCAGGGAATTGCTGCTGAGGGACATCGATTGGGGAAAGCTCGGTTCCTCCCGCTTCATTTGCGACTCCGTCATCGGGCGATTGTTCTCCTCGGTGGCGCAACGTTCGCTCAGGCTCTGGAAATCGACCTCCTGCTTGATGGCTACGGTCGGCTTCATTTCCTTAAAAGTGAAATCTGCATTGACCCCCGCCAAGTCGGAGCCCTGCTTCTCGAGGTCGTCTTGCAGATTGATCAACGTCTCGGGGAACAGCTCGAACACACTCATCGTTCGTTCCATGTTTGTGACCAGCCACTCGCCGCCAGTCTGGATGTCCTCGCGCAGGAAGTTCAACACCCCGCGTCCGTTCCAGCGCGATGCTTGCTCCAGCTCATGCTCGAACACACCAACAATCTGACAAAAGTCAACGGTGCCAAAGGGTGTCTCGATGCATCCCATCTGAGGATCCTGTGCGACCAGCAGACTTTGCAGCATGGAGTTTTCGCTGCCATCCAGACTCTTGCGCCAGGGAATGTTGTCGCCAAAGCACAATCCGTTGCCAGTTTGGAAACAGTACCGGCCAATGGCCTGCAGCAGATTGGCTGGCCAAGTGGGTGGCCGAAGGGGCTTCTCCGGACAATCCTGTTCCTGCTGCAGCTCAGCCTCGGTCTTGGCGAGCCGGAACGTCAGCTCGAACCCCATCCCAGACCGGTGCGACTGCTCCTCCTGCAGATGGACACGTTCGTCGCCGTGCAGGTCGCTGAGGCCAAAGCTGATGTAGTGCCAGTGCGGTGGGACATTCTTCTGGGCATCTCCTTTGTTGTTGTACATACTGATGTAGTCCAGCGGATCCTGGCCTCCCAGCCAGTACTTCAGAAGGGTGGTCACCTGCAGAGGATTCGGCTGGTCGGGATACACCTGGAAGAGGTGATCTATGATAGCCTTCAGCCCGGGAGGAGGCTTCACATCCGGTTTTTTATCTAAATTTGTCGCAGACATTGCATTAAAAATATGAAAACAACAATAATAGTAGAGATGGACGAAAAATATCGCTGCAGTGAATAGGTCACTGAATAGGTGACACAGCGAGTAGCAGTTTTTATAATATGTTCTTGTCTGTATATTTTTGTTGTGCTTAAGTAATTATGCGTTGATTAATTCTCATAAATGCTTAAATTGAATCATCTCCATAAATATATATACCAGAGATAAAAACCAGTGACAAATATTTTTAAAAATATCTGCTACCCCGCTTCGTTGGGCTAGCTGTTCGATAACGATAGGCCACCTATCGTTCGACCACAAATATCTGCGACTAACTATTTATTAGAAAATTTTGCAAATTTTTATAAACGCACAAAATGGAGCCTTATGATGTCGTAGTAAACCAGCCCGTCGTCATAGATAACGTAAGTTGAAAGTAGCATATAGATCGTAGTCCCTAGGGCTCCGTACTTGAAGTTTCCTGCGATTTAGAAACGAACAGTGACATCACCTACGTATACTGCCCGTCCCTTTGTCAGTAAGCTTTTTCAAGCCGAATTCAGGTGGTGGCAACCATGACTAATGCAGGAACACATATGGACAACACTTAACTTGGTTTAATTTAAACATTTACAATTTTGATTGAATATTCGTCAATATCCTTTTGACTCCACCGATTGCCTGCATGCGTATGTATGTTTTCACAAGCTTGTATGTATGTGTCGGCTTCTTCATCGTCTGAAGGACGTGTCATGGAACCTGCTGTGGCGCCCCACCATCTGGAAGCCCTTGCCCAAAGTCAAGTCCGTGCCATAGTCGATGGCAAACGCCAGCGGCTTACTATCCTGAGGCCATGAGATCGGCATACTCAGCAAATCAGTTTTGACGGGACGTCTTCCCGTGCGTACGAAACACGTCGGGCGTTGCAATTTGTCATAGGGATCCCGGTAGTAGTCCCTGTAGTTCTGGCACTCCAAGTAGAACGAGTCCACCGCATACAGATCCGGGTAGTTGACACACGACAGTTTGGGAAGTTTGGGGGAGAGTCCAAACACCGATTCACGTGTTTTCCTGCAACTTTTCGACACATCCCACATCTCCACTTCGGGAAATCGGAAAGACATGGCGATTTCGAAATGAAATAAATAAAAAAAAACTTGAAATTTGTAGTGGACTGTAAACGTATGACTTTAGAACTGACTAAATTGAATAAACATATTTCTGTTTTCAGGGCTCCGGTGTTATCAAAGCCGGCTTTGCTGGTGAGCACATTCCAAAATGCAGGTTTCCCAATTAGTGAGTACAAATGTCTAAATGATACAAAAAAGAGAAAATCTGATTGATTGTGATTGATCCCGTAGCATTGGCAGACCCAAGCATATTCGGGTAATGGCTGGTGCCCTGGAGGGCGACATATTTGTTGGTCCGAAGGCGGAGGAGCACCGCGGTCTGCTGAGCATACGGTATCCCATGGAGCACGGCATTGTGACGGACTGGAACGATATGGAGCGAATATGGAGTTACATTTATAGCAAAGTAAGAACCATTGGAGTATGCTGCTGCCTTGGCACACAAAGCTAAGCTTTAGATCCATTCAAATTTAGGAACAACTAGCCACCTTCACGGAAGATCATCCGGTACTGCTCACAGAGGCTCCACTAAATCCCCGCCGCAATCGTGAAAAGACTGCCGAATTCTTCTTTGAGAGCATCAATGCACCTGCGCTGTTTGTGTCAATGCAGGCGGTCCTCAGTCTGTATGCCACTGGAAGGGTAACTGGCGTGGTGCTGGACTCCGGTGACGGTGTGACGCATGCGGTTCCCATCTACGAGGGATTCGCCATGCCTCACAGTATTATGCGTGTGGACATTGCCGGTCGCGATGTGACGCGGTACCTGAAGACACTCTTACGCCGGGAGGGCTTCAACTTTCGGTCAACCGCCGAGTTTGAGATTGTGCGCTCGATCAAGGAGAAGGTCTGCTACTTGGCCACCAATCCGCAGAAGGAGGAAACTGTGGAGACGGAAAAGTTTGCATACAAGCTGCCCGGATGGCAAGACCTTCGAGATCGGACCGGCACGTTTCCGGGCCCCAGAGGTGCTCTTCCGCCCAGACCTGCTGGGCGAAGAGTGCGAGGGCATACACGACGTTCTAATGTACTCCATTGAAAAGTCGGATATGGATCTCAGGAAAATGCTCTACCAGAACATTGTCCTCTCGGGTGGCTCAACCCTATTCAAGGGATTCGGCGATCGGCTATTGTCTGAGCTGAGAAAGCATTCAGCCAAGGATCTTAAGATCAGGGTAACTATATCCAACTGGCATGCAAATTGAGTGGCATTGACATACTTTCTTTTTTCTTGTATAGATTGCCGCCCCACAAGAACGACTGTACTCCACATGGATGGGCGGCTCGATTCTGGCCTCGCTGGATACCTTCAAGAAAATGTGGATATCGAAGCGGGAATACGAGGAAGAGGGCCACCGGGCCGTGCATAGAAAGACTTTTTAGTGTGTTTATTGACTTAAACGCTGTGTGTGAAAGGCTTATTAAAATCGATATCAAACCCATGCGTCAGCTAACATCAAGTAAACGTAACCCGTACTCCATACCCCCCCAACCCCCAGAGATTCGAAGCAAATTATGTGTGTGTATGTCTTACGCATAACAGGGCGCAAAGTATTTAAAATGCTATTTATTGAAACTGCTTCTCAGCCTAGAAAATAAAGTACTAAAATTTATTAAAAAAAAATAAAAGAAAATACCCTCCAGCTGTCCACTACCGAGTAACGATTGGACGGACAGATCATTAGATAGCGGCTCGCTAAAAATAAATCAATAAATCCCATTTTCCCACACTGAGCTCCTGAAATTAGTCAGCAGCCCGCAGTCCGTGCTTCCAGCCAAGTCGAGGCGGAAACGCTCGCTCTACCGGGAGCGCAGAGAGCTCGCGTGCTCCAGTGGCTTTGCTTCGCAACGGGCACTTCACTCTCTCCTAGCTGGGAATCATTTCAGTTGGCTTTCAGTTGTTTAATCGTTTGGTTGTGTCGCCAGCCGTCTCCACGACAACGACGCTTCAGGTTTCCACAATTGTGTTGCCAATTAGAGAAGACAATGAAACCCGCCCGAATGAATAGCTTGAATTGGATATTTTGAGCTTTTTTTTTGTTTTTGGATATTGTTGCAAGCGAATCAAAAGTGCAACGTTGTGTGACCGAAGAACATAAAAGCAAATTGAAAGCGAAATCAAAAACAAATCAGAATGGCTCAGGTTGTGGCTAACGAAACTGAGGTAAGTCTACAAATATTCTAGAATATTACGCATAAAACGAACTCACACACTACTGGCCTGACCTTGATCTTCCACATGTTCCTGTTCATAAATAATTTATTAATTTGTGTGAGCCGTTGCCGCACTACCATTACCATCCCATCTCCATTGGTATCCTCCCCTGCCCCAGTAATTGTCATTCCATTCTGCTGTTGCTGCTGTTGTTGTTGTCTTTGTTCGCACTGTTGGCATTCGTGCTGCAATTAAGTATGATATGTACGCGACTCATGCACCTTAAACTCTCTAAACTGACTGACGAGCTGTGCGAATAATTCTACTGTTTGTTCCCATATTGATTTTTTAAGTTAAACAAGCCAATAATAGATGTTATCCTTAGAATCATTTGTATGTTACTTGTAGTATAGTGTACACCTTTTTCCTTTGCAGAAACCCGTTAAGAATGCATGGCAGGTAATTCAGAATTAACTTTAAACTAAGTTTTTGTCTTGTGGGTTCCAACTAAATCATCCTTGCTCCCAATGTTTGTACCCCTTTGGTTAATTAGTTTGAGTAGATGATGTTCTCTGTTATCAGCGCACAAGACTCGCCAGAAATTGCACAGATAACGTCCAACTATTGAATCGATCTACCAGAATCAGTCGTCACTCTGAATGCAGCACTGGTTCTGACAAAATGGTATCGTTCTTCGACAATGTATCTATCGTTCATGTTCCACACTGCATAATTTATATATTTATAGAACTAATTATAGTAATTTTTCTATTATTTCAGATGAAAGCCATGGATGCCAATCGGTATGCGACAAAGAAGACGATCGCCCAGGGCATGCTGGACATAGCCCTGCTGACTGCCAATGCCTCCCAGTTGAAGTACATCCTGCAGGTGGGCGAACAGCATCAGTTTTACAAGCTAATGCTGATACTCATCAGTCTGTCGATCGTGATGCAGGTGAGTTGTGCTTAGCTTAGCCCATCCTGCTTGGCATGGGGTAGTAACGGCCTCGTTCTTCACATGTCCCTAGATACTGTCGGGTGTGCTGAGCCTGTCGCTGAGTTTGTTGCGCGACTGTCGACTCCACCAGCCAGAGTTTCACCAATCCGCTAATGTTATTAATCACGTTCGCACAGCATTCGCGTTTTTCACAACGATGCTAAATCTATTTATCTCGGCCTTTGATAGTCGCCTGCCCCCGCCACAAGGCGACCTTTTGAATAACGTGAATTAGTGGGGGAAGAGGGGGCCAATAAAGATACTTAGATTCGTTTGCTTGATTTTAACAATCTCAATATCCCCATTTTGACAGCTATTGGTTGGAATTCTGTTTGTGGCCATCGGCGGTCTCAACATTAATCGGCAGAAAGATCAGACGGCGGCGATCATCTTGAACGATATCATTTTGGTGGTGATATTCGTGATATCCGTTCTGAATGTAATCATTTCGGGTTTCGGCATTGAGTACTCGTCACAGCCGCTCAGACTCCTCGAACAGCATGCAAAGACACCCTAGAACTAAGAAACATCCAACGATTTACATTATCATAAGGCTAACTATGTACCATCTAAGAGTTCTAAGCAAATAAATGAATGTATTGACAGATTTGAATACATGAAACTTCTTTACCTTTACATTCAGGTGGCGGCTGGAATTTTGCTAGTCATTCAATCCCTTATCAGCATTCACAATGCGAAGGATCGTTCCATTGGGTTCACCATCAACTATTTCGTAGATGCCTTCATATTCTTATCCGTATTCTGTGACGTTATGAAGATGAACTTCGGTCTAGACCCAGCAATACCTTTCCCTCAAAGCAAAGACGATGTCGAGGTTTTTCAACCTTAATTATTTCAAATCTGCGTAGGCTTAGGCTTCTAATTTTCATTCTTGCCACTTTATAAATATCGAAATTGTGAATCATTCAATTTAAATTCTCCTCTGTTTTTTTGGGACTCCATATATTTTATAGATTAATCCTTATTTGGATATTAGGCATTTTTCATATAATATTAAGAGAACTTTAAACGTGACTTATTATAATGTCGCGCCTTGACTCTGGAGATGGGTGAGCATAAGTTATATTATCGATGTTGATTTAAAGTTATTTACGGTATAATGGTACTTTTTTGAAACGTTAAGCATTTTTAGCGAAGTTCAGAGGAAAGATATTGTGGTAATTTTTTTCTTAGGTAGATCTACGAAAACAATTTCTATTATTTTCCGTGATTTAATTCAACATATATATACAATACATTGATGTAGAAGTGGGTTAAGTTCATGACTCATTCACGATTTATGGTATATCGGTATATAATATAGTTTATTTCATAAATACTTCGGTATATTCCAGAAGGTCAGGCGGTATATTTTAGCGATGGATCCGCGGTCACACTAGCTTACACATTTAAGTCCAAAAATAATACGTACGCGCCCGTGAATCATAGCCGCCAGCAGCAGCCAGGCCAGCCAGCCCCTCGTCCAGCGTACAAAAATATAGTGTACATACAAATATATAAAAAATATTCGCGTAAATATTACACGTACGCTCGTCGTGGCCCACCCCTGGATCCTATCTGTGCGCGAGACTAGACGAGACCCGCATATTATTTTAGTTTAGTAACTAATTGTTATTTCTGTGTAAAATGTTCAGCTTTCTGAAGCGCGAGCAGAAAAACCAAGAGGTGGTGGAGAATGTGATTGGCGAGCTGAAAAAGATCTATCGGAGCAAGCTGCTGCCCCTGGAGGAGCACTATCAGTTCCATGACTTTCACTCGCCCAAGCTGGAGGATCCAGACTTTGATGCCAAGCCCATGATACTGCTGGTGGGGCAGTATTCCACGGGCAAGACGACCTTCATTCGATACCTGCTGGAGCGAGACTTTCCCGGTATTCGGATTGGTCCGGAGCCTACCACAGATCGCTTTATTGCCGTGATGTACGATGACAAGGAGGGCGTCATACCCGGCAATGCTCTGGTGGTGGATCCCAAGAAACAGTTCCGTCCATTGTCCAAGTACGGCAACGCGTTCCTCAATCGCTTACAGTGCTCCAGCGTGGCCTCGCCGGTGCTGAACGCCATCTCCATTGTGGACACGCCCGGCATCCTGTCCGGCGAGAAGCAGCGCATCGATCGTGGCTACGATTTCACGGGGGTGCTGGAGTGGTTCGCGGAGCGCGTCGATCGGATCATCCTGCTGTTCGATGCCCACAAGCTGGACATCTCCGACGAGTTCCGGCGCTCCATCGAGGCGCTCAAGGGACACGACGACAAGATTCGCATCATCCTCAACAAGGCGGACATGATCGATCACCAGCAGCTGATGCGCGTCTATGGAGCACTCATGTGGTCCCTGGGCAAGGTGCTGCAGACGCCGGAGGTGGCCCGCGTCTACATTGGCTCGTTCTGGGACCAGCCGCTGCGGTTCGATGCCAACCGACGGCTGTTCGAGGACGAGGAACAGGATCTCTTCCGCGACCTGCAATCCCTGCCCCGCAATGCCGCCCTGCGCAAGCTGAACGATCTAATCAAGAGGGCGCGACTGGCCAAGGTGCACGCCTTCATCATCTCTGAACTGCGCAAGGACATGCCCTCGGTGTTTGGCAAGGACAGCAAGAAAAAGGATCTGATCAAGAACCTGGGCCAGGTCTACGATCGCATTCAGCGCGAGCACTCGATATCGCCCGGCGACTTCCCGGACATTAAGAAAATGCAGGATGTCCTCCAGCATCAGGACTTTACCAAGTTCCACTCGCTCAAGCCCCATCTGCTGGACATTGTCGACAACATGCTGGCCAAGGACATAGCGCGACTAATGGAAATGATACCCCAGGAGGAGATGACGCTCGTCAACGAGCCCATCGTTAAGGGTAAGTGTCCAAGTCATCCACTCCCGGATTCCCGAATCCCGATAGCCGTTCGAGTAAAGTGCACAGCTCATTTAGCCTCCTCCACTTTATCACATTCGTCACGCCTGTAATTATCGCACTCTCTGGGTGGGTTCCCGTTCCCGTTCCGCTCCCAGTGACACATGTGTGGATATAGAAAATATGTATGTAAATGTCGTGTGAGATTTTCCAAGAGAATTTCACTGGTGTTTTTCCTTTTCCCATAAGCAACAACAGATTGCGCGTGCGCGAATGTTGCAGACAGAAAGAAATACCCAAGTTAACCCAGTTAGCAAATAGTATGCCAAATTGCAATGAAAAACAAGTTTTGTTGGCAAAAAGACAGAGCGAGAGAGATACAGACACAGAGAGATACTTAAGACTGAGAGTTGGAGCTGTATCTTTATGGATACAAGAGTCGAGGGAAATCTACCAAAAATGGGCATTTGAAAAACTCACTTTCATGGTTCATCTTCCGAGAGTTTTCCCTGGCCCACATCCACATCCACAACGCAGCTTCCTATTTCTGTTTTGCGCGGTTATGCAATGCCTAGCCAACGTCTCTCTATATATACATTTTTTATTCATATACGAATAAATGTCTGTGTGTCTGCGCTATATAAACAAAGCGATAAGCGCTGGTCCCCGAAAACTGATAAGCGGCATAGACTGCTCTGTTTAGGTGACATTCACGCACTTTTTTTTCGCTGTGCAAAATTAAATAGAACGAACCCCCCGCCCAGTGACTCCCCCTCAAGTTAAGGTGGAAGCAAAAAGTGCACAGTGACACGTACATACTATTCCCCGCATCATATCTTGCTTAAATATTGTAAAGTGATAAGCAATTATTTGATGACTTGAAACTAGGCGAGTACTTATGGGGCGTGGCAGTCGTACATAGTATCAAAAAACAGCCCGCGCTTTCGTCATTTCCTTTCGTCTTATACCTTGTACCTTTTATTGATAACAGAGCCAATCTACCAGCCAGTAGTGGCTGGCTGCCCCATGATGTAAGCACTGGAAAATATCGATGGATAGTCAGTCCCCACTGTGTTAGCGGCAAGGCTGTTGTTTGTTGGTTCTAATTGGGGTCCGGACTGGGGAATGACTCATCCGAAAACTAGGCGTACAGTTTGAGCATGATAAATATTTTACACTTGGTTGAATCAGATCTGATGGCTGCAGCAGCACACAGCACACGCATCCAGGCAACCATGACGCCTATGACCACGCATTCCCATACCCATTCGAAATGAAACTCGAACTAAAACGCCCAGCAAAAGCATAAACGAATAAAAGAAAGAAAGAGAGAGAGAGAGCGATGAAGGAAAGGGAAATATAGTTTTAATCAGAAACTAGACGCCTTGGCCTGCGTACTCAAAAGGCGGCTATAATTCTATTATATTCATACACATGAGCGCAATCTAATATTTTATTGAAAGGTAATTCTATTTGAAGTAAATGAACTGACGTGCGACCGACCGGTTTACTTGCGACCTCTGAACTTTTGTGTGTGTGTGTGTTTGTGGCAACCAACAGTTCAGGCGTAGAGTTCAAGGCCTAATTACACTTTCCAGCTGGCGGAGAGCACCTGTTTGTGTTCTCCCCATGAATGCGTTAGTGAGGCCAGTGGGCCAGACGGAAAGTGGTTTGTTTGTTTTTCAAACCGTATCGCGTTGCCAGGCACTGTTATGGACACGTATATACATACATATACATATATATACGTAGACAACAGTACAAACAGTCTTCTTCTGTTAGATAAAAATCAATGTAAGGCCAAGTCAGCAGGCCATCATCATCGGTTATTCGCTTATCAGCTGCCGGGTTCTAGCAACCTAAAAAAAGCTGCTCTAATTTTCGTTTATCTGTTAAGTAAATACGCGTATGCCACATACAATTAAGTAATATTTATGACACAGTGGGCCAACTCGCAAGCGGGGAGTCTCAGAGCAAAGTTTTAGAATCTTTTATTCGAAAATAAAACCACAAATGATAAGGCTACCCATTGTCTGGTTTAATTACTTTTATATGCAAACTAAAGAGGGAGGACCCCTTCATCCACAGAAGGGGGAGTAATTAATTGCTAAAAAGGCAAAGCAATTAATGTAGAATTGACTTATTAGAATGCTGAATATTGCCTGCCTTTAAGGAGATGATAGGGTCTTATAGATATGATTGTCTGCTGTATAAGTCGCATGCGTCAAGCTGCTCAAATAAAGCTGCCACAAGGCACCAGATCCACACCCAGACCCGCTCCCAGTTTCAGATCCCGGTAAGCCGAACCGCCGAACCGGTTACTGCCAGTTATGTACATATGTATGTACATATTATATGTACTTTTTGATGGCGTTGGCAACCTGAGGCCGCGTATCAATTGGCCACTACTCACCGTAGCTGACTTGGGGCGTGTGGCATTAAGTGGATCATCCTCTCTGTCTAATTCACAAAGAGAAAGATAGAAAGAACTGAGACTGAGACTGTGACTGAGACGGGGGCGCTTGCATAGCAAACGAACTACAACTAAGTGCAGGAAGAAAGCATTTACCAGCGAGTTATTCCACAATAATATGGCCATTGTCTGTGGCGAAACTGATCAGCAGAGTGTGTGTGTGTGTGTGGGGCTGCTGATCTTTTTAGTTTGGCTGTGTGTCTGGGGGCCACTTGAGTGGCGATTTAATTCAACTATTAGCGCATTTCTCATGACCTTGTACTATGGATGGAATCTATGCAAATACCCAAAAGAAAGTCCAAAAATTTTCAACTGATGTCATGGGATCTTTATTTCTGATTTCTGACTGAATGTGAATGTGTCATCATGGCACTCTCTGCCATTGAAATTAGTTAATGTTTCTCCCCACACTCACACACACACACTCGCACACTGGCACTCACTCACATTCAGTTTCAGATTCACATTCTCACTGGTGACACTGGTCGCAAGTGAATGAACTCCTTGTTTATTATTACACCCAGAGAATAAGAGAAGACAATGACCAAAGCCAGTCCCCCACACCCTCTCAGAGGGAACAAGAATGCGTTGATAAAGCGAATCACGATCAAACAGCACGAAATCAAAGTCAAGAACGCGTGAACTCCAATTTATTTCTAAATAAATGTCTTCCTCTTGGCGGAGATTCTCGTATCTGTGTGTACTCTCTCTCTCTCTCTCTCTCTGTAGTTTTATGTATTTGTTCGATTTTCTGTGCATTTCCGTTGCTTTGTTTTTTGGGATAATTGTATTTCAATTACACACAAAACAAGAAGGAGAAAGAAGAGAGTGATAACCAAAGTAAAAGACAGTGCTCGCTGTTAGTTTGTGTCCCCCCCACATACATCGTAAGCGTAATCATAGCAAACTGATCCAAGAACTGAAATGGATCAGGGGTTTGTCTTTCCATTGAGTCATCCAGCAACCCAACAATCACCACCTGCATACACCTCTGCCTATGTGGGTAGGGGGGCCATCACATGTTTAGCAATATGTCGCTAAATAGTTTATACACACACAAACACACACACACACACACACACACACACACACACACTGCCACACGATATTGCAGAAATAAGCTATTCGCTTGCTTCGTTCCTTCATCTTGGTTTTTGCCATTGGCACACTAATTTTTGTTAGTTATTTGAGTTGATTTGTTCATGTCATGTCCGAGTCGAGTAATGTGTACGCCGCCCTGCTTTGTCACCCACTGTTGCCGCACCGGGATGATCATCGGGATGGAAATCTTCCTCCATTCTGAATGAACCCTTTGAAAATGTTCCCTGCTCTGTGTCAACGTTCTTTCTCTCTTTCTTGCATACCAAAGTGGACTCGGACGAGGATTTCGATCTGGCTGACGAGCCCGACGATAATGTCCTGAGCCCCAGCTCACAGAGAGCACTATTTTCGGCTCGCTTTGATCGCTGGCTGCAGAACCTGCGACAGCAGCAGCACCGCTTGTTCAGCAGTTGTACTAGTAGGGTGGGCCAAGTCGAAAACGATAAAGAGATCGAGCCAGCAGCCGAGCCAGAGACAGAGGCAGAGTCAGAGAAGGAGCCAAAGGCAGAGAAGGAGCCATATGCAGACTCTGAGGCAGGTTCAGAGCAGGAAGCAAAAGCAGACCCAGAGACAGATGCAGATCCAGAGACAAAGCCAGAGGCTGAGGCAGAGACAGGGACAGACATGGATGTAAGCACACACCTAGTTGTAGATCTCAAAGGCAGAGAGTGGCCTTCTCAATTCTCAATTCTAGTGTCTGACAACAAGACGCCGCAAATAAATTGAGCAAAAAGATCAAAAGTGGCAACTTCAAATAATGCAATGAAATTCCACTTGGCCGCATGCACCCCGCATGCAATCTCAATTGGTCGCCTGAATGCAGCATTCAGGGGCAATTGTTTGCCATTTTCCGTTCGCTGTTTTCTGTTCGCCATTTGCTGTTAATGTAGGTAGGCAAAGTACGTTCTTAAGTCGGTCAGCCAGACCTCAATTGGAGCCAAAACGATCTGAAGGTTTTAATTGCTTCAAATTGAATGTGTACGAGTACTATGAGCACGGCGACGCACCGATCAGCTTAGACTACTTGCTTAATTAGTGCAAATTTATGTGGAAAGTAGTCGCCCCCTACCACAACACACAGGCCACAGGCTTAGATAGAACAAGACTGTACTGAACTGAACTAAACATTTCTTTGGATTGCAGGTGGTGCCTTCGAGGGTGTCATCGACGACCATGTCTCACCATTCGGCTACATGAAGGGCGAGGGCATTGATGCCGGCTGCGGAGAACACGAATGGATTTGCAACAAGGATAAAACACGCACAGACACCATCTTCAACGGCCTGAGCCCGGTCGATGGCAAAATATCTGGTGCAAGTAAGTAGACCCGTGCGAAGGCAATCCTCACGAGCGATTCCTAATTATATAACTTGTTCAATTGCAGCTGCCAAGCAGGAGCTAATCAAATCGAAACTGCCCAACTCGGTGCTTAGTAAAATCTGGAAGCTGTCCGATGTCGATGGTGATGGCTTCCTGGACTCTGAGGAATTTGCGCTGGCTTTGCACTTAATCAATGTCAAGCTGGATGGCTGTGAGATACCCACAGTATTGCCGGAACACTTAGTACCACCGTCGAAGCGCTATGCCTAAATACATACCCTATAATATAAAACACGCGTACCGTACACACACACACATACGGCGGCCAGCCGGCCAACTCCCACGATGCACTATGTTCGATTCTGCCTTTTTATATGTACTATACTCGTACTCGTGCTCGCATGAAACTGCGCCAACTGCTGGGTATTAAAACACACACACACACACATACAAAAACAAATGGCAATGCAAGCGTTGCAATTGAACCAAAAAATATATATCAATCAGATTCACAGAATTTACGCAATGCCCCCCCCACTTCACAGGCATTTTTTTTGAACAATCAACCGTCATGCAATGGGGAATGTAACGAAAGGATCGGATAGGATCGGATCAGTTTAGTGGATTTATACAAGAGTAGAAAGCGTGTATATGGCCCCCATGTCGATGTTGACTTAAGGAATATATAATGAAGTGAAGTAAAGAATTGTTCAATGCCAATACAAAAAAAAAAACAAACGCATGAAGTTAACGTGTAAACAATATTTAGGTTAAATATCGATTGTGCAGAAGCTTGTAAGGTTCGTTCCAATTTTGCAACTGAACCACTTTTGATATACACATGAAAATGAACATACATATTTTATATAGAAATATACAATTCTAGAATGTGGGCCAATTATTTGCTATCTTATTTATGTTTTGGAAATGCTCCCCCACTCATCTCCTCTCCACAAGGAATGAAAAATGTTGTGCAATTTAAATACTTGTTTATTAAATTTAATTATTTAGTAAATTAAATTTATTTAATTTAGTAAATTCTTGAAAATATATTATTAAATGTTAACTTAAAACTGATTGATAAATTGTAAAAAAAAACCTGAAATAAAATGATTAATTTTTAATATGTATAATATAATATTATCTTAGGACCGTGTACATACAATTGTATGTATGTATGTTTTCCCATCAACAATGATCCCCATGCAGTTAAACTATTCTCAGTGGAGTTTACAATCTAGTCGGATTTTTCTCGTATTTTCAAAATTGTGAACGCCACAGAATTTTCCCCATTTGTGCGTGGCAACATTTTGGAGCAGCTCTCGGATGTACATATATTATATACGAATTTCATACGAGTATTCTCGATGTTATAAAACACTTTATGACGTTGATATGCAATAACTGCATCATCGAGTGGCCCATGCGACACCAAGCCAAAGCCGGTAACGCGCGGATCCCCGGCACGCAGCCCTCCTCCTGCCCAACCGACCGAGGGGCATTATTGCACGACGCGCGACGCATGTACCGAACTAATCGCAAAGATGCAGGAAAGACAGGTGTTAGACTAATATTTGAGGAAATTTGGGCAAAACGCAATTAAAAGAGCTAAACATGCAAAGTTACAAAAGAAAATACTAATTACGGTAAAGGTATGCTAGTGTTAGTGATTTCGATCTACACAGCGGAAGGTAAAAAGGAATACAATTTCTAGAGGATCTAATAGGAATCGGCTCAACAAGTGAGGGCTATCTATCTTCCCCCGAATCAAGTTGTGCGTAAACGAACAGAATAGTATATGTACATTCTACAGGCATACCAAAATACATGCATTTATGTTTATGGTTTACTTGAAATATAAATCTTGATCTTGATCTTTCCACTTATCAGTGTGGTAAGCTATGAAATAAGAATGAAAGCATCCACTTTTCATAGAATAGGGAGCTGTCGCTTCAAAGCCTCTGTGTGTACGAGTTCTTAGTATATATACTATGTATGGTTAGCGGTCACACTCAAAACGATTGCACATCTTTGTAATCGATAGTTAAAGTAATTATCAATGGTAATAAATCGGCGAACATTTGACAAGATAAGCTTTTGCCTTTTGGTTTTTGGATTCCATTTGAAATTTGGTTCGCCTTTAAAATTAACTGTGATGGCCACCTACGAGGAAGTCAAGGATGCTCCAAATCAACCAGATTTGTATCTGTTTGATGTGCGCAACAAGTCCGAGTTGGAGGAGACAGGCGTCTTGCCGGCCAGCATTAATATACCTCGTGAGTAGAGTTAGTCGAGAGATTAGTAGGGGGCTTAATGGACACACCTTTTTTCGTTGATAGTGCCCGAGCTGGAGCGAGCCCTTAACTTGCCAGTGGACGCATTCACAAGCACATACGGCCGGAAGAAACCGTCGATTGATGCGGTCCTAATCTTTTCATGCAAAGCAGGAGGACGCGCTGCCCGAGCAGCCAACATGGCCCACACCCTGGGCTTTGTCAAGTAAGTTTCAGCAGGCACACATCTACTATCCCTGTATATTCTTACACGTGCTTCAAATTAATTGCAGTGCCAAAGCGTATGCCGGTTCCTGGACCGAATGGGAGCAGAAGCAAGGCGCTCAATAAAAATGCAGAATAAATATTATTTACAAATTATTACAATATATGCGAAACCTTAAATAATCACAACCTTGGTTAGCGTCTTTATAAACGCTGTACGAGCTATACCTGAATTTCCTGCATTTCGCCCCAACTGCTACCAATTTTTACCTTGACCTTCAGGGGCACGCTCATCTCTTTCGCCTTGCCAACGTTCGCCATGGTCACCCTTAGCAATTTGCCAATCTTCTTGGCCTTGGCTTCGGGCACCTCGTAGACCAGCTCGTCGTGGATGTGGAGAACCAATTTGATGGCATTGTCCTCGACACCGAGCTTCCTCCCATACCGGCAGATGTTCTTCTCCATATCCAACATTGCTTTTTTGGCAATATCCGCTGCAGAGCCTTGGATGGTCGTATTTAAAGCCTGTCGTTCGGCCTGCTCTAGATGGGGTTAAACAGAAAAGAAGTTGTTTTACAATTTAACTGAAATCGGGGATCAGTAGAATAGCTCCCGTACTTATTAGACTTTGTTGGCCACTTTTGATGTGGTCTAGATAACGCCTTCGACCCGTTATGGTCTCGACAAAGCCCTGTTCCTTGGCGAACCTCAGGACCCTTCCGGCGTATGCTCTGATGCCTGGATAGGCCTGGTGGAACTGTTCACATGTCAATTGCGCCTCCGACTCTGTGCAGTGAAGAGCTTCGCTTAAGCTGCTGATGCCCATGCCATACACAATGCCATAGCAAATCTGCTTGGTGCCACTGCGCATTGGTTCGGTGACTTCTGTCTCGGGTATTTTGTTCCAGTGGGCGGCAATGGCCGTAAACAGATCCTGCGGGGAGTTCATCACAGACACCAGAGCCGGGTCTTGCGACAAATGGGCCAATATGCGCATCTCCAGCTGACAGTAGTCCGCCGATAGCAGACAGCGCCTCTCGTCCATGCACTTGAATACCGATCGAGGGGAAATGAGAATCGATTCCGTTGCCATTCGAATGTGGAAATCCTTGGCCACATTCTGCAGATTGGGCTCCGTCATAGATATTCGTCCCGTGGCCGTGTACGTTATGCTGTGGCCATGGATCCTATTCGCCGTGCAGCATTTAATCAGCGGCTGTATGCCCTTCTCTATTTGCATGCTCAGCTTTCGATGGCTCAGTATGAGCTCAGATATGGGTGAGTCAAGTTTCTCAAGAACCTGACGGGAAGTGCCCACGCGACCGGTTGGCTTCTTCTTAATCCCCAGCACGGCGGCAACGGCCTGCGTGGAGCCCAAATTGAAGTACGAGCCATGCATGGAATAGATCTCTCTCTCCAGTCTTTTCAAGGTTTCCAGCATGTGCTTCACTAGCCTACTCATCCGCTGCTGGTTGGCCGGAAAGCCGACGCACTCCATTTTACATAGTAACAGTTGAATAGGCATTTCCACCTCTGCAAAGCAACAAATCAAAAATAAAAGTAAACACACAAATTGTGCACTCACCTCTGAAGACTCGTGCCAGCTCGCCGATTCTCTCCAGATTCTCGATCTGCCCTTTGAGTATGTGCACGGTAACGCAGGCCTCTATGGATGCACGCAGCTTGGGCAAGATGGCGCTGGAGCTGTCAAGCCCATGGCTGCTGTATCCGCGTCCGCTGCCACACAGATTGACCAGTGCTGTGCACTCGGGCGCAAATTGCTGGCACTAGAAAAGGAAAGGAAAAGGCACTCCCATCAAAGGGCGAACTCGAATATTGTGTTGCCGCTAGTTACCATATTTTTAAAGCAGAATGTCTTTTCCGGCTCTAGCAGCCAGTTGCACACCTTGGGATCCTCCACGTTAGTTGTAATGTTGTGCAGCCCAGGGACGCCATGCAGCAGCGCTTTCATCTGTTCCTTCGCATCGTGCACGAGGAGGGTGAGATCTGGGAGATTCATCAACTGGACCAGCTCCTGCACTTTGAGGCTGGTTGCGATTTTGTTGCCCTCCTCCTCCTGCATGCACATATAATAGACAACATTGTCGGCCAGGCAGAAGGACACGCCTGCTATGAATCTGACATCATCTACCTGGAACAGAGCCTGTTTGCCGGAAGCTTCTTCACGCTGCTTCGCCGCAGCCAATTGATTGATCAGCAGGTTGGCGCCGATCAGCGGTTTTGCCTTACCCGCCTGCGATTGAAGGCCCACACTGAATCCACAGCGCGAGGCAGCCTTTAGTTCGTTCATAGCTAAATGGAACATCTGCCGATTTGCACAAATGTCGATTAACTCTATTCTATCAAAACTCAGGGCTTTATCATCAGCCGTGGGGCAGCTCAGGATGTGCGAAGCATTCAGCTGGTGGGGATGAAGCATCAATGAGTTTTCCATAGACATATCGGAAAATTGAATGGAAGAGGCTTCATTAGAGTCCATGCCAGTGCCATTGGATATTTCGGGGTGTACCGTGCCGGTGACCCCATTGGATGTGCCATTCGATCCCGAGTCTATCCCAGGTACACAAGGCGTGATTTTAGCTGAACTGAACAATGATCCAGAGCTCTGCATACTTCTTCCAGTGGAACTTGACGATGATCTTGGACTTTGCAAGCGCTGCGAGCGCAGCTTGTAGTAAGAATGCATGAACTTGGAGCTATGCGGTGTCGAGGGATGGTTATGAGTCCCTTCCTCTTCCCTCGGCTGCGAGCTTGGTATCTCATCCGTTTCCGTGTTCGAAGTGGCAACATTTTGCTTACCGTCAGCGGCGGTTAGAGCAGCAGTCACCCCTGTGCTCAGCAGAAACGAATCGTCGCCCATAAAAATATCCTCCTCTATGGCAGAGGATGGCTTTTCCTTTTGGGATGCCATTTGAGAGTCATTAATCTTCTTTAATCGTGGATCCCTGCTGCTTACTAGAGCAGGCGACTTTCCAGCCACAGTGGGCGTCTCTGCAGGTGAATCCTTGGTGGGCACCGCCTTCAGCTTGTCTCGTCTCTGATTTAACTTCAGAACTGCAATACGACGGTTCTCCTCAATTTGTTTTCTCTGTAACTCTTCACGAACAGCCTTGCTTGTGCTGGGCGTTTCCCCATCGAAACTGGGAACACGAATCCTATTTTGCTTTTCGCTAATGACGTCCACGGTTTCCGGACGTACCATCATCCGCTTATTCGCTGATTGTTGAACAGTCTTTTCCAGGGTCTTCTCTTCCTGTTTTTGGGGTATCGCAATTGGACTTTGGTGTCTTGCGTTAGTTTGATGTGCTATTCTCCGTCGGGTATCTGCTGATCGACTGTCTCCCTTGTGCTCAAGATTCACAGCCGATTTGTATGTTTCATTCTGTACTTTTTGATGGGCCACAAGATTCAAGTTTTCTTTCAGTAATCTGGGACTCTGTCTCGTTGAGGTGTGGTTTGTTTGGTGTGTATTCTTTGGAGTGTTTCTAGTGGATGCAACAGGTACATTCATTGGAGTATCTGCTGATCGACTGTCTCTCTTGTGCTCGGGATTCGCAGCCGATTTGGGTGTTTCATTCTGTACTTGTTGGTGGGCCACAGGATTCAAGTTTTCTTTCAGTAATCTGGGACTCTGTCTCGTTGAGGTGTGGCTTGTTTGGTGTGTATTCTTTGGAGTGTTTCTAGTGGATGCAACAGGTACATTCACCGGAGTATCTGCTGATCGACTGTCTCTCTTGTGCTCAAGATTCACAGCCGATTTGTATGTTTCATTCTGTACTTTTTGGTGGGCCACAGGATTCAAGTTTTCTTTCAGTAATCTGGGACTGTGTCTCCTTGAGGTGTGGCTTGTTTGGTGTGTATTCTTTGGAGTGTTTCTAGTGGATGCAACAGGTACATTCACCGGAGTATCTGCTGATCGACTGTCTCTCTTGTGCTCAAGATTCACAGCCGATTTGTATGTTTCATTCTGTACTTTTTGGTGGGCCACAGGATTCAAAGTTTTCTTTCAGTAATCTGGGACTCTGTCTCTTTGAGGGGTGGCTTGTTTGGTGTGTATTCTTTGGAGAATTCCTAGTAGAGGCTACATGTACATCCACATCCATTGCCTTTTGCTCAATGATTTGTATTGTTTTCCGTTGTGTCATCATCGGATATTTTACTGAATGACAGTATTTGTTTTGTTCAGAGTTCTTAGTCGGTTTGGCTGTTTGGCTCTGTAATTCTTTGGGGGGCACGCAATTCAAGTTTTCTTTCAGTACCTCAGTGGGGACTCCATTCGAGATGTTTGTGATCGATGCGGGATTCACTTTCGGGATTTTCGGTGGTGTTACATTTCCATCTTCTTCACCTGTCGATTTCCGTTTTGTTTGCGGCAAGTGCTGCGATTGCTCTCGATCCTCCAACGACATGTGCAACTCGACCTCCATCCCGCTATCTGCCGACTTGGGCAATGTACCGCTCTCTATTCGATTTTGTGACCACTTAATGCTGCCCACACCGATCTCATGCTGGAGATGTTTCTGCGCCTGATCAATCAGCAGCTTGGCAGCCTCGGCCACGGTCATGCCCGCCTTGCCGGTGATGAAGAAATTCCTAACCATATTTCGCTTGGCCGCCTCGTGGGCGTTTTCGTGGTCGTGCTGCTTGGCCGAGTCAAAGCTGAGAGAGTTGTAGAGGACTTTCTCGAGGAGCAGGGCATCGGCACCCGCCAGTTCCACGACGCTGGTGAAGCCAGCATCGTAGATGGCACGAGCACGCTTCTGGGACAGGTCTGGAAGCCGCATCAGATCAATAAGATCCCTATGTATGCCGAAGAAAAGCCTGTCCTTGAACTGCGACACAATCAGGGCGATGGTGGACCACTGCAGCGAATTGCAAAAGGCCGTCACAATGCCAGCAAAGGTTGAGGAAATCTGCTGCAGTCCCTGCAGTACTCCGCGGTTGCACTTGAACTTGTGGGCCACCACATTGATGGGTGTCTCGTTGACCAGCTCCTGCAGTGCTAGAGCCGTATAGAAGCTGCATGAATATTGAATATCGAATATGGTAAGTTACGTGATTCACAAAAGGTAACATCTACCCACCGCTTGTGTATCTGCATCTGCTTGTATTCGAGCTTGCTTTGGCCTCGCATGGCCTTTATTAGGAAGGCCTCCTTAACGCCCACCAGCTCCCCCACTTTCTTCATCGATGGGCTTAGCTTCTCCCACATGTCTAGGTACAGCAGCCAGTCGAGATCCTGCAGCTGGTAGCATACAGAATAGGGAGTCACCAGATACACAGCATGCAGGTCAGTCTCCAGCACAAAGGAGCGCCGTGATTTCTGCAGCTCTGCGAAGAGAATGAGGCCATCGCCGGGCGGCATGGAAGATGCCAAGCAGGCGGAACCTAGCCGAGTGGCCACATAGTTCGCTGTCGCGGCCTCCTCGTCCACTTGATGGCGAATGAATTCGTAGTCAATGAGAAAGTCCAACGCTTCGCCAATGAATTGCGAGTCGCAGTCTTCGCCACTCTGCTGCTGCTGCTCTACGGACAGCTTGGCCATGGCCTTCTCAGCACTCAGCAGAGTGCAGTTGACGAAGCTATCAATTTCCTGTCTGGTGCTGGCCACACCAGAAGAAATAACCTCCAGGAGCGCTCGTTTTAGGTGCGTCTGCAGTGGGAAATTTGTTAATTTTCGTGGCTGCATTCTTTTAGAACAATTTTACATACGCTGTCATCCATTTCGAGACAAGAAGAAATGGGCTGTAGCTGCGCCTGGACAAGATCGCGACCCACCCTTTGATTAGATTCCGTGCAAATCAGTATGGACTCGCCCAGAGTATCCTTTCCCGTGCGACCAGCTCTACCGATCATCTGGCGATACGTGAGAGAACTCATCTGGTTCTTTCCAAAGAGGGGCGAGCGTATAATCACACGACGCGCGGGCAGATTGACACCCGAACTAAGTGTGCTTGTGGCCACCAGTACCTTCAGGGCTCCAGACTTGAAGCAGGCCTCGACAATGTCGCGCTCTTCTGTGGTAAGCCCGGCATGGTGGAACGCGCAGGCATAGGTAACGGCCTTGGCCATGGTACTATCGAGTCCTGCAAAGAGCAGATTGGCACAGGTTCGAGTTGGTGCAAAGAAACAAACGAAGAAGAAACCAACTTACCTGTGGGAATGTCTCGCAGCTGCTGCTTCACATCATCAATGGCCTCTGGATTGAGGTGAGAGCGTAGGAGTCTGCTGAGTTCAGTGCCGGATTTGATGAGACTATGGATGGCTATGGCCAGCTGCACCGCAAGGCTCTCACACCAGTCCCTCGATGGGCAGAATACAATGACGGAACAGCCCTCGAGCAGCGTTTCGATGCACAGCTGGGCCACATGATCCGGATCGTTGTTCAGGCATGGCACCATCGACTGCTTGGAGATATCGCGCAGAAGCTCTAGCCGCTGGTCATAGATTTTGGTGCCCACTTTGATCATCTCCTGCAGCGCCACTGGGCGATAGTTGGTGATGTACAGCTCGGCATCCAGCCAACGGCGCAGCAGTTCCACATTCGCTAGGGTGGCCGACATGGTGATCACTTGGATCTGCAGGGCATGCTTGCGGGACATGTACAGAATCTTGGCCAGCAAGAGCTCCAGAATGTAGCCGCGACCCTTTTCAGATATGAGATGCACCTCATCCACCACCACAGTGCCGATTACATCCAACTTTCCCTGCTCCAGCAGCTTGTTGACTATGGAATTGGCCTTCTCTATCGTGCAAATGGCGACGTGGATGCTCTCGAAGCCACCGGGTGGAGTGTAGCCCCCAAAGAAGCCTTCCACCCTATAGCCAGCGGGCGTCAGCAGATCCTGCAGATAGAATGTCTTCTCGCGCACCACCGAGATGAAGGGCAGGATGAGGAGCACCTTCTTGCCCCGCTCCAGGACCGTTTTCAGCAGTAGTATCTCACTCACAAGCGTCTTGCCCGCCGATGTGGGCGCCGAGTAGACCAGATTGCAATGCTCAAAGACAACGCGAGGCTTGCTGAGGCACTCGGCCTGCCAGTCGAACATTTGGACAACGCCCTTCCTCTGGTACTCGGCCAGGACACTGTGTGGCAGATTCCAGGCGGCGAGCGACTTGAGTGCTTCCACGTCCACAGACACGATGCTACTATTCACTGGCTCGCAGATACTCGCGTTTGGTTGGGTCGGCGAGACGAGCAACTGGTTGGGTGACATGCGGCTGAGATTCTGAGTTATTGTAGTTTCCCCGGACACATCCGCCATGGCCATCGTACGACTGTTCAGCAGATCCACCTCGAACTGCCTGGAGGACTCCCGATCTCTGACGGGACAGAGAAAACTGCTCTCATCCAGATTGGGCGGCTCCTCAGCTTCTTGATTGTTCTCTGGGCAGATGTCTTCTGTGCACACCTGCGCCTCAAAAGCCGACGAGACTGAAATTTTCGAATTACCTTGTTCCCTTATATCTTTGTGATTTGTCACATATGAAAATTCGTCTTGAAAATACTCAGAATAATTTTCCCGGCTTGAGTTGCATTTGACATTTGGCTCCACGGCTGCAGTGGGAACAACTA
Source organism: Drosophila bifasciata (assembly GCA_009664405.1). Lineage (NCBI taxonomy): Eukaryota > Metazoa > Arthropoda > Insecta > Diptera > Drosophilidae > Drosophila > Drosophila bifasciata. The sequence continues at coordinate 6,818,077 of CM019044.1, forward strand.
AACGTTGTTCCAGCTCTCGCATAGCGCTCTCGTCGATGTCCAATGATTGCGAAAACGCCATTGAAACTAACAATTACTTTACAACCTAAGTATAAATAAATAAATAAATAAATAATTGTAAAATAAATTTAAAAAAAAAGACACCGCGACGGATTCAATTGAAACGGTGTTGTAAAACACTCCCGTCCAGTGCTGCCAACTTTTCATTAGGAAAAAAAGCCATTTCTGAATTGAACCAGACCCAAAAAACGGCTGAAAAATTAGAGAATGAAATCAACAAAAATTAAACGTAATATTTCGGTTTAGCAACATTAAAAAATGCGGAAAAAGCCAAATGCCATTCCAAAAAAACCTAAATTTTAGCTTCCTGCAATTGCCAAACTTTTCGCGCAGTTGGTCTTCAAAAACAGGAATATTTGCGGGAAAAAAGCTGAATCGGCAGCACTGCTACCGTCCCTGCTAACTTCCTGCAATATGTAGGTGCAGTGCAACAGAAATCAGCTGGGCAGAGAAGAAAATCCAGGTAGTTGTTTACCTCAGTATACCATATTTTGCATTATCTGCAAAAATGGACGAGTTCAAGGTGCCCGCTCCGTTGCCGAAATACAAACCCACTGTGGTTGAGAATCCGCTATGGCTGCATATAGAAAACACCGAGGAGGCGGCCAATTCGAGGAACATAATACCAGCAATTTGTCCGTACAAGGTGCCCCGATGGTCTGCACCTCCGCCCCCGGATCAAAGATATAAATTTGAGGTGCTCAAGTCGGGGCAGATCATTGACGAGGTAAGAGCATTGGAGCAACAGGCTATTTGGACATTTGGGCGGCTGCCCGAGAACGATGTGTCCGCCGCGCATCCCACAATTTCTCGATTCCACGCCGTGCTGCAGTACAAGCCGAAGGCGTCTCACGACCACCACTACGAGGACGAGGAGCATCATTCCGAAAAGCCAGCAAAGCCCGAGAGGCCCGAGGGTTGGTACATCTATGACCTTGACAGCACCCACGGCACATACCTCAACAAGCAGCGCGTGCCGTCCAAGGTATACATACGTATGCGCGTGGGTCACATGCTCAAGCTGGGCGGCAGCTCGCGTATCTACATACTGCAGGGACCCAATGCGGATGCGGAGCCCGAGTCGGAGTTGTCGGTCAGTGAGCTGCGGGAGAAGCGCGAACGGGAGGTGGCCGCCGCTGCGGCCGAGAAGGAGCGCAAATCACTGGAGGCACAGGAACGCGAGCGCAACGACGGCGTCAGCTGGGGAATGGGAGAGGATGCCGACGAGGAAACCGATCTCACACACAACCCATTTGCCAGCTTCAACAACGACGACCTCTTCTTCGACGATCCCAAGAAGACTCTGCGTGGATTCTTCGAGCGCGAGGGTCTCAATCTGGAATACAAGTGCGATGAGCTATCGCAGGGATCGTTTGTCTGTCGAGTGGAGCTGCCCCTGGACGATTTCAATGGCAGGCCGATTGTAGTGGAGGTCAACCACAAGGGACGCAAGAAGGATTGCGTGGTGCAGTGCGCCCTGGAGGCATGTCGCACTCTGGACAGACATGGCGTGCTGCGGCAGGCCAACCAGGAGGCCCAAAAGCGCAAGGTATCGAAGGCTGGAGACTCGGATGACGAGGATGAGTTCTGGGATCGCACTGGGGATGTCGCGCGTAAGAAGCAGCGCAAGGCAACGGCGGGCTCCAGTGGCCCCCTCACATATGAGAGTTTGGTAAGTCAAATAAAGATAATTCTAGAGGAAATTTAATCATTTCGTGAACAGTTGAAACAGCAAACAGATCTCCTGTCAGAGTTGGGCAAGGTGGAGTTTGAGATCGCCACCTACCAGCTAAATGAAAAACGAGCCAAGGAAGAGGCCTCCAAGCAGCTGAGTGCCAGCTACGATCTGGACAATTTTATGAACAGTCTCAGCGTGGATATATGGCAAGTGGACAAGACGGAGATCAAAAAGCTTCGGGTAAGTAACTAGAACTAGAAATTCCAATTGAACTTTCCCCAACTGACCATTCCCTACTCCAATCTCTAGCTGGAGCTACAGCGCATCAAGGGCGAGCAGCAGAGAGTGCAACGCCTCATCCAAATAGCAAAGCCAGCTTGTATACCCTACACTACGAGCAGTGCAACAGCCACCATCACATCGGCGGCACAGGAAACCAACGGGGCTAAAAAGCAGCTGCCCATGATTGGCAAGCGGAATCAATTCAGCAAATTCAAAGTGGTCAGTGCTGTGCCAAGCTCACGGGCCACGGTGCAATCGAATGCATTTGCCCCGGATGAGGAGGAAGTCGAGGAGGAAGAGGTGAAGGGAAAGCAGGCCAAAATGGAGATGGAAATGGAAAGTGTTGCTAAGCCGTCGTCGACTACACAACAACTGAATCTACCAGAATGCGAGCCATCCGCCGAAGCGGCAATGGAATTGGCACTGGCCCTGGCACCGGCAGCAGCACCGGCAGCGAGCAAACCATTAACCTCCGATGAGGATGTCGGACAAGAGTTTAACTTTTTGTCAGCAGCAGCTCTATCCGAAGTTGCCACTTTTCCTACCGAACTTTTTCTGGCTTTTCCGCCCACAGAAGCGATGGGTAACAGCAGTGCAACTCTGTCAGGCCGCGCACTTGGGGAAAGTGCAGAGGATGCAGCACAGAAGAAGCGACGCCAACGCGCACACCGACAGCGCAACAACAAGCAGCAGCGTCAGGACGTGGACATGGACATGAATGAGCTTTTCGAGCATGAGGATACCGAAAAGTACGCAAAGTGGGTGCCCCCGACCAATCAAAGTGGCGACGGCATCACACATTTGAATGAGAAATTCGGCTACTAAAGTTTCAGTAGCGCCTAGAAATAAGCCCATTGTCTATGTAAGCATTCTTTTAGACTACTTCTACTCGTAGGTATTGTAATGTTTAACAGCTTATTGATATAAATGTTGTGACCCTGTCTGGAAATGCCAATTGGCAACTAAACAGAGTGTTTTTTTAATGACGTCCCCCACATCCCACGGGTTAGGCTGCACTCTTCGAACTCCATCAACCCTTGAAAGCTTTTCAACACACTTCCACTGCTGGTATACCTACCTACCGTGTGTTCCCCTTTGCCGGCGCTGATAAGCTACTCGTACTACCCCTGCTGATTTCAGTCAAGTGGTGGTTTCCACGAAAACGTTCACCCAAAAGAATCCAATGAAAATTCCTGCGCGCATACACAAAATGAACCCAACACTCGGGCACGAATGGGCATCGGGTCTGTGGGCCATCGGGCACGTCGTTTCGTTGCCGAGACTCCAGTACTTGAACTTCCAATTCAGTTATAATTTTGTCACTCTAACCGTCAGCACGGAGGAACGGCTGAGCGTGAAATTCCATTTCAGTTTCAGAGCCATAGTCAATAGCCAATAGCCGGACCTACATGTGTACTTTTGTTTATCAGAACCGAATTGATTTGGCTTAGGCACACCAAGATTAATTAGCTCATATCGATCCGGTTTCGGCCACCTTGAAGTTCAATTTGTATGGGAAATCGAATCCAAAGTCAGTCCTTCACGGCATCGCCACGAGCGACGGCACCGCTCTCCCACATATCTTGGGGCTCATAGAACAGTTTTGTGCGCGCATTCAAACCGAATTATTTACATAACTTCGCAGGTGTAGAGCCCACAAAATAGGACTGGAGAGACTGTATTTAATGCGGCCATCACGTGGATTCCCAACAGACGGAGCACATGTCCGGGTTACACTTTAAGACTCGTAACAGTCCGTCTCAGAAGACGTCCCTCCGTTGGGGCGACTGCTGCCTCACATAGAGTGTGTGTAGAGTGTGTGTTTGTGTCTCTGTGGTGTGCAATTCCTAAAACATATTCCTGGCCAGACTTCACGTTGATTCCTATTTAATTAGTGTAGACCGTAGACTCTTCTGTGATCCTGCGATTAAGCAAAGACGAACACGAAGACGGTGCTCCGTGGTGACTCCGATTCTCGCACTCGTTCGTGCAGAAAATGTTGCATAAGTTGAGGCGCATTTGATTGGCGCGCGCTCCAGACGAGGCTTCAGCTTCAGATTCTTTCGGCCGCGCTGGGCACACAAAGTGGCGTCTGCTTTTGAACTTGGCGTACATATTACACAGCAAAGGTGAGTCGGTTCCGTTGACAGTCGTCGATTGCCCACAAATGCGATGAGACATGCGCAGAGAGCACCCGCCAAGAGTGGTGGGGAGGGGTGGGCTTTATCTCTGTCCCTCTCGTGCTTTCTGCGCCCAGTGCTTTGTTAATTTTTGTGAATGAACCCATCCGAGTGGGTGGGTGGTGCTGGCTCCCTGTCTATGACGTACTTGCCTTGACTCTCGCTCTCTCTCTAACGCTCTCCATTCGACGGCGTCTTTTTATGGCAATGATTTAGCCTAATTGTGGAACTACTACTCTCTGTTATGCATCCAGTCTATAGTGCGTGCGCCTGCACCTATAAATAATGCCCACTGCAACTGCAAGTTAATTGCGCGCCATTAGCAAGGACACCGACTGTCATCGAGTGGAGTGGCACAGGGAGTAGCTTCTCGGTTATCCTTGTACACAAAGGTCAGCACCGCCGCTGGCATTGGCAAGCCATGCACCGGACTTAATATTTAATGCTGCGTGGGGCTAGTTAATTGAAAAGCGGACGAAAATAAACGCCTGCACCCGCCTCGAGCGAGGCATGCAACAGTATACACAATTATGCTCATGAACATTACTTCTCTGCTCTCTGCCATCCCCAACGCGTATCACATTGCAGCTTGCAGCTAAAGGTCGAATCCATTTCGAGGTCGGTAAATTAATTTACGCCACAAGCAGAGCAACGCGCAGGAGCAGGACTTGATTTCCAAATCCAAGGCAAGGACGCGGTTCGAAATCCAAGAATGATTAATGTCGCTGGTGTCGTGAGCATTGTGCTCTTCTATGCTCTCATCCTGGTGGTGGGCATTTGGGCCGGCCGCAAGAAGCAGGCAGGCAATGATTCCGAGGAGGAGGTGATGCTGGCCGGACGCTCCATTGGCCTGTTCGTTGGCATCTTCACCATGACGGCCACCTGGGTGGGTGGCGGCTATATCAATGGCACGGCGGAGGCTATCTACACATCGGGTCTGGTCTGGTGCCAGGCGCCCTTTGGCTATGCCCTTAGCTTGGTTTTCGGTGAGTTTTCATTATAATTGAGTGTAGGGATTATTACCGAAAGTTCCCCTTTGAACTCTCTCTTACTTAGGTGGCATCTTCTTTGCCAATCCCATGCGCAAGCAGGGCTACATCACTATGCTGGATCCTCTGCAGGACTCGTTTGGGGAGCGCATGGGTGGCCTGCTCTTCCTGCCCGCTCTCTGCGGTGAGGTATTCTGGGCAGCCGGCATTTTGGCTGCCTTGGGCGCCACTCTGTCGGTGATCATTGACATGGATCATCGCACCTCGGTCATTCTGTCCTCCTGCATTGCCATTTTCTACACACTCTTCGGCGGCCTCTATTCCGTGGCCTACACGGATGTGATTCAGCTCTTCTGCATCTTCATCGGCCTGTGGATGTGCATACCGTTCGCCTGGACCAACGAGCATGTGGGCAGCCTGAGCGACTTGGAGGTGGACTGGATAGGGCATGTGGAGCCGAAAAAGCACTGGCTCTACATAGACTACGGTTTGCTGCTCGTTTTTGGCGGCATTCCCTGGCAGGTGTACTTCCAGCGTGTGCTCTCCAGCAAGACGGCTGGACGGGCACAGCTGCTGTCCTACGTGGCCGCTGCCGGATGCATTCTGATGGCTATTCCCCCAGTCCTCATTGGTGCCATTGCCAAGGCCACACGTGAGTTTAACGAGATTCAAAATTTGACTTTGATTGACGTTTTCTTCTGGTTTTGATAGCTTGGAACGAGACGGACTACAAGGGTCCCTATCCCCTGACTGTGGATGAGACGAGCATGATATTGCCCATGGTGCTGCAGTATCTGACGCCCGACTTTGTGTCCTTCTTTGGGCTGGGCGCCGTCTCCGCCGCTGTCATGTCCTCTGCGGACTCCTCCGTGCTGTCGGCCGCCTCGATGTTTGCACGCAACGTTTACAAATTGATTTTCCGTCAGAAGGCATCCGAGATGGAAATCATTTGGGTAATGCGCGTGGCCATCATTGTGGTTGGCATACTGGCCACCATTATGGCCCTGACAATTCCCTCCATCTACGGCCTGTGGTATGTCCAATTCTGCATAATTCAGACTGATTGGCAGCTCATCTGCTTAAGTATATCACTCCCCGCATTGCTCACCTGTGTCTCTCTATGTTTCCCGCTCCGCTGCTGGCAGGTCCATGTGCTCGGATCTGGTCTACGTCATTCTGTTCCCCCAGCTCCTGATGGTGGTGCACTTCAAGAAGCATTGCAATACGTACGGCAGCCTGGCGGCCTATATTGTGGCGCTGCTCATCCGGCTGTCGGGTGGCGAGGCCATCCTGGGACTGCCCGCCCTCATCAAGTATCCCGGCTACGATGAGGAGACGCAGGAGCAGATGTTCCCCTTCCGCACAATGGCCATGCTGCTCAGCCTAATAACCCTCATCTCTGTCTCCTGGTGGACCAAGTAAGTCTCATTAATCTTTGTATCTTAGATTAGCTCTCACGTATCTTCACCTTTATCCTACCCGCCAGAATGATGTTCGAGTCGGGCAAGTTGCCGCCCAGCTACGATTATTTCCGTTGCGTGGTCAACATTCCCGAGGATGTGCAGCGCGTGGGCGATCCCTCGGAGTCCGGCGAGCAGCTGTCGGTGATGGCCGGTCCGCTGGCACGCTCCTATGGCGCTGCCACCATGGCGGGCAAGGACGAGCGCAACGGACGCATCAATCCCGCCTTGGAGTCGGACGACGATCTACCCGTGGCCGAGGCGCGACGCCTGAACCAGCAGACGGCCCAGGCGCAAGTGAAGAAGATGCTCGATACGGCCACTGGCAGCGGGGGCGGGCAGTTGAGCCAGTCCGGCATGGCCATGGCCATGCCCACGCCAGAGCAGGATAATACGGCCTTCTGAGTGGAATAGGTAGTGGATGTGGATGTGTCCCAGCCTGCAAGTATGCTACCATTTTATCCATTGAGTTTTTCCATTTTAAGTTGCGCTTGTTAGGGATACAATGGGAGGAATGCAAATGGCAATGGGATTGGAATTGGCTGGCATAGAAAGTATTTTGAAATGTACGTTAAACACACAAGTGCTCAGGTATAAAGTGCAGAAAGCTGATTTGTAAAACTTACATATAATTTAGCCAATTTAAATATATATGTATGAAACCCGTATGTCTCGTATGTATGTATGTATTATTTACCTATAGGTTTCCACATGCTTCAAGCGTTATACATATTTATTCTATGGATTTCTGTTGTTATTAACTTTTATGTTGCCAGTAGTGCAAGCAAGTAGTTGAAAAATGTAGTCCGAAATGCGATAATCGATGAACCTGAATATCTGATTCAGTAATCGATAAACTCAAATACATATCAAATGCATTTTCCATTGCAGAAAATTGCATTCAAAAATCTAGAAAAAGAAACTACTACAAAGGGAGTCAGTCAAATACTATTATATTTATCGATATAGCATATCGGATCTATACTACATACAGAAACACATACTAGTATATACAGATGCATATAATGTGAATCATGTGTCCTTCCATAACGAACAAAGAGAAAGCAAAGCAAAGCAAAACCTACATAAAATACGAGTATCCACAAATACAAATACAAATGCAAACGAAACATATCAAAACAAACCAAAGACGGAACTAATATATATATTATAGCAAAACTAAAAAAAAGGAATACATATCATTGAGTGTAACTGTTGTTTTGTAAGCTATATAGGAGATTATATACCATACACATATATTGTATTATATATGTAAATTATGTATGCAAAAAACAACAAAATTAGTTGTGTAAGTGTAATAGGCATATTGAGGGCATTATTGAGTTATATAGACAAATGAATTTTAGCTGCTCTCAAAGAGCAATAATCACACAAGAACCGAACTATGTAAAATGTTGCGTCGTAGTACCTAATAACATGACATACATACAACCATAAATACATATCAATATCGTACCTATGATATAGTAAAAGACAGACACTGAATTTAGAAAGTTATACCATACATAACCAAAATAAGAGACACCTGCGACACCCATTGGTCCAGACAAATGAAATTCGAATCTAACGATATACACACGCTGCCTAAAACCAAAAAAACATGAACCTGAATCTATATCTAAATCGGTTTACCCAAATTAAACATAATTACGATCAATGAGAGGAGGATTTTTTCAAATATTTATAATCGTGAGATATGCGTTGGTTCCTTTTTTTTGTTAAAGTTAAAGTCCCAGAACTAAAACTAAAACTAAAAACTCAACTCAACTAAAGCTAATAATGTGCATTAACTAACTTGATAAAAGAGTGTTTAACCCCCGAATATATATAGTATATTTAACTCAATTAAGTGTAATAAATGTTGACTGCTTTTTTTTGATTGAGCCTCGTATGTTTCAAATGTTTTTTAACATTTAAATACGATTACTAAGTGGAACTGAAAATTGTTTGAGCCACATACACAAAACACACACACATATATATATACATATATATATACGATATATCATACCAAAATCTGTTCGTTGTTATTGTTATTATCTACTATTAATTCAGATCTGAGTGTGTAAATTTCGATAAAGTTCAAATCAAATCCGTTTTAACCAGAACTCTTAAACTAAATTTCCACAAAAGAAAATTTCTACTTACAAACATACATCTAAATATAATCGTATGAATATATTTTTAAAATTTCATTCAAGAGTTCTTTCGTGCAGTTAAATCCACTTTTGTACATACATAATCAAGTTACTTGAAATTGTTTGTATTGTTACCAACTACTACGAGTATCAACCAGAAAAACTAAACTAAAACCACCAAACAAATAATTTATGCATTAAACAAGAAGACGATCCTGTGAGTTGGCATCAAAACTAAACTAAAACAAAACGATCAATTTTGTTGTGCAACTTAATTAGTTGAATGTATTTATGTTACTGTTACTATCTATACCGGGGATCTACCGATTCCCCAATATAACTTAACTTTTAGTGGCATTATGTTAACCAAAACAAAAAGGAGTGCAAGTTCATAGCTCTGATCTGAGGAGGCGACGATTGCGATGAAAAACTACAACCAAAAACGGAATACATATCAATGTTTTAAGCATAGCAAAAGATGGCATAAAAAGCAACCGTAAAATCGAAACGAAACAAAAGTATTTAATAAATAAAAAATTATATATATATATATACATACAACAAAATTATTAAAATGGTTTCTCTGTTGATTTGCAAATGCAAAACTTTTTGTCTAGTTATTTATTCTATTTCTCAGTACTTACTGACTGACTGACTGACTGATTGACTCTTGGCTTGTGTAATAAACACACACATTACGGCCCAACAAAAGCCGCCAAGTGACAATCGCCAGACAATGGGATTATATATATAGCGAGTGGAAATTTCTCAGCCCAAAGTTTAAGTGCAGAGTGCTGCTGATGGTACAAAAACAATGCAGTTTTTTTTTTTGGATAGATCTTGATCCCATGCCCAAGAGACCCAAGAAGATCTGTGAGCATGTGGCAATGATGCGACAGTTACTTATATTATTTAGAAGAAAAATCAGATAGTTAAAGTGCCAAAGTGGCAGAGCTGATCTCTGTCAATCCTCCAATCTGTCAGTCAGACAACACTACACTCAATTAGCATGCTAATGATGCTGCTGCCGTTGGGCTGCTGCTGCTGTTGTGCTGCTGCTGTTGTAATTAAGTTGTAATCCCAATTAGATATGAATCTTAGATTGATCGCTCTCCATCATAAGCCCATAACTTGTGTCGCTCAAGAATTGCCGCCCTCGAATAGTACAAGTAGTAAGTGGCATGCAGCTTCAGTGGCATGTCAGTGGCTGTCTCGTGTCTGTGGATGTTCGTTGCCATGTCAGTGGATGTGGATAACAGCCACAGGTTAGGCTGTTGGCTTGTTGTGGCAGCTGTACGAGTATATCCGGTATTTTCGAAGATTTTCCATTTGCATTGTTAGCCGATCTGAACCTTCAACTGTCATTTGGCTTTGGCTGGCCAGGGGCCGGGGGCCGGGGGGTCTTATGCCAATTAGACAAGCCAAAGAATGTCGTGGATGATGCGAATGTGAAGGTAAGCGATCGCCCAGAACTGATTGCCACGAAACCCAAGCCCCAGCACACATCTCGAAATGTACTTCAACGTGTTTATTTAACAAACAATTTGTTATATTTAATTATACAATGAATTACGGCTAGAGTTCAATGGGAGACTGAATGGAGGGAAGAGTGGAATGGAATGGACGAATTCTGCGTCATTCGGGTAATAATTTACAGACACGAAATACGAATAGAAATGGCGATTGGAGCGCATTAGAGATGAAAGCGATGACATGATGGGTTTCGAGAGTATTCGAAGGCACTTGGCGGATGCGATGCAGTGGCTCACTTCTTGCGGTAGGTGTAGCCGCCGTCGGAGCTGTAGCCCTGCTGGATGGTATCGGGCACTTGGCTCTGGCTGGGACCGTTGTAGTTGTAGCCAGAGTCCTCGGCGGGTGCCCCGTACGAGGACGATGGTGCGCTGGGGTACGAGCCAGAGCTGGACGATCCGCTGGCGGGTGCAGCACTGTAGCTGCCGCCATCGGCAGCAGGTGCCCCGTATGAGCTGGAAGGAGCCGAGGGATAGCCGCCGCCTGCCGATCCGGACGAGGACGAGCCGAATGCAGGAGCTGCTGAGAAGGATGAGCCAGATGCGGAGCTGTAGCTGCCAGAGCTAGATCCTGACGAAGGAGCACCGTACGACGAGGAGGGAGCACTGTACGAGCTGGATGGGGCAGCAGGGTAAGGTCCACCACTGTTCGAACTGCTGCTGGGTGCGGAGTACGAAGAGGATGGGGCAGCCGGATAGGGTCCGCCACTGTTCGAGTCGGCGCTCGGGGCTCCGTAAGAGCTGGATGGGGCCGATGGATAAGGTCCTCCGCTGTTGGCGCTAGAGCTGGGCGCAGAGTACGAGGAAGAGGGTGCGGAAGGATATGATTCGCCACTGTTGGCACTTGGGCTTGGTGCGGAGTACGAGGACGAGGGAGCAGCTGGGTAGGGTCCTCCACTGTTCGAACTGCTGCTTGGTGCAGAGTACGAAGAGGATGGGGCAGCCGGATAGGGTCCGCCACTGTTCGAGTCGGCGCTTGGGGCTCCGTAAGAGCTGGATGGTGCCGATGGATACGGCCCGCCACTGTTGGCACTGGGACTTGGTGCGGAATACGACGAAGAGGGAGCCGCGGGGTAGGGTCCGCCACTGTTAGAGTTGGCGCTGGGAGCACCGTAGGAGCTGGATGGGGCCGATGGATACGATCCTCCGCTGTTGGCGCTAGGGCTCGGTGCGGAGTACGAGGACGAGGGAGCAGCTGGGTAAGATCCTCCGCTGTTGGCACTGGCACTTGGTGCGGAGTACGAGGACGAGGGAGCAGAAGGATACGATCCTCCAGTGTTATCGATAGGCCTGGGCGCGGAGTAGGAGCTGGAGGGTGCCGAATGGAATGATCCACCGCTGCTGGAGCCCTTACTGGGGGCACCGTAGGACGAGGAAGGAGCCGAGGAGAAGCTGCCAGAGCCGGATCCTGCGCTGGGAGCTCCATAGCTGGACGAAGGCGCTGAGATTGGCTGGAACGAAGAGGAGCCCGATGGAGCACCGTAGGACGACGAGGGAGCCTCATAAGAAGCAGCTGGTCCCGAGGTGTATCCACTGCTACCCAGTGTCTGGGTCTTCGATGGAGCCCCATAGTTGGTCGACGGCGCCGATGCCAGTGGAACGAAGCTGCTCACACTGGGCGCATTGTAGGCGGAGGAAGGCTTTGAGGGCCGCGAGACGGGAGGCAGGTACGAGTTGGTGGGTCCTTGGGAAGGGGCTCCATAGCTGGAGGATGGCTGAGCGGGTGCTCCGTACGACTGGGATGGCTGTGCGGGTGCGCCATACGATTTGGATGGTGGCGCAGGAGCTCCATAGGACTTGGAGGGTGGTGCAGGTGCTCCATAGGAAGAGGAAGGTGGTGCTCCATAAGATTTTGAGGGTGGTGCAGGAGCTCCATAAGATTTTGAGGGTGGTGCAGGCGCTCCATAAGACTTGGAAGGTGCTGCTGGCGCTCCATAGGATGATGAAGGTGCCGCAGGCGCTCCATATGAAGAAGAAGGTGCCGCAGGAGCTCCATAGGAAGATGATGGCGCCGCGGGGGCTCCATAAGATTTGGAAGGGGGTGCAGGCGCTCCATAGGATGATGAAGGTGGCGCGGGGGCTCCATAGGACTTGGAAGGTGGTGCAGGCGCTCCATAGGAAGATGAAGGTGGTGCGGGTGCTCCATAGGACTTAGAAGGGGCTGCAGGCGCTCCATAGGATGATGAAGGTGGTGCGGGGGCTCCATAGGACTTGGAAGGTGGTGCAGGAGCTCCATAGGAAGATGAAGGTGGCGCGGGGGCTCCATAAGACTTTGAAGGGGCTCCATAGGATGATGATGGCTGCTGCGGTGGTGGTCCATACGATTTTGAGGGTGGAGCAGGTGCGCCATAAGATTTGGAAGGGGGTGCTGGTGCGCCATACGAAGAGGAAGGTGCTGCTGGGCGTGGGGCGCCGTAGCTGGAGGACGGACGACGCTGGTGATGTTTCTTGGCCTGTGGCGGAGGTCCGTACGATTGGCTGGGGCGACTGGGCGGTGGGCCGTAGCTGGAGGAGGGTCGCTGTGCCGGGGCTCCATAGGAGCTGGAGGGACGTGGAGCAGCAGCCGGATATGGACCACCCGACGAGCTGCTCTGGGGGGGAGCGCCATAGCTGCTGGAGGGAGCAGCATTGAAGGAGGGGGCTGGGCCCGAGGCTGGGGGCAGATAGGAGCTGGGCGGCGGTGCGCCGTACTTGGAGGACGGCCTTTGGGGCAAGGACGATGATGGGGGCAGGTAGCCGTTGTTCAGCGGCGCCTCACGTTTCGCGGCTGCCGCATCGTGGACCAGTGCGACGACGACAACGACGACGGTGATGACACCATAAAGCTGCAACAAAAACGAGGAAATTAGTTTCTTGTGGCATGGCTCTTCGGTCGATGCTCTGCTCTGCTTACCAATCGCATGACTAAAGCTGCTTCTTCTTCTTCAGCTGCTGCTGTGGACGCGTTTCAAATGCAAATTAATCAAGCTGCAACGAGACGAGGAGATGCAAGAAAGGGGGTTAAGGAAAGTGAATCTGAGTCTGTGCGGCGTTCAGCAGGCAAGAAATAAATTGTGCGAGTACAGATAAATTACGTTAATGTTGCATAAGTTTTGCTTGTGTTTTTTTTGTTTTTGCCACATTACTGCTAGCTGACCGATAAATGTGGGGGCCACACAGGGGCATACAGACTTCAATCGGATTGGCCATCAATCTTGTTTTGGCCTGGCTGGCTGGCTGGCTGGCTGGCTGGCTGGCTGGCTACTTGGCAGGCAATGCCAAGAACTGGCCAACTGCCGGAGCGTGTCGCCTGGCATTGAAATATTCGCATTTAATTGGCTTTTGGCCAAATGCCCAGAAGCCGAAGATCATGGAGCGCCGACACCAACAAGCTTTAGTGGCTCTGCCTCATGTAGCTCTCCCGGCTCAGCATTACTGGCCAAAAATCCCCATTGAAAATAAAGTGAAACTTTTCTTTCTTTCCATTTTCATTTCCCTTTCCCTATCGTTTGTGGCTGAAAGCCACCAAATTGAACAAAAGCCAGCAGCTAAGGGCCTAAAACGCTGCGGGGGCGTGATCATCCATGCCAGGGTGCCATGTGGGAAGGGGGGCTGCCAAGTGTCATAGATTTTTATGACATTGCAAAATCGCAAACAGTGAGAAATTGCCAACTGTCTTGGCTGACTTCGCTGTGGCACTACGCCCCCTCTGTCGGTGGGGCTTTCGGTGGCATGTGCAGTAAGTGATTGACACATATTTTCCTTTCCTTTCCTTTGCCAGCTACTGGTTGCCAATTATTGTCTCTCCTTTTTGGCCACACTCACTCGCACACTCGAATTGGGTTCGGATCGGGTTTCGTTTTTTGTTTGGCTTTCTGCACTTTGCTTTGTTGTTTATGATGACTTAAGGCCCGGGACCGACGACTCGTGTTACTCCTCCGCCGCCACAAGAAGAATTTTAATTATTTTTCGAAGCTCGACCTAAGTGATGACCCGCTTGGTGTGTTGTGGCAATAGAAACACCCATTGGACACGCCATGCCAATACTTATCATGCAAAAAAAACATCCGGGGGGATTTTGTTCCTGCTTAAACACCGATTATCCTTTGGGGGCGAACCACACTAACCGTTCTGTGAGCACCAACAGCTTCTGTGTTGTTGTGTGGGGGTGGGGCGGAAACTGAACTGAACTGGAGGTGTAATGCTCCACCGATGGACAAATGCGAACTATACTGCTGTCTGATGCGCAGCATGCACTTTTATACAAAATCATAACCGCGCAAAGCCACAAAAAGACAAAAAAAAAAACACACCAACGAAAATCGAAAAGCTTCCAACACACTCCCAAACACAATGCGAAGAAGACGCTGGCAGAGCAGCAGCACCAACAGGCAGCAGCAGCAGCAGCAGAGGTAGAGCTATTTTTTCCCCCCCGCTTTGGTACTTTATGTAACTCTTCAAATGCACTTACTCTCCCAAAAGCGAACAGCAACGGCAACAACAACGGTAAAGGTAGCAGCAGCAGCAGCAGAAACAGAAACAACGCAGCAGCAAGTGCTGCCCGCCTAGAGCGTGCTGTGGCGCATGCGCAGCGTCGCTGCCAGCGTTGCGCATCTGCCGTGCCAGAGCGAATCATAAAAGCAAAAGGAAAAATCAAAAACAAAACACAAAACAAAAGGTGCCAGCGGGGAAGCTTTTTGCGGTTTGTCTTTTTTTGTTGTTGCGTCTTTGTTTTTGCATTGATAAAACGAAATTGGATCGCGGGTCTGGCGCAGCGGCTGTCAAGTTCAGTGGCAACATCTGTCAGCTGTTGTATGTACATATGTACATATGTAAATAATGTAAGCATAATACATATGTTTTGTATGTTTTTTATATGAATATTTGGGATAGTTTAAGTTAGGTTTACTATAGAAATATTTATATTTTCTTTTGTTTACTGATCCTCTTTTAATCACTTGACTCTCATAAAATAACCAAATAATTAAGGTACTATATCTGTTTGATAATAGAACCTTTTATCTATGCGATCTTCGCTTTTTTATATAATATTCGAAAAAGTACCACAAGTGCACAAGATCACAAAATAAAACACAAAACAATTGCAGTATATGAAAATCGTTTTTATTTAGAGTTTTTAGAGTTTTTCTTTAGGCAACTGTAGGGGGCATCTCTGGCTTCTTCCAGATGTAGCTGGCCCAGGGAATGCACTCCTTGAGCAAATGCATATAGGCCAGACCGGAGGGACAGTCCACCTCGGTGGCGGGCTCGCCCAGAGTCTCGCACAGCCAGTACTTGGCGGCATCGAAGTGATGTGTGTAGGTCTGTCCAATTTCGGACTCATCCTTGCAGGCGGAGCGTCCGGCATCAGCATTCACGCCACCCATCAGCATGGAGGCCAGGAAGACGGCGCAAAGGGCTACAAACACTGCACAGCACAGAAAAATCGATATGGTCAATATGTCTGAGGAAACGCCATGGGAGGAGGGAGACTGACTCCCCCACACCTACCGGAATTCATTTTGTGGCAAGTAAAACAATGAAAGTTTCTCCAAAGAAAGAAGCAACTGTGAGCTCCACACTCTCCAAACGGCACTTTTATAGGTTGTGGTGGGGGACAGCAAAAAGAATATTCCAAAAGAATAACAAAAGTATTGACATTTTGACACACGCGCACATCCGTTGATTATTATCTAGGGAATCGAACAGAACGCACAGAGTGGGGGAGTAGATGGTATACCATAGGAGTACCAACAGAAGTGAGAAACTGAGCAGAAGAATGGAGTGCCAAACTCTCTGGGAGCACGAGAGTTCATACATAAAGTATATGTAAATATAGAATACTCTCCACCCGAGGTAGACAATTCTTTCATTGAAAATAGAGTATTTGTAAAAGTCTTAATTTTTGAGTCGCAGTTTTAATATATTCTTGAATACATATTTACTTATTCGTAGTGTAACTAACTCAACATGCTGCATAAGTTATCATAAATAGAATATACCCTTCAACGCAGGAGAGGTGTCAACCAAAAGACCAGATCGGAAATCAGCATCGATGTCAAGATAAGAGAAGACAGAGTGTGCCAAATGATTGTGCCCAGGTGTGCCAAGGGGGAATGGAGGCAGGAAAAAGATATTAAATAAATTGAAACTTTTGTGGGTGCATCCAAACTTATACCGCATAATGCAATCGAATGTTCTTCTCTAATGGATGTGAACATGCTCCAAATATAATTTCATGTTTTAGCACAGCACGCGCCGTTCTCCAGCATCATCATTATCATAATCATAATCATTATTTTCATTATCATTATGTTTATTTGTTGACTCATCCGAATGCATATTGATTGACAATTTGTCGAGCGTAACTTGAGTAATGGTCATTCATGCCGAAACCATAATCGGATCGAATGGCATGGGATGTTTCCATAATTCATAAACAAATGCCGAAATGTGAATCCGTTTAAATTGTGCAACATTTAGGTCTATCGGCGCCCATTCATTAATTAATTGCTGACCATCTGCCTGCCGTGGCAGTTTTTTCTTTTTACTTCTGCATTTTTTTTTGTTTTGTCATTTTGCAAAGTATTTTACATTTATGTTAACTGTTTGTTTCTTTGTGGGGTTTTTTGTCTGGTTTCGGTATCGGCCGATTGCCGCCTCAAGCATTTTTCGAGCGCCAGCCCGGACCAAGCCACTTGACCAACATAAATACTCGTTGCAAAAACAGAAAAAAAAACCAAAAAATTCAAAGACAGCAACAAATATCACGAAATGCGACAGAGTCTGGGCACAGAAAGAAAGAAAAAAAAAAAAAACGAAACAAAAACCGTTTAGTAGCAAAAGTTTGACGAAAACAGAAACCCTGAAAATCGCTTACAAAATGTTTTAAAGTCTAATTACAGTTTCCGCGTTGAAGTAGCAGATGCTGTAGATATACGGTTTAGCTGAAGAAGGGGAGTGGGGGTACAGTAGGTCTGTACCAGAGGTGTTGCCAATCAGCAGGGAGCCACCGCAGTAGTTAACAATGAGCCTAGGAGACACAAAAGCCAAGCCAAGATGACGCTGCTGTTGGCTCTTCTCCAAAGCCACCACTGATTAATTTATTTCAACCAAGATGATATGAAGGCAACGCATATGAAGGCAGTGCAGCGGCTAATTATCGATTAAGTCGAGTCGACACGGTCTCGAGCTACCAGCAAAATCCAATTAATGTGGCCAAGAGAAATGTGGCTGGCTAGTTATGATTGCACAAATGCGACGGGGTACGGGGGGCTAGTCTGGCCCCGGACATTGAATCGCTGCCTAAAAATAACTCGAAACTCATTTGGACTAAGTGATTTTGCGTGTGCCACCAAATGTTACGGAAATGGCGATAAGAAGAGTCAGCCCAGCCGAAAAAAGAAAGACGAGAGGGAGGAATATTTGCAATAAATTGAACCGTATAAATATGCCATTCCGCAGTCTTCAATTGCAACATTATCATCGTCAAGCATTCCACATCATGTACAAGGGTGAGCCTGCTACATGGATCTGCTCATTGCACATGATTTGTCATTCAATTCAATTCAATTCCAATTTCGATTCCTTTTGCAGGAACACTCCTATGCTGCCTGCTTCTGGGCCTCTTCCTGGCCTTCAGCACGGCCTACAGGGGACAGGATATCTACGCCGAACCGGACTGCAGCATCGTTGAGGATCATGCTCGCAAATTCCGCGACATCTCCGATCCCACCCACTACTGGGTGTGCCCCGAGGGACAGGAGAAGGCCGACTACATCCAGTGCCCCGACAATTATGCCTTCATGGAGCCCCAGCAGGGATGCGTTGTGTGGGAGGAGTGGAAGTGGATTGAGCCATACACTAAATAAAGAGAGACACAACGACTCAACTTTGGTCCTTAGTCTGACCAAAGGATGAGAACGTCCGTTTCGTTCTTATTGCCGCCAAAGTTTTGATTGGATTTTATTGAGGTCTTTGGGTGGGCATCAGAGTCTCACATAAATAAATTAATTATATGTTCCAACTTTTTGGCTGAGACTGTGTACGTGAACGTGAACCTGACGAGCCAAAATGGGCGACGAGCCCAATGAAGCAGAACTTTTAATTAAGCGAGTCACAGACACATGGACAGCAGTTGGCCCGGCGGCGTTTCCCAGGCAGTCATAGGCCGACTTCCCAGGCCAGACTAGGCCAGACCAGACCCTGACTCGTCCGTCATATGATATACGAATATGTGTGTGTGTCTGATAAACGATAATTAGGCAGTGCGTGTCTGTTGCGCTTGTAATGTTATCTAACACCTTCGATTGGCAATCAAAAGCTGTTGCCGCGCTTGCCACTGTCGCTGCTGCCACATTTGCCGCTGCCAGCTACTACAATCAATCAACTGGTATTGTGACTGCTCTGCTCTCCGCTTATTCAAAAACCTCAAAAAAAAAAAACCAAAAAAAAAGAGCTATGATCGTACAGACAGACCCGCACTCCAGTGCTCCAATTTGGAGCTTAACAAACTATAAGTTGGGGGAGCTTGGAAATGTATTTATTTTTTCTCTCTTTTTTTTTTTGAATTTTACAAGTAAAAGTCATAAATATCAAAGCAACGGCCCCGAAAAGGAGAAGCGAAGAGCCAGCGCGTTCACATTAAAAGTGAAAAGTACTTCAATAAATTTAGTTAGAAATCATTGCCGCAATGCAAACACGCAGCATTTGGGGCCTCGCAGTACCACCGTTGCGGCGGGGCTGAAGAGGTCGTGTCGTGAGCTCGTTGTAGGTGCCCCGCGGGCAGTTGAAGTGCCCATCGATGGCATCACATAATGTATTTGAGATGGTAGTGGCACTGCCTGCCTTGCAGCTTTGAAGAAAGTTAACACGGCCTTGACAAGGCAAAGAAGTTCCATTATCTGCATAGAGATAAAGACACCTCGCCCCCCGCCGACCCAAGAGCTACGACTTTCAGCTAATGGCAATGACAATGGTAATGGTAATGGTAATGGCAACTCGCTATCGGGGCATAAAAACAAAGCACTTGCAGCAGCCAGCAGTCCCATCGTAGCCACATTTGCCAATACACCCGTATACCACAATTTAAGTTCATTTTAGTGTGGTGTGGGTTTATCAGGGGACTGTTAGAGGCTCATCTCTATGTAGTATACTCGTTCATACTCGTATTTCTGGGTTAAGTTGAGCTGCATCGGCAATTGTCGGGCACTTGGCCAGCAATTACAGCCAGCGACTACGAGTATGACAATGACAATGACAACGAGAGCCATAATTATTACCATTATGTATTTATAATCATTTCCATATATCTACCATCCTACCCAGGCATTTATCAAGCTCTGACATTGAACCACATCTCTTTTTGTAATCATAAATAACTACACACATAAATGGCAAAACGTTTTTTCGTCGGAAACACTTAATCATAAAGAACTTTTTGGATTGTGTATTAATCATCAAAGTGGGTGATAATTCAGATTGTTCACAATGAGCATGAGTTGAAAACGAAAGGAATTTTATATGATATACAAATTCATTCTCTTCAATACTAGTTTAGAGGAACTTTTCTTTCCACTAAGTGCAAGTTTTTTCCTTCTGCGTCTAATTACGAGTATGTATCTGTCTCAATCTCAATCCATCTGTAAGGCCACAACTCCGCCCCGGCTGGCTTTGATTGATGGCTTCACTGATTTGACTGATAAGAAAACATATGTACAATGTATCCTCTATATACACAGACACATACACGTACATATATGGCAGCTACATACGTATGTATATGGGGGCTGTCAGGGCAGGTAAGTGACAAATTGACATGTCGCAAAAATGATGAATTTACCACGGGAACAAACCTGACGGAGTAGAGAAAAAGACAAAACGGAGAACGGTAGGACTGATGGAGAACGCTGCAAGACACACAAAATCTAAATGACCTTTCATCAAGCTGACACCTAAATTCAAAGCGACACGGCTCAAAAAGAGATAGAGAGACAGAGAGACACAGAGAGAGAGAGATACAACTTTAGCAGCGATCTAACACATTATATTTCAGTGTCGGAGAATCAGCTTTGGCATAGGTCAAAGTTCGCTGCTGAAGCGGGTCCAATTTACAGATTTTGAGTTCAAGTCCATTGCTGACGTCAGAGCGTGGCAGAGTCAGAGTCAGAGCATCGAACGTGGCTGGGCATGAGCTTGTGGGCTGGTGTACCCACATCAGAAATAATAATACCCGCTGAAGCTGTAACTGAAGCATCAAAGCCGCATCGCATCTCGCCTGTCAGTTCTCTCACCTGAGCGGCTGGGCTGCCCTGCCAGACGGGGATGTGAAAGTGGGTGGAAATTAGAGAATTCCATTTTTGTTGGCTGCCCATTAATATTTCAGAATCTTAGCCGCTTTTCGTATACGCAATTTATATGCATTAAAATTTGATTCCTCTCAAGTCGGGGGGGGGGTCGCAATGAAATGTTACAGCTTATTTGAGATGCTTCTGTGTCTGTTCTTCGTGTGAGTGAGGTCTGCTTAGGTCTGAGCAGCGGCTGCTAATTGAATAACATATATCAAGACAAAGACCTTGCCCAACCTGTTAAATAATCCAACATTGAGCATCCTACATGACACACTACTCTTTACTCTGAAAAATAATTAGAACATTGTTTGCCATTCCATTTCCCATTCTCTCCCTCTTATACCCAGCCCACTGTCAGGTAATATCTCTCCCATTTCCCTGCCCATTTCCGTCTCCGCACACAAGTAGTTCCCCCGCCCCCCACCCATCTAAAAATCCTGAACAAATTGCAGCAACTTTTTATTGACTCGAAAAAAAAAGGAGCAGAAATTGCAGCCAAATTGCTTTGTCCCCTCTTGGAGAGCTTTCACCACGGCCTACCCCTGAGTTCCAGCCAAGTTGAACAGCTGATGAACAGCTGGAAGGCACAGATGTCGCTTGGAGAGCCACTGGAAGTACACCCACGCCTGGAAGGCGCTTCGTTTCGGTTCATTCTGCAAGGGAAAGGAATTTAACGAGCGCCAAAGAGCTCCGCCTACCAGAGCCGGAGCCGCATCCAGTCGTCTCCTTGCCACTGTATCTGTATGTGTGTGTGTGGGTGTAGGTGTGTGTATCAATGTGTGTGGGTAACAAGGCCACACCCACGCGGCCATGTTTGAATGAAAGAATGAAAAAAGCAAAAGCAAACGGCAAATGGCAAAGTCAATAAGGAATGAAAGATGGAGGAACAGCAGAAACGGCAAATGGAACACATGTTCCAGCAACGATTGAGAAATGGAACAGCCTACACAGTAATATGAATTTAGGTTACCGCAAAAGCAAAACACACACACACACAGACACAGAGACAGTGTGGCCATAGGGCGGAGAGTGGAAATAGAAATTAACTGCAAGTGCGCGCCTTGATTGTCGTTGTCGTTGTTGCTGTAGTTGTTGCAGGTCGTTTTGTAGCTAACTTAGTTAAGGTCATCGAAATGTCAAAAGTTGCATTCTCCCGATTTGACAGCGACAAAAACAGTAGCGATAGTGATGGGGCCTGGTTGTTGTATGACGAGAAGGGGGAGCAGAGCACGCACATACAAGAGTGTTGGTTCCGTTGACATTGCTGTTGACTCACACACACACACACACACCGAGTACAGTCAGTCACATGCGAGGGAGTGTGTTTGTTCCTGCGTGTCTCTGACATTTTTGCAATTAATTTTTGTAGACCTTAAACGTATCTCGAGCGAGGATTATTGATCGCTTCTCTGCTCCTTTCTCTACACGGAGAGTGCCTTTGATGTCGGCCATTGTTAGTTTCCTTTGGCTTGTCGCTTACACACTTCAACACTTTCGGCAGCCATTTTGATGGCGGCATGCTGCTCCTGCGGGGCGCCTTCGAAATTCCACCACTCGTGACACTCACCCATACACAGACACAGGCACGCACACTTTGAAGTAAATTCCTCAATAGATTTTCGCTGTGCTGTTCCTGCCTCTTTCCCACCCACTTACTTTTGCCAGACCTCCTCCATTTCCCCTCTCTTTCTCGCTCTAAGCACCTACCGTGGAGCGGACTGTCTCTCTCTTTCGATTTGTGCGTTTTTCTGCGCAAAGATTGGACTTACAGTAATTTTAATGTTATTGATATTATTCTCCCATTCGATTCGCATAAAATGTGCATTCAGTGCAATTTTTTCCCATAATTTGCTTTACATGACCAGCATTGCTGACGTTCTCTGCACTGAATGAAACGGGTCCAGCTTAACTGACTGGTAAGCAAATACTGAAAAATCGTTCTCCCCATCCCCCGCTGATTGAATTGCGCTGTTGGCTGACTCCCCCACTCGTTGTTACCTTTGCCCTTTTGCTAACGAGATTGCAGCTCATGTTACCCATCTTGGGGCACGCTTCTGTCAGTATCAGAACGGAACAAAGTACCCAATCAATTGCAACTGTTAGTACAAGTAATTAGGAGCTCCCGTGGGGCTTATGCAATTATTGCAAATTAAACGGATGGAAAATATGCACGCGAATGAAAAAAGGATTTCAGCTCGTGCTGTGCTTTATGAATGAATTATCAATGAAATCTGCTGCTGCAATCAGTTTCAGATCGATTCGAGTGTGGCAGAAGGTTAACAGATTATTGCGAAATTGAGGGGTGTATTAAAGGATATGTGTGTGAATCAGTATGGGATTCATTCGTCGCATATTATATATTGTAGCTCTCTCTTTAAAGATTTGCTGTTGTTTTTCACACATTAAATATTACAAGAGTTATTCAACTACTACCCATCACAGCGACAGTTCTCTGTCTAACTTCTCGACATGTCGTATTAATCATACATGTATGTATGTAAAGGAAGCAACTTTAGTTTCCAGTTAATCTCCTTTGGCACATTTTGTTTATGCACATTTTGATGCTGCCATTAAAGCATTTACCATCTATCAATCACAATTTTCTTTCGGTTCAACATCCACATCAATCATTCTGTTACTCGTTCTCCCATATTAAGATGGATTTCAAATTTCTTACATTTCACAATGTTTCAAACTTAAATTTCGACTGTTATCTCACCTGAAGAATCTCTGAAGTGCCTCAGAATCAATTTCTGAGTACCTATCATAAGTTGTTTCTTTTTGGCAGACGTTTCTCTTGGCACCGTTCTCAGAAACGAGTCTCGAATGAACTTTGTCGCAGCGGGATATGGCTGGCTCGACTCGTTACGGTTGAGTCACCCCGCCCGTAGATGTGTAAGTGGATGTGGCTGCCATCAAATGTTGCGCCCTGGGGGAGCTAGAGCCCAGCCCGGCTAGAGACCGAATCCCAGACACTGCCAATGACAGCACCAACAGGCAGGACCACAACAAAATGCAAGCCAAACCACACAGCAGAGGCGGCAGCCCTAGCAGGTATCCTGCTGTCTATCAGGCTGTCAATATCAGAACGACACTGAAAGGATCAACGGCAATATGAAGCCATCAAGCCAGCAGTCGCAGCCAGTGGAAATATTTTAAGGTAAATATAAATTTAAACCACCTCTGACAGCAGACAGCAGACAGGAGACAGGGAACAGGGCAGAGCAGAGCAGAGCAGAGCAGGACATGGCAGGATTGGTTACTTGGCTATGACAGAGGACAGGCACTGCGGTTGGAGCAATCCAATTAGGCCATGGCAATATACTCGTTCCTACTCGTACATATGCGTGGCATGGCGTGGTCCTGCAAGATTTTGATCCATTTACAGTTATTTCTTATTACGAATAAACTGCTGCATCCCCGAACCGCGACCCGCAACGTGGTACGAGTATATCCTCTCCTCCCACAGACAGATTTCCCGGTTAAGATATGTAGATAGATATTCAAATACCCCACACATATCCAGGCACGTATATCCAGACATGCTAACGGTATAAAAATCGATGGAATCTAACGAGGTGGTGGGTGGCCAGCAGAGCGTGTGGGAGTGGATGGGGATGGTGCATGGCGGGGAGTGGAGTGGAAAGAAAACGAAGGCGGCTTACCTTGGCCAAGCCCCAGAGCCCTAAAGGCGCAGCGTGATATTTTACAAGTGTTCTTTTGATACCCTCATAAAGGGTATTTCGATTCTGCTGCACGTTTGTACGGAAAAAGGAAACATATATAGATATATCGCTATGTAGCCCCATTCCTTAAAGCTGCCCTAATGTAATCTGATTTGTAATCTATTGTGCAAAGGGTATCTAAAGTTTCAGCACTCGAAAGCCTTTCTCTCTTGTGTATGTATTGTTTTTGTTTCTGTTTTTTCTCCTCTCACTGCTGGTGCTCTTGGTGGTGGTTGGAAGTGGGTGTGGTGGTGGTGGGTCGTTTACATCCAAGCAGATGCCAGTCTAACCCATCCTCTAATTGGCCAAAGGCGTACGTACACATTACAAGTGCGAGTATGCCCAGCATTATGCCACTTTTCCGGGTGGGGGGATGAGTGAAATCCTAATTGAAAATAAATATTACGGCATGGAAATTGTTGTTCTGGTTTCAGGTCTCAGGTACTGCCATCGGTTAGGGGTTCATAATTGGGCCAAGTATCGCTCTTTGAAGTCGCTCTTCCCAGCATTATCCCACTCTGAGCAGACAGTTGGTCGATTGCCTGGAGCATCTTAGGACTAGCATTTTCCTGTTGACTTTCAGTCACCTCTCGGTGTCACATTTCAATTGTCTGAGCTCCACTTTCGCCCGCGGAACATTAATTAATCGTAGTATCTATCCAAGGGGATCCCCAGCCCCCTTGGTACTAGCTATGACAAATGACGGGACATCTCTCGGGGTCAAACAATTAGCTGTAAATTAAAATTGAATTAAGTTTAAGTGCTGTGCAAATCGACTACGGATACAAAAGTCGCAATTTTGCTATATATAGAACAGTGTTTCCCCATCACGCTCCCTCCCTGACCATTGTTTTTTTCGGTTCTTGTGTTCTTGTGTACCTGCGGAAAACTTGGCTTTGTTTGTGGGCCCTTGACGCGGTTGCCTTTCTTTCTTCTTGGCATTTCTTTTTCGGCTCGTTTGCCTTGCGTGCCCTGTAGACATTTTTCTGGGCCTGCCCAGGCCGGATGGCTGATGGGTGGGTGGATGGGTGGATGGATGGTGCGTACCACGTACCGCGCCGCGGGCCAGTAACAACCTTGTTTTCAACCACTTTGGGTAACCCAAAGTACGTTGGCCCGACACAGCCATAGCCATACCCATAGCCGTAGCCGCAGCCAGAGGCAGTGCCTCAGCCGGTGCCACACAGAAACGACAACGCTGATGATGGCTGTGCTATATAATTTGGCCTCACCATATACATATATATATATAGTGTTTTTTATATTTAAGCCATCGTGCAAACATCCGCAGCAGGCACACCCACCCACGCCCACGCCCACACCCAGTCGCACACCCAAACCCACAACACGCACACACACACACACACCCAAGGCAGGCACACCTTGATTTACCTTTGAGCAGGAGAGGAGCAGCAGCAGACTTCCACAACTTTCTGCTGCCGAGGCTCATATCGATCGCTGCCACTGCTGCATTAAAAGTTACCACAAATAAGGAACCAAAAAAAAAGAAGAAATACTAGAAAACTAGTTTTATCAAGAATTTTACACTCGTAATTGCTTTTACGTGGCTGGATTTTAAAGGTTCTTACGAGAAATTGCTCAAAGAGATTTTTCAAAGTAGCAGCGACGACTTGTGATTGGAGAATCCAAGCTAGAGCTGTCGAGGGAGTCATTTCTATGCACTTCCGTTCAATAATCAATCAATAAAACTGCTACGAGTATAACCTTGACATGACTTCCAACCTAGGTGCTAGCCTCATTTGCAATGGTTTCCCCATTGGTAACACTCAAAGCGAATCATTGACAGTACTGCCAGAGGGTAAAAGTGAATAAATTTTAAAAATGAAATCTGAATAACAACAAAGCTACAAGCAGAATCAATCAATGGAGAAAAAGAAAGAGTACGAGTACAGTTAAAGCTTTACTTTAATTCTATTTCTTTAATACATCAAATGTATGAATCTTATTGTATTCCATCCCATAGATCTACATATACATTGGTAAGATTTTTAGCGTGTGCCTCCTTAAGTTCAGACACACAGATACATACCTACAAAAATAGATTCTTGGGTTTTACTTTATGCTGGATTCTGTGCCACTGAATGCCAACCGCCCTAATCACCTACAGAAACTTGCCAAGGCGGTGAATAAATTACAAAACTCACTTTTTTTGTTTCAAAAAGTTTTCCGCATAAAAAATGAAACATAAGCGAGGGAGAAAAAGAGTTTGGCGGCGACAAAAGACAGCGGAGATGCAGACAAAAATTATAGAAGAGTGAGACAAAAGCAGACAAAAAGGTGCGTGAAAACTGAGAGAAGAAAAGAACTTTGTAATTCTGTCATCTGCTTTGCCAATGAATATTAAATATACGTTATGTATTCGCTGTGTTTTATGGCAAATCCGGAGCACCAAAGTCGCCGCATAAATGCGTGTCCTTTGAGCCGGGGGGGAGGGAGCACAAGTTAAGTCTTGATAAATTGCAGAAAGTGCCGCCTGTCAGATGATAAATGACAATGAAATTGGCAAATTGTGTGACAGTTGGCTGGTGTTGCCAAAAATATAACAAAGCCAGCGTCGACCTGCGACCTGGTGTGGAGGAGGGTGGACATGGGACGCCACCTCTGCATTGCAGTCCTGCAGGCCAGATATTAATCAGAAGTCCGATTCCGAGTCCATTGTTCGGGGGGCACTTGAGAGATACATTTGGCATGTACTATATAGTGTGTGGGAAAGAGATTTCTGTTTATTGCTGGGGCAATTGCTGGAATTAACAAAGAAATCCCACACGATTGTGCCTCTATGTTGTTGTAAAATAATTACATTTCGTGTGAGTGCTTTCTTTTGGGGCCAAAGAAGAAAATATAGTAACTCCCACCCATACCTGCCTTACATAAGCCCCAAAATGTATGCTAAGAAAAACGGAAACAAAGTACACGCATAGGAACCAACCGTCAAGACAAGCAACGGGGAACGGAACATAAAATAAAAGAAACGCAAAGAAATGGGAAAAGAACTGAGAACAGAACTGAGAAACACCTGAACCAGAGGAGAGTAGACCACAGAAGAACTGAGGAGAGAGAGGAGAGTGGAGGACAGACAGGTACGAATGTTTGAGAGAAATTGATTTTCCTCGCTTTGCGCGAATAGAAACTTATTCAAATGTGCTCAACTGGGCGAGAGTAATGTGCATGGGAACAGGCGGACTTTTCCGTCCGTCCGTCTGTCCGTGCGGAGGCAGCAGCTCCGCCAGAGCCAGCCAATTGGTTGACTGCCCCTTGGAGGCGCATGCGTCGTATCCTGCGCCGTGGAAAGCTCACGTTTGTGTTACAGGGGGCAAACGGGCAAACATTCCAGGCTGAATACCGACAAAATAACGGTGTACGCAGAGAGCTGAGCAGAGGCAGCAGTAGCAGCAGCAGCAGTGGCAGCAGCAGCAGTGGCAGCAGCAGCAGTGGCAGAGCCAGTGCCAGTGCCAGACAGAAGTTACCTTTGCTCCTGCCCGGACGATACAACGCACGTTGCTGCCTCGTAGTCGTTGTCTGTCGTTGTCCTTTGGTGGTGCTGCCAGAGAGAGACAATTTTGCTTCTTTTTGTGTGTCTGCCCCGTCGCACGGTGTGGTAACGGTAAACGGGTAGAGTGTCAGTGTGTTCGGTGTGTGGATTGGCGCGCATTTCCTTCGCTTTACTTACATAATAGCGCGCAAAACGAGAATATTTTTGGCCCAAGAAGAGTCCCGACTGATAGGTCCTGAAGAGAGAAAGTCGCGCGCGTTTGAAAACGGCTCCTGAATCCCCCCTTTGAAAAGGATCCCAGTGCACGGAGCGAACGTGGCGTCCAACGAGGGCAACAGCAGCGCCGCGGGCAGTGGCGCGGAGTCTGCCGCCCTGTTCTCCAAATTGCGTAGCTTCTCCATTGGCAGTGGGCCGAACTCGCCGCAGCGAGTTGTCTCCAATTTGCGCGGTTTCCTCACCCATCGCCTCAGCAATATCACACCGAGCGACACAGGTAAGCAGTAGAGTACACATATACACCCACCCACCTGCCCCACTCCTCGCAGCGAACCTTTTGCCATCTATTTCGAGTGCTTACATAACGTGAGAGACGCCTCGAAAAATGCATATAATTAAAATTAAACAACATCTCGCCAGCAAACACTACATCAGAATATACGTACATATGTACGTAGTTCTCTATGCAAGTGTTTTGTCCTCGTCCTCGTGCTCGTCACCGTCATCGTTATAGTCAAAAGCCTCCACCCCCCAGCGCTCTTCTTTGCTATATATACACTCTCGTATACATTACAGTTTTACATACATATGTACGTATGTATATGTACTGTATAAGGTGTAGATATCTGGGTGTGTGGGACTCGACACTTGCCACATTTCACAGGGTAGACACATTTTATTTATGGCCCCAAAAATGAGACTCGTAGGTTCGCTTTTCACTGAATGAACGCAACGGAACAAACTGGAATGGAACAGTCACCGTTAGGCTGCCTGCCTGCGTCGTGAGCTGAAAAAGCGCCTTCTTATGTAACACGAACACTGGGGGTCAAACCAGGTGCCATGCAAGAAACTCGCTTGATATTAAATGGGGATCTGATCTAAATTTGTTCTTAGTTTTAAGTAGAATTTATAATTAGTTATTGTCTTATATATAAGTTGCTAATTGGTTTACGATTGGGTATATATTTGTGATAGAATATCAGAGGAAGTTCATGTGAAACTATTTCTCAGATTATACACAGAACCAAACAGGAAATCGGATGAATTTTCTTATCTAGAAAAAAACAATTATCTCGCTCAAATTTCGAAGCTTTTGAAAATTAAATCTCCACTTTTTGGCTGCCCTAAGTTTATATATATTTTTCGAGAATAACTAAAATTTATCACAATGATCCAGACGAAATTAGCGAAGAACTTATATCATAGTTACATATACTAAAAATCCTCATCAAAGAAGATACAAGAAAGAAAATTATTTTATCTCAATTCTTAAATTCCATAAAATTCGTAAATTTAATCAACAGAATATTAAAAATTTGTATAGAATACGCCACAATATACTCTTTGCATTAAGGCCAAGCCAAATCTTTGCCAAATCTTTTTGCGCATATTTTTCACTGCTGAACTTCCCTTACTGATATAATTCCCTATCGCCTCCTGTTACACCCTAACTCATCAATAGCTTTGAACAAAACAAACGACTTAACGATCTTTGCTGGCTGCAGATGATGTAAAACATTCTTGCGGTTGGCAATTGACAAACAATTAGGCAAGAAATGCAAGCAGATTTCTTTATTAGATTGCGCAGACTAATCAAATTTGTGTCGGCTGCCCCATTAAATCATTACAAGTCTCGTCTTGGGTCGGTCTAGTTCGGGTTTGGGTTCATCAATGTGAAGACACCAACCGCCATCGACCATGCCACAGCCACCTGCCGCAGCGAAGAAATTTTCTCTGGCTGCTGCGGCTGCGGCTGCTGCTGCTGCTGCATAATGAAGGCAATAAATATAAATTTCACACACAAACATGGGACATGGCCACGACACGAATACAAACAAGAGAGCGCCGTTGTCATTAGATTGTTTGCCTTGTAGACGCGTTTGTAGCGCTGATGTGTTCATAGCGGTTTCATGTCAAAACAAAGGGGGCGCACCACCAACCACTTCCATTTCCACATCTCCAACCCCCATCTACCACAACAGTTTCAGCCTCAGTCTCCGATCCAGATTCAGAGCCAGCTCCAGCTCCAGCTTCTGCCGCAGACCCAGCCATCGCCTGAGGGGATGGTAAGGCCAGAAACAAAGGCTGGCAGGAAGGTAGCTCGTAATAAGCTAAACGAGAAACAAGTAACGCATTTGTCTTGATGCTGTCTGATAAAAGTGTGCCCGGACCCGGACCCCGAACCCCGAACCCGGACTCAGACTCAGACCCCAAACAGGCCGCCTGCCTCTCGAGGGTTGCGAACATTGAGCCATCAGAAGCAGAAAGACGCTGGGTGGGGGCGAATGCTATAGGCAGGGTAGAACACGGACCAGGAGCAGGAGTATCAACATCAAAAGTCGTAAACCGGGCGCTGATGGTGTTGTTGATTGCTCCGCATTTGCACGGCTACAAATGGTTACATTTTCTGGATTCTGGATTCTGGATGCCAGTTCGATGCTTGAAATTAGCAATTTGATAGAGGGGCAGACACTAATATTAATCAAAAACTATATATGTATATGTATGTACCCTGAGTAAATTAACTGTCGAATGGGATATGTCTTAGTCGAGCATAAAGGTAATTTATTTTCACGGTACATACAAAGAGCCATAAATGTTACAGCTCCAAGTAATTTATGTGCAAATCAATTTGTAATCCGAGGCTTGAAGCTGACCACTTCTTGTATCTATATATGTACATGTGTATGTATGTACATATGTGTATATTGTAAGGAGATTTTGTCGAGGTCGAGCAAAAGTGCACATGTGTGCGAAAGACACGCACATTAAACACGCACTCGCATTCGCATTTTGGGCGGAGAGAAAAGAACACTTGAGAGTCACTCCCCATTATTATATAGACAACTAACTCCCATTGTGCGTAGAGCACCTCCCGGATCCGCCCAGTTAATGTTTTGATTTATAGGCATCCATTCCCACAAAGAGTGCCCCCACGTTGCTCATACGCCCCTTGGTCCCCAGCAGTGGTCCCCATCAGAACAAACACCAAAATGGCGCCCCAGCGCTGCCTTTTGCTTTGTTTTCTCCTCTGTATTTCCATGAATATACGAGAAAGTTTGAAATGGATCCTCGGGCTAAGTGGCTGCTGGTCCGCTGTGAGTTGATAAAAGCACATCAGCATCGGCCCGAGCAGTGATAAAAGCAGCAGCCATCCTGTGAAGAGGGTTGCGGACACGTTTCCTCTCTGCCGGCGAGGGTTTTGTGGACCTTAAAATGGTCTTTTCCGTTTTCGGCTTCGCAACTTTTGCAATTAACAAACGCGCTAGCCCCGGGCTCAGTTAACCCAGTTGAAAGAGGAAATCGATACAAGACAAGACAGTTAAACTTGAAACAGAAATGTCACCAAGAAGACACTTGGCTGCCGAAAGGGGGTTAAGGCTGCAAGTAAATCGATCCACAGTGGCACAAGGTGAGCTGGCGCCTCATTAGCTGGCCACAGTTCATTAGATACAATTGGAATTTCGATTGGAATTGGGGATTGGGTTCTGTGAGGGCCACAAATATGCGCACACGCCTCAGCGAATAATCCAGCAAAGGTTCAGATGGAGCTTTCGAGCAGACAATCGAACACTGTCGAGTTGGACCCCCTCCCCAGACTGAGACACAGACACAGAAGTGTGGATATAACAGAACTTTGCCGCATCAACCCTTCGCAAGGCCGCCACTTGAACAAAGCAGCTTACAACACTTGCGGGGAGTTTTACAAGCCCCGTCAATGGTGGGCAGGGGGTTCTGCTTTCGGTTGCCATCTAGAAGAGGGTTGAGGGGAGGTCGAACACTTGTGAGGATTTTCCGCTGCCTTTTGTCAAGTGGCAGGCATGGCAGCAGGCAGCGTGTGAAATGCGGCTTACCATAAATATTATGATATATTTTATTTGCTGTTTATTTAAGCAAAGCACTCCCCGCACCACACACCCCACTCTCCCCTCAAATACATTTCTCTAGATTATTAATTTTAATGATATACGTACAGGGTACAGGGTGGTGTGGGTGGCTTGGAGGTGCTATACATAAAACATAATATCTGTTGCCCTGGCAAAGCTCCCAAAATTGTCGGCAATTTTTTTCCTGCCATCTCATTGTGAATGCAAACAGCCTCGACAGAGCGAGGTCGGGAACGGGCGGGCCCAGAGAATGTTTGCTATATTGTAGCGCATTTTTTATGTCTTACCCTTCAGGAAAATGAAATTTTATTTTACGCTGATTACCTCGTCAGACAGACGACGGCGGGCACACCCATCCAGCCACCCACCCATCAACCCACCCATTCCACGCCCCCGCAGAGAAGCAAAAGAAAAAATTGAATGTAATTTCATTCCCCCCTTTTTTACGCTGGAAAAGCAAACAACCCGAGCGGTTGTCGGTTGTTGGTTGTGTCTTCCTGTGGCGACTACTACGGGTATATATGGCCGGAGCAGGCTGCGAATTTTCCCATGGCAACGTGCACAGAAAGCGGCAAAAGTCGAGGATCATCTTCGAGATGATGTGAGTGAAACTCTAAGCATCTGAATGCTGGGAATGCTCCCTTCTCCCTCCCTGCTGGCAGAAAATCCCCTTTTGGAGCCAGCGAAAGTGCACTTTTGTTGTCTGGCAGCAGTAGATTGAATTTCCATTCAGGCTGCCATTCAAAGTCGCCAGAGATGATGGACTCTCTCACTCAGCTCTCAGTTCAGCTCAGCTCTTAAAGCTGCCTGAATAATTCATCTGAAAACATACGACTCGGGTTGCCGGGAGCACCTGTAGTCCGAAGCAGGTCGAGCCCCAGGCGGTGCATTCATTAATAATGATGGGGCATAAGGCAGAAACTAAAGTTGCTTGCCTCATAATTTACTGCGGTGGAAGCTGCATAAAATATGAACGCTCTGCCGACTAATTGAGCCAGTCGGAAGCTGTTCGGGCTTCTCCTGGGGTTGTGCCGTATCAAAACATGAAAAGGAAACCAAATAGTGCCACAGCACAGACAGCCACAGGGGGGCAGTGGTATAATGGAGGCAGAAGGTAGCAGAAACAGAAACGGAAACTGAGAGCCAGCATTGGGCTGGGAAATTCGTCAGCTGTCCGCGAGACCCTTTGCCAGACAGAGCGGAAAAATCAATAAAATTATAAAAGCGTAAATTATGCCCGTAAATTATGCTGCGTGTGTGCTTATACCCGTAATGTTGCACGGCATTTCCTTTAGATACATACGTATTTTGAATGGTGTTGCTACAATCAACATGTAGGCACACGTTTCTGCACTTGACTCGAGCTGCCGCTGCTGTGCTGGGCGAACGAACAACCCTCTGGTTTAGATAAAAGCTCGCCAGCTAGCCAGCCGCCTCCCTTCCTTCCACAGGGTCAAGTGCGGCCACCCACCTGGCCCAGTCCTCACAGTACTCCCCCCCCATTCCCACCATTATGTTAGTTAGGGGAAGCTCAAAAATTAAAGTCTCTGGCAAAAAAGTCTCTCGCACACAGCCACAGAACATAATTGACTCACGGACAACACGGGGGCTGTTAGTATCCATGTGTATGTGGGGTGTATGCCAGCGTGTGTATCCGCCCTCGATCAAGGCAGGACCCAAGGCTGATGAAGCGGCTGGGGGGCGCTCGCATATACACGAACGTGGTCATGAAAATTTAATGATAAAACGAAATGTTTTTGTTACGTCTCGCGCCCGATGAGGGGGCGGCTCTGCCATGGGTAGGTAGGGGCAGGAGAAGGTTGCTAGAGTGGGGCGGAGTGGTGGGGTGGGTGTTATGGTAGTCATATTTATACCCTGCACACGTCGCATTTTCATGTTTTTCGATTTGGGGGGTGGCTGGCTGGTCCGCAGAGCGATACAAGGTAGATAAATGTAGATGTTGAAATTGGATCAGCATTGATAGCCACAGTACAGCAGCGAGCTCCAGACTAAAATATATAGTATATAAAGGAAGAACCTTTAAAAGATTGAATCCACCACAATGATGGAAAACACACAAAGTTTTCCTTGAAAAAGTTCGGACCCAGTGTGGGTGGGTGCCTGGTTTTTGTGTGTTCTTCTTTGCTGCAGTTCAAGTTCTGGTCCTTGCGTGCGGGTCGAGTGGAGCGACCTTTTTGTGTGGAACAGCAATAATTATAATTACGGCAGAGCGAAGGTTTTGGGCTTTGAGCTTCGGCTTCAATGAGTACAACCACGTGGCCGTAAGGGTCCTCCACTCGACTACACTCCACTTCAATCCACTCCGTTCCACTCCACTTGGGCTGGGCGAGGGGACCAGGGTACAGGGTACAGGGGACTCCAAAGAAAACCCATTTGTATGGAATGGCCACATTTGAAGCGAATTTGCCGCAAAATCCAATTAAAATAATTGCTTGATAATCATGCTCGACGGCTGTGGCACTCATACTGCTCGTATTCAATGACTTAATTGTAGAATCTTAGTTACTTTTTGTTCGGTATTTGTTTTATGATTGAAATGTGTGTCACTCGAAAAGAAAAACTAATCTTATGTAATTGCAAGAAATACGAAAAAAATGAAAATGAAAACCATTCGAATGCTGTGCGTGCGCGTCACATGAACTAATCCTAACAATACAATTTCTGTTCACCAGCAGGCAGCCTTTTGCAACACAGAAACAACATTTCAATCATAAAAGCAATCGAATAACTAAAACTAAATACTAACCAACTGAGTCCTGAATCCTAGTTAGCGGGAGGATGGGATCGAGCGAGCGAGCAATCGATATGAGAAGGATTAGAACCGATGGATGATGGATCGATTATTCATTAATTAATGAGAAAAGAAAAGACTAACGAAATCTTGTTTCTGTGTCGTTAAAGGTTGTTCACTGGCATGCCCACAACTCGTACAACTACAACTACAACTACAACTCCAACAACCACACGAAAACATGTAAAACACCACAGTAACAGCAACAACTACAGCAACAACAACAACTATAAACCACCTCAAAGCAAAGGCAAAGGCAAAAGCAAAGGCAAAAGGAAGGGCCACTAGCGAAAACAAAAACGGAAACGGAAGCAGACATATTTGTAGCCAGTGCTAAGCAATTTCCGGCTGTGATCATGAATTTGACAGCCCTCGAGCTCCACCAACAGCAGCAGCACCAATAAAGCAGTGCAAAGAGCAGGAGCAAGCAAGCAGTGCAAGGAGAGAGAGAGTGCAGTGCAGCAGAGAACGGTAACTTTGAGTACAAAACAACAAACAGGAAACAGGAAGCAGGAAGCAGAAGGAGAGACAAAGAAGAACTTATAATACACCTCAGAGATTTAAATAAGAGCCACCAATATGGCCTCCTCATTCCAAATACCTGTTATCAATCTGGAGGTGCGCGAGGTGAAGGAGATCGTGTGGGAGAAGATCCAGGAGCCGGTGAACCAGCGTCGCCTCATTCTGGTAATCGTCTCCATAGCCCTGCTGCTGGACAACATGCTCTATATGGTGATAGTGCCCATCATACCCGACTATCTGCGCGAAATTGGCAGCTTCGACGAGGGCCCCACGCCACCACCGCTGCGGGACAATGTGACTGGCATGATTATACCCGTGCATCACGATCACCACGGCCAGGACTCGGCCACGGGCATACTGTTCGCCTCCAAGGCCATCGTGCAGCTCATGGTGAACCCGTTCTCGGGCGGGCTCATCGACAAGATCGGCTACGACCTGCCCATGATGATCGGCCTCACCATTATGTTCTTCTCGACGGCCGTCTTCGCCTGCGGCAGCAGCTACAGCGTTTTGTTCTTTGCCCGCTCGCTGCAGGGCGCCGGCTCGGCATTCGCGGACACAGCGGGCCTGGCCATGATCGCCGATCGCTTTACCGAAGAGAACGAGAGATCGCAGGCGCTGGGCATTGCCCTGGCATTCATAAGCTTTGGCTGTCTGGTGGCGCCACCCTTTGGCGGAGCACTGTACCAGTTTGCCGGCAAGGAGGTGCCTTTCCTGATTCTTGCTTTCGTCTGCGCACTGGACGGCCTGATGCTGCTGCTGGTGATGAAGCCCCTGAAGGAGCAGATTAGACAGAGCAAGGAGGTGCAGGATCAGGTCATACCCATCTGGCGTCTCCTCATGGATCCGTACATTGCTGTGTGTGCCGGAGCACTGACCATGTCGAATGTGGCGCTCGCCTTCCTGGAGCCCACCATTTCGCTGTGGATGGAGGATACTATGACCACGGAGAACTGGAAGATCGGCATGGTCTGGCTGCCCGCCTTCTTTCCGCACGTCCTGGGCGTGATAATCACGGTGAAGATGGCCCGCAAGTATCCACAGCACCAGTGGCTGATGGCCGCCGGCGGCCTGGCCCTCGAGGGCCTCTCCTGCTTCATCATACCCTTTTGCACCGGCTACAAGATGCTGATGCTGCCCATCTGCGTCATCTGCTTCGGCATCGCGCTCATCGACACTGCCCTGCTGCCGACGCTCGGCTACCTGGTGGACGTGCGCTACGTGTCCGTGTACGGCAGCATCTACGCGATCGCGGACATCTCATACTCGATCGCCTACGCCGTGGGCCCGATCATCGCCGGCGGCGTGGTGGAGGCCATTGGGTTCACTGCCCTCAACTTCATGATCGCCTTCTCGAACCTGGCCTATGTGCCCGTGCTGCGCAAGCTGCGCAACATCTACGACTTCAAGCCGTTCGAGAACGAGGCCAACATCCTGATGCAGGATCCGCCCAACAAGGAGTACCAGACGTACGTCATGCACGACCAGAAGCCGGTCGAGGGCGAAGTGAAGAACCATCTCGAGTACGGCCAGCAGTATCAGCAGGAGCAGGAGACCAATCTGGACGATCAGCAGTACGAGTACCAGCAGCAGCAGGGCTATCAGCAGACGGGTGGCTATCAGCAGGATCAGGGCTACCAGCCGGGCTATCAGGAGCAGGGCGGCAGCTACGCCCAGCAGGGACAGCCTCGAGTGGTCAATCCCTTCCAGCAGCAACAACAGCAGCAGCAGCAGCAGCCGCAGAGCAGAGGTCCAGGCGCACCGGCGAATCCCTTCAGACAAGGATTTTAAACTGTTGTCTGAGACAAAGCCTAGATCTACATATATAGTAATTCAATGTTCTTTTGTACATCTCTGTTTGCAGTTTGTTGCAGTTAGTTACACGTTTCGTTTATTTGTTGAACCTACTACCTATACATACAAATATATATATACAGACAGACAGACACATACATACATACATAATATACTATATACTATAGGCAAGTGGTACGTACACTATAACAAGCATAACATGCAGATACATACATAGTTAATACAGCAGCAGCTAGTTAATGCCATGCACACAGCACCAATGTTTTGTATCATACACCGAGTTGAACAAACTACATTATACATACATAATACATAACTACACATGCATGCATACATATATTGTATGTATAGTAAGTAGTAGCAGCTATATATAGAGCGGCCCGATCGGGTCGCCTATGCCCTATACTCAGTACTCAAGCAGCCGTTTTCGTGTCTATCATTGAAGTGAAGTAAAGCTAGAGAAACCAAAGTCAGTCATAGTTAGTTAGGTATAATGATATATCAGATATCACATATATACATACATATTTATTGTATTTGTATACAAAAAGTAATTTTATAAGCGGCTTAGCTGGACCCGGACCACTCTCACCCAAGTGCCGCCGTCCTACAGGCAATGGCATCCATATCGCAGACATATCACAAGATGCACAAACAAATCGAAATCCTATACCCCGCCGCTGAACAAAAAGGAACTCTTTCGGTTGCCATTGTGGCGGACCTGGGGCCCGAGAGTGGCTTCGAGACCAGATAAACCATATGATTTTCGATTTAACCAGAAGCAGAGGTGGATGTGAATTTGAGTTTAGTGTTTTACAACATACAAAGTAGTAAAACACAACCAAGGTAACGATACATATCAGAGTCTCGATGGCTCGCCTGTTAAAATTACCAAAAGTGATATTACTTATTGCTACTAGTAGTCTATACATATATACACATACACATACACATATGCGAGTACTATATATCGTATCATATCTACAAAATATCTACGATAATATACCCCTACTTTTAGGTCTGTACATACATACAGAATCGAAGAAACCGAAGAAATCAATTTGAAATTATTCAAAGTTTCATAGTTCTACCTACCAATCAATTATTATCATTTGCTTGTTGATGATGCTCTATGGCCAATGCGGTGGTTCCAGGGCATCCGATCAGGAGGGTGTACTGGCACTGCCGCCATAGTAAGCTCATCTATAGCATAGCATAAATGTGTGTACCTTGTCTATAAGATAAAGATAAACGAAAAAAGCTAAACCTAAATCTAAAGATAAAATATATATGATTTATTTCGATGGCACCTTTTTTTTGAAGGCAGTTTACTGTCTCTATATATTATACACCTTTTAGCGGAATCTTAGGATCTACTCACATACAGAGAGATATATACAGTATCGATAAGCAAACTGATCTTTTATATACAGCTACTACTATATATGCATACGTAGTATATGGATTTCAACATATTTATGTACATTTCTCAGATGTGTTCTAGTCAGCAATTACACGTATGTACTATATATATTTATATATATCTCAGACTTTCTATATATCGGTGCACATATCAGTGGAAAAATGGCCATTTTGGAACTGCTATCAGCAAATATATATATATATATACACACAAAACACATACATACATACGAGTATATATGTATGTAACTTATGAATTACAAGAGCAATTGGTTCAAGCAGCTTGCCTACATACAAACATACGAACCATACATAGATATAGCATATAGACAACAAATACTCGTATATGTACATGTGAAATGCACTGATTTTTTATGATAAAACCAATTATAACGAATTATATTACATCATAATATTATTTTATTATTTTTCTAATTAATTTAAATAAATATTAAAATTGTTAATTGATTATTGTATGTTTTAATCTAAATTGGGAACTATTAAATATATTTTTAATTATACAAAAGAAAAAGCGAGAAGATCTCAAATATTTCAATATTTTTATATAATTTTATTTTATTTTTTTGTTTTAAATTCTTTTGTTTAAATTTAAAAGCAAAACACACTCACACAATTTACATATATATAAATGTATACACAGCTCTACATATTTACAGAAACTGTAGAAATACTCTTAACTTTAAAAACAAAAAATGAATTAAACTCATGAAAAAATCTCCCATCAAAAGTATCAATTAAAAGGAAGGACAAAGGAAGCGATGATGAATAGAGAGCTAAAGCAAATTAACATATTTATATAAACATATACATACATACATACATACAAATATGATGAATACAAAAAAAATTACAAAAGTAATTAAAATAGTCAATAAAAAATATTGAATTATGTACCATATTATCAATAGAATGTTTGTTTAAGTAGCTAACAAATAGAATTTTAAATGCGACTAACCATATAAATATATTTAACATATGTAAACATAAATACATATGTAACACCCAAAAGCAATATTTCTGAAAAAATCATGTAAAGCATCATCAAAGCCATGTTCCATGTAGAGTACTACTATATTATCTGATATATGTATCTTCTGTTCAATTCTCTTTAAATCTTTCAATCAATTCAACTAATATGAACTTTACATGTGTATGTGGCTGGATATAATACTACTATAGATAGATAGATGGATGCAGAGAGCATAATGTATATGAAGAATCTTCCAATTTGGGCTTACAAATATTTCTAAAAGCTAATAATAACCATCACATCATAGTGGATAGTTAAGTCAGCCCAGTACTCCTGGGTGTGGAGGATCAGAGTATGTAGGTCGATAGTGCCGGAAAATGTGTAATAACTTACTATAAAGAAAGAGTAAGTGCGTCAGGAGTGCAAGCATATAAATATTAATATAAATACGAGTATAAACTAATAAATATGTATGATAAAATAGTATATGAATATATATATATACATATAACAAGCGATAGAAGTTAATTGAATTGAATGGTTATACTCTGCGTATTACAAGTGTTAAATGTTCAATGGCATTATACTATAAATTATATGAATTATATATAAATTAATACACACACACAACGCTGTGCGCTAAAAAACTAAAAATTAAAATATACAAAGCAAAAAAAAAAAATAATAATATATACTATATTCTTTGGGCAACAAAATCCGTTTGTAGCACAGTAATTTAATTTATATTTTGTTCGACAGTTTCTATGTGTTGTGTGAAAGTTTAGTAAATTTTTCAATGTATCCCTTAGATGAAATGAAATGGAATGCAAGACAAAGACAAAGACAAAGATAAAGATAAACCCCCACAGTTCAGTTTCGTATTGTATATAAGAACACATATCGTTAGTTTCGAATGTAAATTTTTGGTCAAAGTCAAAGTGTTTCAAGTACATATAGTATAGTATATACACGTACATAACTTGTATATGCGACTTTTATATGAAAAAAAGTCTTTGCAGTTTTGTTTCAGCTAATGTTATATAGACGTTTCTGTTATACATATGTATTAAACAATAATTATTATAATTATAAACAGTGGACAAACAAACTATTATACCAATTAAGTAAGCGGAGACAACAACTCTTGCTCGTAACTCTCTAACAACAAGTATTCAAAATCCCAGTTCTGTAACGTTGCTGTTCAATTTCCAAGTCTATCCATCTATATTCTATACGTAATTATGTTTGTATCAGATGAATATCGACAGACCCTAACTATCCCCCCCCCCACAAACTATATGAAAACTAAATGCTATGCATATCAATGATCGAGTACTCGTAACGGAGCAACTAAATAGCTAGAGCATACAATATTTTCAAAAGAATATCAAAAGACCCCAAAGATCTCCTCTATAATCAAATGTATACAGGATGGTATAGAAGCAGGAACTGGCTCGGCCAGCAGCCAACTCTCAAATATCCTTGAAATGTGACTCCAAACCAGCAGAGTCAGTCTGAAGAGAACGAATTTGACTTGATATTTGTGGCACTTTTTGCTGGACATTTCAAGGATATTTTTGTAACCAAATACTCACACATTCGGCATTGGTCTAGTATGAGTTTGTGACCGTATTTGAGCTGCATCCAATGAGAATTTTGAAATTTCTATGGCTAGTGCTTCGGGCCACAGAGACAAATGTTATGAATTGTGTGAATTGAACCAATAGCAACTACTCGTATAACCGAATGTATAAGCACTGGCAAGAGCTATAAAGGAAAAAGATATTGAATAATTACAGAGCGACACACAAACACACCACCACACACACTCAAACAAAAACAAACAAAAACATGTACTATTGAAATATAATTGTTAACCATGGAAAAAAATGTGTCTTTCAATGGCGACAGTCAGTCAGTCAGTGAGGCAAACTGACAGCGCATCCGATCTATTAACAATTAATGCAATTAATTAGCTAATGAATATGGGACAGGGGACAGGGATGAGCATGTCCAGTTTCTTGGGGGTGGCAGAGACCTTTCAGGTTGAATAAAAATCGTGCCACATTGTACATCGATTCGAACTAAAGGTGGAAGGAGTGGGATGGTGGAGCGAAAACTTTTTGCATGATTCTCCCTGTTTTATGCGGTGGTGGGGGCTGAGGATATTGTGTGCGTGTGCCCTGGGGCCAGAGATTCGTGTGGAAAATGGATTTTATGTTTGCAATTTCCATTAGCAACTTTGAGCTGCGTCACGAACAGCAAACACGTGGAGGCTGGGCTGGGCTGGGCTGGGCTGGGGCAGACAAAAAGTTTCTGCATTTTCTGGGGAGGATTTTCTGCCTTTAGGGCGGAGCGCCTGACTAAACCAAAACCACAGACAGCTCTCCTCCTATGCGTGTGTGCGTGTGTATCTTTTGGTAAAAGTTGCCTGAAACTGTTAGCTAAGCCGCAAACAGGGCACCAAGTCAATGTGGCAGTGGCAGAATTGTTCTGCTTCCAATTCCGACCACAATTGTTTCAGGCCACAATACGTTAGCAATTTGCGCGTTTCCGTTTGTTTCGATTCGAACAATTACAAAAATCTTCAATGCCTCACAATGCGGCAGTTAATTTGAGTTTGGCGCAAAAGCACAAAAGTATGCCAGGCATTTTTCCAGCAACTGAAACGGAAAATAAAGCCCAGCGAAGACAGACCCAGGCCAGCGCTAGGGCCAGAGCTGGGGCCACAAAAGAGCAACGAAGTACGGGAAGTACGGGAAGTACAGGCAGCCGCTAAGACCGTAAAGGATTTACGGCTCAATTGTGATGTGCGTGCGAAGGGGGCGACAGGGGCGGCGGACAGGCCCACCCTTGCAAGGGAATAAAGCCCTTTACGAGCAGC
The DNA here is from genome assembly GCA_009664405.1 of Drosophila bifasciata. Taxonomy (NCBI): domain Eukaryota; kingdom Metazoa; phylum Arthropoda; class Insecta; order Diptera; family Drosophilidae; genus Drosophila; species Drosophila bifasciata. The sequence continues at coordinate 6,860,530 of CM019044.1, forward strand.
CAAACCAAACCGAACAAAGGAGCAAAGACCCATCCATTCATTCATTCATTCATTCATCCATTCATTCAGGCCATGCCTGGGCCTGCTGCCTGGCTTCGACAATGTTATGTCCCTCGGCGAGCATCCAGGAACCCTGCTGCATCCAGCCGGCCTGGTACCAGCAGCAATACTGCGGTTGGGGTCACAGCTTGTTCCGCTGGTGTTTTATGTAGTCGCAACGTGTCGCGGGGGCGGCGTACCCCCCCGCTCCGCTCCGCCTCGTTTTGGGTACGGATTTGTTTTGCCTTTTTAAATTCTTCTCCTTCATTTGCTTCGGTTAGCAGCTGCCAACCCATGCCCTGCCATGCCCATGCCCTTCCCTGCCATGCCATTCCCCGTCTACGTTCTAATGAGCTACGGTCTTGGGGTTGACTGTTGCTAAATTGGAATCATGCCAGCAGAAACATTATTTTTCATTGGGATTACATTTTTATCGCATTGTCTGACAGGCGGCAGCAGTTGCCTGTCGAGACGCAGCAGCAATGGGAAATGGGCAAGGGAATGTGGGCGGGTGGCAGGAGCGAGGCAGGGGCAAGGGCGGAATGCTATGATTTTGAGCGTGATTTTTGCAGCTTAATAATGAGCCGCTCGGTTTACTGACGCGTTTTATTGAAGCGGCATTTAAAGAAGAGGCGTGTTGGCCATAAGCCCCCCTCCCCGCTTTGTGAATGGTAATGTGTGAATCTCTCTATATCTACCCATCTCTCCATCGGGCCGTAATCATATTGCATCGATCTGATGCCTGCCGCAAAGTTATGGCCCGGTCCAAATCGAATCATGATTTGGCACAAAAACTCACAGAATCGAACAAATTGAAGCTGACACAAAAGGGGAGGCATTGGCCTTGGGGATGGGTTGTGTTCTCGGATCCGGAACTGTGCTACATCTGCCTTTGTAATGATGCATGAATATCTGATTAGCCGTCTGCCGCTCTAATCAGAAATCCAGGCCATCAATCAATCAATCAATCAATTGGAAAAGTGTCGCCGCCAATGCATATAATTGAAGATGACACCACCCCGCTAGATGGATACCTTGGCGGCCAGCAGCAGCAAAATCCTAATGGAAAATGTTTTAAATTGCAACCTGTCAGCGGCAGGAAGTGTCAGATAGATGGACACACCCAGACCAGACCAGGACTCATGCTGGTACCATTTCTATAGCGGAACATTCTATATAGTCGACAGCAATTCATATCCATATAATATCCGAGCGGATATTCTTAACTTTGTAATTAAAATTTATATTTATGCATCAAGCGAAGGCAAAGGCGAAGGCACACAAAAAAAAGTACAACTTTTGCGTAACTTTTTGAGTAATTGATATTTTGCTCTATTAAGAGGAAAATATTAGCCAGATTCCGAAGCCTAACCAACCCCAAAGATGACACCCAAGCCAGAGCTTTAATTACTTAATTTGAATTCCTCTACGCCGCTTCATCCTAATACAATTTATTACAATTTGCAAATGGGTATGGTATGAGTATGATGAGTAGGTATAGAAGGCGGCATGGGCTGGTTACGGACTGGTTTGTGGTTGGTGCTGATGTTGTTCCAGCAGTGGCAACAATGGAGCAAACGGACGGACGCTCAAATTGCTGCCACGTGACTCCATTGTGTGATTACCTCCGCACAGCTAGTTGTTGGGTTGTACCGCTGGTTGGGGCATCTTTAGCGAGATAATGAAAAAAGGATAATAAATTGCATTAAATTTGATATCGTTGTGGGGGCGACGCGTGCCACCGCTAACCCCATGGATGGCCTCCCATCCATCCATTCCACTCGTTTTCCTTTTATCCCGATATTGTCATAGAACAACTTTTATTAATAACATTATGATTGTCCTCAAAAGGTGGGTGGGTTGGTGTGTGTGTGGTTGGTTGCCTGAGAGCTAAGGGCAGGCAATGTTACACTCCTTCCCACTCGCAACGGAAGTGCTTCAAACCGGTCAAGTGCTCAGTATATTGAGCTTCCTTCTCAAGTGACGGCCATTTTTGATTAGATTTCTATACGCCGGTAAACGTGGAGAGTGCCAGGGTACGTTGGTAATCGGAAGAAGGACGCGTTTCCAATGTCCAAGCTTAAAATCAGAACGAACGTCGCCTTTCCGACTAGCTCCAACTATCTATACTTAGTGCACACAAATAAGTATGTACGGAGTACACTGCTAGGTATCTAATTATCATTTTTATTTGCTGATTGTGTGTTGAAAATTTGCCAGAAGATACCAACCAAGTCAGTGACAATACTTGGTAAATCGCGCCGCAGCCTCACTCGGGGCCATGCGAACTAATGCCGGAAATTTGCTGCTCGCTAGTCGGCGGAATGGGAATGGCAGCCGGAAGTGCTTATACAGTTGAGTTACATCAATGACAGTCGAAAGTTTTATATGTAGGTGGGGAAATAAAGACGGACGGACGGCTAAAAAGGAAATGGACGAGGGTTTAAGCTCACAAGTTTTCAGTTTTCCTCTGGCCAGTTTTATTGCATTTCGTGAACGGATGCCTGGCCAAGACAATAAATGGCAAACTTGCAAGAATTTGTCTGAAACGAATGTGTGTATTCGTTCGAATGGAATGGCACTCACTGATGTGCGGGGGAGTAGCGTGGAGTAGAGTAGAGGAGAGTAATTTGAACTGAAGATAAAGGGCAACCAAATCGAGGGTTCCACAGTTTTTGTGGAATTTCTCCAAATGCTCCAATCTGAATGGTGACGCTTAAGCGATACGTCTTGGTCTACAGCGGAGCTGTCATTCCATGGCCGATAGCAATGGGCCTTTTTTTGGGATATAACCAGCTAAACGGCGGCGTAGTCACTTGAGATTTGTGACAGTGATTAACTAGCTTTTGATATACGTATCGGTTTTGGTATTGTGGTCTGGTGTGACTGTGACTGTGACACCCTTAACACTTAACAATGAAATTACACAACAATTAAATTTGTTGTTCAACAAGCGCTTAATCAACGATCGACTCGTGTTTATTTTCTTTGTTCTTCTAGGATGGAAAGACTCGATTCTGTCGATTCCCAAGAAATGGCTCTCCACGGCCGAGTCCGTAGACGAATTTGGATTCCCTGACGTGAGTAAAATTGATTAAACAAATTCCAATTTTCCCTCTTTCTTTTTCTGTTCGTTTTTTTTGTGTTTGCATCCAACGGCAGGGACTGGGGACAAATATTTGCCCAAAGGCTGAGGAATATGCCCGCTACTCGTACTTGAATAATTCAAAGACCAAACTCGAACGCACAAACACACATAGACAGACAGACAGACACACAGACAGATAGACTAATCCTGTTTGTTATAATTACAAATGCAAATAACAAGCGCTTTTGTATGGCAACAGTTCCAGGGCAAGGTAAGGGAAGGGAAGGCAACCACCCGGCAGCCAGGCAACCAACCTGCCAGCCCACAACTTGGGCAAACAAACCTGCTAGCACGAACCCGAACCCAAACTCTAGCCCCCCCCACACTCACCTGACAAAAGCACAGCAGCCGTAGCAACCCCCAAAAAATAGAGACTATAAAGCCAAGGAGGGCGGGGGCGGTGGCAGTACAACTCCTCGCTGACAAAGGGCGAGTGACAGGAGCAGCAGTTCGAGTCGCTTCCTTTGAAAACTGAGCTCCGGGATGCGCTCGGAAAGTCAACAACACAACGGTGACACTTTTTCAACGACTGTTTTTCGACTGTTTTCTTGTTAAGTGGCAAATTGTGTTCACTCCAAACACCAGCTAGTAGTAGAACAAACCCAAGGTTGCTCCCCCCCAATCGCAAGTTTTCCCCATTTAAGAACCCAAATGTGCTGCAACAGATTCATGGAAATCGATTGGAATGCAGGCACATCCCCCCACCCACCCAGCGACTGGGGAATTTCAACTGCAGAACTCTCAATTAAGAACTCTGGGGGAATTCAGGGGTGGATACATCCTATACGGATAACAAAAATAAAAATGGAAAGAAATTTCAAGCACTCAAGGACCCGTGGCGGGGGCGGGTGCGAGGACGAACAATGTCAGATTCGTGCCAATGCCATTTCTTTCCCTTCGTTTTTTGTGTGATTCGCAATTCGCAGTTCCCTCGGGTATAAAGTTTCTATGCTGCCGCTGGCCGTAGCTGGAAACTTTCTTTTCATTTGGAGCTCGATAATGTCATGCATACAAATGAGGAAAATGATGATGGAAAATGGAGGGAAAATTCCGCATGCCAAGTGCTTGAGATTGACACGAAACGAAATGAAATTTGCAGCCGTGGACAGCCGAACCCTTTTGCCTTAGTCCTACCCTTAACCCTACCCTTACCATTAACTTTACCAATCGAGAATCCTTTACGTTATCCATTGCAGACTCTACCCAAGATACCCGTCCCACCACTGGAGGAAACGATGGCCGACTATGTGCGCGCCTTGGAGCCCATCACGACGCCGCCGCAGCTGGAGCGGACCAAGGAGCTGATCAGGCAGTTCACGGCACCGCAGGGCCTCGGGTTGCGGCTGCACCAGTATCTGCTGGACAAGCGCGAGGTCGAGGATAACTGGGTAAGATTGTGTGTGTTGGATCATTGTTCTGCGAACACTTTATTCAGGTTATATGTTGTACACTGCAGAGATGCAGAAATGCGGAAATACTGAAGGTTGGATTTATTTGCCCGGCTCGGCGGCTGTTGGGGGAGTGGGGTCTATGATCGGGGCAGTGGGCACGGGCGTAACCGGAGTGGGCACATTGCTCTCACCGGGGGAGGGAGGCTGGGGAATGAAGACGGTGGTGCCCGAAGGTGTGTCGCCGGCCGAGGTCGTTCCGGTGCCAGGCTCGGTGGGTGGCTCCGGAACACCGGGGGTGGTGCTGGGTGCCGCAGTAGATGCCTTAGTTGTTGCTGCAGCCGTGGTATTGGTGACACCGGATGGTGTTGTACTGCCGGCGGTCGACGGTGCGGCAGTGCTGGCGGTGGTGACTCCCGGTGTGCTGGATCCAATGGGCACGCATGTGGGCTTGAAAGGCAGCGTAGAGCACTCTGCGGAGGGCGTGTATGTCTCGCAGGGTGCGCAGTTCTGCTTCACGTAGCTGAAGAAGGTACCGCTGGGACAGTTGGTCAGCGTGCCATTGCCTCCCAATGTGGAGCAAGCGTAGTAGGTCTGGGCATTCTCGTAGTTGGGCAGCTGAATGCCGGCCTTGGGGCAGCTGATTGGATCGATCTTCTCCGTGTACGCTGGCGTTCTGACACACGTAGTCTGGGCATTGACGGCCACAATGGCGGCCAGCACGAAGATCACTTTGAAATGGATAGTTTAGAATGGTAATGGGGGAATCCTGTATCCTGTTGAGGCGACGCTTGCTTACCGGTTTTCATATTGCTGCTGGTTTGGGTTTCGGTTCGGTTCGGTACGACTGACTCGCTCTTGATCACTGATGCATTCCCAGGCGGTGGCAAAGCCTTTTTATGCCACCGAATCGAGCATGTTAGACATTTGTAATCAGCCCGCTTCTAGATTAATTCATGTCTTGTCGGGTGTGGTGCGAAATTAAAAAAATACGAAATGCCAAACGCCAAACGAAATAATTGAACTGAAATGCGCCTTAGAACTCTCGCCCTCTCGCTCTCTCTCTCGCTCTGTAAGTTTCGGTAATCTTCAACACCCCAGCGAAGATAACAAATGGCGGAAACTACTCGATTCCGATTCCGACTCTTACTCCGACTCCGACTCTGTCCCCGACTGTCTCAACTGTCTCAGCTCTTCAGCATGACAATTAGCATGACTGCGGAAGATCATCTACGAGCAAGTATTTTGGGGTCGTGCTGGCATTGCCATGGCAATGACTTCATGGCATTTTCTGCCGAATTGAAATTCTTGGCACTTTATCTTTGGCACCCCCCAGATAACAGAATCGTTTAACACATGGGAATCACATTCATTGGGGCTCTCATCGGATGTTTACACAGAAGATTGTAATTCAAATGCCTTGAGTGGCAGCAGCCTCCTACAGTGGAAATTCTATTTGGTAACCCAATTAAAGGTTTTAACCTTCTTTTTGTCCGCTTTGGCAGCTTCTTCCTTGTCTGGCCGGGTCAGGCCTACCCTGGCGCTCCACCATACCTTACCATCCATTCTTTTGTTTCCACTTTACATTATCGGAAACAAATGTCAGTTGGGCATGCCGAAAATAACAAGAAATCGCAATCAATTAAAATGTTGACTCTCCTCCCCGATAAGGCTGACTGACAGGCACCACCACCACAGCGTTGCTGTTCCTTTCCCTCATTCCTCTCTCGGATAGCCCACAGAAAATTGTGCCCATTTTTTTGGCGTTTTGCAGGTGGATATTTAGTTAGTTTTTATTGCTATTTGCTATTTTTGAGTTGTGAATGGAATTCCGCTTGCTGTAACTTGGCTGTAACTGGCTGAGGGTTCGGTTCGGACGCCTAGGCAGTCGCTGGCTTCTTCTGGGCCTTGCTGGGTGGTGTGGGCTTCTTGGCTGCCTTCGCTGGGATGGGAGCCACTGGCTTCTTGGCCGCAGCGACGGGTTTCTTGGCGGGCGCTGGAACGACGGGTTTCTTCACGCCACTGACCTTGTGGGGCATGGGCACGGAAACGGGCTTGGCGGCAGAATCCATAACTGGTGGCTCGGGGGCTGGGGTCGGGGGAATTGGGTGAATGATAACCTCCTCCTCGGGCTTGTGCTCGTGCTCGTGGTGTTCGTGGTGTTCGATGGTCTCATTCTGCTCGAACTGGTTGTGGGTGGAAGTGGATAGTGGACCGGCGGCGATCACTGGAGGTGCATCCTCAACGACGGTCATTGTGATGGGAGCTGCCGTGGGCAGGACATCGATTGGTGGGGCTGGGATGTAGTGGGAGGGAGCGGCGCACTGCTGCAGCACAAAGGTGAAGACCTCGCCGGGCGGGCAGTGGATGGTCAGCTGGCTGCCGTAGACGCCCTGGCACACAAAGTACTCGGAGTTGCTGTGGTAGCTGGGCCAGCGGATGCCAATCTCGCCGCGGGCGCACTGCAGCCTGTAGCTGACATGGGCCTGGGCAACGGCTGCCAGGCAGAGCAGAGTAAGAGCGAATACTGCAAGGAATCAAATGTTGGGGAATGTTGTTAAGATGCTCTAGAATGCGAGGCAACGAATCCTACCTTTCATATTGTGTCTGGGTTGGGTTGGAGTCTGGGTCCGTTGGGTATCCGTGAATGATGAGGGAAACTCTGTTGCTGGTACTGACTTCTGATCGAAGCAGTTGCCATTATTTATAGTGCTCCGCATCTCGGTGCGTATCATTCCAACGATCTCTGCACGGAATGTCTGATAAGGTCCGATTCTCCGATTCAGTCTGATAATGGCAGTTGGCCCCAGCATCGCATCGTAAGCCCCAACCACGCCCCGAATTTCGATCGAGGCCTAATTGAATTTGTGTCGAACATGGAGCGGAAATGGCTTCAGTAATATCGTTTCCATGTTACGTATACACTACACCCATTTGGCCCACTTTGCCCATTCCCATGCCTACACCCATGCAGGCCTACTACTACTGGCTCAACGACATGTACATGAACGTGCGCATTCCCTTGCCGATCAACTCGAATCCTGGCATGGTGTTCCCGCCGCGCCGCTTCAAGACCGTCCACGACGTGGCCCACTTTGCTGCCCGCCTGCTCGACGGCATTCTGGCCCACAAGGAGATGCTGGACAGCGGCGAGCTGCCTCTGGAGCGCACCGCCTCGCGCGAGAAGAACCAGCCCCTGTGCATGGCCCAGTACTATCGGCTATTGGGCTCCTGTCGCCGGCCCGGCGTTGAGCGCGACTCCCAGTACCTGCCGTCGCGCGAGAGAACCATCGACGAGGATCGCCACGTGGTTGTCATTTGCCGCAATCAAATGTACTGCGTGGTGCTGCAGGCCTCGGACCGGGGCAAGCTGTCCGAGAGCGAGATCGCCTCGCAGATCCTCTACGTGCTGAGCGATGCCCCCTGTCTGCCGGCGAAGCCAGTGCCCGTTGGCCTGCTCACCGCCGAGCCGAGGACGCGTTGGGCTCGGGATCGCGAGGCTTTGCAGTCGGATGAGCGCAATCAGCGCAATCTGGAGCTGATCGAGACGGCCCAGGTGGTGCTGTGCCTGGACGAGCCGCTCGGCGGGAACTTCAATGCACGCGGCTTCAGCGGAGCCACGCCCACCATGCACAGGGCGGGCGATCGCGATGAGACCAACATGGCTCACGAGATGATCCACGGCGGTGGCAGTGAGTACAACTCGGGCAATCGTTGGTTCGACAAGACAATGCAGGTGAGTTTTACGCACGACTTCCGCACGATACTCCGTCACAGGGATAACCTTTGATCCTTTGAATGATGAACAGCTGATCATCTGCACTGACGGCACTTGGGGGCTATGCTACGAGCACTCCACATCCGAGGGCATTGCCGTTGTGCAGTTGCTGGAGAAGATCTACAAGAACATTGTCGACCATCCGGCCGAGGACAACGGCCTGCCGCAGCACCATCTGCCGCCACCAGAGCGTCTCGAGTGGCATGTGAGTGGAGCACAGCTCCAGCTGCGATTCGGCCAGGCAGCCAAGAGCGTGGACAAGGCCATCGATGATCTGGACTTTTATGTCTACCGCTATCGGGGCTATGGCAAGACATTCATCAAGTCGTGCCAGGTCAGTCCGGATGTGTACATTCAGCTGGCCCTGCAGTTGGCCCACTACAAGCTGTATGGCCGTCTGGTGGCCACCTACGAGAGTGCATCCACCAGGCGATTCTTGCATGTAAGTATTATCCACTTTTTATTGAAAGCTTGGACCACATTTGTAACTACTTTTCTGTGTGGTCACCAGGGACGTGTGGACTGCATTCGAGCGGCCAGTACGGAGGCACTGGAATGGGCCAAGGCCATGTGCCAGGGTGAGGGCGCCAATGTGCCGCTAGAGAGCGATCGCGAGGATGAGGAAGAGTCGCGCAAGGTCACGTTTAGCATTTATAGTGTGCGTATTCAAGTGTCTGCCATCCAAGGGGATATCTATTTCATCTTTCCGATTTGTACAGAAGGATCATCTGCGTGAGCTCTTCCGCTGCGCCGTGGCCCGACAGACGGAGGTGATGGTCAAGAATATCCTGGGCAGCGGCATCGACATACCGCTGCTGGGACTGCGCGAGGCCAGTGTGGAGGTCACCGGCGAAATGCACGAGCTGTTCACGGACGAGTCCTACAATATCTCGCAGTGCTTCTTGCTCTCCACCAGTCAGGTAGTCACATGCAACCAACACTTGCAACCCCGCACCCGCACCTTTCACTCTCCCACTCTCTGTATGCACCACTTAATCAATTCTTGCACCACACCCTACTACACCACAGCATAGCACAGCACAGCACTCACCCGCTGCACAAGTACGTATCAGCTAGTGGAGCCACGGCTATAAGGCTTTTTGCCCCCTCTCTTGACTGTGCTGTGATGTTAATGCTGCTTGCTGCTCGTCTACAGGTTGCATGCAGCACGGACAGCTTTATGGGCTATGGACCCGTGACGCCACGTGGCTACGGCTGCTCCTACAATCCGCAGCCCGAGCAGATTGTCTTCTGTGTGTCAGCGTTCTACTCGTGCGAGGACACGAGTGCCTCACGGTATGCCAAGTCGCTGCAGGACTCCCTGGACATCATGCGGGATCTGTTGCAGAACTAAAGGGGAGCGCACCGATCGAAAGGGTGATCTTCGAGACACTCGAATATAATATACACACATATATATATATACATATCAGTAAATGTACCTTAGCAAATTAGCGAACGAAACTAAATGTAAATCTGTGGTTAACTGGCGTCCGTGTGCGCGAGACCGCGAGACCTCCTGGCGTTTCATTAGTGACCAAAGCACCACCAAGCGAAGCCACCCAACGAGCGGGTTGGGTCCGAACGTAAACGTAAACGTAAACGAAAACGAAAACTAATGTCAATCATTATCATGTTGCAATCCATTGCTTTACCTAACCTTATTGACAGAAAGTACTCCTCGTAGATGGTCACAGAGCCACTCTAGTCAATTATACTATGAATGTAATAATGTTTTAGAGCAATTTTATCGTTAACGCTGTTATCTGAGTGTGTTAATAACATATACATATGGTACATACATATGCAATATAATCGTAAATATGAAAATATGAGAACTATAACTAAATTAGCCGAGCTTAGACCCTTGTTTAACCCCACAACCCCAAAAACTAACTAAGCAGTTTGGCAAAGCCGCCCACAAGTATGCAATACTTTCGTTACGCGTTGAGTTCTATCGGAATAAAAGAAAAAGAAAGTACTAGTACTTACTCTATACATACATACATATGTATGTAGTTACTACATGTATCTCTATGCTTGTTACTGTAATTTCGTTGCTTGTTGTTCGTTTGAAAGGAAATTAAAAAATTATTATTATTACTCGTATATTCATGTGTTTAGAGAGCAAAATGGTATACTATACCCCGTAACTAAAGGCTTTTTGGAGGAATATATATATATATAGTAGTACATAAATACATATCAGAGAAATACGAAAGAATGTTTGGGGGAATTTAGAGAGAAATCATTGTACGCGTATAGACTTGAGACGTAACAATACATATCAATAAATTTACATTCGCCCGACCCTTGTTACGGGGGGTGAGAAGGAGAATGAGAAGGAAATACTATATATAGAATATATATATATATATATGTTTGTCTGTTTGAAATGTTAGTGAGACACATGTGTTTTGATAGTGATTACCAATCGCTATCAATGAATATTCTACAGAAGAAACACAAAACAATACATATATACGTATGTTATTTACATGAGAAATTATAGATGTACTATATGAGAAACTGTTAGAGGACAACCAACCAAATACTATAGTATTGTATGTGTATATCAAACTAGTTGCTGTGTTCATTGTTGCTACCTACATATATTGTATGTTTGATTATTGTTTAAACTTTAAAACTGTTAACTGAACTATCGCTACATATACATAGTACATATCAACAACGAGTTCAAATGTGTATCTATTTATCTATCCAACTATACCCTCTATCTGAACTATATCTGTATGTTATGTTACTGTTTGTCGTTAAGTTTGTCTTGATCTGGATTCGATCGATGTATTGTATGCAAAAATAATCACCAAAAATAAAATGCATTACCAATCAAGCGCATTCATTATTCCTGACCTACAATTGGATCTGATTTGACACCGGGTGGGTACACACTACACTACTATATATATGGATATGTACATATGTACGTGTATTTATTCCTATATAACACTTTAGTGTGCGTCATATGCACATGGATGAATATATTTATTTCCAAGAACCAATAATCGCCTTCAGCGATTATCTTTTTATGGGGAAATATATTTATTATTCATTGGGTGAAAGAAGCTACGGCGACGTTAGCCATTATTTCGTATCCAAATATCCAAGTTTTGATAAGCCCAATGCCACAGAGATTAACTTTGGAATTTAATTAATAAGCCATCACGGTTTTGTTTTCGGCCATAAAAGCCGCTCGAAGGAAGCGCCAGGCCAACAGTCTTTGTCACGCCATCACCATGAAATGTAAGTACGACTATTTCGAGAATAGAATAGAACTCAATTTCATAATCAATTGTAAATCCTTTTCAGTCCTGTATCTGCTGCTGAGCATTTGCCTCTGGCTGCTGTGCACCCCCTGGACTACGGCCCAGTCCATACCCACCCTTGCTCCGCCGGATCCAACTCCTCCAAATGGACCTCCCGTAGACGCGGGTACTGGAACCGGCTTCCCCGGACCACCAACCGCAGCATCCACACCACCCACTCCCGAAGTCTCCACGATATATCCAATTTACTAATCGAGTATCTGATGATATTTGAATTAAAAATTCAATTGCAAGCTTAGTCGCATAGTTTTGGCTTAGATTAAAATAATTGGGATACGGCATGTTTCGGCTTTTCACTAAATTGGGATATTTATTGTCCAACATACAACTAGGCGCAGCCATTAGATTAATCGACATTCACATAAATTAAAACACTACACAAAGTGCACACCCGTTTACATATGCCTCACACTATATGTAGGGGTGGGCCAAGATAAAAAAGAAAGGGATTTCCGTTCTCTACTCCTACTGTAAGCACCGGGCCACGCCACGATTAGCTGGTGGCCACGTTGCGGCGAAAGGAGCCACGCACCTGCATCTGCAGCTGCTCGCTGCTGCACTCGTCCCGGCCATACTGTAAATGAACGAAACGACAAAAATTAATGGATTGATTTTCGTTTTCGATCTAGATTGATTTTGTGGCACTACCAACCTTGCAGAAATTGTGCTCCAGCAGCTCTACGGCCGTCAGACGCTGCTTGGGATCATGCTGCAGGCAATGATCGACAAAGTCATGTCCCTCCTGCGAAAGGCTCTCCGGCGCCTTGGGCTTCTCTCCCATGCCCACTTTGAACATGATTTGGAAATTGGAATCAAATTGTGCCCACGGACGCTAAACGAACATTAAAATGCACAAAGAAAATAGATAGTTAATAAATTATTCAAATATATATATGTATGTGTATGTATGGAAAGAAAGTAAGGCTATTTTTGTTGGCTATTCTTTACTTTAAATGGATCTAACCATTTAGCTACAACTTCGAAAGTTATATTATATAGAGGATCCCTAAACTATTAATAATCATATATGTATATACATAGCTACATAAATGGGAAATGGAATATCTTTCTTCACTACTTTTTATCTGTTAAAGAACTCCACAGTATCTGAAGGGCAAAGAATATACCAGGGGTTACGAAACATTGTGAAATGAACAATAAATAAACCCTCTGCTTATCTACGAGTACCCCAGTACGTACTACAATGGAAGCGCTTACCTTGCCCGAGGCCATCTCCACAACAACACAGCCCACCGACCAGATATCGGCGGCTCGGCCATGGCCATCGCTGTTCGTCTTCGTAAACACCTCTGGCGCCATATAGGCCTGCGTCCCCACGTAGCCCTGCAGTTCGCCGGGAACGGTGGTGTGTGCCTGGATCTTCACTGCAGAACCAAAGTCACCCAGCTTCAGGCTGTTGCTGCCATCGACAAGGAAGATATTTGCCGTCTTGATGTCGCGATGCACAATGCCGTGCTTGTGCAGCTCGGACACACCCGAGAGGAGCTGGGCGGTAAAGCGGCGAGCCAGCGCCTCGGGCAGACCAGCGGTCAGCTCCACCAGGGACTCCAGTGTGCCCTCGGAGCAGAGTTCCATGAAAATAAGCAGCTCCTCGCGATGCACTTCGATGCCGTAGTAGCGCACCAGATTTTTGTGCTTGATGCCCTCGAGAATCTTTAGCTCCTCGGCGACGTTCTTGAGGGCCCGTGTCTCGCCCGGCTGTATGGCGATCTCCTTCATGGCCATCAGCTCGCCCGTATTGTTGTTGACCGCCGTGTACACCTTGCCGAATCGTCCCTGGCCGATCTTGATGCCACGATGCCAGCGGAAGTGGACGCTGCGCGCACGGATGTGCACCTTGTCGCACGAGTTAAGAGCCTTGACCTGGCCAATCAGTCGGCGCTCGCGCAGCTGCTCCTCCAGATCCAGGTCCAGTCGATTAACAGCATCGCGCACCCGTTCCTGCCGCAGTGCCAGCGGTGTGCACTCGATGCTGCCCTTGCCTGAGGAGGCCGGTGTGGGCGGCGTCTGGGGCACCAGCAGTCGCAGCTCCCCATTGGGACTGCTTCGGCATGGGGTGTCCACATAGTCGCCACTGTCCACAGAACTGTACGCGTTAGATGACTGTTGCAGCAAGTCCTCTTTGAGGCTGAACTGCGGATGCAGCAGTTTGTTGTACGGCGGCGACTGCAAAGGCGGCGTGTTGGGATTGAGCACAATGCCAGCCGACATGGGGGTGCGAGTGGGCGTCCGGGAACGTGAGGTGGCCGGCGACGAGGTCTTGCGGGTGCGTGGCGATGCCTTCTTGCGTGCCACCTTCTCCGGCTCTGAGGTGATGCCAATCACATGCGAGATGCAGCGATCCATTTGCTGCTTTAGCTCCTCGAACTGTTGCTCGTTCAGGTGCTGGGTGATCTGCGGATCGCAGGCAAGAATCAGGAACTCCAGACCCTGGGAGGCCCAACGCGGGCGCATGCCACGCCCCCGTTCGCATCGCTCCATCACAAAATGCATCCACATCTTGGCGTAAGTAATGATGCCCAGTGCCAGATCCACCGTGTGCGCTCCACTGTCCTTCTGGTCCATGATGCGCTGCTCGAACAGCCTGATCACATCCTTGTGGTACTCAAAGCCGAACTTGTAGCCCTGATGGAGGATCTCGCGAGTGCGCGACAGCACCGCCTGCCTATCCTGCTCGTCCAGGTCGCGCATGTTGCTCAGACAGCAGCGCGTCTGGACGCCCTCGATAATCTCGGTCAGCTTGTTGCGTACATCGAGCACATCCTGCTGGAGTAGCTTGAATGCCGACTTCACGCCCGAACAAATGAAATCGTGCTGCTGGTTGGCCACGTCGTCCTCGTAGTGCTCCCGATGGAAGTCTGTGGTCTCGACGTCGCGGCAGAACGTCTTCGCAAAGAAGAGCACCTTAATGGACCGCTCCCGCTCCACGGTGAGCAGCGACTGCGTCTCCCGGCAGATGGTCAGCAGCTGCCACTTGAGCTCCTCGTTGTCATCGTTGTCGGCAGTGCCCTCGATCTTCTGGTCCAGCTCCACGGAGCGCTTCACCAGCCTCTCCGAGATGCTGCGCAACAGTTTGCTGATGATGCCGCAGAACTTCTCTGAGGCTAGGGTGTGCATGCCCGTGATCATGGGACTGATCAGCTTGGTGAACATCCACTCCTTTTCGAGCACCGACTTCTGGTTCGTCTCCGGCACGGCCACCAGCACCAGCTGATCGATGTAGTCGAGGTACAGCGCGAAGGTCTTTCGCACCGTGGCATCGTACTGATTGAGGATGTTGATGTAGCTACCCAGCTCCGCCTCGTTCTCGACCAGAGCCGTCGTAATGTGCCGCTGATAGCGCTCCCGGTGGGTTAGAGCCAGGGTCAGGCCCTCGCGCAGCTCCTTCATCAGCTGCCCCAGGCTGAGGGGATTGGGCCGGACGGGGCGCGTCTCCAGGCGCATGCGCAGGAACTCGTGCATGAACTGCAGCGGAATGCCGCTCAGGAACACAAAGGTGGGAATGTATGATGGTAGATTGATCGACTGCGCCTCCTCGCTCCAGTATCCGTATGTCCGCAGCTCGACCACCTGTTCGCGACTTATCTGCGGATCCAGTCGCGGCACATCCTCCTCAATCGCCTCAGCATCCAGCTCGAAGTCAAAGTCCTCTGCCCCCGGCTTCTCCAGTGCAATGTGCGCCTTGTACAGCGCCACATTGTGCAGCTTGTGCAGGAATGCCAGCGACTTGGCCAATCCGCGACTCTTCAGTACATTCTCAATGAACTTTCTGTACAGGGCCGAGGAGCCGTCGCCACCGCTGACATCGTTGCTACATGTCCCCAGCGGCTCAACGCTGAATATGTTGATGTCATGCATGGATCCCTTGCGCAATCCATGACCATGCGGGCACTCATTGGACAACTGGCTGACCTCAGTGGAGGTGGATCTAAAAGGGGATCGGATAAGGGTAATGTGATATGTTGAGAAACCCATTCCACGTACTCATTACTGCTGGACGTCTCGCCGGGTACATGGGCCGCATCGTTGAGCATGAACTGGACCTTATGACTGGATGTGACGCTTCCGTTGCGGCAACCCTTACGCGCTGCTGAACAACTTGGCGGCTTGGCAGAGTCCATCGAATTCACCGCCGAATCATCATTATCCACGCCGGAGGCGGATGAGTTGCCGCTGTCCGAAGCAGCGGGGCACGAAGTTTGCACGGGCCACGAAAACTTTTCATCCTGCAGCCTACAAGGGGTATGGGAATATTTGAATGAATTCATAAGGATCATAAGTGGCATCATAGTGGCACTCACCTGGCCAAAATCATTCCCAAAATACTGAGCTTCAGTTTGTTCTGCTTGGTAATGTTGTACCACAGGCACATTGACTTGATGCGCCCCACAAAGCTCTGCGACTTGTATATGGGATGCAGTGCGCCCATGGCCTGCGACGAGGGATAGAGGGCTTCGGCGGCCTCCAGTCGTGTCAGCATGCCCTCCACTTCACGCAGCGCCAGCTCCTGCTGTTCCATGCAGTCCTTGCAGTACAGCGACATGCATCCCTGGCACAGTTTGCTGGGCAATGGAGCTAGAAAAGCCAAAAAATATATGAAGAAGCCACTATACTCGTATAAAATTTCTATTTCTACTTACAGCTCGCATTGGAATTGCTCTCGGAATGGATGCCACTGTCCAGGCTGATCAGGCTAGGCTCACGGCGATACCGCGGCTGGAATTTGTAGCTGATGATTTGGGTGAGAAGATCGGAGACGCCCTGGCGGGACTCGAAGAGATACTTGTCCTGCTGCTCAACCGTGCGATCGGCCTGCCAGGCCTGCAGCTCCAGCCATATGAGATCCTTTAGCTCCGTCTGCCAGGTGTGCTCCTCCTGCGACGGCTTCGCATCCTGCCGGTCCACACTACCCAGCTTGATCAGGTTGGCAAACGTCTCGTGGAAGTCCTTCCGCTTGCCCAGCCCAACCGTCTGTTGCTTCCCAGGACAGCCGCTCAGAAGACCTGCCGGCAGCTGGGCGGCAAAGGCCAGCGGCGGCGCCGACGAGCGGTAGCCAATGGGTCGCGAGGACACACAACGATACCGATTGCAGCTCTCCACCACCTTGGAGGCAATGCGCAGCGGCAGTGGCGCCGGCATCGCCTCCGAGCTGAGTGGCATGATCTTGTCCAGCGACTCCAGGGGATGGACGCTCTCATGGAAGCTGTTTCCCCGCGGCGCCGCCACGGCCGTGGTGGCCAGCGAGTTCTTCATCTCGCGCTCTGAGTCGCGCAACAGCGACTGCAGCCGCTTGTCCGTCCGCTTGTTCTCCTCATTCACGAACATTTCGTTGAGCAGGGCACAGTCCATGGTGTTGCGGCGCAGGACCCGCGATCGAGCCATCCGCGACATCCCCTTCTTGGGCGTACCCCCCACGCTGGCGGGCAGATCTGGGGAACTGAGACAGTTGATTAGTAAGAGAGTTCAACGTAGTTTCCCATAATAATGATGATGATAATGATGTGATCATATCGGTAGTGAATTCACACACCCAGCTATGTACATATATCGAAAGTGCGACATATGGGAGCATATGGAAGGTCGATTTTAGGGGCTGCTTTCGACACTAGGCCCCAATTCAGTTCCGTGCACGCATAGCCCGGACGCAAACCCTTATCGGCCTCCAACTCTCATATCTGTGCGCATATTTTGTAGGCAGCAAGGGTATCTGTCACTACTATATGTAACACTCGGCACCTGCTCCAGATCGGGCTCAAAATTTCGACAGTTGCGAATGACGTTAATTGGCTGTACAAATTTCCCATAATCGAACAGACACATTCTTTTCGCATGATACCGATACCACCAACAGGAAGACCATTTGCCACGAGCGACTACGGAGTTTCATGATGAAATACGAAAAATTTGCAAATGGTTGAATTTTGTATGAATATCGGATGGTATTGAAATAACTACCAACTACCAGCTAAGAACTACAGACAGTGGTGATCAGATGACGATCACTGCCCCTCTATCTCGAAGATTATGGCAACAAGAGACATCCAACTATACAGAACCTTTTGCTCTATAGTCCTCTACTTAGACATAGTTCATGCAAATGGCAGAATGAATAAAAACAAGAATATCGCATATCGAATATCGAATACAGATGGGACACACAATGCGTACATGTACACACACAGTTACCATGAAGATGAGCATGATGGAAGGGGACGGACGGGGAATGGAAATGAGAGAAGAATCTGGGCATTTACTTACGCCGCAACATTGGACACCTTCTGCTTGCGCTCCCAGTCTCGATTCTTAATCTTGAGCCGTGTGCGGGGTGGCGTTGTGCCAAATTCCGCATAGTGGGCGGCCAGCTCATCCTCGGGTACCATGTCCTCCTCGAGGGCCCCAATGCGGGCATTGGACATTTGCAGTGGCCGCGAGGGCGTCTGTTTGACACGGTACTCCACTCTGCAAGATGTGAGAGGCAAACGAGAGGCAGAGATTTAGTGACTATCTAAAGCCAAGGGCTTGCCCTAATTGGCCGCTAATTGGGGACCAGAAGCAAGTGCCGCACGCAGCCTAATCGCCGATGTGTACGATAAATCGACTGGTCCCCCCATCCCCATGCGCCATGTGCCATGCAAATGCGTTTATCTTATCGCACAGGCTGCAGACAGCCGCTTGTCACGCCCATGATTATGGTTTAATTTGAGGGCAGATTTGATTTATTTCATCGACTGGCAATTATGCCTCTGATTGTCGTTGCTCTTTCATCAGCCAATTTCATGATTTCAAGATGAAAAATCACAAGAGAAAACTAAACTTTTACTTACTTTTTTCGACGCATTTTAGTTGCGTACAAAGTGGCCTACAGTTTTAACTGCTCTACAGTTGCTCTCAAACTTATCGCACGATCACCGAATCGCAACGAAACGCGAGTCCGTCCGTCCAAATATGGTATTACTCTTTCGCGCAGAGCTTAAACTGGTGGTGGAGGGGGGGATGGGGAGCAGGCTCCCAGGCAGGCTATTACTTTTGAATAGTACTCTGGCCCCTAAAATTTATGTACATCTAATTGTACGGCTCGGCTCACTCTACACGGTCTACACGGCCGACTGCCGACTGTGACAATGTGTAAAAAAGAAAAACAATAAAAAGCACAATCGAAAAGTAAATACAAATTACAGAGGGAGAGAGGGAGCTCCGGACTCCACAGAGAGAGAGAGGTAGAGAGAGATGAGAACTTTAGACGCAACCGAACGATGACTGGACTTTGTGGGCGGGGGTGAATCCAAATCTGAATGCGATTTATTATACATAGTATGTATGCACTATCTTTAGAGGAGGGAGAATCCAAGTGTAGTTGGGACGCGACATTATAGTTTTACTGTTTATCAGGCCATAGTTCACACGCCTCTTCGCCTCCTTTGGGCGCCGGCAACTGTTGGCGGATTGATTTCATAACGCGATGGAAAACCGTGCCGACATTGTCATGCAAAGCGAAATGCTGCGCGCGGCGGCAGGCAGTCAATTTATTAGCACTTTTAACAAGAATTTACCCCATCGAGTCGTCTCTCGTCGATATGCCGATATATACTATAAAGCATACGCTTCGGTGTCGAGTCTATGTATATCGCGTGTACCCCCGACGATGGCGTCGCCACTCGAACGACTGCTGCTGCTGAGTGCCGAGTGCAAACAGCGGCAAACTAAAAGCGCGAGCGCCCATCCAATTGTTTATGGGAGTGTGGGAGAGCGCACTGGTGAGAGTAGTTTAGTGGGTGGTTGGCCGTGCAAATCGAGCGACAGCGAGAGAGCTTCTAAAGAGAGTGGAGAGAGAGAGATAGAGAGCGAGCGGTTGCCGATCAGCGTGCGATTCGTTTGTTTTTTGTGGTTTGTAATTGGCTTCGTGCGCCGAAGCCTGCTGGTGAATATTAAATATTAATTTATTGAATTTTATTATGTACGCGCTCGTTACTTAATTAGCTTTGTTTACCCACACACACACACAGTGGGTGGTGTGTGGTGGGTGGTGGGTGGTGTAGGGGGAAGTGTTCAATATAAACAATAGTATTCTCCAGCTGGAGCTGCGTGCCACAAATCGAAGGGAAAATCAATTCCAAACGGTTAAATAAAAATCAAGCTCCGAGTCATAGATATTCCCATTCCATCTGGACATGTTCCGCTATGTCACGGGAACGACAGGGCGTATTCTTGATATGTAAACACCCTTTGTTACACATACGCACTGTGAGCATCATTCATGAGGAGGCATAGCAAAGTCGACAGGAAGCGAGAGCGATGAGTAATTGATCAGTTTACCGCTCAACGATCAATGTCGATCGTTGGCACCGTTGGTAACCGGCATTAGAAGGAGGGCCCTTCCAGTAGTTTATTTTTAGCACGCCCCATACATATTTCCATAATTAGGTGACTTATAAATCGAAGTCTACCATTGAAACGATCGATCAGCAAGGGTATCAAAAGCTTCGGCTGCCGATTTTAAGCACATATTTTGTATTTGTTATTTTTCTTCTCAATTATATTAGAGCCAATAAAACGATCACTAGCACTCACTCTCTGGGGTAAACAGAAGTCCACGAAACACAAAACATATTCAAAAATCGAAATTTACGGCACGTGTGCGTGTGTGTGTGTGTGTGTGTGTGGGCATGCGGAAATGTTTTCTGTTATGTACACGCCATAGTTATGCTTATCAAACCAACTGATGGTATCAACGGGCATGCCCGCCGATTAGAGAGAAGCACATGAAAAGAAGTGTGCGAGTTGCAAGTTCAAGTACGAATGTGGCAAGAGCGTGGCTCTCTTTGAAGAGAGAGAGAGAGGGAGACAAAGAGAGCGATCTCGCCTTTGGCCAAGTGTCCGAAAACAGTTAGGAAAGACCTTCGGGCCTTGGAATTCCATTCATTCGGCAAGAGACAAGAGCTCCGGGTGGGTAACTTGAGAAGAAAGCGAATTTGATTTCAAAACAGAATTGCCCGCGACGCTATAACGAAAGAGGTTACAAAGCGGAATGTGCAAGCGCACGTATTAAACGCGTTTTAACTGGTCGTAGTGTCTCCCTGCCTCCTCTCACACTCCCGACAACAAACTGGTATGAGAGCTGAAGAAGAACAAGACGGAGATAGAAGGCGGCAGAGACGCAGCAGAAGCAGCAGCGGATTGGGAAGGGAGGAGGAGGAGGATCGCAACGCAACGCAACGCGAGCAGGTGCCAGCCAAAAATCAAAATTTTTTTTTTTTTATGTTTGCCGTGATTTTTCCGCTAACTGCGTACAGACATGCGACAGCAAAAGAATAGAATTTTTCCTGCTAATGCCATGCCTCACCCACTGCTGCTTGCCGGAAAAATCAAATCAAATTTAAACAAATTATGAATAAGCAAGCAGCTAGCTAGCAGCCACACAAAAAGCGAACAAAAATAAAAGGTAACCAGAGAATGTGTATGTGTATGCGTTGTCTTATCAGGCAAAAGCCAGCGGCGTTATCAGCAAATGTCTTGGAAGACCCCACCTCCCACTCCCTGCAGCTGAAGCACCCCCGAATATATGGTGGTTATGGTGGTTATGATAAATGTTCGCACACACACACATGTACACTCAGCACAGGAACATCAGATCACGGGGCAGAAGAGTGTGTGGTGGTGCATGTAATTACGCCGCTCCCATCGGCCAATAACAAGAACAAAAAGGGGGGTATTCAATTTCGAGCAGAATGCACAGTTTTTTGAATTTTTGTTTTATGACTGTCTTGCAGAAAATTCATATGGGTTCGTTGAGCGGCGTAAAAACACGTTGTTTACGTTTTAACAATTAAAAAACTGGTGAAATGCGCTTATAGCAGGGCAGGGCAGAGAGAGAGAAAGAGAAGAGTGGAGTGGAGTGGAGGTGGAGCGACTAAAGACTAAAGTTGCTGCTGCTGCTGCAACGTAACATTTCTTGTTCGCTTGGAAAATCCCAAAAAATTCCACTACCGGGCTGCCGGGCAGCCGGGGCTCACCTTGCAACATCCTCATCCACGCTGTGTTCGCGTCGTAACCGCATTGGGGGCACTGGCGGTGGGCTGGCAGTGGTATAGGTTTCTACTCCATCTTCATCCTGCTCCTGCGCTGCGCCTGCTTCTGCTTCTGCTTCTGGTGGGGCTGCTCTATTGTTTCCAGCCGGCGTCGTTTGGAGCTGCAGACTCTGAAGGGCGACGTAATCAATTGTGCGCACTCTTCGGCGATTGTTTGACATTTTTGCACTGTTTGTTGTTGCTGCTTTTGTTATTCTTGGAAATCTTTACACACACACATACAAATTTACGCATACATCTGTATAAACACACACACACAAGCACTGGTAGCACGCGCTGCTGCTGCTGCTGCTGCTATAGCTGTTGTTTTTACTGTTGCTGTAGCTAAAGCAGCCGGATGATAATCAGATTTATTTTAATTTAACTTTCACGGCAAACAAACACACAGATGCGGCTACGCATACGGGCGGCGCTCATAACGAAACCAAAATGGGTCTCAGCTTTGAGAGCGTTCAAATTTGTTCCCGACCAGGTGACGCGTCTTACCTTACCCCCCTCCCAACACACCCACAACAGCTGTTCCCACAACGGTGTTCAGCACTGTTCGGTTTGATATCGATGTGGCGCAAATATTTCTTTAAATATCCACATCATTATTTACAAAATATACGGCTACTCAAAAAATGAATGTAAAAAAATCATTGAAGAGACTATAAAGCAGGGGTCGACAAGCATATTATCACATGCTTTTTATTGTGTGGTGTGTTTTTCTTTTCAATTGTTTCGCAGCCAAGTTCGAATTGCTAACCAACACTGTTCAGTGTTACAGTTACAGTTTGAATGGGCGCAGCAAAAATATTTCCTTTAAAACTCCACTTTATTGTTCAACAAATTCTAAACTGTATACAAAACTAAACATTTACAACAGTATTAACCACACACATACACACACACATGCATGCCCAAGGCAATAATTAAAGACAATATAAACACTATAGTAACTAGTACGATGGGGGCGAATTTGACTAACACTTGAAATAGTCTAGAAAAAGTTCCTGAATATGCGTACAACGGCCTGCACCCAACGGGGCACGGCCCGCTTAACAATCTCTCGCTCCGCCGTCTGGGACAGATCATAGAGGCGATCCGCCTCGGCCTGCAGCCGCTGGCTCAGCTCTGTGTTGGTCGTCACGAGGCACACCTGTGTCTCCAGGTCACGATTTACCGAACGCTCCCCGAAATTTGAGGAGCCGATTAACGTCAGATTCGGCAGCCGCGCCTCGGGCAGGTAGTACCACAAGCCCTTGGCGTGGTACGTCCAGCCGGGCTTCTCGTATTCGAAGAAATTGACGCGATGATTCTGCTTCCGACGCACCAAACTCTCGTAGAAGCTCTTTGCTATCAGGCTGTATGCAGCCGGAATTCCTCCGGCAGGCCCCTTGGCGCCCTGGAAGCCATTTGCCTGAAAATCGTTATCGATTAAGTATAAAACACCTCAAAATAAAACTCTAGCTTACGTTCGGATGGGCCATGAGAATGCTGCATTGCGCCAGGCACTTGTGCGTGATAGTGTCCATGTAGTCCTGCGTCAGATTGAAGTAGCCGGTGGCGAGTTTAAGGCGGGAGCCGGCAATGCAGTTGGAGAGCAGACGCTTGGTCACCACACTGTCGTGATGAATACCTATCTGGCCCATCTCGACCAGCGGGAACACCCAGGTGTCCGCCTGCGTCTGCAGATCCCTGACCTGACTCTGCCGCTGATAGGTCTCATGCACAAAGTCTGATATCCGCTTCCTGGCCTGCTGAATGAACTGCTGCTTGGTGCCCTCGTAGGGCAGGATGTGCCAGTTGCGATGCAGCCCCTCTGTGGCGTCTGGGCTGACGGCCAGACTGAATTCCTGCACCCGCTCAATGAACTGCGCATAAAAGTCCGCCAAGGGCTTATCCTCGATCAGGATGTAGCGGTCTTGTCGGTTCGTGAAATAGTCATTCGAGAGGTTCGCCCCGGATATGATCACCGCATCGTCGAACAGGTAGACCTTCATGTGCTGCAGGCCCAGGAGCTCGTTCCATCGCGGTGGCGCCAGGCGCTTGGTCATCCCCCGCAGGTCTGGCGTGTGGTAAAGGGACAGTTGGACCTGCTCTTTGAAGTCGCGGACCAGCGGCAGCAGCATGGTCTTGGAATTGAGATCGCCACGTGTACCGCGTGTGAAATCCAGTAGCACGTTCAGGCGGAGTGACGACTGCGATTGGAGGCTGTGACGCAACGTCTGGACCATGGCATTCTCCAGCTGGCCCGTGCCCAGGTAGAGGCTCGCCAGCACAATGCGCTTCTTTGCCTTGGCAATGCGCTGCACCAACGTATCGTAAAAGTGCTGGGGCTCGTGTATCACATGGATTTGGTCGCCTCGCAGCGGGAAACAGGGCGCCAGATTGTGTAACCAGGAAAGACTCTCCAGGGCGGGGGATCCGGCAAAGCCATTGGTGAGCAGGTGTGGCGCCTGTTGCAGGCAGCCCAGGAAATCCGTTTGTGCGGCAGGACTCAGCTCCTGGCTGAACAAGCGGCGGAGATATAACATCATTTCGGCGCGGGTTTCTCTCGCGACGTCTAAGCGGCCTGCTTATTGATCAACAGTGCGCAGTAGCTATAAGGGACCCTCAGACATGGTTCACTGTTGTTTGACTACTGTTTTGGCCCCTCTTCCATTCATCGAAGGCCGATTTAGTGCGAAAAAAACTCGAAATTTCACAATATAAATATATCTAAGTTTATCCAAATTAGAAGTGCTGCAAAGTGTCCTTTGTATCAGCTGATTTCGAAACATAAAATCTTCGATATCTGAGAAATGCACCACTGGGTATGATTCAGTATATTAACGAAATATATTGAAAATGAGATCGTATATTTCGGTATATTTCTGCGTGTAAGGCTGGTATATTTTATCGTTAAGTCCGCGGTCACACTAAGTAGAAAATCTTGGATTAAAACGAAAAAAATTATTAGTCAAGCAAACGCCAATAGAAATTCGCCTTCAGCCCCAGCCCCGAAGGTCCACGAAAGGCGACCACAGCAAGCGCAACCATGTCCTGGACAGAGAAAGTCGACCCGGAGCTTATTTTCACAAAACAGGAGCGCATAGGCAAGGGGTCCTTCGGTGAGGTTTTCAAAGGCATCGACAATCGCACCCAGCAGGTGGTGGCCATAAAGATAATCGATTTGGAGGAGGCCGAGGATGAGATCGACGACATACAGCAGGAGATAATGGTGTTGTCGCAGTGCGACTCGCCGTACGTGACCAAGTACTATGGGTCCTTTTTGAAGGGCACCAAGCTGTGGATCATCATGGAGTACCTGGGTGGCGGCTCGGCCTTGGATCTGATGAAGGCTGGCTCCTTCGAGGAGATGCACATCGGGATCATACTGAGGGAAGTCCTCAAGGGTCTCGACTACTTGCACTCGGAGAGAAAGCTGCATCGAGATATCAAGGCAGCCAATGTTCTCTTGAGCGAGCAGGGGGACGTGAAGCTGGCTGACTTCGGAGTGGCTGGCCAGCTGACAAACACCACCTCGAAGAGGAACACCTTCGTGGGCACGCCCTTCTGGATGGCCCCCGAGGTGATTAAGCAATCGCAGTACGATTCGAAGGCCGACATCTGGTCGCTTGGAATCACTGCGATTGAGCTGGCCAAAGGCGAACCGCCCAACTCTGAGCTGCATCCGATGCGCGTCCTCTTCCTCATACCCAAGAACAATCCGCCCCAGCTGACTGGCAACTACACCAAGTCGTTCAAGGACTTTGTCGAGGCCTGCCTCAACAAGGACCCCGAGAACCGACCCACGGCCAAGGAGCTGCTCAAGTATCCGTTCATCAAGAAGGCCAAGAAGAACGCCTACCTGATCGATCTGATTGACCGCTTCAAGAAGTGGAAGGTCTCCAAGGGCGACGAGAGCGAGACGGAGTCGGAGAACTCCGACTCGGACTCGGATGCCAAGCAGGGCGGCAGCAGCCAGGACGAGCCCTGGATCATGACCGTCAAGGGACTGCACATCAACAGTGCCCCGCGAGCGGGCGTCAATAGCTTCCAGCTGCAGGAGCACGAGCTGACCATGCAGAAGCTGATGCAGACCACACAATCCCCGGCCGGCGGCAATTCCGTCTCCTCGGTCTCCGTCATATCTACATCCAACTCCAACGAAGCGTCAGCGTCCACAGCGTCTGCCCTGGCGCCACAGGCGAACCACAACCATAGCCACAGCCACAACAACAACAACAACAATAACTTGAGCAACAAACATGCCACGACCACAACCATGCTCAATGCCCCGCCCGCAAACTCGGGCGGAGTGACGGCATCAGGTGTGACCACTTCCTCCTCGGCCAACGAACTAATCCAGAAGAGATCCAGCTCCAAGCCAGAGTTACGTCAGTCCCGTTCCGCGGCTCCGTTGGATCAGGTGGAGGAGCGTCGTGCCTCTCTGGGACTGCCAATGGCTGCTGCCGAGCAGCAGCACCATCAACACCAGCACCAGCAGCAGCAGCAGCACCACCACCACCAACAGCAGCAGCAGCAGCATCAACAGCAGCAACAACAACTGCAACTACAACAGCAGCAGCAGCAGCAGCGTCGCAGCAGTCAACGTGAATCATTCCATGCAACAAACGCCAGCAGCGGCGGCGGCAGCAGCAGCAGCAACAACAGCAACAACATCAACGACGAGCATCCCTCTTCCAATCATGTGAAACAGCAGCCAACGGGTCAACGCATAATCCACACGAACAGTGCCTGTTTGAACAACTTCCTCTTCCCCGTACTGAGCGACATTCAGAGGAAGTACTCCGGCGGCAGCGGCAGCGGCAGCAGCAGCAAGAACATGGGCGTCGGCAGCGATATTGGCGACCTGAAGTCCGTGTTCGAACTGGCCGAACGGTCCAGCCCGGGAGTGAGTGATCTGTTCATGAAGGAGCTTATCCATATGCTCGTGCCGGGCTACTCGGAGACGCGCATTAACAATATCATGGACCGCGCCATACGCAATCGCAAGTAGGGCCGTCCAACGGCCAACCAATTCCAAACAACCAACCTATATATAAATATATACAATTATTAACAAAACCCGACACGAACAGAAAAACAAAAGAAGAGAACACCAGAAGAAATAGACATGTATTGTATTCCGACATTTAGTGGCCAATGGAGCAGCAGGAGATATGTATATGTATTTCAATTGAACAGTTATTTAAGCATACAATATGTATTCGTTTGTTTATCTGCAATATTAATCTAATGTAAAACATATATAACTTCAAAATAAAAACGACCGAAAATATCATTTCAAACTTCCGCCAACACCACACACTTCATGTGTCTGGCAACTCAATCAGTCCAAATTCAAGTTTCTTGTAAGAGTTGCCAGATTTGCGAGTGTATTCGATATTTTTGTATCGAATAGTTAACTTCATTGGTATATTAATGTATATATACTTTCTTTCAGGGTATTTGGATCGTGAAATTGAGATCAAATTTTGAATGTATATTATAGTAAATTTTTAAATATAGGGATTTGACTGCCAAATATCCATTAATAGTGCAATGTGTTGAACTGTTTAAAATAATCTGGGCTATGTTTTCTTTCTCGGTATATTTACGGTATGTTTTGAATTTAATAGCTACGTTCACACTAATGGCCATTTTTCTTTACTTCAAGCGCATCTTTTTGATTTTAGTTTCTGGCGCGTTTTTTTTTACTAAATAAATAAGAATTAGCTGAAAGCTGCACATGCAAACATGTCGCGCGCCCTATTGAACGAGGAAACATTGGAGACCCTGGTCTACGAGCGCTCCAAAAGCTGGGCTAACATGATGAAGGTGAGTCTCTTTCTTGGGCTTTGCAGCCCAAATGACGCTCCGAATACTAAGCGATTTCTTTATAGCTCTGCGAGGAAATGGGCGATGACAAAGAGGTTGACTTGGAGAACATTGAGACACTGTATAAGGGCGAGGAAAGAGACCCCGATGTGCTGGATGATGAGGAGGCGGCCGAAGATGATCTGCTGGAAGAGGACCTGGGCATGGGGAACATAAATACAACGACAGCCATGAGCAAGGCGGAGCTGACGATGATTTTGTGCGCGGGGGAGAACAAAGAGAAAACGGCCGAAATGGAGGAGATTCTGAATCAAACAATGCCCATTGTCCAGGAGCACAAGCGCAAGTGGAAGGCGGCTGGACTTGATCAAATACTGGACACCTTCGATGCGCAGAAGATCGAACAGCATGTGGGCCAATGGATGCGCCGCAACAACAGTATCTATCTGGAGGAGAGCTCCCAAAGGTACGATCACAGGCATGAACGTTCCCATTCCGATCCGAGCGACAACGAGTCGCTGCACTCCATCGACACGGCCCGCTACATAAAGGAGAGTCGCAGACGCAATACACCCATATCCAAAATGACCAACATGACCACCATTAAAATGTATCGCACCCATCCGCGCAAGCGCCACGAGCTGCGTGCCAAGTACGCCTACGACGATGAACAGGAGCACCGCCATCACGTGCAGGCTGTGCTGCATCGCCGTCGTGAGAGGGAGCGGAAGCTAGCCTATCTCACCAGCAGTCCCAGGCACTTCTCCTACAGCAGCAGCAGCCGCCACGGCCACAGCCACAGCCATCACTCGCGACTCAAGCATCTGCGCAAGCGTCGCGCCGATTCATCGCTGTTTGGGTCGCCTTCGAGCGAGGACGAGGATGCCGCCTTAAGCGGGTGCGACTGCAGATCGTGCCTGAGACGTGTGCTGACCAGCAGCGCATATGAATGCTGTTCGTATCGCGGCCAGCGCGAATATCATCACCAAGCAGCATCGTCACGGTCCATGCACCGCGTGCGACGTCCAAACAGCTTCCAGGAGGAGTTGGACCTGCGTCCACGCCTGCTGGAGAATGAGTGCAGCTGCTGCAACAGTGACCGGCTGTGCTCGAACGTGGTTCACATTGCCAACAGCTCGACGGAGGAATGGGTTGTGGAGAACTGCAACAGCCCCGTGCCCCACGAGACGCCTACCAAATGCAGCAATCGTCTCACCTGCATAAAGAAACATTTCACGCTGAGGAAAACACCACAGACCGTTCGCTCCAAGTGCCGCGATCGTGTCATGAGTGAATCCCCGCATAGCTTGATTAGAAGGGCTACTTCCGCTGGAGCAGCATATACTGCAAGGCGTGACGGGACGCACCTAATGATTAGACATTTGATTGACGGCGACACTTCCGATGAAGAGGCCCGCGTGGAGCGCAGGAAACCATTGAGTGGCGCAGAAGGAAGGAGCACACGTGCTCCAGCAATCTCATCTGTGAAAAAGGCACCCAAAAAGATAGCCATTTCATTAGCCAAGTCAACACATTCTGCAGACGACATAGCTATCAAGAAGCATCCCCTCGAACTTCAGACGGTGCCAGGGGAATCTTCCGATGAAAGCGAAGTCAGCGGTGGAAGCCGTTTGGTGAGTTTCTCGGAGGGACAACAGAAAAAGGCGTCCAAAAGTATCAAAAAAGCGGTAAAAACAGCAAAACATCTAATGTCTTCTGCGGAAAAGGTGCCCAAGAAGAAAACGATGTTGTCCGGCAAGTCAACGAGTTTGCCTTCAATCAGCGAAGACGTGGCCAATACAAAAGATTCCCCAAGTTTGCCCGGAACCCTCGAAGTTGGCAGGCTCAAGAGCGGCACTTCCGAAGATGAAATGAGGCCAGCCATGGATATACCGAAGGAAATTGTCGCCAATAATAAGCCTTGCATTAACGATAAAACTGACCCACCAATTCCCACCACCGATGGAGGTTTCATCAATTCCAAGAAGATCGTAAAAACAGCACCACCCGTGGAGACGACTGCCACACCTGTCGCGCCCAAGAAAAAGCGATTAAAGCCCAAATCTGCCGCTAAGAAGAAAAACACTTCGGAGTCTTCAGCACCAAGTTTGCCCCAAATCAGCGAGGAAGTGGATCATTCGCCAGACTCTCAGTGCACAACCAATGCAGAGACTGTAAAGACACCGATTATAAAACTAGTACGTTGCACCATGCCAAAGAATGCTGCCGAAGCAGCCAGCAGTTCCAGCAGCTCTGACGAAGATGAATGGCCTCTGAGTAGGTCAAGAGTAAAGAGAACTGGCCAAAATACGACGACATTAAATGACACGGATGAGGAGATGGTCCGTGCTCTGACCTTGTCCAAGGAAACATACAGAAAGGAGCAGTTGGAGCGTCGACTAGACCAGAGTTCCAAGGCGGACCCACAATCAACAGCGCAGTCTCCATCGCAGTCTCTCTTCCACAATAATAGCGTGGCCTGCAACTCCACCGCCCTGGCCAATGATACGGCCACTACTCGGGTCCTAACCAACCAACGGAGAGTGAAAAAGCGCTCGGCCGTGAGCAGCTCGGAGCAAGAAGCTAAACTC
The DNA here is from genome assembly GCA_009664405.1 of Drosophila bifasciata. Classification (NCBI taxonomy): domain Eukaryota; kingdom Metazoa; phylum Arthropoda; class Insecta; order Diptera; family Drosophilidae; genus Drosophila; species Drosophila bifasciata. The sequence goes on from CM019044.1 coordinate 6,890,735, forward strand.
GACGTAATTATTTTACAGGACTCATCAACGGAGAACATTGTGGACGGGGAATCAACAGAAGCGGGCGGTGAGGCTGACTGCACTGTGGTGACATCCACAACCAGCTGTGAGACAAAGGAGGCAAAGCCGCCGCCACTTAAAATCAGCAAGAGGGGCATCCTGCTGCACAGCAGCAGCATATCCGGAACGGGAAACTTTACACTCAACGAGCAGGATCTTGGGCGAATCATTGGCGAGCGGCGGGCCAAGAAATATCTCAAGTACCACATTGGCAGTCGAAGCTTCGATGGCCGCCACTCGGTTTATTATCGCCCCACGCCCAAGCTGGCGGCCGCTCTGAATGCCAGCCCGGACACTGCCCACACTCTGGTGCACGAGTTGCATACCTCCAGTTCCTCCTGTTCCAGCGAAGAGGACATTTTTGAGCACATCCAGCGATATGGGGAAGTGTACAGCGTTCTGGGGAGTCCCAAAGAGGATTGATTCGCCAGTATTAACTATATACATGTCTAACTTTAAGTTAATACCTTTTGAGTTTAACAATTGTTCTTTAGTTCGTAAGCTATACATTTTATATCTATATTTTGGGGATGTTTTGAAAACATATATATATTTTACGTTGCAAAGAGAGAGGACGGGGGAAGGATGAGTTTTTGAAATTATTTTATAGATTTTTTGTTTGATTTATTTCACGTAAATTACAATGTCGATAGGTGATAATAAAAAACATAATACGTCATAATCATAATAATAAATCCATCATAAATGTGTTCTTAAGTATTAAATAATTGTTTAAGAGATTTATTCGCATTGCAATAGTAGTTTTATGTACTGTACTGTACTGAACTGTTCTTGTGTGCCCCAAAAATATATCTGTTTGAATATCTATTACTGTTTTCCAATCAATCTGTTGTATGTATTGAGCTTTGCTTAGTCGATCGATGTATGTAACAAATCAACTCAAATTGAAGGTAAGATTTAAAGGTTGAAAAATGGCGCGTTGCGCTTACCTTCTCGAGTCGAACAAAAAAAATAACCAGAAGCTTCTTCCATGTATATACAAATAACAAAAAAACTTACCTAATATAAGTAGAGCGATAAAGCAAGAATTTAAAATTAAACAAAGAGAATTACATATGATGAAAACAAGACAGAGAGAGAGAGAGAGAGAGAGGAAGAGAACAAAAACAGACACACGAATTTTGATCCTGGAACATGCGGATGTGGTACATAATAATGAAGCGTACTCATACGACGGGTAGGAGAGGCACATACACACATACATATATGTATGCCTGGCTCTGGCCTGGCTAGATCTAGACATCAATCTGGAATGGGGAGCCGGGTATATGCTCCTCGCCCCATTTGATCAGCAGCACATACTGTCCGCGATCGCGCACCAGATACTGCACATTGTAGTTGTTGTGGCCAGCGTGCTTCACATGGAACTCCTCGCAGGGTCCCTTCGGTCCGTACATGCCGACATACAAGATGTTGTTGCCTATAGAGAGAATATTAGGTTAGTGCAAGTCCAGGATGACTGAAGACTCTGGATCATCACTGATCTGGATGATCACTTACCCGCATCGGTGGCACAGATGCTAAACTGATTCTGCTTGCCAATGTAGGCCCGGTTCAGACCCATGCCCTTGGGCACCACCTTGCTTGCATCGGACTTGAAGTTGGGCAAATGAACGCCGGTGTTCTTGCCGCCCTTGGCCGACTTCTGCACGGTCTCGAGGATGACGGTCGACGTCTCCTGGGCACCCTCATCGGCCAGCTTATCGCCAACGGCTTCCACCTTGAAGGGTGATCCCACAATATGCACGTTGTTGTATTTGACCGTGATGTAGTGCTCGCCGGGCAGCAGGGGAGTGTAGCGGACCTTGTAGCCCTCCTCGACCTCTGTGCAGTCCATGGCCACCTTGGAGGGGCCATCGATGGAGACGGCTAGCGTGCCAACGCCGGCATTGCAGGTGTTGATAATGAAATCGGCCTTGTGACCAGTCTTGACCTCATCCAGGCCACTGCCGGTGGCATGCACAGCGGCTGGGTCAGCCACATTCTTGCCGACCTTGATTCTGAAGGGGGAGTCGGGTATGTGGACGCCATTGAACTTGACGTGGATGGCATGGATTCCGTTCTCGCGTGGATAGAAGCGCACCGAGGTCATCTCGCCGTCGATCGCCTGGATAAAGCAATCGTCGTCGGTGCCCGATGGTGCCACAATTCTGGCATCCAGATCGCCCTTGGCTCCGTTCTTGCGCACCATAAACTGGTAGGGGGCATCCGCCTGGATGTTGCCCTGCGGGAACTGCTGCACCTCCAGCTTGTGGGCATCACCCGCATCCGGGGAGACGTACACCTTGAAGGGTGAGTCGGGTATGTGGCGATCATTGAACTTAAGCCCGACGCGGTACTCTCCCGGCTCGGTCACCTTGTACGAGACATCGCAGCTGCCGTCCTTGCGATCCTTGAACTCGATGTCTGCCTTGCTGGGACCCTCCACGGAGATGGCCAGCGAGCCACCGCCCGCCTCGCGGGTCCACACATTGAACTCGGCCGCCTCCCCGACGACACCGCGCTCCAGGCCGGAGCCTCCGGCCTTCACCAAATGGCTGCCCGAATCGCGCAGGGGACCGACAGTGAACTGGAAGGGCGAGCCGGGTATGTGCATCTCGGAGTAGCGCACCGAGACGGTGTGCACGCCCAGCTCCTTGGGCACAAAGTGCACAGAGTAGAGGCCGTCCTCGATCTCCTGGATCTCGGCATCCTCGGTGACGTTGCTGGGCGAGGTGACGCAGGCGGCCAGGTCGAATGAAGTGATGCCGGGCATCTTGAATGTCAGCTTGCACTGGCTGCCGATCTCCGTGATGGGCACGGCGTCGCGCTCCCGCTGGATCTTCTCCCGCTTGCGGTTGCTACCCTCGCCGGCCACCTTGACGGTGAAGGGTGATCCCTCCACGTGATGATCGGCGAACTTCAGGTTGACAATATAGTAGCCCGGCTCCGTGGGCTTATACGAGATGTTGAGGGTGCCATCGTCCTTGTCCGTGCACTGGATCTCGGCCTTGCTGGGGCCCTCGATCGAGACGGAGAGACCGCCGAAACCGGCGTTGCGGGTGTCCACAGAGAAGATGTTGTCCGCGTGCGTTTGGCCCTCCTTGAGGCCGGCTCCGCTCACCTTCACCTTCTTGGCGTCACCCACCTCGCGCTCACACACTGTCACCTTGAAGGGGGAGTTGCTGATGTGCTTGCCCAGGCGCTTCACCGAGACCAGATGCTCGCCGGTCTCGCGGGGTGTGAACGAAATGCCAATGTTGCCGGTGGGCATACGCTTGAGGAAGCAAGGCTCCTCCAGGCCGCTGGGCGCCTGGATGGAAGCGTTCAGGGCGCGCAGATCATCGTCGGTGATGTCGCCGGGCATGGTGACCTCCGAGCACGAGCCAACCGAGATCTGGTTACGCTTGCGACCCTCACCGGTGATCTTGGCAAAGTAGGGCGATCCCTTGATGTGCCTGTCGCCGAAGCGTACCGACACCTGGTACTCGCCGGGCGCCGTGGGCAGGTATTGCACCGATACAGTGCCGTCTTTGTTGTCATGGTAGTTGATCTGCAAAAGGAATCCACTCAATATAGAGGGGCACACAAGGAATCCAATCCAAACAATGTTAGGGCACTTACAACTGCCTTGCTGGGTCCCTCGACGGCCATGGTCAGGCCACCGGCGCTGGCTCCCTTGGTCGAGATGGTGAAATTGGCCGGCTCGCCAGTGATGCCGTGGGTCAGGCCGGGTCCGTAGGCCGTCACGTAGCCAGAGGTGATCGAATCGACGTGGAATTTGAAGGGAGAACCTGCAGAATCAGACACCACAGTCAAACCAATGATCCATGAGTCCACCGATTCACTTACCTTGGACGGGTTCGCCATTGTATTTGACGACCAGCTCGTGGGAGCCCTCCTCGCGGGGGTCGTACTTCACCGAGACGGTACCATCACGGTTGTCCTGGATAACGGGTTTGTCTACCTTACCGCTTGGCATTTTGACTTCGGCTGCAAGTAGAAAGAAGGAAGCAAGTCCCCACACGATCAGTAATTACACTCTGGAAAAGTACAGTACACACCCCCCAGGGACTCTCTACTATTTGAATGTGTTTAGAAACGCAAAATGATGTCACCAAAAAAACAGATAGTATGGATAGTATTTTTGTGTTGCAGATAGTATTCAGCGTGGGCGTGTTGTGGTGGCCCACAAGTTGAAAGAAATCATAATTTTGTTTTTATGTTCCAATTTGCGTGCCATTTTTTATTCCACAAAATCTATTTTTGGTCTCCCCATACACAGATAGCACAGTATACAGTATACAGAATACAGAATACAGAACACAGATCTAAAGATCGAAGATGTCGTACGAAAAAGTAAATTAATTGCACCAAATGTTTCTGCCATCATCCGAAGATTCCATAGATTTTCAAAAGTTTCTCGAACAGGATCGTATAACTTTTGCGCTCACTAATACTAATTTCGAATATATTTTTCATTAATTTACACATACTTTAGCGCCCACAAATATATAGTATAGTAGTACGATCACGTTGTGCTTATTGGGTTCTTGGCAAATGGCAGAGTTATCCTTAAGCGTGTATCCTTGGTACTTTTTTGGGGGGCTCGCCGCATGAAAATTCACTTCTCAACTGAACGAATGCTTTGCATCGACTGAGGGGCCAGTAATCTAGTGGCTTTCCAAAGAAATTTCCCACAACGCCTACAATTGCTTTTATACTTTCCCACGCCGTCTGTCAGGCACCACAAACAACACCATCGAAGCGACGACCATCGTTCCCGAAATCTCTTTGAGGTCAAATATAGGACACACAGTTTATTAGTTCTCTATATACTACTGCACATAGATGGGCTATACATACATCTACTCTCCCTCTTACTATATCTCATGTATATAGAAAATATCTGTTCCCATATGCTGGAGCCAATTTCTGATCTGTGCTGTGGACAAACTTAATGGAGCACGTGCCGAAAATTATATTTATATTTGGATATTTTTATAAAAACTCGGGATGCGTATTTATAGGAAATATGCAGCAGGAAATATGTATTCAAATACACACACATACACATCATGAGTATTTTCGTCAGTCAAAATATCATCTCTTATATACAACAATGTAGGGGATTGTTGGGGGATCCTCAGTTTCAAATGTTGACAAAAATGTTCACACAATTCCCATTGAGGGGATGGGATAAACAAAATAAATATAATCAGTTGCTCCTTGGAATGCTCTGTAGCTATGTATGTATAATATTTACTATATTATCATATAATTTATGCGGAAAATATACAATTTTCAGTTAATTATAGACTGACATGTCATATGCGCTTGGCAGTCGTAAAGATCATTAGCATAAATTTGAAATGTATTAAATGGGCATTTAGTTTTGAAAAAAATATGTTGTCGAAATCATCATAAATATGTATGTACCCATTCCAAGCAGTTGCTAACCCTTCCCATCTGATCCATCCCAGAATTAATGATTATATCCGTACACACTTATGTATCTGCGGCTAGCTGCGAGTCCAAACAAAACAAAAGGCGGGCAGTAAACAGAGATAAATCAGAGCAGCGTGTCGCGTGCCCAGTCCAATGTTTGGGCCAAGACACTTTTCAAAATAAACTAATCGGCTGGGAAAACAAAGAAAGAAAACCCCAAAGACAATGGGGGACTGCCAGCAGAGAAATGCCAGCTGATGTGAAAGATGGCCAAAATGTATAGCCAACTTATGCGCTGACAAAAGGCAGGCATAGGTTAGTCGCAAAAGGATTTATGGATATCTAATTTACATTATTAGGTATGATCTTACATCTTTTGGTAGTCCCGATATATAATATAAGCCCATTATTCACTTCATAAACGAACCAACAGCCGCTTTCAGCTGTTCCTTTTTGTTTTTTTTTTTTTGATTTTAATGACATGTAAAATTCTAAAAAGCAACTTGAAGGCATGTTCAAGTAGAAGAATTCTTGCAAATTAACGATAAATTATTGTGTCGAGTGGCGTGCATTTGATGGAAAACAGAGAGAAGAACACAGAGAGAGAACTTTTGCTTATAAAAAATGCGCCAGAAATTGAACGAATTAAAAAGTGGCTGCCAAGAAAACTATGTCCACAGATGTGTATGTGTGGTATGCATATATAAATATGGCTATATCCCAGAGAAAAATATGATTATTTATGTTTGAACATTTGCTGCTGTCCGTCGGTCTCCGATCCGACCCCACCACTGCACCCCCTCTGGCCAATATCACCTGCCAGCGCCGCCGCCGCCCATTGAAGCATGAGAAACGACTGGGACTGCAAAGAACGAGACGCAGACGGAGATGGAGATGGAGGGCGCGGGGGGACTGGCATCTTTGGCATCTAATGGACGCTGGCAATACAAATGAAAGATTTAATGACTCTCAGGGGGCAGGCTCTGGGCAGGGCAGGCGAAGGAAGGGTCTAGGGGAGTGGCCACTCGTCGCACAAGTGTGAATCTCGATATCTCAACGAAACTTTGCCATTTGCGAATAAAGCAAAACACAAAATTTTATACACTAGTCAACATATCATCGGGATGAAGAAATTTGGCGGCTAATAAATCCGTTGAATATACGTGTTGTGTATAAAAAATTGCCTAAAAATTTGAGCCTAAATTCGTAGTATGAAATGGGCACAAATATGGGACAATGGGCACAAAATACTCTTTAATATTCCGACAGTCTTTGAATTAATACAACAACTTATACTAAGCTTCAAGCTGAACTAAGTAAATATTTAAAAATCTGACTATAAAAGCAATCGCCAGATGATTACTCTTGAGCGTCATTTCCTTTTCCATCCCGACGCATAAGAATTTTGTTTTTCCTCCAAATGAAAGAGAATAAACCTGTTGTACTTTAACTAGTTATATCCCTCTGTTGTACAGTGTACACTGGCTAACATACATAGTGGTGCATATGAGTAAAACGCAACCATTGAGGAGAAATCGCATGTGCGAGAGCCAAACGAATTTTACGCTTTGTTGCATTTTCTGATAATAAATCATACAAAATAATTTGCAGACAAATGGCTTGAATTGCCTTGGTTTTGGGGACTAGAAGAGGGACACACACACACACACACACACACACACTCGGGGGACTTTTGGGTAATAATTCAAAATTCTTTGCACTGCCAACAACCGGACGGCGCTCTCTCTCTCCTGTGTGTGTATGTGGCGCTTGAGCGGGGAGGACAGGCACTTGATTTCAATTGAATTGAAAATATGAATGCGAATTTTGGTGTCAGTTTTGTCATTAACACAAATGAAAAATTCTTTGGGCTTTAGTCAGGAGGATTGCATTGCCGTCCGCTGGTGACATTTTGGGCATTACGAACGTCATTTCATTTGGCAAACTATCAAGTATAAGAGGGGGGTCCTGCTCTGAGATGCTTCCAGATTTGAGTGAGATTGAGATTGAAGCTTTGCTGCATTGTTTTGTTGTCTGTAGATTTGCGTAGATTTACCTTGATGTGTTACAATTGAAAACGATGATTTGAAATTCAATGGCAAAAAGTCACAACCATTTAATCCTTGATTCTGCGGTATGATCGTCTCATTGAAGTACACGTGTGTGCGTTCCGAGTGATCGCGCTCGGACACGGTCACTTTGTAGTATTGCGGTCGAAAGAAGTATGAGTGATCTGCCCAGGTGGCTAGCGGCGCTGCTGCTTTCTCCGACAACCAACTGAAGTGCATTTTTCCGTATTAATTTGATTATTTTTGTTTAGAGTTTCAATTGGACAAAAGCACACACAATCGATAATCGATAATCGTAAATCGCACGCACGTTCGATGTTTTGATATTGAAATAAAGACACTTAAAATTTAGAACAATTTAATTTAACAACAAAAGAACTGCTTTGTTTTACTCTGGTCCAGCCAGGTCTGCGCCGCAGCAAGGATATGCCTCGAGACACAAAACTCCAAACTCAAGCGGGGCAATGTATCTACTATCAATGTGGAAACTCTGTGCCATGCATATCCTTGCTGCGAACAGCACCCAGGTGCCAGAACAGAGGACACTCCAAATGCAATTTGCGAATGGAAACAGATCGCAGTTCGGACACTCACACTTTGGCAAACGAACTACACAAATTGATTATATAATTATAGTATTTTATTAAAAATCCTAATAGCTTCTGTAAATGTAAATGTAAATGTCTTTTAGCTGAATGTCCTGCACTGGCCGCGAGTGAGCGTTATAGAGAGAGAGAGAGAGAGGGCAGTCCTTAACCGGTAGTAATCGATTGCAATGCACTTGAATTATTATTATTATTTTCTTGCTTAATTATTGTATGTATGTGTATTGTGTGTATGTCATTTGGTTGCGAACGTTTTATTTTGTTTGTTAATTGCCAGCGACGGTTTCTAGGTCCACGCGTCTCCACGTCCCGATTTCGAGTGAGCATCGACAGTTCCAAATCGAAATTAAGGCCAAAAAATATAAAATCACATCGGCCACTGCTGCTACCACAAAGATGCGTCTGCTGCTGTGGGCCAGAAGCAGCGCCGCAGCCGCAGGCAGCAGCAGCAGCACACATACACTCTCAGATACAGTGGTGGATTTTCAAAAGTATGGCCGCCATCATATCATCTGCTACTATAAGGCTGGCCGAGCCAATGAACGGCATATGAAAGATAAAATGATAGAAAATTGGAAATATTTGCTGTGTGGACCGAATCTATGATTCCCACACCGCCCCCCACAAGAGTGTGTCTCAGTGTGTGTGTGAGTGTGTGTATATAATATCTATATACTCGGAATAACATAAGCTGCATATTGGTATGGGTATTGAGATTCAAAACAGTTGCCATTTCGAATTTTTCGAAAACGAAAGGTGCAAATTGGACTTCGGGTCAAAAGCAGAGAGATCTTTGGCGGGGATTTGGGATTGAGTTTGAGATTCCCCCCATGTGTGCGTAGAAAGATCGTCAGGGGCAGTCAAATTTATTACTTATTGCAGAAAAAATGACAGAGAATTTATGAATATATTACCATTAAAGAGACGGGGGTGGGAAAATGTTTAAAAATAAAACGAACAAACATATACATAATTCTATATTTTATTTTATTGGCGTGAAAGAACACACAGAATCGACCATAAAACCGATAGAACACACAAATATATAGTCTGCGCTACGGTATGCCAAAAATGTGTTAATCATTTTTTCATCTACATAAATACATACATATACATATCTATCTATAAATGTAGATATATCTGTATTATGTCATTTTAATCGATTCCCCAGAGTTGCTAGGTTGGAAAATATTGTATCCAACACGCTTATTCCACCTACCACCCCCCCCCGCCCTAAGAGATACTTATGCAATGATTTCTGGCAATTGGAAATCAATTTGCTGCCATTGAGATTGTGATTCGTGTGCCCCAGTGGATGCGACACTACGCTGTCAGGCAATTGGCGAAAATCAATCGAGATCTGGCATCTGGGGATCTTTTCTATGAATCACACAAATCGATCGATTGATGACAAATCCAAATGTACATACATGAGATCCAAATGCATGAGATCAAGCCAAAAACGTTTGTACAAAGTCTGTCAAACTCAAAGAGAAGATTTCAGAGGTCCCCTTAGGGGAAGAGCTAGAGGATTCCAAGTACCTACAGGTAGGACTTAGGACCTCAGCATTACCATAGATATTATGTATATGTCAAAGTGCATGAACTACTAGGAAAGATGTCATCTAATCCTTAAGGATAAACCACAATATTAATACGAAATAAATTCTATAGAAAATTATCGCTAAATCGTTAAGAATTAGAAAAATATTGAACTCAACTTTCTCTAACACATCTCCAAATACATAAAGAATATATTTATTTTTTAGTATAGCTGACAATTATTATACAGCTATGTATATACTTGTAGTCTTTGTGCCCCCTTCATTTGACGGGCAATGAAAAATCAATGCAACAAATGCGCAACAAATCCATGTCGTTTGGCCCAAAACGAATCATTTACAATAAACCATCTTCAAAGCAAATGGAGCGTGACACCGACCACCAAAATCAAAACCACAACCAAAAGCAAAGCAGCAGCAGCTCCTCCCACAACTATGCTGGGCGGACACTTGACTCAGATCCATTGAGAAGATCATGAATCCCGAGTGCCATCAAATGAAACGTGTCGCGCCTTCTGATCTTAATGATGATGTCTCCTCAACCAGGCCAACAGGAGCCGGCGACGAAAATGTTTAAATATTGCATGGAAGCGTGAAAAATCGAACAAATATCTGTGCTACACAGTGCAGAGAATGCACTGCAGAATGTTGTTCATTGATTTGCAGCCAGAGAGTGAAAATCGCACATTAATCATTCTGCAAAATGTTCATTAAATTGTGGTCGGACGTACACACATTTTGCAAGCCGTAAATCGCTCCTCCCCAAACATGGCCAAATAAATTTAGGTAATTACCGGTCCCATATGCATTTTAATACCCAATTATTGTCTACACGAGTCACGAGTGTCGGTGCCGTCGTCGCAGTCAATGAACGCCACGGAATGGAAAACAAAAGAAAATCCCAAACGAGAAATCAAGTGAAAGTATTGCCTGCCTGCAACAAATTGCAGCGAAAATATGAGAGGAACCCCCCAAAATGTCACCACAGGCCGCATTGTCTAATTAAGTTGTCGCCTGTCAACGTTTAGCCTGATAACCTGTCAGTCCGTCAGTCAGTCGGCTACGCCCCGGCCCCGTCATCCGTGGTGGCCTCTGTCTCCGTGTCTGTCCGGGGTGCGTTGCCCACTTGTCCATTGTGTCTCATCTAAATGCGACGCCTCGCAAGCGACATTTTGGTGAATATTTTTTTATAGATATATTCTGGTATTTATGTAGATCTCTATGCATATATTGTAGAGATTTACGACACCTTGGCTTGGCTGTTCCCAAAACATTTTGGTCGGACAATAGTCGTTCGTCCCCCCACCATTCGGTCAGTTTTGGGTGAGCTACATTTTGCAATTATTAAAGATATGAGACCGCGTGCAGACCGCTTTTAATGGCGCATAAATGTTTTTTAGATTAAACAAATAAACTGCCTTACGAGTACATATATTCATTCTAGTTTAATTAAATACATCGCTGTGCACTGTTGCTTGTGTGTCTTTCACAAATGATTAACTTTGCTCACGATATGATCTTATTTATACGACTCTACTACACCCAGGTCTACAATATTTTGTATTTGTTATGTTTGCGAAAATGTGGGACTACTGTACGCACCTGTAACGTTGCCGCCTGTTGTGGGTAGTGGCAATTTCTCAAAGGCAACACTTCGGTAGGAGATCTCGGATTTTCCGTTCACAAGTTCGCTCTGGAGAAAAAATAGTTTATTAATAATGAAATATATGTTTGAAAATATTAAACAACAAAAAATCATGCTTATTACTGGATATACTTTTCAACTTTTTGTTGTGTTTTATATAATAATAGAATGGGACTTTGAAAAACTGAATTTAAAATTGTTTTAATTAATTTAAATTTAAAAAGCCTTTATATGTTAAATGTTTAACAGAATATGTGTATATATTTTCTGCATTGATTGTATGTAATTCTTTTCTATTTGATATTTTCTTTTATAAATAATTCAAACCAAAAGAGGGAATCTACAGTTTGGTAGAGAATAGAGAAGAATAAGAATAGAAAGGTAAACTTCGATTTCGAAACTTTTTTGTAGTTTCCAAATAGTTGTTTCTTATATATTTTTGATTTAATTATCATAAAACTTTTAAAAAGAATAGCCAATTCGGGGAGTTTTGTAAGGCTAAATAAATTCTCTATTATTTTTATATTCTTTTTTGTTCTTCTGATTACATTTTTGTTAAATTCATTAATCTGATTCGTGAATATTTTGTTTTAACAACCGTAATAAGAATGATTTTTTTCTTTTGTAATTTTTTAGAGTTAAAATTAAATTTAGTCACTGTTTATTTGCCAATTCACTCAACTTACCTGCGTTGTTTTCTGAACCACTTTGGTTGTGTGCTCCTCGATGTATTCGCTGTGCGAGTATTCCTCGATGCTTTCGACAGCCTGAGGTCAATGGAAATACAAATTCGAAAAAAATTAGGAATACCCAAAAGTGTTTCAGTGGGGGAAAAAAAACTCAGAACAATCAGCACAACACACTCTCAGCCGAGCAGCCGAACAAGCGAAACTTGATTAGTTGGCACTCGGCTGGAACTGGATCCATCATATGTACTCGTACTGGCATACTTTGCACTTGTGAAGAGATGTGAACAAATATTGAGGAACTAGCGCATCTGGTCTGCATATTATTAAGACTCGGGGCCACTGATTGATATAGGAAAACTTGAAAGTGTGAAACTATGGAATACAATACACTTTTGGCCACGGCACGGCAGGGTACGGCACTCGCATTTGCACATAGAAAAAACAGAAAATGATTGGAGAGGAAGTGGAATTGATTGATGCGGACACGATTGTGCAAAAGAATTTCCACAATTGCAGCTGTTACATAAGCACTCAATAACGAATGCCAATACATATTTATAAATATAAATATATATGTACAGTATATTTGTACATATATCGAAATCATTTCGTGGCATACTGATCTGCTGCTGCTCTTGGTATCCGTGGCCAAATCGGAAAAAGTCAAAGATACAAATCTCTATAAAATATTTGGGCTATTAATAAGAAGTACGCCAATGCACGGCCAATCAATATTTTCATATTTTCGAATCTATCCGTAGTATTTTCCTCTATCCGTATAGACTTTTGTGGCTGCCCAGGCTGTGTGGCATATCCCTAGATGCCTCCCCCCAAAAGTCACAATTCAATTGAAATCTTTTGCACCGATTTGCAGCACCTTCCAGTTGCCGCTGCGGAACGAGCACGTCGACGACGAATACAGGACTATCTGTGACTAACAATCGGTTGAGTGGTGCCTCCACTAGATCGGCTAGCTGCTGCCACTACTATGTAGTGGCATGTCTTGACTACTACTAGTGGCGGCGTCTTCTTCTTGCCACGTCTTTATGGCAGCAGAAATCAGCACAATCCCACTTTGCGCCATTTATTCATTAAAAATTTCGTTTTCTTATTTTAATTACTTGCGAATTTTGTGTGTTGGCCGCAGCACAAATTCATTTTCATATGCACTCGCCGTGCAATACGGCGTATACGTGATTTTGTTGCAACCTGCGGAAAGAACAGAAAACACACACACACGCACAACAACTACACACTGAACATGCTGAATCAGCATGGGTTGTCATCAACATGGCATGGCATTGCCCCGTTCCCCCCACCCCTCAAACCATTTACATCCTCTAAAAACAACAGTGGCATAGACGGAGGCCTATTTGTTTTTTGGGGGGGAATTTCATCTGCCAAGTGTTGATGCTTTTCATTATCGACTATACCCCATCTAAGCCAATAATATAAGTAGTATTTTGAAACCTTTTTGTAGCTGAATTTGAAACGAAATGACAATTACAACGAATATCCATTATAATGACGATTTGCTACGAGTTAATAATTTCATGGTAAATGTTTCCCTCTGTTTACGCGTGTGATATATATTTTTTATATATATCTACAATATTTTCTATATATTTCTAAATGTAATTTCGAAATTCCCACATTAGAATGGACTCCCGCTTATTTTTTAGTTGGCTGTGAGAGGGAGGGAAAATTATACATTTTTTGTTGGCCAAAACAACGTGTTAATTTATGTTATATTTTCGAATGTTTAGAAAGAGCCAAAGAAAAAACTTTGATATGTCTTCAGAGAAGAATTGCCATAAATAGCATAAGAGGTGAGTTTTTTGTGCATCGCGTGTGCATTGGATCGCATAGATAATGAAGTTGCTGCTTCCAAAATTGGACAGCAGCAAAGTCTCTCTCTCTCCCTTAACAAAGTGAGAAATGTGGACAAAATTCATTTTACAGCCGGCTAATTGTGCATATCTGTTAAACATAAATTTTGTGCGCAAAACAACAGACAACTCAATTAATCTTGGGTTCACAAATCGAGCACTCGAGCCACCACAGAAAATGTATTTCATTTTGGGCAATATGCCCGAAAGTGTCGGTCTCCGAATCCCACCCAAATCATGTGCATTGTTGTTGGGCCTGCGGTTGTCATGGGAGGTCCCATGATTTTGGCTATGTATTTATGAGGTTTCATTTCTCAAGCTGTCAACATGAGCGACACGTGAATGAATGCGGAATTCTACATACTTACAGTCCCCCACCCGCGTTGCCCATTCCCACCCACGCTGAAAGATAATATTTGTTTTAAAGCAAGTGCAAAGTATACGCTGCAAGTAAGGGGGTTAGGAAAATTGTTGTTAAATTAGCAATTATTTAAAGATTAATTAATACTTTTTGTTGGCAAAATTATGTATGTGCTTAAGCGAGTGTTCAATATTGGTAGCTGAAACTGTTTTGGTTTTTTTTTCTCGTGTTAAGTGCGTTCAACAATACAAATACAATTACACAGTCAATCATTCAATCACACACACACAAACAACTTACATAGACTAAGGGCTGGCTGGCGCTGACAAACAAAAGAAGCATTAAACAATTGAATTTTGAGTAATTTGTTCATTAAATGCATAATATGTAAAACAAAAGCGCAATTTGCAATTTAGCTTAGCAGAAATAATTTTTGAGAACGAAATAATTTTCATGCAAATTAAGTTTAGAAATTTTCTTTTTGCCGAAAAAGATATTTTTTTTTTTTTATTTTTGAAATTTGTTTTGTTTTGTTTGAATATTCTTTTGTTTTGTTTTGTTTTTTTTTTATTTGATTGTTGTTTTTGTTGTCATGTTTTACAATGTTGCACTTAAATCGTATTTTCTTTGCTTGACTCTCTTTTGCTGAGCGCTGCTCTCTTAATCTCGTATGTAAAAATTGTTTGCGTGTTTCTTTCTTTTTTAACAAATATGTATGTATATAGTAAGTACATATGTATATCCAAACAATTTGCTTGGCGTGTACGGAGAGGGTGGGACGCACGTAACACAAAAACACACAAAACAATGACTAAGGGACATTATGTATACATTGATGATGTATCTATATAACTAGTATAAGTATGTATGTATGTATATGTGGACTAGAGAAACGTTTTCAATATACATACATACACATGTGTAGATAAACTTTATAATAATTGCTAATTTTTCAACAATTCCCCAGCTGTGACTAGATTTGACTTTGGCTGTGGCTGTGGCTGTATGTCTGGGCTTAGAGTGTGTTTTTTTGGTTTTAATGTTGTTGTTTCTGTTCAGGCTACCTTGATGGAGAAGCTGCCATTGGGTATGTCCTTGCCGCCAAACTTCACATTGATGTCGTAGTCGCCGGGATCGTTCAGGGCGTACAGAATATCGAAGAAGCCATCCTTCTCGATCACATCAATGCCCACGATTTCGCTATATCAAAAATAATTAAGTACTTAGGCATCCTCGTGGAGATGATTCCTCTTACCTGCCCTCCTTGTTGGTGATCTTGCAGGTGACGGCCCCATCGCCGGCTTCACGTGCATCCACCTTCAGGTGCGACTGACTGCCCGAGGGCTGAATTTTGGGCGCCTGCTCCACCAGCTTGCACTTCTTGGCCTCGCCGGTGGGGAATGCTTCGAGTTTGAAGGGCGAACCCTCGATCTCCTTGTCGCCGTACTTGATGCTGCACTGATACGTGCCACACTCGTCGGGCACAAACGACACCACATAGGTGCCAGTGGCCACCTCCTCCAGGCGTGGCTGCATGGCCTTGCCCTTGGGATTCTTGATGGCCACATTGATGTCCGCCTGGCCGGCCTGCTTTGTGTCGATCTCAAACTCGGCTGGCAGCGAGGCTGGGGTCTTCTTCCGCTCATTGACACCCTTCACCTTGACCTTGGTGGCCTCCGATTTGGGGAAGACGGTCATCACAAATGGACTGCATGGGAATGGGAATTATAGATTGAGATGTAGCAGGGACCATGACGAACTCACCTGCATGGCACCTCCACTTCGGAGAACTTCACCTGGCACGTGAGCACAGAGCCCGCCTTGGGCGGGACATAGTGGACCGCGTAAATGCAATTGCCCTTGTCCTCCACGCGCAGATTGTCAACGGGTATGCCCTCGGAATTGGTCAGCTTGACGGCGATGCGGCCAGGACCAGCCTCGCCCACATCCACATTGAAGAAGGTCGGCACACTCTCGCGCACCTGGCCGTGCTCGATGCCCGGCCCGTACACCTTCACCTTGCTGGGGTCCACCGTCTCCTCGACGAGCACGCGGAACGGCGAGCCGGGTATGTGCTTGTCCGCAAATCGAATGGTGATGTCATACTCGCCCGGATCGGTGGCCAGGTAATCCACATCGCAGCTGCCGTCGCGATTGTCCGTGCAGGTCATCTTCGCCTCGGAGGGTCCCTCGATGGCCAGCGACAGGCCACCGTTGCCGGCGCCCTTGGTCTCCACAGTGAACTTGTTCTTCTGGTTGGTCAGACCCTTCTCCAGGCCCGGTCCGTAGGCCTTGCAGCGTGCCGGATCGCAGCCGCTCTTCACATTCACCACAAACGGGGAGCCCGGCACCGGTATGTTGTCGTACATCAGCTCGATGGTGTGGCGACCCGCCTCGAAGGGCGTGTACATGATGCGGAATATGTCGTCGGTGGGTCCCTGGACGATCTTGCTGGGCAGCACATGGCCCATGGGATCGAAGATGGCGCACGATAGCTTCCCAGAGTCAATGTTGCTGCCCACCTTGCTCATGTCCACCATAAAGTCCGTGGCTGCATTCATGATAACACCTGATCGGGATACAAGAATGAGGATTAGCGAGGGGCAACAGTGGGAGGAGGGTATGCAACAATCAAGGCACAAATTCAACAAGATTACAATGCGATTAGTGTATCAAATGCGTTTAGTTATCAAAAACGAACAATCAAGAAGGGGACAACAGACGTAACAACAACAGCAAGATCAACGCAAAAGGGCGAGGCGAGGCGTGGCGAGGCGATTGCTGGGTAGTATAGAGGCTTAGATTGGAGGATTAGATTGGCGGCGGCAACACTCGGAACACTGGAACACTCCTTGCATAGCCTACCATGCGGCTGGATGCCGATGCCGCTCACTCGTGTATTCTTCAGATTCGGCACGGGCACAATCAGCGGCTGGAATGGCGACCCATTGATGTGCCGATCATTGAACGTTATGTTGACGGTGTAGTCCCCGGATTCGGTGGGCAGATAGGCCACATTGCAGGTGCCGTCTCCGTTGTCGCGGCAGTTAATGGCCGCCTCGCAAGGCCCCTCAACAGTGACGCCCAGTCCGCCCTGGCCAGCACCGCGTGTATCGATCATAAACTCTGCCGGCTGTCCCACAATGCCACGCTCCAGACCCGGCCCAAAGGCCTGCACCTTGTTGGAGTCGCTGCCCGTGAGGCACTGCAGCCGGAAGGGGCGCGGCGTGATGGGTGTGCCGCCAAAGCAAATGCTCAGCAGATACTCGCCCAGCTGGGTGGGCGTGAAGTTAACCAGAAATCCCTCGGCTGTGGGTATGATGTGGGCCTTGACACGATTGCCCGACGGACTGGTGATGGTCACCGCCAGATCGGCCTTGGGCAGGCCGTGGGTGATGATGCGGAACTGCTGCAAACTATTCAGGGGCGCGGCTTTTGTGGGGTGCAAATGAAATGACTTGGACTTAGACCATGAGGCACTCACAATGGACACTTGTACTGGATGTAGAAGAGAGGAGGGGCACACACAAGTGCGGCTGGATACTTACTGGGCTCGAGTCCGTCCACCTTGATCTTGGACACATCCACTGTCTGCTCCACGACGACCTTCTGGCCGAGGGGCACGCGTTGGCCGCCATAGGTCATGGTCGTGGTGTAGGCTCCCTTCGCTGGCGGCATGACCTCCACCGAGTAGGTGCTGTCCTCGTTGTCGATGATCCTGCAGGGCACATCGATCTTGGTCTCCTCGTGGATGATCTTTACCTTCAGCTCGGCCTCGCCTGCCTCGCGCGCATCCACATTGAAGTGGGTGGGCACATTGGGACGCACTCCGGGCTGCAGCCACGGGCCAAATGCCTGCACCTTGGCCGCATCCACGGGCACGCCCACGTACACGCGATGTGGCGAGTTGGGCGTGGAAACGCCTCCATAGTTGACTGCAAATTAAAAAGAATTTCATTATCAGAACAGAATGAGAAGGGGGGATCTGCTACCAACCTTCAACGGTGTGTGGCACCCCAGAGGTGGGCGTGTAGGTGGCCTTCTTGGTGCCATCGGGATTGCTGGCCAACTGTACGGGCAACTTTGTGCCGTAGACATCCTGCACGACAACATCCAAGGGAGCATTGCCCGCCTGGCTGGTGTCCACATCGAAGCTGGTCGGCTGGCTGATGGTCACGCCATTCTTCTCGAGGCCCGGCCCGCTGGCCTTCACCAGCTCCGGATGGAAGTCGGTGCGTGGCAGGATCTGGGCAATGAACGGCGACTTGGGTATGTCCTCGTTGTCGCACAGGATGTGGACGGCATACTCGCCCACAGCAGTCGGATGATACTTGACCAGTGCGGAGCCATCGCCATTGTCATGGCACTCGATCTCCGCCTGCGAGGGGCCGGCCACGGTGAAGCCGAGGGCGCCCGTCTCGCCATTGGTCTCCACCACAAAGGCGGCCGGATAGCCAATGACGCCGCTGCTCAGACCCGGCCCATAGGCCACAATGGAGGACTCCTTCTTCGGTCCAACCTTCACCTCGAACGGTGACTTGGGCACTTCCTGCCCGGCAAAGGTCACCATGATCACGTAGCGCCCCTCCTTGGTGGGGTAGTAGTGGCAGTCGTAGGTGTTGCCATCGACCTTAGACTGCATGACGTTCTGGTTCATGCCGCCGGGACCAATGACGCGCACCTCGGGCACACCCTCGCCGGCTCCCTCGGTGTGGATCTTGAAGTCGGCATCATCCCCAACACGCACGCCCGTGGCCTGGAGGCCGCGTCCGGAGGCGCGCACCTTACGGGCATCCGACAGCGGCGCCACCTTTACGGGGAACGGACTGTTCGGTATGGGGGTGCCCGCATAGAACACATTGACGGAGTGCAGGCCCTGCAGGGCCGTGACGTATTCGCAGCGCCAAGTATCGTTCTCCAACTGGCGCACCTTGGCCGCCACCGAGGTCTTGTGGTTGGCCGGATCGATGATGATCACCTCAGGCACGCCGCGACCCGCATCCTTGGCCAGGATGTCGAAGAAGGTGGGCTTCTTGATGGTCACACCGGTCGGCTGGATACCGGGGCCGGTTACCTTCACCTTTGAGGCGTCGCCAGCATGTCCCTCCACCTTGACGGGGAACGGAGACTTGGGTATGTCCCGGCCAGAGAACTGCACGGTCACCTTGTGTGGACCCTCGGCTTTGGGTATGTACGACACGGTGTATGTGAGATTCTTGTCATTGTTGAACCGCACATCGGCCTTTTCGATCTCTCCGTTGGGTCCCTCGATGTCCACATCGACAGCACCTGCGAAATCAATTGGGATTGAGAGTGAGTGGGTGGATCTTTGGTATCTATCTGCTTCATGAGAGAGAGAGACTCACCCTTGCCGGCGGAGAAGGTTTCCACTGTGAAATTGGCTGGGGCACCAACCACAGGACCGATCGGCTCGATTCCAGGGCCATAGGCACGCACTCTGTGAAGAGGAGAAACAGATGATAAGTTGGGAGGGTCAAAACCTTAAACTTTATGCAGCCAATTATGGTACAACAAGGAGAACACATTTAATTCTCGCAAACAGCCGCAGAGCAGAGGTTTTTTCATGCGGCTCTCATGAGAATGTCAGACAAAAGTTTATATATATACAGCAAGCAGAATCCATAGTGGATACAACAACATACTAGTTTTTTTTTAGCAACAACAGCAGCAAAATGGCGAAAATGAATATTTAAATTATTTATTTTTGAATTTCGATTGTCTGCAGTGGCGCCGCCACGATCACAGCGATCGTTTGTGGTACTAAAAGTGTCGAATGTATAATCTACATTTTCCGGAACATGATAAAAGCATGTAGATGTCGTATTATACACGCAGGCTACACGATTTCGATTGATACTTAATCGAAAGTATTCCGATCGAAATGTAAAGCGGTAAAAGAGAAATTTGAATGTTCAAATATTAAATGCAACGAAAAAGAGTGAAATAAATTTCAGATATCACATGACTTATAAGCAGTTAAAGAATTTACAAATTATGGCTTCATTTGTACCAATGTACAGATATTTAATGTAGATATGGCCAAACTAGAAATCGTTGCCAGAACCTGTGATGGCCGCTTCAGGCGGTTTCAGCTAAATCACAAATTAACGTAGTTCAACAGAGCAGCAAATCCAATCAGAAATTATATTCGCTTTGGCCGAAAAATATGCGTTTAGTGAGCGCTAATTGAAGCCAACAAAAGCCAGCGAGCCAGCCAGAGCAAGAAACAAACAGGAAAGCAACAAACAGCAGTCAGCAGGCATCAGTCAGCAGGCAGAGCGGGTAGGTAGCCTGTCAGTTGGCGTTGAAGTATCCATTAGATACGCATAGCGCTCAAGGCTAGAGCGCTGCTTGGCTCAGAGCCGGCAACGGGCAACCGAAAAGTAACCGAAAAAAAGACAAACTGCCCGGCAGAACATTTAAATCAAAATCAAAAATCATCGAAAGCAAAATTAAAAAAAAAAATAACCAAAAAAAAAGAAAAAGGAAGCCGAAGAAAGAAAAACCAAAAACGGAACGAGAAAGAACGTTGGGGCCAACAGTAGAAGGCCAGAACGGAACGAGAAGAGTGGAGAAGAAGGGCATGCTGATAACTTACCGCGGCGGAGGAATGCTGAGTTTTGCATTTTGTGTTTGAGGCATTTAATAAAAAATACAAGGTACGAGTAGTAGATATATACACATACATATACATATATATATAGTATATAGAGAGACAGTGGGTAGGGAAAACAAGAACAATATCCAAAATACATTAAAAGGTTGCTCAGAAAGATAAAGAAAAATAAAGAGAGAGAGAGAGAAGGAGAGAAAGACAGAAAAAATTATTTAAGATTCGAGATTAGAATCGGAATAAATGCATTAGCCGAAAGGGAAATACAACTTGATTACAATTGAGAGATAGAGACAGAGAGAGGGAGAGTAATACAACAAGAGACTAGAGATAGATAGATTGTATTCAATTAGAGACAAACATGCGCCCGCCCACTCACCTGTTGGGATTCGTCTTCGGCCTCAATGGTGCTCCGGTCTTCAGCTTAGAGTTGGGATACTGCGACAAGTAAGTCATCATGGACTGCTCATCGACATTGGGATTGACCAGCTCCTCGGGCTTAATCAGCTGGCGCACATTCAGCCAATCATCGGCCAGACCCATGGCCTCTGAGGCATTCTGCACTGCATCCTTCGAATCCCACATCTCCCAGTCGGGGCACAGCCCTGGGGCGCAGGCATCAACCAGAGCGCCCACCGCCTTGCCAGTGGTCCAGTCATTGGTGAAGTTATTGATGGGCAAATCGGGTATCTTGGCATGTATCCAGTTCAGCAGGCTGCAACACAAAGTCAGCACGAGAGGCATTAGAATCACTGGAGGAGTATCTGGAGAGGATGAGGATCTGATCTGCACTTACCGCTGCTTGGGCGTCGGTCCGGAGCCATTCAGTTGCTTCTCATCCTCGCCATCCCACATGGGCATCGATATCGAGTAGTGGAGAATGAGCGTCCATATCAGGCCCAGTATCAGTTTCAGCTTGCAGTCCACAATGTCCGAGGAGTCTGCAAAAACAATGTGGAGTTAATGGCGGATCAACGGGAAGAACGGGACGAACGGGACGAACCGTTAACAGTGCTCAAAAGCCGTCGTAAGCCTAATGTATCTATTAATTGCCTTAACAATCTCTGTGGCTGCCACTGCAATTGCTGCTGGCATCTGTCAATGCCAACACTTTGCTGCCTGCCTACCGTTCTGGTTGCTGGTTGCTACTTGCTGCAAACCTGTTGCCATTCATTCGGGCCGGTCTGGGGTCGACAAGCTGCCAATTATGTACAAAGATGTCCGCTAACTGTTACAGCCACTTTGCCCCCATCTCCTCGGACTCCTTTGCCGGTCAAGTTCAGGGCTGTTTATGCACGCCACACGCAACTTGTCTGGCCGGTTTCTGTCTGGCCAAGTTTAAGGTCACACACTCTTCTGGCCAAAAGCGTCACGGCTCGTCTCGGCTCGGATCGCAGCTCTGACTTCTTTTGTCATGCTAAACAAATTCAAAATAGTCGAACGGAAAACGCCTTTTTGTATGGGTTTATTGAACCTACTCCCAGCTTAAGAATGGACTCGTTTCTTTATAGCCGTAACACCGCAAAGTGAAAGGCAACGCATCCCCCAGCAATCCGCATAATTGCCTATCATCAGATTAGTCCACACACTCGGACGGACGGACGGACGGACGGACGGACGGACGGGACCCTCTGTGGGGTTACTCGCGAATGCATTTGCCACGCACTGAACCATGGCATCGAAACGAATCGAATGGAATTCCATGTCCAACATACGGGGAAAGTTGCCACAGGCCGCGGAAAAATTGCAGGGGCAGGGGCAGCATTGTGCTGCTAACAGAAGTGACAACAAATCCAAGTACTTAAGTGACGTATGAGTACTAGATGTGGAACAATTGTGCCCTACGTTTGGCGCCCAGTAGAGGCTTTCCGGTACTCTGTAGCGCACACGACA
Organism: Drosophila bifasciata; assembly: GCA_009664405.1. Lineage (NCBI taxonomy): Eukaryota > Metazoa > Arthropoda > Insecta > Diptera > Drosophilidae > Drosophila > Drosophila bifasciata. The sequence goes on from CM019044.1 coordinate 6,913,590, forward strand.
ATAAGAAGAAGAATGTCTAAGAATGCAAAAACAAAATGCATATAGTGTGCATGATGAGACTGCTGTTAGATTGTTTTAGATTTGTTGTTTTTCGACTGCTGCTCCGAAATTCAAAGTAGAATGAGTCAAACAAAATTGCCCATAAATCATTGCTACTTTTTCAATTGTAGGGTATCAAAAAGTCGTTACGTATATAGAAAGTATATCACACATATACAATTTCTTGGAGAGCTTTTCTAGTGCCAGAACAATTTTTATCTACTTTTATCTTTCAGTTTTTTTTTTTGGGGGGCTGTTCAACGAGCCGTTTAACGTTTGCTGGCTGATAGAGTCGCCTTGGCCACCGCCTCTCTCCCCCACCCTTGGATGGACACCCGCAAAAGCAATTTTTTTTTTTTTTTTTTTTGTAGCTAAATTTGCAACTTGTCTTTGTTCAGTTTTGGCTCTGGCTGGACATAGGAAACCGGCTGGATTGGTTGCTCGAATGGTGGTGGCTGGCCTGGCCCCTAAAAGCCATCAAATTGTCAGCCAAATGGCCATCTCTTTGACCAGGTTTTAAATACGCTTTTACGCTTTAAAGCAAAATGATAAATTAGCTGACTGCCTGATTGCCTGCCAATCTGTATGCTCAGCGTGTTGACATATTTATGAAAAATTACATCGAATGACCGTCGGTCGGCGAGTGCAACAACTCCATTCCATTCCATTCCATTCGATTCGATTCGTTTCGATTCAAACTAAATTCCATCCATATTCCAGTCTGCTCCTCTGCCAGTTGCCATTTGGCGAGTCGAAAGAAAGCAACAATTAAAACGGCACAAAAACAAATGGGCAGATGGAAGATGGATAAATAAATAAAATAGCTAGAAATGATTTGGCTAATTAGGCAGCAGTCGGAGTCGGAGTCGGTTGGCATGCCAATCTCCAAGCCTCTCTGGTAGAGACTCCAACTCTGGATGTGGATGTGGTTGTGGCCTTTGTGGCTGTGTGGCTGGCTCTGTGGTACCCAAACTGGTTGTCAACCCCAAAAGTTTGTATTTGGCACGACAGCGCGAACATCAAAATGGGCTGTAAATTATAAAGAAATATGCTAATGTCCGTCCGTCCGTCCGTCCGTGTGGAAGAGGTAGCAGGGTAGCAGACAGGAGATGCCATAACTGCGATAGAGAATGCAGACACTCCATCGCTATCTGCCACTCCAGTGGAGAGCCATGCATACATATGCATAAGTGTGAAGAAAATTTCTGTGTGGATGCTTTCATAATATCCATGTTTATTAACCATATATGCAGGCTCCCCTCCAGCATTAATCATGGGAACAAAAACAGTTCTTGGAAGCGCATTAATCTTTATCTAGGGAAGATATGGCCCGATAAGATCTTGTTTAAATTGTACCATGATGTCATCTAGTGATTATAAAGATTATATACCATGTAGAATATATGTATCTTTTGAATAGCTGAAAGAATCCACAATTACAGTTGAAAGAAATGGAGAATTGAATCGGAGCATCCTCTCTACAATTGGTAGCCACAATCCATCATCATTTTGTTGTCATTGTCCCAGTCCAAGTCCGTTCCATGGCAATCGGATATGTCCACCCGCCCATGTCCGTCTCCGGGCTTTGGAGCGACCTGCTACTATGTATCCAATCGGCTTTTTCTTGGCCATGCGATGCCATGCCAAATGATGACTTGACATGATTTATATGCTCTGCAGATTGCCCCAAGAATTATTATGATGTTAAGTGCTGCAGACTGCAGTGGAAAAGTATTTAACATTCAGATAAACAAGCCTCCAGAGGGGCGCGCAGGCGCAGTGCTGCTGAGGCTGCAACTTCTCAGATTCTGGAGGCCACAGAACAGAGCCGACTCTGCCACCAGATTGCATTGCAACCGGCTTTGGTCTGGGTCACAGTCGCCAGACACGTTCTTTGAGCGGCACGCGCATACCAGAATCAGACTCAGAGTCAGAGCCAGAGCCACAACCAGAGACGGAGTGCAATGTCTGTGTAGAATTTTCCCAACGGAAAAACCAGTTTCCACTCGCATCCAGACTGGAAGTCATCGTCTAACTGTTGCGTGGCTAATTAAATTAGAGTCAGGGCAACAGGCAGGGCATGTAGCATGTGGCATGTGGCAGGCTAAGCTTTAACTCCAACTCCAACTGCTTAGAAAGTTGGAGACTGTTGGAGGCAGACCAAATGAATGACTACTCCCTCCTGACACTTTAAGCCGCTTCAAGCTCCAGTTTGGGCGATCTTTTCGATGTGGGTTGTTGGCTGCAACGCTTTGTTTTCTTGCCCCACATACTATTTGTGTCTGTCTCTGTCCCTGACTCTGTGAGTCTGTAATTTTGTCACTTATTTTGGGGTTAATTGAGCCGGGTGTCTCTCTCTGTCTCGATCTCTCTTGCTAATTTGAATAAATGACCGAGAAATGCCAGAGAGAGAGCGAACGAGAGATGCCAGCAGTAGAGGCAATAAAAATGTTTATAAAAACTTAATCTAATCACAATTTGATTTGGCATTCCATCACTCCATCATTTCTATTTATATTTCTATTTCCATTGAGTGCATCAGACATCAGATTCCAAGGGTTAGGCCATATCGGTGACGTGTTCCAACTCCGATTCGATGGCGTCATGTCACGGCTTGTTGCAAATGACTTATGAACACCGGATGAGTACGTGCTGACTGCATACCAGTCGTCACCCACCAGGTGATCAATACAAAACAAGGCAACTTTTGAGCAATTCAGCAGAAATTCAACGGAAATTGAAGCTGATATTCAGGCTGTCTATGATTCATAAGACGTGAGAGTTTGGGACTTTTACAAACAAGTGGACAAAATAGATACGCTAAATTCTTCTAAAATATGTAGAGCAAAACGGAAGCTTGTTTATGAGTAGAAGAAAACAACTAAACTAATGAATTTATCAACATTTCTTGTTTGCCTTTAGCCTTCTTCAAAGAATGTTCTAATAAGAATGTGTGCGATAAGAATGGTTTGGGGTTCATACACACATATTTCTTAATTAGTTTTCAAATTTAAAGTACAATTTATTTGAACAAATAATTAACAAGCAATCGAAAGAAACAGAATTTGGGTCAAATGGTTCATAAAGAGTGGATAGGGGGCCGTCGTCTTCCATTAAATAAAATTGTAGACATATTTATTTTCAGCTTGACTCATCCCCTAGGAAAATCTGTAATATTGATGATGTTTTGGTGTTGATTTCGCTATGAAGATGATGGCGTCATCAATAACAATCAATTGCCTGTGACACATTGAGCCTAAGTTTGAAGTTTTCTTCACTGGCAGCAAGCAACCAACTTCGTTCCATCCCGTTCCAGTCGCCCATTCTCAGTCCCCCCCAGATGTGTGGACTGTATGATGTCATGGGAAGTCCGCTCTGAGCGACTTTATCTCTACTCCAACACCGCTCACGTACATTGGGGATATTATGTATGTAGGTTTGTTCTTCTCTCTGTTTCGTACTTTTAATTTTAATTTTTTTTTTTTTTTTTTTTTTATTTGCTTATTTTTTAGGTTTTTTTATTGCCCGACTCTGCCCGAGTGTTTTGTTATTGTTTCTGTAGATCTTTTAGCGCAAACATTTGCCAGAGCAGATACACGTACGATGGAAATCTACAAACCCTGGAGCTGGGAGCTGAGAGCTGGGATCTGCTGGCAGCTTAGGCTCTTGTGCCCGCCGCCGCAGCAGCTGCGTGGAGCCACAAAATTTCGCGCTAATTCAATTGACAGCACAAAAGCACGAAGCAAAAAAGAAGAAATAGAAAAAGAAACTGAGAAGGAAATACTCGTGAAGAAATGAATTGTGGCTGTGGATGGAGATTGAGAGATACAGTGGAAGCCCCAAATGCAGGAATGTCACAAAAGTTTTCCTCTGCAGCGGAATCGAATTTCTCTTTTGGCGGCTTTCACTGTTCCAACGGGAAAAACACACACACACACACACACACACACAACAGGAAGAGGTGCGGCTGTTGCCTCGTTAAATTAATTAAATCTATTTACTTAAAAATATTTCATTTCTTTTTGCAACGATTATCGCCAAAATAACGCGTCCATTATCTGTTTTTGGCTGCCCGAATATTTGGCAAACATTTGACTTGATGACGCTAAAATTCCTTGTTATATAAGCAATTAAGCCACAATTTAGTCAATGACTAACCTAAATAATTGAGTGATTCATGCAAAACCTTGCAAAATGTACAAAACACTTGAATTTCGCGAATTTAAATCCTCAAATTTCGCAATGAACGTCAAAGTTTTTTGGCAATTTGATATAGAACAGTCTTATCGGTAAGTAAAGCCAATATCGAAGCGAAAGTGCCCCACCAGTGCTGATTAGCGATAAAAATAACTCCAATGCGATTGTGCTGGAAGAAACCGAAAGGTGGGAGAGTCGCTTAAAAAACTGTCTCCAAGGCGAACCCTCATTTCATTTTGTTGATAAAAAAAAAAAAAAAAAAAGAGGAACGAAGCGAAGAAAAAGAGTATGTAAACATTTCTGTAAACATTATTTACTTAGCTGTCAATTATTGACAAACGCGTTTTTTATGTACATAAATACATATGTATGTATGTATGTTCCGCCTTCAAGCGCTTATCTTGTATATAGTAGCAAGCACCTACTGAATGATCGTCTGTTAGTTTGCCTGGTAATTGAATAACGGAGTGTAGGTGGGGTGTACGGGCGGCGTGTTCTCAAACCTCGAGGGGAAAGGAAAGTCTTATCAAAAGCGTCACGGGGTCACCATTACAATGTGCGCTTGGGAATGTAATACCCGAGAGAATCATCCAGCCGCTGAATGGAATGCTTCCACTCAATGAACGACTGAGGCAACTGACTCATAAGACCCTCCATATCACATGCCACATCTGGCAGATTTCATTGTAGTTCTCTCTCAATCAATACAAATTAGCAGATGCAGCAGGTTATGGCATTGAGTGTGGGGATTCGGATTCTGCCACGCTCGTGATTTGGCAATGGCACTTCGTCTATGAATATGATACACAGCTCTACGGGTATACGTATACGTAGTATATGTTCATATCTAATGAAATTAACCTTCCCATTTGTCCACGCTTCGTTGGTGCTTCTCTTGTGGAAAAGTAGACACGTACATGCGAGTATTTAAGGGTATCGCGTATCGAATTTATAGCCGAAAGTGTGAAATAAACTAAAACAAAAGGGAACGAAGATACCGATAGCTAACAACGAGGCCTAGATACTCTAAGAAAATCGAAATTAAGTGTACATTTACAGAGTATAGTACGTGCCCTAGATGATATCGGGTTTCTTCAGAGTCTCAGCCAGATGTGGTATCAAAAACTCCTTCTCAAATCGAGTTTATTTCTCTCAAAGTTAGGTATTATAAACACAGATTGTCGCATATACTGTCGCATATGTATATGGGTGAGTACTCCCAATAGCCCATTGCTAACACACAATCTTGAATTATGCATATGAATCGTACAATCGTACAACAAATGAAAGTAAAATCGCATTGAAGCTGGCGCTTTGAATAAAAGCGGCAATGACATCATTTTGTGTGTGTTTTGTAGTCTGGAAGCGAATCAACAAAACAAAATAACACAAAAAGAATCGCATCCACACTGAAACAAAACAGTGTGTGGAATGCAGCAGCAGCAGCAACATCCAGCTTCGGGTAGGTCTCCCACTCCACTCTTGTGGCGTTGGCGAGTCGCATCTATGGTTGGATCTTCGGTACTATGTATAGTATCTCCACTTGGAAAAGGCAAACTATGCAATTTTCAATGGAAATTATTTCAATTTCCATAATTAATTTATACAGTTAGTTGACTCATTCATGACCACAGGGGGTTTTGTGGTATGAAAACTATTAGAGATGCCCAAGCATATCTCAAATTGCTCTGACTCCACCCATTATTTCAACGCGAAAAGATAATCCGAGAATTCTGGGAAAAGATGTGAGGGAACAGAATAAAATTTGACTACTTACCAATGTTAACGATTTTGATGCCCTCATCCTGAAGGAATTTCAGGGCCACCGATACGTTCTCCAATTTCTGGCTGCGGAATGTTGGACGTTTGTTGTACTTGGGCAAACGCTTCTGGGACAGCACCTCGATGAGGGCAATCAGCCGCAGGCCATCGGACAGATCCGTTTCCAGATTGTTTATGGACCGATCGATGGTCTTCAGATGCTCGTTGGCCCAGCGTGTGAAGGTGTTCTGTTGGATCTTCTTCCACTGCGCATCCTCGGCAAGATCACGTTCGGCCTCCATGTCTTCGTCGAAGTTCTCCTCGTACTGATCCGCCTGCTGCTGATTCGGCTGCTGCTGCTGCTGCTGGTAATAGTCGTTTGGCTGTGGGTTAGCGATTGGTCAGATATCAAGTTAGTACCGTGGAGTACTACTATGAATGGGTGTGGGTTTCGTGTGGTGTGTGCGTGGGATTTTGGTGGACTTGATACTTTGAAAATCACTTGACAGTTATGCAAAAGCGATCTCCATTAAAACAGTCAACTCCACTCCTGGAGCCAAATACCGCAGCGAATCGAAAAAGGTGTGGCCAGTGGGCTCGGAGCCAGACTTGTTCCAGTTTCAGGTTACGGATGCCAAGCAGAACAACTCCTATCTCACACGACAGTCGAGTATGTGTCTGTCCACTTTCCACACATGTCCCAACACAAGTGGCAGAGGAAGACGAGGGGAATTCAGAGGCACATTTTGCTGCTAAAGTCGACCAAATTATACACTGTACACGGGACGAGTAGTATATTATTCTGAATGTTTTTTATGTCTTCTTTACTTTCATATGCTATAACTGCACTAATAAAAGTGCTAATGGCTCTAATTGTATTTCTGAGAACTTCCATATTTCGTGATATCCCTAGAGGTATAAGACAGGGTTCCCCTATCTGCAAGCATATTTTAATTGGAGTTTTTTTTGGTCCCCTTAATATTTTAGAAATTTAAATTTCAGAAACCCTAAAATCTGCGGGCAAACGAAACCTGTGTTCGAAGAAACAAGTTCCCAGGTATCTTCTATGAAGGGCGATAGCCAGCCGACGATCCAAAAGTTTCGAAACAACCTCCGAAAAGGGTGTAGAGTGCGGACAAGAATGCCCACGAAGTACGAGCACAAAAGGAGAGCAAAGAGAGCGAACCAAGTTCGCGTGCCACACAGAAGAAACTTTTGGACAAAAAACTTACAGAAATAGAGAGCGGCTGGCAGACAGACCGCCCCCCCGCCAGGCCCCTGCTCTGTCTGGTTTGTTGGCCAGGCCAGGCCAAGAAGCGGTATAGAAAATAAAGGAAATTGGAGTGGCGACGGCCACGGCGACGTCTGCGATCGCTCAGGCCGAGTGCGCAGCGTGTGAAGTTCATTAACATTTTCATTAATTGCAAAAGGCCGCGAGCGACAAAACGCAATGTGGAGTGCAGCAATTAAACGATAAATGACCAAATCTTTAATACTCTCCCTCTCTCTCTTTTATGGTATACAAATTGTCGTAAATCCCACACACACACGCACAAACACCTGTTGGAATGCTGGAGAAGAGATAACAAGCACACACACACACGGCACCCGTGGAGGACAGTGAATTGAAAAAGTGTAGCCACTCAATGATTCTTGAAGTTTCTTTTAATCTGATAATTGAAATTTCACTTCTGTATCAATATTTTAAATTTGGAGTTCATTTGAAGGGTACTAAAGGTTTTCGGTGGAATTTCTTATCCTTTTTTCACTTTCCACTTTACTTCGTTACTTATTTTTTTGATTCACTGTACGTGGAGAGGTGTGACAGATATACACCTCGTAGATAACTAGGGAAAAAGATCACTCGCAGGACCCAAGGACACACGCAACCCGTTACAGGTGATAAAGAGAAGGACACACGCACACACACACCTGTTGATGTTGATGGCAAACGTCGTAGTTGTTGTTGTTCTGCTCTGCCGTTGGCTGTTGGGCGTAAAAATTTAAATTGCTAAAATTTGGCACAAACTGCAATGCGTTCTGCTCTGTATGGTTGTTGCTGCTGCCGTTGCCGTTGACACACGCGTTTGGCTGGAAATTTTGCGGGTTTTTTCTATTGCTGAGATGGCTATTGTTGCTGTGGCTGAGGAATATGGTCGCCTGTGTCGCCGCCGTCTGACCGTTTGTATAATTCGCGTGAACGGATATTGGGACTGGGACGGGACCGTCGTCAGCGTCGTTACTGTTGCGAGTCGAAAATGCTTTTGACGCAACGATCGCCACCGGAGTTTCTCGCGCACCGGCATTTTCGCGTCTCTCTATCTCTCCGTTGTACATTTTGATAGCCGGTTTTGTTGTTGCTGTTGTTCTGCTGTTGCTGCTGCTTCTGCTCTCTACTTTGCTCTCCACTTCGCTCTCAATCTTTCGTATTTTGTTTTCGTTTTTCTTTTTAGCTTTTCACGTTTGTTTACCGCTCTCTGGGCGAGAAATGTTTGCCGCGCGCTCTTATTATCTTTTCGCTCTCTCTATCTCTCTTTCTGTTCGCTCTCTGTTATTCAGCGCGGCATATTATACACTCTGTGGAAAATGTTCGTGCACACATTTGTAACAACCGGTTTTTTTTAACAACAAAAAATTAAAGTTTAGTGTGAGAACGTTAAATTTTTATAATTTGTGGTATATTTGGTATTTTGCAGTATATTTTGTATATTAATTATTAGGAAATATATTTTTGCCTGTGTGTATTAAGTTTAAGCTGTGAGCCGCAAAGTATGCATTGTCTGAGCCTCTGAAAGAGCTTATCAATTTGAAAATTTCAACGGATTCTGGTTCGTAATAAATATTCATTAATAAATGAATGATTCATTCAATTTTCAATGAAACTTTTGATAAAGTTCCAAATAACAAACCAGTATGGAACACAGCTTATGAGTGCCGAATTGGGCATGCTCCTGGAAATTTAACAAGTTTTTTATCATTTAAGAAAGTTGTATAATCATTTGCCTCTTTGTGCTTGTAAAATAGTCCAACTTTTGACTCAGTAGATAGATCAAAAAACGTTCAATAGAACGATTGACCTTTGAACCAATCCCTCAAACGTCCTGTCGTTGACCCTTGTCAAACAAATAACCATACACGATATGCATGTCATTCGAATATGGGCATATGTATGTACTACCAATTCCGATCAAAGAACATGATTCATAAACACACCCAAATCCCAAAGAGGAACAAATAATTCTGGTAAATATTTGGCATATTTGTGGATTGCTTTTGGCAATGCCTTTTGGATTCCCATTGAGGCGGGGCCCCACTCTGCCCCTGCAACGAGGCGATCCGCCTGATCAAATGCAAAAACGAAAGGCAGACACAAATGCACTGCGACGAGTGGAACGAAGACAAGTGAATGAGCGAAGCAAATGGGGCTGACAGCAAACGACCTTCTCAATATGGTTAGAAATTGTTAATTTTAGCCAAATGAGTCAAAAATCGAGTAGCACAACCGGCTCGCTGATCGATGGCAGATCGCTGCTTGGGGACTACGTAATCAGATTTTTGGAAGCTCATCCTTCAAGACATTCCACAAGGGAGCGCGGCTTTGACTTTGGGGCCCCATACACGGTCACCCATTCACCTATTGTATGCCCTTATATGGAAATATATACATACGTTCCATTCGGACCGGACCAAATGCGGTAGTCAGGCTGCAACTGCGACTGCGACAACTATTGAACGTGAGGCGCCACTTGCATCGCTGGCTGGCTGGCTGGCTGGCTCGTTGTCGCGGGGGCATGGCGTGAATCAGCACCCAATGAAATGCTAAATAAATTTTCACTTCCATTTTAATTAATTTGAATTTATTTGAGACTAAAATTACACCCAACATTTACACACCGCAGGCACAGCTGAGCCAAAATTGGCTGCGTCTCCACGACTAAAAATAAATTGACAAATATTTTGTGTTTTTATGAAAAGGTAATGAAAGCCACATGTCCTCCATTTTGGCTCGCACGAGTATATCCCCAAATGGAAATTTGTGTGGTGGAAATGCCGGAGAGATGGGGAAAGGTAGGGAAGGCACAAGGGAACCATCCAAAACTCACTTTTCTGGACGCCATGCTGACACGGTGGATTGTTTGTTGAATGATCTCAAGTTGTAATACTTCGAAGAATGATGGCTAATACTGATGTTCACTTGATTGCCCGCTAATTACACAATGCCTGGCAGTTCGAGCACGTTTTTCACAAACAAAACACACACGGGGCACAGACACACACACACGCACACACACACAGTAAGAGCAATTCTCTAATGAGTTTTTCTTTTTTCGTAAACAAATTTCAGAAAATTTTCCTTTTTGAAAATAATTTGCACGAGCTGCGCGCGTTTGGTATGGCTCTGTTCTGTTATTCTGGTTCTGGTTGGGTTCTGTTCTGTTGTCTTAGGTTGGGTTGGGGCTGTGGCGTCGTCACCGACGTTGTAATGTGTACTGCTGGTCGCGACAAATTTTCAACTCGACTGAGTTGCTTGCGCCTCCTTGCTCAAAGTTTTAATGCAGCCAAACGCGCGCAGCTTTTTTTTTTTTTTGCTCAATTTCTTTATTATTATTCGCTCAGAAGAATCATACAACGGGGGATATGTGCATAGGAACAGTTGGTAAAGGTACAGCAGGATTTTTTGGCATGAACAGTGACTGATAACATAAAAACTACGTAGTGCGAAAATGTTATTGATTTCAGTTCTGAATTGGATATAAATTATAGTTTTGATTGTTTTATCGAAAGATTCATATTTCTGGGAAAACGAGTAGGTTTGTGTTTTAAATTCCAGATATAAATGATATAATTTTCTGTCTGGTAGAATCTAACAGCAACTTTCCAAGTACCTATGCCACCATCCGCGACTGTATAACATCTTCAATACATAATTTGTTCAATATTTGTTTCGCTTTATGCTTTGTGTTGTGTTTTTGGTATTGCATGTGACGTTGACTTTGACGTCGACGCAGACGCGGACGCGGACGTCGACTGCAGTCTTGACTCTGTTTGGCAGGTTTTTGGCGACGCGTTGCTGCTCTCGTCCGCCTCTCCTCGTGTCCCCCTGCCCCATCTTATTGCCACACGAATGTGATTTTCAGCGCGCAGCTGATTTTGTTGGTGTTCTATTCATAGAACTATTCGTCCGATTAGTCGCTGCCTTTTTGTCTGTTGTTGGCCAAAACTGAAAGTGCCTCCTGGCCATGCTTCATTTGTTGCCACTGTTGTTGGCGGTCGCGGTCGTGCCAAGTGCAATCCGCATTCCGTGTTCCCCCGCCAGTTGACTCATCACCATGCAACATAATTTGGCAGACATATAGTGTATACATATGTACATATGTATCTAAATACATATCTGTTTATACATATGTACAGCTGTGTTCAAAATAATAGTAGTGCTCCTCAAAATATTTTCAAAACCATTTTTTAACACTTCCAGTCATCCAAATGAAACAAATTATACCTTTTTGAATAGATTGGAATGTAGACATTAGAAAACCGAAGAAGTTTCATTACATTTGCGTTCCAATTTCTTGTTTTGCTTGATTTTGGACGTATACCCATGAAATCTGCTGTTCAATAAAATAGTAGTGCTGGGATAATTTAATTAAAAAAAAAATGAAAACAGATAGAATTTAATTTAAAAAGAGTCACAATCCGTAAGCTCAATTTATTTGTTATATATTATGATGAAAAACATTTTTTGGAAATATCGGTTCTTTCGATTTTGGAGCGTAAAAGAAATCATTGCTCGGTGCTGAAGAGAAGACATCAGAGTTAGACCAAAAAACTAAAGGTTGGAGGTATAAGGGAGTTGAAAAATAAGTTTTTTGTACTCTTAATATTGTATTTGACTCAATTGAGTAAAAAAGTAAACTGAAAATCAATTTTTATGTGAAAAACATATCTTTTTTCATGGATGGTCGACAAAGGTTGAAGGCAAGACCCAACCTTCAGTACCCTCAAAAATTATGAAAACAATTTTATATCTCTTTGAAAGTGATGTGACAGTTCGTAGACCACTGATTACACATTATTTAAGTCCAAGAAGTCCTGGAAAGTTACGCGTTTGGTAATACAGCACAAAGACCCACGACTCAAGTTAGCAGAAACGCTTGTGGGCTGGCCTGAGTCACAGTCACGAAAAATACTTTTGACAGATGAGAGTAAAGTTGTATTATATGGTAAGATAGACGCCAAAAGAATATGTTTGGCATTCAAAGAAATCAAAAATCTGGAAAAATAGCATTGGATATGCTGGGCTGAGCACTATGGGGCCCAGCTCATATGAACTTGTACTTCAACTGTACTTCCTCATTCTGGGTTTGGAGTATTTAACAAAACTGAGTATGCAGATATACTTTAATATACATAAAGTTCATATTACAATTAAAAAATACCTCTCAAAAACATCTATCAGCAAAGTTTTAATACAAAACACTTTCAAAAGCTTGCTAGGAATTGAGTTTCATCTGAGCTCAACTCAGTCCCTGGATCCCAATCTCATTTAAAACTTATGGGGGAATGTCAAATACATTGTTAAAACTGCAAATCTGTCAACCAGACTTAAGTTTTGGCAAGTGGATTAAGCATTATCGGCTGAAATCCTATTGACGCATTGGCAGGACCCTATTGGACACATGCCAGACCGGTGTATGGCCGTAATGTTAACAAAATTCATTAAAAACTATATATTAAAGATCAAGAAACATGAGGAATATGAATCATAGGTTTAAATTTGAGTTTCGTTGGTTTTATCGATTTTCTAAAAATATACTACTATTTTATTGAACAGCAGATTTCATGGATATACGTACAAATTCAAGCAAAACAAGAAATTGAAACGCAAATGTAATGAAACTTCTTCGGTTTTCTAATGTCTACATTCCAATCTATTCAAAAAGGTATAATTTGTTTCATTTGGATGACTGGAAGTGTTAAAAAATGGTTTTGAAAAATATGTTGAGGAGCACTACTATTATTTTGAACACAACTGTATGTATGTACATATTTGAAAATATGCAAAATGAAGGAATGGCATCAAAATCGTAAATCAAATTAAATTAAAAGAAACAAATTGAACAAAATTTGCCACGCCGAAAGACGTATACCCTTACGGCTCGACTACCATCAAAAGGTCTTCCCATATTTGCCCTATATCGTATTTGCTATAAGCCAAATGCCATACATAATCTATATAATCTTGAATGGTTTCCTCTCAGCGTTGGTTTAAATTATATTACCCATTGAGAGGGTATAACATCATGTTCTTGTGGCTAGTTTCGCCTTTGGATATGACTAAGACTCTCCGGGCCAATCAGCTGTCATAAATTCTTTGACTTTATTTCGCTTGGGTCGAAAGACTTTTGTTTCTAGATAAAAAATAACAAGGCAGAACGCTGCAGAGAACACGCTGAAAATATCGTAAATTTGATTTTGATTACGTGATTTGAATGCTGAATTCCGGCAAAAGACTGATTGCCATCAATATCTTAAGAGAGCTTAACAAACAATCGGTACTAAAAGATATCAAAATAAACAAGAGTAGGCTTTTTCTGGGTGCTAGGATAAAGGGGAATAAATTTCTGTACTAATTTTAATTATATTTTTCTGCACAAATTCGAATGATTGGAAGTCCAAGTTGACATTTCGTGTGTGTTATTTGCAAAAAATGTTATTCATATTATGTATAATTATTCATGCCATAATTTACGATATTTTTCCCAACAGCTGTTTCGGTTGTTAATTTTTGATGTTCCGCATACGCCCCATTGCCGCCAAAGAATTTCACGTGTGTACAAATTTCCCCTTTCTCTTCCATTTTCCTGTGTATCTGCTACGCCCGAAAACAAATGGAATTCTATTAACAAAAAACTCAGCGGGATTTGAGAACATTTCGCCATACAAATGTTAAACAAAAGAAAAGAAATATTGAAAGTTTTCGTCAGCACAATTATACAATAATTAGATAACAGAATACAGAGATAAATATTTGTCAATCTGCTCAAACGGTTACAATTGTTTCAATATTTGACTTCCAACAAGAAATTAAATGTATAAAATCCACAAATTTCTTTAGTTTCTTATCAGTTTCAATCGAAAGATAGCAAAATGAAGTTCTTTGCAGTCCTTTTCTTTCTGTGTGCCATAGCTGCTTGCAGCGCTACCGCTACGGGATCTGTATGGGATACAACCACAGCCCAGAGCTACGATACAACCACCACGGCGGCTCCTGCTACTACTTCCGTACCATGTGAAGGAATTGGAGGACCTTGCGGCAACATTGCACGCAATGCCAAAAAATTATACTTCTTTTATTAATAAATGTAATACATTTTCCCTTTCTGACTAAAACTTGTCTTGTGGTAGATTCTTTCGGGCGCTATGAGCCGATTGACTCTAGCAAAGGGGAATTTCGATCTGCGGTTCTAAACCTCACAATAGATACAAAGCAGGAAAAAGTTAGAACATTTTTTTCACTCAGATCACGTAGAGTAAAGTAGTACTATAATAAAAAGTATAGAATTATTTTGATTTCTGATCAAGATGGTTACTACCGGGGATCTGATAGAAAATACACTTAACTTTTCTGTTCCTTTTTTATATACATATAGTATGTACTTTACATACGAGTACATAGGGATTATTCGATCAATAAAGTCAATGTTTTTAGTTAAAAAAATCAATAGAAATTGAATAATTTGATCAGGTGTTTCAATACGCCCCTCAATGATTAACAACGAAAACTGTCAAAATATTTAGCATTTATTTCGGCGGGGGAAATGTATAAAATCGGCAAATTTCTCTGCTAAAATATCAGTTTTAACCGAAAGATAGAAATATGAAGTACTTAACAATCGTTTTCCTTCTGTGTGCCATGGCTGCTTACTCGGTGGGCGACTATTAAGGAACGGGTACCAGTACGGGTTTAGCGACCAATACAAAAAGGAACTACTACGATGTCGGTACAGGTACAGCTACTACAGGTACTGGCACATACTACCCACCGCCTACCACATCAGCTCCAGAACCACCCAAATCTCCGTGCGGTGGACCCTGCGGAAAACTTGCTCGCAATGCAAGGAAATTGTATTTCTTCTATTAAATGTTGACTTGTGTTTCTAAACTCATTGAGAAGTATAAAATTCAACTTTAACCGAAAATAAATTAAATGTTACCCATTAAATATAGGAAAAAAGCAATGCTACCATTCATTATGGTTTAAAACTCTTCACAAATAAAGCAACGATTAAGAAATGTAATTAAAATTTTCCATTGTCCTTTATTGCGATACGATATCCGTTCGCGCTAATGCTCGCATCCTAAAAAACTAATTCAAATACGAATGTATATATACTATATATAGTACATAGATTTATTGGTCGTCTATCTTAAAGCGTATGAAACTTGTTTCGTTATGCCTGTACCCAGTATTTATAGAATACACAGTTAAATCTGATTTTATCTTGTTTTTAAATTTTAGCAAATTTATTCAATATTAAATATTTGCCCAACTGCTTCGTTGTGGTTTTCACCGATTTACTACGCAAACTGGAGCAAACATTTGTGTTAATATTTGGTAGTAGTTCATTTCACAAGTGGGAAGTATAAATGTGCGAAATTTCTCTATGGAAATATCAGTTTCAATTGAGATATAGAAATATAAAGTTCTTAACAATCGTTTTGATTCTAGTATGTGCCATTGCTGGATGCTCCGCTACAAGTACAGGTAGCACGACCAGGGCGTGGATAGGAACAACAACTGCACTGGCAGACCCAACCACATTAGCTCCATCCGGAGGACCCTGCGGCCGCAAGCCTCGCGGTGGCCAAAAATTATACTTCTTCTATTGAATAAGTTCCCTGTGTTTGAAATATAATAAAAAATCGAAAGAAAATGCTTCTAGTTTTCCCGAATATCTCAGGTGCTAAAGAGCGTGCGACCGATGCTAAAATAGGATCATCAGCAAGGTAAACATAACATCTGGCTAACGGCAGACAAATGCATTTTATGGGTCTCACAGCCAAACACAATTAACGGCACTCCACACGACTGGATGGGGGGATATCCCCCCAGTGGAATGGCGACCCTTCAACGCACTGTGGGCCAGCAACACGAAAATATCTCACAAATGTACGCCATATTTCACACAAAAATATTCTCATATGTAGCAGCAAGACATGAAATATTTTGGCTCGGAATATTTTATATTTATATACATACATACAAACACGAGTATGATTGTATATGTAGTGGGTGTGTATGTAGAGAGAGTATTATTCATCACATTTCTTTAGGTTATATATGTATGGTTGTACGTGGATCGGCTATAGATATTTCATCACGCAATTTGCCTTTATTGGAGACATTCTTTCACATACTTTATCATTTTCACTTGTTTTTCCACCAATTTCCCATTGACTCGAAAGAAATTGCGAAATTTTCTATTTCTCTCTCGCTCTATATGAGTATAAACTACATATATATAGAATGTGCATATGTATATATAATATGTACAACACACGCGCCTACATATGAGTAGAGTACTATATGGACACTGCGTATACGCCACGTATTCCAAGGAGAACCGAACTCGAGATCCGCACCGCACACGTCCAAGTCAATGCAGCAACTGAAAAATCTTTTTTGAATATCCCAAGATACAACTGATACACAACTGAATGAGTATTTTCTCCCTCCTCCTTCGCTGTTGTTGTTGTTTATGTGGTAGCTGAATGGCGAGCGCGGAAAGAAATATTTTCAGAATTTCCATGCGCCCGCCACTCGCTGCCACTCGAGATCCGTGAGCGATTTCTATCAGCAGCAATTTCTGACAGCGTCCACCACTGAGAGCATGACTAAGAGATGATTGTCTGGGCTCTATCTGATTCTAATTAGAGCAGTCTCAGCCCCACACGTGCAGCATGGGAGACAGCATTTCCCCATCGCTGACATAAATCATAAATTCGGGGAGGGATGACTCAGTCTGATTCTGAATGTCTGTCTGTCTGCCTGCCTGCCTGTCTGTCTGGCAGCAAAACAATTTCACATCGAATGGTTTTCAAATATTTATTTAGCCAATTTGCTGCTTGTGGACCTCGGCACATTTTCCATTGCCACTCATGGTCTGCCGCATCCAGTCCCTGTAGTACATGATATTCATGAAAAGATCGGGCACCCCTTGGGCGCAGGGCACAAAAAAGTTGAGAATGCCCACCAAGATGCCCTCATAGACCAGGGGTCCGCCCGAATCGCCGTGACAGGCGCCAATGTTCGCCTGCCAATAGGCGCACACATGACAGGCGCCCAGCTCCACATCCTCGTAGGCGGAGAGCAGACTCGTGCAGACCTGGCTGGTGATGTGCTGCTGCTGGACACGCTGCAGCTGAGCGGGCAGACTGCCAGCCACCGACTGTGAGCCCCAGCCAGTGAAGAGGAGCTGCGCCGTGCCCTCGGGAAAGGTAGAGCTAGGCAGAGCTACGGGCTGGGTCAGAGCATCGAAGACAATGCTCTCGTTTGTCCGCAGCAGCGCAATGTCGTTGTGGTACTTGGGAGTGTCGTAGTTGCAGTGCAGGTAAATGGATTCCGGATAGTATATGGCTCCGGGCAGCGCATAGCGAATGCTCCCAGTGGCCACTTGCAGCATGTCCGCCGGATAACCCTTCACGCAGTGGCCGGCGGTGAGTATCCAGCGGTCCGAGACAATGGCACCGCCACATAGATGATTGCCCGGCAGGGTCTGCAGGGAGATCTGGTACGGGGCATCGCCCTCGGCGGAATTTTGGCCACCCACTATGAAGTGCTCTTGCGTCGCCACAAAACTGCCATCCAGAAATCCAGCAAATAGGCAGAGTGCGACGACGAATCGTGGTAATATCATGGCTGATATCCAAACAAAGACTGGGCTTGGATAGCCAGCAGGTTTGTGGTTTTACCCTTCGTCGCCAATGATTGATATCGTAAAGCAAAGTGGCCTGACCAAAGGTTCCGATTCGGCCCAATCACGGCCATAAACATCTGACTGATTTTTTATCTGACTTCGATAAGTGACCACGAAAAGTAGTTCCAGCCGAACTTGCAGCTGTCATTAGCTGCCCAGGCACAGACCCAAGATGACAGCTAAACCTCTACTACGTCTGCTAGTGGCCATCAGCGCCTTCTACTGCATATCAGGCATACGCATCAAGAGCAACTCCAGCAGCAGTAGCTTCTACAAGGATCAGCGCATTGTTGGTGGCGAGGCAGCCCCTGAAGGATTTGCACCCTACCAGATTTCCCTGCAGAGCTTTTCCGGCGCCCACGCCTGCGGCGGGGCAATCATAGCTGACCGCTGGGTCCTGACCGCCGCTCACTGTGTCCTGTACGCAAATCCAAACCTGTTGCTGGTTATCTCTGGCACCAATCAGTACAACAACAGGGAGCAGCGTAACTTGGTGCAGGCCGTGCACATCCACTGCAACTACGACAACCCCCTGATGCACAATGACATCGCTCTGCTGCAGCTGGCCGAACCCATTGTGTGGAACGAGCGCACACAGCCGATCCCCCTGCCTGTGGTGCCCATGCAGCCGGGCGCCGAAGTGGTTCTCACCGGCTGGGGCTCCACCATATTGTGGGGCAGTGCGCCCATCGATCTGCAGATCCTCTATCTGCAGTATGTGCCACATCGCGAGTGCAAGGTGGCCCTGAGCAACGACGAGGACTGTGATGTGGGACACATCTGCACATTCTCGCGGCAAGGCGAGGGCGCATGCCACGGCGACTCGGGCGGTCCGTTGGTCAGCGATGGCCATCTGGTGGGACTCGTCAACTGGGGCTGGCCCTGTGGCACCGGCGTTCCGGTAAGAGCTCATTACTCTCTGCAGCAAAGAGAAACCCTTTCCCCAATTGAATCTCTGTTTGGTTTTTGTAGGATGTCCATGCCAGTACGTACTTCTACACGAATTGGATACGCGATGTCATGAGCGGCAACACGAAATGCGGAGGCTACGCCACCACCTAGCGCTAGAGGACGTGGCTATCGTGATCATAAAATAAAACGGAAAACGATAAATTGAAACCCATTTCGATAAGACAAGCCCATTAATAAACACTTAATAAATAAAGTACTTACTATATATGTAGTGATGAAAGTACCTTTTGGGCTTTAGTTCAGTTTGTGGCGAAACGTTCGAGATGCAGTTGCTTTACCCTTGCCTAGTATTCCTCCTCCTCCAGTCGGGCCAGAGCCAGGCCAAGCGGGTGGTAGGACCGGGACGACCCCTGGCAGCCCCTTCGAGCCGCATCAAGGGCGGACAGGATGCAGAGATTGGATTTGCACCCTACCAGGTGTCGCTGCAGCCCGTTGTGGGCGCCCACAACTGCGGCGGGGCCATACTCAACGAGCAGTGGATCATCACCGCCGGACACTGTGTGGAAACCTTCGCTCCGGCGCTGGTGAACGTGATAACTGGCACCAATCGTTGGGCCGAGCCCGGAGCGGTTTACTACACCTCGGAGATCCACATGCACTGCATGTACGACCAGCCCTACATGCACAACGACATTGCCCTGGTGAAGCTCACCCAGAACATCACCTTCGACGAGTTCACCCAACCCATTGGCCTGCCCACGCGGCCCGTCCGTCAGGGTGATGAGATCGTTCTCACCGGCTGGGGGGCGGAGGAGGCCTACGGCAGCTCCGCGGAGAACCTGCAGAAGCTGACCCTGGGCTTTGTGCCCCTCGACGAGTGCCAGGAGATCTTCAACCAGACCACCAGCATGGGCGTGGGCCACATCTGCACGTACTCACGTGAGGGCGAGGGCGCCTGTCACGGCGACTCTGGCGGGCCACTGGTCAGCGATGGCCAGCTGGTGGGACTGGTCAACTGGGGTCGTCCCTGCGGCGTGGGCCTGCCCGATGTCCAGGCCAATGTGTACTACTACCTCGACTGGATACGCCGCAGGATCAGCGGCAACACCAAGTGCACTGCCTAGAGAACTTTCTGTACAATAAAGATCATTCGCTTATCCCCGACTCGGGCTTTATTTTTTTGATCACACACATCACAGACTGGGGTAGTTGCTGGCATAGCAGTGGCAGCTCTGGCAGGGTCCGTTCATCATGGATCGGATCCATTCCAAGTAGTAGTAGATGGAGGCATGGCTATCGGGGTAGCCAACGGCGCACGGATAGCCCCAGTTGACCACTCCATACAGCTTTCCGTTGGCCGTCAGCGGACCCCCCGAGTCGCCGTGGCAAGCGCCCTGTCCGCCCGACGTCAGGGTGCACACGTGGCAGGGGGCGTTCATGGGATCGTTGTCCATTATCTGCTGGCAGGTGGGGTAGTCGACATAGGTGAGGGATGCCTTCTGCAGCACATCGGGCGTGTCGCCCCACAGCACGGTGGAGCCCCAGCCGGTGAGCAGCAGCTCCGTACCATTGGCCGGCGGCTCCGTGGGCAGGGCCACGGGCTGGGTGACCTCGTTGAACACAATCGAGTCGTTCAGCTTGATCAGCGCAATGTCGTTGGAGTAGGCGGGGACGTTGTAGTTGCAGTGCACCCAATACTCCTCCACAAAGTACCTCGCATCGGGCTGGGCCCAGCGCACAGTGCCGGTGGCCACGCGCAGGTATGAGGGATTATATCCGTAGACACAGTGGGCCGCCGTCACGATCCAGCGTTCGTTGAGGATCGCTCCACCGCACATGTGATCGTAGTAGTAGCTGCCCTGCAGCGAGATCTGGTACTTGGCCAGACCCAACTCCGCATCGCTGCCATCTATGACGCGACCTTCAAACGCTCTGGTGGCCCCCTTGGATATCCTCTCCTGCTGCTTGGCGCTCAGCGGCGCCTCTCGAATGGCTAGCGCCACACTGAGCAGGATCAGCAGGATCGTGGTAGCATATGCCAGGCGAACCGGCATAGTGAATGGTTGAATTTGTACGTGCCTATTAAGCGTATCCATGGGTCGTGATTTTGCTTTTATACTCGACGAAAATCTTGGATATATCGTAGGCGTGTTTTTTTTATCGTAAATCGGAATCGATGTTCCACCTGTGTTTGGATGTTGTATCTATGCCATAAAGCAGATACCATAAAGTGATATAGACGCACTTTGATTATGATTTTGTGGCAGGGCTATCAATGTCAGCCAGCGTCAATGGATATAGTCGGAACCGGGCAGTAAGTGGACATTGGCTCAGAGCCAGGGTGGCAGTGCAACGAATTGAGTTTGGGCAGAATTCTAGAGCATTATGGAGTGAGTTTTTTAGTAGCAGATCTCTCTCGCGTTTACGCATAATGCACAAGTAGTAATAAATAACTGAACATAATGGAGTATCCAGTAAGTGATATGAAATTCATAAATTAGAATTGATTCTCTGCATTCTCTACTGATTTCTTTGCATCTCCATCTCTCCACAAAGAATCTCCTTAACGCCTAAAGCAACATTTATTTCCTGCTTGAAATTCCACAGCCCTGTACGTACAATCGATCGTATAACGATTATTTCTTATGTCATAATAACATTTGTGTACAAACACATCCATAAAGGCATTGATTGGCCGATCTAAAACCGTGGAATGACCAGCAAATAAATGCTCATTGCCTGTGTGTGGTTTTCCCTTGTCCATTTTCCCCTCAATTAATCACAATTATTATCGATAAAAATATATTTATATTTCTCTGTTTCTATTTTTATTCTAGTTAACACGATTCTTGCAGCCCGTAGGTGTCCTGCGGATCCAATCCTGATAGTAGACTGTGTTGGCATACCTAAAAAATAGTTGTGAGAAGAGAACTCTTTAGAGTTGGTCAACACAAATGGAGAGCCACTTACATGTCTGGCAGACCAACACCGCAGGGACGTCCCCAGTTGACCAGCCCCACCAGCTTGCCCTCCCACATGATGGGGCCGCCCGAGTCGCCGGAGCAGGCACCCTCGCCGGCGCCAGTGTAGGTGCAGATGTGGCCGATGTCGATACCCTCATGGTAGTCCCAGGCCTTGCGGCACTCCTCGTGCCCGATGATCGTCAGGTTGAGCGTCTGCAGACGCTCCACTGTCGGCAGACTATTCTCCGGCGCACCCCAACCTGTCAGCGTCACTGTGGCACCTGCTGGTGGCTGCTCGGAGCTGAGCTGCACGCTCTGGGTGCGATCATTCATGATGATCGATTCGTTGACGTGGATCAGACCAATGTCATTGTTGTAGATGTGCGGCACGTCATACAGGCAGTGTACCAGTGCTCTGTCCGGAGTGAGTATCTGTCCGGGCTCCAGGCGATTGTTGGTACCCACCACGATTCGAATGTCATCGATGCTGTAGTCGAGGGCACAGTGGCCGGCGGTGAGGATCCATTCCTGGTCGAGGATGACGCCGCCGCAGATGTGCGTCTTCCAGATGGTTTGTATGGACACTTGATAAGGGGCCGCTCCCTCCTCGGCCTCGTGGCCGCCCACAATGCGGTTGTCCGACAGTTTACGATCCAATCGCTTCGATTGTGTGACGTCAATGGAACTTCCCAGCAGCAGAAGCAGCCAAATGCAAGACAAACGTCCAGGCGAGGGCATGATGGACGTGATAGAGAGAGAGAGACACACGACAGAGAGACGACGGACGGGGACAGATCCAGACGAATTAATGACCAGCAATGGAAAATTGTATGACCCAACTGGGCGTTTTTATATGGATTCCCATATAAACCGTTGTTATCGCTCCGATCGGGTCTTTCCGCAGACCACTGACCACTGGCCGAATCTTTATGGCCCTCCTGCAGCGATATCTTTACGGCTCGAAGGATAAAACCCAATCGATATCGGCGGGCGAAACCAATTGGAGCCAAAGCCATAAACTGATTCAGTTTCACGATGACTGGACGGGGGCCAGCGAGCTGTCAAATCTCAGTCCTGTATAAATGCACTGGCCAAACTGGCTGACCAGCTCACAATGCCCACAGGCCGCAAGGCACTATGAATGCCGAGGAACGAACGCCACTTATCGGCACCTCTTCTACCCCATAAAATATGTACCCTATTATCCAACTTGTCCATGGCGATAAGCGATCCGCTAGAGCTGTAATTATAAGGTGGACAAAAACAAGCCGTTTCAGTTGCGATTCCACGGCACAGCAATGAGAACTTTGTGGAAATTTACGGGACTGCTCGGTGTGATTCTCCTGACGACCCTTCAGGCAGCTGAAGCGCTGCGATTGCGCGGGGAGCAGCTTCCGGGTCTCGCTGGCATCAATAGACATCGGACAAGTGACGATGATGTGGGTAGGAGTGGCCCTGAGGGACGTGTAACCGGTGGCACGACAGCCGGCAGCTGGCCCTCGATTGTCTCGCTGCAGAATATCTACGGCTATCACCTGTGCGGTGGCGCCATCATAGACGAGCAATGGATTCTGACTGCCGCCAGTTGTGTGTCCGGATTGAGGCCACGCAATGTGATAGTGGTCACGGGCACCACCGACTGGTGGGACCTCTACGCCATCTACTACTCTGTGGACAGCATCCATGTGCACTGCAACTTCGACAAGCCGCTCTACCACAACGATATCGCGTTGCTCCATCTATCGGCGGCCATTGAGTACAACGAGAACACCACCAGCATCGCCCTGGCAGACCTAGACGAGTTGCAGGAGGGCGAAAAGCTGACCTTTGCCGGCTGGGGCAGTCAGACTACGGAAGGCACCTACGAGCGGTATCTGCAGGAGGCATCGGGCGACTATGTGCCGGTGGCACCATGCCGCACGGAGCTGGGTGGCACCGATGACGTGGACCTGGGACATGTGTGCGTGCAGATGCCAGCCGGTAAGGGTGCCTGCCATGGCGACACTGGCGGACCACTGATCGACAGCCAGGGTCGCCTCGTGGGCGTCGGCAACTGGGGCGTGCCCTGTGGTCTCGGCTATCCGGTAAGTACATACGACCATTTCGTGTTTGTTTATCAACTGTGATTAATTGTTGAAAACATTTCCATTAGGATGTCTATGCACGGACTGCCTTCTACCACGATTGGATCCGCACCACCATCAACGGCTGCACCATCACCTAGACCGTCCGGACATTGGTCACCCCCATCCATTGCGTATCAGTTCTGTTCTCTTGAGTTGTATTGCTGATTTAATAAAAATTATGGGATTTTTACGAGGCCCAGAGTTCGCTGGGTTTTCTATGGTCACCCATGATTGAGATTGCACAATGGCTTTATGACTTCCTATTAATATCACGCCAGCCATCATATATCCTATATCTCAAATCGTATATCGTATATCGTATAACGTATATCGTACTATCCAAGGCTTGCTGCTTGCTATCCACACTCGCCTCAAATCAGTCCAATTTCTGCTGATTGTCCAACATGTCTTGCCAAATCCGAGCACTCTCCGTGGGTGTCTGCCTACTGCTGGTGGTGTTGCTGGTGTCCTGCACACAGGCGGAGCTGCGACGTCGCGCCTTTACCGCCACATCCGCGGATAGGTTCAATTCCCGCATCGCAGGCGGCCAAGTGTCCGACGTGAAGGCGGCACCGTATCAGGTGTCGTTGCAGAACTCCTACGGGTACATAGCGAATTGAATTTATAATTTGAACACTGAAGAAGCAGCTACCAAATACGTGAACATGAAGTGAATCAATCTGTGAGATACAATCTGCGGGTGTTTGTGAGGAGCATTCTTAATTAGACTTCAAATATCGCTAAATGCATCTAGAAAATTCTGCCAAATTTTACTTAAATCTTATTTAATTATTAGAGTCTCAAAATTGTTCATCTGATACCTGAAACCTTATTCTAAATGCTTCTAAATTCCTCCTCAATCACCTTCCGCCTGTTTAATCCCCTCTAGCAATCACTTCTGTGGTGGTGTCATCATTCATGATCAGTATGTGGTCACCGCGGCCAGCTGTCTGGCTGGATTGCGTAAGAGCAACGTGAAAGTTGTGACCACCACGTACAACGATTGGGGCCTAGACGGCTGGGAGTATGCTGTGGAGGAGATCATTCCCCACTGCAACTTCGATCGGCCGCTGTATCACAATGACATTGCGCTGATCAAGACACAGACGCTGTTCGCCTACGATGAGGTTACGCAGAACATTAGCATTGCTCCACTGGAGGATCTGGTCGAGGGGGAGAAGCTCACGATGTACGGATGGGGCAGCACCACGGCTGGCGGCGACTTCGAATGGGAGTTGCACCAGCTCGATCTGACCTATGTGCCCACACAGAAGTGCAATGCCACCTATGGCGGCACTGCGGATCTGGATCTGGGGCATCTATGTGCCGTCGGACGGTTGGGCGCTGGTGCCTGTATCGGTGATGCCGGCGGACCGCTGGTCGACGGCCAAGGTCGCCTTGTGGGCGTCGGCAACTGGGGCGTGCCCTGTGGCCATGGATTTCCCGATGTTTTCGCCCGTATTAGCTTCTACTACAGCTGGATACAGTCCACGATCAACGGTTGCAGCATTTCCTAAGCAATAAAATGTTTTCCAATTTGTTGTCCGACTTTTTCTCGGGGGTAATCATTTCATGCCCTTTTTTCTTTCATTCTAGAATACTGGATTTGTCTAGCTACATAAATCTACTAACTAGGCCAAAGTCTACTGCGAAAGTCTACTGAGCGCCACGGCAACCATTCATGATTGAGACACCAAATTGGCATATAATAATTCGGATCTTAATCGTGACAATCGCTAGACCAGACGTCTGGCTGGATTATCACCAAAGTTGTTGTAACCATGGCAGATAAGTGAATTGTCAGAATCGTGGAGTATGCACCCACAAAAAATGCTCTTGGGTCTTTATTTTTTCTGTCAACAGAAATACCCTAAAGTTTGGTATGGGGGAGTTTACGAAATGGTAAAAGTTTTCAAGGTTGGATGATATATTTACCCTAATGAATGGTGAAGCACAAAAAACATTTCATTACTACAAGAAATTCATTTAAAGATCCTTACAAATTTATTTATGCCTATATTTCATTTTGGTTCACAAACTATTTGCCATTTCCATAGTTTTACTTTCAATTAATCACTAGGGGGAATCACTAGATAATCTCTGTTAGAGATCTTCCCTCAGTGGAAAACTGTATTCAATTCTATGAATTTATTATTCATTATTATTATTATTATTCATTATTATTCATTTGTTTACTTACTTTTTTCGGCTATCAGTAGACTTCAAATCACAGCCAAATGTTATTTACTTCGAGGGTATGCCAGCTACTGTATCTTCACATCACTCCTGATTGGCAGTACACTTCGTAATTCTTACGGCCAAGTGTGGAGTAAAGTTCCATTCGTAGCCGACGCCGACACCGATTACGGTATTATCAGCTGTCTACGTCTGCAGATCACCCACTGAAAGAGCCAGCACGGGCACTCCGTTCAAAGTGCGCCCCCACATTACGTATGAGTAATAAGTCGTGTGGGCTGTCTAGCCAGCTGCCATCCACCTGCCTGAGCAATGCTGTTTTGCCCCAAAGCCCATTTATCAGCGTATTGGCTATGGTAATTGTCATTATCAAAGCTTCCCCCGAACTGGGCCGCTTATCGTAGATTGTATTCAAAGAAAGTCTCCGTTGATAAGGAAATTTCGCACAGCGCCTTGGCCGTGCCTACTATAAAAGCAAAAGAGGAGCCATAACTCGTTCAAACCGTAGTCGAAAGTTGAAGCTACCACAACGCATAGAAAAAGAGTTTAGAGATTCAAACCATACAAACCAAAATATCCCCCACAAAATGAAGTTCGTTCTATTGATCAGTGTCCTGGTGATCGTTTCCCAGTGTGCAGCGCGAGAGGTGGGAGCTGGAGTTGTGCGCCACCATCAGCGAACCCATCATTTGGGCACCGTTAAGCCAGAGACGCGGGTTGTGGGCGGCACCGCTGCCCCAGCTGGTTTCGCGCCCTACCAGGTGTCCATTATGAGCACCTTTGGGGAGCATGTGTGCGGTGGGAGCATCATCGCGGAGCGCTGGATCCTGACGGCTGCCCACTGCCTGGAGTGGCCCACACAGTACCTGAAGATCGTGACCGGCAGCAATGACTACACCAAGCCCGGCGCCGAGTATCTGGTGGATGGGGCCAAGGTTCACTGCGGTCACGACAAGCCCGCCTATCACAATGACATTGCACTCATCCACACGGCCAAGCCGATTGTCTACAACTCGCTGACGCAGCCCATCAGGCTGGCCAGCAAGAGCAGCCTGCCCAAGGCCGGGGACAAGCTCACTCTGACCGGCTGGGGCAGCACCCGCACCTGGGGACGCTATGTCACCGATCTGCAAAAGATCGACCTGAAGTACGTCGACCATTCGGTCTGTGAGTCCAGAGTTCGCAATGTCAACTGGCTGAGCGAGGGACACCTGTGCACTTTCACCCAGGAAGGCGAGGGCTCCTGCCACGGCGATTCCGGTGGTCCGCTGGTGGACACGAACCAAACTCTCGTGGGCATCGTCAACTGGGGCGAGGCATGCGCCATCGGCTATCCGGATGTGTATGGATCCGTTGCCTACTATCTGGACTGGATAAATGAGATGATGACAGCAGCGGGCACCGCCTGCTAAAGTCACCCCACACGGGGAGTGGAGGGTTCAAAAGCCACGAAGAACAAAAATAGCGATCGCCATATAACAATCGGCGGTTGCGAATCGATCAAAGTAGCCAGTAAATTTTATCACACTAATATCGTAGTCATTAAATAATTTATGAACAAATAAATATACCGAAATTGCGTTTCACATACCCCAAAAAAAAAAAAAACAGAACACTTTCTATTTTTATACCCGTACTCGAAGACTAATAGGGTATGTAACATAGAGAAGGAATCGTTTCCGACCCCCATATTCTTGATCAGAATCAATAGCCGAGTCGATGTAGTCATGTCTGTACGTCTGTCTGTCCGTCCGTCCGTCTTGTTTGTCGCCCATTGCTCAGAGGCTATAAGAGCCAGAGAAACCTAACTTTTTTCACACTGATATGATATCCCACTCCTATGTATTTTCCAGCCCACTTCCACCCCCACAAAGGGCCAACGTAAGTGGCGTCCAGAATTTTGAAGATAACAGAAAACTAAAAATTCAGAATTATAGAGAAAGACCATATCTATCAGAGGCCCAAATCTGAATCGGATCGGATCATTAATATAGCCACAGTGGAGAAAACCATTTCGAGAAACATCGTTACCTCTCGCTCGCACTCACACACCAACGTGTCGGCCCTTTCGTACAAGTGAGCGACTGGATCTCAGTGACTATAAGAGCTAGAGCAATCAAATTTTCTGTCCAAACTCCTGTGGTACCACTTCAGTACAAGTGTATTTCAAAATTTCGCCACGCCAAATTTCGCCAAATTATGAAAGTCCACAATTTTGGAGATAGGAAAAAACGAAATGCACAATGATGAAATGAATTTTCAGAAGCGAGAAAACAAATAAACATTTAGGGTTGATAGCCGCTATTGATTCTCTCTCTCGCTCACACACTGCTCACACTCTCTGCCTCGTGCAGTGTACGTGTGTTGTTGTGAGAACTGAAGTAGATGTAGATGAAAGATGCAGCAAAAAAAATGTAAAATGTAAAATTCATATAAATCTTGCCGACTGAGTACGGGTATAAAAGAAGTGTCGCGTAACGGTGACACCACACGTTCTTTCTCGTTTTAACTTTGTACTGCGAAACAGGATTCCAAACTACCAAAACATTTGAACATCTGCAAAGAAATCCGCTCAAAGGTGTCCACAGATAAGTTCAGTCAATCGTTATGCTGATCCAGCATGATATGCCAGTAATAGAGTTCGCAGAAATGACTCAACTCAATTTTCACTTCAAACAAACAAAACAAGCGAGGCCGAGGCCAGTCATGTTTGTTAGAATCAAAGTATCAGGAAGTTAATGCTATCACGCGACATGGTGGGAAGTAGATTATATGAGCCACTTTGATTACGCATGGACTGAAGGTTCATTATCTTTCTAGAACCAATTAAATGGCATTGGATGGGTGCTTGAATTATACTCGAGAGTTTTTTACTAATTTACTAGCAACTCAGCAGGAGCTCAACCTCCATCAAGGGTGTTCCTCGTATCACTCAGCTGGATATCCCACGAACGTGACTGGCCTACATAGGGTTCTCCAAAGCGAGAATACTATAAAAATCACTGCCAAAAGACTCCCAACTTCAGTGGCTGTCATTATGTTGCCATTACTGTATATTCTATTGACTGTTGCTGGCAGCTGCTGCGTTTCCAGCCAGGTGCTGTATCCACCGCAGTACACAAACACTCGCATTGTGGGTGGCGAGGAGGCGCCCGAGGGTGTGGCTCCCTACCAGATATCGCTGCAAGGAGCGGCCAGTGGGCGGCACTCCTGCGGCGGTGCCATCATCGATGAGCGCTGGATCATCACGGCTGCCCACTGCACACGGGGCAAGCAGGCGTCGGCGTTCCGTGTGCTGGCGGGTACGCAGGATCTGCAGCAGAATAACACAAAGTACTACTATCCGGACAGGATTGTCGAGCACTGCAACTACGAGCCGCGCAAGTACCGCAACGATATCGCGCTGCTGCATCTGAACGAGTCGATGGTGTTCGACAATGCCACACAGCCGGTGGAGCTGGATCACGAGCCACTGGTGCCCGGCTCTCGACTTCTGCTCACCGGCTGGGGCACGCTCTCGCTGGGCGGCGACGTGCCCACGCGCCTGCAGAGCCTCGAGGTCATGTATGTCCCCTACGAGCAGTGTCGAGCGGCACACGACAACAGCAGCCGCGTGGACATTGGCCATGTGTGCACCTTCAACGACAAGGGACGGGGCGCATGTCATGGCGACTCTGGCGGACCCCTGGTCCACAATGGACGGCTAGTGGCTCTAGTCAACTGGGGAATGCCATGCGCCCGGGGATATCCAGGTGAGTCTAAACCGGAAACTATTTAGTTTGATTGTATCTAATGCTAGTATCGGTAATCATTAGATGCTCATGCTTCCATCGCTTACTATCACGACTTTATACGCACTCACCTGAGTCTAACCGAAACGGAGAGTGCCGAGGGAAATCCGGAGGAAATGAATGCACCCAAGAGCAGCAAACATTGCAGCTGAAAAGGCCGGATACTTGTATTTATTCAATAAAGTGAAAATGGAACCTTTTATTGTGGGATCCGCTCATGAGAACCCGCAGACTCATTTCGTTGCGGATTAGTTCTGGCCATTCGTTTAGATTTGGTTGGTAAATGGATTTCAGTTGCATTCAGATCTTCAATATGATCGGAGCTGCGCGAACTGGTCGTTGTCTATGGCCACTGCTTGTCTGGCTGGCGGCACGGGGCATACAACCGACATCGGCTCAAAATGAATGGAAAGGCTATGAAGCAGGCCTGAACAACTCAGCCGAGGAGGAGGATGGCATCGGGGACGTGGTAGCGCCCAGGAACTTGTCACCGTGGCAAGTGTCCATACAGGATGCAAAAAGAAGACACCAGTGCAGTGGAGCCATACTGGACAAGGACTGGATCGTAACGACGGCCCACTGCATGAGGCGGGTTAATGTGAAGGACGCTCGCCTGGTCGTCGGCACACAGACGCTGGGAGGCGCGAATAGGACCAACTACAAAATGGCCTATGTGATCGTTCATCCGCACTTTGACAAGCCCAAGAGATCGAATGACATAGCACTGATCTACACGCAGAGGAGCATTGAGTTCACCTGGAAGGTCAAAGCCATTCAAGTGCTGGGTGCTCCACTGCCCCGGGATACGCTCGTGCTGCACACGGGCTGGTCATGGCGCAAGGGAGTGGATGAGAACAAGATGCGTACCGTCTATCACAGGGTCATACCGTACAAGATCTGTTTCGCGTACTTCGAGAAGCGGGTTCGCAATCCCATTGCACCCGGCCACCTGTGCCTGAATCTGCCAAAGGACAGTGACTATTGCCTCAGGGAGAGTAGCGGCCTGTTGGTGCACAAAAAAAAGCTGGCGGGTCTCAGTAGCTTCGGTGCGCCCTGTGCCAATGGCGATCCGTTTATGGCCACCAGAATCTCCTTCTACTTTGACTTTATCCGCACCGCAATGAGGGGCTGCTCCAGATGCCCTCCCGAATACAGCTTTGAGGCGCGCTTCTTTGATGTTTAGTATTCAAAAATGTTCCTGCAATTAAACACGAAACTGGCTCATACATTTCTCAATTTTTAATACGGAATGCGGTAACAATTCTCAAGCCATTGAGAATCACTTACACATAATTAATCACTTAAAACTTAGACAACATCATCGGGTGTGAGTTCTATGGGGGTTTAGCGAAGGGGGGGAATGACAGCTAACTAACTACGATCTGAATGTGGCGAGCAATGTGAAGAATACTTAGAACTGGTTCGCGGGCAGATAATGATTGCTGATCGCAGCTGATCCGCCGTTACCTCCGCCAGCTACATTATCGATGAAGTTTCCCTCGCCCTGCGGCTGTAGCTGCTGCTGCTGCTGCTGCTCCTCTTCATCCTCCTCTTGAGGATCCAGCGAGCCAACCACTGAGGTAATGGGCGCCACACCCTCGTCGGTAATGGTGGAGGTGCCACCGAGGGTATCGTACTGCGACTGAATCTGGCGCTGAGCATTGATGGCCTCCTCGGGCGTGCGGTACTTGATGAAGAACACCTCCGGCTTGTTGATATGCTGCGGTGCGTCGGCGATGGCATCCTGCAGGTCAGAAGCCGTCGTCTTCTTGGCCAACACATAGACGACCGTCTTCTCCTGCTTGAGGGTCTTGGCCAGGTTGAGGGCAGCGGCACGGTTCGTCTGGGCCGGAGTCTTGACAAACAGCACATTGTAGTGGTTGCGCGGCTGCTGGGCCAGCTGGTTGAGCTCGTCCTGGACCTCATCGTCGGACTCCTCGGGGGCCGAGTGAATGAAGAAGTTCTTGGTGACGATCGGCCGCTTGGGTATCCTCACACGTGGCCGGGGACGGCGATGCTGCTGCGCGGGCGCTGTCTGGAAATTGATGGGGAATCCGGCTGGCATTGGGAACGAGGCGGAGGTGGGACGAGCGGCAGCCTGCGACTGGTACTGGCCGGCAGGTGGCAGATACGGCAGTGGCAGAGGCGGCAGCACCGGATGTGATGACTGCTGCTGCTGCTGCTGGAGCTGCTGGTTGAGCAAATGGGCCACAACTGGAGGCTGGAACTGCTGCTGCTGCTGCGACTGCTGCTGCTGCTGCTGGATGCGGTAGTTGTAGCCCGCTTGGGTAAGGCTGATGTCAGCCTGGGCCAGCGCCAAGGCGCCCATCAGAACCGTCTGAAAGAGAGAGATTAGATAATCCTTGTCATGTGTCCACTTGGGTAATCCACTTGGGAAGGGGCAAACGCACCACAAATATCTTCATGCTGCTGCTTGGCTTGGTCTCTGTCGCTCTAATTAGCTGTCTACGCTGGATGCTCCTCTCGGTCTGTGTGTCTCTGTGGCTGTGATGATGGGTCAAGTGGCAGCGACTCTTTTTATACGGCTCTGCGGCCATAACAAGTTTATAATCGGAAACAAATAATAAAACAGCAGCAGCAGCACCAGCCACACCACACCACCACCAAAGAGTTGCAACAGTTTTGGGGCCATAAAACACAAACAAAATTCGTTTGTTGCCATTTGTTATGCGTGGCAACGGCAACGGCAACGGAGGCGAAAGAAGATGTTGAATCTCCGCCTGGTTGGGTGGCAAGTGGAAGTGGGATAGCTTTTGTGTGGCTCTGCCAGTCGGGAGGCGCCTAACAAAGGTCGAGCGAGCGGCCATATTTACCATACAATGGCCATTGCTCATAAAGAAACTAAAAGATATATTTCAGTGGGGGTAATAGATAAATATGACCCTACATGGAGAAACATATATATTATCATCATCATTACGTTAATATTGATCGAGTGTTTAGAATGTAACTAAGAGTGTTTAATATAGAAGTAAGTACAAATTTAACTGAAACCATGCTCCAAATTTAGCCAAAAATTTCCCCAAATTAAGTTCCAAACATTTCATTAGTATTGGAGTACATATGTAAATAAACAAAAGAATTGCTGGTTGTGGAAACCATTAAAAAAATACTCTTCTCTTAATATATTTATTGTGAATATTCTCACATCTGAAAAAGGGTCCCAAAACCAATGATCAAGACATGCAAAAAATCTCCCATCGTGAACAATCGGAAATTTCTGAGACCATTTGCTCGAATAGAAATTTCTATTAT
This sequence comes from Drosophila bifasciata, assembly GCA_009664405.1. Taxonomy (NCBI): domain Eukaryota; kingdom Metazoa; phylum Arthropoda; class Insecta; order Diptera; family Drosophilidae; genus Drosophila; species Drosophila bifasciata. Next base: position 6,946,829 of record CM019044.1, read on the forward strand.
TATATATCCTCACGTTTCCAAATTTGTAAAGTCTGATTCCTTTTTTCTAAATAAACCTAAATTATGAATTGTTTTTGCTTCACTGCATCCCATTTAAACAGACAATTCGCTATAGGTTTTTCTCTTAAATTAAGTTGAATGACCCAAATTGATACACATCGATATATATGTATAGCATATATATATACCAAACAGTAGGTATATGTATGTATATGGATGATGTTGATACGAGACGAGGTTACAAACTTTAAATGTTTTAAATGCACTTTTGTCCGAAAGGGCCTTTTGTCTGGGCCTCGTTTTATTGTCTGCAACTGGAACTATTAAATCTAAATGTAAATTGAATATTTCGGGGACTGTATTTCGCATTTGTGTTGACGAGGGCCAAGGTCTAGGTGTTTGTTTGTTTGGTAGTGACTGGGCGTACATATTGGGCGAAATATATAGTATTTGTTAGGTCAGCTCTAAATGTGCCAAAATCGATACAAAATGCTCATAAGTTCGGTTGTGACTGAAAAGTGAAGGTACGTGCGAAGTGAGACAATAAATCAGAAAGTATCAACTCGCATATGGGGATGCGACTATCGAAATTGGTTCAGCTAGCTACCAACGGAAATGAGTTGTCATAACAAAAACAGCAGAAATGAAATAGATGCATATCGAATGAGTTCAGATTAAACCCCTTATAAAGCTAATTGGCATTGGCTGTCCTTCCACTAATGGGTGAATGGAAGCCGAAGGGGGAGCTGCCCATTTCCATTCCAATTTCGATTTAGACAATTTCTTTGACGATTTAAAGGGACAGTTGTGGTGGTTTCACCCACTCAAACCCATACCGGACCTTATGCAAGAACTGACTGAATGCACTGACTGTACCGGACCTTATGCAAGAACTGACTGTATGCACTGACTGCATTCGGGGGGATGGGGAAGAAGCAACTGAAAGTCAGCCAGCCAACCTTCACGATGATAAGTTAGCCCACATTTCTGATAGGGGGGAGGGTTGACCGTTGGCCCGACTGACTCAAAAACAAAACTGGTTTCACACTTTCTCACGCCAATTTCGTGGCCCATGACGAAAAGCAAAAAGAGGTAGGGTAGGGGTAGAGAAATGGAAATGATACTATAACTTTTTGCTTGTTATGTTTTGTTGTTGTTGCTTTGAATCATTTGAGAGTGTGTGAGGGAGGGAGGGCATGCATTAAAGATGCAAAGATCTGTCAAAGAAGTATACGATAAATATCCAGTTGGTAATGCGAAACCAGGCATTACTTTGTCATTAATTAATAGACCTAGACAAAAGTTACTTTTAATATACTATATAAAATAAAATGAAGTCAAACGAAATGGTGATGGCGTCTGGCCAAAAAGAGTTTGACCCTTGATTAATGAGTGTCAAGCGTTGCCGCACTTTGCATATTTTATGCAAATCGAATTGGTTGTTGCTAAAATGCCCATCCAGCAAATTGAATCCAGCAACAGAGACAGACACACAGACTCGGTGCACAGACTCAACTCAGCATTAGCCAAAGCATAAAAGTGAATGTTGACGGGGGGCGATGGGATACAAATTATGATTTTGCGTAACAATACTATTTAAATAATTTATTAATTCACACCATGTGAGATTTTGATTTTGACATTGGCGCGATGCCCTTTGTCTGCTTCTACTACTATATGCATAGCATTAGCAACCGCAACCGAAACCGAACTTCAACTCCGACTACGACTACCAATCTGTATCCAAAATCCATCAGTGGGACATTTGATTGGGCGCTAAACGCCCCTTCGAGGCCTATAAGCCGCAAAAAAAACTAAAAATAACAAATGCATTTTTGATTATTGGCCTTAAAATGAGTCAAAAATTAATTATGGAACAGCTTGCACTCACAACTAAATATTTTTGCATACATACTCGCATACAGAGAGACAGATAACACGGCATTTGTTTTCTTTGGGCATGTGGAACGAATTGGCTTACGGCTTTGTCTTTGCCGGACTTAAGCTGACAGTTTGAACATGTGCTAAGGCATCCATCCATCCATTCATTCAGACAAATGACTGGGTATCGATATCGGAAAGATATTTGGAACTTTTGATTAATGCTTCAAACATAGACAGGGCTTGGGTGCAACAGCAAGGGAGACTTGGATGATCATAGTTTATATTAACTGCTTATTAATGTCATAGCGTACTTAAGTCATTAAATATGGGATACTTTGAAAATTTCCATTTTTTGGAATATTTTATAAATTATTTTTATGTTATTTTTAAGTGTGAAAAAAGTTTCTTCAAGTATACAAAATTGTTGTGCTATAAAAAAAATACGTAAATAAATCGAAATAAATATGTTTTCCAACATACTCGAATATGGTTTGCGCTGCTTTCTGTAAAGTAGAAAACCTGTCGCGCATTGGAATCCTGCAGCTCGCGATAGCTCATGTGAGCCCGTGCCAGGCTAGAGCCTGCTCCCACATGGCACAGGAGTCCATCTGTGGAATGTATCCGACTTGTGATAATGATTGATTTGTTTGTGTGGAAAATACCAACCTGATCCCGTGTCAATGTCTGCACCTTGGCCTTGACAATCCACTCGACATTCTCGCCACAACCGGGCACCGTCAAGGATCCACGATACTGATAGTAGGCACCTATCTCACCGTACAGCTCGCTCATGAGGAATATCGAGTTCATTTCGTTGACCTGCCATGTGGACTCATTCACAATGGATTGGCCGCGCAGCGTATCCACAATGGCGGCAATGGCACGGCTGGGCACATTGGAGACCGCAAAGACGACGCTTACCATGACCAGACCCTTCGTCTGGTTGAGGGCCTCCTGCAGGCTGGCCGCCGACTCGAGGCGGAACACGATTTGCACCTCCATGTCATGGCGCTCGTGCTCCAGCACATGCTCGGCCCCGCAGTGGAAGTGAATTTGCTCGGCCACATAGCCCGGCTCCCGGAACTCCATGCCGCCACTCAGCCGAATCGTTTGCGTAAAGTTGTACAAAATCACTGGGAAGAAGGTTGTTTCTCTGCCCATTAAACGGATGAACTAATCCCCGTGCCAGACTCACCCACATAGCCGTTGTAGAGCAGCGCCAGATGGGGCTGCTCCACGGCATCGTTCACCATATTCAGCTTCGTGGGTCCGTGTATGGCATATGCCTCGTTCAGCTCAATGGGACTCTGCTTATTGCCGGTTCTACAAACATCCGGCCAGTCACTTTGAGCTGCAAGTTCTATTCCATTTAACAATTGAATAGCAAATAAAAGAGTGCTGGCAGCTTACAAAATTTCCCTTTAGTGTAGTGATCCAAGTCCAGCCAATTCTCTTGAGCAGCCACAAAGGTCAGTTGCAGGAACGTCATAACAAGAAACATAATTTTATTCATTTTTAAGCTTATATACTATATATATATGACAAGACTTTCAAGGCTTATAGTGTACATTTTTACATTTTAAAACAAGAAACAATCTACTATAAAAATTAAGTAGTTATAATAACCAAACATCACAGCGTCCCAACAAAAAATTATTGTTATTTTGCTACAAAATATTTATGTATAAATTTTCAGCTCAGAATTTAGTTTTTGCCCCAAAGTATGCTCCAAATGAAAATATTGTTTTGGGTTTAGAAAACGTATTTTCTACATTTATAGTACATATTTATCAAAGAGGCGGCATCTACCGGTAAACGAATGCGTTTGAAATGCTCTGGGGAGGGTATTGGGGGTGGTGATGGCTACTTATTTCATGCTGCCCCATGCCACCCGTTCCTTATCAGAGGGATTCGGAGTGTTTGGTTGTACAACAAAGAACAACTTTGGCATCATTTCAATTAATTGATTCCTTCTGGACCGTAAATGTGGCGTAGAAAAATAAGATTCATTCATACCCGAGTCCCGCCAGGCAGTGTTCTTGGCTATTTGCTATTTAAAGACCTTCCTTTTTCCATACAGTTTTAAAAACTTCCTTTCAATCTGTTAGCCCAAATGAAAACATATTCTCGCTCAAACATTAAACATTCTTTATTTGAAACTAATCATGCAGAGGCCAATGGTAAGGCAACAATTTATTGTTCCAAAAAGTATGCAACAGAATAATTCTATTGCTAAGATTATCAAACAAATTTATGCAAACATAAATCATAAATTAGACATTTATATACATATATTATCAATAAGATTAGATGAAACAATAAAGGTTAGACCTCGTGCAGTCCATACAAAATCTAGTTCGAAATAAATACTCGTCTCATGATGTGATAATGCCATCAATTTATTCAGTTTAATAATGAAATTTTCCAAAACAATGTACTATGCCGCTATCTGTTCTGTGCCACCGATTAGTTAGAAGTACTTGTCTGAAAAGAATACGAAATTGAAAACCTAATCTGATTGTTGCCACCGATTAGTTAAAAGTACTTTAGTTTAAAGTATTTCGATTAAAATTCGATAAAATGAATTGGATCCATTATATGGTATTATTACAAGGCGCCCGTCCATTATATGTGCGATGAGCTAATCTTTTGTCTAGATATTGTGTGATATTTTGAAGGATATACTTATATCCTGTGAAAGGTATACTATACTATACTTGTGAAGGAAATATATTCTAAGTGCAGTAGTTCTTAACCCTGCTCCGTAAAGTGCGGTACACAATTGCAGAATATGTTACTACTTATTCGCACACAGAAATTTAAAGCTATCCAACTTCAGCTTATTCAATGTTCCATTAGATATCATTCTAAACTTCGTATTTCTTCTTAAGTATTTGTCTTTTTTCTAGTAATGTTCTGACTTCACAAAGTCCAACTATACCAAAGCCTATAGATACATAACATTCCTCTGCCAGTACTCGTCTTTAATTATCTGTGTTACACTCGCAAAATTGACTTTTAAAATCATTTTCTATCGTCTAAGTACTCTGATTACTTTACAACTAACATTACGTTCCATTTGGTATCCCCTATATATGGGTAGATAAGATTGTTTTTTAGCTTGTGCATGCAGTTTATAGTGATTACTGTCCCATCAATAACTCAATAGCCCATCGGTCACACAGGCAGCAATCACATTAAGTGTCATTTCGCAAAGAACAACGATAATGATGAAGTGTGGTCAGCCACCATATAGTAAGTCCAAATCAAATACCTCGACCGACGACATGGCTCATAAAGCTGATATAAAAGCTATGATGCGTGTTGCTTGCTTATGATGTGTTTGTGTGATTTTGCATCATTGCAATATCAATTAGTGTTATCAGGGAACGCAATTGGTCAGTCGACGATATAGTTATCAGTGATTTTCGAATTATATTTTCGCCATAAGACTTTTTATTCCCCACCTCAAGGAATCACACTGACCAATGGTCATTAAAAATACGAAAATATGAGTTTATGGCCAGCTACGCCTGGGGTCTTGTGATATAATAATATGTATATTCAGAGTAACACAATGGCTCAGCGGCTATTTTTGGCTATACTGACCATAAAGGTTTACTGGTCAGTTTGAACTTTCAGCGGAATAGGCTGAGCAGGCGAGTGGCCGTGGCGGCAACTTTCAAGTTTCCGTTCGACATTCAGAGGAATACGAATCGAAGGAATGCGAATGCGAATACGAATGCGCAGGTGAGTGAGTGTAAAATGTTTTGGTTTTATTGTTGCGATTATTATACTTTTTTGTGAACTTTGCACTCGATGAATCTAACATAAGCTGACTAGCTGACTTGTTCGGCATTATAACTAATGAGTATTTGAACTCGGCGTCTCCCTGTCATGGATATCTTCTCAAGAAATTCGTTGTAGCTACACTTTAGCGAACTTCAGTGCATTCTTTGGTACGAGTATGTCTATGGCTGCTCCTCTTCAGCATCTCCCCTCCTCTCATCTCAGCTCAGCTTCAGACTGAATTTACAGGAACAACTTCTGGGCTGCCAGTCCGAGTATTAGGATGAGGCCAATCGATGCTGTGCGTCCGGCTGCGGCGTTAGAACGTTGCTCAGACTCGACCAGGACCACGGCTCGGTTGTTTGTGCTCTGCAGGTTCCTGTAGTTGTTGTGCAACTGCTTGCCATTCGAGTACTCGATCTCCTTGAACTCTTCGACTTGCTCCAGCGTCACGGGAAGCGTCTCGGTGAGCACAATCCAGGTGACGGCCTCGGCACACGAGGGCGTGGTCAGGGAGCCAGCATAGGTGTAGTAGTTGTCCACAGATTGTGGCAACAGATCGCTCACCGCCAGCGAGTTGGCCACCGTAACGGGCTTGTTAACGCGACTGTAGGACTTGACATCCTCCAGATTCTTGAGAATGCTGGCAATGGCATCATTGGGCGTGTTCGAAACATGAAAGAGCACACCGATGACCACGATGCCGTCCTTAAAGTTGGTCGCCATCGTCATATTGGGGTACAGCCTGTTGCGGTGCACAATGTGCGCCTCCAGCGGATAGCGAACGCTGTTGATGGTGTGCTCCGACCACCAATGTAGATGGATTTGCTCCACCTCGTACTCATGGGCCAAACCGCCACCGTGCAGCATGAGCACATTATCAAAATCATCAATTTGTACTATAAAGAAGACATTTTAATTGCGGAAACTATTCCATTTATGAATCCAATGCTTCACTTACTTGAATGTCCATTGTTGACCATTTCCAGATTTTTCTGTGGAGTGTCATAGTTCTGGAACTTCAGTTCATCAAACTTGCCCCTGAGCGAACCCTGGCCTCCAGATTAATGGGGCTCTGTCGCTTGCCACTATCGCAGATGCCGCCCCAATCGGGAAATGCTATATGGACGGGTGGAGAGCAGAACATTCGATGGAATTAGCAATGTGTCAGTGTGTCCAAAATTTAAATGTAGCTTATGGCAAATCAATTTCCATTATTTAACTTTCCGACAGTTTTTATTCGAAATTAAATGCTCATAAATCAAAATTTATACAATTGAAAATAACTCTATGCCCGAAATTCGGTTTCCGCAGAATTTCGTTGAAAGTTTGGGCAGCCTAAATTGATCCCATCATTCATGATCTATTCGTACTCTGTCCAATTTGCATAGCCAGCAATTTTGCGCAATTTAACTAAGCTCCTACTCAAGCCCGGAGCGTGTACGTTAAGTGACCCGTACACACACACACACAAAGTACTGTATGCAAATAAATATATAGATATGTAAATATATAATATGGCACTTGACAATGGGAATGGGCCGAGTGACCTACTCGTAGAGGGGCTCTGGCTCTGTGGCACTGGCGTTGATTAAGTAATTTTAGCAAATAAACTTGAATGGCTTTTTGCAGATGATTGGCATTACTTACTCGCATCCTTATTGTCATCCAGGTCCGGATAGCCCCAGTCGTTGGCCCAGCTGAGGCCCAGCGAGCAGCAAACTGCAATGTAAGAGAGGTTGTCATACACACATTAATATCAAGTATACGCACTGTGAAAACGTTTTTAATGGGCACAAATTTACAAAACGTGTGTAAACTTCAACTTGACCGACAATGTCGACGAAATCCGCTCAGGGCCGAACAACATACTAAAAAAAAACACTGCAGTTGGTGGGTCTGACGATGGGGCCATAAAATCGAGTAAAAAGCAAAGAGAGAGAGAGAGAGGGAGGGCGAGACGCGACGGACAGAGGGTCAATCTATATAATGTTTTTTTTGGCAGCGTCAGCAGACGACAGCCAGCACCTTGCACTTGAATTTGAATTTGGCTAAAAATAAACAAGAAATTTATGATTTCGTCCACATATTGTATATATATAGCATAGTATCTATATATATAAACGCGTTGCGATTATATTCTTTCAATCAACTGCTGCTGCTACCGATGGCATAAATAATTTCATTAATCTGTACCAACAAAAAATTGGACCAAAATCATTTATTTTATTCTTAACAGCGGACTGTGGCTTTCTCTTTCTTTTGTGGCTAAAAGCATTTTGACATCTGCACATCAAAATATTAACTAAATTTTATGCGTGCCGTTGCTCTGTGGTCTGAGCAAATTTTACGATCCATTTGGGTATTAAAAAAAAGCCACTAACCCATCAGCATAACTCTGCAAAAATGTGATCTGTGATCAAATATATGTGTGTTTATTAAGCCATAACCAGCACTAATGCGTTAATATAAAAGTCGGCAGAATGAACTCTGTTAATTTATTGGCATTTTCTGTCACTAATCTTTGGCAAAATTTATGCTCTCTGCTTTGACAATTTTGCAAGTTTTCCTGCAGAGAGAGAGAGCGACGAACGACAGCAGCAGCTGTGAAAGTTAAGTACTATACTATATAGACATTCCCTCCGCATACCGTATAAATATATTAATATACTTTTGCCGGGGAGGAACGTGTTCATCGGCTGATGTACATATATTATGCATAGTATACGACTCTTGGGTCGCCGCCTCCTGTGACGCAATGGTTTAGAGCGAAAGATTTCCAAGTTATGCCATTTGTTTTGCGATTAGACACCGAGCCTAATAATACATATTTCATTTCGAGTCTATTCTGCTCTGTACCGCGAGACTTTAATTGTTTTTTTTATTATTTATTCGAGCACATGGTAAGCGGGCAGAGAGCAGCGTACTTAGAGATTTGAGTGGCACACTGCTTGAATACTTGAATTTGTAGTGAATGTTTTGGATAATGAAGCAATAAATTTCGTTTGGAAAATTAATAAAGAAATGATCACAAGACCTAAGCGGCGTATCATTCGATTATATAACATTTTGGGATGCAATTTCCAAGAGATCAAACGAAAAAACTGGTTGAAAGAATCACTGCATCTTGATCCAACACAAAGTGTTTCCCCTTCCCGGTGGGTGGTGGGTAGCGTGCCACAAATGTCGAGCAAACATTTAAATGGCAATTAAATTTTGCACATGCAAAGCCCCAGACAATTACATTTGAGTGGATTAAACTCTGATAGCTGATAAATGGGAATGGAATGGAATAGTGTTCTGTAATTTGAGCGGCCTCCGCGGGGGTGTGAAAGTTAACAAAACTGTAATTGCATGCGGGCAATGCAAATGACGGATAATCATGTGAAAATCAGCACAAAACAAACAACATCCAGTGAAAATGGCAAGAGACAGAGAGTTGCATATCTCCTCAACTCGAGACTGGCATATACATAGTAGAATCGGATAGAATTCTGCATCATGTTGCAGCACTCTGGCTGCTGCTGTTCGTCATCTGCCGCCTGGTTGTCAAGTGGCTGTGTGGCATTACCCTGACTTGTCTCGGCTGTTTATTATGACACGGCATTTCGGCCAAGTCAGCTGAAATATAATTGAAACGATTTCGCATAGCTCAGCAGCGGCGATAAAGACTCTACTCTGGCTGTGGCTCCTCTGCTGGTTTGTGTTTTGTGTCAAATCACTGCGGTATTGAGATCCCCTCCCCATGCCCCCTGTTCATTACGATATTTAGAGCACTCAGTGATTTTCCAGACTGAATTTTTATATAGAGGGTTTTACTGAGCGCAATAATCAAAGATATATATTCCGCCGCCGATAAAGAATTTCGGGAGTGCGCAAAGTTTTATATTCAATTGTCATTATATATCGTATAGGGAGGCGTGTGAAGACTGTGTGATAAGCACACCGATATACCGCAGGTCATGTGAATGAAAACCAGGGGAGTTCTCTACAATGTATTATTTATCTATTGAACCCACTGAAACGAACTAAAGAAATTTTCATGCCATAACTTTCTGACTATAGTACAAACTGACAACATTTTTCGCTTTATGTTCTGTAATATAGAAAATATAGTAATCTAATCTGTTGCCGAGTGACTGTAGACTGAGCACATTATTCACAGAGAATTTTGGTTTTGGTTTTTGTGACGTTTGTCTGGATTGGTAATCATAAACTTTGGCTGTGATTGCTTTAGGGCTTGGTGCATGGATTGGATGATGATCGATTGTATGTATGAGAGAGTAGGCTGAAAATTTTCCATCCATCAATGCGAAGCCAGTTGACTGGACTTTGAGACCTGCAGAGTGCGTCGGGGAAGACTGCGACTGCGACTGCGAAAGGAAGTTGATTAAAGTGTTGAAAACAAACAGCGGAGAGATAGTGAGTGCCGCCGGCACAAGCCAAAGATCTTTGTAAACAAAAGTTCAGTCGCATCCATCAGCATACTACAACAGTATGAAGTAGGAAGCGGCGGCTATCACGAAAGCGAAATGCAAATTGCAGTTGCAGTTTCACTTTCGATCGGCCAGACAAAGGAGCTGAATCGGCCCAGCTGAACGCTTCAGTGGATGCCAATGGAAATGAATGGAGCCAATCTGGAGGGAGTGTACCCACGTCACACAATGAGGGGGATAGCCCTAATCAGAGCCAAAAAAAAAAACCACTGTGACAGTAGCAAGCAAGAATCAATGGTAGTATGAAGTAGCAAATATATTTATATACATTTAATCACACGGCGACATATGACTGTCATATATCTTTGGCAAAAATCACAGCTAATCAGAGGCTAACTGGCGCACAGCTACAGATACGAAGCGCACGGCTGTGGCGCCATGTTATTTTTCTTTAGTCGATCGATTAGGCTTAATCTAAGACAGCTAAAGAGATCCATAAACCGAATGTGGTTAATTGCCAGTTAATCGTTTAATATACATTGCACCCCTCAGACACAGACCCCTGGGGCCCACTTTTCTTCTCTCGCTCTGTCTCTTCAGAGTCGCTAATCAATGTGGTAAATCTACAGTTAATGCAGCTTATCGATAGTTTCTTGAAACTACTCGTCGGGTGCTTTATAGCCCAGCTTTCGATTATCTCGATTAGGTCAGCAGTATTTCCCGCAGCTATAAATTTACACTTACTCCCCGGCGTGTACAAATATTTAACATTCGGTGACCCCATCGCGTACGGGCTGACCGCTGTGATGCGTCGACTGTTTGTCTGTGGCTCTGCCGCCGCTATCTATCTGGTGTTAGGCGAATTAAATGGGTATTTTCCAAAGAGGCTTGCACCCCCGCCCCACCAAAAAGTCAAACAAGTCGGCAATAGATTGGCTCCCATTCTGATATCTGCTTGGGCGCGTGATCCATGTCCAAAGTACTTCTCTTCTGAAGTGTTCTGGAGTGCATGACGGCATGGGCTTAGTTTTCTGATAGGCTCGGTATATTACAAGGGCAACATTAATCATCATTGGAAAAATCCCCAAATTTTATGAGAATTACATGAGAGAGTATGACACAGATTTTAGTTTCAATACAGACAAGAAAATATCTTAACTGAACATGTGGCTATGCTATGTATATGGGTACCTTTGGTTCGAGTATCTATTTTATAGCTTAAATCCAAAGTAGTACCCATGAACACTTTCTGGTTCCTGACCTTTTTCCTGATGATTCACCTACTTGCCATTATGAGACTGATTTCGGGTATCCATGATTCATAATTTTATTGCAAGTAAAGAGTATCACATCCACCCTGACAAACTGAAAAATAAAACTTTGAATAATACCAAATATAACTAAGGAACCCAGCTGATCTGTCTATCAATCTATCTACTTCCTCTGGCAATGAGCGCTTGCCCTAGTCTAAGTCTACGATCTATTGTCAAGCATAAAGTGTTTAGTTGCAATTTACGAGCACAAAGTGGCGGATACAACTCGTACATGCATGTATCTTTCCCAGACGCACATTTGTCGCTGGCATCTTATCAACTCAAATGATCGGAACAATTACAGAACAAACGACAGGAATAGTAGCAGCAGCTACAATTTGAGTGTGCATGAATGTGGGATCAAAATAGTAAGCAAAGACGTGACATATTCGATGTCCATAAGTTTAAGAATGCAATTACTAACATTTGCCGATTGGAACTTTGATTTGAGGTGAAGTCTGAGGGCTCTGCTCTGAGGTATGTACGTTTAATCACTGCCGTGAGAAGTGCGACGACTCCATTCAATTTCCGTTGAATGTTTCACAGGTGTTTAGCACATAAGAAATTAAAATAGAAATTTTTTGAAATTTACCTAGTATAGAGTGGCTAACGAAATGCATTTTCCCGGCTTGAATTGTGTACAGTATTTTTTTTGCAGTAAAATCACTTTAAATGCTCTTTCAATGACACTTTTTTACTATTTGAGTTTCACTTGGAATTTTCTTTTTTTTGGGTAATTTTTTTTATGTTTGTTTAGAGACGGCCAGGCAGGACACTGAACCTTTGCGGTCTCGATGAGAACTCCATCAATGTTAGGCACGGCACGCGTCTTTTATAACGGAACCTCGGGGTGGGCGGCCAAGAACAGAACCCGCAGCGGTCAGGCACAGAATGATTACTGAAAAGCGATGCTCGCATCGGGCACTGCACACACATACATCCATACACCCACTCTCCCACATACACCCATACCGCCATACGACATAGTCATGTGCACTCACACACACACAACCGAAAGCGAGCGAATTGAATTGAGTTATGGCAACGATACTCGTATACTCAGGTTGGTGTGCTCTTTTTTTTTTTTTTTTGTTTTTTTTTGGGTTTTCGGCTGTCGGTTTTCCGTTTTCCGCTCTCGCCCGAAAAAATTGACAATAAAATGGAGCAGATTTTAACGGGTTGCCGGTTGCCAGAACGAACCCATACCGAAGCAGTAGCAGCAGCTACAGCAACAACTTACAACAGCAATGCATTAGCAGCTAAATCAGCCGAGGCGAAATTGCAATCCCCGAAAGCAGGCTGGAAGCTTCGCACTCAACGACTCAACGACGAAGGCATCGTCGCGGTTTAGAGGCTGATTAATTGATAAGCAGGTAGAACATGTTTTACGCTCTAGGCGGGATTCCGACCATAGGATACCCGTTGCTCATGATTTCTCTTGAATGCTGCAGGTAGCAGCAACTGACTTAAGCCTGTCCTACGATATGTGTTCGATGTGGTCGTCGTTCGCTTGGTCGGTAATAATAAAGTTTTCTTGGTTGGCGGCTGCGGATGGGTGTGCTGCACCCAGCACCATAAATAAATGATTCTAAAGCCAACATTTGCGTAATTTTAAACCATTTTACTAATGCTCAAAGAGCCTGCTCTTTTATGGAACATTTGAACAGTTAACGTCGGTCAACAGTCAACGGTAGTGACTCTCATAAATGAGAGCTCCCTGACAGCTGAGAGAATAGAAATGGCACACGTTGCACGCTCTCTTACACCCACCCCCCACACACACACACACACCTGCACATGTAAAGCAGAGAGAGAGAGAGAGATATGGAAGTGTGCAGCACAGGAAATGACGTTTAAATTTATCACACAAATGTCAAGATCGAGCAAATCATTTTGACACATTTCTGAACATAAATTGTAATTGAATTGAAATTGGAATTAGAATTAGAATTAATATTAATTAAGTGCGCTGGGCACCCATATGCATTTTGAGAGAGTGAGTGACAGAGAGAGTGTGGAGAACAACACACACTAGCTGAGAGACAAATGCTAATTGAACAGACAAATTCTTGTTGATAGCAATTGCAGTGCCTGCCGCCGTGTGCGAGCAAGGGAGCGGCGGCAAAGCCACAGCTGCTGTCGTCGCTAATGTCGGTCGCTCTGTCTTTTGTTGGCCATTCGCCGTTGACGTCGACGTCATTAGAGTGTGCAGTTAATGTGCCAAAAAGGCAGAACAAAAGTCAATGTCAAACGGCAGCTGCAGAAGGAGACAGACAGACAGACAGCCAGAGAGAGAGAGAGAGAGAGAGAGAGAGAGAGAGAGAGAGAGACGGATTAGTGGGTGGGTGTTTCTAAGGGTGAGTGAGAGGGCAAAATCTGAATGCATTTCCGCAACAAATTGCCTCTTGACAGCAATTACTGTCAACGCGAATGGCAATTTATGACTATCAGAATCAAATATCTTGATACCCTGTAGCTGTAGCGCGGCCATTCTTAAGGGCGGCATAGCTATAGCCTAGTTGCATATATTCAAGTACATACTCATAAATTGTATGGATATTAGAGAGAGCAGAAAGTTGCCTTAATCGAGTAAAAATCTATGGCAAAAAGAAAATTGTTAAATCGATTAATGCTTGACCCTATTCGCTTATTCATACGTTATTTTATTGTCAAATATACATACATTTATACATATCTAACTAGTACATGTTAAACTTAAGGGCCTTGATGGACCGCAAAATTTACTTTGAAAAACTTACGTTCGGACATGGTTCTTTTGGTGAAATTTCAAAGTTTCCCATTTTAATCATTTGCAAAATGAAAAAATTTTTTTTAGTTTTAACACGTAGAAGAAAACGTGTTCGAACTCATAAAGTATACATGTGTATGTATATATTCTTGATCAGCATCAATAGAAGAGCCCATATAGTCGGTTCTCGGTATTGGAAATTGGTTCCAAGTATCTTTGAAAATATTTTTTTGCAATAAAGTTTGTTTATATTGTCTCTTATAGGCTAGAGGCTACATATGTATGCCTCAGAAGATTCAAGTACCGATTGGACAGGATCACATGAGCATCAGGTTTGAACGATCTAATATGATGATGGTACCCAAATCAAGACTGAATATAGCTGATGGGGAAGAGAAATCCTCATCACTCCGATAACTTGATAGTTGGCTGAACGTCTGGAGATGATGAGCAGGCTTAGATACGGAGAGACTTGTTTAATGTTCTGCTATCTGCTCTGTTTTGCTTTCCAGATGAATTATTTTGGATTAGGAACCCAAGATTACAGGGTGTTCCAGTAGCTGATACACTTGGCAGGTCCATATCTAGTCCTTAAAGATTTAATGGTTCCAATATGGTCTGTGACCACGAAATTGTTGCACTTTGTTGATATTTTGTTGATGTATGTATAGGTACATAAAGTCGCCAAGCAAATAGCGAAATTGCATGTTTGCGAACGCAGGTCTTTCGTTTTGTGTGTTTCTTCCAACTCGAACCCAAATATTCAGTGTCCCCCCCACACTCAGATAGAATGGGGTTATAAATAGACACCTTTTACTACCGTACGTTTATCAGGTATTCAAAATCAGCCGAGTGTGTGAATGCATTTTATGAATAGCGAAAAAAAAGCAACAGAATCGAAACACAAATTCAACAAGCGCGTTGACTAAAAGGCCCGGCAACGTCACGCGATTGGATTGAGCGTGGGGTGGGTGAGCCCGCCCATGAATGAACCCCCCGTCCATGTGACATATTGTGCAAATGATTGACCTCAAAACTCGTTACAATTACATTAAGCGACAAAGGGCCAACAAGAATATGTACATATGTATGAATGTGTGCTAAAGGTCCGGTCCGGTTTTGTTGAACAAGTGTCAACCGGTGGCGCCAAATGGCAATTTTTGCAAATTAAAATTGAATTGAAATCAATTGAAGTGCGCAGAACGAAGAGCATGTGATTTTATGAGATCGCCGCCAATGGGCGAACAATTCAATTACTATGAATTAAGGACGTAAAGTGAGCAATATTCGTTAAAATCCATCAGAACAAGATCACCGACAGACATTTTCGATTCGGCTATTAATACAGATCAAAAATATATGGGTATCCTTCCAGCAGATTATAAAAATGGTGTTACTTCCTTATGAGTTCATTAACAGCCCCATATTTGTAAAGAATCATTTTATTTTATTTAAATTTTAAAATCCAAACGATGTTGCGCCTGATATATTTAAACTATCAATTTATCGATATATTAGTGCGATAATTTGTATCGAAGTCGACAAGCAACCAATGCTGCAGTTTTGGCATTTTGACTTTTTTCACTTTTCTGTCACATTGAAAATATAATATTTCTGTGGTATTTTTTTAAAATTCAGTTTCGGTCACATGCAAACGCTGCGAAAGGAGGTGTAAAGCAAAAACGAAGAGAACGCAGCGCAGCCGAAAAAAAATTTGAAGCAGCACTGCACGCGTTATATTTCTATTTTCAAAAGTTTATAGCTACATTTAAAGTGAATTGCCAGTCGAAATCAAAGGATAATAGTGCCGGGCAGCCGTAAGTTAACAAATCTTTACAGCATTTGCCGTATTGCAGGCGCTTTGGGCAATTCGAAAATTTAGCAAGAACCGAAAAGCGAAAAAATTTTGCACCGCTGTGGTGGTGACGGCGGCGGCAGAAGTAGAAGCAGAAGCAGCGGCTGCGGCGAATATGAATGTGTGTAGGCAAAAGGGAGCGGGAGCAGCTGAAAGATGAAAAACGGCTACGCAACGAAGTGATAATATAGTAAAATAGAATTTACAACGCCATCCCAGGGTATCAGTTGAAGTTTTGGAGTGGAATTATGTGTAAATTTGATATGTAAAATCGGCATGTGTCGCGGAGGGGTGTGTGCGGTCCGTGCTCTTGTGTGTGTGTGTGTGTGAAATTCTTATTGGAAAAGCGTGCTCATCAGTGTGAACGAACGAGCGAGCGAAACATTTCGGCGGCGGCGGCTGCTGCTCTGCCGCTGTGGTGGTGTGTGTGCGTGAGAGGGAGAGGAAGAGCGCGCCGCACACGCTTTTTTTAAGGTGGTGTGGAAGACACACAAAAGAAAGACAAAGAGGAAGAGGAAGCACACCGCTGCTGCGCTGCCGGCAAAAGCGTGCTCTGCTGCCGACGTCGCTGCATTTTGTTTAGCCAGGAATTTCTGGCGCTGGCCCCAAAATAACTTCAAAAACTTTTTGATTGCCAATGCGCCGCTGCTCTCTATCATGCGGCATTTGTCACTATGTATTTACAATCAAAATATCTGTCAATTCTGTTTTAATTGTTGCGCTCCCCTGCTAATTGTATTCGATTTCCAGGAACCTCCGCAGAAGCAAGCGAAAAGACTGATTACAAAGTAGTGAAAGCATCCAGAAGCTGGAATTGTTAACAGGAGATCAAAATTCAAGAATTTATTCATCTGCAACCGAGAACTGTCACTGTCACTGTCACTATAACCCCCAAAAGGCAGCCACAACCAAGAAGGAGCGGGAAACGGGGAACACATCAAACTGCATTCGGCTAGGATAAGCCGTGCGTGAGAGTGCCGGAGGAGGAGCAGTCGGAAGGACATCAGGATTACAGGACAACCCAAAGCACTGCTTCACTTGTGGTACCATCAGGAGCAACAGCATGGAAGATCTATTGGTGGAAGTCCGCCTCGAAAATGGCGCCTACTACAAGGTGAGCCAGTAGTAGTGGGTAGTGGGCGAGAGGGTGTGCGGCATGCCTGCCTGTTCCCCCATGTGGAGAGGGTGGAGAGGGAGTTTCGGGAGCCCTGCCCCATGGCGGCCGCCTCAGTTTCTAATTTCGTGAATTTTAGCTTTATTTCTATAAATAACAGCAACATTTGTTGAGTGGAGTCTCTCGACATCATCGCCATCGCCTCACCACGCACACCACTGCACGCACAGTGACGCGACGCCGCTGATTGCCGCGCAGCGTGGGGGTGTTAGCGTTGGCAGCGCTGCATACTGCGCTGCCCCATGGACACGATTATGCTATATTCGAATTTGATGGATTTCCCTCTCTATGGCACGAGATCTGAAATTGATTTGAGTGAGTTTTACAAAACTCTGAATCAGATTCCATTTCTTCAGTATTCTGAAACTCAACGTTTGCATTTGCATCTGCATTTGTTTTGTAAACAAAAAATATAAAACTTTTGTTGGTGTGGGGCAGGACTCCTCCCCATTGATGAGCCAGCATCATCGAGTGCACAGAAAAAAAACATCGTCAGCACAGCTGTAGGAAAGATCTTGGAGTTTTTGCAATTTACGAGTATATGTAACTTGCAGATAGCGAAAGGGCACCACTAGTGGGATGCCCCTTATCCACAACGGAATTTATTGTGTTCCTTCGGGTGGGGGATAATCATAAAAATATTTATATTTATATATAGATAAATGAAAAATAACTTAACATTAATGACACACATTTTTCTTTCTGTTTTTCCTTGTGCCCTGCCGGCGCCCTGCCTGTGCCCGTCCTGTGTCGTCTGCGTTGTTGTACTTCCTTCATACCCCCGGCTATGTCAATGCAACAACAACCAACATCGACAACAACTACAACACCTGCCAATGCGAATGCGAATGCAACAAAAAACAGGGCCATGTGACAGCTGTCGCCGATGATGGCATCTTTGTGGATGTGGATGGGTAAGTCAGTCGAAAGCAACTCCTCCAACTGAGTGCGAATGCTTGAGCGAAATTTTGTAAAATGTATTTTCCAACTAATTTGCAACAATTAAAACAATCAGAGCAGCAACAGGAACAACAACGACTGATGAGGGTCGTCTTTTTGGCATCGAAATTAGAAATTAAAGATATGCCGGCCACGCATCATTTACGAGTATGCTGCCCCTGCACTGTCCGGCACTGTTCCTGCCAGCCACCATACACCCTGCAGTCTGGCAAATGTTTAATTTGTCGCAATTTGTTAAACGCCGCTGCAGGCTCCTCCTTGGGGGCGACAAACTGCTGACTGACGACAGACGACAGACTGGCCAAGGCGATCCACTACTGTCCACCACTGTCCGCCCCACTCTGACAGCTTTTCAAAGGCAATAACTGTGTAGTGTGTGGCAGAGAGAGAGCAAATGGCCAGGAGGCAGGCGGGCGGCATGTGGCGTATGGGCGGCCAGGCCGTCTCTGCCAGAACTGTCAAGTGCGAGCGACAAATGCCACTAAGCAGCAGCGCTGCTGCCGCCTCGGCCAGCGTCAAAGGCGAAACTATTTTTAACCGCGGAAAGAAACCATTTATATATATTTATTTATTTCCAATCTGGTTATGAGGCTCCCTTCATGCAGTTTGTAACGCCCAGCAAAGGGCGAAACATTGTCTGCACTGGCTGCACTTGGAGTAAAGCCATTCTTGATTATATTTTAACTTAGCATTGATGTTTTTATTGATCACTTTCTTAGAGAAAGTGTATACAAATATCGTTCTGCAAGGGATAGTTTTCCTGGTTCTTTCTCAGTTCTTTAAGCACTGCATTTCTTGTGACATTTTTGGAACGAAAGTTGTTCGGTTTTTGGGTTTAATTTCGTTGTTGTTGTTGTTGTTGTTGTACTCCATCTTCCATCAACGCATCTTCCCGCCTGAGATTCGCCTGAGCTGAAAGCAGCTGTATCTAAATTTAGTTGCACCACAATCCTGTCTGTCGTCTGTGTGGCATTTCCGATCTGAGATCTGTGTCTCGTGGCGGGACTCGGGACACGTACTACTGCCGGCCACCCCCACAATTCACTTCTTGTTCACACAGTTGTTGTTGCTGCTGTTCGCTGCTTGCTGCTTGCTGCTTGCTCTCGCTTGGCCCTCTGCCAGTGGCTGCGCCAGAGCCAAGGCAGCTGCGTGATGCCTGCTGCTCGCTGCTCGCCTCTGCCAGCGTTGGCAAACACCTGTCTGCGGATTCTTTTCATAATTTGGGAAATGAATTTTAATTAAATGAGGTTTCTTTTGGTTTCTTTCAACCAACTAACGAACCAACCGATTGTTAACCGATTGCAGCGTGACTGAAGTGAGGAAGTATCCGTTTGTGAGCGTACGCCTGCCGCCAGAGGAGACCGTTGAGGTGGCGGCGCCCACCTTTGAGGAGGGCATGGAGGTGGAGGTGTTCACGCGCACAAACGAGCGCGAGACCTGCGGCTGGTGGGTGGCCATCATCAAAATGCTCAAAGCGGACATCTGTGCGGTGGCCTACATTGGTTTCGAGACGCCCTACACCGAGATCTGTGAACTGGGGCGACTGCGCGCCAAAAACTCAAATCCCCCCATCACAGCCAAGTCGTTCTACCAGTTCACGCTGCCCGTGCCCGAAGAGCTGCGCGAAGAGTGAGTAAACATCGCCGATATGTCTAAGCAAATTTATCGAACTATAGTGTGCCATTTCCCATTGTCCATGTCCATTTTCCAGAGCCCAGAAGGATGGCATACACAAGGAGTTTCAGCGCACAATCGATGCCGGCCTCTGCAACTACAACCGCGACCTGACCGCCCTGATTGTTCTTTCAAAATGGGAGCACACTCAGAAGCGCGCCAGCATGCTCAAGGATATGCATTTTCGTAATCTCTCACAGAAGGTTCGTCGTTCGCTCGCCCTTGCCTCCTCTCTGTAACCTTCCACTAAATGCCTTCTGTGTTCTCGTTCAGGTTATGCTCTTGAAAAGGACTGAAGAAGCTGCCCGTCAGCTCGAAACGACTAAACTGATGAGCCGTGGGTAGGTCCTGCTCACAACCACACATTTTACTCTGAATTCTCACGCTATATTCACACTTAAATTGTTATTATAGAAATTATGTGGAGGAATTCCGAGTGCGCGACGATCTCATGGGCCTGGCCATTGGTTCGCATGGCTCGAATATACAGGCGGCACGCACGCTGGTCGGCGTCACCAATATCGAGCTGGAGGAGAAGTCCTGCACATTCAAGATCAGTGGCGAGACTGAGGAGTCGGTGCAGCGGGCACGCGCCATGCTCGAGTATGCAGAGGAGTTCTTTCAGGTGCCCAGGGAGCTGGTGGGCAAGGTAATCGGCAAGAATGGGCGCATCATTCAGGAGATTGTGGACAAGAGCGGCGTGTTTCGAATCAAGGTGAGTGCTGTGAGTATTGTACGCTAGCAAAGAGCCGCAGGCCTAATCTGTCCCACGCCCTTCGTCGATCCACAAACAGATCGCTGGCGATGACGAGCAGGATCAGAACATCCCACGTGCGCCGGCGCATGTACCCTTTGTGTTCATTGGCACCGTGGAGAGCATTGCGAATGCCAAAGTGCTGCTGGAGTATCATCTGTCGCATCTGAAGGTGAGTGTCTCAAGTGGCTGTGGTGTAGATGTTCTGTATTCCCTCAAAATGATCCCACCAGGAAGTGGAACAGCTGCGTCAGGAGAAAATGGAGATCGATCAGCAGCTGCGGGCCATACAGGAATCCTCCATGGGCTCCACAACAAGCTTCCCCGTCTCAAGGCGCTCCGAGCGCGGCTACAGCAGCGATATTGAGTCGGTGCGCTCTATGCGCGGCGGTGGCGGCGGCCAGCGCGGTCGTGGACGTGGACGCGGTGGCGGCGGTCCTGGCGGTAATGGCGGCCTCAACCAGCGTTATCACAACAATCGACGCGACGAGGACGACTACAACTCCCGCGGTGACCATCAGCGCGACCAGCGAGGCTACAACAACGATCGTGGTGGCAGCGCAGGTGATGGCACTGGAAATTATCGGGGCACCGGCAACAACCGTCGCGGTGGCATCAATCGCCGGCCGCCACGCAACGAGCAGCAGAATGGCAGAGACTATCAGCACCACAATCACACCGAGGAGGTGCGAGAGACGCGCGAAGTGAGCAGCGTGGAGAGGGGTAGGTGAAGTTAAACAATTAACCAATTGGTTCAATTTCAATGTTTATTTCGTAAGTAATTGTCGAAATGCTCACAAACCGTCTGTCCTTTCCTCGCAGCAGACAGCAACTCATCGTACGAGGGCAGCTCGAGGAGGCGCAGAAAGCAGAAGAGCAACAACGGGCCGAGCAACAGTAAGTTAAGCTTAATGGTAATCCTTCCCTGATGTAATCTTGGATCCCTTCGATCTGACAGCAAACGGTGCGGTGGCCAACAACAGCATCAAACCACAGGCGCAACAGCTGCCACAGCAGACTCCGACACAGCCGGGCAAGGCGTCGCTGAATGCCGCCGGGGAGAACAGCAAACAGAGCAGCATCGGCAATGCGAACACCGCCAGCGGTACGAGCAAGCCCAAGGACCCATCGCGTAATAGCGACAAACAGCAGGCAGGTCCACAGCAGCAGCAGCAGCAGCCGCCACAACAACCACTGCAGCCCCAGGCAGCGCAGCAGTTGCAACAGCAGCAAATAGCTCCACTGCAGCAGCAGTCGAAAGCGCGCCGCAACAACAAAAACCGCAACAACAATCACACAGATCAGCAGGTCGGTCCACAGCAGCAGCCGCAGCAGCAGCTGATGGAGAACATCAAGAAGGAAGGTCTGGTCAATGGCACGTCCTAGGCGGAGGAAGGGAAATCACGAACAACACAAATGGCACATCGTGCGAGCAACCGAAACGATGCTGCTGTATGCGCAGCGGGCCGAGGAATAAATATTTATATGTTTATATCGTTAAAAGTCGCCGCCTGCTCATTACCAAACAACCGCAAACAACACCAACAACAGACACTGAAACAACAAAAACAAAAACAACACCAACAAGAACAACCACAACAACATCTATAGGCAACAAGATCCGCTACTAATATGTTCGAGAAGAGAAACTAAATGAGTAACTAAAAAAAGGAAATCATAAATTAAATATACATGAGATATGTAATAATTGTAACAGCATATACTAACACACACACACACATACACCAACACTCACTCACACCCACACCACACACACACACATATACACACAGTTCGAATTATACACAAAAGAATTATTAAATAAAATTCATGGCTAGGCTTATAATTTAAAATTGAAAGTAAACGATGCTTCGGATAACAATCAAAAAAGGAAAAATTAATTATATTTATGTACGAATATAAAACAAAAAATTCAAAGGCAATTTTAATCATGCGAAACGAATTGAAACGAATCGAATCGACACAGAAGGCAAATTAATCATGTAACTAAAACTTAAACTCTAATCCAGGCAATTAGCGTAGTTTTTGCTAAAGGGAAAATCTAATGAAAGCCGGCGGAGATAAGCTTCTAAAGCGCCCATCTCGTCGACTCGAAAAGTCTCTAGTTGTATGAATATTGTAATTAACAAGGAGAACAATATAATTGCAATTTTCTGTTTTGGTTAAATTATTATGTTAAGTTCGTCAGTATTTTGTGTATAATTCGTGCGACAAAAAAAAACCACTGAATCGCCCAGCAGTTTCTTCA
Organism: Drosophila bifasciata; assembly: GCA_009664405.1. Lineage (NCBI taxonomy): Eukaryota > Metazoa > Arthropoda > Insecta > Diptera > Drosophilidae > Drosophila > Drosophila bifasciata. The sequence continues at coordinate 6,969,686 of CM019044.1, forward strand.
TTTCTTAAAACATTAATTTTTTTTGTATTATTATTGTTTAGTTTACATGTGTAAATTGCTAACCAGCGAACGAAACATCCTCCACGACAAACAAAAGGGAGTGCTTGCAAGAAAAGTGTTTTGGGTTGTGCTTTTGCAGCGTTTTATTGTTTCTTTTGTGCGTTACAACATAGAAAATCCTCTCTTATTTGTATAATGTTGTATTTATTCACTATTATTAACACACACAAACTACACACACACACACACACATACTCACACTCACGAATATACATTAATACATAAACTCATGCACGCGCTCGCTCATGCAAAATAACATTTGAGGGGATTGCATTGAATTTGATTTTTGTTTTATGAATATACTTATAATTTAGTTGCCAAACCTACAACGCGTATACTAACTTAGTCCTCTATTGAATACTCTTAAATTATTTAAACACCAAGCAACCACAGCCACGAAACAGCGTCGAAGAACATCAAACACAATCAACAAGTGGTGAAACATTTAGAGCAAACCATAATAATGGGAGCCACTAACATAATTTAAATTAGTTGAAGCAAACGGAAAGCAACAAACAAGAATCAATGTAAAGCAAATACAAAACATAGACATAAACCAGAATGCAAACCCATCTAAGAACAAACAGAATAACAACTGGAAACCAGAAGCAGAAACGAAACAGAAGAATGGAATTGTTCCATTCATTTGAAGAGCAGTGTCAATAATATGTAAGAAAATCAAAAGAAAACAAAACACAAAAATTTTAGCATTCATCTGAGGAAGGAGGAGGAGATAATGGTTAACATAACGGTACAGATAAAGATAAAGCTAATGCTAAATAAAAGTAATGTTGTGTAATTCAGATTAAATACGAGCATAAAAACATAAACACAAAACATTATAATATAAATTTAATGAGAAAAAAAACAATGTGCGATTTAAAATTATTATTTATATGAGGATGAACTTATAAAGAATAGAAATATAGCAAGTAAATTTTATTAAATTAAAATTTATATATATAAAACCAACAACAACAACAACAAAACATCAAACAAAACCCATGCGAATTTTTATGAATTTTTCTTTAAAGTGTTATTTCTGTATGTATGGCGAAGATCTTTGTTTTCTTTGGATCACTCGTCGCATGTGGATTTAATTGGAGATGTTCCAACGTGTTCCTATACTGAAACCATTATCAGATAAACAAACCATGGCTAAAGTCAGCATAGGACTACGTTAGAAGATTCTTTTAGGGTGCACTGAATTTGGATTCTGTTCTCTAATGCTTTGTTGGATTCTCACATTTTGCAGTTTTATAAATTAGTTCTACACTTTGTGGAGAAGTTAGTTATGAATGCGTGACGATTTTCTAATATTTGTGTGATCATGAATTAGTATCCACAGATAGCTAGAAGTGCGTTTCACCGTGCAACACCCTGGACAGGGCTGCATAAATATCCGTTTTGTGAACAGACCAAAAAAAGGGAAAAAATAATTAAATAGTTGTTCAATATATTGTTAAAATAAAGAATTGTGTGAGACCGTGTGCTTCCCGCGTCCTTGCGTGGCCGTGTAATCCGTGGGGCTACCATTTCGAATGGCATGTTTTCGCCGCATGACACATCACACATCGTTGAATTCGCCGCAATAATCTCCATGCCATACAGCATTTGGGGCGAAGAAGCATTTAGTTATATGCTGACAAATCCGTTGGTTTCCCGTTTTATGCCCGATTATGCTGCTTAACGTTGTAATGGCTTGTCGCGGCGGCAGTGAAGATAGTGGCTGTGAATGGTCAAAGGCAATATTTTGGCTACACAACCAGCTAACCACACTGCCAAAGCGCATAGCCAATTGAGTTTTCTGGATTTGATTTGTTTGGGTTAGACCGATATTCGAATTTCGTTCATTTGAGATGACTGGTGGATTGATTGATTGTACTGGTGGTTGGTTCAATAGAGAGCATTCAAACTGAACAGGGTAGGGTATACATATAAGAAACATTTAAGTGAACACTGATAAACACCGAAAATCTCTTTCTTCTCACCCGCTTCGTTGCGGTGCGAAGCTTTTCGGTACGCCATCTTTTGGCTGGTGTTGGGTAGCTGTTGTGCGGCGAACGGGCGGTGTGGCGGTTGGTTGTCGGTTTCGGGGGATTTCCCTCTATGCTGCTTTTTATGCTACGTTGCGTGTTCTTTCGCGTTCGCTATCGTCGAAAGCTCTTGCTGTGTTCGCTGTAAAATATGCAATATTAGCTTTTAGTTATCGAGCCATTAAATAGGATTATGTTTGGAATACTATAGGGAGGGACTGATAAACTCTGATCTATGCTCTCTCCTCATTCAATTTGGCATGCCCCCAGCTTTGGTCCGTTGCGGTAATGCACTATATATATGTATATACTTTGGGTTGGTTGCCACATGCCAAGACCTGCTTAAACGGGGGGGTTATTATGTTAATTATAGCTAACTGCTCCAATTAGAGTCGGAGAACTCAAGGTCATCGAAATCTTGACTCAGAGTCATAGTTCAAAGCAGTTGGAGATGAAGGCTAGATTATATATGAGACTATCTCTGTGGATGATTGGCTTTTGGTTGCTTGCTAAATGCAAAGTTCCCGTTGGGTAAAATAAAACCACAAAGTACATATATACGGGTATATATTTATGTATAATAAACAAGCTCTTCATGGAAGATAATTCGTTTTTCATTTATTTCATTTATTTATTGAATAAATTCTCTTACAAATATAATGTGTGTATTGGTATATCTTACATTAACTTATTTAGTTCTAGAGTCATTAAATTAAAAATCAGTTTGAGAAATTGTATCACACTATCACAAAAATTGCATATTTTTAGATTTTATTATTCGCATTTTCTTGCATTCGGGAAGATTGTACGTTCTGGAATGTCGTACCAGATAGTGCATTTACAAGCTTCAGAATGTTTCAGTGCAAATGCACTCCTGACACGCAACCCAAAACATTCAAAGGATGCTTTGATATGTTCATTCAGTTAATCGTTTATCGTTGTCGCATTTATATCGGTTTATCGTTTAATCGTTTGTTTTTAACTGAAACAGTATACCAAATGTTGAGCCCGTCGCGGTCGCGACATCGCGTTTTCAGAGGCAGTATCATTGAGCGTGGGCGTGGGCGAAAGCGGGGGCGCGGCAGCGACCCTGGCAGTCAGTGGATTTTCCTGCAGCTGTTACTGGATTCGGCAGAACAACACACAAAAAAAAGGAAGGCAAACGAACACGTACACTAACAGAAAATGTCAACCAAAGAGGGGAACAACCATAACTAAACCAAACTCAAACTCAAACTCAAACTCATGCAGTATAAAGCTGAGCATGTGGCGAAACGAGAAGGTGCAATGAACCAGCAGCGATTAGCTGCCTCAAAATGGAATCCATGTCAGCCAGCCAGCCCCTTTTGAAAATGAGTGATAAGCAGCAATCGCAGGTGCCAAGGTGCGACGGAGCCGATAATGATTACAAAACTAAGGCCCCAGTGGTCTTGGTTGGTTTATGGTGGTGGTGGTGGTGTTGGTAATAGGGTTGGTGTTGGTGTGGAAAGTGGGTCGATGCGGATCGCTGATTGGCGATCCACCAATCGGTTATACAAGTCATTTGTATGTCACAAAATGTCGTTTGTTCTGGCATCAGCCAGCTCCCAGTAAGCATGCTCGGCACACATCAGTCACCGGTAAAATCCATGCGGAAATTGACAAAGTAAAACATGAATTGCTCCCACCGCATCGAACCTCGTACCGCTTGCCTGCCCAGGAGATAAGATAGGAGAGACGATTATAAACTGAAATTCGAAAATGTACACGCACCAAAGTGCAGACACCGTCCCAATGAGGGGGGGCGGGGGCAACTGAAAGGTGATTCTCAGTCGGTATGTGGGGGAACTCCCCACAGTAAAGTTCCATTCACCATTTATCCCCTGCCCAGCCGAACAGTTCCAAATGTTATTTGGAGCAAAGATTCGTTTTGTATTCTGCCAAACGCAGCCTTCGATCTCGACTTGCATGGCTGCCTTCTCACTCGACTCGGGCGGGGTGTGGCAAAATAAATCCAAAACGAGGCCAAACATTGAGCAGGCATTGGGCACAAATTAACGAAAAATAAAAAGTAGACAACAAAAAGAAACGCCACGAAAAGCGAACAGACAAGTAGAAAAAAAGAAAAGCAGCAAATTAAAAGAAACAAAATCCATATATCGTTTGGACGGGAAAAGTAACAGAATTATTGCAATTAAAACAAAAAAAAAAACATGTTTTGTTGCAATATGCTACGCTGCGCTGTGCTGCGTATACGTGATGCGTCATCTGGTGGTACGAGTACGACTACGAGAATATGGACTAAATTTGTCGTACGACAGAGTGCTATATAGCGTGGAAAGACTGACTGACAGCCAATAAAAAGTTTCTGCTTATAAAATTCATAATACGAAGAGTATGTGTAAACCATTTAGTTTTTAATCGCGTGCCAGCAAACAGAGTGCGAGAGTCTCTCTGTTTCTTTGGGTGTGTGTGTGGGTGTGTGTGTGTTCTAATTTCGAAAGAACAAGAGCTCGGTCAATTAAATAAATTATTGTTCATTACTGTCGCTATGTGAATGCTGTATGTGTGCGTGTGTGCTTGTTGTGTGGGTGTGTTTGTGTGTGACTGCTTAGGTGTATCGATAAATGAAAAGCTAGCTCATGAGCTTATAAAGCGTTAAATAAATAAAGCAACGTAAGACGGGCGGCGGTTCCATGTGCTTGTCCAATTGCTGGTTGGTTTTGGATTTTTGGTTTCTATGTGCGTTATATGGGCTACACTACATGCTCGACCTGGCACTGCTACGAAAATTTCTAAAATGCCCCAAAACATCAGTACCCTTCTTACCCTTATCCCTACCCCTCTCTCTGTTACTCTTTTCGCTACTCTTTATGGCGCACTTAGTGGCTCAGTTATAATTTCATTAGGCAAATGCTGAGCATTTTTCATTAGCACTTTATGAACCCAGCCCCCCCCCCCCAACCCGTGCCACCTCGCTGCTCTGCCCCCCTTCTGTGTATGTGTCGACCAACACGTTTACTTCTACTATCTGGGTCATCAAAAGCTGCCACTGGCATTGCCAACAAAGTTTCGGAGAAGTGTTGTCGTCACCGGAAGTGGCCCATAGCGCTACTTAAATAAATTACAGTTTGACTTGGCCAAAAAAGAATATTTGCCAATTGCAAATGCAAATACAAAACAAGCCACAGACACTAGAATTATTAGAATTATCCCGTTCGAAGTTGAGATGCCCTCTCTATAAACTCTCCAACAACTTACACGCACACACTCAATGAAAAGTATTCATTAGAAAGAACGTGTTTCTCCCCCTTCCCTTTCCCCCTTTTTTAAGCAATTTGGTAGGTCGCATGATCAACGCCGAACGAGTCACCAACCAACACGCACACGGACTCTGGCACTTATTATCTGCTAAACGGACACACACACACATACCCACCGAAATATACAATATATATGCACATATATATGTATATATGTATGTAAGTATATAGCTACATGTAGGTATATTTGTAGAAGCTAACGCACGCGCGCACAAGCAACACAACTGTCTGAGCAGAAAAGCATATCGCATGGAGAACGCTGCGTATACGTAATACCAAAATCGGAATGTTTGCTATTCCGTGCCATTATCTGCAGACGGGGGAAACAACAACGACCAGACATCGTGACAGACAGATAGACAAACAGACAGACAATACGCCACCCCTTGTATCTGTCTGACTGGCAAAAAATATTTCACTTCCCAAATTTTATGAATGATTTTTCGGTTATTTCAAAGGGAGAGCACGGATCGCTTAGCAACAGCCAGCAGCAGTCACAGTGACAGCGATATGGAAGTATGCTGGGGAAGTAGCTGGAATGAAAGAAATTCCAATGTATTCCAATTCCAATGTATTCGGGCACCATTTACGCACTATGCCATTGCCCCAGCGGCATTTATAAATAACAACAATTGACGCAACTAACTAATGACGACTGATATAGAGAAAGAAGCATAAGGCGGTTTTGTATTTGGTTTTGTTTTGTTTTTTATGGGGATTTTTTCTAAAATTAAAGGCAACAAAAAAAACTGAGTCATGCGCCAAAGGCGTGATAGCTAACGAGTATACATATATTTTAATGAGCGAAAGATCAACTGGGGATTGCGTTTGAGAGTAAAGAGAATGGATTGGCGAAAGAGAGAGAATATGACAGAAACAGAAAAGCCGTAGAATGTACGTTTGGTTTTCTTTATGAAGAGTGGGTGTAATGAATAAACCCGTAGTATCCATTGATCCTAACACACTTAAATCTTTAATGCTCTGACCAACTTTCCCCTACTTGCAGTTTAAAGAACTTTTGTTTGGCTAAGAACAACAAAAGTGACTTCGACTAGAACTACATATAAACTCATCGACAAACTTGATATCATAGAGTGTTTGTGTCGTTCTGTGTGTGTGTGTGTGTGTGTCTGTGAAGATTTGTTGGCAGGCTCAGGTTGACCCAAATCGGTAAAGGCCTCAAGCAAAAGTCTATCCGTATCGTGTCGTTTTTGCCTTCTCGGTGATGTAATAAGTGGCAAAGCGAAGTGACACACAAGTGCGCATTCAATGTGCCACACAGGAATGAAGGGTATATGGTGCGGGGGCGGAGGGTAGGTAGCGAATGGGTCAGAGGTGGGCAATAGATGAGTTATGCAGTTGGCCATAAATTTGTCATTTGAGTGCATTTTAGCCATATTTATAGAGCACTTCTCGACTTCGTTTTACGGGGCAGCAAACTAATAAATGTCAGCTCTCTGGCAAATACATTTACATATAGGCATATAGATATATATGGATGGTCTTGTTCTTTCTACTTTGCATGGCAACATTTCACTTTTCATTTTACCCTGCAGCACCAGCACCAGCACCACCCAACCTCCCCCCATGCATACCGCTTTTTTCATCCCTTGCAAATGTGCATTGCAATATTGGCCCAAAGCCAAAAAGAATCTTTATTTTTGGCTCCTTGGCTAAGCTCGCGAACTGCAGCCAGGCAGGCTATGGCTATGTATCCGATAGATACTTATAGTCGGTATGCTTGGGCCATGCCAAAGTTATCTAGGTTGGCTATACTAGATACATATATGTATATGTATGTATGTATGTACATACAGCGCATAACTGACGGCCGCCTGCGTCGGCTGCCCCGACTTAAAATCAATAGCCAGGCAGCAGCAGCGGCACGGCACGAAGCGGCCCCCGAAGCCCATCCATCCAGCTGTAATTATCGAAGATGCCAAAAAACACATTTCAAACTAATCAAACTGCACCCGAGGATGAGGATGAGAATGACACTCTGAGGCTGGGTACGGGTATGGGAAGCCCCCTCACTGAGAAACTGGGTCATAACACTGACCCACTTCCGTCTTTACATAACTGCTGGCTGTGCTGGCTGTGAAGGACGAAGGGAAGTCGCGTTGCAGGCGCCCGAGATTGACCTCCATGCAGTATAGCTGGTGCAAGCTGCTGCAACGGAATCTGCTCATAAATGACCTTGCGGCCCGGGCTGAAGGTCGCCATTTGGCAGCCACAAAACAGCAGAAAAAAACTCTTTCGAAACGAAACAACAAAATCAAAAGACATCCAAAGAGCGTGTATGTAATTATGTATGAATATTTAAACACTTTGAAATGTTCGATCACGAAACACGTGATTCATTCAAAAAAAGACAAAAGCAAAAGCTAATGGAATGCTAGACTGGCTTATCAGTCATACTTGTACCAGTAAATACGCGTCTCGTACATTTCAGAGATTATATTTAAGCATCTTCCCAATAAACGCTGAGTAACATATGTACGTGCGATTATGTATATACATTGTATATACTAATATAGCCAACGATCCATCACTAAATAGCGACGGCTATGATGTCATAACGATATCTTCTCATGACAGTCGAGGTGTTTTGCTTTAGGTTGAAAAACATTTTGGGATTCTGTCTGCCGCTGACCGACTGCTGATATCAGTTAAAGTTCAAATTCCAAATGCAAATTTATCACAAAACATTTTCGCTAGACGCACAAAATGTTTCTGAATATATTCAATATATATATGTTCAAGTTTTGTGTTCTATATACATATATAATTTAAACAAAAAGACCGAACCACAAAAATTTGATATGCTAAATATACCATACATATATTTTTGTGAAATGTTTTCTTTTTGTTTGGAAAACTTTTATAGGAAACACTTTTGGGTTCTGCTTTGATTCGTAGATTTCTCTTGTTGGTCTCAAAGTTGTTGTCTTTTGCTAACATTTTGCTATAACTTTTGTAGCTTGAAGTTGGAACGCCTTAAACTGGTTTTGCGACTCGCGAAATGTATTCCGCTTGTGCCTCAAATCAATCAGCGTTCGCCGTTTGCCATGATTTATTAGATATTTTTGTGATATTTTTGCAACATTATCATTGCTTAGGGCAATATCTGAATCATCGTAGTATACATTTATGTTTGTCAAATATTTCTTCAATATTTTCCGGGGATATGGCAATTTTTTTGTTTGTTTGCTGCTCTGTTCTGTTTTCTGTGTCAAATGCATTTTTCAGTCATCCACCCCCATGCTCGCATACACTGCCTGCCATTCGTATACACATATCAAAGTGAGTGTTTGCCTCTGCCATGTTGTACATTTTTACATATACGAAAAGCCAACAAAAATCGACCTCATGGCAGAGGCATTGCAGTCATTTCATCACCCACACAGATACACAACCACACACGGTTGCAGTTTTCCCAGTGTGTAAGCTAGGGGGGGGAGGGGACGAAGACCTTATATAAAACTCTGTGCTGTGCTATTCTATTCTGTTCGTTATTTTTACACGAAAATATTGCAATTGGCTGTTACCTCTACACATGTTTCAATTGTATCTATATATGTGCTACACATATGTATGTACATATATGTTTTTGTTTGTATTGCAAAAACCGTGCAAGGTCAAGTGATTACGTGTGTGTGTGTGAGTCTCTATTTGTGTGTGTGTGTGTGTGTGTGCATTGTTTTTGTTGCTTTTGAATCTCTCAAATTGCAAGTGCTCGTCTTTTTGTCTCTCTCTCTCTCTCTCTTGCTCTCTCTATCGTCTATACTATAATTGTTATTTTATAGCTTGTTGTTTTTTTTTTTTTTTTTTTTTTTGTAGCCTTTCATCTGGTGCCGCCGCCTGCCAAAGCTGTGCTTTAATTGTTTCTCTTGCGAAATGAAATCCGATTTTTGTGTGCAATTAACTTCAGTTGTGCTCTCTCTCCCCCTCTGTGTGACCCTGTCACCGTTTCTGTGTCGACCCTTTCTCTGTCACCCCTTGGCTGACATTGTTTGACCAAAATGCTGCCTGCTGCATCTTATATAAGCTACGTAAGACGTATGCAAGTGGATAAATGTAGAAAGAACTAACCGAAAAATTTGGGTTACAAGCAAGTGCAGAAAAACTAAATTTAAAACATTCAGCAATCGAGCGAGCGAGAGGGCACCACACACCATACGACTGCAACGAATGACAGACAGACAGACAGAGAGGGAAGGCCCGCACAGTGGCCGTTGATTGTTTTAAACAAATTGCCAGGCCAGACGCCGTACACTAGTGTAGGGTGGTGGGATGGGTTGAGCTATTTATGTGTGCGTGAACGTATCTGTATCTATATCTATATCTATATCTGAGTGTGTGGGTCGGTTCCGTAAAATTGTTCACATTGCATTGGCATTGTTTCGTTTCGTGCTGTGGCAATTACAGGGTGTCTCTCTAACAACTGTGTTTGTTACTGTTGCTGTTGCTATTACAGTTGCCTGTGCAATTGCATAATGCCCAGGGAAGTACTACAACCAAATTATAATGCAATTGCAGAGCAGATGTGCCGTGCCGTGCAGTGCCGTGCTGAGGCATTCCAAACTGAACCGAACTGAACTGAGCTGAAATGATGTTACGTATACGAAAACCCAAAAATGTTGATGTTGGTTTATGCAACCCCGTGGAACCGTCGCAACCAAGGGAAACAAACACAAAGAAAACACTTGCGAGGAAAACTCAAAAGAAAACTGTGGATAGACGGGGGGGGGAAAGAAACAGCTGTGGAGCCACGCCGTTCTGCAGCGCCACTGCCTCCAAATCCGTGCTCGAATCCGCCAAATCAGCAACGAAATCCACAACTGACTGTCGATGCCTCTGTCGGTCCTCCGACCGTCCACACCTGCCGCTGGACACCTGCCTCAGTTGGCCGCCTCCTGCCCGTGTGGCCGACTCGATGGGGAAATGAACACTGACGCTGGCCGGGAGCAGGCCAGCAGGCGACAGCGGCCGCAGCCAGCGGCAGGCCCCACATTGTCAGCGTCAGCGACAACGCCAGCGTCGACTGCAGCAGCAGCAGCAGCAGTAGCAGCAACAACGACTGCAGCGTTATTTTGGCGTTTCGTTGCAAAGGAAAACTGTTACAATTTTAGGCCGATTTTCTTTTTAGCCGAACGTTGCAGCGCAAGGCGACACGACGCGACGCGAACCGACAATGGTTTCCGTTTTGATGGCCACGCGGACGTGAATGAAAGAAACTTGCAGCGCTTTTTGAGACCGTGTGTGACGGTGTGTGTGTTCGTGTGAGAGGGTTTCTAGTGTGTTCATGTGTGTGTGCGTGTGTGGCAGACCAAAGACGCTCTAAGGTGAAATATACTAAATGCAGGACAGAATGTATTTCTGTACGGTCTGCTCTCGCTGCAACGGCTGCAAATGCAGCAGCAGCAGCGGCAGCAGAAGCAGAAGCAGCAGCTGCCACAACAGCAACACACACACACACATACACACACACATGTTGAGACGCCAACACATGGACACGCCACACGCACACTTGTCGGCAAACTTTTCATTTCGTTTCGCGTTTCAAAAAAACTAAAAAGTCAAACTACTTGGTCTAGTGCTGAAGCTCAACTGTCAGCTGCTCGATTCCGTTCAAAAGCTAACACTCGGCATTCATTCGGTATGAAGCGACACGACACACGACACGACTCGGAAAGATACAGAGAGAGCGAGAGGGTGAGAGAGAGCGTGCTTTTGTGGTAAAGCTTTTGTCATGCAGCTGCTGTCTCTCTTTTTATCTAACGCTCTCGCACAAGCTTCGAAGTTTGCCTGCATCTCCCTCACACCAACGAGTATCTCTCATGGCAGTTGCAGCTTGCATTGGGCGTTAATGTTCAAGGTCTCCGTATATATTTCTCTCTCTGTGTGTGCTTGTGTGTGGGTTTCTCACTCTCTCGCTCTCTCTCTGTATCACTGCATGTCAAAGTTTTTATTTTTTTCCGAGAGAACCACCCAATTATGCGAAATTATCGATCAAATTTTGCTGTAAGGTCAACCTTAAATTGAAAATTCAGTTTTTCACCGCGATTATTTTGTTTGAGGCCAGCCAACAGCTGGGGTATCGCAATTGTTAATCTTGTCATGCATGGCCCGAAGCCTTTCGTGTGGCGATTAGGTTCCCCCCCTTTCAATGTTACTATTATTATTTCGATACTAATTTAATCTGACACATTTGTGTGTTAAATGATTTAAAGCGAGCTACGGACCGATAAAATTATAGAACAATTGTTGGGCGGTTCGAGATCCGAGAAGATTAGTAAAATTACAGAATTTAGTTTGTTGTTGCAAAAGTTAACTGAAGTTTTAATGGAAATTATAGAATATTTCCACTTAACTTTAGATGATTAGATTTTAGATCTATGTAATTAAGGGAAACCCTTTGTTCTAATGTACATAAGTAAGGGTGGTTTGGACTTTCTTCTAAATATTGCCTGATCGTAGTTAGCGTAGAAACAGATAGTGGAGAAAAAGTTTCAATCAGCTAACCACAAATGAATGAATTTTGATTCCATCTTTAACCCCCATAAACTTGTTGTTGTCTCACGCTTCTAAGAATAGCAACTAGCTTTAATTCCAAGTTAAACTCTTAGCTGGAACTTGATTCCCATTTCATGCGATTGCGTAACTAATAGTGTTTTTTTTTATTGAATTTGATGGCATTTTATACGCTAACAGAGTATTTCATCATAGACCTGTCATGAGGTCATCGGGTTGGACACACAAGGGATGGGGTGAGATGGGAATGGGAATCGGGTTGGCTATAACTAGATAATTGTTTGATTTTACCATCTCACTTTGGCAGTGTCGAAAAAATCATTGCAATGACAAAACCCAGGGATTGCATAACGTGCAATGCAAAGAAAATGCATGCAACACATACTCGTACGTACAATTAGATGTAGCGAGGGACAAAGAAGAAACGTATTCGGGCAGAAAATCAATTTCGTTTTCCTTGACCTCATGGTGCTCAGTCGCCAGTCCCCCCAGTCCCCAGACCGCCAAGAAGAAGCCCATCCAAAAAAAAAGCAGCAACCAGAGGTAGAGACAGAGACAGAGCGATGGGGGGCAGCTACTTGGAGAGTGTCGACAAAGGATAATTGACGGTCATTTGAAATGCAAAGTGACAAAAGTGGCTGCAACAAATGTCGAAATAATGTCACCAGTATGACTTTGCCTTTGCATTTGCCACAGCCAGAACCCACTCGTAGATTCACACCATGACACACCCACCCCGTAAATCCCTCAATCCGAACATTGTCAGTGAGCCAAAAAGGCAAAGCGAAACGAAAATAGAAAATGCCAAACCAAATGGTTTTCTTTTTGCAGCAGCAGTTGCAGCCACGCCACGCGATTGGGAGAAAACCGAAGCAGCGGTGGGGAGGGGGCGGTAAAGAAGAGGAGAGAGAAATAAATATAAATAACAAACCAAATCAATGTGCAGCATGAAAATCTTTTTAATTGTTTATGCCAGAGATTTCGCTGCTTTGAAAATTTCACTCATTACTACGGACGGGTTGCTTTTGGTGTGTGTGGCATAATTAATGTTTTTAGGCGTTTTCAGAGCGTTGCGTTGTGTTGCATACTCTTACCCCCTTACTCTTACCCCCTGATGGATGGATGAGCGCTGCATGCCTGTGTGTCGAGAGAGGGTGTGGGAAAAGCAGTTAAACCAAAACGAATCGCAGGAAAATCTAAATCAAAATTCGAAACGAAATATTATAAATGGGGTAACAAGAAGATGCTGAATAGAAGAATCATATGCAATTTTTGTTTTCTCACTGATTATTTTCTTAAACGATGCTTAACTCTTAAGATTATTTTACTCAAATTCCAATTTATCGTTGTTTTTTTTTCACCCTTCTTTGGTTTTTTTCTCTTTTTTTTTAGGTCGGGGTTTAAATGAATCGAACTGAAGCTTATGGCTAAGGAAATTTTTTTTTTTTTTTTGGAATGGCAAAATCAAGTTCGTAACTGAAGGTTGTATCAAACAAAGTAAACGAAATGAAAACTGTTGATAAATTGGACTTGCGAAACAAAATGGTTATTTTTAAATAGAATTAACAAAATATTCAACTCTGGCGTCACTCACCCTGTAAGTTGTTCTCGTTCTAGCTGTTGTTGTTGTTGTTCTTTCTGATGTTGCATTGTTGCAGAACGGCCACTGGGTATACCACCAGCTGTGTTCACTTGCTTGCACCATATTCAAAGCGAGCACAGGGTGGTATCCCAGCGGCAGTTGCACAGAGATGATGCGAAACGGAATAGAGCTTTCACCCAAAAGCTTAGCGCGGACACAAACATATTTCTGGCTTCCTCACGACGAAGTGGTTGCTGTCCATGCTATTTCATGTACTTTTGAGGGGGCACTTCCTGTACTAATCATTATTCATGCATTTCCAATAGATCACACATACAAATATATATAATGTAATTGCAACAGAGGCACAACAGAGTAACTCTTGAATTTCACTATTTTTAGTTGATCTTCGACCGTAATTCATATTTCACAACCTTTCGAAACTAAAACGGAGGACTCTGGTCGCAGTTAGAGAATGCTGTAATTAATTTTTTGTACTTAATCGGTATACACCGATTGATTTGTTTTAAATTTATTATATTTTTGGTAAATTTATATTGTTTTTTTGCCAACGGTTTGACCACTGTTTGGTCCGATTCCGAACTATTCCATGCGCTCGACTCCAACAGCTGCCAGCCGACTTGTGGGACGTTTTATATACTCCCATGCATGCATATAGGTAAATGTATGCGTGTGTGTGTTTCCTTGTGTATGAGCTAGCTGCCTACGCAGATTGCTGCACGGGCGTGGAAAGGTCAAGGCTCAGAATATCAAACAATCCAGGAAATATGGAAGTGTTGCATACATTTTCCAAAAGAGAGACTGCAAGGGTCCCACTCTCTCTCTCTCTCTCTCTCTCTGTCTCTTCCTCGGTGTGCGTGTTTAAGTAGAGTGAGTGTTCAGCTTGTGTGTGGGTGTGCCTGTGTATGGGTGACTTTTCCTGTAAAACTCAGCTGGTTAATAATTCAGTTTTAATTGCCATATGCTTGCCACCAAAATGTGCGTCACACGAATTTTTTGTTCACACTCCCTACCGCTCCTACACACAACTCTACACGCGCCACAGGCGGGGGGCATCGCATTGTTTGTGGTGTTTATTTTCGGGCTTCGCTAATCAATTTTCCACACCTGATTTAGGTATTTAGGCGACGCGCCTTTAAAATGAACTTGGACACGGTCACACTCACTCGAATAAAGGGCGCACTGGGCGCATACTTAATCTCGGAACTGTGCCTGACCTCATCGGAGGCATGCTCGTCACTGAATGGATTGCCCGTTCCCGTGCGCCAGCAAGGAAGCCACTCGGCCAGCATCCGGATGCTGCAGCCTGCCTATCAGTGTAGCATATAGGGGCGGGGCGTATGCGTGGGCTCGCACAGGTGTACTAGTGGTCCCCTGCCGTTGTATCCCGAAAATATGCAACAGTATTCGGCAGTCGGGTGGCAGTGGCAGCAGTTGGAGGCAAGAGCAGCAGAAAGCAAACAGTTGGCTGCCGTCGACAGCGATGCCGACGACGACGACGACGACGCCAACGCTGACAGCAGAGCAGCACGGTGTCGTTAAGTCGCCCACGCAAAAGCTATGCAAGGGAAAAGCTCTGGCCAACCAACTCTCTCGCTCTCTTTTCCCTCTCAGCTGGTGCTTTGCTTTCATTTGTTTTTGTTTTACTTAATCAATTGCATTCACATACATACATACATACATACCTGCTTCTCCCTCTGTACTGTGTCTCACTCTCTCGGTTTGCCGGTTTTCAAGTTCAAGTTTCTCAGAGAGTGCGCATGGCTGCGCCATATTTGTTTGTTCGCTCTGTCTCTCTCTCTCTCTGTCTCTGTCTCTTTCGCACGTTGCAGTGTGGGTCCGTGGTGCAATTCGATTGTTTTCCCGTCGTTTGCTATTTGCTGTCGTCATGCAAAAATTCACTAAATTGTTTTTTCGTGTGCTCCTCTCCTGTGTTGCGTCCCGCATGCGGGTCTGATGATTGAGCGCCTGGCCACTGGTTTCGATTGAGTTCGGATCAGCCTCTGTTTCCGCTCAGCTGCGCACTGAACTGTCGCTAATTAAATTTCCATGCTGACGCAGTGCCCCGCACTAAAAATAAATAAAGGGATTTTTGTTGAAAATTCCATCGATTAAATGGCAACTTCAAAAGCAAGCAAAATAATATCGATTGCCACAATTTGGCTATTTACAAAAAAAATCTTTTTCATTTTCCTTTTTGTTGTCATAGTTTGGATGGGGACGTAAATATAAGGAACATTTACATACAATAGATGGACACAACGAAAAAAAATAGAATATTGAAAAATATAGAGTATAAATATATAGAATAGAAAATAGGGTTCGCTCAGAAGGCCAGGGTTAGGATTCTAGGGTTCTGGCCATTCAGAAACCATACAACTATTTAAACCTATTTAAGAAAATGAAATCCTCGATCCATCACAGACTTAGATTTAACTGAGATGACGATAAATTCTCAGCCTTCTGCACCACTCCACCAATTCCGAATGAGACACATTCCCACTTAAGTCGCAGTTGGAACCAAAATGTTCATAAATCTATGGTCTTATTGTCAAGAACGCATCTAACAAACGAATGTCACGCTTGTGCAGCGCTTAAGAGTCGAAATTCCATATTCAACTAAAATCTGATTGCAATGAATTTTAGTGCATCAGTTGATACTGTCAATATTTTCAATCAAAGCGATCAAAAACAAATACAAAATGATTTAGCTAGCATTTTTATTAATGAGTGTTCCGCATTGCTGGTGATTACTTCTACTCAAAAATCAATTAGAGGCATTGAGTGGCAACTCTATGAAAACTGAAAACTGGAAAACAGTACCCAGATAGATTTCGAAATATGAATACATCATCAAAAGTACTCGCAAGAGTTGGAATAGTTTTGGTCCTAATCGTTTTTGTTCAAAGTACACGCGGCCTCTTCAAAGCGACCAACATCAAGTGTAAATGCTTTGACAAAGCCTTTTGTGAGTTTACACAATGCAAATTGAAGGTAGTTGGACGTGGCCTGGTGGCCATCAACATATACGTTAAGATCCATAAACTGCCAGTGAAGAAAGTGCTCGTGAGTGATTCGATAGAATAATCGAGAAAAAAAACTATAAATAGTTCACTT
Organism: Drosophila bifasciata; assembly: GCA_009664405.1. Lineage (NCBI taxonomy): Eukaryota > Metazoa > Arthropoda > Insecta > Diptera > Drosophilidae > Drosophila > Drosophila bifasciata. The sequence continues at coordinate 6,986,338 of CM019044.1, forward strand.
CTAGGTAAATGCAAGCCTCTATCGAAGATTCAATGGCTATCGGCCGTTTCTTTACAATATCACTGTGGACTTTTGTGAGTTCATGCGACATTCAAACGGTATCCCTGGTTTGGCATAGCTTACACCCAAATTTCGAGTTTCTCTAATCTGAATCATAGCTGCCCCTACAATGTGAGTACCCCCGAATTCAACCCAAATAGCCCGAAATTAATCGGATTTGTTTTCAGCATGATGTTATTGTGTCGAATTTTGTACTGAATGATGCCATGCTGGAGAAGACTCCATTCCCCACCGGATCCTACATGCTTCAACTGACTGTCGGCAGCCCCGAGTGGCGTGGCATAACTCAAGTTATGGTCGATATTGTAGAGTCTAGTTAGCTATTTATTTTTAATAAAGTTTATGCTAATTGTAAAAGGCAAGAATATTAAATGGAAATGTATGTGTAATGATTTGTGCTTAGTTTTATTTGAATCAGTTCTCTGGCGAATTGAATATTGAATCACCCTAGGGCACAAAACAGCGGGAAAAATTGCATTTCAGTTGCTAGTATTGTGTTTGCATGAAATTTACTCGCTCTCAAGGTTATCTTATCGAGTGCATTGCATTGCATTGCACACGGCCGTCGTTCGGGTCGTTGAGACTAGTGCAACGAACTCGGAACTAGTATGAACAAATATGCGGGGGCAATGAGTTAAATGTGTTATGGGGCCATAAAACATGGCTCGCATTTGGCAGTGGAAAAATTGTAGCAGATCATAAAGTGTGCACATACATACAGTTGTGTTCAAAATAATAGTAGTGCTCCTCAACATATTTTTCAAAACCATTTTTTAACACTTCCAGTCATCCAAATGAAACAAATGATACCTTTTTGAATAGATTGGAATGTAGACATTAGAAAACCGAAGAAGTTTCATTACATTTGCTTTCTACTTTCTTGTTTCACTTGACTTTAGGCGAATACCCATGAAATCTGCTGTTCAATAAAATAGTAGTGCTGGGATAATTTAATTTTAAAAAAATGAAAACAGATAGAATTTAATTTAAAAAAGAGTCACAATCCGTAAGCTCAATTTAGTTGTTATATATTATGATGAAAAACATTTTTGGAAATATCGGTTCTTTCGATTTTGGAGCGTAAAAGAAATCATTGCTCGGTGCTGAAGAGAAGACATCAGAGTTAGACCAAAAACTAAAGGTTGGAGGTATAAGGAGTTGAAAAATAAGTTTTTTGTACTCTTAATATTGTATTTGACTCAATTGAGTACAAGAAGTAGACTGAAAATCAATTTTTTATGTGAAAAACATATCTTCTGCATGGAGTGTCGACGAAGGTTAAAGGCAAGACCCAACCTTCAGTACCCTCAAAATTATGAAAAAATTTTATATCGCTTTTGAAAGTGATGTGACAGTTGGTAGACAACTGATTACACATTATTTAAGTCCAAGAAATCCTGGAAACTTACGCGTTTTGGTTATAAAGCACATAGCCCCACGACTCAAGTTAGCAGAAACGCTGTGGGCTGGCCTGAGTTGCAGTCACGAAAAAATACTTTTGACAGAAGAGGGTAAAGTTGTATTATATGGTAAGATAGACGCCAAAGAATATGTTTGGCATTCAAAGAAATCCGATTTCCCCAAAATCTGGAAAAAATAGCATTGAATATGCTGGGCTTACCCTATGGGGCTCAGCTCATAAGAACTAGTACGGTATAGTCTGGCGTTGGGTATTTAACAAAACAAAGTATGCAGATATACTTTAATATACCTAACGTTCATATTAAAATTGAAAAATGTTTTTAAAAAGAATCTTTCAACATGATAATGACCTGAAAACATCACAAAAAGCCCGCTAGGAATTGGGTCTCCTCCGAAAATATCGGCGTTTTGCCATGTTCAAATCAGTCCCTGGATCCCAATCTCATCGAAAACTTATGGGGAATGTCAAATACATTGTTAAAACTGCAAATCATTCAACCAGGCTAAAGTTTTGGCAAAGTGGGCTAAGCATAATCGGCAGAAATCCTATTGACGCGTTGGCGGGACCCTATTGACCCCATGCCTGTCCGGTGTATGGTCATAATGACAACAAAATTGATTTGAAACTATATATTAAAGCTCAAGAAACATGAGGAATATGAATCATAGGTTTTAATTTGAGTTTCGTTGATTTTTTCGATTTTATAAAAAATACTACTATTTTATTGAACAGCAGATTTCATGGGTATACGTCTAAAATCAAGCAAAACAAGAAATTGGAACGCAAATGTAATGAAACTTCTGCGATTTTCTAATGTATACATTCAATCTATTCAAAAAGGTATCATTTGTTTCATTTGGATGACTGGAAGTGTTAAAAAGATGGGTTTGAAAATATGTTGAGGAGCACTACTATTATTTTGAACACAGCTGTATAGCCATAGTAAAACTGTATATTTCCATTATCAACGAATTAAACTATGGCAATCTTTCGCATTGAGGAATTACATATAGTATGTACATGCGCATGAATTTTGACTATATATATTTATGTACATACATATAGGTATGTAAATAGCAGTACATGTGTGTGTTCCGTCGATTTTCTGATTTATTAGTTGGCTTTGTGGAGAGAGATGATCGGGTCCAGTTATGGCGTGATCCATGTTCTTATTTTTGTTGTGTTTCTGTTAAAGCTATAAGGAGGCAGGCGATTAATTAAATAGCCGACAGAAATTCTCGTTGTGGTTTGGCAGGTAGCTTGACTGGTCAGCGTGGTGGAGGAGGGTTGGGGATACACGGGAATGATTGCACTCAGCGTAATCATCAACATCAATTCAATTAAAGCTCTTCGTACATGTACACATCCATACGTACATATATATGGTGTACTCGTGTGTGTGTGTGTGTGTCTGTGAGCGAAAGATAATAAAACTGAAAGGCTAAACAAAACGCACATAGCAATAAGTGCGAATAAGTGTGCCAAAGCGTGTGGTGCAAGAACGTTTTTGTGTTTCTGCCTTTTGCGCTTTTATCAGCCTGCCGGAGCGAGTCTCTCTCTCTCTCTCTCTCGGTTTTTTGTGAAATGTTTGCCCGGCTCCCCCTCCCCATACCCCTCAGCCTATCGCACTGCTTTTATTTGATGTTTGGCGCGGTCTCGTTTTTTTTTTTGCATTTGGCTTTGCCTCTGATTTTGCTTCCTCTTTGTTTGACGGCGGCTCGGCTGCTTCTGCTGCTTCTGCTGCTCTCGCAACGAATCGAAATGAAATGTGTGGCCGTCTCGCTCTCGCACAGAAACGTGCCAAACTGGTTTCCACACCCACCCCGCACCACATTCACACACACACACACGCACACACATGCAGGTACAGCACAGCACTATGGTAACTACATATGACCATCTAGCTTTCTCTCTCTCTCTCTCATTCGCAGTGTGCTAGAGTTTGTAGGTACAACTAGTATCTTAACCTTGAACTTGAAACACAGATACACAGACAACACACACACACACACACACATAGATACGTAAAAGAGCGCACTACGACGACACACTGAAGCACGCGATGCTAACGCCGACGCTGACGCTGACTGCGACAGAGCGAAAGCGCTTTGCGCCATGTGCTTGTGTATGCGTTTTGTCTGTTCGCCCGTGTGTGTGTGTGTGTATTTGTGTATGAGTTGCGCTTTCTATCTCGCTCTCTCGATACCCTCGATACTTTTACTGACATTTTGGGAAGTGCAGCTCACGCGACGCATACGTAATGCACCGAACACCTGGGCCGAGACAGCAGCTTCCCCTAGCCTTATTTAGACTGCCACCCAACCAACCTATACACACCGCACACAAACAGCAGGATGACGCCACTCTCGGCAATTAAAGCGCTGCGCTAGCCATGAAGATGATTTTTCCTATTTTCCCTGATCCAACCCATTTTCCCTGCTTCCGTAATGAGTATTCATTCTGTCGGTGTGTGGGGGTTCTGTGGAAATGGGGCGAATCTTACGTAAACAAATTTAAAAATCACACTCACTCATCCACATCGATGTCTCAGCCGAGCTCAGATAAATTTAGATTGGAATGCTAGCTAAACGATGCTGCAACACCCTTACAAAGTTTCTATAATAATAATTCGAACCGAAGTGGGTTGGTAAGTTTATAATACCCTCTGAAAAGGGTACATATAGTATATCTTATTGTTATTATTATCGAAACCCTGCGGTCTGCCAAGTATGGCTAAGAGTCTGGCAGCGGGCAGCATCTATTGATTGAATGCAATATTTTGTGGGATGCCTGCTTGAGTGAATTGAGTCTAGAGTTACACAAAATTGTTTACCGCATTCTACTGATCGTGTGTCCGCAGAAATACTGGGCAACAAATACATTAAAAAAATGTATATGCACACATGCACTGTCCTGAATAGTCATTAGCATCTGTGTGTGAGCATGAATATGGCGGCTTTGATCTTCTCTCTGACACGTGAGGCAATGGGAAATGAAAGGGTCGTATAATTCTACAGTTGACAAAACTTTAGAACGGTTCTATGAATACACAAACATTTATATGCATAAATATATAGATGCATTGATCGACAGATAGATAAATGCATTGATTGATCAACTAATGGATCAATATTTTTCGAATATGTATATGGTTCTACAGATCTACATCTACTCCATATCCATTGAATGCCATTATATAGTCCCAAGTGTCGCTCCTAATACTTCAACTGAAATTTGTACTTCTGCATCGCAAAGACCAATGGGGATGGTGGTGTGATGAAAAATGTCTTTCTTATAAACAATTTGAAAAACAGTCAAACTTAATAACAACACTTACACACACACACTCACATCAATCAAATTTCGCGCAAAGTTCCTAAGAATTCTAATTCCCTTATGCCAAATTCCGGAACTGTTTTTAAGCTCTTTTTCGCATTTGTTTTGTTTGTTTCGTTTTGGGTTTGCAAATAATTTGTTTCTCTTTCTTTTCTGCCTTAATTCGTGTTATTTATGTTATAAATAAATTTTGATATTTCTGCAAATTCCGGGGGCAAAATATAAAAACAAAATATATTGGGAGAAAATTGACTGAGCCATATTGTCGGTGGGGGTGGCCTGTATGGGTGTTTGTATGTGGGGGCGGGAGAGAGCTTCTGCATGGATGTGTGTGTGTTTGCCAACTTTGCTCTTCGCAATTGTTGACTGTATTTTCCGCAATCAAAACAAAATGTTTCGTGATGGTTGAGCCGGGGGGGAACGGGAACGGGAACGACCCTCTTGATGACGCCGTCGAAAAAATGTTAACTACGACGCAATTTCGTTTACTCACATTTCTCTCAGTTACTCTCCGGTTTCGTTCCTGCTTTTTTTGTGTCTTTTTCTTTGTCAAACACTTTGTATTTGGCTAACTGAGGGTTGCCTTTCCTTCAGGATATTAATGCGTCACAGGAATACACGGAACGCGTAGTATTATTAATTTTAATATTACGGAGGGCCTGCGATCGGTTGAAGGTTGCCGGTTGCCGCTGCAATGTCTGTCTGCCAGGCCGCATGGAAAGTTCTCGCGCTGTGGCGGCCTTCGTCTGCTGCGAGCGCAGTCGCTAACGGCGCCGGCAGAGTTTCTATCTTTCTAGTTTGGCTTTTGAGCGCCGCTCTCTCTCTCTCTCCCTCTCTCTCTCTCTCTCCCACTCTGACTGACTGTCTCTCTTTTTGACGCTGCCAAAGTTTCGTCAAGTTTTTTCATATTTTCCTGTTCCTGCTTCTTTGATATTGTGCTGCTGCCTGCTGTGTCCCGCTGTTCCTGTTGCTGTTTCGCTTTTGCTTGCCACCTTTTGGATTGCCCTACTGCCCCACACACCGACGCCACCGACACTCAAAACACATGACGATACTCGGCCTTCGATTGGCTCTCTTTCTCTCTCTGGCTCTCCAGTTTGCCCTCCTTTTCCCTATCAAGTTCTCTCTATCTCTCTGTATCGCTGTTGCTTCCACTACCATTCTTTCATTCATTATTCTCCACGTTCGTTTTTTCCCTCATCCTCATACGTTGCACATTTGTTCTCATCTTTTTTTTCTTGACGAAAATACGTTCTCTTCTCTTCTCTCCTTTGCCAACTTTTATCTTTTATGCCTTTTATTTCTGAGTGTGTGTGTGTTCTGTGATGACTTTTGCTTTTCGCGAATTCCTGTTTTTGTTGCGACGCCTGATCCCGCATCACCAGATCCAGATAATTTTCTTATAGAAACCCATTTCCATATTTCTGCTTCGTTAAGAATTCACAATATCAGTTTGAAATTTTAATTTCTTTTTTAGATGTCTCAGAGAAAAACTAAATGATTTTTAGCTTATTGTGCATACTGGTAGTACGAATATTTCATAAAGGGTATTTTTGTTTGTATTTACAAATGTATCTACGTTTCTGGTAACACGTTTCATCTGCAGACCCAAACCAGACCAAAACTCAACCCATGGAAATTAAAAACAAAGACGCAGAAAAGCCTACTTCTTTCCCAGTCCTGTTTATGAACGTAAATACATATGTAGTATGTATGTATTTATTTATCTTTGCAGTCACGTGTGTGTTTTGATATATGCAATTCTGAGTGAGCTTAAATGTATGTATTTGACATACATATGTGTTATTGTACATATATTATGATAATATCGCCTGTTCTATACTGCGTTTAGAATACTAAGAATTTCAATGAGGGAATCCCCAAAACCAACTTATAGTTGGTTTAGGGAACTACATATATTTTCTAGTGATAAAAATCTGTATGTATGTATCTAAACTTACCTTTGATCAGCAGATGCAAAGTAATTACCCTCCCATTCCATTCCACTTTGATGATGCAATTTATTGCTTTTCCATTTCATTTTCACTGACATTTACCTTTTTTTTTTTGGTGTACAAGTATTTCGTATCTTTGTTGTTGTTTCTATTTTTTATATAACCAGAACTCACATGTTTTGGGACACGGCACGTAATCAACATGGTTGGAATTTTGTTTTGTGAAATTCATTTTCATTTGTATTTTGTTTCGCAAACACACAAATAAATGCACTTCTAATTACGTTGATTTCGAACATGAATCGAACATGAATTTTAGTTTAAAAATATTCTTTTTATTTATTTTGTACATGCATATTTGACAGGCACTTCTCATGTTATTATTATTTGTTAATTAATTAATTCTCAATTATTTTGTATTGTTATTGTTTGGCTGATTTCGACAAATTGAATTTCCCTGTTGATGTCACTGGCGTGTCTGTTTTTGTGTTTACTTTTTTTTGTTAGAATTCTTCTGGTGGGGTTGGTTGGGTTGATTGGTGTTGTTTGGGCTGCTGGGGAATGGAGCGTTGTTCTCGGCTCGCTTGTCGCACTTTCAATGCCAACGCGCAGCCCAGCAGAAAGTGGAAGAGCTGTCGTTGTCGTCGCCGCTGCTGTCTGTAGCCGAGCTGAAAGCTCAACGGAACGAAGACAGAGATGAAACGAACAAGTGTGGGTTGGCACTGCAGGCGGGAAAGAGAGCGAGAAAGATGAATATAGCGAGATGGGGCTAGGAAAAGAGAGTGGGAGAGAAGACAGTCGTCTGAAGCACTTCCAAAATCCAAAAACAAAATAAAGACAGAAGTCGCTGAAAAAGGGGGAAGAGAAGCTGAGCTCAAGTTCAAGGATGTTATGTAATGAAGAAAAGCGAACAGCAACTGAAGTAGGTGAGAGGTGAGAGGGAGAGAGTGCAGTGAGTGTGTGGGCCGTAGGGCGGACGGCTCTTTCCGCTCTCTCTCTCTCTGGTCTCTCCTGGTATGACCTATACCAATGTAGAACGATCTTCCCTCTCGCACTTGCATTCTTCTCTCTTTCTTTCCCTTTGCTGACATGATGTAATTGCAATTTAAGTTGTGCAGTCTACCCTGACCGCGCCTTAGTTACTGCCCCAATACAGTGGATACTCGATAAGCAAGGATATGAGAGGGAAAACCCTTAACCCTTATATTTATTGGGCGATCCTAAAGCTACTAAACAATAAAAGGCACTATGGCCACGATTAGCATTCTGATTTGCTCTGAAATATTCTGTATTCTGTTTTAGTATATGTTTAATGGAGTGACTACTGTATATGCACTTTCTATGTGGTGTGTATCTGTTGGGCATGGGGTTTTTGGGTTCGTATCCGTGTTTTGCGACTGGGATTGGAACTGGGATTGGGACTGGGGGGCTGGGCATGGGCCTGGGCCTGGGGGAATTGTATATAATTAGCGCATTTATTGACTAACTGCCGTTTGCAACACATAACAACAATCATTACCTAGCTGCTTACCGACTTGGTATACATAGTATACAGATATGATAGAGACTTTTGTACAGACTTTTGTATATACTACTACATGCCATGCAATTTCGATTGACAAATGTGCGTGTGGTGCAATTTTCTACTGGCTAATACACTGTCAGACCATTTCCAGTCTCTATTTCTCTGTATCACCTTTTTGTATAGTGAAACAATTTCTGCGTTTGGTTTTTCGTTTTCGATTTTAATTTCTTAATTGAATTTGTTTGGGGGCGCAAATATGTACATATGTATGTATTATATATGGCAAGAGAGAGCGTACAGTCCGCCATGTTTGTTTAATTGTTTAATTTAATTAAATGCCTTGACTGCAGCGTTTGCATGCCTTTTCACATTGTAGATACTACATTCATATGTATGTATATTGTACAGATGTGTGTGTGTGTATGTGTGTTCTATATCTTGCTTCGGCTATATGCAACAGATGTTATTGCATGCCGTGTGCTGTGGGCTTTCATAATTTACCCATCTGCTGCTGCGCATCTTATGTCATGCGCATCGCAACGCTTTAAAGGGTACTAAGATACACAGAAACACAGATACATACACACATACATACCAGTACAGTTGCAAGCATATAGTCCCCTACACACACACACACACACACACACACACACATATACACAGCTGCCACACATACAGGGATTGCACATTTACAGTAGCACTCGCTCGTATGCGACCACTTTGTCTGCCCCGCTAAGTGGGAAACTTTTATCCTATTATCACTGTGTGGGAAAGAAAATTCAGTTATAAGTTTCCGCAAATTTCATTAGATTAAGGTAAAAGATGGCTAAAGATGAATGTTGAATTTTTTAAAATCATTTTCAATTCTGAGGGGAAAAGTTTCCTTCTGTTCTTTCTATTCAAACTTTAATATAGGGAATGAGAAGACAACAAGTAAATATATATTTATTTTATTACAAGTATGTATATGCTATGTACCTGCCAAAAATATCAAGCGATAATAAAAATAGCTAAAGCTTAGCTCAGTGCGTCTCAAAACTGTCTTTACATATGTATTTGTTGTACAGGTAGTATAGTTTGTATTTATAGTGAGCACATACAAATTTGTACATACATTTGCACTTGCTCTGAGACAGAACTTGTACATACGAGTGTGTGAGAGTATTTAGCGGAGAGTCATATCTATTATAAATTGTGTATATACAATACTTTGGGAAATACTGGAACGAGCTGGCGAATCGAAAGCGCAGCTTTCAGTACATTTGGATAGTGGCAGGCAGTGCGAGGAATGGTGTGGAAAATTGGGTTAGGGGAGTCGGAGGAGCACATACATTCAGGCAGCACTGTGTAGGTAGGAGCGACATGCAAAGCTGCTGTTCCTGCTGCTGCAACATTTGCCCCTTACCCTTTTCACGTGAGCGGTCGCAGCGCATGACAAGAGTAGGTGACCTTGACAGTGAACTTGAAATAATGCTGCTACACAAGGATTCCAAGCCTGTATGTGTGTGTGTGAGAGCTTGTACAAAACGCGAGAGTTAGAGACTCAGAGAGCAAGAGACAGAGAGAGTGTGTGCCTGAAAGCTTTTGCTCTTGCATCTGGTCGAATGATTGTGCGGGGGTGGAGGTAAAGTGCAGGGCAACCTCTCCACCCGCTTTGGTTCTATATATGGCAAAGCAAGCTTTCTCTCTCTCTCTCTCTCTGCCTGACGGTGGCTTTTTCGTCGTCTCATTTCCACAGATGGGGATGAATCATCGCGCTGCGACGTGTTGTCTGCAGTCGTCCACATTTGTGAAATATGTGCCAGAAATTTCGCTTTCATGTTTCGCTTTCGTATGGGAACGGGAGCACGACGTAGACGGAGACGAACAGCGAAAGCGTGCAGGACAGAGAGGGAGGCGAGTAGTTTATGCAACGGCCAGGCAGGCAGGCCCAACCAACGGCTAATGTCAAGCATATGTTGGCTGTTGCGCTGGACCGACCAAAGGAAAATCATTCCTGTTCCCAATGCCATTCCCATTCCCGTTTCGATTTCATTTGCAGTTCTCCATTTCGTTTCCTTCTACCTCTGTATTGTGCATTCAACTTTGACATTTGGTTTACATGGCCTGCGACAGGGTGGATTTTATGTACATATGTATGTACCATACATATCTGTTGACCATATTACTGTCGTTGCATTTGAAAATGTCTTGCGTCAGCATAGATTAAGGGATTGAAAGTTAAGGGCTGACTGAATACTGTCCCTAATGATGTAAATACTTCTGTACTCCGACAACATGGCTTATAGACGATTCTCATCTCTGTTCAATTTACTATTTGCATAATGACAAATTAAGACTCTCTGGCGAAATTGCACTGACCCACTTCTAGTACATGGAAAATATGGAATCTATACGAGATAGATAGATTAATCAATTAATCGATAAGCTGCCCACCTAGAATCTAAAACATCTCCAAAAACTTTGCAAATTTAAAAAACCAACAAATCAAAGTCAATTGTCGCCTTTAGAGCAAATGAACACACGATAAACTCTGGGTAATGAAGCAATCAGCTTGATACAAATAACGAACCCTGGGAAGGGCTGAAAACATTCATATACAATTTTGAACTACAATTTAAATAAAAAATTGAATATCTGAAAAAGTATAAACAATTTTGATCTGGCGTTTATGAACCATGATCCACACAACAGTCTCCCCTTTGTCGGCCCAATAGAATTCCCAAAGGTATGAAGTAAACATGCAAGATAAATATTTTTATAAGCCTTAAATGTGTATAATTTAATAACTAGGAATTAAGAATTGAACTATTTTCAGTGTTTTTATAATATTTAGTATAATATTAATATGTATTTTCTGTTCGGAAATATTTCATTTCAGAAATTAACAATTGAGTCGCCAGCTGTAGAGAAATCTTAAGGGATCTGTGTATTTTCTCAGGGATTCAGATCATGTGCTATGTGCCATAATTATAGATAAGTTGAGTGTGGGCTGACAACCTGAAATTGCAACTGAAAATTTAATTATTTTCGGTACTTTTCCATATCTGCCAAAAACTGAACTGGGCTGGGGATGCATAGAGCCAGAGATCGTAGGGGTAGAGAAATATGTGGAGGGAGAGAGCTGTATGCAGTAACCTTGAGAACGCTTTGAATTTTTAGTTCGGACAAAGGGTGGTGTGCGTCATTGAGAGAGCGCCAAACACATAGGGAGAGAGTGTCAGACAGTGAGAGCGAGCGGGAAGTGCAGTTGCAGCGGCGCTCTGCATACATGTACATACATGTGTATGTACATACGTATGTATGTGCTTTCAAACTTTTCGCTTTGGCACCATTTCTTTGCCGACGGACGTCGTGCTTAGTGAACCTCTAGACCTCTCGCTCGCACCCAGGGTATCTCTCTCACTCTTTCTTCTCTCCCCTCTCACACCCACTCTCTACTGCTCGGTGAGCATCTTGTTGTTGCTTGTTTTTCGTTTAGTTTTCGTTTTACTCTTATTTTTTGTGCGCAAATGCAATTCACGTTCAAGGCCAGCACCAAATGCATATGTGTGTGTGTGTGTGTGTGCTTTGTACATGACAAGGCTCGTATGTGGAAGAGTAACTATGGATGTACATGCATTTGTATGTATGTATGTACATATGTACTAAATGTGCATATGTGTGCATGTGCTGTCGTCAGTTGTCAACTGTATTTTCAGTACAGCCACACACAGATGCATATACAGATGCAAAAGCTCAAATACAAGCACAACAAGTACACACACACACAATCAATAAACTGCAATTTCTCAACTTTATATGTATCTGTATGCCGTTCCGTTTCGTTTCGTTTCGTTTGTTTGCCTTTGTTTTAACGTTATCGCTGCTCTTCTTCGCATTTCTGGCACATGGCACATCTTCGTGTTTGTCAAACATTATTAAGAGCGAACAGAAGAGGAAGAACAATTTAAGAAGAAAAATAAGCCACCAGGGAGGAACAGGCACCTTTTTTTTTTTGTATACTATATGTACATATGTACATAAATATTGTTAAAATAAAAGATGAAACAAAACATTTTCTTCTATTCACTCCAATTTGTTTTCTAATCTTAAATGGGAGTAAAATGGAAAATATATTCATGGGCACTAAGGAAATGTAAAATTTCCAATTCTGTTTTAATCGAGAAAATCCTTAAATACTTAAATATTTTAAAATTATTTAGATTGAACTCACAACCAATTTATTTCCACGAATGCAACAGAAAATCAATTGAAAATTCCTAAACAGCACTTTGAATGCATAATTTTCCATCCCACTGCATCAGTTATTGCACCCACGAGAAAACTCTCTCCGCATCAATTTACCCTCCTCTGAGATTATATAATATGCCGTCAATGGCAATGAAAATGCCATGCAATCAAGCGTAAAATATAGAGAACTACCAATTATAGAAAATAATGCAATATGTGTGGGTTAACTGGAAATCTCTTATCATAATAACGCAATAAAAGGCAGTTCCGACCATAGGACCATAGGATTCCGACCGACTATACATTCTACTACAGCTCTGATTTATATACAACGTTTCTTTCGACAAGGCATTCAACAATAGCTTCTTCTTAGCTAATTAAAATGAATTAAAAGTCCTGAAATCTTGAATCATCTGAAATATTTATTAGGATATCTTTTCTAAATGAAAAACAGACTCAACAGCATTAAATTTTTCAGCTATATTTATGTATTAGCTCACGCATTTGCAACTCTTTTTATTGCCATTCCCCATTCAAAAGAGCACAAAGAAGCGCATTGATGACTTCAGGGTATTCCATATTCGATATGTGATACTAAACCCATTCGTAATGGATTTCCAGCGTTCTTCCCCAATACGGAGAAGGCAGATGATGCGGTAATCGACATCAACAAAAAGCTGAGTAATAACATTTCCCAGCTTGAAAACCAAATTATATGCAGGGTAGTACAGCAAAAGGGGGGTCGAAAGTTAACAAGAAAAATCGATGCATACAATTTGTTGAAAAATATTTCCACTAAACGAAATGGAACAGGATGTTTCAGAGGAAACAATCTTTTCTAGGCTTTCAGTTCCTCAGAGCTAGCAAACTGATTAAGTCCCCTTTTTTTTGTGGCTGAATGAGAGCCACGTCCGTGAAGTGTTTGATAGAAGCCGATTCGATTGTACGAAATCAAGTTGTGTGTAAACTACTTACTGCGTTGCATTTTATGGCGAGCGTTAAGTTTATTGGCATACACACAAATTACACGCGAAATTTCATACGAAATATTTTCGTAATTCGCATTTGGCTTGACTAATTACAATTTTATTGGGATTTCTCGCATACTTGGGCCGGATTGGCTGGGCCATCTTTCCATGAATATGTCACGGAAATTGCCAATACCATATGGAAAGTGGGCGAGGAAAACGTTTTAGGCTGGCGCCATTGCAATACAAACAGAACTGGAATGAGTGAAATATGCTATTTAGAGGGCAAGGTCAGCTCCAAGGCCGTGCTGCAGCTCGTTCGCTCTTTCTCTCTCTCCCAGGCTCTCATTTGGAAAGAGAGTATTCCGCTTGGGACGTGGGCGTCGGGCGTCGGGCGGTGGCTGTGGCTTTGGCAGCTGCAGCAGCTGGATGCTCGTCCTGCAAAGGCCAAACAGAGTGACCCATATGCGTCATTCCCGTCGACACTGCTGTTGCCAACTAAACCACTTTTCTTGGCCATGTTCCCCCGCCACACTGTGTGCCCCTCTTCGATGGCATGGCTGCTGCAGCTTGATGGCCATTCGACGATAATTGTGTCCTGTGGCGCTTGTCAAATGCATACGAGATACGAGATACCAGACCAATCCTGCGAGCTGCTGCTCCTTGACGCAAGCCGCAACAGATTTCAGCAGCTGTTTCATGCTTCATCCATTTTTAATTACATTTCCATGTGCATATCAGCAGCATTCTGATGGATATCGATTGGGAAACAAATTAAATATTACAATTTGTTTAAGGATCTTTAAGAAATTTAAATAGCAATTTCAGTCTCAAAGGTAATGCAGATTAATATTATCGAAATGGTAAAGTGTTTTATTTATGGATGTATTTACATATGTAGGGTTTTATTTATGTATACATTTTGTTTAAAAGAAAAAAAACTCGTTTTATCTCAGGAACGTTTTTTCCTGATTATCCAGAGAATAGAACACAAAACAAAGCATACATACTTTATATGTAGAAAGTTTAAAAGTTTACAGACAGAATGGTAGTTTAAATTGCACACATCTGACAATAGATGGCGCTACAACAAAAGCTTTTTGGTTCTGCTAATTTAACAGAAAAGCTTTTCGACTCTGTTAACTTTGCCGATGCTCATAAATGAATAGCTTTACCACCCTAAAGGTAAATATACTAGTGTGGGGATCCTTTTTCACCCTTGTCCTCACATGCGACACAAGCTTTTGACCAACTCCAAGAAGAGAAACTATGCCCTCAGCCCCCCAGTGCGGGACTTACGCAAAAAAAAGGGAGACCGGAAGAAACCCTCAACTTCTCATTACGCATACGCAATGTGGGCGATTGCTTGACAGGGTAAATGTAAAATCACAGCATGATTGAAAAATTGTCATTGAAATTGGTCAGGCACTTGCGTGAGCATTTGCTTAGACCCGTCAAGTCGTAGGGAAAATAATAAGTAAGCATACGAGCTAGACCCAAACAGATGAATAGACAAACCGATAATCAAAGTGATACCCGACCGAATGAGTACCCACAACTGCAATTGTCAGTTCAGTGGGATTCAAATCGAAATTGTGACAGTTCGACTGGAGGGGGCTGGGGGAAAACTGACCACATGTCAATGCAAAGCAACTTCAAAGCGACGAAATGATGGACAGCACACAGGGTATACGGGGGGAGGGTGTGCCGGGTGTGTGCCGTAAATACAGGTTAATGGCAGGTAATTGAGGAAAACAATTTCGCATTCGCATAACTGGCAAATGAACAAACCGTTTGTCTCAGCGAATTTAATTGGGAATGAGAATTCATAACCGGAATATGTAGTTCGACGTTGGGGGGGTGGAAACTGAAAATGGCATGGTATTTGAATGACAAATGACAATTAGTATTTCCCAGGGCCAAACTTACAAATCAATTCTGACACACACACACCCTTACCAACACACACACACACACACCATTTGCATATGAGAAATAGTTAATCACTAAAACAGAGACGTTGTTGACCCCTCAAAACAGCAATTGAACTTTGAATTTGAACGGAATTTCCAATGCAAATGCACTGATAGAAAAGGGGAAAATAAGTGGTGATAGGGAATAACAAAGATGTTTGAGACATTAAATGGTGCGAAGAGTATTTAAATCTAGAGCTATGGAAGATGGATTCAATTGTAGTCGATATCATCGACTCACCTGATGGCGACTCTGTAATTAAATATATAGATCAGTCCTTGGTTTCTTTCAGTGTACTTGCATTAGTTTGCATGCCAATTAGTGCACTAATAATTTATGAAGTTTGTTAATTGCTGCTCTCAAAACGAATCAGTTGCCCTGCGTTTTGCAGGCTGTTAAAGAAAAGTGGTACGATGCATAGTAAAAAAGGACTAGCCCCAGCAGAACGAGAATTCCTTTCAAATTAAATTGATTTAAGTTATGGCACTTGGCGCAACCATTAAAATTATAGAGAGAGAGAGAGAGAGAGAGAGATTTTAATGGCAGTGCGGTCTATGTCCACAAACCTTTTCTTTGTGAGCGAAGGTAGATCTGGGATACAGGTAGGAAAGATAGAAAGAAAGAAGATAAGAAATATTTTGTACCAACATTTGGCAGCATTGTGTTGCACACTTACTCGGGAGCGCATAGATCTATCGGGTAAATCCATTAAAATCCTGGAACTGTTCGCAAACCTGGAGGATCGACCTCATTGGGAATACATTTAATGGGAATCAGATGCTTGATTTTGTATACCCGTACTTGAAGAGTAATATGTACTATAATACCCGAAGAATACATATATTGTATTTGTGGTAAAAGTGGACGCACAGAAGAAAGCGTTTCCGACCCATACAGTTCTGGATCAGCATCAATAGCAGAGTCGATATAGTCACGTCCGTCAGTCCGGCCGTCCGTCTGTCCGTCTTTCTGTCTGTCGTCTTGTGAGTCTCCCAATGCTTGGAGACTATAAGAGCTAGAGCAACCAAATTTGTTTTCCAGATTGATGTGACATTTCAGTCCTCCAAGTGTATTTCAAAATTTCGCCACGTCGACTTTCGCCCCCACAATGGGCGCACATCTGTGGCGTCCACAATTTTGAAGAATAGAAAATGGAAATGCAGAATCATAGAGAAAGCCCATGTCTATCAGAGGCCGAAATCTGAGTGGCATCGGATCATTAGTAGAGCCACAATGCGGAAAACCATTTGGATAAGCATCATGTTCAATCAGGTTCAATCATGTTTAACCAGGTTCAATCAGGTTCAACCAGGTTCAATCAGCTTCAACTATGTGGGTAAAACCAGGTTCAATCAGGTTTAACCTGGTTCAATCTGGTTCAACCCCGTTCAATCATGTTCATTTATGTCCAATCATGCTCAAGATGATGATTAATTCAAAGATTCATTTTTTATTAATTGATTCATTTATTGAATTATTTTTATTAATTGATTCATTCATTAATGTATAACATTTATTTATGCATTTTTATTAATGTTAAATAATTTTCATTCATGTTCAATCATATTCATTCATGTTCAATCATGTCCATTCATGCTCAAGATGATACTTCATTCATAGATTCATTTTTCATGAATGTAGATGTAGATGACAGATGCACAAATTCCAAATAAATCACATGTGTACTGACTGAGCATGGGTATAAAAGTAGTGTCGAGTTAACGGCGACTCAACAAGTTCCTTCTCGTTTTTTGTTCAAAAGTTATGTTGACCTAACCTGCGAAGCTAAATGACTAAAATTTTCCCCCTCATTACCATTGAAAGATATTTGTAAGTGAGATATTAAACTTTAACTAGAGATCGTTTATTGAATGTTTCTAATGGTTTGTAAGTCACATAGTAACGTTGCCGCCGGACTCGTTGATGGTGCCACCCAATTGAAGGCATGCCCAGCGGCTGGTGCCGCCGCTGCGGTCTCCACCTGGCTCTGCCTCGTCAGCGTGGCCGTTACCGTCGGGCTTGTTGTTGTCGTGGCTGCTATACGGGGCACGGGCCGCAGTACGTTTGTGGTGGTGTTGGGTCATTTGACGGGCAGCGGTGGCAGCAGATTTTGTGCCACATTCGACAGTTGCCGCAGATGATTCGCCTGCACATACTGAAAGGCCGAGGAGCGCTCCAAGTGCTGCGACAAATAGAACTCGCCCAGAGAGTAGAAGCGCCGCTGATCGAAGGGCTGGAAGGGAAACCCGGGAAAGCGCTGTCCACTCACATAACTCTTTGCTGCTGCTGCCGGGGGATAAATGGGTATTCCATGCGGTGGGCGTGGCAATGTACCATAGGTTGTGGCATTAGCTGTCCCGTGTTGTAGCTGCGGATGTTCCGGCAGGGGATGTTGATGCTGTGGATGCTGCGGCTGTTGCTGTTGGGACTTGAAGAAGTCCAGGTTCTTGAGATTCTCCAGCATCTGGTGGGAAGCCTGATGTTTCTTTAAATAAGCATGGCTATCAGGGGAAAGAAAATAAAGAAAATACATACATATGTGCATATATTTATGAATTAATTGTGGCAATATATTTAGTTATATTATTTTATTTAGAGTTCAATGTAGAATGCAACACTCACCGTCGGAATGTCTTGCCGCATAGATGACACGGATATATGCCATCATTTGCCTCATCGTTGGCTCTGCCCGACTCCTGATTGATGTCCGTAGAATCGTTGAGGCTGACTAGCCGCTTCTTGCCGGGATTGGCTGCTCCAGCAGCCGCCTCCGCTTTGGGCTTATGCCAGCGTCGGTGGGAGGCTAAGTTGGCTGGGCAATTAAAGACCTGCAGAACAGAGATAAGAATCAGAAGGTTCTAGGAGCAGGGGCAATCACTAACCTTCTCGCATTCGGAGCACTTGTACTCGATGTGAACGATGCGGGGACAGCGGTGCTGGGCGAGCATGAAGGCGTCATCGTAGACGGTGCGACAAAGCTGGCACAAGTAGTCGCCAATCTTATTATCGATGCTGGCCAGTATGGCCTTGGCCTCCTCGGTGATTTCCACCACATTGAAAGCCGGATCAATGTCACCTTTGCGCACGACTAGCTCCTCATCGTCGCGCAGCTTGCGTATGATGGTGCCGGACACGGGACTTATGGTCTCCTCATCAATGGCCGTGTGCTTCCTTAGCTTGGCCCTCTTTCGCTCGGCCTTGTGTGTCCGCATTGGGGGAGCTGGCGCTGGCAGGGGCGATGGCGGCAGCGGCGGTGGCGCTGGGAACGATGCCATCAGCTGCGGTGGCTGAAATGGCGGAGCAGTAAGCTCGGCCCCAGCGCCAACACAACTCAGATCTGTGTAGGTTTTCTCGATGCGCAGCTCTTCCCTGGCTGCGGCCAGCTCCGCTTTGGCCGCCTCCACCTCTGGCTGAGGGAAGTCCCTTTCAAACAATCGCGCCAACCCGTCCACGGCTTGATTGTGCAAATCTTCGTCCTCGTACAGGAGTTCATTGCGTTTCAGGGCCTTGGGGTCGAGATGTTCGGCCTGCAGTCTCAAGGCGGGACTCTGCACATCCACAGACTCATCATCGTCACTGCCTAGGACATCGACAAAGACCTCCTCATCATCATCATCGTCAGTCACCACACCAGCATCAGCATTAGCGCCAGCACCAGCATCAATTTGAACTTCTTGGGTCTCATCGCTGACTTGAACCTGGACCGTCTCATCATCAGCGCCGTTGACTTCCTCCGTGTCCGTGGCATCCTCATTGTAGTCATGGGAACTGACAACTGTTTCATCCTCGTCCTCGGTCAACACGATGGTCGTCTCATCCTCATCATCCACATAGATGGGCGAACTGGCAACGGGAATGGGTATGGGTATGGGTATGGGTATGGGGCGACTCACGCCCGATTGACTTGCCGGAATTTGCTCAAAGTTATTTTTCGTCGTTTCGTGAAAATGAGTTTTATTAAAGGACGACGATGCCCCCTCAAAGCCGCGCATGCCATAGCAGTTTCCCCCCTGATGAGGCTGCTGCTGTTGCTGTTGCTGCTGCTGATGATGATGATGATGATGGTGGAGATGATGGAAGTAGCTCGTGGCTGGCTGCATCCCGTGTATGGCATGAGGAGCTATTGCTGTTGCAGGCAGAGACGTAGCCAGAGTTGAAGTTGCGACTGTAGCTGGATCTGGGACTGGGACTGGGACTGGGGCTGGGGCTGGCGCTGGTGTGTTCAACATGTGCGGCCTCCACAGGTAATTCTCCTCGGACATTAATCTCTGGCGCTTGCGGGGTGGCGAGGGTGTCGATGGCGGCGTAATTGGCACAATACTGGCCGCTGCACGCAGCGACAGATCCAGCGGGGAGAGCAACGAAATTGCCGGACGATGTTGGCTAAATTGCGGAAATGTCTCGTTGATTGCTGGCAATGCCTGGGACTGGGACTCGGCGTAATGGTTCGGTTGACTGGGATGCAGTGGCTGTATCTGAAGCTGGTGCTGCTGCTGCTGCTGCTGGCTTAAATGTGGATGTGACAGAGACAGAGACTGAGGATGGGGATGTGACAGTGGATTCATGTTCATCATTTTTCCTCTCACTCTTCGTTTTTCTATTCTTTGCCGGAGTACAACACTAGAGATTTAATTTAAGGTTTCCGTTTTGTTTCTTTCATGGATAATATAATGTTTCCTGGTCGATTTAACTGCAACAACAGGATAATAACGTTCAAGCTTTAAATACTGAGATAAGTATTTGTGCCAATTTATGTGGGAAAGTATTCTTGCTTAATTTAGTAACTATTATTCTTATAATTTTGTAATAATAATTGTCCTAAAACCAGACACACACACATGCTAAATTAAAACCAAATAATATGTAAAATTAATTGAATGTAAATTTAAAACTTAGATTTGCTTACTAATATATTAAAATATAAATAAAAAAAATATGAAAAATGTGCTTCATTTTTTTTTAAATTGTGATTTCCTTTTCAAAACTCTTTTTAAATCCTGGCTTTGCTTGCGATTGAGGAGTGAGCCATTTAAAGGCAAATATTCTTATTATCATTATAAGTTCTGATATGAATTTGTCTGGCTCTGAGAGTAACACACATTTATTAATAAATAAACACCTGCAAACAATTTTTACACTAACAATATCAATATTTTAATTTAATAACGACAAAGAGACATTTCATGGAAAGATTCAACTAGATTGGTGTAGAGATCCACCTTGGGAGATTTTTCCAAAGGATAACTTCACTTTAGTTATTTTCTGACAATTATAAACTTATTGAAACTTTATTATTTTCCGTACAAATAATGTTAGCTTTTCCGTATCATAAATGAAACTTTGAAAGCATTTGATTTTTAATTTTTTCGATCGAAAATTCTTCCTCTATCGCTTAACACTATAATTCTCATAAAATTGGTGCATGTTATAATTAATTTTACTTTAGTTTGATTACCACTCTTTAGTCATGTAACTCTGATTTATTGAGAATATTCAGGGAATATTTTGTAGGAATATTCCATGTTCACTTTCGATCCGAAACTATTTAAATCACTCTTTTGAAAACTGTTTTCAAACTAATATTGAAACACTGTAGTGTAATTGGAATATCCTTGCGACCCTTTGACCGTTAGTTGGTTGATTTACCGTTACACGCAACTTTCTCGTGGCAATCGTTGAAACGTACTGAACGAAGGACGGCACGCGGAAGCGTGTCCGTGGCTGGTTGAAGCGCTGTCGCCACACTCCCTGTGGCTGCTCACCTGTCGCAATGCTCTGCGCTGAAATTGGGTTTGAATGCAGAGAAGCCAATGGAAGCCGCCACCCACCACCCACCAGCCACCGAGGTCAGCCACCCAGCTCACCCATTGCCGGCCTGGCGAGAGATGCCCATGGCCCATGGTATGGCTCTCGCTCGCACACAGCTGCGGAATCCTGAGCGGGCTGCTCTGGGATTCGCCCGACGCTCGCATAGCTTGACTTGACAATCCCACCCCCAGCGCCCACGCAGTCGGTGGGCGCATGCGCCGACACGCCCCTGATGGAACGTGCTACTCTGCGAATGTTTTTGGGGGCAGCCAACAGGGACAGGGGACTGGGGCCTGAGGCTGGCTGCCCAGCTGCTGGCATCTGTTGCTCTGCTCTGGCAGCGCCCATTGGCAGCAGCATGCAGAAAAAAAGAGCAGGGCAGAGCATGGCCATGGCCATGCCACGCCTTTGCAAACCAGAGACCAGAATGGAATGTCATTCAATTGAAAATGAAGAATTTCATTGCAGTGCATTGGAGTTTTCCCAACCCCCAATCTCCCCCCACACACACACACACACAGCCATTTGAATGGGTGGACGAGGATGAGCATGAGGTGTGGATGGGGGGACTGGATGATTGTGTCTTTTGTTGCCTTGCTACCTGTACTTTGTTCCACTCTCCCTCTCTCCACACTCTCATTCTCATCATCTTCATCATCATCATCATCATGGTCATCTTTGTTCAGACATTTTAAGAACCAAAGGATTCTTTTTGTGGTTTTGAAATTTTAATGTAGCCTCACCGTTGCCACTGGGTTTTCCAAAATGGCGTCAGCTATGGAAAAGTCAACGTGAAGACGGTTGTTTTAGCCAGGGCTGGAAAGTACATTGCAATAGTAGAAGAAGTTTTCGTATAATGATATACATATATTATTTTTAGTTAATCACTTTTAAGTGACTTTAGTTTTTCAGCTTAAATGTATTTTTAATTTGTTTTAGCTGCTTAATACAGTGAAGCCTCGCTTGGTGAATAGCTTACTTAGTTTAGCTTACTTACTGTTAGCTATTCCCAGGTCTTAGCATGCACCCATATCTTCGCTCTTTGAGGGGTTCAAAAAATGCTCCCAGTATTTCCGGTACATACACTGGCTCCAATTTATTTGTGCACACGCAGCCCTGCACTCGATTGCAACTGAATGCAATTAATTAGAGCAAAAAGGTCTACAAAAACTTAATTAAATTGTTGCGTCGGGACGCCAGCGACAGCAGCAGCCTGCACACAGACTCCACAGACTCCTGCCACTAAAAACAATTCACCGACTAATAAACTGGAATTTAATTATGAACTTTTATATCCTGCCGCACATCCGAAACACACACAGCCTGTGGACTTTACTCTTCCTATCCCCCAGCCCACATCACAATGGGTGGAAGGTACTGGAAGGCTGGAAAAAAAAGAAAGGTCGGTTCATTAAGTTTTTAACTTGGCTAAGATTTTAGCTGTGGCAACGAGGTCAACAGGTTTCACTTTGTGGCTTTTTCCTGTCCGTCGTCTAATTGTCAGTTTGTCAGGGGCTCATTAGCATAGCTGGTGCCTTTGTCAGATGCTCAGCCCCGTTACTTGCCGCCATGCCTGCCGCTGACATTTGGTCTAAGGAAATGTTCTTGACGAGAATAAAAAAAAACATTTTCCGCTCATTTGCATGAAGATTTCATGGGCTAATTGCCCATGTTGTTGTTGTCGTTTCTGTAAACATGTTCAAGTGTCGAATTACACACGTAACAATTCAGAGCTTCCCCCTGCTACCCTACCTATCAACCGCAACACGTTGCATGCCACCCCCACCTAGCCTCGATTGGGATGGGGTGGGTTCGTTTGTTTGGCCCATGGGTTTTGGGTTGGCTGACTTGCGGTCTGTGGTGTCTGTTTACATGGCGAGGGTTGGGTAATGGGCTCTTAATTAGGCTCATATGATGATTTTTGGCAACGGATTTACAGGGAGTGAAGTGAGTTATCTGCAAGTGCAGATAATATCCGAGTTATGCGCTTCATTGGAACTGGCATCAAATCAACAGAATGTGATTGATAAACGAAATATCCTAGATAATGACATCATGCTGCACGGGGAACTAAAAATTAAATATTAAATATTATTATGAAATAAATCAAATTAAAATTAAATAAACTTATGATAGTCCTAGATATCTAGAAACGTTTTTTTTACTTGAAACGATTGTCCGTTTCTTGGAGGATGCAGACATCATGGCTATCAATTTCAATGCAGGGATTAGAACCCACATCGTTTCGGCACAGTTATATGTAGTAATGGGACACGACACCATAATCGTCACTAGAGCTTGACTTGTTAAAATAACGTTTGCATATTTTACTATACATATATAGCACATACGAGTATTTCAATACCCTTGAATAGAGCGTTTGGCCTATGACGTTCGCATTTCTTGATTTACAAATATATACACTTATCTACATATTTAAAATTCAAAAGGATTGATAGAAATCGAACTAATACTAGATCATATGGATGTCATATTTAAAGGAAACAAAAAAATTGCTTTACTTCCGTGCCACGTTAAAAATACAACAAGGCCAAGTCCTAGAGGTATGACCTTCAATGAATAATAAAAAAGAGTTTTTTAGCGGACAAACTACTTGTCTATATGAACGAAAGTTCTAAATCTATAAATTAATTATTAATATATAATATATATATCTATAAATATATAATATTAATAATTTAACGTATGAGTAATTTAGTAAATTATCCCCAAAACCTTTTATATAGGTTTTATATTCATTTTAATGGTTTATTTAGCATAAAAATTATCTGCTTGAACAACAATATTGATTTGTATAATTATATTCATTTTAATAGTGTACAAATTATGTTCTATTCGTGAATGCCTGCACAACTTTGTTGATTTGATTTTTGAACCTCTTTGATTTCTTAGCGATCGTATCCCAAATTGGCTTCTAAATGCGCCTCGACTTCGCCACGCCAAATACCCTCGGTGGCCACGACAAACAATACCTTGTAGTATCCAGTAGGAACGGGTATTTTACGTAACATTTCATCATTAAGCACCATTTTATTGATGATGATATCATGCTGCAGGATATAATGGGAATGGGAGTACTGACTTTATGGTATACCGACTATACTTACATTATAGGGGCAGCTGTGATTAAAGTTGCTAAAGTTTCGTATGGCATCGTGCACCAGGTAGAAGTGCGGATAGCGCTTCGGGTTTTTCAAATAGGCACAGATATCTACAGTGATGTTGTACAGAAACGGGCGAAAGCCATTGAATCTTCGGAACATGGTCATCATTGCCTGACAGGATTTAAAAAAAAAATGGATAATTTTGAAGTGAATATACACCGAAAATACACTCGAACTTGGAACTAAGAATTTATATTAGTATAATTTAAATTTCATTTAATTGCAATTAAATTTTTTATTTATTTGATTGAATTGATTTTGAAATCATACGAGGACATACCGTTGCTCTGGTTATGGGCAGCTGATTCGCCTTTGCATGCAGATTGAGTCCCACAATGCCACGACCCAGAGCCTTAAGTTCGCATTTTGTGAACTCGCAATAGGATTTCTCGTAGCACTTGCACTTGATATTTTTATACTTAAAAAGGCCGTTCGCCTCCTGAAGGATCAGCATCATTGCTATAAGTGAGAATACTCGGATTGGAAGGCTTGGGACCATCATCGTTGAAGCAGAACACTCGAAATGGATGACAGCGGCAGCATCATCGAAGCTTGACTGTTTTATAGAGCTTTGTACAGTTTATCATTTTGATTTTAAGTTGTTCTGTACACTCTGTATTTATTTACTCTTCACTTTCTGTATACATGAAATTTCAATACTCTTGAAAAATGTTTGAATGCAGAAAAACATGAAGGAACAGGAAGGATATATAATCCTTTTTTTCTCTAAATACTAAATTGAATAAATGAATTTGAGAGTGTATTTCAAGTCTTTAATACCAGTAGCTTTAAAATCAATATCAGCAGCCCCTTAACGACTCAGCAATTCAGTTAATAACAACCAAAAGTTAATACTTTTGATAGTCATTTGCGGAGAATATTAATTAAAAAACAATACTGAAAACAAATCAAATTTTCATTAAACTTTGCTCAGACAAACAGTTTTGTAAATCGCTCAAATTCCCTTAAATAATGTAACCCCAATGAACAATTTTTGAACACATGGAAGCGCTTTATTCTTTGCCAACTTAAGTTCTCTATTGAAGGGACATGAAAGACTTCCTGTATGCCACGCAGCGAACAAAACGCTATTGACAAACCATAAAGCCAACAACTACATATAGTACATACAATCGACTGCAGTGGAAGGGTGTGGAGTCCAGCGACGCCTCGCTGCAGACGTTGATGACCTTTGAGGGAGAACAAGGACCAAGCTGAACCCGACCCGAAACCCCAGCCAGCCAGCCAGCCAGCCAGCCAGCTAGCCAGCTTTGAGTGGCCAGTTTTAATTAGAGTGGCATGAAAGTATGCCCCGAGGCTGAGGCTGAGGCTTGGGTGCACTGATTCGCTCAATGCGATTCATATGCAAATGCTTTTAATTACAAAACTGTGAAACTGAATTACGCAACATTGCGTTATTTAAGTGAATTATTTTCGAGGCAGGTTCGTGTGTTTAATTGCCCAACTCAACGCCTTTTTAATTGCTCGAACCGTTGAGCCTCGAAAAGAAAGCCTCTCCCATCCATGGCACAGGCTTGGGCCTACACAATTTTTTTGTTTTATTTTAAATTTAAGTTTAAGCACTCTAAATTGAATTTGACGTCGACTTGGCTGTGTCTAAAATCGATTTTGATTGATTCAATTGAAAATATGAATATGGGGGATATGTGAGAATGTTTCCCCAGCGATTGCTGAGTGACTTACTTAGTCGGAATTGGAAAACCAAACTGATTGCAGTAGAGACTAGAGTTTAAAGTCTCTACACCCAAACTGATTCATAGTCGCAGCATATCAAATATTGTTGAATTCCCGCGTGGATTTACTCACAGAAATCCGATGGCATTGACCTTTCTCCCTCACTCGAAATTGAAATTGAAAAGTTGCCCTCGTATCGACGAGGCTAATAGAAAATATTTGTAGATAAAAAGGCGACAAATTGAATTTGCAAAGGTCACACATAAGTGCGACACTTGATAGCAGGCATTGGCACTTCACGTGAGTTGTCCGACCAGCTCCAACTCCCTCCTGCCCTGCTACCTGAAATTGTTGGAATTTTCTTTGCTCCGTAGAGAGAGATTGGCTCGTATTTGGATTTCCATTTGCCCTTCTCCACGATATTCACATTATTTTCGCCAAATTGAATTGGCAAAGTGATTTGATTGTGCGTGAATAAAGACATTTTCGATCAGAGGGTGTGACCGACCAGGCAGGCAGGGCCAACCCCTTTGGTAAAAAAAAAAAAAAAAAAATAAATACGTTCTGAAAACCGCATTACGGATTTTAATTAACCGTGGCAGGAATATTTCAACATCCATTAAAATATCATATTACATTCAGAGAGAGACAAAAAGAGAGAGACCAAGCAAGCTTTTTACGGACTTGACTTTTGGAAAGGGTTTTAGTGGCTTACCAAAGAAGCTTTTATCATGGCATTATATGAACGTAAATACATATTTAAAAGATAGTTCCGGGAGTGCTTTGGCTTTGGCTTCCTCATTGATTGGCCATTGAACATATTGTTTTTCTATTAATTATACGAAAATTACGCCAACAAAGAGCACATATGGCTTCCGGGAATACCGCAAGTATCCCGCGGGAAATCCAAAAAAAAAAAAACCACACACACAACCTCCAACAGAGACACGCAAGTCTCGATAGTCTAGAGATAATCACCATAATCGGACTCTGCACTTTAAGCGATTTTCAATACAATAAGAGTGGACACATTATGGGGAGGGGGAAAACGAGGCGAACGGAGACGCATGACGCACAATGGAAAAACTGAAAGCGGAAAATTGCGAATTGCTAAGGGAAAATCGGCAGGCAATCCGCTTACAATGCAAGCAACAGGGGGTGGTTGGGTTGCACCCAGGAGGGAGGGTGACCCCTGCGACAAGAGAGGGGTGGATAGTATCTGTTCTGTGCCGTAATTATAGTACACATGTATGTGTGTCCTTTGTTCACACACACACACACACACACACTCTCTATACGGTTTTCAGTTTATTCTTGAGCACCCCGGTACTTGGGCACTATGATATCCGTGGTCACCTGTAGAGCAAAGACCTTGGCTATCTCTCCAGTTTCCTCGACAACCTCCACGAAGAACTTGTAGGTGCCATTCTGTAGATTCGCCGGATAGATTTCGTACGCACTGACATTCACCAGCGAGAAGTTGCCCGCTCGCACGGGACACGAAATGATCTCGCTCATCTGCATATTCGATTTGAGGAAGTAGCGCATCATGGAATCGCCAGAAATGTCGGTGAGGAAGCCACACAGATCCAGGCGCTTCATCTGCAGCAGCGTCACAAAGATCCTGCCACGCTCGGGCCGGACGCGTACCTTCAGGTTGAAGATCAGGAAATTGCTGCCAAGCTCCTGTTTGAGCAGGATATGAAGATCGAAATGGTAGCGATCGTCATGGATGATGGTGAACACCTTCATGTAGCGAGACTCTCCATAAACATTGATGTGATTGATGCGTAGTATGGGCTTCTGTAAGACAGAAAGAGAAAGATCTCTATGAGAGATCGTTTATGCCCTGCTCATGGAGCACTACACAATACCTGATCTTCGTCATCCCACAGCGATATTGAACCTTTTTCATTGGCGAATATCAACTGGAACAGCGACACCAGCAATGCGATCGGAATGAGGTTCATTGCGCAATGGAAACAGCTACCAGCGGGAGTTCATAATGCGATCATTTTCTGCTCCATGCTGCTGCCTAATGTCAGCCATTTATTAGATTACCCTAATTCCAGCAGCAAACAGAAATCACTCGACATTGTCTGGCTCTATGATTTGCACAACGGAGGTGACTTGCATGGCAAACACTTTGGCTATTTCGCCGCTCTCCTCGACAATTTCGGTGAAGAACTTGTAGGTGCCATTTTGAACGCCATCCGGTGAGATATTCTCCGCCACATCGGCATTCAGCACAGAGTAGTTGCCCACCCGTATGGGGCACTCAATGATGCCGCTCAGTATGACAGATTTCTTGAACATTAGCCGCAGCATCGGGCTGGCATTGTACTCGCTGAGGAAGCCACAGAAATTGATGCGTTTCAGCTCGAACAAACGTACAAACTCATCCCGGCCATCGGGTCGAGCGCGCACCTTGACATTCATCACCAGATGATTGCTGCCCAGCTCCCGCACCAGGCGCACATTCAAATCAAAATGACTGCGATCCTCATGAATGCGGGTCTTGATCTTCATATAACGCGACTCGCCAAACACCCGAATATGCTGAATGGTCACTACTGCTTTCTGCGGAAAAGTTAAGATTACTTTCGATACTCTTAAACTACTTTTAAACTTTAAATGTTTTACCTTTTGATATGGATCTATTTCGAGGAAAGAGCTCTCATTCCCATTCACTTGGGTGTTGGTTAGGTGTAACGAGACGCAAGCCAAGACCCAACCGATCCGAATGAGTTCCATTCCTGCAATGAGCTACACAGATGATCCTTGGGTTAGTCTCAATTGTAAACATCATGACAGCGCAAATCTATTAATTAGTGGGGCTCTATTTTTGTTCTAAATATCGCTGGTAATTTGCTGAAATTGTTATCATCAGCAGATCGTTTCGATTCAGTACATTTGATTGTACCAGTACAGCTGTACTTGAACCACCTACTTGCACCTGTACTTGGGGTAGAGAGTTCTGGCTGCCACTTTGTAGCCGGCTATGTTATATGTCACCACCTAGTCAACGACTCAATTAGCTAACCGACGGATATGCGCCGCCATCAGAGCTTATTCATTAGAGCCCATCATCGAAGCAGTCGTCGAGTCGGAAGCTCCAAAGTGTTGAAAAGCCAATTAGCGCGCTGCAGGCAGCCAGGCAGGAAGGAAGCCATAGGTGCCCCCATGGCTGCCCTGCGTGTAAATGGAAGTGAGAGCCAGCCAGTCAGCCAGCCAGTTCAGCCTAATGAAAAGTTTACAATTTTATGAAAAGGAACCGCACGCAGGCACCTGCAAGTTTTGCCCTAACCCCTTCCATACCCCTTTTGAGTTGCGGTGTTGCGTAATTTTCTGCGTCATTTAATTAAGCCGATTCATAGCGCCCCACACCCACAACCCAGGATTTGCCCCTGGTTCCAGCTAAGCTGCACACACACACACATATATGTGTGGGAGTAATTAACTTGGATGTTCATGTTTATTATTCATAATGCTTTCCCCCTTATTATTTATTCATAACTGCTAATAGTGTTTGTCGGGCTTAGGGCCACAACAGCTTACGCCTATTAATTGGCATCGGCCAGATGCTCAGTGCAGAAACATTGATGCAATGTCTCATCGTCTTAGCCTAGTTCTCACTCTCTCTCGCGCGTGACAGTCTACACCAGACTGGGCTTCTTGATGCGCGTATCGGCCACGAAGCAGGACACCACCTGATTGTTCTGCTCCACATCGAGAAGTCTCACCTCCAGGCGTGTGGGCACCTCCGGCTGATTGCTGGCCACTGGCAGGAGCAGCTCATAGGTAACATCCTCGCCAGCATCCAGGGGACAGTAGGCGCCATGCAGGAGATTCTGGCACACATTGCCACGACTGGCATCCAGATCGTAGGGTATGGTCATGCCCAGCGAGGTCAGACGCACTTCGGCGGATAACTTTTTCATGGAATTACGAGCTGTAAGCATAAACAGAAGGTAAATCAACCAGTTAGCATGTGTTTTTTGGCTTAATTCGTTTGCTCAGACTTACTGGCAACAAACTGTATGTCGATCTTCGCCTCGGATCCCTTCCACAAGTCACAGGGCAGGGCATCGCACTCATCGATCTGCACCATCAGCGGCAGGGGAATGCTGCTATCCGCACAGTGTCTGATGGGGGTATCCGCACTGATCAGGCTCCATAGAAGGGGCACCATAAGGCATAGACAAAACTTCTTTGGGTTGGACATTTTCTGTTGGTTTTTTGTGGCTGCGTTGCTTCTGTTCTCTCTGCAAGCACTTTGGTTTGTGTTCCCCAAACTGGGCTATCAGAGGGGTATTTATACCCACCCGACTGATGGCTGGCCAGCTTGGTTCTCTTGCACTCGGTTCATAATCTAATCCGTTTTGCACTGAATTGGAATCAGGGAACATTGAACACCTTTAATGGCTCTCTCTTATTACGACTTAATCGCACTTAAAATGGGATGAAGCAATGTCAATGCTACATTCGCAGCTTATCGTTAGCTCGGAAATGCCTGAGATTGTTCTAAACGGTACGCAAATTGGTATATGTTTTATAATTATGCAGATACATGGGACGTGACTGTCTGTCTGCCCGTTTGGGTTGTGCCTCGCCTAGTTCACAGAGAATATAACAGCTAGAGCAAACAAAGATTACATCTAGTACTTATAGTAACGAATCAGAACAAAGCCATAATTATATCCGAATCAGAATAAAGCAAACAGCTCCCGTTGCAGCTCTCTCTCTCTCTTCCACACTCTTTCTCGCTGGGATGCGCCAATGTGTGAGTGAGCGCATAATAACAGCCGGATGGTAATTCGTTGGTGAAAATATAGACACCTAGAATACTAAGCATTAGTGGGAAAGAGAATGGATGGAATGTAAATATATATATTTTACAAGTTACATAAATCTCAGGATGTATGTATGCTGAAACTAAGTACCGGCTAGTATGTATGGTGTCGTAGCACGTGTGCCACTTGTACTGGTTTTTCAGTAGTTACTCATTATCGGTATCTACATACATATATTCTAATTGATTTTTTTATGAATCCTCCTGATTACCATGAGAACAAACCTAGCAGAAGATAAGTCCAAACATGAGTCACGCCAGAACAGCCCTAATCGATCGATGGTCATAAGACTCAGTACCAGTACTGTGGCCCAGTACATTCGAACTTGCCCGAGTGCAAACCCACTTTATTTTGGGGGCTCTGATAAGGTTTAGCCATTGCGTACAAACACCTGTTGCGGTCTGGGGGGAGTTTGGTGGTGTCTCTGGTGCAGGCCAACTTGGACCCAACAAATTAGCAAACGATAACCAGGCCGATTAGGACAAGATTAGGATTCGGCGGCAGTAACGATGATTTCCGTGGCATACTCTTGGGCTACCGAACGGACTGGAGCAGCAACCCTAAGCGTGCTGTAGAGCGACGGCATTAACATCAATTTATATGCATAGCCAATTTGTAGCAAGTTTTATACAATTTCTTACACCCACTTGACTCGACGAGAGCACCAGACGAGCACGAGACTTTCAGTGGAAAGTCAAGGGGTGACTTTCTGCCCAAATTTCATCAATATTTTCAGATTTTGTTCACAAATTCAACTGTTTTATATGCAAATTAGCTAAGCGATTTCGCTTCCAGCCGGAAATTGATTTCCAAAATATTTACGTACTCCAGCCATCAAAATGGCTAAATGATTGCAGGGCACAGGCACATGACATGCAGAAGGGATGTACTGCATTCAATTGGCGTAACATTTTGTTTAATTTGCATTTTTCGTATAATTAATATGTGCGTTAATGAGGATTTAATACATTTTACGCAAAATATCTACAGGGGTGGATGGAATCTACATATAAGTGTACTTGAAAGTGAATTGAATTAGCTGAGCAATGCAATGCATAAACTGCTTATAGAAAATACTTTTAAAAAAGAAT
Organism: Drosophila bifasciata; assembly: GCA_009664405.1. Lineage (NCBI taxonomy): Eukaryota > Metazoa > Arthropoda > Insecta > Diptera > Drosophilidae > Drosophila > Drosophila bifasciata. The sequence goes on from CM019044.1 coordinate 7,018,444, forward strand.
TTAAAATGTTTTCAGAAAAGTTCAGTTTATTTCAATTGTATTTTTTTAATTTTTTTTAGCATTCTAATCCACTTCCTTTTACATTTCTTTGTCAAGAAAAGTCTCTACCTAACACAAGACAAATTTATTTGATTCCGCAATTAATTTCACTTATATTTAAACAACTTTGTAAGCTTCTAGTTCTAACTCAAGTTTTCCTTTCAAGTTTCCCTGGAAATTACAAAGTATTTTCCTTGGAATTCCTGCCAATGCCAGTGGAAGTGGAAATAATAGGAGCTGGCATAGAGAGAGCCTCTCAAATTATGTATTGCCAGGCAGGCTGGCAGGCAGGCTTCAAACTAACATTTTAATTATACTCTGGTATACTAAACCTGTACATTATTATGCAAATGCATTAAACTTCTTTTCGCTTGAAGCCGTCACACATTTCTCAGGTGAAATTGTGCAAGGAACACACGGGGGGAGTGGGAGCACAAATGCCAGCACGTAAGGGAAGAAATTACTCAACAGCTACTACTACTAGAACTTGTTGAAACGCATGTTTCTCTTGATTTCGGGAAACATGAATTTTGCATTCATTTAATTACAGAGCTCCAGTGCGGACTCACAGCAGGGGGAGGAGTGCAGGCTGGCTGGCTGGCTGTGAGCAAATTAATTAGCATCCCTGGCACTGGCACTGGCACTGGGCCTGACATGCTGGAAATATTTAATAAAACCATTTTTGCATGACGGCATATGCAAATTGCAATTTGGCAAAAGGCGAGCGAGTCTCTATGTGGAAGGAGTGTGACTATATCAAAGTGTGCAGCAAAGCGAAAAGAACCTTTCTTTCCCTTTCCCCCATTCCTGCTGAAACACTAACAATGCAGGTGAAAATTGTGGAAAAATTGTGGAAAAATTGTCTCAAGGCCAGTTGGTCAGTGGACACTGCTGGCTGGCCACATATACAACAAAACACGTTCCTTTGCCTTGTTAAAACGGAAACAGCTGAATGCACTCGAATAGTTCGAAATAGACTCCACCACAAGGGTTGCCTCTGACCCCAATCACAGGCACCTGTTGAGGGGGGGCATGGCATGACATGGCATGGAATGAGTCGTTGGGGGATGGGGGTGGGTGGTAGAGTGTTCTTCCTGAGCAATTGGGCGTGACTTTCCGTGAAATTCCTCCATTAATTGACAACACACGGCGACACACCGGGGACACTCGGCTACCGAAAATTTAATGAAAAATTAACAACACGAAAATCAAATTGTCGCCTAATTGAGACACAAAGACGAACCAGCAACAGCAGCAGCAGTTTGTCATTTGGTATTGAATTACGTACAAACAAATATCAAATTGAAATAGAACAGACAGCGGTGTGGGTATGACACAGGATGGGGCTGGCCAGGGCTGGCTGGTTGGGTTGGCTGTCAGGGGCTGTAAGGCCACCAGGATTGGCGTGACAAATTGTTTGGCTTTGGCTTTGGCGCTGGCATTTGATGTTGGACTTGATTTGACAAATTAATTGAGTTAACTGTGCAACTGTGTGGGCCGGCAGTCTAACCAGTCTATTCAAATATTAAAACAACCAAAATTCCCCATCCATCCACATTTTTAGTCTATTTTAGTTGCATACTTTTTCCTCGCAGAGAAAAAGAAAATCAATAAAAAAAATTCCATTCACCTTCCATCGATGCGAGTATTTTCGGTGGAAAGACAGAAAAAAAAGGTACATCAAAGATAAAGCCGAATATATCCGTGCAATACATTTGGGAATATGCAAAAACGAGGAAGAAGGAGGAAGGGGGGTAGTCCCATATTTGGCACACAAAAGTGCAAACGGAAATCGGACTAAGTGGAAATGTTTGCCTGCAAAAGTATGCTGGCATTAGATTTTCCGGCCCCGTACACAGCCCCATCCCGGATAATTGCATTACTTAGATGCTGCCGTAAATAGAATCGAGCGAGAGTCGAATGGAATCAATGAATCAAGGCTACGGCTGACTGATGCTAATCAAATATTGCGGTTCACATTGTCGGCGAAAGGTGAAAGGCGCACCCAAAAGATACATTTTCGTGGGGGGGTAAATTGTGTCGTGCAGGATTTTCCATTGCTTTGACATATTAAATAATGTCACAACAATTACATGTGAGAAGCGGCGACAGTGGCTCAGTAAGAGAGAGGCCATATGTGGCAGGGGACAGGGAGCGATAGCAGCAAGTTCAAAAGCATTTTGAGGAAATCTCATGCTGCGCTGAAGCAGTCCTGTCCTGTCCACATGCCAAGTCACCAAACCAACCCCCCTCCCAACCCCCACTCACCACACCATCCAAAAGGTTGCGAAAAACAATCCGCAAGGGTGGATCGAAGCGGAAAACTGCTGAAGGATTTCAATAACCTATCATTCAATCTGCAGAGATGCGGCGACATTGACAACATTTGAAGCGCACCTCGTGTCTACCTACCTTTTGCACACATTTTTTGGCAAGGGCAGAATTATATTTTCCAGCTTACTTTATTTACTGTGTGTTTCCTTTATACATCATTTTCCCTTCCTGTTTTTTGCCGTAGAAGTTCGTTCCATTGTCAGTGGCTTTGGCCCGAGATGGGAATGTCTGTGGGTTTTTTCGTTTTTCGTTTTTTGTGTCCATTGCCATCGACAGGCTTAGTGGCCTGCCTGCCTGTGGTGGCTGCGGAGTGCTCAAGGATTTATTTTTCCCTGGCCCTATGTGTGTGCTGTGTGTGGGAAGCTCGGAGATGAAGTGATAAAATTCTGTTGCCCTATTTGATTCGCCTGGTTTCAAGTGATTTCCTGTAATAGTAGATGTAAGAAAATATGCAACAAATTGGTGCATTTGTAGCAGTAGCAGTAGCAGTATATGAGGCTAGGTTGATTAAAAATGTAGCTGATGGATGTGGTAGGAAAGGAAGCGTTTGGGTAAAGATGCGAACGAGTGCCAAAGCAGCCAACTTTGACAGGCCAAAGCAACAAACACGAACAATTCGAGTCTCTTACCAACGATTAGATAAGCCAAATCCGACTGAAATTCACTCAAAAGTAGTTCGACTTCGGCTATAAAACGATGTCCGCACGGTTGGGTGGGATCAATGCAAAGGCAGAAACATGCAGGCCAAGTTGTTGATTTGTATCTCTCTGGGATTATTGGCTACGGTCCAGGCCGCCAGCGATCTAGCCACGGATGTAAGGCGATGTAAGTGCCACAAACTCTCATGGATTCCATTTACAAAGTATTAAGTATTAACTGACTTTATTCCACAGGCTCCAACAATAAACCCTTTCCATTGGAGGTGCGCGTAATGAACTGCATCACGCCGCCGTGCAACATTGTGAAGGGATCAGTGCAGTATTTCGAGATCGATTTCGCTGTGGACAAGTACATCACGAGCATGAAGGCCATGGTTAAGGCCACCACCTTGGGTGTCATCACAGTGCCCTATGAGCTGCCGCCAGATGTGGCTGCCGTTTGTCCGAACCTCATGTTCGGCGCTTACTGTCCGCTCTACCCCACAGAGGATGTCACCTATCTGTTTGCCTTCCCCATTGGCGAGTATCCCGAGATTGGGGTGAAGGTCGAGATCTATCTGGTGGATCAGGATGGTGATATTGCCACATGTTTCGTATGCGACATCAAGGTGGTGAAGGGCAATGGCAACCCCAGCGAAACCTAAACGAGAACAGAGTGGAACAAAACAAAACACTCTTTCATTTATTGGCCTTAAATTCTGTGATATCTAAAAGCAAACCAAATCAATACCCAATCCCTATCCCAATGCCTCAGCATAGCTTACCCGCGAGGTCTTATGAATATTTAATAAAATTTTAAAAGCCCTGCCCCCACCAGTGCTGCTTTGCATTACCCATGTATATATGTATATGCTGCGATGTTTATTCTTTTTGTTGACAACAAAGAGCCAAGCCAAACCAAAAGGGACACTCGCGTGCTAGTCGATTATAAACTCAAATTTCCATTGGTCATTGCTATCTGCACACGCAGCCAATAAAGTGTAAATTTAAGTGGTCGGGAAGCTACTACCTATTATACTACCTCTACTCGTACTATATAATCGAATCAAATAATAATTCGCAAATGTCGAGCCTGATTAGCGACGACAATTGACACACCTGGTCGGCCAGTCCCACACACATCTGGTTCGGGTAGTGAACGCTTTTAGACCCAAAAGAAGAAGAGAAATGTACCGGGCTATCATCTATTAATGCAACAAAAAATAACGACGATTCACACAAGCTTATCAGATTTCATTTCTATTCAAAATGCACTGTAAAAAGTAGTTTGAAAATTGATTAAAATAAAAATAAATTTGCAGTGGGAAAGCATCGTGGAAACAAAGAGAAGATCCTTTAAAACATATACCATAATTGTGGGTAAAATTTAAATTTAAATATCACTTCATAAAAATCATTATTCTGGTTCTGCGCTATCGGGTTTTCTAGCTATATCTCTGCAATTTTGAAGTTAATTTGTATAAGGGAGTGTATCTAAAAATTTTACAAAAAATGCATTCAGTGTAAGTCAGTCGAAAAACCTATTTAAACTGAACAAAATATATGTATATATAGTACATACATGACAAATATTAAATACTATACTCATATACGTATACAAATATTCTAAGCCGCTCACTGAACTGCTTCCTGTGTCCCCCCAACCAAATCAAACTCCGCTAGTACGAGTACATATCCAAGTGGACAACTAATAAATGTTAGTGATAGGTCAAGTTTAGCTAACTAAAAAATAACTAGTTTATGTGGAATTACTGAAGAATAGATTTTTCCAGAAAAATCGAATCTAAAGAGAGGCCAAAACTGAAGCGTTAAAGCTGCCGAAAGCCAAAGATAATTCACAAATAGTTAACATAATATAGTTATGCACATAAATAGTTAAATATAATTGATTTTTATAGTTTCTTTGGGCTATCTTTCGTTAAAAAACAGCGCAATTTTCCTAGAATTTAGACAAGTGTACATTTGCACCCAGCTAAAAATACGAAGGGGTGGGGCAGCGGTGGGCGATAAGGGGTGGCCCAACTTTTGACCATATGGCCAATTCTCGGGTCTATCCACTGGCGATCAATAAATAATTATCAAATCGCTTTTTACTGCCCATTGAACTGGTCAAATCAGTGAAATAAATTACCAGGCCTTCGGTGCAAATCACAACGTCACCGATGACTGTATATCGGCGCGCAATATCTTATCGATGAAATGCGCTAGTCGGCTAGGCGATACGGCGGGTACACTGGAATTGGAATCCGTGACGTAGCCAGGGTAAACAAATGGTTTCTAATCTTTGGGAATGGTTTTTGGGCTTTATTGGTTAGCAGAAGTAGGTAGGTGGTAGATAATATTCAGTCAGGCCACACGAGTGGTGTCGCGTACTATGCCTCCAGTTCGCTTTGGTTGTCGCGCCAGTCCAGGAGATACTCCTCCTTGTTTGCCGTCGTTCCCTTGCGCAGCTTGCAGCTGCAGATAAAGCACGTGATGGCTTTGTGGTCCGCATCGTCGAGCGTTACGGTTACGTCGGCTGTGATCTCCGGAAAGCTGGGCTCCACATAGAAGTTGAACTGGTAGGTGACGTCCTCGCCCTTGTCGATGGGACACATGGCGCCGTACATCAGATTTGAGCACACATTGGACACCTCCTCGGGCAGATCGTATGGCATATTCATGCCCAGCACCTTGGCCGTTGTCTTGGCCGTAATGTTCTGGATGTTGTTGTTATCTGCAAGTATCCCGGGGGTACGTATTAGCTAATGTTTAGTCTCTGAGCCAATGCCAGGAAGTACTTACTGCCCAGGAACTGTACTTCCATGACTACGATGGTGCCCTTGTAGACGATACACGGCGGTTCCTCGCAGCCATCCACTCTGACGCTCAGGGGAAAGGGTTTATCTTTGCCTGCAAGAATGAGCAGAAAAGTTGGCTACATTTTGTGGAAAACATTTCAAAAGATTAGACCCTGATAAGCGCTATCTAAACTGGATTGTGTTAAGTTTTTTGAAAGCTACAATTTGTGGTAACTGCGCAGAAAAGTAGGCTACACTTGTGTGCTATCAAGGAGGACTTTCACTCTTGAGTTCTTTGCCGTATCAAAGTGGTATCTCCTTGAATTCCATATATATATTTATAATAGCAGTAGCTAGTTATCATGCCTAGATTGTTGGGGACAGCTGAACCCACAGTCTAGAGAATGTGATTCACTCGATTAAAACTCATAGGCGACAATAAACTCTAAAGCCACCTTGGAGTAATTAATGTCCGGCACAATCTTTTATGCTACAACTGAGTAATTCTTTTTAAATGGTTTTGTGTTGTGAACTTACATTGCTTTACATTCGTGGCACTCACTGAAGCCGCGAGAAAGGCCAGAGCCAAAACGATTCGCAGCATTTTTTTTAGATTCGTGGGGAATTTCCTGTAATCTTTCACTTCGACGATAGATTGGGTTGGTACGCGCGCCCGCAGTGGATGGTTGGATGGTTGGGAATGGAACTACTGGGGCAAGTGGAGAAGTTTAAATAGCAGACGCTTTGCATGTGGCTTGACCGAACACGATGACCAATTGGATGAGGTGAGAGGGTTTATCAGACTCGTTGGGGATTGATACCAGACAGCCACGCAGGTGTTACAAATGAAAACAGAGTGGGGCTTGCAGGTGTTGCGCTCTGACGAAGAGTAAATACGTCTAAATCAAATCAGTATATAACGTATATTCGCCTGATAAGCAACCGGAGAGGCCAAAACTATGGGGCAGTGTTGCCGAATTGTAGCGGAAAAAGCCGCCAAACAGATCGGAAACTATAAACATATTATATTTCCTATGTAAATGCCATTTCATCCATATGGGAGACGAAATACTTCTCCGGTTATTTAAATTTGATAGAACAATTCAAATATGCCGGTATTTTTGCACTATCGATAAAACCCGCTATCGATGCTGTTATCGTTGCGCCAACATACCATCTCTAACGCATACAGTTTAAATTATTAAATTCTTTGTTTTTTGCGTTTTTAAAGCAGATAATGGACAGCGAGCTGACCAATTTGGAGCAGTTTCTGGCAGCAAAGTACCCTGGTCTACTCGCAGAACGAAACAAAGGCGGTGCCATCATAATCCGTGGCGTGGCGTGCAGTGAGGTAAGTCCCGAGTTTGCACCTTTTCCCGCCCAATTAAAATAAACTTGCTTTGCCCAGGGAAACTGGCGTCGCCTGAAGCTCTACTTACCGCATCATCCGGCCTTGCAGGGCTTTCAGTTGTATGTGCAGGAACAGCTGGAGTACAAGTGCTACACCGGCAGCAACCTGCAGGTGAAGGATGATTGGCTGCTGGAGGATTTGTTGTCGCATCTGCCGCAGCTACTGCCGGCCAAGGAATCAGTTTCCACCTTAAGCGAGGCCGCCCCGCGCAGCAATATATACGCCGATATCCTGGCGCTGCACAAGCCCCAGGAGTACCGCCTGCAGATGGACGCCGGCTGCTCGCGGATTCGCTTCAGTCAATTTCCCGATTTTGATCAGCACTATCTGGAGCTGGAGGTGCCCACGATGCGTCTGCTGGAGCACAGTCTGCCCGACTGCGTGCCGTTGGGCGAAATGTTGGCCAAGAGCGCTCGAACACTGAGTGACGCGCTGAATCTCTACCGGAAGCTGCTGGAGGATCTGCGCCCGTTCTACGACAACTTCATGGACATTGACGAGCTGTGCCATGTGCTGCAGCCATCGCCCATTACCACCAAGCACAACACGCGCGTTTTTCCCCTCAAAGAGCGCGTCTACCTCAAGGTCACCATTGTGGATCCCTTCGCCAGCATTTCCTCCATGGCGCTGAAGATCATTGGACCCACAGACGAGGTGGCCCGTCTGCGGGATGTGCTCAGTGATGGTCTTGGCAATTGGGACGCAGAACTGGACATGCACAAGAATCTGCTGCGCATCTTTGATCTCTGCTACTTTCCCATGCCGGACTGGAACGCGGCAGACAAGCCGGAGGAGCAGCATTGCAACATTTGTTTCGTCTACCGCCTGGACAGTGGCGAAGTGCCCATCGTGTCCTGCGACAATCCGCGCTGTGTGCTCCAGTGTCATTTCGCCTGCCTGGACGAATGGTTCAAGACGCTGCTGGATGGCAAAACCTTTCTGGACGTCTCCTTCGGCCTCTGTCCGTACTGCAAGGCGGTGAGTGGGTGCTACAGTAGAGCCACAATTGAATGTACATCTTCTTGTTGTCTTCCGCAGAAGCTGTCCACCTCCTTTGCTGCACTCTCGGATGCAGCGTAGCGCCAGAGGCGAAAGAGCAAGAGCATTTGTTAGGATGGAGCAGCGTTTTGCTTTAATTTATCTTAAACATCAATTAAATATAATTTACTTTAACTAAATTAATCTTTCCGTTTGCACCAACGCCCGCAGATCATCAAACGATCCCTTCTCTCTATATAGATATTGTGGGTTGCATAGACAATTAGAATTTTCTTTTTAAAATTTACGTTTTTTTTATGAAACAAGTCCTAATTAATGGTGTCCGTCCGCCCCAGGCAGTCCTATTCCATTTCACTGGAAATGACCCGCAGCATGTTGCGCACCACAAAGTTGTTGCCATTGACGGTGGCTGTGTCGCCCGCCTTGCCAATCCGCACACTGGAGCCGGCCAGGCCGTAGAACATCTTGGGCGCCAGATTGGGCTCGACGGCCTTGAACTCCCAGCCGACATGCTGGGCACAGAACTTGCACAGAATGATGTGCCACTGGTAGCCGGGGAACCAGCTAAATCTGGTGGATGGCTCGCCGCTATAGCCAATGGCATGGGATATCACCCGATACACAGTGTTCGTCTCGTGTATGTAGCCGCCTGCCAAGAGCAATGAGGATTAGAGTGGGATTTAGAGTGAGGTTGCGCACGTTCAAGAGGACACTCACCAGGATTGCAGTACTGTGTCTGCACGCCATGCTTGGACATGGCAAAGAGATCCGAGCAGTAGGCCAGGCTGCTGTTGCAGTAGCGGCAGTAGAAGAGCGTCTCCTCCTTGAGGATGCCGCCGATGAGCTGCAGGCGTAGATTCACCGAGTTCGTGAGGAACATTTGGCTCATCATTTTCTCGGTTAGATGGAGATTGCGCACCAGCCAGAATGACAGCTGTATGGGGCACTTTGGCATTGTGTCGATCTTGTGCACCTCGAGCTTCTTGCGCGCCCGCTCCACAATGTCCGCGTAGGCGTACTCCTGGCAGGCTTCGGCCGGCCAGGGTGTGCTCGAGATCTGATAGCGAAGATACTTGTCCCGCATCGAGGGTATGTCTCGGAAACGGCTCATCGAGCCCATGTCGATGCACTTGAGGGGCTCGGGCAGAAAGTACTCCGGCAGTATTTTCACCTTGCTGTGGCACTTGTTGGTCGGATTCCGTGCTATGTACTGGGGCAGGCTGAAACGACACACCCAAGGATTAGATGCGCACACACATTGCCGGCTCCACTCACCCCTTGATGTCGTTGCTGTTGATGACAATGCGCTGGAGCGCACGCGACTTGTAGAAGGTCAGATGGTGTCCACTGTCGCCCTTCTCATAGATCTGGCAGGTTACGCCGTACAGCTTTTGGCAATCATCGGGCGGCTTCATCAGGGGAAAGGCGATGGCGAATATCAGGCCATCCAGTCCGGGCATATCGTCGTCGAAGAGGCTGCCATCGATCATGAAGGGCAGCACCTCGCCGGGAAACAGGATGTGCTGGTGCAGAAAGATGAGCATGTGGTGAGTGCTGCCCACCTCCTGGTAGTCCACGCCGGGCACTCGATTCAGATTCGGGCCAAAGTACGAATGCTCTGCCGGCAGATTGGTATCGAAATGCACTCCCTCCTCCATGTCGATATCTATGGGTGGCGGCCTCGGTGGCGGAGGCGGTGGCTGCGGCATGCGCATCTGGGACTGCTGCGCTAGTGCAGCATCTTCGGCGTCCTGGCTGGTTTCATCGCTGGTGCGACTGCGTCGCCTCTCCTGGCTGAACACCATGCTGCGGACGCGCTGCAAAAAGTTGTCCCTGTTCAAGAGGGCGGCGATTCCGCCGTCCTGATTGCGGGCCTGCGACACCATCATGTCCACGGCATAACGCAGGCGATTCTGTGGTATCATCCAGCGTGGCAGGTCCTCCACGTCCGAGTCATCTGGGTGGGATGTTTCGAAATCAGTTGAGCGGCAGATAGCGTCAGGAAGCTATCAACTTACCCTCACTGTTTGGACTGTCCAGGGACATGTCACTGGGGCTGCCGTCACTCTCGGTACCATCGTCCGGCACTCTGTCCTCCCCGCTGGGCCTCCCGACCGCATTGGGGGAGCCGCCCTCGTCAGCTGGCAGAGGTGCTGTGCCAGGTCCAGGAACTGCTGGCAGCCCCTCCTCGGCGGCGGAGGCGACAGCGGAGTCGGCAGCGGGTTGTCCAAAGAAGCGTTCGATCATGTCCGCTTCCATTTCGGCCGTCTCCGCGTAGACATCTATGACCCTCTCCATATTTGCAATTGCCTGCAGTGCTGGCTCTGCCGCTGCCTGCAGTTCCGCCCCACTGGGGCCTGCTGCTGCCTCCCCCGCAGAGTCAGCAACACCCTCCTCTTGTTCATTGATTTCTGCGCAGTAAATTGTGTATAAAGTGTGACTGTTGCTGGGCTTTTGTCGTTAGTTTTAGTTGCGACCTACCTGCTGTCTCTTCCACATCCATTTAATCCGTTTGGGTGTGGGAGTTTCGAGTTTAGGCTGTAATTTGTATTTATTTTGTCATTTATTTATTTCACATTTGATTATCGATTGTACCTAAAATACGACACTGTTGACCAGGGCAGGGAACTCACTTTAAGAGCAATTATTAAGGGGATTCGTGAAACCGATCATGCTTACATGCAGCAGCTTAGGCAGCATTGTGGAATATATATGCCAGTAAAAATATATCTTAAATGTGATTTCATATACTGGCACTTATAAAATTGTCGTTTCTAACATTTAATATGTAATATATGTAGATTCATTTAAACCGAACCAAAGTCCGTTTCAAAAGTCCCCACAACGGCGCCCACAACGTCAGCTGTTCCGATCCACCGACCGAACTTATATATAAAAGATCGGCGCAAAAAGTTGTTGCGCCCACAAAAGTTGGATCCACAAAAGGCGAAAGTCGCGACTCGCTCTACATTTCGTTATCGACCTGTTTTACATAGCCATCCATAAAGCAAAAAATATAAATAAATCATCAGAGAGAATGATCAAGACGAGACTGTTGCTGCTGTGGGCGCTATCGGCGTTTCTCATGGGCATCGAGGCGCAGATAGCCTTCGTGGAGGATGCGGACGTTGATAAGAAGAAAGTTAACTTGGAGGTAAGATCCCGCAGAGTGGCAGAGGGAGGCGCCAGCGTGAGGCGAAGCTTTGGTTTGATAAGGCAACAAAAAATAAGTGAAAGCTTAGTTCGGGACACCGAAGTTCGTATACCCTGTGGAAGGGGGAGGTTTCAATTTATGCTTCAGAGTATTTCCTGCAAAGGCGTATAGAAGAGCTTCCCAGTAATGTCCGATCGTGCCAGAAAATTCGGAAAGTTTTGATACATAAAAGATCTACATTAAACTAAAGGACTTGTTGCTTCCCAAGATCAGATCACAGCTAGAATACGCCTCTGAGAAAGGGTAGCAAAACAGAGCTTTACACTGATAGATAATCAATCATTGCTCCCCATTCTGTACAGGGTCGCAAGCCGCTCTATTCGCCGGCGCGTTGCCCGCGGCACCAGCTACTATATCCAGGGGATCAGCAGCTCGACTGGGTCTGTGACTGTGCGCCAGGTGAGCATGTGGAGTAGATGATCAGCATATTGCGAGCGATGACATAATATGCCCGCGTACGGGTAATTCCCCGCAGCCACGCTCTACTACCCAGAGACGGACGCCTGCTATCCCGCCTACAGGCAGGGCCCCTGCGAGCAGGGCCAAATGCTGGTCCTGTACAAGGAGAAGGTCATACCGGAGTGCGTGAGGAATCCCTGCGGCACGGACGGCCGCTTTATGATACGCGACACCTGCTACGAGTTCGGCAACACCAAGCACGAGGGCAATCCCTGCCCCTTCAAGGAGTACACCTATGTGCTGGGCGTGAACCCCATCAATCTGATGGTGGACTGCGTGAAGCTATCCGTGCAGCTGCCCGTGCAGCTGGAAACGCGCATTTCGCTGGACGAAGCTCCGGCACCGCCGGACTATCACCTTGAGCTGGCCGAGAAGTGTTCCCGCGGCAGCCGATTGCTCGCACAGGGAAAATGTACATAGGAAAGGGAAGTCCAGTCCCAGTCCAGTCCAGACGACACGAATCGAATCGAATCAAATTCAAAGAGATTTTAACTTTAACCATAACAATAATAATAATAATTCCCTTATGTACAACTGAAAATCTATGCGGATTTGGCTTTCTGCCGGGCCGTAGCTGGATTGGGCTTGGGTTTGGCAGTGGTGACCTCGTCGGTGGTGTCGATCAGCTCCTCCGCGCTGATATCATCCTCCTCGGGCAGATTGGCGACATCCTCAAGGCTCTGCTCATCGCTGGCCGTCTCCATTTTGAGCAGCGCATTCTCCATGGAGGCCAGGAAGGAGCTCTCTTGGTACTCCGGCCACTGCCGGAACTGTGTGAACAGAGTCAGCATCTGACTGGGCCGCAGGTCGCCAAACTGCGTGTATATGTTGATGCCCGGATAGTAGTCCCTTGTGCTCATCGTGGTGCTCTGGGTGGTGTACTGCGGCAGCTTCTGCGGCGACTCATCCGGATAAGTGGGCGTAATCGGCTCAGAGGCATGCGGATTGATGATCAGCCTGGGCCCACAGCCGGGCACCCACTTTCTGCAGGAGAGAATCAACAATTGAAGGCCACTTTGGCGTTCTGGGAGATTTCTACTCACTCGAGATTGGGTATTATGCGATTCCGCCGGCTCACGCAGTTCTGCTTGATGAAGAACCAGAGCGTCACCAAGTCCTGGGGCGAGCACAGCTCGTGAAGATTGCGCCTGGGCACAAACTTAACCAGATACAAGTACTCCGGATTGACGGAGCGCACCTTGCCCAGCTTGCTGCTCTTTATGTGCTTGTATTCGGCCTGCAGCGGCAGGAAATCCTCCCGCGGCACCTTGGCAATGAACCGATGCTCGAAGAGGATCTGGAACAGCACAGTGGTGGAGCGGTAGATGAGGTAGCCCACCTCATTGTTGCAGGTCAGGTGCTGCAGGAGTGTAAATTGATCATCACATATCGGAATGGGCTGGCTGATTGCTTGATTGTAGTTACTATGTAAATGGGTGGAGGCATCGCCAGGATCATTTCGCAGCGGCCCAGGGTGTAGAGACTCGTCTGGAACACGAGCGAATTGATCAGATGCTTGAAGAACGTATACGATCCCACGGCGCCAAAGACCAGCATGTTGATATCTAGCAAACAATCGATGGGTTAGTGGTTAGTCCTGGAAATCTTCGCCTTCTGTTTGCCTCACCGTCTGTGAAGGGCTTTTGGGGTACATCGTGCAGCAGCTCGGCCACCCGCATGCCGTTGTCCATCTTGTCCATGAAGACCAGCTTCCAGAGGCTGACCATGTCCCCCTGGCGCACCTTCACTCGCTCCGGGTACAATGTGTGCAGCTCATGCAGCCGGGGCATAAAGTGGTCCATGCTCTCGAGTAGAATAATCTTGCGAAACTGCGACTCCCGGTCGAGCAGGTGCCTGGTGAAGTGACCCACGCCGGGATTCAGCTCCAGCACTGTGTCGCAGCTGGTCTGCTGCAGATGCGGCTCCAGGTACTGGCCAATTCGGTGTGCCGCCTCGGCATTGGCCACATACATGTGGGCGGGCGTCTTTTGTTTCTTGCCGAGCAGCTTCTCGGGGTACTCGCCGCTGTACCGGGCAACCATTTCGCGCTTGGCCTTGCTGCTAAAGCAGGCGACGCCGAGCCTGCCGAGCCTCCAGCTGGATCGCAGTGGCAGCATGGCGGTATCAATTTAATTAAACACAATAAAATAAATAAAGCCGGGGCCGGTTTTGTTTACAAGCAACAGTTGGATCATTGGCGTTTTGCAGCACTCGAAAAACCCACAGCAACTGTTTGACCTGAGAAGTTCACCAACACTAATTGGTTTTGGTTATGTTTACGGGCAGAATTTTCATTTTAATCGAATTTATGCATATTTTGTGAATTGTGAATTAGAAATAAAGTGTTGCGGTCATGGGACAGGTAGCTTCGATGATTGCCCGCCGGGCGAATCGCTTCAATGCCGAGAACCGCGCCCACCGTGTCATTGAGCGCGAGAAGCCCACACCGGCTCCCAAATTCGATTCCAATCTGAGGGACATGGAACGCACCCTAGAATGTATGCTATTGGGAGGACACTGGGTTTGGGGATGTTTTGGTCAGACATTTAATCTCGATTTGCTTGCAGTGGACCCCAAGTTTGTGGACAAACTCAACCTAAAGGACTCCAGTTTGGACACGCGACTAAAAGACGTTTATGTAACGTCACAGGATCGATTTGTGGGCTAAAAAAAGGAAAAAGCTGACCATTTGGACACATACTGATACTTGATATGCTCTATTCTAGATTGCGCGCGTGCAGGAGCGTCAGGCGGCAGAGGCTGCGGCGGACATCAAAGAGCAGCGACCTCTTCCCTTGGAGCGCAAGACTCCGGATGACTTTGAGTATGGCCACAAGGAGCCCAGTCGCATCCTCGGAGGCCGCTGCACGCTGCGGCAGGCGCTGAAGTTCATCAACGATCATCAGATCGAACCGGAAGAGTGGCCAGCCAAGAAGATAGCCGACGAGTACAAGCTGAAGGAGACGCATGTTGGTAAGAATGGAGAGAAGAGCAAGCTCTTCCCTTCCCTTACCTCTTGTAATTCTGTTTCCAACCCCCTCCCCACAGAGAACATTCTGCACTACTTCAAAACGTTTAATGTGTACATACCCGACCAGAAGTACAAGGACACACTGCTGACGCAGGCCACGAAGAAGATAAATCTGCTCAGGGAGAAGCCCAGTGTCCCGGACAGTAGTTCATAGTTCATAGCCTCTACCGTAAATAGAAACCAATTGTTGTTTTAACCCTACACCTACGATTTATTGTACACATCAGACCATGGCATTCGGTGGGCATTCGTAGACGTTGAGCGATCTGTCCTCGGAGGCGGATATCACCTTGTCGTTGCCGGGGCTGTAGCGCACGCTCCACACCTGATCGCTGTGCTCCGTGAATGTGTGCAGACACTTGCGCTCCGACGAGTCCCAAACTTTCACTGTCCGATCGCTGGAGGAGCTGGCAAAGCGCTTACCATCCTCGGAGAAGGACACGCACAGCACCCAGGAGGCATGGCCCGATAGTGTGCCGACCACATCAGAGTGCGCACTGCAAAGGGCGAAAGTGGGTTACAAATGGATGATGGCTCCTGTTAGTAGCACTTACACATCATAGAGCTTCATGTGACCGTCATCGGAGCCGGTTAGCAGCATCTGAGAGTTTGGGGAGAAGCACAAACTGCGCACGGGCATGGCATGTCCTTCCAGTGTTTGGGCCACTTTGCCAGCGGCCACATCAAAGATGGTAATGATGCCGTCAATCGCTCCACTGGCAATGTACTTGCCATCGGGACTCTGTAATGCAAAGGCGGGGGGAAGTGACATGAGCATGTTAATGGCCAGGGGCTTGGTGTACCCTTACATAGGCAATGCTCAAAGTGTATTTGCCATTCTGGGCATCCAGCACCTGCTCCGCCTTGCCCGTCTCCACGCTGTACATGGATATCTTGCCATCGTTCAGACCCGATATGACGTATTTGTCGCACGGCGAGAAGCCCACTGTCCACAGATCCACGGGCCCAAATGTCAGCAAATGTTTCTTGTCCCCGGTCTTGGCGTCCCACAGACACATCGTCGAGTCCAGTGAGCTGCTGGCAATTGCTATAAAAGGGTGCTCATTAGTTTAGCTGCATTAAATATATATTCAAGACTCACTTTGACCATCGGAACTGACCGCCACGGAGACGACTCCCAGGGCATGCCCCTTCAGTGCATGCCGCAGCTTCAGTGTGTTGTCCTCGCGTATGTCCCACACTTTAACCAGATCATCGAGACCCCCGTAACAATAAACTCCTTTGGTTTGGGCTCCTTTTTATCAAAATCAAAGGGATTCTCCTCTTCCGGTTCCTTGCCGGCATCGTCTTGTTCTGCCGGGCAGCGGCCCCAGGTGCAGCTCCACAGCGAATTCTCATGCGCATTCTCCTCTCTGTGCAGCAGCGAGAACTGAAAATGATTGCTGAACAATAGTCGCACAATAACAGCAGAGCAGGGGACTCACCATCGTAAACAATAACTCAATATAAACGAAAAACGTATTCAAGCGAAAATGCAAAAAACTAAATGAGCGCTTGAACAGTGCTATACAACGTTAGCATGTACGGTATATTTTTGGGTATTTTTGGCTCACAATTGAAACGCAAAAATAAGTCGCTTATTTTCTGTTTTTTTTTGTTTAAACCTTCTTTTATAGACTATCTTATCAAAAAGAGTTTTTTAATTTGTTTAGTCTTTTAAAAATCTATTCATCTTTTTGATAAAATTATATGATTAGAGCTGAGATTCCTAACTATTTTGTAACTTAAAGTTGAATATCAAATTAAAGGAATTTGATTTCCCTCGGTATATTTACGGTATATTTTGACAATATAATGGTGCTTTTTGGGTATATTTCTGAGGGGTCAGCCGGGTATATTTTATAGATATATCCGCTGTCACACTGCTGGTTGAGACCATTTTTCGCCGCGCCGACGAAACAACGTAAAGATATCGTCGAATTTTGCCCGGAAAATCAAAACAAGTGCAAGTGAGTAGTGAGTGCAGTGCTCTGCAGAAGTGTGAAAATGCATCTGAATTGAATGCAAGAGTCGTTATATAATGCGAATGCTGAATAAAAACGCACCCAAAGTGTGGCTCTTTAAAAAGGAACAGTGCGGACACTGTCGCCGTCGATTTTGATGACCAACAACGAGAAACGGACCAACGCGCGTGTTCTTTATTTTAGTTGATTTTTTTCGTTCGTATTTTGTCTGTGTCCGGGAGCCGCGTGTCTGGAATATATTAATAACATTTATAGTGAAACTTTAAATGTGTGTGCAAGAGTGCGGTGGGGGGGCGTCTGCGTGTGTGTGCAGTAGCAGCAGCAGCAGCAGCAGCAGCAGCAGCAGCAGCAGCAGCTGAAGCATATTTTATCATTAATATCTTCGTCAAAAAGCGAAAAGAAAACCAAATGTGATTCATTTCAATGCCTGGATTTGGCTGTTGCCTCTCTCTCTCTCTCTCTCCGCTCTGTCTGCCACTGCACACGCACTTCCCATTCTTCCTCTCACGTTCACCCATTT
Organism: Drosophila bifasciata; assembly: GCA_009664405.1. NCBI lineage: Eukaryota > Metazoa > Arthropoda > Insecta > Diptera > Drosophilidae > Drosophila > Drosophila bifasciata. The sequence goes on from CM019044.1 coordinate 7,035,875, forward strand.
GTGCAATTAACCGGAGAGCAGAATAAGAAGATAATAATAATAATAATACAAGAATTCGCCGCACTTTCTTCCATGTGTTCTATGTGTGTTGTGTTTGTTTTATTGATTCCCATTCGCATCCATCTCTCCGTTCGCGTTTCGTCCCCCCGTCCACACAAATCCTGTTTAACTGTTCTCGACCCCCATCTCTCTCACTCCCTCTCTCTCTCTCTCTCTCACACTCTCTGGATTCGGTTCGGTGTAAACAAGTTTATCTTTAATTTTGTCTCTTCTCATCTTCTATTCTTGTTATTGTTGTGGTTCTTCCACGCGACTGAATTTTAATCGCGCATTTCTCTTGGTGTTTATTTTCCCAAAAAAAATAATTTTAATTTTGCAAATCGCTTGACAAATAAATCAAACTAAACAGTTTTTTAGCTGAATTTGTTTATCATAAAGGTGAGTGAAATCCGTTGATAAATATAAATAATATATGTATGTACTTCTAAGCAGATTTACATAACTTTGTTTTTATGTAATGAAATGTGTTTTTTATGCAAAAATATTAAGTAGATATAAGCGCTGTGGGTTCCTACTAAAAATCCTACTAAATAGATGATATATTCACGATTTGATTGCTTGCCTTAACTGCTTGTTTCGAAACAAATCTAAACAGCACTGCTTGAGCGTACGTACAGCTGATAAGTGAACTGCTTGCATGCCATATTCAACGGATTACTTCTACTACCATCCCTGACTTAGAGACCCAACCAATCGCCCTCTCGGGGGGCTGTTGCTCAGCCTCAGCCTTCACACAGTTGTAAATGGTTTTTATGGATAAGAAAAAACGCTGTCCCCCAAGAGGTGCTCCACACAAACGGCAACAAACAGCAAAAAACGCACTGGAAAAAGAAATGGGGGATGGGGGAAAAAACTAGACCATAAAACATAAATGCATTCACGGACTGCCTGCTGCCATTAGTGTGAAAACTTTTCACAATATCATGTTGAAAAAAAAAAAAACAAAGAGGAAAAACCAAATGGAAATTCAGGGCAGGCCAAGAGGGGAAAGGGGAAAAAAAAATACACTGTAAAAAAGCCTAAGCCGATGTGCAACTGTGGACCGTCTTGTGCCTACCCTCGCGGAATGTCAGCAAAGACGACGACAAAAAACAAAGTTATTAGTCGTGAGCGCAGAGCGGAGTGCCTTGATCGAGGAAAGGAGGAGGGAGACGTGGAGTCAAGTGCGGAAAACCGATGTCTGGGAAAAGCGTGACAAAGTCAAAAGCAAGTCAAAACTGGAGCAATATTTTTTGGGCCAAAATCACCACACACCATCTCCATATTCCATATGACATCATGGCAAGGGAGACACGACAATGACAGAGCGAGTTTTGAAGTCTGCCAAAAACGAAAAGAAAAGCCAACAAAATGAAAGAGAAAAATGCTGTTGAGCTAGCGAAAAGCGTTCGCAAACGATTTAATGGCATTAGCCTTGACATTATTTCAGAGAAAAGTGCAGCACAGATATGGTCGAAAGAAAAAAGGAAGGGGGAAGAAGATTGAGAGAGAGAGGGATATCTCTGGGAAGGGAATGATCAATTTAGAATTCGATGCAAAGAACTTCATAGAATAAAGAAATAACTTCATAGAGAGACAATCCCAAGGCACTATCATCTTGTGGTCCAGGGATCCATCCGACCATCCTCCATCCCCCACTGACAGCTGATAACAGTACTTGCGTATCATTGTACAATAATTAATGGCATTCATTGAACTCTCTCTCTCTCTCTCTCTCTCTGTCTCTCTGGCCCCCTTGTAGGGGCATTGCCCAGACACATCTTTACGCAACAAAGACTTGAAGAACTCGAATGTATCTCTAGCAATATCAGTGGGAATAGCCACCACTCTGATCGGTGCGGGAGGGGAATGGAAAAATGTCACCTTAAGTACTTTTGCTTTTGCCGCCTTTTATAGCCATGGCCAAAGAGGCTTTTAGCCATAGATAAGATAATTATTTCACTGCTATTTTTATACCATAATTTTCATACACCAAAATTCCATTCATTTCGTTTTGTCGAATGCAGAAGGTTATTCTTCACAAAAATGGAATCCCACAATGAAATTAGGGCCACCATAAACGACATTTGTTGGCCGTAGGCTTAGGCAAAATAATTGTTGTGAAACATTTTCATTAACCATTTCTAAGAGCCAACTTTATGGCTCAAAACAAGAGGCGATAATGGCATTTTGTTTTGACTCTGGCTGTGGCTGATGGGTATTGGGTATTAATGATCCTTGGACAGATGTAAAATGTCACAGATAGATTTGATTACTTTATTTGATATTAGATTACTATTTGGTTAAGAGAGACACCACACAAACTTATCTACCCTTCATAACAGCTCAATCCATGAAGCAGTTAAACCGTCTATAACTCTGTTGATCTCTTTACCCTTGACCTTGCCCCAATGCAAAATGCCATCAAGTATGTGCGGATAGCTTAAGGGGGAGAAACGTACAAGAATGGAGTCCTTACTCTACCCTGGAAGCACTTGAAAATCGAGTGTTTTTACCCCATAAAAACATTTTTTTTTTTTTGAAATTTGAGCAGCTGTCTCTTGCCACTCTCTGTGCCCTGTCTTTGTGTAGTATTACTCTCCCTCTCTACCCTCTTTTTGGGTAGTGTTTCTTCCCTGTGAACCCATAAAAAAAGGCAAATTTATATCTCACAAAGTCTACAACTGATAAAATGTCAAACAAATTAGATAAAGTTGCGGCCAAGGTTATATATTCTCGTATATAACACTTCCCTAATCAATCTAAAATACCTAAATGCTGTACATATGTGTATGTATGTATGTACATATATTCAAATTAAATAGTAGGAAAAGAGAATATCTAATACTTTTATGTAGTACATACAACTGACTTTTATTTCTGCTACTTTTTGAGGCAAAGAGATTGCTAAACATTTTGTGTATCTCTTAGATTGATGCCAGAGTTCGTACAACATTTTGCTTGTTTTTTTTGTTTCTGGCCTTTCTGCTTTCTATTTGTTGCCGTCTCTTATTGTAATCTTACAGACAGTTTTCTTTTCAAGAGACAAAGAAAGTTTCTACACATACTAGAGTCTTCAGAATACAACAAATTAGAACACGAATATAAGGAAGATATGCTGATTATATTAATGACAAATCGAATGCCTGTAACCATATAAATATACATAAAATAAAGAGATATTAAAATAAATATGAGCAGTTTTTATGACATGGTATGCTCGTGTGCGACTATTGTTTTTACTTAATCTTTGCTCTTGAATTAGAATGTGTATTAGGGCATTCCACACGCCACGTGCAATCGATTTCATAGTTTATACACTCCCAAGCTTCTATACTTACATATTTATACCCGTACTCGAAGAGTAAAAGGGTATATTGTATTTGTGCTAAAAGTGGATGTGTGTAACATAGAGAAGGAGTAATTTCCGACCATATAAAGTATATATATTCTTGATCAGCATCAATAGCCGAGTCGATATAGCCCCTGTCTGTCCGTCCGTCTGTCCGTCCGTCCGTCCGTCCGTCCGTCCGTCCGTCCGTCTTGTTTGTCGCCCATTGCTCGAAGGCTATTAGAGCTAGAGCAACCAAATTTTTTTTTTCCAGACTGATGTATTCTCTCACTCCTAGAAAAAGTTTAAAAATTCCGCCCCGCCCACTTCCGCCCCCACAAAGGGCGCACATCTGTGGCGTCCACAATTTTGAAGATAGCAGAAAACTAAAAATGCCGAATCATAGAGAAAGACCATATCTATCAGGGGCCCAAATCTGAATCGGATCGGATCATTAATATAGCCACAATAGACAAAAACATACGCAAAAACTTCGCTCCATCCCTTTCGCACTCACACACAAAATCGAGTAATTTTGGTTTTTCGTATAAATGAGCGCCTCGATCTCAGAGACTATAAGAGCTAGAACAACCAAATTTTCTGCCTAGACTCCTGTGATATCGCTTCAGTGCAAGTTTATTTCAAAATTTTGCCACGCCCACTCCCGCCCCCAAAAGACGAAAATCCACAATTTTGAAGATAGAAAAAACTAAAAATGCAGTATCGTAGAAAATGACCATATCTACCAGATTCCCGAATTTGGTTCAGATCGGATCATTATTGTAGCCACAATGATCAAATGAATTTTCAGCTACGAGCTGTCCCCTTCCAGTTGCGCCGTAAGTCATTTATTGGGGTTGATTGTTGCTTCAGCTTCTTCTCACACACACACTCACGCTCAAACATGCTGCCTCGTGCAGTGTACGTGTGTTGTTGTGAGAACTGATGTAGATGATGTAGATGTAGATGTCGATGACAGATGTAGCAAAAAAAATGTAAAATGTAAAAAAATGATAAAACATTTTAAAATTCCACATAAATCACATGTGTACTGACTGAGTACGGGTATAAAAGTAGAGTCGCGTTCGAAGCGACTCCGTACGTTCTTTTTCTCGTTTTTATAGCCTTTGCTAATGAAATGAACTGCTACATATAGATCTGTAAAAGTATACAAAGCTTTAGCCAAGAGATGAGGCCTTTCTTTCTTTTCTTTTTCACGCCTTTCACGTGCTTGGACCCCACTCTCTACCCCCTATTTTGTGTGTGTGTGTGTGTGTGTTTGCTTCATTATTAATCGAATTTTTAACGCTATTTTAATAACATACGAGTGCGAGTGCGAGTGCGAGTGATGCCTGCCGCTGTGATGGTGTGTGGTTGTATGGCCAGTGGGTGAGGCCTCTTGGGTGGATATGGGAGAGGGGGAGGCTTTTTTGTCTGTAGTGGGGGTTAGAGGTGCAAAAGAAGGCGTCAATTAGCTGTCGTCTAGGCCCGAAAAAACACTTTCACAATTTATCAAAAAAAAAAGAAACATCATCATAATGTTCAATGTTCAATGTTCGTTTACAAATTTTACACTTTTTGTTGCTGTTATTGTTTGTTGTCTGAAGTTTTCTTTTTATTTTTTCTTTTGTGCGGGAGTTTTATTATTAATTTAAAAAAAACCCTGACAGACAGTCAGACATGATGATGATGATGATGATGATGACCGTGACCCCCCCCAAGAGTGGGTCTGAGGTTCGGTTTTCCTTTGTTTTCATTTCTTTTGTCATATTTCACATTTCTCGCTGAAAGTTCGCTGATCCGACTGAATCAGAATTTGTATACGTACATATTATAACTGACTAAAAAACCCATTAACGATTAGGCCACGCCCCCTCCAAGAGTTGTTTCATTTTTAATTGGAGCCTCCCTCCGCAATTGATGCACATTTTGCCAGCCATAGAGTGAGAGGCATTCACTCCGCTTCGCATTCAAATTGTTTATTCAGCAGAGGCCCTAGACCTCACAGCAGACCGGTTTCCAAGCGCACTTAATATGATTAAGTTGTTATGCTTCGACAGTGCTCGGATCGTGCATATTTCTAGCTATAAGTTTTTCGATTTCAGCCCCCAAAGTGGAGTGTGGGGGGAGGGTATTATCCGAAGGAGCGTCTTGAATTACTTAATCCTAATCCGAAGACTCTCTACATATGTATGATGTCATGGAATATTTGAAATTAAATGTGACATGTGACTGTGAAACAGTGTGCGCTAAAAGTATACACGTAGCTGATATAATCACTGCTTATAAATTTAATTCTAGAAATTAAGTTAGATCATTGCTTGTATTTAAATGCATATACTGTAGAGATTTCCAAATGCCTCACCTGACACTTGTAGGGTTAAAGCGACTGACTGCTAGGGAGAGAGAAGTCCAAAGACAAGAGTGATCAGGAGCGAGCAGAAAAGTATCCCGTTAGAGAGCGCAAAGAGAGCACATCATGGACCGATCAGAAGGGAGGATTATGGAGAGCAGCAAGGGCTATTCCCCCTTAGAGAGCGAGACTTGAAAAGAGAGGATCACGTGAGAATATAGTGTCTGCTCTGACACAGCAGGATCGGCAGTACAAAAATTAAACAGAATTAGTCGCACTCTTACTTACAGAACACAGAGTCCCTGCGGACAGTCTCCCCATTCTTCCAAGTAATTTTTTTCTATGATTTTGCATAATTTTAACACTTTATTGTCGAAACAATCGAATAATTTCCACATAGTTCAAGTTCATGTGAATCTGTGTACCTCTGTAAACTGTTTTGCCCTTGCCTTTTGCTATTGTGAATACAATTTATTGACTAAACACTTTTTTTGCGATCTATTGATTTGAATCACCATGCAAACAACAGCACACAGTTCCCCCCCACCAGCTATCAAATGATTTTCATTTGAATTTTTCAATTGAAGCCCGTCCAAACAAATTGCATTTGGCGCCCCCTGGCATTTTGGAGGGGGCGGGCAGAAGTCTACTCGAAGGCCAATTAATGGCGTAGAACAAAACGTTCCCATGGAACCAAGCGAAATGCAAATTGAAAGTGCTGACAGGCGACAATGTCAGATCGGAAGAGAGCGGCGTGGATATGTCCATTATGTACTATAAGCATATAAATAGATATTTCTAAATTGAGTTCATGTCATTGGCACATCATTCTTGAAAAATTCGACAGTCGCCGGATGTGCTGCGGCACTAAAACAAAAGCCAGGAACCCTGGGCCATAACCATACAGATTTTATTTACCTATCGAAAGGAAGGAAAGAATTTCCCATATACTTGTACAATATACGATGTATTAGTTCTCTATATCTGTACGTGTGTAGTACGGGTAGTTTAGTTTCTGGCCACATGAATCATATTCTCTAATTATACAGCAAAAACAGTCAGAACCAGAGATCACAAGATGACGTCTTTTGGCCTTGACTGAAGACAACAACAAAAAATCACCTCAAGATCGTGTCATATAATTAGTACACTTGGAGAAAATACTGCAATAAATTGATTGAGATTTAAAGTGGCTAAAGTGTAGTTTAATTTCTTAAACAAATTTAATTTGTGTAGAAAATTATATTTTCCAAAAATGCATATAAAACAATATTTCAAACCTTCTTTTTTTTACCATTTTCAGCAAACTAAAAACGCAAACCTCCACAAATCATAATTTTTCACCTTCCTACCCCCGCAATACCACAAATGTTTTCGGCCAACAAATCAGCTTATTAAGGTGAGTTGTTAACCATAATTATATATTGTGTATCAAGACCCATCTGGTGTCATGTATTAGTGTAGATTGGCGCATGTGTCAGTGACTAACTGAGTGCCGCATTTAATGACTGATAATTGCCGATGGACAAGAGCTCTTGCTGTGCTTTGTCTCACGCTCCCTACCCTCCCCCTCTAGCTGTTTTGGCCGTACACCACGATAGATTAGATAATGCCACTCGTTGTATGTGTGTGGCAATCTTTTTGTATCTGGAGTGTGTGGGGGTGTAAAACTGCAGCAGATTTCGGAAGAAAAGTGAGCACTCACAGAAAAGGGGCCCTGTTAAAGGAATATGTATGAATAGGGTACAAATATTTTGGGATTGGGAAATCTGTACAGCTATTAAAAGGATGGGAAAACGTCTCTTGAATCCTCAGTCCTTCTCATCCAATGAGCAGAACATTTTAAGTCGGTTTAGCGGTATCTAGAAAGATAATATCCATAGAGCCATTCCTTGTGAATCAAGGTGGAATAATTGTTCCTCAAACACCTACCAACGTCACTAGCTGCACCTGACGATAACCCCCCTGACAGGTGGACAGCCCGACAAACAGACAGACAGCTTGAGTGGTTGCTCTGCGCCCCACCTGCAGTTGTCCCATCAATCTTCTGGTCCCGTGGTCTCTCTACTCTACTCCCTCATAACCATGGCTAATGGGGGGGTTCTTGGCGCTCGTGGCTCATGGCTGAGGCATTTTTAATTAGCAAATGCTGCCACGACACCCAATGAAAAGTTGATTGGCGCTGCTGCTTCTGTTGCTGCTGTTTTTATTGGCCCAGGGCCAGCTTGAAAAGCAGCGTGAAAAGTGCAAAGTTTATTGGGCCAATCGAATAATCGAACAAGAATCGAAATCGAAACCAAAGGCAGCGAGCAGCAGCAGTAGCCCCCAAAAAGCGAATGACAGGGCAGGGCAGGGACTATTTTTAATTGCTGCTGCTGCTGTGACAGTTTCAATTTCAATTTCTAGTTTCGGGTTTTCAATTTGCTGTGTAATTGATTGCCTTTGGGGGCATGCCACTTGGACTGCCACTCGGCGGCGGTGGCCATGGTTGGTTAGCCGCAAAGAAAGAGATCCAAACAAGAAATGAAAAGCTGTGAAAAGCTGCGAAAACTTAGACAGATTCAATAAACAAAAGTCAGAAAAAGGCAATTTAAATGAAATGAAAAACTTTCCCCTTTGAATCTGTGAAAATCTGTGTAAAATTTATTCTACAGGATGGTTGGGTGCTGTGGTAGGGGGTAAGGCATGCTGCTAATTTTAGCAGACTCAACAAAAGCCGATTGCATGAGGGAGGGAGGGTTGGGGTTTGTGGCTAGGAGTGATTTTTATTTATATTTCTAAATTTGCAGAGAGAACTCTCTCTGACGGAACGGAACTGGTGGGGGGCATTAATTGAACAAATTTTCGTTCTATGTAGCTATCCACCCCACCCACCCCGTAGCATCGGTTCTGGTTCAGAACTATTTTTGGGTGTGTGCTCCCCCAAAATATTATTTTGTAGTTAGATTTTAATTTTAGTTCATTGTAGTTGTAGTTTTTTTTTGTTGTTGTTTGTGGTGAGTTTATTGAACTACACATTCATAGGTTGCCCGAAAAAAAAAGAAAAAACTATAACATCGGACATGTTTATGCGTTTCGTCGGAGGCGGCTATTTATGGCCAAGGGCCGGTCGGGGGTACCACAAGCCACAAACACACACGCAACACATATTGATAGTTCATTGCCATATGCCTATAAATGTAATACATACAGACAATTGTACATATGTCAGTTAGCACCAGATATTGTCAGTAGATGACGACAGTACTAGATACATGCTTGTGTGTGTGTGTGTTTGCCACCGTTTCACATTATGCGGGGTAGCGGGAACTGGAGTTGAACTGGTTCTTTTATTGATCTAATGACTCCCACACGCTTGTAATTACAATTTGAGTATAGAAGTTATTGGCTTTAAATTGATTTTGAATTATTATAATTAGAACAATTTAATTGCATTTTTTTTTGGCTATAAACTGTATTTGTATTGGAAATTTGTGATAAATTCTAAGAGTTAAGAAGAGTTTATTTTGTAATAAAAAGTTACAGACTTGTAAAATGTTTGATGTACTCTTATGTTTTTATAGCAATAAATTCAGTAATTAATTCAGATATTTTTACTTTATTTATAGAACAAGATATAGAACAAGATATATTCAATGCAATTAAATTGGCTAAATAGTATTAAAATAATTCTATACAAATTATTGCTTGCTGAACAAATGAAAACTAATTGCGATTTCCCATTTGGCCTGCCTTATCTCAAATATTTGTACTATAATTTAATGATCGTGAACCGTTGGCGCCACAGCACAAACAATACTTGCATGTGTACATATGAATGTTTGTATATAATATATGTATGTATGTACATATATGAATGTATAACTTTATATAGCGAGGAGGGTAGGTACTACCCTCTACAATCCCCATATATGGTAAAAACGCTGGACTTTCATTATTCGCCTATTGAAATCGAGCGTCCGTTGATAACGATAACGATTAGAAATCGACCTGCGGAAGGTGTTTGGTTGTTGCTTGGCCGCAGATAAGAACGTTAGTACGCATTTGGAGCAAACGATCGTAAACCTTGACCAATAATAAATTGGGGCTAATGAATCAGCTGACGATGATCATTCAGCGGCTGGATCCAGTGTTAGTGGGGGGATTCCTTGTGGAGTCAATTTCGAAAGGCATTTTCTTACGTTCGATGCCGCCGCCACTTGGTTTTTCCAATCGGCAAACGCAAAAGCAAATCCAATTATCAATTGGATCAATTGGAAAGTCGCGCGGAGAAGGCAACCGCAAAAGGAGGCTGACAATCCAATAAACGGGGCGTGTCAAAGCAATTAAGGATGGGTGTTCGGTTCGGCTCGGTTCGGCTCGGCTAAGGAAAGTTGGGTAAAGCTACGCTGTGGAAACCTTTGGGTTGGGTTCTCTCTTACTCCCGGCAGCACCCTGCTCTCCGGCAGATCTGTGATGCTCCGTTGCCTCGTGCCTGGGCTTAGCAAACAAGTTTTTCGCTTCTTACTCTCTTTTTCTGCTACTCTTGTTCCCTGTTTCTGTTTTTGGTTGCGCATGAATCACTTTTTTGAATACCCTTTAGTTGTAGAGTTCAAGAGCATATTTTTCTTTGTTTATTGAGAAATATTCGAATTTTATATCTTCAGATTCTTTGTAACAAATCATTAACATTCGGGATCTATAAAAACATAACCATTAACCGTTATCTAATCATATCACAAGAGATTATTCCGAGTCCAGGGTATCTCCATAGTCGCGACTGTTATCTAATGTTCTTATTTGTTGTGCTCTGCTTTGCTTTTGTGCTGCTTTGTCTTTCCGTAAGGTAACTAAACAATGTACAAACACACACACACACACAGGCATACACACATAGCAATGTACAGTAAAAGGGCAGGCTGCACACAGGGAGAGAGAAATTGAGTTTATGACGTTTGCACTTAACCCCCGCCATAATGCCATGCGGTACTGGTTCTGGGTTCAGCATGGCACAGTTATCATTCCAGGCACTGCCACCACCGCTGCTGCTGCCGCCCTTCGCTGGCCATCGAGCCTCGACGAGCTTTCTGCCCAGCCAGCAGCAGGCGGAAGCAGCGTGCGTGAATGAATATTGGATCCATCCCCACGCAGATCAGAGCAGCACAGCGCAGAGCAGTGCAGCGCAGCGTAGCTCTCGTTCTGTCATTCTGTGCCCTCTGGCAGTGCATCACTTATTCATTCACTCCAGTCAGTCAGTCAGTCAGTCATTGAGTACGTCCGTCAATCAATGGAATTTGGTTTTTTTTTCGTTACCGTTTTGTTTTCGTTTGATGCTTGATTGCATTGCCAGCGGATATTGACGATGCTATGCATTGGGTAGAACCCATAAAGCACACCCACTGCCTTTTTGGTCTCTAGGTGGCATGCCGGAACCTTCAGAATTCGATCACAATCAAATACTTTGAGGAACTTTAACGTCTTGTATAATACATACCACATATCCATTGGCACACTATATTCCACAATTGCAGATGATTCCAACGTGTGCTATAAATATTCAATTAAATTTTCTTTAAAATTCCCCCCTAAAATGGTTTCACTTTTTAAACATTAAGCAAAAGTACCTATCATTATCTGAATAAAATAAAATTCAATTCATAAAGTAAAAAAAGAGAATAAAAAATAATAATTATAATAAAACAAAAACAATAACCGTCACTGGTTCATGGTCAACTCGTGCGCCTAATGGCTGCCAACGATTTTTCAAGCCGCATAATTACACAAACAATTACAACAACAGCAGCATTTAAACAAAGGCAACTGCTGCCACAATAATAAAAGCAACAACAACAACAGAAAAATTGTTTCATTTACATTGTGCAGCGTCATGGAATCTGGTCAATGAATCAGTCAGAAATGCTCCTCAGAAATGGCTCAAAGCACGCCAACGCACACAAACACACACAGACACATACATACAACACGACAAGCGCCCATTAAAAAGTCTGCACACGCGATTCCAAATCTAACAAACATATATGGAATATATACTATATAATAGTAGTAGCATGCCACGCCCACGCCTCGAATCAGGCTTATTATGGGGGCAACATGTATTGGCAACTGAAAACCGCAACTTGTCCAAATGGAAAGGTGGGAAGGTGAACAGGTGTCGCGTCTCCCCACGGGGCTGAGTGGGAGAAAATATGTGAGTCTGTGTGTTTGTGTGTGGGCTGTTAGCGCCAAAAGTTAGCCATTATTAACAGATTATTAAAAAAAAACACAAGTGGCCAAGGGTATGTAAATAGATACTATATTTGTATATATAATACTTTTGTAGGTAAAGAGATCAGCTTAAGCCGAAGCACGTGCTGCTTTAAAGTAGAGCAAACAAAAGGGTACTCTTTTAATAGAAAAGAGAGGAAATGAAGGAAGTGAATGCCAGATTGTGATTTGATTATAGGGTAGCTCAATATTCGAGTAGATTTGTGTATAAAATGGCTGTCAGAGATTGCAGAATAAAGGGTATTTATAATTAAAGCACAGAATGAATTAAACGAATGAATTAAAAAGTGTATGCAATGCAAGCGAGCAGCAATGAAATGCTCTTGAAATTAAAAATGCCGTTTGCCAACACGATGTACGACGATAAGAAAAAACATCAACAAAATGCAGCTGCCCCTGCTCCTCCCACATGGTTGAGCGATAGATGAAGGACAGTAGAAATTCCCGGAAGAGCAATGGAACACCACAGCAATTGCGAGAGTCAATGAGTATCAAGAGATAAGACAATTGCAACTGCACTGCGCTCAAGGCATAAAATAGATGAAATAAAAGAAGAGGAGCAGACTTCCCTATCCCCCCCACTCCCAGCAAACTTCACGCAAGAAGCATTTACATGCTCATTTTCGGGGCTCGGCTTCTTGTATATGTACATATCGACTGTTTCTGGCTGTCTTCGGTTGTTCCCGTCGTGTAATCTTCTGTGTCGCCTGTTCATATTTTGGTAATTTTATAGGTTTCAATTTTATTTTTATTTTACAAGTGACTCTTTTCAAAAAGCTCTGCTAAATCGAAAGCAAAATCCAAACCCATCGAAGCAAAGCAGTGGATATATGTATGTACATAATGTACCTCACTTTTAAAGTGCAATTGCAACTATTTTTGAATTTGTACGAGTATTTTATTTATACTCTTGGTACTATTTTGATTCGATTTCTATGCCCCTCTGGCATTTCCATTGCAACAACAGAAGCAAAAGCAAAAGCCAAAAGCAGAAGCACGCCCCAGCAATTGTTGAGCTACTAATTCGAACTACTCGAACATATCCGAGGCCTGTTGTTAGACAATTTCATTTGCAGTTTGTATTGCAGTTCGCAAATATTTGCACAATCCTCGGGCCGCTGCAACTGCCACTGCCAGTGCGATTGTTGCAGTTGCAGTTGCAGTTTCTGTTTCTGTTTCGGTCCTCTGAGCGCTAATTGAGTGAGCACACGACAAGCAGGCAGACCGTCCGTCAGTCCGTCAGTCAGATAGACGCACACTGTCCGTCTGTCCGTTTGTCCGACTGTCTGTATGTCTGTCTGTCTGTCAGGCGGCGGGCTCTAGAGGAGAAATGAAAAACGCAGCAAGGCCTGGCTGGTTGCAGAGATGCAGAGAGCCCCCATATACTATACATGTATATAATGTGGGGCATACAACATCTAGCCATCAAAGCATCGTGTGCTCCACACGTTGTTTCTGCCTCATGCAGCACGAGGCATGCAACATCATTCAGGCAACATGCAACACACGCCATAAACTTTAAGGAAGTTGCCAAAAACGAAACAACAAAAACATCTAACATTTATCATCGTCTTTATATCTGGTAACGTGTAGATTATGGAGGGTATATGGGGCATGTCGGTGGATATATGCTATATATATATAGGAAGCTAAGTACACAAGCTCTCTCGAAGAAGAACTCTAATCTTCTATCTGTTTAAATCTGTTAACCAGGTATCTCATAGTCGAAGCATTCCACTATATAACTTTCATGCTTCCATTTGTTTTCCCACTTGCAAGCCAACCAAAAGCTCCAAACCACAGTCCAAACCCCCTTGAACCGCCCATGTCCACTCTCCAGTCGTAAAAATTGTCATAAATTTAATCCGATAAAGAGTTTCATTTCATTTAGTGGCTGCTGACGAGACTGACGAGAGGCTTTTGTCCAAGAGCAACAGCCACCGCCGTCGGCACAGTCTGATCGTCTAATCAGCATCATCATCAACGTTATTATGATTATGATTATTACTATTATGATTGTTACTATTATACTTGAATGTACACAAATACTTATGTTTTTGTAGCTATGGCTAGTGGCTGATGCTGCGCTGTCAGACGATGACAGCTTCATGTCGCTTCCATTTCCACTGTGCATCAACAATTTTCCAAGTTTTCTTTTTTGGGTCAAATGTTTGCCTTAAAGTCAGTGAACTTTTGTGGCATAAAATATTGAGGAAAATTCTGTTTCAGTTTGACGAAATGATTGAGCGATGGCTAGACTGACTGACTGCCTGCCTGATTGATGGCGATTTACACTAATCAAATTTTGTTGCCATGGGAAAACGTTTTCACTTAAATGAAATTATCTGAAAATTAAATTGCGTAATTGATTCATGGGGCGGCAGTCCGTCCATAGGCAACGGGTCGGTCCACTGGTGGCAACAAGTTTTGCCTGAAATCGAAATCGATAAAACTTTGCAGCTCTCGTCTCATGTTCGAGACACTCGATTGCACTCTCCCACTCTCCCTCTCTCCGTCTGCCTCTCGTGTGCAAAACTAGCGATTGCACTCTCCCTCTCGCTATAAAGAATCTTGTTCTTGATTAAACATTTGCAACTATTTCTCAGTGGAATGGCTGTCTGCGCTTTTGCTACGGAAATGCTCTAGCATTGCTCATACGACAAGTTGTAAATTGTTGCGATTGAAGAAAATGGTTATGAAAAGCTTCTAAAGGAAAATGTTAGAGTAGTGATTGAAGACTTTTTAAGGAAATGCAGATTTGTAAAGAAATATCTATTTTTCTATGTATTTTTGTGGTGCATATCCTAAAGCGTGTGTGAGTGTGTTTTAAGGAGTGGACTACTATATCTAATTTATTTCGAAGAACAATAATAATTGTAAGCTTCCAAAGCCATAGTATGTTGAGATCATCTCTAAAGAATGCCAAAATTGCTTCTACAACTACAAAAAAAAAGACGAAAAACTAGCTAAAGTTATACAATAATAAAATACCTAATAGCATTTGCATTAATTGGCTTCGAAGCAATTCCCTTGGCATAGAATAACTACTATTGGCAATTATTTATATAATTTGTGCAATATTACTCATACGCCTCGCCTGTACTTGCTACTGTGCTGCTGCTGCTGCTGTGAATCAAAAGGTAATTCCAAAGAGAACATAAAATTCTAGAATTTTCTCTATTACGGGGAAAACTCTGTTGCAGGGTTTCTCACTCACCCACAGAAAGTGAAACTTAGTTAGTGACATGTGTCGAAGACCCTGGGGAGTGGAGTCCATTCATTGGCGGACAAGTGGGAATTGGTAAGCAAAGTGGAGCGGTTGGGGCTTGGCAGATGGAGAAACAAAAACACGTAGGGCAAACAAATAAACACGCAAGTCGATCCAGCAGCAGATGTCTCATTTCGCTTCGTTCCGTTTCGAATTTGGAGTTGGCTGCCATATGAGAGCAATTTGCAAGGCAAACCAAAATCATTTTCATGCTTTTGTTTGTTTTCATTATCGATAAATGTTTGCCTATTGTTATCGTGATGCGACTGCGACTGTCAGTGCCCCTGCCACAGCCACAGCCACAGCCACTGCCACTGCCACTGCCACACAAGGGGAGCTGGCTTGCCTTGCCTTGCATTGCATTGCACCGAGTTGCTTTTTCCAATGAAAATGCCAGGCCCCAATTTTGGTGCGCTTACTTTCCTGTCTAACCATTTTCGTTGGGAAATTCGCTTGTCAGCCAAGGATATTTTGCATTGCAATGGCAATTCATCAACACCATCCGATTTGTCATGCGGCAGACGCATAATTAAATACTTTCACCTGTGCACCACAGATGCACAGATGCACAGATGCGGCAGGCAGGCAGCAGCCTCAGCCCCAGCCTCAGTCCCAGCAGTAGATGCAGATACATTTTCATGGCCAACAGCCTAAAGCTGGCATTGCACGAAGCCAATGGCACTAAAAATAGTCGCATTGCCTTTGCGAGAGACACATTTTGTCTTAATAGCCGCACTTCACGCACACTCACTCAGAGAGACATCAAAGAGTGGCGGAGTGGCAAGTGTCGGGTGCAGGTGCAGGTGCGGTGTGGTGGTTTGTGCCAAGCAGCAGTACCATCTCAGGGGCAATGCGTGAAATTGGCAATTTCTCACCTCAAAGCCTTGTCACATCTCTGGTGGTCGCTGATTTTCTTTGTCTGACTTTCGCAAAAGATTAAATCCCAAAAATAATAATTAAAGGCTTACTTTATGTTGCCTTAAGATTAAAAATTGTTAAACACAAAATAATTGTGTTTTCAATCAAATTGAAAACTTTTTAAAACTTTTTCTTTGTAATTCGCATCGAATGTATCCGTTCGCTTATGGGAAATATTTGTAAATTGTATCCCAAATGGATTCAAATAAACTAGAAATCCTTTAATGGCTAAAAATAATGTGAATTATATTAAATTTGAATATCTTTATTTATGAGAAGAGAAAAGATTGAATCTAGTTGTTTTCTAGATGTTTTGAAAAACAACTTTCATTTGATTTAAGTCGAAAGACTTCAGAGTTTGCCCACACACATCCGTTGTGCTGCCGTTGCTATCCCTATCCGATCATTGAGATTTCTCCAGAAGAGCCAAATGTTTACACTAGCTGTAGGCCCACCCTCAAAAACACCCATCCCCCCATTGGGCGGCAGCAGCCGCATCTGTGTGTGCGTCGAGTGGGCCCAGATGCCGGCATGGCGCGGTGCGTATCTTTCAGATAGAAGATACTGCATCGCTGGCGTAGATACAATTTTCTTATTTTCTTGTTATTTTTAAACAAAGTGCACGACCCAAGGAGCTGTGCTTCGTTGCAGCATTATGTAAGTGTGTGTGTGTTTGTGTGTGTATGTTTATTTTCTGTTGCCCGTTTGTTTGTTGGCTCTGTTCTGTTCAGCCTTTCCTTTGTGCATCTCGCAGATACTCAATGCTTGGGCGGCGGCTAGAAAATGGTTTTGATGAGCGTCGAGCGGCCCCCAGGAAAACTCAATACAGTGTTTGACACAAAAAAAGATACAAGATACTAGATACGATCCCATACGATGCTGCACTGCGGCAATGAACTCTCAATGAAAGTGCAATTAAGTGGAGGCCTGCAGTGTCTATGGCTGTGCCTGCCTGCCTGCCTGCTAATTACATTTATCGTTTAGATGTTAATTACAAAGAGTGGGGGGGAGAGAGAGACAGAGGGAGAAAGGACGGGTGGAGCGACCTCTCTGACTGATTATGCAGCAGCCACACACACACACCCTCGAACGCTCAGGGGGCGAGGTCAATGATGTAACACATGATTAACTGCCAGCAGTTTCAGCTTTGTCTCTGTCTCTGGCTAAAGGTCAGGTCAACCAGCTCTGAGGGTTTTCACTCCGCTCCACAGTCTTCTCTCCTCTTCTCTGCTCTAAATCCATTCTATGCCACGCCATTGATACATCTCGTATCTCTGCTTTGGGCATCTCTAGAGACTTTTATCGCCATTGTCTGTTTGTCTTGCTCGCAGTTTGTTTATAGTTTATAGAGACTGTTGGCAGCTGCCGCATTTGGTACGGGCTTAAACTGGCATAAAATAGTTAAGCCACAAGATACATCCACACTTACATACATACATATATCGCATGAGTCATGGCTAACGAGAGATAAACACTGTATGAAAATGAAAGTAGCACTCATTCAAGTCTTAGATATGTCGTATTTTTTACTTATCGTAAAGAGTGTGGCCATTCGCCTATTGGAAATTTGTACAGGTAGTTAATGTGCACACTCACATAACATAATGAAATAATATAAAATATTTTTCCAATAAAAACTGTTTTAAATAGAAAACTCTAGAAGCAAAACAATTGGTATACATTTTCTATTCTTAGCGTAAATATTAAAATTTGAGTTTGTTTTTATTTTCTGGGTGTAGCCCTCTATCTTGTCTCCTACGTATTTTGATTGCTTCAAAAATAAAATAAAAATTTGCATAATTTTGCTGAAAAATAAACATGTCTTAACATATTATTTGGGTGTGGTTGGGTTGAACATGATATGGCAGTACTATATATACTCGTAGAATCGGCTATCCAGCCAAGAGCCATGACTCGCGATTTTAGCAGCCCACAAATGGTGTAGCAGCCCAAAACGCGTTTCAATTCGAATAGGGGAAAAGTCTGCAGCGACGGCTGGGGGCAAGTAGTGAAAGCGCCAACATCTTTTACGTGGTATCTTGTCTTTGGTTTTCCTTAAGGCCCAGGCCCCCAGACGAGACTGCAATCATATTTCACCTCTGCGCCAGAGTTTGCTGCACTTGTCGTGGTCGTGGTTGCAGTTTTTTTTGTTTTGTTTTGTTTTTTTTTCTATCCGTTTGTTTGCTGCGGTGGCTATAAAAATAACTGAACACTGAACAGCCGAACAGCCGAACACTTGCCGCCATTGCCACACTCTTGGCCAAGTTTGGCAACGGTTTTGACGGCTGCCTGAGTCCAGAAATCCACCGAAAACCGGCAGCCGCTACCAAAAACGAGTTGTTGTTGTTTGGTTGATAGTACGAAATACTCGTACTAGTACGAGTACTAGTATTTCTAACTATTTTTGTTGGCCACCATTTAATTTCATTCATTGGTAGTTAAGCGGCAAACGAAAAACTGCCAAAAAGCAGACGCAAAACTTTGCTTGCTGTTTGTCGTTGTATACCCTTTTTTGTATGAGAGTGTCATCAACATACAAATGCAGTTTGGTAACTGGGGAAAAAGAATATGTAAAGAATTTAAATCGAATATCCCATAGGCCATAAGTTACCAAAGGTACGAAAGAGTCCTGCAAGTCTGAAAATCTTTTTCTACATATAACTTATGTTCAATTCAGGATGCCATCTCAAACTTCCACCTTCTATAAATCAAAGCACAACGTGTTCATATAGCCATATACCATATGTATTCTTCTCTTCTTAGGGCATTTAAACTTCGAACTTATCCACTTATTATTTTTTTCTCTATCTCCTTCAAACTTTTCTTGTTGCATTTTTCGATGGGGACTGGGGGGACTACTCGCAAGTGATTTTCTTCAACGTCGTCTCCACTGGGTTTTAATGCCATTTTCGTGCCTTGGCTGCTGCCTCGTTGCATTGTTGCTTTCGATAAATGCCTACAGTCTACAGAGTTGTGTTTTTTCCGGCTGCAGTTTTTCCCTGGTGTCTGGTGCGCAATTCAATTGCTGGATGATGGCTGGGGTGGGAGCAAGGGGAACGGTAGGACAATGGCAATTGGGATGTGGTAATTACCACAGGTAGCTGACGACGTATGTTGCACGTTACTCAAGCAGGTGTTTACGTGCGTCTGCGGATCTTCTGTTTGTTTTCACATGCAATTGCACACACGGCATGGAATCGATTGGGTTTTGATGGGAAAACCTAGACTATTTTCATAATTATTATTTGTTTGCATTTTATATCCAGCATTCAGGGATATTGATAAAATTTATACAAATCTTAGAGCAAGAGTAGAGCAAAATATTTGATTTGATTGACATTCGAACTCACTCTGTACTGCTAAGCCACACGGTGAGAGAAGAACAGAAAAGGAGCGCGCGGGGGCGAGACAGAGTTCACTAAGGTACCAAAGGATTCCTGCTGTTATTTGTAGGGTATTTCTTTTAACATCAAAATGTTCTTCTATGACATTAAATTGTATGTTCCTGATGGTTTTAGCATTATTCTTTGTCTTGCATTGGCAACCCACGCGACTCGCAGAAAACAAATAAGAAAAACCTGAAATCTGTCATAAGCCTGAAAGACATTTATAAATTGGTTTTTGAGTTGCTGTTGTGATTCGCTTTTCGCGCAACAAACCCACATGATTATATACAATAATGAATGGTGGCCCCCCTGTGCACTCAACCCCCGCATAACCTGCGCTATCTTTAATTGGCCTCAACATTGAAATGTCAAACGAATGAGTAGTCGGTAGCATAATAATTATAGACAATAAATTATGATCATAGGCTATTTGCATGCCATGTACGAGTACTGAGAGTATTACCTTACTTATTCAGATCATATTTCCTTTATTTCATTCCAGTTAATGCTGCATATATGACAGACCCACACGACATCCAAAGCGACAGCGACAGCGACTGAGAGACACGTAAGTTGAGAGCACAAAGCGTGCAATTAAGCACCCCCCCCGCATAAACTATAGAATATTTATGTAAATTTGTAAATGTATACACATACATACATACATACATACATATCATATATGTATATGAATGTATAGTACATATTTATATGCAATTTTTATTTAAGAGTAAAACTTTGTCTCTGGCCTGACCCCAATTCGCAGTTGTAATGCTGCAAATGGAGCAGACAGCGGGAGGACTTGTGGGTAGTATTAGGATAGGATACAAGTACTTCTCCACTCCCATTTCCCAGTTGGGTTCCTGTACACGCCCACAAAGTTTTTTGTTTAAATTAAAAACAAAGTTTGTCACTGTATACGGCTGTGAATACCGTTTATTAGTGCCAAATGCCATTTATATAGGACCAGTTCGTTATTCTATGATATATTCATTTCAGCATGACAGAGTTTAATAGCTTTAATTACATTGAACAGATGTATATAAAATAAATTTATACCCTAAGAAGTACCAACATCCTGTACGATTAATTTGTGATTTAATTTCTCTTCATAAGATCCTCTACGAACGTAAAACTAATATTCGTAACAAACTGTACCTTCTTATCAAAGTACCACTGACTCGACAATAAATAATCACCCGTCGGCAAGGGAAGACGCAGAAGATCGGGTCTTAGATACAAATCCTTAATTATCTGTGGACCCTGTATTGGGAAATTTTGATGTTTAGATGCTAGTACTTTTGCTAAATACCCGTACGGGTATTAACTTACCACATAGGGGCATGTGTGATTAATATTGGTATACGGTTTCCAGAGAGCATAAACAACTGCAACAACGGGATTATTGGGCTTTCGTAAATACTGACAGCAATCAAATTTTATGTCATACAGCCATGGCCTATAGCCATTTGCCCTTTTGAACAACTTTCCACGAAGTGATATATCCTTGGCTGGAACTAATACCGTCCCATTGAAATTGAGGAGCACTTTATTTCGACCGACCGCTTTCAGTCGACAGTAATGGAACACGAACCAGGATTGATTGTAGCTCTCGCAGACCAAGTTCGTAAACTTGAAAACTACTGCATCCTGAAATTAAATATGATTAATGCAGGACCTGCATATTTCAGAGCCACCGTAGATAAATAATTTACATTATAATCCAGTATTGAAGTTAGAAACATTCCCAATAGGACGCAGAGGATTAGTTTGGACTTCATTGCTACTCGACGAATGATCAGCGAATGGCCATTTGATATGGCCACCATGACCATTTGTCTCTGTATTCGTTTAGCTATTCGCAAATCGTAATTAAAAATTAATTAAAACTGATCTAACCATTTTCATTTTTGTGAGTAATACATATTTAAATTAAATTAATGGGTTTATAATTCCAAACTTGATGGGTTCGATGAGTGAGATTAAGAGGGGTATTCGGTCCCATGAATTGCATGGTGTAAACATTTAGCATAGAGAAAGAATAAAACAAACTTAAAAGTTAGTTCTGAGTCATTGTTTGTTGTTTGCGTATCCTGGCTCTGTGTTAAGCATAAATTAATGAATATATTTATAAAAACCTGACTGGACTGTTAAAATAATGTAATGAATAAGTCTTGTAGAGTATCTAACACTTTGGTCGCCGCATGCAGGCACACATATTTCCCTGTTAAAGTACAATTCGAGGAAGTGAGAGAGGCAGCTTAACGACAGAGAGAGAGAGAGAGAGAGGCTCTTTTGAAAGGATGCAAATGAGACCATCAGAAGGAAAACTTAACCGGAAAAGGCGTTAAATGAAGCGACCACTTTATACATTTTCGCATGACAGAGTTTAATTGCTCTAATTACATTCAACACAGATTGTATATAAACACTTATATATTTTTAGACATATCCAATATTCTGTACGATCCATTTGTGGTTTAATTTCTCTTCATAAGATCCTCTTCGAACGTAAAACTGGCATTCGTGACAAACTGTAGCTTCTTGTCAAAGTGCCACTGAAGCGACAATAAATAATCTCCCGTCGGCAAGGGAACACGCAGCAGATCGGTTCTAAGATAAAAATCCTTAACAATCTGTGGACCCTGTAATGTGAAATTTAGATGTTTAGATGCAAATACATGTGCGAGATACCCGTACTGGTATTATCTTACCACATAGGGGCATGTGTGATTAATATTGGTATACGGTTTAAAGAGCGCATAAATAACTGCAACAATGGGATTATTTGGCTTTCGTAAATACTGACAGGCATCAAATTTAATGTCATACAGCCATGGCCTATAGCCGTTTGCCCTTTTCAACAACTGTGCACGAACTAATATATCCTTGGCTGGAACTAATATCGTCCCATTTATATTGAAGATCACTTTATTTCGACTCACGCACGGCTTTCAGTCCACAGTAATGGAACACGAACCAGGATTGATTGTAGCTCTCGCAGACCAAGTTCGTAAACTTGAAAACTACCGCATCCTGAAATAAAATATGATTAATGCAGGACCTACATGTTTCACAGCAAGCGTAGTTAATTAATTTACATTATAATCCAGTGTTGAAGTTAGAAATATTCCCAATTGGACGCAGAGGATTAGTTTGGACTGCATTGCTCAACGAATGATCAGCTAATGGCCATTTAATTCCAATGATGGTATAATATTTTCAAGATTTTTTTCCGCATGAAAAGGTTTTTTGTTATTTATATATTTACTATATCAGAATGTATACCCATCTATCTTTTTATCCGTTTAGCTATTCGCAAATCGTGGTTGGAAGTATTTGTATTTGTATTTTTGTGTGTAATACATGTATTAATGGTTTTATAAATTCAAAATTTATTTACTTGTGTACTTAACATCATTGCTCGGAGAACTAGGTGTTCAATGCGCTTTAATTTGTTCTGGCTCATTCCAGCTATAGTAATAATAATTCTTTTGCAATGTGTTCGTTAATCTATGTGGTAGTTATAATAATAATTTATTATTGTTTAAATTTGGTTTAACTTAAATATTATTGAGTATATGGGTGGAGGTGTTGAACAACTCTGTTTAAGTCTACATGTCTACGTGTCTACCTTTATGTCTTTATGTACATATGCATGTATGAATAACTGGATCGTAGACATAAATTTACTATAGAATTGTTCTCAGTGTTAAATTTTCGGTTGACTCCATTTACTTTTATTCAGGGATCGTAACGATTATAAGTTTTATAAAAAAATTATGAAATAAGAATTATTTGATGATTTTTATAAAAAAAATTAAAAAAATAAATTTTATTTTTAATTTTTATAATAAAAATTGAAAAATAACTTTTATTTAAAATTTTTTATTTAAAAGTTTTTCCATAACTTTTATTTTGAGCTTTTAAAATAAAAATTAATAATAAAAGTTATTTTTCAATTTTTATTTTAAAAATCAAAATCAAAATTAAATAAAAGTAATTTTGCGCTTCGATTTACGATACTTTGTTTATTTTAAGAGAGACTAACAAATTCAAAATTTTGCCCCGCCCCCTTCCGCCCCACACAAAGGATGTCCACAATTTTTAAGATAACAGAAAACGAAAAATGCAGAATCATAGAGAAAGACCATATCCATCAGAGGCCCGAATCTGAATCGGATCGGATCATTATTATAGCCACAATAGAGAAAACCGCACGCACTCACACAAAAACGAGTCGATTTGGTTTTACGTATTTTGTGTCGCCTGGATCTCAGAGACTATAAGAGCTAGAGCAACCAAACTTTCTGTCCTGTAATACCACCTCGGTACAGGTGTATTTCAAAATTTCGCCACGCCCCTTCCTTCCCCTTTGGTCCCAATAACTGCTATGTTTAAACATTTTTCAGAGTGAAAGAATAAAACAAACTGAAAAGTCAGTTTTGTTGTCCTTGTTGTTTTCTTTGTTTTGTCTTGGATCTGTGGAAAGGATTAATGAATGAGAACATGAATGAAAACCTGAGTGGAGCCAATATTTAAATAATGTCATGCATGAGTCTTGTAGAGTTCTACCGCACAACATTAACGTACAATACCTTGAAGCAGTGTTGCCTATTTAGCTATTTTCCCACTAGATCTATCGTTATTCAATTGGCAAATGCGGGATAAATTGTAAAATAGCGGGCAGCGGGAATTATGACTATTTTCAAAGACATATTGGCGTAATTTAAGCTTACTAAAAACCTCTGGCAGCTTCATGTATTTGTATGCTTTCACGATGCCACATTTATATACTTTGTCGGATTTTTTTTATTGAAATCGCAAAATAACATCGATAAGCCAAAAGAGAATTGCATTTCTTCGTTTTGAGGCATGAAATATATTAAATATATATTTAATACCATGACTAACGAGGTATTTCACATGGTATTTACACCATGCCCATCTTTCTGTGTAACCGTTTAGCTATTCGAAAATCGTTATTCATATGACATAAAATGAACCATTTAACCCATTAAAATTATTGGGTTTGATGAGCAAGATTGAGAGAGACATTCGGTCCCATCAATTCGACGTGTAAACATTTTGCAGAGAGCAAGAATAAAACAAACTTATAAATCAGTTCCGAGTCGATATTGCCATGTCTATATGGATAAATATATGTACATCTACCCATATAGATGTAGATGACAAATACAGCGAAAAAATGTAAAATGTAAAAACTGATAAAGTATTTTAAAATTCCACATAAATCACATGTGTACTGACTGAGTACGGGTATAAAAGTAGTGTCGCGTTAACGGCGACTCATCACGTCCCTTCTCGTTTAATGTATGTACTACGCAAAAATATAAAAATGGTTTAATGGTTCATTTTATATCATATAAAAAAAAACATCCAATCACGATGTGCGAATAGCTAAACGGATACACAGAAAAATGGGCATGGGCAGATATACCTTCTGATACGGTAAATAATTATTTAACAACAAAATTATTCATGCGCGAAAATATCTGGCCAAGATTATACCATCATTGGGATTAAATCGCCATTCGCTGATTATTCGTTGATTATTCGTTGAGTAGCAATGCAGTCCAATCTAATCCTCTGCGTCCTATTGGGAATATTTCTAACTTCAACACTGGATTATAATGTAAATTATTTATCTACGCTTTCTGTGAATATGTAGATCAAGCATTAATCATATTTGATTTCAGGTTGCGGTAGTTTTCAAGTTTACAAACTTGGTCTGCGAGAGCTACAATCAATCCTGGGTCGTGTTCCACCAGTGTCGACTGAAAGCCGTGAGTCGAAATAAAGTGCTCTTCAATGCAAATGGGACGGTATTAGTTCCCGCCAAGGATATATCACTTCGTGGAAAGTTGTTCAAAAGGGCAAACGGCTATAGGCCATGGCTGTATGACATTAAATTTGATGTCTGTCAGTATTTACGAAAGCCAAATAATCCCCTTGTTACACTTGTTTATGGGCTCTTCAAACAGTATTCCAATATTAATCACACATGCCCCTATGTGGTAAGATTATACCGCACAAGTACTAGCATCTAAACATCTAAAATTTCCCAATACAGGGTCCACAGATTGTTAAGGATTTTTATCTTAGAACCGATCTACTGCGTCTTCCCTTGCCGACGGGAGATTATTTATTGTCGCTTCCAGTGGCACTTTGACAAGAAGCTACAGTTTGTCACGAATGCCAGTTTTACGTTCGAAGAGGATCTTATGAAGAGAAATTAAACCACAAATGGATCGTACAGAATATTGGATATGTCTAAAAATATATTTAGAGCTTATATACAATCTGTGTTCAGTTTCTGGGTTCAATATAATTAAAGCAATTAAACTATGTGATGCGGAAATGTATTAAGTGGTAGCCTCATTTAACGCCTTTTGTGGTAAGCTTTTCCTCCTGATGGTCTTTCATCCTTTCAATAGAGGATTTCTCTCTATCTCTCTCTCTGTCGTTAAGCTGCCTTTCACTTTCTCGTATTGTACTTTAATGTTGTGTTGTAGATATTCTACTTTACTCTTTAGAGTAAACGGTGTATTTGTGTTAAAAGTGGATGTGTGTAACATAGAGAAGGAATCGTTTCCGACCCCATAAAGTATATATATTTATGATCAGCATTAATAGCCGAGTCGATATAGCCATGTCTGTCCGTCCGTCTGTCTGTCTGTCAGTGTTGTTTTTCTCCCAGTGCTCGAAGACTAAAAAGAGCTAGAGCAACCAAATTTTTTTCGCCTCGTCCCCTCAAAGGGCTCAAATCTGTGGCGTCCAAAAATTGTTAAGATAACAGAAAACTAAAAATTCAGAATCATAGAGAAAGCCCATATCTATCAGAGGCTAGAATTTGAATCGGATCGGATCATTAGTATAGTCACAACGGAGAAAAATCATTTCGAAAGGCATCGTTCCCTCTCGCTCTCTGTTATACAAAACCGAGTCATTTTGGTGTATTTTGTGTCGCCTGGATCTCAGAGACTATAAAAGCTAGAGTAACCAAACTTTCTGTCCAGACTCCTGTGATACCACTTTAGTACAAGTGTATTTCAAAATTTCGCCACGCCCCCTTCCGCCGTCCTAAAAGATAAAAGTCCACAATTTTCAAAAAAAAAAAAAAAAAAAATTCAGTTTCGTTGAGAATGATCATATCTACCAGATTGGCGAATATGGTTCAGATCGGATCATCATTGTAGCCACAATGATGAAATGAATTTTCAGCAGCTAGCCAACCCTCTGCCGTGCAGTGTTGTTGTGAGAAGTGATGTAGATGACAGATGTAGGAAAAAAATGTAAAATGTAAATATGATAAAATATTTAAAAATTCCACATAAATCACATGTGTACTGACTGAGTACGGGTATAAAAGTAGAGTCGCGTTAACAGCGACTCCATACGTTCTTTTTCGTTTATTCTGTATCTGTCAGGAAAATATTTTAAATTGTGGTTATAATAAAGATCCGTTCTGAACTAAATTCGGTTATATGGTAGATATAGTCATTCTCTACAATACTTTGTTTTTTCTTTTTTTTTTTTCTTCAAAATTGTGGACTTTTGTTTTTTGATGGGCCGAAGGGGGAGGGGCGAAATTGTGCAATACACTTGTATTGAAGTGGTATCACAGGAGATTGGACAGAAAGTTTGGTTGCTCTAGCTCTTATAGTCTCTGAGATCGAGGCGCTCATCTGGACGAATGGGCAAAGCCGACGCATTGTTGTGTGAGAGAGAGCGAGAGGAACTATGCTTCTCTGTACTGACTTTTCGAAGACATAAAACTAAGTGTCGCGTTAACGGCGACTCATCACGTCCCCCTTCGTTTAATGTATGTACTACGCAAAAATATAAAAAATGGTTTAATGGTTCATTTTATATCATATAAAAAAACATCCAATCACGATGTGCGAATAGCTAAACGGATACACAGAAAAATGGGCATGGGCAGATATACCTTCTGATACGGTAAATAATAATTTAACAACAAAAATTATTCATGCGCAAAAATATCTGGCCAAGATTATACCATCATTGGGATTAAATCGCCATTCGATTATTCGTTGATTATTCGTTGAGTAGCAATGCAGTCAATCTAATCCTCTGCGTCCTATTGGGAATATTTCTAACTTCAACACTGGATTATAATGTAAAATTATTTATCTACGCTTTCTGTGAATATGTAGATCCTGCATTAATCATATTTGATTTCAGGATGCGGTAGTTTTCAAGTTTACAAACTTGGTCTGCGAGAGCTACAATCAATCCTGGGTCGTGTTCCACCAGTGTCGACTGAAAGCCGTGAGTCGAAATAAAGTGCTCTTCAATGCAAATGGGACGGTATTAGTTCCCGCCAAGGATATATCACTTCGTGGAAAGTTGTTCAAAAGGGCAAACGGCTATAGGCCATGGCTGTATGACATTAAATTTGATGTCTGTCAGTATTTACGAAAGCCAAATAATCCCCTTGTTACACTTGTTTATGGGCTCTTCAAACAGTATTCCAATATTAATCACACATGCCCCTATGTGGTAAGATTATACCGCACAAGTGCTAGCATCTAAACATCTAAATTTCCCAATACAGGGTCCACAGATTGTTAAGGATTTTTATCTTAGAACCGATCTACTGCGTCTTCCCTTGCCGACGGGAGATTATTTTTTTGTCGCTTCAGTGGCACTTTGACAAGAAGCTACAGTTTGTCACGAATGTCAGTTTTACGTTCGAAGAGGATCTTATGAAGAGAAATTAAACCACAAATGGATCGTACCGAATATTGGATATGTCTAAAAATATATTTAGAGTTTATATAAAACTGTGTTCAGTTTCTGGGTTCAATATAATTAAAGCAATTAAACTATGTGATGCGGAAATGTATTAAGTGGTAGCCTCATTTAACGCCTTTTTGTGGTAAGCTTTTTCCTCCTGATGGTCTTTCATCCTTTCAATAGAGGATTTCTCTCTATCTCTCTCTCTGTCGTTAAGCTGCCTTTCACTTTCTCGTATTGTACTTTTTTAATGTTGTGTTGTAGATATTCTACTTTTACTCTTTAGAGTAAACGGTGTATTTGTGTTAAAAGTGGATGTGTGTAACATAGAGAAGGAATCGTTTCCGACCCCATAAAAGTATATATATTTATGATCAGCATTAATAGCCGAGTCGATATAGCCATGTCTGTCCGTCCGTCTGTCTGTCTGTCAGTGTTGTTTTTCTCCCAGTGCTCGAAGACTAAAAGAGCTAGAGCAACCAAATTTTTTCGCCTCGTCCCCTCAAAGGGCTCAAATCTGTGGCGTCCAAAATTGTTAAGATAACAGAAAACTAAAAATTCAGAATCATAGAGAAAGCCCATATCTATCAGAGGCTAGAATTTGAATCGGATCGGATCATTAGTATAGTCACAACGGAGAAAATCATTTCGAAAGGCATCGTTCCCTCTCGCTCTCTGTTATACAAAACCGAGTCATTTTGGTGTATTTTTGTGTCGCCTGGATCTCAGAGACTATAAAAGCTAGGTAACCAAACTTTCTGTCCAGACTCCTGTGATACCACTTTTTAGTAAAAGTGTATTTCAAAATTTCGCCACGCCCCTTCCGCCGTCCTAAAAAGAAAAAAGTCCACAATTTTTGAAAAAAAAAAAAATGCAGTATCATTGAGAATGATCATATCTACCAGATTGCCGAATATGGTTCAGATCGGATCATCATTGTAGCCACAATGATGAAATGAATTTTCAGCAGCTAGCCAACCCTCTGCCGTGCAGTGTTGTTGTGAGAAGTGATGTAGATGACAGATGTAGGAAAAAATGTAAAATGTAAAATATGATAAAATATTTAAAAATTCCACATAAATCACATGTGTACTGACTGAGTACGGGTATAAAAGTAGAGTCGCGTTAACAGCGACTCCATACGTTCTTTTCGTTTATTCTGTATCTGTCAGGAAAAATATTTTAAATTGTGGTTATAATAAAGATCCGTTCTGAACTAAATTCGGTTATATGGTAGATATGGTCATTCTCTACAATACTTTGTTTTTCTTTTTTTTTCTTCAAAATTGTGGACTTTTGTTTTTGATGGGCCGATGGGGAGGGGCGAAATTGTGCAATACACTTGTATTGATTTGGTATCACAGGAGATTGGACAGAAAGTTTGGTTGCTCTAGCTCTTATAGTCTCTGAGATCGAGGCGCTCATCTGGACGAATGGGCAAAAGCCGACGCATTGTTGTGTGAGAGAGAGCGAGAAGGAACTATGCTTCTCCAAATGGTTTTTATACCCGTACTCGAATACTAATGGGATCCGATTCAGATTTAAGCCTCTAATAGATGGATGTGTGTAACATCAAAGTTTTCTGACCATATAAAAAATATATATTCTTGAAATTTTTAAAGCCAGTTGATATAGAGTTGTCTGTCCGTCAGGTCTGAAAATTTTGTTCGTCGCCCATTGCTCGAAGGGTTCTAAGCGAATGGGTGACAAACAAGACGGACGGGCGGACGGACAGGCAGACATGGTATATAAATCGAATTATATTTGGATGACATTTCGAAAATATATATAATTTTATTTCTCTTCGCAGGTCCTCTTCGAACATATTACACACAACAAACTTTTATCATAAATACCAATGACTCGACAATAAATAATCTTCGAGGCACGGGAATAATTAATGATCGTTTAATGAGTCCAATTGTAGAAGTACATTTTTTTAGATGTTTTGATGTGCTAGTACTTTTGCAGATACCCGTACGGGTAAAACATACTGAAAAGTCAGCTGATTAGTATTTGTATACGGTTTTAAAGAGCGCAAAATTTAAATTTGCAAGGAATGGGATTAGTTAAAGAGACATTCGTAAAGACTGAGAGAAAGGAAAGGAAAAAGTAAGTAAAGCCATGGCCTAAAGCCGTTCTGTTGTTCTTGTTGTTTTCTTGTCTTGTCTTGGATCTGTGCCAAAGGAGAGATAGAGATAGAGAAAAGAGAAAAGAGAGAGAGAGAGATAGATAGAGATAAAGAGAGTGATAAATAGAAAGAGAGGGAGATATAGATAGAGAGAGAGAGAGAGATATAGGTTTAGAGAGACAGAGAGAAAGAGAGAGAAATAGGGAGAGATAGAAAGAGATAGAAAGAGATCCTCCATTAAAAGGATGCCAATTAGACCATTCGGAGGAAAAGCCACAAAAGGCGTTAAATACGGCGACCACTTATACATTTCCGCATGACAGAGTTTAATTGCTTTATTTACATTGAACACATTTGTATTTAAAATATTATTATATTGTTTTTATACACATGTATCAGATGGTATATTGTCCGACCCATTTGTCTGTTCCGTTTTCTCTTCATAAGATCGTGCTTTCGAACACAAAACTCACATTCGTATCAAACTGTAACCATTTTTATAAAAAGTGCCACTGAAGCGACATTAAAATAATGGGTTTATAAGGGCACCTGCAGTAGATCGGTTCTAAGATAAAAATCCTTAACAATCTTGGACCCTGTATTGCCTTGAAATTTAGATGTTTAGATGCAAATACCATGTGCGAGATAAATGACCGTACGGGTATTATCTTCCACTGAAAGGGGCATGTGTGATTAAAATTGAAATACTTTTTGAAGAGCGCAAAAATACTGGCACAATGGGATTTATTTCATATTCGTAAATACTCGAAGACATCAACCTTGATGTATTTAAAGTAAATGGGATGTAGCCGTTTGCCCTTTTGAACAATTCCGACCCCACGAAAGTATATATCTTTGACCGGAAATAATAGAGTGCCATTTGCATTGAGGAGAACTTTGTTTCGACCGACCGCTTTCAGTCCACAGTAATGAAACACAAGCCAGGATTGATTGTAGCTCTCGCAGACCAAATTTGTAAATTCAGAAAATGAAAACTACCGCATCCTGAAATGAAATATGATTAATGCAGGACCTAAATATTTTACAGCAAGTGTAGATAAATAGTTTACATTATAATCCAGTATTGAGGGGGGAACTATTCCCAATAGAACACAGAGGATTAGTTTGGACTTCATTGCTACAATAAACGAAAAACAACGAATGGCCATTTAATTCCAATCACACAAAATAATATTCGATTTTTTTGCATGAATAGTGGATTTTACCATATCAGAAGGAATATCTGCCCATGCACATCTGTCTGTGTATCCGTTTAGCTATTCGGAAATCGTGCTTGTCTGGCCTTTTTTCGTTTGATTTAAAATGAAAAGTAGTTACAACTGATTTAACCATTTTTATTTTTGTGCGTAATAAATACATTAAAATTAATGGGTTTATAAATCCAAATTTAATGGGTTTGATGAGTTAGATTGAGAGGTAAATTTGGTCCCATGAATTCCCTTGAATATTTCCATGTTAAAGTACAATACGAGGAAGTGAGAGCCAGCTAAATGACAGAAAGAGAGAGAGAGAGAGGGAGAGAGAGAGATCTTCCATTGAAAGAATGAAAGTGAGATTCATTAGGAGAAAAACTTTATCAGAAAAGGCGGTAAATGAGGCGACCACGTTATACATTTGCGCATGACAGAGAATTATATCATATTTTTTATTTATATTAATTAATTACTAATTATATTTTAAGACATTTCCAATATCTTGTACGATTTATTTGCTGTTTAATTTCTCTTCATAAGATCCTCTTCGAACACAAAACTCACATTCGTATCAAACTGTAGCTTCTTATCAAAGTGCCACTGAATCGACAATAAATATTCGCCCGTCGGCAAGGGAACACGCAGTAGATCGGTTCTAAGACAAAAATCCTTAACAACCTGTAGACCCTGTAATGGGAAATTTAGATGTTTAGATGCTAGTACATGTTCGAAATACCCGTACGGGTATTAACTTACCACATAGGGGCATGTGTGATTAATATTGGTATACGGTTTCAAGAGCGCATAAACAACTCCAACAAGGGGATTATTTGGCCTCCGCATATACTGACAGCCATCAAATTTAATTTCATACAGCCATGGCCTATAGCCATGAACAATTTTTGAACAATTTTCCATGAATTGATACATCTTTGACCGGAATATAATATCGTCCCATTTAAATTGAAGAGCACTTTATTTCGACTCACGGCTTTCAGTCGACAGTAATGGAACACGAACCAGGATTGATTGTAGCTCTCGCAGACCAAGTTCGTAAACTTGAAAACTACCGCATCCTGAAATTAAATATGATTAATTGCAGGACCTGCATATTTCACAGCAAGTGTAGAGGAAAATAATTTACATTATAATCCAGTATTGAAGTTAGAAATATTCCTAATAGGACACAGAGGATTAGTTTGGACTTCATTGCTACTAAACGAATGAACAACGAATGGCCATTTAATTCCAATCATGGTATAATATGGTATTGTGCGTAATACAAACATTAAAATTAATGAGTTTATAAATTCAAATTTAATGGGTTTGATGAGTAGGATTGAGAGGTAAATTTGGTCCCATGAATTGCCTTGAATATTTCCATGTTAAAGTACAATACGAGGAAGTGAGAGTCAGCTAAATGACAGATAGATAGAGAGAGAAAAAGGCTCTATTGAAAGGATGAAAATGAGACCATCAGGTGGAAAACCTATGTATGTACATATGTATGTATATTCCGCAAAGCATCTGCAGAACAGGGAAATTGAATCGTTTTGGAACTTACTTTCTCTCTCTCTCTCTCTCTCCTTCGTATCGTACCACATCGATGATGTCACCGAGGGGGGAGTAACTCTTGCGGCTGGCTATAAAATTGATTTTGCATTAAGATTCGTTTAAGAAGCAAATTCCGTTTGCTGCGTATTGAAGTGCAAAAAAAAAAAAATTTGGAGCGTGGAAGCAACACTAAAAATCAATTAAATTCCTATTTATAAACATAAATAAAAAAAAAAAAAAAAAATAAAATAAAGAGTAGAAAGAGGCGCCTCGCAGTTACTTACTCGCAGTCCCTCTCTCACTCGCATTCTCTCGCTCTCTCTGTGCCTCTGACTCTGTGGCTGTGGATGGGAAAATGTTTGGCTCGTGGCTCTGTTGGGTTGCCGTTGGCCAACCGCATCGTTTGCTGACCCAATTTTCACCGGCTAAGAATAGCGAAAAATGCTTGTCGGTTTCGAACATCGTTCTGCGTCAAATTACACACAAGAGAAGTGCATCAGGCAGCAGCAGTGACATCTCTCAGTACATCTCGTACTTTCCGTTCAGTTTTCATTTTCTAATAATGTACCCAAAAACCATGCAGTTTTGATAAATATTACAGCCATCATGGATTCTACAAGCACATACTAATAGGCCAGTTTCCCTAGCTTAAATCCCATGCAATAACAGATTTTTGTCATCTTAATTCTGAACTGAAGAATTATTTTAAATTCCTGATAATTTATTAACCCCGTTCTGTCATCGCTTTGACTATCACTAATTAATTAAATGCATATAAATTTGTGAATTTTCCTATTCACATCCCCCATTTGCTGTCAAGTGAATTACATGAACAAATTTATAACAATGAGACCTACACAGTCCGAGACCCATACCCATTTGTTGGCGCCCAACCAAAAGCTGGCGACAAGTTTTATTCCAATCACAAAAACTATACGAATTTTGTCATCATTTTTCACTTGTCATCTTGTTGCAAAGCGGCCAAAAGAAAAGCGCCAGGGGGCGTGTGCTTCTTCTGTACGTCTCTTTAATTGTCACACTCGACTGAATATGTATTTTTTTTTTTTTGGTGCTTCTTTAAGCCTATTCCCAATCTAAATCTAAATCTGAATATGTTGCTGAGGCATTTCCGCATTGTTTTTGTTCGTCATAAATCAATTTGTTGCAATCCAAACAATTCCTCGTGAATCTGTCTGCGTGTCGATCAATTGAGGCGTAGGTACCAAATTTAGAGAACAACACAGAGAGACGAGACGAGACAGACACAAATCAATCAAGCGTCTCCCCCTATTTGCATACATATTTCTTTATGCCCGCAGAGGCGAGAATTCTGTAGTCTCCATAGAGCAGAGGAAGGTGCTAAAAAAAACTTGATTTGAAATCGAGCTGTGAATTGTTTGCAAATCAACTAAAAACTATATTTTAATCAGTAGAGAAATATTCTTCCGCTGCTGTTTTTCTTTGCCAAAACTTGTTTGAAATGTTAGCAAATTTATTGTTAAATTTAGAACTGTAATTAGTTACTGCATTTCTATATACAAATTGTTGGAAATATTAGACCAAGTAAACACACTAGAAAAAATAGGAATAATATGAGTCACACGTGCCTCGACATTTAGATACCCGTTATATAGTTTCGATATAAATTATATTTAAAAAAACCAAACCAAAACAAGCGGAAAATGTTTTCGAGTATTAATTTTATTGAAAGTTAATTAGCAGTGCAGAGAGGTTAAGAAAGAGAGAGAGAGAGAGAGACATTAAAAGGTGGTCTGCTCTCTGTGAGTCAGTTAAGCCAGTCATGAAACAGTCGCTCTCAACTGTTCAGCCACACTGGAAGAGAGAGTCTTAGGGAAACTGTTCGGGATACTTGAATATAATTTCCTAACATTAAGAATTCAGATCGATGGTTTTTTCTTTGCCTTAATCCAAGTAAAGCTTTAAAATTTTCGTCACATTTCTCGTATTTCCATTCGGTGATTCTTGCTTTGAAAAATGAACAAATAAAAATACGAAAAATATATTCAAAATACGTGACTTTCATGAGCAAATCACAGAAATGGATTAGAAAGTGTTCAAGAGCTTTCTTATCGTCGGTAGTTACCAATAGCTCCCCATTGCGTGTTCCCCCCTGCCCGCCTTTGGTTCCACGATGTTGAAAACATTTGTTCGATGCGTTCTGCTGTATAGATACAATATCTATAAATCTATAATTAGAGTTTTCTTCATGTTTTACGTTATATTTGTTCGATTGTGACAAAAGTTCTCACGTTGCTTGTTCTGGATTGATTCCCTTGTTGGATTGGGTTGGGGGTTGCCTTTTCCTGACTTTTGTTCGATCTGCATCCCCATTGTACCTTTGTCAGTTTGCAGGGGAATATTGCCTTAAATATGATGCCATTTCAGGAAGAAAGCTTCATTACCGATCCAGTGGCTCCTCAATGCACAACGTAATGCAAAAAACTTTGAAATTTCAGTCAAAATTTAGAAAATAAAAAAAAATTTCAGCAAATATTATACGGTAAATAAGATTATAAAAATATTGTGACAAAACGCGAAATAAACTCAAAAAAGAGTTCTTCAGGTGAGAGATAAAAAACTTGTGCAAAAATAAAATTGGGGAACTGGGGAAGAAAATCAATTGATTTGTTTATAAATGGTTGCGAATCGAATTCGAACGAAACCGATTGCTGCGTATGGTGTATTTCAAATAATTATTAAAATTTTTCTGGCCATGGGCCAAGTTTTCTTTTCTTTTCCTTATGGAATTTTCAATTTCTCTCTCGAGAGAGAGCGAACCTTGATCTTGTCCGGCAGCAGCAGAGGCCATGTGCAACATTTTATAAACTATAACATTTGTTTTCTATCCATTTCTCTACGTATCATCTCTGCTTCTGTTTTGTGTCTCTGAGTAATTTTTGTGGATATTTATTTGCCGCCCACCCTTGGAAAATGTGGCCAAAAGATGAGTCATTTCGCTCGGTTCAGTGTTAACCCCCAGAATGAAAATGTGTCCACCCTTGTCGCGGGTCGTGGTTTTCTGGTTCTCCTTGTTTAATTTGAATCTCCCTTCCTGCCTCAACAAACAAAGCGTTGTGCGGCGACAGACTCTCCCCAGAGATGCAAAACAGACAACAAAAATCGATAAGCGCTAAAGTCTTTTTTATTTTCTTTGGACTTTAATTTTAATCTGCCCATACCGCCAACCACCAAAACCCCTAGGAGGCGTCACCCACACAATGACATAATATTCTGGCTACTCCCCCAGAAGAGGCTCCCACAAGGCTGTTGTTTAAAGAGCGAAAAACTGGGGAGACTTGAAGAGAATGAAGAGGAAAAAGGGAGAGTGGCAGGCGTCGAGTTGTCGCCAATTGCCTGCCCCCCTGGGTGTTGTTCTCCCAAGGGCTTAGGACTTGGGACCAAAGGAGGGAGGGGTCATTGTGCGTGCGCTTTTTACGACTTTCTTGGCGCCAGCACCCCCGCCCTGTTTCGTAATTTAATAGACGATGAGACATCAGAAATTAGAAATTGGTTGGCATTGAGCAGAGGGATTTTTGTTAAACAGAATTTGTCGGAAATAGTATGCCAAAAAAGGATTGATATATCCTTTGGAATTGCTAAGAGAGGGACTTCCTCTTTGTAATGTAAGAGAAGAGGCTCCCCTCAGGAAACGGATCTGCTTTTGTTGGATATCTGAATGGACCCAGCAAACCAGCAACCTTTTCAAAAGCAATCCCCTGTCAAATGGATTTACCTATGTACATATTCGACAGTGTACCACAAATCCTAAACAGAGAAAGGAGCTCTACAGAAATCTATTTTGCGTAATTACAAAATTTTCATCAGAAATATCAGAATATTTTGGAAATTCCTGTTTTGACAATGAATCGAAATCCACATCCCACAAATTTGGGCAAGCAGAATGGCGCCTTGGTGCTGGAGGTCCTTAAAGTGTTGGGTCGTCCCGCCAGCATCTCGGAGGTGGCTCAACGGGTTTCCACTGTGTACAAGCTGCCGCTGCAGCCAATTCAACCCGTTGTGGCGGATGTGCTTAGGACGGGCGTGGCATATGGTTTCTTCAGTTGCCGCTTCGGACTATATTCGGTGGTGCCACGCGTGGTGGAGGAACTGAGTCGGGATATTGATGATTACGCTATCGAAATCCTCACCAGGGACACGGCCCAGATGTCGCCGCTAATGCTGAAGCTCCAGCAGTTGGATAACTCTCCGCTGGTGTCCGGGAATGGCAGTCGTTTGGTGTATATGCATGACCCACACAGTCCACAGTGGCGAGCAGTCGCCGATAATCACTGAGTGTCGTAGTTCTGTACTGAAGTGTTCCATTTAATTCCAATTCGCATTGTAATCCAATAAAACAGAATTCTTCGAAGCTTTGCAAATGGGGCAATGACTCGTCCTTGTTTGTGGAGCTCCCTATTTCCACCCACACCATTCCACTTGCATTAACTGAGAACACCTTCCTACCTTCAGTGCTCCTCTCTCTTCTGGGGGCTATTGTCCTTTGTGTGCGGGACATTCACATTCCCATCCAAATTCCCCATTCAACAAACACTCACCAGCGATATGCGCACAAAGAACAAACAGCTGCGGTCTTGTGGTTTACTTTTTATTATATATTTTTTTTCCATTTCTACTACTCCAATTTACAGTTCCCCATTCCATGAACTAGGTCTCAGTTCCCAGTGGCCTGCACAAGCTCCTCCGCTCCCTTCTCCCTGTGCGTCCTGTGTCCATTGTCAGGTTGTTGCCTGTCTAGGAAAAAAAAACCCAAGGAAAAGTTCAAACTCGAGTTGCAGCGTTTTACTGGCTCATTTGCCTTTGGCTTTTGTCTGGTTCACTTGTCAGTGCGCTCTTCAGATGATACCCTACAGCAGAGACGGGTATGCCTAGATTTAGTTTGCTCAACTAAGGAAATCCAATTGGTTTGCCATTATGAGAAGTATTATCATTGGACCCACAAAAGTGTTGAATTTCCCATAAGCGATTGGCGTTTCGAGAGTATGTTTATAGAGTATTTAAGAGATTCGGAGTTGACTTATTCATTACTCTCAACACTTCCTTAATGGCAGCACAGTTTTCCTTTCCGTTGCTTTGCTTTGTTTACGGGTTTATTGCCGTCCCCTGACCCATCGTCGCCGTTCGCTTCTTCGTCATCTCATTATCGTGTGTGTGTGGCCTGAGTTTTGCATTTA
Source organism: Drosophila bifasciata (assembly GCA_009664405.1). NCBI lineage: Eukaryota > Metazoa > Arthropoda > Insecta > Diptera > Drosophilidae > Drosophila > Drosophila bifasciata. The sequence continues at coordinate 7,074,330 of CM019044.1, forward strand.
TCATGAGTGTTTTATTCTCTCTCAGCTCTGATTCAATTAATTGAAGAATAATGTTCTGGACGGACATCTCTCTGTTGTCATTTCGAAATCTGAAAGCGAAACAGAAACATATGTATGGTATATGCATATTAATATGTACATCAATATGTATGTGCATACATATGTACAATGTGCAGCAGAACGAAAGCAAAACCAAAAAAAAAAAATTCAGAATAAAATGATGACAAAGACAAAAAAAAAGTTGAATAAAAAATCTTTTTGTGCCGAGAAAAAGAAATGCAGAGAAAAAGAGGATGTGATATAAAGAGAGAAAAGAGAGAGAGAGACAGTGAGAGAGAGATAGAGATCTGTCATTTAAGGATAGAGAGTGATGTGGGGCGTGTGGGGTATGCATTTATTTGCACTCAACCTTCAGATTTCTGAGAATATTTCAAAAGTAAAACGTGTACTTTGTTTACATTCGTAATGAGGAAGTGAAATCCCTAATACTATATGTATGTAGTAAGTGAAACAGATGACGATGGTTCGTTGACTTCCAAGCAGTTCAGAAACAGCAACAAATACTCGAACCAAGGAATGGTATAACTAACTAACTAACTAACTATATACCTATACGAGTGGATATGAACATACGTTGTACGTATACCAACGCTGGCCCAGTCGGTCCCCAGAATCCGATAATTTTCGGTCGAAAGAAGCCAAGAACACAGCTCGTACACATAGCTTAAAGACAGCAAAATCAAAGGAAAGAAATACAATATAGAGATAGAGAGAGAAACTCTCATTGCTTATTTATGTCAAATTATTGGGTAGAAGGTTGAAGCTTAAATTTATTTTAAAACATGCGTGAGATATATGCCCCGTATTCAGATAAAGGGCAAGTTATACTCTAAGATCTACGTTCTGTTTTGTTGTTTCCCATAATAATTGTTCCCCTGCCTTCTCCTCCCTTCGCTTCTGTTTCGCAGAATGAGCCGCCAACATCAGCGGCACCACCAGACGCAGCAGCAGCAGCAGCAACAGTTGCAGCAACAGCAACAGCAGCAGCTGACGGTGCAACAGCAGCAGCAGCAACAGCTGCTGATGGCCGAACATGCGGCGGCTGCCGAGGCCGCGGAGCTGTTCGATCTGCTCTGCGTGGCCACGACAATGCGCCAGATCCTGGCCCTCCATCGGGCCATGTGCGAGGCGGTGGGTCTGCGTCCGTCGCCCCTCAACGACTACTACCCGAAGCTGAAGGCGAAGGTGCGCTCGTGGAAGGCCGCAGCACTGTGGAAGAAGTTCGATGCACGGGCCGCCCATCGGGTGTACGGCAAGGGCACCGCCTGCACGGGCACCCGCGTGCTGGTGATTGGCGCGGGGCCGTGCGGCCTGCGGACAGCCATTGAGGCGCAGCTGCTCGGCGCCAAGGTTGTGGTGCTGGAGAAGCGCGATCGGATCAGCCGCAACAACGTGCTGCACCTGTGGCCCTTTGTGATCACGGATCTGCGGAATCTCGGGGCCAAGAAGTTCTATGGCAAATTCTGTGCCGGGTCCATCGATCACATCTCCATTCGTCAGCTGCAGTGCATGCTGCTGAAGGTAGCGCTGCTGCTGGGCGTCGAGATCCACGAGGGCGTGAGCTTCGAGCATGCGCTGGAGCCCAGCGGCGATGCCAACGGCTGGCGGGCCGCCGTAACACCGGCGGATCATCCGGTCTCCCATTATGAGTTCGATGTACTGATCGGGGCGGATGGCAAGCGGAATATGCTGGACTTTCGCCGGAAGGAGTTTCGCGGCAAGCTGGCCATCGCTATCACGGCCAATTTCATCAACAAGAAGACGGAGGCAGAGGCCAAGGTGGAGGAGATCAGCGGCGTGGCGTTCATCTTCAACCAGGCCTTCTTCAAGGAGCTGTACGGAAAGACGGGCATCGATCTGGAGAATATCGTCTACTACAAGGACGAGACGCATTACTTTGTGATGACCGCCAAGAAGCACAGCCTGATCGACAAGGGTGTCATCATCGAGGACATGGCCGATCCCGCCGAACTGCTGGCCGGCCCCAATGTCGACACCCAGAAGCTGCACGACTATGCCCGCGAGGCGGCCGAGTTCTCCACACAATACCAGATGCCCAATCTCGAGTTTGCCGTCAATCATTACGGCAAGCCGGACGTGGCCATGTTCGATTTCACCTCGATGTTCGCCGCCGAAATGTCCTGCCGTGTCATTGTGCGCAAGGGCTGCCGCCTGCTGCAGTGCCTCGTCGGCGATAGCCTCCTAGAGCCGTTCTGGCCCACCGGCTCGGGCTGTGCCCGTGGCTTTCTCTCCAGCATGGACGCTGCCTATGCCATCAAGCTGTGGTCGAATCCACAGAACAGCACCTTGGGGGTGCTGGCGCAGCGTGAGAGCATCTATCGGCTGCTCAATCAGACCACGCCGGACACGCTGCAGCGTGATATTAGCGCCTATACCGTGGATCCGGCCACACGGTATCCGAATCTCAATCGGGATTCGGTCAACAGTTGGCAGGTCAAGCATCTGATCGACACCGATGATCCGTCGGTGCTGGAGCAGACCTTCATGGATACGCAGCATGCAACACTGCAGACGCCGCATGTGGAGACGCCTGGCAGACGGAAGCGACGCAGCGGAGGTGAGTCAGGGCACACAGGGAGCGAGTCAGGAGTGTTCACCACCATTTATTGCTCTTTTTTCTACTCCACACAGATTCGATGCCACAGGGCGCCATGCTGCTGCGATGGATCGCTGCCCAACTGCATTCGCATCAATTTGTGCCTGAGCTCAAGGAGCCATCCGATGTGCTACGCAATGGACGTGTCCTCTGTGGTCTAATCAGTCGGTAAGTCCTCCCCTCTCCGCCTCTATCAAACTAGTTTATTAATGCTGTTTCTCTCTGTGCTTAGATATCGTCCCGATCTAATCGACTTTGCGGCCACCAAGGAAATGAGTCCCTTGGAGTGCAACGAGCTGGCCTTTGCCGTGCTGGAGCGAGAGCTGAACGTTAAGCGGATTATGAGTGCCAAGCAATCGCTCGAACTGACGGACATCGAGTCTCGGCTGTGGCTGAACTACTTGGATCAGATCTGTGACCTGTTTCGGGGCGAGATACCGCACATCAAGCACCCCAAGATGGACTTTGGCGATCTGCGACAGAAGTACCGCATCAACCACACGCACGCACCGCCGGACTTTTCCAAGCTGTTGCAGACAAAGCCCAAGGCCAAGTCGCCCATGCAGGATGCCGTCGATGTACCCACCACGGTCCAGCGACGCTCCGTGCTGGATGAGGAACGCGCCAAGCGGCAACGGCGACACGAGCAGCTGTTGAACAGCGGCGGAGTGGCAGCTACCGCTGGGGCAACCGGAGGAGGAGCTGCCATCAGCGGCGGCGGCGGCGGCACCAGTGCAGGGGGAAGCAATCTTCACGCGGGTGTGTTGATAACCATAATACATCGTAATCTAGCAGACAAATAATGATCTCAGAGTGGGTGCCGTTGTTTAAATATCTAATAAAATTCGATTTGAAAGAGGTGTATGCTGCCCCCTTGTATTTGTATTTCATTAGTCCACGCACTCTGGATCATTATTGTTGTTATTATGGCAATATGCTTTATATCCTGCTCGTCTCTTTCAGGCCAAAATGATACACCCCGTAGATCGAAGAAGCGTCGCCAGACGTCAGACAAAACGGCTAACATTGTGAGTAGATGCTGGAGGTTAATATTATCATGGATAGGTTGGGGCCAGAATGTACAATCTGGATGAAAAGTGATGTACAATGGAATCACTTTTTAGCCAAATATTACATACATACTTCGTATATTTCTCTATACATATTTTCATACACGATTGAACAATATTGTTTCAATCGTTTCGCGCTCTCATACATTCAAAAATGATATGTGAACATTTCATAAATTGTATTATTTCATAATCTATAATATCATACATACATATATATCCATATAAAACATCAAACATAAAACAAAGCAAAACAAAACCAACAAGAGAATAATCTGTTCCCCAAAGGTTCAGCTAATACTGAGAACAGCTCTCTGTCATGAACTCTCGACCGCCATAAGTGCATTCGAATCATCCATCAATGAGGTCAGTTCGATCAGTGTCCAAGTGGTGTCCCCCCCCCTCCACCGATCAGTGTCCTTTATCCACCTTTATCCATCGTGTGATATGTAACCCTCCGCAACCCACATCCACCTTCAATTACTAATACCGCTAGCCATGAAGTAGTTTTTAGTCTTAGTCTACCATTTTGTGTCTGTTTCATATGCAATGCACCCAACAATCAATCAATCAATCAATCAATCAATCACATACACACACACACACACCCCCCCGCACCCAACCGTATCCCCCTTGTACCCGAATCCGATTCTGAATCCGATTCTGTCTATGACGCGCAGGAGGAGCGCCAGCAGCGTTTGCAAAATATCGAAGAGAATCGACAGGAGCGGATGAGCAAGCGCCGCCAGCAGCGCTACCATCAGACGCAGAATTTCTACAAGAGCCTGCAGCTGCTGCAGGCGGGCAAGCTGCTGAGGGAGGGCGAGGATGGTGTGGCCGAGGATGGCACCGCCTTTGAGGATTACTCGATATTCCTGTACAGGCAGCAGGCGCCCATTTTCAATGATCGCGTCAAGGAGCTCGAACGGAAGCTACTGTTTCCCGTAAGCAACCCTGGATCCTCTGCTGCACGCTGCACGCTGCCTGCCTGCTCTCTTTCTCGATTGTTTTTCTCGTTGTGTCTCTAAAATGAAGGAGAAGAACTAACTGCTTTTGCGTTAACTTTTGGCCAAAAATTTCGACATGTGACTACCAAACGAATTTCGTTGTTTTCCCACTGATATCTACGTTGTATTTCGGGAACCCTGTGGTATCCTGTTTAAGAGAATGTTCCGCTCCGCTCTAATATTTGTTGTAATATAACTTAACACTCAGAGAAAATACAATATAGCCTTTTACTCTTCGAGTACGGGTATAAAAATGTGCTAAAAATATTAATACATTTTCGAAACTAAAAACTAAAATCTCTAAAATATAAACAGAAAAGATAATTATTGCATATTTAAGAAAAATATATTTCACATAGAAAATAAATAAAACATATATTTAAATTAAATATAAAATACATTATATTTAATTTTAAATATATTATATTTCGCTTAAATGTTGGCTGAATATTTAACTGAAATATGCTTCTTTTTATAATGCCAATTTTCTCTGAGTGTAAGAATATGCTGCCAGATGCTCGTACTAATTGTAATCCCTAGGCTAGGCTAAGTCTTTAACTAGTCTTAAATCGAGGAAGAAAAGATTTTCCCCGTTCCTAATTGCCGTTTATTGTGTTTTTTGTTTGCCTTTTGAGTTCTGATTGATGATCGTTTGTTTGTTTTTGGTTTCGTTCCGTTCCGTTACGTTCTTTAGACCTTTAATATTTAAATATATATATATATATACAATTTTGATTTCTTCAACCCTCTCCAACCCGATCCTGATAATCCCACCCGAACAAAAAGGATCGCGAACGCGGGGACATACCCTCGGCCCTGCCGCGTAGCGCCGCCGATGAGCAATTCAGCGACCGCATCAAGAGCATGGAGCAACGAATGACGGGACGCGGCGGCCTGGGCGGTGACAAGAAGCCGAAAGATCTGATGCGGGCCATCGGCAAGATCGATTCGACCGACTGGAATGTGCGCGAGATCGAGAAAAAGATCGAACTGTCCAAGAAGACGGAGATCCATGGGCCCAAGGGTCGCGAGAAGGTGCCCAAGTGGAGCAAGGAGCAGTTCCAGGCCCGCCAGCACAAGATGTCCAAGCCGCAGCGCCAGGATTCGCGCGAGGCCGAAAAGTTCAAGGACATCGATCAGACAATCAAGAATCTGGACAAGCAGCTGAAGGAGGGCCACAATCTGGATGTGGGCGAACGGGGACGCAACAAGGTGGCCTCCATAGCCGGTCAATTTGTGCGCAAGGACGAGGCCAATTCGGATGACGCCAGCAACACCGTCATTCAGTCCAATACAGTCATACCGAAATCTGTAAGTAGTTCAACGTGTTTTCCCGTACCTTTTTCCATTTCAATGTTGGGTTTTTTCCCCCACCCCCCTTTTATTTCGTTCGAGCGTATAAATATTATTTTTTTTTTATATTTTCTTTGATTTTATTGTGGCTTTTTTTTGTGGTTTCTGTGCTGCAGTTGTTGTTTTAGTGGTTGTGTTGGGAATACCCCCAAATATCCCAATACCCTCTACACCTTATATACGTAATTCCCGATTCCTTAAACCTATTCCTAATCCGTTGTTGCTGTTGCTAGCATAGGCGCTTCCACATCTCTCACCGACGACACACATGCCATAGACTCACTTAACATTCATCGCAATGCAATGCAAAAATAACCTTAATGATTGTTCAACTGTTGATCAAACCTTTGTCCAAGAAGCAACTACAACTAATGATCGTTCCTTCGTTTTTTGGAATAGAGTTCTAAGGTGGCGCTGGCCTTCAAGAAGCAGGCCGCCTCGGAGAAGTGCCGCTTCTGCAAGCAGACCGTCTACCTCATGGAGAAGACCACTGTGGAGGGTCTGGTGTTGCATCGCAATTGCCTCAAGTGTCATCACTGCCACACAAATTTGCGGCTGGGCGGCTACGCCTTCGATCGGGATGATCCACAGGGCCGCTTCTACTGCACACAACACTTCCGGCTGCCGCCCAAACCACTGCCACAGCGCAGCAACAAGGCCAGAGTGAGTATCGCCTCAGAATCTATATCCATAGACCCTTATTAATGTATATCCTCGACAGAAATCTGCTGCTGCTGCTGCTGCTGCTCAGGCTGCCTCGCCTGCGGTTCATCCAAGCGGAGAAGCTGCTGCAGCTGCCACTGTCGAACGCATGGACACCAACCAGGCAGGGCAACCAGCCAGGGATCAAGTGGACTTGCTGGAGACGACAATGCCCGCGGATGCCATGTCCGACGATGAGGCCAATGTGATTGATGAGCACGAGTGGTCGGGGCGCAATTTCCTGCCCGAATCGAACAACGATTCACAGTCGGAGCTCTCCAGCTCGGACGAATCGGACACGGAATCCGATTCGGAGGTGTACGAGGAGGCGGACGATTCACCATTTGGGGCACAAACCCTCCAACTAGCCTCCGATTGGATTGGCAAGCAGTACTGTGGGGATGATAGTGATGATACAACCGATTCCTATGATTCGAGCGATGGCATTGCGGGTATTTAGGAGTAGGAGTGGGCTACTGCAGAGGCATAACTTTTCCTCTCTGTTACAGATGATGGCAAGGATGACACCGAGGGCGAGGATTTCAAGAAGGCTCGTGAGTTGCGACGCCAGGAGGTGCGCCTACAGCCGCTGCCCGCCAATCTGCCAACGGATACGGAGACAGAGGTGAGGCAATCAACTACACTCCGCTGTCCACTGGTTGTGGGAAGAAACTAACCTGATATTCATTATTCTCATTTATTTCTCTCTGACTCTTAATACCTGACCCTCTTGACTCTCTGACCCCCTGACCATGACCCTCTGCCTCCCCCTATTGTGGTGTTGGTTTCTCTTTTTCACACTCCCCCTACTAAATCGCATAGAAACTGAACCTTAACGTTGAGAATGATAAGGAGAATGTGGAGCGGAGCTCCCTGCGTTCGGCCAACTCATTTGAGTCGGCGCGCAGCCAACCGGCGACACCCACAGGCGCCACAGCCACGCCCACACCCACTCGCGTGGAGATGGAACAGCTGGAGCGGAATGCACCGCGTAAGTTTAGCAACGAGATTGAGGCAATAAGCGAGAAGCTCTACCACATGACCAATATGGTCAAAATGAACAAGGATCTCGAGCTGCTGGCCAAGGAGAATCTGGTCAAGAGCGACATTCTGCGCAAGCTGACGCTCAAGGAGAAATGGCTGGCCGAGAATGCGGCCATAGCTGCGGGAATGGCCAATCCCAATTCACAGAAGGCTCCAACTTCTGCTGCAACTGCTCCTCCATCTGCTGCTGCTGTGAAGCCCAAATCCCAGTTTGAAGAAAAATACGCAAAGCTGCAGTCAATGGCTGAGGAAAAGCCCAAACCTAAGCCCGTCATAGACTTCAATTTGGATGAGCTGAAGCCGCGCAAACCAAACTTTGAGGAGCGACCCAAGGAGCTGCTGCCGAAGCCAGCGAAGAGCCTGAAGAGTCCCAAAGGCAGTGCCACTGTAAGCCGCTCCAGCAGCCTCAAAAGCAATGCCAGCACGGGCAGTCCCCGCGTGAAGAAGAAGGACGACACTAAAATGAACATTGAGGGTATTCTGGGAACGATAAAGAAACTGCAGCGACAGCAAAGTAACCCAAACCAGAAGCAGAACCAGAACCAGGACGATGGAGATATGGATGTAGATTTAGACATGGAAGTAGATGAGGAGCTGCAGGGAAAGAAGGAGCTAAACAGCAAACTAAAGGAGATTCAGGCAAGCAGCTTTGCGGGTACAATGGATCACATCAGATCCCAGTTGACAATGCCCACGGTTAGTGCCCAGGCAGATCCAGCCTCCGTGGATCTCTCCAAATACTTTCCCAACCAGAAGCTGGAGAAGAGCGCAGCCCTCAATACGAACAAGAATCAGAAGACTCTGAAGGATGTGGATCTGGCCAAATACTTTCCCAGCAGTCCGGCACCGCAGCGCAGAACCGTTGAGACGGTGGCCGATCGGCTGAAGAAATCCCAGACGGAGGCCTCGCTGGCCAAGACCCAGACACTGTCCAAGCCTGCAGAGGAGGGCGAGGAAAAGGCAAAGGAAAGGGAAAAGCCAGTGCCACCCAAAAGGCAGGCCTCGCTGAACACTTTTAGCTTGCGAGAGCATCAAATGGATGGGGCACTGGATCTGACCAAGAAAAAGGTGACGCCCGTGAAGGTGACCAAGCCGGTCAAAAAACAGGTGGGAGGTGCCTTAGCCACAGCTACAGTCGCTGCTACAGCAACAGCAACGACTACAGGCAAAGGCAAGATTAAGATTATAAAGAAAATTGTGCCCAAGGGAACAAAGGCCAAGAAGGCGGCAGCTGCCCAAGAGGCAGCCACAGCCGCAGCCGTAGCTGCAGCCAAAGCAGTCGAGAAGCAGCCGCCAAAGGACGAAGCCGAACGCATCTTGGATGAGATATTGGGCGGCGATGGGGAGGTGCGCTCGCCCAGCAGCGAGTACCAGCGGCTCTTCCAGGACGAAAAGTCGCCCAGCGATTTGTCCGACAACATTGACCGCATACTGGAGGAGTCTGGTCTGGATCTGGAGCTGGGACTGCCGCGTCGCAGCAGCAAGAAGCTGCTCAAGACCAAGTCCTTGGGCGAAGGTGACTTTGAGCTGAAGCCCAGCGCCAGCTCGCAGCTGACGGGAGTGCAGAACATCCTCAAGCGGTTCGAGTCGATGAGTTCGGTGGGCTCGTCCACGCAGAATAGCGACGAGCAGGCGGCCTTCAAGCTGCGCCGCATGGAGTCCACCACCAGCAATCTGAGCAGCCTGACCCGCTCCCGCGAGTCCCTCGCCTCGCTGGCCAGCGACTCGATGAGTGATCTGGAGCGAACGATGGACTATTTGCGCAACGAGTGGCGCAACGAGGCCACCAATTTTCTGCAAAAGAAACGCGACAAGTTCTATGCCCAGAAGGAGGTCGAGCAGCAGGAGAAGAAGGCCGCAGCAGCAGATCCTCTGAGGGATCTGCCCGTGCAGTATCGCGACTCCAAGCTGGCGAAATTCTTTGGCCTGGGCACGCGAAAGTCGCCCGAGAAGCGCAAGTCACCCATAAAGAAGACGACTAAGAAAAAGTCGCCCAGCCCAAAGAAGAGCCCAAAGGTGGCCGGAAAGGCCAACAATTCGCTTGAGGAGCTGGCCAAGATTGGCAGTGCACGTCAGGCCAAGCAGCAGGCGGCAAAGAAGTCCTCGTCGCAGAAGGCAATGCCCCCCAAGCCACAGCTGAAACCGGCTACACCAGTGCCAGATGATTTTGAGGTACTGGATCTGCTGAAGAAGGCCACAGAGGCCAAGGAGCTGGTGGAGCGTTCCAAGACAAAGAGTCCAGCCGTTAAAGAGGAGCTGCCAGAGTCAGTTACGTTGCCAGTGGCTGTTACTCTGCCCGTTGAGGACATCAAGAACCTGCCCAAGACAGGATGCGACAAGTCCCTCAATGGTTCCCGTCGCGGCTCTCAGTCTAGTCTGGTGCTGTCCAGACGCCAATCGCTGGATGTATCTCTGACGGAGAAGCTCCATCAAGATGCTTTGGAGGCACTAACAAGCCTGGAGAAAGAACAGGAGGAGCAGCAACAGGAGGTCCAGCACTTTGATGAACTCTTTCAGGACATGGTCGAGGAACCGGTTGAGCCCATCGATGAGGACTTGGATGCCGACTCCCTGTGCACCACCATCAGCAAGAGTCCCAGTGCCCAGCCCGTGACTGTGGTCAAGCGTGGCAGCTCCGAGGATCAGAGCATCGAGAAGCTCTTTGGCCACTTCTCAGACGAGATGCTGGTGCAGGTGGAGTTCGATTCGAATGACGAACTGGTGGGCATAACACCCACAGTGGTGGGTCTAGCACCAGCCAGCCCCTCTGCGGATCGGGATTACTTGGACAAACTGGAGTCGCTGGAGCGGGATGAAGACCCAACGCTGGCGCGGGATAGATTCCAGACGGAGGATAACGATGTTACCAACGATGAGGTCGATGGCAGCCATTTCCCAATGCGACCGCAGCGCAGGGCCAAGAGCAGCTCCTCCTCCAGTGAGCCATCGCTGGCGGCGGCACCTCAGCGGCTGCAGAAAAAGCTGGCAAAGCTGGATCCCGAGGATATGGCGCCCTCAGTGCAGGATTTGCTGCAGCAGGTGTACGCAAAGCCCCACGACTTGGAAATGATTGGGGAGCACAAGGAGACACCATTGAAATTCCCCAGTTTGGTGATTGACGAAGATGTGGCAGACACTGCAGAGGAACCCAAAGAAATAGAGTTGCAAGTGGAGACCACAGTCCCTGCCAAGCCACCAACGGCTGCCAGCCAGAGCGGCAGCTCTTCCCGCAGCAGTCTCCTAGAAGTGCAAATGCCCAAAGTTCCCAAGGTGCCGTCTCGCAGCAAGGAGAACTCCCTTGACTGGGACATGGAAAAGCTGCCCGCCTCGCCCATGCCACGGCGTCGTCTGCCGCAGACTCAGCCCCAGACAGCGGCCAGCAAGGAGAGCTCCCTCGAATGGGACATGGAAAAGCTGCCCAACAGTCCCATGCCGCCGCGACGCAACAAAGTGCGGAATTCCTCGCCCAGTAGCTCCATTCACTTGCTCAACAATCTGCAGTCGGATGCCGACGAGGAGGTGGCTCAGCGACGTCTCATCGAGGACTTTGAGCGTGAGCGTCGCCAGGCCTTGATCAGACGCGACGAGAGCTTCGAGGCGACGGCCGCCGAGCAGCGCAGACGCGACTCCCTCCAGAGCAGCAACAGCAACAGCAATTCCAGCAGCAAGCGGAGCCTGCCCCCACCCACGCCTCCACCAGCGGCGTCGGGCAAGACGAGCAGCAGCGTGGCCCGCCGGGGGGATACGGCACGATCGGAGGCCAAGCACGAGGGCACGCCGCCCATGTTCAAGAAGCTGGAGCTGGACAACGAGAGCAGCTGCCTGACGACGCCCCTGGACTCCATGACCACCTGCTCGACGCGTCGCAGCTCGTTTGCATTTATAGAGTTACAGGACAACAAGCCGGTGATTGTGCCGATGCCCAGGAAGCTGAAGCTGCCGAAGCTGCAGCAGCCCAAGTTTGTGCCCGAACCGGTGGCCAGCGATGAGCCCGTGCCGGAGGTGTTCCAGGGCAGAGCCTGGCCCAAGGTACAGATCGAGGGAGTGTCCGCCGGTCTGGACAGTGATCCTGAGCAGGATGATGAGGCGCAGAAGCAGCTGCTGCCCGAATACGCTCGCTCCGACTCGCCTCCAGCGGCGGCCTTTAAGAATCGTAAAGTGGCCCGATGGCAAGACGATCTTTGATCAGAATCAGACGGTCGCCGGGGGAGCAGATGATGACGATGATGATATTCTGAGTCAATATTTGGAGGCCAGACGTCGGGTGTCCAAGCACAAGCCCCGCTCGCAGTCGCCCCAACCCTTCAAGCCGCTCTCCAGCAGCTCCCGGCAGAGCTCCAAGTCGTACAGCGATCTCAAGAAGGGACCATCCCTGCAGTCGCTGTCGGCTCGCAGCAGCCAGGACACGGACACCACGACTCACTCGACAGCCACAACAGTGGCAACAGTGGCCACGGCACGGCCCGTCAGTTCCTATGTGAACTATGACGAGCCGGTGGATGCCAGCACGCGGGCGCTGCTCGATCGCAGCAAGCGGCTGCACAACCGCAAGCGAGAGTTTGTCAACGAGCGGGTGGTGGAGCGGAATCCCTACATGCGGGACGTCATACGCAGCACGGACGCCCGTCGGGCATCGGACGAGGATTTGGCCAGCTACAGGCCGCGCCACTATGCCAGTCCCACAACAGGCAGCAGCACGAGTCGCTTCCCCAGCACCAGCACCACAATGCGCAGCAGCAACTACTCAGACTACCTCAGTCCCAGCAGCAACACCAGCGACTACCTCAGCAGCAGCAGCAGCCACCACCACCACCAGCACAGGAGACCCTACTCAACGCTGGGTCTGACCACGGGGAGCAGCTACTATCCGAGCAGTGCATCCGCATCGATATCTGCCACACCGCGCAGCTCCCATCTGAGTGATCTGTTCAAGCCGCGACACAGTCCCGTCTCCAGCTATGGACGCAGCAGCGATTACGGCCTGCCCGCCAGCAAAGAGTCGTGCGTTATCTCTTAAAGCCAAAGAAATCTGAACCCAAATTATCATTGACCAAAACAATTCTCTTTTTTACATATATATCAATATTTAACCCGTTAATGCCCAGACGACGCCTCAACTACTATCTCTACTGAGGGCAAGCCCAAGCCCCAGCCAACCAACAGACCCGCTCCAGAAACCAACACCCCCCCTCTACCCATACACACCCACACCCAAAACACTAGAACACAGAACGCACGTATAGGTCCGTCCAATATTTGATCAACAATCCACCAAAAAACAAATCAAAAACCAACCGCCCGCCTGCCTGCCCGCCTGCCACACGTGGCACGTACGTGTGCCACCTTTTGTTAGCGTCCAAAATATGAAAAAAAAAAAAAAAAAACACAAAAAAGTATATGAAATGCATCTGGGGTACGATCTATGAAGGTAAATTCAAGCAATCCACCCAAATTGTACACGAAAAATGTTGCGCCTAACCCACGAGCAGCCACAGAGTTTTGTAGTCGCTAAAAATCCACATAAAACTATATAAAATAATGCAAAAATCGAATCGAATTCTAAACATGGAGTCTCCGTTGAGGCCGAAGCGATTTGAAACGTTTTGTCGTGTGTCTGTCCATTGCCTAACCCCCCAAAAAGCCTCTCTATGTATAGTACTCTACTCTACTCCGATCTACTACCAACAAATTTGACCAATCTGTGAAGATCTAATCCAAGTGTTGCTGTTTCCTGTTGCTGTTGCTGTTTCTGTTACGTTGTTTTGTACCCTTCTGGATCGTACCTAAAGGCATGATAATGCTGCTGCTCTTGCTGCTGCTGCTGCTGCTGATTAACCTCTCTGATTAAATCTAAACTCTGACTAACGCATGCACTCGAAGCTCCTTTCAGCTAGCTGCCACAATGCCCCTCGCTGCAGCGTGTTTTCTATTCTCGTTTATTGTTTATCGTTTGTCCTGATCTTTGCCCCGAGCCTTTGGCCTGTGCCACTCAGTAGACTAATCCGTTTGTTGGCCTAACTCTTGCAGGTACAAACCGAATCCGAGAGCACATCCCCCGACGAGATTGAGCTCAATTCTGCCACTGAAATATCCACCGATTCCGAGTTCGATAACGATGAGATCATACGCCAGACGGCGCCGAAAATCTTTATCGATGACACCCATTTAAGAAAGCCCACAAAAGTCCAGGTAAGTGCGGGGTCGTCTTAATCCTCAAGGCCATAGCTTTAATCGCTTCCATTTGCTTAGATCAAGTCCACCATGATCACGCCCAATGCTGCCGCTGCCTCCGCGCCCGGACTACACGAGAAGCAGTTGGCGGCACGCGAGAAGGGCGGCAGCTATCTGAAAAAGTATCAGCCCCAACCACCGCTGCCGCAGTTCAAGCCTCTGGTCCAAGTGGATCCCACACTGCTGATCGGCAGTCAGCGTGCCGCTGCCGCTGGTGCTGCACCGCTCCAAAATCCTCGTCCCGGCGACTACCTGCTGAACAAAACGGCCAGCACCGAGGGCATTGCCTCGAAGAAGAGCCTGGAGCTGAAGAAGCGCTATCTGCTGGGCGAGCCGGCCAATGGCAACAAGATCCAGAAGTCGGGCTCCACCTCGGTGCTGGACTCGCGCATTCGCAGCTTCCAGTCGAACATCTCCGAGTGCCAGAAGCTTTTGAATCGCACCAGCGACATCAGTGCCGGCATGCGAAGCTTCCTCGATCGCACCAAACTGGGCGAGCCCAACGATCTTATGCGCTCGGCCACCAGCAATGTGATCAACGATCTGCGCGTGGAGCTCGAGAAACAGAAGGCACCCTCGCCGTCCAGCAACTCCACGGACAACGAGAAGGAGAATGTGTTCGTCAACTGCAAGAACGAGCTGAACAAGGGCATGGAGTACACTGATGCCGTGAATGCCACGCTCCTGGAGCAGCTCAATCGCAAGAGTTCGCCCACCACGCCCACGAATAACCACAACAAGACTGTGATCGAGGTGATCGATCTGGTGACGCCCGAGAAGAAGCCGCCAGTGGAGATTATTGATCTAACGCTGGCGCTGGAGACACCAAAGAAACCGAAGATCGACGGCACAGACAGCAACAAGTTGATCGAGAAGCAGCAGGAGCAGGAAGAGAAGCTGAAGCAGAAGGTAGAGGAGCAGGAGGAGGAGGTGGCCAAACCAGATGTATCCAAAGATGTAAAAGAATGCATACCCGACATACTGGGCGACATTAAGGCCGGCGGCAAGCAGGGAGCGAAGGACACGGGCACCGAAGAGCAGCAAAGTCTGCTGTCAGATGAGGAGAAGCGCGACTCGCCCGAGAAGGAGGAGCCCTACGAGCAGGACACTGTCCAGATACAAGTGCCCAATATACCCTGGAGCAAGCCGAAGCTTGAGCCCATGTCCACCACCGGCAGCAGTGGCGGAACCAGCTGCTCCAGCTCGTCGAACACCTCCAGCATCGAGGACATACAGCACTACATACTGGAGTCGACGACCAGTCCCGACACCCAAACGGCAGGCGGCAAACACAATGTGCCGCGGCTCGAGGTGCACGACACGAGCGGCGCCCTGATGCAGGTCGACAGCCTGATGATTGTCAATGGCAAGTACATTGGCGATCCGGAGGATGTCAAGTTCCTGGACATGCCAGACGATGTGATTGTGCCGCCAGTTGCGGCCCTAAAGACCAACGAGCTGGAGGAGCCAGAAGATGATCACGATGCGGATGCGGATGGGGATGTGGAACCAGTGACGGCCACTCCAGAGCCAGCCGAGTGCACGGTTATCGAGGCCGAGCGACTCGGCACGGTCAAGGCTCCAAGCACGGCGCCTCCGCTGCCTGAGATGGGACCACCGAAGCTCAGGTTCGATAGCAAAAACGAGAATAAAATCGAGAGTCTCAAGAATCTGCCGCTGATCGTGGAGCGCACGGTGGAGCATAGTCAGGCCGTGAAGCCGATAACACTGAATCTGAGCAGTGCAGCAGCCAGGACGCCCGATACCCCGACCACGCCCACAGCCCATGACAGCGACAAGACGCCCACCGGGGAGATGCTGTCACGCGGCTCCGACTCGGAGACAGAGCATACTGGAACGGGGACGGGCACAGGCCAGGTGCTGACAGAGACAGAGCTCTCCGATTGGACGGCCGATGACTGCATTTCAGAGAACTTTGTGGACATGGAATTCGTGCTCAATTCGAACAAGGGAACAATGAAGCGGAGCAAGGAGCGCAGGCGTAACGGCGCCGCAACCAGGCTGCCCAGCGGTAGCCGGGTGATCCATGAGTTGGCACGCCAGGCGCAGGCGCCCGTGGTGGAAATGGAGGGCATACTGAGCGCCATCGATATCGATGACATCGAGTTCATGGACACTGGCTCCGAGGGCTCCTGCGCCGAGGCCTACTCGGCCACGAACACGGCAATGCTGAAGAATCGCGGCTACATGGAGTACATTGAGACGCAACCGAAGAGAGTCGCGCAAAAACCAAGCCAGGCACCAGTCCCAGGCGGAGGCGCAGGCTCAGTGGTAGCCTTGCCGCCGCTGGTGACCAAGCGGGATGAGAAACTGGGCATTGATTACATCGAGCAGGGGGCGTACATCATGCACGACGATGCCAAGACGCCGGTGAACGAGCAGTTGCCAGCCGCCATGACCCAATCCCTGACGGATTCGAGCACACTGAACGATCTGGATGACGACAGCATGGCCGGCTCGGGGATGGGTCTGTCCCAGACGATGCCGACCACAACGGAGGAGAGTGAGGCTCTTACGGTGGTGACTAGTCCGCTGGACACCTCCTCGCCGCGAATGCTAGATCAATTTGCCAGCATGCTGGCCTCGGGCAAGGCAGACTCCACGGCCAGCAGTTCCGAGCAGCAGCCAAAGACGTCCACAGTGACGACCAGCAGCAGCAGCATCAGTGGCGGCGGAGGAGGAGGAGCCAACAGCTCGACACCGGGCCATGAATCCAAAGAGGCCGCCGTCGCTGCCACTACCCAGGACGAAGATCTGCAGATCCAGTTCGAGTATGTTCGAGCCCTGCAACAGCGGATCTCGCAGATAAGCACGCAGCGCCGCAAAAGCTCCAAGGGGGAGGGGAACACAACTGTGATAGAATCAGCCGAGGCCCAGCTTCAGCCACAACACCAGCAGCCGCCGGAGAGTCCAGAGATGTCAGCGATGCGACCCAGGAGCAGCAGCAGCTCCAGCAAGGTGCCTGAGATACCGACGCTCAGCAGCAAGCTGGAGGAGATCACCAAAGAGCGCACCAAGCAGAAGGATCTCATCCATGACCTGGTCATGGACAAGCTGCAGTCGAAGAAGCAGCTCAATGCCGAGAAGCGACTGCACAGGAGCCGCCAGCGCAGCCTCCTCACCAGCGGCTACGCCAGCGGCGCTAGTCTGAGTCCCACGCCCAAGCTGGCGGCTGCTGCCAGCACCCACGACTCGAACTGCTCCAGTCAGGCGCACTACCATGCCTCCTCCACCGCAGAGGAGAAGCCAGCAATCGCAGTCACAGTCGCCTCTGCCCCAGCTGCCAGCAATCCCCTGCAGAAATCGGCCACTGCCACCTATGTGTCCCCCTATCGCACTGTTCAGGCGCCCACTCGCAGTGCCGATCTCTACAAGCCGGCGCGTCCCTTCAGCGAGCACATCGATGGGCATGCCCTCGAGGGCGGCTACAAGCTGAACAAGACGGCCTCCTTCAACAGCGGAAGTGGGCGGGTGGGAGATTTCAGCACGCCCATTGCTCCAGCACGTTCGCATCGCGGTGGGGAGTCGGAATCGGAGTTGGAGTTGGAATCGTTCCCTCCGTGGAGGTAATGAACATATCTGCCTCAACGGAGAACCTGAGGAGCGAGGCCCGAGCCAGGGCTCGGCTCAAGTCCAACACGGATCTGGGTCTAAGTCCCGAGGAGAAGATGCAGCTGCTGCGCAAACGTCTGCACTATGACCATCACAGACCGCTCAAGGCCAAGCAGCAGCCAATGGAGGAACCGGTGTCCGTTGATCTGGCGGCGCGTGCCCGGAAAATGAGTGCCTCGAAGAGCGTCAATGATCTGGCGTACATGGTAAACAGCCAGCAGCAGGTGGGACACTCGAGCCTGGACAAGGAGGCCGTGGCCCAGGCCAAGGCAGCGGACTTCACATCCGACCCGAATCTGGCGGCCAGCAGTGGCCAGGAGAAGGCAATGAAGACAAAGACCAGGCAAAAGGATCCCGAGCGACGTAAGAGTCTCATACAGTCGTTGTCCAGCTTCTTCCAGAAGGGCAGCCATTCGCATTCTGCGTCTGCGTCGGCGTCAGCGTCCGCATCCACCAGTCCCAAAGAGCAGGGCGGCCCTGTGGCTGCCAGTCACTCTGAGCAGTCAGAGCGTCCCGGCACCAGCAGCAGCGGCACGCCCACCATCTCCGATGCCGGAGGTAACAGTGGCGGCGGCGGCGGCGTCTTCAGTCGCTTCCGCATCTCCCCAAAGTCGAAGGAGAAGTCAAAGGTAAGTTCCCCCATTCCATTACAATTGCAGAAAGTCTCTGGTTGTGGTTAATGTTTGTACACGACATCATCCTCCTCTAGTCCTAAGTTCTGTGTTAGCGATAGTAGATAGATGTCTCGAGGAATTGGTGTACTGTGCGATAATAAGTGTTTCCATCTGCATATAACATTTCGAAATCTTTCCATCAATTTACAGTCTTGCTTTGATCTGAGGAATTTCGGTTTTGGTGTAAGAATATTTTCCACTATTTTCTACTTTAATTTCACTCGCCCAACCCCGCCCCCCTCACTAGAGCACACAATCTTTTACTTGAAATTGGCATGAAATATACTTTCATTTTATTTTCCACTTTCATGTGCTTTGACTTTATTTATTTTTCCTTTGTTTTCTAACCCACAATTGCAAGAATCTTGTTTTAATTTTGTTTTCCTTTTTTTTTATTTATTTTCATTTTCTTTTTACAAAACATTTACAGCTAAAAATATTTAAGTAAATAAATAACTCTTAAGTTTGCTGCCTTCCTGGTTCTACTCTACTCTACTCTACCCCGCCCTGTGTGTCTCACTTTAAATAACATTTATGTGGCAACTTTAAATTCGTTTTTAATTTAAATATCAATTTTAATTTATGTATTTCGATTATATTTCGATTATTCCGGTAGCTAAGGGTCTACTTTCTGTTATTTGTTTTATATATATTTTATAGTATTCTAAGTTATTTTTATTGGTTTAAGATATATATTTTTTTAATTTAAATGTAAGCATCACTTTGGAATGGGATTTGTTATGCTTTAAGTTCAATGTGCTGAATATTTTGCATGGATCGATGGGCTCCCCCCGAAGGATGCCATTCTTGTTTAGTGGTTTTGGTATGCTAGACGAAATATATTTGTTAAGTTTATTGTTATTTTCCCCCTGGACACTCTGCATGTTTACGATTATTCTATTTTCTAGTAAATAACAATTTGTGTTTAATATGAGAACTGAAAACTTTTTACTTTTTCCAACACACGCACACACATATATATCTCTCTCTCTCTCTCTCTCTATCTCTCTTTCTTTGTCAATGAAACACATACACAACCATACTTATACTCGGTATATTCTGATACATTTAAATATATTCAAAATACAATGCTATATTAGGACAAGGATGTGCTTATCGGCAATGCCACAAGCGGCACAAATGCAGCAGCAGCTGCAGCAGCAACTGCCACAAGATCACAGACAAATCACTCGCAAGATTACCTGAACACCACAACAACAACAACAACAACAAACAACAGTCGATATCGAAAGCAAACGAACACTGCGAAACCGAAACCCGAAACGTTCTCATCATCCAGCCCGCAGCTCTACATACACAAGCCCCACCACCATCTGGCCGCAGCGAATGCCCTGGACGATCAGACACCGCCACCCATACCGCCATTGCCACTGAATTATCAAAGATCCGATGGTTTGTTGCTCTCATTTTATGTGTCCAATCCCCCCTCTAACTATTCGTATCGCCTCTGAATGTTTCAACGATTGTTATGTGTGAGTCCTGGTTGCTCCTTTAATGTGTGCTTAATGTGATTTGTAGATGAGAGCTACGCTAACGAGACACGAGAGCATAAGAAGCAACGTGCCATATCGAAGGCTTCACGACAGGCTGAGCTCAAGCGACTGCGAATCGCTCAAGAAATACAGCGCGAACAGGAGGAGATTGAGGTGCAGCTAAAGGACTTGGAAGGACGCGGCGTACTCATTGAGAAGGCCCTGCGGGGCGAGGCGCAGAATTTTGAAAAGTGAGTCTCTGCTTCCCGAAAAACTATCGTAATCGCAACTAAATCTTAATCTCACTGCAGCCTGGACACATCCAAGGACAACGATGAAAAACTACTTAAGGAACTACTGGAGATTTGGCGGAACATCACAGCACTCAAGTGAGCAAAGCAATCAAGTCGAGTTTCTGTAATGGAATTAATTGTTTATATTTATTTGTTTGCCAGGAAACGCGATGAGGAACTTACAATAAGACAACAGGAACTGCAACTGGAGTATCGGCATGCCCAGCTCAAGGAAGAGCTCAATCTGCGCTTGTCTTGCAACAGTATGTCAATCGAAAGAATACCAGATAGATTCTGACAAACGAATTTAAACTTTCAGAACTAGACAAGAGCTCCGCCGATGTAGCCGCCGAGGGAGCAATACTCAATGAGATGCTTGAAATTGTGGCGAAACGTGCGGCACTGCGTCCGACGGCCTCACAGCTAGACCTAACTGCAGCGGGTACTGCATCGACCTCAACCGACGCGGCGGCGGGCATTAAACTCACCGGCCAACCGCATGACCATGAAGAATCGAATGTGAGTAGTGGCTGTCAAACCAAATATGCAAGAACTCCCTTAATCCATTTTACCCATTTTCTTCTTTTGGGTTTCGAAACAGATTTGAAAAACAAACTGTCCCTGGAATTTGGTGGCGCCACAAATATGGGCAAAGGCATGGATTTTAAAGCCCAATTACTTAATAAGAACCAAGAGAGAAATGTACCAAAAAGTCAGCTGAACATTTACACCTATGCATGCGATGATGTTGTAACCAGAAAACGAAACGAGCAAAACCAAACTATTCAGAGTGATTTAAGCTGGCAGAGAAACAATTTCAATATACAATATACAAAATATTATATTTACAATAAGTAGAAAGAGTAAAGAATTTCAGTGAAGTGAAGAAAAAACGCGCAAGGTCAATGTAAAAAAATAATACAAAAAAAAAGAACAAACAAAATTTATTAGGAGACGAAATCAAAAAACAAAAAAACTAAACCAAAAACTAATATTTTCAAATTGTAAAAGTTTTTGGAGAATATTTAAATTATGAATTTTTTTACATTTAACGCATATATATTTTTAGTAAGTTGTGCAGAGAATTCGAGTGAAATCTGTTTGATCTTTGTATATGTTGTGGTTTTTCTTTATTTTTTTATTTTTTAATGTAACGAGTTTGATGTAATTTTGGTAACGTGAATTATGTGCAAAAGCTTTGTGATCCTGAGCAATTGTAAATGGTGTATTTGAGTTGTTGTAGGTTTATCATTATTTAGCGATGATTCTGTCTATTGTTTGTCTACTATTTCTGTGTATATGTATGTACTATCGTCTCAATGTATTATTATTTATTTGAAGAAGCACCACACCCCCCACACCATGCACACACACACACGCATTAAGCAACAGCACATCCATGTCCATGTATGTAATATGTCATTTGCTGCCCCAAGAACCAGAACCAGAATCAAAGTGAACACAAAGATATACACACAAATATTTTCTATATGCGAGAGAGCGTACATAAAGGATAACAATATATATAAAGGAGGCAAAGGCAAACATTTACTGTATACTAATGAAATGATTTAAATTATTGTGTAATTTTATTTATAACCTGCATATATAAAACATATTTATCGAATTTATTATGTAACTTTTCGATTTATTTTAAATTGAATAAAGATTTTATGAAACCTATATTTGTCACAAGCCAAAATAATACGATTTGGGATACTGCTTCTGAAAATCTATCAAACTATTCGAATCGAAAATTAATGTTGGGAGGATGACACTCGTCTGCTAGATAATATGAGCTCGACTTGGTCGTGTATATTATATTCTAATCAGAAATTTGAGCTGACATTTAAAAATTTCAATTTAAAATTAACTGGCTAGTGCTGCCACATTTCTTGAATAAGGTGGCAGCGCTTTCGTCCGTTTACGTTTCGCAGTGAATGGCCAAACAAACAAACAAGCCCGTTTGTAAAGGAATTGCGCAAAAACAGAAGCATTTTGGCCAAAGATTACAATAAATATGGCTGAGGAGCAGTTAAAAGCAGATGCTGCAAATCCCGCACCGACATCCCCAGCCACCAACGAACCGGAAAAGACGCCAACAAAACCAAATCCGCCAACACTTCAACCAGCTGCCGATGATGAAAGAGCAGCAGCAGACGGAAAATGCGGTCCAGGCTGCGGCGTACAGCATGCGACCGGCGTTTGGGGAAATGTTTCCTTTGCCCATTGTGAAGAACATCATGACCAGTGTCATGGCCGAGAAACTGAAAGGTGAGAATGGAAAAATCAATGTCCTGTCCTGTGCGTTGCTAAGCAACAGGTTCATTACTTTGCAGACAAGACATACGACAAGGACGTGGCCAAGACATGGACGCTCGAGATAGCCGATGAGGTGAATCAAAAAATAGCCTCCAATCCCAAGGTGAGGCGCTACAAGCATGTCGTTCAGGTGATGCTTGGCCAGGAGCTCGGTGCGGGCGGTTTCTACAATTCGCGCTGCTGCTGGGACTGCGACTGTGACACCTCCGTCTCCGAGGTGTTCACCAATACCAGTATATTTTGTGTGTGCACCGTCTTTGGCACCTATCAGTACTGAAGCACACACGGCCAGCAGGGCAACCTCAACTCACCTCAGAACTGATTAGGATAAGAAAAACCTTACTATATTTATTCTTAGCACGGTGAGAGCGACAGCAGTGGATTTATATTACATTATTTACACTTAAAACTACATAGTTTGTTGTGTGTGTTTGCAGATTAGTAGGCACCAGGAAACAGGGGAACAACGACCCAACTTCACTTTCGATACTCGCTAGGCGGCGACCTTCGTCTTGCATCATTGGATGCGCACATTCAATGGATTCAGTATGCGGCCCGCCATCACAGCCACGTCCAGCTCTCGGTCGATGATGAAAAACAGAAACGGATGGTTCACAGAGATCTGAATGGGTTTCGTTTGAGCACCGTAGTTGCCTGAGATCACAAAAAGGAAGTAGTTATTGCACCTTTGTCTAGCTGCGCTACTGTTGCCGCAATCGCCATCGCCATCGTAATGGTAACGCTGGAGTTGCAGTTGCAGTTTCAGGTGGGGCTATGGCTATGTCTATGGCGATGCGTTGCGCCTCAATGCCTCCGTTCAGGTGTGCTGCAACTGCAAGTACTTACGCTTTAGTTGATTGATGGGATGCGTACGAATGTTTACGTCTATGGATTGCTCAATGTGTCGCACGTAGACGCCTTTCTCATCAGTCATGGGTCGAAAATCGGCGCGATTTGGCTCGAAGACATCACAGCTGCAAAGAGAGGGAGATGAAGAAGACCGAAAGAAAGTAAAATGATGACGCCCTAATGGCGTACATCCAGCATCACATGCCCCATAGCAAGCAGCTTACATGCCCATCTGCAACACAACCAAAGCATAGATTAATCTCAATAAATGTACCTTCATCTAGATAGACTCTGGGCACTTACATTCTGCAGATCGTTGGTCAGGAACATGGTTCCGTGCAGCCTAAAGTCCGGTATGATGGCCTGGACCCAACGCGGCTTCAGCTGCTTGCGCATCAGCCGCAATGTGGGCCCCAGCTTCAGCGATGCCGCCGCAGCCACAATGTCCGTGTGGTAGTCGGGCAACAGAATCATGAGATTGTACTCTGGCGTGTCCAGCTCCAGCTCCAGGACGCTCATCTTCAGATGCTCGAAGTACTTGTAGTACAGCACCGCATTGTACACCTTGAATGTGGTGTGAACAATCTGGTGGATGCCCAGATAGAACACGTGACTGATGACGTCCGTGTTGTAGTTGGACTTGCTCTCGGCCGCCTCGCTGATATAGTGCGGCTCAAAGTCGTTGTGGATGGGCGCAAAGGCGCCAGATGGTGGATATTGAAACGGATGAGGCGCTGCGTGTGGTCCTTGCGGGCTGAAGAGCGTCAGGAAGAGATTCGAGTCCAGCTCCCTGTACGGCAGAGCGTGTCGCTTGTGCCTGGACATCTTGGACTTTCTCGCGTACGAGCCATTTGCCGAAGGCGGAGCTGAAATGGAAATGATCTGTCGCGTGTTCGTGACCTTCCTCTCCGCCACCTGTCGGGCCATCATGGGCAGAGTCGCTGTCCGCGCACTCGGCAGATAGATGGGCTTCGGTGTGATCGGATTGGAGTGCTTGAGGGGTGCCTGCAGCTTGCTGGTGGGCAATCGTGACACGCGAGCCTTTTGTATGCGCAGCAGCGGCTCGGCCTCCTCCTCGGCCACAAATGCGGACACCAGCTCAGCTGCCTCGTCCTCTCCGGCCGGCTCCGCTGTCTCCTCGCCGGATGACTCTGGCGGTGCCTCGGTGGTTGCCTCGGTGGTTGCTTCAGGCGGCGCTTCAGTTGTGGTCGTTGGCTCCTCTGTGGTTGTGGTGGTGGTGGGTGCCTCCGTGGTCGTCGTGGTTGGTATCTCAGTGGTGGTTTCCTCATCCTTAACCGTGCTTCTGATGGTGGTTTCAGCTTCCACCTCCTCGGTTGTGGCATTGCTGCTGGGCGGTGTCGTGCTTACCATCTCAGCATCCGCCGTAAGATTAGCTGGCGTGGAGGACACCATATCCACACTCAGATCGTAGCCGTAGAACATTAGCACCGTCTCAAAGTCCTTCAAGACCGTCACATTATTCCTGTTCATGCTGAGACCCTTCAGGGGATTGTCGGAGCCAAAGAAATACGTCTGCAAAGAGATACAATTAATATTACGAGTATTTTAATCTTTATGCTCTATTTGTGGGGAATTTTAATCCCATATCCAAATCCAAACCACACAATTGCTGCCAATTAAACACTCTATTCACTTGGACAATTGCTGGCCACCTATTGGGAGGGAGGTCAACGCACTATTGAAACCCAAACCCAAACCCAAACCCAAACCCGATAACAGATCGCTTGAGAGTGGTCATAGGCAATTGGTCTAGGCCCTAGGGGCAGTTTGTTTCGAAACCATTCCAGTTTTTGTATTCTACTTTTTGTTTATCAATGGACCACTCCACATGCCGCTTTGCACTGCGCCATGTGTGCTTAGCCAGCCATGTAAATGAGCTTTGAGAGTGTTCTCTGTGGCACTCTGGGCTGTAGGTTAAGTTCAACGCTGAATCGAGTGGCCCTACAGCCAGTACAATAAATGGGCCACCCACTAGTCAGCTAGCCAAATCTCACCCGTAGTCGTCGATGGATGTCGCGGTATCCAACACGAATGACATCACGATTGTTGGGCAGCTGCAGCACGTTGCGCAGCTCGTTGGCACTGTTGCCGGAGGATCCCTCGTAGAGGGCCACCAGGACACTGACCAACGCAGTCGGCGAGAAGGCAAAGTTATTCCGATTGAGTATCGAGTGATAGTGCAGCAGGCGATGGGTCAGGTCATTCGTCAGATCGACCATTACCTCCGCTGGCGTCAGCTCCTTGGCGGCCAGCACCTGTGGCAAGTGGTCGAATGGCGTCAACGGTGGTGGCGGGAAATGTGGATGCGGAAAGCCGCTGGCACGAAACTCTTCGTGATCGATTTGTATGTAGTGGGCTTGGACGTAAAGGAGCAAGTGGGCTTGGATACCCAGCCAGAGGGCCAGCGGGAATCGAGGCATAACGATGCAGTTTAACCTTGCCCAGATGGAGCTGATAGAGCGCAGTTAGCACTTTTTGATTGTCGCGTTTGCGGCTATTTTTTTTGTAGTTTTTTTTTAGCGAACGATTTTGCGAGCTTTATCCGTATTCATAAATTGCACTACTCTCATTATATGTATTCGCCTTGCTGCCAATTTCGAATCAATTAGCTGAATTGAGTGCTCTCCCTGCGCTAATGTCAAGGTGATGACTATTTGGAAATTTGTCAACCGTCAAGCGGATCGCGTTTCCACATATTTTTCCAGCTTCAACTCGTTGGATGGGATCGCTGTGGGGACTCGAACCGATTCGCGTGATTGCTGCCGCCAAACTGAAAGTGCGGCCCAAGCGCCACTCTGCTAAATAAAGTACGAAAATCCGATCGATCCGCATGGTTTCGGGTCTCGTGTTTGCGTATCGGCCAGCAGATGTTCCATGACAATTGTTGCCCATGCCAAGGGTGGGCTATGAATGAATGAGCCCCTCGACACAGACACAGAACGGTTACAGACCAGCTAGTATGTCATACGTCATAAACGTTATTCACTTTACTAATGAAGAGAATTATCTTGCTGATAATCTGCATTTGTGGACTTGGCCACAAATGAAATATTGCATTAAATCTGCACTTGCTGGGGAGCTCTTCAGTCAGTGGAAAATATTCCATAGCCCACGCAGTAACGTGTCGTGTCTGTCGGTGCAGGCACAAAGTTCTACCGATTTTCTTAAGTTGAATTATGTCTTAGTTTAATTGGCTGGTAGAGTTATCCTCTAGTTAGTCATGTCATCGCTGAAACGTCTAATCCAACTAAGCTTCGGCTATTTCTGTGCCCTGAATGGAAGTGTGGCATTCTACTTCGGATTTAGTACGGGCAAATTGTATTGGTCCCGCATCCTGGGCTACTATCGCATTGTGCACAATTTCATTGTGATCAGTCTAACAATAAGGTTTATATGCGACTTTTGGCAGTTCCATACACACGTGGAGCACTCCAGGTCCCAGCTGATGGAGCTGAATACCTTTACCCACTTTACCATCGTTTTGCTGTCGCTGCTCAGCTGCATGGAGTGTGCCTACCGCCAGCAGGAACGCATCTATGCGATGCTAACTAAGCTCCTGGATCTGAATCGACTTGGCATCGAGCTGGGGTACACTGCGCCAAAGTCCCATCAGCGATACATGGGCTGTCTGGTGCTCTGCTTAACCCCACTGCTGGCACTTCGACTCTTCATTCATGTGGGCCTGAATGCGATTCGCACGAAATTGGGCTTCGATTTCCCCTGCAATTGCTTTCTGTCCGAGTGCATGATTCTTGCCATGAACTCGGTGGGATTCGGAATCATGGCAGAGATATGCCAATGCTGGTGGCGCCTGCAGACTGGACTGAAGCGGACTCTGCTGGAGGAGGCAATGCCAGACCAGCTGAGCCAGCTGCTGCAGCTGCAGCGAATGTACCAGTGCCTGATCGACATAACCGCCGAGTTCTGCACCGTCTTCAAGTTCGTGCTGCTGTGCTTTCTGGTCCGGAATGTCTGGTGTGGCATCGTGATCGGGTATCTGCTCGTTCGCGTATCCTGCGGCCATGGCGTCTCAGAGCTGCATCTCTATCAGCTCTATCTGGCGTTTGTCATCTGCATACAGCCGCTGCTCTATGCACTTCTCCTCAACTGTCTGACGGACACGACGGATTCGCTTATGGCGGCGACCAAAGAGATTGTGAGGGAATCCCATGGACATGAATTTATGGTGGAGCGAAGTGTAAGTATTCAATAAAGGAGTGTTGTTGGAGGTTGTTGGAGAAATTGGAAATTGTTAAATCCTACAGATGGAGTGGTTCTCGTTGCAACTGGCCTGGCAGCACACAAATATCCATGTGTATGGCTACTATCGCATCAATCGACGATTGGTTTTTCAAAGTGCTTCGGTGATTCTCCTCCATACTCTCTATATGGTCCAATGCGACTACAGGTCTTTGTAAGAAATAAACGGAATAAAGAATAAAGCCAAGAAACCATCTAGATCCAAGGTTTAAAAATTAATCTTTTTTTTTTTTAAATGAAAACACAAACATTATTAGTTTTGAAAGTATCATTTTGTTTGTATTGTTTTTTTTTTCTTGTTATTTTTATTTTTATTTTCGTTTTATTTTTATTATAGAATCTTTATTTCGTTTGTTGTTTTGCTTAACTCGTACAATTTTAGTGGTTCACTGTTTATTTTTTATTTTTTTATTTTTTCTGATTGCGATTTATTGTATTAAAATCAACATTCATAAACACACATTCATTGAAATATTATTTGTATTTTTTATTATTTTTATTTTTTGTTTTCTTTTGTTTTTGTTGTATATTTTCTTTCGTTCGCTTAAAATAGTTTTGAAAATGTAGTTTGTTTTTTCTTTAGGGTGTTTTTTTTTCCCATGAGATGTGATGTAAAAGTTAATGTGTGTGTGTGTGTGTGTGTCTGTGTGCGTTTGTATGTGTGTTGGAGTGTATGTGTGTGATTGATATAGATACATATGCAGAGAGAGGGTTACAGGTGGAGAGACATCTATGTATGTAATACATCTTATGTAATGATTGGTCTGGAAACGGGTCTTAAGAGTAGTTCATGATGGAGATTTGCGATGTGTACTATGTGAGAAGCATAAAAAGCCAAACGGAGCAACAACTACTTAAGTTACTCTCCAACTCTCCAAGCTTGAGTACTTAGTTAGGTAACTCTCCTCCAACTCTTTTTGGTTTTCCCCCCCGGACCTGTATGATCTGATCTGTACACTGGTTGTAAATATACAAATATAATATGCATGTTGTTTCCTGTATATAAAGACGCAAAATATATCTACTATATTCGTGTATGATCTGTAGCTTCTGTAAGTACATACATACATATGTACATACATATGTGTATTTTGTTTCCCTTACCTTTTTTCGTTAATTTTTTCTCGTACGAGTATCTCTAAAAATGTTTCTGTATCTGTGTATCTGCGCTTAAAACGTTTTGCATTTAGTTTTATCTGTTTTTATCTGTTTATCTGTTGCACTCTCTGCACAATTTGCTTTGCAAAAAATATAGTTGCCGCCCACCACCACCACCCACCAACCCCACAGCCACATTGGATACAGCCCCAATGGGTGCGACGACATGTGGTGGTCGGCGGTGCTGCAGGACTCTCTCTATCTATCTATCTGTATGTATCTTTGTTAGTTTCGTAGGTACTCGATTCTCACCAATGTTCAATTGAAGTGTTAAACATCCTCTGCTGCTGCTGCTGCAGCCGCTCTGTTTCTGTTACGGATATCGCTAGATATACATTATGTAACTATTGTGAGTAGCATTAACTATTAACTATGTAATTATGTATGTATGTTGGTAGGTAGGGGAGTGTTCACTTTCATTTGGGTCCTTGGGTGTTTGTTTTGTTAGCTGCTGTGCCAGGGCTTGGCTAGTTTTTTCTTTTGGTTACATTCTGTGTGTGGTTGGATTAAGCTTATTTCACATTGAGACAACTGTATATATGTATGTATATGTAGTTATGTAATTACTGCATTTACACTTATGCACATCTATATGTAGTATCTGCTGTATCTATGTGTATATATTTGTATATCTAGGAGTACTGCATATATGTATAGGTATATGTATGCATATGTATATGTATGAGTGAAGGAGCAGCTGCTTTTCTTGTTCCTCTCTCTTCTATTCATCATATATCGGTTAGATTATGTACACATACATACAGTGTATTATATATGTAAGTATGTATACTATATACCTTTTTGCTGTCTATATATACTATGTATTTATGTATGTATGTATAATTATTATTTGTTTTTAATTCTGCTGTAAGTTTAACATGGAATATACACGACACTTAGTTGCTGGTTAATTAATTGTTGTTGGTTTTAGTTTTTCGGTTTTTCGGAAATGCAAAATCAGTTATACTAACTTGTTAATTAGATTTACTATATGTGTTCTGTGTGTTTGTGTGTGTGTGTGTGTGTCTGCTTTGCTTTCACCTGCTCCAGGGAAGGTTTGCCTCCCCTCCCACACAGTGTGTTTGTGTGTGTGTGTGTGTGTGTGTGTGTCACGTGTGTGCCTGTGTGGGTGTGCCTGTGGGGTGTCTCTCTTTTGTACCTTGTCATGCGGTGATCATATTTGCGCCAACTTCTTGCGACTGCTGCTCTCTCTCTCTCTCTCTCTCTAACTCTATCTCTGAAAGTATGTTCTATCCTAACTATTCTATTAGGGGCGTAAGTATGAGTATCTCTTATGTAACAGCAAACGAGTCAACAATTCAAACAAAACAGGGATGTGGATACAACTTAACATGCATACATATAAATGTCTCACAATCTCAATCCGATTGGGGAAGTATAGCATTTCTATAGCTTTTCCATAGATGTAGTAGACACAACAACAATATATAGAGATTTGCATTATTCATAGATTACGAACTATGTATGTACTATGTATAGACAAACACGATGAGGAGTGGCAATGATGAATGCTGTAGTGTGGTGAGGGGGGTGTGCTGAGTGGAGAGTGGGGATGCCCCTAATGGTACGAGCGTACGTCTAAATTTAATCAAGTCAAGTCAAGTCATTCAAAGTATCTCTCATATCGCCTTAATCTTATACAAAAACGATCAACTAAACCGATTATTGTTAATGTTACAATATTTAAGTGTTAATCATTATAATTTTAATTTTAATTTTACTTTCGACGTCCCGTTTTGGTTGGGTCTGTCTGTCTGAGTTGCCAAAATGTTTGGTTGGGACTGCCCACACAACTAAAAGTCTTTTTTTTTGAAAATTAAGTTTACATTTAGCCAATTTTGAAGACATCTTGTGGTTCTATCCGCTCGCCAATCTATGCAAAATAATTGAATACAATTTATTGAATTAGCCTCGTCCGAAAATTCTATCCTATCCTCTTACCTCCTTTCAGTTTCAGTTTTAGTTTCAACAACAAAATT
The DNA here is from genome assembly GCA_009664405.1 of Drosophila bifasciata. Classification (NCBI taxonomy): domain Eukaryota; kingdom Metazoa; phylum Arthropoda; class Insecta; order Diptera; family Drosophilidae; genus Drosophila; species Drosophila bifasciata. Next base: position 7,105,117 of record CM019044.1, read on the forward strand.
GTCATGCCAATTATCATAAATTTCAATTGTAAAAAAGTTACAACAACTTTTAATCCGTGTAGAAAAACTTATTTAAAAACTATTATTGAAATTAATTTATACGCTTTCACTTAGCTCTCAGAGGTCTTTCTCAGATGATTTACACATACATATGTATATAGTATATATCTTTATACAATACATACTACGTACTATCCATCTCTCTCTTCGTATTTTAGTTTTTGGTTTGCTTTGAAGTTTCAGTCAGTTTAAAAGAATGTAATATGTGTATACATACAATACATGAATATTGATTGATTGATTGATTGATTGATTGATTGGTGGGTGAAATGCAATGCATGAGCATGAGATGTGAAACTATTCGAAGTAGAAAGACATTGATTGATTGATTGATTGATTTGTTGATTGATTGTATAAACAGCTTATTGCTTTCATTCGAATTTTCAAGACTTTGAGAACTGATTAATGTGGAATGAATCGTTCAGGCGTGAGCGTGATCATGTCAAATTCTTGCTGGCAGTGTAAAGCAGTTATCATCGATCCTTTGTCCGACAACAGTGATCTTTCCTAGTATAAGTTTTCTGATTTCTTTTTGTGGGTTCAAAGTGGGCCAAAGAGTAATCCATCATTGGAGCTCATTTGAGCTCAAAATTCTCATTGAATTTCCATTCCAATCTGATATATAAGTTTGAAATCATATTAAAAACGTATACAGGAAGACCACTAACATTTCGCTTGTGACGCCTGGAGGTATGCAACGGAAATTGCTGCCCTTTCAGCTGTGCTCTAGCTCATTGCCATGTTTTTGCCATGCCATGCGATTTTCATCAATGAGATGGTTAAATGTGGTGCATGGAGTGTTACTACATACATATATAGTATATGTATATGTACTGGTAGTAGAAGAATTAATGGCCTGGATGAGTTAGTTAAATAAATGATGCGCAAGTCTTTTGCTTGATACTCACTATACTAAACCGACTTAATGCACTTAATTTAAATGGAATTTCCAATTGTTTTTTTTTTTTGTTTTCAAATTTAGTTTAAGCACCGTTTGCTGGCCTGGCTGATATGCGTGAGTGTGCGTGTGTGTTCTCGTGTGAGTACATATATCAAAATGAACAAGTCAAATAAATCAGCCTTATATTGAATGCAATTTCTTTTGTTAAAACTAATTTCGCTTTCCAATTATCCAAAAAAATGAACACCAACCAACCAACACACACACACACACAATACGCCCAGGCCGCAGTGTACGGACAAAGAGCTCCAATTTCACACAAAGAGCATCCAAGAGATACAATAGCCAGATACAATATGTATCTGGAATGGCCAACGATTCCGCAACGATTCTTGCCAAGTTACACACCTATATCTGTACTGTATATGTATATGTATATGTATGTATATATATATGTATGTATATAATGTATTTTAAGTACATTTACATTTACTTAGTTATCGTTTAGTGGATGCAACATACCGCGCTGTACCAGCAATCGCTGCGTCGGAACAAGCTCCGACCGCCAGCTGCCGATGAGATTTCTAATTTTAATCAAAACTCAACTCCCCTTCCCCCCTCTCCACCCACTACTATCGCGAGAATTCCGAATTCTCTCTGCTATTTTTTTAGATTTCATTTCTTCGTTTCTCGATCCCCCCGCTCGATCATTGTATCTTAGAGTTAACTTTATGTGTACACATCAATAACGACGATAAATACATATTAGAAGAAATATCATAAGTTTTCAATCTACTATACATGCGTATTCCATATGGTTTCTGCTTACACATACAATTCACATACACGTTGGGCAAATATGCCCGATAATACATATATGTATAGTAGATATATATAGTATATACTCGTATGTTTGTTTCTGTTGCTGTTCTTGTTTCTGATTATATGTATGTATTGCAAGCACTTCTGTCGGAAGGAGAACTGAAAAAATCACTTTAGAATGAACTCTCGTCTAAGGAGAGACAGAGGCTTCTCTGCTGCTAGCTATCATTTAAATATCCATATACATATATCAATGAGTAGAAAGGTATACAATTCTATTTCGATTCGATTCGCTTTCGAGATCGATTCGATCTGTGTTCTATTTGTGAGACCCTGGGAGAAACCATGACTGTTGTTCGAGAAATGCTGATTGATGTCTTTTTGGGGGCCGTCTCTGTGAATCCGGAAACCGTTTTCTTTAAATCAAAATCAAAATCAAAATCAGAACTGATATTCAAACAGAAACCGATAAAAACTCAACTGAAATAAGCTTAAAAATACAAAAATTAAATAAAAACAGTTTGTGTTTTTTTTTTTTGTTTTTTTTTTTGTTTTGTTTAATTATAAATAACAATTGTATATTTTGTAATAAAATGGGTGTTCTTGTTGTGTTGTTGCTGTTGTTGTTTTCTTTTCAAGAAAAATAATTAAAAAGAAATTACATTATTCTCGCGATTGAATTAATCTTGATGGACCTTTTACTGACACTTCACCTGCTGCTGCTGCTGTCATCGCTTATGATATCATTTTTATTCATTTATTTTATGCTTCATTTGCTGTCACTTTTTTCTGTTTTTTCTTGGGTCTTTCTTCGGGACAGGTTAGATTTGTCCTGGTTGTTGTTGCCTGGGGGGGTTGAGGATACCCGAGCGGTGCGGTTAATTTGCTTGCTCATTTCGTGGCATGGTATTTGATAATCATATCGTACGCATAAAATAGTAAGAAATATTAGCGATAATTATACAAATAATGGATAGTTTTTTGCATCTTCTTTTGTTTCTTTAAAAATATCACTTAAGTGTAAATAATTTCCAGAACGTAACGAAAATAGATCGAGTGCACATACATACTTACATATATATGTACTATACATACATACATACATACATATGTATGTATGGGATTGTGTGTACGTGTGGTGAGTGTGGTGCACGAAAATTAGCGAGAAAAAAACAATGATAATAATGATGATAACAATAATCATACTCGTGTAATCGTAATCATATAATCGTAATAAAGAATAGATGCGGCCCTCCCATTCCCATCGGCATATCGTGGAAGGAGGGGGGCGACAGACAAAAAAATATGTAAGTAAAATGTTTGTTTGTATTTCCTCCGTTTTCAGTTTGTTTTGCATTTTACAAAAATTTAATCGATAAATGTATTTATAATTTGTATGTATGTATGTATTTCCATGTGCCAAGACATGGTCATGTGTGTGTGTGTGTGTGTTTAAACTTAAAGTTAATAAAAACAGAAATACAAGTGTAAAAAATGTTGTTAAACTTTTTCGCATTACACAAAAATGGCCACCATTATGAATTTCATTCAAATCACGGCAAACAATTTCAATGAAATTATCGCTTGCGTGTTTTTTTCATCGCCCCCCCTGTTTCCGTTTCCGTTTCCGTATTCGCCACCATTTTTCGCTTACAGCTTACATCTTTCAGCTTTCAGCTCTGCTATCGTTTTCTTTGTTTTGCCTTCAAAAACTGTTTAAAGCTGCTTGCTGCGGCTGGCTTAAGCTTGAAAATTTTCCTCATCTCTCGACCAAATCAAATCGACTATCCATCAACTATCCGATCCGATTGATTGCGACATCGAATTGTTATCTGTTATCTCATTGCACTTGCTTGCTTCTCTGCTGACTCTCGACTTTTACCGACTCTCTACCGGCGCGCTTAATTCGAAAAATATATGTACTTGTATATGTATATGTATATGCATATATAGATATATATAGGGGCTTTTTTGTTTCGATTTTTGTTTCTTTATGTGTTGTGTTGTGTTGTGTTGTGTGTGTGTGTGTGGTTGGTTGTTTGTATGGGTTCTATATATACATATTCTAGACTTTAGTTTGTACTTCCAATTTGGTTAAGAATTCCTTGTGTATTTTCTTTCTTTTTCATCATTTACATACATACATATATAGTACATACATATGTAAGTTTCCGATCCGCATCGGCTTCCGGTACCGGCTATGCTCCTCTTTCTCTCAATCTCAATCTCTGGCTTTCTCTCATTAAGTTCTTCTCTTTCAGATCTCCCTCCTTCTTCTTTATCATCATCTGTCATCGTTCTCTCTCGCCTCGCTGGGTCTTTTTGTGACGTCATTGTAATATATATGTATACCGTAATTTGAACAATTCACAATAGTTGCTTGCACAACGCAAAAAGTTTTTTGTTTTGTTTTTTGTTTACTTTTAATCTTAGATTTTAGTCATAAGTTCATTACAAATTAATTAATAGACAAATTTTCCTCATTTTTCGTTTGTTTTTTATGTTTTATGTTTTCTGTTTTGTTTTCGAAAATATCAACTTAACAACGTAGTAAAAATTTAAACATGCTTTGAAAAACGTTTTCCTTCTGGCTCCAATAGAAATTTTGACGGTTCGGTTCGGTTCTTTCTTTGCTAGACCTTCCTCCATTTGATCATCTATCTGTAGATCTGTCTGTTGGTCTGTCTATCTGTCTATCTGTCTGTTTGTTTGTTTGTTTGTTGCTTGGTTGGTTTTGTTTTTAAAATTCACTACAGTTTAAGTTTAAGTTGCTTTATGTGTCTATATGCTGTATTAGCGCGTGGGGTAGCTGTGTTTTTGGATCGGGTTTTGGGGCTTGTGGCTGTGGTTCGGGGCAATTGTTCTATATATGTTTCAGTGGGTGTGTGTGTGGGTCGTGAGTGTATGTCGACTGTGGGTGGGTGCTTAACTAACTAGAATATTTAGCTGGTGTGTTTAACTATTGCCGCTGCTTGCATGAATTTGATTAATACGTAACTCTTAGCGTAAAACACACATACGAATTGTTTAAACGGTTCTTGGATTCCACATTCCACAATGGTTATGCAAGTTGTAATTTAACTATTTTGTTGTTGTTCTATGCCTATACATAGGTCTGTGTGTTTGTGTGTGTGTGTGTGTGTAGATGCAACGCCTTGAATATTTACTCTTAATATGCATATCTTTAGGTTTTCTTTTCCGTTTTCCCCATGTTCATTTTCATTTTCATTTGCGTTTTGAATATTCTGCTTTATACATAGTTCCATTTTGATTTGTTGGTTTGAGTTGGTTTTTTCTTTTTTAGAGCAAGAAGTAGAACAGAAATTGCACTTAATACTAGAAAAAAATTTACTAGAGTTCTTAAAACTAAAAAATCAAATGTATATTTGCTTTAAATATTGTTTGTTTGTTTCTTTCTTTCTTTCCTTCTTTCTTTCTTGGTTGTTTTTGTTGTTTATGCTGTGTTCTTCCTTGTTTTTTTTTGTGGTTTTTTCTTTTGCGTTTTTTTTGTTGTTTGTTTGTTTGTAATGTTCAATGTTCATACAGACATTTACATATAAGGGGGTTTTTTGTGTTTTGTTGTATATAAAAATCGAACGGCCAAACCATGCGTCGTCCCGATGGGTTCCGGGTACGGGTCTGGTTCTGGGTTCGTCGCCTGCCATCCTCTGTATTTCTTGGTTTTGTTTTTGTTTTTTTTTGTTTTTGTTTTGTGTCTAACATAAGAATTAACAAAGTCATTTTTAGAAATAAATATGTATGTATATATGTATGTAATGTATAGTTACGCGTAGCAATAGTAATAATAATAATAATAATAATAATAATAATAATAATTAGATTATTGTAGATTGCAAATGTTGCCCGGGGCACAAATGTCTGCAACATTTGCACGGCAGTTGGCAACACCAGCACAACAACAAAAGAGATACCGTTACATGTTAAGGTGCACATTCCATGCAGAGTAAAAATTATGTAAGAAGAGACCATTTTTTCATTTGCTTTCGCTTCAGCGCTCGCAGTCGCACTCTGGCTCCTGCTCCAGCCTCCGCATGTCGTGGCAGGCAAACAACAACAATCAACAAACTGAATGAGAGGGATTCGCCTAAGATCAACGTTGGATGGATGGGCCTAGCCCTAGCCCTGCATAAGCACGGGCTGCTGGTGCTGGTGGTGCACCTGTGGATGCTGCTGTTGATGCTGCTGCTGCTGCTGTTGGCTGGCAGCGGCCCGGCTCCAGGCCAGCAGTCCATTGGCAGCAGCCACCTGCTCCTCGCTGTCGGCCTCTGATCCACTTTCTCCTGCTGATCCTCCTGCTCCTCCTCTCCTCCTCGTGCCACTCCATCAGCATTGGTGGGGGTTGACGTTGACGTTGACGAAATGGGCGCTACTATCACCGAGGTGGCCACACTGCGGATGCGCACTGGTCTGTTGCAGATCGTATTGCTGTTGGCCGTCACTCCATACGGGTGATGGCTCTGGTGGCGATTCGGGTTCTGATTCTGGTGGTGGTAGTGGTGGTGGTGGGGTTGTGCTTGTCCTCCGTAACGCCGATTCGTTTTGATTGTGAGGGCGGCGGGCAGCTGCTTGCCGGCAGCTACTTCCGCGGCCATTCTCACTATCGTAGTTGTCATCTTTGCTGCTGCTGTGATTGCTGTTGTTGTTGCATTTGTTGCTGTGGATGTGGTTGTAGTTGTGATTGTGGATGTTGTTGCTGCTGCTGCTGCCTTGGACAGATACGCCGACGCCTGGTTGACCGCCTCCGTCGACGACTTCTGTCGCTTTCAGTCGCCAAAGCGGCTGCAAGCCTTCTTCCACCGGCACTGAGTGCACCACTGGTCGCGCTTCTCCATGCCGTACACCTTGCGGCATTTCTTGTTCTCGCCGCGCGTGCGACGATTGGGGGAGTTGGGCGTGTGCTTGGCCACGCCCACAGACTGTTGCACGGCCACGTGCTGCTGCAGAGGCATGCTGTTGTTGTTGTTGTTGTTGTTTGCAACCAGGTTGCTGGCAGTTGATTGTTGCTGGCCGCGCACAAGTGGCTGGTGCGGATGCGACGGCTGCTGATCCTGGTGTTGTAGTTGGCTCTGGTGCGGCGGATGCTGCTGTTGGGTCGGATGATAGTTTGGCGTAATGGTCACACTGGACAGGTGGTGCTGCACCTGGCCGTTGGTCACGTGCGCAGTCACCGTCACGTTCTGTTGCGTCAGCTGCTGCAGCATATTGTTGGCACTGCTGTTGCAGTGGATGACCGGGCTCACCGGGTTGCTGTTGTTGCTCGATGAACTGTGCTGGTGCTGTTGCTGCTGGTGCTGCTGATGCTGGACGAACGTCAGTGATGGATATGGCGCTACCGAGTGGGACGGACGAGAAGACGATGTGCGAGCGTGCTTGTTCAGCGTTGACACCGGGGACGACATGGCCGTCGTATTCGCTCCCGGGCTGCTGCTGGATGGCCAAGTGTAGTTGTGGTGGGCCAGGTGCGATGTCGGCGTGCAGCTGGTGTTGTTGTTCTGCAGCTGCTGCTGCTGATTGCTCGGGATGGTGCTCATGTGGTGCATGCCCCGCCCGCCCCTGTTGTGATGTGCCGTCGCCTGCTGCTGCTGACGCGATAGGTGGTTACTGTTATGCAAAGCACGTCCTTGCCTGTATACGGGGGAATAAGCATTAATACCACAGCTCATATTCTTCTCTATAGTTCACTCACTTGAAGTTCCCGACAATCTGTTTTTGGTATTCGGGATCCTCGTGCGGAGGACGAGCCATGTCCCGGTGGCTGAGCGTGGGTTCCGAGGCTAGACTAGGCGCTTTGACCAACTCATCATCATCGTCGTCTTCTGTGTAGTAGAACTCCTCCTCGTCGCAGCTTTCAGGCTTGTTGCTGCAAAATCAAGCGAAACAAATATGTCCCAATAAATATTTACGACCGTTTCTTTTTGTTGTTGTTGTGCCATTCACCCAAAACCCCCAAAAATTCTGGCAGCGCCACGGCTCGTCAACCAGTTCAATAACCCTTAAGTTTTCTATAAATTGTATCAAACGCTATGGATTCGTAAAATGAAACATATTAAGATATTTTTTTCCAATCGGTGCCCAATCGGTATTAAGTTTAATTTTATTGGTCCATACAAATTGTAGGGTATCGTAACTTTCATACGAAGATATTTATCGTCTTTTTTCCCTTGGTATATTTGCGGTATATTTCAGTTAGTCAGAAATAATTACGCGGTCACACTGATGGCTCATTTTTGCGTTGCAGGGTGAGCTCTTATTGGATTAATCAACAGCGGTGGAAATCGAGTTGGACTGAAACAGCGTGACCGTATATTATTTTTATCAGGATTTTGGAATCTATTGGCCGCTTGGGGTTTTTAAAAAAGCGAATAACAGCAACACTTTTTGCAAAAAATCCGCACGTTCCGTGTGGAAATCAATACGAAATCAACAAAAAGTGATCGATTTTGCAACAGACGCAGCCTAGAACGCGCCAGAAGTGCATTACTCATTGTCCACTAGCCAACGCGCGTGTTTCCCCAGCTGCCAGCCGACAGCCAGCCACAAAGCAATCGCACTTTTGTTGTGGAAAATTTTGCAGTCGTCGCCGTCGCTGCCGCTGCCGCCAACGAAACGAAAAAAAAAAAAATTTGCGCGTCGTCTGTGCCGTCTGTGTCTGGCCTGTGCGTGTGTGTGTGTGTGTATCCCACGGCCTACATTGTCAATTAACAAGCGCGAAACATTGTGATCGCCCTTTTTCCTACGCGCCGCCCATCACTTCAACAGTCGGCCAGCATGTCCACTCCACGACCTGAGGAGCACCAGAAGTTCTCCGCCGCCGCCGCCCTCTGCCCGCTCAGCAACTGCCAGTTCAGCGGCGTCGTAATTAGCGCCATCGCTGACGAGCAGAAGCTCGAGTTCACCAACAAATACAAGGGCAGCTGCACGCTGCTCTGCAGCTACGACTCCCAGGGCATAGTGCTGCGAATAGTGTTGGGTAATTATCAGCTGTCTGGCATCTGACCGTAGCACCCACCAACCCTAATCTGTAATCTCTCGTTTAAGATGCCGACCGGGAGAATGTGCTCAAGGAGTACATGATAGCGGCGGACACGGACGCGGCCCAGATGGGCCGACGGAGCTATGCAGTCACCCTGGAGTCGGATAACCTGGTGCTGAGGTTTGCCAGCGACCAGGACCAGCAGCTCTTCCGCAAGGTGGTGGAGAACGTGAAACACCTACGGCCCAAGTCTGTGTTTTCGCAGCGTACCGAGGAGTCTTCCGCATCGCAGTATTTCCAGTTCTACGGCTATCTGAGTCAGCAGCAGAACATGATGCAGGACTATGTGAGGACGAGCACGTACCAAAGGGCCATTCTGGGAAATGCAGTCGACTTCCAAGTAACCAATTCACCACAGTCTCGTGTCGGCTCAGAACCACTAGCTAATCAGTGCGGCATATTTTTGGTTTGCAGGATAAAATCGTTCTGGATGTGGGAGCTGGCTCCGGTATTCTGTCATTCTTTGCCGTGCAGGCTGGCGCGGCCAAGGTGTATGCCATTGAGGCGTCGAATATGGCCCAGTATGCCCAGCAATTGGTCGAATCGAACAACGTGCAGCACAAGATCTCTGTGATACCCGGCAAGATCGAGGAGATCGAATTGCCCGAGAAAGTAGATGTCATCATATCTGAGCCCATGGGTTACATGCTCTACAACGAACGCATGCTGGAGACCTACCTGCATGCGAGGAAGTGGCTCAAGCCCAATGGCAAAATGTATCCCACACACGGGGACCTCCACATTGCCCCCTTCTCTGACGAGTCGCTCTACTCGGAACAGTACAACAAGGCCAATTTCTGGTACCAGTCGGCCTTCCATGGCGTCGACCTCACCACCCTGCACAAGGAGGGCATGAAGGAGTACTTCCGCCAGCCGATTGTCGACACTTTCGACATACGGATCTGCATGGCCAAGTCTGTGCGGCATGTGTGCGATTTTCTCAACGACAAGGAGGATGATCTTCATCTTATTGGTACGTTTCCTGCCTGTTGTGTTATCTAGAATTTAGCAAACTATTTACATCTGCTCTGTTTAGATATTCCCCTGGAATTCCAAATACTCCAAACGGGCATCTGCCACGGACTGGCGTTCTGGTTCGACGTAGAGTTCAGTGGCAGCACCCAGGACGTTTGGCTCTCTACCTCACCGACGGCTCCATTGACGCACTGGTACCAGGTGCGCTGCCTGCTGCCCATGCCCATCTTCATTAAACAGGGTCAGACGCTGACAGGACGGGTGCTGCTGGAGGCCAATCGGCGGCAGTCGTACGATGTCACCATCGATCTGCACATTGAGGGCACGTTGATATCGTCCAGCAACACTTTGGATCTTAAGAATCCGTATTTTCGGTACACGGGGGCGCCGGTCCAGGCGCCGCCGGGGACTAGTACGCAGAGCCCGTCGGAACAATACTGGACACAGGTCGACACGCAGGGCTCGCGAAATTGTAAGCAAAAACACAATATAGAAGTAGAAAGATCTTTTACTAACTGAATTGTATTTCCCCGCCCAATCGTCAGCTTCTAGCATGCTAAATGGTGCTCTTGGTGTCAATGGCATCGGTGATGGTAGCATGGACATTACCCACGGACTCATGCATCCGCACTAGTTCGACCGTCACAACATGCAACTGGGACTGCTGTGCTGTGCTACAAGTCCGCGCCTAACTTTACCGATTGCAACCGATCCTACTCTTACTGTCAGATTTGTTGTGTTATAACTATTTTTCTTTTTTTTATGGATAGGTTATTTATTGAAAACTTGTAAATTATATTTGTCTACTCTCGAAGTTTAGTGGCCTCCCATTCTCCCTCTTGCACTATCCCATTTTATGCGCCTGGATATTTATAATTCTATGTATTTTTTATAACGATCGGATGCATCGAAGAGATGAAGCCGCAGAGCAAGGCAAATAGCTAACCGGCAACCAGCAAGCCAGCAAACAACAAAACAAAACAAAACAAAAAACAATCAAGAAACCAAGGCAGACTAAATGTAGTTGTTTAGAACACGCAGCATATTCAGTAAGCATAAGGCATAATTTTAGCCCATAGTAATTAGTGTTTTTAACCGTATGTAAAATGTAATAACGATATTTAACCAATACGTGTGGGACAGCAGATGAATAATTCAGGATGATTGATTCTTAGTTAATGCCAATTGCCAATTTGCTGATTGCCAATTGCAATCTTTAAGCCGAAAGGAAAGCTTTGAACAAAAACCTAACATATTCAGATTGTATTGTATCTTTATGTGTGTGTTATATTATATTATATTATATTATACTGTATTGTATTGTGTGTGTACCGCCTCTGCAAGCTAGTTTCAATTCATTGTTTGTCAAGCGATCATATTTTAGTTTGTGAAATTATAAGAAATTGCTCATAGGATTTAGTGGATAAGGCAAGCAAACAAAAAGAAATAAGGAAAACAATACACACTTTTATTTATAACTGATTCGCGCCTAGAGATTATACATGTATGATTATGCTTACAAACATATGAATTTCGATTCTAAACCTACCTATGTTCTGGCTTTGAGTTGCTCCCCTACCAACCAACCAACCAAACAACCAACCCTGCAAGTCCCATCATAGATGATCCTATAACGCTGCCAGCCTGCCAAGCGATTAGTTGGTACTATATCTATATACATTTATACATACATATATACCTAGAGATATACATACATACACGTAGTCTACGTACATACATATAACAGCATACATACCTATACATAAACACCTACATACATACATACATTCTCGCATGTGGCAGATGTGCATCTCATAATGTGTACGTACTGTACTTTCTAGCGTAGTTCAACAAATCACACCACCAACACAAACACAACCTTATACAATACTGCATACAAGAAATATATAAACCTATATACTATACTATACATATGTATATCGCATATATTACTATGCAGAAGAGAGAACAACAATGTCAATGCAAACAAGCAGGAAAAACAAAAACAAGAACAAAAAACAAACAAAAACCCCAAAAACTGTCTTTAATTTGTGTGCATTTTATTCCCCATCATCGGTACGCGAGTCGAGTACAACATGATGCCACATGCTACATGCCGCTCCACCCCCGTCCCAGACTGCCGCTTGGGGCTGCCTTTATATAGGAAACGAGATTTACAAGTGTCAAAGCTCAGTCGGATTGAAGCTGTGTGTGGGGCAGGGGAGCAGGGGCTTGCTCGGACCTTGGCCCCAAAAAGTGCAGCGCAGTCGCGGATGGGCCCCCGCATACTCGTTGCTCGTTGCTCGTGCTCGTTGTTCGCTGCTCGCTGCTGTTGCAAGTGCGCAAAGTAATCTGGGTGTCGTCTGCAGGGGGGTGGCGTGCATATACACATTTGACCCGCTTGCTATGTACAAGTGCTCTACTTTCGAGCAACCCCACCCCCAGCCGCCCACATTGGAACGGAACTCGATGAAGTGCACTTCTGGGAACGATTACAGAAGGTCGCCCGAGGCGGGTACCACTGTACGAACCACGAGCCACGAGCCCCACTTTGATGTGGCCCCAAGTTGCTTGCTAGTTTTTTTTTTTTTTTTGTATGCTCTTGCTGGCTGGCTAAGTCAAGGCCCAATCCACTTGCTGCTCATTTTGTGTTGCTGTGTCCATCACTTGGGCTCTGTGCCTGGCTGCCAAGGACTCTCGAGGCACAGCAGAGCGGAACAAAAACTGATGTGTGGTAGATGGGGGGTTGCAATGGAATTTGCTTTCTGGTTTACTTACTTCAAATGTTTCCTGCTAACGTGACGTCTCATCTTCTCCTCCTCGTGCTCCACAAAGCCACAGCGTGGATATGTACAGCGGAAATTTCGGGACTGCAATTGAAAAGAGAAAAACTCCATTTGATTAGTGACATTCGATTAGGTGGGGAGTGCTTTTATAAGGGTGAAGGGTGAAAGGTGAAAGGTGCAAGGGAGGGGGGAACTTATCGTACTTGACGTAGATACGGATGGGCGATGGGTGTGGGCGGTGTGGAGGAGCGCGAGGAGCAGCGGCCCCCTGCACTGGCTTCTCCATCACCGCCGCCAAAGCTCTCGTATTCACTACGCTCCACGTAATAGTTGAGCGCCAGCGTGTTCATGTTGCACACAAAAGGTAATCCAAATCCAAATCCGAACCCGAATCACCACCAGAGACGGAGCAAAAAAAAGGACGAGCAGCACGAGCTGGAGCGTTTATCAACCGGTGCCGGCCCGGTGCCAAATGCGACTGTGTGGGTGCGGACAATGCAACTGGCTGGCTGACTGCCTGCCTGCCTGGCTGCAAGGACTTGGCGCACGAGCAGCAAAACGATGCCGCACGAACGAGCGTGCCGCCTGTCGCCAGCTGCCTGCAGCCTGCCGCCTGCCGCTTTCGGCTGCACTGATAAGGGGACCGGGTCTGGGTCTGGGTCCGGGCCCGGTCTTGGTCCCGGGCCGCGTCAGCGTCCGCGTCCTTGCCGAAGCGAGTGCCCCAATTGCATCGCCCCACCGCTCCACGGACTCTTATTTACTGGGTCACCTTGTGGTGGTTTGCTTTGCTTCAGCAGCCGCTTGCCACTCGCCTTGACACGCTTTTGCCTCTTTGGCTTTTAACTTTTTATGCGCCTGCATTTATGCTGCGCTTCATGATGAAGGTTAGGATAGCAGCAGCAACAGCAGCAGCAGAGGCAGAGGCAGCAGCAGCATAGCTATTGACCCACTTTTATGCTGTGGCTTATGTTTTGGGGGCGCGGGCAGCCTGCAAACCACTGATTGGCGTCCTTGTTTAGCTCGGATGTCCTTGTGCGAGTGCTGAACAAATTGTAAAATTGAATTTTCGCTGAGTTCCGGTGCTCGGCTTGGCCTTGTACGCCAAATGATTAACGATTTGTTTACAACTTTCCCAACCCCCCTCCCCCTTTCCAGCACCCAACCATTGTGGTCACGGCTCGTTTGGTGTTGCATGCATACTATAGTAGATGATGCCACAAATTTAAGGCTATGAAGAATTCGAGTTCGAGTTTCTATTCAGGCATTTGCCTGCCATGCCGCACAGCATTCTGATCCTAAACAAGCAGAGCAGCCTTGCCACAAGAGCAGCACGGAGGGGGTACAGTAGTGTGGGTAGAGGAGGGGAAGGGGGTTGTGTGTGGCAAGTGGGGGGGAATGCTGCGAGCCGCAACGTAATCATAAACATAAATAACTTGCGCTACTTAAGCGGCGTAAATTGTAGACGCACGTGGTTGCCACTCATCTACCCGTGTGTGTGTGCATATGTGTGTGTGTGTGCCACAACATTAACTGCCTGGTGAGTAGAGAGTGTGTGGCAAAGGGGGGTGCGTGATGAGCGTTAGGCATTCACAGTTCTACACACTTTTCGTTTTAACTTGGCGCAATTAGTGGGCGACCATAATTCGTTTGCGGCCAGCCTACCAGTGTGTGGCAGTGGCTGTGGATGCCAGGCATATCCTGCCACATAAATAAATGCCTAAACACACACACATACAACTCCTCATATAAGTAACAATTGTTGCCGTCTGTGCCAGATGTGTTGGCCACGTAAATATTTCCTGCTGTTTCTATTTTTGTTTCTGTTACTCTGTGTGCAGCGGCTCGGAGTTGTTCGTGACTTGCCTCCCAAATAACTTGCCACTGCTACTGACTCTTCATTTGCCCCTGCCTCCTCTTCTTCTTGCGCAGGCAGCAATTTAATTTCCACCATTTGTCAATCGCTGCGTATACGTAATATTCAACTTCTGCTCCATTCAGCTTTGGCGTTTCAATTATATTCAATTAATGCCCGAACAAGATTCAAATCATTAGCGGGGTAGGGGTGTGCAGGAGCTATCAATTCCGCCCCACCTGCCCCGTCAGCTGCGCTGCGTTTTATTGCCACCTGCCAAGTTGGCCAAATCGAAAAGTAAATTAAAGGAGCTCAAGTTATGTCTGTCTCCCCGGTCTCGTGCACGTCGCCTCTGTCTCTGTCTGTGTCTGTGCCTGTGCCTGTGTATTGGTGCGCGTTAATTATCTAGCTCTAATGAGGGACGGTCGGCGCAGGGGGCCCAAATGCCAGCGCTCGTTTCCTAATGAATGAAAACCATTCTGTTGGCCTGGGCGGCACAAAACTCCAGCTGGCAGCGTCTGCCCCCGGCAACGGGAATGGGAAATAAAATTCCACCCTGGGCCATCGAGAAACAACACACAGAAAACAGCAACAATGACTACCGCACTATGTCCTGATTTGGCTGCTCACAGCAGGACAGGAGACAGGGGACAGGGACAGGAACCAGGGAACAGAACTGCGTCTGAGTCCGGGTTCGGGTTCGGGTCTGGGAACATACTATACATAAATACGCACATCGTGAGTGGGCGGCATAACATGAATCTTCTTTAAGGCAGTACGAAAATGTACTAGAAAGAGAAAGTGGCCGTTGGAGTTGTTGTGTGAATGGGAGGGGGTGTGGCGTTGGGCGGAGTGGCATTCCCGGTTTGCCTTCAGCAGCATCCCCCGGGCAGAGTTGCCATGTTTGGCGCTAGTTCCAGGCATATCCCAGCTGCCATTGTATATACGTATATTCGTTATATATATATACATCAATCTAAGGAAGTATTTTATTTGTATTTACTGGGACTGGGAGTGGGAGATATGCTTCCTGCAATCCTATGCGAATATTTATACAAGACTTTAACGAGGAAACTTGCCCCAGGCAGGATGAACAAAGGAAAGGGAAGAGCGGAGATGAGTTTCCATATACGGAAGATCTAGTCGGATCTAGTCTGACACTTTCCTGCTTCTACCTGCCACTAATTGATTATTCTGACATTATCTGCAGACCTTTGTTTCCATGCCATGCACACCTCTCCACAGTCTTCAGATTCAATGAAAATTTACTTGACAGCCCCCCAAATTGAAGAGCACTAAAACACCCAAACACACACACACACATCATTCACTCATACACACAAACACTCGCACACCCACATAGACTACGTGCGTTGTATAAATAAAATGTGTTTCCCTTTCGCACTCTCTCTCTCTCTCTCCCTTTCTCTTTCTCGTCTTGGAGTTTTCCCGTTTCTGGTTTTGGCGGAAGCATAAACAACCCCAAACCCCAGAGCAAAATTGGGCCACAGCCAAAAATACACAAAAAAAAAAAAAAAAAAACGGAGAAAGGAGGAAATGCGAACCGAAATCGAAACCGAAATCAGAACAGCTGTGGAAGGACAAACTCGAAATTGGGTCAACTGTATATAGTGGCTGTTCTATGTATGTATGCGCACACATCTGGGGGTTGGCCATGCCCCTGCTTATGTCTCTCTCTCTTACTGTGTCAGTGTGTGTTCGTGTTGGCCATGTCCGTGCCACATGAAAACGTCACTTGCAACTCTTAACAGAGCCAGAGAGAGGGCCAAGCCAAGCATAACAGAGAGAGAGAGGGAGACACCGAGAGAGAGGGTGCAAAATAGAGCCAGAGACCAAAGAGAGAGAGAGCGAGAGTACCCAAACTGTGTGTGCAACAGTGTGCCCCCAAAGAGCAAGCCTGAAGAGAGCCTCAACTGGAAGGGTATGTGTGCCATTACTGTTAGCAAAATTAGGTCACTGGAAGCACAACATAACGGGGCGGTTGCTCCTACCCCACCAACCCGCCCCCAGCCAGCTCACAAAATGGAGCGGAAGCGTAAATTATTGAGCCCAAAAATAGCACAAAATTTGTACACATTTTATCGATGTGGAGGCGGCTCTCTCTACTTTCTGCTTGGCTCCACTCATGCTCTACGGTAATGCATGCATGCCCCAAATTGTGTGCCACAAAGAAATGCCTTTCATTAGGAGCTCCAAATGTGCCTTCAGAGAGATTTGCTTTCATTTTTACTTCATTTTTTTTGTTCGCTTCACGCTTGGCCAAAAATCTTAAAAGGTTTGCCGCGAGTACTACCCCTCCTTGATCCCCTAATAGGGCTTAATACTCGGCTAACGGGAATTGCACTCACGGCGCCGTTTACATTTCAACGCCCGCATCCCATTAATGTCAGGACCTGGAGCTCCCCCAAGCCGCGCACAAAAGTAGGCAACGAAAATGATGGGCTTGCCCCGCGGGGAACTTCACTCCACTCCACGCCCCTTACGTTTTATGCGCCCCATTAAAGCTGGCTAAGCTCGTCATGGCAATTTTTATAATTTGCATTGCCAGCCAGAGAGACTCTGACAGACGAGGAGTTTGAAGTGGAGACGGGAGAGCCGGGAATTGATTGCTTGCCTGCCGCAAATCGAATTGGAATAGAAATTCACGTTCCTCGTTTTGCGTGTGTGTGAGTCTGGCTTTAAAGTCTTATCGCCATGCCTTCAGGCAGCAGTTTCAGGGCAGCCCCGAAATTGGGTCAGATCCGATAAGGGCGAAACCCAAGAGCACACATACACACACAAGCGTAAGAGCAAGACGGCAATAGCTTTCAACAAAATTTTAGGTTACTTTATCATCTGCAATCATCAAGCAGAAACACACAACAAAACATAGCACACACACACACCCACACACACAGTAAATTTCCTGTGTAAAATGGTGTGTAACGAGTTGCCGGGGCCCAATGGGTTTGTTTTCTGTGGATTGGGTTTGGGTTTGTGGGATAGTTGTGGGATGGCTGTATCCTGTTGTATTTGATTTCCACCTTTTTAAACGAATTTGGAAAATTTGATTACACTGCTGCTGCTGCTGGTGCTGGTGCCTGCTGCCTGGCCTTGCCAATTTGTTGGGTGCTTAATTTGATTGCGTTTAAATAAAAGCACGCACAGAGCAGAACAAACAAGAGCAGAGCAGAGTGGAGTGGAGGCAGAGGCCGACAGTGATAGAGTGTCATAAATATATAACTACCCCGACACACACACACACACATACGCATACACGTATGCATAACTGATGTGACAAACACACGCGAAATTGTCATTGCCGCGGGAAAAGTCGAAGGAAATGAACGGAAATGTTGAGGGGAAAACCGACATGGCAGCTGGATGGAAGCTGAAATTGAGGTTGAGTGCTCATTCATTCAACAAACACCCGACTATGACAATGGCGTTGGTTTTTGATATTTTGAAGCAGACAGCACAGCACAGCACAGAAGCACAATAACAGACTCGGGCTTGACATGGCCAAAATTGTTAGCTATCGCGGCTCGCAGCTCAAGGGGTTTCCAGCATTCCACACAGCAGCCCACAGGAACTCACACTCACCCGACAGACACACAAACACACAGAGAGACAGAGAGACAAACGCTGACACGTTTTGTATATAATATTTATGCGAAAAGTTCGTGAAAAGTGGAGACGACTTTTCTGTGTGTCATAAGTACTTGTATATGGCAAATTAGATAAAAGAAAGGAACATTATCGTATGCAATAGTCAGAGGCTGAAACGGAAACGGCAGCCGACTGACTGCAGCCCAAAAGTGTGCAACACTGGATATAAAATTAAATAAATCTCCATTAATCTTGAGGATACAATTTGTGCCACATTTAAGAACTATTAAAAAGGCAGTGCAAAAGTGGATGCTGCAATGGGCAGACGGATGTCCCAATGCGGCTCAAAGGGAACTACGCGTCACCTGCCACTTGTTCAGCAGCGGGGAAGGACAGGGGCATGTACTACGAGTATACACAAACATACATATTCATATGCCCCTTACCACCATCTCTTTGAGATCCCGTTTATGTGTTGTGCACTTGATGGCAAGCGACGACAATATCCGGCCACGCTCAATTTACCACAGCACACCACACCCCCAACCCCCTTTTGGCATTAAATTTTCTTATCAGTGAAAACGCTGGAATAACAAGGCTGAGAGCTGAGCATCCTTCGGGGGCAACATT
Organism: Drosophila bifasciata; assembly: GCA_009664405.1. Lineage (NCBI taxonomy): Eukaryota > Metazoa > Arthropoda > Insecta > Diptera > Drosophilidae > Drosophila > Drosophila bifasciata. The sequence goes on from CM019044.1 coordinate 7,123,806, forward strand.
AATGGCCACCGCAGGCTGAGCCAGTTCAACCCTAGCAGCATCCATTCTCATATCTCCAGCCCCCTCCTCCATCCCTGCATCCGTTATCACTGCCCATTGTCACATCTCTCCGGGGGGAGTGGGACTGAGAGGCAACTCGCTCGACTGTCCCAAACAACACAATGCCCGAGACAGAATCCAATTATGACATAAAAATTTGCGTAAATTGTAAAATGTAAATTTTCACCCTGCAGGGGGCAACAGTGAAAATCCTTTTTCACTTGGCCCCGACCGATAAGCAGGACTCCGGACAACGGACTACGGAATTATTATTTGACACACGTAAACGACGGTGGGCGGCAGGCGTTGGGGTGTTGATACACTCGCCACAATTTGTGGCTGGCTGCACTTGCCGTTGACTTTTATTGCTGCGGTAATTGCCAAATGGAGCTTGAATGGGTTGACTGCCTGCCAGGCTGTCCGCCTGCCTGTCCGGCTGTCCGTCTGCCTGACTGCCTGTGGAATCGCTCCTAATCAAGACGGAACTCGTACATGTTGCGGTTGATGGGGGTGAATGTAGCGGACTGGACGTTAAACCTAAAAAGTAATTGGCTTATAACGAAATGTCCAAGTCTGTGACACGAGAGGCAGTCAGTCGCACGGACAGGCCAGGGACAAGAAGCTATAGTGTACGGTATGACAGACTGTACCTTCATCAGTTCATATACATACATGTGTATGTGTATGTATATGGGAATGTTAGCCGGGAAACTCATCCATTTTCATTTAAGCTCTCACTCGGGGCCATTTGCTTGTCTCTCTGACTGCCTGACCCGCATTCACATTCGCGTTTGCATCTCCTTCTGCTGCTGCTGCTGCTGCTCCTCCTTTACCGGCTTGGATGGTGGATGGTGGATGCTATGCTGACCCAGAATGCAGGCAGTATGCCAGGGGTCCCAGTAACTAGGTCAAACAGCCCTTACCGTTGATAGAGCAAGAGAGAGAGAGAGAGTGGGAGAGAGTGGCAGAGAGAGGGAGAGCAAGAAATCACTTTGCGCCTGGGTGACCTTGCGAAATTGCAATTGCCAAGCTTCCGAAACAAAAAGCGGCAACAACAGATGCACCACCATCCAAGCAAGGCCTGTGAGCATACATACATATGGCAGTAACTGTACTTGGCCAAATTTATGTATGCTGTGTATACAGTATGGGCATGGGCATGGGCATAGGGATGGGGATGGGGGATTGTCCCTGCCATTTGGTCTGTGAACGTGTTGGGGATGCAGAACTAAACCAGGTCAAGCGTAGATGCCATTATGTGTACAACTACAGATGCATCTACAAGTACGTGTGAGTGTGTGTGTGTGTGTTCTGTACATAGACTAAAGAAGATTGTCACTATGTGTATCTGAGGCTTATGCTACGCTGCTTCGATGAGTAATGAAAGAGCTGAAGCTGAAGCTGCAACTGCAGCTGCAATCAGTTATTCAGCAGAGCTAAGCCTTAGGTTTTTCCTTTCCCTGATTTCCATTTCGTAGATAGATATGGGAAAATATCTCAACTTGATTACTGGTTTGGGCTTTGCCGGTTCAAAACTGAACCATCATTTTTCACTCCCTCTTCTGGCCTTCAAAACGCTTCAACAATTTGAAGACCATTTGGGTCTCTTGAGGCGCATTTCAATTTGGCCCTCGCAGGCAATCGCCTCGTAAACTGGCCCCATGACAAGAACTTGATGCTTAGCCTGATATGGGATGAGGGCGGTGGCGGGGGCGGTGCACGTGCCGTCGACAACCGAACGGAAAAATGGCCATCTAATAATTTTCCAACAGCAACGAGGAAACTGACAGAAAAACTGCGCAAAATGGCATAAGACACATACACATACACTCGATACACACACACACACATAGAGAAAATCACCAAAAAAAATAATCAACTTGCGGAACAGGAGGAGCTGCTCTACTCTATGGGATTGGGGTTGTGGCAGTGTGGCATGGTATGGGATGGGATGGGCCATTCGACGGAGTCTATCATTTCCCAAAGGGCGATGAAGGATGGGGGAGTGGCGGTGGCACATTACTTTTCAGGTATTATGCGCCACTCAAAAGTTGTCGTTGTCATTTACCAAAAAAAGAAGTTATAAATGTTGCAGAAGGACAAGTAGAATCATCCGTGTGGCAAGTGGAAGATGGGGGGACCATCGGCCCTTGTGTGTGTTTAAAATGCCGTTTTAATATTGCCAAAATGAGTGTGGAGAGGAGGTAGCTTGTGTAGCGGTAAGCTGCTTATGGCCAGCAAATTAGACAGGACCGGCAATCGGCTTTCGAGTGTCGCCCAAAAATGGAGGCATATTCATATACGATGTACCACCATGTTCCAAATGCAACATGTTGAAGGTCTATTGAGCGCCGCCTTCACTCCCACTCTCCCCAACCCAACCCCACCACCCTAGTAATCCCCACAAAGGTAAGCCAACTTTTCTACGCTGAGTTGGCTGTGCGTGGCCAAAAATGGGTTAATACGGACTTAGGCAAATGCCAGGCGAAAATTTACAGAGAGGCTGAGGCAGAGTGGAGGAAACTCGAGGAAAAGTAAAAGAGCTGTTAATAAAGTTGCCAGAAAAGTCCTTCAAATTGAACTGAAGGCTTGGCACACATTTCATGTGTGTGGTGCAAAATGTTTGACTAACCCAAAAAAACACTTTTGGGGGGGCTAAACCAAGTCTTGGCGTTGTATCAATAAACCAGAGATTAGGATGATTATGTGCATAGTAGAGTAGCTACAGCTACAACTACAACTAAATCTACATAGGTGTATTATCTACCATCTACTCTCACTCTCTCTTCCCTACGGATTGTCTTGGCTATCCAAAAGTTGTGTCATATCCAAGCAGCAGCTGCTTTTTTTTTGATTTAGAGTGGATATTGTGCAAGCCAGCCCATACAAATCCAATTGAAAATTGCTTGTTGCATAACAAAAAACCAAAAAGTCAACTTCAGCAAGAGACACAAACATTTTGCCAAGAAAGACAGATACAGATACAGAGATGGAGTTCCCGAGGCAGGAAAAATTTCAATTTCATTTCCATTGCATTTGCAGATTGAACACGCACGCACGCAGCCAAATAAAGTTGTGCTGGGTGGCTGGGGGTTGGAAAACAACGAGGCAACAGCGGAAAATGTTGCCAAATTTAAAACCAATTTCGATTTTCAAAAAAACAAAAAGAAGAGAAAAAAAACTTCAAAAAACCTGCAAGCAGCATAATTTGGTTTCCATTCTATTTTCTTTGCATATTTGATGTCGGCTGTGGTGGGAGGGGGTAACCCTTTGGAACCCTTTTCCATTTGAAGCATGCACGGATTTGTGTGTGGGATTTAAATATTCAATTCGTTGCACAATCTAAAGAGGCAAAGAAAGCAGCTGCTTACCACCAAAACCATTCGAATTTTTGTGGGCCACTCCTCTCCTCTCTGCAATCTCTCCACTGAACTTTTCACTTTCTAGCAGCCACTTTTCCTGCTATGGAACTTTTCACACTGGCCAAGTGTCAACGCGTCTAATTGCAAATGATAACGGGTGGGGGGAGGCAACTTTAAGTGGAAGTTTTTAACTTTTCCTTTTGTTCTTGCGACGGAACCTTTTAATTTCTTGGTTGACCCAATTCGGAAAGACTTTTCATGATGCAGCATCAAGAGCAGCCAGCCAGCCAAAGCCAGGGAAAGTGTCATCAGTATCTCTCTCTCTCTCTCTGTCTTTTACTCCTTTTTATGCACTCCTTCTCTTTTTTGGTCTCCCTCTCTGGCATTGTTTAGCTTTAGCTTCGTTCTGTGGCTTCTTTACCCGCTTCCTGTTTAGATAAAATGCCAAATGCCGGAAGATTTTTAATTAGAATTTTCCCCTCGTGCACTCCACCGTACTCCTCCCGTATTCCTTCCTTGCTCTTCTTATTGACTCGAACAATAATCCCGAACTAAACATTAAGCTGGCAATGCGGGGGATGGAGGTACCGGGTTTTTCAAGTGAAATTTCCCTGCAGGAATTCAGGAAATACGAGGCAAAAGAGAAATATTGTTTAAGCAATTTGGCAGCTTAAATCAATTTCATAATTTCGCATAGCTTAGCGGGGCTTATGGCGCTGACCCGAGCTTAGCGTTTATCCCCACCCCCCACCCATTCTACCCTACCCTCCTGGTTGATTATTAATTTTTGCTTCTTGCCACCACCCACTGGCAACCCACTGACTGCCCACTCTTCTGTTTGTCTTTGGTAATTTAATACACATTTCTTAATTAATTCAATTTGCTTGCGGTTGGGCTCCTTTTCCCATCTTCCCCCACTCCCTTTTGTGCTTTGTGGGCTTTTTTTGCGGCTTTCGAATGTTGAGCAATTGCAATTTGATATGGGAACGAGGAGTTCGTGACTCGCACAAGTTCACTGGAGTTGGTCATAATTTGGTTTACCAACCGAACCGGCGCCAAACGATAATCGAAAGCGATGGAATAGGGTGGGGGTGGGCTGGGAATACCAACCAACCCCTAGGGGTTGCAAAAAGCCCTGTGGAGAAACATGATCTCTGCCCGCTTATCCCGAATGTCCGATGATATCGCTCAAATGCAATTTATAGCATCAGTTACAAACACATTTAATTGAAACTCAACGCTCAAACTAGATGGATACGAGTAGATAGATAGATTACTGCCAGTAGTAAGTATCTATTCAATTGACATGACGCAACATTTGCATTGACAATTTGACAACTGCTGGACACGAACATGGACATGGACATGGACATGGACACCAATGGAATGCAAATCGCTCAGCTCGCAGGCTGGCCAAAAAGAGTAAACCTGAATTTGGCCAGCAGCAGCCCCCAGTCCCGAACAATTGACAGCGAAAGTGAATAAAAAGAAGGAGACACAGAGAGATGGTTTGTTGGTTTGGTGGTTCGGGTTGCCGATCTAGGCACCTGGCAATTTTCATAAATTTTCCTTGCCTTGCCAGCTGAATTTCCGCATTTTTTCCACCGGCCTGCAAACATTTCGCCCGAATAACTTTCGTAATGACCGAGGACAACCTGTCTGTGTGTGTGTGTGTGTGTGTGTCTGAGCCGAGGGTCTGGACCGCGTCCATAGTCTGTGCCTGCAGCTGCGGCAGACGCGGCGTATGCGCAATGTGAACAAAAGGCGCTTAAATTGCCTTTCTGGCTCTATTCAATGGCTCGCCTGTTCGTTCGTTAACCATTCAATAAATTTTTACGGCATTTTTCTACATTTTTCTACATTTTCCTGTTGTGTGTGTTTTTTGTTGTATTTTTTTTTTTATTTTTTGGCTGTCACGCCCAATGAACTGAAAGTTGTTCCTGCCATTGCTTATGAGGGGGGTGGGGGGGTATGGGTATGCCTTTTTAGCTATTACAAAGTCAACTTACAGTTCTGGCAGTGGTTGATGCTGCGGGTGAGCCATAATGCGGGATAAGAGACTTCATGGCACTCACCTGAAAGCAGCAGAAAATACAAAAAAAAAAAAATAGAAGAGAATTAATTAAAATGTTGGCAAATGAATTCTCATTTCATTTATTTGGTTTACATATTTATCTGCATATCTTTGAAGGCTTTTCTGTGTGGAAAATCCATTTCCGCGACTCTGAATAATTTCCCCTTGAATTTCCCCTCCTCCCTTTGTGACTAGTATGACAGAGAGGCATTTAAGCTTTTGGGTTTTTCCACTCCCTTAACCATCATCCCCCACTGTTCAATTTTCCGGGTATTTCTGCTTTGCTCGTTTTTTTTTTTTTTTTTTTTTTTTTTTTTTTTTTGCTTTTCTATTCGATGGCATTGAACGCGTAGCACAGGATAGGCTGTGGCAGAGGCACAGATAGCCTCGTGTTCTCATTTCCAAGTTTACCATGTCGGGGTCAAATTGTTAGCCGACTTTCGTGAGCCAACAAATTGCGGCAACAAACTGCCACTACGTATAGTATTCCCCATAAATATGCACTGCATTTACTTGCCGATTCATATCGCATTCGTTTCTGTTTCTGTTACTGTTTCTCTTGCTGTGTGTTTTGTGGAGGCTTTTCCTTTGCTATTTTCATGTTTACTGGCCGTTGATTAACAATAAATGTGAGGCATTGACATGATTTCACGAATACCCCATCTCCGTTCCCGTTCCCCGTCCTTAATTGCTCATGTTAATTGCGAGTAATTACTAGGAGTTGCCTTGGCAATTGCATGTTGGCAGTGGCTCTGGTGCTGCTGGCCTCCAGGTTTTTCGGGGAAAAGGCGAACACTTTAATTGAGAACGGCTAACGGCTAACAAAGCGCCCGATCGCAAAATTAAATGCATGACTAAGGAGTCCCCCCATCCCATTTAAAACCAATCCATTCCATACCGTTTCATCCCGTCCCCGTTCCCGTTCACGTTCCATTCCGTTTGGAGTTGAATTGAGTCTGACTTTGCACAGCGATAAATTTAGTTAATTAAATGAGCGACTGGGATGGCAAAAACAATTACAAGTGCAGCAACCGGCGGCCATTTGTCATGCATGCGCCGCCATTAATCAAAAGTTGAATAAACCCAAAACAGTCCTGTACACCTCTCTCCCCACCTCACCGCCCGTACCCCCTGCATTATGTAACCGAAAAAGTAAAGGCTTGCGATAAGATCAGCTTTGTACTCTCGCACTCTTAATTGATATTAAAGATGCGCGTGGCCTGCGTAGGAATGAAGCAGAATTACTCATCATTATGAGGCAGGTGGGGCAGCCACCCCTAGGGAACACCAAAGAAAGCATTGCATACGCACGGGCGTTGGCCAATAGCCAAATGATGGATTGGCCCAGCTGAGATAATTGACCTCTAAATATACTTGGGAGTCACTGCTGCTGCTGCTGCCACTGCCTCTGCTGCTGCCTCGCAAAAGTAGGCTAAAAATATGGCACACCACGACGCGGGTGGCACAGGACGATGGGTGGCGTCGCGCGGCAATGGCGTTGGCGGGTCCAATAACCTCGATTCGAGTCGAGTCGAGTCGCCTCGCTGTTTGAATGCCATTGACACTGAGCCAAGGAGGCTGCCTAACTGCCTGGCTGGCTGGCTGACACTCACTCTTCCCCTCCCCACCTCATGCTGTGCCCGGCGGGCCAAACGAAACAAAAATATTAACAGAGATACACCACGCTAAGAAGGCCAAGAAGAGCGGGCCAAAGAAGAGCATGGCTGTGAAGAGAAGAGTAGTCGAGAGAAGAGGAGAAAGCGAGAGCAGAGTCATCGAACGAGGCCGGCTCACGCACTTTTCCCAGCCCAAAAAAAAAACTGTGGACCTATTGGGCTGAATCTAATATCTACGTTCAGCTACTCCAAGCCACTCTTCTACTCTCTGTCTAGGGTGTCAACTAGTCGTATTCTGTTTCAAATAGCTTCTCTGCCTGGAGTCTGTCTGTGGCCACATTTTGTTTCTCTCTCGCTTGTTTTTTGTTGCTTTGGTTTGTTGGTGGAGCAAGTTTTTGTTCTCGATTGTTTGCAGTGCGTTGCCGATGCCCCTCCCTCTGGCACCGTTCCTTTGCTATTTTTATGGCTCCGTGGCAGGCAGACGACGAGGTGCGTTGCCTGCCGTCTGTGGATTTTGATTCGGGGCTTCGCGGGGGCTACTGCGTGCAAACGCCTCATTTCAAGGATCTCGGGATGCCCTAGCCGGGCTTGCTTGGTTGCCTGTGGCAACTTTTATTGTGTCATTGGCACGCATCGGGCGGGGGAAGGCGATGGGTACGACGGCGACGCCAGAAAGTTAAATCCGAAATCATAAAAGCTCCAAATGGGCCGGGGGCGTGGGCTAGGCGATGGCCCATTACCCAGTGGCTAAGGATTGGGTCTCCGCCTACCCGCTGATGGTTTATGGTTTTGTTTAAGGAAGTTAAAGTGTTCAAAACATCAAATATTTCATGACGATGGGTTAACTACGTTTCATATCTAGTCGACACTAATTGCTCTGCCCCACCGTTAAAAGTGAAACTTGCCACGGACTCGTGCTCCAGGCGTCGCAAGGCCGTAAATTTGGGTAAATTTTCATAGACTTTTTTCTTCACCCACTGAGCCACTAAGGCACTGAGGAGTTGAATAAACCCGATAAATGTTCAACAGAATCACGCATTATTTCTGTGCGTGTGTTTGCGTTTTGTCAAATTCGTCTAGACATTGAAGGACATTTTGAGCTAACGGTTTAAACGGTTTGTAGGGAAGGGTAACGGATAATCAATGACCCCTATAAGGAAATTCCTTTGGTTCCGATTTCAGTGCACACACATTCTGCGCGTTTCGTTTCGTTTCGTTTCGATTTGTTTCTATTCCATTTGCGTTGCAAATTGACATTTTGTTCTGTCATTTGATTTGATTTGTTTCTGTCTCATTTCACTCTCTCCAGCAGTGCTGCTTGCCTCCTGCTGGCCCACTGCTTGTCCCCTGCTTGCCTACTGCTTGCCTCCTGCTTGCCTTCTGCTTGCCTCCTACTAGCCAGTGACCGGACAACGTCCAAGCAACGTTTAACTGCACTCTGTTGGCAAACGTCTGTTCCAAAAACGTGACTAACAAGCAGCGACTCGTAAATAATCTTTAAAGCGCTGGCCGAGAAGTCATCTTCTGCCCTCCTGCCCGCCCAGTGGCACATTTTATACTTTAATTGCAGCTTTTTGTTTTTGTTTTTGCCTACGCGCGAGTCAATGAAACTTTGCCAACAGATTACACACTCACCAGACGGAAGAGTGTCGCGAAGATAGAGAGGGGAAGTGCATTAGCGGGAGTATATACATATATTCGAGGTTAGAATGAGTCAATCCAGTGAGAAAGAGAGAGGAGGAGAGGGCGAGACAGATAGCTAGAGAGAGATTGCTGCACGTTTCGCGGATCGCATTTGCTTTTGCTTATGCTTTAACTTTGCTTTTGTTTTTTGCATACCCTGCACTCGTGGTTGGCTTAAGCCAAAATCCTTTGCTTTTAGATCATTTGCTTGTTAGTAAAAACAAAACCAAAAAACAGCAACAACAAAACGAATGAAGCAACGGATACAATCGCAATTTCGCCTATGGCGTCGTTATACTTGTTTTCGCTTTGTTTTGTTTTGTTTTGTTTTGTTTTGTATCAATTTCAATTTTAATTTCTTGGAGCGTCAATCAGTCAGTTAGTCAAGTGCATTGACTCTGCCGACAGCAACGGGCAACAGCAACAACAACAACTCGTTTGGCGACTCGAATGTTTATACATAATTTAATTAAACTAAATTTAATTTGCATGTTAATGCACTTAATTTAGTGTAAACTGCAAGGGGCAATGACCCCCCCACGAACAGTGCACGGGCAAACTTGTTGCGGTTTGCTGCTGGCAGTCTGGCAATATAGATTTTTAGTTGCTTATCAAAAGCTTCGTCTGAGTACCCCAACCCTTGTTCCAATATTGGCAGCAGCAGCAGCAGCCTAAGTAGCCGACATTCACACTCTACTGACAAAAGTGTCCATACGACCTTGATGACAATGAACTCGCCCAACCCCAGGCCCAGGCCCAGTCGCAAAAGCAGCGCCCACCCTCTACGCGTATCTCCGCCAAGCGCTTTTCCCATTCGGATCCAACAACAAGGTATAAATATAAACATTCAGTCATTCAGTCATGTATAGTAGTACTCTGGCTGTCTGTCTGGTGCCATTGAAAGTGCATGCGAGTATAAAAACATCTAGTTTATGGCCCCTGCCCCTGATAAGATACGAGTGTAGTTGTACCCCCCTCAAACGATTTGCATCATAAAATGAAAAGTAAACATACATAACTATTTCAACTGTTTACCCAACTGTTTTTTTGGTATGTGGCTGCCAAGAAGTCTGCTGCCAAGGGTTCATTTTTTACAATAATCCAATTTAGTCATGGGTTTTATGGGGGGCAAGAACAGGAAGTGCAGGCTTCAAATGCGATAGATAATATTCTTAGTGCATTTTGATTTCTTTTGTTTTGTTTTACAGCTATAAATACTCGTGTATGTCAATGTCACAGGTTTAATGACTTACTTTCTTCATTACATTTTCCTGCTACCACTCGCAGCACCTGGCTGAATATGACGCAAAAGTGTCGCAATTTTCGAGTGTCTAAGCGAGCACAAAGGAAAAGAAAACGCAGTTTTCGAAACGGAAGGTCAATATCAGATAACAGCACAGTCCACTCTATCAGTGGCCTATCTATTGGGGAATGTGTTTTTTGCACTTGTTTTGGGGGCAACGACTGATTAGAGCAGCTCCGAGTTGCAAATCTATGGCGTGGCAGCAGGGGGTACTCCCCTTGGTACTCCCTAGCGACAGTTCCACCCCATATATATGTATGTACATACCCCTACACTGTGAGAGACAGATCGTGATTGTAGGGATTGCAGGCAGAGATATGTTATTAAAATGAATCAATGCAGCTGAAAGCAAATACAACTGGACTGACTATTTTTTATTGCCGCTTCTTTGGTGGACAATTGACAAGCGCTGTAAAATATTACACACGATTGTGTATTGCCTCATATCATGCCATTAATAATGAAATGAAAAACAGAAATGCACAAAATGAATATATGCTATAATAACACAAAAAAACCCATATTGTATTGTATACTCTATCCAAGCATGTCAGTTAATAACAGCGTACAAATTGTGGCAGATGACAACGACGAACGGTGAATGGTGGTGAATGGTTGAACGTTGAACGGCAGGTGGGGGTGGCAGGGGATTGGGTTTGGGTGGGAAAATGATTGCCTCCTATGGCTAGAATATATGTGGATGTATGTATGTGTACGAATATAAATGCATGGAGGCGACTCGGCACTCTGGCACCTGGCTCCTATTACATGCGCACTGCATTATTACAAAAGGCTTTATATCTCTCTCTCTCTCTCTCTCTCTCTCTCTATCCAGGTACGGGGCTACAAAAAAAGCAAAAACAGAAATTGCAAATAAAAGGTAATATTAAAAGCGGCAATTTTCCGCGGCGCTGGCAAGGCAACAACAGCAACAATCATAGCCTCGGGGCACCTAACCCAACAACAACAACAACAACAACAAGCAACAGCTACAGAAACAACAACGACAAAACAACAACAAAAGCTAGTGGAAAAGTTGCCTTCGTTTTGCGTGCCATATGCGAGTTGGAAAGGATTTCCGGTTTTATGCTGTTGCCTCCGCCATGGCTCTTGCAAATTGTTTTGTTATGAAAATGCAGCTCCAGCTACAGCTCCTCCTCCTCCTCCTCTCCAGCTCCAGGTCCGATCTAAGCTAATGGGCAGGGCTCAATATATTATTTAATATGCATCGGTAATGGCCATGGTCTATTTAAGGCAATAACACACCACCCCCTCCTGAATACGTTGCCTTGAACAAAGTATTTGGTCGCCCTTTTCGAACAAGGATAGGCTACTCCAACAATATTCGTACTTCTCCTCCATCTCTCATTCAAATGGACTGATGATGTGGCGCCCGATTGTATGCTTTGAAGATTCATCTCCAGTTTTTTGTATACACATTTGATCTGGGGGGGACTCGCTCGGTGGGGGTCTCTCATATTTTATTGAATTCAATTCATATTGGGCCCAATGTGGAGAGGAATTTTTAATAACCGGCAAAGTAAACGGCAGGGGTCCGTGCCGGGTCCTGCCACGCAACCTGGTGTCACACTCTCTCCGAAAAAATGCAAAAGAAAAGCTTTGCTAGGGCTTCCAGGTCCATGTCGATGTCCATGTCCATGAGCAGGCCCAGTCCCCACTTCCACTTCCAGTTCCACTTCCAGTGCCCATGTCCAGGGCAAGGGATCCGGCAAAGAATCCATTCAACTCGAACATATGCACTGGATGGGTAGGGGGGATACGTAGGGATAGGTAGGGATAGGTAGGGGAGGGGCACATAGGCAAACAGGATACACAGTAGAGTGCCAAATGGGCGCTGGTGGTGGGGGGGATTGGGGCATGGTCGTGCATGTCGAGTATTTGTACACAGGTTTCCCCTCAGTTCGGGTTCGGTTCGGTTTGGCTTGCCATGGAGCTGGCTGCTCCCTTGCCTTTAACCTCAAGTGCAACAGCAGCAGCAGCAGGGAGTTGTACGAGTAGCTGTGCTGTACGTGCCGCTGCCTCGGCTCCCCATGTTGCCTATGCTGCCTACGCTGCCTCTTTGCCCCCCAAAGCAGCTCCTCTCTCCCGTGCTGGCTTACTCCTGCTTCTGGACGTTTTAGCCATGGCTTTGTTTTCGGGTTCGCTTTTGCTTGCCGCCTTTTTGCAACGTTTACGTTTTGTGTGCTCTTGCCCCAGCTAAAGTTTATGCCGGTTGTTGTTGTTGTTGTTGTACTTAGGCTGCCTGATGTGGCAATGTCGCTGTGTTGCTTATCCTGTGTGTCATTGAACCCCGGCCAAGAATCGGCAGGCAGGCAGCTCTCCCTCACATGTACCTCGGATTGCATGTCAGCCAGGGCCAGGGGTACGGCAAGGAGCCCCCATAGGGTGTGTAGGGACTGTTAAGGTTTCTGCCCCCACCCATTCCCCTCCCCCTGCTGCACTTGACTTTGCCAATGCCAGGTGTGGGCGATGGCATGAGCTGGATGAGGAGCTGGCAGGATGGCGGCACCAGGACATGGCTTTGACAAGTTTTTCGCTTAATTTCCAAAGCAACAATTACAACAACAGCAACTGCAACAACAAAAGCAACAGCAGCAGTGGCAGGAACAACAACAGCAACAGCTAGAAGAAGACAAAGTTGCGGCAGTGGCAGTGTGGAATAAACAGAAGCTTAAGCATACATAAATGCAACAGCAGGAGTTGCATAGCCTTCTTGTTGCGGGTGGTGGTGGTGCTGCTGTTGCATATACCCCTACACATTGTTTTGGGGCCGGGCGCCATGGCAACACTTTTCCATGAGCCGCCCGTTCGGTCCAACTGGCAGCGCCCTGCCCCCAAAAATAGTAGGCACAAAAAGCGATATTGGAATTTCTTTGTGTGCCGCACAGCGTGGATCCTTTGGCATGGCTGCTGTTCAATCATAAATTCAAAAGTTTTTCGACAGGGCAGAGAGACAGAGAGAGAGAGAGGCAGACCCAAATTAAAGCGCTTTATTTCGGGTGGACAGCGAGAGACGAGAGTGAAAAAGAAAAAAACAGATTGGAGGATTAAAACATTTCCCAATTTCATGTTTATTGAAATTTCTTTAAAGTTTACTGGGGAGAGAGAGAGAGAGTCTGCCCAGAGGGTCGGCTGGCTAATAAGGCAGTCCCAAGTGCCAGCTCGCCTCGCTTCAGAGATGGGTTAAGACATACAGACAGAGAGACAGAGAGAGAGAGATACTTTGTTGCCATGCTCATGGCTGGGGGCTAATTCGTGCTTTAATGCACACATCACGATGGAATTTGGCAGAGCCTCTACGGAAAGGTTTCATAATTTTATAGCAGAGCTCCTCGAGATGCTGCTGCTGCGGCTGCATCCCATCTATTCAGCATGTGCCCAGAGGGAGCATCTATGATATGCCTCATGCCACTCTACTCCACTCTGCTCGATGGCAATCCACTCCACTCGACTCGACTCCAACCCATTCTCATTCCCATTTGCCGACATGTAAAATGATGCGTAAACAATATTCTGACGCATCATTAAAAACGCCTGAACGAGGCGCATCCAGAGAGGGAGGAGGAGCGAGGCTGAGGCTGAATCAGCAGCCGGCTTTATGTCCAGTGGGGGGAAACAGTATCCTCTCTTGCTCTCTCCCGCTCTCTGTGTGTGTGTGTGTAATGATCATGTTCTTACACACGGGTAACATGATGATGATGACGCATGTGGTCAAGGCACAGGCACAGTCACAGGCACTGCCCTGCCTCAACTGCAACTGCAATGGCAACGGCAACGGCAACAATAACAAATTCTATTTTGCTCGATGGAACACGGACCCAGAAGATCAGCATCGAGAGGAATGGGGAATGGGTAGATCATTTGAGGGGGGGAGAATGGTGAGTAGAACGGGGGTCCGTCATGTCCACCTTCACGCGCTGCAATCGAGTTCAATTGCCTCGCCGGGAGTACGCAAGAGTTTTGTGCCCTTTCTCCAGCTACAACTACGAGTACGAGTATATCCCCTCTCCTCTACCCTCTACTCTCTCTCTCTCTCTCTATCTGTTTTCCCATTCTCTGGTCTTTGGGGAATACATGAACATGGCTGAATGTATCGCTTAATCGCTGCATGCCCGTTCTTGCCACGGATTGTTGTGTTGCCGTTGGTTGCCGTTCGTTGGTTGGTGGTGCTTCTCGTGGTGCGCGGCATGCTCACTGCTTATTTATGCTGATCTCTGTAATGAGATATAATGCCGGCCGGCCGGCCGGCCACAATAACAACGAAACAACGAAGAGCGGAGAATAACATCGGGCAAGAGATTAAGACTATAGCAAATGGGCAGCCAGAAGAATGGTAGGACAACTGGAGCTGGAGGAGCAGGCCAAGCAACTTGTGCATATAAGACCAGACCAGCCAGCACCTGACCGAAGGACAGAGACCTCAGAAGAGCCTCGGAAAGGGGCACGGATAGGCAAGTAGGAGATAGTAAAGGAGCTCAAGAAGAGGCGGGATAATATTCATTTAGGAAAGTTCAAATGGAAAGTTTTGGATTATATCTACTGGTGACTGTAGTTGTAGTTCCTCTCTGTCATATGGGTTTATATGGGTACGAATACTCTGACAGCATTAACAGATCCATTGTGTACCATTTGGCATCAAACAAACATCATTATCTAGGCCACAGTCACAATCACAGTCGCAGCAGCCACATCATCATAATCACTATCATTATCAGGCTGCATTCGTGATTGTTGTCGCATCAGAAGAGCAGAACAAGACAGAAAGAGAGCGAGAGAGAGAGAGCAACAGGAACAACAACATTGATAAGTCGTGCTCTGTGGAAATGGCGACAGAAGCGTAGCAGAGACAAAGATTTCTGCTTGCCAAAGCCACTCACGTATAGCCCCAGCCCCCAGTCACAGTCCCAGTCTCAGTCACAACAACAACATCTGGAGGAGAGGAGATGGCGAGGAATCCCCCACCATACAGCAGAACTGACCTGGACAAGAATCGCGCAAAGATTCACAAGAGACCAGCGAGAGACACAAGAGACAGACCGACCGACCGACCGAAGAGGATGATGAGGCTAAAGATGGCATGGAGAAGAACCAAGAGAGAATCGGCAAGAGACGATGAAGAGCCCAGCGATGAGGTGACGAAGCGGATCCTCAACACGCTGACAGAATCAACAAACAACAAATATTATGCATACAGCTGATTCAGATTGGAACGAAATGTCGTAGGGGGGAAGGAAGGGAAGGGATGTAGCACAGCCACCACCAGAGATGAAGAGAGAGAGAGAGAGAGAGAGAGTGTGAGTGGAGGCTATGAGTGGGTGGATAACAGGGGTGTGCCATACCGAACTGAACCGAACCGAACTGAAGTGAAGTGAAGTGAAGTGAACTCCATGCGTGGATATTAATGACCGGCCTCGACCCCGAGCAGCAGCAGCAGCCGTAGAAGCAACAACAACCACGGGAACGAACGTGCCCAAGTAATAAAGAAATCTTTGCAATGTTGCGCGGGGGCGCAAAGCTGACGGGCGGATGATGTAGAATGGCATACGCGGCGGATGGTGGATAGAGGATGGAGGATGGAAGATGGCATACTCGTACATATAGCGGATGGGTTGTGTGGTTGCTTGGCTGCTGCTGGTGGTGGCTGCTTCTTGGAAAACAAAAAAAAAACGCAACGTATAAAACAAAACGCAGAAGAGGCACCAGGCAATTGGCAAGCGCGTCGAAGAGGCGCATAAATTACAGAGAGGCAGAGAGAGTCACTGGTGGAGGAGCCACAGCCACAGCCACGCTCCCATTCGACTGCCAAGACGAAGTCGGACGCAGAGTTCCAACGGGATGGGCTTGGGTTTGGGCGCTTTGGGGCGCTTTTGGGGTCTCTTGAGCTCCACTTCTGTTTGGCAGGAAATGCTTCTGCGACTCGTTGACATTGCCAAGCACAGAGCAGCTCCTCCCCACTCCCCACTCCCCTCTCTGAGTGTTACACTCCCATCAGCTGATGCTGAACAAAAAATTTGTTGCTTAATTTTTTAATTGCCGCCGCGGTTTTGTTGTTGGCTTTTGTCTGGCAGGCCAAGTTGGCAATTAAAAATGCGTAACGCGGTTGGTTTCTCCCAAGCCGCCTTTGTTCTTCTTGTTGTGGGGACCTTTAGCTAATGAGTTGATTGCCACTGCAGCAGCAAAAACAAGAGAGGCACCGAAGTTATTGATACTGTCTGGCATATCAACACCTATAGAGAGGTTGATGTAGCAATCCAATTTGAAAGCGAAATACAACAAAGAAAGTCAGTCCAGACTGCGCTGCACAGCATAATCATAATACCCGCTGGAAGTGTATGCCTAAAGCAGCAGATTCAAGCAGCTGCTTGAACAATTTTACGCTCCTTGTTTCCTGTCTCTCATTGTGGATTGTGATTCGAACAAAAAGGGGCGCGCCCAGCAGTTCTGATTGCTTGTGATGGTAGGCAGAAGGGAGGAGGATTGGGGCTGGGGAAGGGATCTTAAACGTATGACTTACTCTGCCATTTAAGTCAGATTTTGTATATCAGAGAGTAAAACTCACCTGCAACGAGAGAAACAGAATGAAGAAAACACACAATTAGTTATGAAACTTTTTTGACATGTTAAATCTTTTCTATGTACTATAAAAGCCTTCCTCCTTTTAGCCCTGCTAGTTGCTACCCACTCCCCACATCTACTCATACATATATGCATATATAACTTTGGTTTATCTTATGAAAAGTTTCCTTTTTCTGGCATTTTCCATGTTTGCAAAACCACAAAAAATAAACGGGGAAAAAAAAAGGAGAAACTTGGAATAAAAAAAGAAGAAACTGTTCAAGATGCATCTAAATTAAAGCAGAAACAACTACAATGACAAGAGCCTTAACCAAAAGGCAACAAACATCCCCAACCCATGCCATTCCATCCACTGAAATAAGCAGCTAGTAAACCTATAGCTACATACTACATATACCTATGGACAATAGTTGTTTCTGTGGATGCAATGGGGCTGGGGATGGGGATGGGTTGGCTGCTACGATTGAAGGTAGGGAATTGTCCAGAGTCCATAGCCCAGACCAAAACCAAATGATAATAATGACGATGGCGAGCGGCCAAACGGCATCTCCGAGACCGAGACGTTGTGGGGCAGGCAGGCTCCCTCCACACACACACAAACAACAGAAGTGTAGAGGGGCTGGGCTGAGTCGGGGGGTGGGGAGTGGAACAGTTCCGCGAGGAACCTAGCCTAACATTGTTCTTGTTCTGGCTATCCCCCAATCGTCGTTGCCGTCGTTGCCGTAGCTGGTGTTGTTTTGTGCCTTCCAAGTCGTTGTTGTTGCTGTTGCTGCTGTGGCTGCTGCTGCTTTTGCTTTTGGTTTTGCTTGGGATGTGGATGTAGATCTGGATGTAGCTGTAGCTGTGGCTGTTGTTTTTCGGTTTTATATCTGCGCCTCAGAATCATGTCGCGGAGGCCAGTGAGCAACATGTTTGTGCAACTTGCGAGTGCTGCGGCACTCGGCACAGCCATCCAGCCAGCCAGCCAGCCAAGCCTCTACTCTTGCCAGCTGCTGCTGCTGCTGTTGTGCCACTGCCTCTGCTTCAGCCTGTGTGCTACATACACTCGACTCGAATGGATGTTGTTGCTGTTGCAACAGTAGATAATGCTCAAGCTGTTGCTGTTGTTGTTGTTGTTGTTACTGCTGCTGCCACTTGCCATTGAAGTTGCTCATCAACTTTAGTTTACTACCACATACGAATGCGAAATGCAAGTCAAAGTCGCAGCTTGTTGCATTTAGTCATCGTTCCTGCCACGCTGCCCCCCTAGTCCACAGCGTCTGCATCCTCTCTCTCTCTGCCTGTGCCTCTTCCTTTGCCTCTCCTCTCCTCTTTATGGCATCGCCTGTTGCCCGCTCATTCGTTACGTTCCACTTCAACACCCGTCGACCCGGCACATTGCCTTTCCCACAGTTGCCGCTGCCTCGCTGCCTTGCTGCCTCTGCCTTGCTGCAGAGTGCAACAGAGTTCGTTCCACTCGATTTTCCTCTCCTCTTTCGGTTTCTCTGTCCCTGTGGCACACACAGAGTCCAGTGCAGTGGCCTACCCCCACCCCCCTCCACAGACCACTCAGTCATTTGGCTTTGTTTTGATATCGTGCAGTTTGTTTTGGTTTTCATATTTCTTCTGGATTCTGTATTTTGCTCATCGTTCGCTTTCCTCTCTCCGTCCTCCGTCTCTCTCCCACTGTGTGGCTCTCTTTGGGCTCGATAATTGCAACCAGGCGAGAAACTGGATCTGGAACTGGAGTTGCACAAGTGACGTCACCGTGAGGGCATTCACTTTTTAGTTCTGCAACAACAGCAACAGGAGTAGCAGCAGCAGCAGCAGCAACAGCAGCAGCAGCAGAGACAACAGCAACATGCTGCTGACAACAATCTGGGGCTGCCACATTTGTCTTTCAATGCTGCCTCCATTGTCCACTTTATGAGCCACGAAATTCAAATTTACACATCGATAGCGAAGCTCGGGAGCTGCACTCATTGTCACGATAAATCAATTGGCCCCCATGCCCCCACCACACGGCAGCGGTAGTGGCAGTGGCAGTGACGGTAACGGTGGCAGCAGCAGCAGCAGCATCGAGTGCAGCATCCAAGCTGCCGCATGCGATCGAGGATCCAACGATCTGTGTTGCCTCTGTTGAGGTTGCAGTCACAGTAGCAACATGCAGCTGACACTTACGTATGTTAATGTTGACAAAAGAGTCAAGACAACAGCAACAGCAACAGAGGCAGCAACATCCATTCGTGGGGGAAAGTGCAGTCTCGGAAATCTCTTGAAAGTGGCTGCCCCACACGGGCCGATAGATGGCAAAGATTGGACCATATTATTGCTGCTTTTATAAGCCACTCTACTCTTAGCTCCAACAAAGTTCGCTTTGCAGTAGATTTTGTTGCAACATGCTGCACCGCTTGACCCCTGGGCCCTCTGATTTATGAGTGCTGCTCATGCAGGCCCCATGCAAAGCGCCATGTCAACAAACACCTGGACACGCCCCCATATATAGAACTTACATACATAGCCTCCTCTCCTGCTCCTCCCTGCCCCCACCGGGCAGGAGCGTGACGCGTCAGCAATGCAATTATTTTGATTTTTGTTAAACATATTTCGTAGTGTTCCTCTCGTGTCTCTCTCTCTCTCTTGCTGTCTCTGTTTCTGTTTCTCTGGGGCATGTGGCATGGCATGGCTAGAGCAAATAAAAAAGCTCCGGCTGACATTTTCATTGGAGTGAACTTTTCTGTAGTTTTGTGCCGGGGCCGGGGATCATTAGGCGCACCCCGGAGCCATTAATTTGAGCAGACCGAAAAGTGTTTGCCAATATACGAAAACACGTAGCTAAAAAGGCCAGAGGAAAGCATCGCCAAGGGGTAGGAGGTGGAGTGTGGACACTGAACCATGGGGGAAAACAGCTTGGAAAAACAGAAAACTAAACGCAGCATTTAAGATAAATCCGCGTCGATAGCTGCAGACGAGTAGACACAACAGATGAGGATGAAGTTCGGGCTGGATACGAGTACGAGTCGAGTATGGGGAGAACGAGGAGTACGTGTACAGGATAGAACACAGAGGACAGCAGCACAGGACAGCCGTAAGGGCAGAAGGGCAGCACAGAAAACGAAGAGGAAAATGGCAATGGCAATCAAGTTCAATGCACAGAAACACAAGCAGGCAGCGGAATCGGAATCGGAATATGAACGTGGCCAAGAGGACAGCCAGTACAAGGGCTCTGCAGCTTCAGCATCAGCATCAGCTTCAGTTCTTGCCACAGAGAGCGAAGCACTCCTGAGCTGTCTTCTTGTTGTTATTCCATTTCTTTTCTTTGGTTTTCTTTTCGGTTTTCGATGTCTTTCGGGCTTTGTCTTGTGGTCCATACACACACACACACGCGCGTACAGTGGCCAGGCCTGCATGAAATCAATTCCAGATACGGGCTAGTTGGCGGCCAGTTTACGGCTTGAACGAATTAATCTATGAAGAGGAGTGGATAGTGGAGAATGGAGAGAGGAGCTTCTGTTGCAGGCCCTTTTCTCAGTGTCCAAGTGTTGATTATCGCTCAAGGTTCAATGCTCCATTTTTTTGTGGACGCGAACTTGGACTTGCGACAGTTGCACTTGTGGCAAGATGGGGGGAGAGACACACACATACACACTACGATGCAGATGTTGCAGAGCGTAGGGCGGTAAATCAGAAAAATCAACACATAAAAACTAAACAATCGCCTCATTAATTACAATTAGAAGTGTTTATTGCACAAGCGCGGCCATAAAAAGGAAAGAAGAGTGCGCGGCAGTGGCCATGGGGGCTTGCGTCATCATCAATCTTTTGCCACAAAGTCAGAGTAGGAGATAGAAAGAGAGGCAGCCAAGCTGGAGCTGGGAGCTGGGAGAGTTCGATAGCTTAAAGATCGCCGCAAGCTGCAAAGACGTCAACTGGACAGTCTTCGTCTGGGTCTGAGGGGGCACTGCCGCCGCGGCTTGTCTCAGCCCCCGTGGGGCTGGCCCGGGGGCAGGCTGTAGGATTCATCAATCAACAGCTGTCACTGCAGCCGGCAGCCGGCCGGTTCGCACTGTCTCTCCACTGTCCCCTACTGTCCACTGTCCAATGTCCACTGTCCACCGTCCAGGCTGAGCTGTCATTCGCCGCGGCGCATGCGCAGATCCAAAGATCGACTGAATCCAAGCAGGCAACAGGCAGTCAGGCAGTCAGGCAGCAGCCCGCCTGCAGTTCTCGGCTTCCTGTTGTTGTCTTGCAACCCGTTCGCCGGCCCGCTTTGGCCCGCTTTTCCATTGGGCTTTCGTTGGGGCCGAGTTGAGTGGAAAATTGCCACTCAAACTGGGTCTGACGCTCTGACGGGCGTCCGCTTTTATGCAAATGTCTGGCCGTAATTGTTGCACGAATATTGCATAATCATGACACATTACAAATGATCCGCCGCTTGGCTTAGCCAGCGTGCCCAGCGTGCCCGAGTCATCATCAATGTCACGCCTCATTAGTAGCCAAGTTGAAGTGCAACAATCGGTGGCAGCAACAGCAACAACAACAGCAGCAGCATCAGCATCAGAAGCTTGCAGCTGTCAAAAGCGATTTCGGGGAAAAATCGAAGCGGGAAAACTCTGCATCGACTAGCTGGCTGGACTGCGTTTCGTTCCAGCAACTTAAGACATCATCTTGGCCACCTTTAACGGTTTCGAGTTTGGGGGGCTAACTGTTCCGGGCAAGCCTTTCCAGCCCATTTAGCTTCTGCCACGCCTACTACTGCCTACCGGCTGGGAACTACTACCACGATGCTGCTGCTATTTACAGGTCTCTTCTATTGGCTTCTTGCTTGGCTGATTCTCTTCCATTAACCAGGGCATCGTTTATTTTTACCTTTGGCCTACCATCTGCCTGCCTCTGTCCCTACCCCTACCCCGCCTCCTATCCTTTGTCGCTTTGGCCAACACCTCGGCCAGCATCAGCATCTGGCCAGCCAACCTACCGGCCTATCGGCCTTTCGCTGTTTAAATATTTAAGCCTCCGTAGAGCGAAGCATAGAAGCGGCATAGCATAGCGGTCCCAGCCCTTAGCCCACTCCCACCTGTCCCTTTGACAAAACGCTTTTCCATGGCAACGCCCAGAAAAGGGGCGAAAGTAAAAAAAATGATGGGAAAACAAATGGGAAAAAAGGGGAAATAAAAAGCTTTGAGTGCCTGGGATTCGGCTTTTCGACTTGTGTGACCTGCGGTGAAGCTGGACAGAGGAATAGCTAGAGGGTGGTGGGGGCTGTCTATATAGAGGAATAAACTACGACTATAAAATGACAGCAACAAACAAAAAAAACAGAGCTACAGCACGGAGCACAGAGCAGGAGGGAAATCAGGAAAAGCGGTTTGCAGGTTGAAAAATGTCACCAAGTCCCTTTTAGATGCGAGAGTCCTTTGTGCTGTGTCAGCGCAAACCAGATCCGTTTGCCCCCTCCACTCCTCCTCCTCCAACTACAACGAGTACTTTTTTTTCTATCATCAGAGTTTCCCCTCCCCCACCACTTAACTCCACTGCACATCTCTCTACATCTCCACATCCCTGTACTCCAATTCTCTTCTCTTTTGCTGCTCTTCTCTGTGCTGCTTTGGGCGCTTTATTTCCGGTATCCCAACCCCGTATCCGTTACTGCGAACGGCATTTTGTTTACTGTGCCAAAGAGCACTTTAATATAATTGCGAATCTATGTGAAATGCATTGGTCGTATAGTACTTTGGACTGAATGAAATGTTGGTCAAGAGCGCTGAGCACTGAGCACTGAGCGATAAGCGGCGAGCCATTTTCCAAAGAATTCCTCCTCGATTACTCTGACTCAGACTAGGACTGGTGAAATTGCATTCATTGTCTGTAAGCAGTAAGGTATTTCCCCTCCAAAGGGGAGAACCCCTCTTTATTTCAACAAATACTGTAATTTAATGCACTACAGAGGGGGGGGGGTGTGGGTTGTATTAACGGTAATAACCCCTGATCGGGTGGAATGACTCTAATGATTCCTCGGTTCACTCTGTAGCTCGGTCGGGGCTGACACATTTCACTCATCTAATTGGCCATAAGACCACGTCGCCACTGGTGCAGCAGTGCAACACGGCAAAAGCAAGCCCGTGCAAAGCCCTTTGGGGGTGCCTGCCACATATGTGCCACATGTCAAAGTAACATTTAACGGCTTTGATGTTTGTCAAATGGCATTTTAAACAAATGCAACTGGCACAGCACGGCAATAAAAGCCGGCAACATAAATAAATAGCGCCATAATTTACGCTTTTCAGGTGGAAATTGCACGCAATGTGCAGTCGCAGTCCCTGTCCCCCCTTCCTTTTGAGTAATTATTTTCCGTATCCGTTTTAGGTGGGATTTATGAGAGTGTACAACAGCCTGGTGTGTAGGTGGCTTTGGCAAGAACAACGTTCCACCTCATAAAGCAATAATTAGTCAGTAAGTTCGTCCCGATAAGCATGAGAAAAGGAAAAAACTTCTATTTGTGAGACAGTAAAACAAACCCAAGAAATACGGGGGTTTTTGCTTAATTATGGTATATTGTATGTAATAAATAAATACATAAAAACAGTACGAATGTTGCTGCTGCTTGCGGTTGCGAGTTGGCATGGAAAATACGAAATTGCATGCGAGTGGAATGGCTGGAAAAGCCGCGCTCGACACTCGACTCAGACAGCTTGACGCCAAAAGCAATAGCTGCTGGCCAGCAAAACCAATACTAACAAAGCCCACCCCAATCCCAGTCCCCCACCTCATCAGCCTGTAATGATGATGATGAAGCTTTTTGCAATTTTTGCTGCTGCCACTGCATTGTAGTAGTGGCAACAACAGGCCTGGCAGCCAGTCAGCCAGTCAGCCAGCCAGCCAGTCATACAATGGCAATTAGAGTGGCTTTTGCTGTGGAAATTCCCGTTGTGTCTGTGCAAAGTTTAAACAAAAGCCGGCAAATGTTGTTGCGGTTGCATTTCAGATTGTAATAAAATCATAGCTGCAAAGGTGACCTCAAGATGTGGTAGGAAATGCAAATGACAATGACTAAGAGACCACAAATCAACATGTTTGCCATGTGGCCGGTGTAACGAGAGACACTGAGGCACAGGCAGCCTGCCACATCACATGCAGAAGTGGTGATACGTTGCAAGCGTTGGCAAATAAAATCTGCTTACAGGAGTTTTGTGTTGTTGTGGGGGCAGGTGGCAAGTCATGCACCATCAATCTACTTCGCGCCCAGTCAAATCTTATTCGTTGTTGACTTGTCAAAATCGTTGACGATCCCCACCCCACCGACAGCATTACTCTTGGCACGCCATCTAGCGTGCCACAGCAAAAGCAAAGGCAACGGCAGCAACAAAAACAATTTGTAATCCTATTAACCTCATGACTGCAATTAATCAATATTTTGGCCAAAAGCCACTTGACCGGCCAAAAAGCGATTAAAAAAACAAAACAAAAAATCATAATTGAAAATTCACCAGCCAGCAGATATCACACAGAGCAGAGAGGGATAAACATATATGTATGAGTATATATGTGCAATTAGCTAGAATTAATTATGGTAATCCATGACAATTATTCGAATATATTCAGAGCTTAGAATATTTAGCCAAAACAAATGACAATTCAATCAGTTGTATCTGGAAACTCTACTATGTAGTACTATGTATGCAAAGTTTTCTTTCCCTTTTTTATGCATTTATTAATTTGCATTAATTTATTTTTTTTTTTTTTGGTGCTGCAAATTAGTGGCTTTCATTATAATTTTTTTTTTTTTTTTTTTGTTTTGTTTTGTTTTGTGTGAATATTTTTATGATATTCATTCTGCTGGCAGCGAAATCTTCAAGGCCATGCACATTGAGTGACTCGGTTGCTTTTTGCTTTGCCGTTTTTGCTCGCTGATTTTATATAATTTTTTTGCTGTCCCCCCCCTCCTAATGCTGGCTATTTGGATGTCCGCCTGTCTGTCGGCTATTGCAACCTGTCGCAAATATTTCGACGCATTTGTTATGCTTAGCTTATTTCATTATGATGATGGCTGCCTGCCTGCTCGACGGCTTTCGCTGCCCATACGAATACGAGCACATACATGCATACATATATGCGTTCTGTTTGTATTTATAAATGTTGCAGTCATTCATCATCATTGTGCGAGGCAGGCGAGCGGAGATCTGAAGATCTGAGCACCTGAACAGTCAGGCAATAGCTTGTTGCCTCGCCCACACTCGCCACACACACAGAGACCAGTCACCCAGGAGGAGCGCAGAGAGAGAGAGTGAGAGAGCCAGTTGTAAGCCGAACAGGAAGTGGGCTGAGAGTCTGTGCCTCGGGCCACTCAAAAAGCTAAGCATTGCAAGGCCATAAATGAGTGCGTTGCGTTGCCAAAAAACGTAAATGGCAACAAATGGCAAATGGTGTGAATGGTATGAATGTGAATGTGAATGTGGAAGTATACTTCAAGTATATATTTCTGGCCTGACCGATTGCATGAGGCGTCAAGGTTATTGTATGCCAGCCCACAGTTTGGTTATCTTTTGGCAGGTTGTTTTAGCGGTTTCGCGGTTTCCCGCTTTGAGTTTGGAGTTTTTTTTGCTTGAGCAATGGGAGAAAGCATTCAGCTAACTGCTTTTGGGCCATTAAAATCATAACAGCAAGCAGTTTATCCCCCATCAATTCTGTGTGCCTGCATTTCAACCTGTTTCCCTGGTCCGATGACGTGATCTTGAGCGTATCCAAAAGCGATTGGGTTCAAACAAAACAAAAACAAAAACGACTAACTAAGTGGTAATTTATCATTTATCATGGGATGCTCGCCCGTTCAGCTCTCCAAATACTATGCTGATGATACAAACAAACAGCAGAAACAAAATAAAAAAAAACAGGAAATATAAAGAGAAGGTAGATTGCAGCGGCAGCCACAGCGATACGAAAATTAAATTTAAATACAAAATAATACAATTTGTATGCCGGTGCGGGGCCAGCACTGGCGAATTGCGGCTAATAATACTGGCCGCGTAGTTACGAGTATTTCAAATTTCAAATTTAAATATTATTGCCAAAAGCGAATGAACTGACGACTCGCATCGGGGGCATTCGGGGCGAGCGAACCCGTACCCGTACCCGAACCCATACCCCTCCCAGAGGTTGAATGCACTGTGGCCTGGAAACAGAACACAGATCCGAAATGTATTCTAAATTCTGAATTATTTATATGGCAAGAGAGAAAGACAGAAAGAGAGAAGGATCTTTGGGCAGAGCAAAGAACCCAAACCCTATCTATCCCATTTGGCTGGAGGATGGGGCTGCTGCTGCTGCTGCTGCCGGAGGGATTCTCGGCTTGACACTTGTTATGCAAATGCCATTCAAAGGTAAACCGGCATCGGGCGGTTTTTATGTGTTATTTCTGTTTTGAAATGTATCCAAAAGATACTTCGTATCTGCGCTGTAGCTGAGTGAGAACTGTCGTCATGGGCTGGCGTCACAGCGATGCTCTGACGACGTTTGCTATTGCTTTCCGGCATTGCAGGTCTCGCACGGGCAGCAACGATTACCCGCACACACACACACACGCACACACATGCAGTGAGCAGCAGATACACGGATACGGATACACACGCGCCTGCTGCCGCGTAACAGAGAGAGAGAGAGAGAGGGAGAGCGAGATACTTTGGCCAGGCAAGCGCATTTTATAAATAGTTGCTGCTGCTGCTGCTGCTGTTGATTCGAAAATGTTGTTTGTTGGCTTCTCCGATATTCTTTTCTTTTGTCATTGCAAAAAAAAAAAAAAAAAACAAACACTAAAAACAAAACAAATAAATAAAATTTTTAATATTACTATGAGAGCGGAGAGAAAGAGAGAGAGAGAGAGAGAGAGAGTGTGAGCAAGAGACAGCACATCAAAAAAATTTGAACGCAGCGAATGACGGAAAGAGATGGAGAAAGCTAGCCAAATGGCTGTGAGAAAGAGAGAGAGAGAGAGACAGCAGGCTAAGCGATCGTTTTCAATTTTCGTTGCTGCTGCTGCTGCGTTGGTGTTGTTGTTGTTGTTGTTGTATCTTATACGCTGTTGTAGTTGTTGTTGTTGTTAGTCAGCAACGTCAGCGGCAACGGCAACGGCAACGACGACGACGACGCTGGCGGCGGCATTGACCGCTAGAATGCAATCAACCTAGTCCAAGGCCAAGTGGCCAGCGGTTTTTATTTTATTATAATGATTATTATGATGGCCGAAGGTGTGAGTGTGTATATATACACATCACATGAGTGTGTGTGTGCATGTGTGTATTATTAGTGAACGCCTGAAAATATCTCTCACTCTCTCTCTATCTTTATCTGCGCTGCTGTGTGGCTCTTCCTCATGACTAATTGTTAAACATTGATAAACACTTTCGGAAATCGTTCGTTTGCTTTTTGTTTTGTTTTTCGACAAAATGCATTCGAAACAAAAACTGTTGCCAGGCGGCAAACTAAAGGGAAAGAAAGGGTGGAGGGGTGCACTGGGGTGTAGTAACTTGTGTTCTTTGTTTGCTTTTGCTTTTTGCTTTTAGCCCAAAAATGGGAAACACTTTCTGCCAGCTAAGCAAACAGTTTGTTACGTTACTGCACTGCACTGTCGGCATAAATACTATATAGTATGTGTTGGCCAAACACACAACACATTCTGATTTATGTTTATCAATTAATTGGCCAAAAGAGCAAAAAGCCTGACCAGACCGGATAGAACGCGGATGTCGCCGTTTTTACTCGGATTTATGCCGGAATTTTGTGCGTGTTTTTTTTTCAGCAATATTTTATGCCATTTTGGGTGTGGGAAATGCTAGCCCGCAAAATCGCAAATCATGAATTTGAAAAGGAGCAAAAAGCCATGAGAAAAAGGAGCAAAAAAAAGAAGACAAACGAGAAAGAACGTATGGAGTCGCTGTGAACGCGACTCTACTTTTATACCCGTACTCAGTCAGTACACATGTAATTTATGTGGAATTTTCAAATGTTGTATCAGTTTCTTACATATTACATTTAACATTTGCTTGCTGCATCTGTCATCTACATATACATCAGTTCTCACAACAACACACGTACACCGCACGAGGCAGCATGTTTGAGCGTGAGTGTGCGTGTGAGAGAATATGCAGTGACAATCATCCCCATAATTGACTTACGCTGCAAGAGGGGGGGGAACTGCTGCTGAAAATTCATTTGATCATTGTGGCTACAATAATGATCCGATCTGAACCAAATTCGGGAATTTTGTAGATATGGTCATTTTCTACGATACTGCATTTTTGGTTTTTTCTATCTGCAAAATTGTGGATTTTCGTCTTTTGGGGTGGCGGGAGTGGGCGTGCCAAAGTTTTTGAAATAAACTTGCACTGAAGCGATATCACAGGAGTCTAGGCAAAAATTTGGTTGTTCTAGCTCTTATAGTCTCTGAGATCGAGGCGCTCATTTATACGAAAAACCAAAATTACTCGATTTTGTGTGAGTGCGAAAGGGATGGAGCGAAGTTTTTTTTGCGTATGTTTTTGTCTATTGTGGCTATATTAATGATCCGATCCGATTCAGATTTGGGCCCCTGATAGATATGGGCTGTCTCTATGATTCTGCATTTTTAGTTTTTGTTATTTTCAAAATTGTGGCCGCCACAGATGTGCGCCCTTTGTGGGGGCGGAAGTGGGCGGGGCGAAATTTTGAAACACTTTTCTAGGAGTGAGATATCACATCAGACTGGATAAAAAAGTTTGGTTGCTCTAGCTCTTATAGCCTTCGAGCAATGGGCGACAAACAAGACGGACGGACGGACGGACGGACAGACGGACAGACGGACAGACGGACAGACGGACAGACGGACGGACAGACAGGGCTATATCGACTCGGCTATTGATGCTGATCAAGAATATATATACTTTATATGGTCGGAAATGACTCCTTCTCTATGTTACACACATCCACTTTTACCACAAATACAATATACCCTATTACTCTTCGAGTACGGGTATAAAAATACGAGAAAGGCAACTCAAATCGGCTGTTTGTTGCCGTCTAGACACTGTTAAGTGTCATTATGCTAATTAAAACAATTGAGGCGTACAGGGTGAAGGATCGACCGGAGCGGAGCGCAGCTGCTGTCGATGGCATACTTTTGGGAGCATAGACCCCGAGCATCGTGGCAACCGAAAACCGACAGTACTCCAGACCACAGACTCGAGACTGAGCCTGAGAGTCAGACTCTCGAGGAGCAGACAACTTTCCAATCCGATTGAGATACAATTTATTGTTGCAAACAAATAAAAATAAAAACTAGCTGCTGACATGTCAAGGTTCCCCACTTTGTATCGCTGCCCACACGGATATGCTTGAGTGCGAATATCTGAGAATATCTGACTTTGTGCGAGTATTTATAGATATGATTGGATCGAGTTGTATACTCACAGAAGTCAATTAGAGACATTAGCCTGTCTCCAGCGAGACAAATTACTCACCTGCAAAGAGATGAAGAGACGGAAAAGGGGATTAAGAAATGGCATTAGGAAATGTTTCAATTTGAATAAGAAATGCAAATCTATTTGCATTTTGCATGCGGAAATTCCTTGCAATAATTATGATAATAACTGGTTCTTGGCGATCGGGTTAGCTTAGGACTGACTGGCCAAAGCGGCTGGCTTTGGGGATACAAAAATCAATACATAAATGTAATATCGCACATACGCCCAGTCGGCTGGCAGTCGCCATTTCTAAACTCGTGCAAACAATCGCCATAATGATGATGCCACACGCAACTTGGTTTAGTTTTATCCCCCCCAGCACACACCACACCACAGCACACCCCACCGCCTAGCAGCACTTTACTTTACGGTTACTTCAGTCTGACTTTTCCAATTACTACTAACACCGTGCAGAGAGCGGCCCCAAATTGTTGCTCGCAGGCGAATGGAGCGGAAAATGTCACGCAAGCTAACCTTGAACCATTATCGATTCATTTGCAGAGCGGCAAAGTGGCAGCGTGGCAGAGTGGCAGTGTGGCAGAGGCGATGAAGGGAAAACTCAAACTCAATTTGCAATTTGCAATTCTCTGGCTGCTCCTCCTGCTGCTGCTGTTGCGTGTAATTGGCTGGACTTAATTAGAATGGTGTTGCCCACGGTAGAGGGGGGAAAAAGGTAGTAGTACGAAGGACCCTCAGAGTGGGCTCTGGCTATAATTAAATATATTCCCGATTTAAAATTTCGCCTAAACACAGAGAGAAGAAGTCTTTGTGGAGATGGACCGCAGCACTCTCTCCCTCTCTCTCTCTGTCTCTCTTAGTGTTTCGAAAGCCTGCGCAATGTTCTCGACTCGAACCCGGCTTCGTGGGCCGCCATTTTTGTGCTCATTGCGCGAAGGAGAAACCCAAAGAGAGAGCGAGAGACAGAGAAAGAGAGAGAGCCGAAAATGCGCGGGAAAACCGAAGCATTATTTATGACGACCCACTGAACCACTCTGCTGATGACGTTGATTTTCCTATTTTTTTTTTTTGTTTTCCTTTTTCCCTGGCGGCGGGCAGCGGCGGGGAGTACGTGTGCTGTTTCAAGGGTTTGGCGGTTTTTCGCCGCAACCCTTAAAAGTGTTGCCATATTGATTTTAGTTTCTGTTTCTCTCTATGTGTGGGTGTGTGGGTGTCTAGGTGGCTGGCTGTTAGGCTGGGTGGCTGTTCAGGTTCCACCCACCATGAATCTTCCTCTGGCTGTCGGCTCTGGGCTCTGCCACTCTGCCACTGCCGCTGCCGCTGCCTGCGTTGACGGCGACGTTTCTCGTTTTTCATGTCTGCCCTGACCTTGAATACATTTGCAATTCCTTTATGCGCTGCCAACTAATGTTGGCTCTGTCTGTATGGGTGTGTTTAAGTGTGTCTATGTATGTGTGTGTGTGTGTTGTGAGTGTTTGTCGGCATTTCTGCTTTTGGCCCGCAATTTGCCAACATGTCAGTGTGTGTCTGTGACTCTCTCTTCCTCTCTGTATGTGTGTGTGTGTGTGTGTTGGCCGCTGACTTTGTTAAACTTTTTTGTTTTCCGTTTCGTTTCGTTTTGGCTCTGTTTTGTTTTTTACCTCAAACAGACACACACAAACACACATACAGTGCAGCAGGCTGATGGATTTCTCAGCGCCCCCCAACCCGCCATATTACCGCTGTCGTTCTCCTGAGACATAGCTGCTAACAACAAATTGGTATGCAAAAAAACAACAACAAAATAAAAAGAATAAAAAGGAAAAACAATCGCAAATACAACCGAAATGAGAGCTTCTGTCATGTTTGGCTGCTTAGGTGAAAATGAATTGCCTCTGACTTGTTGCAAACCATTTTTCTCTGGGGCAGCATTTGTTTGTTGAAATGTGAGGAATATAATGTAGACATGTATATATATCATAATTTATATTGTTGAATGAGCTATAGATATGATAAATGATTGGTAAGAAATATATCAATGGAATGGGAAGAGAAAAACTCCCCGCTTGGATTCCCTTTACGCTGTGCGCTGATGAGTCATTCGAACAAGAGCCCATTTACATGGATATATATCCAGCATGGATATAAGCATATAAGCTTCAAGATATAGTATCTTTCATTTGCATACAATCTTTATATGCTGAATCGCTTTTGTTGTCATCTCATGCGCTTCGCTTTTGCAGCAATTCAAATCGAAATGCCAGTGCTCTATGCCCATGCCTGGGTCATACCCCTGCACTTTGCTGCCTTCTCTGCTCTGCCGTTCTCTGCCCTGTGTGGCCTCCACCACCCCCCCTGCACTGCACTGGGCAGCCCTGACATTGTCGGCATTTGAATTTTAATGCAGTTTTGCTGCTTCCCGCCCACAAGTGACTCGCTTCAGCGGCTGTCAACATTTGTGGGGTTGCCGAGGAGGCAGAGCATTTTAAGCTGTGAGGCGTGCCGATGCCATTGCTCTGCTTTAATTAAGCCGCTCTTTCCTCAGTGTTTCCCCTCCACTTAAACCACTCTGGAATACACGCCCACCAAATGCAAATGTCAACGAGCCATTGCCTCAGCCTCAGGCACGGGCCGAGGCACAAACACAGCCCGTGTTGCTGCCACTGACACTGCTGACGTCAGCTTGTTGCGCACTTGGAGAGATGCAAGAGAAAAGCATTTCCACGACACGTGCACTCGAGGGGTATCAGTGTCCCGCCCAACCCCAAACCCTGGGCTCATCCACCAATTGAGAGCTTAAATATTAATAAAACAAATGAAACAGAAAACAAAAACAAAACCACGATATATGCATTGTACATATATATGCGAAAAGGCAATTGTTTGACAAACCCCGTGGAGTGATGTAAGCTGAGCAATTTTTCATTCATTGTTGAGCCGCACAGGGGGATTAGGGGGCCCATCTTGACACCCTCCCGACGCCCGACTCGATCAGTCAGTCAACTAAGCGTATAATTAGCCGCAAAGATTGCCATATCAAAATCCAGAATACAACAAAGAAACAAACAAACAAAAACTGAGCCAAACAACTTGCAAATGAAATCACCTGGCAAGCACCAGAGCCACTCCTTCCCCCTCCCCACAAAGCTAAGCCAAGTCGTTGCTACTGGGGGCTACCGGGGGCTGTTGCTGCTGCTGCTTGTTTGGCTTTTAATTATGGCGACTGCGGCGACGCCAACAATAAATTTCAGATATATTCATATAGATATATATACATATATATATATGTAGATTTATATGCATGTTGTTTGCATGTCGGAGGGTGAGGGTGGGAGGGAGGTAACGTATACTCGCACGTTTGCATATTCATGGCATTTCGCATTATTAATTCATTTTGCGCAATGCGAAAATTAATTAGCCATGAAAAGTGAATCGACCACAAAACAATTCCAACTGCGATGCATTCGCATATCCAGAATTGTTTATTATACAATTAAGTGAAAATGCTCATCATACGGGAGAGATCTGTTGTTTCGTTCTCATTCTGTTCCGATGTGCGGCGCTCCGTTCTCATTCTGTTCCGATCTGCTCCCAACTGGAGATGGAAGCTCCCAACTTATCCTCTGTTTTGTCAGGTGAAACGTTTAATTTATGGCTGATATTTCTGGGGGTGCTGGCGGGCAGAATTAATCGAAATTTAAGTATGGGCGAAAATACATGTGTTTGTGTTGTGTTGTGTTGTCCGGTTAGCATTGATTTAGCTATAGACGAAATCGTATAAATATGCCTAACGAGGCATGTCACTGATCAGCGGATGGATAGTGCTTTCAGCTGAATAAATTGAGTTAAAGCTATTAAAGCAGATGGTTGGGGGGCTACGAGCTGTCACTGTTGGCTTACTGGCTGTCATTTGTGAGGCTTAATCCGCCCTCCACAACCTTCGCTCTGTATATATATAAATCAGTTTTGCATCGATATGAATTACTTTGGCTTACACCCCCCAAAAGTGCCACAGATTTTCCATGGTTCCCCGTTCCAAAGTACCCCCCTTTGAAAATAATTCCTCTGTGCCATTGACGACGTCAGAGCGATGCCGGCGTCGTCGTCGTCGTCGTCAGCTGCAGCGTTGGCAGCGACAAATTGCACACAATTTGTGCATCTGTGTGCGAACACGTGCCGTTGCACCTCCTACGTCTCCGCCGGCGCTGTGCCCACCATAAGTTCTCTTACAGCTAACCACTACCCGCACCCCCCCGAAAGTGCATCATCATCATCATTGCTTGGCTGTGTGTGTGTGTGTGAGTGTGTTTGAATTTGCGGCGATTTGAGCGGAAGTGAGTGAGTAAGTGCGCATGGCAAACGAGATACAGAGATACGAAGAGAGAGAGAGAGAGTGAGAGAGAGAGAGAGTGAGAGAGGGGAGAGAGTGAGAGCTGCAGGAGAGGGAGAGAGCGAAATGCATTTTCATGGCCTAGCTGTTTGTTGCGCAACATTCGGTTTTGCCGGCCGGCGCAACGTTGACTGCCTGCCTGCCTGCAACAGTGCGGCATCATCATTCGCATCCGCATACAAACATTGTTTATACATACATACTGTACATACATACATCTATGTATACATACACTAGTCGGCATAATTATTTTGACAAAATAATCGCTGTGAATTTTTCGTCACAACTTTTAAATGGCTTTATAAAGAATTCTTATTTCTTTTTTACTTTTTGCATATATCTAGAAAAACATAAAAACACTTAACTAATATATCTTCATTGGAACTTAAAAAATACAACAAAATTATTGAATTATTATGATTTTATGCAGTGGCATAAGTATTTTTGACGAGTATTTAGTAGTAAGAAAAATAAGTTTATAGTCAAAAAACAGAAAGCTATGAACTTATTAGTAAAATGTGTATCCTCCTTTGGCATCAATAACTTTTTGAAGGCGTCTCGGCACTGAATCCACCAAATTTTGCAGGATCTCTGGAGATATCTCTTCCCAAAGGGAAGTGACCTCAGAAATTGTCTCCTCTCGGGTTTTGTTTAACGAAACTGTTCTCTTGCGTTTTTAAAAGAGACCAGACGTTCTCAATAATGTTTAAGTCTGGACTTTGGGGCGGCCAGTTCAAGACAGTAACGCCCACATCCTTAAAAAATTGGTAATCATTCGGGCTTTGTGGCGGGGGCATTATCCTGCTGCAGAATAAATGACTCACCAATGAGCCAATCACCAGAAGGAAAGGCATTTTCGTTTAGGACCTCCAAATATTGCCCTTGATTCATTGAGCCGGTAATAGGAACCAAGTCACCCAGCCCATTGTATGCAACGCATCCCCACAGTATGACAAAGCCTCCTCCATGGCTCACTTTTTGGCAAACGGGCCTTGTTTTTTGTCTTTGCACTTTAGGTAATCTTACAAAGACTTTATTTTTTGATGAGTTGTACATAAAACTGCTCTCATCTGTCCATAAAACATTTCTCCACAATTCCTTCGGCTTGTCTAGATATTGTTTTGCAAAGGCCAGCCTTTTAAGCTTATTTGCTTTTTGAAAAATAAGGCACATCCTTAGCTATTAGTGTCCTAAAGTCCTGTTCCCTTAACCGTCGACGGACTGTGCGCTCACTTATTGTCTCGCGCTCACTTTTGGGATCCTTAGCGGTGAGATTCCATTGATTTGCAGCCGATTAAGGTTTTAGAAAAATATTCTTTTTAAATTCCCGCAGAAGGAGTCTGTCTTCAGTGATCGTAGTTTTGCGCTTAGGGCCTGTTCTTCTCAAGTTTTTTAAGTCATGTTTTTTGAACTTATTAATTTGATAATGTACAGTTTGACGCGACACCTTGAACTCATTTGCGATTTCTTTTACTTTTTATTCCAGCGTTGAACTTTGCTACCATTGAAGACCTGATAGACAAACTTAATTCAGCCTTTTTGTCCATGTTTTTAAATACATTTTTATTAATCCTAATTGTTAAATATCTAAATAGTTAAATTTAATAGTTATTTGATTTTCTCGTGATCAACAGCTTGAAAATATTTACACAATGATTTCGTCAAAATACTTATGCCACGCAAAAGTGATTGTCTGCATGCATTCTTCTCAGAAGAGAGTAAATGCTAACGGTAAACAAAATAAAATTTGGCATGCATAGAGCTAAAACCCTCTTATTTGTTTTGTGCATCATTTTCGAACCGTTATTTGACGGTTTTAAGCAAAAGCAACGTTTAAAAGTCAAAACAAGGTTTCGTCAAAATAATTATGCCGACTGGTGTATAGCTACATATGGTATATGGTCTGCTGTAACCTAGAAAACTGCAAGCAGACACACACATACACGCTGACACTGACACACACACACTGAGCTGAGCATTGCACACGCGGAGCTGTGGAAAAAGTACAGCCACGACAACAGTTGCAAGGGCCGCCATTTTGTTGTGGTACGCCTGAAACTAGGCCAATTCGCCGGGCACCCTGCCCTAGCCACAGCCACTGCCCCACCCCACTCCACCCCCCTCTACTGTGTGCCACCTTCTTCTCGTGTTAGCCCATTTTCTATTATTTTGTTCGCTTTCCTCTTTCGCTGATCTAATTGTGACCCCTTTTCAAAGTTGCTTTGTGGCCAGGCAGCAAAAGTTTTTCATTTAATGCAAAATGAAATCGAAATGAAAACTTTTATGCGAGCAGGGGGCAGTGGGCAGGGGGGAGTGCAGGTTATGTGTCATTTGTGGCTCGTGGCAAACGTTTGCCAAAAGATGTTTCGCAAACATTTCGAATGCATTCCCCCCAGTCGACCACAATGTACGAGTGCATCGAATAATGTGCCACCTTGCCACTTGCCTTGCATCAAAAATGGGGACAGGGGCATTAAAATAAAAGACACGATATATATCTGATGTGTATATTGAATATGGCCAGCTATAAAGAGGCTGTGTGGGGCAAGCAAACTGTGTCAGCAGAGGGGAGCGGGCGGCAACTCTCTATCCCCCAATGCCAAATACCGCATTCGGCGTTGTGCTTTTTTGGGCTCACGCTCTGCCAATGCGGATGACCGCGTGCAGTGGGCTACAGTGGGCATAAAAGGCCAACAGAGTGTACAAAATCAATTGTTGAATATATATTCTTAGAGATCCAACGTAACGTAAGCGTTTCTACCCAGGCCAACCCATGGAACAGCCCAAATATAGAAGGAAGCAGTGGCCAGGCGGCGATCAGAAACGAGACAGAGACCAAAACGAGGAAACGAGGTCAAACGATGCACTTTGGAAGACCGCGTCGAGTCATTTGGCTCAAGTGACCGCTTCGTTTTGGTTCATTTTGGTTCATTTCGGTTCAGGTTGGTTCATTTCGGTTTGTTTGTCACCTTGAACATGAAAATATTGGCGCTGCAATTGTTGCATTTGTTTGCACTTGGCACAGATATCGCACATTGTGGACAAGACGGACTAAAATTGCATTTAAATTTTTCCAATAAGGAAAATGTACTACCCCCTCCCCCCACCACCTTTTCGTTTGGACTGTGTCTCTAACTGCGTATGACATGTGATATACATATGTATATATATTTTTATTGCATTTTTATTTTTGCCCCCTACATTGGCTGGCTGCCTTAGTCACATTTTTCTGCAATTATGATAAATTTATGAGTTCGTTTCTCCCACACATACACATACACATATACTGATGCACGCACAGATATGCACGCATACTGAAACGCACGAATGGATCTGCGGCACTCCTGCTGCAACTGACTTTTGATGGATTGTGGCTGCAATTCTACATACAAGCTGCTTGACAGCTTCAAAGTTTTCGTTTGAGGAATACATAAACTCACTACAATTAACTGTTTACTCGTACAACATGTAAATGAAAATACTAAATGAATTTTTGAGTGCGAAAAACCTTTTCGTTTTGCTCTGTCTTGGCTAGAGTGTGTTCTTGTGGGTTCTGTTTGATGTTGTAGGTTGTAGGTTGACTGGCTGTCATTTCGTTCTCCTTAAGGTATAATTACATTTGTGCCCAGCTGTTTCACTTCTCAGTCATTACTCATATACATTCAGACATACATATGCATGTACATATGTGTTGCCCAATCAAGCAACAACCAACGCAGGCAGCCAAGTTGTCGACACTTTGGCCAAGTCATTTGCAATTGTTGCTCTAATGCCACACAGCAATTGCACACACATCACAGCATGGTGGATGTGGATGGAGTACATTGTAGGTGAGACAAATGGCTTTTAGCAGCACAATTAACTTTTAATAATAACTCAATAAATTCGAGCGAGGGGCGCGAGAGTGGCGCAGAAAAAATGACTTGGAGCTACATTTAAATCGCTTCCTAATCAGAATTCAAGGTCTACACTGCCATATGAGAAGGCGAAAGCACACACACACACACCATACAGCACAGGCAACGCGTTGACGTCGATGTTGTGGGGTAGAGTGGTGTGGAAGGGGGGCTTTATGTAGTGGCAAGTGCCAAGTACCAAAGGCAGCAGAAATTGCTATTCAGGTGCCTGCTGCCAATATCTGTATTTGTACTCTATATGATATCTGTGTATCTGTGGTGAGTGAATGTTGATTCAAGGTTGCTGCAGAGCAACAGCACCTTCCCGCACCCCCCTCTTCATATCTAAAGGCAATCGCAGCATTATACAAAATTTAATTAAAAATTTACCATATTTCTGTTGCTTTTGCTGTGATTTCTGTGATTTCTGGCTCTTGGTTTTAAAAATAAATTGCAGATAGTTAAGCAAAGAAATATCAAGGAAATAATGCAAGCCAGCACGAGTGTCGTGTGCGACAAACTAAAAACATAAATAAGAGTATAAATTTAAGCTCATTTAAAGGGGGAATGGCAAGAGTATAGAGGGTAAAAGGGTAGTGGGTAAAGCGAAATGCAGTTGCTTCTTGTTTTGCTTTGGCCAGCTGCACATTTGTCAAATAAAAAAACAAACAAAATGTAGCTAAGCCGGTGGCACACATACACCGAAACATCCACACACATACACTTGCACTCACACAGATGCAGGATACAAATACTTAGACACGTGTGCCGCGCCATATTGGCTGGCCGCGAATGCTGTTTCCCCTTCTCTCCCTCTCTCTCTCTCTCTGTCTCTCTCTGTGTTTTTGCGATTTTTGTTGCCGCTTTCAACTGTCAGGCAGTTGCGAAAGCTTAATGCCAGCTAACCGCAACACAACCCCTCGCTCGATCCCTCAGCTACCCCCCGCCTCGTGTGCCGCCCACCCTCTACCCGCTGCCCACTGCCCGCCCTTAGTCATCGTCTTGCACACGCCGCACTGTCTGCCTCGCATTTTGCACTATAATTTGTGTGTATGTGTGTGTGTGTGTTGCATCGTTTAGCTTTTCGTTTTTGCTGCCTTTTGATATTAGAAAACAAATTAGTTGGAATAAAGTGTATACTCACAGTACTAGAGAGCTGGGCAGGGCAGAGCAGGGCATGGCATATGCAATTAGCCGCATCGACAAAGGGAATATGAATTAGGGGGGAGGGATTGCCTGGTCTGAGGGGGGAGATCAATTGGAAAATGGTAACACTCGGGTACCCGTACCCGTAATTGTACAGAGTGCGAGCTGTTCTCGGAATCTCGTCTCTAATCGTTGTCCTCTTGGCACAACCGTCGCAGATTGTTTGCCCCTCTAATTGCTTGTCACATGCAATCATATAGTAGGAGTTTAATTTATAATATATATGTAGCCCCGTGCACGACTCGGTGTCCTTCCTTTTGTGTGTCAGCCAAGTGGGCACACTTGGGCACTTCCTTTGGTGGCCATCAACCACCCCCCCGCCCCCGTTACAGGGGGTGCATGGGCACATGTGTGCATATAAATTTATGGCCCCAACGTTTAACCACCCATTGCGGTTTGCGGATGCCTTGGGGTTTTGCTTTGGCTATGGCTTTGACTGCTGTGGTGTGGTGCTGACTGTGGCTTTAGCTTTCGCGTAATGGCCTGCAGCCTTGCAATAGCAGCGGCAACAGTCAAGGCCTTGATTAAAAGGCGTGCGAGTCCCTGGGTCGGGCGCGTGATTGTCATTGGTGGCAGTAAATGCACATAAATCTGCATTTAAAGTAATAACCCAAACGACGATGATGATGGTGATGATCATTATCATAGTCATCATCATCATAATGATGCAGCGATGACAAAAGGCTGAGCAAACAACACGGCGCATGAGTAATTTCTTGTTGTTATGTGTACTTCACATTGTTGCACTTTATTTAATTCTATATTCCACTTGGATTCGGATACGGATTCCATTTCATTTCATTCCATTCCATTCCATTTGGAGGCGCTCGCGCAACGAAGGTTAATCATACGCCGCGTTGTGCAATGGCAACTAACCGCACACCGTGCGTATGAGTAATGTCGATAATGGGCATGGGTAGCACTACGTATGCGCCACGTGGCCACCTTGAAGATCACCATTTGA
This sequence comes from Drosophila bifasciata, assembly GCA_009664405.1. Lineage (NCBI taxonomy): Eukaryota > Metazoa > Arthropoda > Insecta > Diptera > Drosophilidae > Drosophila > Drosophila bifasciata. The sequence continues at coordinate 7,163,343 of CM019044.1, forward strand.
TTTCGGGCCTGCCTGTTGCCTGCCTGCCTGCCTTCCCCATACCCCACTCCAGTGCACATGCAACTGCAACTGCATTGCCATGCGGCACATCACACGACAGCAACAACAACTGACAATAATTGCGCACAATTAGACATTAATTGCATTCATTCTCGATTTGCAATGCCAGCAACAGCAGCAGCAGCAGAATCAGCACTGCGATCACTTATCCCTCCATCCATCCATCCATCCATCCATCTATCTGCTTTGCCATGCCATCTCTACCCATCCCATCCATCTATTCATGCATCCATCTGTTTTTGCTTGTGGCTTGCATTTTGCAGTGCGCGGCGATTCACGATACGCGATTCAAGATGCGGAAATGCGGCATATAGATGCATATATCTTTTCAATTAACCAGCCACGCCTTGACTTGGCAAAATAAACTTTTCCATTGTTGTTCATTCATTTGTTTGTTTGTTTTGTTCCGCCCACCCACAATAATGTAGGCGTGTCTGCCTACTCTGACATAAATTTAAATGTGGCACAGACAAACAGATGGACAGCAAAGAGCAGCAGCAAGCAGGAAGGCATTTTCGAGGCATTTGGTCAACTATTTTGGACGGTTGTGCTTGTGCAACAGGTTAACAAAGTGAAAGTGCAGCTGGCCAGAGACACAATTCGACAAGGAGAAAGAAAGAGATAGCAAAGAAGAGAGAGATTGATAGATTGAACCATCCCCTGGTTTGGAATAATTGCAAATCTTTGACTAATTGAATTGAAAGGAAAACTGCTTGGAGTTAGGACTCTCTATCGTATTACTTCCCACTGCCCCTCTCTTTATTCATTTATTGGATAACTTATATGCTGCGCCCCCATCCCCACTAGATTCTTCTACTGTGCATAAAACAGCGGCGGAAACAGCTTGGGCTTGGGCTTGTCTGAATGTAAATACAACAAACAGAATAGTACATAACCGCCATATGAAAATCTAATCAGAATTTCAAGGTTAACACATTCAGGGGGCGATAGTGCCGGGTGCCGTGGCTGCTGTTCACTTTGATATTTGTTCTCCACCTCATCGTTGTTTTTGAGGTTTCTATGTGTGTGTGTGTGTGTATTTGCTGTTAAGAGCCCTTAAATGCTTCTAACGAAATAGCCAAAACATCCACACACACACACACACACAGGAAAAGTCATGTACACATGTACATACATGTGTATATATCATCTATATGTATTTCTAAACATATGAATATAACAAGTTGTGCTGTGTTGGTGGGGGGTGGGTGTTTCATATAGATTGTGGGCAAACAAACAAACGGCAGACTGTCCGTTGCTCGACGAATGGTATCTGCCATTAGGGTGGGGGGTTGACGAGCTTGCTAACAGTTGCGTAAGATTTTCAGTTTCAGTTGGCGTCTTCGATGCTTGATTTTGGGCGAAGGGCACAGGGGAGGCCCTTAAAGTTCAAACATAATTAATAAAAGAGCCAAGTCGCGTCCAATGGCTGAATTTGTGGAAACTTTTGGCACTCAGCGGAGTGGTTGGGGGCAATGGAGTGTGGGGCTATTGATTTAGCTGTAATGAATGTGTGTGTGTGCGTGTGTTTGAAGTTAACGAGCTGCTGACATTGCCCTTTTTTTCGGGTGTGTATGTGTGTGTGATTGATGCGTTGGCAATTGTTGTTTGTGTTAAGTTTATACCCTACCAAAAGGGTACACCAAATCGAAGATAGCTCGGCATTAATTGCTCGAAAAGCGATAGATAGATAGATATGGAAAGAAAGGGTATCTGTAGATACGTAGCTTTTATTTACTCTTTATTTCTTGCTACTTCTGGTCGTGTAGTATTTTTTGACATTTATTTGATGTTGCTGATATTTCTCTTGGCCCTCCTCCACTGCACTTTTCTCTGCCTGTTTGCCTTCGTGTGCCACACAGTGCGTATGAGTAATGGGCGATGTGTCGCAGCCGTAGAAATCAAGCATACGCCATGTGGACGTGCCAAAAATAAAATCCGCCCGACATTTACATAATTATGGTAATTAAATTCTGTACACAAAGTTGCAATTAAAACTTGCAACACACAAATGTCACGCTCTGTTTCCCCCTCAAGATTTGTGACCGCATTCCTGGCGACGCTCCTCCTTTAGCTTTAGATTCAGCTACAGCTACAGGGCTTATCTCTATAGATCTTCAATTGAATTGATAGATAGACTCACCTTTTTCTTGCGATCATCCTTGAAATCAATGACAATGCCCTCGTCCGAGGTGGACACGGATGTTGTGCGTATGCGTGCATTGGCCGCATCGTGCGGCGACAATATATTGGGGCTGTGATGTCCATGCCCGTGGCCGTCATCGCTGAGGGGCGGCGAGGCCGAGCCGGAACTCCAGGAGGCCGATGAGCTGCTGCCGGGACTGGAGCCCAGACAATGGTCAGACACTGAAAGATTCGGCATAGAGAGAGGGGGGACTTTGGGGGGTGCTTTGTTGGCCAATGTTCAACCTACCCCCATTAGGATTGTGTAGGTTCATGAGAATCATAGCTGCATTGCATTCCACCATCTGATCCTCGTTGCCCGGATTGCTGCCATAGTCCTGATGATCACTGGACGGACGTTTCCGTGAGCTGTAAGTGAGCGGAGATGAATGATTTAGTAATTATTATAATCAGTAATGGAATATATACATTTATTGGGTGATGCAAATCATTGACAGCTGTGGCTGTTGGCCTAGTTCTAAGACATGATTTAATTGCCCACCCACACAATCTCATACAACTCCCCATATCTGTATAGTACATATATGTTTCTATGAACAGATAAAGATATAGACACGCAGTCTGTTGGGGCTTTAGCTTTGACTTCAAAGCAACCGCCGCTGCTGTTGCAATTTCCACAGCAGCAACAATGCCACGAGGTCTTTTCAGCGATAATCGCCTACAGCGGCATTTCAATGCAAAACATCGCAAAACTATTTTTCCATTTAACTAATTTCTGCCCCATACCCCTCCATACCCCAGCCACTGTCGCGTCATTGTTTCGTCATTAATTGGCCTCTTTCCGATGGCCTCACATATTTGTAGCAATGGATAATACTTTTTGCATTCACTGTGTGCTCATACATATACATATCTGCATATATTTCACAGATCCCTGAGCTCTGGCGTCGCCTTGGAGTCGCCACTGAGTGGCGCTTTAAGCTAACCTTGTGGCAACCTTCAGTGGACGACCAAATCAGAGATGATATCCTTTTGCATTTGCTTTATGAACAGCGTTTTTACGCTCAAATAAATTGAACAAAGGCGGCAGACGCGCGACAATGGCCAACTCGCATAAGAATGCAGTCAGCCAGCTAAGCTGTGATGGGGTCTACAGAATGAGGTTGTGGCTGTGGCAGGGACACAATAAAGACGCGACAGTCGCATTGCGAGTGCGTCGTCGTGTCATAAATTCAAAACATTTTGAAGCGGGAAAAACTGATTTGGCATACCATGACCATACCCCCCGTAATCAAGCGGAGTGCGATTCTCTGGCCAGCTACCCAATCCCCTCGATCCCTCATTTATGGACATAATTGAGCCAAATGCCAACAATTGAGACGTCGTCATGGCCACAGCCATCATCAGCATCAGCGTCAGCGTCAGCGTTGAGCGCCGGAGCTCAAAGTGGCTGGTCGAGTGCTGTGCAGGAGTGTTTCAAAGGATTCCATCGAACACTTGCTGCGTGCCGGGATTAAAATATTCCAAGTGCACGCCATTGTGCACCCCATCCCACCCCACCCCACTCCTCCCCGTACCAGCACCAGCAGCGCCGACAGGTGGAGTGGGGAGTGTAAGTGGGTGGGTGGTGGCTCCCTGTTCATGCATCGCTGGATCCACTGTTGCTGCTGCACTAAGCAATTATTGATGCTCAGACTTAAGCGGCTTAGTGGCAGCAACAGAAGCAGGCTGTGGCAGGGGAGGAGGAGCGCTGCGAAAGTGGCTTTTGCTGAGAGGCATCCAAGAGCTCTGGTCAAACTTTAGTCGAAGGGTCGGATTGTGTATAGGGCCAGGCCTTTCCCTTCATTATCACCAAGTGTTCTCAACTTTCGTTATCTCCCGGCCATCTGGTGTTGGCCCAAAACAGAACTCGTGCCCGCTCTCTGGCCCCGGCCAACAAATCTACGACTCAACGACTCCATTGTGCAATCTAAAAAGCCGCAAGCAGTCTGCAGTCGGGAGACTCCACTTCAGTGTTGCCAATGTTGCATTTAAGTGAATGCAGCCAGCTCCTTCTACCCAAAGCCATAAAATTTTATTACACTGCTACCAGGTTTTCGCCGCTGCTGCTGCTGCTGCTGCTGTTGTTGCTGTTTTTGCTGGCTTTTGTCTAATGCCACGGCTGACAGCCGTACCGTCCCGGAGTGCTGAGTGAGTGAGCCTAGGCATACACATAGCACCAGCAGCAGCACCTTCTCTGACCAATTCCCAGATGCTGCTGCTGCTCCTCTTCTTTGGCCGTACGTTGCGCCCCAATTAAATTTACTAAACTCACCGATAAATTTCTGTTTCAGATCGTTGCTAATCGCATAAAAGTAAATTTGCGCATAAATCGCCATTTCCTTTACCGTCGTCGAGTCTCATGTCGGTCCACGTTTCCTTCTCGAATCTCGCATCTCGACTCGGACTTGGACTGGGAGTCGGAGTCGACTCGAGTCTCTTTGCTGCATTAGCTGCGGTCACAGATTGAGTGTTTTTTGCCGGCCGGCAAAAGGCGCGTGCCTGACAGACATCACTGCGGATGGGTGGAGGGAGTGCAGCGGCCATCACGATGTGGCCATTTTATGCGCACAATCGGTACCGTTAGGCCTGGCGAATACACATAGCAGGGAATAGGCCCGTTTGCTTTCCGCCCCATTGCGCAGCCACAAAACTTTAATAAACTGCAAGCTGCAGTCGCTGTTGCAGTTGCAGTTGCAACGTTGCATTGTGGCCGTTTGTTAGTGCTGCTCTCTGACCAGGTCTCCTTTTTGGCTTACTCACTGCGTGGCCGCACGTAAATTGCCCCAAGAGAGAGAGAAAGAGACAGAGAGAGAGAGAAAGGGGTGGCAGAAGGAGGCTGAGGATCGTTGTGTTGTGGCGCGTGATTGAAATGCGATATATTCGCGCCCGATTTTGGGGCCAGCAGCTCTTGCAGCCTGAGCCTGGGAAATGCGCCATGATTTTCACTCGGCTGTCTCTGTTCGCTGCAACTTTGGCCCGTTTTCCCCGGGTTTTTCCGTTTGCTGTTTTGTTAGCAATTATTTGCCCACGTTTGCTGGGAGCTGCAACGTGAAGTTTGCATGCAGCACAGGCAAAACGAGCAGCAGCAGCAGCAGGCAACGAACAACGAACAAAAAAATAGGTGTTGAAAGCAAAATTACATTGCAATGTTCAGCGAATGTCAGGAAACAAGAGATGCGATATGATATGCCCCAGAGGGGCAGAAACAGGCGGCAGAGGCCTGTGCCTGTGCCTGTACTGTGGCAAGATGCTTTGGAAGTTGGTTTGCATGCTGCACAAAAATTAGTGAAAATTGCCACAAATTTGCTGGTTTCAGCCCCACTTTTTGTTGTGTTTGTTGTGTTTTTTTTTGTGCTGATTTTTGTGTGGCTTACAATTAAAGTTTATTGAATTAGCCACGTGCTCGGGATTCGCTTTGGTTTCACCCCTCATTTTGGTTCGTAATTGGTGGTACTCCGGCCGTCTGGGCAAACCTTATCCCGTGGAAACTTTCACCAAATTGCAGGGGAAAGTGCAAGTGCGCGCATTCCCTCGACCTCAGTAACAGCCTCAAACCGAGTCCCAGTTCCAGTCCCTATAGCAATTCCCCTCAACTTGGATTCCAGCGAGACAAAGCGACTACTCCTCTGTGGACAAGAAAAGGCCCGTAGATATCAGCAATCAAAATCAAAAACAATTTTCAAGTGTAATTTATACGCAGGCGAAAATAGAATAGAAAAAAACCAAAACACACACAGGCACAGTCACAAAATAAATGCAGAAAAAAATGTGAAGCAAAGTCGCTGCCTGATTTTGCTGATAAGAAGGGGCAGTGTGAGTGGGAGGGGGAGCCACTCAACTTCATTGAGGTTTTCAGTGCTGGCTTGCGAAAGAGATTTCCCTTATCAGTTTGCACGATAAGAAAGAGAACCCAAGACTCTGCAGCAAACAGAAATACGTATCTACGAGTGTGCCAGAGGTTTATTCAAGTAACTCAGCCAATGTCAACAGCAACAGCACAACAAAAGCAAAAACCAAAGACGGAAATGTTCGTGCAAAGGCTAAAGCTGAAACTGAAGCTAAAGGTAAAGGTAAATACGATACAAACAAAAGAGGCCACAAAGAGACCTTAACCGAGCCGAGTGTAATGACAATGTTTGACCCAAATCGATCGATGGCCAAAACAGGAAGTTTTTTTTTTGTTTTGCTCGTTTCAACGGTGCGTATGAGCAATAAATTGAAGATATTTATTTTTTGATATACTCGATAGTTTCTTGTTTCTCGTTTCTCGTTTCCAATGAATAAATGAAAATCAAAACAAAAAAGCAAATAGCAAAGAGCAAGGGGAATAATGTTACGCACTTTTTTATTTATAAATATTTTTGTATTTTTGTTTTCGCATATTTGGGGGCTGTTTTTTGTTATTTGCTTTGTTATTTGCCCATGACGTTGCCAAATGAATTTCTGTTGTTTTTGTGATTTTATTTTTGGCCAGGCCAAGACGCAGAGCAGACAAGTGCCTGGGATTGTTGTTAGTTGTTATTCAAGGCAATCCTGATGTTAGTTTTTTGCCTCTCTGTGTGGCTGTCTGCCCGTCTGTCTGCATTGCGTGAGGTGAGTCAATTGGCCTCCTTGCCATATGTGCCGCATGGCACAGCTCCTCCTCCTCCACCACCATTGAGAGTTTTCTCACATGACACAATTTGAATTTGTTGTTGCTGCTGTTGCCGCTTTATTTGTTCATTTTATTTAAACAAGGCGAAGGCGACCTCTTTCTGGCTGTTGTTGTTGCTGTTAATTTGAAGGTTTCATCGCCGTAGCCCTGCCCAGCCCCGCCCACCGTTGACACACATAATTTCTGTTGTCTCTTACTCTCTTTTTTATCTGTCTTGCTGCCAAAAGCGAAGAACACAACAAAAGTGAGCAAATAAAAGCCTGGCTTTTACGCAGGGAATGTGGCCTCAAAGCCAGGTAGCGCCAGACAGACGTAAAAAAAACGCATAAAAGAGTCAAACAAATATTGAATTATTTTTGGGAGGCAAACGCAGGTGAGCGCCACGCGGACAAATTGCCAGACGACAGAGAAATTAACAAAAAAAACCAAAATATAAATAAAAGCTATGCTCTTGTTGTTGCTGCCAATTTGTGCGTAACTGTAAAGTGTGTGAGAGCGAGCGGCGGCCGAGCCGAGCGACCATGTGAGAGCATCGTGCGTGAATCCGTAAGCGAATGGCGCAGTCAGGCTCGGTTCGGTTCGGCTCGACTCTCCTCTCTCTTTGCTCTATCGCTCTCGCAGATCTCCGTGCGTGTGTGTCGCTCTTTGGGCGCTCGTATTTGTCTCTTGTTGTTGACTTTTGGTTTATTTTGACTCAGATTTCAGCCTGAACTGAAAATGAAACGTCAGAGGCGGCGACGATATCTTAGTAAATACTAGTAGTTCCCATTCGTTCCCATTGTTATTTTTTCGTTGCGTAGTTTTTAATGTGTTTTGGCGGTATTTTTCGGTACAATCCGAGTGCGAGCGAGCGATAGCACGTGCTTTTGTTTTGTGAATCGAATTGGATTCGTCATGAATGAATGAAAAGTATTTCTTTAGGCAGCGACTCAAATCAAGTCCAAGTTTTGGCAGCAATTGAATCGGAATTGCATTTTGAAATTATCATTTCATTTAACTGCCAGGCTAAAGAAATCCAAGGAAAATGTTTTGGAAAAACATTTAACAGCTTTCCTTTCCTTTGTACATTTTGGAAGCGAGCGAGCGAGCGACCGACCCGCATCGTTTACATAGCCGAATGGCGCTTTAAACATTTCGTTTTTCTTCTGTTTTCTTTTCTATTTCGGTTTATTTGCTCTCCCCACCGCCTCGCGGCCCCTTTTGGGTGGCTTGTCTCACGTCCGAAAGCCTCCACTCCACGCCTTTTAGAGGCTCATTTGCACAAATTACTGGCATTGCGACAACGGCCCAGAGACAGCAGAAGCAGCACCAACAATGCAATTGTCTGAGGCAGCAATCCGAAGGCAGACCCCAGGCCGAAGGAAAAGCCAAGCCAAAGCCAAGCCAAGCCAGGGGAAAGACAAAAAAAAAGCAGAGGCAGAGGCAGAGACAGAGAAAAGCCCAAGAAGACATTGTCACCACATTCCGGGAACGGAAGCCAGCCGGCAGCCGGTAGCCAGCAGATTGGCTATCGCCCCACCCATGCCCCTTGATGATGGGGCAGGCAGTTCCCTGGTGCTGCCTGGTCTGTGCCTTGCCTTGCCTTGCCTGCCTAGGAGTCATGAATAAAAATCGTATTAATTCCGCGCCAATGTCGATTTTGTGTGTCTTCCACTGCCTTTCCGCACGGCGTTTTTCTGTTGTTGTCTGCTGTTTATTTTCCTAGCCGCGCTGTGTGCCACAAGGGCCGACAGGAGGCCTCAACTTGAACTTGAGCGACTCTCCAAGGTGTGCCCCGTGGGCTTATTGGAAATGCGCGGACATGAGCCGCCCAACAAGGCAGCAGCACCATCAGACCAACTTCAAAGTGCCCTGGGGGCGACTTCTTTTCCCCCAAGGCCTTCTCCGTTCTCCATTCTCCATTCTCTGTTTTGTTTTTTCTGCGACTGTCACTGTGCCTGTTAGCTGCTGCACCTTGCCTTTGGGGGCCTACTGTACTTGGCCGAAATGTCATTAGACCTGGCCAACGTTGTCATCCATTGTCATCCGTGTGTGTGTATGTATGTGTGCCACAACATCTCTCCATTTCCATTTCCACTTTCTATTGTTTGTGTTGGGGGAAATTGATAAATCGGCGAAATTCAATTTGAAAAGTTGGCCATCAAGCGCTGTCGCTGTCGCTGTTTGTTGGCTAAAACTGTTGGCTGTACACGTGACGGGATAGGATTTCCGCAAAGCTTCCCACTCAAACAACGAAAAAAAGCAACAAATGAAGTTACTAGCAGCCATGCGAGCGAGCCTGGTCGGCAGTCACTGACAAGAGCAATAAGCATGTGACAGTCGAAAGGGCGTAACAAGCTGGCAGTTGTCACACGGCAATGGCAGTGGCAGTGGCAGTGGCAGGGACAGGGTTAGACAGAGAAAGAGAGTGATAGAGACAGGCTGCACCTGCCACAGGTAGCTTTGGGCGGACATGGACGCATGCAAAGTACGTTGTATGTGGGCAGCAGCATACGCTGCTACTGCCACTGCCACTGACGTTGTTGCCACTACTTCTGCTGTTGTCGCTCATGTGTCACCGCCATCGCCTCCAGCTGCTTAGCATGCAGAGCGCCAAGCGTCAGGAAGCAAACGCGTATAGCCACTGCCACTGCCACGGCTGTTGCTGTTGCTGCAACAATTTAGCGGTACTTGGCTGGCCATGGGAATTACCCACTGTCGCCTACGGGGCACACTACAGTGGCAAGCACAAGAGGAAGTGGCACACATAACAGACAAGGATGGATTATTGAGTTGGATCTAACGTTCGCAAAATATACGAAAAATAATTGAAGAGAAAGCGCCGATCCCATAGAAAAGGAGAGTTTCGAGTGGGTTGTCAAACATTTCGAATGCTTCCTGATCATTGCAATCATTTGATTCTGATATTCATCCCACTGTGCGAGAGATCTGAGCCACATTTGGCTTAGGCCAAGCCGTTGCCGTAGCCATAGCTGTAGCCGTTGGCGGCATATTGTACGTGCGTTTGCTTTTACAGTTACATTACGACTAGAGCACCGTGCACCGTGCACTCTGGCTAAATGGGTTGCACACACACAGAGAGTGAGAGAGAGAGAGAGGGGGGAACGGTGCAACAGCAGTACCCATGATGCCCCGCATCGAGCGCTGGCGATGTTCTCTCCTGCATTTTGATGACCCGCTCGCTGCTGCTGCTGCCGCATGGCCAGCATTTAATTCAATTAACAAATCGCAACAGTGACAGTCCAGCGCAAACAAGAGGCAAAAGCTCGCGCCGGGCCATGGCACTTTAATTATCCAGTGGGGCAAAGGAGGAGGGGTAGGGTAGGGCTAATGGCAAAGAAAAGCGTAAAAGAGGAAGGGGACTGTTTAACCCACGCGGCCAACAGACGACTGCACTTGATTACCTTCGTTTCTGTGTGTATCCAAAGCCAAAGTGTTTGAGGCTTGATTTAATGAAGAGTCGCGTTGCAAGTGTGGCAAGGCAAGGCAAAGGGCGGGCCAGTCGAGTGGTGCTCAAAGTCAAGGTAGCGAGGGCGTTTCATTTTGCATTTTGCATTTGAATTTACCTTTGCAATTGGCCAAAAAGGAACGTGACGCAACAATTTCATCAACCCATCCAAGCTGCCCGCCCCACAATGATGGATCTTGTAGGTCACCAAAATGAATGACACAGCCCCAGGGCCCCACAACAGAGAACCGCACTCCACTCCACTCCAGTCTAATTGACACAGCCCAGAGTGCTCCACAGTTGTGGGACTGCAACGTTGCAAGTTGCAAGTTGCAAGTTGAAGTTGAAGGAACTGAAAATGCAATCCAATTGTGGCCACCGCAGGCTGGCCCGAACGAACCAGCGAACGAGCGAACGAATGAAATAAGCCAAATCACTGTTTGGGCCGCTGGAAGGCTAGAAATCTGTAACTGTAACTGGAAATTATAGTGGTGCGATGCGGTGCGGTTTGGTTTGGTTTTCCTTTTTCCTTTTTACATTTTCGACTTGGCCAAATGACTTTTGTTTCTGGCTGGCAGTGGCTGGAGTGGCATGGAGTCTAGTAGAGTGTGGAGTGTGGAGTGGACTCGAGTGGAGTCATTTGCTGTCAGACATCAGTGCCAACACCCGCAGCGTTTTTGCCATTTCAATTGGAAACAACTCAATCAAATTGCCCAGACCTGGTCGGGGGGTGCTGGGGTCCGGCGACCCAGTCATTATGCACCCTCTCCCCTCCCTATCTTGCCACACTCAGACCATCGCTGCTGCAGTTTGCCACAGAAACAGAACAATTCAATCTAATTTCTGTAGATTTCTTGTTCTTGTTGAAAATTTGCGTTTTGCATTTTTCGCCGCAGTGCAAATGTTGCGTGCTCTGTTGCATGCAGCACTCAGCACTACTCTCTGCTCCTACTATTGCCAGTTGGCAGTCCGCAGTTCGAGGGTCCCTCCTTTTGGCCAATTCGGGCCGCTTTTTGGTCATAAGTGTGCACGTTAAATTTTATTGCCTGCGATTCAAATATCGTGGCACAGAGAATCGCAAGACGAAACTTTAATTTATGAACAACTGTTGCTGTTGTTGTTGTTGTTGCTGTTGCAGCTTTTTCGCCTCAATACGAGTACCGAATATCCATCGTTGTGTGCCCCCATTTCGGAGTGGACACAGTAGCCGGGGCCACTAAAAATTTACTAGCTGACGAAAATGGACCATTTCCATTGGCCGCCTTTCCCGCGGGGTCCCCATCTCCATCCCCTTCCATGTGATGTGTTTTTCAACAGCTTGTTTCGCCCATCAACGTCAACACATTCGCTTTAGCTTCACTATTCGTCTGTACCACCCCCCCCACCCATCTTAGTGGATCCCTGAAGCCTCCCCCATCTATCCCTAATAGTACGAGAATATTGGCCAAGTATTTTTCACATCAGTGCCATGGGGTCGGGTGTTGATAGGTCGTTGGGTAAGAGTGTGAAGGGGTGTGCTGCCCATTAATGCATTTGGGCATAAATAATGCAAGACAACTCGTAGTCGAATCGAGTCGAGTGTAGTGGAGTGAAATGCATTTGAAATGTATAGCAGTGAACCCTTAGAGAAGAAAATTCTTAAGAAAATCAAATGCAAATGGGGAAAACTGCACTTTGATAGACGTAATGAGGGTTTTTGTCTTTATTTGCCATACAAATTATGGTCTTGATTGTTATCCCAATTCCAACTATTCAGCAGACTATTCAGACTCGACTGACCACCACCACCACAAGAGAGTTATTTCTCTTTCTGGCTTGAGGTTGGCTTGAGGTTCCCTTCAACTTCAACACTTGCATGGTCGTGGAGGGGTATTCATGACCCTACTGCTCTAAGCCCTTCTCGGCACGAATACACATTCAAAAGCGACTTCTTGGCCAGCGAAAAACCAAAACTCTGGGCTCTAACACAAATCATAGGCAAAAAGACCCAAAAGGTAGAGAGTCAGGTCCACCAACAACAAAAAGACAAAAACAAAAACAGACAAACAAAAACTGCAATGGCATTTTGGGGGTTTTTTTTGTTTGGTTTTTGTTTTTGCACTGCGCTGCACTGCGATTTGAATGCAGAAATAAAATTTTACGATCAAACAAACTATTCGTGCAGAACATTGGGAAATTGTGTTTACGTTCATTGGAACGTCGTTGCCTGGGCCTGGATAGCGACCCCCAAACTCATAGATGGGTTCCCCCTCTTTTGGTCTGGTCTGTCTCTGTCGCCTTCATATTGGAGTATGTATCTTTCTGTTCTGTTCTGTTTTGTTTTGCTGGGCTCTTTGCCTAGACCGAAGACTGGTGATTGGGGGGACTGAGACTGAGGTCTGGCTGATTCAGATTCGGTTGCGCGGACTCGGACCGGGGTGAATGCGAAATGCGAATGCATTTCAATAATTTGCCGTCGAGGGGCCGTCGCTTAGAAAATTATTATAAATTTTTTCTCTCTCAGTCGCCCGCACTGACTTCCCTGGGGGCCCCCCCTTGTTGCATTGCCATTATCGTTGCCTTGCTGCTGCTGCTGGCTTTGTTTTTGTTCTGCTTCAATAATAATTTTGACCCACTTTTGCGCTCGACTTGACTTTTTATTGTACTGAAATTAAGTATTTTATTTTTTTCTGTTTCGATTCTGTACGTTTTTTCTTTTATTTCTACTGTCTGCTGGCTGCTGTCTGCCGGCTGCCGGCTGCTGTGCGTCTGCTCTCCGCGTAGTATTTTTGAGGGCAAGACAAACACAGTCGCTCATAATAATATTTGTACATATATTCTTTTGGCAGTGGCAGTGGGAAACCAAACAACGGGGTAAATATTTTTCAAGTCTCGGCTAATTGCCGGCTGGGATTCAGTATTCTCTAGCTCTCTGCTGCTTATCTCTGCTCTCTCTGCTCTCCACTTGTTTTTGTTGTTTTTATTGTTTTTACTTTAAAAATTGTCGTGCTTTTGATAATTGTTGTTATTGTTGCTAAAAAGTAATTTCTTGACGTCACCTGAAGTTGTTTATGCAGTTTTCGTCATTGGAGGAATGTGGCAGCAGCTGAAGGGTAGCCACAGATTCTCAACCAATTTGCATTGCAAATTGCTCGGAAACTATAATAAAGGGTCGAACTTTGAGCGAATAGCATGACTAACACTCAAACTAAAACCGAATTATCATTCGGTAAAGTTTTTAAAAGTTTTGAAGGACTTTTTTTTTGCCTGCAACGGGGGTGGGGCTTTTCCAATCTATTCTATTGAATTAATTATTTCAATGAAATTCTACGGCTGTTCTACAGGCAGTGAAATGTAAAGAAATTTATAAGAAATATTCACAGTTCTGACCACTTTCTGAACTTTGGTGGCATGTCTTGTCTATCGTTTAGGGCCATAGCCTGCCTGCCTGCCTGCCTGATTGCCGTGCACTTATCATTTTCTATTTGCTTTTGTAATTATGCATTTGTTTTTGTTTGTGTGTTTGGTTGCTTGCTTTGTTTTTTTGTTTTGGTTTTTGTTTTTGCAACGGTAAACTCGTTTGTAAATTATTTTTATTAATTTTTGTTGTTGTTCTTTTCTTTCTGTTCTCTTTTTTCCATTGCAATTTTCTCATATTGTTTGTTTTTGCAATAAACAACAACAGCAACGGCACTGTAGACTGCAGCTGGTAGGGGGGTTCGGCAGCTCTTCAACTATTCCACTGCTCCCCTTTCCTGTCTGCATCGCTGTTAATCATTGCAATTACAACAGCAGCAGCGACAGCGACAGAGCAACCTGGCCAATTGACGCTTACACGCTTCCATTAGAGACGAGCGGGCGTTCGTTCTGCCCCACTCCTCGCCGCACCCCCATCCCCATGGACCACCAGTCTGTCAGGTAGTGATGGAGGGAGGGGGGGAACTAAGGATCATTCGAGCGTTAAAAATTAGCACTGACGCAACGCATTCGCCACGTAAATTGACATTTACGCGATAATTACGCGCTTATTATATTTATTACCACTTTTTTTTCCGCATTTAATTCGCCCTCGGTTCTTGTTCTCCTTTATGATTATTTCTTTTTTTTTTTATGTAGCTTTATTTTACACTCTTTCAGCGGGGAGGTGTATTTTTATTTGTTTGTTAAGTTTGAAACTTTTGAATGTTTCGATTGAGTATCCCTCAAGTGCAGTATCCACTTTACCTGTTGTGTAGGGTATATTTTGTGTCGGACTTGTAAGCTTTTATTTTCCTGCTTGTTGCCGTTGTGTCTCCTTTGTGTTCTTTGTCTGCAATTATCTACCATATTATGGCTTTAAATGACAGTTTAAGGGTGGCCTGATGGGAGCTCTTCTGTCTGCGAAGGATGATGCCCTTCGGGACTGGTCAGAAATGCAAAAGGGTTATAGCTGTCTTGGGGAAACTTTCAGTCAACTTATAACTCAATAACAACTATTATATGACTAAATCTGGGCGATAGGTAAATATTATTTAACTGTTGACTTGTTTACCCAGAAAATTAACATTATCAGCAAAGGGACGGGGGGTACGAAAAGAAGTTTCTCGCATCGGAAAATAGATTTCTATTAGAACTATTAAAACTATCAGAGCAGTCAGTCCCCCCACCCCCATATGGTGTGATGGGGTATCATATCTTAGGGGGTAAACTACATACATGTACATGTATGTAAATTAATAATAATAAAAAGAGAACGCTTTAAAAACAAAATTCCGAAGGGGGGTAAAGAAGCTCGCGCACGTAAACGAGAAAAGCACATTTCAGATTATGGCATGGTATGGTGGTGCTGGAACGGGTGCGCGGGGTGGCACGAGGGGGGGTTTTTGATATTACGTCGCATTACGTGAGAAGCGCGTGTCTGCTGATGAGCCACGGGGGTGGGGCGGCGGTGGTAGCGCTGGCGGGAGCGGGTGCGGGCTTCGTGCAAGGTGAGCGAGTTGTTATCATTACACGTGTGTCTCTCTCTCTCTCTCTCTGCCGCTCTCTGTATCGTGGCTGTAGGGGCTGGCTGGCATATCAAAACATCAAGCCACATAAAGAATATGGCGACGATAGACGACGGCACACACACACACACACACACACCAAGTGGAAGAGCTTATTTGCGTATCTGTGTGTGAAAAATACTTCCGCGTTCGCATTCGCATTCGAGTTCGAATTCAATGAAACAATAACAACATGGATCTGGACTGCGACAGCGACAGCGACTGAGACGGTGACGGAGACGGAGACAGAGACGGAGGGAATGGAATGGCATGGAATGACTGCGCCAGAGGCTGCGCGACTGAGTAAAGATAAACGAAATAACAACAAAATGCGACGGACCCGGCAAAAGCCGGCAATCGAGTACGATATACCCGGTAGTCATATGGCAATAAGGTACCAAAACAAAAGAAGAAGCAAGAGCTGAGGGCTAAGGGATACATCACTCTAGACACAAGAGCCACAAAGTATAAACTAAGATTGAGGGTTAACATTAGCTGTCCTTTTGTAATAATTGAATATTATTAAATATTAACTGTTATCTCATGATATATTCTTTGTAATACAGGGTGTCAGAAGCCACAACCGAAATAATTCTGCGCTGCGCTCTGCGCTCTGCTCTGCGCTGGCATTGTAATTAATTAAATTAAACTGGCGCAGCGACTCGCACTGAACTCAATTGAATTTTATTTGAATTTTATTACAGACAACGGACACAATGGAACTGAACTAAACGGAATGGTATGGGCATGGTATGGAACGTGGTTTGATGTTGACTTTGGGCTCTTGGCGGCGGCGGGCTCTGGGCTCTGGCTCTGTCTCTGTCTCTTGGCGCATTGCAGTTTCTCTTATTTTTTGCCGTCGTCCGAAACTACAACGACAACTATTGTACAATGATTTTTTTTAGTTGTAGCTGCAGCTCTGCCAGCTGTTCTTTTTTTTTTGTTTCGACTTTGGATGGGTCGTCGCTCGCATTTGCGACGCAATTGAAGTTCCATTTCCCTCCTCCAAACGAATCATCCCCACCGCCGGCAGACATGACGCGCCATATTTTGCCGCCCGTTTGGGCTTTTTGTTTTCCGCTTCTGTATTCCCTTCTGTAGTCTTTCTAGCCGCCCGCCTCTTTCCCGCCTTTTGCTTTCTTTCTTTATTTTGATTATTGTTGTTATTATTTTATTATCAATTGAGAACGTGGCCGGCATTCAGCGATCCGATCCCGATCCCGATCCACCCCCTCCATCCACGACCAGCCTTTGCACACTCGACTAATAGTTTCGACAGCGTCGCGCGAAGCTTATCAATTTAAATTGAAATGGAA
The DNA here is from genome assembly GCA_009664405.1 of Drosophila bifasciata. Taxonomy (NCBI): domain Eukaryota; kingdom Metazoa; phylum Arthropoda; class Insecta; order Diptera; family Drosophilidae; genus Drosophila; species Drosophila bifasciata. Next base: position 7,180,011 of record CM019044.1, read on the forward strand.
TACGCAACAATCAGCGGGGCGATGCTCCATTCCAGGAAAGTCGAAGCTCAAATGCTCTTTGCTGGATATTCTAGGAAATTCTTAGACAGGATTAACTACTCCAGAGGACAAGTTCTTTAGAACCCTATTGCTCCGTGATCTATTTTATATGGATATAAAACTCAACAACGCAGACAGAGCAGCGCTGCTTTTCTATATATATTCTTATCGTTCCTAATCAAATGTTTGTATTTCTTATTTTGTTTTTTTTCTTCAAGTTCGACGTAGTCGTCGCGACGTCTGAGCGGGCAGTAATTGAAAATTTGAATTATTTTGCAATCAGTTGTCGCCCCGTCCCGTCCTGTCCCGTATCGTTCCGTTCCGTCCCGTCCCGTCCCGTCCCGTCGGAACATTGTGAAAGCTAGGCAGCAGGCATTCGTCTGTCTTGCTGTCTCTCTCTGTCTGGCTGTCTGAGGGCTGGATAGAGTGGGTTTGGGAGCTCTTTATGTAAGTGCAGTTACAACGGCGACGGCGGCGGCGGTGGCGTCTATGCTAAACAGCTGGGGCGTGGCGTGGCCGGCAGCAAAGAGGCGCAGCACAGCACAACACTCGGATAAGACTCAATACTTAATGCAACTCGGCTCAGACAACTCTATATGCGAGTGTGTATATATAGTAGAGAATATTTGTACATTTGGACGAACGATGTCCGTGACTGCGGCTGGCTGGGGCTGTCTTGTTCCGCTAATTTGTCGCCGCTTATAAATTATTGATATACTCGTATGTAGCCCAGTGCCCAGAGACGCCACAGACGTTGCATATTTATGCAAAATAATCGAAAAACAGAAAACGGAATAATATCACTATTAACGGGTACAATCAAGGGAATCCGCCATTCATACTCGTACTCAGACTCGTATTCGTATTCATAAGTTTTAGTTTAGTGAATATGGGAATCTACTCACTTGTGCTGTCCCGTCAGAGGTGGTAGCGCCTCAATACTGTGGGTGGTGGTGCGGCGACGGTCCCCACTCATGTCGGCGAGCCGGGCAAAGTCCGTGTCGCGCTCCTGGTCGGCCAGGCGTGCCGAGCGTCTAGATTCCAGTAGACGCACTTCCTCGAGACGCTTCTTCAGCTCAATGGGTTCCTGCAGAAATGAATAAAGGGGGGAATGGTTAGTCAGGCTATGTCTTATCACAATGGTTTTGTTTTTTATTGTTTTTGTTGTGTTGTCGAGTCTGTGACTCAGTTGTTTTAATTGTTGCTGTGCAACTTTATTGAGCATCGCATAAAAAACTAAATGACAGCTAAACGTACTTAGTGAGCAGGCTTGCTCAGCGATTCTTAATTGAATAAATGACAAAAATCTAATGATGTTTTAACCACCCCACCCCCTTGCAAATGTTCACTGTTGACTGTCACGCAAGGAAAATATCTACACAAAAAATTAAAAGTACATTAATTTTATTCCAGTTTTCCTGGAAAATTGAGTAGATCAACAAAAAAAAGTAGGGCTCTAATAAGTTCCGAGAAATGAAAACCAATTAAATGATAGTCACAACAAAGCAGCAAATGCGAGGAAAATTCGAATGGGGGTTGGGGATGTTCAAGGTTAATTACAGACCACAATTCAGGGCTTTTATAATCACTCCATATAGGCAGGGTAGTATGCAAAAAAATCTCTGAACTGGCGCGTGGGTGCTCCCACTGCAACTGCGCTAATTGAGAAACTACACTCTGACAGATACTCGTACGTACGAATATGTATCTTTAAAATATATACATGTGTGTATATAATGTAAATCTGGCGACCTTGAACGCTGCTAACTTGGTTACATAGGCCCCCAGTACAATAAATATTTGTCCAGATTTCCATTCCTAGGGCAAACGGATATACATATACCTAGTATGTATTTTGCGAGCCTCTTTATATAATCTCTCACCTTCGGTGCTTGTAGCATGTTTTTCCTGCACAATCCGCTTGCAGGTTCAACAATTGGGTGTGACCAGAAGAACATCTGCATTCAGTTATTGCTATAGCAGTGTATCTTTATTTATACGATTTTCCCCTCAATCTTTTTTTTTGTTTCACTTTGTCACTTTGCACTGGCAACAGAGCGGGTAAGAGCGAGACACAAAATAAAATCAAACTAAATGAAAGTGTCTTTGCCTTGGGCTGGCTGCTGTGTTGCACAAACGATTTAATTTGTATGATATTTAGTATTCTTGTATTTAGTATTTTGTGGCTAGATATTTATTACAGGCGCGATGATCGATCGATAAGATTGGGGCAGCTGTTGGGGCAACTAGATTGACATTTTCGCGTTTCCCGTTGAGCGGTTTTCGAGTCGTGTCGTGTCGAGTCGCCTTCTGGCTTTCAATTTGTTGAATGTGATGTATGTGTGCGTTGATTGGGCACAAAAAGCCGGCCGGCAGCGGCGAAAGCGACAGCGGTATAACGGTAGCTGGGCGAGTGCGTCAGCGGCGGGGCACCGTATCTGTCAGATACAACGCACACGCACTCTCACACACTCAAACAATCCCCCAAACGCACACTCGCACACACGTACACGCACATTCACGCACAACGTTGACGTCGCAGCGGCGTGTGTTTATTTTTAATTATTTAAATTATATTCTTGCTTCTTTTTTTTGGCCAACTTCTTCTTCGTTTTGGTTTGTGAATTTGGGGTACTAGGCCTCGTTCCTAATTTGTTTTTATGCGTGCCGCCTCTCGCTCTCTAGCGCTCTCTATCGCGGCGGAAACGTTGCGTATCTGTGTATCTGCGTATCTTTGTATCTGTGTATCTCCACACGCACTCGCAATCGCACTCGCACTCGCACTTCTCACTTCGACGAACTTCACTTGCACTTTTCTCCTTTGTATCTTGTGTGTGTGCTTCGAGTTGCTGCTGGAGTTGTCGGCTGCGAACTTGCGAATTTGTATCTGGCGGATTTGTATCTGTTTGGGGCTGACGGATGGCTCTCTTGGCTGGTGCGAATCGTTCGCGCGCGCATTCAAGAATGATTCTGTGCGGTTCTCGCTGCTGCTGCTGGTGCTGGTGGCCGCCGGGCCGCTGTGGACTCGGCTTTTGCGTTCGCTCGGCCGGTCTCGTTCGGCTTTGGGGGCTTTTGCGGCTCGGCTCTCTTTGGCACACTCTGCTCTCTTTTCGTTCAGGTGGCGGCGGGGGAGACAACGACCGACCAACACCACCACCACCACCACCCCGTTTTGCGCTCTCGCTCTGGCCTTCGCCATCCCTTTCTGGCATTCGCGAATTTTCCGGTTTCTAGCGACGTTTGTTTTTGTTTCTCTGCTTTGTGCTGGCGTTTCGCATGCTTTGCCGTTTTGTTTTGTATCTCAATCCCTGCAACAGCCGTGCACTAGCTTCCGCTCTCTGCTCACTCACTCACTCACTCACTCACGATGTGATGTGCTCTCTGCGCCGCCGTCGCTCTCCCACTCACTCGTTCACTCAATCGTCGCTCATTTCGCGACTCGCGAAATGCAAACCTGAACTGAACCGCAAAAACAACTCACTCAAAGCACTCGAAAGCGATTCATGTTTACGTAACTCAAGCGAAATGTACGGGTTTATCGGTGTATCTTTGAGCTTTTCCGACGTCCAATGTCCGCTGTCCGGTGTCCGTTGTATGCTGCAGCTACCTGCGTCGCCGCAGTGCAGTCACAAAACTTGCTTTATATAATGTGTTTACGTTTACGTTTACCTGTCGATCCCGCTCTCCCACTCTCCCGCTCTCCTGTCATCCGACATAACGAAGCCTTTGTCGCTGCCGCGACAGCCACTACTGATCGCCGCTCGCTGCTCGCTGTTCGCTTTGATTTAAGAGCAATTAACTTTGACTTAAGAGAAATATTTCTGTTGTTTATGACGCGCCGGCCCGCTGACGATGCGATGACGAAACGGCAAACGGCGCTTTTCTTTGGATATTCCTCATCCTCAATCTCTTCGATACCCTTGCAGTGGGTATTACACAATTTGAACAGATTTTGGCTGCACAGACATGTCTGTATTGTATATTTAATTATATATTTTAGATTAGCTTTAGATTGAGGTGCCAAATCATTTAGCGATCTACCTGGAAGAGTACCCAAAGCTTCGACCTCCACAAGAATTGTTTTCTATCTGTTTGCGGCTCGTACTTCCTTTCTATCTATGTTTCTCACTTTCTGGCTAAGCCCATGCTGGGATTTTTGCACTTAGTAGGGGATTTTTTAGGTTTAAGACTTGTTGCCATCATGTTTATGCAGTGTTTATGACGCACACAATAACAGCAGTTGGAACATTTACTCATGACGGCTGGCCTGAGACGATGCCGGCGAGGGGAGGCTAATTTGTACAGAGAGTTTATGGGAGGGGAAAGCCCTGTCCGAGGCCTGTTGTTTGGAAAGCTTATGATTCTTGACCTCAATCGGGGCTATTGGGGATGGTCTCTCTCGAACCGATCCCATGACTATGCCCAAATTGGTGGAAAATGCCGTGAAATAGGACGGAACCAGTACTGGGCTATCAGGTCTTTGTCTTCCCGTCTCCAGGGAAAGTGGAAATTTGTTTGTGTGTTTTGCTCGAAAACAGAGATTAGGGAACGGGGCTCGACAAACCCCAGACCACAAAGGCAAATGCAAGACGAAAATATTTGGAGTGCGACGGAACGTCTGCTTCTGTTACTGCGATTATGCTGACCAATACTGGTCGGCTGATAGCCACTCTCGTATCAGTATCTCCACCGCACTACATCTTATCGGAGACACATAAACATGTACATATGTGTGTACGAGTCCAAGTACAAAGACAAGACTCTGCCCTTCTTGGGCTTTTGTTTCACTACCACAAAAGTGGGCAAAACCGCACCCGAAATGCGAATGCAGCCTGGGAATACCGTCAGAGAGCGATGCGATTACGATTCCCCAATTCCCCCTTTCCCAGACAACCAGACGGAGTCATATGTGTTCCGCAGCTGATAATGAGTCCACTGATAAGGGGAAACCACAAGGCTACTAGCATGTGTACATATGTATGTATGTATATTTATGTCTGCTGCCCAAAAGGAGTGATGGTAGGGGAAGGGAAAAAGAGGGCAAGGGCAAGGGCGGAGCATGCGGTTAACGCGTCAAAGCAATTACGTTACTGAAACAAAAACTATACAAATAATCGAATGAGCCCGGGGTCGGGGTCTGTGTCGAAGCTGGGTCTGCGGCTGGAACCGGACCAGATACAGATACACTGCGTAACTGCAGTGGCGCATGCGCACAGATTTGTCACATGCTGCATCGTCATCGCTCCCCATCCCCCAGCGCCATCATCCTCATTATGTTTATCAGGGGAAACGTGCCAGGCTGCCCTGCCTGCCCCCTGCTGCGGCTGTCAGCCCCCCCTCTCTCTGCACCATTGATCATTTTGAAATGCGTGAACGCGTGCCGGAAACCTGAGGCGCATTCGCAATTTCGACTCGAAATCAGACAACGAGCACAAGATATTCGCATTCGCACTCGTAAATATCAGCTCGGAGCTGGAAAGCGCCAAAATATTGTATGAGCGCGGAATGAGAATTGGGAATTCGCGATCTCATTCGGGGCCTCTCGCTTACTGCTATCAGAAATGGGTCGGAAGTGGAGCCTAATTAGGGGGAATCGATTCGGGCCAGAGATAGCCAAGAAGGTGCTTAAATTTCTACATATAATTTGTGTGTCAGCTGCATGACAAGTATCTAGATATTTGCAACCTAAAATATGCAAAAAGATTGCTTCCAATTGCTACAGAAAATAAAGGCATTAAAAACTTTACGAAAATTCAAATTATATTCTATATTCCAGTTAAAGTTAATAAAAGATTCGATGCTAAGATTCTTCAATAACTTTATATAATATTCAACATCCGATATTCTACACATATTTTCCAATGCTGACTCATAACTTGAAGCAATCAGAGCCTGTATCACATTTTCACCAGACATTTTCCTAGATCATTTATAGTTGCTTTCACTTAATTTGCATATACAAATAAATATCTAGTAACCAGAAATGAAATGCAATTAATTTGCATCTAAAGTGTTTGATGATGAAATTTCATAGCATAGAACGTATAGCAGATACATTTATGTACATATAAGTAGTAGTCCTTTATAAACGACTTTCATCTATGGGGTCAGCTCTCTGAGAGCCTTTAGTCACCCAATAACTGCGATCACTCATTGCCTACATGCGCACACCCCGACTGCCTTCCCCGCTTCATCGCCAGCTAGTTGCTGCCACCATTGACAGCCAGTTAAGTCCAATTAAAGGCTATCTGCCCGAACGTATCTACGCGAGTGCTTGTATCCCATTGACCGGCGAGCAAATTGCCATATCCATGTTAGACGAACTCCGGACTCCCGAGTGGGTTTTGTGCCTCATTTGTTTGACTAGCCCAGCCCAGCCGAGGCAGGCCCAAAAGGTTGCTGCTGCTGCTGCTGCAGCTAATTGCCCATTACCCTGCCTCGGCCCTGGCAATTTTATTTGAGCCTAACTGCAACTCAAATACTTTCAAATGTCCAACGAGGCCTGCTGCCAGCTGCTGCGAAATGGCTTGGCTTGGGCAATGATCTCCTGCTCCAACTCTGTCTCCATCTCCGGCTGCTGCAATTTTGCAAGAATACGCGGATACAGACCAGACCAGACCAGAGAGGAGAGGTGTGGAGTGGAGTGGAGCGTTGCCCACGTGCTGAGCAGCAGCACAATTTGGGTTAATTGTCTGCAGATCAGGCCCGCAAATGCAACTCCCATTGTTGGCTGCTTAACGCCAGGTATTTTTGACACTCGCTGCCAATATGATCGAGAGGGGAACCACAGGGGGAACCTTGCTGGCTGAGTCAGCTGAGTTGGCTGAACGATAATAAATTTTGCCATTGTCATTGGAAGCGTTTCGACAACAGTTTCGAACCGCTTCGAAGTTCTCCTTTCACGGTTCCATCTGGCTTTGTTTTGTATCAGAATTTACGTAATTCCCATTGCCGCCCGATCATGCAACTTCTGGCTGCAACCGGGTACGGGCTGCGTAATGCCAATTGCGATTCAACTTGAAATGGAAATGGAAAAGGAAAATCGAAATTGAATGACAAATTTGATTTGTATCGCATCGCTTGAAGAGTGTGTGTGTGTGTGTGTGTGTGAGTGAGTCAATGCCATCCATAGCATAGTGCTGCTGTTGCATAGTATGCCGGAAATGTTGTTGTTGCTTGCTGTTGCCCATGTGCACATGTGAACATGAACATAGGCGTGGCATGACAGCCCACCCCCCCGTGACAGCCACAGCCACAGCAACACTCCCTTCGCAGCACTGTCCCTGCTCATTGACTCATTCAGCAAATGGAATTGAATATTGTTCGCATTTTTTTTGTGTGTGCGCTGTAGCTGTAGCTGTATCTAAATTGAAAGCCACTTAACCCATTTCGAGCATAATGCGAAACAGTTTGAGCTGTCTAATGGGGGCTCTCTTCAGCTTTATTGGACGAGAGATGCGACGGCTGCCAGCCGCCAGCCAGCCTAATGAAGTTTGAATAAACAGCCGCAACAGCAGCAGCAGCAGCACCCAGAAAAGTCATTAAAGAAACTGTTTTTCTTTCGGATGCCACAGCAGTTTGTGGGTCATTATATAAGTAGTAAGGCCGATCGGGTGATCGTCGGATCGTACGACTCACACTCACTTCACTCGGCTATGAATGCGATTCGCTTTGCTTTCGCAATGAATGTTGGCCTGGTCAGGTCTGGGGTCTCGCGTTCAGATGATGCAAGCAGCATGGAGTGCCAGAGTGCCAGGGTGCCAGGGTGCCAGAGCGAGAGCCACCCAAGGGGCGTTCAGCACTAAACATCGATCGATCTCGCTAGTCACCGATCAGTGGGTGGTGCGGTCCAGACCGCCTCTCCCTGTTGCCTGCTGTGGATACTGCTGCTTGGGGGTTAGTCAAAGTTTAAACTAACTTATAAAGAAGCCTGGGAACACCTAAGATGCAGACTGGATACTCGTATGATATAGGAAAGAGGTTTATGGCACATTAAGAGTGCACATTGAACATTCGAATGACGACTATCTGAACACTATTATGATATCATGACTGGAAAATAAAGCCACCTCAATTGAGCAATTACACTTTAATATGTTTTTCCCCTCTTCAACCAAAAAAAAACACTCGAAAAACTTTCCAAAAACAAATGGAAATGGAAATGCCTGCAGGGGAAGTCGAGTAAAAAATATAAATGAAAAACCCATTTGAAACTCGGCTTAAAGTTTCTAAGTAGCACGTACGTAACATGGCCAACGGATAATTTGGCCAACAACTGTTGTTGTTGTTGTTGCTGTGATTGTTGTTTGATTGTTGGATTGTTTGTTGTTGCGGTTTTGGGAGTCAACATAAACATAACTGTAATTGCGGTGTAATTGCAGCGAGTAGAAGCGGAAAACGAAAGTGCAGCCAGCGAGTGAACAAAAAATGGCCAAAGAAAATCTCAGAGTATACAGCGAGAGGGAGGGGGAAGGGGGGGAGTGTATTCGTATAATTGTGACCCACCAAAACAATTTTTAAATGCGTTACAATTTCAATCAAAAGCGAATCAAATTTGTTGTACCATTTTAGAAAGCCCCCTCTACAAAAAACACCCATGGGGTGGGGTGCGCAGACAGGGAGACAGCAGGGCGAGGAGGGGAGAGGGGTGCAACAATGAAATTGAATTTGATTTCTTGATCGCCAAGGCACTTCACGGAATCTGCCATACCAAGGCAGAGCCAGCCAGCCAGCCAGCAAACGGCCGCAGCTCGCAAGTGAAAGTAAAAAACCGAAAATCAAAAAAACGAAATAATAATAATAATAAAAAACTAACAAAAACCAAAAGCAACTTGAACAACAACCACGACTCGACTACGGCTTTCATGGGTATTATGAAACGTAAGTCAGTCAACCAGCCAACCAGCCAGCTAGTGGAAATACATAGAAGTTGGATGATGGAAGATGGAAGTTGGAAGAGGCACTGTGGCAGTGGCAGGTCTCTTCTGTGTGTCTGCGCAGACTGGCAAGTCATGCAAACGCTGCGCAGACGCAGACGCAGCGGTTCGGCAGGTGCGACAAACTTTCAGCCAGCAGCCAACAACGGCATTGACTCCACACCACCATCAAAAAAATCGAATTGAAATTCAAATTCAAATTCAGATTCGATCCGATACGATCCGAACCAACTTTGAGCCGCTTCAAGTCGATGATGTTGTTCGCACATTTGTTCGCCGATCGTTGGGGGGGACTCGAGAGCGTGTCTGGAGGCCATAGACGCATACGCATTAACGGGTAATTGCCAAAGTGTTAGCCGCGATGAGGCACTTGCCACAAGATTGACTTGTCCAAAGTTGAAGGATCCTCAAAAGCCGATAATTGAAAATACAGCAACCTCGTTGTGGCAACCCTGAGACGAAGGATCTTTCGCTTTATATAGTATACCCTTTCCCCTGACAGACTACACAATTTGTATTACTTTTCGATTGCTAGCTTGAGGCATGATTGCTACTGCTGCACCATTACCGCTATGTCTGAGGCGCGACTGTCTCTCTCTCTCTGTCTGTCTGTCTGTTTGGGTCTGTGGTGTACATCGGCGTGCTACCTGCTGATTTCAAAACATTAACTTAATTTTTTCTCATTTTTTCTCCACCGTTGCCTCGGCATTGGAATTAATTATGCGTTTGCGCTCAATTTGTAGCCCAAGTAATTTGCCGTGCCAAAAGGCAGTAGTAGATGTTGCATGGAGGCGGCACTGTGGCAGGTGAAAGATTTGCGGGTGGCTCCCCGCACTCGACTCGACATGGTTTTGCATTGGCTTTGGCTTTGGCGCTCGCGCTCCCTTTCCCTCTCTTGAAATCGCTTCTCGTCTAGCAGGCAGGCTTCTTGGGCAACATCTTTCAGGCCGCTTGTCTATGTGGCATGCTGCACTCGTATAATGCACTTGCAGCTTCTGGCGAGCTGCTAGATAGCAGGTGGCATTCTCTGCTCTGCTCAGCAATAAAGATTTTAATTAAGCGATTGGCTGGGCCATTGATGACCAACAACAGGCAGGGGGTGGGGAATCACAAATTTGATATGTGGCAATTGCTGGCTTTGTCTAGTGTTATTAATTTAACATTGAGGAGAAAGTGCAAGCCCATGGTGCAAGTTGAGAATGAGGCATGAAAATAGCCATGAAAGTGTCTTAGTTGTTGAGGATTTTCCGCAACACTTGGCCCCGTGTTTCCATTCAAGTTTTCAATTATAGGAACCAGCAGGCTTATGGGCCAATCTATGCCAAACAGCAGACAACGAGTATATTGTCTCTTTGTACACACACACACACACACACACACACACACATAGATACACACGCATTGTTTCTTTTTCAATTAAATTTATAGTACTTCTAATCAATCTTCCATGGTCTGTCGGCTGCTCTGGATTTAACAATTTAACATTGCTTTATGGCCTTTTCCATGCACACAAGCAAACAGCCATCTGCATCTGTGCATCTGCGAGTATCTGTTATTGCCAAGGTGGCAAAGTATCTATTAGATGCCGTTAGCTGTAACTGCAGTCTCTTTTTATTCGCTGCCAACACGCAGCAGCGTCCAGTCCAGTCAAATGCGCCTGTCAGCGTTTTCAGCGTTTTCAAAATTGGCTTTCATATACTTGTACCCCCGCTGGACTAGACTGGGCTGTAATTACGGGCGACAGGCGCAGGAAGCGGCAAATTAGAAGAAAAGTCGGTGGGGCAGCAATGGTAATGCTTGCTGCCTGCTGCTTGATTCGCGGGATCCAGTCGCATTATCCTGCGGCGGCCAACAGGCGACGTCCACCAGCGATTAGCCAACTGAATGCCATAATTTCCGCGTTTGACGTGTGCAGAGCACGCGATGGGGGTTTCCCCGTTTGTTTCTTATAGATGATTGATACCCTGTAATGGCAGACCAAAAGCCCATAGGGATTTACACATCTTTATGCAATGTGAAAGCTACTGGAAAACCAGCAAATGTGATGATTATTTTGTATTTAAATTTCTTAGACTTTTACTGAATGGATTTAAGGAGTATCTTATAGTCTCATTTGATCTATTCAAACATTTACTACTGGTTTTCTGTTGTTTTTTTTTTTTTTTTTGCACGGAAGTTCGGTTGGAGCCATAAAACTTAATGATTTTCGAATTAGTTGTTTGATAAGCTCCCCCCCAAAATGGATACAAACATGACAAATTTCTGTTCTGTTCAGTTTGGTGGAAAGTTGAGTGAAGTTGAGGCACTGGCAGAGTCACAGCCACAGCCAGAGCCGTGTTATTATCTTTATGCATAGATACAGACACGAGTTAGTGGCACTGGCACTGCCGCAGCCACAGCCAAGTAATGAGCATGAATGTGGGCCAACTCATGTCGAGGCTATGCAATTATGCTCAAGAGTGGAGTGGAGTGGAGCTCTAGTGCCGCTAGAGAACTGTGCCAAGGCGGTCAAAGATGGAGTTGGAGCCAGAGAGAACGGGTGGGCCTTAACGCACTCCGAATATGAAAAGAAAAAAAAAAAACGCCAGCATAATAATTATTTTGTTTCACTTTTGACATTTGCCTGCATCCGCGTCTGCTTCTGACTCTGACTCTGCCCCACTCTCTGTTTGCCTCTCTGTGTATCTCTCTATCTGGGCAATTGTATCTTTGGGCTGGCTAAGAGAACAATGAGACATAACACTAAATTAGCATTAGCATTAACCCGGAAACTTACGCAGCTGCGCCTGCACTGCCTCCATGGACATGGCTAGGTAGGGTGTTGCACGCCCCGACTGACTGACTGACTGACTGACTGACTCACTGACTCATGTGTTGCAGGTGTGGCCTGTCCCAGTTGCTGGCTGCTGGAGTTGCAAATTAACTTGTTTGCCATGCCATTAGATGCCGCAAATTTATGGTTTATATGATTTTGGTCAACCAACCAAGAAGTAGGTCGCCGTCGTCGTCGTCGTTGTCGTCGTGCACATGCTGAGAAAAATCCTTAATATATTTTCCAGCATTCTTTTCTGCCTCACGGTCTCAGCTCTAGCTGCGCGGCAGTGTCTGTGGCTGTGACTGTGGCTGTATGTTGTCTGACCCACTTGCCAAACGGAAAGTGAAAACATGCTGGCCTTAATTGATATTTAGGCCATTCGCTGGCGCAAAAAGCTGTATAAAATTTGCAAAAACTACCCAAAAACCACAATGCAAAGTTTGCCTCTTTGGAATGGGATTTTGGCATGCCAAACGAGTTGGAAAGTGCGAATTTTTGCACGTCTCGGCATTAGCATAAGGCAAATAAAACGAAAACAAAACAAAACTAAAAACAAGAAGCAAATACTAAAATCAAAACAAAAACCAAAGCTACAAAAGACCTTTAGAGACCTCCAGAAGTGTCGGAAATCGTTTCGAGTTGTTTTATTCACAAAATGTTGCGGAGATATAGCAGATAAAAAAACTATTTATAAATTTGAAGAGCTTCATTTGAGGCGAGCGTGGAGCCATCTTGATGTACTGGTTGTGTATCTGAGATATTTCAGAGATATATATATAACTGATATAAGGGACACTCCAGTTATCCTTTAGCATAGTTTCCTATGGATTCCCCTTATCTGATCCTGCAGATATCTTAATAAAGTGCTGAAGATACTTAAAGCTTCTCCTAGATAGTTGCCCCTGTCTTGCCTGTACTTATTGTTGTTCACTTGCGACTCTCTGACTTCACACTATTTTAACACTTTCGCATGGCTTCGGACACGGACTGTGAGTCCGGGCTCGGACTATGAGCCGATGGCGGCAAAGCCAAACAAAAATAAAAGCATCTCATGGATGCGAGATGCGGCACCAAGTCGCGTGTATCTTATGTGTCGGCGTTGCCTGGGCGATGTGGCAAACAGCTGCTGATGTGCTACGCAAACAATGATTGGCATTTGTTGTTATCTTTCCTGCTGCTGCTGTTGTTGCCGCTTCTCTTGTGGTTGCTGCTGCTGTTGCTGTCGAAGTATTTGCACTCTTTGAAAATTGCCAAGATGCTACGGAGGCGGCAGGCAACAGCAACATGCAGCGGCGCAGGCAGTGGCGGTGTCGATGTCGATGGCGGGCAGCTTTGAAAACTTTTGAAATTGTTGCCCATTTGCTATGATACGGCAGTAGAGCGAGGCATGTGGCATGGGGCATGGGGCATGAGGTACTTGTTGGAAATAACTTAAAGTGCATAGAAACTAAAGTTTAATTAAGGAATTGTTCCACCAGCAGAGAGAGAGAGGCTTGAGGGAGGCTTAAGAGCGGCTTGACAGTGTCTCCCAAACTACATAATTGAAAGCGAATTCCCAACCCATGGGATTTAAGAGATCACTTTGGCCACTTACCACCTGCAATCCTAAGCATTACCTGTTATAGTCATAGTTAATTATATAACATATGTATGTATATGTCTCCCCTTCAAGTCTTTTATACGCACCTGTAAAGAGAGCAAAGAAAAAGCTAGATTAATACCTTGTTTAATTGTTCAATAAAGCGTGGCAAACAAATGTTGCATTTAAATTGGCCACAGCAGGAAAACACAAACGATTTTATATTTGCCACAGAGTGGAGTTTTCCTCAACAGCTGGTAAACACCTGTAGGCCACAAATCGTTAGCTAGGTACCGGGCACCCGGCACCGGCTCCAGCACCCGGCAAATGCTGCAGATACAATATACACAAAGATTGCCGCCATAAAGCAGCTGTGGAGGGGGGTGGTGTGGGGGAATTGTTTAAGTTGTTGCATAAAGCAAAGTTGCTCCCACTTTTAGCCAAGTAGAAGAAGTGGGAAGAAGAGAAGAAACCGTTGCTGCCAGTTGTTGCCGTGCGCAAAAAAAAAAAGTGAAAGTAATGCAACAAAGTTACAACAACAGCAGCAACAACAATAATGGCAAAAAAAAAAAACAGTAGCCAATAAGCCATAAACTACAACAACAACAACAACAACAACAAGCTGTAAGAAAAAGGCAGAAGGTGCATAAGATGTTGGTAGAAAAAAAATATACAAAAAATTTTCCACAGGTGAATGAATTTTAATTCAGCAAAAAAAAAAACAAAACAAACTTCAATTTACAAAAATTGTTGCCAAAAGTATGATTACATTTCATGGATGCTCTACCTCTCTTTTTCTCTCTCTGTTAGTCTCTGTGCCAAACGAATGTCAACATCTTCCACAGAGAGACCACAAAAAAAAAGAAGACACACACAAATTTCTGGCAACAAAAAATACCTCTGGCAGCTTGCAGTCACAGATACAATGAGCAGATAAAGGATAGGTTGTAATTGAGTCAATGCTGTTGGAGCTGGCCAAAAAGTTGAGTTGTCAAAACTAACGAGCAGTAGGTAGGTAGCTCATAAAATCATTAGCCCATAATGCACAGAGAAATCCACACACACACACAAACACACAGAAACTGAGAAGAGAAGAGAAAAGTGTAGAGAATAAGTGTAGTGTAGAGTGGAGTGGAGAATCAGCAGCGAAGGCTGCGTTTGCATTTCGAATGCGGAAATGTTTGCTCTGTGGGTGGCTGGGAGGGTGGGTGGTGCGGGGTCTAGGTAAATACAGCTAAACACAATGGATATCTATGTTTGTGTACATGCACATGTGTGTGTGTGTGTGTGTGTGTGTGTGTGGGTTTATGGTCAAAATGAGGTACGATTTGCCGCTGTTTATTTGCCTAAACTGTTAGCGCTAGTTTGAACATGACGAGACTTGGCTATCAGGCTGCCTGACTGGCTGACTGGCTGGCCTTCCGCTATTTATCTTGTAGATACGCCTTGACAATTGAACAAAATGCAGATACATATGTAGGTAGACTCGAGAGGGAGTCAAAGATATGTATTTGTGACTCCTAACGGCCTTCGTTAGCTTAAAGAAAATAGAATAAAAGTTTGGTTTTTTGTTTTCCAGCTTAAAACTACACAGATAAAGCTGCTAGCTACCTACTTGGATTGTTTCTGGGAATGATCAGGCATTCTATACCATTGACCTTTGACCCAGCTAACACATACAGGCAGAGGGAGAGAAAAGAAGAGAGACAGAGAGTGTGTGGAAGCACTTGACTCACATAGATACAAATAAAGATACGAGTATCTGCCAGACATGTTTAGGTGCCTTCTGCTTCTTCACTAGCCGCTCAACACCTTTTTTTCTCCAGAATTCTCAAGCATTCTGACCGCAGTCCAATGATTATCTTCTCCCCCTGCTTCGCTGCTCCCCTGCCACTGAGAAGATCTGAGTTGCCTTTGTGCAGCCACTTTGCCGTCCACTAGTATTTACTTTGTTTTATCTTTGTCGCTGTCGCTGTCTGCCTCTGCCTTTGACTCTGCCACGGTGTGGCATAATATTTTACACAGGTTCAGGTGCTCAGAGCGGCCTAATTAGAGGCGCACACACAAAACACACACAGACACACAGAGAGAGAGAGAGAGAGACGCAGGAGACTGCTTTGTGGCCACTTAATTTTGAGACAACTGCATGTAATTAAAGGCGAATACTTCAGTCGTTGGGGGGGGAAGGGACGGAGGACTGACGGCGTCGACTAATTTATTCAAACTCGTTGTCGAGTTTCCCCAAAAGCTGCCCAAAAACACACACACACACACACATATATATAAAAAGGGAAAAAAAAGAAACCTAAAAATATATATGCATACACGTGCAGGAATGCACCCAAGAGAGTTTTCCTCGGCCGCTCCCTTTTACGGGGATTTCTCGTCTGTGTGTGTGTGTGTTTATGTGTGTGTGTGTGTTAATGTGCGTGGAAATGTTAATGGGGTCATTTGCCTGCGGCGGACGCAGATCGGAAAATGCGGGGGGAAAATGCAAACCGATCGCTCGAACGAATCTTTCAAGTGCATTTATTTAAATTTCACGCTGCGATCGAAGCATCGTGTGTGAGTATTCCCCCACCCCTATCCATCCATTCTGGATATATAATTAGAGGCCCATGGAGGCTACTCAGGCAGTCACTCTTGAGCACTCTTTAAATGCTTCAACTAATAGCGTCATATCTGTCGAATGATTTCCAATATCTCGCAATATCTGTAATGATTTCTCTTCTGCTGATGGGGCACTCGTGAGTTGTGCCATAATCAGTGGCTTGGCTGTCTGTGACATTCAGTTGATAATCGGCCATTGCATCACCGTTCGGGGCACCTGCATAGATAACTAGCAGCAAACTTTTACTCAATTGGCAACGTCGCTTCAGTTAACAATTCTTGGCAGTGGTGGTGGAGGGTGTGGGCTGGCAGTCTGTTAACGTTTATCAGTGAAATGTTTCGTAATATTTTTGGCCCGCTCTTATCAGCCCAGGCAAGTGTCACAAGCTCGTGCTTGCAACAAGCAACAACAGCACAACTTCCGCTATGAGTTATCAGCGCTCACGTGCTTGTTGCACAGTACACAGTGTGCCCCGCTGCTGCTGCTGCTGCTGCTTCTGGCCTGATTAATGACGTTTTATCGCCACTAACCGAACGCATTCAGTTGCGTTCCCTCTCGACTATAGCCATGGCCTGGACTGACTTGTCTTGGCTTGTCTCTGCTTTGTTTGGTCATCACCGCCGTTGCGCCTCACACGTGTCATTTGCAAATCGCGACTTTGGCACGTCCCCCATTTGTGGCGTCGACAGATTTAGCGCATGTCACAGCTTTTGGGGGACGGGGTAGCTGTGGGGGCACAGCTCAATCTTGGAGCCTGTGCCATTGTTGACTAGCTGGCTGACTGACTGGCTTGACATTAATCTCAATTTTTGTATTTCTCGCACAGCTGCGTGCACTTGAGAAGTCGCCAGAAAATCATTACAAAAATTGCACTGAACTTTTTGTTATTGTTGTATTATTATTTTTTTGCGCAGAATCTCCGACAATTGTTCGTGTCTTTTGTGTGCATTTGTTTCTAATTAGCTCATTATAAGTGATTTAATTGCTCATTGTGTCGTTTTGCGATTCTACTCTGTAATCCAGAGCCACTGCCGACGATTCGATTGCATTGCAGATGCATCTCAAGCGCATCTAAATGCGCAGTTAACAATCAAATGTGTAGGGGTGGGGTCGGGGTTGGGTCTGTGGAGCGTGTGGTTCAATAAAGCTGCCAGCTGATTGTCAACTGCGGTACACATATGTAGAACTCTTGCCCCACAGGCAAAAGATTACAATTCTCTAAGGAAAATGCATCAATGAAAACTTTAACGAAATAAAATGTGTTTCAGCAAAGAGCATAGTAAATTTTTGAATATTTATTTATTTTGGAAAATAAATAGCCTTAAATGTTGCATGTATTTGCCACGACACGAGTGACACACATTGCCCAAAAACAAAAACAAAACAAAAAAGATTTTATTTCATTTTGCGAAACTCTTTCACAGTTTTCCCCCTGGTGGTGCTACGGTGAAAATGCCTTAAATTGTCTTTTTATGCACACGTTCAACAATGAGGAAATCTTTACGAGCACATCTGCCGCATAAAGTTTGTCCAAGAGCGAGGTCTTGGCTACGGCAACAGCCACGGTTGCGACTCTGTCTGGCATGGGGCTGACTGCATGGGGCAGAGTTGAAGCTGGAGTTGGCTGCCTGCTGCTGCTGCTGCTGTTGCAGTCAACTTGTTGTAGCTGGCAATTAATTACGGCCAGTAGCAGTTGACAGTTGTTTGGGCTTGGGCTTGGGCTGCTGCTGCTGGATCCGCGTGTCTCTGTGTCTTGCATCTTGCGGCTGCTTTACTATTTGATCTTTGCACTTCGATAGCGAAACGTGTAGATGCGTGGCACTGGCAGGGGCAACCAGGAAGTGTATGCCAAATGGCCGTCAAGTGCTTCGAATTAACAGCAACAGCTAAAGCCACTTATATAGCCATAGCCACGCCCTCTCCATCAACGCCTTTCACTGCTGTGTGCGGTGTGTGTGTGTGGCATTTTCAAAATAAACAGATCTACAGAATTACAGCACTATAGAAATGCAATACCGAAAAGGCCAACGTGACATTTGTAAGTCAAGTTAATTGGTTCGAGAAATCCAGCCAAGGGGGAAGGCAGTTTGAGCAGTTTTCAACTCTTGACAGCAGGCAGAGCGACCCCTCATCATATTTATAAGTCATTTATTATGGAGAGACACACACAAACATACACATACATACAAACAGACTAACCCTATATACATAGATTCTCATTAGCCCAAGTTCGAGACACTAATTTGTATCTTTCTTTCTTTCAGTATTTGTTGTTGTTGTTTTTGGGAATGAGGTCAACTTTTTGAATAGGCCTACAAAATGCAACAACAAAAAAACAGAAAGAAAGACAAAAAAAAGAATTGACGAAGCGTTAAGCAACTAACTCCGTGGCAGGTTGGCTGGGGCAGTGGCATGGGATGGGTATGGGTATGGGTGTGGGTATGGGGCAATCAGCCAGCCAACCACAGCAGCAACAATCCCTTGTTTATGCAACTCACGCAGGGGGCAAAACTGTACAGAAATTTTCCTCTTTTCTGCCGCTGTCAGTTTTGCGTTTTGTTTTACACTTGGTGTGGGGGTGTGGGTTAATGGGAAAACTTTGGATTCAATTAGAGAAGAGGGCTAAGGGCAACAGGGCGACAGATCCAGATACAATTGAGGCATTCGACTGTGAAGTTCAAATTTCAAATTGGGCAACAATTGGAGACTCGAGACTCGAGGCATCGAGAATCAAGAATCAAGCATCGAGAATCGAAAAACGAGAACATTGCTGAACTCTTGACTTTTGCCCAAGCTTCAGTCAGCTCCACACCACTCCGCTCTGCTCCGCTCCGCTCCATTCCAATTCAATTAACCAGCCAGGGCCATAATTATGTAATATTTCAGAATCGAGTGAGCGGGCAGAGTGGAAGCGAGACAGTTAGATTGTCCCAAGGTCTCGCCCGTGTGGCCGTACACAGCCTTTGCCATCCATTTGGCTGTCAGCATTTGAGTCTCTAAGCCGCAGCACACACACACACACAGACAGAAAAAAAGTCAAAATGAAAAATGAAATGAGCAACAGCGGACAGAAATTGTTTACAAAACGATACGCTTGGCCCCGGAGACACCCGGAGACCCAAAGCAGCACCGGGGCGCCACTCCCAGAACTCGAACTCAGACCCCCAGAGCCCCAGACCCCCAGACCTCAAATCCAAAACGATGGACGGGGCGCAGGCGCAGCAGCAGCAGCGGTTTTAATTTTTTTCGTTTACCGTTTTGGTACCGCTTGACGCTTGCCACATAAATTTTGCAGCAAATTTCATGCAATCCACTGAAAAAACGGGGCCTTGCAGCAGCGGCAGCTTTTGCATATTTGCGTCGCCTGATTAATTTATAAATATATCTTGTTGTTGTTATTTATCTGTTAACGTTCAGCCATTGTGTATCTGTATCTTGTGGATGGAGTGTGTACAGCTAATGAATATGGAAACCAAACTGTACGCTGTCTTCCCTCTCCCTGAGTGCCTCTTAATGGGTCTCTGCGCATCATCGGAATGCACGGATCCATCCGTGTTCGCACCCCTGTCGATGCATATCTTGGCATTAGCCAACACTCACGCGGTACATGGCTGAAAGTGTTCGAAACACTGCCTGGAACATGCAATTTTCCAATTTGCTTAATTGCTTCATTTTGTATTCTCTTTTTTTCTGTTTTTGTGGCAACAAGCTAAGCAATTTTATTGTGCGATGCAACACTCGTGTGTGGCAAGAACAGGATCAATTTCTTTGTAGCCGTGAACTACTTTTGATGGCTAAATGGGAGGGGGGTGGCTGCATTTTCCTTGGCAACCAACACACATTTTCATATCTAAATATTTGTTTCGAAATGTGTCACATATTTTTGGCTTTCTGTGGGGGTGTACCATATCTCCTCTCTGTCACTCGTTAGCTCATGACAACAGCCATTAACCAAATTCAACATTAACATATTCCAATCGAATGCAGCTGCATGTAAAGGTATGTATGCTACGTATGTATGTATGTGTGTGAGTTTGTGTGTGTGTATGCTTGATGTTGCCTCATGAATGCCAACACCCACACTTTAACCTTCTCTTGCATCGATTTAAGCAATTTAATTAGCCATGAAGGCCTACGTGAATAAGTGAGTGAGTGAGTGAGTGAGTGAGTGACGGCCAAAATGAATCACTTAACCGAATGCCTCTGGCTAATAACTTTCAAAGCCAATACCAATATTAATGGCTCTTTTCGCCCATTCAAAAACCCTTCATTGGGTGTTTTGCAACTAATTAGGGAACTGGGAAATGCAACCTTATAGAGTGCCTTCTCCGTTACATACAATTCACACTGATAAAAGGTATTCTCGTGGCTCACATTTCCCCTCAGTTCGAATGATGACAAATTTCGCTTGAAATAATTTTCAAAAATGTCTCAACGAGCGACTCGAATCGACACGACTCGAGGAGGAGCCACACAGCCAGTCGACAGCAAATCTCAAGATTGATTCACTCGAGTGTGTGCCACTTGAAAGATACCCCCCCATTTCGGGTTATTCAAAGTGCATGTTAAATTAATTATGCGTTGAAAATAACGACAGAACACGAAAAAAAAAAAACAATAACAAACTGAAAATTAACCCAAATGCGGCATTTACTCAAACAAAAAGGGAACAAAAGCCGCTCAAGTAGCTGCTCGAGTCAATTTTAATTTCTTCGCTTCGGCGGCACTCGGTGGAAAAAATGTTTTTTAACACTTTAAGCAGACGACAAGCCGATAAGCAGCTACCCAAAAAATGAATATACATGAACCAACAGAAATTAAAAATTAAAAAAGAAAAACCAAAAGCAAAGCCTGAAGGCTGAGTATGAGAAACGAATCATGAAATACCCTTGGCAAGAGAAACAATCAATACTTGCATAGAGCCTTATATATGGGTGATTGGTGGGGACTTTCTAAGGTCTCATTTAAGTGTATTATCAATGTGATTATTGATACTCATCAGCTGGAAGTATTGCTGAAGGAACTGTAAAGTTCATGGGACTATCAAAGTATCCCATGAAAGAGTATATCCCAGGAACAGGCAGGCGCTCTCGAGGGGATCGAGACATCAATTTATTAAGAGTTGAATGCCATCAGCTGGGTCCCCCAGTCCCAGTCCCAGCCTGACTTATCGCGATCTTGCCGGACAATGTCTTGGCCTGGTCATTTGCTTAAATGAGTTGGCAAAAATAAATATATGAGTGTGTCTGTGTGTGGATGCAGTCTGGTCCAAGCGGCTTACATGTAAAACTTCAACTCGGTGGAGAGACAGAGAGAGAGAGTGGCAGAGAGAGGAGACAGCAGGCAGCAGGCACGGGTGGGTGTGTCGAAAGGTGAAAGAGCCAACAGGCAAAGCCACTTTCATGCGGATTAAATTTAATTTTATGACTCTTTGCTCCTTGCTGTTTGTTGTTTTGCTGCTTGTTTGTTGTGGTTGTTACTGTCGGTTGTCGGTTGTCGGCTGTTGTTGGTTGTTGGTCTGCAAAGATCGCTGCACTTGCGCGACATTTCTGGTTTTCTGTTGCTGCTGCTGCTGGAGCTGCTGCTGGAGCTGGTGCCTCGAATTAGTCGCTGTCATAATAAAACCGTTTAATTTGCGCGCTCTGACATTAAATGGATGGGCGCAAGCGAGACGGCATCACCGGCGCAGTCAGTCGCTGACTTTGTTGCATGCCACAACACAACAAAACACGCTGGTTGTTCACCAATTTTGGCCTGCCAGCCGGCCGGCCGGTATCCGTCTAAGCCAGCCATAAACCAGCTGGAACCGGAGCCGCTGGAAAACTGCATTGCATTTTCCACTTGCCAACGCCAAATTTGGACAAACTTTTTAGTCCCCCAGCATCGACTGCTTTGCTGTTTTGCTGTTTGGTCGGACCAGACAATTTGGCATTTTATGCAATTGAATGCAATCCATTCGATGCCATGCCATTCGCAGTTGTCATAAGCCCACTGAGTGTTGGCCGAAACTGTGTGTGTGCCACCAGCCATCAGACATCAGCCATCAAACTTTGATCAGCGAAGGCGACAGGCCACAGTCGGAGACGCACTCCAATTTGGTCAGTGGCAGCCACAAGGTGCGCTTCTGCTGCTACTGCTGCACTCTGGCTAATTGAAGTGGAAACAATGACCTTTCATCGTGGCAAATTAGTCACAAACAATTTGCGTTGAAGTTGCTGCGATCGGTAGTGCCCAAAAATGGTTAGCTCTGTTTAATATTGATTAACTGAGAGCCGCTAAACTGTGACTCAAATGTGGGTAAATGACTTTTGAAGGGGTTGGAGTTGGCCCATAATGAAAGGAGATCAATCACTGCTGGCATTAAATTAACATCAAGTAAGAAGCTCTTTCAGTTACTGTACTCCAGAGGGGAGATCATTTGCCATTTGGGGGTTCTGTTGGGTATCCCCCCAATCATCTTCATTGATCTACTAACTAATGAATGATCATCGGGATAAACTGTAGCTTGAGGGTAGTATTCCTGTCTATGAGAACACAGTTAGAATGAACTTCTTAATGTTCGTTGATCGTACCTGCTACGTTCGCTGCATTCGCGATTGTTGGCCAAGACAAGCTGCTGCCATATTTGTATGATACCCCCCTCTCAGTTGCCAATCTCCAGCATGTTCCATGCTAATCAGATGCTTGTCGATCTCGAACGACATGCAAACTAAGTAAGCGCTGCACTCACTCGGCCTGTGCCAAGGAACAGGGGGATACATAGAGGGTAGTCGTTGCCACATCAAAAGCCAATGCCATCAGGCAGCCACGCAGCTCATTAATCAATGCCTGACAAAACAAAGGAAACAAACGGAGGCGAATAAAAACAACAACAACAAGCCTCTAAGTGGCGACACTTCCTTGACGCACGCCCCCAGAGAATCCGCAGCAACAGGGACGGAGCAAGGGTGGGGACAGGGGGCTTAACTGGGGGAACACAAACTAACTAAGACAATAAAGATGATGCCGTCTTTCAGAGGAACTTCTAATTACTCGTTAATTTTCTGCTTAGTCGCCGCGCTGCTGTCCGTCAACGTCGTCCCACAGTCCCACCGTCCCCCTCTGCAGACCACCGTCATCGTCAGCCCCACTCTTTCTTCATCGCCATCTCCGTCTTCGTCTCCACCTCCATCTCCACCTCCATGTCCGTTTCCCTCGTCGTTGAATGATTCACTTGTCAATTTCGTAAATTATTACCTCATGCCCATTGCCTTGCCAGGCAGAAAGAAAGAAAGAAAAAGACACGGGGGAGACAGGGAGACAGGAGAGAAGGGGCAAAAAATGCAGTGCCAGTCATGATGGCTGAAACAAAAGCGAATCAAGTTAATTGCCGTTAATTTTGCCATGGCACATTGGTAACAAGGAAGGTCGCCCATTGCCAGGCCATCGCCAACAACAATGGCAACATCAGCAACAGCAACAGCAGGCAGCAACGACAACAGCAACATTGACAACGTTGCAATGTCTGAAATCAAATGAAATGCGTAAATTGCTCGAGTGCTCGGGATGGGATGTCGTAGTCGTAGTCGAAGTCGAAGTCGGGGCTGCAGCTGAAGCTAAAGCCAAAGCTGAAACCAATGGCAATGCCAATGGCAATGGCAATGGCAATGTCAAAAGCAAATGCAATCGCTAGTTAAGTGCAGTTGTCGGTAAATTGCTCAACAGCAAACGGGCTGGCCAAGGTGGGAGTCCAGTAATAAGGGTACGAGAGAGAGAGAGGGTAAGATAGAGCGAGATCCCAAGATCATAGCTCCAACGGAAGATAGCAGCACCATTGATGGATGCTTTGGTTGCAGAAAGATTAACTATCCAGAAGATATCAGATTAGATACATTCTACATAGCCTGCCATTGATCAATGATCTCCAATCAATCTACGAAACTCCGCCAAGACAAATAGAGCTAATCAGGAATGATCTAAAGCTCATGATAAATGGCAATCGAACTAATGATGACTTAGTGCTCGGCATTCATCTATCAAAATGTATGCACACTGCCCGGGACCCGCTGCTAATGAAGCAAACGTTGCCACATTGCGTATACGCCCCGTGTGCCGTGTGTGAATTCGGTTCACTTTGAATTTAAGTGGCAAGCCCACATAAGTGTATAAAACTCTCATAAGCAATCGGGGCGGCAATTAATAGCAGCTGAATGAAATTTACCATAATACACAGAGAATGACGCGAAGGGGCGCAGCTTTTATTTCTTGCAATAACGAATCGAATGCCACTTAACCTTGAGCTGCACAAGTAAACCAAACCGAACCGAACCAAAGCGAACCACAGCCGCAAAGCGAAGCTCATTGAAACCAATTTTGAAAATCCGCTCACGAAAACAATTGCAAAAAAAGTCATTAAATAAACCAGAAACTAAAAGTGCGACACGATACACTCACAAAACCGATTCCAACCATCGACGACGAGTTGCATTCAAAAGTGGCCTCAAAAAGCGAACAAAAAAATAGACAAAATAACAAAACAAAAGCAACAAAAACAAAGGCAACAATGGCTGCATTGCAAATTAGCTAAGCGGAAACCGCGCCATGGAAAACCATCGAAAATGGCAAGGACAAACCTCGTTCGAGAAGTATACAAAAATTGATGCAGATCCGCAGACACAACGCTGCAGCTTGACCAGGTCAAACAGGCTCAAAAGACACACACACATACACAGAGATGGTTTGGGGAACACGCATACACAGTGCCAATTAATTTGTTTTATGATTTTACGAGCTGGGCTCAACCCACCAACCAACCAACGACAAGCAGCCAAATGCCAGGCCAAGGAAAATTTGTATGCCGGCAGCCAGCCAGGCAGGCAGCGAGGCAGCTGTAAAGCACTAAAATGTTTGCCTTCTTCATCGTCGGCAACAACGTGGCACGAATGGATTTAAACGAAGATGGAGTTGCAGTTGTTGCCTGTGAATGTGAATGTGGGCCCAGAGCTGAAGCTGAAGCTGCAGCTAAAGCAAGAGCTAGAGCTACAGCTAGAGCCAAAGACAGAGTCCAAGTCAGAGCCAAAGGCAGGTCTTTCCATCTCTCCATCCAGATACATTAGGAACGCCCCTTAATGGCCAGTTAACCGCCTTCAAATGCCTTCAGATCGGCGACGGCAGCCCCAGCAAACAACAGCAACAACAACATTAGCAGCAGCAGCAGCAGCAGCAAAACCAAAAGCAGAATGCAATAAAAATCGGTTAATAATGTTTTTCACAACGCCATTCCAGCGGCAGCAACAACATGAACACGGCTAAAATATAGGTTAGCTGCATTTTCTTGCAAGGAAGACAGACGCAAAGGGTGGGTAAGGGGGTGAGGCTAAGAGCCATAGCCAAAGAGCCCATGGGCAGCCAAGCAAGGCACTTGGCTTTAATGTTGATGATCAGCCATCAAGTTGCTGCTCTAGCTGGTTCTAGAAAACGCTTGGCAAACGCAACGTTTAACCTCTGATCGGGGAGGCATTGCCAGCACGGATTGGGAGATGGGGGTGGGGACTAGGACGGGGACTGGGAGTTGCCAACCCACAAAAGAAAAATGCCAAAAGACAAACGCAGTCGAGAGTTCAGCCCCAGTCCCATACATCTTCATTCAACAAGTTCGGGTTTGGATCCTGGGTGAAATGCTTTTCTTGCAATGCTAAAGTTTTGCTTTCTTTTCCTTTGGGGCCTCCCCTGGCAGACAAACTCTTTGATTGAAAATCAATTTCGTTTGGGCAAAAACAAATGCCACAAAAATCATTCTCAATTATTTCGCCACTATTCTCTCACGTTTGAGTGAAATTCTTTCGCCATTTTGCCGCTTTGTCTGGCTAAATAATGTACCAAGAATTACGAGCATCATCAGCAGCAACAACAACGACAGCAACAGCAACGCAAGTAATTTCCAGCTGAATTTTCAACGCTTCGGTTTTTCCTTTTTTCTCTTTTCTTTTTCTACACTCTCGTATCTGTATCTTCCATCGCTTGCTGCTGCTGCTGCTGCAAAACTTTGGAAAATCATTTTAAAGTGCAGCAGAGTCAGTGGCAGAGGCAGAGGCAGCAGAGGCAGAGTCAGTGGCAGAGGCAGAGACAGCAGCAGCAGAGTCAGAGGCAAGTAAGGAGGTGGAGTTGCCAAAGCCCAGACCAGGCAACAGAGAACCATTAGCCGCCATAACCAACAACAATACCGACTAACAGCCACAACATTAACCGCTCTCAAATGTGTTTTTCATGGATTTTCTGTTTTTCTTTTCTCCCTCAGATTTTGTAGGCCACCACAACACACGAGTACGGGTATGAGTATGAGTGTGAGTATGAGTATGAGTATGGGTACGAGTGCAGTCAATTTTTGTTATCTTTTGTAAATCATTTTGTTGCCACTCCGCGGCCAAAGCTTCAGCTCCAGAGAGTTGCAACTTGCAGTTGCAGTTATAGTCAGTTCTCGAGTGGTAGTGGGGGGGGAGATGAAGTTCCCCCACTCAACTGGCAATTATTGTTGCTCAGATATGGTGCATATGAGAGACGTAACGTCCCAGGTGATGTGCAAGGCGAATGGCGGTTTGGGAGCCAGCCCCAGATTGGTATGAAATTATGGGCCAAAGTGGACTCTGAAAGTGCCAACAACAGCACAGATAATACTTGCGTCTGTTTCTATTCTAGAATTACGATTCCCAGGGAATTGTTTTTGAGCATTCATTCATACCTGAAAAGATAAGAGAATAAGGGCATATAAGATAAGTGAGAAAAGTTCATGAAAATGTTATAAATATAAAATTAATTTAATTAACTCGAAATTGCATTTAAATATATTTAAATATTTTTCCTGTGGCCACATTCCATAATTGGAAATTCTTTTGATGCTCAATGGATCGAAATTCTCTGGGGGCAAAAGGAATGCCACATGATTTTTTTTCTTCCCCTCTTCAAACTGATTAAAATGCCATAATAAAAAATAAAAATACATGGCTGAAACATCATCGCTGCATATACATTTCTTCTCATTGGCCTGTCCGTTATGGAGAATTCAGCGATATTGTTGCTATTGTTGTTGTATATCATTATCATTGTTGTTGCTGGGGTGCCAACAAATTGATATCTCTTACATGATGATGATGATATTCTTCTTTTTTTTTGCTGCTCTCTGCTTAAACTATTTACACATTGTTCACATGCAATCCACACATACCGTCTAGCAGCAGTGGGGTGGCACAGTACAGGCTAGGGCGTGTCTGGATGGGAAGGGGAGCTGACTGCGATATGCAACTTGTATCTCTATCTGCTGCTGCTGCTGCTGGTGTTCACGTATCTGTATCTGTATATCTGTTTACGTCCATAGGAGTATGCCCAAACGCTGTCAGTTGTTGTTGCTCGTATGTATAGCAGATTCGCTTCTATGGAAATCATTAAAAATGCAACTGAATCTGTCGATGTTGAAGCTGATTATAATGCTGCGCTGATGGTTGCTATTGCTACGGCTTTGGCTTTGGCTTTGGCTATTGTTGCCGCGGTGTTATCGTTAGTTGAATGATAATTTCCCGTATGACTTGCCTGATGCTGCACGGTGGGAGGAGGGAAGCCTGTCCCTGTCCCTGGCGATTTTTTACGCTTCGATGCGTTTGTGGGGGGTTGCGTTCAATCATCTGTCTGTCTGTCTATCTGTCTGTCTGCTTGCCTCTTTCATGTTGGTTTCTCTATTAATTCATTCAAATTGACATTGAAACTCAGCAGAAGCAACTACAACAATTGTTGCCGCAATAACAAACAATCAAACAAACAAACAACAAATTGGAAAACGAGCTTCTAATGATCGGTTGCATGCCACTTTCAGCTTGTTAATAATGTGCAAAATGCTGTTTGTGTTCACAATTCTTCTCTTCTCTTCTTTGTTTTCCCCGCCTTACACTCTTTATTTCCTTCTTTGTTGTCGTTTTCACACTGTTTTTTTTTCTGTCTGCTTGTTTTTTTTTGCAGCTGCATTGTTGCTTCCTATTCGTCAAGGCCATTTGCCAGTGTTGAGGAAGTCGCAGTTGAATTGACTAATCCCCAGCGACTGACTGATGGTCGAAGATGGCCAAAATGAGAGAACAGGAAACGTAGGGTTGCTTCGGAACCGATTAACTATCTTTGAAATCGAATGGGGGGAAACAACAGAAGATTGCAAATAAGCTATTAAAAAGGGGAAAAGTGTTTGGAAATCAGTGTAGTACAGTGTACGGAAGACGTGTATTGGACACTACCAAGTTAGTTCCATCATTTGACCTATAACACCAGAAGATTGCATGGCTCTGTGTCTGCAGATCGCTGCCATCTGTGGGGTGGGGATGTCCCAGCGAGTGTGGATAACCCTGCTTTGGCAATTAGCAGTTCCAAATGGGGGTGGGGGGATATTACCAATTGGTTTGCATCATTAACACAAATTATCTGCCTTTGCCAGCACCTTCCAAATTATGCTACCAATTATTATACTCAATTTAACATTATTTTCACCTCTAAAGCTAGCTATTAACATTCTAAATAGTTAATAATCGTTAAAAATAACCAATAAAAAATCTACAAATAATTCGAATAAAATTCGTTTCATGGTTAGAGCACCGAAAACCAGAAAAAATAATGTTTAAATAGGAATTCAGACGGCGTAATCAATAAATAAATTTTCTATTTATGCAACAGCCTCGACCAGAGGCGCTCTCACACACTCTCCCTCTTGTCGCTTTCTCTATCTGTCCCTCTCTCTCTCTCTCTCTCTATCTCTGGTGTGGCAGCAGCGGCAGCAACATCAACGGCAACAGGCAACATAACGGGCCCAAAGCGGCCAGCCGGCAACTTGTCGTGCATACAAGAATACATAGATACAGCCAGATAGATATACATACATACATTGATGCCTAGCGGTGTTTAAGGGGAGGAGTGGAATGGTGCGGTGTAGCGGTGGGAGTGTGCCCCGCCCACATATACTACATAGTTGCATGTGTAGAGAGGCATGTATTCATTGCCTCATTTTATTTTCTGTGTTTTTTTTTTTTTAATTTATGCAAATAAATTTCCACTTTGCACTGAAATCAAAATGAATTAAGTGCGAGTGATAGAAAAGTTGTCGTGTTGCAACTGTGTGTGCGTGTGTGTGTGGCAATCGGCTGAACGTATCGGTGTGTGTGTGTGCCACAGTGCGTGAGTGTGTGAATACCGTTGTTTGTGCCACTTTAAACGGGCTGAGATTTTCGATTTTTAATGCATTTATTTTTTTTTTTTTTTTTTTATTTTTTTATGTGGCTCTCGGCCGGCCGGCGTCGATTGCGTGTTGACATCAAAGTATTTTGTAGCTCTCTGGCTTTAATACACAATCTTTACACAACGGTATATCATGATATTACCCATATGCTTGGAACAGTTAAACTTTTCCTTAGGTTTCAGAGAACAAATTATTATCGTATTCTTTCTAGAGATTATTCAAGCCAAAACCTGGAAAACGCGAAACCAATATAACCTTCCAAGATCATTTGTACATTTCAAGTAACAATCATATGCACGATCTTTTCTTTGTTAGGGTATATAAAGCTTCGGTTCCCGCATCGTTTCGTTCATTCTTGCCGCTTGCTGCTATTGTTGTTGTTGTTGTGGCACCCGGCATCGATGGTGGCAGTTTGTGTTGGGTCTCGAGACTTGGCAAGTGCCTGTAGAATACTATAACGCAGTGTCGCCTGTCGCCAGGGAAACTTGTCTGGCCCGCTTCTGGCCGATGAAAACGCCTCTAAGTAGTCCAAGGTGCGTGAAATACATTTTCCGAGCTCTCCGTTCACTCATTTGATTCCACTCTGACCTTACAGCCATCCACCATCACACAGTTCTTCCTTTTTTTCTCTACGTATTTATATATATTTCTACACATTTTTCTTGTATTTTTTTTGCTAAATTTTCATGACAATTTTGCTTACACGTTGCAGTGGGAATAATCTGCTCGATATGACTGCATATGCCGCGTCACGCCATGCCCGGGGACACGCCCATGCAGGCCGGACTAAAGGAGACCAGACCGGGAGACCGGACAGAGGCACGGGATATATAAAGAAAATTGCGTAAAATTAGCATAAATTACGACGGGATAGGTTAAGTGGAAGTTGAAAAGAAAAGCGTGTACGCAATCGCCTTGAAAAATGTGCAGCGGAAATTTAAGCATAAATTGCTGACCATGACGTCGGGACAGTGATGAGAAGGGCAGGGAAGGGCAGGGAAAGTTGTGTGAGAGGTGACCGGACCTGACCGCTAATTAAGTGGAAATTTATGGAATGAAATTACACTGCGCCCCACACACACACACTCTCTCGGGTTTGAGCATACAAATATGATTTTCCACATTGCCCAGTGTTGCTTGCACTCACTGTTGGCTCGAGTCTAGGCAATTTTCCCCCCCGACACAAATTTGAATAAAATTGAATTAAATTCGAGTCGCTCACACCGACACATACACATGGCCTGGTCAATTATTTTGATGGCTAAAATCCAAGGGATTATAGTTCTAACGATGGCCTGGGTCTGGCGTTAATTTGGGGGCTTAGACCCTCTGAGCGCAAAAGTAATTTGCTGGCCGAGAGACTTTAAAGTGCATGCCACAAGAAAATTGTGCATTTTATTATTAAATTTGTTTCAATTAATAATCGAACATGAATGAAACAAGTTTATTGGTGTCGTAATATTTGCCCTGTTCACGCACCACACGGCTATTGGTCATGTGTAAACATTGGAGTTAATGAAATTGCGACCAACAACTTTGTTTCGCAGTTTTTGCAGTTTTTCAGTTTGCCGTTCGCAGGTGCCCACGGACATGAAATATCATATGAAACCGGTATGCAAACGAGCTGTGTGTGTGTGTGTGTGTGTGTGTCGGCCAGAGATTGTTTGGTGCGGTAATTAAGTTGGGGGAAAATTAACGCATGACTGAATTTAATATCCATCGAGCTGCAGCAGCAGCAGCAGTGGCCTCTCGCCGATAAGCCAAAGGTTGGGTTGAAACAGATATAACTGCCAGATACACGGCATCAATCTCAAGCACACATCGAACATCGAACATTACACCATTGCACATTGCACATTATGTGCGTAAGCTTCTTAGAGCCAGAATCGGCATCGCGATACAATAGGGACTGGGGATGTGTTTAGCTAATTGGAAGCCTTGTTGCGAAACTTATCTCAGTCCTACAGCCATACTGAGCACAACTCAACTGCACTTAGGAGGAGTTCACATTCCTGGCAGGGGGGACATTCACATTCCTGGCACGGGGGGCATTCAACTGCTTTTGTATGCTATTATTCGCATTGAATGGCTCTACCTTTGAATACACCCACCCCGTCCCACCGCCCACCACATTATGACCGAAAACAACTGTTTCTCGAGTATTATTAAAGGAAACAAAATAATCATTAAACTGAATAAAGTCAAGTGTTGAACTATTTATAAACTCTGGTTGTTCAGTGCTTCCTATTATTAAATATTTCATAATCCATAGGAAAAGGGAAATCGGGGCCGAGCTGCTCTGGCAAATTTGCATATTAAATTGCCAAAAAAACATACGAAAACAAATTGAATTTTAGATGCCGTCGAATGCGACAAATGCCGTGCAGTGGGGCACCTCAATTCGGCTTGTGCATTTAAGCCAATTTGCATATGACTACATAATTCATTTCGTAAATGCCACAGCGAACAAATGGATGCTGGGCGAAATCAATCTGCTGTGTAGCATTTAACATTTTATCGCGACTCGAAGATTCGAACGAGGCCTTTGGGCCTCCTATTGCTGCTATCGCCGGTCAATATTGAAACTGGTTTCGATAGAGTACGTGTACGTGTACGTGTACGTGTACACCTTCCTCTAGTTTGCAGCTACCCCAAACACGTTGCAAGTTACAAATGAATTACAGTTTTCTGCCAGATCTCTGCCGTAAACCAGTTGGCGGCTCAAATTAATAATCGTATGTAGGAAAATGTGGCACAGCGGCACCGACTGCTGCTGCTGCTGCTGCTGCGTTGCTCGGCATGTGGGTTATGGCAAGAGCTAAAAATAACTTCATCTCAATGACAACGCGGCGTATGCTTGATGCACTTTGCGATAACTTCTTGGGCGCCCGAGTGAATGGGCCGGACCGGGCCAGCGACTGGTGCAGTGCCGGCACCAAGTGCGAATGAGTCCCTCTCTCTGCGAATGCCTCCTCCCCCTATCGGTTGGTTGCAAAGTAAAATTTCAACTTTTACTGGCTGCAACACGTAGCGTAATGTTTTTGATACCCTTGCAGTGGGTATTTCCATTCTGAAGAACTTAATCAATCAGGATCAAAGGTAGGGTATTGATAAGGCTGAAGCTTTGAACAGAGTCCAACTTTAGCTGGATCAAGACAACTATCTCCGCATCTGATATTGGGCTTGATCAATTCGCAAGGGTATCTACATTTTCGGCCTTCGTGGCTATCCTTTCTTTCTTGTTTTTTGTTTGATTAAATTATGCTACGGCGCTGATGTCGCCCCCGCTTGCACCTACCCCAGCTCCTGCCACAGCCGCAGCAATTACGATTACGGCATATTTTGCAGTTGGCCTCGTGGCACCGGCAATTGCACAACACCAACACAAACACTGTAGCTACAGCGAGAGCGAGAAAAAACCGAAAGTGAACTTGCGACTTTCATTTTTTTGGCCGCCACCGCTGATAGTCCTAAGCCGCTTAATTGTCTTCGTGTCAAATTGTTTGGCTTAATTTAACTTGACAGCCGCAGCGACGCTCTGCCGAAGGGCAATCTGAACTGCTTGATGGCTCGACTGCTTGTCTGCTTGTCTGCTCGACTGCTTGACTGCAGTGCAGTGTTAGGTACCGCAACAATCCTTACCTCATTTGTGAGTCTGATAGGCCTCAACGTTTCACCTCTCTCTATTGCTTGCTCCCCTCCTCAACCAAGTGAAAGTTTTTTTTTTTTGTTTCAAGTTCGTTCGCTTTTGAATGCGGAAGTGAGCTCAGGCTCTCGCTCATTTCATTCGATTAAGATTCGAATGCAAGTGGGGATACTGAAACATGAAAGCCTCAAATTGTTCAAATGCTTCAACGCTATCGCTAGCCATTGTCCAGGGGCTGGAAAAGCATTTGGATTTCCATTTATCCGGCAGCTGCTATTAAAAAAATGCTTCGCCAAGCAGAGGGTTAGCGGGCAGCGCTCCCTCGAAACTTTTGTGGGATTTCGCCTAAGCCGAAGCCGAAGCCAAAACAAAAGCAAAAACAAAAATAATTGTGTTATTTTCCAGTTTTCCTTAATCTTTGAGTGCGGAAAATGAATTCAAACTTGCAGAACAAGTTAACCGGAAGTTGGAAGCACAATAAATGTGACTGAATTATGATGTTTGTTCCCACTGCTGCTCCCGTTCTCGTTCCCGTTAGAGTTTCTCATTCTCTCTCACCCCTTTGCCCGTTCTGGATGAGTGCCAGGTTAGTGCGTTGTCGTGGGTCGGACAAAAGGGTAAGCCTGGGGAGGGTGGGCGATGCCATAGGGTTGCAGGGCAGGCAGGCAGGTCATTATGCCCCTCTGCTGCGGTCGACCCGTGGGGTGGGTGGGAGCCAGTACCCATTTCGGCGACAACAAAAACTTTTTGTTTGACTTTTTTCTCGATTCAAATAAATTAACATAAAAATACGGCAAATGGGAATGCAATGTTCGGGGCGAAGGCGAAGCGCATGAAATATGCGGAAATCCATGTATGACACTTTGAACCACACACACACACACACATATGTACTTATGTATGTAGTCGGGTGGGGGCGGGGGAGTCAAGTGCGATATGAGAGCAAAGTTATTGACAAAAGTCACGCAAATTGTGTGCAACGAAATCGCAAAAAAGAAAATTCATGGCACTAAAATATGTGAGAAATTGAAATGTTGAGCAGAAAACTGACACCCTGCTTGCTCAGTACAGAGGGGGGTAGGGGGGAACGGGCTACGTGGCATGCTGCGTAATGATTATGATTATTTGCTCTATGCGCATGAAATTATGCAACCCGAAGCTTGGCTTTCATCCCATTGCACTCGTTTACTTGTACGGCTTCTATCTCGGTCGATCAGCTGCAACTATCTTTATCTTTATCATTATGCATACTTCCAGCCAAACAGAAATCTATTCGAAGTCGAAACTATCTCGTATCAAAGTACAACGGAAGCTGTGCTCTTTCACATCCAAAAGTTCGTCTCTTACCTGCAAAGAGAAGAATGAAAAGAAACACCGAATTAATATGAGCTTACGCAATATTTTGTATAATTTCTGAACAGCAAGCTATGCAATTTATTATGTAAATTTATTGGGCAACACTCAAAAACAAGAAACTGCAACATGCGGAGCGGGCGGAGTGGAGCCAACAACAACAATCATACGTGTCTTTGGCCATGAAACCATTGCCGGCTGCAATTAAATTCAAATTTTCAACTTCAAACTTTGCCGTTGACTTTCAGCAGAAATAATTTTCTTACTTTTCAGTGTATAGTATAGTAGCTTTGTGTTCTGCTGATGTTGTTACATATTTTTGTTGTTTTCTGCAGTTTCTTGTTAAACACGCAACAGTACGCAAATTTTGTGCCTAGTTTTGGAGCGCTGTTCTGAAGCTCTTGAGCTCTTTTAAATTCTCTGTCTTTTTGCATATGAAAACCGCCGCATAACCAAAAGAGAAGCGCGCACAGTGGCTGTCATAAAGTGAAACCGCCCACTGTGCAACACAAACTCCACCCACAAGCCACAGGCAGCAGGAGCAGCAGCAAGGCAATTCCAAAGGCAATTAATTAAAAAAGTTAAATAAACAAAGAAAACCATTTCAGTCGGATGCTTTGAGCGTCGCCCTGACGCAACAGGTGGCCCCGTGAGGAGGTGCTGGGATGGCTTTGTTTGAGTGCCTTTTGTCCAGGTAGCACACAAATTTATTTTGCACTTTTCCAAAACAGCATAAAGTTTACAACATTTAATACTACTACTCGTAAAGCAAAGCCAACGAAATGCCAACGTTAACTTTTTGAGCTGGTTAAATGCCAAACATCAGTTCAGTTCATAATTAATTGTAACGAGAATAAATTAAAGAAGGAGAAAAGATAGACAGGGTAAAAGGTGAACTGCACACTGTAAAGATACACAGATACAACAAGTCTTTTCTTTACTTGCAACCAAGGAACATAGTTTCAATTTGTATTCCCTCGCTCGTATTTTTTTTAACTCTCTAGTTTTTTTTGGTGTGTGTGGAACGTGTCAAATATATGTACATACATATGTATATATGGTAATATAGTAGTGCCAGAGTGTCGCTCTAAACTTATCATGTCACGTAATTGCTCGTCAAACTGCCAAACGTGCAATACTTGCAGTTTCCACAGCCAAGTGGGAGACTGCAGGCAGGACATGGCAGTGGCAGTGGCAACAAACTAGAACATAGTCGCATAGTATTTTCAGTTTGAAAATATAGAGCACAGGGCCAGTTAAAGAAATCATTTTCGAGGTTTCGGGGATGCTGAATGTGGCGCGATAACAATTTTCCCCCCACTGACGACGACGCTTTACGAGCACTCGTAAAGAATTCTCGCAGACCGAAAAACTGTCATAAACTACAGAAGACCGAATCATAAAAACAAAAACAAAAAGAAAAGCTAGAAGAAAAATACTGGGGTTTCCCCTGTACAAAAACATAAAATACCCTTAAAAGTACAACTTCAAAGGCAGCGAACGTAGACGAACCGAAACAGGTTCCCATCGTAATCCCAAATGGAAGTACAATTCAAATCAAATTAGTAGTAGAATTGTGTCAAAATAATAAATGAAGATTAAGCGAAGTTAAACAGAGTCTAACAAGCAACGAAAGATCAACATTTATGTTCTGTTTTCTATTAATTTTCTGCACATTATCAAACTTCTAGCTAAAGTTGAACTACCTGCCCAAATAAAAGGGCATTCCATGTTAGAGTAAAAGTGAAAAAAATAATTTCATTAGTGTACTAATTTTGCATGCATCGGGCTGGAAATTTTATGTGGCGGTGAAATTTAATGACCTTAAGGTGGACGTGAATTCCCTGGAGTCCACACCCAACCTGAGAAATGCATCCCAGGTCCAACCGCAGACTCTGCCGTCCTTTGTTGTCGTGCGTTCGTTGCCAATGCCAACGCGTCCGTGGCCGATGTCCATGTCAAAACTGAATGCTGCTGCCCGGCCCCCATCCATCCTGTGTCCATTCAGGCCCTTTGTGCGCCATTCCGGCAGCACAAATGGAATGCATATCTGACTGTGGACCACAGACCGGTTGGGCTGGCTTGGGACTGTGCTGTTTTGGTTGAGGTCTCGAATCACCCAAAAGCCCGGTAGTTGGTGATGTGATTTATGCCCGAAATATCGCTTTGACTGTGCACTCCTCAGCTGCATGTGCATTGGCCAAACAAAGAAGCTGCAAAGGCAAATATGTTTCAATCTTCATGAGTTGCGAGCCACGCAACTCCCATTTCTGCCACACCGCAAGCCATCTCATAAATCAATGGCCAAAACTTCTTTTGAGTGCAACAGGGGCGGAAGTAGCTGCTATTGGATGGGGGGATTGGCTGGTCAGAGGCTTAATTATGTCATGTGCTGGCCAGCCAGTGTTTCCATCAATTCTCAGTCGACCAGCGGCAACGCACTCTATTTTGCAATTGCAATAGATTGAGAGATGCAACACCGCAAATCAATTTGCCCCATCAATCCCCATTCCTGTACCCGCCAACGCCCCCATCATACTTGCGGAATATTTATGGAGACCGATTTGCGCTTTAAGATTGGGCCTAAATGGTCATAACTGGATGCTGCCAGCGGTGTTGGCCAATTTGTAGTGGCCTGTATGTTTCATTTTGGCTTAGCCTGTCTGGGGCGCCTGGCGAGATCAGATAAAGACATAAGCGATTGATAGATCCCATCGGCTTGTCTCGAATTAGTCATTCGAATGGATCTCACCTCAAAATTGTTTGGCCCCGAAGCGCTTTTGAGCTCGTGGTTCATTGGACCCATTTGCTAATCGGACAATGGGTTGGGGCCATAAACTATACTGGAATATGGAAATTGCCCAAAGATCGATGCTTATTCGGAGAGAGATGAGTGAAGTTAATCTGAAATTTCGCACTTGAATTGTAAGCCAATTATGGTAATTTTTTTTTTTCGGGTGGCAGGATAGGGAGTTCCCTCTGTGGCCACAGCAATGAGAACTGACAACTTAATTAAATTCCATCTTCTGCTGCTGACAATTGCATTTTAATTAACCACAGCCGCAGATATAAATACAAAATGGGCTCACAGATACACGCAATCCAACAGATACAGTCAAAAAGTCCAGACACAGTGCCAGAGCCAGTTCCGAGGCCCAATCATAATTCTGCAAGTCCTGTAATTGCATTGGTAACTTAATTACGGCTGCCACAGAATGTGGCTATGGCTGTGGCAGCTGCTTCTGCTGCTGCTACACAGTGCTGGGCTGGGTGTCAAAAGATACATATATTGTGAACAAGTTGTCATAAAAAGGGTTCAGGTTGCGAACGGATGCATTGTGCATACGATGTGATTCCCAGATTCAGTCTCAGCCTCAGGCTCAGCTTCAGGCTTCTGGCTTCTGGCCTCTGGCACTTTTCCTTCTTGTGTCCGACTAGGCAACAATTTCTTGGGATTTTTCCTGCACCGCGATTGTGCCGATTCGCCGTGAAACGGAATTTGAATTTCCAATTGCGAATGCATTTTCCGTGCGTTACTCAAACAGAGAGACACGAGAGGTCCACAAACAGTCAGCTCCAGCCAGCTCCAGTCACCTTCAATTATTCGCATAAAAAACTACACCAAAAAGCACGGCGTGCCATTTTAGCATTTTTGCGTATTTGGAAATTTAGACATTGCCTCGCCTTGAGACGCGTTTCGCTGCTCCCCCCCCCTGCAGTTTGCTTTTTGCTGTTGCTGCATTTTGCATACTGCCTGGCCTGACTGTAAAAGGAGCTGTTTGCTGTTGACTGTTGGCTGTAATTCGAAACGCCTGCCAAATGACAAAAGCCACAGCAGCAGCAACAGCAACAACAACAAAACTAACAGCATTGAAATTTGCATTGTTCAACGTATCGGTTTTTGTTTGGTTTTTGGTTCGTTCGTCCAATATATGTACCTCTGACCCACTTGTTGTTGCTGTTGAAGGAGGAGGAGACCTGGTCGTCCGTTTCCCAGTGAATCATTTTTGGGGTCGGTCTTATCTGCATACTCCGTACGCAGCTGCTAATCATATAAATTAGGGTCGTCGTCGTCGTCGTATCTGCACTTTCAAATCTGTGACGCGAAAAAGGGAAACGCATCGTGTGCACATTTGACCCATAAATTAAGCGTAATAACTTTCGAATTTCGGGCCCATTGGATTGGGCCATAGCATAGCATAGCATATTCTCTTTCAGTTTCTCCTCAATTACGAAATTGTGCTCCACGAGAGATGAAGGTGGGAAAGTGGTTAAGGGAACGCGAAAGGTGAAGGTTGCCCTTCAACAGACATCAGAATGTGGCAATACATGTGGAAGGAAGTCTTTCTCTTTCGCATCTCTCTCTCTGACTATCTCTTTCTTGTTGTGTCTCCTGGTGCCTGAAATTCTTGTCTTCCCGAAATCCAAACGAGTCAAAAAAATAAAAGTATCTCTCGTGCTTCTCGAACCGGTTGTGCGTTATAAATTTGGGGATTTCTTTTGACTCACGGTCTACCGTCGTTTACCGTTAAAGTCCAGGGTGTGTGTGCCCTGGTTATAAATCTGATATCTGGCCATTATAAGTGTATCCCAACCAAAGTTCATTGATTTAATGAGCCCCCCCCCAATCCGAGATCCAACTCCAACGAAATGAATTTTGCCTTTACATATGCATAAATCTTTATGAAAAACATTTAAAACATTCATTATCCGTACGAGTACAGTTTCATTTAAATGTATATATCGATTTAAGTATGAAAAAATGTTGCACTTAAAGCAGGAAAATTTTGTAACTTGTGGAAATTAAAACACAAAAAAAAAACTATCTGAAATAATGGTTAAAGCTCTTAAAGTTCTAAGGCAAAGTGCGTGGTAATTGGACATCCTTTATTACAAACATATTAATGCATGTATATACAGTTGTGTTCAAAATAATAGTAGTGCTCCTCAACATATTTTCAAAAACTTTTTGTTAAACACTTCCAGTCATCCAAATGAAACAAATGATACCTTTTTGAATAGATTGGAATGTAGACATTAGAAAACCGAAGAAGTTTCATTAAATTCGCGTTCCAATTTCTTGTTTTGCTTGATTTTAGACGTATACCTATGAAATCTGCTGTTCAATAAAATAGTAGTATTTTTTAGAAAATCGAAAAAATCAACGAAACTCAAATTAAAATCTATGATTCATATTCCTCATATTTCTTGAGCTTTAATATATAGTTTCTAATCAATTTTGTTGTTATTATGGCCATACACCGGACAGGCATGGGGCCAATAGGGTCCTGCCAACGCGTCAATAGGATTTCAGCCGATTATACTTAACCCACTTGCCAAAAGTTTAGTCTGGTTGACAGATTTGCAGTTTTAACAATGTATTTGACATTCCCCATAAGTTTTTAGATGAGATTGGGATCCAGGGACTGAGTTGAATATGGCAAAACGTCGATATTTTCGGATGAAACCCAATTCCAAGCAAGCTTTTGACGGGGTTTTGTATCAAAACTCTGCTGATAGATGCTTTTGAGAGGTATTTTTTAATAGTAATATGAACTTTATGTATATTAAAGTATATCTGCATACTCAGTTTTGTTAAATACTCCAAACCCAGAATGAGGAAGTACAGTTGAAGTACAAGTTCATATGAGCTGGGCCCCATAGTGCTCAGCCCATCATATCAATGCTATTTTTTTCCAGATTTTGGGGAAATCGGATTTCTTTTGAATGCCAAACATAATTTTTGGCGTCTATCTAACCATATAATACAAATTTACCCTCATCTGTCAAAAGTATTTTTCGTGACTGTGACTCAGGCCAGCCCACAAGCGTTTCTGCTAACTTGAGTCGTGGGTCTTTTTGTGCTGTATTACCAAACGCGTAACTTTCCAGGACTTCTTAGACTTAAATAATGTGTAATCAGTTGTCTGCCAACTGTCACATCACTTTCAAAGCGATATAAAATTTTTTTCATAATTTTTGAGGATACTGAAGGTGGGGTCTTGCCTTCAACCTTTGTCGACCATTCATGCAAAAGATATGTTTTTCACATAAAAATTGATTTTCAGTTTACTTCTTTTACTCGATTGAGTCAAATACAATATTAAGAGTACAAAAACTTATTTTTCAACTCCCTTATACCTCCAACCTTTAGTTTTTGGTCTAACTCTGATGTCTTCTCTTCAGCACCGAGCAATGATTTCTTTTTACGCTACAAAATCGAAAGAACCGATATTTCCAAAAATGTTTTTCATCATAATATATAGCAGCTAAATTGTGCTTACGGATTGTGACTCTTTTAAATTAAATTCTATCTGTTTTTTTTTTTTTAAATTAAATTATCCCAGCACTACTATTTTATTGAGCAGCAGATTTCATGGGTATACGTCCAAAATCAAGCAAAACAAGAAATTGGAACGCAAATGTACTGAAACTTTTTTCGGTTTTCTAATGTCTACATTTCAATCTATTCAAAAAGGTATCATTTGTTTCATTTGGATGACTGGAAGTGTTAAAAAATGGTTTTGAAAATATGTTGAGGAGCACTACTATTATTTTGAACACAGCTGTATGTACATAAGTATGCAATGAATTCAACGAATTAATATTAACCCTAGGGGGCCACATTGATTGACATATCTCTGGGTAGCTATCGCATTCGGAAATTGTGCGCACACCAACTTGTTGCTGCTGCAATTTCGGCTGTGTGGTAGAGAGGGGTGGCGTCTTGCACGGCGGGGGGGGGGGCAGGGGGCACGCACAGCTGGCCAGGGTTTCCGTTTATGGTGCGAGTCCCGAATATGCCTATCGCGGTCTATGAAATTTATCAGCTGCAGTTCCATCGCCATGGCAATCGAGTGAGGTACAGGTAAGAGCTGCTGGATACCCTCTGTTGAAACCCTTATGGTAAGGCAATGTTTCCACGGATTTATACAGGGGAACATATGCAGCACCTTGTCGTCATTCTTCACTTTTAGATGGACCAATATACCCGCATGTACCCTCGCTGAGGAAAAATCCATGAAAATGCTGGCAAATTTCAATTGCAATAATGAGCCCGAGCGAAACTCACGTTTCCCCATTAGCATTTCTGCCGCTTTTCTCTCGTTTTTCCATCCAAACCATTGGCCATTGTCTTGGGCCTCGAATCTCCTCTTCTCGCCATGCTGTGGTATGGTGTGGTGGCTGCGTTTACCGTTAGGCTTTGGCCCCCCCATATTGCATTGTTTTTCTTTTTTATGATTTACCCATTGCTCCGACGTTAATCATATTGCATATTGCAATCGGAAACACCAAGGAAATGCCTGTGGGCCATGTCCGACCATCACGTGCGTAAGATCAATAAAAATCCAATTAAAATGCAAAAAGTTTCATAATTACGCCAAAAGCTGTTGACTGGATTGTGCCAGCAATGAGAGAGTGAGCGAGAGCAAGAGATTGATAGAGAAGATGCAGTGGGAGTGGGGGATATCGGAGTGAAAAAAAGTGAAAACCCCCTGGGGGTAATAGAGAAATGGACAACTGCAAATGCACTGCAATAAAACAAGTACCAAAGAGTGAGAGTCGGGGGAGATGTGGATGGAGGGGCAAACAACTTCAAGTTTAAAATTTCGCGCACTTTGTTGCCAGTTACTATTGTTGTAGTTGTCGCTGCTGCTGCTGTTGTTGTTGTTGTTGTTGTTGTTGTTGCTGTTGCAGCACTGACTTTACACGCAATTCTGCTTTTAAACTTAGTTGCCGCCGTAGCCGTTGCCGTTGCCGCTTTTGCCTGTTTTTAACAACTGTTTTATGCTGTCGATTGCAGTTAAAATGAAAATGGAAATGGCTTGTAAACGACGCGCTAAAAGACATTTCGCATTTTGCACAATTTTCGGTTTCTACCCCACACTCCCCCTTTGTTTTTTGTGTTTTCTGCTTTTGCATAAAACAAGTTAAGAAGCAGCCAGAAGACGTAGCCAGAAAAAAAACGCAGCACTACGATAATAACCTTTTAAGAAATTTACGTTTAAATGGCAGCATAATTTATGGAAATGTTCCGAATCGTTTTTGTCGTTTGCTTCTTGAATAATTTTAGCTGGAAAAACGAAATCAGTTGAGAAATTGGTTGCTAATTTTAGCTGGAGAAAAGAAATCAGTAAGGAAACTATTTCGCGACAAAAAATTATAGTTTCCATTTTCAGTTTACATATAAGTTGTAGCAGCTTTTTCTCTCTCTCTTAAGCCGGCTTTCTATTCATTTTTTCCAGCACAAAGAACTAATGGAAGAAAGGGACTTGTGACGTGAAGAACTTAACTAATTAATACAAGTTTCCGTGTTCCCACCCGCTTTTGGCGGCACTACAAAGACTGAAACGGATAAACAAAATTTCCCCCTTGTTTTCTACTGCAATTTGATACACTTTCAGAAGTCAGAAACTGGTCAAAGCAGCGCCGACAAGGGGCAACTTGCAATCTGCAATCCTGCCACTGCAACTGCCACTGCACTTGACAATATGAAGGGTGAGAAGGAGTTCTTTTGATGTCATAAATAGCGGCTAAATAGCAAAGCGAAATGCGAAACCTTCTCTTGGCAAATAAGCCCCCCAGGGCGGCGTATTTCATCAGCTGATTGCGGGGTAGAAAATTAGGGTAAAACTCTGCACCCAAAGAGATGGCCAGGTGCAAGTGAAAGTTGAGACGAAGTCATGAAGCACTCTTCAGCCAGGCAGGATTCATCATGCCTCTGGTGGCAGTAGCATTGGCTGTGGCAGTGCCAGACAATGTCAGACAGGAAGCCGCAAGTACCAGTCAGTACCTGACTACAATGTCACTCTAATTGCCATTGAAACTGCCAAACTGGCAATACACACACACACACGCACACACAGAAAGATGCAGATACATTTCAAATGTCAAATTAAATGCAAATTACATATTTGGCATTTATGGTTGCGTCTCCAAAGAGGAGATAGAGAGAGAGAGTCCGACTGTCTGCGACTTCGTCTTCGTCTTCGACTTTGACTTGATTGCCATGGCGGCTGCTGTCGTTCGGGTATACCCGTAGCCCATCTTCCTCTGAACCCATTAAAATGCCATTAAAATTGACGTCACATTGTTGTTTCTCCTCCGCACTCCGCACTCCTCCGACACTAATTCCCATCCTCGGCATAGTACTAATAGTTAAGTAGCTTAGCAAGTGCCAAGCTATCACATTTTTGGCCATCATACTCGTACATACATACATACATATTTCAACATCAGCATCAACATCAACTGAAACCATTTTGAAGGCTTTCGAAATATGTAGATTATTGTACGAGTATGCCTCGAGGCTGATTCTCTTTGAAATTGGCTTACAATTATACCATTAACAGTTGGAAATGCATTTGAAAGTGATTTAATTGGAGCTTACATGGAAAACCTTTTTGGGATGAACCCAGCGATAGCAATCGGAATCTGATACGCATTTCGTTTATCTATTTTAATCAAGATTGAAATAAATTCGTTTGGAAAAGGACAAGAAGAGGGTATATAGAACTGTTTGCTGTTGCAATGGCAAAAGATGAAGTATATGAATTTAAAAAGGTATGCCCTTTATTTAACTGAAAAATAAATACAACAAATATTTCCCAGATTACCAGGCATTGGGAAGCGGGAAAAGCGTTTGAAAATATTTTCCAGGAATTCGAATAATTATGAATATCTTTTCAAGCGAATCAAATGTTGCACAAACACAAATTGCAAGGCAAATTGCAAGTAAAACAATAAATGTAGCAAAACAATAGAGATTCCACGTTCATACATACATATGTATATATGTACTATATATGAGAGATGGAAAAGCGTTAAATTGTGAAGAGCAGAGTAGAGCAGGCCGGCAGCAACAACAATGCCGGGCGGCAGAGCTTTGGAATAAAAGTGCATCATGCATTTCCACATGTATGACGACAGCGTCAACGTCGATGACGACTGCAGCAGTGACTGTGACTGCGACTGCGGCAGCGACGCCGGAACGTTTATTTATGTAAAGGTCAATTTGCAATATTTGCGCAAGGTTAGGCACACACGTATGCACTTACACGCACACCCACACACATGTATACTAAGTAGATATTCACGCGTGTGGTGGAAGCGAGAT
Source organism: Drosophila bifasciata (assembly GCA_009664405.1). Classification (NCBI taxonomy): domain Eukaryota; kingdom Metazoa; phylum Arthropoda; class Insecta; order Diptera; family Drosophilidae; genus Drosophila; species Drosophila bifasciata. The sequence continues at coordinate 7,224,350 of CM019044.1, forward strand.
GCCAGATGATCGAGAAGCTTTATGCAACAGTAAAAACCACAATTAGCAGTGTGCGCAGGGAGTGCGAATAGGAAGGAAGAATGTGTAAGCTAAAGCCCAGATTAAAGCTTGCAAGCTCGCACTACTCTCTCGCACTCTCGCACTGTCGCTCTTTGCCTCCTCCCTCTCTCTCGGCGAGCAGCTTAGAAGCGCTCTTGTGGGGTACCCATTGGACGTCCATTTAGAAATGCCCTCCGGGGAGAGTGATAGAAAGATGGGGGGTAAGAGCATAACAGAGAGAGAGAAAGAGAGAGGGTTGCACTACGAAATGACATTAAAAGGAATTTTAGCTGACAATGCCACGCGGATTAGCGATGTGCACAAAAAAATGCACTCAACCTTCACGCGTTGCTCTCTCGCATTGCCGCCAAGACTGCCGCTCCGGGCCATGCATGCCAGCAATGCAAGGGGCAGCCTTGTCGATGTGCTCATCCTTGGGCAAAGCAGCGGCACAGCCGAAGAGAGAGAAAGAGAGCGAGAGAGAGAGAGAGATAGTAGAGCGCGAAACAAAACACACGCTTCAGCCAACTTGGGCAAAACGTGCCAACATCCATCAATTTGAATGGCAAATGCTGAATCGAACCAAAGCGAGGGTTGCATAAGAAGTGTGTCCCAAAGCTTAAGCAAGTATTTTTTACAATTTTCCACTGTCTTCCCTGTGGTAAAACTGTTGTAGCCACCCTCTCGCATGCATAGATGCATTTGCATAGCCAATGTCAGTTCCATTTATGCCATTGGCTCGCCTTCATTTCGCATTGGCGTCTGTTCTTGCCCCCAAGGTTGTATTTACCATATTATGAGGGCGCACTGTTGTAGCGCTGTTGCTGTTCCTATATTACCCGTGCGCTGTAGTGATAGCCAGCACAGAAGCCACCAGCTACCAACAACCTGCAACTACGAGTACATGAGGGTCTCGCGACCTGTCAGTTTCGCCCGTGGCCCAGGCAAGGTTAGTCGCCGCGCCCCCAATAGACTCATTCGATTGATTTTGTATGGCAGTTGAAAGTGGAACAGACTCTTCTGTTGCATCACGAGCACGAGGCGGCGCACACAGGCCGGCCAAAACATGACAGACAATTAAAAATGCGGCTCGTTTCTGCTGTTTGCTGCCGCTTAGCTGTGCAAGTGTTTTTTACACTTACGTAAAGCACAAATGCCGGCAATAGTTGTTAATTTTGCTTGTTATAAGGTAATAGTTTTATTTTCGTTATCATGACAGTTGAAAGCAAACAGACAGAGACACAGAGAGACAGAGAGAGAGGCAGCGGAGAGATGATATTGCATTTGGTTGTTGCACAACTTTCAGATGTACAACCAGTGCAACCAGCCGCGTGTTGTTCGTTAACACTCGTTGACTCCCTCCCCCCCAACACCATGTGGATTCAATCAAATATCCCAAAACGCAGACTGCAGGATTTGTGACTCAGTTTTATGTGGAAGGAAAGTTGTGGTGGGTGCCGCTGTCGGTGCCTGTCGGCCGAAGGTGCCCCGGGGTAAACACTCCGATGCGAGTGGCAAATAAATTGAAATTTAAAGTTTTACTCCACCCGGATACTGAATAGAGAATACATAAACAAAAAGAGTCTCTCGTTTATTTGAATTTCCATTCGAACTATGTAAATACTGCGCGGTGCGGTGCCCAAAAATGGCCCTCGCATACCTGCACGAGATTTATTACAATCTCGCAAAGCTCGGGAAAACCTTGTGTTTTCCAGTCTGTATATTTATGTTTTCCTCTTACGAAACCCACTAGTAGCTGCCATGTAAAATAAAAGACTCGGCAAAAAAGCTAAAAAGCATAATGCCTAAAATCTGTTTGTAGTTCCAGGTATCCGTAGGCAGCGCCCATTTACAGCTACATAAACAAGCGTTCTCCTTAATATAATTCACCTTGAACAGCCCCAAAAGAGATGAAAAATCCACACACAAGTTACAGGCAAAGACTGATAAAGCAAGCAAGACCTAGTCAGCCAGCCAGCCAGCCAGCCAGAATTCAAAGAGTTTGTCGACGGGCTGCGATTGATAAATAAATTGAATTCCAGTTGGCGAGATATATATATGTATTTTTGAATGACACAATCAACATCGTTTTCCATTTTTCTTCTCTTTTTTGGGGGCATTGTTTACATGGTGAGCTAAATGGGGGGGGGAAATACATATCGTACATTTTGATGTTATTCATATTTTTCCAGCAGTCGAAGCCACACACACCCAATGGAGGGGAGGTTGGGGTATGTCAGTGTACAATGGCTGCTTAATTTATGAAATTAACAAACACACAATGCCACCGATAAAAACTATGCTCTCGCCACAGCCACAGCCACAGCCACACCAAATAAATAATAATAAAATAAAAACCACACACCGAACGAAAAAAGAACGGCAAAAACATTGAGCCCTTATTCATTTACAGTAAACGCTCTGTCTGTCGGACCACGGGAATTTTTCATACGAGTATGTCGTCGAAATCAGCAACTCACGAAGCTGATAGCGGATACAGAGTGTGGTGAGGGGGGTTGGGGGAGACCGATGTCGGTAATCAACCTTGAATTCGTTTTAGAAGCGCCTACACACCACAAAAAAATCGACGAAACGGAAACAATGTAAAAACAAAAACCAGAAAGAAAAAGATATTTTCAGGGCCCAAAGCGAAGCATTATATACGCTAGAATTTCCAACATTCGTTTGTCAGTTATCTACATATATGTAGTATATACATGTGTATGTGCGATAACAGTCAGATTTTTATTAAATTATGTAGAACGATATGAAAGCTTAAGCCAATGGATTTATTTCCAAGGAAACGCATGGGAAAATATATGGAAAATATCAGTAATTTTTCCTGTAACGCATTGCTAAATGCTAATACCTTCTAGTATAAGGGTATACAAAGAATAAGAATCACGTGAAACCGGAATATGCTGTAGAAGCGTAGCGGACTCTCCAAGTGATCCCAAGTTACCTATTTCGAAACATTTATTTTGCCTGCCCCACCAGACCGATATTTGCTTTCTAGATATTTGGGAAATTGATGTCGTAACAAACTTGTTTCGCTGTGATTGTGTGTCGATTGTATTTCTTGTTTTTGTCTGTTTTCTGTCTTATTTCAGGTAACAACGGACGTCACTCGTATCGAGTTTTTGTGGCCCCGGATGAAACCATTTACTACTCAAAGCCCCCAAAAATATATCGAACACATAAAATCAACATAATTCAAACATTATTCTCTCAGGCCCAGGCGACACGTGATGGCAGCATGCAAAGTGGACTAAAAATATTTTTTTCAGTTTTGGTTTCATTTTTTTTTTGCTTTGTTTGTTTTTCGATTTGGAGTTGGACGTGGAGGTGGATGTGGAAGTGGATGTTGTTAGGTCGGTCTCTGTGTTCCGCACCGATCTCGAGTGGGGGGTTAAGCTTTTGCTATGGCTTTGGGCTCGGGCTCGGGCTCAGGCTTTTGTGTGTGCGATCCAACCAACTGTCGAAAAAGTCTCGTTTTTAGTTTGTTTTTGTCTCGTTTTTTCGACTGTCCAAGGCTGTGCATTAAAATTCAAGGCGTGCCGCCAATCATTAAAATTTATCTACGTCATAAATTCCGTATACCATATAGCCAAAAGAAAAATACATGTTCATATGTGAGTGGAGCAGGTCGGAGCATGGCAAGGGCTGTTAAATAATTTTCTTAGCATTCATTCGACTAAATATTGGGCAACAGTGCGTATGAGTGACTTTGAGCATCGAATGGCTCATGCGACTCGTGGACGTGTGGAAAATTCACACAAAACAATTACTAATTGGACTGTCAAGGAAATTAAATGTACATATATATTCTAATTGCTTTCTAGCCTAACAATTCGAATTGCCTCCATTTAATTATGAACTTAAATTTCCAAAGGGGAATTTCGGGGAATTTCCAGCACTTCTGCTAAACAAACAAACTCCTTCCCTGCCTCTCGTCTCTGTTTGCACTCGGCTTTGATTTGGGTTTAATTAATAAATATTTGGGGCAGTAATGGGAGGAATGACTCTTGGCGAGACTCAACTGATTGGCATATTTGCATTCATTTATTTGATTTGCAATTGTTACTCGTGTATTGAGTGCAGTTTGAAATTGAAGCGGCTTCAAAGTGCAGCTCAAAGCGAGTGCTTGGCGTATCCAAAAATCCGACTGACGTGACTGACTTGACTGACTTGAGGCCTTATCAATGCCGGCAGGGGGTGCGAGCACTTGAAATATATTCATTCCTATACATATATGTGTATGCATTCGATCTGCATCTCTTGCTCGCGGAATTCGTTTTGCTGCGAACACGAGCGGCAAGCAACATTGAACAAGTTAACTAAAAATAAGCTTATTTATTGCTGCTTTTGCTTTGTCTTCCGTTGCACTCATGAAAACGAATGCACTCATACACACTCACATTTATACATTTGAGAATCCCCGATCACCTTCCTCGTGCTGATCCCCCACCCCACCCCACACCAATTCCCATTCCTCGTCCCCTCAATGTGCAACTCAATGCCAACGGCTGCGGCAGCTTACGCTTTAAGCTAAAAGCCTATCCGAGTTTCGTTGCTGCTGCTGCTGCTGCTGCTTTACGCGAGTATCTCGTATCTGAGCGATACATTTTGCTATTGCACAGTTGCTGCTGTTGCTGCTGTTTTTGTTATTGTTGTTGGCGCTGGCGCTGCCTCTGGGGCCACTTGCAGCTGTCATTGCGGTTGCGGAGAGCGAGCGAGACGGGGCATTGGGGAAAATTGGGTTATTGGGTCATGATTCAGTTCGAAGCAAAACGCCAGCGACAACAGCAAGCACAACAACAACAGCAACAGCAAAGAGAACAAAAACAACAGCAATCGCCTCGATTTGTATTTCGTTTTGTGAGCGCGCCCACTGGCTGTCAACAGAGCGTACTTGTAGCGATACTTTTTTCAGCTACTGTTTGCAGCATACGAGTATTGAGGAGCCATGCTGCCACTGCCACTGCCGCTGCTGCTGCTGCTGCTACTGTTGCAATTGCAACCCCAGACTACTCCGCTACTCATCGGAGTCCCATCCATGCGCCTTCCAGAGTTTTGTGTGCCTCGCTTTGTATCTTTCTAATTGACTTCCCTCTTTTGTCCAGCCATTGTCAGCGATGTTGTCGTTTTCATTGAAGTTGCTGCTGCTGCTGCTGATGCTGTCTTCGTTGTCGTTGTTGGAGCAACACTTGACACTAATTAGGCCACTCTCTGTGCGCTTCAGCCTCCCCTGCCTGACATTATCTTCAGCTTAGCTCTAGCGGAACTCTTCAGCTTTACATACTCCATATACATATACTATATATACATAAATATATGTATGCTAATATTTACCCCCGTTCGCCTTTCAATTATCTGCAGCCTGAATATGTATTTACTTGTACGAGAAGAATGCACTCTGCACATAGGAAGCGACTCAAAATAGTTCTCCTTGAGGTGCAAAAACAAACAATTTTGGCAGCTAAAAATACACACACACCCCCGCAAGATACTGTATCTCAATCAGTTATGTTATGCTCGACGCGCTGTAAATCACTTCTAGATAAATTAATATTGTAATTTCCGCAGGCATTTCCCAATTGGAGCGTCCTAAGCATGCCCCATCTGTGCTATAAAAAAAACCATCGGGGCCAAGAATATAAACGCAGAATTCCGAATTCTCAACGCCATTGACCAACATTCGGACGGGGGCAGCGCTATGAAAATGTAAAAACGTAAAAACGTGAAAATGTATGTAGATGTGCAGATGAAAAATGAAAATACAAAAACCGGAGGACAACATAGGCCATAAATTTCAATCAAAAAGTCTGCTCGCAGCAATTAAATTGCGCCATTTGTTCATCGTTTCTCTTCTTTTTTTTTATGTATGTTCAGAGGAAAAAGAGCATCGAGCATACCGGGGGTTGGGCTGCATTTGGAAATGATTCTCCTCCGACTGAAAGATTGAGTAAATATTCGTATATACGAGGGGGCGATGAATGCATTTGAATAACAGCCCGGCTGGGAAAAGCATATCCCATCCATAATGACGAGTTATTATTCACACCAAAAAGTTCACACTCCGCCGCTGGATTCTCATTTTTTTGCATAACTATTCAGTTGGATATGTAGATAGATAGATGGCTTTGGAAACTCACAACGCTCTCAGGTAGGCATTGAACGATCCACAATTGCATAATGACTTTGGCAATTGTCGCATTTGCATATCAAATTTTTCAGTGGGCGTCTCATTTAGTATTTAGTGTTTGTTTCTTTGTGTGTGTGTGTGTTGTATGTGTTCGTTGTCGCTTTTCATTTTACGCACTGCCCCCGAATCGCACTCCGAGGGGCATTCGGACTCCAAAAAACATGACACACAACATTGTAACACTGACACCAAATAAATTTCTGCCACAAACATTTGGCATTGCTGCTGCTTCGACTGTGGCTGCTGCTGCTGCTGCTGCGGCTGTGGCTTAGTTTAAATTTAGTTGGTGCTACAAGGCGAGGCGCTAAATTTGCCTGAGACTCACTGGCTACGTAGCGAGACTATGACAGTGTATTGGTAGCAGGGCAGGGCAGAGTGGCAGGAAGTGAAGCAGAAGCTACTAAAGTAGCACAAAGTTTTTGTATGCTTTTCGAACTGCTCGCTCGTACAGTCAAACTTCTGTAACTCGAACTTGCCCAAGTCAAAATTAAGCTAAAGAGGAACCTACCAGTGGATAATACATAGAGTCCTATGGGAATTCCGGATATCCAGCGATTACTAATGGTTGAGTTTGAAATTCTCAGCGATTTCTTTGCCATATGGTTGTTCCAGCTTAGAGAAGTTCGACTGTGCACCGTCGTCTATGGCCTGTGTGACACACTTAGACTTGGATGGACACCTTGTCGGCTACGCAACATTCGTGCGGGTATCACGATGGGGGCCAAGTTAATGTGTACTTGCCGTTACTCAAAGGGAACACACACACACACACACTATCCCGCCTTCATCTGTTGGGCTCTCCTAACAAAGTTCCATCCAAACACGAACTCAATCATCGCAGCAATCCACTGGAGTTCCATGCCACGATGATATCTGCACTCCTGCGGACAGGCGAACAGGCCAGCAGGCTGACAGGCGGAGACTCCGTCGAATGTATGTCATAATTTGCCTTGTAGTTCCCTCGTTCGTTGGTTCCTTCGTTGGTCCGTTGGTTCGCTTGTTTGTTTGTTTGTTTTGTTTGTTGAGCCCGCCTGTTGTTGCCTTGTTTACGTTGGGAATTTGCATGCCGCTGATTGAGGTGGCACCGTCTCCGTTTCAGCCATAACAACAAGTTTGCCCTGCCGGCATCGAATGTTTGACCCATTTTTCTCTATGCCACCCCCCAACCCCACCCATCATAGTACGGGTACCCCAGGCAACCGAGCGAAACAGCAACTCCATTTTGTTTTGTAACAAAACAGGAGGATACACTTTGAAAAAAAATATCTACCTTTAAATTAGGAAAATTACAAAAACAATTTTAATGAAACTTTTTCCCGTTTGATGCCGGATTTTGGCGCGATCTAAGGATGGATAACTTTTGAACTATTTTTCGAGTGTAGAGGCCATCAACAACTGCAACTGGGTCAACTAGCAGAGACCCGCCTAAGGTGGTTACAGGGGGTGCCACTGCCACCCCCAAATGGGTGAGATTAGCTGCCGATGTCAAGTGGACAAACTTTGATTAATCTCTCGCCCTCGGGGGTACTTGATCTTTTTCCTATTTTTTCGTAACAGAATCCCCGTCACGTACTCAATTAACTCAATGAGGCAACTCAATGGATAACTAATACATAGAGAAGGGGCATACTTCTACTTCGACACAAACAAATATACATTGTATATTCGGGGCATTAGCATAGGGGAGGCCCACCAGCAGCTATCAGCTAGCAGCTGACAGCTTCCCATCCCAACCATCCATGGAGTAACTTTGACCGGTCCGGAGGGCAGAATTGAACCGGCTAGCTATTTCGTCATTGGCCAAAACGGATGGTCAATAAACCAGGGAAGAGCAGAGGCCGCGCTGAGGCTGACGCAGAGACTGAGCAGAGGCCGTGCTGACGCTGAGGCAGAGTCTGAGCAGAGGCTGTGGCAGAGCCCAGCAACAAGAGTTAAATGGCTGCCAAGTCGAGTCATTGTCTCATAGTTATTTATTTATTTTGCTTTTTATTCCCGAGTTTCTTGACCGCCTCAGAAACGGCACACGGCAAACTGGAAACTGGCAACTGGCAACTGGCAACCGGCATGCCACATATTTTTGGATCTATGACGAAATCGTATTCCACATTCGTGGTTCTTCCTCTCTTATTTCCCGTATTCCTCCGTATTCCCCGTTTTCTAACGTTCCTTCATATGTAGTTTGAATTAAATTAAATCTGACACGCATTTCGGTCTCGAGTTTTATTTCACTTATTCCGTTTAATGGGTTTTTCTTTTAACCAATTTTCATCGTCTTGCAGTCGTATGGTTTCTGTTTTTATTGTCGACTACTCGGTCGGTCGGTCGGAGTTGTGCGTTGTGGATTCCGCTTTGGGTGTGAGGGAGAATCCCCAAGAAGATTGGATTCAAATTACGATTTTTAGGCTTCGCTGGATGCCGACACAAAAACACCAGAAAAAAGGAACAAAAACTCTCAGACAGACAGAGACAGAGAAAGAGTGAGAGAGAGGGAGGGCATAAGTTCGTTTGCCTCAGGTTTGGCGTTGCCGGCTGTTCCATCCACCACCGCAGTTTGTTGACCTTCATCAAAATCTGGCGAGACAGACACAGATACACACACACAAACTAGGACAGGCGCAGGATCACCTGTTGCTGCAGCTGTTAGGAGTAGAGCGAGAGAGCAGCACATTGAACCCTTGAGCGTGAGAGGCAACAGGCAACCCCCTGTCTGGGCTATGGATATGAGTCTGACATTCTTTCACATAAAACTTGAATGAGAATGCAAATGAATCAGTGATACTCGAATGTACGAGTTGTATTTTATATCCCACTCAAGGCCCCCCTACTGCAATCCGATTATTCGGCTCACAAATTGTTACATAATTTCATAATCAACAAAGCAAAACAGCAAAAACAGAAAGAGCAGGCAGGCAGGCTGGCAGAGGAGGAGAGCGCGACAAGTGCCCAGAGACTGCAATCGAAATTCCAGGCGATTTAAACAGCGTGCGATTGAAAACGCACCCAGCGAGAAGAGCAAAGCGAAGAGAGAGTGCGAGTGTGAGTGTGGGAGAGGGAGAAGGCAATCAATAATATGTAAATGCGTTTGTTCCCCTGCCGAAATGAACCGAAAATCGAAAAACCAAAAACCGAAAACAGAACACACAGACAGAGACAGAGAAACAGTCCCGTACGGCATACGGGATCAACGGCTCGGCTCGGCTCATTCCTCGAAAGTTGAATAACCCAAATGGGCGTATAAAAAAAAAAGTGTAGAAGCGAGGAGAAGAGGCGAAAGAGCACCGAAAATACAGAACAGAAACAGAGAATGAAAACGCGGCACGACCACTGGGCACGCGGTACGGGCAGGGGATACGATACGTCAGATACGATACGGGGACCAAGAACTGCGAACCGGGACTTGGTCTGGGGGGAGGGGAGGAAGAGCCAGGGACAGAGCCTGCCAGTTGTGTGTGTGTTTTATTCGTACAAATCTACGGCTTATTATGCATAATTTTTATTCCCTCCCCGAGCGACTCACAACAACAACAACAATCATCAAATTATAACGGAGACAGGCGCCGCCGCAACAGGGACAGGAATGACCATGAGTAATATGGAATTCATTGGAAGATGATCAACGCCTCGGGTTGCCTACACACTTAATCAGAGTTCAGAGAGTCTAAGTCGATAAAAAGTTGGTTCATTGGGTGACTAATCGAAAGGGTATCCCACTAGTCAGTCCATCGTCATACAATCGTCAGAAATGTAATATGGATTTACCATTTTCAATCTTTACTTGTAAACTAGTTCTAAGGAATCTTCAAATTTCCACTGCTCTTTGTCCGTTTTAGTTGAGTGATGCCAGGCGTTGAGTCTGTTGTAACAGGAAATCGATTGACTATTCGAGGGAACTCTGAATGATATCAGGGATTACCCTAATATTAAAAAAAGTTTCAAATTTCACAGCTCCCCCGACTAGCTTCAATGCTCATCCGTACATACAAGTATATCCAGTTGCATTTCCTATGTACATAATTTAGACCCCACCAACCCCATCCCCGCCCTAGCTACGCCTTACTCTGTATTCTGGCTGCTTGCATACAAAGGAGAAAGCAGTCGTCCTTGTCGTCGTCGTCGTCGTCCTCCCTTCATGTCATTCATTTCTCAATACGGATCTGGCAATTTATGCGAGAGTTTCCTGTTTCAATTAATTTTTATTATTGTCGATAAAATTTTACGAGCCTTCATTGTATGTGCCACAGACAGCACACAGCACAGAGAAATTGTGAGGCAAATGCCAATGGAATTTCGTTGGTCTTCTCTGCTCCTCGACTCTTTTTTATTTGGCTTAGCACTTGCCATTTTCTATGCGTACTTACGCAGACAACATTTTTGAGGGAAAACTTCCTAGACACACATGTATTTATGTGTGTTTGTATGTACGTACCTAAAAAGAGAAGAAAGAAGGAGAGAGAAACTGTTATGGCAAGTGCTTAAGGAATTTTGCATTGATTCAATTAATATCTAAACAGTAGAGAAAAGTTCGATGACGACGACGACGTCATCGTCATCGTTATCCCGGGACACGAGTACCCAACCGAATGGGGGGAAACAACCCCAGTGTGAGTGTGAGTCAAACACAACGGTGATTCGAATGAGTGTGCTATATTTACGCTGTGACGTTGTACGCACTGTTTATGCCCCATTTTTACGCCTTCGCCCACGCCCACGCCCACGCCCAGAAAAGCATACGAGTTCGCCCACGCCCTGGCCTATGCCTCAACAACCCTCCCCAGTGGCAGAATCAGCTAATATAAAACGCACAGGGTGGCGGCATAGGCCAGGGCCGGGCTCGTTTGCCAAATAATCGGCACATAAATAGTAGGGGACTGCAATGAGAATTGCACGAAGACGATTGGGGGGGGAACGCATAAATAACACTTGCCCAAATGTTGCTGCCCCCTTTTTTTTTTGGCACTTTCCGCTCTGGATTTCCCAGCGAATTGAAAGTGTAAGAGGCGGCTTAGTGATAAGCAGTCGTCCCATACAACCAACGAAAATGCTACGTAAGCACAAACAAACACACACACACACAGTTACACTTTCAGTTTGTATGTCTCTCTGTCTGTTTGTCTGTCTGTCTGTTCGTGCCATTACGTATACGCAGTGAGCGATGATGACGACAGAAATTGCGTAGCAGATGCCAATGAAACGGAAGCATTGTCAGTGCCCAGAGGCGGAGCAGCCGCCGCATCACCGAAGCCCAGAACCCACAATAGAGCCCAGTCAACAACCCCTTGTGCTGGGGCGCCTCTGTAGACGCCTCTTGGAATTTATATGGCCGAAAGAAGTATGCCAAAGACTTGAAGCAAAAGCAAAAGGCAAATTTGATTGTTATGTGAGGCGAGGTGAAAACCGTTAAAGCCCGAACACGGCGCATTTGTCTGGGGACCGGGCGGCAGTTCGATGGGTGGCTGTGGCAGTAGCTGTAGCTGCCACAAAGGCCGCCTCTATTTCGTGTTGTTTTGCATGCTGCACGAAGCTCATTCAAGTTAATTTAATCGCGTAATTTACGCATGATTGGCATCGAAAATGCGTGAAGATATCGTTGACTCCAAAAGCTTTTTTCGGTTTTCTTTCATTTCGTTTCGCTCGTTTCTTTCGGTGTAGCTTTCGAAATGTAAATATACAAAAATAGCGCGCGCCTGTGTGTGTGTGTGTGTGTGTGTGTGTGCTGAGGGTGGGGGTGGTGTCCGCCAGAGCTGTTACAGAAGGGGGGCGATGACGTCGTCTATGCGCGCCTACACGGCCAAGGGAAAATCCAAAAAGAAGAAGCCTCCACATAAACAAAACAAAACACACACAAAAATCGAAAGCACAAACGCGCACACACACACACACATACACAGAGAATGAGTGAGCATAGGGCCAGCATAACATAACGGTGTGAAAACAAAATGGCGACCATATTGCGTTGTAGTTTTTTCGGAGCTTGGGAGGCTGCCATTTTGTTTTTGGCGCCATCCATCCTCCTCGCTCGCTACCGCTCTGTAACATATGCGTATAATGCCTCCCTCCCTCTCTATCTATCTCTCTCTCTCTCTTTCTGTCTCTGTCTGTCTGTGGTTAGGGGAAATTTTTGGCGGTTTTGACGGTCCAACCGGCCGGTGGCTAAACAGACTGGCTAACTGACTGACAGAACAGACAGACAGACAGACCGATAGCCAGACACTTTGTATGAATGAATGAATGGAGAGTCTGGGCCAGTGGCAGACGCCTGCATTCGAAATGCGGTAGAAAGTGGTCGGAGCCAAAACAGCGCTAGAAAGTGTGAAGTTTTTGAGTTTGTTTTTACTGGCTGGCTTACAGTATACTATTATAATGGGGTTTATCTTGGGATTTCAACTAAAATGGAAATCATTGAAAGCTTTTGTAAGACAGAGTGCGTAGAACACACCAAACTTTGTTTCATTTTTCTTTCTTTAATTATTCCCAAATCAACTTTTCTCATTAGTTTGTCAAACAATCCCCCAAACACTCCCCCGCCCGCCTTCGCCATCGCCTTCGCCTGACGCCTTGAGCTCAATTGACACCTCCGGCAGCCAGTGGAGCTATTCGGCTGTGATAAGCCATACGATAAGCGATAAGCATACAAGATTTACTATCGCCTTGCGTTTCAGGGATTTCCAGATTTGATTCCACTCGTACGAGTGCCTCTGTCCGTGCCTGTGACTGTCTGCCACTTGAGCTGCTGCTGTTGCTGCTGCTGCTGATTCCCCACGGGTGCCAGTTGCCACTGTCAATTGCACATCAGAGTTGCCTCACACAGTGCACTGCCAACAAATTTGTCGAAATCAAGTCTGCCACAAGCCGCACACACACACACACACACACACTCACCATTGCAACCATTTTGAGAAAGCAACGAAAAGTGTTGCACCTCAAGCTACATTCAATTTGGGTTGCAGCAACTGTTGCAAGGCAGCAGCACCAAAGCAGCTCCATTATAATGTGCAACCCTCCACACATCAGAGTTGGGTTCTATTTTTGGGGGAATACGAGTTTATGTATATTTTTCTATGCTGGGTAGGGGCTGTGGCAGGGGGGGTGTATTGTAGTAGTAGGTAAACCAAAGAGCAAGAGCGTTGAAACATTTTAATTTGATTAAATTTCATGTGACCCAAATACCGGAAACAGTTACTCTCCATGCCCTAGACGCATGCCACCGAGGCAGCCTACCCACCCCACCCCACCCACCGCAAACACACACACACACCCACACACACTACCCCCCAGGAAGAGTGACAATGGTCTCGCATTAGAGAAGGAAAAGGGAGCTAAAGCAAAAGCAGAAGCAAAGAAGCAAAATGAGCGCAAAACAAAAAAAAAAAAATGTGATAAAAGGGGAGAATGGCCCAGGGTGAGGGTAAGGGTAAGGGTGAGGGTGATACTGGCATACTGTAAAGGGAAACGAAACCAATGATAGTGTGTGTTTGGTGTGGGGAGGGGGTGGAGTGGAGTGGAAGTTCTATGTGCAGAACTGGTGACGTTGACGTCTTCTTTTATTTTATTTTATCCGTTTTTTCGGCTGCCACATGAAAAGCAATTTTCATGCGTGGCTTCTTCTTTGTTTCCAGCCCATGTGTTTGCATGGGTGTCTGGTATGTGTGTGTGTGTGTGTGTGTGTGTGTGTGTGTGTGTGTGTGTAAGTGCTGCTGCGTATTTCCGCTCAAGCCACAGAATCGAAGCCGCGTACTGTGCCGCGTAGAACCCCAGCCCAGCCCAGCCCAGTCCAAAACTACAAACCGAACCCAAGACCCAGACCCAAAACCCAGAGCCGGTTTTTCTTCAAAGTAAAAGAAAAAAGAAAAACAGAAAACTCTCTCACTCGCACTCACACGCAGGCACGCACACTGTCATGGATACGTAACGAACATACACATACACACACACATACAGGCACAATTATGTTGAGCGTGCGTAAAGTGCGTAACTGTTGTTTTTGTTGTTGTAGGAAACGGGTTTTACGGGGACAACTTCTTGGCCTCCGCCTTCGCTTCGGCCTTAGGCCTTAGGCCCGACTCTTCCTTCTGCTCTTCTCTCTCTCTCTCTCTCTCACTCTCTGTCAGTGTGTCTGTGTGCGTTTCTCTTTTACTTGTCTGCCGCCATCCCTGTCGCACATGCTGCTGGCTGGTGTGTACAGCTGTTTTCTGTTTATCTCGCACTTTCCGCTTCTTCTTTACATTCGTATTTTTGTTTACGTTCTGTGGCACGCACACGAGACGAGACGGACACGGACACGCACACTCCGCCGCCGCCACAATGCGATGCCACCACCACGCACCCCGCTGCTGGCTATGCCGGGTCGTCGTGGGTCTCTTGTATCTTTGTATCTACAAGTTTACCTCTTCTCATCCAGCTGTGTGCTGTGTGTGTGTGTGTGTGTGTTGTGTGTGTGATTACATTGGAGTTTGACTTCAGTTTGTCTTGCATTTTATAATATGTATATGTACATTCTGTGGCACTCTCTCCCCCTACCGAATCCCCATCTTCCAATGAGAAAACCCCCCTAGCTGACGGCCTTACTTAATCAACAACAACAACGAAACAAGAGCTCAACTTCATCGCTTTCACTTTTAAATTAAGTCATAATAAAAACCCCGAAAAAACACACACACAAAAAGCTACCATAAAGCAAAAAAGGCCAACAAAAACAACTTAACCTACTTTCGTGTGAATAAAACCGAAAATAAATACAATCACAATAATGTTAATAAAACCGAAAATAAATACAATCACAATAATCCGCAAATTGTTGAAGATCCACAATTAAATCTCTCTGTGCCCAGATTTTGAATATAACTCTGGCTGGCCCTTGGCGGTGTATCAGCAATCAAAAATTACTTTACTTTAAGTATTGTCATACTTACTACATATGTACATATATGTACATATATACGTATGTATTTACATGTACTACATATATTTTGTAATGTTTTTTTTATATTTTATTATCGACTTAAAAAGGATGACTAACAATCATGACATTCTTTTATACACAAACCATTCTCCTCTAGTCGAATTGAATTATGGAAAACTGGATATAGATTTTTGTAGTTTTTGTTTTGGTTCTTGTTTTTGAAATCATTCAAATTTTCCTGTTTCAATATGAAACACTTGAGATTGAGTTTACTTTGTTTTGGTTTATTTTCGACTTTTCTGTTTTTGTCTGTCTTTGAGCGTTAATCAAAAACCCCATTTCAAATTGACCCACATACCAAGGTGGCATGTACCCAAAACGCCAAGCTGACACACACACACACACAGAAGCACTCACCAGCCAGCAATCAGGTGTGCACCATGTCCAGCTCTCTGTGTGCGTGTGTGTGTGTGTGTGTGTATCTGGTTTCTGGTTGTGTTGGAGCTTATGCCGAAATGCCGCTTGAAACAGCAAAAACCGTGATACAAAAAGGCGCTTTGAAATCAAAACTCAAACTCAAACCAAACCGAAACAAGCTGCATGCATTTTTTTTGAAAGTCGTTTCGATTTGGGCTTCTTGTGTCTTGCCTCTTGGTTGGGTCTTTACCTTCAGAGTTAAGGTTCGGTTGGGTTCGGTTCGGAGTGTTTGGTTGGTTGGGCTGGTGGGTGAGAGCGGCTGGGCTCCCTTTCGATTAGGGGCACTTTATGAGTCAGAAGCCAGAAACCAGTCTTTTGATGGACAGAGAAATTAATGCTATGACATGTGATGAAGAGCAAAGCACATAAACATTCCTTGCAAGCGAACCGCTTGTAACCCAACACCCAAGTCGGAGAATCCCAAACAAGTCGTTCAACCTGCCCCCACACCCCTGGCAAAGAGGTCACTGAAGCAGGCTGACCGATTCCGAAGACCCCAAGCAGACGACAGGCCAAATTTTTTATGACAATTTTCGGCTCATCTCCGTGTCTGTTCCCCTTGGTTTATCGTTTCCAATTAGAGTGCACATTTTTGGTAGCATTGCCAAAAGATGGACTCTCTCTCTCTACCTGAAAGATCTACGAGTGCTCGGCAAGGTCGATTAGTCATGAGAGTGCACCAGCAGCAGCAAATAGCCCCAGACCCAGACCCAGAGCCAAACAATGGCCCTCGAGTGACCTGCCCTGTCCAGGCACTCGGAATGACATTGGACGGACGTCATTTTTTAAGGCCTGTTTCAAACACAAAACCAAAAACCAAAAGCAAAAGCAAAAAAACGGCACGCAGGAAAAGAAGCAAACGAAAAAATTGATGTTTTTGCCGGCATCATAAAACCATAGCAATGCACCAGGGTGGGAGAGCGAAAGAGAGCGATAGTTAATGCTAGAAGGAGTGCGAATGAGAACGGAAGAGACAGATAGAGAAGAGGATAGTGGATAGTGGATATCATACCCATACCCTGCACTATGGCAGGCAGGTCGTTAGCCGCTCTGATATCGAGACCTGGTGGAACAGCGGGGAGTAAACGAAACGAGACTCAGGCCAAAAGGGACAGCCAAGTGTGTTGGGCAGGAACAGACACGTCACGGCAGGAGTAAAAGGGAAGACATGGCCTCGAAAACGTTTTGCCAAATGCCTCGTAAACGACCTGATTGAAGGGACAATGATGATAGGCCATAGCCTAGGCACCGCACCGATAGATAGACAGAAGTACCATACACAAACGTTGAAGCATTTCCGCCCAACAAGGGCTCTGATAAATGAACACAGATACAGCAGCTCTCGCATTGAGAGCTAATGGATTCATACAAGTCGAAAATGATTTCGTTTCGTGTGTGGAACTGCTTACCACAACTTTCAGCAGCTTCCTCAGCAGAAGGCGATCACTTATTTGGATCCCTTGTGGCAGCTACGAAATGAACTTCCAGCGAGCAGAAAAATCACTGCCACTGTCATTGCCGTTCACCTGGTCAAAATGCACTCCACTCCACTGCTGCCCCAAAATGGGTCGCAGCCTGAAAAGTGAGAGGCCAAAACAAACACAGACAAGGGCGCACACACAATACACACACGATAATTAATTGCCAAAACCGATGAAAGTAAAAAGCCAAAGAGAGAAAGACAGAGAATTTGGGGTAACCCAGAAAGCAGAAAGCTGCTGCTGCTGCCGAGAAGTTGCGTGTGCGGTACAAAATCACGCAGCCATGTCAATTTCAATGTCATTAAAACGAATTTCTTTTTAAATGCAAAAACCCCCTCCCGTGAATGGTGCGGTAGCTGAGGGGCAAACTACATACAAATTACTGGTCCGGTTCGACCCTGACAATGCGGAAGTGCGGGGAGTATGTAGCAGTAGCAAATCGCATACTGCTACTCGTCTTGAGGGGCGGCTGGCTACCCGAACACAGAGAACAGCCAGACCTGACAAATGATCCCCGACATTTTGGCTGGCATTTGAGCTTAATTCTTGTGGCATGCGCCCTCCATTAAATGGACCTGGAAATTATATGCTGCCCGCCTTAGGGGGGGAATAGGGAGGATAGGCAGGAGATGGAGATGGAGTGTAGTCCTGCTGGACATTTGATTCATGGCCCGGCAATTATACGTCATTGTAATTGAAATGCGAATGGAAATGGAAATGGTAATGGGACTAAAGATGGCGATGGGTATGGGTATGGGGATGGGAAATGCGTGCAACAAGTTTCTCGTTGTTGCTGGAATAACCTTAGAATTAATTGCCTCACGTTTCAAAGGCAAACAGAAAAAAAATGCTCCTCAACTGGTTTCCCCTTTCCCTACGTTTCTCTGTATGTGTGTGTGTATGTTTTTTTTTATCTAAACAAAAGGCAATTGTTCAAGTTGAACCGAAAAAACAAATTTGGGTTTTTGTCGAGTTGGATCCAAACCCCATACAGACACGACACGCACACGCACTCACGTGACCATCACATGCCAGCGAGGACAAACTATTGATAGATGTAACCCCACCACCCTCCCTCCCTCCCTCCACACTTCGGCTGTTGCCAGTTTCATTTTCAATTACAAAACCCAGCCGCACAACGAAAATTGTATTTCAACCAATTGTTGATTGACTTGCAACGAATCGGACGGAGAGCTCTTCTTCTCACTTTTCCAGTTATTTTCGAATTTCGGATCCGCCTAATGATGAGGTCATAGTGGAGACACGAGAGTGGTATTAGGGTTAGGGGTAGGGGTAGGGGCTCAACTCGCTTTTTACATTTCCATAGCTGATTATGCCAAAAGATTCGAGTCGAAAATGGGGGCTTTTCAAGTCGGCTTTTGGTCGTAAAAGCCAACAAAACTATCCGATAGCGCGATAAATACATGGATACAATACATTTGTAGCTTTTCCATTTTGGGCAACACATCAGATCCAATCAAGCCGGAGTATCTGAGCATCTGTATCTGTATCTTGCGGGTCGTACAATGGGCTGACATCGAGCTGGAGACAAGCCCACACACATCTGGCAGAGAGCTAGCTAGCTAGCTGACAAATTTATTGACTTGCCGCACGGAAAAGATACGCGCAGTTGACTTGGCATTGAAGTCCGTCCGTCCGTCCGTCTATTCGAGCGTGTATCTGTATCTATAGCTGTAGCTGTATCTGTATCTGTAACTGGCGTGTGTATCTTTGCGTTTGTATCTTGCTTCGTAGAATGCAGCAATTACAAATGTTTTAAGCGATTATTAGTTGAGTTGAGAGTGGAAACACACAACAGAAACTGCAAGGGAAAGCAGAAGGCGCAAAACAAAATGCAATGGGAACCAGATGGGATCGGCGGGAGCGGGAACGAGAGATACGGAACACAGATGGTGAGTGTGAAGAGAGGAGAGCACAGCTTGATGCCGGTAAGAGTTATCTATCCCCCTCCCCCCGTCCCATACCACTGGCACAGCCACTGCCCCTTTTCATCTATACCACTCTCGCTCTCTCTCTCTCTCTGTTTCTCTGTGGAGCGCAGTCAGCCGGCAAACCGCTTGCGTTTTTGGCCTGGCCTCAGTCTCAATGTATCTCAAAGATGCATGTGTTTCGCTCATGTATCTAACTATCTTTGCCATCCATATTCAGCCGGCTATCCATACACATAGCTGCATCTGTATCTGTATCTGTAGATATATGTATCTGTAGCTGTCTCTGCCTTTTGTATCTGTGGCTGTATGCCCGACTTATGACGCAATTCAAAAAGTTCATCTGATCTTGTTGCTCTTTTTTACTATGATGATGTGTCGCTATCTCACTCTTTCTCTCTCTCTCTCTCTCTCTCGCTGTGATTGTTAGGGCGCGGCAGCAGCCTCGCACGGGGAGTGGTTGGAGCTGGGAAATGTATCTATATAATTAAGTATCTGTAAAGCGTACACATCTCTATTTAGCCCTGAATATGTGGCGTATTTCCCCCTTGTATTTGATTTCCCCCTTATACGAGTATATGTATTTTTTACTAGCTTGTATTTGCTCAATTTTTATCTCAACTCACGTTTGTGGTTTGTGCGCTCGTCTCACAAATTCTTTCACGAAACAAAATTCTAAACAAATTTTCATTACGACATCATCATTATCCACATCATAGTCGTATTCGTATTCGTCGTCGTCATTGAGAGCAAACGATCTGATCTGATCTGACGATTCGGAATTCATTCGGTTCGCATGTGGGACTCGGGACGCGGGACTTGCTTTTACGAGCATAAAACGATGCCTACGAAACGATGTTTCCCTCTCGATTTAGTTTTCATTCGCGTTTTATTATTATTAATTTTTGTTCGATCTACTTCTTTATTTTGTTTACGGATCGGTTCAACGATTCGAGTGACGCAATAGGAAGGGGCATTGGCTGTGTCTTGCGATGCGAGTGGGAATGTGGGGGCAAGGATTATGTGGAACCAGCAGCTAGACAGAACATTTCCTAAGAATGTTGCTCAAAGCTAATTAGATTTTGTGGCACCCACACCCCTTCCCTTCCTTCAAGGAGTATCTAACTGTATCGAAATGTTTGTGTGTGTGTGTCGGGTATGTCCAAGAAGGCCAACCCAGAGAGTAACCCAATTACGTGCCAAAAGCTGAATGCGACCCTCGACAAGCATTTTTTCGAGTTGTTTTTTTTTTCGCTGTGTCTTTTTCGTCGTGCCACATAGAACGTGATTGCACATAGAATCCATGTACACCGCAACCCGCACCCCACACTACTTTTTATGTATGCTCTGGTTCTGGGGCTGCTGCATGCTGTACATATGTGCTCTGAATATGCCTCTGCCTGTACATAGATACAGCATAGATATGTACATACATAAGAGTATATATATGCGCCCCTAGTCATGTTGGGAATGGGGGCGGCTGTTGTGTGGCAGAGCCAACCTTGACATACTTTGGCGTCGCACAATGATGACAGCGCTGTCTCCGCCGCTGCCGCTGTCTCTGCCAGCTGCACTTGCCATGGCACCCACCCACACACCCGACTCACCTCATTTCCAACTGTGGTTATCTTGACAACCACCTCGTCCTTGCTGGCATCGTGCTTTACCACATCGCCGCTCTGCTCGCGGCCGTTGTAGGTGAGAAAGACCCGCTGGCCGGGCTGCAGCTGTATGCCCATGATCGAGCGGAAGCCGGGTCCAATAAGATCCGATTCGCGGAACTCCTTAATCATGGCGTTCCGGCGCAGTGCCTGGGCCGGACTGATGTGCACGTTGGTGACCCGGCGGGCCTCTACGATAACCGATGCGTCCGGAGATGACGACGACGACGACGAGGATGAGGACGCGGATGCTATCGACGGGGCAGCGTGCGGCAACGGAAGCTGCTGCGTTTTAAAATCGAAACGGACGAGATAGCGCGTGTCCGCATTCAGCTGGGGCTCCCCGGGGGCCAGGAAGGGGGGCGGCGGCGGCGGTGACAGCGGTGCCAGAGCCTTGGCCGACATGGCCATATACGACGGTGGCGTCTTCACATCCACGATGACGCCCGAATACAGGAGTCCCTCAGGACCCGGGGCGCACACCTTGGTGCCAATGATTGAGCGTTTGGCCAAACGACGACCGGTGGACATTTTTGTACGTTATGTGGGGGCTGTGGGACTTCTATCAAAAATCTCAATTGTACGGGCCTACCCGAATTATTGTTTCTGCCTCAATATATTCACTTGTATTCGAATCCGCTGGGACCTGAATTGCTCTATTGCTGTTTGTACAAACTCAGTGCCAGATCTTAGCTTTGCTAACTCGCCACATTTTCCACACGCGAGACACACTTCCTCCTTGCAGGTATTGCACTCGATTGTAACTTGCACTTTTCCGTATGTTTCAAACACTTTTTCACGTTCACGTTCACTTTTGATGTGGTTTTAATCACTTTTCTTTGCTTGCACTTTGCTGTTCTTTTGGAGTTTCTTTTTTGAATGGATTTGTATTTGGGCGGACGGGGGTTCGGGGGGTGGGACTTAAGTCTGTGAGATGTTTTTGGTCAGTTTGTATACCTCGAGCTGGCTGAGGTGCGGCAATTTCTTGATCACGTTCTTGTGGTACAGCTCCAGGGAGAAGGTGACGCGTTGGTTCAGGCGCTGGTGGAGCAGCGTGTGTCGCAGCGCGGGCAGCAGCGAGGAGGATGACAGTGACAGTGACTGCGACTGGGTCGGGAGTGGATGCAGTGCATCAATCGGGGCACTCAGTTTCACATGCTCGTCGTCGCTGGGCGTCTGAATGGCGTGGCAGTTGCGTTTGTGCCTGAGCATAATCCAATTTTGGCCGCTTTGAACGTCAGTTTGGGGTCTAGCACGGGTCTGGGGAATCAGTCAATCCGGCGAGGGTGGTCCGCTTTTGGGGGAATGATTGGGGGTTCACATACAACTGATGGAATTTTGTTCGGCTTGAAGCTCTTTCCTCACACTTTTTCGTAGATTTTCTTTTGTTAGATGCTGCGGGCTAGCTGTTTGCTTATTACTGCTTTGCTTTCGCGCTGCTTTCGCTGCCGGTCGTTTCACTTTTTCTCGAGTTTTTCTCTCACACACAGACAGGCAGATTTGGATGCAGAGACACCCACACAGACGACACTCGCCAGAGAGCAATATGGATGCACTTCTCGCGGGCTGCTGCACTGATTTGTTGTGCTTTGCTGTGTTGTTGGTTTTGTTTTTGGTTAAGGTTTTAGTTTTTTATTGTGGCGACTCTTGGACTCTTAGACTTTTCGACTCGGCGATTGATTGCTGGAAAACAGCAAGACAAACACTCTCGAACTCACTCTCACTCACATACACGCTCGCTCACAGGGGGCATGGGGGGGACTGCGTTCCACGATTGTTTTTTATACTGTTTATGGCTGTGGCTATTGTTGAAAATATATCTTTTTGAGGGGAGTGGGATGTTATTGTTTGGCGTACACGACAATATGAATTCTCGCAAGCGCTTATCGTCTGCACCCGAGAGTTTGGTTTTGATGACTGACGCGAGCGAGCGAGCCAGCGAGCCAAGCGAACGGCGAGTTACAGTTACTCACAGATACTCAACACACACACACACAGATACTTCTGTCTCTCTTGCGCTCTGCCAGTCGGGTGTTTGTGCGCTCTCTTTCTCCCTCTCTGCTATGTACAAACGTATCTGTATCTATCGGATCTACCTGCTTGGAAAAGCAAAACAACATACATACGTATACATAATTTTTGGAGCGTGTGTGTACGTGTGCGTATGTAAGTGGTGTGTGTGTGAGTGTATATTGGTGAGGTGAGCATAAAACTGTTAGAAATGCATTGGTGCCGTTGCCGTTGCCTGTTAACAGCAGCATAAACGAATAATCGGCGCGCTGTAATCATATCAAAGGGAAAGGAAAGACCCAGTAAGGATTTTCCATGTCCATCATTTTCCTGGGTAGATTTCCCACTTACAAATAAATATGTATGTGTGTATTTACTATGTATGAGGTTTTTGCCAACGCGACGCAGTTACTTGATTCGCTCTCTCGCTTATCAGCAGGCAGCGACCTCTGCTGGCTATCATCCGTATCCGTATCTATGACGCCATCGCGAGGAGGTATTCGTACTCAAGCAGCGACGTCGTTGTTAGTCCAAAAAAAAAAATACTACGCAGTTAAAAAAAAAACTCAGACACTTGTCAACAGAGCCCCGCATAACTGTCGATGTATCTGTATGTGCCTGCTTTGGTGTGCGCATGTGTGTGTGTGCGTTTCGCTCTGTATTATCAATAACAGAGCGCAGAGAATATCAAACAGCGAACTCAGGAGAGCAGGGCAACAAACAGCTGTTGAGCAAAACAAACGAGAGAGAGAGAGAGCTCAACATGTTCCTCCAGCCCGGCTCTCACTCTCTCTCTGCTGCCCTTCAGATACATATTGCTAAACATATAAATATCTATGTATAATTTTTACAGATGTTTCCAATGTTTGTACTTATTTTTGTATTAATAGATCTACAATTTACAATCGAATTAACAAAATATTTATTAATGTTTTTACACATTAGATCTGTTAGATCTGGTGGTAAAATCAATAACAGATTTAGTATCATTATTCATGTGAAATTAAAAGAAATAATTGAACATGCATTCTTTAACAGTTCGTCATAAGTGGCCGCTCCTGTCCTTCTTTTTCTGTCTGTCGTACATGCCGCGAGATGTTATTGTAGGGAAATGTTCAAGCGCCGGCCGGTTTCTGGTCTGCAACGTCACAGAATTTAACAGTTAAAGAGAGCCGTCGCTTTTGAGTGTTGTGTGTGTTTGGCTCTTTTTTACTCTCCCTCTCGTACTCTCTCTCTCTCTACGTCAAGCGCACAGCTGTTAGTGCTTTGAAATTCATTCGATTTTGTTTACATCGCTGGGGATGCCATGCTGTTGCTGTTGTCATTCGCATTCTTTGTATTTTTGGGGGCCGCACTGCTTGTGCTGCCCCTTGCTGCTATGTTGCACGAGTATGTACTGTTTTGCTGGCTGTTATGCTGCTTTGTTGTTGCCTTTGGAATGACCTCTGTAGGCATACATATGTATGTATGTATGTATTTATGTACATACATATGTATGTTTGTATCTATGTAATCCCAACCATTTTGTTGTGCGGGGAAGGGGGCTTTTCCATTCCTCTGGGCCGTGGGGTGGAGGCGTAAATAAACTCACACACTCTCGTACATAAACTTCTGCAACTTCAATCGACTTCCATCATTCAACATCCATAGATTTGCGTAGTTGTTATTGTTGACAGTTTTTCCCCTTATCTCTGATTTCGAGTTTCGGGGTGGATTTGAGGGATTTTCATGGCACCAGCATTTTGAGGCGTCATTTTCGGAAAATTCGCTGCGTATTTTGTTTGCTCTAAGATGGGGGTCAAAATCATGTACAGTAAATCTGATGGAAATGCAAAAGCAAAGAGCAATCCCATGACGAATATAATCAGCCTTATCTAGAGGCAAAAGTGGCCAAAAAACAAAAGAGTGCTGATAATGCTTCGAGGAAAATCCTATAGGAAACCTGTAGGGGCACACGCACATGCACACACACACACACACACTCGGCGACTGAGAGTGGCGGCCAAGTGCAAAGATGAACTATCTGACAAATTCAATTAATCATTTCTCTAGTGAAAATTCCAAAGCAGCAACAAAAACAACCTGGAATCAACAGAGCGTTGCCAGAGCTAGCTACAACAAATACGCAGTTACGAAAAGCAGCATCGCATCGCTCAAGTGAATGTGAATGTGAATGTAAATGTAAATGTGAATGCAATCCATGAATCCGTGAGGTTACAAAACGAGCGAAAGAAACGCAAAAGGCAAAACCAAAACAAAGCATCGGCATTAGATTGGTAGCGAGAGAGTGAAAGAGAGAGGGAGATGGATGAACCAGAAGGCAATGCACAGATACAGATACAGATACAGATACAGATATGTATATGTATGTAGGAAAGCAAATGCTCACACACACAGAAACACATGCATACACATTGACACATTACCCAAACTGGAAAATAGGTCAACCAGTTGAGAGCGCAAGAGAGTCGCTTGCATAGCAAAGAGAATTCGTGAGAGAGCGATAAGAGCTGTAAAGCAGCGCTGTAACATAACAGCGCATGTAAGAGAGCGCGCGTGCACTGTAAACAATTAGAACGGGAACGGTTCTGTTAGCCAACAGTGGCCTCAATTTCTGCGTTACAGATTGGATTCAACTGGAAGGTGGGTGCGAGTGGGGGTGGCAATTGGCATCCAACAAAGTTCGGAGCAGCCGAGCAGCTGTTGCACTTGATGTTATGTCCCTATCCCTCTCTCTCTCTCTCGCTGTGTACCGCTCTGTACCCTTCAGCCCTGAAGAGCTGGTAATTTTATTGGAATTTTATGAAAATTAAACCGGATTTTTGGGATTTCTTCTTGGTAAAGTTGTAATGAGACACGGAATCTTATTATTATATCCGCTGGCCGCGGGTATTTCGTATTTTCATTTCGAATTCTCTCCTTTATCATTAATGTATACTTATAGATCTGTACATACATACATATGTGCATATGTATGTAATGTATGCATGTGTGTGCCGTGATTGGATTGCCTTCGAAACCGGATTTCATTTCGAAAATATGTATGTCATTCCGTTCCATTCAATTACGCTTTTGCCTAGCTAGAGCCATAGGTATGAAGGTAGCTTAGGGTAGGGGTAGAGGTACACATACGTACATATGTATGTATGTACAAAGGTACCACAATGGATGGGCTTTGTTGAAAAGAAATCAACTTGAAAATGACTCGATCGGTCCAAGATGATGATACCCAGAGATGACGTAGAGAAAGTGCAAGTTTCATGCAAATCCAAAAACTCGCACGGATGATCCGTACTATCGCCTATAATCCGCACATGATTTTAATACGAATATTCAATATTCATAAGCCATTGCTTTACTCTTTGGGATTTCATTCCTCTAATACGCCTCCATCCCCACCTTAGTTAAGGCTGAGCACTAATTAGAACCGCCTGTCTTCACCCCTCCCCCACCAATGTCCAAGGCACCACCACCTGTCAAGCTGGGCAAATTTGCCACTATGACGGGGCACTTGACGAACGTGGCCATGGACATGAGCCTGGACATGGATGTTGATGTGGACATGCCACCGACACTGCGTCGAGATGTCCATCAAAAGCTGTCAGTTGCCAGCAAACAAACAAACAAACCGAACACCGAACACTGAACAGCGAACACAAAACACAAAACGCAAATCGCAGATGGCGGAAAATGAAAATCGCCCTTGACTGCCACTCCATACACACTCAGACATCTTTGGCTCTGACTCTGACTCCAACATCAGCTCCTACACCCACTACCACTCCCACTTCTACTCCCACTCCCACTCCGACTCGTACTCGTACTCCATGACATTCGGAGTTGAGTTGCGTGTTTGGAACATTAGAATGTTTACCTGTTCGCTGTTAGTGTATCTTCTGTTTGACATCCAGCAGGTCGAGGGTAGGGTAGGCATCCGTAGAGTATGATATGGAAAATCAAGTTACCAACGGCCAACAGGGTCGCCGTGTGATTGATGTGAACATGTCAGCACAGACATGGACGTGTGGATGGGGTTGTGGATGTGGATCTGGATGTGGATGTGGATGTCGAGGCTTTGTCAGCAGGAAGCATAAATTGTAGACAAAGATGATCAGCGATACAAGAAACATGCTGCTATTACAAGACTCACAATCGGTTGCAGATACAAATTTATGTCATGTGCAGTCTGGACATGTGACTGACAAAAACAAAACAAAAAAAGCATTGGCCAGAGTCAGAGTTTTGACAACCGGTTCCACCACCACCTCTAGCCTACATGACTGGGGGGTCAAGCGGATAGCGGACATCAGACAACGGACAACGGACAATATTCACCTGACAGCAACTTTCCTTGGACGGCTGATTTCACCAATGAACGATTCAATTGCCATTCCAAGCTTGGGTTGGGAGCTGCAAGCTGGAGACTGACGCTGGGACTGGCACTGGCACTGGGACTGGAACTGGCACTGGGACTGGAACTGTGCGTGCTATTGACATTGGCTCATAAATTCTGTTGGAAAACAGACAACAGTTTTCATTGTCTTGCTGCTCAGATGCAAGACTTTTGTTTGGACAGCACACAAATATGGGCACTAGACAAACATCGATACGCAGTAATAGACAAATAAATGTCTCGGCTGCGAGGGGATACCATTTCGTATATGGAGGGGAAGAGTGGAGAGCAGCGGGCAGCTGTCAGACTCGAACTGTTGGCATCCCTGCTACGCGTAAACAACAACAAAAACAAGCAAAAAACAATCAAACTACCCCCCAAATGAATACCCGAAATTGGACCAAACCTCGGCAGCCTTGCCCACTTTGCAACTGTGCAGCTTTTAGTGGAAACAAATGGGTCAACCGGCAACGAACATGACCCACATTTGCATGGAAAATTGTGTCAGGGATGTTCGAGCAGGCAACAAAGCAGAATTCGCTGTAGGTCAAATGGAATCGAGTTTACAAGTATATAAACTTGTATTCTCTATACATGGAATTCCGAAATTAATTTAAATATAAGAAATTATGATAATGGTTGATGGTTCCTAACATCAGATGGCACACTATGCCAATCGCAACTATCTTCCAGATGGCACAAAAAACCATAGCACATATTTTTGCTTTCATCTTGCAGCCATTTAACATCAAGGACAAACGAGAACCGAACCAAGGCAACAGCCACGATAAAGTCGAGGCAGGTTGACCCACTTTTGTTGCTCCTTCTGTGCCATGTCAGGGCTAAATTAATATTATAGTTTATAATGAGTTAACATTGAATTTGTAAATGTGTTTGTTGCATTTCTTTAATACTTGTACGTAATCTATTTGTTGGAGGGGCCAAGCTTTTTTGGCACCTATTTATTTCCCAAATCAATTAAAACACAAGCAATACGTCGTCTATGAAATGCTTTATTTGCGGTACATAACCCACCGAAATGAATAATTTGGAAAAATGTCTTGAAAAAAAAAAAAAGTTGATGAAAAGTATTTTGAATTTGGCTTATCACCACTTCATTCTTACATACGCTTCTTTGAGTACTTTTTTGGACATTTCACATAAGTTGGAAATAAAAATTTGGCAAGTAAGATCAGCAGAACAGAAGCGTAATGTACTACAAAGAAAAGAACGTGTCCAAGCGGAGTTTCGCAATAAAATGGGAATAATTGTTGATAAGCTATCCAACGATGGAAATAAAGCTAGAACATATCCAGGGTACTATCTTCCAGCAACAGTGCATAAAATTTGAATTTACGGTGCGAAAGTGATAGAGCATGCGTTGCTGCGGAGTCGAACAACAAAGAAATAACGAAGTTCCGGCTGCAACATACTCGGAAGATGTCTCGCATATTGACAAATACAGATTTAATTATTACATTTCTGTTGCTTTCAGATTCTTTTATAACAAGTCAAAGAAAACTACCAAAGAAAGACAAATCTACATTTTTTTGTTCTAAATTTGATTTATTAAAAGATATTTGTTAATCTTTTTTGCACTCAAATCATTTAAATTTTATTTTATTGATTTAAATACATTTATTCTTATATATGATTGAAAGAACTAGAGAACCTCAGAGAACCTAGAGTTACACTTTCACAAATTTATACCAAAGATAATTTAAATATACTAATAATGCTAAATTATGCTAATAATGAAATTTTAGCACTGTATCTCCACTGGAAGTATTTTGGCGCACCATCGTCATATAAGCCATACTAAGGTGCTATGTCAGCTATAGGATACAGTCTTCCGATGTAGCCAATTTTTGTTACTATATATTCAAAATAGTTTGTTCGATTTTTTGGGGAAAATTTCATAATGATATCTCAACGGGAAATATTTATGGCAGCGCAACCACTGTGCGCTGGCCCGAACACTATTGTTTATATAACAATCTAAAATGGTGGCCAAAAGTATTTTGACAAAGCGCGAAGCAATGTACTTTGGCGTGTATCTTTTTACTCGTACAAGTAACTATTACTATTTAACTATAACTATTTAACTTTCAAGAGAGAGCTACTATTTATAGATTTAAGAGAGCAAAAGATCGAACTGATAAGTTAATCCATTTCTTTGCTATGAC
The DNA here is from genome assembly GCA_009664405.1 of Drosophila bifasciata. Lineage (NCBI taxonomy): Eukaryota > Metazoa > Arthropoda > Insecta > Diptera > Drosophilidae > Drosophila > Drosophila bifasciata. The sequence continues at coordinate 7,253,650 of CM019044.1, forward strand.
ATGACAAAAGTATTTTGACATTGCATTTTTCCAATTCTGATTTCTGTCGCGTGCGATAAACACAGCTTATTGCAATTCGTAAAGTCAGCTAATCTAATCTGAAGACAGCTTAAATGACTTATTTTCCATTTCATTCAGTTTTGACCGGTTTTTCCACACAAAAAAAAAAAGATTAAGCGTTTAGAATTTGCCAAAGTATTTGTTCACCAGCCTCAATCTTTTTGGGAATAAATTGTATGGACTGGTGAAAGTACTTTTGAGTATCATGAGTCGAAATATAAAATATACTGCCTAATATCCAAAAATTCTCGACAAAAACTGAGACCACTGTGCGAACGGATACCACATGGTGGAAGCTCGTTAATTTTGTAGGGATTTAAGGTGGTATCAATCAATGTATCAATGAACCAAGGAAATTATTTACGCATACTGAATGATCACGCATTTATTTGCGGCGACAGGCTCATTGGAAAAGACTTTATCCTGCAACAGGATAATGCTCCATGCAACAAGGTCAAAATGATTACCAATTTTTTAAAAGATTTCGATGAAAATACATTATATTGGCCAACCCAAAGTCCCGATCTTAACAGAATAGAAAATGTGTGGGCTTAGGTAAAACGTTAGAGAAGTCCAAGTTTAAGTAGAACGCGCGAGGACACGATAATATAAATGATCTGTTTCGTGTGGTCCCGCGCCGCGGTCCGTGACGTCAGCAATCGGGGAATGGTTGGGCCTGCCTGCGATCTCTTTCGTGGCAAGCGGAGTGCCTGGCAGGTTGCGACCAGTTTGTCTTCCCTCCTGTATGTAGAAGATTATGTTGGGAAGAACTTTCTTCCGTTGTTAACGGCCCTTAAGGCGCGATAACCCAATTCAATGAATAAGTTGACGGCTTAGCCGAAGTTTCAGTTAGGAGCGAGGTGCTCTTTATTTAATGCTAAACAGAACTGAACTTAAGAATTGACAAGAAGTCATGCATGGCCGGATGCCCGTGGCATACCGCTGACCATTGCAATGAGACAAAGCCACGGCTCAGTTCTCGGGCACCATAAGGGTGGTACAATATCAGGGTGGACCATACATGAGTGATAAAGAATATTTAATTAATGTTAATAAAAAGTATATAAAATGGAAATTGGCCTGTGGGGCACCGCTTTTAAGACTAATGTCCACATTATCCAGGCATTCGAGAACAGAGCTCTCCGCACTGCCATCTGCGCTCAACTTCTTCACGACAACGACACTATTCATGAAGTCCTCAGATTTCCTTGGGTGGAAGACGAAATTAAGAGAAGCAACAAGCGGTACAAGGCTGTTACAAAGGCTGCTAACACAAACAATTTTTGAATAAAAATGTTTGGCCACCATTGTATCTATCTAACATCTAACAACATATCTTATAATCATGATCATAATCATAATCTATAATCATGATTTGATTGTGTGGTTGTATGTCAAGATTACAATCATAACATATCCAATATGAAACCAATTCAGATCTATAAGATGTCGCCATTGTCAGATTCCATAGGCTTTGCCGATTACGATATATAGCAACGACGGCTAAAATAACTAATACCAAGCATAGATAGAACCATATATTCCACATGGTTTTATTCTCGTTGATGTTATCTCGGCACTGGGTTGGCAAAGGGCGGGGAGTTTCGGAGCCTCCAAAAATGCAATCCAGAGTAACATTCCGTTTCTAATTAAAAACAAAAAAAATCATTATTAGTACGCAGACATACATATAATTTCCACATTAAAAACCGTTTCATGAATCCTCTTTACAATCGGAGAGCGGCAGCTACATTCGATGGGATTTCCTTTGACTATTGCCTGAATGTTAACCAGGCCTATGATGCTGTGAATATCGGTAAGATTGTTTATTTGCTCACATCAATCAGGCCTATTTTTGCAGCCGATCTGGGCAAGTCGGTCAGCTGATTTCCGCTAAGGCTGAGGCTTTCCAGACGAATCATTGAGCCGAAAGTCCACTTGGAGATCCATCTAATGTTGTTATCGGACAGATCAAGGTGCTTAAGGTTTTCGAAATCGGGTTCATAGAGGAACGATGGGACTTCCTCCAAACTATTGCCAGAAAGATTCAGGCTCACTGGCTTCAACGCTGCCAAACATTCAGAGTCCAGTCTTTGTAGATTTGAGCAGTCCGCACTCACATAGTCAAAGATATCAATCGAGCAGCCACATTTCGCCATCACATCGTCCCATTTTGCTTCCATAGTTGCCAGAAATATTATACATATTTTTAGAAAATGTATTATTTTCATTCTAAGGAAAAAAAAGAATTGCAATATATGATGTAAATATTATATGTATTGGCCGATTGTATAGGTACACTTATAACTATTGATTTGATAGTTTTATGTGTTATCAACTGAGGGGTTTGTGATCAGTCACAAATCGAATTTTTTACTCGAAGAAGAATTTCTATTCAGTCGTGAAAAAGCATTGGAGATACTAACAACCTCTCTTAAAACGCGTTTACCCTTAAAACCTTAAAACGTGTACTTTTAAAACCCGTGTTTTATATACTATAAAACCATTTGGACTCTTCCTTCCTCTCCCTCAGATCGTGTATTTAATTGATTTTACATAAATAGCATTTCTATTGATATAATTTGTGAATAATTGAGTTACAAGCTATCCTAATCGACTTGACTTAATAGATTAGATAAAGATAAAGTGCAGTTTGGCATATGGATTTGAGTGAGATCGGTTGAGTTATTTCGCATTCAGTTTTCGCTCTGAAATGTCACTTGAAATGTAGCTCGGTATGTAAAGGGGGGGGTATGTAACCACCCCCTGTCTGGAACTTATTGATCTTTGTGGTGGCTCAGAGGGGGCCTAGCTGAGGCCACCGGACGGGTCGCAGGTTGCGGATAGCGAACGGCCTACTGGGTAGGTTAGCTTTCCCAAGGAAATTCAACTCATGTAATTCAAGCATGTAACAAGTCCTTCACAGCAGCATGTCCCGCAACAAAACCGAAAGGGAAAAAGAATCCCCTTGGTGGATATCCTACGTAGGAGAAGCAGGGGCTCTCTTCAACAGAGCCAAAAGCGCCAACGAGGGGAGAAACACTGGGAAGACTACAAACATAGTCTGCCCCTCTACAAAAAAGAAACAAGAAAGGCAAAAAGAGGCTCGTGTCAACAATTTTGCACAGAAATAGAGGAAACATCAGAAGCAGCAAGGCTGCGTAAGATTCTCTCAAAAACCACCACCTCGGTGGGATACCTTAAGCGTAACGATGGAACGTGGACTAACTCCAGTGAGGAGTCCCTACACATCTTACTAGACACTCACTCACTCCCCAGGTGCACAACCTGGGGTTGGCTCTAGAGTCTGTCCTCTCGAGTCCTCTCGAAACGGAATATCAGCTGGGCAGTAAACAGCTTTAACCCAAATAAATGGCTTAAGGCAAAGATTGTCTTTATTCCCAAAGCGGGAAAAGCCTCGCTCTCCACCGCAAAAAGACTTCAGACCAATCAGTCTGTCGTCCTTTCTCCTCAAGACCTTTGAGAGACTAGTCGGACTATATCTAAGGACTACGAAAAATCCAAAGATGCTGTCAGACGCACAACATGCCTACAGGAAAGGTAAATCAACAGAAACGGCACTTCACGAAGTAATCACTTCGGTGGAAATATCCCTTCATTCAAATGAATATTCCCTAATTGCTTTTCTCGATATCGAGGGAGCCTTTAATAATGTCATACCAAGAGCCATCACGAAAGGTCTGACGAGCCTGGGGGTGGACGATCACTTGTCGACGCTCATCGATCAATTGTTCATTTGCAGGACTATGCAGGTGACCTCGTCGATAGGATCGTCCACACAGTCAAGGTATGTAAACAGAGGCACACCGCAGGTGGGGTAGAAGAAGGCTACAGCACTTGGGCTCGCCCTTTTTAACAGACATGCAGTATCCTCCTTTTAAAGTACGACCACTGGCTTTTATTTATTTAAAGCACCTGAGTACATCTAGTATCGATAACTTAGTGAAGAGACAGAGGATTAATAGGTGTGACCGCTTCTGGTGTTCTTTATCCCTTCGGTACCCATACGGCATCCTACATTCGGCCCTCCTGACGCTAAATTCGTCTCGAATTCTTTCAAATAGTCCGCAACTGTTGATGTTTTGTACGGCCCTTCTTCTTCTCCGACCCATTCAACTTCGTATCGGCCATGGTTTTTAACTTTGACTATTTTAGTCAAATTTCAAACCAGTCCCATACTGAGTGCGTTTAATGGCTACCAAGTCTACCTTTCTCTTGGCATCAAAAGCTCGCTTGTTCTCAGCTTGGATAGTTTGAATATTCTCTCTCTGAAACATGCACTCATTTTGGATATCATTGGAACAACTATTTTATCCATACGCTCGACTTGTCCATTTCCCCTGGAGACACCTGTTGCAATCAGCAAATGTTGAATCTTCTCCAAATCGCAATACTCCTTAAAAAGATGCGAAGTAAACGCAGCTCCGCGATCTGAAACGATACTGTACTGTGCTTCGAGTAGGATACAAACACACATACTTGTCTATCGGTGTGAGGAACCCTTTTTGCCTAACTGCCTTTGCATTTACCAGTATGCACTCTACACAACTGTCAACTACTCGAGCTACTTTTCTCCTTGAGCTTGGGAATATAATATGACTTCTCGATCAAATCCTGAGTCTTTTTCCAAGAAAAGTGAGCGAAGGTACTACTAACAACTCTTTATTGGGATCTTTGAACAGAACTTGGTTCGCCACCTTCGTCCATTCATCTAAGCGCTGTGCCTCCCTCAAACGATGTAACAAACTGTCGGTTAAACGTAACACGACACCCGGCTTAACGCGTCTACGTGTCTCATCTTGGAACCAGATCGATGCTACATCGCTCATCTCGACACTCTGAGCGGAATTTCCTTCTTCTTCATGGTCATGGTAAAAGCGTTGCAGTCAGTAACTATCTTAAACTTCTTTCCTAAGAAGTACACCCACCACTTTACCAAAGCTCCAATAACTGCAAGCACTTCAAGTTCAATGGAGTGATACTTCTCCTCGCAAGGCTTCGTTTTACGACTCGTGTAGAAAACTGGATGCCACAAATTATCCACTAAATCTCTCTGAAGCATAACAGCCCCGAATCCGAATTTCGAAGCATCAGTATGAATTTCCGTTTCCAGCGAATGATCACACAGCTTCAACACTGGTCCACTGATCAACGCTCCCTTCAACTTCTCGAATGCTGCCAACTGTTTCTCCTGAAACTCAAAGATTACCTCTTTCCGCAATAAATCCGACAGTGGCTTGGCAATGACTGCATATCATTCCACAAACCTACGAAAATATGACGTCAATCCAAGGAATCGTTGTATGCCCTCTTATCGCGTGGAATTGGAAATTTAGCAACTGCACGAGTTTTCAACGACGTATCCGTCGTACCTTCCGTTTTAACAACTGACACAACTGAGCTACAAACGAAGTATACTTTTGGGATTCTTGCGAAACAGGGACGTGAAAGAACCCATTTGTCAAATTTAATGTCGTGAAAACCTCTCCACCTTGCAGTTTCTCCATCACGCAATCCATATGACCTGTTGCGAAGTTATCCCGGATAATCTTTTCATTCAACTTGCGATAATCGCAGCACAAACGCTTTTTCCCGTTTTTCTTGTCTATGAGAACTACTGGCGAAGCAAACTCGGATGTACTGGGCTTTATAATGCCTTCCTCTAACCATTCTTGAACCTGATCATCGACAATTTTCTGCTCTGAATATGCTAAACGTCGCGGATGTTGAAATACAGGCATCTCATCTGTCAACAACAGCTTCATCTCTACTGGCGAACTAAGATTTCTCTTCGGCTTATAGTTCTCGATCATAAACTTCACTTCCGATGAGACCTTTCGACTCAAATGATGCAAATCTACCAGACACTTTTCCTTATAGTCTTCCATGCTTACCATGCACAGGCTTTCAAACTCACTCATGAGCTGCACACAAGAACTCTGCCCAAGTTGCCCATCATCTGTTCCTAATTCAGCTCTTTTGTCCCACAAAACGAACCCTTGGCGAAAATATGGTACCATCCTTGGTTACCATCATATCGACAGTTTTCAAGGATCGTTGTGCCCAAGATTGCATCGAACTTCATGTCCCCATCCGGAATAACATGAAAATCGATTGACATGTCAATCCCATCCATATTGACATTTGCTCCGAAACTTCCAAAAGTAAGCACCTGACTTTCACCGATCCCTGTCAAAACTTTCTGGCGACCTGTCAGACTTCCAACGCCTACTCCAAGTTTCATGAACACACTCCCTACGCATCAAACAAAGCTCAGCTCCTGTATCCACACGACCTTTAAATACGATATTCTTGAAAATCACTGATTTCAGTTCCACGCTCGAAGAAAACGGTGCACAAGGTGGTTTAGGAGCGGCTTTTCCGTCTTGAACTACGTTTGTTGTTCTCTCTGTTTTCGCTATTACTTGTGCCTTACACTGTGCTGCTCGGTGTCCTGGCTGATCACACTTAAAACACTTTTCTTTTCACCGGACAATCTATTTTTATATGTGACGAGTCTCCACACCTGAAACATTTCCTAACAGATCCAGCTCCTACTTCCTTTGTCATCTCGTTGCCAAACTTACTGTTCTGCCCAACATACTTGCTTGTCAGCTTAGACGAACCATGAGATTTCTGATATGCCTCTTTCTGTATCTTTAGATCTTTTAAGTTTCTAGCCTGGTATAATATTACCTTGTTTGACCTTGTATCTGGGATACCCTCTATAAAGTAAACTCTCTATAAACTCTCTTCTTCCAACTGAATGGGCTTGGCTATCTCCATCAAAGCATATAGAAACCATGCAAAGATTCACCTTTATGCTGCTGACGTTTTCCTAATCTGCGATGCACTTCAGCTGATGAAAGCTTAACTCCGATCTCCTCAAACAAAGCAACCTTCAAACTTTCCCAATCCTTTATGTTTCTCTGACTTCGCACAAACATCTTCGCTGCTCCACACAGCAACTGTTTTGCGTACACGAATACCTGTAGCTGGTTCCACTCAACTGTAGCTGCACAATCTTCCAAAACTTCAACCCACTGACTTCGATCCGGAAAACTGAGTTACACAGCCTTCTACATCTTTAAGAGTAAACGACGATCTAATCTGCCTCTCCATTCCTAGCCCTTGATGCCAGCCTGCACTGTTTTGCCACCATCCTCCGTCTCTGACTCACCATCATTTACTTCATAGTGTGACAATAATCTCTGCTGCAATTCCACTTTCAATCCAGTCGTACTCAATTGCAACTCCGACAACTTCCGACGCAACTCTTCAACTCGCAGTGCCAATATCTCGCCTCTCTCCATTTAACAAATTTAAACTGCCGGAAATTATTTCAATTCAATGTCAATAATATTAAATGTAAATATAACAATAATAACTTATCAGCAATCGATAATAATTAAACCCTTGCCGCCCCTGTATACAATACCAAACTATATGGCAACTTTCCGACATCAAACGGCATCTCTTTCGTCTGGCTCTCTATCGACGATTTTCTGTATGTATGGATGTAGGCTGTCGTCCCGCTCTTTCTAGTGTATGGCGCTCTCTGTAGCTCCACACAAACTTGAAGTCTTTCAAGCTCAACTTGAAACTTTTCGCCGTCCTCGTCTGTTGCCAAGCAAACCTTTGCTTGCACGTTCTTGCACACACGCTCCGATGCTCCAGATCCAATATCTCTATGTAGCTTCACACACACTATGAAGACTTTTAAACTCAACTGGAACGTTCTGGTAGTCTTCGTCTGTTGCCACACCCATGCACAAGCCCTTGCCTGCACGTTTTTGCACACACGCTCCGATGACTCCAAATGCAATATCTTGCTCGCTTATCCACTTCCTGCACCACGTGTCCACGAGATGCTTCTTAATTATACCCTTACTCGAAGAGTAAAAGGGTATATTGTATTTGTGGTAAAAGTGGATGTGTGTAACACACAGAAGGAGGCGTTTCCGACCCCATAAAGTATATATATTCTTGATCAGCCGAGTCGATATAGCCATGTCTGTCCGTCCGTCTTGTTTTTCACTCATTGCTCGAACGATATTAGAGCTAGACGAATGAAATTTTTTTTCCAGACTGATGTGATATTCCACTCTTAGAAAAGTGTTTCAAAATTTCGCCTCGCCCACTTCCGCCCTCACAAAAGGCGCACATCTGTGGCGTCCACAATTTTAAAAATAACAGAAAACTAAAAATGCAGAATCATAGAAAAAGACCATATCTATTGGGGTCCCAAATCTGAATCGGATCGGATCATTAATATAGCCATAATAAAGAAAAACATACGAAAAAAACTTCGCTCCCTCTCTTTCGCACTCACACAAAAAACGAGTCGATTTGGTTTTTGTATTTTGTGTCGTCTGGATCTCAGAGACTATAAGAGCTAGAGCAACCAAACTTTCTGTCCACACTCCTGTAATACCCAACCGAAACAAGTGTATTTCAAAATTTCAAAAATGGTAGGCTATAATCCTGGTTGAGCCCCCAAAATTGAAGTATCCTCCTTTTAAAGTACGAACACTGACTTATTTATTTATTTATTTAAAGGTATATTATTTATTTATTTATATATATATATATTTATATATATATTTAAGGGTACATAGTTTATTGTATTCGACTTAGTTTGGGCTTAATTTTAATAGCGATTCTTTTGATGTGTACTCTACGAGATTCTGGCAGCGACTGACTCTCTCGGTATGTTGCCTCTCTTTTACTCCCGTTGCAACTGAGTCTTCTCTGAGCCATCAGAGTCATCTGGTGGGACAGGAAGTCTCTCACGGCAGGGAAGGGTCACCGATTCAATGGTACCACAACGGGCCGAAGCCGGCCCATGTGTGTCGGGCTTATGACGAGCCCCTACAACCTAACCTAACCTAACAAAACCCCACGCTGCTACTGATCGTAGTATTGTTGTTTCGTGCTGATAATGAAAAAAATATCTACTCTACTGGTGCTGTGAGCATAAATTCATCATGGGGCTGATGACCGTTTTGGCCAGAGCCAACTGCGTGTGCGAAGCCACAGATATCCTGCAAGAACACGTCACCCATACGCTAAGAAGAGGGAACTGCCCTGGCGTATTCCTGCACGGGGTCCTTATCGACCAATACAAGGAGGTTAAATATCTCGGCGTGACCCTGGACGCCCGACTGACATTTAACAGCCACTCAAAGAACATCCGGGGCCAACTTGTGCAAAAGGCAAAAAAATGAACTGGCTGTTGAATGCCGATAATAAGCTAACTCTCAAAAACAAGGTGCTTATATACAAGGCAATCCTGGCCCCAGTGCACTGGGATAACAAATGAGGTTCTCTAGTTCTTTCAATCATATATAAGAATAAATTTATTTAAATCATAAAAAAATAAAATTTAAATGATTTTAATTTGAGTGCAAAAAAGATTAACAAATATCTTCTAATAAATCAAATGTAGAGGAAAAAAATTTAGATTTGTCTTTCTTTGGTAGTTTTTTTTTGACTTGTTATAAAAGGATCTGAACGCAACAGAAGTGTATTAATTAATTCTGTATTTGTCAATATGCGAGACATCTTCCGAGTATGTTGCAGCCGGAACTTCTTTATTTCTTTGTTGTTCGACTCCGCAGCAACGCATACTCTATCACTTTCGCACTATAAATTAAAATTTTATGCACTGTTGCTGGAAGATAGTACCATGGATATATTTTTATCAACTGCTTAGCCTTTGTTTTTAATTCTTTCTATATATATATCTAAAAGTCTATCTAAACATAAAAATTACGTTCACATAATATTATACAAAAAAAAGTATAATTAATCAAACATACACAACAAATAATAAATCAATCAGATTAATTTCAAAAGAAGAATTTATTAAGGTAAATACCTGAAAATGTACCCACTGCAGTGTGGAGGTATGGTCTACAAGTATATGGGATAGCTGCCAAATCCAACCTCAATCCGATCCGCACTTTTCAAAGTAAGCTTCTACGAAGGAAATCTGGAGCGGACTGGTTTATAAGAAACACCGATAAAGCCAGAGACGTCTTCAACAGATACGATGAGAGGCTAGATGACTCGCTGGCTAGATGACTCGCCAGGGGATGACGTCAAAGACGGCTAACCAAACTGTATTGCACTGTACTTGCTATAAGTTTTGCTATTCTTTTTAAACTATAAACATCAACCCATTGTATAGGTAGCTGTACAGTTACAGAAAACAACGTAACGTATATCTATTTTTGTGATATTTTTTTAATAATTACGAATAAAACTAAATAATAAAAAAAAGGGCTCGTGACAGGAAATGATGACAGACAAAACTGCATCACCTACCCAACTGGTCTAAACATAATATATTACACTTATCTGCTCACCTTTGAACAGCCATCTTTCAACTATAATCTTAGTTTTAATTTTAGCACTCTTGAAACCTTTTTTAATAATTATACCCGTACTCGAAGAGTAAAAGGGTATATTGTATTTGTGCTAATTGCTGTCTGTCCGTCTTGTTTGTCGCCCATTGCTCGAAGACTCTATAAGAGCTAGAGCAACCAAACTTTTTATCCAGTCTGATGTGGTATCTCACTCCTAGAAAAAAGTTTAAAAATTCCGCCACGCCCACTTCCGCCCCCACAAAGGGCGCACATCTGTGGCGTCCACAATTTTGAAGATAGCAGAAAACGAAAAATGCAGAATCATAAAGAAAGACCATATCTATCAGGGGCCCAAATCTGAATCGGATCGGATTATTAATATAGCCACAATAGACAAAAACATACGCAAAAACTTCGCTCCATCCCTTTCGCACTCACACAAAATCGAGTAATTTTGGTTTTCGTATATATGAGCGCCTCGTTCTCAGAGACTATAAGAGCTAGAACAACCAAATTTTTGCCTAGACTCCTGTGATATCGCTTCAGTGCAAGTTTATTTCAAAATTTTGCCACGCCCACTCCCGCCCCCAAAAGACGAAAATCCACAATTTTGAAGATAGGAAAAAACGAAAAATGCAGTTTTGTAGAGAATGACCATATCTACCAGATTCCCGAATTTGGTTCAGATCGGATCATTATTGTAGCCACAATGATCAAATGAATTTTCAGCAGCAATCCCCGCCTCCTCTTGCGGCGTAAGTCAATTATTGGGGTTGATTGTTGCTGAAGCTTCTCTCACACGCACACTCACGCTCAAACATGCTGCCTCGTGCGGTGTACGTGTGTTGTTGTGAGAACTGATGTAGATGAAGTAGATGTAGATGACAGAAAAAAAAAAAAAATGTAAAATTTAAAAACTGATAAAACATTTGAAAATTCCACATAAATCACATGTGTGCTGACTGAGTACGGGTATAAAAGTAGAGTCGCGGCAACAGCGACTCCGTACGTTCTTTGTTTTTTAATACTTACTTGATATTCTATCACTTTTATAGACGTATATGTACATACGTCGTGGTCGGCGCACTTATACTGACTATTGCTATTTGCTTTTCCATCGTTGCTTTGGAAGCTTTCGATACCCCAGTATATCGATCGTTATTTGTAATCAAAATGTCAGGCATTTATTCTATAGCTATTCAAGCAAGTGATATGGTAATTTGTCACAGAAAATTGTAGCAAAATTAAAACAAAAAATAAATAAAGACACGGGCCACTTACCAGTGCATTTATTTATCGGAACAATAAATCGCACATCATGTACATTTTCCATCGTTTCTTTGGAAGCTTTCGATACCCCAGTATATCGATCGTTTTTTGTAATCAAAATGTCAGGCATTTATACTATAGTTATTCAAGCAAGAGATATGGTAATTTGTCACAGAAAATTGTAGCAAAATTAAACCAAAAATAAATAAAGAAACGGGCCACTTACCAGTGCATTTATTTATAGGAACGATGTGTGCACCTACTAAACAGTAAGGACTCCAGTCTCTGTCTCTGTCTCTTATAATTGCTGACTTTATAAATATCCAAACTTTGTGCCATTTGGTGTTCCCTTTGCCGCTCGAGCACTCTCATCCACCTATTTTAAATTCGACCCCTCGAACGAAAACAGAGAGAGCTTTTGATATTTTTTGAAGCTGACTCAGAGTAAATGCGATTAAATTATTATGTAGTTGACTTTCAGAACTTTCTGCAGGCCACCATTATAAGGAAAAATATTACAACAGCATACAGAATGCCCCACCTCCATTCAATTTCATTTTCATTTATTTCCTTTTCGCACTGTGTTGGCAGTGACAGTATTTCATTGGAGCCATCCGCAACGCACTCTAGAGTTACATTCCTTCCCTGAAATTTCAATATATTAATAACCTCTTGATTAGAGTGCATGAAGATCAGTTAAGTCGAGTTACAAACCGTCTCATAAATTCTCTTTACAATCGGAGAGCGGCAGCTACATTCGATGGGATTTCCTTTGACTATTGCCTGAATGTTAACCAGGCCTATGATGCTGTGAATATCGGTAAGATTGTTGTTGCTCACATCAATCAGGCCTATTTTTGCAGCCGATCTGGGCAAGTCGGTCAGCTGATTTCCGCTAAGGTTGAGGCTTTCCAGACGAATCATTGAGCCGAAGGTCCAGTTGGAGAGCCATCCAATGTTGTTATCGGATAGATCAAGGTGCTTAAGGTTTTCGAAATCGGGTTCATAGAGGAACGATGGGACTTTCTCCAAACTATTGCCAGAAAGATTCAGGCTCACTGGCTTCAACGCTGCCAAACCAAAATGTACCAAAAATAGTATAAATACTACCAAAAGTATACTAAGGGAAAAAAGGAAGTGGAATATATGATGTAAGTATGTATGTATTGACCAATTCTACAGCTACACTTATAACTATTGATTTGATCATTGCAATGTTATCAACAGAGTGATAACTATGGGACTAAACTTAATCTAAGAATAGCTTTTCAGTCGTGAAAGTGCATTGCAGAAACTAACAACATCTCTAAAAACCCGTGTATAGCTGTATCGTGTATTGGACAATAAAACTATAAAACCATTTGGACTCTTCCTTGCCGACGTTGCAACTCTTTCCCTCAGATCTACATAGTGTGTTTAATTGATTTTACAAAAGTAGTAATGGATACTAGTAGTGATGTATCTGAGCATTGATCTAATTGATGAATAATTGAGTAACTTGGTGAATAGCTGCGTAACTTTACGACGAGCATTGCTAATCGACTTGACATAGATTAGATAAAGATAAAGTGCAGTTTGGCCTATGCATTTGAGTGAGATCGGCTGAGTAATTTCGCATTCAGTTTTCGCTCTCAAATGTCACTTAAAATGTATGTATCTAAAGGGTATCTAAAGGTATCTATTTAACCACCCCCTGCTACTGATCGGAGTATTGTGAGTGATATTCGTTAACAATACGCATCTTTCGTGCTGATAATGAGACAAATATCCAATGTAGTGGTGCTGGGAGCATAATTTCCTTCGTCGCCGATCGATGAATTACCGTGAGCCGACTGGAATACTGTAGCGTGTGTGTCACCCCAATTATGTGTTGCACTTGAACCCCAGGACGCTGAATGCCGATGATCCCCATGGCTAGAAATTTGGGAGGGTGGATGGGAGGAGACTATGACAGACAAAAATTTGGTATTTGCATTACTCATCCAACTAATCTGAACATAAATATATTACACCTATTTGCTCACCATTGGACACCCATCTTTCAACTTTAATCTTAGCCCTCTTGAAACCTTTTTTTAATATTTTTTAATACTTATTTGATATTCTGTCACTTTTTTTAAATGCATATATAAATGTGTAAATGCAAGTAGTGGTCGGTGCACTGATATCGATTGTTGTTATTGCATCGATATTTTGCAGGCTTCCAATAGTTTCTTCGTTTTTCAACACTGCTTTGGAAGCTTTCGATACGCCAGTATATCGATCATTATACATATGTAATTAAAATGTCAGGCATTAATAATATAGTTATTCGAGCAAGCGATATGGTATTTTGACACAGAAAATTGTAGCTAAATTAAAACAAAACGAGAAAGAACGTATGGAGTCGCCGTTAGCGCGACTCTACTTTTATACCCGTACTCAGTCAGTACACATTTGATTTATGTGGCATTTTTAAATATTTAACAATTTTTTACATTTTACATTTCACACTTTTTCCTACATCTGTCATCTACATCACTTCTCACAACAACACTGCACGGCAGAGGGTTGGCGGCTAGCTGCTTAAAAATTTATTTCATCATTGTGGCTACAATAATGATCCGATCTGAACCATATTCGGCAATCTGGTAGATATGATCATTCTCTACGATACTGCATTTTTCGGCGACAAACAAGACGGATAGACAGACGGACGGAGGGACAGACAGACAGACGGACGGACAGACAAGGCTATATCGACTCGGCTATTGATGCTGATTAAGAATATATATACTTTATGGGGTCGGAAATTATTCCTTCTCTATGTTGCACACATCCACTTTTACCACAAATACAATACACCCTTTTACTCTTCGATTACGGGACACGGGTGACTTACCATTACATTTATTTATCGGAATGATGAAGCATTAAGGATCGCAGTCTCTCTCTCTCTCCCTCTCTCTCTCTCTTTGTCTCTTATAATTGCTGACTTTTATAAATTTGCAAACTTTGTGCCATTTTGTGTTCCCTTTGCCGATCGACCACTCTTTTCCACCAATATAGGAGTACGTCAGCCAGTTCGGGGTACTAGTGTTAATCAAAGAAGACAAATGTAGCAACAACCTTTGGTCAAATTACATGAATTAACACTAATCACTTGTATTTACAGCTTCCTGAATTTGACCCCAGATCGGATCGGACCGGAGTGTGAACAGTCACGAACAGCGACAGCTTAGCTTCACTTGAATTGACTTAATACATTTTTAAAAGACGCCTTATCAGTAGGCTTATATGTACTTTATATATTCATTATATATATGTATGTATACTTCCTTCTGTTCTGTGCGATATAGATGTACATATATTCATCTCTGTACATACATATGTACGTGTTAATGCTCAGCAGTGAAATAAGGTAATATGTTTCTCTCCCCCTTTTTGCAATCCTCGAAAGGAATTCAAACTACATCCTACAGGAACTTTCTGTTTGCTTTGCACCTACTTAAGGTTAAGTATATTAAGCGTTTTTAATAGCTATTGTAAATTTTAGTTTTGAAATAAAAGAGCCGAGAATATTCAATTGGAAATACAATTTTATTAACTATATGAGGTGGCGGCAGTACGCGTGTGTAGCTTGGGCAAAAAATAAACCGAAAGTTATGATCATCAAGTCCAGACTAATAGAGGGCAGGCGGACCGAATTCTATGACATAAAGATTATATGACTAAACATAGAGCTGGGAAACCCGACAATAAGAGATGAACATAGTACACACTAGTTCATATGATTTTATTACGAATATGCAAGGTATTTTAAATTCGACCCCTCGAACGAAAACAGAGAGAGAGCTTTTGATATTTTTGAAGCTGACTCAGAGTAAATGCGATTAAATCATTATGTAGTTGACTTTCGAAATGAAATGACCAAGTTCTGGAACGCCTGAAATAATGTTATTTAAAGTGAAGACAGAGGACCTGACTGCGAAACTGAACATCGAAACTCTGCAGCATAGGTGAAGGTGAGTATCTCAGTTGTGATTCCTACAAAGAAAGCCAGATCTTATTTTATGTCTTAACAGAAGTTTGGGAACGCAAATCAGTTGGCTTGGACAAGCCAGAGATCCGTTTTGGGATCCCACTTCGAGGCGGTCCTGAAAAGCAGTTGAAACTTAAATTAAACTTACTATGGTACCTGCAGATGGAGGAAACAGATGTGATTCTGCGCCAGATCAATACCGGTTGTGTCTTCTCAGGGTGATCGGAAAAATCTCCTGGTAGTGGATGAATTTCCCGTCTCGACAGGCAGCTCCGCCTCTCCCTGAGATTTTATGGACTATGTTCCCATGCGACCCCATACTGGCTCATACCAACACCTCATACCATTCAAATTAAAAGACTTATTTATCGAGGGGGCCTAATTTTTAATTAATTTTTTACAATACAATTTTCTAAATACTTTTTTGTTAGAAAAATTTTGATAATACTTTTTGAAGAAGTTTAAGAATACTGAAGCATCCTTTTGCTGTTATTGGAGTTTTAAGTGAAATATTCGAAATGTTCGAGAGCTCCTTCCACATTTCTTTTGGCTCCGCTATTATGAGCTGCAGGCCACCATTATAAGGAAAAATATTACAACAACATACAGAAAGTCCCACCTCCATTCATCATCATTTTCATTTATTTCCTCTTCGCACTGTGTTGGCAGTGACAGTATTTCATTGGAGCCATCCGCAACGCACTCTAGAGTTACATTCCTTCCCTGAAATTCCAATATATTAATAACCTCTTAATTAGAGTGCATGAAGATCAGTTAAGTCGAGTTACAAACCGTCTCATAAATCCTCTTTACAATCGGAGAGCGGCAGCTACATTCGATGGGATTTCCTTTGACTATTGCCTGAATGTTAACCAGGCCTATGATGCTGTGAATATCGGTAAGATTGTTGTTGCTCACATCAATCAGGCCTATTTTTGCAGCCGATCTGGGCAAGTCGGTCAGCTGATTTCCGCTAAGGTTGAGGCTTTCCAGACGATTCATTGAGCCGAAAGTCCAGTTGGAGATCCATCTAATGTTGTTATCGGACAGATCAAGGTGCGTAAGGTTTTCGAAATCGGGTTCATAGAGGAACGATGGGACTTTCTCCAAACTATTGCCAGAAAGATTCAGGCTCACTGGCTTCAACGCTGCCAAACCAAAATGTACCGAAAATGGTATAAATACTACCAAAAGTATACTAAGGGAAAAAGGAAGTGGAATATATGATGTAGTATGTATGTATTGACCAATTCTACAGCTACACTTATAACTATTGATTTGATCGTTGCAATTTGTTATCAACTGAGTGATAACTATGGGACTAAACTTAATCTAAGAATTTCTTTTCAGTCGTGAAAGTGCATTGCAGAAACTAACAACATCTCTAAAAACACGTGTATAGCTGTATCGTGTATTGGACAATAAAACTATAAAACCATCTGGACTCTTCCTTGCCGACGTTGCAACTCTTTCCCTCAGATCTACATCCTGTGTTTAATTGATTTTACAAAAGTAGTAATGGATACTAGTAGTGATGTATCTGAGCATTGATCTAATTGATGAAGAATTAAGTAACTTGATGAATAACTGCACTAACGACAGCAGTGATAAAGCAATCCTAATCGACTTGACATAGATTAGATAAAGATAAAGTGCAGTTTGGCATGTGGATTTGAGTGAGATCGGTTGAGTTATTTCGCATTCAGTTTTCGCTCTCAAATGTCACTTAAAATGTATGTATCTAAAGGGTATCTAATGTTATCTATTTAACCACCCCCTGCTACTGATCGGAGAATTGTGAGTGATATTCGTTAACAATACGCATCTTTCGTGCTGATAATGAGACAAATATCCAATGTAGTGGTGCTGGGAGCATAATTTCCTTAGTCGCCGATCGATGAAGTACCGTGAGCCGACTGGAATACTGTAGCGTGTGTATCACCCCAATTATGTGTTGCACTTGAACCCCAGGACGCTGAATGCCGATGATCCCCATGGCTAGAAATTTGGGAGGGTGGATGGGAGGAGACTATGACAGACAAAAATTTGGTATTTGCATTACTCATCCAACTAATCTGAACATAAATATATTACACCTATTTGCTCACCATTGGACACCCATCTTTCAACTTTAATCTTAGCCCTCTTGAAACCTTTTTTTAATATTTTTTAATACTTATTTGATATTCTGCACTTTTTTATTAACGCATATATAAATGTATAAATGCAAGTAGTGGTCGGTGCACTGATATCGATTGTTGTTATTGCAATAGTTTCTTTGGTTTTTCAACACTGCTTTGGAAGCTTTCGATACGCCAGTATATCGATCATTATACATATGTAATTAAAATGGCAGGCATTAATACTATAGTTATTCGAGCAAGCGATATGGTATTTTGACACAGAAAATTGTAGCTAAATTAAAACAAAACGAGAAAGAACGTATGGAGTCGCCGTTAGCGCGACTCTACTTTTATACCCGTACTCAGTCAGTACACATGTGATTTATGTGGCATTTTTAAATATTTAACAATTTTTTACATTTTACTTTTCACACTTTTTCCTACATCTGTCATCTGCATCACTTCTCACAACAACACTGCACGGCAGAGGGTTGGCGGCTAGCTGCTTAAAAATTTATTTCATCATTGTGGCTACAATAATGATCCGATCTGAACCATATTCGGCAATCTGGTAGACATGATCATTCTCTACGATACTGCATTTTTCGGCGACAAACAAGACGGACAGACAGACGGACGGACAGACATGGTTATATCGACTCGGCTATTGATGCTGATTAAGAATATATATACTTTATGGGGTCGGAAATTATTCCTTCTCTATGTTGCACACATCCACTTTTACCACAAATACAATACACCCTTTTACTCTTCGATTACGGGACACGGGTGACTTACCATTACATTTATTTATCGGAATGATGAAGCATTAAGGATCGCAGTCTCTCTCTCTCTCCCTCTCTCTCTCTCTCTTTGTCTCTTATAATTGCTGACTTTATAAATTTGCAAACTTTGTGCCATTTTGTGTTCCCTTTGCCGATCGACCACTCTTTTCCACCAATATAGGAGTACGTCAGCCAGTTCGGGGTACTAGTGTTAATCAAAGAAGACAAATGTAGCAACAACCTTTGGTCAAATTACATGAATTAACACTAATCACTTGTATTTACAGCTTCCTGAATTTGACCCCAGATCGGATCGGACCGAGTGTGAACAGTCACGAACAGCGACAGCTTAGCTTCACTTGAATTGACTTAATACATTTTTAAAAGACGCCTTATCAGTAGGCTTATATGTACTTTATATATTCATTATATATATGTATGTATACTTCCTTCTGTTCTGTGCGATATAGATGTACATATATTCATCTCTGTACATACATATGTACGTGTTAATGCTCAGCAGTGAAATAAGGTAATATGTTTCTCTCCCCCTTTTGCAATCCTCGAAAGGAATTCAAACTACATCCTACAGGAACTTTCTGTTTGCTTTGCACCTACTTAAGGTTAAGTATATTAAGCGTTTTTAATAGCTATTGTAAATTTTAGTTTTGAAATAAAGAGCCGAGAATATTCAATTGGAAATACAATTTTATTAACTATATGAGGTGGCGGCAGTACGCGTGTGTAGCTTGGGCATAAAATAAACCGAAAGTTATGATCATCAAGTCCAGACTAATAGAGGGCAGGCGGACCGAATTCTATGACATAAAGATTATATGACTAAACATAGAGCTGGGAAACCCGACAATAAGAGATGAACATAGTACACACTAGTTCATATGATTTTATTACGAATATGCAAGGTATTTTAAATTCGACCCCTCGAACGAAAACAGAGAGAGAGCTTTTGATATTTTTTGAAGCTGACTCAGAGTAAATGCGATTAAATCATTATGTAGTTGACTTTCGAAATGAAATGACCAAGTTCTGGAACGCCTGAAATAATGTTATTTAAAGTGAAGACAGAGGACCTGACTGCGAAACTGAACATCGAAACTCTGCAGCATAGGTGAAGGTGAGTATCTCAGTTGTGATTCCTACAAAGAAAGCCAGATCTTATTTTATGTCTTAACAGAAGTTTGGGAACGCAAATCAGTTGGCTTGGACAAGCCAGAGATCCGTTTTGGGATCCCACTTCGAGGCGGTCCTGAAAAGCAGTTGAAACTTAAATTAAACTTACTATGGTACCTGCAGATGGAGGAAACAGATGTGATTCTGCGCCAGATCCAATACCGGTTGTGTCTTCTCAGGGTGATCGGAAAAATCTCCTGGTAGTGGATGAATTTCCCGTCTCGACAGGCAGCTCCGCCTCTCCCTGAGATTTTTATGGACTATGTTCCCATGCGACCCCATACTGGCTCATACCAACACCTCATACCATTCAAATTAAAAGACTTATTTATCGAGGGGGCCTAATTTTTAATTAATTTTTTACAATACAATTTTCTAAATACTTTTTTGTTAGAAAAATTTTGATAATACTTTTTGAAGAAGTTTAAGAATACTGAAGCATCCTTTTTGCTGTTATTGGAGTTTTAAGTGAAATATTCGAAATGTTCGAGAGCTCCTTCCACATTTCTTTTGGCTCCGCTATTAGGAGCTGCAGGCCACCATTATAAGGAAAAATATTACAACAACAAACAGAATGTCGCACCTCCATTTATCATCATTTTCATTTATTTCCTCTTCACACTGTGTTGGCAGTGACAGTATTTCATTGAAGCCATCCGCAACGCACTCTAGAGTTACATTCCTTCCCTGAAATTCCAATATATTAATAACCTCTTAATTAGAGTGCATGAAGATCAGTTAAGTCGAGTTACAAACCGTCTCATAAATCCTCTTTACAATCGGAGAGCGGCAGCTACATTCGATGGGATTTCCTTTGACTATTGCCTGAATGTTAACCAGGCCTATGATGCTGTGAATATATCGGTAAGATTGTTGTTGCTCACATCAATTAGGCCTATTTTTGCAGCCGATCTGGGCAAGTCGGTCAGCTGATTTCCGCTAAGGTTGAGGCTTTCCAGACGAATCATTGAGCCGAAAGTCCAGTTGGAGATCCACCCAATGTTGTTATCGGACAGATCAAGGTGCTTAAGGTTTTCGAAATCGGTGTGATAGAGGAATGATGGGGCTTTCTCCAAACTATTGCCAGAAAGATTCAGGCTCACTGGCTTCAACGCTGCCAAACAATCAGAGTCCAGTCTTTGTAGATTTGAGCAGTCTGCAGTCATCCTGTGGTCATCCCGCAGAATAGCGCACCCACATTTTGAACTAAGCGGATCAGAACCAACACTTCCAATTGCCAGCAATGCAATGAAAGATACGAACATCTGAAATGAAAATTAACAGAAGTGCATGTATACCGTTTGGATAGACATGTTTCCGGCATTTCATTGGAAACGCTACAGATCTCCTTTACCTAATCTATGTATAATATGTATATAAAGATCGAATTTTAATCGGTAGCCCTTAAGTAGAATGTAGATTGGCCTTAACATCACATTTTTCTCTAATTTCGTCAAAGAGTCGTGCGAATTTCGCCGCTATTCTGAATATAAGTTGCCCACTTCATATTTTTCCCATAATTTAACTCGTTAGTCAACAATTGGGTTCGGTTTATCTCTATATTTTTAGCTATTTTAGCAATAGAAAGTGCAGCTACCTTGTACATTTGCCATGATTTGTCCTTTGCCACATGGGTAACGCCTTACCGCGACCCATTTTCGGTTTTATTGAATTCATATGTCAAAAGTAGCCAAAAAGAGCGATCAACAAAGTAGGGGTATTCATCTTACAAACATAACGAACTATCTAAACTCTGGTTAGATTCATGATGTAACCTTAGGATGGCTTTCGCTCTGGTAGGCTCCTTGATTTAGCTATCCATCACAGTCATCGCTAAGGTCGGTTGATCCTGAATAAGAATATATTACTCACCTCTCCACCCCCAATAAGAGGATCACTAAATGCATATATTTTTAATTACAGGTTGCCCAGGAAAGCCAAAGATTTTGGTAAATTGGACTATATGAGAACCTGAATCACAGGAAGAAAGCCCAACGAAAACTGATCGAGATTATGAATTGGAATATAGCGGAGGGTTCTACATCATCCTATGTACATCAACATAAGCTCCTGTCTTAGGGAAGACTTTGATTTTGATGCTTGAAGTCAGACCAAAATGCAGTTCCAATCACATTTCTAACATTCCTTCTTTCCTGTAACTATGTACATGACTTACCCAATCAGAGCGCACTCAATCACACTCACGTGGGTCCCGGGTCACACCGACATCGCGGGCAACGAGAGTGCGGACGAGTGTGCCAGAAATGGATCGGCTAAGCCACTGGCGGACGCAGTCAGCGATATACGGAGGCCGCTGCGAGACATCATCTCGCAGATGATGGGTCGAGCTAGAACGAGATCAGACAGACGGTGGAACGCAAACCCAACTGTGAGATCTCACGCTCGCTCTGGCCACACTATGACCCTAAACGTACTAAGACTCTCCTTGGTTTCAGGAAGAGTCAGGTGCGAACACTGACGGGAGTTATAACGGGGCACTGTGTCATCGGCCACATGGCCACTAGGTACAGATTGCCCCACCATGACTTCTGCCGCAGCTGCAGGGACTAGGAGGAAATAGAGAGCATCCAGCATCTTCTTTGTGGCTGTCGGCAGCGCCTTTCACGAGGACTTGGATAGCCTGGCAAACATGCCTTTAGAGAGGCTGATGCTCTTTGTTGAGGCCTCGGGATGGTTCACGCAACCTCCCTAGGCACCGGACGTAATCCCAGAACGAGTGTGGGCATCACAATGGGCAATTCTTGCCTCCGAGTGACCTCGACTTCGGTCGAGCAGCTCTATAAACCTAACCTAACCTACCCAATCTTTGTAAATAAATTCAATAACGAGAAAGAACGTATGGAGTCGCTGCTGCGGCGACTCTACTTTTATACCCGTACTCAGTCAGCACACGTGTGATTTATGTGGAATTTTCAAATGTTTTATCAGTTTTTACATTTTACAATTTTTTGCTACATCAGTCATCTACATCTACATCTACTTCATCTACATCACTTATCACAACAACACACGTACACTGCACGAGGCAGCATGTTTGAGCGTGAGTGTGCGTGCGAAAAGAATCATTAGCGAAAATCATCCCCATAAATGACTTACGCCGGAAGGGGAAGGGGGAGGCTCGCAGCTGAAAATTCATTTGATCATTGTGGCTACAATAATGATCCGATCTGAACCAAATTCGGGAATCTGGTAGATATGGTCATTCTCTACAATACTGAATTTTTCGTTTTTCTCTATCATCAAAATTGTGGATTTTCGTCTTTTGTGGGATCGGAAGGGGGCGGGGCGAAATTTTGAAATACAATTGTTCAGGTTTGGTATCACAGGAGTCTTGGCCAAAAGTTTGGTTGCTCTAGCTCTTATAGTCTCTGAGATCCAGGCATTCATTTGTACGAAAAACCAAATCGACTTGATTTTGTGTGAGTGCGAAAGAGAGGGAGCGAAGTTTTTTCGTATATTTTCCACTATTGTGGCTATATTAATGATCCGATCCGATTCAGATTTGGTCCCCTGATAGATATGGGCTGTCTCTATGATTCTGATTTTTAGTTTTTGTTTTTAAATTTGGCCGCCACAGATGTGCGCCCTTTGTGGGGACTTTTCTAATGAGATATCACATCAGTGTGGAAACAAAATTTGGTTTCTCTAGCTTTTATAGCCTCCGGGCAATGGGCGATCAAGACGGACGGACGGACAGACGGACATTTAGCACAAATACAATATACCCATTTACTCTTCGAGTACGGGTATAAAAATGTAGTCAATGTATGAAATTGCTCACTTTTGACCTTCTGTCCATATCGCAGCACTGAAGAGAACCTTGTGATATGCTTATTTAATATTATTTTCAGTTTTTTTTCAGTTTTTTGACTTTGTTTTATTTATTAATTTTTTTTTTTTTGGGCCGGCGATATCGCCATATGGTAATAGTATGTATGTACGTTTAGAGATGGGGAAATTACGACAATGTCGATGTTTGCAATACAGCTCTGTGCTTAAAGTGAAAAAAGTCTAAAGTTTAGAGTCTTCGAAGTTTTTAATTCTATTGTTTTATATAAGTGATAAGATTTGGAACGTATATATGGAATTTTTGGATTGGTCGCACTCTTTTCCACAGTCTATCAAAAAATCAAAGTCGAAATAAGTGACCCAGATGTACATATGAAAAGAAAACAGCTACGAAATTCTTCCTAAAGTTATATCCACCTTTTTTTACATACATTTTTTAAAATTCTTATTTTTAATTGATTTAATAAAAATTTTAATTAAGCAAAATTTATCAGCAGATAAAAGACTTACTCTTAAATACCTGCGAAAACTGTTCCAGCATTGGATCAGCAGAACATTTGATTTCGAATCACCATTTTTAATCCGCTATTCGAAGGTGAAACATATTTTAACAGATTCAACCCCTAAAAAAAATATTAAAAAAAAAAACAGTTATTTTCACGAGAATTAATTAAATGCATAAATGAAGCCAATTTAGAAATTTTGCCACAGACAGAAAATAAGAAAAGGTCACAGGAAATCTTCGTACAGTCGTACCTGGCCACTATGGTATAGTTTTGCGGCAGACAAAACAACGTCTACGCGACAAAAAATAATTTAAGAAAATATATATACATATATAATAAACAAATTAAATTCATTTTTTTTATATTTTTCAATAAAAAAAAAAAACGTATGTAGTCCAACGCGACTCTATTTTTATACCCGTACTCAGTCAGTAAATGTGATTTATGTGGAATTTTCAAATGTTTTATCAGTTTTTAAGTTTTTCATTTGTTTGCTGCATCTACATCAGTTTAAAAACACGTACACTGCACGAGGCAGCTTAATGAGCGTGAGTGTTCGTGTGAGAGAATCTGTAGCGACAATCATCCCCATGAGTGACTTACGCTGAAAAGGGGCGGGGAAAATTTCTGCTTAAAAATTAAAATTCATTTTATCATTGTGGCTATAATAATAATCCGATCTGAACCAAACTCGGGAATCTGGTAGATATGGTAATTTTCTACGATACTGCATTTATCACAGGAGTCTGGATAAAAAGTTTGGTTGCTCTAGCTCTTATAGTCTCTGAGATCCAGGCGAAACAAAAAAGTATAAAAGTAGTGTGGCTTTAACAGCAGCACAAAACGTCCCTTCTCGTTGTTCTTCATGCCAATAATTAAATTATTTTTAATTTTAGGCGTGTTTTTCAAGGGTGTTCACTTTAATAAAATTTTAGATAAAATATGTTTATGTACCATAAACTCGTATGGAGACAATTTAGTTCCTTCACTGACAGTTAACTAAGATCTCTAATCATATGCAAAAGGGTAAAAATCTATGGGGCAAATACGAAACTATGTCCAAAATTAACGAATTAAGTGAAAGAAATTTTTAGAATTTATATTGAAATAATTATTTTATGTTAAGTGTTGAAGCTGATAAGTTTTATTCAGCCCAAGAATATTGGACAGTAGTTTGTAAAAAATGAATGGTAGAATATAACCAGCGTGCGGTTTTTCCCTCTCTCTTTCTCTCCCAGTGTGGCTTTGCAGTTAAGAGGTGAGCTTCCATATCCGCTTCCATACACTCAAAGGAGGGCCTAGCTCTGTCCCAGTAATAATCGCATTCGAAGCCCCCATTCGAGCCATTGAGTACCGGCTGTCTTTGCATCGGGGATCTTTAATCTTAACGTTTAAATATTATCAATTTGATTCAAGTGTTTATTAAAAGGATACAATGATATTGAGGAGCTTCCAAATAATCGCCGCAGCACTGCAAAGAAGGATAACCTGCAAGGTGCGATGCAGCAGTTGAAATCTAAATGAAATCAGAGATTGCCCATTAAAGTTCGCTTCGAGGATAATTAGGGATGTGATTGTCTCTACTTACCGCCTCCATATCCTCTGACCCTCGGCAATGGATGAGGGAGAAGCTGGCTCGTTGCAGAGGTAGACCCGCATGCCGCGCAGGGCACGCGTAAAGTAACTATCCCAGTCCAGAGTCAACATGTCGAATTGGTATATATCCTGATCCTGTGGCGACATGCCCTGCCACAGACTGTCTCTGTTTGTCATATCGAACTTCCAGGTGCGGCAGGTGAATGGCCTCAGCAGCAGCATGTTTTTGTGTATTTTCTGATATACTTTTAGGAGGCGCGGCTTTCGGCCGACTGTGCGTAGCGCCAGATCCACGACAAGGCCGGGCAGAGTGTGGTAGAAAAACGCGGCCAGGGGAAACAGCCACACAGTGGTCATGCAGTGCAGGAAGGGATACCAGATCATCTGCGGCACTGCAAAGTTCTCGCCAATTGTCTGCGTCTTGTCCCTGAACTGGCCGTAGGTCAGCAGGTTCTGTTCACTGGGTGCAAACTGGTAGATCGCAGGTGGCGTCGGAGTTCTCACGGCTGCCGTTTTCCAGGCAGCAGCCAGTGCCACGTTGGCGCAGTAGTCCACCGGCACCACACTGTTCTGCGCGTTCACATCGACCAGCGCAATGCGAAGGATCCCGTAAGCGACTCCGTACACTAGGCCAATGGGTCCGTACAGATTGTCAATCCAACCCGGCACGGGATCCCTGGAGCTGGCAATAACTGTGATCAGGGAAAGCAAACAGTTAGCAGATCCACTCCGATGGCATATGGCAACAAAAGCACTCACTAATGGCTGGTCGGAAAATGCACAAGGGCAAATCGCCCGCCTCCCGCAGGATCACGTCCTCGCCAAGGGCCTTGGTGTAGGTGTAGGTGTTCGGAAACAATCCCAGCAGATCGGACGTCATGTTATCCACCAGCTGATTACTCAGCTGGTCAGTCATTGCCAGCACCTCCTCGGAGGTGTTGGTCAAAAGGTCGGGATAGAACTGCTCCTTGACGTCATCGAGTACGCAGTTGGCATAGGCTGTGGAGACATGGACAAATGCCTCCAGCTTGACCATTTGCTTGGCCAGCTGCACCATCAGACGCGTGGCACGAGTGTTGATGGCCAGTGCCACATGCAACGGCTCGTTGAACCGCACTGTGGCTGCTCCATGAATAACGATCTGCACCTCTGATGCCAGGATACCGCGGTTCGCTACGCCTATGCCCAGGTCCGAGTCCAGGCAGTCTCCAGAGATGGGCACGACGCGCTTCAGAGCCTCGGGCTTTGACTGCAAGAGCACCTCGAAAACCTTTCCCAAATTGGGATTATAGCAGCGCCGATATTCGTGGCTTGATAATCGTGTAAGCTTACCGGCTCCTTTTCCCACAAGGCTATGCGCTCCTGAATATCCTGACCGCGCTTTTTCCTAATCAGTGAATAGATGCGCTTCACCTCCGTGGTGCGCAACAGTTTCTCAATGATAACTAAAAGTCAATTTGGCCATTTCATAAGCGATTATTTATTTAGTTTACTGTTCGAGCGAGCTGTACCTTTGCCCAGGAATCCTGTGCCTCCTGTTATGAAAACGGTTTTGTCTCTGTAAAACCTTTGGATATCGCTTTCCGCTTCCATTTTGACTTTGATCTGGCTGCTATCTAACCCCATGGATTAATCACGAATATCGCAGCGAAACGAAACGAAACGAAACGGAACGGAATAGGACGTATGAACGGGCAGAGGTGGAAACTTAAAATAGGAAAACTTTCGACTTCGTGGCCCTTTTTATATGTAAGAGCCAAAGACGGTGGCCACAGTGGAAGCTTAAGAACCAAAACTTGAAATTCGATTAAATAATTTATGTAGATTTGGGCACACAAAAGTACTCACAAGCGCACGGGTCGCTGTTGCTTTACATAAGTTTCTGGTAGATCCCACAGATTCCGCATTACGAAGAGCCATTCCATGCGACAGTGACCACTGTAGCACAGTGCTTGCATAATGTTTCGGAATACAAGCGCAGAATAGTGCACGAGCAGAGAAATTGTCGAAGAGGTCATGTCAGCCATGCTATTTGTATATTCAGTCTGCACCAAATTGATTTTAATTTAAGTGTCGATTCGTATAAGTTGCACGAGAGAGCCAGCCGTCCATATATTCCCAACTCTCTGCGTTTTATTTGGCAGTTCAAGCCGTTGCTGGCACAGAGCGCCCGAGCGCCAAGTCGATTCAAAGAATAAGTGACCGAGTTGACCAGTTCATTCACACCATTTGGATATTCTATTTACTATATATTCGACGAGCATTTTCTAAACAGAAAACACTAAAATCTTAAGCAGCGACCACAGAAGGAGTCCTGCCACACAGCATAGTGCAGCCTGCAGGCTGCGGTGCAGCATCTTCAATCTGTTCGAGTGGCAGAAATCAAAGATGATTATGATTATAGTACAGAGCATCAAATCAAATAATCATTTTCAAATTACCGTTTCAATAGTCGCAGACTCTGCTCAATGGACTCTGGGGTCGGAGGATCCTTGCCCAGATACTGGCGCATGCCCAGCAGGGCATGCCTGAAGTAATCCTTCCACACCAGAGCCTCCATGTCAAAGTAGTAGACACGGCGCTCCTCGGCGGACATAAGGTCGCGCAAGCGGTCCATACTCTTGGTGTCAAAGTGCCAGGTTCCGTGCAAAAACGGCTTCAACAGGACCATATTATCGTGAATCTTCCGATACACATCCACCAGGCGGGGCTTCCGGCCTGTTAGACGCAGCGCCAGATCGAAGAGATGTCCGGGCAGGGTGTGATAGAAGAAAGCAGCCAAATTGAAGAGCCACGGAGCTGTGACGCAATGGAGAAAGGGATACCAGATCATCTTGGTGAGTGGGAATTGGCTGCGGCAACTAGTAACACAATCGATAAAGTCTCTATTGACGAGTGGGTTCTGCTCCGTGGGTGCCAGAGTGTACACTTCCGGCGCTGCACCTTTCTCGCGACGATCCCTGCTCCTGGACGTCTGCCAAACACTGGCAAGCGCCATGTTGGCGCAATAGTCCACGGGAACTAGGCTGGCATGAGTCTCCACGTTGATGCTGGCGACGCGTAAGACTCCACGAGCGACACCGAAAATCAGGGCAATGGGTCCGTAGAGGTTGTCGATCCAGCCGGGCACGGGCTCCCTGTGGCTGGCAACGACTGCAATTATGGAGAGCCAATGGGTAAAGAAGAACCAGCCATTTCCCAGTCACTTACTAACTGCCGGACGGAAGATTGAAATCGGCAGTTCGTTCGCTTCCCGCAGAATCACGTCCTCCGCCAGGGCCTTGGTGTAGGTGTAAGTGTTGGGAAACGATCCGAGCAGAGCAGGCGTCATGTTTTTCATCAGCTCCGCACTCAGTTGGTCACACATTTGCAGCACCTTCTCTGAGCTGCAGGTCAAGTGCTCGGGATAGAACTTCTCCTTGATGTGCTCGATTACGCAGTTGGAGAAGGCTGTGGAGATGTGCACAAATGCCTCGAGGTTGACCATTTGCTTGGCCAGCTGCACCATCAGTCGCGTGGCACGAGTGTTGATGGCCAGTGCCACATGCAACGGCTCGTTGAACCGCACTGTGGCTGCTCCGTGAATGACGATTTGCACCTCTGATGCGAGGATTCCACGGTGCGCCTCGCTCATGTCCAGCTCCGGATGAAGGCAGTCTCCAGCGACGGTCACGACGCGCTCAAAGGCCTTTGGCCTTGATTGCAGTAGTCCTTCAAACAGCTAATAGAGGAGATAGTTCAGATGAAACAGAAAACAGGAAACATCTGTGAGTCCTACCGGTTCCTTCTGCCATGCCACAATACGCTCCCGAATGTTCCTGCCACGCTTGCACCTAACCAATATGTATATTCGCTTCACATCGGTCGAACGCAGC
This sequence comes from Drosophila bifasciata, assembly GCA_009664405.1. Lineage (NCBI taxonomy): Eukaryota > Metazoa > Arthropoda > Insecta > Diptera > Drosophilidae > Drosophila > Drosophila bifasciata. Next base: position 7,283,277 of record CM019044.1, read on the forward strand.
AGTTTCTCGATTATAACTTGAGTAGAATGAGACGAATGAAGAGGAGCCTTTGCATGTAAAGCATGAAAATACCTTTGCCCAAAAATCCGGTGGCACCGGTTAGGAAAACTGTTTTATCCCTGTAGAATCCTTGAATGCCAGACTCCATTCTGGACTCCAATATCGAAGCTGGGGAGTTCGAAGCCTGTGCAGTGGCCAAATGTACTCAGAGAATTAATGCGATTTCGCGTCACTTTTTATGCGATTTTGCGAAAGCGAAACTCATGCATTAAGTCGTGATGTCACTGGGGTGGTTCACCCCCCATGCCTGCTCGGCGGGCTTAATCAATGCAAACCCAAATAAGTCAAAATCCACTTGTAATGCATGCAAATGCAATTGCTTTTGTGCACTTGTCCATTACACTACTCGAAAAAATTGCACATTTTTGATATGCATTCAAAAACTTGGTATTTTCTAATGCATTTTTCAGAGTTAGCGCTTTTTTTTGCACATAACTTGGGTGTCTTACATTTGGTTGTAATGAACTTTACCATTCTGAAAAGCTCATAGATGCATCTATAAAGTGAACGTGAACATTTTGAAGCTATAGCTGACCGTTGGGCAAATATTAAGATTTCTTATGATCAATTTATGATTTTTGTGCGGTATTTTTTTTTTAAATGTTTACTTTAAATATCAGGTAAAGTTGAACAAAAATGATATCCTGTTTTTTTTTATAATTTTTGTTTGCTAAGCACCTCCCCTTCAGCGCTGCTACTTATTCTTTCTCTCTCTTTCTCGCTCGCACACTCTGCCTTGTTTAGTTTATTGAGACCTCTAGTGGAGAACGAGTAGCGATTGTTGTAATGTAGATGTAAATTCCAGATGTATGTGTGTAAAATGATCAAATATTAAAAAAAGTTCCACATGAATCTTAACCTCACTTATGTATTTACTGACTGAGTACAGGTATAAAAGTGAAGTGGCGCTCACTGCGACTCTCAACGTTCCTTCTCGTTTTATTTGTTATTTGTATGGAGTAACGGCTGAGCTAAAAATGCCAGACTAATCGAATCTTCGAACTACTCCAACTCCAAATTGAACAGGTTCTATAGCACATTTAATCCTATTCGATCTAACATAGCTTTCGATAGTACAAACATTACAAAATACTTATATTAAAGATGTGATCTATCTGGAGTGTGTGTGTGGATTGTATTGGGTGGAGATTTCTCAATTCAGTTTTCTAGTTCATTATTAGTCTGGAGAGTGACCACAGAATTGCTCCAGCACCGCAGGTCAGAGAAGCCTGCAAAGCGCTATGCAGATACTTGAAACTGTGGAGAATAAGAAAAAATATAGCCATAATATAAGCCCTTTGATACAAAGGCTCTACTGCCTCTTACCGCCTTAACAGCTTCCGCGCCTGCGCTATGGACTCTGTAGTGATGGGATCCTTGGCCATATATATTCGAACGCCAATCACCGCCTTGTCGAAGTAGTCGCTCCAATCCAAGCTGGCCATGTCGAACGGGTAGATGAGGCGATCCTTGGCCGACATGAGTTCTCGCAGCCTGCTCGTGTTCTTCGTATCGAAGAAGAAGGACCTGCTCGTAAACGGGCCCAGTAACGTGAGATTTTTGTGAATCTTGTGGTAGAGTTCCACCATGCGAGGCTTCCGGCCCGACAGGCGCAGCATCAGATCCATGACATAGCCGGGCAAGATGTGATAGAAAAAGGCCCCCACGGTGTAGAGCCATGGATTCGAGACGCAATGAATGAACGGGTACCAAATCATCTTGGAGAAGGGGATACTTTCGCGCATCCTAAACAACATATTGATGAAAATACCAATAGTGAGCAGGTTGTTTTCGCTGGGTGCCAGGGTGTATATGGTGGGTTTTCCAGTACCAGTACCAGCACCAGCACCAGCACCAGCATCACCACCACCTGCTTCCCTACCCCTCTGTGCATTACAATCCGTTTTCCATGCACAGGCCAGAGCCACGTTGGCGCTATAGTCCACCGGTACCAGGCCGATATGCGCTTCCGTATTGACGTTCAATAAGTGCAGAACTCCACGGGCAACGCCGAATACTAAGGCAATGGGTCCGTACAGATTGTCAGTCCAGCCAGAGATGGGCTCCTTGTAGGTGGGCACAACTGTGCAGAATGAAGAGATTTAGCATGCAAACTGGCAGGTGATGCCTGCAAAATACTTACTAATTGCTGGGCGGAAAATGCACAAGGGCAAACCGACTGCCTCCCGCAGAATCAGATCTTCCGCCAGGGCCTTGGTGTATGTGTAGGTGTTGGGATACGAACTGATCAGTGCCGGGGTCATGTCGTCCATCAGCTTGTCACTCAGCTGCTCCCGAATGGCCAGCACTTTGTCCGAGCTGCAGCTCAAGTTCTCGGGGTAGAACTTCTCCTCGACGTGCGTCACCACGCAGTTGGAGTAGGCTGTCGAGATGTGGACATAGGCCTGCAGATGCACCATTTGCTTGGCCAGCTGCACCATGAGGCGGGTGGCGCGGGTGTTGACGTCCAGGGCCAGGTGCAGTGCCTCATCGAAGCGAACTGTGGCTGCTCCGTGCATCACGATCTGCACCTCGGATGCCAGCAGTTTGCGGTCCGCCGCGCTTATGCTCAGGTCCGGCAGGAGACAATCTCCTGCGATGGGCACCACGCGCCTCAGGGCCTCGGGATGAGATTTTAATAGCTCCGAAAAAACCTAGATCGGGTCACTGGTATGAGCTCAAGATTCATGCGGGGGTTGGGGTTGTGTCTGTGGCTGGATTACTCACCACATCCTTCTCCCATTTGACAATGCGCTCCTGAATGCTCTCACCTCGTTTGGGTCTCGTCAATGAATAAATGCGCTTCACCTCCGTTGATCGCAAGAGTTTCTCAATGATAACTGAAAGGTAGAAGAATTTACAACGAAATCTACACTAGCTGATGATATGATTCTTCTTATAATTATGAATACTCAATTCATTTTCCATCAAACGCGTGAAGAGTATTCAATTGGGAAAGGAGTTGAGAGTGGGGAGCAGCTCATACCTTTTCCCAAAAATCCTGTGCCGCCAGTTAGGAAAATGGTTTTGCCTTTATAAAATCGCTGGATATCAGAGTCCATGGTTGGGGATTAGGATTAGTTTCAGTGTCGCTTAGAGGTGGGGCTAGACTGAAGAGTCACTGCAGACTAGGGCTGCTATTTATGGGCACAATATTATTTCTGCCCCACAAAGTTCAGTCTGCAAAGTAGATGCACATTCACCTCGGTGCCTCGGCTCGATTCCGGAGCGGAATTCAAATTCCGGTTCGTTCGTAAATATACAGCCGTAACTGATTTGAAGCAGGGGAGGGGCAGACAGAGCATAGGCAATAGAGACTACTCACATTTACGAGGGGGAACTTTACACTTTATTTAAAACACACACCAAACATGAACCTTAAGCACGGAAATTGTTCAAATCACACGACCAGCCTGAACAGCGACCACAAAATGTATGCAGCAAGGGAGACGAGGATGGCCATCAGCAGGTGGTGATACATCTTCAGCCTAGAAGTGCAACAGAGTAAAGGAAGCTTCAAGATTACTCAGTTATTCAATTCTTACCTTTTGATCAGTTTCATTCCCTTGTCTATGGACTCTGTGGTGGGCGGATCCTTGTTCAGGTAGAGCCTTATGCCCAACAGGGCCTTCCCGAAGTACTCCTTCCAGTTGAGGCCTTCCATGTCGAAGCCGTAGAGGCTACGATCCTGCTCGGACATGAGCTCCCGCAGCTGATTGGTGTTACGCATGTCGAAGTACCAACTGTTTAGCGAGAAGGGTGCCAATAAGATCAGGTTTTGGTGTACCTTCCGGTAGACCTTGATCAGCCGCGGCTTCCGGCCGCGTACAAAGAGCGCCAGATCTAAGACATACGCGGGCAGGGTATGGTAGAAGAAGGCTGCAATCGGAAAGAGCCACATTGTGGTGATGCAGTGCATGAACGGATACCACACCATCTTGGTGAGGGGACAGTAAGTGCGCCCATTCAGCCCGAAGTCTCTGAACTCGCCATGCGTCAGGCGGTTGGTTGAGGTGGTTGACAGCTGATAAATGGGCGGAGCACCTTTGGCCCGCTCCCCAGCCTGTGCGGTCTTCCAGGCGCAGGCCAGAGTCAGGTTGGCACAGTAGTCGACGGGCACCAAGCAGGCCTGGCTATCCACATCGATGGTGGCTATGCGCAGCACTCCGCGGGCGACGCCGAACATCAGGGCAATGGGTCCAAACAGATTATCAATCCATCCACAAATGGGCTCCTTGTGGCTGGCAATGACTGCAATGGGACAGAACCAATGGATAATAAGAATCACTTTGCCACTGTGCCACTGTGCCCCTTCCCAGTCACTTACTAACTGCCGGTCGAAAGACACACAGGGGCAGGCCACTACCCTCATTCAGAACCACGTCCTCTGCCAGGGCCTTGGTGTAGGTGTAGGTGTTGGGATGCGCTCCGCGCAGGGCAGGCGACATTTTGTCCATCAGCTCCTCGCTCACCTGCTCACTTATTTGCAGCACCTTCTCCGAGCTGCAGTTCAAGAGTTCGGGATAGAACTGCTCCTTCACGTATTCGATTACGCAGTTGGAGAAGGCTGTGGAGATGTGCACAAATGCCTCGAGGTTGACCATTTGCTTGGCCAGCTGCAGCATCAGACGCGTGGCGCGAGTGTTGATGGCCAGTGCCACATGCAGCGGCTCGTTGAACCGCACCGTGGCTGCTCCGTGAATGACAATCTGCACCTCTGATGCGAGGAGCCTTCGATCCGTGTCGCTTACGCCCAGGTCCGGCTCCAGACAATCTCCAGCAATCGCGCACACTCGCTGCAGTATCTCTGGCTTGGCCTTCAGTAGAACTTCAAATATCTTTCGGGGAAATCGTGCATGAAATACTGATTTATGGTTTGGTCAGACATACGTACGGGATCCCGAGACCACTCGTTGATTCGATCCTGGATTTTCACGCCTTGCTTCGGTCTGATCAGCACATAAATTCGCTTCACTTCTGTGCTACGTAAAAGCTTCTCAATGACAGCTGAATAGAAAGACAGATGCGTATGTTAATCTGCATTCCATTCAGATATAGCCAGTCGCCATGGGATATATACCTTTGCCCAAAAATCCAGTGCAACCAGTTAGAAAAACGGTTTTCATGCCGAAATACTTTTGAATGGCCGTTTCCATCTTGAGTTCTCGATGAGATGTCGATATCCGTTCGATTGAAAGTGTGCCGAAGCGGGGCCTAGGCCTGGTTGATTGCGAAACAGTCAGGAAAGAACCCGTCCAATATACGTATATACAAACTGCACAAAACCACCAAGTTCACGGGCCGCGAATCGCGAGGAATAGCTTAATTGTGAGAGCACATTGTTTCCGCTGCCGCGTTATATAGCTTTGCATTATGCCTATGCAAGTCGGTGCCAGGGATGGGCGACTAGGAAGCGTTTGTCAAACCTTCAGTGGGTGCTATTGTCAGCCCATTCTGATCGCTCTTGGCTGGTGAGTGGCAATAAGCTAAAACAAATAATACAAATATCCAGTATATATATAAATATAAATCGGTTGGGTCTCTGGCTGTTAGCTGGGAGCGTATCCCTGATGCACTGGTGTATAGTCAGTCGCACATGCCATTCACGGCTGCATTTGGCTGATTTGTTACCCAAATCCATGCTAAAGAATGTCAAAAGTCTGCAATAAATTTGTACAATTCACACAGACAAAACGTCCAGCGTATTAATGTTAATTGATTGCCTTCAAGTATGTATATGCATATGTATGCATACACACGTGTGTTTATATGTATACCCAAATGTATGAAATGTATATACATCCTGTATACATGCTAATATTTATTGTGTGTATTTATGGCGTTCATTACCCTAGTAACAGAAACAAATAAGCCGGAGCACTTTTGGCGGAGACATGGTGGGGCTCTCAATCACATGTGCCATACAAGTTTGAATTTAAAAAGACCGCCTACGGCTGCCATATCGACGAAAAAGAGTGTTAGTCGAGAGTCAATATATTTGGTATATTTTATATACCAAATATAAGAGTTTAAACTGTTTTTAGTATTTTATGCGGTCATACTACAAACGATAAAAAGTAAAAAATCGAGGAAATAATGAAACTATTTTTCTGAACTTGTAGTTATTTTTCTGAACTTGTAGTTCTTTTTCTGAACTGGATTGAACAACAAAAACAGTGTAACCATATATTATTTTTCGGGATTTTGGCACAGTTTGAATGTTTGGTATTTTGTTAATAAGTAATAACAGCTTTGTGGACAGCTGTTGTTGTTGTGTAATCGGATTGTTTTAAATTTTTTTCTGCTGGAAATGGCATGCGCCCGTAAATTATTTTTTCAAGTGCTCAAAAATACTAACCCAGCTTTGAAACGGAGCATCGCCATGTCCCGCCCGCGCCGCGCCACCGAGGAAGCCGTGGAGAAGCTGAAGGAAAGCAATCCCTACTATTGGAAGTACGCGGAGAAGATTGCCAAGATTCAGCAGACTTCTGCCGAGGAGTTCCTGGATCGTGTTGAGCGCGTCGTGAATCCCATTAAGGATGGCCAAATCCAGGCGAGGTGAGCACAGAGCGACAGCAATGATTGATTGATGGATTGAGCATTTTTGCAGGTCGTATTCCGAGCTGCTGAACCCCAAGCAGGAGCTGGCCAAGCAGGAGGCGGCGGCCGAGCTGCCGCACAAGAAGCTGTCGGACATCATGAAGCTGGAGCTGCTGGCCGACAAGAGCGCAGAGGACTTGTCACAGATCTGGATTGAGTACCACAAGACCAAGGAGGTGCTGGCGGCCACGCTTAGCACGGCTCAGTACGACACCCTGATGGGCCGCGCCAAGGAGCATCCCATTTTCCTGCTGCCACTGCCGCGCAGCGAGGGATTCGAGTTTTTCCTGCTGCAGTTTGCAGCCAATACGGTGCACTTCACGCCACTGCTGGCCTACCAGGTGCATCACGAGAATGCCCCCGAGTGCCTCACGGTGGTGCACTACACGGAGGTGCAGGACAAGGGCGTGGTGCTGATGCGCGGCGAATACGACAACAAGGTGCTGACCGCCCAGGAGGCGCAGTGCCTGGCGAACGAGCTGCAAATGTTCTACTACAAGACGGACGAGAGCAAGATGAAGCTGCTGGAGACCTTCACCAAGCGCCCCGACGAGTTCAAGCACACGGATCTCATCAAGGAGGTGGAGAACATTCAGCTGGCGTAGGGCATAGATATTGACATTGACAAGCCAATCACAAAATAAACACAACGCGAGCGATCCCGCTGTAAATTGAGAACTGAAAATGTATTATTTAGAGCTGGACCAGGACAGAGAATGAATCCCTATTTGACCGAGTTCGACACTGTCATGGAGCAGATTGGTAAAGAGTCAATTCAGGTGCACCTCAGGCTGACAACTAAGAGGACAACTCCCCCTCACACACAGGCTTTGGCAGGGTTCATCTGTTTGCCACTCTGACGCTGGGGCTGCTGCAGATGATGGCCATTATGGAGACAATGGGCATTGGGATTGTTGGTCCATCGGCGGTCTGCGATCTGCGCATGAGTCTGATGCAGCTGTCCTCGATTATGGCCGCCGGTTTTATGGGCATCATTTGCTCGTCGTACTTCTGGGGCTACATCACCGATAAGATGGGTCGTCGCTGGATCCTCTTGCGCACCATTTCGCTGAGCAATCTCTGCTCGGTCATATCCATGTTTATGGTTAGCTTCTCTGGCTTCTATGTAATGCGTTTCGTCACGGGCATATTGTGAGTGGTTTTTCCTTCCTTTCCCGGACACCTCACACCTTACACACCCACCTTCCCCCCCATATGTGCATCCTTCCCAGCGTGGCCGGGCCGAGCTTTGTGGCCGTCACCTACCTCAGCGAGTTCTGCAACAAGCAGATAATGGCGCGCGTCGTAACCCACCTGTACATGTTCACCGGATTCGCCATGCTGTACAGCCCGAGCTTGGGTACACTGTTTCTCGGAGCGAGCTTTATGGAGTTCGAGGTGGAGCTGGTGGGGGACCTGACTCTACGGCCCTGGCGTCTGCTCGGCTGCATGTTCATGCTGCCCGGCCTGATTGCGTTCTTCCTGTTGCTGCGCATGCCGGAGAGCCCCAAGTTTCTGTTCATGATCGGGGAGACCCAGAAGGGCATGGACGTAATGGACTGGGTGTGCAGAAAGAACACCGGCCGTCCCCTCAGCCCCGAACAGGTGGCGAATATGCTCAAGTTTCAGGAGAAGGCGCAGGTTAAGCGCCAGAAGAACTCCAACAATGTATTGAGCACGATGCTCAACGATGCCATGCCGCTCTTCCGGAAGCCCTACGTCGGGTACTTTGTCAGCGCCTGTGCGGTTATGTTCGTGATGGGCCTGCTGTGAGTGGAGGAGTGTTCTCTGGAGTGTTCTCAACTCTACCTTCTCTCTCTCTGTACTCTGACAGGGCCCACGGACTGGGGATCTGGTTTACTTCGATGCGAAATAGAGCGAATATGCGGGTAGGACCCTCAGAGCATATGACACTGTGCAGCTTGCTCTTCGAAGATAACCCCAGCCTGATGCAGGAAACCGAGGAGGACCTTCTTGTCGTTAGTATTATGCCCTGCCTTTGTGCTTTTTGCTCTATGCCCGCTCATCGCATCCCCTCCCCCGCAGGTCTGCAACGATGACGTGCACAACTTCGTCGATTCGCTCATTCTGGGCGTCACCTACATCGTCCTGTACAACATATGCTGGCTGCTGCTCTTCTATGTGCCCCGCAAGGCCCTGCTGGTCACCTCCCTTATCATTGCCTCCACCTGCGGATTTGCCCTGATATTCGTGGCCAACCGTTGGATCCAGCTGATGTGCTTGATATTCCTTGTCTCGTTCCCGGGCTTGATCATCTCACTGATGGGCGGTGCCCTGCTGGAGTTTGTGCCCACCTACATACGCGCCAAGGCTCTGTGCATCAGCCTCATGTGGTGCCGTTGGGGCGCTGTCGTCGGAACGACCATCATCGGCTCAAATATTGAGGATCACTGCGAGATCACCCTATTGGCAATGGCAATTATGCCGCTGTGTAAGCGATAGATAGATCTGAATCTGCCTCATAGGCAGGTTTCACCTTTAAATGCATTTTATCTTTTTTGCAGGCTCCGCAAGTTTTGAGGCATTTTTACCACTCTAAAAGATGTGCATGGGTAGATATTTAGACGTACTAAAACTAAAGATATAAGATAGAAAATTAAACAGATAAAACGACTGTAAAACTATTCCTTAACTCTCGTTTATGTGTCCCACAAATAGATTTAATTACTTGAATGAGTAAGGTAAGTGTCAAGGCCCGAAAAGTAGGCAATGAAATGTGAACGAACCGATAAATTTGAGTATCAATGTGGCCCCTCCCCTTTTTGCTGGTTGGCCAACATTCTGCATGCATGGATCTGTATAATAGCGTCTCTCCCTTTGTTAGATTATAGTAAAACAATCAATAATAATCTTTGCTGCTTGTATTTCGATTGCTTCCTAGGAAGTACTACGCGAATATGTTGATTATTTTACATGTGTCATTTATTCAACTAACATCGAGAGAAGGTGGAAGATATAGTAGTAGTATCTACATATCCGTAAGTATTAAGTATGCAGCTGCAACTACATCTAATTTCTCGTTAACACATTAAACTATTGCCCCAACAAAAAAGATGCACAAAAAGAATGCTTATAAACAATTGAATAATAACAACAAATAAATGAGTTTTAATCGTCGTCACGGTACACGGCGGGTCGTTCGGGTCGTTCATTTAGAATACCTCCTCCTCATCCAGGGCACGGATCTGTGGGTGTGAGATTCAATGAAGTTCGGGGTGTACTCGTATTCCCCTCTCTTTGCTTGCTTACCAACTCCCCGCCACTGTTGACATTTTTGGGCATATTGTTTTCCAGCTCACGATTTCGCAGCATCTCCATCAGTGGGCCACCCCGCTTGCCGAACCTCACGCGAGCCCTGTCGCCATAGTAGGTGTCCAGATCCTGCAGAAACTTGTACGCATCCGCCATGGTATTGACGTCATTCTTGCGCGGTGGCCTCGAGTTGGATGCCTCCACGTTGCAGCCGGCGGCGATCAGAGTAAGTGCCACGCAGACAATCAGAATGCAGCGCATTGTATTGGACATGATGCAATTGGCTGGAGGGGGCAGAGAAGTTCACAGAGAAGTATTTGCATAAGAAACGAGGAGAAATTACATTATTTATTGCACTAGGAGCTAATTGACATCTCATGGCCACTCATTTGGCGGCCTATTACTAATCCATTTGGGTTGGGCTGGGTCTTCGCAGGGCCAGATTTAATAACTGCCATTCTCGTCTGATAATTTATGGCTAGAGAGTCATGGGGTGAGCGGGCTAAATGGGCGAATGGCCGGCCAGTCCTCTGCTTTTGCTGACGACAATTCCTGGTTCCCATCCCATGATTTGTATGACGCCGTACGAGCACAGAGCACAGAGCACAGAGCCCAGAGCAGAGCAGAGCAGAGTAGAGTATGTAATATATAACTAATAATTACAATCATTATATAGCAGTTAGCTGCTACTTAAGGTCACTCTGACCTATACGAAACGATGCAATTATGAATTAGAACTTTATGGCCTGAGATATTTCCAACATACTCTACTATATAACCATTTTCTACAGCTTTCACGACTAATTCAGTGAACAAAGATGCACTTTTAATCTGACTTTTTAGATGCCAAAAACTTTACAGCTTTACAGCTTAAATAACCATTCTTACCTGGTTAAGATTATCGCTTCTGTATTGAGTATTTAACAAATGGAATGTAAACTGTAATCACAGCACAAACACACACACAGACAGACAGTGAGAGAGATGGAACACAATGCAATTGGTCACCGTTAGCGAAGTGTGTAAACAGCGGACGCAATCGTGAATAAATGTTGGCCAAAACTCATTGGCAACAGGTATTTATAGGGGACGAACCGACGCGTGGCCGTAATGCAGAAGGATACACGAGCCTTATCGCGGCCCCCACGGCCGCCCACCACATCGCAGCAGAACAAATGCGGAACGAACGGAAATTGGCGGACTGGAGCAGCAAAAGCAAAAGCAAACCGAACACCGCGCGAAGCCTCTAAAATATTTTCATATGCAAGATAATTATGTGGCAGCTCTGCTCCTGTGTTTGAAGTTTTGCAGCAGCTGGAACGGAAAAGCTTCTGACTGGGGGTGGGGGGGCAAGTGGAAATGCGATTCGAATGGGATTCACTTTTGTTTTTGTTTTCGGCTTGCAAATGGGAATGGAAATTAGAATGGGAATGAAAATGCCAGCTATACATGGGTAGGTAGGCAGGGTCAGCAGGGGAAATTGGATGGGGAACGGAAAATGTCGACGGAGATTGTTGAGCGCTAACAAATGATGACAGTTGGCTAACGAGATATCTGAGAGCTGCAGATAGAGAATTACGCATAAATGAATAAATGACAAATTTTCGATAAGAAGGATTAGCGCCTGCTGCGCCACCTGAATGTTGCATATACAGTCCCGCAGTCCACAGTCCTCAGTCCCCATTCCTCTGTTGTGCAATTGATTTATGTGCGAGTTGCCTTCCATGCTCCTCGTTCCTGCTTCCACGGGCTTGCCGCTTGGCAACCCTATCATTAATTATTATATTTTGATTATTGTTTAATAACTGTTTGCCTAGTTGGCGTAGCTGATTGCGATACGCGACGCCATCGGGCATTGGCGGGCGTTACATAAACTGCTCGACTTTGCATTGCCGTTTAATTTGGGGTCAATACGGTGAGGCAATTTCAATATACATATACTAGTACGTACAGTACACTAGAGTCCCCGAGCAAGTGTTGCAATCAGTTCGAAAGTCGAGAGTGTCCGGATGCGTATACGTAATGCAGCGTCCCACTCGTTACACTCACTTCACTCGCTATATACGGGACGTATGCAACAGCGTATGCGCTGTGACGTCACGGCGACAACTTCTTCTACGTATGTATATGATTATGCTATTAAGTTAATATTTATAATAAACGTTCTAGCTAATTATCGCTCCAGCTTTTCAGTTTGTTGTTGCTGATTGTCTCTGGCCTACGCTGGATGGATACCACTGGATATTAATGGTGCGGTTGTTGTTGCTGTTGTTGCTGCTGAGAATATTTCTCCAATTAAACTTGTTTTAGATATTCATTTGCGTTGGGCGGTAGCTTTTCATATTTAAATCTAATTGCCATCCAACATTGTTGGTTCCTCATTGTTTGCCTGAGAGTTTAGCTCCAGTTCCAGTTCCATTAACAGCTACTGATTGCCATTGCCTCCCCTCGCTCACACACCCCCTACTAATTGGAACTATGATCTATTAAAGCCTGAATGAACACTGCAGGTCAGTCTGCCACATATGCCAGCGCTTACTTTTGCTTACTTTCCATATGCTCACCTTGTCGCTCACCCCACTCAACAAAGACAGCGGGACAAAGACTAATCAAGGTCCAGAGTAACTTTCTGGGTTTTTTCTGTATGTATGTATGTTTGTGCGAAGGCAGGGAAGCCCCGGGGCAAAAGAGCCCTAGAGCGGCCATTCGACCGATGTGGTTCAAGGATGTCAGCGGTTCATAGTTCCGCATTGAGAGTTGCTGGAACTGCTGGAGCCAGTCGGCCTTTTTGGATGGTGTATGCATCTCATTGTTCTCTGCGGATTCAGATTCAGATTCAGACTGGCCGTCGCTTTTGTCACCTTTCCATGTGCCATGTGCTAAAGCGGCAGCGCGTCATTGAAACCTGTAAAGACAATGCACTGGCTAAGAGTCTCTGGGTCTCTGGCGGTGCAATTACTCGAAAGTGCCTCGTTTTTTGTTATAATTTTATAGTTGGTGGGATGGGGGAGCAGCGTTTCATTCCACGAATTGCATGTCTGTGGTTTCCCCAGACCTTTCCCAGGCCCCATGTCAAGTCAAATCTGGTTGGGGACATAATAGCAGGTATGGGTATAGGTATAGGTTTAGTGGGTATATACATATTTGCATGCCAGCTCCCAATTTGTGAAAAAACTTGAGAAGTTTTGAGAATTTTCTTCCGTTTGTGTATCTGTATGTCGATGCTAATAATCCAGCGTGCTTCTGGGATTCCGGGATGATCCGCTGCCCCCTGCAGCTTGTTAAGAAAACTACTTAGCTTAATTGAGCGTTTAATGTATGCGGAATAGTTGTAGTTTCGAGACCCTGTTGGGATAGGCATTTACTTTTATTTACATACAATTTTCCCTTACTGAGGACAGAGCTTCGGGTTCCTTCAACAACGACTTTTTGTGGGGGCTTTCCTAGCCTTGAGGATCTCAGCTAATTGGGCAGAGTTGGCAATCGTGGACAATCGTAGACATTATTTGCAACCAACTGATAATTGCACCTACAAATTTCACGGCTAAATAACAACTTTGCCCGCCAATGTATGTATTTGTGTTTGGTTTTCTAAATCATGCAAATATTGTTCTATATCCAACAAGTCTGACTAACCGACGACTATATAGTATACCAGTTTCGTGGTATTTTGGATATTTCCACATTTAGAATGCGACACAGAGGGGGTTAAAGGTTTGTTCACATACGTCAAAAGACGTCAAAACAATGTCAATATTTGGTATTGTTTTAAATTTCGTAGATGACAAGTGTTAGGGCTTTGCTTTTCGGGTGTGAAGTTGAACCAAAAGATAGATGAGAGTTCTGCATTGAATTCTAAAAATCTGATAGAGAATGTTAGAGTATAAAGAGTATTAGTTTGGCATTCCTAAGTGTTTCCAAATATCCGAAAGCTTCGATTGGAAGAGCTTTTACTTTTAGCGAGGACACAGGACACACCATTCCGTGTTCACTTTTAGCTTTTTTGGGTACACTAGAACTTTTTGTGGGAAGCATAAAAAGCGCCTAGGCGGCGGCGAGGGAATTTTTCCATAATTGCGGCACGAGCTGCTATAAACAAACAAAACAAAAACAATTATCCAGGGGAGTAACAGCAAAACGGTGGGATAATGGCGACATGCATGTCAAGTGATAGTTAGTGGAGTGAACGTGAACCGAGCACATTCGGGATCATAAGAGCCGTTGACGTAGTTCCAAGGGTCCAGACGCCACAGACCGCACAACCCGGAGAGACAATTCCGGGTAATACGGGGGGCATTAATAAAGAAAATGGCAAAATGGAGGCAGAGCAACAAAGAGAGAGCGAGAGAGAGAGAGGGCGGGAGGGAGAGCTGTGGAAACTGGTGGGGTACGGTCTTAATGGGGTGGCCAGAGGAACCCAGCACACGGCACACGGCTTGGAGCACGCACGTGGCTGGTAGGATAGCGATTGGAGACATCGATCGCTCAAAGGTTCGCCATAGCCTGTGGCTATGTATGCCCAAGGGAAAATAGGTCAGCAACTAACGAGACAGTAAGTAGACACTATTATTAGATTAACTGTCTCTCCAGATTTGTTAACTGCTCCTAGTGGGCCCGATCGGGTGATCGAAAGCGATCGGAGAACATGTGTAGGTAGGTACTAGGTACTTGGTACATGTACTAGCACTAGTGCACACCATCAATTAGTATCAGACTAAATAGCGGATGGCTAATTATCAGAACAGCCAGTTAATAGCTAATCGTTATTATCTGCTAAGAATGAGAACTGGATGTAATTGCGTCAAGAAGTGGCTTTTAATTGCGGGCAAAAACTTCATGCATATTTATAGCTACATACGCCACGGAAAAAGGGCACGGGCACGTGTGCGTGTTCACTGTACATATTGTACATATGTAGCTCGGTCTCTGCCAGAGATTAAATAGAGTCATTTGTGGCCATTAAATATATGAAATAATAATTTGCTAAGCTAAAGCGAACACAAAAACAATGCCGAACCGAACTCACCGATCCCACCGAACCCACCGAACCCACCTAACCCTCCTTAGATTCCACTGGCCAGAATCGTTCCAACTAACTCAAGTCATCGGACGAACGAATGGACCCCCAAGGGGCACCCCACCTCATTTAGGGGGTTCTTACCACACACATGTACACACCACTTAATGTTCCTCGATGTTTTTGTGTACTCGAACGATTCGCGTGTTCCTCCTCCATGTGTGATACGTGCGAGCCCAGGTACGCGAGCCGAATCGAGCACGAATCAAGCACGAACCAAGCACGAGCCGGCCGACTCCGAGCCGAGTATGAGCCCGAGCCCGAGCAGAGGCTTGAATGTGGACCGGTTCATATAAAGATTTTCGCGCTTTGGAGCGAGATGCTCGATGCTAGCTGTTAGCCGCTAGCTTGCTGCTAGACTCTCGGCCGGGGCTCGGTCGATCTCGTTCGGGCCCGGCCCGGCCCAATAGTCCATATAAAGGTCCCCACTGCAGTCTAGATCGCCGCATTAAGTTGTCAAAATTTGTGGGAATAGGAAGTGCGTGACAGTCGATTCAAAACAAAAAACTTAACACAACTTAACAGCAGCAACAAAACGACAAGCGACACCAGCCACGGACGAATCATTTTAACCCTGCTTGCTGGATAGATATTATCAGCTTAGACGGGATCTTGTGTGCGAAACATAACGGATCAAATCAGATCGGATCGGATCAGAGCGGAACAACAACAACAACAAAATAAAACCAAAACCAGCCAGGAATAATTCATATACAAAGAACTGGTGTAGCTGCAGTAGAAAATTGATCCCATCCCCTCTGATCGGCATAGCGGCATAGGAATCAGCATCGGCATCGGAATTTTAATCTGAATCAATCTTGATCGCTCAGCTTGACGATCGGCAGACCTGTTAATAGTTTAATTTGCGCCCATAAATAATAACACAGAGATTAATTGATTTTCGTCATAAATCAGTAAATAACCAATCAATTTTCAAGCGATTGCAATACCCGGTTGCGATACCCAGTTGCGATACCCGCCCCCAATTCCATACAGCCGTTCCGTTCCATTCCATTCCTTTCCTTTCCATCAAGTGCAATCAGTTTTGAGAAAAGTAACATAAATCCGGTCGTTCCGTTCCGTCGCTCCGTCGTTCGTTCGTTTGGTCGGTCAGTCAGTCGGTCAGTCTATCAGTCAGAGACACATTTTCAAAAGTGCTGAAATGAAACTCTTTACCAACAAAAACCAGCGCAATGCAAGTGAGTATAAGCCCAAAATAGCCAAAGCAACGGCACTCGATGGTGATTCGGGTGGGTTCGGTTGGGTTGGATGCTGGCTCTTAATTAAGCCATGCGACCGTTGTCCACATTGGTCAAAGCCAAAGGCCCATAAACGTTAATACGAGCCAGCCAAGGGAGCAGACAGGCAGCCAGTCAGGCAGCCAGTCAGGCAGCTAGTCAGGCAGCCCCCACGCGATCATAAAAACGTTTACAAAATAGCGAACAAAAATCTTGCACAAAACTGCTCAAATTGCTTCGATTGCTAAAACTGCTAAAATGTACTATACTGTACTTAGTTTAGTAGGGATTGTGTAATATTTAAAAAAAAAACAAAAAAACGCTTGTACATGCTAATCAAGCAGAACCAACCCCAAGTGTTTGAAATGTCTGGCAATCTCCCTCAGATACATATATGTAAGTACTTTCCCAGGGGAATAAAGATTCATTAGCACCTACCGAAAACAAAATTTACAAAGTAAATGTATAGTACCCATTAGTCTGTAGTTTGGCAGGTTCGTTGATCAAATTAATGACAGCTGCCACACGCCCATATATATTTATTTGAATTTATGTCTGGATCGTGGAGCACACGGAGCAGTTCGGGCTAAAGTCCGAGAATGTTTTGGCGGCAGCAGCACGTCAGTTTTTCATTCATTCATTTATTCATTTGCATGCATACGAGTATTGGCCAAAAATAGAATATCTCTGAATTAATTAATTGCTTTAAAACAAACAAAAGCAAATTGTATTAATTATTGCATTCTAGGGCTGTTTGTCACAGCCACAGCCCACCACACAATGAGTTTGAGTTCTCTTCTCTCTGCCAAGGCTACATATTAGCCATTAATTATCAAACAAAGCCACACAAAAAAAAGGGCAAAGCAAATCAAAGCCAAAGCAGCCAATTTACATGACAACAACCAGTGATGGATGGAAGCGGCGAGTGAGTACCAAGGGCATATAGCGTAGGGTTCTATCACCACATTGTTGACCGACCACCAGACAACAGATCAGACCAGAGATCAGTCAAGGCATACAAGGGCTTCATATAGTATGTATTAATAGAACTTGGAACTACGCATTGTACTACGATTTGTAGATGCTAGAGGAGCTATATCGTTTAGGCAAAGTCATTCAAAATAAACTAATTCCAAAGTTTAGTCTTCATCCGTACTACGTGTACGTATGTGCATGTGTATCTGTATGTATATTAACGGATCTATCCGGACGCAATAATGCAATTAAGTTTGAATAAATTAAGATTTGAAATGAAATCGGTTGTGACTGAAAATGTCACGTATTACCTTACCATGAAGTTCGATGATTTCAATCAACATAAACTGAAAACGGTGGGAAAACTGAAGGTGAACCGCGGCGATGATTGCCCAGCGAGAGATTGACCTGATAATAAGTACACACATATAATCTGTATTTCCAGACCAGTATTCCCCAGTATTTGTAACAGTGCCAGTGCCAGTACCAGTACCAGGCATGACCACACCAGTACCAAACCAGGCGATGATGATGATGACAGTTTTCGAACCCTTGAAAGCATTCAACTTGGGTTAGGGGAATGACTTGCAGTGCTCTTAGAAATTCCTAAGAACAAATTAACTAATTTACCCAGAGCTCTCATAATAAATCAATACAATCTACAACTCAATGCCCGCTAAACAATGCAAATAACAGCTATTGTGCAGGCATTAACAATAGCAACAAAAAACATGTATAGTATGTATGTAGCTATAGCTACAACAACTACAAGTACAGCAGCAACAATATATGTATATGTATGTGTATATAGTAGTAGAGTACAGGTATCCGTTTCAAAAGGCGTATCAGGCTGTAAAAAAAAAAAAATGGAACGATCGGATCGGGGAAGTTGTAAACTAGATACATAAACATATTTACTTTTCCTTATTGGTCGGTCGGTCAGTCATCTAATTGTTAGCGAGACTTTGACTGCGACTATTTAAGGGTTTTTGGGTTTTTTTTTTTTTTGCTATTTTTGGTGATGATTAAAAGCAAATAGCAACAAATGCGGGATTAATCATTAGCTAAACACAGTCAAACACGCTGGCAAATAGTCAAACAAACATCGTCACTGAGAGACGGAGACGGAGACTGAAACTGAGACAACGACGACAGCGAAAAGTTAACAAAAACCAACGGATCGATCGATCGATCGGCACAAGCCATAGACACTGAGACCGAGACCCAGTCGAATGAATCTCCAGTGCGAAGTGAGCGTATCTTTTGGATACTCCCTGGCCGGCGCACTGGCTAGCATATTTGCCTAATTTATTGTCGTTTGACGGAAGTCACACACTCGGACTCGGACACGCACGCATACCCGTGCAGCTTAGCTCTCGGGGCTCACACGCTCTTGAAGGTGGCTCAAACACATTGGCCGTTTTGGCGTTCGACGTCCGGCTGTCAGAAACACACAAAAAAATATTCATTCTTGACTTTTGTGGGTCACAACTCAGTCTCAGCCAGCCTCAGACCCTGCCGCTGTGCTGTCTGCCCGTCGTCGATCTTTGACTCAACATCGGGACAAAAACAAAAACCCAAAAATCTCTGTCCGTCTGTCGGTCTGTCCGTCCGTGTGCATTTTAAGATAGATTTAATTTTCAGGTTTTTTATTTGTATACTAGCCGGCAAATTGCAGCGAACTTGAACTTCAGACCGCTGCAGAGGAGAGGCAATGCCAGACAGCAGCAAGCAAGCAGCAAATACTTAGTAACTGATATATCTGTATCTGTACGGTATGGCGCCTCACTCTGACTGATATTGAGCCGAGACTTGTTGCCTGTTATTCCACTGACTTTGCTGCCTGCTGCCTGCTCCCTGCTGCCTGTTGTTGCTCTTGCTGTTGGCAGAAACAAGTTCAGAGCGATCACTGAAATCAGCTGGCGATGGCGCTGGCGACTGGCGCTGGTGCGAGATCAAGACAAGCGTCTTTCATTCATGCTGAGGCCAGAGCCGAGAGCTGTGAGCGGAATTGAGAGCTAAACTGTGGTTGGGTCTCGTGTTCGACAATCTTTGAAATTGTCATTTCGGCGTTTCGGCTTTGGCCAGTGCTTTGGCAATGCAATTGTTGCATAATGCAACAACTCTTCGCATTTATCTATCCGAATAGAGATTTATATTTTTCGCTTTATTTTTTTTGGGATTTTGGATTCAGGTGGGGCTGTGTGTGTGTGTGTGTGTGTCTCTCCATTGCACCAGAATAATTTGCGACGCTTTGTGTGGTGGGTCTTAATTTATGGATGGGGCCCATTGATATCGGTAATTTCTGCTGTCACGCTCAAGGCAAGGATATGTATGAGTCTATGCTATTGCTCTCTCAAAGAAATCTCATACAATATATACTATATGTATAGGCATATATTTAAATGTGTATTACTGGTTTTGATACGAACCTTTAGAGCGTCTCGGCCGCCATGTATCATCGCGGTTTGTTTTGATTGTGAAATCTTGAACCTATTTCTGACACCAAAGTTGACATCAAAGCGAAAATTGTTAATGAGTTTATGCTGTTTGCCCCTCAGTATATCTCGCTTGGGGATTGTCGACTTTTTTTTTGGAATTAAGCTAAGGGGCTTGCCAGTGGCAGTGCCAGTGCCAGTTAGACGCGTGTTGCCAGTTCATTGATCTTGGGTAGGTTTTTTTTTCATTAGAAATGTCTATTATTTGGGCAATAATTTCTGTGTTTTGCTTTTCGCTGTTTCTAGCCGATAAATGGGCTAAGATTTGACATTTGATTAATAGCCCATGATCGACTGTTAGAGGATGCGTAGTGAGGTGTGACCATAGTCTGGATTAGGCCAGGCCAGGGTTTCTCGAGTGCGGAAATGCGGAAATACTCGGCAGCAAGTGTGCACAGACCAATAATCTTTGAGGAAGGTGAGCTGAGAGCTTCAAAGCACACCGAGAATAACGAGTTTGAGTCGTAAAGTGAGTGATTTCACTTGAAGTGAATATGATAGCTGATATTCTGATATATTATACATACGTGATATGTGCAGCAGCATAGATTGGATTGATATGTTGCCCTGCCCCTGCCCTGCCCATCTTCCGTGCTTTTAATATTCTAAACAAGGCCAATGAAACCCGCTTTCGAGGCTGGGCTGGAATTTCCTACAAACAACAACCAGTCAAAGTTGTTGTGCCATTGGGAACCTTCTACAGTGGAGCAGTTCCACTTCCTTTTCCTTTTTTTCCTTTTTCGGGAATTATAAAATCGAAGAACGTTCATTGAACCGAACACCGAAATTCGGGCATCGTCATCGTCTGGGTTGCGTCATTGTTTTGCTTATTATGATTTCGGTTGGTTCCTGCTACCTCCTGCCATTGAGGTAGGTCGCAGATCTTTGCCCCGAAAGCTGCGGTGAAGGTCAGCCAGGCACACGCACGCGATACGAAAGATCTCTCCGATACGAACTGGAACTTGAACTGGAACTGTTGTGGCAAAGGCAAAGGCAAACCAGTTGCACTTCAGCCAAACAGCTGCGACGTTGCATGACTACTACTGGTCGATAGCGATACAATAACTCACCTGCTGATCTAATTTATTGCAGAGCTGCTGCGATGTGCTGCACTCGGAATGACCCTGCTGTTCTTTGGGTCACTCATTCTGGTATCGGATCCGGTGCAGAGTATCTTGGATGTGGTAAGTAGTTATTATCTAAACAAGTAGATCACCAATCAATATCAATATCCTATGACTATGCAGCAATTGAGCCTGAAGCCTGGCACCCTGCTCTACCTTCTGTGGCTCGATCCCCCCATCGATGTGTACATCAATGTCTACATGTTCAACTACACCAATGTGGAGGCGTTCACGGACGGCACAGATGCCAAGCTGAAGCTCGATGAGGTCGGCCCGTATGTGTACAAGGAGGTGCTCACCAATCACAACATAACCCTGAACGAGGCCAACAACACGATATCCTATACGCCGCGACGTGAGTACATCTTTGTGCGGGAGCGATCCGTGGGCGATCCGAAGGTCGATCGCATTCGAGCGCCCAACATTCCCCTGATGGGAGTGACCACCCTCGCCTCCGGCCTCTCGCTCTTCGCCTCGCTCGGCCTGAGTGCCGTGGCCAAGCGTCTGAACGCTCAGCCCATACTGGAGATGAGTGTCCACGAGTACATGTGGGGCTACGAGGATCATTTAGTCGAGCTGGCTGCCAAGTTTGTTCCCAGCTGGATTGATTTCGCCAGTTTTGGCATCATGGAGAAGGTGAAATGTCCCCATCCCCCGCACCCCATTCCATCTGCAGCAGGTTAACTTATTTCTGTTTGTGTTTCAGCTTTTCCGTGAGGGCAACGAGAGTAATGTTGTCAACATGAATCTGCCAGAGCGCAAGGATAAATATGGCGTCAAGTTGCCCAACTCTCCGCGCGGCTATTCGCTGGACAGTATCAATGGGGAGCGAGGATTCTCGCGTTGGGAGTACGATGACAGTACCAAGTGAGTGCTGCCATAGCCCCCCTCTAGAAAGAGCTATAAATAATGAATCGTTTCTTGGCAGTGGCACGATGTGCAATCGCATTTGGGGCAGCCACGATGCCACACTCTTCCCGCGGGACATGAACGAGCAGGACGCATTCTATCTGTACCGTCGCACCTTCTGCCGCCGGCTGCCCATGAAGTTCAATAGCACCCGGACGTACAATGGCATTGATGCCTACGAGTTTGTGATGCAGTCGGATGTCTTTGACAGTGAGCTGGGCAATCCGAATTCCTCGTGCTTCTGCAAGAACAATCGCTGCCTCAAGAAGGGCGTCGGCAGTGTCTCCCCTGCTACTACAGTAAGCACTAACGCTAATGGATGGAACCCTACAACTACAACTAACACTAACATGTGTCCCTTCCATAGACATTCCTTTAGCCATCACTTTTCCACATTTCTTGAATGGTGATCCTAGCCTGCTGGAACCATTCGAGGGTCTCCATCCGGACGCGTCCCGCTTCGGCTCTTCCTTCGTGTTGCAACCAGTAAGTGCCAGTGACACCATAGAGAATAACCTTTCAGCAACTACTTTCTCCTTCTTCCTTCACTCCAGCAACTGGGAGCTCCCATGCAGGGCACACATCTGCGACTGCAGGCCAATCAGGTGGTGGGGAAGGTGAACTTCAACAGCCTAATGGAGCCCTTCGAGAATATGGTGCTGCCGCTGCTGTGGGTCGATCTCAACATCGATGTCTCTCCTTCAGCCTGCGGATGCTCATACACGGCATCAAGTGGGGCTTCCACCTGTTGCAGTGGACCGCCGCTTTGGGAATGCTGCTGGCCGGCGTTTACCAATTGTGCACGGGCCTAATGGTTTGGTTCTGGCCCTCGGCCAAACAGCAGCAGTTCCTCAAGGTGGAGCAAGCCGAGAAGGGCGGCGGTCGCCCGGCCAGTCTGACACTCTGCAAATCCTCGGCTGTGGCCTCGCTGCAGGTGGAGCAGGAGGAGCAGCATCTGCTCCTCGACGGCAGCAGTATTAAGCCCAAGTCCCTACCGGCAGAGGCTTGACACAGTGAGAGCTCAGAGGCAGCAGGATGGAAGGAAGGAAGGGATGTTGGGGGCATGAAGCGAGCCCCCACTGTGATATTATGAATTAAGATTCGGTGTAAATTATTTGTGCTCATTGGAAACAACTTAGGGAACATTCTATGCTTACGTAATAGTTAACGATAACAATAACGATAACGATAGCGCTAGGGTACAGTTACTTGTAGCGTATTCAGGCGATAAATACAGGTCGATAACTATGTAGTCGTTGATCCATTTGATCCATTTGATTCGGTTCGGTTTTGCGGGCCAATCTAATAAGTTAATGAGAGGCAATCGTGTCTTCAATCCACTTCATGTAGAACGACGTGCGGGTGTATACGTCTGGAAAGCCCTCCAGGGCACAGCCCGACCCAAAGGAGGTGACCCCGACCAGTATCCAGGGTCCATTGTGACTGAGGCGACACTGCAGCGGTCCGCCGGAGTCGCCCACACAAGTCCCTCCCTCACCGTTCAGCTTGCCGGCGCACAGATGACCGCCATGGATGTTAACAAAGCTGCCATAAGCATCTTTGCATCTAAAATTGGATTGATGTGACACCCAATTTCAAGTTGGAGAAGCCAACTCACCTGCCATTCTGGTGTAAAGGAACTTGCGTCTTCAGCAGCTGGCTGGACAAATCTCCACTGATGTTGGCCTTGCCCCAACCGGTGGCCACACAGTCAACGAAGGCCATCTCGCGCGGATCCAGCTCCCCGCTCGGCTGGAGATATTTCTGCTCCACGGAGTCTCCGCCAGCTGGCCTTAGGTCCAGCTTCATCAGCTTGTCGTTGCGCCGCCGGGTGCGCTTCAGGCTGCGCGGGGAGGAGCGCTGGGCCAGTGCCTGGCGCATCCGACTGAGTATCTTCATGTTCATGAGCTCCCTCATGCTGGGCGATGTGACATTCCGGTAGCGCCGTCGACTCTGGACGCTGCGCAGAAAGTTGTCTATCTTCTCGGGCACATCCTCCAGCTCCAGCTGCTGGCTAAGCACATCCTCGGCCGCTACGGCTGCGGCTGCGGCGGACAGGGACGAATCGTCCTGCGACTCGGCCAGCATGAAGGGCAGACAAATGCGTCGAATGTTGGAGGCACGGGCGAGATCTGCCGGCTTGGAGAGCTTCATGAGCACCACGTCGTGGCGAAAGTTGTGATAGCGTTGATGCATCACAATCTTCTCGACGGGTATGCGCTGCTCGTTGCCCGACTCCACATCCCGATCGTGCTCCCCCAGAACCACGGTCCACAGCGGCGGAATGGGCAAGTTAAAAAGATCGCTGAGGAGCAATCAGCATCAGGATTAGGACCTTCGAACGGACTGGGACTGCCCGTACTTACTTGTGCACACAATGGGCGGCGGACAGTATCCAGTACTGGTGGATGAGAACGGCTCCGCACCAGTGCCCCAGGAAGCCCAGGGACGGATGCAGCAGCTCCAGCGATGCCTGCCAGGGAAACTGGCCCTCGTTTGTCGTCGCACCAGATATGATACGAGGTCCTCGCCGCGACGACGCCGGACGACAGCCGCAGTCTGCCAAAGGTAAAGTAATGGAGGCTAAAGCTTTTCCGTACTTCGCACTGTGATGGGTGTTGGTGGGGGTGGGGGGGACTTACCCGTTTCAAACTGCCGGGAGCTGCTGGGAAACAGCAGCAGCAGCAGCAAGGGCAGGGCCAGGGCGTTCGCCAGCTGATGCGGTGACGACAGTGATTGCTTCATCTCGTGGTCGCTGGTCGCTGGTCGCTCGCTCGCTGCCTGCTCCTCGGGCAGCTGCCTCAGCTGCTCATCGTGCGCATGACTGACCCTCAGCAGTCAGATACACAGCAGATGTGTCTTTGTCTTGAGTCTGTCCGTATCCTGATGATGATGCTGGTGTCGACTGTCGACTGTCTGCTGCTGTCCAGATGCTTTTCACTTTCACGCTCGCAGTCAAATGAGCTGAGCTGAGCGCAGCACAGCAGAGCAGTGCAGAGCAGAGGGTGGCGGTTCAGGTTCAGGGGGTGCCACGAGAGGTGGACTACGACTACGACTACAACTTCGACTGGCTTCTTTATTAGTCCGCACTCACGGCTTGGCCCAGACCTTTTTAATGGCTTAAATATAATAATTTAAGAGGTTTCCCAGCATCGTTTTTAGCTTTTCTGATTTTCTCTTCACGACTGCGCATTAATTAGCAGTTCGCAAGCTTCCAGCTCAACCTCAACCTCAAGATGGGCGTCATCGACAACGCCAAATTGCACGCAAAAACCAAAAACTGAAGCTGTGAAGCAGACACACAGAGGAAGAAGTGGAAGGGGGAAGTGGAAGTGGCAGCTGGAACCAGAAGCTCGGGCTCCACTCTCGATTATATAATGGGAACCCCAGCTAACTGTTGTGCGCCCTGCGGCTGTTCGATATTAACGGTTATTTGCGGCAACTTCTGCTGCCCCTGGCTGCCCGCGGCTCTGCAGCTTTTCGTTTTCGTTGAGCGCGTGCGCGACGGTCAGAGTTTTGTGGCGTCTGGCGGACAATTTCGTGGCGGCTGCGAATATGTGAGTCGAGTGAATCGCCTGGGACGAGCGCCAAAATGCAACTGTGCTCTGCTCGGGTTTGCCAGCAAACATTTACCGTTTCGTTTACAGCGATGGATGCTGCGCAGTCGACGCTGGCAGCGCTCGCGAGCTTCGGCTATAGTGTTGCATGCCCCCGCCAGTTACAACAAAGGCGGTACAAAGCCAACGAAAGTGAAAAAAAGGCGGTGTGTGGTGTGCGGTGTGCAGATCGGCAGAGGGGCCAACCACATAGACGATGGTTAGTTGGAGATTGAAAAGGGTAAGTTGGCCTGGCCACACACTCGAAAATCATTCACACTGAACAGAGTTGCAGTGGGATATAATGAATGCGTAGAAGTAGTAGTAAATATTTATTCGATGTGTGATAGATACTTATAATTGGTTTGTCATTCTGTCATATACTCGTATATACTATATATGCAATTTTCTCGAACTGTTTAGTTATGCATAGGGGGCGCTCTGTATGATTATGAGCCCAGGCAATGTGCGCTAAATATTAATGCATTTGAATTTGAATTGCATCTTAATATTAGCTAGAATCAGCTCAATGGATTGAGCACACACACACACACGTTTGTTAGATAAGGGCACAGTCTTGACTGGGGGTGTTCATTTGACATTCAAGAGACGAGATTCGAGAGAAATTACCCCCTTTTAATCAATTATATCCAAAGCTCATTTAAATGCTAACCAAGTGGTGTTCTTATACGAGTATTAAGTCGATCAATACTATTATATATAGTATATAGTATCTGAACCTGAACCTCAACCTGAACGTATGCCAATATATGTCATTGTGGCATTTGGATCACATTTTGTGTCCCTAGCTCGGTTGCATGCTTATATGCGGCATTTAAGTGAGTGATTAGCAAGCAACTATTCAACGCCTTCAATGCTTCAATGTAAGATGTCAAGTGATTAGTTTAATTGCGATTAAATATTAAATATATGCGCATAATATGCGGCTCCCTGCCAGTCGACTGTGAATGATGCGGCGTTTGGCTGGCTGCCCAGCATGCGACTGCCTGACTGTCTCACTGAGTGAATGAGAGAGAGCGAGAATGAGTGGGAGAGCGAGCAGGCTAGCCAGCGCCAGCGCCAGGTGAGTGAGTGCGAGTTACTTTCGTTTTCATTACGCGATGAAGGCAGCAGCAACAGCAACAGCAGCAGCAGCAACAGCAGCAGCAACAGCGACCGACTTGAATTCCGTGTTGATGCACAAACCCATAAGTCATGTTGCTTGTTGGTGCAACAGCCACAGCCCCAGCAGAAAAAACATACACAAAGCCAATGGGGAAGTTGTTAATGCAACATCGGCAACAACAACACCAACAACAAACTGCAGCAGCAACAGCAGGGGGAAGTTTGTTTGTGCAGCCGATTGATCATTTAAGCCAAGACGCTGACTGCCGCAGTTGCTCTTGGCCAGCAGCCTGTCAATTTATGGTGGTGGCGGTGGCGGTGGGCGTTGGCATTTACCCAATGCTGCTAGCTGTTGTTGTACAATTAACAGGCGCCGTGTTGTACACGTACGTTCGGGTTGACGATGACGAACAAAGTTTGCGGCAGTCACCGGATAATCAAAAAATCAAAAACAAAATCAAAAATCGCTTGCCCAATCCAACCCAAATCTTAAGACAGCTTGAAGAAAAGTTCCCTGCTCCCTGATGCCTGCTTCCGCCAGCCGTATCTTATGGGAACTTTCCAGCGAAACTGCGCAAAAAAAACATTGAAATATACAAACAGATTTAATTGAAATAAAATAAAATTTTACGCATGCCTCTGCACCGTAACTCCGCAACTCCGATGACAATCGACGGAAGCGTTGCGGGTCAGCCTGGCAACGGCCACGGCAACGGCAACGGACGGACAAATTAGTCAAGCCAGACAGAGTGGGCACGTAGATCGATCTTGGGGAGAGACTCTAGTGAGTCTCTGGTTGAGAGAAATCGAAGTTCGGGACCTTGAATGTTGCTGAGTGGTGCGGTGCATACTATACATAGGCTGCAATTTCTCTACTGCCTCTGGCCACTTCTGATGTTATTCAATTGCAGTTGCATCATTGTGGCAACAACATGTGGCCGGCGATCGGTGATCGGCAATCAGCTGCTGGCCCGCTCTGCTGGAGTTCGAGAAACTCAACAATTAGACAGACAAATGGTGGGATAGTTGGACAACTTCATAGCTTCATAGCGTCACAGCTGATCGATATCAGGCTGCATTTGCATCCCAGCAGCAGCAGCAGCATCAGCAGCAACCACATTGTGGTGTATCTTAAAGATGCGCGCATTACATTACCAACCGAACGTCAGTGGCTGTGGCAGTGGCAAACAGGCGCTTTCCACCCGACTGACGATCAGATGAAAACGAAAGTGCCTGCCAGCCAGCCTGCCTCAAGTGGTTGCCGCAGCTGCTGCTGTCTTGTATACTTGACTCGCACGTTTCCAAGCTGCTGCTGCTGCCCCTTTCGGATGGTGCTCAAATTTATTTACTGTTGGTGTTGGTGTTGGTGCTGCCGTTTCCTGTATATCCAAGTTTATGCTTGCCGCTGTTGCCACTAACAGTGGCAATGGCAATGGCATGCCACATGCCACTTGCATGACGCCTAACCAATCCGCCCCAGCAGTGCCAAGTGTTTTGCTTGGCTTTGTCAAACACAAAAAGCGACTCCATGTGGCAGAGTGGCAGTGTGGCATTATTGCCCTGGCAATGCTCTTACATGTGTAATTAATTGTTAGCTAATGTTAGGCAATCGCCAGAGGATACAGTTATGGCATGCAGTGACATAAGTGTGACTGACTCTTAATTGTTAACTTGATTACCTTTTAAGCCTAATGTTCTCTGCTGATGACACGCAAAGGGTTAATGTACACCTGTCATGCGGGTCTGTCTTCGATGATCTGTCGGCGAGGGGATTCCACAACTCCCAACCTAAGAGTATTGTGGATTCGACATTCAGTAAATAATATATCTAGTATATAGGTATCCTTAGTGTTTGCTTTGGTTGGCATTTGCGCGTTTTTAATTGCAAGCAACTCAAACAATTAGCCGCTGTGAAGATGCAGTAAATTTGGAATTTTTATGTACATATTGGTTTTGGTTTTTGGCCAGATCGTTGGGTCGTGCGGAGTTTTCACAGCGGAATTTCGGGGGAACCAGCGATCAACAGGTGTGTGTGTGTGGGAAGCCCCACAAAACACTAATCACAGATGAGCTCAGTTCCCATTTGGCCGGCCTTTGCAGCTTTCCTCGCAGTGGGCCAGCCCAGACAATGGCATTCAATTCGGCTAACTTTCCACCAGCCGCGCATACAATTTTGGGCTAACAAGAGCAAGGGCCTGGGCCCATTGTGTGGCGGTGTATTATCCATCGGCTGCTGACGACTTTTGGCCATGCCGATCGGTCTAGGCCAAAGCCATAGCTTTCCTCTATGCAGCGCCCACCCAAGACGTCCCCTAATATGTAGCGAGCGTCGCGTCTCACCTGCTGCCCCTGCCACCGCCCCAGTCATTGCCGCTGTTGTTGTTTCTTTTTTTTGCTGTTTTATTAATAGCAATTAGTTGGCTTGAATGCTGCTGGCGGAAAAAACAAAAATAAAACAAAACAAAACAGAAAAAAAATTATATTGTCTGGAAGTTGCGGTTTCTTGTTTGTTGGCCTTTCCGTTGGTGGGTTATCTGTTTGTGTGTGTTTTGTTGCCATCGTTTTCTTCTGGCGGTTGTTTTATGTGGCGCAAAATCTGTGGTTTCCATGTGATGCGAAATTGTTGCAAGTGGCAACACAACTGCCTACACCGGCGGCGCATGGAGGGGGCGATGTGGGGGGAGATGTATGCTTGTCAAGTTGCAAATTATTTGGCCGAACATTTAAATGGCTTAAACTCAGTTGAACCCGTCAAATGCAGTGCAGCATCCACACCGATACCGATGCCAAACAAAACCGGTGTGGTGTACTCCCCCTTCCGCACCGCCACCACCTTCAACCAAAGAGATTGTCTAATCAAAGTGAAGAAAACATTAAATACCAAAATTATGTCATGAATCTCTCTGTTTGCTGTGCTGGAGGTGCTGCTGCTGTTCGTCGTGGATTGTT
Source organism: Drosophila bifasciata (assembly GCA_009664405.1). Taxonomy (NCBI): domain Eukaryota; kingdom Metazoa; phylum Arthropoda; class Insecta; order Diptera; family Drosophilidae; genus Drosophila; species Drosophila bifasciata. The sequence goes on from CM019044.1 coordinate 7,312,701, forward strand.
TGCCGCAGTGCAGGCAGGCAGGCAGGCAGACAGACAAGCAGATAGAGATGTGGCACAGTCCAGAGTCAGATAAACGTAATTACCTAATGCTCGTATAAATAAGAGTAGAAAGATGCAAGCCGCGAAGCGAAATAAATATATGTAATAACTAAGCATCAGCTATCTCAGGCTGTCTCCACAGTTGGGGCACAATTGCTAATTGCACTTTGAATGGATGCAGGGACCGAGACTGAGACTGAGGCTGAGGCTGAGGCCGAGGCCGAGGCCTGTCAGATGCCAAGGCAATTGAATGAAATTTGAATTTCCAATTAGGGCAACCCACCCCTCAGTCTCCGCCTCAGCAACAGCAACAGCAGCTGCTGCTGGCTGGCTGACAGGGGATAATGCTCATCGTTGACGTCTTCATTTCACGTTGATAAGAAATACCCCCTTCACCTTATCAGAGATCTGTCGTTGAGCTCTGTTTTTTTTGTTTTTTTTTTGTTTTGTTGGCAAACGTTTCCTGCTATCTGACAAACATTTTGCGGTGAAAGTGACGCAGTCGCAGTCGTAGATACAAATGCGGCAATTGCCCTGAAAAACAAGATACTACTATACTCATTGTTGTTTATACAAATTTTGCTGGCAATGTTTGGCTTGTTGGCTTGTTGGCTGGGGGGGCATGTCATAACCTTAGCCTAGACCTCACACATTACCAGAAGAAGCACCAGCCACCAGCCCCAGCCAGCATTCCATTCAATCCTTTCCCCTCCTATCGCATACAGGACGAGGTCGCCGAAGATATAAATTACCAGTCAAGTGGCCTGGTCTGGCCTACCAACATTTTTGGGCCACTGCCTGCCGAGTGCCGACTGCCGACTGGCACTCTGCTGACTGCTGACTGGTGGCTTTTTCATGGCTTCCGTCGCCAGTTGCCACTGCCACTGCCGTTGATGTTGCCGTTGCCGTTGCCAAAATCAATGAAATTTTCAACTTCCGCTGTTGTCCTTTCGCCCCCGTCCGGATGGATGGGGCGGGGCGTTCGCGCAGGGGCAGAGGCAGGGACTGTGGTGTCGGAGTCCAAGCCAAAAGCGAATTGTGAAATTTGGGGCCGGGCGAAGCAATAATTGTTATTATACCATCCGTTTGGTCTGGTATTTATTTTGCATATGTGTTTGCACATGTACACACATGTGTGTGTGTGTGTGTGTGTATTTGATGGTATTTGGTTCATAGAACAAACACACCTCAGGCTAAGCTGATACTCTAACTTATTGTATTCGAATTAGCAGCCATTACAAACGGATTCCCCACTTAAGAGATCTTAAGGGGAAAGAATTTTGTAGATTTAAAGAGTTTGTTAAAGAGTTTTGGTTTCTTTCGCTATCTCTGAGATAACCAGAGATATGACTGATGATGCAAGAGTATCTTGCAGTCATCCCCCCCTGCACGATCTCTTGTCAAGAAGTTTATTCATCAGTTGACCTAAGATTAGATAATTAGTTCTACAAATATTAAGCTTAAAAATAAACATTAATTTGCATTTTCATTGCCGTTTTACAGAGCATTTGTGGGGGTCATGCAGTACGCAGATTTCTAATTCCTTATTTAGTATTTTGTTTGCAATATTTCCGGGTTGTAAAACACACACAAAAAGTGTTCTGCATTTTTTTTTTGAGTGGGGAAGGTCATGTTGGGCCAGGCCTAGGGCTCTGTGGGGGTAGGTCAAATTAAAATTCATTTTATGGGCTCAAAAGCAGGGGAAAGCCAAACCCAAACCCAAAGCCAAGCCAAAACCAAACCAGACCAGGCCAAAGCAGAGCATTAGGTAAGCAAAAGGCCTTTGTTTTGTGGGTGGGAAATGTAATAATTCCGAAATGACCCTCAAAGCACGTGGAAATAATTACGCAAGCGTCGTTTCTACCACCATAGCCAGCCACCACAGTCAACGGTAAATTCAATTTGGCCTGAGGAAAATCTGCAACTGCAGCGCATATCTCGGGTCATCAATTTCTTATTCGGATTAGAGGGTGGATGGATGGATGGATGGATGGATGCTGGGGGGAAAGCTTTCGTTTCGTTTCGTTTCGGGTATGTAGTACACGAGACAAATTCCGTTTGCCAAAGCATAAATCTGGCAGCCAACACACAAAACATACAGCAGCAGCAGCAGCAGAGACAAAAAGAAGAGAGAGATAGATAGAGATAAAGCAAACAAACAACAAAATGAGAAGACAAACAAATAGTCAGAGTTACGGATACGGGTACGGATAGGGGTACGGTTCCCACCGTATGGGTGCAGATGCAAATGCAGATATATATATTTTTTCATTTCTGGAGGATGCATGCAGATTGCCGTGGCAGACATGTTGAAAACATTTTGGAGTGGGGTGGGTTGGGGACATGTGTAATTTCTCACGTGCTACTGCGGCGCTCCCACTCCTTCTTGCCACCTCCAGCCCAACATTGGAGACTGCAAGCAAACAAAATGCCAAATGAAACAAACAATAAAATTGTTTGTATGTACTACATAGCACGCTGCATAAAAGGGAAGTGCTTAAAAAATAATAGTAAATTACACAGAGAAGCACCGAGCCACGCCACGCCACGCCACGACGCGGCACGCCCACCATGAAGGAAGAAACTCCTCAACATGCTGCCTCACCATACCACCGTGCCAGCATGCCACTCGGGCTGGGGCTGCAACTGGGGCTGCCACTGCCATGCATGACAAGCTTGCGTTATTTTTAGGGGCAAGCTGATTTAATCCCACGCTCTGAGAGGGCAGGAGGAGCAGCTTAGGGGCTGGTCTAGGGGACCACGTCCAGGTCTGGGTCCAGGTCCAGGGCTAACAAGGGCGGAAGGGCGTTGAAGAGTTAACGGTTTACTCACCTATGCCGCAATTTGCGATGCCACAACTGCCTCAGATGCAGAGCCAGGAGTTGCATCTGGCTGTGGCTCCAGCTCTAGCTTTGGGTTCTGGCTTCGGTTCTGGTATGTCGGTGTGGGTCTCTTCCATGGATACACTCGTAAGGGGGCAAGCGAATATGCAAATTAGAACTGGTCAACGAATTGTACTGCAGTTTTTCGTGCAAATGTGAATTAGAAATTCAAAACGAGTTCATTTTGTTTTGCGGATTATATGAAATTTCCTCTAATTGTTTTGCTCGCCATTTCAGCGATTTCAGAATTCATTGCATAAGCATAAGTGTTTTGTTACGTTACGTTACGTTACGTTTTGTGCTGATTACGCTAAATGAGATATAACCCAAAGAGGATAGATAGATAGTCTAATGGGTAAAACAATTTCTTAGATATGCAAAGAGAATTGTTCTTTGGGTAGAAGGGAAATGAAACTTAGCTCAAGTTTCCATTCCATCAATTTACAATTATTTAAACTGTACAATGTTTTGTTTCAAGTTCTAAATAACACATAGAACATCTTTCATTATTATTAAGTACTTCTGCAGATACACTTGTATGATTTATTAAGTTCCTAGGGAGAGTCTGGCGAAAAGTGTCCGAATTCGGCGACTCATTCGCAGCTGAGATAAAAATATTTTCATTAATTTCGGTTTGTTTCGGTGGCTCTCTGTTCGCTTTTGTTAGCTGCCTGTGAAGCTTCCTCCTCTTCCTCTCCTAGTTGGCCCAGACTCGGGACTCGAGCCCGAGACTCGTATTGTTCTCGTTGGCCATTGTGGTGCCTCTGTTGTTGCCTCTGCCATTGCCATTGCTGTTGCTGTTGCCGAGAAGAAACACTAAACAATACAGCAAAATTACTTAATTTCATGTTGGTCTAATCAAGTTGCCATTGCCATTGCCGAGGCAGGTGTGTGTGTGTGTGTGGCTGGCACGGAACGTCCTCCGCACAAAAGGCGACCACCAGGCGAGAACCAAAGGAGCAGCAGCAGCCGCAGCAGCAGTGGCAGTGGCAGGAGCACCTGCAGCTGTAGGCAGTTCATGGGGCATGGTATGATGGCAGGTGTATTGGGGATGTGGCGTGGGTGGGCCGCTGCCTTCAAATAATGCGCCGTTGCCGTGCCCAGGTTAACGTGTGTACTCGTTCATCCCTCCCCTCCTCCCCCACCCCACTCGCCCGTCCCCAGGCACTCGTGTGTGAGCCACAACGGAACGCTTAGTGGCAGCACTTATGGCGGCAGGGGCAGAGGGAGGCCAAGAGTGGAGAGAATATGAAGAGGGAGACATGAAATGGAAAACGAGAAGAGACCAACAAAAAAAAACAACACGAAATAGGTGGACAGCTAAACGCTGAGAAATGGGGCCAAACGCTAGAAGGCATTCAAGATTTGAGTTGGTCTTCAGCCAGGGCTGGGGCCCATGTAAATTTCAAACTGTGTCAATGCCGGCTTCCGTTTCCTCTCACACAAACACACACTGGCACACACAGCTGGATGTAGTACCGCCTTTGGCCACTTGAGATGCAAACAGGTAAAAAGAAATTTAAACATTTGCCTACTCCAACACGCACCGTCGCGTCTCCCCTATGCACTCGGACACAGACACTCACACACACACACACTCACCCACTCACACACTGAGAGAAGCTCACATGGATATGGATGGCCCAAAGTGGAACGAAACATTGGTAAAACGGTCATCTGCAATAGGCAGCAGCAGCAGCAGCATCAGGAACAGCAGAAGCTGCAACAACATGGAAATGGAACATTCTGACCGAGTGACCGTCACCGAACGACCGACCGACCGCCCAACCGACCGCCTGCTGGGGAACAACAGACACGGCACAGCATGGGCATGGCAGGAGAGCCGAGCCGAGCTGAGCTGCGGAGCTGCGGAGCTGTGCAGCTGGTCTTGAGACGCCTGATAAATTGGCAGCGACATTTCAGCCAAAACTTGACAATTAACAGCTGAAATACATGAGCTCATACCCGTGCACGTGTATTTATTTTATATATATGTGTGTGTGTGTTTTGTGTAATTAAAAGCGAGAAAGACAGGCGGGAAATTGCTCTGCTTAAATGTTCTTTCTTGGCGCTGCCTGCCAGTTGGTGGTCTCCACTTTACGACAAGATTGAATGCGCTACCAAAAATTATGCTGCCAAGTGGCACAACACCGATGCATCCTGTAGCTGGCCAACAAAATTTACTTTAGCAGAGGGAGCTATACATACACATATATATTCGTGTGTGTGTGTGTGTATTTATTGTCTGTGTGTCAAGGCTATGCTAAAAATTTGTCCAGAACATTTGCACATTTTTGATTTGTTATGTTGCGGTGCACTGCGAGAAGTGTCTCTCTGCCATTTCAGGGAAATTTGCCCTAAAGTATACTTCAAATGTTTACTTTAAATCATGGAATGAAATGGAATGGAATGGCATGTTTTCGAATGGAATGGAGACTTCTGGAATGGTCTGCTTGTTTGTAGGTGAAATTTATATTGTCTGCTCGAATTAAATTCTCGTTGAGCGTATGTATATGAATCTACTCTTTTATTCCATTATATAAATATCAAAGTAAATACAGAATAATAAATTACTGTAAGCCCATACAGAGGCACATATTTCGGATAATAATTTAAATTGATATTAAATGTAGCCTATTTCTCTGCAATTGTTTTGTATTTGTTCAAATAAAATGTGCCAAAGGCTGTTATTCCTCCTGGTAATGAATAAAAAATTCAGTTGAAGTTTAAGCTTATATGTATCTCTCCCTCTCCAATTAAGGCTCCCTCCCTATCTCTTCACTACATTGTATCTTTATTTCAAATTAAAATCTACAAGAAATCGCAGCAGGAACTTTTCTGTGAGTGTTAAATCTCAAAACAAACCCATGACCAAATATGCCGCATGCTGATGCTGAGGCCGTAACAGTGCACGTGGTGGCCAAAAAAAATAAAAAATAAACTGCACACAGATACACTCTCAGCGCTCCAGCAGCGCGCCAGCAGCGACAGCGACAGCAGCAGCGACGACGCTGCGATAAGATAAAGCGCACGATGACAAAAAGCACCCAGAGCTACCTACTGCTATGATGATGACAACGACGACGACGACGACGACGACGTCGCGACGTCGGTCGTTTGCCACGAAGTTCTCGATGCAACAGCGATGCCAGCGTCGACGTCGACGCCATGGACACGGACTGCTGCTGCTGCTGCTGCTGTTGGCTGGGCGGGCGCTTGCGAGTATAAAAGCCGCTGAATCGGCCCGAGCGAGCATCACAGAACGGCGAACCGCGTTGCCGAGCACACGAGCCCAAGAGCCCAAGAGTCCAAAGCACAGAGAGTGGAAGTCAGTCAGTGGAGCCAGACCCAGAGCCTAACGGTAAAGTGAAACATTCGATTCTTCTGTTGTGTGAGTGCAGGTGCAGTTGTAGGTGCAGTTGAAATTGAAGTTTGGAGCTGCTTCCCTTTTGGTGTTGGTGTTGGTGTTGCCACTGTGCGTGTACCTGTGTGAGTGTTGAGAGTTTCCGTTACAAAAACAAAAAATAGAACCACAAAATTTTTGAAAAACATACACATTTCAAAACCGACAAAAGAACAAGCGAACAAGAACAAGAACAAGCCAAAAGTAACGAGCACAAGTGCCCCAAAGAATAAGACCAAGTGGTAGTGGTGGTGAAGGGGTTTGGTTGAGGGTGATGGCTCAACAGGAACCAGAGGCCCAGTTTTCCTTGAGTTGTGCTCTTGGCTAAGTGGGCAGATAGTTTCTAAAGGTACACACAGGAGGGGGAACGTACCCGGGACAAGTAAAAGAAAATTTTATACTTCTGCACCTTTTCGCTGCCATAATGAATTCATTTGAAAGTGCTGGGCTGCTGTTCGGCCACAAGTTTCTCATAAAGTTTTTGCCCACAAGGGAGAAGAGAAAAATAATAGCGCAATGTGCCAACAGCAGACAGATTCGCCCTCGAAGGATCCTCGTCCTGTCCTGCTGGTGCGCCTGTTGTTTGGCCAGGCATGCGTCGCTGGCCTTAGGCCGCGCATTGTCTCCTTCTCTTCTTTGCTGCTATAGTCGAGCTGCGGCCCAGTCGAGTAAATTAAATGTAAATTAATGCAAATTACACGAAATTACTAGCAGGCCGGACCCGTACTCGGTCGGACGGACAATGCAACAAAAGCAGAACCTTGTGCTCCGTTTGCAGTTCGCAGTTTGCGGTGCGCCCGTGGAGCTGCATCAGCAGATAAAGAGCAAACGACAATGCCGCTCGTATTGTCTATTATTTTAAATTGGCTGCGCAAATTTACGGCAACGCAAAAGTAATTAGCGACCGTTGAAAAAACTGTGCCACAGCCGCACTCGCAGCGCGCCGAACGGAGAAAGAGTTCATGCCAATCAAAAGGCACCCGGACTGGGACTGGGACTGCCACTGGGAATTGGATGGGGGACTGAGACTTGGCACTGGCTATTGGTGATTGGCGATTGGCGATTGGGTCATTTGGTCACTGGGGGCACTGGGGGATTAAGCAACTTGAAGTTTTCCAATTGTCTGGATGGGGCCTGTCAATCAATGTTGAATCGAATATTTTAAATATCTGAGGAAAGTAAACTCTTTTCGCCCCTGTGCGAGCACATTCGATTGCAATCAGAGAAGCAAACAAAACAAATTCAAATGGAATGAAAATTGGTCAATTCCCTCGGCTCGATTGTAGCCATAGCATACTTTTCAGCACTTGATTTTCACCGACTGTCAACTCGATTGCAATCCCTCATAATTTATTGCCAATTTTTTCTCCTGTGCCTCCTGTCGTGTGCTTTGATTTTGCCGAGCAAACCAATATATGGTGTATGGTTTATGCAAATTAAGTTTCGCCTCTAATTCGATTTGCTCCATAAATTGCGGAATCAAATCAAGTCACCCAGTGCCATAGCTGACAGGGCCCCCACACTCCCCAAAAACTGCAATTAAAATGTTTATGCCTTCATATTGAAATTTATAGTCTAGCTGATGGATATTTATGTGGAGATGGCACATTAAAAATAAGCGAGGCACTGCCATATTGAGTTTATTAGAAAGACATCTCGAAACTGAAACACAAACCCAAGGCCCAAGCCCCAAACTCAAAGAGAAACTAATTAACGAGCGTTCAGCGATGTTGGTTAATGTGGTTGCCCCGTGCCACGAAAGCCAGACGCCATTTGTGGCTGGCAGCGTTTGGTTTTTATGCATTGGCGCATGAGTATTGGTAATTATTGGGGGGGACGCTGGCAGTGGGAACTCAGTACCTCATAGCGAACGTCGAGGCGATTTAAATGCAAATGCCACAGCGGCAAACATCGCGGGCACAGGGCGTATGCGTAATCTGCTTGCCGCCGAATTCAATTTGTGCGCCTATTGAATTATTAATTTCGCAGATAAACAATACTCACGTCAGGTTTTAAATTTCCGCTGCATTTTCCGCTGCGCTTTCCACTTTCGAATTAAAGTCGATTCATTGGCTTAAATTACATCTGTACTATAAGTCCCCGTGTGGAGCCAGCAGGGTCTTATAGCACATGGCAGATGACAGCCTGAACGAAAGGCAATGCTGAATTTCCACCAATTGAAATTGAAAATGAAAAGCTGGCCAAATTAAATTACACATTTCTGTTTCTCTTTCTGTTTGTGTTTTTTGCCAGGCTTTTAGTGGAGTTGAGATCTGAATTTTTTTTGTCGCACAGGCAGGCTATACGTATGCATGCATATGTGTGTTTTTTATTCATTACCATTGGTTTTTACATGTTGTTAATTGACGCGCACGTAGAAAATTAATGAACTGTAACAGTCGGATGTGGCTGTGGCTGTAGGTGAGAGCGAGAGACCTGTGCGTGTGTGCGTAATGCATTGTGAAAAGGTGACACCAACGGCAACATTGTGTGGCATAATCATACAATTTCAATTATTAATGGATCTCATTATCGGGCGATTATTTATTCCTTCGAAATATTGTGCACATTTATTGCGTATGTCGGGTAACTTTTGTTTGCCAGTTTAAATCATTCCGATTGTGTCACTCGAATGCTAATTTAATCTTTATTTCTATTGTTTAATTAGTGTTATGCCCTTGGACTGCTGGTTTTTGAGTACATTTTTCACTTTCATACACTACCTTTTAGTGTTCCCCATTTTATACAAAAGAGTGAAAACTTACAAACCTCTTAACAACATTTATCCGTATCTTGATGGTCTGTCTGTGGGAGATAAGTCAACGTCCTTGGGGCAGCCACTCTCTCTCTGGGCTGCTCTAAGCTCTTTGGCTTTTCAGCTGCAATTCTCCAAATGATAACAACAAATATTAGCTTTGGTGAGGTGCAGGTGAGAGTTGACCAAGAGGAGCATCCTTGCTCCTTGCTAACAGTTTCCATTTTACGCTCATGAGCATATCAAATTTGTGACAACGGAGATATTCCATTTAATTTTATTCCCCAAGCCAAAGTGCATTTTCTAAAACAAAACAAAAGGGGCAAGCACAAGCTCAAGCACAAGCACATTGCACGAATGCTTGGCTTTTAGTGCCGCCGGTTCCATCAGCCATCAGCCATCGGCATTACTTGGCCAACGGTTTTTTTGTTGTACTTGTCGTTGTCTCGTTGTCTCGTTTTCCCGTTTGCCCGTTTGCCTGTTGTCTCGTTGTCATGTTCATTGCATTCCACTCGACAGTCGCACTGCCTGCAATTTCCTTCTGTTTGTGGAATTATGCTTTGACTGCTTTGGCGGCTTCGAGCCAAGTCAAGATGAATAAATTGGCAGGCAGATGATGATGAGAGCCAGCCAGCGTTCCCCGAACGAAGTACAACTAAAGTAAATATTGTGATGGGCCCTGGCCACGCCCCGTGCCGTACCTACCACGCCCCGCCCATCATCAGAGGGCGCTTAATGGCAGTTAAGCAAACACGAAGCCTTTCAGAGGCACACTCGGTATGGCAATGACCATGCCTTTTGATGATTTGCTGCGGATGGCTCGGCATGGCTCATGGCTCATGGCTCGGCAACCTGATGCCTGATGCCAGTAGATTCCTTCATATATGTATCCACGTACTCGTATGCTCGTCTACTCGTAGTTTTGTTTAATTTAGCACATGGCCCCTACCCACCCGTCTCTGCCCGGCCTGCTTCCGCTGATGTATCCCTCTGTGGGTGCCCTGCCCTCGGTGTGCTTTTGATTGAAGGTTAAATGAGCCAAGCAGCTCGCACACACACACACACACACAGGCAGCCTGCCTGCTGTTAAAGTCTCAGCCAAAGCCTGCATTTGTGTCACATTTGGCTCAACAAACCTTACCCCACCCCAACCCACCCTGCCCCTTGCCAGTGTGCATTTGTATTACGCGAAGCTCTGCTTTTTGTTGCATTCTTAGACGGTCTTGTTTTATTTCCCTTTTGGCTGAATTAGTTCCCATAAACTAAGCCAGCCAACTAGAGCACACACCCAATCCGTTCTCTCTGGCTCTGTGTTTGGCTCTTTCCCAGCTTGCTCCTGGCCATGATTGTTAATTTTACGATCCGACCTCCTCCTTGGCATGGAAATGGCCACAGCCCCTAATTGAGAGAGCGCTTTAAATTCGAAAGCTGCCTCGTTACGAGATACTATACACTTCATTTCCAATTTTGTTATTATTTGCCAAGCTCTTCCTCTGTGCTGCCTGGATCTGCATTGCCTCTGGGTATCCCCAACCCCTCCAAAATAATTGAGTATTTCTATTTTATGTGCCATTGTTGTCGTTGCAGTTTCCCCCCCAGTTTCCGTTTAGCGAGCAAGGAGCAGCTGCAATCACAGCACGATAAAACCAGCCAATAAAACTGCACAAATAAAACAACAACAATTCGCCAGCAGCAGCACTAACAACAACAACAACAACAACCAGAATAATGTCGATCTCCGATTTTCGCAAAAAGAAGCTTCTGTTCCTGTTCAACGTGTTCTTTGGTGAGTACTATATATATAGTAGAAGGATATAGTATTGTGCGTGCCAGATTGATGAATGGCCATGGCCCCACCAGCATGCCAGAGTTGGGAGTTGCTCAAGACAAACCACAGCAATCGATGTCAGTGTATGGGTGCTGCTGTTGGTGTACGGCAGAGTTATTGGCCAATGAGAATGGAGAAATTCCGCTTTTCGCAAGAAAACTTTGATTAGATTGCACTCGATTTGTTTGAGAGTTGTTTAATGGGGGATTGTTAAATGGGTCAAATATATCACACACACACACACACACGCGCAAGTCACATAGCTGAAAGGAGTGGGGAAATGGGAAAAGAACTGCATATATTATAAAGTTGAGACACACACACACACACTCATAATACGAATGACATATATTAGCATGCCATTCCATTTCGGCGACATCTTCTTTAGATTTTTGGCAAGCAGACAAGAGGCAGAGTCCTCGTCGCGTATACGTAATATGTGTGTATGACCTAAGCATGAATTCCATTTGAGTGCGCCAAGTGCATTCCACTCTATGCCATTCTCTTAATGCTTGAGCTTGAGCACTTGTCGTAGAAAGAAGTCAAACAAAGCTCTTGCCAAATTTTAAAATTGAATTAAAAGGCATGCAAATGCCAGACAAAAAAAAACAAACGAAAACTTTCGACGGGGCGTGCAACAGTGCGGTGCAACAATGCGGTGTGCAACTGTGGCAAAGGGTTAAGTTAAGTGCTTTTCAATTATGACTAATTCACCTTCGGCGCGTAGGAGTGGGACTGCGACTGGGACTGGGACTGGGACTGGTTTATCCTGGCACACCGCGACAATGCAAACCTCCTCGTACTGGTTGGCTCCTTGCCCGCCAGCCATTGACAGCAGCTGGTCCGCAAATAACAAAAAAGAACTCAAGGGGGCAGAGGGTATAGAGCAGAGAGAAAAGAGTCATAAAACGCAAGCGCCAAACACTTGACACTGAAATTGAAGTGGCCGTTTGCACACCGTTGCAAATGATAATGACAGGCCCGCATGGCCAAAAGCCAAAAGCCAAATGTTTATAGAGTGTGGTAGAGGCAAAGGGCAGGAAGGAAGAGGGCGGAATCCTCTGTGTGTTGATATTTCAGGCGATGAAGCGTTGTCCACACTCTTGTGGGCCGGAACTTTGTCACAGCTGTGTGCTGGATGCCGCCGCTTCAAATCCGTTTATCCAGCTCATATTGTTCATCGTTCTGTTCTCGGTTCTGTTCTCGGTTCATCCTTCCCACGCGCAACCAAACAATGCGGCACTACATCTACATCCATGCACTTTACGCTCGCTGCATTCAACTGAATTGCCCCCACCCCGAAAAATACCAACAATACCCGGACGGACGATACTTCCCGCCGAAACAGATGTGAACCAAAGCGGCGAAATCGACGTTAAGGACTTCGAAATGGCCATTGAGGTAAGTGGAGCGGAGCCAGACCGGAAACTATACCAATAAAACAAACAGAAAACGAAAACCCAAAAAAATTTGAATAAATTTTTTGGAAAAATACTTGCAAACTCTGCAGGAAATTCGGCCCGAATGTGCGGAGTGTGGAGTGTGGAGCGGGGCTGGAGCAGAGCAGCTCCGGAGTACCTCAGCCCAAAAAAAAACAATGGGAAAAGCAATACGGAAAGAGGGAGAGCGAGCATAAACAATGCTCGAATTGGGCAAATGTTTTTTGTTGATTTGCATGCAGTTTTCCAGCTTGCTCCCTCTCGCCCCCTCCGCACACTCACACTCAGCTGATAACTCAATTTGGAAGCGCGTGCTGACTGACTTTTATTGTTTTTGTTTGTTCATTTTGCAGCGCGTTTGCAAGCTGCGCGGCTGGGCTAAGGACACGCCAAAGAACAAGGAGACCTACGACTTGATGATGGAAATTTGGACTGGTCTGCGCTCGAAGGCGGACAAGGATAACGATGGACAGGTAAGCAGCGCACCCCTACCCTCTCTATCTGGTGTCGTAAATTTGGACACACAAAAAACCCCAGCAACTGCATGTCAAGTGTCCTGGATTTGGATTGGGGCTGCTGGCAGTCAGACGGGTGGGTGGGCTGTCTAGGTGCTGCTGCTGCTGGGCTTTTTTGTGTTGAATGGCGTTGGCTTCATTGTCAGTGCCGAAAGTGCTGAAATCCATGGACTGCTCTCGATGCCATTGTGACAGCAGTTGACAAGTGTCCAAGCACCTATACACACAGCTGCAGGGCACATATATATATGTATGTATAAGTACATGTAAAGGCCAGCCAGCACATTACAAATTTCAGACACACACGAACAAAAAAGGCTGAAAAAAAGAAAAATTTGTTCATAAATTTCCCACTTTTTATTGGTGCGTGCGAAATGTGGCAGGGGCAAGGCTGGTGGTGGCTGGTAAACAAATTCCCCTGCCAACTGCCGGAAATTGAATTGTGAATTATTTGAGAAATGCAATCTCAATTCCGGACACTTCCGAACCGTAGACTTTACTTTATTCACTTAGTTTGCCAGGCCGCACCGCCACATTCTCATTACCAAGGAAAAACTTTGTCATTGGCTGATGGGGAGAAATTGGCACAAGTTTCCCTTTGGCACAATGGATAGATATGCCATGGCATAATCGTACTGAGAGTGCAGCAAATTAAATTATAATCCAGCCTCGAATGCTCTCTCCCCCACCCCGCCCCACAGCGCTGCATACCAGCAGCAGCATCGTGCAACCAAAGCCGCAAAAACCAATGCAACGCGATACAAAGCGAACAGAAATTGAAATGTCAGACCAACAAAACCTCGGCTTAGTTCTATTGAAGCGGGTAAGGGGTTATGGGTTACGGGTAACGGGATACGGGTTACGGATTCCGGGTTACGGATATTTTGTGCTCAACTAAATTCGACGCGGTGCGGCCCAATGAGGTAGCGCAACTTCAAATGCAACAAAGCCGCAAAACTTTTGGCCACTGGCCAAGTAACTTGACGGAGTTTTGCTGCCCAAATATGTCCGACAGAGAGGGGGGGGGGAGGGGCCCAACAATTGTTGGTGTCCTTTGTGAGTCGCACAGAGTTATGCGGCTTAAGATTTATTGTTCTCTTTGCCACAATAAACTAAAGGCAAGCACGTGCCGTGCCGTGACACGAATGGGAGGGGGGGAATATGAATGGGAATGCGCCCACAAATTAGCTGGAAAATATACCTTCTAAAGGTTGGAAGTAGTTCACCAGCCACCCTCTTTCCTTTGGCTTTTCTTCCTTAAGGATCTGTATGGGCAATAAACATAAAAAAATATGCAGCCAATTCGATTGCTGTTTAGAGCACCACACAACCCACAACCCACTATGTCTGATTCCTTATTTATGGCCATATTAAAACATGCTAAAACGTAACGGCTGCTTTGTCGAAGATACCGCAATTAATGATGGGGTGGGGCTGATGGGGGTAGTAGGCAGAACTGCAGTCGGAGGCGAACTGCTGCCAAGTTGGTCAAGGCGTCGATGGTCGATGTTGCGGTAATTGCCGTTGTTTGGTATTGGCAGGCCCGGGAATGTTAATAACGCATCGCTCGTTGCCGTCCACAGCGCATAAATTACACCCCCTAGTGGCCGCCGCCTACCCCCAACCACAACGACCGACCACCGCCTTCCCCCACCACTAGTACCACTTTCCGCCCGCCGCACAGCCATAACGCGTTTAATAGGCAATGGGATGGATGTTTTATGTACGCCTGCGGCTTGGCTAGCTAATGGGCTTTTCAGCACTGGGCGGGGCGGGCCGGGGCGGAGCGGGATGCATAAATCTGACGCTCTTAAACCTCAACCAATCTTAACTCGTCTTCTCTATTGACCATTAACTCTGTATCTCTCTCTCTTCCTGTTCCTTAGGTCAGCGTGGATGAGTGGTGCAACATGTGGGACGCCTACGCCAAGGATCCGAGCAGCGTGATGGACTGGCAGAATGCCTACATGAACTTCATGTTCGATCTGGAGGATGCCTCCCATGACGGGGGCATCGATGTCACCGAATTCACGCTGGTCTGCTCCAGCTATGGCCTGGAGAAGAACGAGTGCGAGGAGGCATTCAGCAAGATGGCCCAGGGCCAGACCGACGTGACTCGCGAGCAGTTTGCCGCCTTGTGGAAGGAGTACTTTGCCGCCGAGGACATCAATGCGCCAGGCAACTTTATCTTTGGCAAGACCAGCTTTTAGGCTCACTCCAATCACCCCAGAGACCGAGTCACCAGCCCCCTGGTCATGGCCAAAAAAACGGATGAATGCAACAAGTGAAATTATAATGAAATGAATGGAAAAAAAAATATCTAATATATATGTAAACGTTAATTGATAAACTCGCAGGAGCAGGAGGAAGATCATTTCAAATTCGACTTCAATTTGATGCTCCATGTCGCTCCGTCGTTGTTACGCAGTTAGTTGAGTGTTGTTTTCTCCTCCCAAGTATCTCAAGTTTTGCCCAAATAAATGTTCCAATTTAGTAGAGTAATCTATAATCCAGTCTGTTTATACTTTATATACCGATCCTAGCAAGGCAAGAAACAGTCTGTTTCTCTATCATTAACACATATATATGTACTATACTGTACCTTTACGAACTATGACTAAATTACTATATATGTATCTTTGCAATGATATCAATTACTTATGGAGGCAGTGACAGGATAGTCCTGTATCCAGTATCTGTGTGGTGGGTGCATCACAATTAAATCAATTAAAATGTCAAATTGTTTATGTGTGTGTAGTCGTCGTCGTTTATCGCCTCGCATCTGTGGCGCATAAATTTCAATTTAAATCTAAAAATCTAAATTGTAAATGTAAAGTGTTCCAAGAAATTACAATAATAAAATCAAAATCTATCTACGCATCTAAGTATCTTTCACTTGTAGCTCCCCTTCAACCCAACAGATGGGATTGAGTTGCATTCCAAATGGGATTGCCCTGTGACAATGGGGGCAGGGAGGCGAGGCAGCAGCCGAGATAAGATCTATGTACGTTTTGGCCAGCAAATTTATGAATATTTAATCCAGTCAGTAACCCTGGCCAAACACTGGACACTGGACAGTGCCAGTACGGGCTCTCGTGGGGTGGGGGGGCTATAATTTATGCAACTGCATGCAGGCAGCACTTAAATTGCGAACGCCATTGGGCGTGAGTGGCAGCCAAGTGGTGTGGATTAGCCATGTTATCAGCATTCCAATCGCTAATGGGGCATAATGATAGGGTTTGCTGCTTCCTTTTATCGTCCCTTAAAGCAATCAAACAGCAGAAGGCGAGATTCGAACAATATTGAATATAAACGGTGTTGGAATAATGGAATAACGATAGATTTAAAGATGTTCTGTTGATAAATAGTAGGGATGAGGTAGTAGAGACTCTTCTAGATTCTGTGATACATGGGAAGACAAATCCTGATCTCTATAGAAGGAAAGCTGAACAATTGGGAGGAGCAACAATGCAGGGTTTGTGAATTAAAAGCTAAAACATACAGCAATCTTTTAGATATATAGATCCATTTATGGATATTTTCCGCTCCCTTCCAATTCTACATGAATTTTACATTCAAAATGTAACACACATCATTCGGCGATAGTGGCGCTCCATCACACGTGTTTGTTTTCCGTACTAAACGCACCTAACGCACATTTTCAAATTCAAACTAAATTGATGGGTAGCACTTTTTTGTCACACATAGCTTTTTCTCTACATCTGGCAACTCTCTTGCTGTGAAACAGTGTGGCAACACTATACCGAACAGCTGTTCTGCCGCCCGCATTTTTAGTTTGTAACAAATAAATATTAAAAAATAAACCACAAAACTATGAGCAATATCGTGCAATACGTTGTGGTACGCAGTGACCTTCGTTCGGCGCTCAATTGGCCCTTGGGTGCCATTATTGCACAATGCTGCCATGCGACGGCTGCCGTGATGCACTTGAATGCGGAGGATGCCGACACGGTGGCGTATCTGAAAGATCTCGACAATATGCACAAAGTTGTGCTGGAGGTAAGTACAGGCAGGCAGACAGCTATACTGTCAGACAGTAATTAAAGTAATACATTCCCCATCCAAGGCCAAGGACGAGGCGGCACTGATGAAACTCGGCGAAAAGTTGAAGGAGCATGAAATAAAACACAAACTATGGATTGAGCAGCCGGAGAATATACCCACATGCATCGCACTGAAGCCATATGTGAAGGAAAGCGTTCATAAATACGTTAAGCACCTTAAGCTACTCAAAGAGTAATCAAAATGAAAGTTACGAAAGTAATTACTCAGCTGTATCCCGAGTCACAGTGTCCCCAACGCCCAACAAGCAGCTAAAATGCATTTAATAACTTTTCACGATTTTTATTGAAGTTTTTGTGTAAAAAATAGGCTGGGGGTTCCTTTCGGTTTTTTGCTGCTGCTTATTGCCGTAGAAATACACGTAGATGTAGAAGTAGTTGTAGATGTAAATGTAGATGTAGTAGATACAATTTATACTGGGTACATTAAATCTAGAATTAAATGTTTGCTTTTGTTCAATGAATTTGCCAAGAGCGACGTCATGGAGCTGGGAACTGCGAACTTTGGAGCAATTTGGCACAGATGCAGGATACAGGATACAAGTTACAAGATACAAGATACAGTATACAAGTTATAGTAGGTAGGTAGTAATAGCTGGATTATACAATACAGTAGTGTGTGTATGGGATGTAGCTTTTCTTTTTGTTCGATTTCTACATTTAACAATAACAAATTACTAAAATTATGAGCAAAGCGCTTAGATTCTTCGTATCCGGATATTGCGGTAGCACGGCCACGCCTTCGATGTGACTCTCGATTAGTTTTTTTTTGTGTGCGTCTGCTGTAGCGCGTTCAGCTCGTCCTTGAGCCAGGCCTGCCAGTTCTCCTGCTGGTTGAGGGGGGTGAAGTGAAGTGGAGATGGTTAACCAAAGATGGCTACAGTTTGTTTGGATAAGGAATCAAAATGAGACAAATGTGCGGCACGCTGGACCAGGGGAACCATCACCAAGCAAAAGCCAAGCTAAGTGTAACTACGATAGATAGAGTGTTTGTGTGTGGGTATGTGTGTGTGTGTATCTGTGTTCAAGCGAAAGGGTAATTGATGGAGAGCGTGAGAGAGGTGAACGGTCGAGTGTATGCTAATGGCATCTACTTTAGCGAATCGTTAGAAGCAGCCAGCCAGATAGCTAGCCAGCTAGCTAGCCACTTGGCATTTGTTAACGCTAATTGCAAATGTCAACAGAGCGAAACAGAACCAAAGCACACGCTGGCAGCGGAAATCGGAAATGCTTAACTAGTCGCCATTGCCATTGCGATTGCCTTCCGTGTCTGTGTGCCCTGTGGCCTCTGGCTGTGTGCGTGTGACTGCGAGTGTGTGGGTTTAAGTGTGTGTGTGTTTCAAGTGGAAGTGTAAGTGGATGTTGTATGTGCGTGTGGTGTGTGTGTGTGTGTTTGTTTGTTTGTCTCAGAGAGCGGGTCTGTTTGTTTGTTTTTGCTTTGGTATGTGTTTGTTTGTGTTTGTGTTTGGCATTTTCTGGGTCGGTTGTGTCTGCCTGTTTCCTTTTCACTCATTGTTATGCAAATTATCCTGATATTCATCATATTCGTTTTCATTATCCTCCGCCTCCGCCTGCTCCTCCTCCTCGTCCTCCTCCTGCTCGTAATCGCTGGCGTTGCTTTCCGGCTGTGTTACATCGGGCAAATAATCCTTGTGCACGGGCGTTGAGATGATTGGCTCCTATGGGTTGGGTGTACCACCATCATTCCATCGCATCCGGTGCACGTTTTGGGGTGTCAATGGGTGGCGAGTGGCGAGTGGAGTGTCGGATAGTTCGGGTGTTCGTATGCGTATACGTTTCCGTTCCGTTCGCAAGTGTGTATTGGTGGTGTGTGTGTGCAAAAGCAAAAGTTAGTTAACCAAGTTAGACAAAAAGATACATACGAGTACAAATACAAAGGGCTAGGACCAAGGAGGTGGGAGTTAGGAGCCAGGAGCTAGGATCTACGAGTGATGCATGCGAAATTTCAATGATCAACTTTTTGTTAGCCAATTGAGGGTGGGAAGGGAGCATTTGGGTTGGGTTGGGTTTGGGTTCTTTGTGTAAAACGAATCACATGCTAACCTTTGGCGGCCGCCAGCCACAGCCGGGCAACGGCAGCCCATCGGCGCCCAGGGGGCATGGTGCGTCCAGTCCAGGCACGCCCTGTTCGCCCTTGTCGCCGCGATCTCCTTTGCGTCCCCGTTTGCCGGGCGGGCCAGCATCCCCACGAGAGCCCTGCTCCCCGCGCGGACCTTCCTGGCCGGGTATGCCATCCGTTCCCTTTCATTGTTTCATTGTACACAAGTGTGTGTGTGGATAGAGAGTGGGGGTGTCGAGTGTGAGTGTGTGTGGGGGGGTGGTGTGGGGTCAAAGAGTGTTGCAAAGACAGTGTATTACGCCAACAGAAAGAGGAGATATTTGCATGCAAACAGAGAGTAAAAAAGAAGAAAAAGAAGACACAAATTATTAAAATTAGCAACCACATAAAGTAAATACATATACAAAAGAGAGAGAGAGAGAGAGAAATGTTGTGTTCCAAACATAAACAGGATGATGCTGCGTGCTTACCGGCAGTCCTGGATCGCCTCGCTCTCCCTTGTGGCCCGTCTCGCCCTGGGCACCCTGTGAATACAACAAAAGAAGATCGTTTAGTACCCGAAATAGAATGGCCTTAAGTGCAGCGGCCTAATGGAAAATACCTTCATGCCATCCAAGCCCGGTGGACCCTGCAGAGAGAATGGGTATTGCGTGTGATTAGTAAAGCAGCGTGAAATGTGAGGGGGGAGGAGACACTCTGCACCATCCGATGTGTAAAATACGATTACAAATATTTGGTGTAGGCAATTAATTTGCTTTTGTTGTTTTAGTAAAAAACCATCACTTTATTGGAAAAAATGCATTATTAAAACCAAAATTATGTTAGTTTCATTTAGCCGTCGTCGCCGTTTGTTTGCCCACACACCATCATGCAGCATTATGGCAAATAATTACGAGTAGCAGCAAATGGGATGGGGTTAACGAATCAAATCGAATCAAATCGAATTGAATCGAATCATACAATACATTTGGAATGCACACAGCAGCATTGGTTAAAAATATTGCATTTTGTGTTTTTTGTGATGTCGTTTAATGCATGTTGTACAATGTACATACAGCTGTGTTCAAAATAATAGTAGTGCTCCTCAACATATTTTCAAAACCATTTTTTAACACTTCCAGTCATCCAAATGAAACAAATGATACCTTTTTGAATAGATTGGAATGTATACATTAGAAAACCGAAGAAGTTTCATTAAATTTGCGTTCCAATTTCTTGTTTTGCTTGATTTTGGACGTATACCCATGAAATCTGCTGTTCAATAAAATAGTAGTATTTTTTATAAAATCGAAAAAAATCAACGAAACTCAAATTAAAACCTATAATTCATATTCCTCATGTTTCTTGAGCTTTAATATATAGTTTCTAATCAATTTTGTTGTCATTATGGCCATACACCGGACAGGCATGGGGCCAATAGGGTCCTGCCAACGCGTCAATAGGATTTCAGCCGATTATGCTTAACCCATTTGCCAAAACTTTAGTCTGGTTGACAGATATGCAGTTTTAACAATGTATTTGACATTCCCCATAAGTTTTTAGATGAGATTGGGATCCAGGGACTGAGGTGAACATGGCAAAACCTCAATATTTTCGGATGAAACCCAATTCCTAGCGGGCTTTTGTGAGGTTTTCAGGTCATTATCATGTTTAAAGATACTTTTGAAAGGCATCTTTTCAATTTTAATATGAACGTTATGTATATTAAAGTATATCTGCATACTCAGTTTTGTTAAATACTCCAACGCCAGACTGTACCGTACTAGTTCATATGAGCTGAGCCCCATAGGGGTAAGCCCAGCATATTCAATGCTATTTTTTCCAGATTTTGGGGTAAATCGGATTTCTTTGAATGCCAAACATATTCTTTGGCGTCTATCTTACCATATAATACAACCTTACCCTCATCTGTCAAAAGTATTTTTCGTGACTGCGACTCAGGCCAGCCCACAGCGTTTCTGCTAACTTGAGTCGTGGGCTTATGTGCTTTATGACCAAAACGCGTAAGTTTCCAGGACTTTTGACTTTAATAATGTGTAATCAGTTGTCTACCAACTGTCACATCACTTTCAAAGCGATATAAAAATTTTTTCATAATTTTTTGAGGGTACTGAATGTTGGGTCTTGCCTTTAACCTTCGTCGACCATCCATGCAAAAGATATGTTTTTCACATAAAAATTGATTTTCAGTCTACTTCTTGTACTCAATTGAGTCAAATACAATATTAAGAGTACAAAAACTTATTTTTCAACTCCCTTATACCTCCAACCTTTAGTTTTTGGTCTAACTCTGATGTCTCCTCTTCTGCACCGAGCAATGATTTCTTTTACGCTCCAAAATCGAAAGTTTCGCTATTTCCAAACATGATTTTCATCATTATATATAACAACTAAATTGAGCTTACGGATTGTGACTCTTTTAAATTAATTTCTATCTTTTTTTTCATTTTTTTTGAAATTAAATTATCCCAGCACTACTATTTTATTGAACAGCAGATTTCATGGGTATTCGCCTAAAGTCAAGTGAAAAACAAAAAGTAGAAAGCAAATGTAATGAAACTTCTTCGGTTTTCTTATGTATACATTCCAATCTATTCAAAAAGGTATCATTTGTTTCATTTGGATGACTGGAAGTGTTAAAAAATGGTTTTGAAAAATATGTTGAGGAGCACTACTATTATTTTGAACACAACTGTACATATGTATGTAATTATATAGACATAAATACACATCAATTTATATTTCATACATTTATGTATACATACATATATATACTATATATTAATTTCTTTTTTTTAATTTTATTTTATCGCTTGCAAACTTTTCTCGTTTAGTATTTTTAATTTAATTAACAAATTTACACTTAAAATTATTGTTAGCGGCTTATTGGGGGCACTCGAGCTACCTCTTTACTTTCTTGTCTTTAATTAATTATACAATAGTTGATTAAGTATTAGCATTTAATCGCGAAAACACACACAATTCATTATTCTAGCCTATGGATCGAAGAAGAGTGAGAGAAAGTGAGTGGGAGTTGAGTTTAAAGTTAGGCAAGAGAGAGAAAGAAAGTATCTAGAGTATTCAGCGTGAGTATTTCGAGAGAGAGAGAGAATAAGTTGGAAATTAATTCATTAATTATAATTATGGTTAAGCTTAAGTGTTATCATCATCATGATCAGCTAGCTGTATGTACACGTGGGAGGGAAGTCATTCTTTGACTTTTCGCCGCACTAAATGAAAATTGACATGCAAATTTTTGTGTGTGCTGCTTGCCACTCGGGGATTACTGCGGAGGGCACAGCGACAGGGGGAGAGACACATCTAATTGAAAACAAATTGACATATTCATTGTGAGTTTCGTTGCCGTTTGCAGCACGAATTCGAGTACGTTTTTTAAAGCTGCAAACATTTCCATTTCCCCATTTGACATTTCTCATTTCTCATTTGCATATTCAATAATTTTTGCCATTGAATTGTGTATGTATTTCTGCTGCTCTCGAATGGCAGAATATATGTACATATGTATGTCCAATACATACATACATACTTGTATCATCATTTGCATTGTATTGTTTCATTTGCATTGATTATGTTTCATTTTCGGGAAATGATTTTGTATTTGTATTTGTATTTGTCCTTACCATTGCATAGTTTGAACATTGAAATTGAAAACGCTACAGATAAATGTAAATGTATGCCTTTACATAAACACATATACATAGTACATACATATATATATAGTATAGTATATAGAATTGTTTGCGTTACATTTAGTTGAGATGTTCGATGAAACCAATAGGATACATAGTGGATTTACATATGTATTTATTGTTTGATATTTCGCAGCTCCTCCCCAGTATTGTATGCTGCAGCTCCACTGAGGGAACTCGCATTGAATTTTGCTCTGGCTATATCCAATCGAATTAAACTTTAACCTAACTAACTACTTGTAGTTACTGCGCTGATTCTAAGAGTTAACACTGAAAAATATGCACAATTGGATTGGATAGCTCTTTTGGTTTTGTTTTTGTTTTTTCTTCTTGTTTGCTAAGGGAAATATGTAGTTCTTCGAGTACATTGAAGTTTCTTTTACAATCAGTTGTATGTATACATATATATATATATATCTCTTTTAATGCAAGTTTTTATATGGTGTGTATGTATATTTGTATGTTTTTTGTATACATATTTAAACATTATCCATGCGTGTAGATGTAGACAAATTGTATGCTTATGACAATCGTAAAACATTGAGAGCTAAAACTGGATCAAAATATCTTACAATTTCTGCTTTATTCTTTTCTATTTTTAGGGAATACATACACAGACATTTCCATGCATCCATGCATGCATGTGTGTGTGTGTATATTATATATTTATGTTCATTTATGTTCGTGTAGATATTTTTGCTGCTTTCTGCTCTTGTTTTTTTTCTTTTTCATTATTATTGTTGAACTCTTCACATTGAAGCTTTGGCAAATATGCTTTGTATGAATGAGAACTATTCGAGTATTCGAGTATTCAGACAAAGCCAATGGACGGCACCTAAGACAATGCAGCAGGAGAAACAGTGGCAGGGGCAGTGGCAGAGGCAGGAGCAGGAGACACACTCTAATTAGGTAACTAATTAAGTTACTTGCTGCAACGATTGGCAACTATTGAGATTCGGTTGAAGTATAGTCTATCAATTAGTCATTCGCACCCGTGAAAGCACTTGAAACCCGCATTGGATCCGATCGGAATCCTCTCTGTGCGCACGCTGCCTGTTTTCACGTACAACGGTGGGTATGATTTATGCATTTTCGAGAGGCTTTCCCGCTTTAATCACTCGTGCTGCTGCTGCTGCTGCAACTACCACTCCTGCTGCTGCTGCAATCTCGCTTCTCACAGAGCAGTGGCGAATGAAATGCAATTAAAATATTTGCATTGCATATTTGTTAGTTGGTTTGCTATCTGTTTCCCTCTGTGTGTGTGTGTTTGTGTGTTTGTGTGTGTGTGGCTGGTTCAAAGTTTGTTATTTGATTCCAATTAATTGATTTTTATATGCGTATGTGTAAATATGACTCTGCAGACTAACATATGTCTGTCTTTCCATCTGTTTCTGTTTCGGTTTTTTCTTTTCTTTTTTTCATTTACTTGTATACATATATTAAATACTTATATATTTGACTCTTGCGGCGTTGTTTTTAAATGATATGAATAGTAGTACTCAATACTGATGTTGAATGCTGCCAAGAGGGGGGGAGTCTATTTGCTTGACTGACTGACTGACATGCTGCTATTTCCATTCAATTTCAATTTCAATTCTCTGTACATGGGTGCGTGTTTGTTTGTTTTTTTTTACAAATTGATATACATACATATACATTGATATAATAAACGTATATATAGTATAGTATATGCCTCGTATATATATAAGTATAGACGATAAACTGAGAGCACATTTGACAAGCGTTGCGCGGCGGCTTTTTTAACTTTGAACATTTTCTTCTTGTTGTTGTTTTTCTTTCATTAAAATTGTTTTCATATGTATGAGTGTTACGTCAGGATAATGTATATGTGTGTGTGTGTGTGCGTGTAGGAATGTTTTGTTCTCTTATGGCTGTTGCTGTTGTTGCTGTTGGTTATTGTTTAATAGACTCTGCCTGCACTTTTTTAATTGGTATTAGTAGTCGCCCCACACCTGTTCCAAAGTAGAAAGAAAGAGAGATGAGAACACACAAAAAAGCGGTTAGACAAATGTTTTTAGTCACGAGACCCATTAAAAATAGCAAAAAAAAAGTGTAACAAAAGCCATCAATATTAGTGTGTGTATGTGTGTGTGTGTGTGAGATTAATTCCAAAATTTTGTTACGAGTACGAGTGTAATTCCAGAAACAAACTTAAACAATAAGGTTTTCCAATGAGCTCAAAATAAAAAAGTTCAATTCAATTCGGAAAAAAATTTACCGGTATGCCAGCCTTGCCCGCCGGACCGGAGGGCCCCGATTCTCCTCTCATACCCATCGGGCCCTGAAAGTATCCCGAAAATGAAATCATAAATTTCCCTCATTTCCCCGCAAAATTTCAGTTACTTACCGGCAGCCCCATGGGTCCCTGATCGCCCTTGTGGCCCTTCTCGCCCTGCAAAAACCAAGAGAGGAGAGAGAGAGAGTGTTTCGGTTAGCATTGGGTTGGGTTGGCTTGGGCAAAGGACTCTCTAGGACACTTACCGAATCCCCTTTGCGTCCATCCAAGCCGCGGTCGCCTTGGGCGCCGGTGTGTCCTGGCGGGCCCATGGGGCCGGGCGGTCCCGGTGGACCATATAACTGGGGGGAAAAGAAATCAAATCAAATCAAATCACCTGGCACTTAGTCATTTTGGGGGTGTTTGTCAGCGGGGGTGACTTACGTATTCGATGGTGGGCATATGCGGGGCATCGGCCATGCCGTCATCCTGGCGACGACGCATCTTACGGTACTGAAATCGAATCGATATCCTTGAGATGCAGATTCATTGGCTGCGCATTTGAAGTACTCACCGAATCGCCACGATCACCTTTGTCGCCCTTGACGCCAGGATAGCCCGGTGGGCCAGGCAGACCAGGCGGTCCCATCAATCCTGGCGGCCCAATGTCCCCGCGATCGCCCTTCTCTCCAGGCGGTCCCTGATATCCTGGCAGACCGGGCGGGCCCTCGATGCCGGGCTCTCCGGGCAGCCCATCCAAGCCGCGTGGCCCCAGAGAACCAGGTTCCCCAGGCTCACCGGCATCTCCCTTGCTGCCATCGCGTCCGTCGCGTCCATCCTTGCCAGCGAGTCCAGGAGGTCCTGGCGGACCGCGCAGCAGTGTCACCGGCGGATCGTCGTAGTCCTCGTCCAGCTTCGTGCCACCAGGTCCAAACAGCTGCAGATGCGAGTATGGATGGATGGATGGAGAGACGGTGGCGGAGACGAGTGAGCAGGGGCAAGAGTTAAGGGGAGAGCGAGAGCGTGATGGGGGGAGAAAGAAGATGGCAAATTTAGTGGGAAGATTAATTTATGCCACGTGGCACCGCCCCGAGGCGTTGCACGCGCTCGTTCCACACGCTTTGAAGAGCGGCAACAAAAGCGGCGCGTAATTCGCCGCTAAGAAAAAAACAAAACAAAAAAAGTTTACCCAAAAAACCAGAGAGTGGGGGCGCAAAGTGGGGGTTGGGTTATATTGGGGCAGTGCTATGTGGTGTGGTGCGCTATGGTGGTTGGGTGTCTTGTGCCGTGTGCCACAGCGAAAGTCTTTTGTGTGCCACGAAATTGTGTTAAGTGCAAGTTGGAGCAGAGCAGAGCAGAGCATCCTCCCTGCCTACTCCTCCCACACTCCATAGACCAGCCTCAGACTCAGACAATGCCTGCATAGAAAATCTTTAAAACCGATGACGGGCTGGCTGGAATCGTGGAGCTTTTGTTTAGAGAGAGTGCGAGGAGAGAGTGCCAGTGCGAGTGCGAGAGTCGAAAATAAAGTCAACGACAGCCAGCGACTTCTCTACGTGCTTCAAGTGCCTGTGCGAGTGCTTCTCGTTCGTGTCTGTGTGTGTGTTTGTGTGCTTTATACTTAAATGTACTCCTTCCTATGTGGTGTGTATAAGTGTGTGTGTGCTTTGCTCTTTGCCTCTTGTCATTGTGGGTGTATGCGGGTGTGCTGGTGTGTGTGTGTGTGTGCATAGCAAAAGACAATTAATTGTTTTTTTTTTCCTCCTTCTTCCTTATATTTTTGTTGTTGTCGTTGTTGTTGTGGCTAATGTGTGCGCTTCTAGGCAAATTTCCAGAGTGCTGCCGCTCACAGACAACAACGAACCGAACCGAACCGAAACCACATCAGGACCCAAGCTTCGATGAGTCCAAAGTGCACACACACACCCACACCCACATCCCTCCCTCCACCCCAGCTGCTGCATCCACCGTTAAGTGTATGGTGGAAAATTACCAAAAGCTTTGTGGCCGGGCCGGTGGGGCGGGGGAGGCTTTGCATTCAGACCATGCTGCAGCCGCACAAAAACCTCTATTAGGCAAATGCTAAAAGTCATAAAAGCCAACCAACAAAACCAACCAGGAATAAAAACAACTCCAGAACGCTTGGGAAAATATGTTAAGATGGATGGAAAATAGAGGAAAAACCATTTACACAAGTGGCGCTCAAGCCACCAGAATTGAGTTGCTCGCTGGCATCGCTCAATAGATTAAAGTTAAGTTTCTTATTCGATTTAATGGGAATGGGAATGCCATTGAGTTATGTCGAAATCCGATTAAGTGTATCATCCATTATACATTTGGTTATCCGCTCGCAGGGCATTATGCCATTGAGCCTGTGTCTGTGTCTGTGTGTAATATCCTTGGCCAGGCATGTGCAACAATTACATTTTCTTGTTGTTGTCACAGGAAGTAGCGTACTTACAGTTATTAAAACCAAGTAAGAAAAGCATCAGGCAGCAGTGGCAGTAACAATGAGCACAAAAACCACACCACACCAGTGACAAGAGAAGAGGAGTGATGCGAAGAGAAGAGAAAGCACAACAATGTAACCGCTTAACGCACACTTATACACGTACACACGGACAGGATGTGGCGTGGCATATGCACACAAGTTGTGTTGGTTCCACCCAAATGGCAAAAGACAAAGACAGCGACAGAGAGAGAGAGAGAGAGAGACAGCAAAGCAAGGACAAGTTGTGGGGCGGCAGCTGAAGGAATCAGTGGACACGAAGGAGGGGCACAAAGCCAAAGCTAACCACAAATGCACTACCCAACTCCTTGGCCAACTTTTTTCTCTCTCTCCTTGCGCATTTTCTTCAGGAATATGCCCAAGAGCTCATCTGCATATGGCTGTGTGTGTTACAGGTGTGTGTGTTGTGTGTGCTGTGTGCTGGAATAGGAAGCCTGGAGATGCGTCAGTTGGCGCTTTGTTTCGAACTTTTGCACATTGTTTCGAATGCGGTATGGGGGAATTCCCCGCACTTCCACCACTTCGGCTTCTGTTGCGGCTTCCTGCTCTGATGGCCATTTTGTAGAGCAATTAAAGCGATTTGAATTAAAGCCGAGTGCTTAACATTTGCCTTTTGTGATAATTACGAGACACTTTGCTTAAGCCATGGCCCAACATTTGTCCTCCCCAAAACAGCCAAGGAAAAACTCGAAAGCAAAAAGGCCATACGTAGAGGTTTAAAGGCTTTTAAAGGCAGCAACAGCAGCCCGGAGCCAGCAGCAGATACGATAAATAACATAAATAAAAGATACAGTTACAGATACACAGAGACACAGATACAGATACAAATACAGATGCGAATACGGACAGACGGACGGACGAACGGACGGGGCCAAGTGTATTGGGTGAATGTTTGTTAGACTCGTCGCAAGGACGATTGTTGGCGCAGCTGCCTAACTACGAAAGGACTAAAAAAAAAAAAAACTGATTCTGCCTCTACTGCTGCTGGTGCCTTTTCGGCAGTCAGCCCCAAAATCCCAATCAGCTCTTGTATGTGTGTGTGTGTGTGTTGCGTGGGTGTGCATGTGTGTATGGGTTGTGTGTTTTTGTGTGTGTCTGTAAGGAAATCCATTAGAATGTATCAATATTTGTGCGAGCGAACGCCTCGGGCTGAATTTAATTTTCAAAGTATACCCCAGCCCCCTCCCCCCACCAACCCACTCTTCCACTCACGGACTTGCACAAACAACACACCAGTAAATGTGTGTGTGTGTGTGTGTGTGTGTGTGTGTGATGGGACTTTCTCTTCAATTATGCGTAAATATTGAAAATATTTGCACAAACGCCTCCCAATTTAACGCACAAATGATGCAGCAAATGAATTTTCCCCCGCAACGCCATCATGCCACACCACGCACTCCACAGTCAGCACACGTTCTGCAGCATACTTTCAGGCGCCGCAACCTTTTGCAACCTTATTTTTTCTTTTTTTGTTTTCGTTTTTTGTTTCCAATTTAGTTGCCAGCAAACAACAATACTGCTTGTAATTGTAAATTAATTGCCCGAATGTCTGTCCATCTGCGTGTGCTCCCCCACCACGCCGCATCATTCGATTGCCGCTCAGCATGCGACCGGCGTAGTTTCTCCATTTAAAGCTGCTCCGTAGCCCCGTACGCCCGAAAGAGCGTAAAACAGACAAATGGCCGCACGTAAACGCGTTAAATTGAAAATCATTTTGATCTCGACGCGACCTTTGCCCGTTCTGTATGTCACTGAGAGTGCGAAAGAGATAAAGGAAGCGACCAGCAAGGGCAGACTTCAAGTACAGCATAGCGCCTGTCCCGTGATGGGTTCCATCCGTCCATCCGTTCTGTATCCCCGCCAGCAGCAGCCGCCACCATCTTGCGTGCGCGCATATTTTCACAATTTTTCATTTTCCCCTGGCAGTTTCCTCTTTTGAAATTTCATATTTTTCTCAGGCCATAACGGCACAGCAGCGGCAGCCAGGAGGAGGAGTTGCAAAAGCGAAGAAAAAAACGAAAACTCCCCCGCCTGAGGTGAAAGTTTTGCAGCCCGTTTCCGGCTCACACACACACCCATAACTTGCCCCCATGCCATGGCAGAGCCGAAGCCGAAATCCTGCCACTTCATGGCATGTAATGCGTTTCGCGTTTGCCACAAAAGTTTACAAAACATTCGGTAAGGGAAGGGGAATGGCAAGGGTAGGGGAAAGCGAATGGATAGGGAAAGTTCTTGGCAAGTACGCGAGCGCATTAAATTCGTAATATGTTCCGCCGCTTTCCATTGATGGGAGCTCCGACAATGGGAGAGAGATAAAGAGCAGTAGCTAAAACGTGGAAACAATATGGAATAAGTGTCCCCTGATACATATATCCTCCATTCGATTTATCATCAGCATTTACTCATAAGTTAAGAGAGAGAGAGAGTAAACAACAAAAAGTAATAGAACGAGCGAGCAGCTTGCAACTTTTGCAATCATCTGCATCTCAGTTGCAACTTTCTGTTTCGCATCCACTGTGCACCAGTCAGCAGTCAGCATGCCACACAACAAAAAAAAAAAAAAACAAGTTCGGTTCTGTTGTAAAAATTTCACGTGATTTCGCTTTACCCCCCACCCACAACCCCACCTACTCACAAACATTGTTGCTGCGGTTTTCACAAGCTCCTTCTCCTGCTGCTGTTACTGCTCCTGCTCCTGCTGTTGCCCCCTGCCCCCTCCCCCTTCCGACACTGATGTTGCCGTGATATTGTAATATGTATGAAAATCGGAAGTATTTAGGGAAATCGTTGTTAAAGATTTCGTCGTTTTTGCCGCCACAGACGACGCATTGTCGCGAACAACAACAACAACTAGAATGGTGGCACATCAATGGCAAGATGGCAGCAGCAGTTGCCAGTTGGCATTGGTGTGGCTGGCAGTCTGGCTGGCTGTTGAGTGGCAAAGCTGAAGCTGAAGCGTTCATTTCGTTGCGTATAATTTTGCTACTTTTACATGCACCCACACCCCCAACCCCACCCCTAGGATGATTCCTTCCTTCCTTCCACAGCTCCACTCTGTGTAACCTCAGACCCACGTCAATGGAGCACGCGTGCCTATAAATTTCTATGAGGTTGACTAGGCGGATAGCAACTTGGGGGTCGGCTCTTTTTTTTGTTTGGGGGGTGTGTGTGTGTGTGTGTGGTGGGGGAGGGGGATGTGTTGTCGCTTTAGTCCTGACGTATGGGTGTGTGCGGCTGGATTTCTTTATTCAATCGTTTTTGTGACTCCCACAGCGCTCTCATCATCGGCGGCCATAAAATAAAAGTTACGCACACCCTTGGGGGCCCAGGACATAACATGGCCACGCACCCCGACCAGCACACACACACACACAGAGAGCCACACATACTCGTAGTCCCATAGCATGTACCCACGCATGTCCTGTGGCATGTACGAGTCACGTTATGCTTGACCGGGCTTTGTTGCCTGTTTTTTTTGGCCAGCTACCAGGGTTCAATCTCGCCAGCCTCGCATTCAATATAAGATATATGGACGATGACCGCAAATAATTGCCGCAGCGCCAAGGAAAAATTGGAAAATTGCGCACAAAAGAGCTACAGAGAGAGGAGAGGAGAAGCGAAGAGCTGGACAAATTTGCATGCTACGCATTTTTCAATGAACAATGACGTAACACACACACACTCATACACACATTGTTGGCCATTTCGTGAATTGTAAAGCCTTGCTTTGGGGCTTACCAAATCAGTGCAAAATATCAAACAAAAGAGGGCCAGCCAGGCCAACTCGCCTCCACTCAAGCAGAAGCAATGAAAATCTGAGTATTGAGCAGCAAAGCAAAGCAGGCAATGCGTGATGAAGGAGGGGTTTAGGGGGGGTGAAAGTGTTAAGCTTATTGCGTCGTTTAGGCAACACCCAAGGAAACGAATTGGCCAAGTGTGCAACGAGCGGGCGGCATGGGTTCAGAGATGAACCCTTTGAGTGGCAGACAGAAGACACACCACACACACATACATACATCCTTAATAAAAAGGGTCTGCCACGTCTGCTTCATCTTGTCATTTAGATTTCCATGTAAGCAACTTTAAGTCTTTGATTTGAGTGTGCGAATGTATGGTGTGTGGCAGCTTTTGACTGCGGTTGCTTGTGTGGAGTTCTTGGGATCGCATTACCATGCCAGCCCAGGAACCAACCCAATCCCCCCCTTTCGCCAGACTTGTTTGGGAGTTTCGGTGTGCCGTGTGACGTGTAACGAATTGACAAGTTTTGCCCGTTCGTGTATCTTTCTTACGCTTTTTGCGACTTTCGCAATTTTTATGACTCTATTTACTGTGACGGAGCAGAAGGCAGCAGGCAGCTGGGAGTAGGATGGCAGGGTGGCAGGGAAACTTCTCCTTGATAAGAAATGCTAGCCAACGGGATGCAGCGAAATTTATGCTGATGTGAAGGCCCCCCAAAAGACAACAAACTTGACATGGGGCCCAAAACGAGCTGAGGCAACGACGATTGTATGTAAAATATATTAACATAAATTTGACATAAACGCTTCACAAACAGTTTTTGTTTTGCCGGTTTGAAGCACCGAGATTGTTATGGTTTCAATCCCTTTCCTGTGTGTGTGTGTGATATCTGTGAGTTGAGTTATTGTTGCAACTTTATTAAACAAAAATTTGGTTTAAAACAGCTAAAGCGAGCTCTCCTCTCTCTCTCTGTGTGTCAGTGCGCATAATAAATAGAAATATAAATTCCCCCTGTACACACACACACACCCGCCGCACACACCCACCTACACACAGTTTGAAATTAATTTAAATTTTTAATATGATGTCGGATCGTAAATTTCCTCCGCAGCAATGCAGGCAAAAATCATCATTTTAATACTCTATATTTATGCGAAGAGTCCTGATTTTTCGAAACATTTTGCCATAGCTGGAGAAACACAGCTCTACACAGTTGTTTAAGTTTGTCTTTTGTCACTGGGATTAGCACTCTATGGCGTTGCCACAGACCCAGGGTATGGGTAGGGAACAACTTAATTCCAGTATATGTAGAGGCCTTTCTCCTTTCAGCTCTCACTCACTCACTCACTCACGCCTCACTAGACACATCAAATTCATTTCATATGGTAACCCGTCATCATGCCACGACTCCGATCCCGTTGCCTGCCCCTCCCCTGTCTGTGCATGTGGCAATGTCTATGTATCGTATATGAGCATTTTATTCTGACGAGGCGACGAAAATAACATGTCAAATTTATAATGCCAAACAATTGCGTTATGGCTTTTTTTTATATGACGCCGACGGGCTATAACCCCATAGCAGAAAGGCAAAAAAAAAAAGATGGGAAATGAAATGAAATGAAATGACTTTGGCCTGATCCATAGACCAAAAGCATCTGGCTGGCGGTAGGCAGAAGAGGCAACGGATAAATGTACATTTTGAAAATAGCACGCAGGCAATTGAGGGAATCATTTTTTACGACTTTGCCGAACTAATTACAAGAATTTCACAATCAGAATGAAATACGAATTGGCCCAAAATGGGTAGGAGACTTGGGTGGCAGCTTATTCGCATTATTTCCCAGCGATTTGCATCATCTTCCATCTACACATGTGAGAGACACACACACACACACACACTCAGACATAGATAACTCCCATTCGCATCGCATTGGGGTTGGCCTTTCGATGGAAAATCGAAGCCTCATTGGAAAATCAACTTGCTGTGGGTGGTGCCTGGAGGGCGTCACGTTTCAGCGGAAGATGACGGCAATTGTTGCAAATCATTTTTTTATGCTGTACACTGCCTGTGGCGCGGGGCACATGGGTGCGAATATAGATACTATTTTTTCGTTTTTGTTGTTGTTGTTGTTGTTTCTTTTTCTGTTTGTTGCCAAAAGTTTTGTTTGTTTGCCGAAGAAGGCCCCCAAAGGCAAAGCCAAGCAGCAGCAGCAGTGGCAGCAGTGGCAGCCTGCCTGCCATTTCTTATGACTTTCATTTGTTTTGACATCACGTTGCTGCAGCGCCACAGCTGATGATGGCCAGAGTTGCGGCAGCAGCATAACGGCTACGTACATTGAGTCACGCAGCGAGGCAGAGTCTAAGAGCTGCTCCCCCCTCAGGCGGGCAATTGAAAAGTTTTCCAGCGAGTAGAAAGACCACCAATCGATGCTATCGATTTCCTTCCTTTTGCTTTTAATTTCTAGGCAAAAAAAGGATTAAATTTCAATTGGAATAAATTGAATTGAACTTTTTAATTGCCAAGCATAAAAAAGAGCACCGATCAGTGGTGGGGCATCCATCGATGGAATATAACCAATTTTATGGCTGTAGGAAACACGTGCGGAAATTATAGATCTGCCCTCGTTCGGATTGAAAGAAAATCCATGGCAGAGTCATAAAAGCTACGTTGCACGTTGCCTGCCGCCGTTTGTTGTTTGTTGTTGTTTTGCTGCCGGGCGTATTGGCATTCGGTATTGAGGGAGTGGGGTGGGGTGGGTTTCGCACATCGTCTGTTTCTTATGGCATTACGCGTTATTACAGCAACAACTCGAGTACACCCATGACTTTGACTTTGCCTCTTGCCACTCGCTACTTTGCCTCTTGCCTCTTGCTGTTTTCTGTTGTTTGTGTGCTGCACAATAATCAGAATGTTATGTTTCTTTTTCCTCCTGGAGCTCCATGAATGTGTTGGCAAAATGCGCAAATGTTTGCGCCTTTGGTTGAGTAATATACACACACATACATATATGTTTGCACACACAAACACAAACACACACATACTGGTATGCCATATACCATATCCCATATCAATAGCAATACTCATACCCAGGCATCAGATCAAGTTGAATCGTTAGGGAGATCATCCCCCCACCCCCCCCACACACACACACACATGCAGCGGCGCTTATGCATTTTTCATAACGTACACAAACACGTGCTGCCCTGGCTACATATTCATATATGCCACCCCACCCCGCCGTACCCCGCCAATACCGACACCCAGAGCATAGCAAAGCACAGCAGAGAAAAGAAAAGAGAAAAATGAAATGAAAATTCCACCATTGCCCCACCACCACCCCCTCCCTTTTCCATATCGTGCATCCATCAACACGTCAGAAGGCGGCAACAGCTGCCGACACTTCAAGTGCCAATAAAAATGTTAAGTATCTTTCTTTGCACTGTTGACATTCCAAAGCAGAGCACCACCACCACCCATAGTAGATACAAAACGACTAGATAAATGCTACAGATACAGCCAGATTGTGCCAGAGTGTATCGCGCCAGTGCCAGTGTTCGTTCCTTGGGAGGTGGCCCATAAATTAAGGCCGGAGATTAGAGCGCGAAAACATTTTTGACAATTTTTCGATGAGCTTCGCCATAGTTTGTCGTCGTCGTTGTTGCTGTGGCTCCCTGGGGGCCTACCAGGGGGAAAGTATCTGTCAGATACTTTAACGCACTCTTATCACAACATCCTTCCTTGCCTCAGAGTGGCTGGGCGAACTTTGATTGTAGTTTGGCAACGCACGACGAACATCTTGCTGGGCTCACTCCTCTCAAAGGAGTGCTCCTTCACTCTAAATCTAAACATATTTAAACACATACTACAAGTAGTACTTGGGCATGTACTTAGGTATGTACATCTATGTACATAGTTCTCTAGCCCGTAGCTAGCTGTGTCATGTGTAATGAGTAATGAGTGGAGCAGCAGCAGCACGTTCATGGCTGGCGTCGTGTAAACATGCTCATTATATATACTATATAGACAACATTCAACATGCAGGTGAGCCGAGCCGAGCGGGCGAGCTCGGGGGGGATTCGAGCTGGCCATGCGGAAGGATAGGATGTGCCACACTCATATTTACAACCAACGCCCTCGAGCATACATACGAAGGGGAAGGGGGAACTCTGACGCACTTTTATTTACAGATTAGCATAACATTAACGCACACAACTCCCACGCAATTTTTACAAAAGTAATTTACATGATAATACACTTTCGCTGTTTCGCGCTCTTTCGCGCTCTTGTTGTTTTTTTTCAACTCAATTTACAGGCAGGCCTGTCCCAAACTCAGTCGGGTTTCCAATTAAAAATCGAGTGGAAATCAAGTTTTTCCTTCTTTACTTTTTTTTTTGCTGATTACTCACCCGCTTGCCACGCTTGCCGCGCGGTCCTTTCTCGCCGGGGGGTCCAGCTGGTCCGATGGGTCCAGCCTCGCCACGTACGCCCGGCTCCCCTGGTGGACCTGTTTGGGGAAAATGTTAATTTTAGCCTCAAATCTCTAGTGACAGATATCCAAAATTCATGTAAACAAAATACAGATATACAGATTCCATGCAGATACGCAGATACACAGATACGCCCGCAAGTGCTGTACAAACAGGGTGGGAGGCGTGACCAGGGACTACCTTTTGTAATTATAGAGAGAGCAACAAGAGCTCAATAAACTGACTGCCCTGCCCTGTCCTGTTCTGCCCCCCAGGTAACCCTGCGAGTCCATAATCATTTGTTGGTTTTGGTCAGCAATTTGTACAACTGGTTGATGATAAGGGGACGGGGACGGAAAGGGACAGAACGGGACAGACGTGATGGAATGAATGGGAT
Organism: Drosophila bifasciata; assembly: GCA_009664405.1. Lineage (NCBI taxonomy): Eukaryota > Metazoa > Arthropoda > Insecta > Diptera > Drosophilidae > Drosophila > Drosophila bifasciata. Next base: position 7,348,781 of record CM019044.1, read on the forward strand.
GAATGAGAGATGCTTTGGCTTAGTTCAAAATGCAAATTGTTTATTTGCCAAAGAATGATATAAACTGGGTTTAGTACCAACCACAGTGGTTGGCAATCGATGTACCCAAGTAGCTTCATGGTTCAAGGCTTTTTGTGGTCTCGTCATCGTCTTTCTAGTACTATGCTAATGACGCTAAGGCGAATGCATAGCCCAGCGACTTGACCTACTTATGATAGGTACTATAGATGCCGCCGTACCTTGCCATCCAGCAAAACGCAGCACAACTCAGCTGAATTGCTGTAGGCAAACAGATGCAGAATAACAATTTAATATGCAAAAGTTGCACTTTCCCTGCTGCTGCCAGCTGCCAGAAGCATCAGCATCAGGAATTTATTAATGCCATCAAGGATGCCCAATGAAGCTGCAGCTGAAATTGAATCTGTGTGTTCGCAGCAAATACTCCTGGTAGTATGTAGTACTCCACCTCCGGCTTCTCCAGTTGCTCCTCTCTCGCATTCAAATCCAATTTGTGTTCATCTGTTTCCAATCTCTTGTCTCAACGACAGCCACTTTTCCCCATAAAAAACAAAAGACCCCGCCCCCGTCCCCGTCCACGCTCTTCATTCTTCACTCAATTTGCGCATTCTGTCCGTTAAGCTGCCTTAACGCCGGCGCCCATAAATCGATCAACGTTAAATTGACTTTGCCCCACTGTGGATGGGCAACCTGTTTAGTTAAAATAATGAGAAATAGCGTTCCTTTTTTGCCACGGCCATGATGGGCACTGGCACTGGCACTGCTATTTAACATGGCCATTAAATGAGACCATTTGCATAGCCAACAATGGGGGTGGGGTATGGGTAGGGGCAGGGTAAAAGAGCAGACATATCATAGATAAATCCAATTGTGTGGCTTGTCAAAATGTGCCCTAGTGTCTGTGTGTCTCTGTGTGTGCTTGTGTTTTTGTGCGAAAAGATATAGAAAATTTATTAAGTTCGTAAAATTGGGTTTTAGGGTGAGGTCGAGTCGACTAGGTCGTGTCCGTTGGTCAGATACTCGGTTGAGCATAAATTTTGCCAGAGTTCCCACCCTGCCCGGGACAAAACGATTTGGGTTTTGCTGTAGATCCTGTTGATGTCGTTTCCCATTTGTTTATAAAATATGTGTCTGTATGCCACCCATCCCCATCCCCATCTGCCCTTTTGCCACTCACTCATTGTCTGGGCCAGAGTTTTTGCCATTTATGGGGTTGCATAATTCACGGTTAAGCATTTTAGGCGACAATTGCAAACAAAATACAAATAAAAATACAGAAATACAAACTATTTCCACAATGCCAGACAGGGTCCAAAGGCAGCAGAGTGGATTCAAGGAGTGGCTGGGAATTGTGGATTTATAGTGTCCAGGATATTGGATTGTTACCGGTCTTGTTTTGCGTTGTTTGCAGATGAAATGCAAAAGATAAGTTTTAATTTCATTTTAGCACAGACACACCAGCAGCAGCAGCAACAACAGACTTCTCTAGCAGACCAGAAGACGAAGTGCAATCAGCCAAAAACCCAGAAAAACCAAATGAAATTCAAATAAATCATGAAATAAATTGAATTCTTTTTCTGTCGCTATTACAGCTGAGACTTCCGAGTTTGTGTGTGGGTTTTCAGTGCTGAGCCAGCAGCAGCAATTTCCCGGGGCAAACCTCGTCCAAATGACACATTCAATTGCTGTGCGAGGGCTCTGGGCTGTGGGCTCCAGGAGGGTCTCTGTGTGTGTGTGGCACCAGGAAAACGGACAAGACAAGGCACAGGCACGGAGCAAAAGCTTAACTAATTACGAGAACGATAAGATAAGCCAGGCCGTCGAGACGCCAGACCAGAGAGAAATCCCAAAATTACAAATGACACTCAATTTATTCAAATCAAGACCAAATGATGTCCCATGAGCTACAGCGACGACTTCCTACAGTTGGTCGTTGATTTCGGCAGGGGGTGGGTGGGGAGGCGATGCGGCACAAATAAATTGCAATTTCATGTCCATCAAGAAGCAGATAGAGAGCAGCAGCGACGCAGAGGGGTGGCATTAGTGCAACTGCAACTTCAACTGTGCAACTGTGCAACTGTGTCGGCTATCAGATCTGGTGCCGCAGATCTGTTGGCCCAAGTTCAGAAATCTAGAAACAATGGCCATTACATTGGGCATCGCAATCACATCGAATGCAACTGCAACATCGCAGCACTTTGATGCCAGCCCACTGATAAGGCAAGTGGAGGGGGCGGCGCTCGTAACGATGCGGGTCGTACATGCCGCGCGGACAAGCGCTTAATTGATGCCACGCTCAAATGCATGGGGGGTACTCACTGGGAGGAATCTCCTCCAGAAAACCCTCAATTGAATCTCGGTTTGAGCAGTTTAATTGAAATTCTTTTCGGATAGCTCTACATCCATCGACAATCCATCAATTCGGCAAAGGAGTTTTCAGTGTCGCACAAGACATTTATGGGCCATCAATCTATCCACACACACACTCATCATTGGCCACAGTCCGAGCTCAACCGCTTGCTTATTTATTATGCCCCACTGAGTAGTGCCCCTAGTAAAACCAATAGTACAAGCTCTCCCCCCACAACCCATTCAGTCCCCAATGGGTACCGTGTATTGTTGTACAGCTCAAACTATCAATGGCTATGGCTATGGCTGTGTCCAATCCAATGCTAATGAGCCGCTAAAAGCAACATAAATGACATAAAGTTGCATTTTTACGACTGCGAGAAGTGTTTCGAGTTCTCGGGGTCTACAAATTTTTATGGAAATCGTTGGACTTGTTGTTCGCAGCGGAGCGGGTGGGGAGGCTATTTAGGGGCCTACACTACATGTTTTTTTTGGGGCTCTATTTTCGTTTATTAAATTCGAATAAAGTGCAGAAATGTGTTTGGTTTGGGGCCCCGGGAGCACGGCGAGCTCATAAAAGCAAGCCAAACCAAACAAATGGAAATTCTATTGTTGCCCCATTCGAGTGGGAGGCAGCGATCGAACGGAGGAGCGGAGGATGTCGAACTCCCAAATTGAATGTTGCGCATTTAATTGACGTCGAGGCCTGGCCTGGCCTGGCCTGGCCCGAACTGGGGGGCAGCAGCAGAGTGCAAAGGTCGTAAATGTTATCGCAAAATGCGGCAGCGCCAAATGAAATTTCCAAAAATTTCGAAAAAATTTCCAAATATGGATGGGAGGCATTAAATAAAATATTTAAAAAATGTGTGAGCCCATTAAAATCAGCAGGCAGCGGAAATGCAACTCGCTGGCATTTCGAATTTCCATTTTAACGAGCCGAGGCGAGCCGCAGTGCGCCGCGTGGATTTTCACGCCACAGCCTAAAAATAAGAGGCCAAAAATCAAAGGCCAAATGGGACGCAATGTTCCGTTCGTCAATGACTCAATTACTAGATGTGGGATGGGGGCGTGCCGCTGCACACGGGGGAGTTGTGAGAGAGCATTCCCAGATTCGGATGACAATAAATTAGGCGACCCGCAGCCGCGTGGCAACACTTGAAAAAGTCATCGATCGATCGATACCCAAGCTGCGACTGGGACTGCGACTGGGACTGGGATTGCATCTGTATCTGCGTATCTAAGAGTGCTTAAGTGGCTGTTGGATGAAATGAACAAACAAACAAACAAACAAGCAGACATACAGATACATATATATGTATATGTATATATACCCGTACAGCTGCCACTTACCAGGTGGTCCAGCCGGTCCCGGCGGACCCTCGATGATGCCCGTGGGGAACTCGTCACCCTTGATGGTTGTGGTTAGGCCACGATCGCCGCGATCCCCTTTGTCACCCTGTGAATGAGAGAAAGATAGAGAGAGAGAGAGAGAGAGAGGATGCGAGTGAGTCATTGTGGAAAATTAAGTGGAAAATGCAATGAAAAGCAGAAAGGAAAATATCAAGAAGTAAAGGTGCGGCAGGGATGTGGATGTGTGGCAACAAAAGCGGGCGCTTAATACATAAATAAACGATAAATAATGTGGAAAAACCCGAAAAAGAGAACAGAACAAAAGCAGGCACACACACATACAGCACACACACACACATGGCCAGTGTGGCAGGACAAACTACAAACTACGAATCACTTGGCAGTCAGTCACTTAAAATGTCACAATGTTTATCCAACAGATACGGATAATGCATTAATCCTGCTGACATCTTCCTCTGCATTCGTCGGTTGGATATTATGAATCCCCCCACTCCACCCTCTCATGTGTGCGAGTGTGTGCCTGTTGGTGTCCTTATCTCGGGTTCTTTGTTTTGGTTTTTCGGGTTTTTCGATGAATCACCTTCGGGTACTCACCTTCGTGCCAGGTGCACCAGAAACGCCAGGCGGTCCGGTCGGACCTGGCTGCCCGGCCTCGCCTTGAACGCCCTGCGCTCCAGTTTCGCCCGGTGGTCCTCGCTCGCCCGGCACACCCGGCTGGCCTGGCTCGCCGGCAGGTCCTGGCGGACCAGGCTCCCCGGGCTCACCCTGAATGGGTGCAGATACAAAGAGAGATGTTTATTAGCTTAGGATCGCCCATGGAGTTGCTCGGGCAGAGATTAACTTGAGGTAGAGGTTAGCAGTAGAGGGGCACGTGCAGGACATAAAGTAAAGGACATGCTGTAGGAATAAAGGATGCCATGGGCTGCGACATCGGTATCGGGTGTGGCAGCAACTTACCTTCAGCTGTATGACTGTGGAAGCGGATACATTGACGCCAGCTTCTTGCAAGTCCTTACAGCGCATCAACCACAATAATAACAACAACACAACAGGATATTCAAAATCAACCAAAAAGAGTTAAAAATTCATAAAAAAAAAAGTAATCGGTTAATCAAATTAATATTCAAAATGATAAATGTTTAAAAATGGTTAATAAATCAACAGTAGAGAAGTAATACAGAAAAGTTTTCCAGCTGCTGCAACAAAAGCAAGATTAAGCAAATGAAAAGCAAATAAAGCCCACACTAAGGACACCACCACACGCCACACCCACCCCCCCATAAATGGAGTGAGTGTTTGCTGGTTAAGGCCCAAAAAACTCAAAGTCTACAGAAGAAAATATACAGTACAGGAAAATGGCAACAGCCATGAGAGAAAATTCCATAAAAAATTACAGAGAGATCTACAAAATGAAAAGGCATTCAAAAAGTGTCATCCACTAGAAGGGAAAAATAAGGAAAGGCAAGGAAAGGAAAGGAAAGAAAAGAAAGAGGAGGAGTCTACCAAACTGCGATGTTGCAACAAATTTATGGTGCAGTTTAAACAAAGGAGCAGCAGACTGGAGACAGGAGGCAACAGCCGGCAGACTGGACAGACTGGACAGACTGTAGACGGGAGAGACAACTTAAAAGCATTACGGATACAAACAACAATGAAGCGGGGACAATACTCGTAAATACAACTACAACAAGAGCGACTATGACTACGACTACGACATTGGACTGAGGATGGAATGGGGATGGGGATGGGGCTGGAGCTGAGGATTGGGCATGGGTATGGCAGGACAAATGCAGACGACCAACAAACAGGACCACACGAAGTGACAGCGGCAGAGAGGAGGGACTGAGGACAGGGCAAGGACAACAAGTTGCAAATAATTTGTTGCATTTGCCTGCCATCTCTTGGCCATCTGCATTTGGCCTTTGAGCAATGGCCATGACCACGTCTACATCTACAGCAGGACGGACTCCCACTCCTCGAGTGAGTGAGTGAGTGAGTGTCAGTGGGGGTGGATTAGGGGATGAGGGTGGGGGTTTTTTGATGGGTGTGGCTATACCTTAACAGCAACTATTTCCGCATAGCCCAACGTGCCGCCGTGCAGCGTTGTCACCGATCTCTTCAGACCCTAGGAATGCAAAAGCAATTTAGATCCAGTTAGACTCTATTCAATTTTGAGCCAAGAATTGCAGCAGCCGTTTTGTTGGATTGCAAGTGGGTTGGGGGGTGGGGCACAAACCCAGACACGAACTTACCTTCACCGTCTGGAAGACATCCATGCCGGGATGGCCGGTGTCGCCCTTCTGGCCCTTGTCGCCGGGCTTCCCAGCCGCTCCCTTCTCGCCGCTGATGCCATTGAGACCCTGCAGATCGTGAGTGAAGAAAACTCTCTTTGCTTAGCATATGGACGCGCTTTGTGCACTCGGCTGCCACTTACCGCCTCGCCCTTGTCGCCGGAATCGCCCTTCTTGCCGCGCTTCCCTCGCTTGCCTGGGGGACCGGGCGGTCCTGGAGGACCTGCAATGATAAAAATGGAAATGGACACTTAATAAGGGCAAAGTTTTCGCGCTGAGTAAATCGTGAAAAAGTAATCTTAAGGTCGCCTCATTAGTTGCCCATTGAACTTGCCGGCTGACCCACAGTGCCCCACAGGATGCCCAATGACAAAGCCATTTTGCCACCACCTCCTTAGATGGCCCAAAATGCCGGTTTTTTTTTTTTGTTCTGGCCATTTTCTCTTTAGCTGCTTGTTTTTTGCGCAGTTGGCGCAAATTCATTTAGCTGAAAAATGACTTTTCGCAGCATTTTGTCACGCTGCGGGACAGACAGACAGACAGAGAGACGGAGAGACGGAGAGACGGTGGGGTCTGGGGTCTGGGGCCGAAAGCGGATGCTGGGCACAAAATATTTACAACCACTTTGGCTCCTATTATTTCGGTGCTGCGAGAAAACTTTATCTACACTCAAGGAGGATGCAGCCAAGGAGCAGCGGCAGCAGCAGGACAAAGCTGCAGTCGATGCTTTTCAATTATTTCGCATGCAATTTTCCGTGGCATAAAACTCCAAGGACTACACAGAGTGAGTGCCTTGTAATTTTCTCCGGATGCTGCTGCTACTCTCCGCTCCCCACTCTCCGCTGCCTGCTGTCCGCTCTGCCTGCCTGTCTGGTCATGGCAATTATTTTTATTGGAGCCGACTTGCAGCAGCAGCAGCAGCAACGGCATCAAGTTGTTGCTATTGTTGTTTTGCAACAAGTCTTACTTGACAGGAAATTAACACCTAAAAATTCCTAAAGAGGAGAGAGAGGAAATCTATGAAGCCCTTTGTAGAATGTGCATGTAGCAGCAGAAGGTGTGAAAATATTTAATTAAATTAACAGACAACAGCAACAAAAGATCATGGCGGACAACAACAACAGCAGGATACAACAGGAAATCCAACCCACACCAATCCCCGCCCATTCCGGGAGCACATTGCCAGGGGTCGGGGGGAGTATATAATAATTGTTGTAATTAAGTAATTTCGTTTTTTTCTACTTTCGGCCAAGAGGCCACAGACCCAGCCCAGACCGGTCTACAAAAAGGAAGCTGCCCTTAATGCAGGAAACGAAGGCAAACAATTTAAATTCATTTCGCGCTAAAATGGCGCCACAAACTACCAAAAGCACGCGCACCCCTCCCCTGCTCTTTGTTCTGAATGGAGAGCTGGGTGTGTAGGCGTGGGCGTGTCCATGGTGTTTAGGTGCGAAGTGAGCCGACACAGGCAGCCAGCATGACTCCAAGGAAGAGGCGTTCGTTGCCCATGCCCTATTCGACGGGGATGCTTATTTAATTAAAAAAAGATTTCTCCGTTCACACGCACACCTAAGCGTTAGACGAGGAGAGGGAGGAGTAGTCGGGGGAGGAGGCTAAGGGAACGCATTGGAAATGAATCTCAGGCACGAGATGAACACAAAAGAAATTCCACAAATATATACCCAATCGGAAAATTCTTTCAGTATCAAAGAAATTTCGAGAATTTCATAAAACCGACAAATAACTCATTGAATTTCCCATTTAATTGATCACATTTACAGGTATTTTCTGAGTATTTTCATTTTGTTATCAATTGTTCGCATACTCTAGAGAAAGTTACCGAATAAGTTGGCTATAATCCCACCTTTGAATTTATATAATCCCTGCGCATAGCCATAGCCCACTGTATGTACATATGTATGTACAGTGCCGTGGCAAATTATGCGCTTGCAGCACTTGCCAAGTAATAAAAGCCAACCAATTAAGCGTGGCTAAGACCCAGGGCTGTAACAGGAGCAGTAGCTGAGTGAGGACTTGGTTGGTTGGCTGCTTGGGCGGGCGTCAAGTGTCGTAAGCCAAAGCCAAACGGAAGGCGTTGACGCAGAAAAAAAGGAAAGCAAAGAACAGAACAGAGTACAGAAAAGGAAAGCTGAGAAGAGTCATCCCAAGGAAATGAGTTCAAGGGGGGAGAGGGGTTGCGTGGGTGGGTGCCAAGCAAGCCTTTTGTCTGCAAGCGGAAAAAGTTAAAATTGCTCTTAATCTAATAGCAACATAATAATTATAATCATAATCATAATCATAATATCGTTTGCCTTCACATGCGCTCTCAGCCTTTAGCCACCGTTCATGCTCTCTCTCCCACTCTCTCTCTCGCTGCCATACTCTTTCCCTCACTTTCTCTCTGTGTCTCTCTGTTTCACACAGCTTTCTTTCAGCGTTGCCATTAACGCCGCATTTTCCCGTATTATTTTCGCGTTGATGGCGCCATTTTGGCTTACAGTTTTCCTGCTGGCTGCTAATGGCATTTATTTGTTGTTATTGTTGTTGTTGTTCTTTCTCCCGTTGATACTCCTGCTGCTGCTGCTGTTGCTGTTGTCACTGCTTCTGCTGCTGCTGCCGACGCTACTGCTGCTGTTGTCGCTACTGCTGCTGCTGTCGCTACTGCTGCTGCTGCTGTCGCTGCTGCTGCTACTGCTGCTTAATGCGCTGTGTGCACACACACACACACTAACGCACACGTACTCGCATAGGCTGTCAGATAAACTAAGTGCGCGCTCCTCTCCGCTCCCCCCCCAACTGAACTGATGAGATTGAGAGATTGAGAGATGAAGTTGTTAAGTCAAAACTTGTTCCTTCCTACGCGACACACCAAAGAGCAGCTTTGTCGCCTTCAATGTGGTTCTTAATGCTGATGATGATGATAATGATGATGATACACACTCTGTACATACATACATATACATAGTACGTATATCGATGGGCAATGCTGCTGCATCAGCTTATTCCCTACTCTACTTGGCACAAAATAAGAATTATGTCAAGTTGTGCGCGTAATAAATACTCGACCCCCCGGCAACGTTTATGCGCACAAGACACACGTACACACGTGCACGTATACATACAACAAACAACAGCTTAACAACATGACAAACACACACACACACGCACAAGGGCGAGACAAATAAAACAGAGAGACAGAAGGGTCGGGTGGACTGGCAAAAAACCCCTTGAAGTGGGCACCTGAACAGGGAATTGAAGTTTTCTAACCGTAGAACCATCAACAAAACTTTGCCGCCACACTTGGGGCCTGCCCTGTGTTCATTCTCCCAGAGAATTATCTAATTTGTCGAAAGTTCCTTAAGCAGCAGCAGCACCACCAGAGACCAAGACAGCAGACAGCAGAGACCAGAGACCAGAGGTACTACATGCAACGAGAGACTTGACACAGGGGGCAAATCCAGAGATTGGCGATTGGGGAAACGGACTGTGCTGGTCAGAGCTCACTGATTCAGCGCATTCAAGCTGAATCTTTATTGATTGGATGAAGCAACTGACTGAATGGAACGCATGATCATAACTCTTGTATATGGGACACGTTTGTCAGCAGTTGAGCCCCGGGGGGGAGTCGCAGACATCTTCAAGTTTAAAGCCACTCAATGCATTTTTCATTAGCTTTTCATCAGCCAAAAAGTCAAGTAAAAAGAAAGTGCATTTTAGCTAAAGTACGCTGCCAGCCGTCTACTGGCTTGTTGCAGCAGCTGCTCTTGGTCTACCTTCCACTCCTGCTCTTGCTTCTGCTTCTGCTTCTGGTCCCTGTCATCCTGTCAAGGACGTCTGTGCGCTGCGCAGCGCTGGAGCAAAATGAACTGCCAGCCAGGAGTGAAACTTGAAATGCAAACATTGATGGAAAACTTTTAACTTTTGCCGTGACGTGTGTCGTCCTTGTGCTGCATTCCCATCCCTTGTCTGTGCCTCCCCTCCCTGGCGCACTTCCGGTACGTGCGTCAGCAGCAGCAGTGGCAGCACCAGTGGCAATGCCAGTGCCTGCAAAATGCAGCCAAACACAGAAAATGGTAAGCATACTTATAAGCATTTGCTCTTGTTCCTCACTGTTGCGGACATAACGGCAAAACTTTCTACGTTGCCTTGCGGCAGCTCCCCCCATTCGATTGCGTCTGATATGTCCGATTCTCCTAACGTAAATGAAATTACGTAGCCATCGGGCACATAGCTTTGGGTAGAATAAGGGAATTCAGGGGGGTATATACATAAGTTACTTGGATGCCAAAAGGCGCACCAAATGTTGCACTACCGTTTCGTTCTTGTTGTTGTTGTTGTTTGTCTGCAAGTTGCCTCCCGTTGTAAATCTTCAATAAATGCGTTTGTGCGTGTGCGAGTATATGCGAGCCATGGATGATGTGGCATGCAACAGAAGCAGTAGCTACAGCAGCAGTTCCCCCCAAAAAGAAAAAGAGGAACAATAAAACATGGCAACAGTGGCAGCCGCACGAAAATGTGGCGCTACATTACATTCAGACAATGCTGGGTAGAGTCTCTCCTTCTCCTCCACATTCAAATGTCCTCGTACTCGTACTGTGCATTGTCCTTGTCCTTGTCGTCTGCTGATATGCGATACTTTCCATACAATATCATTCTTGTCGTCTCGCTGCTCAACTTCTGCTTCTGTTCCTCGTACTGGCACTGCTCCTGGCTTTCTTTTTCGTTGCGTTCTTTTTGCTAACGGTGTTTTTTGTTCGCCAAGTATCTCATGTTGTCAGAGAGAGGATACTGTAATTGTAGAGCGATCCGGTTACTTCCTGGAAGCAGTCAAGCCCGCCCTTGTGTGGGTTGTGTGACACACTGACTGTACCACAGAGCCCAAAAACCTGGTCGAATATGATTGGGCAGGGATCATCGGGGGTATGGGGAATCAGAGAACCTGTTGTTCTCGGTTTATCTGTGATTTATGTATGCCCCCACTCATTAGGACAAAGTGAGAGCAGAGACGCTTTGGTGCGTTGCCATGCAATAAATGCCCATAAATTAGTAACCGGATACGGGGAGACACACACACACACACAGTGGCTGGCTGGCTGTCCTTTTTGTTCGATTTAGCAACAGGTCAGGGCGAATACTGCGAAATAATTCACAAATTAAATTTCACCACACAATGTGGCCTCTGACTCCCCTTTCAATCTATTCGGCAGGCTGGCAGGCAATGGCATACGTATCTCTGGATTCTAAACTATAATTCAATTGAAGTGGTTGCCATGGTCCACCCACAACAACATCTCGTGGGTGGATTCTATTATACGACTAATTATTGCACTTGAGTGAACACAATGGGGCCTTCTAATTGACTTAAGTCGTGATGGGATCTAGGTCTCCATCTCCGGCATACATAAACCCCAAAACAAGTAGCAAACATTATTATGCTCGTAGTCAGGATATAATCAGCTAAGGAGCGTCCAAGCATAAGTTAGTTTGCTTCAGGCGACAGCAACGTTATGCATTATGACAAACTTTTATTGGCCTTTTGGATTATGTGTCTGTGTCTCTCTCTCTCATTCTTCTGCGTTTATTTGCCTGCTCATTGTGGTCCTTTGACGCTCTCTCTCTCTCTCTCTCTTGTTCAGTTTTATTTACAGGCGAAAATTTGCACGAGGTAAATGCCTGGCAGACAAGCACACAGATGAGAACTGCAAATGTTTGCTAGCTGGTTGTAGAGAGGAGAGTCTCTTGGTCCCTCGTTCTGTCAGCCTGTGTGCTTGTGCTGAGTGGTGCTGCCATGGCCAGAAGGCAACAATTTCTGACAAATCTGTTGCATTATGGAACCCATATGCTGCTGCTGCTAAATGTTGATGTTGATCCTTGGTCGCCTATCGATTTGTCGACATGTCAACGTGCATGCATGCCTTTCCATGCCCCCCTTCCCCCTACCAATTAAATGACAGTCATAAATTTTTGGATTCTGATTAGTGCTGCTGCAGAGTCATTCTCTATCTCTATGCTCTATTTCATGTACTGTGACGAATCAATATATAACGTTGGCAACGCTAATTGTCTGTGTGTGTTTCTGTATGTGTGTGTTTTGGGGTTTTTTCTGCTGCCAACATTGCGTATACGCACACGGTGCCAACAGGTGGCACACACTTTGGGCAATTAATTAACGCAAACTGTGAACTGTGATACGCCCACTAGCCCCACCCGCCCCTCTGCACTACACTGTTCTGTTTGTCAATTACACATGTAAAAGCAGCTCGGGACAAATGTGTTTTGCGGTCTGGCCATAAATATTATAGGTAATTGCCTTGAAATTACCCAATGGACAACAGAAAAAAAAAAAAAAAGAGTGCAATGCATTCTTGCTTTAATTGCAAATTGCATTCAGCATACCCTCCCGCATCCCCCCACCCAACCCCGCATTCCCGCATCCATGCGGATTTCAATTCGTTTTGCGTATCTGATTGAGTGACGGCTTCATGGCTTTTGTGGTCTCATTGGTTCTCCCACACTCCCACAATGGATGGATCTGTGCAACGGGGCGGCAACGGCAACGGCATCGGCACCGGCAGCTCCTGCCTGCCTGCCACACTCTTGTATGCGCTGTCGTTGTCGTCTGGCATGGCTGCCTGTCGCTCTATCTATCTATCTCTCTCTCTCTCTCTCTGTCTATCTATCTGTCCATCTGTCTGTCTGTCTGTCTGTCAGTGGATGTGTGGCATCAACAAGCTGACAAATTAGCTTCACATTTGTTTGTCATTTCATTTCTATTTGTTGTCATCTGTGGAAATATTTTCCAATTTTTATTTCTTTTTTTATTTGCACGATTTTTTTTTGGCTTTTCGATTTGTTTGTTTGTTATATATATTTGAGTTTTAAATGCAAATTGCATAATTTATTGCAGTTTACGCTTTGATTTATGCAATCAGTGCATAATTTTTTATTTTTGTTTAACTTTAATGTTTCGCTGCCACACGAATTTATGGGCTGATTCTTTTATGATTTAAATGGCATTTTATGACGGTTAATGTGATTTTAATAGAGCAGCGGGGAATTGAATTCACTTTGATATTTATGAGTATTCTTGCTGCTCTCCTCTGCCTTTCTTTTGTTAAACGCTAATAAAATAATTCATTCATCCAGCATTTGCATTTGGGCCGAAAGTGTTTTTCCTCGGGCTTTTGCCTATGCTTTGCATTGCCTTTCAAATGCAATTTGATTAAACCCCAATTTGAGTGAGTGTCGCAGACACAATAAAGATACATTGCCACAAAACTGCTACAGGCTTAAGTTGAATGCAAATTTACGGATAAATATGACTTAAACAAAGCCAGGGATTGACACTGAAGCATTAATCAATCCTAACATTCTGGTCGTATGAGCCTCCCTTGCCTCCCTTGACTCCCAATTGAAAACTTGTGAAAAGTTCTGGGAACTCTTTGGGGTGGGGAAACTTTCCTTAAGGGTAATCTCATCGTCAGTTCTCTAAGGAAGGGTATCTCTCTCTCTCCTACGCAGTCCATTAAAACGATTGTCTCCCCTGAAGAGGGAGGGAGGTATCTGTAGTCGGTGGGAAAACACTTGTAAATCCCTAGAGGCTTTACCTTATGTTTAAGTAATTGGCCAAGGGCTTAGTCCGGTGCTTGGCCAACGAACCCAGCGAGCGTGCAAACCTTTTTTCCACGTGTTTTTTATGCTCTAACAAAACACACAGTAAAGAATGCGAAAAGCAAATGGAAAACAAATACACGACTAATATTAAATCCTAGGGATAATCCCATGGAAATGGTTGCTTTGTTTTGCGTATTTTAAGAGGGAACAAAACAAAAAACATCAGCAATAGCAATGAACATTGAATGAGAGCAAAAATGTAAAACAATTTCAAGAGATCTTTCCGAATATAAAATAAAACAGCAGAGCACAGAAATAGGGAAAAATGATAATCCCCTGGAAAAATACGAAACTGATGATGGGTTTTTGGTGGTGGTGGTGGGGGCAGGCTCCTCCCCCTCTTAACAATAGAAAGTGTTTGACGCTTAGATGTGAAGAAGAAAAAAGAAAAAAAAAAAAATAAAACGAAAATAGGAATTTCATTTCACTTTTTTTTCTCGCCCCATTCTGAAATGCTGTTGACTGATGCCTGGGCTGGCTACCCTGGATACCCTGGCTACCCCCCGCGCGCGCTCTCCTTTAATGGCATTAGCATATTTTCCAGTAAATGCCAGCGGGGCAAGATGAGTGGAGGAATACGCTGCTACGCTTCCACACAATTGAACGACACGAGATGCCGAGAATGAGGCGGCAACGAAATTGAAGGGGCATCATCAGGAGGGTGTCGTCGCGGTGGTGCCAGGGACAACGGAACGGCAAAAGAACAAAGCATCGTACTCGAATGGCATTTGTGGATATACTGGCACTGGCACTGGTACTGGTGGTATTCCTTGGGTAAATCAAGAAATTAATCCCTTCAACAGCTGCCACAGCAGCAGCAGAAGCAGCATCACCAGCACCAGCAGCAGCAGCAGCAAAACAAATAATGAAAAGTATATTTTGTTGTTGTTACTGTACGCCTTATAAACACAACAATGAATGGGGGGAAATCAAGCTGATGAAGAATGATATAATAACAATATTCGCCGCCCGCCCAGTCAACCCAGTCCCCGGGCAGCAGATGAGCCATAAAAAAATCACAACACCCACAGCAACATGCCACAGGGACAGGGAAAGGGGCAGTGGCAGTGGCAGGAGGCACAGGAGGCAGCAGCGGCAAGAGCAGCAATGATAATAAAAAATGTGACAAGTGATACAAAGTAAATACATGCGAATATGAAACGAGAGACGCGACGCAGCATCCAGAGGAAGAGGCAGCAATGAATGGCAATATGTATCTATATGCATGGCCAGTTGTATCTGTCCCCGCAGCTGTATCTGTATCTCAGTGTGTATCGGTATCTGTATCTGCAGCAATTCTGCCGCGGCATCTGCTCTTTTTTTTGTTCTGCTTTTGCAACGCCACCTCGCCCCTCGCCACGCCACCGATCTCCGGTTTATTTCATTTTCGTTCGTGTGTGGCATTCATTTTTGTGCTCCTTTTTGGCATTGCCGGTGGTAAGCCTCTTTTTATGGCTATAATGGAATGTAACCGAGAAACAGGGACAGAGACAGAGACTGACAAAATGCAACAGCAGCGACAGCAGCAGCAGTGGTGGGTACATGCCCACTGGCCACTGCCCATTGGCCATTGGCCGATGAGTTATGGCTTAATTGTGTTGTCAGCATCGGCGTAGGCGGCATTGGATCGCAGTTTTGAGCCACGTAATTCTGTTTGTCAGAAAGCATCAGATATATGTATGCCCGAAGCAGTCAGTCTCTCTCTCTCTCTCCCTCCCTATTTACATTTCCAGGATATCGCGAAAAACAGAAAAGAAAACCCACTCCTTTTACCCACACTTTAGTAAATTCTCCTTTTGACGCGTAATACCCGGCGTATGTGCAACATTCTCAATAAATAACACCACTGGCTGTCGCATGAGAGCTGTGAAAGGCTGAAGACTGGATAGAGGAGGGACGCCTCTGCCGTCGTCTGACACCTCCGTCTCTTCACCAGTCATCATCGGTGGCATGGGATGAAGTGACATTTACACAATGGTTATGATGTCGATATGCGCGATATATGTGGGAGCCATCACTCATCTGGCGGGGCAATGTCTGTCCCTGTGTCGCTCCTCCGATGTGCCCGTTGCCTGTGTCTGTGCTGTGCGAGGAAGCGCTGATGATATGAATGAATTATGTGGGTAACGTGCAGCAGTCTGGCGGTGGTATGGGGGCATGCCACATGTAGTGGATCCGCTGCCTGTGTCGACATGCGTTTAACTTGCGGCAATTTTGTAACATGCAAGCAAACGGGGCAGATGACGATGGGCGACATTGTTGGAGCAGCAGCAGCAGCAGGAGCAGCAGGAGAAGAAGCATCACAACCTGCAGCTGGTGCTGGGTGCTTGTGCTGGGTGCTTGTGCTGGGTGCTTGTGCTGCTGCTGCCACTTGTATTGTGTGGCATATGTGTGTGTGTGTGGGGTAGAAGCTTTTGCGGCATTGTTCATGTGGCATAATTTAAATAATTGAAAGTTTTACGCTTACGCGCATAATGCGAGGGCCACAGCAGCAGCATCAGCTGCAACAGCGGCAACAGCTGATGGCCGGATGCCCCGAATGGCGAATGGCGACTGGTGTGGCCTGGCTTCCTTTCCAGGCAGAGCCAGCCAATCGTCCTGCCTCGGCTGGCAGCTGTCTGCTGCTGCACTTTAATGAGCAAATTGCATGCCCCGACCGCCACCGAGGCAGGCAACATGAATGAAATTAACCAATTTCACAGACAAATGCAAATGAGCAGCGACTAAAAAAATACTCGTACAGCGAGTAAAGAGAGAGAGAGAGAGCCCTGCTCTTTTTTGCACACCTACCACACACCTCTCTCTCTCTCTCTCTCTGTCACTCTCCCTCTTACTTCCTCTTCATGGAACGCATCCTGCGCTGTTTAATTTTCAGCCCGGCGGCCATTTCAGACGCGAATTCAAATTAAATGATCACATTGCCACACAGCGCCCCAACGCAAGTTCAAATAGACAAATGCGCCGCTGCCCGGGGCATAGACAGAGACAGAGAAGCAGCCACAGATATAGATAGAGACACAGATAGAGACCGACACACAACCCTTTCTGGTTCCACTTCCTGCTCCCCATTCAACAGCGATGGATAGCCTGCCTGCCCCCCTAGGTACGAGTACGTGAGTGCAAACTGCTTACGTTCGTATCATACAAATCATGCAGCTGCCATAAATTCTAAATTGCCAGCCATTTTAGCAGACACACAGCAGTGGGAGAAGATAGACCGAGGCTGGAGGTAGCTGGTACAGTAGATCCACAGCGAGAGAGAGAGAGAGGGAAAGGGAGCTAGACCGTGTCTGGACAATGGCCGGAGGGCCAAGGGGTGCGCTGGTTGACTGATAAAAACGATGCTGCTGTCGGAGAGTAAGTTCAACCGCCGGACGGACACCGGCAACACAGCAACAGCATCAGTCCAGCATCGAAGCTGGCAGGCACAGTGGTCCAAAGGTTGATTAAACAACAATTTATAATGAAAAGAAATCTAAAAAAATAGATGAATAACATTTACAGAGGAATTGTGAAGGTAAATAATGATTCATAGGAATAAATATTTTTGAAACGATTATTCCTAGGGAATGGATCACTTAAAAGGCAGCCTCTGTGCCTTAGATTTTGAGTCAAATCTGAAGAATAGAAAAGCAAATAAGGACCGCGCATTGCTTATTATCTATAAGCCATAAATTCTCTATATTTTTATAGCCAGGATCAAAAGGAGGAGTGTAGCCACTGTGCCACTGATGGTTGCCCCCGTCTAACCGAATTGTGAGCGAAACATAATGAGACTTGACATGTTATTTGCTCATTGAACGGTCACTGAGTGTGTGATTGAGTGTGAGTGGCAGACTGTAGACTGCTGGGTACGAGTATGTGTCTGTCCTTCCCGCTCCTCCCAAATGTCTGACGGAAAGTGCAGTTTGCTTGTCCGTTGTCCATTCAGCGAAAGGAACAATGAATGGGGAAAAGTGTTGGGCGTGCAAATGAACAAAATACAAGCCACGCCCTGTAATGCAGTTTTTTTTTTCTGCTGCTGCCATTGCCACAGAGGAGTTGTGACTGAAATTTACGCTTTGTAAATAAATTGAGTATATGCCACACACCACACCACACCACACACTCATCCCTACCCAGTCTTTGGTCAAATGCAAAATTCTATTTGCTCTGGAGTCAAAATATGCAGCAAACCAAGCAGCAGCTCTCTCTGCTCTGCTCTCCTATCCATTATTTTAACTTTTTATATTTTTCATACGCTGCTTTGCTCCTTTATTTTATGTGCACTGCTCCTTGGGTGCACGAGTGTTTTGCTGTTGCTATCTCCCTCCCCCCCCCCTCTATCTATCTCTAGCTTCATTATTTTTATTGGATTTTTTTTTTCTCTCGGTGCGCTCTGGGGGACTTGGGAATATGATAATGTGAGCACTTCAAACGGGGTTCAATAGAACCGTTCTCTGAGAAATATAGTATACTATATATATATATGAAAAGCGAGAATCTCATCGCTAATCCGGACTTTCTTTCAGCCATGCCACAGCACAGCAGAGCACAGCGTCAAGGTTCCACCCACTCTGCTCTCAAAGATTGGAGTTCATGTTGTAACCACAGGCATAAAACCACACACACACACACCACACTAACACACACACACAGCGTTGAGGCTGTCATGTTGGATTGGAATGCATCTAATGGCATGGCATGGCATATTACACATACGCCCCGTGGCGCATTGTCTAATAAATACAAATTTAGACAGCATGATTTGCCAGAGCAACGTCCGCTTCACAGCCAGAAGGGAACGTACCACAACGAACCCTCAAGGGGGGTGGAAGGCGGTGCAGCGCAGGCATTCAGTGCGAGTGCAATGCACTGGGGGTACCCACTCAGATCAACATGCACATGGACATGGAGATGGGAGCTCAAGCCACGGCCAGCTGAATGGGAGAGAATATACACGAACATACACGAACATACTACATATATGTATGTATACTCGTATATTATTTATTGCTGGCCCGGTGCGTGGGTTGACCTTTTGCTTCATGTCCTCCGCCCCGGTAAGCTCAACTGACTGCCCTTAATGTGATGTGTCCGTGTCTAACAGGGTCATTAGCCACAAGTGGCAATGTGCTAATTATGCAGCTTGCAGCAGGAGCAATGGCAGCAGGAGCAGCAACGGCAGCAGCTGTATAAATCTCCGACTAGGGCAGCATTGCCAATTATGCACTTTGTGGCAGGGCATGGGCTGAGCCACAGCGCCACTCACTTGCCGGCTGTGCCCCATAAACGGGTCACATAAATCCTGATTTTGCAACTGCTGCTGCTGCTGCGGCTGCACTCTGTGGCCCAGGCCTGACCTCAAGCAAAACCGAGGAGTCGCATTATGACATGGCCTGCCAAGCTGGCATAAAAACAGCAGGAAAGTTGCTGCCCAGCCCCAAAATGGATACAGCTGTAAGATAACGGATCACTATGGGGCATTAGCAGGGCCAGCAGACAGCAGCCAGTAGCCACGAAGTGCAATCATTTTATAAGAACCAGATGAGAACTGAGAACTGAGCACAGAGAAAAGTTAAGTTCTTGAGACCGCGAGACAATGATTTGTGTGCTTTTAGTGTGACTGAAATTTTAATGTGCCGCATCAACACGTTGTAAGAGAATTGAGGGCGACCAGGCCAACGTTGAGTGGCCAAATTTCAAATTAAAATTAACATTATGCAAATGTTGTCTATTGCCATTATACCAGTCGACATTGTCGCGGGTGGCTGCCGCAGCCAAACAATCCAGACGCCCACAAAAGGATCTCCGAGACGAAAGACTACAGCGGAGTGATATCCCTGGGTATCCCTAAAAGAAAGCGGTGGCTATGTGGTGGTTCTGGTGCTGCTTTTGATTCGGGTTGGGTCGTTCCGTTCTCTTCGTTTAAAGCTGTGAGACTAAGGCGGTGCGGAGTCGTGAGCTGGCAAACTTTTTATGCAAATTAAATGTCTGCGACTGAAGCGCGTGCGTTTTGTTTGCTTAAAGGCAAAAGCAGTAGCATCAGCAACACCAGAAGGACAAGCAGGAGCAGCAGCAACCAGAACCGCCCCGAAGCAATTTTGTGCGTTTTCAGCGCTGTTTTAGAAGCCCCGCAAGGGCCGCCAAACCGAAGTAAAAACTTTGTTTTAATGAATTTTTTAGCCGCAACGTTGAGCATTTTGAATGTTTGCTTAATTAAAGTGATTGTGTGTGAGTACATATGTGTGTGTGTGTGAAATAAAAACAGCTGCATCAACACCCTCCGTTCCTGTTTATTTAACTTTCAACATGCTGCGCTTCATCATCATTAACAAAATACTCGCACTACTAGCGCCAGAACTTGCTAAATCAAAATAAATACAAAGCCCACTAGCAGCTGGGAGACGAGTCTGTGTGTGTGTGTTTGTGCCGCTGCTGTCATGCTACAAGCGGAGGCAGTCGCCAAAAGAAGTTCAAGATTCTGGAGCAACAACTTTTTCTTAGTTTGGGTAGGGGTAGGGAGTCTCGGTCTCGGGCTCTTTAACAACCTTAGCCATGGCAATAGCATTATAATTTTGTAGTCCAGTTTTAGTACTTCTTTCCGCTCGTTGTTGCGCCCCCACAATACCCTCAAGTAGTTCTTGTTTGTTGTTATTGGTTTGGCGCTGCTGTGGCTGTGGTTGCCACAATTCATGCGCTTTGTTGTTATTATTTTTCCTGCTTCCGCTGCGCCTACAAAATTAAAAAAAAAAAAAAAAAAAAAAAACTAAAACAAAAGCGGTCCAGAAACCGGCGAGGAAGAGTCTGAAGCAGCAAAAACAATGTTGCACCATGCTGTGGCACAAGACAAGCAACAGGCTGGGGAGGCTGCGAGGCTGATGGCTTGATAGGGCTGCAAGGAATGGTGGTGGTGTGGCAGGAGTTGGAGTAGGAGTAGCCGTAGGAGTGGCAGGAGTATCCACTACTTTGGACTCCACTAGCGCCAGAGCTCGCCAATCCCCAAAGTTCTCTCTCCCTCTCCCCCTCTCTCTATCTGCTCTCAAGTGCACTCGCAGTTGTGGCTGTTGTAGCTGTTGAAGTTGCTGCCACTTCAGTTGTTCTTGTTGTTGTTGGTGTTGTTGTTGCATTTTGTTTGTGCTGCATTTAATTTGATTGCATTTTATTTACTTTTTCTATATCTACTATACATAAGAGATGCTGAAAGAGGCGCCTCGGCTGCTGCTGCTGCGGCTGCGGCTCGGTTCGTGGGTTAAATTAATTCCACTTGATACACAATTTTCATTCCAGCCCGGCCCGACGCGGCCCCACAGCTTGCAACATTCTGTGTGGCTGGGCATGTGATCTGCATCTGGTTTCTGTTGCCCCCAGAAGTTGATTAAGCGCCAATTTATTAGTTATTCCACAGCAGGACTAGGCCAGGCCTTTGCCTTTGCTTTCAACGCTCTCATGAAATATTTTTCATTTCTCCATGTCCATTTCCATCTCTATCAAAACAAGCAAAATACAAAAAAACGAGTAGAACAAACAGCATTAGCACACACTCATGAATCGCTTGGCTAGAATGTTGAGTTATTCACTCTCGAGTGCAGGTTGGGTGATAGGGAGGGAATCAGATTGGGGCTGGGCTGCGCTGGCTGTGGCGCGGAAAGTTATGAGACCATTTTGTGGGCATATATATGGCTCATATAATTTCTAGTTTTGGTTGCAATTGATTTACTGCATGACTTCCAATAGCTGCTCCTGTTTGTACACGTAGTTGTAGTTGTTTTGGCTTGGCTTGGGTTGGGTTGGGTTGGGGAAAATTGCCAAAAAAAACTATTAAATCAGAGCACAGATGATTAATGATGGGAGAAATTGGGAGAGATTAAATTCTGCAAGAGTAGTGGGAGGAGAAACTTTATTGAAACTTAATTAAACAAGCCCGAAATT
The DNA here is from genome assembly GCA_009664405.1 of Drosophila bifasciata. NCBI lineage: Eukaryota > Metazoa > Arthropoda > Insecta > Diptera > Drosophilidae > Drosophila > Drosophila bifasciata. Next base: position 7,370,395 of record CM019044.1, read on the forward strand.
GTTTAGAACAATATGATATCATTTTACTTGATTACACTAAATGGATCAATGCAAAGTCTTACTCATTCCATTCCATAAATTAGTTGGTTTGGGGTTTGAGATAAAAGTTATTCCATTTCCATGGCAATGCCACATGCTGACTTGGCATCTCGGGGTTTTTGGTTGCATTAGTCTCATGCGTGCATCAAATCGAAATGATAAATGCCACAATGCAAATTCAGTGGCAGACAGAATGCATCTATCTGTGGAAGCAATTTCATTCGTTTCCTTTATTTATCTTTATCCTTTTTCCCCCTAGATATAGACACATTTAAAACCTTAAGTGGAAAAAAACATACTGGATCGTGCAAAAAAATTAATTTTTGTTTTTTTTCTTAGAGATTTTCAATGTTTTATCAGTTTCCAACTAAATGCAAAAAGCGGAAAACTGTGTACATAATTAAGGAAAAAATGTTTCCTTTACAGGAAACAGGAAATCAAAACTGGAAGAGTGAAAATCAATGTGAAAGAAGAGAAGGCCAGGTTCAGGATCCCCTTTCAAATACCCTCCCTAAAACTAGTTCATAGTTTGTTTTCTGCTACCTCTAAATTCAAAACTCCTTCAGAAAGGGTATTAAAAGTAAGAGAGAGAGAAAGAGAAATGGTAGAAAGAGAGTGTGAGGGTGAGAGTGTACATAGCCAACGAGTGGCAGTAGTTAATCACAGGACAAACAAAGCAGTCAGGAAGTAAGCAAGTAAAAGTAAAGAAAACAAGAGGAAGCCAAAGAAAAATGAGAGTTATTCAATGAGCTCTATAAGATTTCATTTCGGATTTCCAGCTGACCTTAAGAAAGGTAAAGAAGGAGAGCAAAAGAGAGAGAGAGAGAGCTTACTTAGAGATGTGTACTTAGCACATATTGAAAATGCAGTAAGCAGCACGGCACGTTGAGCCAAGCCAAGCCACGCACAGCAGCAGCATCAGCAGCAGCAGCTCTGTGCACTAATTGCAGCAGTAAAACGGAAAGGGTAGGTGGAGGAGAGGTAGGTAGTGGAGGAGTGTGGAGTAAGAGAGGCACTGCGCAAACCCATCACCGTTATACGACGGACCGGCGTCAAAATCAATTAAATGGGCAACAGGCGAACGGTAATTGCAGCTTAAAAATTTCGCTTCTCTTACTACCTTGCTCTCTCTTTCTGTCTCTGTCTCGCACGCCATGCCACTCTCTTTACACACCACCCACCTACTCGATAGGAAGTACAGGGGAAGCACTTTGCGTTAATTGCAGGCAGACGAGTCCGACTCTCGCCCCCCGACTCCTTTTTCAACCATCCCACATTCGATGCTGGGCTATTGAGTGGCTTGGGCGAATGGCAAATAAAAACACAAATTAAACAAAGTAAATAGAAATTCATCAACGTCATCGTCTCAGTCTCCTCCTCCTCCTCCTCCTCAGCCGTCTTCTTCTTCTACTTCTTCTTTGCAGTCACAATAAAATCCACAAACATTTACCGTACTTTAACAACGTCAACGGCGACAGCGACGCTGCCTGCTTTTTGTTATTCTTGCGCTACAATTTCATCTCCTCGCCTTTTTCTTCTCTTTCGCTGTTGTTTCTCGTGTGTCTGTCCTCTGGTTTTGTTTCCATACCCATTACTTGGAGAGTCGAAAGGCATATTACGTTTCGTTGAATGTATGTAACAGCCATATGTACTTGAGAGTTGCAGTCCCGTCATGCATCTCGGTAGGTATGAGTACTAGTTGTCTACCTATATAGCAGATGGAGTAAACACTTGATAGCATCAACAGCCAAGACGAAGCAGTGGTCTTCGCAGTCTTGGCTTTATTATTCGCTCAAAAATCATTCCCATATCAACTGAAAAGTATCTGATGGTCGAGGCACTCACTTGCAGCGTTTTCTTATGATTCATATGTGTGTGTGTGTGTGTGTATATTTTTGCGGGGCTGGCATTAAAGCAAACAAAACAATTGCAGTCGGGGTCAGCAGACGAGATGGACAACTGGATTGATGGACATATGGATGGATTGAAGTATTGACATGCTGCAGCCGACGCCACAGCATCTAAAGCCGTTGTGGATCATTTTTAGTGTGCAATAAAAAGCAACCGCAGGCTATACATCGTGAACACATACATATGTACATAAATGTATACATATGTATGTATGTATTTGCGTACTCTTGTACCATGTAGATATCTGCCTAGATGGTCGTCCATTTAATTGATTGGGCGACCGAGCAGCAGCAGCGTCTTGTTCTTCTCGTGGATCTGCTTTTGGGGTCAGCACCTTCCATAAGCAGGCATATCGGCCAGATGGCGCGTGGCATGCACCTCAACTTTGATGTTCACTCCAACAGATCACCCACCCTCTACCACTCTACCATTACATTCCTCCCCATTCCCATTCCCATACCCTTTTCTCTGGATTCCATTTGTTGTTCTTGTGCTTGTCGTTTTTCAATCATTTGCATCCATTAATCAATTTTTTTTTTGTTTTCTTCTTTCCATCTATAGTATAGTATGTATCTTGCCTTCTCTCTTTTTTTTGTTTTTTGCCTGGCAGCGTCTACAGCTTTTGGTGGCCCTCTCCTCCATTATCTTTTGGATTTTTGTATATCTTAAGTGGACACCGAGTAGCCCCCAATCTATTCGGATCGGACCAAGTGGTCAATGCAACGGCGCTTATCTTGCGTCGAACAGTTGCCACTTAGTTGCTCTGCCTCGTGCCCCAGTATCCGCCAGCCCTGCCACGCCGAAGCATCCATTCCCCCTGGCCGCTCTATTAGCTTCTTTGTATCTTAGATTCGCTTCTCATTCATTCTCTTCTGTTGGCCCAGTTCCCCTGAGGGCCAGCACGGACCCTTTGTCCGCCACTCTGCCAGTCCACCCCCATGTCCATGCCCCACGTGCACTGAGCGAAAAATTTGTCTGTGGAATGTTTTAACGGGGTGTAGCAAGGTCCGTTGTGGCTGGAAGTTTTACATAGTTCATTGTCTTGTTGTTCATCAAGTTTTTGTTTTGTTATTTTTATCCAATAAGCCCCTCAGGGAACACGAAGCCACTCCCACTCCCACACCAACACCTGAAGGAAAGTTTGGGGCATGCCATCGCTACAAAGGATATCTTTGAGTCAGTAGAAAAGAATGTGAATACTCTTTATGGATGGAAATATAACCCCCCAATCATTGTCAGAGTATTTTTTAATGTTCAGCAGATACTCGTATAAATAAATCTAATCGGAACATACTTGAGGTTGATCAATCATCAATGATATCATAAATATCTTCAGAACATACCTGGAATTAAAAAGAATGCAAAATATTTTTCCGTTAGTATGGATGAAAATAGTTGTAAGATTTCATTTAAAATTTAAGAATTCAAACCATAATCCTATGCTGTAACTCTTGGACCCTCTTGGAATTCCCAATTTCCTCTTGAAGCGTATCGTAAAGTCAACTTTTCTCAAACTTTTTCTTTGGGTTTCCTGCTAATCTTTACGAGTATTTTGTGTGTGTATACGACGAGTATATCGTTCTATTTACCCAAACGCACTGATTACTGCGAAATGGTAATTAAACTTTTGAACTCTCCACGGAGCTGTCGTTGACGTGTCATCCCGGGGCCCATGGCGGAGATGCTCCCGCTGTTTGCTGGCGGAATTCAGTATTCAGCCATCCGCATAATCAGATAAGCAATAACAACAGCCACAGCCGCAGCAGCAGCAGCAGCAACAAAGAGCCACGCCCACAGCAGCCCCTACACAATGAGATTCATGACAGCCATAGACAAAGTTGAAGAAGGGCAGACATCTCCGGGGTTTCGTTACGTTTCGTTCCATTCCGTACTGTCCGCCCAGTCCTGTCCTATCCTATCCGGCCTCGACATAAGCAGTGGCCACTTAATTGTATAAGAAATGAGCCAAATAGACCCACAGCAAAAGAGCAGACGAAGGAAGGGGGGCTGATGGGACCGGACCCCGAACTGTGGCCATGCCCCACTTACACTTTGTCTATGGCCTGGGCGTTAATTACATTTTTATTATTTTCATTTGGTTTTTGGCGCAAACGGAACGCCCTTCGATTCTGTGGTATCCATCCCCCCCACGACCTTCGTCTCTAACCCTCAAGTCAATTTCAATTCGAATTTCGGGAATGGAATTTTCGGGTTTGAGTAAATTAATGATGCACAGCAGCCCAAAAGTCAATTCAGGCTGTGATTGAGCACAGAATGGGTATGGGGGCGTGGTGCGGTGCGCTGCGCTGTGATGCGGTCTCTGAAGCAGAGGTGGAGATGGAGGTGGAGGTGGAAGAGGCGTCTCGCCTGCAGTGTCTGCTGCGTTGGTTTCTACTTCATTTTTCATGCCACTCAATGGCTGTGTTCGTTTTGGGTTGCAGGTCACGTGATGCCGTTAATTGCATGCCCAGAGCCACAGAAACTCTCTTGACGCTGTCTTTGCCAATTCGAAGTAATGCTCAAGATAGTATTCTACAGCCTCTGCGATTGCAGCAACAGCAGCAGACTTGCTAATTGAAAAATATCTTGTGCTACTTGGACCCATGCAATTGCAACTAATTGAAGTGACTTCAGGTACAATAGATTTAGGGTAGGGATTTCTCCCATCAACAAAACGTTTCTCAAGTGAAATTTTACACCAAGAACTACCTGAAATTGAAATGGAAAACTTTCACGCACACACTCGAGTCGTCTGGGAAGTGCACTCGTGTCCCACTTGTAGTCCATCTTCATCAACATTCATGCTCTCCTTCGGCCCATTCACCATGCCAAGTAGCCGCCTATCCATATATCTTGACGGGTTTGTTCCTTTGTTGGCCGACACTTGAAACCTCTGTAAACTGGGGCTATAAAAACTCTTGCGCCTCATGATTATAATTATTATTACTGTTTGCATTGTTCGGGTTCTTGTTGCCTGCGGCCAGGCAAGGTTACAGCCAAACACAAAAAAGAGGAACACAAAACCATTAGCAATTCATCTTCGAGACAGTTTTTGTTGCCCTTCCTGCAATTAGAGAAGCACAAGCGCACACACGGACGGGGAAAGGGAATTATACGATATATATAGGCTGCTACTCGAGTTCATTGCGGTCCTTTTGGGGTGGCGATTGCCCCTAAAAGGCCGAGCCAAGTCAACTTCCTTAACACTTTGACAGCAATTTGCGAAATATGTTGCCGGCAATCAGCAGGGAAGTGAGAAAATAACAACAAAACACAGCAGCAGTAACAGCAGCAGCAACAGCAGCAGCAGCAGTGGCAGCAGTTTGCCCAACGACCAAGTTTACAAGTCGCATAAACAGAGGCGCGCACAAAAGTATGCTACAAAATGGCAACAGTCGGAGCTCACACACACACACACACACACACACACACACAGTATATGAGTATATGTGTGTGTGGGGTTCGGCTAAGTGTGAGAGGCTTTTGTGCACAATCTTACTGACTTCCTTCCGGTCGAGCAGTCGACCCCGTGCTCGAGCATGGGTCTGTTCCGGGTCTAGGGCCCTCTCCTGGGCCACAAGTGTTTGGGCTGGCTTTCGTTTTTTGTCTGACTCGCTTTTTGGCAATTAATTAAAGAGAGAAAAACGAAAAAGGAAAAAAAGTGCCTCGAGCTGTCTTTCCTCTCTCTCTCTGTCGTTGCTGTTGTTGTTGTTGTGTTTTGTTGGAGGCAAATGTAAAGCATGCCACTTTTGTAGCATTTTCAACAATTTGTGTTATATTGTTGCTGTTTTTGGTTACTTTTCGTTTGTCTAGCTGTCCGATTTCCCCTGCCCAGTCCATCCGTCCGTTCTGTCTACCTTGCTGCTGTATTTTTTCTTCTTTGGCTTTCTTGTTACTGTTGCTGCTGGCACCGCTTCTGCTGCTTCTGCTGTTGTTGCTTGTGCTGCTGCTGCTCTTGTATTGTCGGTCCCAAATAAAACCTGCAGGCGGAGCATTTTCCTTGTCGTTGTTTAAACACAACAACAACAACAAAAGAGCAACACCAACAACAACAACACAAGCCACAACACAATGGGCCGGCGAGTGGCGATATTGGTGGGGCTTTCCAGTTTTCCGGTGAATGTTTTGTACACATTTTCAATTCATTTTTCCCTGCCATTCGCCTGGCGACTTACATTCTCGTTATTTATGACTGGTGTCTTTTCTAGGTTACATGTACACAATGCCATGCCCGCAAAAGCCCCCAAACACCAAAAAAACAAAAAAAAACAACTACTTACAAACAAATTGCAAGAGAGAGCAAATCAATAAAAAAAACCAAAAATAAAACTTCTTTTTTGCCTGCAGTTTCCGTTGCCCCCGCCCCACTTGACTTTGGTCTACCTTTGCGGGGCAGGGGATATTTAACTAGTTTTCTAAATTTGTGCTCAACCTCTGTTTTCAATAAAAAAAGGAGAGGAGAACACGAAGTGCATTAAATATTTATCCGCTTGTTTGGGTCTCGACCAACAAAACCGTCAACCAATTTTGTTGCCGAGTTGGCTGAACTTTTTCGACAAATTTTTTTGTGTGTGTGATTTTTGGGTGTTTTCTGTTTATCTCTTAAGTACCTCCCCGCCTGGCCCACATTGGCAAAGCAAATTGCTCTATTATAGTTATTAACTTAATTTTGGTAGCTGCCACGAGGTTGAAGAGTCGCGGGGCAGGGATAGCTAAAAAGTTGCAAGGAAATTTAAGAGTCCCGTATCTCAGAGTTTAATTTAAAGTAAGTGTTTGCCCCCTCTTTGGCTCTTCAATTATTCAGACATTTTCCAATCAAACAACATTTCTACCACCCGCCATTCCACCCCCCTCTAGCCATATTGAAATATAGTTTCACCTTCATGCTTGTACAATTTATTTTCGTTAATTGGTAGCAAAAGTTTTCCGAGCGAAAATAAAAAAAAAAGTTACCCAGCCAAACAGAACACACATGGGGGGCATGTGGCAAGTTCAAAGGCACCACAAGGGCGTTGGCGGTAGTCGAAAATAAGTTTGCTCTGCTGTGAACTCTGCTCTGCTTTAATTAGAGTTTGCTAATCAGAGGCAAGAGCGTTCCGTTACAAGTTGTGGCAAGTACCCATGTACTATTGAACGCAGTGGAGATTAATTAGCGCAGTTTATTGAGCAACCCTGGCAGCGCCCTAAACGACGACCCCAGCGACGACCCAAACGACAGTCCTGACAGTCAGTCAGTCAGTCAGGCAGGCAGGCAGCGTATTGCCATTTGCATTTAACAATCCCATCCGAGAGCCGCCGCGCACATTTGCATATGGCTTGCATGTCTAATGGGCCCCGTCGTCGGTGCGTGCAGATTGATATATCGGCTCGCTCGGGCACCCGACATGTGAGTCATTGAAGGAGCCGACATCGCGGGCCACAACACGCCTAATTACGCTCAACGAGTTTTTATGACAGCCGCAATGCTGCTCCTCCTTCTGCCTGCCTGCCTGCCTGCCAGTCGTTTTCCTGCTGCTTTCCCGCCTGACTGGCTGGTAAGCTGACACCTTAGGTTCTTTCACACATGAGCTGATGCAGATGTAGTTGAAGTTGAAGTTGGAGTTGCAGTTGCATTTGCACTTACAGTGGCCGAGGCAGTGGCAGCTCCCCATTCGTAGACGCCAGAGTTTGGGTGATCGCGCTGCTAATGGACACTCCACATGCTGAAATGCCAAATGACGACAGATGCCCGCAGCCGTTAGTCAAACAGAAAGACGTAGGCAACTGAGAGAGGGTAATACCCGGTGTACAAGAAAATACAAATTCATTTCATTCTTTTCCTGTGATAAGTTTTTTCTATTGTGCAAATAAGATAACATACATTTTACGTCATTGTAATCCTTATGAAAAGATTTGATGAAATATCCTTACCCTTCCAAATTGATTATTGGAATACATAACAAACTTCCCTGTTATGCCTGAGCAATGTAGAATGTAGCAATTTATGTAAAACTGGCTGGTAATCCATGCATATATGTATGTTGCCTTCTCCTTTTGCCAGTTTGATGATTGACAAAAATATTCACTGAACTCTGTACCCTCTTTTGTGCCATTTCCTCAATTCTGTGGCAATCGATTTACCCCTTCTTCCTGGATATTTGTACCCACCATCAACATCATTCCCATCCCATCCCGAAGGCCTGGTGGCATGGCACATGTGCTAGGAAGCAGGGAGCGAGGGTCTAGGGTCGGGTCGGTTCGGTTGGGTCTGTCAATGTTGCTGTGGGTGCTGGCTGTGGCAGCTACGGCTTAGAGCTCATAACAATGCAGCTTAATAATACAATAAATGCAATCAAAGTAACAATAAAACATGCAGCATTTCCCACAAATGGCCACAAAAATAAAAAGAAATGAGTGAACCCCAGAGTCGAGTCGAGTCGAGCTGTTTAGGCGGAGGCGCAGGAGGAGGGGTGAGTCCATGTGTGAGTGCAGAAATTATGACAATATGCAAACGAGTTCCATAAAGACAGCGGAGCAGAGAACAGGCTAAAGGCGATGCCATGGAGAACACACAAATCGCAGACAAAAGGCGAACCCAGGATGAGGAGAGGCGTGGAGAGGCGATGGCAGGCAGGCAGGCAGCTAGGCAGAGACAAAGGTGCAGCTCTGATGGGGAGGGGAGGTATAGTTGAACGATGTCTGCTGCTCTCAGCTTAGGACCCGTTGACATGTAAAGAGCAACAAAGCAGAGGGAATAGCAGGGGGAACAGGTACTGGGTACTAGGTAAGCCTGTGCCTGAGCCTGTGCCCCTCAGGGCGGCGTAGGGCCGGCTTAGCAGGGAAAGGCAAACAGAGTTAATGCTGCACAAAAACCGATTCCGATAGAGATCGAACAAGGTTCTAATAACTAACCACGACCAAGAGACTCTTGAGGTGCGCTGTGAGTACACTCCTATGCATAGGGAGGGAGGGAAGCAGAGGCAGAGGCAGAGGCATAGGCAGTGGCTTGTTACCGGGAACAAACGGCAATTAGCACAAGAGCGATGCAATTTCGCAGAATGGCAGCCAAGAGAGTGATAGATTGAGAGGGGAGAGAGAGAGAGAGCAGACCACATCGTAGCATTTGTGTTTACACGTGGGATTAGGCTTGTGATGAGGGTTCCGGAATATTCGCATTTTCCGGCCCGTCTACTGGTTGATTAACTCCTTTTCCAACTGGATTAATTTCATCACGGCATTAAAGCAAGCTGCCCAGCTAGTTCTGTTCTGATTAAATTCGATTTGATATATGTAAAACTGCTTCCAGTTAACGGTATTCGATTCGGTTTCTCATTAGGGTCAAGACACTGTGAGATTCAATCAATTGATATTCATTCTAGGGTAACGATCTTGATGTATGTATCCACTAATCACGATCAGCCCACGCATAAACTTTGTATTTACTCAATCCTAGAGCTTAGCAGGGTCTTAGCCGGAGTCTGGTGGTTGGTTGTGCAACTCGTTTTCCCCGGCCACATACTCACAACTGCTCGTACAAATTATCTGAGTTTTGAGTGGGTTTGATGGCTGCAAAGCAGCAATAGAGATGCAGATGCAGATGCCCATTCCGATGCCGATGCCGATGCAGATGCCTATGCTGTGCCGCCGCATCTGGATGTCTAAAGTCTGAAAAAGGTGCGAGGTTTATGTATGTTGAAAACGTTTTGTTAACAACGTTCCCCTGCACCCGCCACCACTCTGACTGCCACGAAATAAAACCCAATTCAATGGCTGCTGCAGCAGAGAGCAACGAAGGAGGCGAGAAGAATTACAATAAATTATATAAAGTGTTAAATGTGTCGAGCAGCTGAGAAGAGATCAGTGAACCCACTCCCGTTTTTGGTTGAGAACAAAACGCTTGAGAAGATGCCATTTGTTGTCAACGTTTTTGGGCACTCGGTGTATCAGGCAGCAACAGAGACAGCGACAGCGACAGAACGTAGCCGACCCTTTCCCACTCTAAAAAAAAAATCCCTCAAGATTTATGGCGTCTAATCAGGCCTCAGCCCAAGCCCAAGACCAAGACCAAGCCGGGCAGCAGCGGCTGGGCAGCAAACTAGCAGCATAACCAATTTGTAGTGACAACTGTAAGCTGTATTTCCTAGCGCCATAAAAATGTCTCTGCCCGTGTATCTTTGTATCTTTGTGCATCTTGAACTCCATGCTCCACGCTGATACTAGACCAGAGAGTTGAAGGTGTTGGGACATTGACGCCATTCGGGTTTGTTAAACATAATAAATGTGATTCTCAATGTTTGTGCTCAGTTCAGGTTCTCTGGCAGTCTCCTCCACTCGTTCCACTCGGTTCCACTTGGCGTTCGCCAGTTAAGAGATGCGGGGACCCTCCCCTCCACACCCTATCCCTCGCTGTATGCATGATAAGGTGGCAAGGCAATCGCTGTCGTTGTCGCTCTATAGCTCTATAATCATAGTTCGTTCTAGTGTTGACTTTAATTGACAACTCTTCGGCGTTGTTGGTCCACTGGAGACGACACAACACGGCAGAGGAGAGCAGAGGGGAGGGAGTAGATAAAAGTAAACTGTAGAACTTATGGCCATCGACATCAGCAGACGTGCCTGGCACAGTGGTACATAATGAGGTGAATCATCTTTGGGAAAGTTTGTGTTTATCAGGCTTACCCCGCACCGCTCTTTGTGGCTCTCTCTCTCTGTTACTCTGTTTACACAAACATTTCACTTACACCAAATGCATTTTCGACGATGCTCGTATATGCTATATGCTTAATGTGTTTAACTATGGAAATGTGGCCCTGTTTATACGCGCTGCAATGTCTGGAGTGTGTTCAGCACTTGAGAGATGCTAAAACGTTTCACACAAACCCTGTGGGCCCGCGGAAAGGGCGGATGGAGAGGGGGAAACGAGCCAAGAAAAGGCCAAATATAAATAAATATGAAAGCGCCATGCATGAGTGCTCCTCTCGGGGTGTAAGGTGTTAAGTGAACGCAAGCGAGAGGCAGAACAAAACGTACATCCACATACACATACACATACCGCACTTAACATAATCAGATTCAACAGCCCTTGTACCACTGTGCACACACTGCTGCACACTGCTCCAGAATGCAGCGATGTCTTGCATACGAAATGAGTGAATAACTGGAAACCAAAAGGCGATGCGTAGTTATGAATGAGAGAGGGACAGACCCGTGGAGGAAGGGGAGCGTCCAAGTGGAGCGTAGAGAATGCAGAAGACACTGGCGGGAGCAGGGAAAGAGTCGCCGCACAGAGGTACGCCGCTTAAAGCTGATTAAATTTGTAAGCTGCTACAGCAACGGCTTTGGGTTGACAAACTGGTCGGTCGGTCGCCCGGTCGCCCGGTCGCCCGGTCGGTCGTCCTCCTATCTCTGTGGCAGCTTTTGCAGCGCGTTGCGCATGCGTTCTGCGTCGAAGCTGCCGCCCAAAATGCAATTCCAATGAAATTGACGTGACAACGGGCCAACGAAGATGAGTGTGACAAAAGCCCCCAGACGCAGACCCAGCACCAGACAGGCGGAACGCAAAACCGCAAAGCCTCAGCAAAGGCAACGACACAGAGTCACCAAACCAGCCAACATAGGCAGTGGCAGTGGCAGGGGCACGAGTAGAGGTAGAGGCCAGCCGAAAACCCACCAGAGACGGGGTAGACTCAGTAGTCCAGTGTCTCGTCGCAGTTTTAGGCACTGCCGCAGTCAAAGCTAGGTAAATGCAATGAAAACAAGAAAGAAGGCCTCGATTTGGCCAATGACGAAGCTATAGATACTCTAGCAGAATATTCACAGAAATTACAGAAATAATCGTCAAATAATATAAGCTAAAAACCAAACTGCAAACTTTAAATATTCCTCATAAATTAATATTCCTTAGCCTGCACATTTCCACCCTTTACGCCACACCATCAAATCACTCCTCATATTGACTATTGTCTGTCGCTTTGGCAGTGTATTTAGTGTACGGTGGACACAACACAACAGACACACTGATGACAGAGACAACATCGACTAGTGGCAGCAACGAACATGTCAAAAGGTGTTGTCTGCCATGCACTTGAAAAACTTGTTGTTGCCGCTGCCGTTGTGTCGACTGTGTCGGCTGTGTTGCTGGTAATTTGAATGGCGAAATGGCGACCGATCGGCCTACGTACCCGACCACGACTACTAGTATGAGTACGAGTATACTAGTATATGGATGGTAGCTAATACGCGGGCAGGCAATGTAGACTCGACTCTGATGCCGCGGCGCTCTCACACGCTTGATTGGAAGGCGGCGCGGCCCAGAGAGTGCGAAAGAAAGGCGTCAGCGAATGGTAAACAGGCGACAACCAGCGACAACAGACGACAACTAGCGACAGCGACAGCGACAACACAGGCGACAACTACAACGACAACGACAGCGACCAAAGAGTCGCATTTTGATTAGATTTAGGAACGCTTTGGCGCTCCAATTGTGTGCTGGTGCATGCCCCACAATGCGCGTTTTAGGACAAAATGCAAATGGCAGAGGCCCAGCCAGAGAACTGTGGCCCCCAGACAAGGCGCGCCCAGACAGTCTAAAAGGGAAAAACCCACAAAGCAAAGCAAAAGCAAAAGCAAAGCTCAACTTAATTGCACACACACCATGCCACACACCACACCATAAGGGTGCGGTGTGGTGCAGTGTGGTGCGGCAAAGGGACAAAGAAGTTGCTAGTGGTTTGGGCTTGGGTTTTTGGGGGTGGAAGGGGAGAGGGCGCATAAGGTGTGGAGCATGAGGTGTGGAGCGTGATGGCCACATCACTTTGACAAATGGCGACAATTTTGATTGAGTTTTAGCACGAATATTTTGGTGGGTTTGCTGATGATTCAGCTTCAAAAGCAAAAGCAAAACCCACCGCCCACCCACAGAAAGGTAATTGTTGCCACTCTATTAAAACGAAAGGGTGAAGGAGGCCATTGGTGTGATTGAAAAACTACCTTTGAAGTGATTCACACAGGCGGAAGAGCTACCAATAATTGAGTTTCCCATCGATTGGATTTGGTTTCATTTTTTCTCTCATTTTCCCTTTCCCCCTTCCCCCTTGTTTTTCCCTTCAAGAAATCAGATACGCTTCTACCTCAACCTCTCTACTTCAATATCAGATCAAGACAGTTCGAGAGATAAGCCAGATTGAATTTCAATTGAAAAAGCAGAGCAACCATGAAATCTTTAGATAAAAAAAAAAAAAAAAAAAGAAAAGAAAAGACATCTTCGGTTTGAGGGAATTATGTTCCCAGCATATGCAAAAACCCTCGGGGCCAAGACAGACCCCAGACCAGACACTATTAATAGCGCTCTCATATGACCATAATTTATCAACCTCAACTGCAAGAAACCAGTTTGCCATGTCCAGTGCAGCCAGCGAGATCCTTACTTGCCCGTCCGTACATCGATTCCCAACTCTCAACTGTCGCCCTATTCCCATCGACATAGGAGAAGGGAGAAGGCCTCTCCCTCTCTCTCTCTTGGGTTTATAGTCAATTACTCATGCCTTTCGCATCACGCACAGTAGCATTGAAATGGTTATTGACTTGTTCACCCTCTTACTCCTTCTTCGATGCTCAGCCAAATGCTTTTAACACACAAATTTTATTGAATTTTCTGGGAAAAAGATGTAAAAACGTAAAAAACGAAGGAAAAATTTAATTACAACCAACAAGCAATCGAGCATGAAGCCCAAGCAGCAAAGTGGGAGAGTATTGGAAGTATGTATTTCTTTTCTTTACCGATTAATATATATATATTTGTGTGTGTATGAGTTTTTTTCGGTTGCTTATTCCGACAATGATCGATTGTGATTTGTAAGAATGTCGACGCTGTCGAATCCCCTTTAAGCAATTAATTTCTAAGCAAGCGAATCGTGAAAGAAGCACCAGAGAGACGAAAGAGCGAGAGAGAGAGAGGGGGTAGCAGGGCATTCCATTGCGGGAAAAAATGCATGAAATGGATATGGGTGACTGGGAAGCGGTCAAGATTGATTTTGGCTTTCGGTCCGGACTGTGGGGACAGTCATTACAAGCAGATTGTGTTACCAGATTGTAAAACACTTCAAATGAGATGACGAGCCACAGCAAAGCCAAAGCCAAAGGCATAGGCAAAGGCAAAACGAACCCAAGCGACTGACATTGATGGGGGTTTTGATTTTCATTTTTCATTTGATTGAAACATTAAAAAAACAAATTTCCCACCACCCCAACAAAAAAAAACCGAAAGGGAGATAAACCAGCCGAATCGAGGAGAGCCATGGCCATGGAGGGGGTTTTTGGCTGGCCTAATGAGCCGTTCTTGGGACCCTCGCCATGGGGCGTATGAGTGATATTTTTCGCTTCAACAGCCATCAAATAAAAATGATGACATTTTCAGATTTTATGCATATTTGGGCACACACTCACACACACACACTGGCATACATACACACTTCATTTGCATAAATAGTCGAAAATTGAAAATGAATAACTTGCTTTTTGGCTGGTGGCTGTGTCGTCTGGGAAAAATGTTAATGAGTTTGGGCATAAAAGGCTACAAAATGATTTGGCCATAAAATCCACAGGGACACACGCATCATCCATACACTGGGTGTGGCAGCCAGCCACCAGCATCAGCACCCCCCACCAGCATCAGCTCTGCCAAAAATTATTGTCTATCATTATTTTGGGTGGCATATTCAAATTCCGGAATGATGCAATAAACCGAACGCTTAACATTCATTTCCAGCGAATTTTCAGTCGATTTCCGACCAAAAAAAAAAAAACAAAAAATGAATGATAAATTGAGGGAAATTCTATTTATAAGCGTAATTGCTAATCCCAGACTGGAAAACATAATCCACCCACTTGGCCAACCCAGTTCGTCATATATCATCTTTATCGAGCCCAGCTCCGCCTCAGGGACCGGAAGCTGGGGGCTTCATCAACAGCCACAGCGAGAGGCGTCAGCAGCAAGAAAATGGAAATGGAAAGGAAAGCAAAGAAAAACGCAAAACAAAGACAATGCCAATGCCAAAGCAGGAAAGAAAAACAAATGAAGGCAGACTATTTGTCAACGCGAATGAAGCCATTTATTATCCATCATAAAACTTGTATTTATCGCTAAATGTAGAGGGAGACATGCGGTGGAGAGGGGATATGTCATGCCCTGTCGTGCCAGCGAATGTCCCAACAAATCCTGACGACGAATAGTTGTGTCTCTGTATAGCTGGGGGGACTACTGCTGCGGATAGTCAGTCAAACAAACAAAGAGATGGCTTAAATAAACGGCCAGAGGACAGGCTAGAACAGAACAGAACAGAACAGGCACGCAGGCAGGCAGCGTGGCCTGAGGCAAGGGAGCAGCATCACACAGGCAGTGTCAAGGCAATAAATCATAAAGCAGTACCCAATCCCATACCCACTCCCTTTCCCCATCGAATGGAGTCGAGTGCGAGTGGAGTTTCTGCCATTGGACGCGCTGGCTGCTGCGTACGTGAGTTTGCCATGAAATTGGAGCATGTGCGTCGTCATCGCTGTACATTCGCTGTACACTCGCTGTGTCGCTGAATTGTCGTTGAAAATCACGTAAATGTATAAAAATGAAATCTGTCTGCGTTCCGCACTGCGACGGGCAGTGCCCCCCTTTAACCATCATCCCCAATTCCTGGTTGGCAATTGGAACTGTATCGCCGCGTCCCGCCTGTCAAGCGGCTGTGCAAGCCAAAAGTCGAATAAATTTCAGTTTGCCGCTGAAATATTTACGCAGCAGCAGCAGCAGTTCCCGGAATGAGTTCCACCCAAAAACGGGAAAGAAAATCCCAGCATATGTGGCTAATAAACCAGACGAAAGCGCTGCTGAAATCTAACCGAACATACATACGATACAGATACACCCAGAGCCAGGCCAAGGCACTTGCAGAGCCGGTCACAGCTGCAGAGGCACATAAACCTACATATACACATATGTAAGTATGTATATTTTTTGGAGCTCTGTACCTGTGCCTTAAGCATTTCGAATGGTTGATTAAACTCACACAAAGAGAAAGACAGTTTCCAGTTGATTGATGATGGATCAGCGAGACAAGCAGGATGTCTCCATTTCGATCACCTCACCCCAAACACTTTCTTAGCTAATTGGCAGGTTATTTTTTGGGCCAAAAGAACTGAGAGCGTGGCTGACTGGCTGCTGGACAATTTGTTTCAAATTGAGGACAATTGTCTGCAAATTATCTTAATAGATACATTCCGCCCCCGCACATCAACAGAGCCACATCACATTTTCATTAATTAATTTATCGCATCGTTAATTAGTTTATCAGCAATTTGAGAAGAGAAGGAAACGGCTCTAGGCCCATTAATTAATTCGTATTTAAAAAACTTTTCATTTCATCTGACAGAAATGTAGAACACGAATATTCAGTTAAATAACTGAATAAATCGAATTGAATTAATGTCCAGAATGATATGCAATGGAATGGAAATGTGAATAGCTTATTGGGGGATTAAAACTGGAGCCAAACAAACCGCCTTTAGTGCATAGTTATACACACTCTTTTGTGTGTGTTTGAACAGGCATTACTTTTCAGCCACAAAAAGATATATCTTTTGAGCTCTTTTGAATTTAAATGAACTAAGAGGCTAAGAGGCAGATGGATATTCCATTCCAGATCCAAATTACATTTTTGGCTCATTAAAAGGATCTCTGGACTATGGACAAGAAAAAAAATATAGCATTACGTGCCAAAAATAAATGTCAGCACAGAGCCACACAGATACTCAAACACACACACACACACACACACACACACACACACATACACTGGCAACGCAATCTGATGAAATTTATGAAATTCTTCTTGCTGGGTAATTCATTTCGGCTCTTCTTTTCTGTGGTTTTGCCAATGAATTTATTTTATTTTCTCTTTTAGTTTGCTGCTACTCTGCTGCTGCATGCCCTGCCCTGCCCCTCATCACTCTGGACTCTGGTACTCTGGGGCTCTTGTGATATTTTTAATAGCATTTTTTTCTCCGCAGAGGAATTTCGATGCTCGGCAACAAGCAACATCGATGAAATTAAGCTGGAGCTGGGGCTGGGGCCACAAATAAAATGAAACAAGAGAGAGAGAGAGAGAGAGAGTTCTCTAGTGCAGTAACTCGACAGTGGGGATACCCTCTAATTAGTAGAAATTATAGAACTTCTGTGCCCAATTGCGAGCGGCAATCATGTGTCCTGGCATAGCCTTTTATTCCACTAATACGAGGTATAACAATATATGGCAGAAGTGGCAGCTAAAGGCGCGTGTTGGGGGAGGGGCGTGTCAGCATGGCACACGACAAATAAATTTGTCAACAAATGTGGCAGCGTCCGTTGGTGCGATGTTTCCCCCGACGTCGTCGTCGGCGTCGTGTGTGGGTGAGAGAAACAACCATTCCCATACCCACCGCAGAGATCCCTAGCGCCCCCCTTGCCACCACAGGAGAGTAGGATGGGGTGGGACCAACGAATAATGTTGACAGTTGGGCATTAATTTTTTCACTAATTAATAAATGTTGCTGTTGTTGTTGTTGTTGGTGTTTTTTGGCTTTTATGTGGCTGCTGCTTCTGCTGCTTGGCGGATATCTTTAGTGCAACAAAATGAAATGGTTTATTGGCCTATTAGCGCAGCATTTAAATGGCAATCAAGGCGTGGTGGCCCACTCAGGTAAGCCAAAAGTCACGCAAAGTCACAAATTGTAGGCCGGCCAACACACACACACACGAACGAGGCGAAACGAATGAGCAAACACAGCGGCAAACAAGGCAAACAAAACTAACGACTGACTGCCCGATGAAGGGGCATAAACAAAAATTCACCAAAAAAAACAAAAAAAACAAGCAAAACAAGAGAGAGACAGGAGTGGCAGGCAGGGCAGGGAAGTCACAGAAGCAGAGGAGCAGTCTGGCAAATTGAAATCGAAAAGGAAATCAATTGGTATATAGCGACAATCGATACTGGGGATACTCGTACTCGTACTCGTATGCGAGGCAAGCAGAGTGGAATGGAGAGGTGTGGTCTGGTTCTGATCTGAGTCCGGTATGGGCCCAAAAACCACACGCATGCAAGCCTCTGTGGGTACGCTCCAAGGAACAGGCATTGGTGGGGTTTTCTGATTGCTGCTTTGGCACGCCCCACCACAACCACACACACACACACACACACACACAAAGAAAAAAGAGTCATTGAGCTGAGGGATGTTGTGGCAGCAGCCAGAAGGCAGCAGGTGGCGGCAGGCAAAGGCAAAGGCAACGGCAAAGCCAAAGAGCAGAGACAACATATGCCCAAAGAGATGTTCGGAATCGGGCGAATGGACCTGATATACATATGTATATGTATACGGAGTATATCCAGTCGGTGTTATCGTTATCCCCTGGCAACGTGATTGAAATTTATGACTGGCAAAAATATACACACACACACACCAGTCCTCGGGGGGCTGCTCCTGCTGCTGCTGCTGCTGCTGGTGTGTTACCCCAAATCGTGAGCTGAATTCCTGGTACAGGAGCTGGAGCTAGAGCTCATCATCATCTCTCCCTATGTCAGTGTCTGCGTCTGGCTTTTCCTATGAGAAATTGCAGTGAATAAAGAGAGCACTTGTACGCATTAAAACCTAATTGGGAATTTCCATAGTTCATATGACATTTTCTCTAACTGCTGCCACTGCTGCTGCTGCTGCTCTTGCTGTTGTGACTGAGTGGCATATGCGAGTGTGTGTCCTCGCTCGATGTGTCTCTGTGGCATGTTCTACATATTTTGGCTTTGCAAAATGTCACACGCAGTCAACGATGCCCTCGCTGGTGGGGGTCTAAAGTGGATTTTGCGCTTGGCTATGATAAATTGAGGGTTTTCAGCTGGACACAACGAGAGTGGCATCAGCAGCAGCAGCAGCGTATGGTCAGCTTTAGACAGAATAAACTAGAACAGGGGAATGGGGAGGGATGGGTATGATGAGAACTCCTGGCTCACTGGGTTTGACGTTACCTAAAATGCTTTCCTCTATGCTTCATCCCTCAATGCTGCATCACCACACACACACACCTCTAGTCTTTGTGTATGCAACAGCAGCAGCAGCAGCCAGTTGAGAGATGAGGATGAGAGAAGATGAGAAGTGGCCAAATGTCATTTGCAGTTTGACAAGCAAAAGCCAGAGATAGGGATGTGGCTGCACGCTGGACTACGTACCATGGGACGCATCAAAAGTTTCAGTTATTAAAAATTATAAGTACTTAAATAAAACTCATTAAATATGGAACACGAAAGGGGAGCAGATTTCCAGCTAACTCAAGTAAATTTCCATTAAATTTCATATATATGCACTTTAAATTCTGATAACAAGTTTTATCAGACCCACTGTGGGCTCGAAAGTGTATCGGGGCCTCTTCCGATGCTGCAAATGCCGCACTTGACTGCTGTCGCACTAATTTTATCAATTTGCCCAACTGCAAAACTACAGAAAGAGAAAATGTCGATAAAACCCAAAGAACTAATCGTACTTAATCGGAATGCGGCAGTCCAAGTGGCAGTTGTAGTAGTTGTAGCTGTAGTCCCCTGCAATGTCCTTGACATGAACTTCGCAGGCAATCAAAGCAAGAAGTGAAGAAGGGAAGCAGAAGCAAAAGCAAACCTGCATATGCAGAGCAGAGCTGGCAACTTGGCTTAGCCAATGATGACTTTGCTTTGCCGCATCGTCGTCGTCGTCGTCGTTGTCGTCGTCTATGGCTGCGATAAGCAAGCGACATCTTTCGCCAATCCTCTGACAATCCATCCCATCGCCCTTCACCCGCACACGGGCTTTGATTTATTGTGCGTGGCTTAAAGTTGTGAAAAGGCTGTGTCCTGGCGCCTGGCACGCTCTTATCAAGTCTCCCACCGGGGTCGCTCTACGGGCAGAGTGGAGGCTGTAGGTCGTCGAATGTTGGTAAGCCCAGGCAGTGGCTGGACAGTGGCAGGGGACAGTGGCTGGGGGGAAGCCAAGAGAAATTTATTTATATGCAGTGACTTTGAAAAGAAACTTGGACCGCTCTGCCCAGAAACTTTCGACCTGGGTGCGCATCGATTATACAACTTTGTGTCCTATCTTGTCTCGAGTATCCTGTGGGACGGGGGGGACTGCCTGGAATTGGCAAAGTTGTTAAATAATTGCGCTGAGCGTTTACTTGGCCAACGCTGTGCTTCATATGGCTACGACACTGCCACAACTCTGCCACGACTCTGGTTGGGGGAAATAATTCGATGCATCATGAGAAGAGCGAGCCAGTATCCAGTATCATTGGGATTAGCAGGCAAAGTTTGCCCGGCAGCTTAGCGGGTGAGTTAATTGTGCGAATGTCAAGACAAATTGCGTTAATACACGACCAAGCTGTGGGCTGTGGACTGTTTGCTGCTACTGCTACTGCCTGGCAATGGCAGCCAGGACAAGGCACAAGGACAACAAGGACCCAACTCCCATAAGCATAGCATATACATATGCATGCCACATGGTTGTCTCTCTGTCTCTCTGCGCCTGCATCGTGGGTGTCGCAAAAAGTTTTTAAAAAGTATTTTAAGCAAAATTTATGCAAACCACCAAGGCAAACTGGCTGCCAAAAGGAAGCCAGCATCTACCCCCCACACCCCAGGCACGCCCCTCCGGTTGGATGGATATGTGCATGGGAGCCCTCTGCTAATCCCCGAGTAATCAAAGTTTCGGTAATGTCACGAGAGAGCGAGACAGCGAGAGAGAGACAGAGAGGGGCAAGTGGCTGAAGGAAAAAAAGCTTGGGAAAAAATTGGAGAAACAGAAAGGCAGCCAGGCAGGCGGGCGGGCACTCCTCCCACTGCCACTTTCATTCCTCCTTTTTCGTCCTCTTTGTGCCTTTTTCTTTTTTTCGCTCTGCTCTTTGTGTATGGGTGGGTGTGTGTGTGTGTGTGGGGGGGGGTCCCTTTTGGGGCTGGGAAAACACTTTTCCAATTAATGAAATCTCTAAACTGCCATAAATTTAGCCAAGCGCAAATAATTAAATTTCTGTGCCCCTCCTACACACACAACCCACACACACACACACAAAAACACACACAAAGCATGCCACAACGACTTGTTGACTTATGAGTGTAGTAGTGGTGTGGGTGTGTGTCCGTATGTGTCTGAGTGTGTGGCTGTGCCTGACATTTCTGACCAATTGAACATTGACCATTGGTCCTAGCTTAACCGCAAATGTAGGCATCTGATGGACAGCATATTTTTGGTGCCAAAATGACAAGGAAAAGACAAGGCAAGCATTAGGATCCGAGATATTAGATACCCCTTGCAGATGCATCAAAGTAATAGGAATCAAATACTGGAATACAGTGTTTCATTCGATAAGTAACGCCTCTGACTTATGCCATAGTTCCATTGGCCTTGTTCGCCAAACAACGTCCATTGCTTCGACATTTATCAATCAATCATTATAAAAGAGAAATAGATAAAAGATAAAAGAAATATAAAAGAGAATATCAGCGAATGTAATAACCAAATACATAGAGTGTGCATGACGAGACCCACTGTTAACTTGTATAATTTCCAATGAAATACAAACAACATTGATAATTGATCTCAGTCTCCCTCGGGGCGTATGTTAATTCCAATCGTAACCAATGTGTCCGTTCGCTTACGGGAATCTTGTACAAGGAACCTCGCCTCATCAATATTAGTTAAACAAGGCGTGCATCATGATAATACAAGCCAGTTGTTGCTATACTTTATGCAGTTCAAAAATATGTGTATCAAACATCTGATTAAAACCAATATACCCTCTGGCAGAGGGAATCAAATTCCATGCTTAATTTTTCTTCGTGGTTAACCTTTAAAACGAATTAGAAGTCAGCTTAGAAGTTTAGGCAAGACTCACCTGCTTGACACTGGCACTCGCCGTGACCTCCGGCTGATGCTCCTCCCTCGCCCGCTGCTGTTGCTGCTGCTGCCGCCTCGGCCGCCTGCCTTCGCTGTTGGCGTCGCGTCAGCTGCAGGTGCGACACATCGCGTCGCAGGCGATGCAACTCGCGGCGCACATGCAGCGGCATGTGCTGGGTGCCGTTGTTTCTGTTGTCCAGAATTTGCGTCTGTTCGGCGGGCCAGTGGAGCAGCTGCTGCTGCTCCAGCCTCAGCTCCAGCTCGACAATGCGTGCGTCCAGCTGCTGCAGGCGTTGCAGCCGCTGCTCCATTCGCGTCTGTCGCACATTGGCGTACAGGGCGAAGCTGAAGGCGCACAGGCACAGCACATAGCTGGCGATCTGCAGCAAGGACATGAGCTTTATTGTGGGATAAGGTCGCTCCTTGCTGCAGCTGGCAGCTAGCTGATGCTGCTGTTGCTGCTGTTGCTGCTGCTGATCCGCCTTGTTCTGACAGCTCACGGTGGGGGCTGCCAGGCGACTAGCTGTGCTCGCTGCT
Organism: Drosophila bifasciata; assembly: GCA_009664405.1. Lineage (NCBI taxonomy): Eukaryota > Metazoa > Arthropoda > Insecta > Diptera > Drosophilidae > Drosophila > Drosophila bifasciata. The sequence goes on from CM019044.1 coordinate 7,392,790, forward strand.
GCTGTTGCTGCTGCTGTTGGAGTGGGACCATTGCTGGCCATTTTATTGTGTCCTAGAAGCAGGCACTGCTGCTGCTGCTGCTGCTGCTGCGCTGCCTGAATTTCAACTGTGGATGCTGCTCCTGCAGCTGGATCTGATTGTGTCCTTGGGCTGCCGCTGGGCGGCGCTTTGTGCTTGCGCATGCTGCGTTTAAGATGGAAAGCTGTCTCTCTCGCCCCTTCCCCTATTGCTCTCCCTAGGCTTGCCTCCGTGTGGGGCTGCTGCTGCTGCTGCTACACTTGAGTCTGTTGCCGTTGACGTTGCTGTTGCTGTCACTTGAAGTGTGTCCTTGTGGCATCACAAAGAAAAAACAGAAAGCAGCACAAAACACATATGCGGCAGTCACTGGCTTTGCTCCTTTTTTGGCCAGTGCTGTCAAGTGCTTTCCTATCCCTCTTTCTATCCTCTATCGTCTATCGTCTATCCGCTATCCTCTATGCACTATCCACGTACTCGATTCTATTTCGTTGCGGTATTTGGCCAGAACATTGCGCTTCTAATGCTGCTGCTGCTGCCCCGTTGTTGCCTTCCGCGCATGCAACGCAGCGGCCATGGAAAGCGCTGACTAAGGGGAAAACCAAATAATATAGAGGGAAAAACTTTTGCTGCGTGCCCTGGCCTGCTTCGCTCTGCTGGCTGTCCAAGCTCCTGGTTTGGGTTGGGGTTGCCTTTGTTTTTGTCCTGTCAATCGTTGTAGCAGCTGCTGCTGCTGGTGGTGCTCCTTCGTCTCTCGACTTGTCTCCTGTGCTCGTTGACAACTTCTGTTCCTTGGTTTCGCACTTGTCCTTTTAGGGCTCTTCACATTGCAACTTGTTTAGTTTTGGGTGCTGCTGCTCGTCGCGAATCCGTTCACTTTTCAACTGCAACGAAAGAAAATGAGAAGAAAAGTGAAAAATAAGTTGGATGGAAACTTTTTTTCCATGGCACTCGAATTATGTGTCGCCGCATTTTCAATAATCAGCCAGGCTCGGTTGCCACGGACGGGTGACAAGTCCCTGCCTGGCTCTCTCACTCTCTCCCTATCTCTCTCTCTCTCTCTATCTCTCTCTGGTGCTAACTTCGTTTTGAAGTTCACCCAGCCGTGCCCACCGTGCCGCCAGCCCCCTTGGATGCCCTGGCAACCAAGTACCTAGCAAGACTCGGGCAACCGAAACTTTTTTACTCCAAACTTTTTTTCTAGCTCAAGTGGCAGCCAGTGGCGGCAGCAACAACTGACAAACAAAAAAAAAACAAAAAACAACACAAATAAAAAACCAAGAAGAGCGGCAAGATGCCACAAGGGTCGGGTGCGGGGCGACGCGAGGCATAAGTACGAGTATTTGACCCATAGACTTGTCGTGTCAAAAACATTTGTTGCCTTCAACTGTGCCCCCCCACATGCCACCGACCACCATCAACAGGGCGATCAGAAGGGGGCTGAATGCTGGTGGGTGGTGGGTGGTGCGGTGTTTAGGTGTGGCAAACAGCAATACAAAAGTCATAAAGTGGAAATTATAGCAAAGAAACAAGAATACTTTTTGTTTGATGGCAGTGGAGTGGGTCCAAGGGAAGGGCCGTTCATTGGGGAGGGGAACGGGAACAACGCAACTGAAATGCTCTTTAGAGAAATGAAATGAGCTTGAGAACTTTTTCGCAAGTTGCAAGAAACAGAAGGAGAGATAAAACAACAACAACAAAATACAGTTTAAAAAGTATCAAAAACTGACCAATGGGGGGGCGGGAGCTGGAGCAGGAGCAACTTTTGGAGCAGCTTCAAAAAACTATAAAATTAATTTCCCTCATGAAATTAATATCCAGTCATTAATAACACAAAAAACTATGTATCAAATGCTTTCATTTTATTCTTAAATCGATTTGATGCACAATTAAAATCGTAACGTTTTAATTTCAATTTTAATTTAACTCTGTGGTTTCGTTTTTTTTTACAGAATTTCCACAAATTCATATTTAATTGTGCGACCTTAAGCTGCTCTTGTTTCGGTTCATTCATGTATTCTTTTTTTTTCCGAACATATTGTGCGTTAGTATTGCGCAATCAAGCGTCAAAACAAGCGACGGACATAACAAAAATAACTGTAGCTCTCATAAAACTCAAAAACAATCGACAAACCCCCCTCCTCACACAGGAGCAACATGCCACACCATCGCCTAAGCCGCAAACCACAAGAATAAAAAATATAAACAACAACAAAAATTGAACGAAGCAAACCCCAAAAAAAAAAAAAAAAAAAGCATAAAAGTCAAAAGGCCAATATCAAACGGAGGAGGCAAAACCACAACAACAATAACGGAGCAAACCCGCTCCCCCCCACCCCCACCAGCACCTAAAGCCGAGCTCAAGTCAATGGAATGTTTGGAACACCCTAATAAAACTAATTGAAAGTCTTGTGCGCTCCTCTGAAGCCAATAATGGCCAAATGAAGATGATAATCATCATGATGATGATGATGATTCGGATGGCAATGAGTATGATGACGTCGCTGTTTGGGTAGCAGCAGCAGCAGCAACAACTGCAGTGGAAATGGAAAGATGCTTTTAATTTAACAAATAAGAGCAAGGCAAGGGAAGGGAAGGGAAGGCATGTGTGTGTGTGTGTGTGCATGAACTTTAGCGCTGACATTGCAATTGGCTGGGCAATTTCCAACAGTCTCCAGCTACACATCGCTCCCTCTTGGATATCGATTTCGTTGTTATACATTGTAGGAGCCAAAAGGTTAATGCTATTTGGGGTGGCTGCTGGGACGAATGGAGAACTGCGAACGGGTAACTCAATATAAAATAAATTGATTTAAAATTTCTACAATTTGGTGTGCAGCTTTTGTCAATTACGTGAGGGCGAGACAGAGAGACAGAGACAGACAGAGAAAAGGAGCGAGAGTCCAATGACTTTGGACTCTGTCAAATGGTGTGCTAAAAAGTATGCTATGGATTCTATTCTCTTTTTTTTCTCTCACTATTCAAAGCAAATTGAATTATGCTGCACATGTGTGTGTGTGTGTGTGTGGGAGTGGGAGTGGAAGTGCGTGGAATAGCCACTTAGTAAACCCATATTGATAGTGTGTCTCTGTGTGTGTGTCCATCTGGCAATTAAAATTTGATTGAAAATTTGAATTGAAATGCAAATCAAGCGAAAATTGAATGGCCTTAGCCGGACCGGATCGAACCGGACCAGACCAGACCAAATGAAACGGACGTTATGGGGGCCACAAATGAAATGATATCCTCTCGCATCGAATGCTAGCGGCAAAAGGCAGGAAAAAGCTTTCTAAGTCCCGGGCACAATGTTGAGTTAAGTGTCACACGTACTCTCGTATGTGTGTCAGTGAGTGTGTGCGTGCGTGTGTGTGTGTTTGGTGGTGTGTTTGTGAGTGGCAAGCTCAATTGCAATGCATTCAAAAGGATTATTGTCCTTATTTATCTTGCTAAATTTATTCGTTACGCACAAATGCGCAAAAACCCACCCAAAAAAGGAGGCATGAGGCATGTGGCCAATAAAAACATGAAGCCAAACAGCACACAAAACACAACACACAAAAATCAAAGCAAATAAACAATAAAAATAATCGGGGGCCGTTAGCAACACATGTGCATTTTCATCATCATCATCACCATCATCATCATGATCATCACAGTCAAACATCACATCAGCAATGGTAGTTGTAGGTTGCCGCCAAAGCTAAATCCAACAACTTTGTTGCTGCCACTACAAAAGGAAGCAGCAGTAGAAAGCAGCTAGCAGCAAGCAGCGGCAGCATTTGCTATGTGGCATCCTCGACAGCTTCGTCTGGGGCCAGGGCGAGGCAATAAATAGTTGTCGTGCCATAAGAAAAATGCAAGAAGTGTTTAAGTTTTCCCTCTCCCACCCCTCCCTCTGTCCTGCTCTTGCTTTACTTCTCCTTTTTTTTTTTTTTTTTTTGGTTGTTTTGGCAGCCAGGACCCGGAACCCACACCCCCTTGCTCACAAGAGTGAAGCGTCATTTCCTTCTGGTCCTTTTTTTTTACTGCTCCATCATTTAAATTGAAAAAAAGTGGAAAAAGCTGAAGTGCTAGTGGAAGTTCCTTGAAGCTAACTGAAAGAGAGAGACAGAGAGAGAGACAGACAGAGAGAGAGAGCGGCGAAACAGGCGATAATGTTTGGCAGGATGCGGGGTGGAGAGCGAAACGAATTTTGGAAACTTTCGATTTTGGGGCACACAGAAAAAGTGCTGGCAACCATTTCAGTTTTGATTAAGGGGCAGCAACAGAACAACGCAACAAAGCAGAAGTTGCATTCAATGAATTTAAGGCTGTGACTTTTTTTGGATATTGTTTTCGAACTTGAAACTGAGCTGAAAATCGTCTTACAGGAATCATCCACATAGTATAAGCTTTGAGGTAAACGAAAGGAATTTTCATCTCCATATCAAATAGTTTCCTTGGTAGCTTTTGTAAGTGCTGCTGCCATGCATGTACATACATATGTATCTAGACACTACTCGTAATCCATTTCCATTGCCCGTAGTTATAAGATGTTTTCAGTTTGTATTCGTTTTTATGGCAGCTCTTTAGTTTACGATCAAATAATGCGAATCACTTTGCCACAACCCAATCTTGGCTTCAGTTTTAATGTTTCTTACAGTAGCACAAGGAGTATACTATAGATACATATGTATCTACAGATCTGTGTGTGAGTGCTGCTTGCTGTTTTCTTATAATTTTTACAGCTTGTTCTGGTTGCTGCTGCTGTTGTGGCTCCTTCTTCATCGGTTTAGGGTTCATTCTTCTCTCTCTTTATTTTTTATGTGCTTGCCCCTCCTGCCCCAAAGGCAGGCTGCTGCTTCCTACATACAAACTATTAGTGCAACTCATTGTTGAGAGGCGTCTTTGTACTTTTATGTATGCTTGGAGTCCCTTCGCCCACTCGGGGTGGGAGAGTGTGTGTAAGAAAGATTCGCAACAGAAGTTGCCCCTGGGAGAAATTACTTAATTTTGGAATTTCAATTTAGCACTTAGACAGGAAACATGGCAATGCGGAGGGAGACCAAGGAGCCGGGAGACCGGAGACAGCAGTCAGTAGCCAGATAGGACCCTCCTGCGACAGCAATCGAGTTGAGACTGTATTGGCGTGGTCTGTGGCATGTGCCACATGTGTGTGCGTGTGTGTGTTTAAGTATGTGTCTGCTTGTAAAAATCCAGCTTACACATGCTGTGACTCCTAAAAATGTCCGGAATTTCGGCACACGCAATGTCTGCCCTTTGTTTACACATCGTCCCCTTTACTTCCCTTCCACAATCTCTGTCTCTGATTTCTTTCAGGAGTAGGTGGAGCTCTGGCTGGAGTTTCCACAGTTTGTTGCACAAAACGGCTTGAACACTTTGTGTAGTTGCACACACACACACACATAGACAGAGAGACAGACACCGTGGAGTATGGCATCTTCTGGCATCTCTCTAGACTCTTGCACATTCCTTTTTATTTGATTTCAGTTAGGTATTTAGCCAAGTAATGTCGTGTCACAATTAACTGCCACTGCCACCCATTTCACCCAACCCAAGCCCCAATGGAATGCCTTAGTCTTAACCAACTCTAATGAGTGTCCTTACATTGGGTTCCCGTTCCCGCTCCGTTCTCTATTTACACACACACAGACGACAAAGTCACACCTCATATGTGTGGGGGGCAATACCTCCCAGACCCAGACCCAACCCAAACCAACCCTTTCCTGCCACACTGCACGCTGCATTGTACATACTGTGTGGCAGGCAGGCAGCGAGCGAGTGAGTTTGTTTAACAGTGTAAAGTTACACGCAACTAAGCACTTAACTGCATAAAAGCTCGAGCACAGAAGGTGCAGCAGGTGGGGCAGCTGTGTAGTCCATGGAACATCGCAGTGCTGGCAGACTTTCAACCTTGGACTTGCAACAGTTGACTTTGCGTGCGTTTTTATGAATGAGTTGAGTTGAGTTGTGGCAAGCGGCGGCGGCTCCAGGGCCCCAGGGCCCCTGGGAAGCAACAAATGTAAATCCGCGACCCCGTTAAAAGGTCGCTCAAAGGCTGCCTGCCCGCCTGACCAAAGCCGCAGGCAGGGTCTGCTTCCCGTCGTCTACCCTCTGCCGTCTGTTGTCTGTCAGAACTTAGACACAAATGGAGGCGCGGGCAGTGGAGAACAGAGGATAGACCGAAGAACATTAAGGCAATGTCCGTCTGGACTGTGGCTGGACAGGCAGCCGTAGCAGTCGTAGCAGCAATGTAAACAGACACACAGCTGGACATTCGAGCAGCTCCACGCCAAGGACTTGGGGCCTGTCTGGGCCTCTTCGTGTGTCTCTGTGTCTGCCTGCGTGTGTGTGTGTGTGTATCATGTTGTGGTCTGTGTGGGGGCTAAAGGCAAAGGCTATAAGCAGTTGCCCATCAATTGTGCTCTGATCTGGCTACGATGGCATAGAAAAGCGCTTAACTAACACACACAAGTTGCAAAGAATAGCTTGCAACCTGAGCTGAAACTAGTAATTTATCATGGGGGAAATGGAAAAGAATAGAAGGGAAAATGTAAAGCAGAGCGAGTATTCCGGTGAGCGTAATACAATTAAAACTCTTTGGAAAAAGAACGCAAAGTACTCAGAAAAGTAAACCTTTTAAAACAGAAAACTCATCATCAGTGGCACAACATTCAAATGACCCTCTGAAGCCTCTCTTAGGATTCGAAAATAATGGGCTAATCCCGTGCATTAGGCTGACCGCAAAAGGACACGCAGACACGCATCAAATCATCCGTTTTGGTTGGTCAATCCATCCAACCATCCCTGTCCCTGTCCCTGTCCCTGTGTCCCCTGTAACCAGAATTCCCCGAACGCTGCTCGGCCTAACCGCAAGCACGTACGTGGCAGAAGGTTGGATAAGTAATGGCACCATCGTGTCCTGACACCTCTCCGTGAAAACATTGCAACATTTAACAGGGATTTTTTTTTAGGGGTTTGTCTTTTGTCCCAAAATGTGTGTATAATTGATAGTAAACAATTTCGGCAACTATCGAAATTCTCTTGTTCCCCTCCTGCATGCCACTGGTTTGTTGCAACGGCAGGACAGCAGCAGAAAGCGCAGCCATAGGGACCATGAAGCATGTGCCCATGAGCCGTGTGTCCTACGACCAGCTGTCGGGCCATTTAAATTTTCACATAAGCTTTTGCTGGACATTTTCGCTTGGGCATTTAAGTAATTTTTCCTGGCAGCCAACAGCAACCTGTGGGCTGCCACTATCTTCTTTTCTCTCTGTCTTTCTCTCTGCCTCTCTGTCTCTGTCATTGGTTGGTAATTTTTCACTGGCTGACAAGATGTCGCCCGTTGCTGGCGTTGTCGTCTGTGTCGTTCGTTTCCCTCGGTCTGAGCCTGTCTCCTTTGCCGCTGTGCTGCATAATTGCTTTGTGGTTAAAGGATTATTTACTTTTTTTTTTTTGCCAGCTACACCCGACTGTCAGCCTGGGTCTGGGTCTGCTGCCTTCTGCCTGCTGCTGACTCACTCAAGACAGAGTTTGTCCTCGTCGTCGTTTGCCATCACTAAGCCGACGGCTTGCGCTGATTTTGGCTTAAATGCATTCGGCTCATTTAATTTTCAGTGCACCGCAGAAACCAACCAATCTGCCGCTTCTTTTGATACCCTGCCATTACAAACAGGGAATGCCTATGGTTGCCAAGAATAAATAGACTAGGGAACACTTTAAATATATTTAAATTTGATTTATAACTTAAAATTCTGTAAATAAAAGCTAACAATTAATTATAAATTTAAAGTACCTTTAACAAAAATATTGTTTAGGGTATTTTTCGTGACTTTAGGCGACTGAAAACCTTACTTAGCTTCTCTTCTCTTTTTTCGGTCTCCCTTTGCCAGTGGTGATGCTGCTGCTGTCTCGCAAATTATATAATTAAGTTAAAGTGAGCGGCGGTGGCGACGGTGGCGGCTGTGCCAGCGGTTTGCTGTGTGGCTGGCAATTTACGAGCAGCTCCAGCAAGCTCCCAGCCCAGTCTCCGACTCAGAGCGAGACAGCCGATTCCTTTCCCACTCATCCTCCCAGTGTGTACGGTGTATCCATCCGTATAGTGTATCCCCACCCCTTGGTACACGCTAATTTCTTAATTTTCACCTTCCGCTTAGTGTTGAGCGGACGTGGTCCATTCCCATTCCCAATTCCGATTCCGATTCCCGTTTCCCATTCCCATTCCCGTGTGAAGGCACAACCCCAAAAATAGCATTTCCGTATTTCCGTGTCTATCATGACTTTTATTGTTATGTTCAGCAGCGTCTGCCCGCTGCCTGCTGCAGCATTGACTGTTATAAGCACCCGCCGCAGTGGCACGAATGGGTTGTGCCGGCCCCCACTCGCAGCACACACAAAAACCAGTTACAGTTTTGCGGGTTCCAGAGACTAAGTTCCATTCTCCCAGCTTCTGGTCCAGAGGCAGTGCCAGAGCGAGGGCCATGCCCTGTCCAATCCCCCATTCGGCTGATTGCTGTTCATTCGCGCGTTAAATGTGACGAAGGGGCTGTGGGGGCGCTCAAAGTCGAAGGGAAGTGGATGATGATGCTTTTGAAAATGAAACCCTACCTACCCCTACACCATCAACATCTCCATCTCCATCGCGCCTCTCCCCCGTTCAACTATACTTTCCCTTGACTATTCTTTGGATCTCTCTCTCTCGCTCTCTCTGGGCGTTTTGTGCTCAATTTAGCGTTATAATTTCGTTTATTGCATGGCCTGCGACAGCGTTTCGTTTACTTTCGGACACTGCCCCTCTCACTTCTGGCTCTACCACTGTCTCTGCCCCCACCTCCTCCTCCTCCTACCCTTTTCCCTGCTCCCTGCTCCCTGCCACTATGCCACACTGTCAAGTGTTCTTGTTGAGTTCATCAAAATTGTCGCTGGCTGCGATGACATCCACTTAACGCAATTTTCACTGCCGAGCTGAGAGCAGAAGCACCAAAAAGCATCAGCAGCAGCAGCAGCAACAGTCGGAGCAGTCGGAACAGTCGAGCCGCCACTCCACTTGACAGTCATTCATTCAAGCTGCTGCTAAGCATCCATCCATTCATTCATTCATTTACTTGCTCATTCACTCACTCATTTCACACCATTTACAGTTACAATTAATGTTTGTTTGCGTTGCTGCTGCTGCTGTCTCCCGCATGCTACCAGATTGTCAGGAAGGTCGGGCGGGTCAGGGGTTGTGTGTGCTGCCAAAAGGACTCCCTCCTATTCACTCAACAAAACATCAAAGAGGTCGGTCGTCTCCTAAAAGGAGCAACCAAAGCCTTATCTTAAAGCTGCAAAAAGCTTGAATATTTAATAATTGCCCTCAGGCTCAGAAGTTCATAAAAATGTGTAGCATGCCCCAACAAGAGCTCCCTCCAGGGAGCATAATGAAAAGGGTCGAGCGAAAAGCGCAACCTTCGCCGGATCATAAATGAATGTTTTTGCTACAGAATTTACACCTACCTAGGATACAGGGAGGGGAGAGAGAGAGCAGCGTCTGGGTGGAAGGGAAACCAAGCAACCTGCTGGCATGTCTGGCATGGCTTTCGGGGCTCGGGGCTTGCGGCTGTGGCAGCATATTTGCCCATAAAGTATCTTGAATATTTGAGCAAGGTGTGTCAGTAATTTAAGGGCCTCCCCCGGGGCTGGCTGGGACTGGGGCTTCATTAGATGAGATGTCCGCTGCAACTTCATTTGCAGAGGCGCATAAAAAGCATACAAATCGCCAAGACCTGGTCACTCTGCCAACTGGTTTGATGCCAATTTGTTTTTGTTGTTGTTTTTGTTGCTGCTTTTTTTTGTTTTTTTGCGGGGAATTCTGTTTTTGCTGCAGGAGCTTAAGGCTAGGCTTTCGCAGCGACGACGGCAGAATTTCAATGTTTTTTTTTCCGTATGTTAATCTATTTTTTTATGCGCTTTGCCAGGGCCATTCGCCTAAAAGCAAGCTGAAGATTTTTTTTGTGTGTTTTGTCCGTCGGTGCGGAGCTGCTTTTGATTTGATTTCGTTTTCGTTTCGCATTTGTGGGCTCCGTTTTTGGGTTGTTTTTGGGAACAGCCCAAAAACGTATTTCGGTTTTTGTTTTCTTTTGTCATCCTGTCGGTCGTCGGCGTCGTCGTCGTTGTACAACCCCCTAATTTTTGTTTTTGTTGTTTTTTGTCAACGTTTTGCATACAAAGCACACACACACACACATGGCCTGATGCACAAACATGTGTGTGCGTGGAAACATGGTAAAAAAAAACAATATCCCGACTAAAAGATACCCGCTACTCGAGAACTAATTATCCCAATAGCACAAAAAAAACCTCTCGAAAGTAGTCATCCATATACAGGATAGAGTATATCCATCAGTTTATATCTATTATAATGGAATCGCACAAAAGTCGAGTTCCATAGCATAACAAGTGTGAAAACTGCAGGTCCGACTGACTCTGATTCGCTGCACAAAACTCTGATAAGCTAACGGACACAAAGAGGCGAAACCAACGGTACTTTATACGTTACAAGACAAGATACAAGATAACAACAAAAATAACAACATCCAGTAATATAATTAATCGAAAGTACATCCCAGTGGTGAACACCACTGTGCTGCTATTGGATCAATGGCATTTAAGAGTTTATCCACTTCTCCATCCGACTGTTGCGCAAACACAATATACCCTTTGTCTCCTCCACCCCAGTGTACCTGGGCGTAATAAATGAACATGACCACCGTTTCGTGTGCATATGCATTTACCCCGGCACTGTGCTCGTGGGCGACCCGACCCCCGCTTATTATAATCAAACAGTTTGTTTGGTTCACCTTTTACATACTTTGCGCCGCCTGCACCTTCTTTGGTGAGGATGGAAGAGGATGGTGGATGGATGGATGCTGGCTGCTGGTTGCTGGCTGCTGGCTGCTGCGACGCGTTGCTTTATTGTGCCCTGGCTGGCTGGCGGCGGCGTTTCTTTTCTCCTTTCGCTGTGCACACTTCACCTTCGAGCTGTTTTAAGCACTTAACATAATTTAATTTCGACAAAATACAGCAACTATAAATTTCTACTTTCTGCACTTGGCGGCACTCACAAACAAACACTGGGTGCTGTTGTTGTCGGTGTGTTGCTTTTGTCACAACTTTGTTTTGCTTTCTTTTTCGACTCCTTAAAACAACAACAATGGAACGACAAAACTCGCGCCGAGGAGAAAGATTTCGAAATTCGCGCGAATGAAGGTTTTTGTCGTCAAACGCGCACGCGTTTTCCCTTCCGTTATTTGTTCGATGACGCGCTATGTGACCGCTCGGTTCGGATATATTTTGATTTTTTTTTTTTTCCGGGTTTTCATTCACGATTTTCCGGTTCTTTCCCGCCCCGCTGTGGAGTGTTGCTCAGCCACATGTGGCTAAACATTATGTTTGCAGGCATGGTCAAAAGATAGGTATGGGCTACAGGACAAAAGGGCTCCGAAAATGCATAGCATGCAGGTAAAAGCCACCGCAATTCCGAGCATACCGTGATTGCTTGCATTGTATATTGTTGATCAAACCACATTGAGGTGAGCTTCGTTGGTCCTTGAAATGATGAGGAGCCAATTTTTCTCATTATCCACACCTTACCATAGCCCGTTCAAAGAAAGAGAGAGAGAGTGCGACTCAGTTTTGCGTGTCTAGCATGAGCTGCTGTCTCTCGCGCTGCAAATGTTGCTAGGAAACATTTTGTCGGACACGAACTGGAAACAAAATATGTAAGGTGCGTAACAAAAATATATGTATAACACAAAGAAATATAGATATAAAACAAAGCTCATATATTAAATATTTGATACCCAAGGCAAGTGATAAGATAGAAAAGAAATGATCAATTGGTGTGCCAAATATATTTGCTTTTCTACGGTAAAAGGTAGATAGGGTACACTCAGGGTACATGGGTACATTGACTAGACTTGGCAGACATGTAGCAGTGGGTGTGGGACAAAAACTCGCTTCTTGCTTGCCACCTTTTTGGGGTGCCATACTCATTTCCGGTTTCCGTTACTTTGTGTGCGTGCAATATTTGAATTTGGTGGCAAAGTTTGGCGCCCTCCGACTTTGACATTTTGCGCATCAGAAAATTATTGAAAACACATTAAGTGGCAGAAGCAGCGGCAGCCAACACGCCAACGAAAGGACAGCAGCAGGGATGACACTTTGGCGGATGTTGGCAATTTCCATTTTCCGACTTTCCGACTACCCCATGTTTTTGTGCGTGGGCGTCACCGGAGTCGTCATCCAAATCAAATTGTCTCGTGCAACGATGGCTGGCCAATTTTATTTGCTGCCAATTGCCGGCAATGAAAATAGCTTCCTCTCGAGCCGGCTAATCAACGTTCAACATTCACACAGAAGAGAGAAGCGAGAACCGAGAGAGAGAGAGAGAGAGGGTCTCCCAGAAACACCTTCAAATTTGGTGAGGAAAGTGCGAGAGTTGCTGATAAAACCACCAAGGCGGTTGCATTGATAAGATAACGGTGAGAAATGAAATGGAGAGGGAGCTTTTTGGAAGTTAGAACCTTATCGGCGCTTAGTCACAGGCTGCCATTGCCCCCGAGCAGACACGAAAAATGGACGACACGGACTTTTCGCTCTTCGGCCAGAAGAACAAGCACAAGAAAGACAAAGCAGATGCCACACTGACCGCCAAGACGCCCACATCGGAGGCGGATCTGAAGCGCATCATCATCTCCAGGCCCACCCTGGATGACACCTACGAGAACTGTGCACGCGCCGGCATCGCACTGATCCTCAATCACAAGGATGTCAAGGGTCAGAAGCAGCGCGTGGGCACCGAACGGGATCGCGACGACATGCAGACCACCCTGCAGACCTTTGGCTTCGATGTGAGGCCCTACAACGATCTGACCTTCTCAGAAATCAACGATATTCTCAAGGAGGGTGAGTCACCGCCAAAGCACTCCCCAAAGGAGCAAAGTTAAAGTCTTTCGTGTATACGCTTTAGTGGCACGCGAGGATCATAGCGATAACGATTGCTTTGTGCTCGTTGTCATGTCGCATGGCACCGAGGGCAAGGTCTATGCCAAGGACATGTCCTATCCGGTGGAGCGTCTGTGGAACCCCTTCCTGGGCGACAACTGCAAGACGCTGAAGAACAAGCCAAAGCTCTTCTTCATACAGGCCTGCCGTGGCGAGAATCTGGAAAAGGCTGTGGAGTTCACCTCCTTTTCGGTGATGACCAGAGAACTGGAACCCGTCGCAGCGGCGCCAGTGCAACCGATTACGTATGCCATACCCAGCACGGCGGATATGCTCGTCTTTTACTCCACCTTCGACAGTGAGTCTCCCCCCACCACCACCACATTTCCAAATCCGAACGCATTTTAATTTCTGTTTCTTTTAGAATTTTTCTCATTTCGTAATGTGGACGATGGCTCGTGGTTCATACAGAGCCTGTGCCGTGTCCTGGACATGGCCGCCTTCAATGAGGCTGGCCAACCCGAGGGCGTCGATCTGCTGCGCCTGCTGACCGCCGTCAATCGGAAGGTGGCCTACGAGTACCAGTCGAATACGAAGAACGAGGCCCTCAATCAAATGAAGGAAATGCCCAACTTCATGTCCACGCTAACCAAAACCTTTCAGTTGCGTGTGAAGCCAAGAACCAAGACCTGACCGGGCCGGGCCGGACAGCACGAAATCAGCGCCAGCAGGGCAGCTGACTCACGACAACCCAAAGGAGGGACCCAACACACGGCAAACACAAACCTTCCCACATAGTATAAATGTTTGCAATTTGTTTATAAATATATACACACATGTATGCGAGCGAGTAGCTATCGATCGCACTTATCAGGAATTGGCTTAGTGCCCCTCGGGTGCGATGATAACGAGCGTGTCGCGGCTACACTAGATTTCCAGCAGATAGACCAGGCAAAAGGCAGCTAAAACAAGTGGAGTCCCTTTGGGCAGTCCCTCCTTGTTGGCCTTAGTTTTCCGTAACATGTCACGACTGCCGCACGTTTGTGGTCTCTGCCTGCTGCTCTGGCTCTGGCAACTGCTGGCCCTGGCGCCCTTCAGCTACAGCCGGAGCAGAGGTGCCCGTTGCCGCCGCCTGCTGACGCTGAGCGGTGTGCTGCGATGGCTCCTGCTGATTGGCCTGGCGCCCCTGATGCTGTGGAAGAGCGCGGCCATGTACGAGGCCACCAATGTGCGGCACTCGCTGATCTTCAAGAACATCGCCTTGGCGGCCATGACGGGCGATGTTTTCATCTCGCTGGCTCTGCTGGGCGCCCACCTCTGGCATCGTCGGGGATTGGCCAAGCTGCTGCATGGACTGGCGCAGCTGCATCGGAAACGGCGGCTGGGCTGGTGGTCCACGCTGCTGCTGTGGTGCAAGCTGCTCCTGTCGCTCTACGAGCTGCTCTGCAATGTGCCCTTCCTGCAGGGGGCGGGCAGTCGACTGCCCTGGACACAGCTGCTGGCCTACGGTGTCCAGCTCTATGTGCAGCATGTGAGCAGCGTCTATGCGAATGGGATATTCGGCGGAATGCTGCTGCTCCTGGCCAGCCTGGACCACCTGGAGCAGGAGGCACCGACTCTGGCTCGGCTGCTGCAATGCGAGCGCCGCTGGCTGCGCCTGTCCACGCACTTTGTCGGCCTCTTTCAGTTGGGCATCTTTCTGCTGGTCATTGGCTACTTTGTCAACATTCTGGCCAACATGTACGCCTACATGTCGTACTTTGTCTCGCAGCACGGCGTGCCGCTGACCATCTCCAACTACTGTTTGATTGTCACCATCCAGCTGTACGCTCTGATACTGGCTGCCCATCTCTGCCAGGTGCGGCACGCCCGTCTGCGTCAACGGTGCCTGGAACTGGGTTACCTTCCACCAGCATTGAACCAGCAGCAGGTGGGTGCCACAAAGTGGGGGAAAGCACTCAAATCTTCCTAACTCTCTTTGCAGGCCATGGAGTGGACACCGTTTCCCTTGGTCGCACCTTTGGACAGCTTTAAGTTCTCCGTTTTGGGCCTATTCACATTGGACCATTCATTTTGGCTTTTCCTCGTCTCGTATGCCATGAACTTTATTGTCATTATTTTACAGTTCAGTCTGGAGAATATGCAGCATTCAGATTACTGAATCAAGCAGACTACACGTGATACTATATATATCCTCAGTAATTTATTATTCGTGCATGCCCTGGAAACACCTGCCTTAAGCCACTCGAAATATATTATTATTCTTTACTAAAGATACATGGATCACAACAAATCAATATTGTTTTAATATAAATATACATATTTATGTATATATCTCCAGAGGTTGGGAGATCTTGGTGCATTTTGGATATGGCAACAGCCCTGGCCTTGGCCCACAAGGGCACTATGCCATTTCTACCTTCCAGAGACGCTCGGGTAGATTGACAAAACAAATGCAGGAGTGTCAGCGTCAGGCGAAAGGAAGCACAGCTGGATCGAGCCGATGCTACCGATGCCCCAGTTTCAGCAGGAAGTAGTATTATTCAAGTCATTTTTTCACTCAGTGCTGAGAGATTCAAAAGGAAAGTTTACTTCTGGTCGTCAAGCAGCGCCTCCACCTGGCGGCACTTTATTTTAAGTTGCAATTCAAATACCCTAGAGGCCGCCACTCTTCATGTTTCATGGCGTCGAGCTTATGTCAGATATAATTTTACTCTAACGCCTATGTTAATATTAAATGTCCAATGTTAATGTTAAATGTCCAATGTTAATGTTAAATATCAGATTTTAATGATAAATATCTCCACTAGAGATGGGCGCAGGCCAGGCTTCGTGTACCGCGGGTCACTTCATAAAACCGCTAGCTTCGTGCCTCTTAATCGAGTTTGGCTCTCGTTTAAGCTAAAAGCCCGATAGTTCATTAGGCCCAAAAATTTGATTTCTGTGAATAATAAATGATATCAATAATATGTAAAGATTCGTGCAGAAAGTCCTTAAAGTTCCAGTTTCATCCTTTTGGCACAGTCTCTTACAGCCTTACAGCATAGTTGCAATTCAAAATATATCACAAAACTCCCATTCAATTCAATTTTTGGTTGCGATTTCGACGCATTCGTGAATTTTGATTTAATTTGATTTGGTGAAACGTTTTTGTCACTTGGCCAGCGAGGTTAACCATTCATTGGCCATTGCATAAACTGGAAACGAAACGAAAGTCGCGCAGGCTAAGCGACGAAATCCCCCAAACAAGTTGGAATGGATTTGCAGTCATCAAACAGACATAAAACTGATCAAACTTAGTCACAAGCTCAAAGATATGATTGGCATAAATCAGATGCAATGGCAAATACATATGCATCGGTATATATGTTGAGTAGTAATTGATCTGTAGGGTTTTGAAACATATTCGCAGCCAAAGCCTATCCATCGATGCATACACAAATTTGCTGTTTGAATGAATACGAGTATGTGTAATCGAATACCATTGCAGGGCAGTGGATTGATTTGCATATCGTCTTCTCTTCCTACTTTCACTTACGATTCGATTGTGGCAAACTTCTTGGCCAGCCCTCGTTGATTAGCATTAATTCTGGCGATGCAACAGGTAACAGACAGAGAGCCAAACAAACCACAAGCCCAAAGCCAAAGCCAGCACAAGTGGGGAGCATTCGCACGCGCCAATTTTCCAAGCCGCTGACTCCATCGGTTGTTCGGATCGTCTTACCTTCTTTTGCTTAACTTCTTCTGCTTGCTTACCCTTCCCCAGACATTTGCGTAGGTTGATTCAAGCTGTCGGTCAGTTGCCCCTCTCCATCCCTCCACTCCGTCACCACTCAGGTGTTATGTAAAGTTATGAAGTTATGCCTTTGCTTTGCCTTTCTTTTGAGGTTTTTCTTGGCGCTTTTACCATTTTCTTTTTGTTGCCTTTAAGGCACGGCTCCCTTGGGCTTGTGGTGTTGGTATCCTTGTGTTTCTGTGTTCTGTGTGCTTCGATCGCTTGTTCATTTATGTGCAGCCAAAGCTAAGAACCGTTAAGACGCTGGCTCTTTTATTGCAACTGCACAACAGAGCACCATGTAGCATGTAGCATGGGCAGGGGGTATACCTTTGATTGGATACCAGCAGCTTATCGCTTCTTTGTTGGACTGTCTGGCTTTGTCCGTCCCCGTACCCGTATTTCGTATTCCGTATTCAGTGATTTGTATTGTGTTTGATGGTTGCTTGACTTGACTTGTTGCTGACACTCACTGCTTTCCACAGCGCTGGAAGTCATCATCATCTCTCTGGGGCCCATCATCGACAGCCTAGGGCCTGGTCTGGCCTGCTCTAGCCTCCCCTGGCTGCATGTTTATATGCTTTATGTTAATAACTTTTGTTGTTTATACTTTACGAGTGGCTTTTGCTGTCAGAGTCAGAGTCGAAGTCGAAGTCGGACCTCTACCTTCCTTCCTTGTTGCTCTCTTTCTTTCTCGCTTTCGTTGGCCTGCCTTTTGTCTTTGCAACACGCAACGCAATAAACCCAACAACAACAACAAGACCGCAACGGTTTCTGCTGATCTGAGTAGAGTCATAAGCTCAAGCCGCATAGAGTGCCAAGGATACTACTGACAGCCACTGCGCTGCACTGCCTCCCACTCCTCTCCAGACTTTTCCGCCGCATCTCTTCGCTGGCCACTTGTTGTCATGGCTTTTCTTGTTTTCTCGACTCTGTGAAAAACTAGTCTCATCGCTCCACTCTGCACCAGGCAAGCCCCAGCCCCAAGCCCCAAGCTCGAGTGGCGCTTGCAGTGGAGTGAAGATCGCTTCAGTTGGTCGTGTGGTCTTTGCGTTGTCGGTCGTTGTTTCGGTTGTTCGCGATGTGAGAGTGTGGATCTCGAGTCCGAACCACATAAAGTAGAAAACTTCCAAGGATAAAAGCAATACTTAAAGCCCAAATATGACCTACCACCACCCGCTCAGTGGCAGTGGCAGTTCCAGTGTCTGTGCCAGTGCCTGTGTGATTTGGCTGCTGTCTTGGCTATTTGTTTTGGGCCAGGCTGCAAAAGCGGGACAAGTGCAAGGCAAGTTTTGTGCGATGGCCGTAAAGCCGTTATAGCCTTATTAGCCAGACGGGATATGCTCGTAAATCTGCTCTGTTGCAGCAGCAAGTCTCTGAATGTG
Organism: Drosophila bifasciata; assembly: GCA_009664405.1. Taxonomy (NCBI): domain Eukaryota; kingdom Metazoa; phylum Arthropoda; class Insecta; order Diptera; family Drosophilidae; genus Drosophila; species Drosophila bifasciata. The sequence continues at coordinate 7,410,949 of CM019044.1, forward strand.
CCTGTGTGTGTGTTTTCCTGCCACAATATCAATCTTCCAGTTACCTAGTGCTAACGCGTAAATCGATGCTGGACAATTTAGTAGCCCAGGCTGGCGCGACTCTTTGCAGTTTGTCGCCCAAGTCTTTCCCCAAGTTTTGCCTCTGCCTCCCAATCAACCCGGTTTATCTCGTTGTGGCAATGATCGTTCGTTTGTTTGTTTGTGTTTGGCGGCTGTTGCCGAACCGAAACCGTTAAATAACCCAAATTTCAAATTTTAAATGCTGCTGCGACAGCTTTTCCTCAACGAAAAAAATTTGCAAGGAAATCGATTTGTATCGAGACAACTAAAACTCAATGTGGCAACCAAAAGCTTTGATAATTTGTTTATGCAACTGGCCGACCCACATTGCTGGAAGGCTGCAAAGACTGCAAAGGCGGCTAGCTATCTTCCCATTCAGGGAAGACTGGTTGACCCATTTTCAGCAACCTGCTCCTGCTGGCCAACACCGGCACCTTGCTTGGTAGCAGCCACCCGAACTACCTCTGGGTGTGACCGCCTGCCCGACGACCGACTTGAACTTATACATAAAAGCAACTTGGGTACCCCAAGAGGAGTATGAGAGTGCAGAGTGTGTTTTGTTTGTGGTGTGGCAATGTTCTAATTAAAATTTAATTCTTTTGTGTTACTTGGAATGACCGCTTGACTTTAATGGCCAGACAAGCGGCCGACTACAGTGGCTAAACTTGAAGGAAATCTCAACAAAGCAGCCAGCAACTACTAGCAAGTGGCTAAAGTGTTCAGCACCACCAATGTGAATGAATAATGAAGAACACTACTCGTATAGAGTAGTGCATATGAATTACATATAATTTCTGTTTTATGAGAACAATGACTATGACATTTATGTTGTGGGAAATGAGTTGAGGAACCGTTACGAAAACGTATTCAATTCTTGACAGTGTTTAGTGCAATCGAAATGGAGCGCCCATAATAATGGGTGTACTCGTTTTAATCATCTGATTGGGAAACATTTACATTAACTATGTGGAAATAAACGCATGGATACAGCAAAAGGAATAATCGGATACGTATTTTGGAATATCTGAATAAACAAAGTTTTATTATCTATACAAATTCTAACCGAAATAGCGTAGTGCCGCTGCAGCTCACCTCACATTTAAAACTCATTTTATGACATTTCTAGTCAACCAAATTAAACAAACAACAACTTTCAGAGAAAGTTTGAAGTGTCAGCATTAGAAACCCAACGAAATTCCGTTACATTTGCATTCCATTTGTTTTTCATGAATTTTGATAGAACATCCCCTGAAATCTACTGTTCATTCAAAAAAAAAGAGATGTTTTATAAGCACTTAAAGAAATATTAAAAACAAAACAAATTAATTTAAAAAAACTCACAATGAGCAAGCTGAATATATATTTAATGAATATTTGTATGAATGAACATTTTGGGCATAGCGGTACTTATTTTTTTGAATCGTAGAAGAAAACATTGAAGTAAAAGAAACCTGGAAACCAAGAAATCCTAAGAGTTCGACTAAAAACTAAAGGCAGAAGTTATAAATGAATTGAAAACTCAGTTGTATGCATTCTCAGTAGTATACTTAACACAATTAACTATAAAAAGCAGACTGAAAATTGTCCCTTAAAGCTATTTTAGTGAAGTATAAATCAAGTCAAAGAATCATTCAGAATGCTAGCAGTTGTATCTGAATGTAGTTGGTCCCAAAGATAGAATAATTTAGGTATCAGCAGAGGGAGATATCGCGGTTTATGCTCGTATCTAAGTAAAATAATATTTTGAATAATATTAAGTAGGTTTTCTCGGGTTCCAATTAAGACGTTAAAAGTACTGCCAGAAATATGCTCAAACTCAATATTAAATTAAATTAAATGTTGGATCTGTTTACCGATTCTGCTGGCTTGTTGGAATGCAATGGCGGAATTACAGTTTCATATCATGTCTAAGTACCCCGTACACTACACCCCCTCCATTCCACACCCTTCAGCCATCCGCCATTCATCCGTTCTCACCGAACTGAGCTAGAAACTGCAAGTAAATAATAGAAATTGCAAACTCAAATTACAACTGCAGCAACAATAATAAGAAGAAGCAACAAAAATGGAATAAGACCAAGCCGCAAATAAAACAATAAACAAGCAAATGCCTACAAGGGGCCCAAAGACAGAGACATAGGCAACGACTGCGACAGCGACAGCCTCTTTTGATGAAGAAGATTTCACTGCAACTGCAACAGCAACTGCAACCAACAATGATAATTTTCCACCATAGGAGATCTTCCGAAAATAAAGAAAGAAAACTAAAGTAGAGAAATGTCAGCAAGCCAACAAGGCAGAGTCAGTCAGTCAGTAAGTCAGTAAGTCAGGCAGACAGCCCAGCCCAGCGCAGAGCTAAAGCCAGAGTTAAAGCCAGACCCATACGATGGTGTCTTCTTGTCACTTGGTACGCATTTGGTTGGGGTTGGGGTTGGATGCCTTTGGCAGGGGCCCCAAACTGAACAAAAAAGTCTTAATTATGTCATGAGGGTGGGAACTGCAGCGCAGAAAACAGCAGAAAATAATTTGCAAGAGCCTGCCATCGTTTGCTGATTGCCAGAGCCCCAGCCACAACCAAAGCCACAGCCCCAGCTCCAGCTCCAGCTGCAGCGTCAGGGAGACAGACCGAGACAGGGAGGCAGGGGGAGACAGTTGGAATGCATGTGGAAAAGTGTTGCAACTGCACATGAAAATCGCTGCGGAATGGGCCACGCGACAAACGTAGAAAGTTTTTTTCAGTTTGGCGCCAGTTCTTTCCCTCATCCGCACTGTTGCAAGTAGTGGCCTGGGCTGGGCTGGCCTGGCCTGCCACACGATGATTCGCTTCGCACGTCGTGCCTGCCTGGCCTTATGGCGATTTCCCAATTGTTGTTGCCACGTCTTTCCGTTTTCGGTTCTCAGACGGTGCAAAATTTGCATGCCCAAATCAGCAAACAGCAACAACAATAATTTGTCAACGTTGTTTTAGTTTTTTTTTTAGTTTTTACTTTTCTTGTCTCTTGTCGCTTGTCTCTTTCTCTCTTGGTATGTTAATCTCTGTCTAATCTTATGACGGATTCGCTTTTGCTCCACTTTTAGGGAGCTCCGGCAGTTGTGCATTTCACACGGTCGATGGTGTGTCGGCGGAAAGCGAAGGTGTCCGCTTCATCAGATTGCGCGAAGATGCCCAGGTGGGCAAGGAGATACTCCGCGTGCAGGCCTATCCCCGTGCCACAGCCGCACTCAAGGGCGCCGATGCCAGCGGCGATCACAAGTACTTCAATCTGACCGAATATAATGCCACCACGCTGGTGATTAGCCTGGCGCGTACCCTGGAACGTCTGGTGGATCGGGATGTGCCCAGGAATCTGCTCAAGTTTCGCATACTCTGCGCTGGCAAGCAGGACAAGCTGGAGGAGGTAGGTGCTCGAGCCACTAGGTTGCCACTTGCACCATGCTGAAATTACTGACATTACAGGGTAGCTACCTATCCATCACGGTGTACATTGAGGACGTGAACGACAATGCACCAGAGTTCCTCAATGTGCCCTATGTGGTGGATGTGGACGAGAACACATCCGTGGAGAGCATCGTCTTTGAGGGTGTCCAAGCCTTCGATCGCGACAAGCCGAATACGCCCAACTCCGAGGTACACTTCAGCATGTCCACTGTGCCGGAGCAGCTGTCCGCCGATGGCAGTCCGTACTTTGCCCTCAAGAGCCCCCACCGTCCGCTGCTCATCCTGAAGCGGGAGCTGGACTTTGACAGCGGCATCCGGCAGTTTAGGCTGCCGATTTTCGCCTGGGATCGCGGCACCCCGGCCAACCAGGCCAACACCACCATCACGATCAATGTGCGCGACGTGGACGATCTGCCGCCCAAGTTCACCGAGGGCGTCTATCGCACCAAGATCAACGAGTTCTTTCCCATGACTGGGGTGCCCGTACGCATTCCCCTGTACTTTGCCCCGCCGATAATGGCCTTCGATCAGGACTCGCTGAACGCGACCCTCGTCTATGAGATCATATCGGGCAATGAGCGGCAACTGTTTCGTGTGAATCCCCACAACGGCGTGATGTATCTGCAGAAGGAGATCGATCTGGAGGAGGAGAGTTTGCCGGGCAACACATTCGTACTGCAACTGGAGGCACGACAAAAGGATAATCCCTTGAAGAAGGCACTGGCACGGTGAGTGAGAAAAAGGTTCACGAGGAATGTGGTACTCAGAGTTGATTGAATTTTATTTTGGCAGCATCGAAGTGGAAGTTCTAGATCTGAATGACAATGTGCCCGAGTTTGAGGCAGATTTCTACAACATATCGATTGTGGAGAATCTGCCAACGGGCTTCAGTGTGCTGCAGGTGAATGCCATCGATCGTGATCAGGGCGAGAACTCGGAGTTTCTGTACAATCTCGTCGAGACGAAGGAGGCGACTGGTGCCTTTCGCATTGACTCGAGAACGGGCTGGATCACAGTCAGGGACGATCGATTGCTCGATCGCGAGCAGCGGCGATCGATTCAATTGAATGTGGAGGCCTTGGAGCGCAATCCCTCGTATCTGGATGACAAGCACCTCAAGAAGCCCGGTCCAAGTCGCGTTCAAGTGGAGATCACGCTGCTGGACACGAACGATAATACGCCCAAGTTTGAGCACGGCAATCTGTACGAGTTCAAGGTGCCCATCACAGCACCCACTGGCTACATCATCGGGCAGGTGGCGGCCAACGATCCGGACGATGGACCCAACGGCCATCTGCTTTATGAGCTACAGCGTCCCAAGGGCAGCGGCTACATCCCCTTCCGGCTGGACAACAAGAACGGCACCATCTTCGTGGGCGGACCCCTTAGACGGGGACGCATTGCGGTGTTCGTGGAGGCCAGTGATCAGCCCACGAATCCCTCGGAGCGACGCTTCTCCCTGGCCGTCATCACCATCGAAGTGTATGCCACGATCGATGATCAGGCGATTGATTTTGTGGGCGCACCGTACGAGTTCTGGGTGGGCGCCAGCACCCCGCTGGGCACCTCAGTGGGCCAGGTGCGCACTTCACTGATCTACGATGGCGAGGATGAGATCATGTTCGATCTGCTGCACACCTACTCGGAGGGTGTGCCCTTTGCCATCGAGGAGAGATCGGGCATCATTACAGTGATACGAGAGTTGTCGGAATTCACACGAAAAGTCTACAACTTTGAAGCGGTGGCTAACTATGTAAGTTGATGGGGATCTTTGTAGCTAACAATCATTCTTAATGGGATCCTCCACAGCTGTTTGCCAACTCAACACAACCGCTGGTCATGTCACGCAGCTCTGCGCCGCTCACCACAGCTGCCGCCCCCACCGCAGCCGAGCTAAGCGATGAGGGAGTGCTGATCACCAATCTGACAATACACATTGTGAACAAGCCAGAGCAGAAGGTGCCACTGCGTCCAGTTATAGAGTAAGTTATAGATCATACTCTCTGCAGGATGTGCTGATGTTCCTCTTCTTGCAGGAGATCAATATGAATGTAATCAACTTCCATGTGGAGGAGAATGTCGTGGGTGGCATCATTGGACAGTTGCTGTACAAGAACGGCATCAATCTGGTCAATAACGAGCTGGGCAGCTTCCGTGAGCTGCCCTCGGATGCAGTGGCAGCTGGTGGCAGCCGTAACCTCACGATGGGCAGCCGCTTCCGGAGTCGCAATCGCAGTCGCAGCTCCAAGACGAAGACCAAGCGCCGCCTGCCACGTCGCCTGGTGGGTGACTCCAATGTGAAACTGCGCTACATTATAGCCAACCAGCAGGAGGTGGTGAACAAGATATCCATCACGGAGGATGGCACGCTGCTCACGCTGATCGGACTCGATCGGGAGCAGCAGGCCAGCTATGAGCTGACGGTGATTGTCGAGTACAGCACGGGCCTGGTTAGCGGCGCCGGCATCTACCAGGTGAACATCAAGGTGGACGACGTCAACGACAATGCGCCCAAGTTCAATGCCCTCACCTATGTGGGCCTGATCAACGAGAACTGTGCGCCGGGCACGGAGCTGTCCATGAACCATGCCATCCACATCCAGGACGCGGATGAGGGCGCCAATGCCGAGTTCCGGGTGCAGCTGCAGGGCGACTACAGTGAGGAGTTCAGCATTGAGTACGTGAACGGCAGCCATCTGGGCAACAGCAGCCAGCACAAGATGCCGCCCACCACGGGCGCCTTCAACATATTCAATCTGACGGACCAGTGGAACGACGAGTTCAAGTACCAGGAGCTGCACACCACCTTCATGCAGTCGAACTTCAAGCTGAGCACCGGCCCCTACTTCCGCATCAGCTACACGGGCAAGCGCGGCCTCGACCGCGAGAAGCAGCAGCTGTACAATCTCAAGCTGATTGCCGCCGACAGTGGCGGCCTGTCGGGCTATGCCCACTTGACCATACTCGTGGCGGATGTCAATGACAATGCGCCCATCTTTGAGCGCATTTCTGTGTTCAAGGACTCGCGCCTGGAGATACGCGAGTACACCACGGACATGGAGATTTACTTTGTGGAGAGCTCCAGCGGCATGGCAGCGCCTCAGGCCACGGCCGCCATGATGCTGGCACCGCCGCCCTATCACATTCCGGGCTCGCCGCGCCTGCACATGGATCGGGAGACAGCAGTCGCTGTCGGCGTTGTGGGTCGAGCCAAGTCGCGTCGTCGCATGGTGCGTGCCCTGCCCAACAAATGTCCGCTCTTTGCCATCTACGAGGACACGCCCATTGGGGCGAAACTGTTGCAGCTGAGTGCCAGCGACGAGGACTTTGGCCGGAACTCACAGCTGCACTACGAGCTGCTGGGGGAGCAGGTGGAGCGCACGCCGGGCATGCCGCTGCTGAGGGTGCAGGGTGTGCGTCACTTTGCGATGGACAAGCTGAGCGGGGAGCTGTCGGTGAACTTTCCGCTGGCGGCCAACATTGAAATCTGGCTGAATCTGAGTGTCACGGACATCGATGGCCTCAAGGACACCACTTGCCTGCGCTTCACCGTGATGGACGTGAACAATCATGCGCCGACCTTCAGGAAGTCCTGGTACAGCTTCGACACCGCCGAGGGCGACTACAAGGACAGTGTGCTGGGCCAGCTGATGGCCATCGACATGGACTATGGCGAGAATGCCAACATCACGTACACCCTGAGCGACCTGACGCTGCCGTTTGCCATCAAGCCCGCCTCCGGAGTGCTGAAGATTAACGGACAGCTGGATCGGGAGCTGCGCGACAAGTACAGCTTCCAGGTGGTGGCCACCGACAATGCAGCGACGCTGCTGCAGCGCATGTCCAGCAGTGTGGATGTGGAGGTGAATGTGCTGGACATCAACGACAATCGGCCCGAGTTCATTGGCTACGATGACCAGACAAAGGCCGTCAAGTACTGGCCCAGTGTGGCGGATCGCACCCTCATGCTGCCCGTTTACAAGGCGTATCTGGATCGCAGCACCCAGCCGGGCACCTTTGTGCGCCAACTGACGGCCATCGACAAGGATAATGTGGGCAATGGCAACGGCCTGGTGCTGTACTCCATCCGGCACCAGGAGCTGCATGCGCCCCTCTTCCAGATCGACTCGCGGGATGGCACCATCACCACAGTGTCCCGCATCAATGGCTACAACGACTATGAGCATCTGAATGTGTCCGTGATTGCGTCGGATGTGGGCAGCCCCTCGCTATCGGCCACCGCCGTGGTGATCGTCAATCTGCAGGGCCAGGCCGTCACCGATCCGCCAAAGCCCACACCCAAGCCGGAGCCAGCGGCCAATGTCAGCATCTTCCAGCACGCCTACTACGAGGTGAAGCTGCCGGAGAACAATGAGGCGCCCATTGAGGTGATGCGTCTGAATCTGAGTGCGGGTCTCAATTCGGAGAACTACCGCTGGTCGCTGTGGCTGGAGGAGGGCCTGGACGAGACGGATGCCCATCCGCCGTTCGAGTATGATGCCAAGAATATGCTCCTGTACGCCCTGAAGCCCTTCGATCGGGAGCACATATCCCGCTATCAGCTGCGCATCCGAGCCGATCGCCTCAGCCGGGAGGCACGCAACTTTGCTCGGGTTTCCTATCCCGTAGTGGATGAAAGGATCGAGGGTCTGTCGCCCAACGAGTGCCGCATCCTGGTGCACATATCCGATGAGAACGACAATGCGCCGCGTTTCCGTGGCAATGGACAGCCCATTGTGGCAGTTCTGCCGCAGAGCGCCAGTTTTGGGTATCCAGTGACCCGAGTCCTTGCCACCGATGCGGACGAGGGTCTCAATGCGGAGATACGCTATCGTCTGCTCAACGAACCGACGCGTCTCTTTGGCATCGATGAGACGACCGGCAATATCCGACTGCTGGGCGATCTGCCACACGACGAGCATCTGTACGGGTTCGATGTGAAGGCCACGGATCGCCTGGGCGCCGACGATGGGCGCAGCGGCATTGTGAATGTCTTTGTGTACATCATCGATGAGGCCAGGCAGGTGCGTCTGGTGGTCGCCGGCAAGCCCGTGGAGGTGGAGCGTCGCATTGAGGGTCTAATGGAGGCGCTAAGTGCAGCAATTGGCAAGGATGTGCGTGTGAGACTGCTGGAGCCGCACTCGAATGCACTTGAAGCAGCGTAAGTAGGAAAATCCTCGTAAAATTATTCCAAAAGAGCTGCAATGATTACAAAGAAAAACTCTCAGAGTTCCCCCCAACGTAACCAGTATTGGTTAATCGATTTAACTGTTTCGTTTTACAGCACTAATGCCTACATTTATGCCGTTGATCCGCACACAAATTCCATTATGGAAATGGAACAGCTGCAGGAGTAAGTTCTTTTTGCTGCTGCCCAACCCAATTACCACATTGACCCACACAAAAATGTTGCTACAATTGCTGCTGTTGTTCCTTCTGTTATGTTGCAGCTCTTTGGCGGGCCTCCAGCTGGATGCACTGCAGCTGCAGCAGCAGAAACTGGATGGCAGCAAGTCAATGCCGCGCATCATCGAACTGGCCGAGTTCGGGCAGGCGGCGCGACCCACGCACGCCTCCGCATCCAGTTTCATGGGAGGAGTGGAATTTGTGACCGTCTTGCTGCTGGTTCTGATCAGCCTGGGGGCACTCTTCTCCGCCTGCTGCTACCTGTGCATGCGCCAGAAACGGTAATGAATGGAATCGATAGACTGCGCTTAAGTAGATGCATAGCCCGAATGTTAGCCATAGTATATAGAGTAGAGTAGGCTTAAGCTTAAGGCCTTTTATTATCAATGCAATAAATCTTAAGAGGATTGCAATTTCATGTGCCTATGCTTTGGTTGTTGTTGTTGTGTTGCTCTGATGGCGCTGCTGCTGCTGCTGCTGCTGCATTTCCTAATGGGGCTCTTGATTCTCGATGGAAACCGGCTTCACTTAGGCCTCTCCTGTCCGATTAAATTATAACGGTAAAAAACAACAAACACAACAACCAAAGCAGGCAAACATGAGGCAATTAGTTGTGGCAGAAGATGTGGTGACAACTGCAACTCAAATAATGGCCACTGATTGAACGTCTCTTCTCTTCTGTTCTCCTTTGGCTGTGCCTGCAGCCGTCTCTGGTCACAGCGCGACTTTGCTGCCTCGGATGCCGGCCTCACATACACCATAGCTGGCATTGGCTCCTCGCGTGGCCAGAAGCAGCGACGCCAGCGGCCGCAGCGGCACACGCAGCGCTGCAGCAAGGGCAGCCAGCGGCCAACGAGCGCCTTTATGCCCGAGTCGGTGTGCTCCTCGGCCCAGACACAGTCGACGGCGACGGCAACGGAGAAACTGGAGCAGCAGTTGCATCACCATCACCAGCAACAGGCTCTGGCCACGCAGCAGCAGCATCATCAGTACCTGAACGAGTAAGTGAAAGAGAGCCCCAAAACGGATTTCCATTCTATGACTGATTCGACCAACCATCTCCTCAGGCAGCAGCGACAGCGCGAATATATTGATGTGCCGCTGCCCAAGTCCATTGCCAAGGCTGCGGCAGCAGCAGTAGCAGCAGCAGGAGGAGTCGCTGGCACCGATGCCAACATTGGAGCAGGCAGCACTCCATTTGTGCTCAAATACAATGCCTGTCAGCCAGTGAACAATCTGTAAGTGAAGTACACTCCAAGCCATGACTGATAGTACACATAACCAACTATGAGTTTTTGCTTTCGTATAGAAACAACTATGAAACGTCGCTGTTCTCGCTGCACTCGACGGGACAGGATTCGGGTGTGGAGTTCCTGAGCAGCCGCGAGCTGTACGAGACCTCGCCGGACTCCTTCCAGCACAGCGGCTCGAAGCGCATCAATAATCCGGAATTACTCTGTCCCAGACATGCCAAGGCCCACCTAGAGCTGCGACAGCAGCAACAGCAACCCAACACGGACAGCAGGTGAGTGCTACAGCCAATAATCAGAATCTCAGGCTCATTTAATCCCTTCGCTGTTGCAGCGACACCTACGAGGATTCCCTGAAGACCGATGAACCGCTGGTGGCGCACAACTGTCGCAACGGGAGCTGTGAGCACCGCCAGCATCACCATCAGCATCCCCACTATCAGAACACCCGCTTCGAGAAGCGCTCCTGTGTGCGACACTCGTTCTCCGGCGTCAAGGATGACCTGATGCAGAGCTCGCCGCAGATCTCGCTGCGTCCTCGCGGCCATGCGCTGCGCAACTCGATGAACGATCTGGAGCAGCGGCTGCACAACCTGGAGCAGTCCTTTCAACGACCCCTCGAGTTTAGCAAATCGAATTCGCTCTTCTAGCGTGATACGTTGTCAACCAAGTGCAATCTTTAGTCTAGTTAAGTTTAGCTTAGATCTTTATTCCTAAGAACCAAGTGCAATAAAAACGAATCCAATGAACGATCAGTTGTCAAAGTATTTGCGGAACTCCAGGCATCCGGTCCAATTGATCACCCAGCCGGGTGTAAGCTCCTTGACCTGCTCGTACCACTTGGCCACATTTGCATACCGCTTGTAGTCAAAGCCGGCCACATCGAAGGTGGACACTGTCGCCAGGAGCGCAATATCAGCCAGGCTGTAGTCCCCAGCTGCATAGGTTTGCCCCTCGAGGAACGTGTTGAAGAGCTCAAAGGCAGATTCGATTTTCTTGTAGGAGTCCGCGTCGGGCGCCTCTTTGCGGAAGATCTGCGGGTAGTAGTAGTCGGCAAAGCTCTTGTAGAGGGTTCCCATATCGAAGTACAGACGCTGATTGATCAGCGCCTGTTTCTGAATGTCCTTGGGAAAGAGCTTGTCATCCTTGGCATACTTCTCCACGAGATACACCATAATGGCACGAGACTCCCACAGCGCAAAGCCATTGTCATCTAATGTCGGAATCGTGTGCTGTGGATTAATCTTCAGATATTCCGGCTTGAACTGATCCCCGGCACGGGTGTTGATGATGATCTTCTTATCGAATTCCACGCCAATGGCCTTGGCTGTCATAAGAACCGAACGGCAGGGGGCAGATCCGGGTCTGTAGTAGAAATCCATTTCTCTGTGGTGATAGCCGGACGGAGGGAGCTGTGAAATCACACAACAACGAATAGTTAATCACTTTCTTTTGTGCCGAAAGTACACTGTGAAATGGATGACATAATGACAGCCCATGATGAGCATGCAAAAAATAAAAAATAACAACAATAAAAAGGTTAATTTCCCCATCGAACTTACGAGATATTGTTGGTACCTACTATTTTATGTATGTATGTATATTTGGGAGCTCTACTATTGACGTCGAGCCACGTCCAAAAACTGAATATCGCCCTACCGGTTAAGCAGTGTTATATAGGCAAAAGGCTACCCACAAATAAGATAACTAAAAAAATAAAAAAACATATTTTGCTGATGGTTCAATTAGGCGGAGGTGATAATTGATAAATAATTTTGGACGGGCGATTAAACCGGTTTGACCACAGCAAAGAGATACGAAAATATTAAAGGCAAAAATGATTTTAAAAATTACTGATACTAGTCCGAAAAACTTGAGCGCGGGAAATCTAATTATATACATATAATCGCCATAAAAAAAACATGAGTAAGCACCCGAAATGTTGTCAAGCGTTTTTTTTTTATGTTTTTGTCATACAACGATTGAAGTTAATTATTTTTGTGGCCTCGTTGCTTATCTGGAAATCTTTTATACTGACATTATATCATGAAACAGGTAGCACTATCTTATCGGTATACCATCCCCAACTGAAACTGTTTGAGGTTGTGTACCTTTCAAAATCGCACTTATCACATTCGAAAAGTCAATGACATACTCGTACTTCAAGCACAACAAATGAATATTCTTTATTACTAACTCAAGTTAAATGCACTAGTTCTTTAAAATTTCCATTAAATATAAATCTTTGTAGTGAACACAGCCCTCCCAGTTCTCCTCCCAGCCGGGTATGACCTTTTTGGCATTCTCATACCATCTGACAACATTCGGGAACTTTCTGAAGTCACAATCCGAAATCTCGAACGTGGAAACGGTGGCCAGGAGAGCAAAGTCAGCGAGTGTCAGCTTGTTCAGTGCCGCATACTGCTGTCCCTCCAATAGGGTATTGAACAGCTCAAAGGCCGCATCGATCTTCTTGTAGTTTTCGGGATCTGCCGGCTTCTTGACATCATCAAACAGTTGCGGATAGTAGTAGTACACATAGCTCTGATAGAGCGTACCCAAGTCGAAGAAGAGGCGTTGATTGACCACTGCCTTTTGCTGGGGATCCTTTGGGTACAGCGAATCGTCCTTCCCGTTTTTCTCTGCCAGGTAAACGAGTATGGCTCTCGACTCCCACAAGGCCAAGTCGCCATCCACGAGAGTTGGAATCGTGTGCTGTGGATTGATCTTGACAAATTCCGGCCTCAGATGATCGCCGGCATCCAAGTCAACCTTCTTTTTGTTCAGCTCCAAGCAAGCCCAATGCTTTGGCCGTCATAAGAATGGAACGACAGGGGGCCGAGTACAGCATGTAGTAAAAGTCCATAATGATGGAGTAACAAGCTGTAAAATATTATTTCAGAACATTAGAAATTCGAATAATCCAGGGCAACTTTGTTTATTTTATATTTACTTTTGAGTAGATTTCACTATTTACTTTTTGAACGCGTTTGCGTTTCTTGTCGATTTCCTGCTGACTCTCTCTCTCAGAATTCTAACTGTTCAACAGCCGGCAGATGCTTGAGCTTTTATTGCACACAAAAGCGACCTTTAAAAAGTTAAGAGAAAGAGAGGAAGCACTAAGAGAATGCAGTTGCTCTTCACCCGCAACCAACCCACACATTGAAACGCAGTTATGAGTTGCAATTTTTGTTGTTGTTGTTTTGCATTCAAACAAATGAACACTCATTTAATGCGAATAAATTATTTGCAATGTGCAAATGGAAACACGCCAATTTGGAATTGTTTTGTAACGTGAATACGTATAAATATTAGATCAAATATATTTATGTTTAGTATAAAAAAACTCGAATAATATCAGGCAGGTGTTAACTTAATCAAAGTATTTCTGGAACTCCAGGCAGCCGGCCCAGTTCTCCTCCCAGCCGGGAGTGACCTTCTTGGCGTTCTCGTACCACTTGTTCACATTGGCGTACTTCTTGATGTCGAATTTGGCCACCTCGAAGGTGGACACAGTGGCGACCAGAGCAATGTCGGCAACGGTGAGAGAGTCGCCAGCAGCATACTCCTGTCCCTCCAGGAACGTGTTCAGGAAGTCGAAGGCAGCCTCGATCTTCTTGAATGCCTCGGGATCAGCGGGCGCCTTGGCGAACACCTGCGGGTAGTAGTAGTTGGCAAAGCTCTGGTACAGCGTTCCCATATCGAAGTACAGACGCTGGTTGATCACGGCGCGCTTCTTGGGGCACTTGGGGTACAGAGAATCGGTTTTGCCGTACTTCTCCACCAGATAGACCTGAATGGCGCGCGACTCCCACAGTGCGAAACCGTTGTCCACCAGAGTGGGAATGGTGTGCTGGGGATTGATCTTCACAAACTCGGGCTTCAGATGCTCTCCGGCCTGCAGATTGAGCAGCTTCTTGTTCAGCTCAACGCCGACGGCCTTGGCGGTCATAATCACGGAGCGGCAGGGCGACGAGCCGGGCAAGTAGTATAAATCAGCCATTTTTTTTTCTATACAGAAATTACACAAAACAGAATAGAACAGGTCAGAATAGAACAGCAGAAAAGATATTCAGCAATTACAGTAGACACGCTCTATAATTTCAGTTTCAGACAATGGCAAACTTTAATTGGCCGGCGATTATAAAAATTCACTTGTTAAATTACACCCATGGGGGCACGATGATGACGATGATGTCATAAAAACTCTTAGCTAGCTCCAACATTTCTTTCGTTTGGTTTTTGTTTCCATATTTCTTTTACAAATTGTTCCTTATTTTTTTGCCACAGTAACTAACACACACACACACTCGCTCACGCTCACACACAGAGAGAGGGGAAAGGATTGGAAACTTACAGTTTATTTGTTCGCGAAGCACACTGTACCAAAATTCAACGATTTCTGAACAGACTACGGAGAGGCACACAGCTTTTATAGCCTACGAGAGCCAGCCGGCAGAGCAGTGTCGTGTTGGAAGGGGACTGGCTGGGGAGTCACCATAAAGAGAAACAGCGGCAAGTTGTTTTTCGTGTTAGCTCGTACATACATACATACATACATACATATGTACAAATGTATATTTGATGAATGTTAGCAGCCGTTAGCAGAGTGAATAAAAAACGCTTGATATACGAGTACGAGTGTATGTATGTAAGGTTTATATACATATCTGCGTGTAGGCGTGGCTGCCTCCTCTGGCCTGCAGCTGCCACAGAAAGCTGCAACTTTCTAATGATCCCGTAGCGGAACGTTGCTCTTGCTCTTTTCTCTCTCTCTCTCTCTGGCTCTTCTCTTAGAATTTCGTTTTGTGGTTGCTTTTATCTCGCTCATCGAATTTATTATTATTCATTTGCAAACATCTGTGTTCTGTAGAATCCCAACAAAAGTTCTGCTTGAATTTGAAAAAACAAATGCTAATTTTCGCTTAAAAATAAACACTTTTATCGAGTGCACAAATTGTGAAAAACAAAAGAAATAAAAAAGCTAAGTGAACACGAAGCAAACAACAAACGAGATAAGAGCCCATATGCCGGCCGGATGGCAAACACTCATATCAGACAGATGCCAAAGCAAGACAGCAACAGTTGGCTGAAATTTCCATCTAAAGTGGTTTGCTGTACCTACTGTACTTTTACCATGCATGCACAAACCTATACATACATACTCTTATGTATGTATGCATGTACATGCCGCATAAATAAATCATGCACAAATATGTAGATTTAGCCAAACGTTTAACCTTGATATTGACTAGAGTGTGACTCATGCTACCAGTTAATACCCCACTAGGGCAGTCAAATTTAAAAGTCATTTCGAATACGTAGTTTATTATCGATTGATAGTCAGCCTGAATAACTGAATGACCGTTAGTCATTTGTATACCATAGGGACATGCTAACTTCCAATTAGAGGGGCACATTGGTTTCTAATTTATCCTGTAATTATATGAATGGCCATAACAGAAGAAAGAGAATGTTCCATTTATTCCCATTCCTTATTGGAAAAGTGTCAGCTGTGTATTGTACCTTAGAAAAAGGTACTTAAATAAAATATACTCTTGTTTTTAATATACCGATAGTGTAGCTATACTTCGGATTTCATGAAATACAGTTCTTCAAAGACAGACACCAGCCGCCTCTGGAACATTCCCCGATAGCTTGCTGGGGGTGGATAGGAGACTAGTCTGCCCACAGCCGTTCGTTCCCCTTATCATTTTCACAATCAGGAATACAAGCCATCAGCATGACCAGCCAAAAAAGATTCAATAAGAAAACATGAAAGAGGCAACATACATATTTCGTGGGGGGGTACAAACACGTCACTCCGCGATTGCGGCAAACACAATTTCTCTTAATTGAGTTCCAGAATAGTCCGACTCTTAGTTGTGAAATCGAAAAAAGGGAATCGTGCGTACACCTACTGCGATATGTATACATACGCGTATATACTTATCAACGTAAAACCCCAAAGCCCCTAGAACTTACTCACTCACATAGAATTTGGAAATACACTGAATCATGGGAAACAAAAAGAAACAGAAACAATGGAAGTTTGTCCGTAACTGGTTTTTGGGTTAATTCACGAAAGAGCCGGCCAAAATCGTAGCGTAAAATATAGAGAAAGGTCACAGCAGACCAAGAGAACCAGTTGGACAGCATTCGACCAGAGGTATGCGTCACGTCACAGGTATCGCGGTCTCAAACAAAAAAGGAAAGGAATGGAAAGAAATGAAACCCAACTAAAGAGATTCCCCCTTTGAAAGAGATGAAGAGACAAAGAGCAAAAATCAACGAAAGAGAAACGATGGAAGCTTAAAAAGCTTTAAATAATATATATGTATAGTATAGTATGAACGTTGATAAAGAGAGGGAGGAGAGGTTACACTCTGATGAATATCATTAAATCCACTTGATGCTTTTTTTTCTGATCTTTGTAGTTGTTTAGCGTTTGCTGCTCTACTTGTAGGGTATAGAACAAGTCGTTATGGCACGGATATTCCTACATTTAATTATTGTCAAATTTGATTTATCCTTTTAGGGGATACAAGTACTAAATATATAATCGCGTCAATAATTTCCCTGGGACATACATATGTAATCATATCTATTATTCTATGCCCAAAACAAAAGCTTTCCCTAAAAAATACAAACAAATTTTCCTGCTCAGCATGATAAGCACTTTTTCATGCGAACGTCGTTCGGGCACTTCTGAACGAGTATCAAACAAACGAACGAATATATTTTTGCTATATAAATGAGGTTTGTCTGCCTGTTCCAAGTCAGTTTACTTTTTCCTCTGCAACGGACATTACACGGGAACGAATTTCTTAACATGGATTTCTATTATTTGCCAGGTGGAAGTGGTTGCCGTACTGTCATCATGACAGCCAAGGCATTGGGCGTGGAGTTGAACAAGAAGCTCTTGAACACCATGGCGGGGGAGCAACTTACGCCTGAATTCATAAAGATCAACCCGCAGCACACCATTCCCACTCTGGTGGACAACGGATTCGCCATTTGGGAGTCGCGTGTCATTGCCACCTACCTGGTGGAGAAGTACGGCAAGGATGACTCTCTCTACCCCAAGGATCCTCAGAAGCGAGCTGTGGTCAATCAGCGTCTCTATTTCGATTTGAGCACCCTGTATGAAGCCTTCGCCAAGTACTATTACCCAATTTTCCGCACTGGACAGCCCGGCGACGATGAGGCATGGAAGAAGGTTGAAACCGCCTTTGAGTTCCTCAACACCTTCCTGGAGGGACAGACCTATGTGGCTGGCAGCCAGCTGACCGTTGCTGACATTGCCATCCTGGCGACTGTCTCGACATTCGATATTGTTAAATTTGATTTAAATAAGTATCCGAATGTGGCCAAGTGGTACGCAAATGCCCAGAAGGTGACTCCCGGCTGGGAGGAGAACTGGGAGGGTTTGCAGCAGCTGAAAAAGATGATCGAGGACATGAAGGCCAAGGCAAAGTAAATTTACAAATTAATTGCATGTTAAGTTTAATCAAAATAAACATCTAAGAGTACTCACGTACATGAATTATTGGTTTATTTTTGGCTCAATATGAATTTCAAAGTAGTAGAGCTGGTTGACCCTATTAGTTATCTTATTTTTCTGGAAAATGGCTTTTTTACTATCGATTCACAGAACCTCTATAAGATATCTCTAATATTTTCCAATTTTTCTGGGGGAAATAAATATGTTGTGACTCGCCTCTCTTCTCTTCTTTTATACCCGTACTCATAATTATATATATTATTTAAGAGATCAGAAACGTTTCCTTCTGCGCGTTACACTCACCTACTTTTACCACAAATCCAATATACCCTTTAACTCTACGAGTACGGGTATAAAAAGTCAAGGCTGATCGTTCGAATGGAAATGAAGCAGATATAGATTTGTTTGATTGGAAATATGTTTACAAATTTACTGAGTGTATCATGGGAAAAGTTGATAGCATTTTCGATTAAATGTCGGCTCCAATCTTAGATGAAATGAAATGGAACACAAATAAATATGTAGACCCCACACGTTGGTTTAGAATAGTTATACAGAACCATTAAAGTACCAGCAAATATAACTAATCAGGGAACCAAACAAATTAGAACGATAGCTGATTAACTGATCTGTTTCGATTAGGGGATTATAATTAACCTTTTTTACAGAAAAGTTTTAACTAAGGCAAACAAAAGCACTTCCGCGCTTTGTTTGTTTGATACTAGTGGCCATAAAATGTATGGCATAATACGTATAACATTTTCGATCATAAATGACCAGCAGCGCAATCAGAAAAAAGTAAACATACCTCCTACATATATAAATGAAGTACAATTTGGTATATAAGTCAGTTGCTCTGGTAGCCCAAATTCAGTTGGCTTTCTTCCTCTCTCGATGGCGATGCCTATCATGGATCTTTACTACATGCCCAGCCCCGGAGCCAGTCGAGCTGTTATCATGACAGCCAGGGCTGTGCTGTTGGAATTAAACAAGTTTTGTGAATGTCTTTGCGGGGGAGCACTTGAATCCGGATTTCGTGAAGATCAACCCACAGCACACTGTGCCCACCCTCGTGGACAACGGATTCATCCTTTGGGAGTCGCGTGCCATCCTCATTTATCTGGCGGAGAAGTACGGCAAGGATGACTCTCTTTACCCCAAGGATCCTCAAAAGCGAGCTTTGGTCAACCAGCGTCTCTTCTTCGATTTGGCCACGCTCTACGACGCCATTTCTAGCTACTACTATCCGGCCTTCAAAACTGGCCAATTCGGACCCCCTGAGGCGTGGAAGAAGCTCGAAACGGGATTTGAGTTACTCAACAGCTTCCTGGAGGGTCAGGAATATGTGGCTGGCAGCCAGCTAACCATTGCTGATATTTCGATTATGTCTACCATCTCCACGATCGAAGTGGTTGACTTCGACTTGCAGAAGTATCCGAATGTGGTCAAGTGGTACGCAAATGCAAAGAAGGTGACTCCCGGCTGGGATGAGACCCTGCCAGGCCTTCAAATAATGAAAGACTTACTCCAGCCAAAGAAGGCTTAAGAACATCTCTGTTCTTAGTTACTGTTATTATTGTTTGTTATTATTGTTTGTAGTTATTGTATAATTAACGCAATTTGATAAGAAAGCTACAGCAGATTTCGGCCATTCAACCTTAGAGTGGGTAATAAAGCTAAACACACCATGTTAAACCATTTAAATGTTAACCCAATGAGATTATACATATATGTACAAAGTATGTAAAAAATTTGAGAACCCATTTTGTACAGATATTCATACAAATACGAGTGATGCCCATCTGTGCTATAAACGCTTGGAAAGCCACATGGAAATAATTCGTTCTTTTCTTTTTAATAATTGAATCTCATGAATGAGCTCATACATGTATGTATGGGTGTAATATATTTCATAACGAATTGTAATCTCAATTGTGTTATCAAACGGTGACTAACATATTTTCGCAAAAGTTACAACAAAAAACGTAGATTATTTCAGAGTGCTATCTCTATATAATGGACGACTGCTCCTGCTTTCATTTCAGTTTACTTCCACTCAGTGACAATCAAGGTGGTTTGATCGCGATGCCTAACTTGGATTTCTACTACTTGCCTTATGCCGCGCCCAGTCGGACCGTACTCATGACAGCCAAGACTGTGGGTGTGGAATTAAACAAGAAGTTCCTGAACGTACAACTGGGCGAAAACATGACGCCGGAATTCTTGAAAATAAACCCACAGCACACTTTACCCACCCTCGTTGATGACGGATTCGCCATTTGGGAGTCGCGTGCCATTGCCACCTATCTGGTGGAGAAGTACGGCAAGGATGACTCTCTCTACCCCAAGGATCCTCAGAAGCGAGCTTTGGTCAATCAGCGTCTCTATTTCGATTTGAGCACCCTGTATGCGGCCTTCGCCGCGTACTATTACCCAGTTTTACGTACTGGACAGCCCGGCGACGAAGAGGCATTGAAGAAGGTTGAAACCGCCTTTGAGTTCCTCAACACCTTCCTGGAGGGGCAGAAATATGTGGCTGGCAGCCAGCTGACCGTTGCTGACATTTCCATCCTGGCGACTGTCTCGTCATTCGATGTTGTTAAATTTAACGTAAATAAGTATCGGAATGTGCGAAAGTGGTACCAAAATGTCCAGAGAGTAGACACTGTCTGGGACGAGAACTGGGATGGTTTGCAGCAGCTGAACAAGATGTTCCTGGACGCCAGGGCCAAGGCAAAGTAAATTTTCGAATTAATTGTATGTTAAGTTTAATAAAAAAAAAACAGACAGCTAAGAGACATCTCACGTACATGCATTATTTGTTTATATTTGGGTCAAGTTGTATACCATTTAAAAGAAGGGCTGGTTGAAAATATTAGTTATCTTATCTTTCTGGAAAATCGAGTTTGCTATCGCCTTTAGATTCTCAAAAACTCGATAAGCTTTCTTTTCTTTTTGCCACACTTTGGGGAAGTAAATAGGATTGAACTGATTCTACGAAGGGTCCGTTGTGAGTCGCAGTGGCAGCGACTCTACTTTTATACCCGTACTTAGTCAGTATATACATATATTTAAATTGTGAATGCCACACATTGTAAGATTTATGGGACCAGAAACGTTTCCTTTTGTGCGTTGCACACATCCATCAAGGTACCAAAACACATAAAAACATTCGCCAAGTGGTACGCAAATGCAAAGAAGGTGACTACCGGCTAGGAGGAAACCCTGGAAGGCATACTCTCAAGAAAACATTATTCTTATGAAAAGAAACCCGAATTTATTTAAAATCTGTATAATTTCGATTCTAATTCTGTTACAAAACTTTAAAAAATTAAAAAGTCAACCATTTGTCACAATGTCACAACCAATATGGTATTGTTTCAATGCAGATGTAAAGGTTTACCCCAACTATTTTTAGAAACTAATCAATATAAAACTGGTAGTAGAAATGCTGCCAGCACGAAATGCTCCATATGCCATCAGTTTCCATAATTCTGACGTCTGGTCATGGGGTAATATTTCCCCTTCTTCTCATTATACATTTTTTATATTTTAAATGTACCTGTCATCATATACTACGTTTTTACCTTGTCATTAGCCAAGAACCCATAATTATGTACAATCAAATATTATAATCGCCATGAAGTGATTAGTGCGCGTTGTGGAAAGGGAATTCTTTCCCATTGGGGCAGGAGAGCTATAATGAATCCTTGCATCACCACAAGTCACACAAAGGTCATAAGACGCTATTTAGGGCTTTAGCTTTACCTATTTATGTATACATATATATATATATATATACATATGAATGTACATATATGCATATATTTTCTAAGACAATGGTGAATATAAACTGAGGAAAGATGTCTACATTTTGTGCTGTTAAAATTATTTACAAAAATTTCTGGGAAAAGTCCCTGAAGAGAATACGGTGTATTTAAGAAATTGATATTGAAATACATACATATATACTATTCCAACTAGAAAAAGTTATTCACTTTGATGTAAGTATGTGTATTATTATAATTATCTGTCCATTAACCATTAAATTGATACACTAAGGCAGTACTTATGCAATTCCACTCAAATTTTATCATCACAATGATTATACGAGTAAAAGTTATACATGTACGGACGGGTAGGCCGATCGATATGATTTCGGGTACCGTGTAGCTACATATATACATACATATGTATGTATAAAAAAGCTTTGCTATAAAAGCTAGTCGTTTGATTTTCATACTTTCAGTAGCAAAAAGTTTCTGCTGGGTAACACAAGCGTCACAACACGACACATTTCTTTATCATGGATCTCTACTATCACCCGGCCTCGGCGCCTTGTCGCTCCGTCATTATGACAGCCAAGGCATTGGGTGTCGACCTTAACCTGAAGATGTGTGATGTCTTGGCGGGGGAACAGCTGAAGCCCGAGTTTGTAAAGCTCAATCCCCAGCATGTAATTCCCACCATCGTGGACGACGGATTTGTCCTTTGGGAGTCGCGTGCCATCCTCATTTATCTGGTTGAGAAGTACGGCAAGGAGGACGACTCCCTCTATCCCGCTGATCCCCAGAAGCGAGCGGTGATCAATCAACGCCTCTACTTCGACATGGGCACCCTGTTTCAGAGCTTCTTTCAGGCCATCTTCCCGCAGATACGCACCAAAAAGCCAGCCAGTCCAGAGGCAATGCAGAAAGTGGATAAGGCCTTTGGGCTCTTGAACACCTTCCTGGAGGAGGCTGATTTTGTTGCTGGCTCTAGTCTGACAGTGGCCGACATCTCCATACTGGCCATTGTCTCCACCTTCGAAGTGGTGGACTATGACATCAGCCAGTATCCGAATGTGGCCAAGTGGTACGAGAATGTCAAGGAGGTGACACCCGGCTGGGACGAGAACTGGGAGGGTGTAATTTGGTTAAAAAAGTACATGGAGTCAAATCGCCAGTAAGAATGACATGCAGGAAAATAGCATACTGTCAAATTTCATCATACAGAGTACAGATACATACATATACTAGTCACAATAAATAATAAATGTTCTCTTGGGCTGCTGCCCAATTATACATATGTACATTCTCTTGAAATTCTATGTTATTAAATATAGTCTTAGAATAGAGCGAGAGCGAGCCATAGAGAGAGGAGAGCGTTTGAGCAGCACGGGGCTGCTGCTTAAAGAGCGCTGCTACATGGAGAGCGCAAGAGAGCAGCTTGTGAGTATGTACATATGTATGTATGTATTTATGTGTATGCAGTAATTGCAGAAATTAAGAAGCCGCGGGATAAGTAAACGCGAGAAAATGTGTGAGCATTTGCGAAGAACAATGCTTAAGTACAGTTGGAAGTGCAAAAAGCCAGCAGATAGAGCGCAAGCTCTCGTAAGCTTCATACATACCATGATGAAATTATACAAGGTGATCCCATCCCAGAGCACGAACTCTTTTCGGGGCCTATTTGGCTCAGTACACGACTCGCTTACTCAAAGTGAACAAAAAAACTACTGTATATCTTTTTCTGTCTTGGCTCTCTTATCAGACACGGCGTCAAAGCTCTCTCAGTAGTGCGAGCGTAAAATAGGTACCGGAGCTTACGGATGGGATCACCTTGTATAATTTCACCATGGCTCAGCGCGTAAATATTTATTGACGAAAAGCTCGTCACTTTTCTAATCTCTACAGAGAATTTCCACAATTATCTTTCATTCAAAGCGCCATTCCATCTAATTGACATTGATCATAAAAGTGAGATTGCATACTTGTTTAGTGACTATGAGAATTCCATTCGCCGGGCACGACTATTTACAATCGCAATAAAGTTGAATGCACGCGATGCTTACCCACCCCTCACACACATGCATAGATCCCCGCGTCTCCACAGACTGTACAGTGCTGGGACTGGGCGGCCATTGACCGTTCGACGATTAGAACATTCGCAAGTTTAGTTAACTAACAAACGTGCAGCTTGTGGCATTGAAAACACAGGCACACACACACTCGTAAATCAATTACATATGCCAGTGGTTCGCATACTTAACATTTCGCAGTGTGCCGCGAGAGGGTTGCGTGATAAGTTTTCGATTGCAAATGGTTAATCCCCCATCAGTGATAAGAAAATGTTATATTGTTTTTGTATGACCACATTAAAAGCACATTTTTCATTTCATTTAATTAACGAGCAAACACTAAATTTAATCCCATTCCTGACCACTCCTACACCCTAGCTGGACTCTGCCTCCAGCTGGGGCTCCACAAGCTTCTGCAGCTGTCGGTACTTGCGGATGGCATTCCGCACGAACTCCGTGGCACGTCGCACCCGCTCCGGTGTCATCTCTTCGGCCAGCATGCGACCCACATCCTGGGCTCCGCCCGTGCGCAGAATGTCCGCCGCCTTGGCGGGTATATCACAGATGGGCGTGATGCGGCAAAGAGCGTTAGTGATGGCGCTTCCAAAGAGTATAATGCCGACGGCGGAGAGCACCACAGCGGCGATGCGAAACAGCGTGGACATCAGGATGGTCGGCAGCAGCTTTGAGGCAAACGCTAGGAGGGGATTGTTGGAGGAGGATGAGGCTGGGACAGGTGCCACCACAGCTGTGGTGTCTGCTTGGCCAGCGGCATTTGCGGGCACCAGAAAACCCTCATAGCCGGTCTGCACCACAATGGGTCCTGGATAGGGATAGAGGCCAGGCGCTCCAGCGGATATCGGTGCTGGGTAGCTGCCTCCAAAGGGCGCATACGCTGCGGCTCCGTACTGGCTCAGATACTGCTGAAATGCCTCGGGTGTGATGAGTCCGCCGGCATAGATGGTTGTGGGATCAATTGAGCTGGCGCTGGCTTCATTGTCGGGCTGCAAACGATACCATGATTATCATTTCCAGGTTCGGGTCTGACTGCTATGCTAGAACTTACCACTTCAGAAGACTCTGCCACCTGTGGGCTCGTCTCGTTGCTGGTGTTGGTGAGTGGAGTCTCCCCTTGTTCGGGTTTTGAGAGGACACTCCCTTCGGGCAGCTTGTCACTCTCTTCGATGGTATTTGGTGTGGCTGCCGAGGGTGTCGCGTCCAGTGCTGGCACACTCAGAGCTCCTCGAATCATCAGCAGCATCAGAAGTAACACCGAATGGGATTTTCTTTGTAGGTGCAACATTTTCATCACTTGGTCTTCGGCTATCGACTGATCCTGCTGCGTGTTCGGGCTGTGCTCTTTATAGGCTCGCTCTCGTTGGGAGGCCATCTGAGGCCATTTTTCCAACATTATTTTGCAATTTATGTCACATTTTCCGAGAATTTAATTCCAGCTCAATGTCCCTTTTTTCCAGAATCCTCTCAACGAGCCATTGTTGCATTTACCTGTCCGGTGTCAGTACAGGTAGATGATCAAGCGGCCCTGAGATTCGGGTACCGGGATAATCCTCTTACAGTGCTGTCCCTAATTACCAACCGTGTTTGTCCTTGAAGAGCCCTCAAAAGAACGGCCCAGCACGCGATGACGATGTGGGCTGGCGAGGTATCAGACGAGTGTGTATCTTCGTTGTAAACACCTCAAATTTCAAGTGATGCCAATCAAACACTGTCCATTCGAGTGGCTCCCCATACCCAAAGCAGATGCCGGTGCCCGCTTTAAGGTGCATTGAATTGGAAAATTTGTTAGCAATCAATAAAAAATAAACGAAACATAGCTTGGAAAAATTATGTAGTCGTATAATTTTAGACACGAACAGGAAAATTTTGACCGAGTTTCGGCACAAGCACCAGAAGGCGTCCCAGCTCACGACCACCCCGCCCACGGACACAGCGGACAGGTGAACACACATCAGAATGGGGGGGGCGAAGGGCCAGAACGAGGGTGGGGGCGGTCGTCCCTGGCAACGTTCGCTATGAAAACTAAACGAAAACAAAAGAACTCCCAAAGACAACGGACAACATATTCTGGAAAATTAAAGGAGACAGACGGCGGATACAACAACGGACAGAGACGTCGGCAAGTTGCGACAGCCGTGGGAGAGAAAAAGATTGCAATCAAAAGCTTCCAACACGGGGACATCAGCAGCATCAGCTTCAGCTGCAGCCAGGACAGGACAGGAGCAGCTGGCGATATCTGTGGGGCACACAGTCGAGCTACGCACTTCGCCACAAGACACTCGACGGCATACTGCCACACTGGGGAACTGCATAGACATTGACTCGGTAGCCGTGGTGCAGCACAAGCTGGTGCACAAAATTGTGTGAGTAAACGTAGACCCCGGCACTTGCCCCGCCCCATTCGTTGCATATCCCATAATGAATAAATAAGTGAGTGCAATTAAACTGTTGTCAACGCGAAGCTTACCATATTCTTAGACTGTCAACGAGGAAGAGCATCGAATGCTTTCGTACCCTATCTGAACGGTATTCATAGAACCGATATGTATTTTAAGGATTATATTAGATTTTTGGTGATAGTGGATGTGTGTAACGCAGAGAAGGAAACGTTTCCGACACCGTAAAGTATATACATATATTAATTACCCGGGTCTATATAGCCATGTCCGTTCGTCCTTTCGTTTTGTTGAACGACCAGTTTTCAGAGACTATAAGAGCTAGAGCAACCAAATTTCGTTTCCAAACTCATGTGATATCACACTGCTACAAGTGTATTTCAAAATGTAATTTCAGATGAAACAAAAATGTAAAAATTCCTCATAAACGATAAGCTCACATATAGACAGACTAAGGTATAAAAGTTGAGTCGCGGCAACTGCGACTTACAACGTTCCCTCTCGTTTTAAATAGCTTTGGCATTCTTCAAGGACAAGTCCTGCAAGTAACATTAATAAAAGAAAACATTTACAAAATCGATGCATTGATTTTTTGCTGTAGTGACCGGCCAGTTTTTGGGGCTGTTCAAGTGGTCAATGGGCTAGCGTGTTGGCATTTCAGTTTTGGCCAATGAACGACACGAAGCGTATTGTAACCGAATTCGTTTATTGTTTACTGCTCAGCGGTGGAAAAATGTCACCACCCGTGCTGTACTACCTGCCACCCAGTCCGCCCTGCCGCAGCATTCTCCTATTGGCCAAAATGCTTGGCCTGGACTTTGAGCTGAAGATCGTCAACATACTGGAGGGGGAGCAGCTGAAGCCGGACTTTGTGGCCATGAATCCCCAGCACTGTATCCCAACCATTAACGACGAGGGTCTGGTACTCTGGGAAAGGTGAGTTCCTTTCTATAGCCAAGTACCTTTGACCACTATAACGTGTTTGTCTTGCAGTCGTGCCATTCTTTCGTATCTGGTGGCAGCCTATGGAAAAAGTGATGAACTCTATCCCACGGACATTCGTGTCCGTGCGCTGGTCGATCAACGGCTGCAGTTCGATCTGGGCACCCTCTACTTGCGCCTCACAGACTACTATGTGAGTATATATCTGCATCCCTCTAATCCAGCGGATTAAGAATCCGTTTCTCTCGCAGTTCCCCACAATGTTCATTGGAGCTCCGCTGGATGAGGGTAAACGCGCCAAGCTGGCAGAAGCAGTCGGCTGGCTGAATACCATTCTAGAGGGTCGACAATTTGCCGCCGCCGAACACTTCACCATTGCCGATCTGACGCTGCTCGTCACCGTCTCCCAGCTGGAGGCCTTCGAGGACTTCGAACTGAGGCCCTACAAGCATATCAGGCAATGGCTCGAGCGCTGCAAGGAGCATATGGCGCCATACGACTACGAGGAGCTGAATGGCAGCAAGGCAGTCTTAATGGGCGACTGGTTCAGGGCCAAGATGAATCAGGGAGGAGGCTAATACATACGATTATGTGTAGATTCAAGTTTACTATTTATTATACCCAAAAAAGATACATACATATGTGTATCTGTTATGTACTCGTAAGTGTTGTATTCAATAAACGTTATGCACTATTTAGAATGGTTTTTACATCAAGTTAGGATTCGTTTAGGGGTCTTTTCAAATATTTTATATCCCTTCTCATATGAGTATGAATAACCTTAAATTGAGTTTTATACGCTATCGGCCGTAACTTTAATTGAGTTTTCGTGCAAACTTTACTTCAATGTGTGGACAACAATCCCACCGTAGCTGCAGTAGCTACCCACAAAAAAACTGAAACGACACACAATTTAAAAATACCTTGACCAAAACCATGTGGAAAGGACACGCTGCCCAACATGGCCGCAGGCAAATATGGGGATGTCTGTACCAGAGAGAGAGAGAGGGAGAGCTGGAGGCGCCAGCATCAGAAACTAATCAACGGACTTTGATGGCGACAACGACACCTGCAACAAAGGCAGCATAAAAACCTCAAATGAGATTTAATGGCACAACAAGGAGCAGCAGCAGCCGTACAGTTGGATGAGAGGCGCCTGGCTATTTTTAAACCGCAACGGTAGCCGAGCAGCTCCAGCAACTGGGTGGCATAGAAGGATAACGAATGCTGGCTTCACAGTTTCACTTTGGCCGCTGAATATGGAGGCCGCTTGGTTAGTAGCTCTGGGATTAGCTCTGGCTCTGGCTGTGACTCGGAGCAGCAATGGCCAGCAGCAAGTGGCTGGCAGCAGCAAACAATCCCAACTGTGGCTGGGTAGGTGTACCAGAAGGGGTTACCATTTCGTACGCCGTGTGATGCAGTTAATCCCTTGCAGACTGCTCCTGCCTGCATGCCAATGAACGGAATGGTAGCCAGTGGGGCAGGCTAAGCATCAACGCAACACAGGCACTTGGCGCCAAGAACAACTGCCTGATGGTATTTATTGGCGGCATGGATGATGAGCTGGTTGCCTTTCAGCTTGAGCAGTTGCAGCTGCGCGTCGGGTGAGTAGCATTGCTTCCGCCCTCATTTGGCCATCATCCGGGTTGGGGCAGGCCTGACGATCGGATCTACGATGGGGCAGCTGTCTGTGACAGCCATCAGAAATTGAAAAATATCCACCATCGATAGATAAGGCTATCCCAAGCATCCAGTCCGTCCATCTAAACTATCTATCTATCTATCTATTGGGGAAATGCGATTGCCAAATGTCTTAGAGGCTTTGGCTGAGGCTGAGGCTGTAGCTGTGGTTGTGCCTGCGGCAACGGGAAGCGCAACGCGCAATGTAATTAAAATACCTTGTGAAGGCCATGTGGGCGGTCCGGTTCGGTGGAGCCGCCGTGGCCAGTGTGGCACGCCTGGTTATTTATATAAATCGAGGGAAATGGTCACCGCCCGCAAATTTGTGTCAATTTTTATGCAAAATCCTATGCACACCACCATACATCGCCCCCCTCCTGTTACGCCGTGAAACATTTGCGCCATATAAATAACGTACACAAAATTTCGGAATCGATTTGTCAATAAAATTGGAGAGCACTGGCCACGCAGATTTCAGTGGAGCTCGGACCGAGCGCGGCGCCGTACGTATGAGTAATTTCTAAAGTGTCCCTTCCCCAGTGCAACAGTTGCAACAGCAGCAGTGGCAGCAGTCCCAGTCGCGGGTGAATCGTAACGCGAAAGAGTCGAATCGGCAAAAAGGAATCTCATGCGAAGCATCATCAAGTTCGTCGTCGGTCATCTGGTCAATGAAAGTTAATCGAATCATTTCGCGAATCAAAATAAACTTAATTTAATTGTGAATTGAAAAAATATAAAATCGAAGCCTCAAAATGTCAATGGATCCAACAGTTTCCCTGGACGATCTGGAGCGCGTGAGTGAATTAAAAGGCTCGAACAACTGTTTCTGAAATGGCCGTAAAAATATCCTCATTTCCAAAACTGCAGCGTCGTCGCCGTGCCAGCTCTGCGCGAAAGGCGTCACAGACACCCCAACCGCCGCCCCATCTGGCCGACTCGGAGGCCATGGCCGTGATCAATGAGATATTCAATCCGTCGCTGAAGCTGCCCGACAGCGGCGGCCACTACACGCTGCCGGAGGAGATGAGCGCCGACGATGATGTGGCGCCCCACGAGCTGGACATTTCGAAGCTGGCGGAGCTGAAGGAAGTAAGTCTGCAGCGGGTACAGGAGCGCAGTGGGTTGACTGACTTTGGATTGTCGCCCACAAGGTATTCGCGCTCTTCGACACGGACTGCGATGGCCTGATATCGAAGGATGATCTGCGCTTCACCTACACTGCCCTCGGCAATGAGCCCAACGAGCCACTCCTGGAGCAGATGATGCTGGAGGCCAAAGAGCCGCTCGACTACGAGGCCTTTGTCCGTCTGATGTCGCGACGCACACAGGAACTGGATCCCGAGGAGGTGCTGCTAGAGGCATGGAGCAAATGGGATGATCATGGCACGGGCAAGATCGAAGAACGCAGGTCTGTGATATAGAGGGGGGCAGGCAATTGCTTCCACACAAAACTAAGCAAACAAACCCTTACGCAAACTATAGAATCTACGAGGAACTGACCAACTATGGCGACAAAATGAGCCTAAACGAGGCCAAGGAGGCACTCAGTCATGCGCCAATGGCCAAGCCCAAGTCGCTGGAGGAGCCGCCGATGATCGATTATCCAGCCTTCTGTCGCATGCTCGGCGGAATGCGTAAACGGAAAGGAACCTAACAATCAAAATGGCTTTTTTTCCAACAATCTGAATCGCTTTCGAGATCACAGTAACTTACCCTACAGATTATGCAAAATCTAAAAACTTCCCATTTACTTTTGAAATTCTATCCCAGAAGTTTCCCCTACTACTCAAAGGAATTTGCTTTGGCTGGGTCTGCCTCCATTTTCCCCAATTAATTTGACAGCTCCAAAAGATATTGGAAACCACTCGAAAATCCCATGCTAACGGCAGCTGCTTTCAATATCACAATCGAATAACTCTTAGCGCCAACTTTTGTTCGACTTTTGATCAGAATAAATCGCGAAGAACCAAAAGAGCGATGGGAATTATTTCTTAATGGGCAAGGGTGATATTTATAGGTTGGCTGACCAACGAGCCAGGCCCCAAAAGAATCGGCCAATAAATTTCAGACATCGTTACGCATCTGCCATGCAAGTGGCAAGCGGCAAGCGGCAACAAATTCCTCCATCTTTCTTTTTTTTTTGCTCTCTTTCTTTTTTCGAATGCAATTTTCGTGACAGGTGCTTGGACAGCGTTGAGGTCTTTCCGTATCTGCGCGAGCCCGTCATCGAGAACTCAACTCTGGCGGCGGACACTTTCTGCCAGCACAGCAAGAATCGCACTGCCACGCCTATTTATAGCTCGGGCCGATTGCTGGGACTGCGTCTGCGTTTCCAGCAGCCGCCCACAAAGTTGGACAACTGGAACTTGAACCTAACGGCCAGCTATCGCTTTCTGAAACGAGGTGAGTTCTTTGCACCGATCTTTGGAGCGTTTCCCCACCACCTCCCGAATCAAATCTGTTTTGTTGTAGAGAACTTCAAGACCGAGGGACGGCTGGTGCCGCGCAGCTACTGTGACTTTTACTTCTTCGCCAGCCTGGCGGGGGAGGTGGGCAGCCTGGGGCAGGGCTACTTTCACTCGCCCCGCTTTCCGGCCCACTATCCGGCGCATATCAAGTGCGCGTACAAGTTCATCGGACGGCCCGATACGCGTGTGGAAATCCTGTTCGAGGAGCTGCAACTGCCGCCGGTGCTCAGCGGTGGCTGTCAACTGGATGCCCTGACCATCTTCGATGCCGAGTCCGCCCACATGAATGCCGTGCTGGATGTCCTGTGCACGCCCTGCCCCACGCGTCGCCTTGTGAGCAGCGGCCCGGATATGCTGCTCGAGTTTAATGCCAGCTCGAACCGCACGGCCAAAGGATTTCGCGGCAAGTACAAGTTTGTGTCCGACGACAGGGGACAGGGGCTGCCGTTGGCACAGCCACCCATGCAGACGGACGCCGCACCCATTCTGGAGGCGGCAGCCAGTGTGGCAGCCATGCAGGAGAAGCTGCAGCATCAGCAATCGTCGCCGGCCCGGGTGAACAGTCTTCAGGCGGATGCGGAGCTGACGAAGCCCGGACGTTCATTTGGTGAGTTGGCGCCTCATATATTAGCCTAAATTAGTGCCTTGCCTTGCCTAGCCCTGCCCCACCACCACCACTCACATCGACTGCAGAGTCGGCAGACCCAATCGAATTATGCTAATCGTTGGCAAATGGCGGCAAAACGTATCTGCACCCATTCTCGACGCCGCCCGACAGCTTCCGTCTGTCTTAGTCGGCTGCCTGAAGTGGCGGAAGCGGATGTGGCCAATCGACATGGCTTGAGTGGATGGATGGGTCTTAGTCCTGGCCATGGGTCTGACCCTGTTCAGTCTGCTTCGAGTTCTTGTCGCGTTCAAATGGTGCCACTGTCCTGCCAGCTCCTTCTGGTGGTGCTGCTCTCTTCGATACGCCAATCGATGCCAGCCTGTGCACCAGCGCCCGCCAGTGAGTCTTTTTGGCCAAAAACGTTTATTTAACTCTAAGAAATCAATTAACCTACTACTTTTGTGTGCGTGTGTGTGTGATTTAGACAACAGCTAGTACCTTAAGTAGAGACCACAAGATAGCCGCAGCGCCGCTGCACAGAATCAACTGTAAAATCCGATGTAAAATTTGGAAGCTGCGAAATAGACAGAGACAAAATCGACAAAATACTTTGAAATTGAATGGAAATTTGATTTGGATATACTGAACGCACCGCCAGAGTATCTGCTTTCCCCTCACTATGCTGGTGGGCTCTTCCTTGCCCAAGTAGATGCGAATGCCGGACAGGGCATGCAGAAAGTAATCGTCCCAGTTGACGCCGCGCATATTGAAGTCGAAAAGGTTTTGATCCAGCGACGACATTCGCTTCCACAGCCGCTGCGTATTGGAGGTGTCAAACTGCCACGTGGTGTCCACAAAGGGTGCCAGGACGTCGATGTTCTTGTGTATCTTGTCGTAGAGCTTGATCATGCGTGGCTTCTGGCCACGCAGTCGGAGCACCACATCAATGGCATAGCCGGGCAGCAGGTGATAGAAGTAGGCCACCAGCCGAAACAGCCAGGGGGTGGTGGTGCAATGCAGAAACGGGCACCACATCATCTTGGTCAGTGGGTAGTGGGTCACCAGGTCCTCTGACCTGTCCCGGAAGCCGCCCCAGGTGATCAGGTTATCGTCGCTGGGCGTAAAATTGTAAATGGTCGGATCCCCCTGCGGCCTGGACTCTATGGCCGTGTGCCAGGCAGTGGCCAGCGCCATGCAGGAGGAGTAGTCGACCGGCACAATGCCAGCCTGAGCCTTCACATTGAGACGAGTGATCCGCAAAACGCCAAAGGCCACGCCGTACAGCACCGCAATGGGTCCGTACAGGTTGTCGATCCACCCAGGCATGGGTTCCTTATAGCTGGCAATGACTGCAAAGGGAGGAGGGGAGGAGATTAACACAGCACCACTGGCTTAACGGGCAGCACCTACTGACGCCTGGCCGAAAGATGCCCACGGGAATGTCTCCGGCCTCCCGTTGGATCACTTGCTCCCCCAGGGCCTTGGTGTAGGTGTAGGTGTTGGGATACCTGCCCATCAGGGCGGGCGCCATGTTGTCTATCAGTTCGCTGTCCAGCGTCTCGCTGAGCTCCAGCACCTTGTCGGCCGAGCAGGTCAAGTGCTCCGGATAGAACTTCTCCTCGATTTTCTCCACCACACAGTTGGAGTAGGCCGTGGAGACATGGACAAAGGCCTCCAGCTTGACCATTTGCTTGGCCAGCTGCAGCATCAGTCGTGTGGCGCGTGTGTTGATGGCCAGCGCCACATGCAACGGCTCGTTGAACCGCACTGTGGCCGCTCCGTGAATGAAGAGCTGCACCTCAGAGGCCAACAGCTTCCGGTCCGTGTCGCTTATGCCCAGATCCGGTTCCAGGCAATCTCCAGCGATGGGCACCACGCGCTGCATTGCCTTGGGCTGGGTTTTCAGCAGTATGTCGAACACCTTCGGAACGGAACCCAATGCTTCGGATTATTCGGTTTAGGGCGCTTGTGATCACCGGACTGACTACTCACTGGATCGCTCTCCCAGGCCACGTAGCGCTCCTGTATCTCCTGGCCGCGCTTAGCCCGGAGCAGTACATAGATCCGCTTCACCTCTGTGCTGCGCAGCAGCTTCTCAATGATCACTAGAAGAAAAAAGACAACAAAAATGCTTCAACTTGAATGTGAATTTGATCTGGTTACGATTTCCGATTGATGGCCTTCCCAGCCGGTTCTAAACGCCTTTTTTGGGGGCTCGTCACATTTGGTTTACTGCCTCGACACATGCATCGTATGATAAGACATATATGGTCTCATTTTATGCCAAATCTATATCCATTAAATTGAAACTGTCGAACTTTGATATTTGCAAATGAAAACATTGTATTTTGTATTCTAAATCAAAGGAAAACACTTTCCAATGCACATCGAATAGAAATAGTTTGAGTCTGGGGGGCTTGAGTTCATTAAGTTCATATTTTAATTGCATATTTTTGTGTAGTTTATTTCCGCCAGGGTGTAATTATTTGTTGCACAAAACCAAAGTTCGATGGGTTGGTATACCTTTGCCCAAGAATCCACTTCCGCCAGTTAGGAACATGGTCTTGTCTTTATAAAATTTCTGCATTTCCGACATTTTGCTGCTGATATTATGACGATACTTTCTCTAAGTGAATGCACAAACACAGACATATACACACATATATAATATATATATATATATATATGTATGTATGGCAGTTATATATCCGTATTCCTATATGGCGGAGAGATGAAATTCCGATCGCGACTGAGGCTTGAATGAGAGATGTTTAGAATTTTCACCCGGTATTTATACCAATCCGCTGATCGAAGAGCAAAAGCCAAAAACAAAAGCAAAGCACTTTATATATTATATTATTACAGGTTGTCCCGAACAACACACACACACACCCAGAAGTCAAGAATCGTAAAATATATATACATATATGAGTCATAAACTATTTGACGATTTCGGTTAGGATGTGAATGCTGATCATATATGTATTACTTATCCCAGAGTTAGCGCCCTGACCCGGCAAAAACAAAAATGTCTTAAAAAATTGGAACTTGTTGGTTTGTTCTGGCGAATAGATTTCGCTCATGTGCGAATTTTCATGGCCAGTGTCAAGTGGCGTTGCGACCTTTTGAACCCCCCAATGCACACTCCACACCATGCCAGACCCAAATTACCTGGACCTGCCCATTTGCCTAATTGAAAAACGTTGTAACTTTGGCCCATTGGCACTGCCATTGCCATTGCCCATTGCCCAACAATGGCACACAAAAACCCGGTAGTTCCCTCTGTGGAGAAAGCAAATAAGCACTCGAAGTGAGTGGATTGAGTGGATTGAGTGAGTGAGTGCTTTGCTCCCGTAATTCTGAAGAAAACAAAAGGTGTCTCTCGATTAATGAATACTTTGCGGCAGCAAGTCCCATGTAATCGTAATATTCAGAGGTGCAAATTATAATCAGAAACAAATTGCACAGTCCACTGGGTAATCACACAATTCAGTTGCATTTAGTCAGATATGTGTATTCAGACAGACAGGGCATTCCATTCATCAAGTCAAATACTATTGCTCGCCACGCATTTATTTGGACGCTTAGTTTAGGGGATAAAAGAATCTTTATGTATAATATGTTACATATGCCTGCGTTTGGGATATTTACCGAGTAGCCAGTATACGAATATCGTATGCCAACCGAACAAATACTCTTCACCTTTGAACAGAGTTTGTGTATCCACAACAGACCCCAAAGATGCGCCGTTGTATTATTAACAAATAAGTTATATTTTATACAATAATATTTATTCTTTCCTTACATTTTAAACAAATATTTAAGGCACTTTTAATGCCAGATGGCAAACAGCAACCAAGTCATATATGCAACAGCAGATCCAAGCTAGGGTTGAGCTATCCAACCAATATAGTTTCAATATCTGTAAAGGTTTTAGAGCTGCACAAATACGTACCGAAATATAACGCTATTTCCCTCTACCAATGAAGCTGGCGTCATCCCAGTTGAGGGATTTTAAGTAAAAGTTGAACCCCTTTCGATCTTCCGTGGACATCACACATGTGATAGACGAAGGCAAGAGTAAGTTCTGTAGCTAATGCTGTAAATATCTTTAAAGATCTAACATCCCTAAATATAACATTAAGAAATCGTATAGCTTAAAGTTTACAAATTCTACAGAGCTTTGTCACGGAGAAACAAGCTGGCAAAACAATGAAAAACGATGCATACTTTTAGACAAATGTTTAATAATTACAAAGAGCATTAGCACAGCAAAGATATTATTAATTGCGCGGAATAAGCTTAACCCAAAATCCAGATTTGGGCGTCAACTGGAACCCATTGCTGGCTAGCTCCAAGGGAATGCATGACTTCTTGGCTGGAGCGAAGCGATATTCCTTCAGCAGATAGTAGATGACAGCCTTGGCCTCGAGCAGTGCAAAACGGGAACCTAAAATGGCAAAAATAATAGACATCTCTCTCTCTCTCCACTCAGTTAATCCACTGATGCCACTCACCAATGCAGTTGCGTTGGCCGAGGCCAAAGGGATAATATGTGAAGGGTTGAATGTTGGACTTGTTCTCATCGCTGAAACGCTCTGGATCAAATTTGCTGGG
This sequence comes from Drosophila bifasciata, assembly GCA_009664405.1. Lineage (NCBI taxonomy): Eukaryota > Metazoa > Arthropoda > Insecta > Diptera > Drosophilidae > Drosophila > Drosophila bifasciata. The sequence goes on from CM019044.1 coordinate 7,447,175, forward strand.
ATTCTCAAAGTATTTGGGGTCACGATGGAAGCCGCATGTGGGCAGCCAGATGTAGTCACCCTTTTTGATTTCCAAGGTCTTGCCATCCACTTCATAGGTGATATCCTTGTTGCACTCACGATCAACGGCAATTGCTGCCGGCCATTTGCGCAACACCTCAGAGACAACCTGATCCAAATACTTCATGCCCATGATGGCCTCGTATGTCAGTTCTTTGCCATCCAAATCGCTGTCCACCTGCTGCACCTCCTCGTAGAGCTTCTGCTGCACGTCCTCGTTCTCCATCAGCTCCTGGGCTGTGAAGCACATGAGCACGGCGGAAGTCTCAAAGCCGGCAAAGAAAAAGACAAAGCACTGAGCCACAATGTCGCGATCGCTCCATTCACGAAACACCGTCGTCTTGGTCTTCTCTGTCTGGAACAGGCCGCGGGCTTCCATCAGCATGTGGATCATGTCTGGACGAATGATGTTGTGCTCCTGTCGATATTTCATGGCATCAAGAACCAAACGCACAAAGTACTCTGTGCTCTTTCTGTCAAAGAGCTCGATCTTGAGATACTGCAAAAGGATGATGAGGCATTAGGTCAGTGATCTAGATTTGTATATTATTGAACAACAAACCTTATTGAGCGTCTTAAGGGTAAAGAATATCATGAACTTTAGGTTCTGCAGAAAGCTGAATGTGGTCAACTTTTTGCCCATCGAATAGAAGGTGTTATCGCGCTCCTTGAACGAGTTCACCTGCAGGCCAAATGCCGTGGAGGCAATCACATCGTTGGTGAAGCGTGTGCAGTAGTCCTTCATGTCCATCTCCGTTGCCTGCACCGATCCCGTCTCATCGGGCTTCAGACAATCAACGGCCTCCTTGGCCACCTGATTCATCAGCTGAAACATTTGACGCATTTTACTGCCCGTGAAGGCGGGACTAAGTGTGCTTCGCATGTCCTTCCAGCGTGCGTCGCGCATGGAGAAGAGCGAGCTACCGAACAGATTGCTCATATCGTGTGGATCATCGTCAGTGCCGGTGCCGAAGATATTGCGATGATTGATAAAGTGATCAAAGTCCTTTATGGTGATCTGCCTTAAAAGTTCTGGATCGCGGATCATCAGCAGTGGCTGGCGCTGCTCGAAGATACCAAAAACTCTGTGTAAAATAAAGTATTCAATGTTAATGACTGATAATCATTTTACTGATAACTTTACTCCAATTTGTCATGTGCGCTATCGGTTGGCAGGGAACGAATAAGATTAGAATTTGATAACCAACCATCAATATATTTATATGGCCTTGCAGTCTGGTCTTAACCCATCCGATACTCTTTTAGCTTGACCCTCAAAATTGTAGGCATTTTATTTGCTATTTGCTTTTCTAACATCGGTCGGTATGCTAAAATGTGCTATGCTTTCTACAGTTCAGACATAAAACTAAACCTGTATCGGGTATATAATTATCTATAAACCTGTGCATTAGCTTTGTTATTTCTTTGCACCTACATATCTATACATGGCAACTTAGCGTTCAGCCACTGATAACATTAAAATAAATATAACTGATTAAAAGTTATCTCAATTATTTGCTACTTTGTATCTACCATATGCCTGAAGCTTTTGTGTTTGTTTGATCATTTCACACATATCGTTTAGGAATCATCAGAAAATGTACTATACGGGTACATATATCAAACTTGACCGCACCCACACCCACTTCATATGGATGGATAGATACATACAATGGGTTGACCTTGACAGCTGTACGTTGAATTACACATGGATGACCATAATTGCGTGTATCTATTTTTATACTCTTGATAGGTTCAAAGTGCGTTGAATTGAATTATCATGATATTTAATTGATTGCAACGCAAAAAAACACACTCACTTGTTGCTGCCACCTTTGTTGTACAACTCACAAACGATATCAAACATGGCCCTTTGTCGCAGAAACATCTGGGCCATGTTTCCAAAATATGGTATGGGCTTAGCAAAGGCAACACCCCGCTCCTTGAAGAAGTCATTGTTTGCCACTGCCCAGCGATAGAACAACGCAACGGCAATGCCAAACAGTGCCACAAATTCTAATAACATTTCTGATGATCTCAGTACACGTTCGGCGGTCCAAGCGTTCAAATGATAACTACGACGCCACAAACAACTGGAATTGTTTTATTAGACACGGCGCGAAAGCTTTTAAATTGAGCTTTGAGTGGTGTCCCCGCTCGATGAAATCGCGCACTGCTTTTGATAAACATATATGTATAGTATATATAATTTCATCCACTAATCTAACACACTCGTACAATGACAAAATGACTGTAGAACAAAGCGAACTCAACGTTGTTTAAGCAATACAGCATAAAGCGGATAAGGCTGTAGACTCTGCTTCTCAATGGATGAATGCAGCCAGCGAACGTTAAGATGACGACATCTGCGCCGGTAAAGAGCCCTGCAAAAGACATACAATTAGTATTACAATAGAAAGAACAATTAATATAATATATGAAGTGGAACCTCAGTTTATCCAAATCCACAGCCTTGTCTGCATAGAAAACCAAATCTGCCTTTTTTGTATCCGTGGTGAGAGAACCTCCGTGCCTCAAAAATTCATCTCTAATTTTTGCCAGGTCTCGGTCTAGATCAAATTGAGCCACTAGACCCGCAAATAACTGGCTCTCCACGTTAATCGGTTCGGATGCTTGCTCCTCGAGCTTTACTTCAGGTTTTATTTCTGATTTGCTGGACTTGAAATAATCTTTAAGGCCCTTTTGTGATGTTGAAATACTTTCAAGCTTTGGTATCTTGCGTTTGCTTTGCGTTGGCGCCCGACCTGCTTTGTCGTCATCTCGTCATCTCGGCGATCTCTTCAGTTTTTTATTACTGCTTGATCGTGTGGCTGGCTTAACCTTTTGGGGCGTCTTTTCTGGATCATTAAGCGCATCCTTATCACAATTGGCCAACAGCAGATCCACGTTGACATTCTTCTTGGAGGCATCGTACAAGTCTTCCAAATGGGCCAAATCATTTGCCTCTTTCGCTGTTTTATCGCTACGCAGACGTGTTATCCTTGGAAAGCGTATCGAGATGCCAGACGCTGTGTGCGCCTCGGACTTGGTGAACTCAGCCCCAGTGATCTCCCACACAGGCATACTTGCTGGATCCTTGGCCAAGACATCTGGCACCAGTGACTTTTTGCACAGCAGCCAATCGGGTGTTTTGTTGGCATCAGCTCGCTCGCTTAGCTTCATCAGTGTGCCATGTATCTCCTCGTTGGTGGCATCGTCTAGGCCAGAGTGTACTTTCGTCACAGTTTTCCACAAACGATCACGCGCATCGTAGCATCCCATCAGAAAGATGCTGAGCACACCTCCCTTTTTCCCAGAGCCATACCACGCACCCAGCACAACGAGATCCGCTGTGTCGGCCATTTTACCCTCAAAGAGGTAATCCTTTTTGACCTTCAGCCAGTTTCGCTTGCCGGGCTGGTAGATGCCATTCGGACTCTTCAGTACCACACCTTCCAGATTGGCATGCAAAACCTTGGCCGTCATGAGGGCCAGCTCGTTCTTTGTCTTCAGAAATTGAGACTCGGACAGCTGCACATGAGACTTCAAGGGATTGATGTTTTCCTCGAGTATTTTGCGACGTTTATGAAATTCACTAAAAATAAAATAAAATTAAATTATTGCAGGCTCTAGAGGGTCTGATCCACACTCACAGCTGTGTCAAGTCCTCACCATCGTAGAGTATGCAATCGAAGACAAACAGACACACCGAAGCATTGGCAAATGTGTGCTTCTTATGCGCACCCAAGGTGCCAAAGGGTAGCATGGCACCCGTCTCTGTGTCCACCAGTATTATCTCAGAGTCTAGAATCATATCGCCGGCTCCAGGAAAGGCTCGTGGTATATAGTCTTTCAGATCTTTGATCTTGTGATCCATCACAGGCTTCAGATTGCGACTAAAGAACTTGAATTCGGTGCCTTGCTTGTGGATCTGTACACGCTCGCCATCGTACTTGACTTCCCCGTACAGCCCGCTGGGGCTCTTTTTGAAGGCTTCCTCCACAGACTTGCAGGCGTTGGCCAGCATGGGTGATATGGGGGTCATTACTTGAATTCCACTTCCACTCGATCCAATTTTCTTTGTCTTCTTTACTTGGCTAAGAACTGTGGCCTTGTTCCCTTTGCCAGCGAATTGTGCCACGATGGCTGATAGATCGCGAGAAGATTGATAGGCGGGATAGGCGAGTGGGCCAAAGGCATCCAGAATATGTCTGGCACGTGCATTTATGCGTAGATCCTGCTTAATCAGTCTGATGAAGGTGCGTAGATCCAAATCGGTTGCCTTTCTGCACAGCTCCTGCAACAGTTCCGTTTGTTCATCCTCTTTGGTACGCTCCTCGAGCTGGGTGAGCAGCCTCTCCACTTCCTGCAAATAGAGTTTGCTTTTCTTCTGCGGTTTGAGTTTGCTTGAGTCGGCAAAATGCTTGCGTAGGGTCTCAGACACGTCTCCATCTACAAGGAATTAATATGAAATAGTTGTCTTTATAATAGTACACTTATAGCCTCACCCTGCTCAAGATCGAGGTGCATTTGCTGCTGGTTTGCATTGAAAATGCGTGAGAATAGTTTTATCAGCGCCTTGTTCTGCAAATTGTAGACGCGCTGATTGGCCACTGGTATCAGAAACTGCACCCACAACAATGTGTCGCCCTCGAAGCCAGAGCCGCTGGTCCCATTTTCAAAGAAATTATGTAGTTTGTCCACCTTCTTTAGGTAGCTTGACTCTGCAGCTATTTCATCGCAAACGCGCCGAAATGTGTCCAATTTATTGTCCTCATTCTCCGTCTGCTTGCTGCTCATGACGCTGCTACCAAGACGAGTTAAAAACCTTATGCGACGCTTCGATTTCACCAGACTTAACATATAGTATATAACACGTATATAATAAACAACAATTACAGAAAAATGCCAGCACACGTACGATTCGCGTGTAAACAAATCGGGAACATTTGAGTCGAATCAGCTGTTCTTCAGCAAGAACTCTGGCGCTGCTAACACTGGCGCGAGAAACATTCTCTGCCGTTACGATTTTGAAGCTCAGCCACCCGAACGCATTCAAATAAAGTTTCACGACTTTAACATACCGACTGTAAGCGAAAACTCCACTGAATGCCAGCCAAACGATGCTCTCCACGTAATGACTGAAGTGCGCGGCAGATACGAGACGCAGGAGCTTGTCTGTGGAGCGTTTCTGCCCAAACCCCTGATGTCGAATGGCCCGCAAATACATATGCAGTATTTCGGCAAGTATCCACCTGAAATGACCAATAAGGTTCAGTATTACGGGTTTCGTGCAGAATACAGGTTCCTAACAAGTAAGTTGATAATATTTATTTGGATTACCGTATAGCTGGAAGAACTATTTACGTTTATAGATTTTGGCATCATGTCGGGCGTCCAGCAGGGCGAGGAATGCACTTTTGTCTACAACAGCAGCGAACGCATCAGCGGCCTCTTCCATTCGCCCAATTTCCCTGGATATTATCTGGAGAACGTGGTGTGCAATTATTACTTTTATGCCGGCAGAGGCGAAAGAGTTGTCGTACATTTTACATACTTTGATGTGGAGGGCATCGGCGAGTAGGATCACTACAGCTCTTTATTTATTTGGCTATCTGGATACTAACGACATGATTTCTTTTTAGGTGTGATCATCAGACTGCCAGCGATTATGTGGAGTTCTCGAATTTCATGAGCACTGATCGAAAGTACAGTAAATACTGTGGTAAACTGCAGGACTTTGAAATGCGCTCGGATGGTCGATTCTTTCGAGTCACACTGCACTCGAACGATCGGTTTGTAGCCATTGGATTTCGCGCTCTGTACACTTTTGAGTCGATTCCAATGAATAACTCGTTAGCCGATCTGCGAGGCAACGCCTCAATGCAGAGTTATGTGTCTCATGCATCGTCACAACAGGATTTCTACAACTTTATTGTACTTATATTGGGCGCAATTTCATTTATAAAATATAATATTTAAAAAAAATACAAATATCGATGTCTTGAGTTCTATCGCCGGAGCCATATCTTCATCATCGTGTTATCTTTAGCAACCGTGCACTTAAAAGCTAATCACCTGGGCTAGAGGTATTGTTTCTACATATTTGTGGAGTCACCGGTGCTGTTATCAGAGGAATAAATACGCTTGTATAGTCTGGGTCGCTACTAATAACTATTCCGGCTATCGTACACATCGAACATCAAGAAGAACACGCGGATCATTCCAAGCTGATAAGCAATTACTAAGCAACTAATTATATATTCGTGGCTTTACAGTGACCCCTACGCAATGGCAGCTAAGAAATTGGATGCCATTATTTTTGGTGCCACCGGTTTCACCGGCAAACACACCGTGCTGGAAGCTGTGTCGGTTCTGAAGGGCCTGAACTGGGGTATCGCCGGGCGTAGCCAGGAAAAACTGCAGTCGGTGCTTAAGGAAATGAGTGCAAAGTCCAAGACAGATCTTTCGCAGACACCCATCATTATAGCCGATGTGAACAATGAGGCATCACTAATTGAAATGGCCAAGCGTTGCCGCATTGTGGTGAACACTGCTGGGCCGTACCGCTTCTATGGCGAAAATGTGGTTAAAGCCTGCATCGAGGCAGGCACACATCACGTTGACGTTAGCGGCGAGCCTCAGTTTATGGAATCCATGCAGCTGAAGTACAACGATCGTGCCAGGGAGCGTGGAGTGTACGTAATCAGCGCCTGTGGATTCGACTCTATTCCCGCAGATATGGGCGTTGCCTTTGTAGAGAAGAACTTTGACGGAGTTGTTAACGCGGTGGAGAATTTCGTCCATTTGGGAGTTAAGGGCGGTACAAAAGGTGCAGGCGGCGCTGCTCTTAACACTGGCACTTGGGAGAGTGCCATTTACGCCATCGCGAACAGGAGTGAGTCAGTCGCGATACGCAGGAAGCTTTTTCCAGATCGTCTGCCTAAATTGCACCCCGTTCTAAAGCCACGAGCGCCTCTTTCTCTTGCTGATGAGGTGGGTAAAGTAATCCTGCCCTTCCCGGAGACCGATCGATCTGTGGTGATGCGTTCGCAGCGCTACCTTTACGAGAATGAGAAGAAACGTCCAATCCAGATGCAAGCCTATATGACCTATCCCTCGCGGTTAGTTGCTGGCGTGGTTGTCTTCTTTGCTGGTATTATTGGAATTATGGCCAAGTTTTCCTTTGGACGTCAGCTGCTGCTCAAGTACCCCAGCTTCTTTTCCGGTGGTATGGCATCTCGGGACGGTCCGAGCGAGGCACGCATGGAGCGTTCGTTCTTCAGAATGACAATGAAAGCCACCGGATGGCCCAAATCACAGATACTGGCCGAAAGTACAGACCAGTACTCTACACCACCAACTAAAACATTAACAGTAAAAATAACTGGTCCTAATCCTGGCTACGGTTCCACCTGTGTTGCCTTGTTGTCCACGGCAAAGACCATTCTGAACGAGAGCGATAAAATGCCCAGCACAGGCGGTGTCCTCCCACCAGGAGCCGCATTTTACAGGACCAGCCTCATCAGCGAGTTGGAGAAGTACGAGCATGGTATTAAGTACGAAATTGTAGCCAACAAGTAAAATTTGTACATATATTTAGAGCGGGAATTGGAGATAAAAATAAACAACCAACAGCAACAAAATTACTTCGATTCCTTACCATTACGGCCACACCATGCATGCCTATCGCTGTCATCGACATTGAATTAGTGGAATACCACTCCAGCATTTCAATCTAACAGATTTCAAACCCCTCTTAAAAATTTAAATGGACTTTAATTTACAATGACTTTTCCGTTCGTTTTGTGTCGTTTTTTTGGTTTAGTTTACAATCGGTTTAGTATAGTTTCGGTTTCGTATACCAAATTATTTGTTATAGTATTTTTTCGCAGAATAGTATATATTGCCGTTCTCAAATTCGGGCACACTGCCCTTTGCTACTATTTTTTTGTTTACCTTTCCTCACTACCATTTTGGACGCCAACGCGATAATATTTAAATTATGAGTGCTGAAATATCCGGCTTTCGCCGTTTTATACATTGGGGCCCTATCACAGCCCTGAGTAAGTACTACCAAAACGCCATTAGCCCGTGAAGTCAGCCTCTGCCCCATCTCGTTGTCAGCGACATCATGTGGGCAACAAGCTAAAAAAGTTAAATGGGCCCAAAAGTGAAGTGAATGAACTGCTGGACTGGACAGACAGACGGCCACAAAGAGCAAAGCACATAACAAGGCTCCAATTACTGTTTCTAAGACGTGGGTGGGTATTGCAGCGCCCGCACGGCCACACGGCAACGCCCGCGTTTTGTATATGTCTGGATGTAAATATCGCGTTTCATATTTCCACGGACGGACGGGTCACAGAGTCCGTCCGGCACGCCACATCCGCTGCACGGAGTGTCAACCCCACAGTGGCAAGAGGCTCCTCCCGGCACCAATTTTGCCTTTTAATTCCCCTAATGTGCTGCGCTAATTGCGTTTTAGTTGCATGTGTTTTTCGGTTTTATTTCATATTTCTTGCTGTTCAAAGTGTCGTCGGCTCCTGTGCTATCGGAAATTTCACGCAGTCCAAGTATAGCGTGCAAATTGACCATTTGGTCCTTGGCCAGGCAGACGGTAGAAACGGCCATAAGACTTCCGGTTGAAGTACGAGTATCGAACTGATATACAATTGTGTGTGTTTTTAGCCATAATGTCTAAATTAGACGAGACGCCGGTGCGGTGCGCCGGCTGCTTGTTGCTGCTTTTGGCCAGGAGTAGGGATGGGCCTTGGCCACTCACCGGGGCACTCATTGCTGGGGCGCGGTTACGCTTAATCAACTCAAAAGGGCGGCCATAAACGAAATAAATGAGCTTAATTTCCTATACAGTACACGCAACCAAGCGAAGCATAACCACCACCACCACCACCAGGTCACCCCATCCAGAACCTAACTCTGGGCTACGCCAACAAATAATATCAAATTCCATAAACAAACATTATCATAATGTTTATCTTTTTTGTTTTTCCTTTTGCAGGCATTATCAAGTGCATAACGCTGACAACGCTCTACATGAACTCGATGTGGTGGCCGCCAAATGAATCATTCGCCGGCTTTGCCCATCAGGCCTTATTCCTAATGCTCTCCACGCTGGCTACATTCAATTACGTCATGGCTACGCTGACAGGTCCCGGCCTAATGCCAAGAGAATGGAAGCCAAAGGTAAATAAACAGAAGTGTCAGCCACCAAATAGTAGAATACCATTTGTTGTGACACGCTTTATGGGAAAATTGCTAGGCTGAACTAGAGCTGGAGGGTGTTCCCTGAACACCTGTTACCTCTGATAATTTCCACCGCCATTGGCGTCCAAAATAAAGTGTCGACCCGGCACGAGAAACCGAACGGTTTCTGTTGTCCCAAGTGTTGTGCATCGTCATTCTGAGGCGGAAGTTCTTGTTTAGCGCACAAATGGAATGGAATGAGAACGAGCCAAGGGTGCCCATCAACACTTGGCAGGGGCAAGCCCTACTATTTGGCCGTCACTTAGGGAATTTCTTAGCTTTATTTGTTTTTTAGACAAATGGGCCAACAAACAGCCAGCCAGCCTTGCTGTGGCGTGTGTATTGCCTTATCGCATTGTTCGCGTCAATTAAACTGCAATTTATTTGGAAGATTTTAAATTCAATTCCTCACAGGAGGAGAATTGCAAATATGTCGTGCTTGGCCCAGGACCGGTAACGTTTTTCAGCGCCCATTAATTTTTGCTGGGCTATGACGCCGTGGCCCACAAATAATTTATGGACCGACTTAACGGCCATGCCCTGCACGCGAACGCAGTCCAGTCCGTAATGCAATTACCAGAATTTGCATAAATGTTTTGTAGGCAGGTCCCAGACACAAGAGGGGCGGCGATGGGTGGGCAGCTAATGAGCTGTGCGTCGTTAAGTTTTGTTCTAACCCGTAGTTATAGCGAGGGGAGGGTGCATTAATTACGCATATATAAAATCCTATATTCCTTATGAAAATTAAATTTTGACAGGAGCCCAAGGACACAGAGTACCTGCAATACTGTAAGGCCTGCGAGGGCTACAAAGCTCCTCGCTCCCATCACTGTCGCAAGTGTAAGTGCAGTCTCGAGTAGAGCCTCAAAGCAAGAACTCTTGCTAACAAATTCTCTTTTTCTACATAGGCAATCGATGCGTGAAGAAGATGGATCATCATTGTCCGTGGATCAACCATTGTGTGGGCTGGGCCAATCATGCGTACTTCTCGTACTTCCTGCTCTTCTCCATATTGGGTAGCATGCAAGCCACGGTTGTCCTTTGTGGCTCGTTCTATCGTGGCATTTATCGCTACTATTATCTGACCCATGGGCTGGTGCACCTGGCAAGCGTACAGTTCACAGTGGTCAGCATCATAATGTGCATCACGGGCATGGGCCTGGCCATTGGCGTGGTCATTGGCCTGGGCATGCTGCTGTTTATTCAACTGAAGACTATTGTCGCCAACCAGACGGGCATTGAAATCTGGATAGTCGAGAAGGCACAGTATCGGCGCTATGCCAACGGCGAGGACGTGGATACTTTTGTCTATCCGTATGATCTGGGCTGGCGGCTCAATCTGAAGCAGGTGTTCAATGACGAGTGTCAAAAGCTCGGCGACGGCATCGAGTGGCCCGTGGTAAAGGGCTGTGATCAATACACATTGACAGTAAGTGGTATGCAAGACATACGCCAGATGTTGAAGATTTATTCCCTTTCCCTATTTTCACTTCACTAGCGAGAGCAGCTGGCACAGAAGGAGGAAAAACGAGCAAGGACACGAACCTACAAGTGTCATAGTCGCGTCACTGGTCGATGGCTGCCCATTTGCTCGCAGGGTTGGAGCGTATGCATCGCCGCACCCTGCACGGATGAGCCGCGTATCCGCCTACAACCAGGTGACATAATTAAGGTGACGCGCTTTCGAAAGCATTGGCTCTTTGGCGAGCGGGAACTCACCAAGCAGGAGCTGCGCGCCGACAAAAAGCATCAGCGCAAGGGCAATACGCGTGGCTGGTTTCCACGCCGAAGCGCCGTCGAGATTATCGAGGTACATGAGTGCGGCGGTGATACTGGCAGCGAGAATCTAGCCGAGAATGGAACTTGTAACGGACATGCTCATCTGAGGCAGCAGCAGCGCAATGGACACGTCAAGAAGTATATGTAACCCCCTCAGCAATGAGCCAATTGGGGCAATGAGCACATCATGGCAAATTTCTGTCGACACACAGTCGTTCCAGCTTGTACATAGATTAGTAACCGCTTGAAAGACTTTGACTTTTTCCACTTAAACCAGCTGCTGCCGGTCCCGGTCCCTCTCTCTATCTCTCTCTCTCGTTTACTTTGTTAAAACTGTTGGCCAATAAACAAACGCGAAACTTGATATCGATCAGGGTTTTGTGATAAGCGATTATATTTCTACATACATATATACATACCATATGCAGTGCCGGACATAAGTATTGGCACAGTAATAGCTTTTAACTTAACTGCTGTTTGAAGAGACATTCCATTGCCACCACTTATGTCCGGTACTGTACATACATAAAATACATGTACCCTTGTTGAAGTTAGAAGGTACCTTTTCATTGTAAGCAGGAATGATGGGTGCAGCATTTAAAATCACAAAATCAAAACAATTGATATTCGATTTGATCGATCATATCCCACAAAAAGTTGTATTTATTGGTTAATCCATAATTTGATTATGCGTTATTTAAAATAGAAATTATACTGTGTGCATTAGTTGAACTGATAGATAGGCCCCCCTCTAGCCATCATTGAGCTATTCGGAGCTCATGGTTGCCTCGATTTCCTCAATGGTTCGTGGCACAATTGCGAAATTCTCGATACCAGTTTGGGTGATGAGCACATCATCCTCGATGCGAACACCGCCAAAGTTGCGGAAACGATTGAAGACATCCACATTGATGAATTTACGTAGTTCTGGATTGGCCAGAGCGCCATCCATCAATCGCTTGATGAAGTAGCAGCCCGGCTCAATGGTCACGTACATGCCAGCCCGAAGAACACGGGCGAACCGCAACTTGCTCAGCCACGGCTCGTTGGGACGCTTTGGTTCAGTGGCCAAATAGCCGCCCACATCGTGCACATCCAGTCCAATCAAGTGGCCCAGGCCGTGGGGCTGAAAGACAGCAGAGAGTCCAGCTTCGAGCATTTCATCGACTTCGCCCTGAAGCATGCCCCCCTCCTTGAGACGTTGCAGCAATACCTTGCCCGCCAGCTTGTGCATGTCCACCCACGAGACGCCATCGCGTGCTGTCTCGGACACTGCGTTGCGGGCATCCAGCACAGCGTTGTATATGAACTTCTGGTCATCCGTGAACTTCCCGTTGGCGGGGAAAGAGCAGGTAATGTCTGCCGCATAGCCGCAGTAGTTGGCCCCCATGTCGAACAAGCACATTTCGCCATCCTGGATGGGTCGGTTGTTGGGTGCTCCGGCATGGCCGTAATGCAGAATAGACGAGTTGGTGCCGCTGCCGCAGATGCACGTATAGGAGGCATGACGGCAACCTCCCACGGAATAGGAGTGGTGGAGGAACAAAGATTCCCCCTCGAATTCCATCTTGCCAGGGCGTATGAACTTCATGACTCTGATGTGGGCATCCGACGAAACCTTTGCCACATACCGCAGAACTTCGATCTCTTCGGCAGACTTGATGACACGACATTCGGACAATATGGGATAGAGTAGGTCGCAGTCGGTTACATACTTTTCCTTGCCATCGAACTCGGGCGGCTGCATTGTGAGGCCGCTATCGCTATTGGTGCCACTTAGCGTTAGTATCAGCTTGGGCGCTGCCTTTTCCAGATAGTCCGTGAGTTCATCAACAAAGTAGACCTCATCCACTTCGTACATGGCCTTAAATTCATCTGGTGTCAGCAGATCCCCCATCCAAGTGCTGTACTCTTCGGGTAGGCGCGGCACAAACAGAATGCTGGCGACGCCCCCCGTCCGTACGTCGATTGTGAGGATGCCATAGCAGCCGGGCTCCTTAGCACCAAACAGATATTGAAAATAGGATTCCTGGCGAAACACATAGTCCACATCGGTGTTGTATAAGCTCTGATCCTTGCCACCCTCCAGCAGAACGAGCAAGTTGCCCGAGTCGAACTTGAGGTTCTTCAGAAGTTGCTGCAGCAGAGCTTTGCAAACGCGATCCCTATTGTTCTTAAACAGGGTCATAGGCACTGCGTAGCCCGATCCCATCTGAAAGGCGGCCATGGTAATGCGACACGTTTGGAATAGTATTAAAGACTAATAGCTGGCTAGTAACTGGGTTCTACCTAAAAGCGATTAGCGATATCTGTAAACTGAACAATGGCAGCTGTAAATTAAATGTTTATCAGTTTGTTTTTGTGGTTGCCTTTGTTGTCAAGCGCAGTACTAAATTTAGCCCAGCTAAATTGTTTGACGACAAAAAGTGCAATATATTTCGCTCGGGGTAAGGTGTGACCAAAGGGTGCAAAGCGCACTGCAATATTGGAATCAGTTCCTGATTTGTCCTGAGGAACAAATGCAATCAACAAGTTTACACGATCTACTATCTTAATTTGTTAAATTTCTCCTCATTATCCGTGTGTGTCGTTTTAAGAAAAAAATATGGAATAATTCCATATATCGCTCGGGGCCATGATACATTATCGTCTACTTTACCAATATTATCTGGGTTTTTTGGATCTAAGTAGCCAGTGGCCAAAGCCAGGTGATACATTTTTTGTCGACCAAAAGACAAATTATTTCTCATCGTTTTAATACGAATATTATTACTGAATTCAACAAATTCAATTGATCTGACTATGTACCGGATTTCAAAGGCGACATAAAAATAATACCAACATCGGAATAGAAAAAGTCGATATACGTTTTTGCAGTCGAAAATACTAGATTCGAATATACTAGGAAAGGTCAATACGCTTTTTTGCATTATATCGATCTGGTCACACGTGAAGAATTTTTTTGCGAATTTCATTTCAATAAATTTCAGAAGAATTACAAATTTAAAGCGACAACAAGGCGTTTAAGCGTAGTGTTCTCAAAGCTAAATTTTCATGCACGTGTCCGTGGTGTGGTGCAACTATAGTATTAGATATTAATCACAGCTTCCGGACGCTGACCCGGATTTGGATGTCGGCGTCGCAACGCGGCGGCACTAGCAAAACAACAAATGCCAAAAAGCATTACGAACGACCATAGAATTTAGTACTAAAAACGTTGTGTGGGCCACACAGCCTGCAATGTGTTAGTAGTTGGCCACCCCACGAATAGACAGCACCATGTCTAGTTCGGTATTCATCGAGGCACCGAGTGCCAGACGAGCGGCTGATGGAGATTCCAATCTGGTTGTGGTCTACAGCAAAAATGGCATCTCTTTTGATGAGCGTGCCATGGAAAGCCTTATGGGTAAGGGCACTGGTTAAATAATATTTATGTGCTCCACTACATTTTCTTTTTTTAGAGGAAAAATCGATTACAACCATCAGCGTTGTGCGAATCACTTCGCCCACGCCCAGCATGGTTGACCAGGAGGAGGCTGAACGCTTAAAGGAACTAGAGCAATTCCTAGATGCGGCGACGGACACGGAGTTGGACAGCGACAATGGGAGCCAAAGTGGCGGCGATGACGTCAGAAGCGAGGTTGACCACAATCCCCACGATGATGACAACAACACCGACGACGAGGTCAACGATGACTCTACCGAGACCGAAACGGAGGCTCCCAAAACCAGAAAGCGCCCCGGCCGCAAGCCCAAAGTAGTCAAAAAGAAGAAGCGACGCAAACCAAAGGAGCGCCCGCAAATTGTGGGCCTGCGTGTGGAGCAATTCTATGGCGAGGGCACTGCCGACCTGGTTGTAAAGAATGCGCTAAGTAAGTATCAAATAAATATGAAATCCATTCTGGTGTCGCCTAATGTGCATTTCATTCACAGAGCTTGCTGGTTTGTCCCTCTTCAAGAGGACACCGGAGACGGATGCTTTGATGGAAGTGATCAAGAACGATCACAATTATACACCCTTCACCTCGCCAGAGCAAATGAAACTCCACAAGAGAGACGAGAAAATTGCAACGGAAAAGCAGTCTCAAAGCCGGAAAATCATTATGCAAGCATCGGGAAATGTGAAACTAATCAATGCCAAAAAACGCATACAGGCAATGCCCTTCACTCCATTGCAAGCCAAGGTCCAAAGACTGCCCGTTCAGCCGCAGCAGGAGCAGCTCCTACGCAAGCACCAGCCTCAGCCGACGCCCACACTGCCACCGCCACCGCCACTGCCCCGAGAGAGGCGAGAAATGGTTCCAAATGCCAGACCAAGGTCTGGGCGTGGTCTCATCAAAGTAATAGCTTCCGTAGACGACCACATAGACGATGATGAGGAAGCAGATAGCTCGGATCCCGCAGATGACGAGAACGCCGACAAATTGTACGATAGCGACGAGATGAGCGAGGAGAGCGACGATCTCCAGGACACGGACAATGACAGGGACAGTGATATGGACTTCAAGATGAGGCACGACAGCCGCAGCTCCAACAAGCGAAAGCGGGCGAGAAAGATAAGCAGTAGGCCGACCAGGCAGTCGAAACCCTTGCCCTCACATCCTCCTACACCACAGCAGTTCCCCGAGCTCAAGCGGCGTAAGGAGCAAGTGCTACAGCGTAGGGAGCTATTGGCACAGATTTCCCCGCAACGTAGGGAACTAGTGCCACAAAGTGCTCCTCAGCGTAGGGAGCAAATTTCACAGAGTGCCTCGCAGCGTAGGGAGCCAGTGCCACAGACTGCCCCTCAGCGTAGGGAACTAATGCAACCGACTGGCCTGCAACGCAGGGAGCTAGTGCCGCTGCGTAAGGAGCTAGTCCTGCAGCGTAAGGAGCCATTGCCACAGACTGCCCCTCAGCGTAAGGAGCCGTTGCTACAGACTGCTCCTCAGCGTAAGGAACAAATGCAACCGACTGCACCGCAGCGTAAGGAACATGTCCCGCAGAACGCACCGCAGATTGGTCAGATTATTCAGCTGCCAACCACAAGGGCGCCGCCCACTGTAATAGCATTGGGAAGAGGAATTCCAAGCACTTCATTCCTTAAAATACGCCCAACCCATCAGGCGCTAAACATTCGAAAACCACCGATGTCTACCGAAGCGCTCGGACTAGCCTCTACTGGTGGCAAGGTACGCCGTACGCCTCTGGTCCAAGTGGGAAAAGTATTAGATACTTCAGCACCTTGTGGCTTCAGTACACCGCCTCCGCAGGACGTAAAAGAAATTATAATCAACAAGAATACGTCTAGCCCCAAGGGAGTTTTTACCAATCTCAACAGTTTGCTGGGCGAAAACCACACTGCGAACATCAAATCCTCGCCCGATCCACACAGGCAGCGTCCAGCCATGTCGCCCATCACTCCGCGATCCAGTTTTGCGCCAAGTCTGCAGCCAGCGCCAGTTCCGATCACAGCCAAGGGTTTTATGCCCATCGGCGTAGACACGGCGCAGTCCCATAAGCTCCCCTCACAGATTGTGATAGAAACGCATCAGAGTTCCTCCGAACTGGCAGCCGAAAATGATAAGCAGCTGGACCTCATCGATTCGATAGTAAAAGATGAACTGCTCAAGACGACGCTCGTCGAGCAGCCGGCAGTCGTCAATGCGGATGAAAACATACCGAAACTGGTCAAGATGCTGGAGAGCACGGCATCGGTATTGGATCAGGGACCAGTGGCAGCAGCAGTGGCCGCATCAGTATCAATGCCAGCAGTAAAACAAAACGATATCTTTGCGGCTTTTCGGTCATCCGGTGGTCATCGAGAGCTCAGTGAGTAATGCTGTTCCAGTGGATGTTAATGATGGCCTTGACTTGGACACGGCCCGCCTGTTGAATACTCCAGACGAAGATGAGATCACTGCCGATTTCCTACAGCATGTTGTCGGTCTGATCGAGGAGGACAAGCAGTTTGAGGCTGAGGTGGTGAAGCAAGTGCTGGCCAGCACCGCCCCTGGCAGTCTAGATGGCATTGTGTCTCTGCCTCCAACCGTTGAGACCCTGGTCCATCCATCCATTCTGCATGCCGCCTCCTCTGAGGTATGTATATCTGATTTGAACCTTTTTGGACTTGCCCTTAACTCTTAACCCTTAACTTCCAGCCACATCCTCCAGTTCTCTCCGAGCATAGCCATCTGCTTTCCTCTATGCCTATGGCCTGCAGCACACCATCGAGGAGCAGCATAGCTGCAGCAGTTCCAGTGGCAGCATCAGTCGCCCAAATGCGTACCGAGAGTAAGGTTGTGCGTGGCAATGGACGAGTCATTTACCTGCCCCCCATAGAAGCCCCAACAACACGCGCGAAGCGGCGCGCACAATTTACACCAACAACTGGGGATATGAATCTGAGCAGCGTTTCGATTGGGGAACCCACACTGGATAGCAGCAGCTTAAGCAACGAAAGCCAGGCGCCCCACAAGCCTGGACCCGTGCCAAAGCGAGCCAATCCAAGAGAGCCATCCCTGGCCAGACGCTCGACTGAACCCAGAAGAACGAAGAAGTTAAATGCGAGTCAGTCGAATGACACCGAAGCCTCAGAATCTCAGGAGGATGATGACGACCCCAACAAGTAAGCAGCAAATTATCAAAGTTAATCAGAGATTAAGTTAAATGTTTGTCTGCTCTGCTTTTAGACTCTGGTGCATTTGCCGTCAGCCACACAACAATCGGTTCATGATCTGCTGTGACTTGTGTGAGGATTGGTTTCACGGTACGTGTGTGGGTGTGACCAAGTCCATGGGCATTGAAATGGAGCAAAAGAGCGTCATATGGAAGTGTCCCAAATGTGTTAAAAAGCAGGAGGAAAAGGTATGCCTAAATCAATTACTTATTCCAGCAATATGTCGCTGATCGTTGCATTCCATAGAACCAACCCAGGATTACGGAAATGTTGGTTATGAGGCCAGCCCTTCAAACAGAGGAAACCTCAAGCGAAACCAAAGTTTTAACGTCTTCAGCGGAGTCTGTTGCTTCTCCGCAGCCCAATCGGACGCTGCCGATGGGAGTTCCTGTCGCCAGTGTGCCCTTGCGTAGCTCTGTCACCAAGAGATTGCCAACCAATCAACAGGTGCCAGGTAAAATGATGCTTCAGCAGCAGCAGCTAAATTTTGTCAAAGTAGGAGCGCCCAGTGGCCGCACTCCTGACAACAATTGTGTGGTCTGCAGGCGACCGTCAGCGAGCACAAAGTCGGTTTACTGTAGCGATGAATGCATACGAAAATATGCACAAAACGCTATCCAGGCCCAGACGGCTGCCAAGGGTCCCGACAATCCGGTGCCGCAGACGGCAATGGACACGCAATCAGCGCAATTGAATCTGGCAAACTGCACGGAAGCAGCCAAGAGGCACAAAAAGAAGGATCTGTTTGAGGATGTGTTGCGTCAGGCGGACACTGTGTCGAAAATTGAGCGGGTACAAAAGCAGCTTAAAGCGAGAAACTCAAGACTAAACAAATTGTACATTTTTCAGATAAATGTGATTGAACGAAAGAGTGGTCGTGTCATTACTGGCCACTTGGCACCCATGGCACATCATTTTAGAAAATGGCTCCTAGACAATCCCACCTTTGAGGTTCTTCCGTCGGGTAGTTTTCAGTCCCTGGACACAGAAGTAAGTCTAATTATTTGTTTAGTTTTCAAGTACTCACACATATGAATGTTCTTAGAAGCGTCCATTCAATCGGATTCCGGACCCCGCATCGACCCACGATACATCAGCAGCAGCAGCGAAACCGACTACAAGTGCAACAAAAGTCTCACAGCAGCTGCGAGTAGTCACCCCTCCCACTCACGCCCTGCCCAAAAAAGACAACAAAGCCGCTTGCCAATGTGGTCGACCCACGATCTCCCAGCAAACCGGAGCCCATCCGACTGAACGTGCGACGTACGCTCAAGGAGCAGCTGCTGGCGCGGATTAAGGAGGCACAAGATGCAGAGCAGAGAATGAGCTCAAGCTCCAGCGCTGCCACGCATTGGCTGACATCCATTGAGGCGGAGCAGTTCGTCAAGGATGTGGAATCGGAAATGTATCATTCGTTTGGTTGCGATGTGGGTGCCAAATACAAATCGAAATATCGCTCGCTTATGTTCAACATCAAGGATCGCAAGAACAAGACGCTGTTGGAAAAGATCTGTGCCAAGCAGGTGGAGCCCAAGCAACTCGTGGCCATGACGCCCGAGGAGCTGGCCAGTCAAGAGCTTGCCAAGTGGCGTGAGGAAGAGACGCGTCACCAGCTGGAGATTATTAAAAAATCAGAGCTAGACATGTTGTCCTGCACGCAGAACTATGTGGTGAAGACCCACAAGGGGAGGAAGTGATTACCACCAAAGTGGATGTAACTCTGCCCGACGAGTCGATCCTAGACAAAAAGCACACCTCTCAGATGAGCGACCCCGACCCCGAGAGTTCCAGCAAGGATATCAGCCTAGAACAGTCCAGCTCAAGGGAAAGTCAAGGGAAGTCCGGATCATCCAAGGAGAAGCGTCATAAGAGCCGCAAGCGCCATCATCAGCACAAGAGGAGTCGCAGTCGATCGAGTAGTCAAACGCGCAGCCTTGAGAAGCGACACCGAAGGCACCACAATGATGTGGAGACTGGAGGGGAACGAACACACCGTCAACACGAGAAGCAGCGAAGTAAAGATCGAGATGAACGTATTCCATCGCCAGCCAAAAAAAGAGAGGAGAATGACCGAACTTCTTTGCCTAAAAATGTAACAGAAAAGAAACCAGATGATGCGTCAGTGTCTGTGTCCGGCAAAAGCAATCGTCATGCCTATAACCTGGTTGATAAAATTCTTGAATCTGAAAAAACAGTAGAGCAGGCGGCAAGTTTGGAACAGCCTCTTAAGCAGACTGCAAAGGCTACCGCTCCTGTTGCAGCTCCAGCCTCTCCGCTGGACAGCTACACACGCTATTTGCAAGGTCTACCCAAACGAACGCTGTGGTCCGGCACCCTCAACATGAACGACGTGGCCAACTTCCAAGTGGCGGCACATCCACTGCTCAGCAATGCGCTTCAACTGACCAAGCTGCTGCCTGTCAAATTAGATGTGATTGGTCGTATAACCCGCGACAATGTATGGGAGTACATCAAGAAGATCAATAAGATTCCAACTAAAAAGGTTGTCCTAGTGAATCTGTTTCCATCCGGAACGACTGAGATTAAAAAATTTGATCATTTTTTTGAGTATCTTGACTCGCGTCAAAGGTTGGGTGTGATTGAGGGCGATGCAGATAAAATTCGAGACTTTTACATCTTTCCGTTGGGGTCTAGGGATAAATTGCCCAGTGTGCTTGCCCATGTCACAGAGCTTGTACCATTCTACGAGGACAAGCAGAGGCCCAACACACTAATTGGGATTATAGTGCACTGTCTGCCAACATCGTTGCCAGTGGGGCAATCATTTTCCTCGGCCAGCAGCAGTAGCAGCAGCACCAAGGTATCAAAAGTAAGCAATATGGAGTACCCACTGTCTTCTATGGGCGTTATTTTAACCTTTTTATATTACAGAAGCCACGCAGCATGACGTCATTTACCCCGCCAAGCAGTCCCAAACGCAAGCCAAGTAACCACTCGACCAGCTCCAAGGACGACGAGTTCGATATTGATGCCATCATCAAGGCTCCCATTGCGAAAATGCGGAAGAGTAAGCATTCAGCAAGAAGACAATGTGTGTTCATTTGGAACCTTCCTTCACTTACTTGAAATCTCTCACTCAATCAGCTACAACTCTGCCAACTGTGCCGACGCCGGTAGTTCCAGCGGTGATAGATGACGCCGATGAGCCATACTCACCAGGCGGCAGTTCCGACGATGAAAGTGTTACTACGACGCCAACATCCATAGATAAAACCAGTCTGGCGCGTCAGGTGGCTGAAATAAACAAACAAATCGCTGCACAACAATTGGAGATTGCCGACCTGCTCAACGTGGAACCTTCTGTAAGATATTCAGTGAGACTTTCCCATCACAATTATGATCAATGAGGGATTACCTTTTTCGCAGGGATCTGCCAATGCCCTATCCAGAATATCGATTCCACCAGATCTTTCGAGGATCCTGGCTAGCATTAAGGACAAATCGGACTTTGTGGCGAATGTGGGCGATAGTGAGGAATACAATCCCGAAGACGCAATAACCACGCCTAGGCCATATGCATCGGGTAAGGTTACGAAATTCGTTGGCACAACCGAATGAATTTCATGGAATTTATTTCAGCAGCAACGACTAAGAGCAAAGGCCGTTTGGCGCATCTAAGTGAAGCTGAGCTTCTTAGCATGGTGCCGGACAATCTGGTAGATATGGTGCCCCGCACAACGTCTAAAATCCGACTACAGAATCCCTCACCACCGAATACTTAGGCATGCGTTTGAAATTATTTTAGAGTAGTTTTAACCGCGAATTCTTGTACGCGTATTTGTTGTTAGTTTCAACATTTTATTTGGAATTGTTTCTTTCGCTACTCGCCCCCTGTTCTGCCCCCGCATTCACGTTTACATTCTCATACAGCAGCGATTTGAATACCATTTCTGTATTATACATAAACTA
Organism: Drosophila bifasciata; assembly: GCA_009664405.1. Classification (NCBI taxonomy): domain Eukaryota; kingdom Metazoa; phylum Arthropoda; class Insecta; order Diptera; family Drosophilidae; genus Drosophila; species Drosophila bifasciata. The sequence goes on from CM019044.1 coordinate 7,468,868, forward strand.
GCAATTGGAACAACTATTTCTCCCTGTCCCTAAGAGCCCGCGGACACACTAGCTGAAAGCGGATCCGAAAAAAAGCAAACACACTGCACCAGTGCAAGTACGAACATTGCTGCTTAACTGAGCTGATAGCTCAACCATCGATGAAGCTCTTTGTTTTATCAGCAAGCTGATTTAGCTCCGCTTTCAGCTACTGTGTGCGGGGGGCCCTAACAGTCCAAAAAACAGTTTCATTTCGAATTGCATTGCAAGCTAGGAATCGGTTTTCAAAAGCTTTTCAAAATCCCACTCCCTTTTCTACCTTTCAAATATTGTACATTTCCTCGAAAATAAAAGCAAAAACTGTTAAGTATCATTTGTTTTAGGGATACATAGGTATATAATTGATAATTGTATTTATCTGTATTACTGGGATTATATATAAGCTTCGAATAAATTCAACTAATTAATTGACCTCACATGGATCGTCCTCGCTACTGATATGGGCACACGAGATCTTCGGTCCATTGTGGATACGTGGAATGGCAATGCGGAAAAGTGTACCCTGTGGCATGCAGACACATATCTTGAACTGCACACTGCCCGTGCGTATGCCCAGCTCGGAGCTGACTATGGGTATGCGGTCCATGTCCAGGTATATGCCAATTTCAGCCTCCACCACAATAGCGCCTTGGGTGGTGTTGATGGCGACATGATGCTCGGCTTGTATATCGATACTGGCGGCATCGAAGAGCACACCCTCTGAACCCTTAATGATAATGCGGACATCGCTTTCCAAATCCAAGGGTTCGTCTATGGGGCTGGAGATGCCGCTCGCGCTTACCACCTTCGCCTGCAGACAAGCCACACCATCCGGGATGTTGTACTGTGGACGATGAGTGCTAAAAATAGGTTGCCAATCCAAGGGGTCTTTCACATCAAATACATTTGTGGCATCTATAAGAATGGCATCCTTGTCGACCATGATGCGATCGCGCTCACTAGAGGCACCATTTCCGTTGCGGAAAACGCTCACATGTACGCCCGCATCCGGATCGGAGTCGTTCGTCCCATCACTACTGATGGTCACTGGTACATCCGTGAAGCCATGTAACTGACCAAATGAGTTGGTCTGAAGGCGCTCCAAATCGGTCGAGCCATAGAACTTGACGACATCCACCTCGGGAATCAGCTCCATACCTTGTATACCCTTGCCCAGGCGCAGGACACCCACAATTGTCATCGTGAGCATCAGGATTGCCCACAGTCAGGGCCAGCAGAATGATCACAATGGTCCAGAAAGCGAAAGAGTTCCGCCCATGCTGGCCAGGGTGCAAGTGCGAGCAGCTATCGCTGTCGAATTTTTCGTCAAAGCAGTCCATGGCGTCATCCGTCTTGGAGTCATCATGGCAAGAGTCATCCTCCTCAGCAGATGGGTAGCCAATGGGCAGTGTCAGCGACAATGAGTTTGAGTCGTCGGAGTAGGAGGGTGAAGGACCACGGAAAAAGGTGTTTTCAAATGAATTCATTTTAAGAGTGTCGGGCCTCTTGCAAAACAGCTTATCCAGTAATGTATCCAATGGTACTAAAATAGGTGCGTAGGTACATATATACAAATCTATGACATGCGCAGACATTGAGGCGCGGAATTCAAACATTTGATATAGGTATTTACTTAGAGAGGCACATAATGCCGGACAGATATTCAAATTAAATTATTTAAATATCTGGAAATTGCAAATTAACGGAATTTTTGGTACAGCAAGAGTACATTTTGTAATTTACAACACTGAAAAACTTCCCTCTTTTGATTAAACCTTTTTTAATAAGAAATCCAATAAAAGGGAGTCCTTAAAACTAACCAATCTTGTAGAAAATTGATTCATCAATCGGATAAAATTATATGTTCAGTGCTGAGTGTTTGAAATAGATATTAATATTCAACCGAATATCAAAATCGAGAAACATCATTTGCGATCAACAAAAAGGAAAGTTAGCCCATTGATGACTAGGGGGGTATTTAATTTTACGCACGGATATTATGAAGCTTTAACATTTGTTACGCATTTCAGGTGAACGATATTGATGTACTATTTTGTTATAAGTCAAATGAAAGATGGAGCTACAAGCCGAATTTACACTTTGAATTATTTTCCTCGATTTAACTCAAGATGTTCACAAGTTTAAATAGAGGGGTTTTATATGGATAAATTCGTATTTTTCTCGGTATATTTTTAAACTGAGAAGGTATATTTTGGCATCAAAAGATGGTCAGACGGTATATTTTATCACACTTGTCGTCACTGTTTCTTTTTCAAGATGTCCTTTAAGGTTAGTAGCTATTAAATGAAAATTACCATATTATTAAATCAATGTGTGTGCTACAGCCAATTGACCCAAAACGGGATGAGATCCGTCGCTATCTGGAACGCGGCAGCGTTCTGGACTCGCTCACCAAAGTCTTCATACGCGTCATTAAAGAGCGGCCTGAAAATCCAATGGAGTACATACGCAACAACATTGGTGCGGTCCGCCATCAGCATGACAAGTACGAGCGCCTTCAGCAGCAATTGCAGTCGGCCAACGAGGAAATACAACGCTTGCGCGGCATTATTAACACCATTGACCCGGAGGCTCTGGCGGGCCAGGCATCCCTCACCTCGAGCGAGCTCCTTTCTGAAGACTCTGAGCCCCAAAATGTGGCTAAAATTGAGGCTCCTGTTGAGAACGTAGCTGCACATGGTGGCCAGCCGGTTTTGGCAGAGCCAAACGCTGTAACTGAAGGAGCTGAAGCTGCAGCTGCAGCAGCTGTGAGCAACAGCGTTGACCAGCTGGCTGCCGCTGTGGAAGTTTGTCAGATCGAGGAGAAAACTGTAGCTGCTGTCGCAGAGGCTACAACTGATAGTTCAACCCAAAGCCCATCCGTCCAGGCTGAAGCCAGTAGCTCCACCGACAATACCGAATAAATAAACGCTGAGGATCTCTCACCAGCATACATTCCATGCAAAATCATCCATTTAGAATATGTTTAAGTATTTTCTTAAATGTAAATAAACTACAACATTAACAGCACTCACGACATGCTACATTATGGATTTTTCAAATATTTATTGAAATCAGTTTCATAATACATATTAATAATAGTTAATTTTAAAAAAACACATCTTTAAAATGATAAGAGAATGGATAAACGAAAAATTCTACACTTATTTGTTGTGTGTGGGGTTGGGTTTGTGGGTCGCGTCGCGTCGCACTGCAGCAAACACGATGGGGGCCAACAGGAAGTAGATGCAAAATAATTTCCATTGATTTTGTATTGACGTCGGAGTGCATGGCGGCGTGGCGTCCCTTATCATTTCATCAATCTGCAGGGGGTGGTGGAAAAAAAAAAAACTGATTTTCTTGTTTCAATTTGAAGGTCAAAACTAAGTGTTTTCGTTTCACTTTCTTGGCAAGCGTTCTTCTCTTTTTTATAATTTTCCCTTTTTTTCAATTTTTTTCTTCTTTTGTTTAATGTTTTAAGGCCAAAGAGCTTTACAGGGGCCCCTCCTCTATGTATATGTTTTGTTCTGACCGACTGAATTCCAGCCTTTTTGTCCTATTTCTGCTGGATGCTCTCCTCTCCTCCTCATCAGACCTGTTTACCTAGTGTTTAATCTGTTGGTGTGTGTGTGTGTGTGCTCCCGATATATATATATATATATGTATGTATGTATATGGGATTGGATTTATAAATTAAATTATGTTTGCTTTTAATTATGGTGTTTGTCAATTGTTTGTTTTGTAATTTTGAATCAAATCCTCAATTGATTAAACCTCCATTTGATGTTTGTCCAGGAGCTCATTGGTACGTCGGATTGGACTCTGTGTGTGTGTTCGATGCTTCTTCCCCTCTGCAGGTGTGCTGGTATGTATGTACTTGTTGTTTGTAGAATTCGACTTGGCCCGCTGTCGATAAAATGCCCAAGATAGAGATAAGTGTTTAGAAATGACGCACAATAGGGTTCTGTTCTGTTTCGACACACTTACGTTCAATCCTCGATCCGATGTGTTCTAAGCATTTTTATTTTCTCTTGGTTTTGTTTTGTTTTGTATAGAAAAGGATATTTTGTTGGGTTTAAATGATATTACTTTTTACGTTTATCTGCTGGCTTCAGGATCTGGAACGAGCACATCAGTGTGTCGTCCACGGACATCATGGCGCCAGCATTGTCGAATTCACCGCAGTAATTGGGGGCCGAGAACAGGGTGACCAGCTGCCTCTTCGCAAAGAACTCGTAGCCATCCTCGACCACCTGATGGGCACGGCAGATGAGATCGAACTCGTGCTTCTGCAAGAATTTAGCCACCACTTCGGCTCCGAAGGTGAAGCTCACGCCGCGATCGTTCTCTCCCCATCCCATGGTGTCCTTGTCCGGATCGGACCACAGCAGATCGCAGAGCAGACCCTGATCCGGGACATCAGTGGGGCGCATAATGCGTCGGATTTGCTCCATCGAAGTCAAATCCGGACTCAGACCGCCATGGCAACAGAATATCTTCTCGTCCACAATGGCGGCCACGGGAAGGCAATTGAAGCAGTCCGTAAAAGTCTTCCAAAGCTTGATGCTGTAGCGGCGTTTGCACTCGTCGTAGAAGCCATAGATGCGGTTTATGCTGGCGCACTCATGGTTGCCGCGCAGCAAGAAGAAGTTCTCCGAATATTTGATCTTGTAGGCCAGAAGCAGACAGATGGTTTCCAGCGATTGTTTGCCACGGTCAACGTAGTCGCCCAAAAACAAGTAATTTGACTCCGGCGGAAAGCCCCCGTATTCGAACAGTCGAAGCAAGTCGTAATATTGACCGTGAATGTCGCCGCAAATCTTCAACGGGGCCTCCAACTCCAGCAGAATGGGCTGCGAGAGGAATATCTCGCGCGACTTCAGGCAGAGCCCACGAATTTCGCTCTCAGAGAGCTGAACGTTTTTGCCTGGCCGTGCCCCACGCACCTCCAGAAGACGTGATATTATGCTGTCGATATTCATGACATCGGCCATTTTTCTGTTTTATATTGTTGCGCTGCTCCTGAGTATGCCACAAACGATGGATAGTAGCGCCGAAATAGCTTCGAAATATTGAATTTTTCAAATCTATTTCCGCAAAATACTTTTCACAGCTAACTAGTATGAAAATTTCTCCAGTGTGTCCACACTTGTCAGTGACAGCAGAAAGGAGCGAAACGAGTAGTTAGTCATGCTGAATATACTCATGTTGTCTCGTTTTCACATCCATGTCGCACTTCTGCGTCTTATTTGGCTCATTGGTGTGAACAGGCCGACTAGTGTTTAATATACGAGCGATGCCACATCAGTGAATAAAGGTGAACAGAGACAAATTTATCGTTTTATCACTTTTTACTCGGTCTGGCAGCGCCTACGAACAATCGAACAGTCGCCATTTGAAACTTGATGGGCACCATCTACCCACGCCCCACTTTATTCCAATTAGCTGTTCAATTAAGTTAATTCCGCAATGCTGTTACTAGATATTTTGGAAAAAAAGATAGACGATGGTGTCTACATAATAGCAGAGATTGGACAAAATCATCAGGGATGCGTAGAAGTGGCCAAAAGGATGATAATGGAGGCTGCCAAAGCAGGATGCCATTGTGTGAAATTTCAAAAATCTGATTTACCAGCAAAGTTTACACGCTCCGCCCTGGCTCGCGAGTACGTGAGCGAAAATGCTTGGGGCAAGACCTATGGAGAACACAAGGAATATCTAGAGTTCTCCAAGGAGCAGTACCAAGACTTGCAGGCGTACAGTCGACAGCTAAATGTCGATTTTACTGCATCCGCAATGGATGAGGTAAAGTATGCAGTCATATATAGTATATACATATATCTTAAAGTTCTTTCCCTGGTTACAGCTATCTTTGGACTTTCTGGTAGATCTTAAAGTTCCATTCATTAAAATTGGATCTGGAGATGCCAATAATTTTCCGCTTTTAAAAAAGGCAGCTGGCCTTGGACTGCCTTTAGTCATCTCAACCGGAATGCAGACAATCCAAACGGTCGACAAGATTGTGAACATAATGGAGGACGCTGGCAAATTGGACTATGCACTGATGCATTGTGTCTCTGCATACCCTACGGCACCCAAAGACTGCAATTTGCGCTTGATTTCCATGCTGAGGCATCGCTTTCCCAATGTGGTCATTGGTTATTCCGGACACGAGCTTGGCGTGGCCATTACCCAGGCAGCTGTCTTGCTGGGCGCCAGAATAGTGGAGCGACATTTTACCCTGGACAAGAATCAAAAGGGCTCAGACCATCGCTGCTCGCTTGAACCGCTCGAATTGCAATCTTTGATCGTGGCAATTCAAGGATTTAAACTCAACAAACTGCCCTTAGAAGCCGATGAAATTATTTCAATGCTGGGTGGTGATCAGGAACTGGAAGAAGCACTAAAATACAATGGCGAAAAATGATTTTGCCATGCGAGTTGCCGTGTCGAAATAAGCTGGGCAAATCTCTTGTAGCTGCTCGGACCCTTCACAAAGGTCTCAAGCTGCAATTGAGCGATGTGGCTATCAAGGTAAGTGAGCCCAACGGCCTGCCCGCTGAGACATATTTCGACATTGTCGGCAAGGAATTAACAGACAGTGTCAATGAGGATGAACCCATAATCGGGCACATGGTAAAGTTTTAGGTCAATACTCTAGCACTGAATACAGCGTGCGCAATTATTAAATACATGTCTAAAAACTAATCATATTCGCTGCTTCATTCGGCTCCATCCTCGCTGCCTTCTTCCTCGTTCTCGTTTTCGATCATTTCAATGTCCTCCTCCATATCGCCCTCCTTCTTGTCAATTGGCTTCTCATAAACGGCAGTCAGGGGTGACACGCATACTCCGTTCCACACGGAAATTTCGCGTATTATGTTGCTGTTGCCCTCCAAGCCCAGAATGTTCTTGTAGCCACCATGCGTCAGGACACGAAGCAAAGTCTGGGCAGTGTAGCAGCAGAGATCCTGCTGTTCCAATGTCATTGCAGTGTGGACTCGTATGTGTCCGGGCTCTGTTGGATCGGTGATGCCTGCCGATCCGGGCAGGAACAGACCAGCGGAGAGGAGTTGGAAGACGCGACGGAAAGCCAGATTAATGGGAAGAGCCTGGCGCGACGGATTGTTCATAATGGCCAAGTGAGCTATCAAATCGAGCATCCAAGCGGAGAGCGGTGCGAAGGCGTCAAAACGCTTGGTGAGATCCTTAAGAATGCGTATGAGGACTTTAATTGACGAATGGTGGGCATTCTCCTCGAACCAGCGAGTATGCCGGATAGCAGCCAGATGGTTCTGCATCAGCTTGTGGTCCATATGTATGTCCGCCTCCAGCTTACGCAAGTTCTGCGGCAAAGTGGCAATCATAATGCGCACCTTGGCCTGCAGATTGGACACATCAAAGCCTCGCAAGTGCGTTTGAATTGTGTGCTGGTCCCCCTTGGTAAGCACTTCAGTCTTCATGCTTATCTTCAGGTCGGCCTCCACCTTTTTCGACAGAGCCTCGACCGCCTCCTTCGTTGGCAACGTCTTCAATATGACCACAATGTCAGCCACATTGTTCCCGGTGAGAATGGTACCCTTCTTGAAGGAACCCACTTGGCGCACCTCTTCCAGTTGCTGTTAGAATAAATAAACGAGACCTTAAGAGTCTTGCCTTGCCATGCATTCGGTTTCGCATTCACTTACACATGTATTAAAATCTCCAGGGGCAACAACAAGGTTATCCAGGACAGCCTGAACTTTGGTTACCAAATTACCAATTGCTGTCTGTTCGCTGGCAGTGGGACTCAAGTCCTGGTTACGCTTCAGCAAGGCCTGTAGAAACATACAAAAATTGTACATACATGTGTCTATGTGTGAGTGTGTGTGTGTTTGTATCGATTTACCGCAGTCAGAGCTGAATCGTCGGTAGCCGGGGCTACTTTGGGAAAAAAGACCTCTGCCAGCGTCAAGTCGAATGGATGACGGGGAACAAACGTTTTCTTAAATGGCGGACGTATGCCCCCACGCATGGGCCGTCCACCGCGGAGCGATCCGCGCACTATATTTCTCGGAAAATGAATTTTAAATTTTTTTTTGCAACGACAGAGCGTTGCCGACAACAATTGGAAGAATTGACAGTAGTACGAGTGACCAGAGTGACATATTTATTGTAATATACCGTAATATACCAACAAATATATCGAATATACCAATTACGACTTCAAAATATACCAAGCTGTTCGGATTAGTACATTTTTAATGCAGCGGCGTCCATTGCGAATATTCTGCATTTGAAATATTTCATAAAATAATAATGGGTTTCGAAGTGGACAATAAGGAAACTGGCGTAGAGCTCACTGAGGCTGAGACCGAGCTTTATGACAGGCAAATTCGACTTTGGGGACTGGAATCGCAAAAGCGGTGAGTGAATGCAAATGCCGGCTAAATGGCCGGCACACTGCAATGCGGCAGAATAACAAAATTATGTTTTATGTGTGTTCCAGCCTACGCACTGCAAAGATACTCATCTCAGGGTTGAATGGCTTGGGCGCCGAGGTTACAAAGAACATTATTTTGTCGGGAGTCAACTCCGTTAAGCTGCACGACATACAGGTGGTCACTGAGGAGGACTACTGCTCTCAGTTCCTTGCTGCACGCGAATCTCTGGGTAAGAACCGAGCTGAGTCATCTTTGGAGCGGGCACGAGCTCTCAATCCCATGGTGGATATCTCTGCCGACACTCAACCGCTGAAGGAGAAGACGGCCGAGTTCTTTGGCACATTTGACGTGGTGCTGATCATTGGTCAGAGCAATAACGAATTGCTGCGAATCGATGCCATTTGCAAAGACTTGGGTGTCAAGTTCTTTGCTAGTGATGTATGGGGAATGTTCGGATTCTACTTTGCGAGTCTCCAGGACCATAGCTACGTTGAGTATGTTTCCTTGGTTAACAAAGTGTATTTAAAGGCCTAATTCCCCAATCTCCATGCTTCCAGGGATGTGGTGAAATTCAAAGAAATAGAAGCCAAGCCTCCAACCAGAAAAAAGCAAAGTTCGAAAAAGTGGCTGTTCCGGTTCAGCGGCAAATGAATTATCCTGCATACTCGGCCTGGATTGATTTCGATGCTAATGCCACCGGCTACCGGCGAAAATTGAAAAAGAACGGACCTGGCGTGCTCTTGCTGGGCGTTCTACAAAAGTTCCGCACCACACACCAACGTGACCCCAGCTACAAAACCAGAGAGGCTGATATTGGCTTGCTTCAAGCGATTCGAGATGAACTGGCTCCAAATTCTGCACTAGGAGACAACGCTTTGGAGGTTCTCTTCGCCCAGATCTCTCCAGCAGTCGCTGTGGTCGGTGGCGTTGTTGCGCAGGAGATCATTAAAGTGGTGACCAGAATGGAGGCCCCCCATCGTAACCTATTCATATTTGATCCAGATACATGTGCAGGATATGTTCAAGTCATCGGAGGTTAATTGAATCCATAAAATTAATTTTGTATTTCACAAATCATTTCAAATAACACCACAGTTCCAATTTTATTTGTTTTTAATTTCCCGTACTCGTACAAAAAGCTTAGCCTGGGTTTCTTTTTCGTTTTATGTAGGGGCCGCCTAACGCTTAGGGGATATTGGCCAAGTAGTCCCTGATGGAGGCAGGGTCTAGACGGTGGAATCCCTTCTCATCGCAGATTCCAATCTCAATGTTGTCCGCAGTCATTTGACCCTCAAACCCTTCCTTCAGGGTCAGAATCGCTGTGTGAACAGCGTCTTCCAGCTCGAGATCTTCGCTGTAACTGCAAGGGGAAATCCAAATTATGATGGATAAAACTTGAATTAAACATTAAAGCCCACTTACCGCTTCTCCAAGAAGGTTTTGCCATTGACTGCATTCTTGCCCATGGCAGTGGCCTTCCAGGCAAAGTACGCGCCCGAGGGGTCAGACTGGTATAGATATGGACGGTCATTGTCCCAGCCGCAAATCAGCAAAGAAACGCCAAAAGGACGCACGCCACTACAGTTAGGAGGACAGTAATTACTCGAACCAAATATAAACTTAGTTTCTCTACATACCCGGATTGGGTATACTCCTGCATGAGGGTGGCCACGCGCTGCACCAGCTGCGAGACGGGAATCGGTTCCTTGTATGTCAGGAAATAGGACTGAGCGATTTTACGGGCTTGCTTCACCAGCAGGCGATAATCGGGACCCATTCCGGAGTACACCATGCCTATATGCTTGTTTATCATCTCCACGCGGTGCACACTGTGCTCCTCGTACAGTGGCGACTTGTGTTTGTTCTCGGTCGCAATGACGACGCCATTGGAAGCTGGAGAATAACGAATCAGATTGTTCATTGTGCCAAATAATGAAATGCATCGTCTTACCCATGATGCCCACGGAGGGAGCGCCGCCGGATACCGCCGCCAATGCATACTCCAGCTGGACCAGCTTTCCCGAAGGACTGTAATGCAGAAAAAAGTTGTGTTTATGCCAGTCATTGTTGTAGGTTAAGTTTAGGAGGGAAAAATGCAGAATTGTCAAGGCATTTATTGGCGTAGTTACCTGAAAGTGGTCAGCGAAAAGCTATAGCGTTCACTAGCCATTATTGTCGGCCCAAATTGCAGTAATTTATATAGAAAATAAAGGAAGCCGACTTTTTTTGCACAGAAACACTGAAATGACACAGCAATCCCACAAACTTATCGATATACCTGTCTGTCATAGGAAACATACCCAAATATACCATCTCCTTTTCAAAATATACCATAAATATACCGAGGAAAAAGGAACTTAGCCCAATCAGTCCCCCCTTCTATTAAATAAATATCTTGAGTTAAGCCGCGGAGCATAATACCTTTTGTAAACTTTGCTTTCATATCCCCTTGCCTAAAAAAAATATAACTCCGATATCTTACCGTAAAATGCGTCCACAATTTCAATGATTCATAATATGCGTGCGTAAATAAAAATAAAAACTTACCTGGTCAGTAATGGGTTAATGGGAAATATATACTTCCTCAAAATATACATGAAAAATTTCCTTTTTGGTATATTTTGAAGTCCAAATTGAGGTGAAGGTATTTCCTGGTATATTCCTTAAATTTTTAGGTATATTTAATCAGAATTGCGCTAACGGCAACCCTGACATTACTTTGGTTGAATTTTTTTACGAACTTATTTAATTTTCGGGTAAGCACAGAACCAAATACGAGTAAATTTTCCATTTATGTTATGCCACATTCCGACAGAACATGTTGCGCAAATTCGGCAAACTCTTAGGACAGCAGGTGGGACAGCAAGCACGTTTCGCACTATGCCGCACATTGGCCACAACAAACGCGCTGCGTAAAGGTAAGCACGCCATGACATAATGGAAAACTGAATTTGATCGAATATCTCTGATTTTGCAGATGCTGCAGCCAAGACGGAGCCTGTTGCGGGGCCGCCAAAGAATATACTTGTGGAAAAAGACAACAACATTACGCTGATTGGAATCAATCGACCGCAGCAGCGCAATGCGATCGACTCCATTACCGCTGCGCAACTTTGTGATGCATTTGCCAATTTCGAGGCGGACGACACTTCGCCGGTGGCCGTCTTGTACGGTGTGGGCGGATCGTTTTGCTCTGGCTTTGATATATTGGAAATGAGTACAGATGAGAAGGAGGAGATCAGCGTTGATATACTTATGCGTCCCGAAGGCTCAGTTGGGCCCACGCGTCGCCAAATCAAAAAGCCGGTCGTCTGCGGCATCAATGGCTACTGCATCGCCAATGGAATGGAGTTGGCGCTTATGTGCGACTTGCGCGTAATGGAGGAGTCGGCGGTTCTGGGTTTCTTCAACCGTCGCTTTGGAGTACCCATGCTGGATGGTGGTACTATTCGTTTACCAGCCATGATTGGACTGTCTCGTGCGCTCGATTTAATATTAACGGGTCGCCCGGTAGGCTCGCAGGAGGCCCACGATATTGGGCTGGTAAATCGAATTGTTCCCACTGGCACAGCACTGGGCAATGCCATAGAACTGGCCACGTGCCTTGCGAAGTTCCCGCAACGCGCTTTAAATCATGATCGCAACTCGGTCTATTCCGGAGCCTTCGAGTCGTCTACGTTCCATCAGGCAGTGCAGAACGAAGTAATGTACACGTCGCGCGAGATAATAGAGGATATGCAAAACGGAATTAAGTGGTTTAATCAGAGTAGGTTGCTTACCACTCAATTTTAGCCAAATTTGATTAAATTTTTGTTTCAGCCTTCAAACAGGACACCACACACTCGTGGCTGAAGCGCGATCGCTCTATGGCCGACTGGGATGATGAGGAGGTGGCAGCTGCAGCTGCGCACAAAGAGAAACAAAAGCAAGACGAAGAGGCAGCCCGCGTTGAAGCCGAGAAACAAAAGCAGGCCGAAAAGGCTCAAAAGAAGTCGAAGAAAACCGAAGAAAAGCGAGCCGACAGCAGTGACCAGAATATTGATTCTACAGCAAAGCCAAAGGAAACATAGTTGTGCTTTAATTTGAAACAAATGAACTGTTTCCCATCTTATGCTATAGCTATTGTACATAACACTCTCATCAACAGTTTTAAACTGATCCATTCGACCATGTTAACTTATTCAAATACACAATTGTAAGCTGACGCCCGCGCGCCCGAAAGGCGTCCGAGCTCTGATCACTACAGAACGCGTTTGGCAATGAATGGTTTTTTATTTTCGTTATCAAGTATACTAAAATGCAAAAAAAATATGAATCTTTTTAAACAATCTGCCACCTAGCCAACAGATGATTCACTTCATGTTATGTGTCTAGACATATTCCATTCGGTGGTGCCGTTTATCACCGAGTTCAAACTCTCTGAACTTTGCGCTCGCTCTGTTTTGTTGCGAGGGGGCGAGTTTACAATCTCGATAATATGTGTGGCTTGCTAAAAATACATAGGAAATCATCGATATTTAGTCTACCATATAGTGTTTCACATTTAAACGGCAAGCTCGCTACGCCTATTTAAGAGTAGGAGTACTAGGAGCAGAAGGAACAGTAGTTGATTGATTCTTGGTGGAAGAACGTTTTAGATCGCATTTACCTTTTTCTGCAAAAGTTCCATAAGTTTACAACAAACTGAATTAAATTTCCTGATTCTGACTATTACTGATAAAACCTTCTGGTATGTACATATATGTGTCGTTCAATTATTCATGGATGCGCAGCATCAAAAGTGTAGCGAATGTACCTTTGAGTGTTATAGATTGTGAGAACTAAAACATTTATACCAATACATGAATGTGCATATGTACATATGTACATATGTATGTGTGTATATAGAGGTATATGCATATGGGGAACGATTGAAATCTGTGAAATAAATCTCTTGAAATTCGTACTGGGATACTGATACTCCTGAAAGCAGTTCTAATACAGCAACTGCTCAAAGCGGTTGCAAGGAACGCTCACATCAAAAATACCTTTCAAAGTACACGCTCAGGGCCGAACATTACATTAAATTGTTTTAAATATAAATAAAGTGAACAATCCAGGTACAGTAGAAATTTGTGCAAATAAAAAGTCGCGCGTTTTATTAGCAATCTTTGTTTGCGGGAGTGAAAAATTATTTGAAAATATCAGGTGATCTTCCAAAGTGATGCCAACTTGGCAGCATTTCTCTTCGTTAGCTAATTCTTAAAGTCTGTTTTAATTTGGAATTTAAAAGGGCGCGCAAAAGTAGCTTCTTTTTTTAAAGTATATACGGCGAATTCCGAAAAATATATAACAACATCGATATCAAGCCCCGATCAGTCCGATATTTGTGAAATCACTTACTATATACTGTTGGGGGGTATAAATACAAGAAATCGGTGCAGTTCCGAGCAGTTCATTTCAATTCTTTTGCCATTCAGGCTGCTATTTTTCCGTTGGCCCTCTGTCTTAATAAATGTAAGTGTCACAGTAGCTACAGTGTGTATTTAAACGTACCTAAGACTAACGCTAAATATCAGCTAATAAGGAAACATATTCTCAGAATTATTGAAAAATTGTAACCTACTAAAAAACGATATCAATTATTGTCAGTCAGCTGAGCGAGCACCCACCTGGAACTCAGTCCATTCAGCATCCATAATCTGATCTGATATGATACTCACTATACTGCTGTTCAGTCTTTGTGCTCGTGATATTTTATAATCAACTTTTGATTCAGTAAAACCTCTGTACATATGTGCATATGTATGTACATATAAGCGACATGTACCATGTACATGCGACCTAAATGCATTTCAAAAATGCAATCCACACTTAATATATTCAATTGCGAATCGATAAGGAAATGCAAGCTTATAAAAGGTGATGTGCTCTCTATTCATTACAGCAAAGGCGACATGCCACCAAATGCCGTAGGAGTGCCGGACACGTTGCCAAAGGTGCCCGTAGATTCAACGTAAAGGAGTCAACTATGGAGGACGAGTCATCCAAGCAGACGGGCGTGCTGTTCGAAGGCGACGTGGAGACTGAAGATGGAGCACTAGCCACCGAAACTTTCCAGTTTAAGAAGGCCGAGAGCCGCCAGTTGCAGTGGGTCTGGCGCAATATACTTCTCTTTGCTTATGTGCATTTTGCTGCCTTATATGGTGGCTATTTGATGATCACCAAGGCCAAATCAGCCACCGTGCTGTTCTGTAAGCGAATTCAAAATAACCTTTATGCCACCTGAAATTGAACCCCCGGCTGTTCTCTGTAGCTGCCGCCCTGTACGTTTGCGGCATGTTGGGCATAACGGGTGGCGCCCATCGTCTCTGGGCCCATCGATCCTACAAGGCCAAGTGGCCGATGCGTTTAATATTGATCACCTTCAATACGATCGCCTTCCAGGATGCCGCCTATCACTGGGCGCGCGATCATCGTGTTCATCACAAGTTCTCGGAGACGGATGCCGATCCGCACAATGCCACCCGTGGCTTCTTCTTTTCGCATGTCGGCTGGCTGCTCTGCAAGAAGCATCCCGATGTGGTGGCCAAGGGCAAAGGACTGGACCTGTCCGATTTGCGTGCCGATCGCATTTTGATGTTCCAAAAGAAGTGAGTTTTGAAAGCAGAAAAGCAGAAATCATAAAATCTGAAAAATAATATAATATTGTTCTTGTTTGTATCCTAGGCACTACTACGTTTTAATGCCATTGGCCTGCTTCATTTTGCCCACCGTCATTCCCCTTTTCTGTTGGAATGAGTCGCTGTTGTGCTCCTGGTTCGTGGCCACCATGTTCCGTTGGTGTTTCCAGCTGAATATGACCTGGCTGGTGAACAGTGCGGCACACAAATTCGGTGGTCGTCCATACGACAAGTGAGTGTACATAAAAAGTCGATGATTTGTCAGTTTTACATATATATATTCCTCTATAGGACCATCAACCCATCGCAGAATGCCACTGTTTCGGCGGTAACCTTCGGCGAGGGCTGGCACAACTATCATCACGTGTTTCCATGGGACTACAAAACTGCTGAATGGGGAAACTATAACCTGAACATGACTACGGCATTTATTGATCTATTTGCCAAAATCGGTTGGGCCTATGATCTGAAATCCGTGGCACCAGACACCATTGAAAGGCGTGTGAAGCGCACTGGCGACGGCACCCACGAGCTGTGGGGATGGGGCGACAAGGATCTCACCGCTGAAGATGCCAGAGATGTACTCTTTCTTGACAAAAGACAGAGTGAACCGCTTTCAGAGGTGCTGAAGCAGCACCTGCGATAACTACTATTCCTTAATCATTAACAGTTAACAATCCTATTGGCCATTTATAGATGGTGTGTGATAATGAGTTATGAGCGATTATACTAAATATAATTGATGTTGTTTATCAAAGATTTCTGATTTTTACGTGTGGCTGGTAGAAGCTTCTGATTACGTGCGATTTGTGACGTGGTGTTCCGGCCGGACGGCCGGTTGGCCGGTTGGCGACGCAGTTCCCAGTTGGGTGGCCGATTTTGATAAGGTTATCGCTTTGTCTGTAGGAAAGTTTGAAAAGAAAAAAAAAACCAAGACAAAACGTCTTGGAATTCTCGGCATGTAATCGTAGATAACAAAAGGTATGCTTGCATTTAGGTATCATTCATTGCTCTATTGATCTCGCGTGCCTGCAGGACCAAGTTAGCCAAAGCCTTGGGGCACACCCCATCCTCAAGTAGTTCGAGACATAGATCAAGGGCTGCCTCCGGCAAATGGGTTTTCATCTGAGCAGAAATAGAATTTAGAGTCTGCTTTAGGGTTGTTGTGTCCTTCACACGTTGCCTGGGCCTCTATGTCCGGGCCTGCAAATAGCTCAGGTGCTGGTGCTGCTTGCGACATTTTGTAGCAACTGATATTGGTTTCAAACACGGACAGTTTGACAATTATTTAAAAGGCACATGCTATATGTAGTATCCAAAAATGGATGACAGCAATAAATATCCCTCCGATCAGAGGGAGAAGTCCCTTTAAATATGTCATCCACAAGAAGGAAAAAAGCCCTATGGCTAGCAGTCAACAGAACTGTGATAGTCAATCCCAAAACATTCATATATACATAATTACAGACTCAAAAACTGAGAACTTAGGTGATAGTCAATCCCAAAACATTCATATATACATAATTATAGACTCAAAAACTGATGCCAATTCCTTAGGTGCGGCGCTGCAAGTGCTAGAAATCTGAGAACGATGCGCTTCTTTTGTTGGCAACCATCATCGAGCAGCCCGTCTGCCCAGCATAAGAAGCATGTATAGTACAATCCAGAGATCATTGTCCCACAATCCACACATGTATGTAGATCGTTTGAAAGTTTGAAACAATGTATGATGTACATATGTACATATTTTGCCAGAGAACATCTGCTATGATCTGCATGTGATGAATCTCTAACTCAGTTGGATTCATTTACTATGCAGCGGTTTATAGTTTGTGTTTTTGAAGATTCATTTGACTTATTTTCACTAAATAAACGTAAAATCTGAACAAAATGGTAGAAACAAATTTAAAGTACAGGCACTAAATCTATACTCAAAAGCTAGGATTTCTTTATAAATTTATGAATTTCATAAGAGAAAAAGACTATATGGAAAAAACACTATTGTTAAGGTTCGAAAACATTGTAATTAGCTGTAATCTATTAAGGGTATTAAGGTCTTTCCTACGATTTAAATGATTAGGAGGCTAACGACAGATTAGTAATACATAATCGGACACGCTTTAGTAACATTATAGTGTGCATGCTATGACGCATCGCATCCAGCAGATAGATTTACCCTCTAAGGGACGACAATTGGCATCACGCGTTCCTTGATCATCTGATTAGGGGTCGGTTCTGTAATTTTTCCAATTGACGTCCAATGTAATACTTGAATACGTGATCAACTAACCCTGTAGATCTGAAGGAGATTGTGAAAGATTCAAATGTACTTGATTTTGAAAGTTACATAAAGTGCATTTTCAATCCGAACTTTGTGCTATGATTGCAATGGACAAGACTAGGAAGGTGTGCTTTCATTTTAAATGAAACTTTTATTGCAGGCACTTAATATCATGCATCATCGGGTATAAATATGCAATTAGGTTGAAACTACTCAATATGTCTTTTAAATTTGAACCCTACCCTAACTAAAACTTTGTAAAAGAATTATCAGTGGTATCGTTTCAAATTAGTTTTTAGGCTGTCTGTTATTGTTTAAGTATTCGTACCTATTTTTATTTTATTTTCATAATCTTAACTTGATTTATGCAGTTTCTATAATTAGTTCCTTTGGCTTATCTAAATCGTAACAACAAGTCAAACACTAACAAAAATGTGCAATATTCGAGTTGCCAGGTGTTTATCTATGGTTACTCATGCAATCATAATCAGGCCCCAAAGAAATTCTATTTAAAAGAAAGTGAAAACAAAGATAAGTTTACCTGGGGTTTGCTTTCACACGGTGGCATCCACTTATCAAAAAAACAAGTGTTCAACGTCAAGCCAATTTTCAATAATGATACCGGCCCAAAGTCCACAAGAAAGTTTGTGAACTCCGGCCTTGTTATTGTCAAGTTATCAGAATGGAATAGAATCACTAAATATTTATAAATAATCTATAATTTTGTTTAATGATGAAATATGGTGCAGTATTCCCCAGGCTCAGGGGTTCTTCCTGTGCCATGTGGGACACCATCGAAATTGAAACTTACCTGGATAACTGATATTCGGTTTTGTTAGTGATATTTCCATGTGCACTGGACATGCGATCTTTATTATTGTTATCATCGTCTGGTCGCGTGCCAAACGATTCAATTCCCAAAGGTTATCAGTGTGTTTTCTTGTTTAAGGACTGATAACCTTCACAAAGTCGCAAACATCTATGTATGCATGAGTGATTAGACAGATCATGGCATGCCATGCTGATTGGCTGAAAGGCGCAAAATATATTATAAGCCAGATCTATCCATATCCTATATATTCTATACATAAATTCTGTGCGCAAGAAATAGTTTAACCTTGAAACAATGTTCGCAATTAAATCTAAGAGAATGCAGAAGCCGTCCATCTGGTGAGCCAGCTGTGTGTTCTCACACAAATTTTTAATTCAACAAAAATAGTGTTTAAATTATTAAGAATGGGAAACAAGGACGTTAAAGTTTTAGGGGAAAAGTTGGATTGTTCCGTGACGAATAATTCTAATGACTGATAAAACTTATTCATGCTTTAAAGCTCGAGAGGAGAACAGATAAAAGAATAGTAAATTTAAATATCTGTTATTTAACCTGCCCGTATATGAGCATGCAAAATATCGATGTATCCAGAGCTGACAATCGATACTTGACGCAGGAATCCACATTTTATCTTCCATCTCCAATTCCAAGAACAAACGCAAAGAGTTTTTTCAAACAAAAATAAGTGTATTTTATTAGAAAGATACTTAAAGGAATCCGTAAGTTTCAATATCCTGCAATTACTGTAACAATATGCACCTTTACACCCTCAAAGCAATTGCTGAGATAAGCGGCATAAGCCGAGACTGCGGCTGTCGACATCTGCCAGCGCCGCACCTGATTAGAAGGAACAGATGAGATTAACAAGTAATGGAAAATTTAATTAATAGTTCGATAATCTATAGATGCAGTTCGACGCTCCTACATACATTCTTTACACGCAAAGCTGAGGCGTACACGCTGCTGTGACATCACATCTGATGCTATGACGCAGAGTGCGGGGGGTACCTAAGATTAGAATTGGATACTCTTTCTGTTCTTTTATGCTGGGTAGTGTCCTTAACTAACATGCAATGGGATATAGTTCAAAAATCTAATCTTTAGGCGCTAAAGGAACCTCTGAAGATTCCAAGCTCATATTTCTAATGCGCATTAACCCACACTTTGTTTTTGTCTACGTTGGAAGATAAGCCTGTCCTTGAATGTAGATTACTATACATAAATATTGTGTATTCTTTATTGAAAATGTTTTTTTCCATGAAATCTAGTCTCCAAGTTTTAAAGCAGATACTCGTCATATCAGAATCTATTCCTTTCCTGTGCATATTTTGCTTGTAATATCACTTCTTTGATTTTAAATTTGATACTTTTTCCCACACCTGTCATGTTTTATTTGCAACCAACGGCGATGGCTGCAAATGGGCGTACAATTGTACATCGTTGGGATATGAATATGCAATTAGAGTGAAACTAGCCATATGGCTTTTGTATTTTTGTAAATATTCTCGCCTTGCTTAACCTTAACTTCTGCGCTTGAAAGAAGCGGCGCTATGCAAATCAATGTCTGCTTTTTGTACATACATACATATACACATTGTACATACATATATAAAAACTTTGGCTTAAGCCACAATTTGAGGTATCGGACTCACCAACTGGTTTTGGCCTGGTCAGAGTGCAAGAACCATAAAGTTATCTATACGGAGATTATTATAAGCCTGGGTAAACTAGATTCACGCTCTAACCCATTATCATTAACACGGCGTGCCAAGCGAACAACATCGATTAGATTGGGTGACGACAGGTCCTAACCTACTGCGCTAGTACAAAGTGCGAAGGCTAAACCCGGCGGCCGGCTGGTCCATGTGTGCGGCTTTTAATTTTAGAAATTGCATTGTTGACAAGCGGCGTATTGATATTATCGTTGACTTACTCTCCGAATAGTCGCTCAGATGAAATCCAAATGATATCCGATTCAATCGTTCACTTATGATTTGGTTAATTGACGTCATTATAGAGTGAATGTTTACAATTTCTCCCAAATTGTGAATTCATAGCGATTGGGGTCTACGTGCATGCTGCTAATCTAAAGAACGTAGAAAATACTCCACTCCGCTGCTCACACGCCGACAGAAAAAAGCTCTGACGTTGGCGCTCGCTCGCATCTCGGCTGTTGCTAGCTTTCCTCGTCCGAATGTTTTCGTTTTTGCCAGTGCGCGAAAGTTTAGTTAGTTGAATTAAATGTTGTCTAGCGTGCGGACGTGCTGTGGCTCCCACAACAAATACTAGTTGAAAATTTTGAAACAAGAAACTGTGCGAAAAGAAAAGCGCGAGTTAAAGAAGTTTAAAGTGACTTGGTCAAGGAAACAGGTTGGTTGCTAACCATGGAGTATTTCAAATGTCATTATGTACAATGTCTCAGGCAGTGCAATGACTTGTTGAGCCATTGCAACAGGATTTTTTGTGTCTAGTGTTTACGTAAAAGCCCCATGCCAGGCGCCAGAAAAGCAAGAAATTACAACAATTCTACACAGTTCTACATTTCATTTCCTCTGCGCATTTTATCTCCGATACTTCGTGTATATATACATACATATATACAAATACTATGTACCAAACGATACGTTTGTTCGTACATATGTATTGGTAGTTCGTAGTTCGATCTCCCTCTGTCTGCGATCTGTTGTTGTTGCTCATGTGCTTAACGATTGCTCTTCAAACTCTTAACTGGACGATCTTGGGGTCGAGTTTTTAAGCAGCCACTACTTCTGTAGTTTGCCAAGGTTTCAGTTTAACGGTCAAAGTGTTTTGTGGAAGGTTAGATTGTCCGGTCTAGTCCGGTCTTATATTTGATTTTTTTCGGTTAGTTTTCAGTGTTTTCCCATTGAGACATGCATAAAGGAAGGGCGCTTAGGTTAACTCATTAATTCCCTTGCTGCGTATCTTTAATGATTTTTCCTGTTAAACTAAATACTTAATTTTTTTTTCGGTTACTGAACTTTGACAATAATTAAACGGGCACTTAGCATTGCAAATCGGCGTTGAAGCCGGACAACCAACTTACCTGTAATGGAATTGCAAATTAACTGGACATATTGTTCCGCGAGGGTTAAACAAAATGAAATAATTTCTCACTTCATTTACACCCGATTCGCGTGTCTGAAAGAACGAATTAAATGTTTTCAATTTGATAACATTGCTATGTATATCCACAATAGTCATGTGAAGCAAGCTCCAGTGACCTACCGAGAGCGGAAGCGAACCCAAGAAGCGTATCCACTGCATCACGCCTTTGCAACGTGATTCTCTAGAGAACAAACTTTGTACACACATATTTATGCATATACATAATTGTCTCTCTCTTGCTATCTCCAACTCACACTGGGCTGTACTTTCTTTCTGTTGCCCTCTCTTTGTTTTAAGCTCCCACGCTACCAATAAATGAGACAAAATACAAACAGAGAGACAGACAACACGTCGACATATTTCAAGTTCAATGCGCGACTCACATTTTGCGGAGCTTGAGAAAAATTTTGTTGGTGTTGGTCATTAGTGCGTTTGTTTGCCGGTTATTTGGACAAATTTTAAGCTTATTTCTCTGCAAGAACGAACAGCTGTTTCGCATGTTTCTCTCTCTGTTTCTGTCCACTAGCACGCACCGTCAACAGACACGTGTTCGGCCGTGCATACTGATTAGATTAGCCTAAGCAGTTGGTCTAGACATACATTATAAATGTTAGCCCTGACCTTAGCAGCTGTACAAAAGTATTAATAGGCAGATCGCTAAATTGGCCAAAAAATCTAATATTATTTAATCGTGTCCAGCGCGCAGAGCGCACACCTGCAAAAGCTTCCACCACTTTTGAGCTTACGAGTGTGAGAGCGATAACGAGAGCCAGAGCGGAAAGCTTTTATACAGCAAGAGTTCTTCGTGCGAAATTTCTACACAAATCGGTTTTAAAACCTAACCGAAGCGGCTCGTCCGGCTGTCATCTGTGCAAATATAGTACATATTCGTATAAAAAAAAGAAGATAATTTCCGTTTTTATAAGGTAAAACATATCACAGGGAACACAAATCGAAGCAATGACAAGTGTTTAGGAAGTGGCTGACTAAACGATACATATGAATATTGCTATATTGTGCTCGCCCGATTTGCCAATTCTTGCTAATTTTCTGTACGAGTGCGAGTACGAGTACATGAGTGTGTGTATAACAAAGCATGTCCAAATTTATTGAGCTAGTAATTTTCCACAAGCATCTCACATAGCTGAAGCTCAGCTCAACTCAGATTAAACGCACTGCCAGGAAGTCGGTTTAAGCACTTAACCTTGGGGCAAGTCAAAGGCAAGATTCACAGTGACCCATATAGAGCCTCAACTGTACGCTTTCCCACACCGGCATATTTATTATCCACGCTGGGAATCCTTTTGACTTCAGCGAGGATGTGCGTCAGCTGTATTGATTTTTTTAAGCTTTGTTCTGCGGGGAGGCTGGTCTAGCCAGCGTGTCGACGAAACGTATTTGGCAAGACGATGAATGCTTAACAACTCGGCTTCAAGGTGTGAGCAATAGAGACAGTCTGCAAATGGCAGCAATAAAAACTTGGAGTCGCTGCCTTCTGCCTCACCCGAAGGGTGTCAAGTGCAAAAGCTAATTGCTTAACCCCCCGAATGCTGGCAAACAAACACTAATTAAATTTCTATTTTCTTGTTCCACTTCAAGGTTGATGCAATATGCCACCCAACGCTCATGCCGGTGCTCAGTCCATCACGGACTCGCTGATCGCTGCAGCTAATGTAGCTGCTGATTCCGATCAGAACCCCACAAAGTTGCAGCAGGACTCCACGGGCGTGCTCTTCGAGTGCGATGTGGAGACCACCGATGGCGGTCTCGTCAAGGACATTCTGCCGATGAAGAAGGCGGAAAAGCGGAAATTGAAGCTCGTTTGGCGCAACATCATTGCCTTTGGATACTTGCATTTGGCTGCACTCTACGGCGCCTATCTGATGATCACCTCCGCCAAGTGGGAGACTATCGGCTTAGGTAAGCAATTCCTATGGTTACTTACCCGGCTTGTTCATCTTCCTAGCGCGTGCCGAACGCTTTAATAAACCAAGGCTATCGTGATTGTTATTCAGACGAATTCAGCACTGATAACCTTCGCCAAGTGGCATCTATGGACGCCTAGGCAGAACACGCATAGACTGCTGATTAGTCGGGCTCTAATATAAATTCAGTGACTGCTATCCGTAATTTGTTTGGATGCGATTATATTTTAAACGATCGATTTATTGCAAATAGTTTAATGACATCCTTTTGGTTGGTGATTTTAAAGATGTAGACAGTAATTGAAATCTGTTTTAAAACTTGCAGCTTACATCTTATATGCCGTCTCCGGATTGGGAATTACTGCTGGCGCCCATCGTCTCTGGGCCCATCGTTCATACAAGGCAAAGTGGCCGCTGCGTTTGATCCTGGTCACCTTCAACACCATCGCCTTCCAGGATGCCGCCTATCACTGGGCGCGTGATCATCGTGTTCATCACAAGTACTCGGAGACAGATGCCGATCCCCACAATGCCACCCGTGGCTTCTTCTTTTCGCATGTCGGCTGGTTGCTCTGCAAGAAGCATCCCGAGGTGAAGGCCAAGGGCAAGGGTGTTGATCTATCTGATCTGCGCAAAGATTCCATCTTGATGTTCCAAAAGAAGTAAGTAGACGCGGCTAACAATCCCAGCCATCATTTCAAAGTCTAATCCAACCTTATTTTGCAGATACTACATGATTCTGATGCCTCTGGCCTGCTTTATTCTGCCAACCATTATTCCAATGTATTTCTGGAATGAGACGTTTGTGAATGCGTGGTTTGTGGCCACCATGTTCCGTTGGTGTTTCATTCTGAACGTGACATGGCTGGTGAACAGTGCCGCCCACAAGTTCGGTGGTCGTCCCTATGACAAGTATGTATTCATATCCAAATATACATTTATCGGTTTTTTGTAAGCTAACGATTTCTTCCTTCGATTTATAGAGATATCAGTCCTTCCCAGAACATATCCGTTGCAGTTCTTGCTTTCGGTGAGGGCTGGCATAACTATCATCATGTGTTCCCCTGGGATTACAAGACGGCCGAGTTTGGCAAATACTCTCTAAATTTCACCACCGCCTTCATTGACTTCTTCGCCAAGATTGGCTGGGCCTACGACCTAAAGACCGTGTCCGCGGAGATCATCAAGAAGCGTGTGAAGCGTACTGGTGACGGCACCCACGCCACTTGGGGTTGGGGCGACAGCGATCAGCCAAAGGAGGAGATCGATGAAGCGCTTGTTCTTCACAAGAAGAGCGACTAGGCGAGTGAGCGAGCGAGCAATGGGATGCTGATCAGGGAGGGTTTAGCCGAAAATCAATCAAAACCAACACAATTTTCCATTTTGCACTTGTCCGCGAAACATTTCCTTAGCACCATATAAAACAAAATGAAGCAAAAACCATTTAATTAATTCTAAGATAAAACGTTGATGATGAATGTTTGTTATTTATCGAAACTCTATAACGTCTGTGTTAATCCAGCTCTGGAAATATGTTTTTTCGCTCTGGAATTGCTTTTGAAGACAGACAGAAACCATTTTAAAATTTAAATGTGCATACATTCGATTAAACAAACCTGTATATTGAGATTTGAGTTGTAATTCCATCGTACAATTCAGTCAAATTTGAGCTTTTCATTAACTATTATTTTGGACTTCATAATGGAAGAGGAAAGGGGAGAAGATATTTTCAGCTAAAACTATAATTAATTAATACACATTAAATTTTAACTTTCTGTTTCAAAACGAGAAATACCTGCAAAAGAAAGATTTTAGTATTTAGAATAAGCCAAAAACATACATGAGGAATAATCAATAAACTATTATACATGCATACATATACATACTTATTATATAACTAACGATCGATGTTAGCACACGAAAAGAAACCTTCTCGTACACATGATATTTCTTTAAATGTTAATTAATAAAGTGAGAAATTGAATTGCAGTGGACTTTTATCCCTGGTAATTTTCCCCAAATGTTAAACCGAGTACTTTTAGCACATTCCATCCTTGAGTGATCGTACAAAAACCCAAACATTTTTTGAAACCACCATTGAATTCGCGCGAGTATATCGATGCTTAGCTATCGATAGCTCAAGTGATTCTCTCTGATTTTCGACTACCCAAACTGAGTCAAGCTGCATGGTATGGGATAAAGAGGTAGGGATAAAGCATAACATTCTTACAGTAGCCATTTAAAAGTGTTATATGAGGCATATATTAGCTTACAGTTTCATAGCAGCAAAGACATAATTTCACAGCACATACGTTTATAAATCAGAGGCTCCCAGAGCCAAAAACTCTCTGGGAACTGTCGCAGCAATTTGTATTGAGACGTTTCGTTTGAAGTATAGTACTGTATGGTAGGGGCAAAATTCAACAGTTTTCGTACTTCTGTGTAAAGATCGATGCGTTAAGGATAAATGTATACCTAAATCTTTATAAATAACACTTCCCATGCAACTCACGGTTGGAAATCACACCAGATCATACGTTCACACATGGTATTACGATATTAGGTAAGGCCAGATTTACTCTTCGAGGGACATAAACATTTATGTCCCGCAAAAAGAGAAGTCCATACCTCGAAGACATTTATATCATTGTGTGTTCGTGATAGCTACTATCTCCGAGTTGTATTATTTATACGATTCAACTCTCAGCCGTCGTCGTGTAAACACTGCATATAAATATTGTGGTGTGCTGTGCGTTTTGGTTTTTGCGTGTTTTTGTTTTATTTCCAATCGAAATCATTTGCATTTAGTTAATGTTTTTACAAGTGTTTAATATATATGCAGGCGCTCAAAATTAATTACTGTACCAAACCTAGTACAAACTGACTAATCATCAGCTAGAACCGAAACTACGCCCTCCCGCTCTCCAAGCACGTTGAGCGCCATTGTTGTCGGTCGGTGGCTCTGACGTCGCAAATGTAAATGCAGCACGGAACGTAAAAGTAATATATAACTGCATTCCATTCGAGAAAGAACTCAGAGCAAAGGCAGCAAAATGGATAGGAAATTCCTGATGATTCTGGTCCTGGGCTGCGGCTTCATGTTCGTTTTTACTGCGTTCCAAACTATGTGCAACATTGAGGTAAGTGAAGAGGCCATGTGTGTTTTTGTGTTCTCCCCGTTTGTTGGTATCATCTGTCCGTCTCTCTCTCTCGCTCTCTCTGGCTCTGCCACGTAATGTGTGTGTATGTATGCGTGGGCGTTGTTGACATCCTTGCCACTGGCATTTTCGTCCTTGTCCTTGCCAATAGACGTTCTCGTATCCTTGGCCCTACCCTTACCCCTACCCTACCCCACACAGTTGCTCCGACGCACACAGAGACAGAGGACGACGACTGCCACCCACCCCTCCTCAATCAGTAATTGAGTAAATTACCCTGATTTGGAGCAGTGCACAATAAATAGGGCGGAATTCATTATATTTTCTCCTACTACAGCGCTCAAAGTTCATAAATCATGAATCCATTGTTCTCGCTGTAATATTCATCATAGAGATGGCAGTTAACTGTGGTGTGGACTGTTGGGGAGCATCAATTGATAAGCAGCAAACAAAGGCTCTGACATCTTATAAGCCTCTGCCTCAGAGCACAGAAAATGAACGTTCGTTATGAATGGCAAATGGAAATGAAGTTTATATGTTGACCCCAAGAGGTCATATTTCAATTAGGGTTAACTCCACTGATATACAGTGTACATAGATTTCTGGTCACGCCCACTTATCTGATATTGGGCCCCGTTATCCGGCAAGGGCGATTAATTAATTAATATGAGCAAATAATTCTAATTGTTGTCAACATGCACTTCTACTGATTATTGTTAATGATAATACTATAGATATCAATAGATACCCACCCCCACACCACCCCATCGAAGCTTACAATCACTTGTTGTATGAATAACGGCATTAATTGTTAATTATCTATTCCAACTAATCAGAGCCAAAAGATCAAGGCCAAGCCTTCCTACATATAAACCGGAAAAGATTTACCAACATATCCACCTATATCTGCTACATATGTACATCTTTCATTATATAGACGAAATTTGCTTCTATGTGTATACAGATTTGTGTATGGCCAAAAAATAGTTGTTTTTTTCATTGTTGGTTTTCATTACGTATGCGAATCATAGCATTCTTTATTATATACTCGAAACCGGCTACAAACTGCGACGCAGTCATTGTTTTGGAGCTTAAATTCAAGCATTTTGTTATGGTTCAATGGACTGTTGCTGTTCCACAGCTCCCACCTTCTGAAAATTCACGCAGAAGAAAAAAATGGTTATCGAATGAGTGGATGAATGAGGGTGCACAGTACAGTAAGTACTCATAATTATCCGATTGAATACTCTCACTTTTGTGTGCCTTTTGTTGAAGTGGCTGTGGCCTTTCAGCACGGACGGCGGCGCATGCGCAATGCCCTCTAGTTAGTGTTTTATTTTTTTTTACAATTTATAAACAATTTACTACGCTGCTTGGCTTTGTGTCTCACAAAAAAGAGCCAAAGCCAGTTGGAATGCAAGACAGGGCGTGCTTAAACGAATGAGACTTACCAACCCAACCAACAACAACCAATCTAACCAATCGATCGACAACAGTCTGAACAGCGAGGCCTTGGCTCATATGGTGCAATCAGTAGTAAGTATATGGAGGTGGATACAGAACACTCACTTGGCTTGGGGGAATACCAATATCCGTTCAGACCTTTTGCCACATGATTGCGCAATCATCAAATCAAAAGGATAGTGAAACCAGACAGCGAAAACGCGTCAAACCAACGCCAACAACTCTTTCAATGTCATTGCAATTGCATACACCCACACACAGACCACACAAAAACACACACACAACCAAAGCATCGTCAGGCTTCAAGGCCACGTCAGCAATAAGTATAAAGGCCAATCCAGGTTGACCAACACTCATGCATACATACATTCATATGTACACATGCACATTTCCATTACATTCAATTGTACATAAAATATATGTACATGTACATATGCATGCGTATGTGTATGTGTATGCATGAGTGGACGCCACGCGCGGAGCACCTGCGCCTGCGCCTGCGCCCCCCTAAAACAGAACACAAACAGCCGTTAGGCGCCTGCCTCCGCTTACACAACAACAACAACAACAAAAAGTGGGTGCGCTACCGACGAGCCCACAATTTCCTAGCGACAACTGCGCTGCCCGCACCGCAGCAGAGAGTGCAACAATGTCTATCCAAAAACAACAACAACAGCAACAGCAACTCTACAGCTACAACAGAAATAAAATCGAAACTTGTTTCTGCATTTTTCGAACCTCTTGGGAGTCGTTGTTCCAGTTTATTTTGCGTAATAAGTCAGTAGTCCAATATATTGGGGCCTGGGCCTGGGCCTGCATTCTCCAGCCATTGAATGCAGCTTTCTTTTTATTGGCTTTTGGGTTTTGCCTCATTCGTTGTTTGCACAAAACTTGACCCAAATCTCAGGGGTCCCCCTCAATCAAAAGATCTTCAATAAAAAGTTCATTGATAATGTGCTCGGTAGTCGCTTTGCTGCTGATAAGGATAGATTGTACTTGAGTGTTAAGTGCTCTATAAATAATATTCTAATACCTCTATATAGATAGTATTAGCCTACAATACTTAAACTGTGAATGGTAACAATTAAACAATTATAGCAACCAAAATTATATGCACATATGTACATACCATATGTACAGCTGTATATTTATCTACATCTGAATATGTGTACTATGTATGTGTGTTGCCATATAAAAAATGCAAGTCCCCTAGAATTTTTGTCAGCATTGAGGCAACAACTTCCTGTTCTAGACAGTTCCTGTATTCCATTGCAATTACTTATATACACTGTCTGAGCACTTCCGTTTCTAAAAGCTCATCCGGAATGGGTGGGTGGGAGCTTAAATACTGTGCAGAAAGTAAAAGCTTGCAACGGAATGTTCAACTTTCACTTCCACACTTCTGAAGCGTAGTACTACTGTATGTATGTTATGGGGTTCGCCTGCATAAAGTTGGAGCTGCTATTTGTTTTCAAATAGAACTGACGTTGAGAACTGCATCGAGTACTGATAATGCAGCACAACTCTGCTCTCATGTTGGACTTCAAAATGGGTACAAGGACTAGACCAGACAAGACCAGACCAGGCCAGGCCAGTCCAGTGTCAGTTAATAGATGCAAATCGAAATCAAAATCGTGTCAGAGTCAGAATTCTGCTGCGAGATAACGATATCATTCCGCGGTGCATTCAGATGCGTTCTTTCGAATGGAAAATTACCAAACCGAAAACATGTTTCGTATTCGTTCAGCTAGTAATTTTCCATTCATATCAGAATGTGGGCTACCTTGCAAGAATTACAGCATTGCACTTGAATTTGCTTGCAGAGTGCAGCATACTCGTACTCGAACTCGTATTTAGTATTCAATATACTCATACTCGTATTCATTTATTTTTCAATTTATTGGAGAAGTTGTGTGTGTGTGTATATGGGGGCAGCTTTTTGTTCTCATATAAACGCATCCGGACAAGAAATACCTGTATTTGAAGCTTACTTTGTACTTGAATTTAGAACACGTTTTGTGTATAACATTTAAACAGAAATACAATAAACAAAAATACAATTGTATTATTTGAGCCACTTCGTTGCCGGTTCATTGGCATGCACAAAACAAAACAAAAATTGGTTGGCTGGCACGTTTTCAAAATGATAATCAATTCTTTCCAATTTCATTGATAGAAAACTATACTGGACAGCATTTCCCAGGAAGATGATACCTTCAAGGGCGAGGGCTACACAAGTCTGGCCATTATTTATCTATTCTTTTCGCTCTCCAACTGGCTGGCACCGTCGTTCATATCGTTCACGGGACCTCGAGTGGCCATGGTGGTAGGAGCATTGACCTATACGTGAGTTGATCCACTCAGGAATTCAAAATGGTAAAGTAAATTAAATACGATTACTCTACCTGTTTTGTTTTTTTTCAGCGCCTTTATGATCACCTTTATGTTCCCATCAACTGTGCTGCTGTATGTGGGCAGCGCAGTGCTGGGCCTAGGCGCTTCCATCACTTGGACTGGACAGGGAACTTATCTGGCACGCTGCAGCGAATCGACGACCATTTCTCGCAACTCGGGCGTTTTCTGGGCGCTCCTTCAGTGCAGCATGTTCATCGGCAATCTGTTTGTCTACTACCAGTTCCAGGACAAGACCCGCATCGACAAGGAAACCCGGAATCTGGTCATAGGCGTTCTCACTGTGATTGCCGTGCTGGGAATTGTGTTCTTGGCTGCCTTGCGCTCCATGCCCAACAACGCCGAGCAGGACAATGAGCTGGAGCAAAAGCACACGGGCTACGACCAGGCATTGTATGCCCTGAAGTCCGCCGGTCAACTCTTTTTTACCAAGAAGATGCTGCTCCTTAGCTTGGCTTTCTTCTACACAGGTATGTCCGCCCGCTTCTTGTCTCTAAAACGAATCGCTAATTGACCTTTGCTTGCTTTACAGGTCTGGAGCTGTCCTTCTTTAGTGGCGTCTTTGGGTCCGCAATTGGCTTTACAACGAAAATAGCTGAAACGCCCAAGGAGATTGTTGGCCTAGTGGGAATATGCATTGGCGCTGGAGAAGTTTTCGGAGGTGGACTTTTCGGAATACTGGGCAACAAGACAACACGCTTTGGACGCGACCCCATCGTAATTGTTGGCTACATTATGCACATGGCGGCCTTCTTCATGACGTTCATTAATCTGCCGAACAGCGCACCATTCAAAGATACCACCGATATATCGTACCTGGAAACGCCCAGTGCGACCATTGCCCTGGTCTGTGCTTTCCTTCTCGGCCTGGGCGATGCCTGCTTTAACACCCAGATTTACTCGATGCTGGGTGGCGAGTACGTGAATAATGCCGTGGGCGCTTTTGCCCTGTTTAAGTTCACGCAATCCGTGGCGGCAGCCATTAGCTTTTTCTACTCCTCACATTTCGGGCTGTACGTCCAGCTGGCAATACTTGTGGTCACTGGCACCATAGGAACCATTGCGTTCGTATTTGTCGAGTGGGGCTTCAAGCGACAGCATCGCGAGCAGGAGGCACTGGACAAGTAAGCGCCTACGGGCCGGGACTGCGTGTTAAACCTAGTATTAGCTGAAGAAATTCCGTTTAGGGCTAGCGATCTTTGTCCAATGTTTGTTATATTCCTTGTGAGCGCGTTGAATTCGTGCGACTGCGTCGTCTTCCTAGACAATAACTGATTATTGATTGTTGTTGTGCGCTAATGTTGCTATATGTATTTTAATGTTGGAATCTAAAACCGAAAACGTAATTGTAAATCTAGTTGTCTATATGTTTTTATATGTGTGTATATTGTATATGTGTGTGCGTTTATTTATTTTAAGCAACGATGTGCAATTGTAAATTAACTAAACCACAGATTTTGAGTATTAGTAAGCTATTCAAAAGTCGTGTCGTGCATGACAAGCACAAGCGAACAGAAATATATAAAGAATATTAAAACGAGAAAGAACGTACGGAGTCGCTGTGAACGCGACTCTACTTGTATACCCGTACTCAGTACACACATGTGATTTATGTGGAATTTTCAAATGTTTTATCAGTTTATATATTTCAAATTTTTTTGCTACATCTGTCATTTACAACTACATCACTTCTCACAGCACGAGGCAGAATGGGTGAGCAGTGTGTGAATGTGCGAGAGTCAATAGCGGCTATCAACCCTAAAAATGATTTACGCTGCAAGGGGGCGTGAAAAATAGCTGCTGAAAATTCATTTTCTCACTGTGGCTATAATAATGATCCGATCTGAACCAAATTCGGGAATCTGGTAGATATGGCCATTCTCTACGACACTGCGATACTTCGTTTTTTTCTATCTTCAAAATGGTAGATTTCCGTCTTTTGGGAGGGGCGGGAGTGGGCGTGGCAAAATTTTGAAATAAACTTGCACTGATGCGATATCACAGGAATCTGGACAAATAGTTTGGTTGCTCTAGCTCTTATAGTCTCTGAGATCGAGGCGCTCATTTGTACGAAAAACCAAATCGACTCGTTTTTGTGTGAGTGCGAAAGAGAGGGAATGATGTTTCTCGAAATGGTTTTCTATATTACTAATGATCCGATCCAATTCAGATTTGCGCCTCTGATAGATATGGTTTTTCTCTATGATTCTGCATTTTTCGTTTTCTGTTATCTTCAAAAATGTGGACGCCACAGATGTGCCTCCTTTTTGGGAATGGAAGTGGACGGGGCGAAATTTTTAAACATTTTTCTAGGAGTGAGATATAACATCAGTATGTGGTTGCTCTATCTCTTATAGCCTCCGAGCAGTTGGCAACAAACAAGACGGACAGACGGACGGACAGACAGGGCTATATCGACTCGACTATTGATGCTGATTAAGAATATATATACTTTATAGGGTCGAAAATTATTCCTTCTCTATGTTACACACACCTTTTACTCTTCGAGTACGGGTATAATAAACAATGCCTTGAATAGTGTGGAGGTTATTTATTTATATTTATTTCAAACTCTGTGATTAATGACGTAATTGTGTGGGAAGGAAACTTTTTATCTTAAACATAGGCTAAATATAGAAATAATCAGAAATTATTATCATTATCATTAAATTATTTTGTAATCAGCAAGCAGCTGAGGGCGGCGGGCCTCCTGTTGGTTCGCCGTTTCCTGCTCACTTCTCCTCGCACCACTCGTTCTCCTTGCGCACCTGCTCCTCCTCGGCGGGACTGAAGTCCTTCTTGATGTTGAAAGTTTTGCGTATCTCCTCTGGGGTCTTGCCCTTAATCATATTGGCCACGGTCTTGCAAGTCAATTCGAGCAAACCCTTGATATCCAGATAATTGGCGGCGAGTATTAGCTCGAAGAGTGTACCCTGGTCTACCTTAAGGAAATCAGCGTCCCACGAGATGATGTCGTCAGTGCGCTTCTCCTTGCTGTCGTCATCGTCAACGGGCTGGGGATCGTCCTTGTGGTAGTGAGCCCAGGTCAGTACCTTACGCAAAATGGTAGAATTCACATTCGGTAGAGGGACAATAGCATTCTCATCATCCTCCATTCCGCAGTCCTCAAGCATTGTCTTGATGGTTCCCGAGCACTTTGCGATCTGGATGTCAGTATCGAAGATTTCCTCGTCCGAGGACTGCAACTTGATGCTGGGCATATTGGCAATTGTTGAATGCTGCAAAAAAAGGGTTTAAAAGTTGAGAATTTCAATTTAAATTGTTAAATTACATTTAGGAAAAAATCGAGCTGCTGACCGTGAAATAATCAATGTATATATACCGTCTGACCCTCAGAAATATACCGAATATCCCTTCTTATTTAAAAAATATCCCGTAAATATACCAGTGAAGAAACGAAAACGCAGAATTATACAGAGTGCCCAGAGTATCTTCCAAATAGCCGATCGGAACATTATTATAGCCAAATTTCATTGCTATTGCTACCATGCGTTTACTTTCTCCCTCATTCTCTGGCGGTGGAATACGGTACCCTATCTAATATACCGGATAATTTATTTAATACCATACCGAAAAAAGTATTGAACAAATACCATTAAATACCATATACCATTAAAATATACCGAAAATAAAAGGCTGCATGTTGAACTAATTTGTTTATTTGCTAAAATTAAATTTTAAAAATGGCTGGAGAAGTTATTGTTGATGCATTGCCTTACATAGATCATGGTTACGACGACGTGGGCGTCAGGGAATCGGTAAGGAAGACCATTGGTTCTTTAATACAAAAACATGAACTGATTATTGCTGACAGGCGCTCGCCATGGTGGAAGAGGAGTGCAGACGCTACCGGCCGACAAAGAATTACCTGGACCATCTGCCGATGCCAGCCACTTCGCCATTCGAGACCCCGCTGATGGTCAACGAATTCGAGCGCATTCAGAATCGCCTGCCCATGGAGACGCTCTCCATGAAGCGGTATGAGCTGCCACCCCCGCCGTCGGGGAAGCTGGGCGAGGTGTCTGCATGGCAAGAGGCTATCGAAAACTCCATGGCCCAACTAGAGCATCAGTGCGTGCGCTCTCTTAATCTGGAACTTTTGCTGGACTACGGCACGGAAGCGTGGAAATCCTACCTGGAGGTATTCACCGCCATGCAGGCCAAAGCGCAGCTGCAGCTCCAGCAGCTAAAAAAGGACATACAGGACGTGAACTGGCAACGTAAGCAGGCGCAGACGTTGGCGGGCGAAAGGCTGCGCTCCCTGGACGCCCACTGGGTGTTGCTCGTATCGAAGAACTACGAGATTGAAACTGAGTGCGTGGAACTCGAGAAGCTCGTTCATGCCGCCCGCGAACATATCGAAACCCTTGGACCGATCCCCGCAAATGACACCGCACCAACGCCGGAGCACACAAACGGACATGCCGAGGAGGACATCTCGGAGAGCAATGAAAATAGCAATTCCAATATTAATAGTAATAGTAATAGCAGTAATAGTGGCAGTGGTAGTGGGAACGCAGATGCAGAAGGGGACGTAGATGATGCCGGTGACGCCAACGGCGGTGATGCCATGGACACCAACGGTGCTGATGCCGCCGAGGACGAATCCTCCAATGAGTGATGAGTGAACGAAGAAGATTCAGTAGACATATAATTTGTACAAGTTTAAATACATATAGAGTTCATATAACAAGCAGCATAATGCGAATACGTTGTATAAATATAGGACTCCCGTGTACGCGTCGTCGTGAGTAACTTCTATATTTCATTTCGTCTAATCGTATGTGTGTATATGTATATGTAATTGCTTTTGTGGCGCCCAGAAGCCAGCTCCCAGCTCTAATAAGATTCAACTTGGAGCTTAGTTCCCATGGCACCATGTTTATATGTTTACGTTAATATGTATGTAGTTTATCCAGCCTGATTCGCCGCGGGGCCTTGCCACCGGCTACAAGTTAGTCGCATGGCACATTCGTGATACTGTCCTTGGTCCTGACACGACACCCAGCAGGGAATGGAGCCTGAGCTGAGCGGCCGGTGCCTTGGATAATGGTGGGAATAGCGGTAGCAGAAGCGATATGATGGGGTACAGAAAAATTCTTAGCGCCCAGCCGCCACCGCCGTATCCATTCCTTTGGGTGACGAGTCAGTATTTAGACATCCTTACATCTACAGCGTTGTCTCAGGAACATGCTTGTTGCATTGCTCATGGTCCAGCCGCAAGTCTGCAATCCTCTGCTCCAGTTTATTTACCCGCACCTGATACTTGCGCTTGCTGACCTCCAGCATTTGTCCCAGATTGCTGCAGGACACATTTATTCGATTAATACGATAAAGACCGGCTGGAATTGCAAGAACTTACTGGTTCGACTGCTGCAGCTCGCGTACGCTCTGTTGCAGCTCCTCGTACTTCTCCTCGGAGGCTCGTTGCGAGGATGTAAACTTGGCCAGAAGCGTCTGGAGGCGACCCTTTAGTTCGGTTTCGCGGGTTAGGGCCTCGACCAACTGTTGCTCGGTGAGCGCTGAATGCTCGGCCTCCGAGTAGGAGACTCGATTCGCCAGCTGCAGCTGCTGGAGGGCAACGTGCAGTATGGCCACTCGGTCTTTGGAATGCTGTCGATCCTGCTCAGCTTCATTTATTTTGGTCTTTAGTTCCACATTCTCGTCCTGCAGCTCGAGCAGCTCCTGCATGATGACGGCCGTATCTAAATCAATGGGTGACTTTTTGTACTCGTGCCCCTTCTCCAAGGCCAGACGCTTCCTCTCGTATACATCGCTGAAGGGTGATTCCAGATTGACGATTGTATGCTGCACTGTCGAGCGGCGTCCCTTGAGCTTCGAGACGTGATTGCGCAGACGATTGTCATCGTCGGTACACCATGGCCGGCCACTCTTTGGGTTATCTTCTCCACCCAGATTTATATTGTGCTGCCATGGGCCCAGACTGTTCTCGCACACATTCTTCTCGCTGTCCAGGCGGGCCAACAGATGCTTGGCCACCGCCTCAACCGAACGGCGGCTCTCCTCCGCTGCCGCTGATTTATCGCTCAGAAGCGCCAACCTAATTTAGAGATTTTAAAATGGTTTTTGTAAGATAACAGATTGACTCTCCAATGGTCTGTCAAGGGCTTTACTTGGTCTCCAAGAGTGCCAGCATCACATCGTAGGCCTCGATGGCGCGATCGCTGCAGTTGAGCGCCAGCTGAAGGGCGACCGCATTCGACTCGTATTTGCCGCACAGCAAGTACAAATGTTCGGTGTGCTCTTTCGACTCGTCCAGCGTCATGGCCAGAATTGTGTTTCGCATCTTCAGATACTCCATTTTACGCTGATGAGGCTCCAGATCTTTACTCAGGTGCAGCGGCTCCATGACGCTGTCCATGAAAGAGTTTTGTTCCTTCAGTTCGCTCACCAAATGCTCCACTAAGTTAATGTGCTGAAAGTAATTCAGATAGATTAGTGGGCGGGCAGGCGAGGGACTCCAGCGACCTACCTCGTTACTTAGCTCCGTGTGTGCATCGCTGGTTGGTTCTTCGTCTTGTTCGTTCTTGCTGGCGCAGCGCAATTTAACCCGCTCGGCCATTTTGGGCACGGCAGGCACCCGCTTCTGCGGGCTGGTCAGAGAAACACAAGCTGCAAACGAATTGGAATGGCTAGAGGATGGCAGGACATAGATATAGTTTTTCGCCTACCATTCAGATCGTTAAGACGCTGTCCACTCTCATTGGCCTCTTGTTCGCAGGCAAAAAAGTCCACCTTGGTCTGCTCTTCCACGACAGCCGTATCCTTGGTGGCAATCTCTGACTGGAGCAAAGCGATCTTAGCCCTCAAATGCAAAACTTCTTCCTGCAGAGCGTCCAGTTGTCCTTTGTTACCTAGGTCCTGTGGCTTAAGTCCGATTTTATCCACGCTAGCGGCGCTATAGAGTTCCAGAGGCTCCGTCTGACACTCTGCATCTGGATTGGTCAGATTTAGCTCCGAGTTGTACACAGAACCCTCCTGATAGCTTAGCTCTAAAAGGGTGGACATTTTTTGGGTGAGCATTTCCATGACTTTCTATAGTATTCCAAGAATGTTAGGCTTACCACTGCCCTCGGGCTCCTGCTCCTCGACTATGATATGATCCTGCTTGGAGCGCAGTTTCTTGCTCAGCTCCGCAATGACGCAGTGCATCTCTGTGATGCGACATTCGTGCGCCTGACTGACCACCTCCAAACGCTTGTGGCACATTTCCCTCTCCGCATTGCTCTCAGACAATTGGCGCTCCGCCTGCTGCAAGCGCTGTGTCAGCTCGCGGACACGATTCTCCAGCTGCTGCACCGACAATTGCTCGACCTGCAAGACAAGAAAACATGGCACTCAGTAACTGATGCAGCTGGGCATATCGTCATCACATTAATGGGTCGCCTGGCCATTGGTTGGGCCATTAGAGTATATTCCCAGCTTTGTCGCTTTTCCGCGCGCTGAATCCCAAAGCCGCCAACGCCACCAGGTACAGGAGGTGTGTCGCTGCAGCACATGCAGCTCAGGCTGCGCGGAAGCAGTTGCTCCGCAATCATGGCCTCAGTGGAAAATTTTACTGGCCCTGGCTATTACGTCGTCAGCCGTTGCTGGTGGTGCATTCTCCGCTGCAGCTTGACCTTCGGCTCGATACGCATCTGCGCACTGTGCGCCGCGCCACACGCAGCCCACACGCAGACCACAACACAAATATACTATGTGCTGTCGCCACTTACTTTATTGACAATGTCCAGCGTGGAGCAGCTCGAAATATTGATGTCACTTTCGGTAGTGTCGCGCGGCGTGTGCTCCGGCGACTCCAGTTCGTAGGAGCCCACTAGGTGCTTGAAATTGCTGGTGCCACCCCGCGGCGATATGCTGCCAAAAACATATTCGATGTCTTCGCCAACGACGCTGCTAGCAGGATTTTTCGAGATTCCAGTGACCTCCCGCTGGTGTGGCTGCTGTTTCTCATTCCGCCGGTGCACCTCGATCCCAATCTTGGCGTCTGTTGTTAGTTGCACATCGTTTGACATTCTGTGTGGGAGGTTTTGTGGGCGTGGGAGTGGGTGTGGGTGGTAGTTAGTTGAGCTTCAAATTCTCTTGGACTAGATTCGGCTTAAGATTCTTGGCTGGCTTTTGATTTGCGCTCCATTCTCACACATTATGGCACTGAGTTAGTTCTACATGGCACTTTTTATCCCTTGTTTAAGGCATTTTTAACTCAAAAATTAACGTTTTCTTGCAATCAACAAACTGTTTATTGCGTTCTTATCAGAATATGTGTATACATCAGTGTCCCTTAGAAATATACCAAAATACACATTCTTCTTATGTCCTTAATATACCGTAAATATACCGAAGAAAATCATATTCCTCAAGTTTGATATTCAATTTAATATTACAGTTAGCTTAGAACTTCCAGCACTTGACATATAGTTTTATGCGATAGATGTATCTACAAGATTGGCTAATATTAAGAATTTTCTTTTATTGGATTGCTTAGAAAATAAGGTTCAAACGGAGAAAGTCAACAACAGATAAAATCATAAAACGTATTGGGATATTTACATCTCTCCCGTTTCATGTAACTACCTCCAGATGGCGCTGTAGATGTGCCAGTTGCTACAACGTAAATGGAGCAACATAATTTGAGGCGAGAGCCTTAGAAGGCTCGGTTCTACAAAAAGAAGGATATCCAGACTGTTGTTGGCTTCACTTCTTGGCCAGATTAAAGATTTCAGCGAGATTTGCACTCAGCTATATGTATTATATGACTTTAATGGGAACATTACAAACTTTGCTGCTCTGGAGATTCTACTGAAGAAGGGTCTCAACATCGACTTCCAAGGCTTTGGCAGAGGACTCCTGGGCAAGCGAGTTCTGGGCATGACTTTTCGAGCGGTAGTGGGCCTGCAGATGGGGACGGCGTATGAACGACACTTTGCACAGTTCGCAGCTAAAAAGCATTATTTTTTAAATTTAAAATTGAGTTGGTGAAAAAAAGATGAACCTACTGGAAAGACCGCACACCCGTGTGGCTAAGCATGTGCACCTTGAGTTTGCCGCTCACAGCAAAAGCTTTGTCGCACTCGGTGCACTTGTAGGGCTTGATGTTGGTGTGGCGACTGAAAGTAAAAGAGTTAACATTAGACAAGAGTGGCACAGTGCGCGGGGAAACC
Organism: Drosophila bifasciata; assembly: GCA_009664405.1. NCBI lineage: Eukaryota > Metazoa > Arthropoda > Insecta > Diptera > Drosophilidae > Drosophila > Drosophila bifasciata. The sequence goes on from CM019044.1 coordinate 7,508,372, forward strand.
CATTCCCATATTTACATGCGTTCGTGTTGAATGCGGCCGCTGGAGTTGTTGAATGACATATTGCAGTACTGGCAGGGAAACGGACGCTCGCCCCGGTGTAGCATCTCGTGGCGCCGCAAAAGATGGGACGTATAGAACTTCTGTGGACACTGTTCGCAGGCAAAATTCTTTACACCCGAGTGCCGCAGTAAGTGGACTTTGAAATTGCTGGGGCAGGAGAAGTGACGGCCGCACTGCTCACAGATACAGTCTCGCTTCCGGCGCTCCCGCTTTAGAGCCACCGTCTCCTCCTCGGTCAGCCTGTCCCACTGGGTGCGTGGCAGGCTCCGGCTCTTGCTGTTGTCCGCAAAGGTCATCGATGCGTACACGGTGGGCGCACGTGGGGGCGGTTGGCATTTGGCGACTTTTGATTCCGTCTCGGCACAGGGCTTAGCTGGCGCACTTGAGTCCTGCGTCACATCTTCTGGTACCATCACCACAGGATCCTCGTCATCTTCGAGGAATTCTAGTTCTACCGAGGTCACACATTGATTGTCGTCTTTCTCCTCGCTCTCAGAGTCGGACACCTCCTGTGCTTCCTCGTTTGACTTTTGCCCAGTGGCGTGCAAGTAGATCTCTTCGACAGCTTCTGGTTTGGCGGGACCGCTCTGGAGCAACTTCTGCGTCTGGATGACACGCTCCCGGAAGCGCACGGCTTCCCTCAGAGACACCTCGCAGGGACCGCAAATAAGAGCTGGCAAATTCGGCTGCTCGAGTAGCTGAAGCAAAAGCAAATGTCAACAACTCAAAAGTCAGTTGGAACGGATGTGTGGAGCTGTAGACCTCCCAATCCATCAGTTCGTCTGAACGTGCCTATAACCTGGATACTTACAAATAGGCCCGTTAAGGCTTCGATTTGGTTCAGCATTATGTTGTCCGGCTCTTGAAAGATGTTCTTGGATGTTGCGTTGTAAATAAACTTGCCGCAAGCGCGGCAATCTCGAGATATTTTCGATTTAACTAGATTAGATTCCATAGCTTCATTTAATTTACTGCAAAATTTCATCCGCAGTTCCTCAACACTGTTTCTTTACGTTGGGCCATGGAAAGGTATAGTCAGGAGGGGTGGATTTTACCTTGCAAGCGTTTCATTTTCTGGGCTGTTTTGCCTGTTGTCCATACCCCTTTTTTTTTCTTTAGCTCTTTCCCAGCGGGGACATCATGCATCTGAATGAAAACATAAAATTGGTAGGGAAAAAGATCATCCTTGTGCCCTATGAGGCGCGTCATGTACCCAAATACCACGACTGGATGAGCAATGAGACTCTGCGGCAGCTGACGGCCTCTGAGGAGCTGACACTCTCGGAGGAGTACCTTATGCAGCGGAGTTGGCGCGAGGACAGCGACAAACTCACATTCATAATCCTCGACGCCGATATCTATGCCCAGGCCAAGGATGAGATTGCCGCCATGGTCGGCGACACAAATATCTTTCTGCGCGATGACCACGACACCAATCAGAGGGTGGCCGAGGCGGAGATAATGATCGCGGAGCCCCAAGTGAGGGGCAAAGGCTACGGACGCGAGGCCATGCTGCTCATGCTAAAGTATGCCCAATCCCAGCTGGAACTGAACAGATTCGAGGTGAAAATCGACATGGACAACGCCGTGAGCGTGCGTCTGTTTGAGAGCTTTCAATTTGTGGAAACCGCACGCGTTGAAGTCTTTCACGAGGTTACGATGGGGCGTGAGATTACTACGGAATGGATTGACTGGTTAGACAAGCAGGTGGAGCTACAGATTGAGAGCTATAATGGCTAGTCAATCAGTAGAGATCGGCAGAATGATTACATTTCGTTTATGTTCTGTTTATTAAACTTATTTATTACAAACTACTTGTTTCGCTTGCCTTATTTATGTTGCATTTTACATCCAATATGTATGTATTTATGTGTGCATCGATGCTGCTGAATTGTGGCTGGCTTTGTTTCTGGGGAGGATGATGATGATTGTGTAATGCTGTGTATGCTTCTTGTCGCGTCGTGTCGTATGGCCGGAAACTTGCCGCTTGTGTGTCTGTCCGTCTGTCCTTCGGTTTGTGGGAGTGTAGTTGTGGGTGCGTGTATTGTATGTATTTAAATATAGTACATAAAACTAGATGCTTGCTTAAGACTGCTCACTTGTTTCAATTTTTTATAAAAATCATTATTAAATAATTAAAGGCAAACATAATCAGAATTGCAATCAAATCAAAAACCAAATATCTGACGCAAACTTTCGATTCTTAAACGTAGACATGTGTGTGCTTGCAGTTGTTGCTATGGTTAATAAATATGAATGCTGTGGGTCCTACGGCGGCTAGGCAGCCGCTCGCGGCCCATCGATGGGCATGGCATGGAGCACTTCGTCCAGCAGTTGGAGGGCACGATGCAGATGCACCTCGATCCAGCAGGGCGTCTCCTTGATCGACTGTCGTGGATAGTCGGGCCCCCAGCCCTTCACAAAGCTCAGACGCAGTATGCAAAGACGGCGCAGATCGTCCACCCCAATGCCAGCGGCCGCAGTAATGCCTGCAATAGAATGGAATGGTCCAGATAAGTTTTTGTGTGTGTACGAGTGTCACCCTCTGGCTACTCACTTCTGCCGCCACCGCCCATCTGTTGATTGGAGACACCGGCGACAGCCGCCGCCTGTGCTGCGGCAGCTGCCTGCGCATTGGTGGCCAGCGAATGCATCTGCTGGTGGCACTGACGCAGGTCAAATACCTGTTTAACAAATGTTAGAAATTAAGTTAAGAAACCGAACAACACTTTAATCCTGGCGCACTCACCTTTATGCATGCTGCCGGATAGATCTTGTGCACCGCATCGCCAGGCGTTCGGCCAGCCTCACGATCCAGATAATAGCTTTGTACGAACACAGAATTGTCGCTGAGACAGCGCAGCCAGACATCGCCCTCACCGCGCAGATCCAACTGAACGCCCTTGCCAATGTGCAGCCTGGAAAATGACAATGCATGGCAATGAGTAATCCTCCTGGATACATTGGGTGGTCTAAGGCACTCACCTGGCCCTCTCCGATTGCTCTGTGCGATGCACATTGCTGAGGGCTCCTAGGCAGAAGCGATTGCCACCGGAGGGATCCACATAGCCATCGATAATGACATTCGGCTTGGCCGAGGGCACTTTAAAGGTCTCCCCCACCTGCGTGTCCAGCTCAAAGTAGGCAATCGAACACCAGTACTCCGGCGGCGGTTGACGGGATAGCAGACGCGGCTGTTGTTGCTGCTGCTGCTGTTGCTGTGGCGGCGTCTGCTGTGGGGAGCCCAGGTCACCTGTCATTGATGAGTTCCCTTTGGCAGACGAAGGAGATTAGAGATTACAAATAATGGGGAGAAAGATCATCCTCATCCACTTACAAAAAGCACCCGGCAGTGAGCGCGGGTCGGGCGGCTGCATGGACTGTGTGTAGGTTAGGGTGTTGGGACCGGTCCAGGTTCCGGCAGCTCCACTGCCGCCACCACTGGCCTGTGCCCCGCCAGCTGATGAGTTGGCCTGGACACTGGATGCCGGCTGTTGTTGTTGCTGCTGCTGGGAGGTGGGTGGTGGTGCTCCAAAGGGCGGAGCTGCATTCGCGGATCCTGACTGCGACACATAACCATTCTGCTGCGGATGAACGGCTGAACCTGGACCTGCGCCCCCGCCGCCGCTCCCACTGAACTTGTTCTCGCCCACGTTCTGCATCTGGTTGGATGTGGGCGGTTGACCATAGTACTGACCACCAGTTCCAGGGCCTCCACTGGCATTGACAGCTCCATTCGGTCCATTGGGTACGCCACCGGGCGCCTGTTGTTGCTGCTGTTGTTGCTGCTGCTGCTGCTGCTGTTGTTGTTGCATGGCCATTGCGGAGGCAGGATCTGTGGGTGAATTGGCCTGGGCATGATGGACTCCATTGCCCTGGGGATTCTGTGCTTGCTGGGGCGGGGGTGGCGGCGCCATTACTGGGCCAGGATTCATGGGTCCAGGCATGCCCGGCATGCCATGAGGTACAGCTGCAATTATGCACAAAAACGAGATAAATACCAGCAACAGATGACCGACCGACCGGAGAAACATTTCCCTCAAAATTAAATCAAATCAAACGTAAAAACGAAATCTTACAAAGCGTGTGCGGAGCTGCCTGGGATTGGGATTGCTGCTGCTGCTGTTGCTGCTGTTGTTGGGGCGGCGGGGGTTGTTGTTGCTGCTGCTGTTGCGGTGGCTGGCCAAGCCGCGGCGGCGGCGGAACCATCCACGAACTGCGTGACCCAGCAACGCCATCCTGTGGCTCAATTTTTGGTATTGTTCGGCCAGTGGAGAACATTGCGCCCAAGGGATTGCCATCGCCGACTACACGAGAGCCCCAATCATAAGGATACAAAACACAACACAAAAAGAACCCAAAACGAAATCAACATGAAATCAAATCAAATAATAAGAAATCCAACCAAGAAATGTCTCAAAATGCAAAGTCGTACCATATTCAGCGGGTCCCTGGGGATACCCATAACCGCCGGGGCCCACCATCTGCGTGGGATGATGCTGAATGGTGCCAATATCATTGCCATCGATGTCCATGCTCCCGACCAACGGGCCGGCTGAGTATTCGTCCTTCACCAGGCGGCTGGGTCCCGACTGCAGGCTGAGGCCGGACAGATCGATGCCCGGCGAGACGACGCGCTCGTAATGGTAGGGATTCACGCACACCGAATCGCACTTGAGATCGAAGGCAAAGGCGCAGTACTTGACGTGTTTCAGCTCGTTCTTGTGCAGGTCGGGCCACCGCCAGATGCGTGCATAGATCACGTGCGGGAAGCCCTTCCGTCCGGCGACCTGCAAACAATGCAAACAGAAAATGAAATTAAATCCGATGCCAGATAAGCGAAGAGATTTCTGATAACGAGGCTGTTGTTGGCGCAGCAGAGAGCTCTGCTCTTCTTCATTGACCCCTGCTCGCGCTAGGTTCCCCTCCAATATCGCTATCAGAAAACCGGAAATTCAGAAAGCAAACTGAGTCGAGAGACATCTAGCCAAACCAGGTGCGATAAGGGGCACAAGCGAATGGCTTGAGTCATCTATAAATAGAGTTGCGGCGCTTCTCCTACTCGTCGCTGCAGCGACAGATCGCTCACCTGCAGGCGACCGTCGAGAGTGCGCTGGATGGTCACGCATTTGCTCGGATGTGCTCCGTTTGTGGTGATGGCCGTTATCAGTGAATCCAGTTCGTCACGCTTCTCCTTCAGCTTCTTCACCAGCGACTCAATGGCGCGCTTGGCGAATCCCTCACTCTCGCCGCCCTGCCGGTGGCACATCAGCGAGTGGACAATGCTCAGGCAGGCATCCGCCGATGTGGGGGCATTCGAGGGCGGCGGCGGTGGCATCTGTACCATGTCCCGGACAATAACTGTTGGGAGGATATGCAAAAATTACTGAATGGAAAGCAATAGAAATGGGAAATCCAATGACTTACTGTCCTGGGGGGCTACGGCGCCGTACATGTGGGCGGGCGGACCGGCACCGGGACCCATGCCAAAGTCCTGGGCAATGCCCAGGCCACCGCGTGCATGGGCATCCACTTCGGCGTTTGTGGTGTCGCCGCCGTCACAAAATCCGTATCCAGCGGATGGCCACAAGGTGCTGCCGCGACCGGTGAACGCCACCAGACGAAGGGGGGAACGCAAATCAGCAGCAGCCTCCTCCTCCTCCTCCTCCTTCTCCTGACGGCCCACACAATCCGTGTGGCTGGTGGCTGTCTGTGTATTTGTGTGTTTTGCTCAGGCTTGGGGGGTGTTGCACACACACACGCGCATACGACGGATACGCATACAGGCGCGCAGCTAAACTTGAACTCCCACAAAGTTGGCGTAATTACAAAGGTGGCGGCTATGCTATGCTTTTCCTTGCAAAAACCGAATGCTTTCCCCCTCCTCCTCCGCCACACTCTATTACTCTCCTGCTGCAGCGATATAAACGCAAGCGAACACACAAACACCAGAACACACACACACACGAAGTTAAGTTGATTCCGATCTTTGTTTGTTTGTGCTCTCCCACAATTGTTTGCAACTACTTTTGTTAGTTTATATTCATTTCGTTTGCGAATCCAGTTTTTCCACCCAATTTCCTTTGCCTTTTGTGCTCTCCACTGTGACCGCGGAAATATACCGAAGTATACCAAATATGTATTTAAATCACGAACGAACTTAGCCCACTAAGCCCCCCTATTTAAATAGGTGTAGAGTATATTTCGAAAATGAGAACGTATATTTTGGTATTTTTGTGAGGGTCACACTGGAGTATTCCATGGATAATTCAGATACAGTCACACTGTATTTGGAATAAGATTTATATTTTTGGCCCCGGTGAAAAAAAAGAAGCGCAAATACTGATTAAAACGGAGGCATCCGGGTAAGTGAATATAAAACAGTTACACTAACCACCCATCATTAATATAAAGTGTTAATCAATACGAGGAATCGACTCTTTTGGCTATAGAATCAACTGAAAACCTAGTCCCCGTCCCACATTCGCCACGCGTTTTTTCTATCTTTCTGTGTGTTAGTGTGTGTGTGTGTGTGTGTATGAATGATGACGAAATTGGGAAAACTTTCCAAATTTAAACTTCGAATTGAATGTAAAGAGTTATTTAAATGTGCACCAGATGCCATATTTGGCTTTATGCGTCATTAAATATTCTCATAGCAACGCACGGACTCTTGTCCGATTCATTCATAGGTTCAACACATGTATACTTTCTATACAAGAGGAGTGTGCATGTGTGTGTGTGTGTGTACAGGTTGTTGTTCGTGCCTCACAAATTTCTAGAAGTGCGTGACTGTGTGTGTGTGTGTGTGTGTGTGTTGGTTGGGGCCCTGAAATAGCTCACATCTTGGCCCCCATCCCCCCTTAGAATGCGCTTGGCAACAGTACAAGTTTCCCTTTCGAAGGCCAGCCACCTGAAAATGCATTTACCCTTACCCTCTGGTGCTAACCCACGAAAAAACGGCTGCGTAAATTTCATGCTTCGATATCTTATCAACGAAGTCTTAGAACCGCTCTAATCTTTACGCTTACACATAAATACATATGTACATAAATAGCACGTACATGTTGTCGAATATATGTATGTGGATTGACATTGATTGCGAAATATGCAGGAAGCTTCCATTTCCTCTCAAAACAAACCTTGAAAAGATCAAAGAATGTTTAAACATCCCACCCAGCCAGACACTTTTGCAAATGAAAACAGATCAAAGTTATTTTACTTAAATATTTCTAATTGTTGTATTTGAATTTCCGGCTTTGGCGCTCTAGGAAAATACCAAAAAATACGCGGGATTGATATGGTATTTCAAATATAACCAGTTAATCTAAAACTGTTTCGACGGACACAGTCTATGAGAAAGTCAACAAAACAGTTTAGAGAAGACTGGGTTTAGGTTTCCAGCAAAGTGTACGTAAAATATCCTGGGGAAAGTGATAATGTAATCCATAAAACTCACTGGCTTAAGACGGCCCTCCCAACAAATCAATCAAGTCAATTTTATCATATTTATTAGGTGTTACATTTACTCATTTTACTCAAAATATAGCAATCCGTTAGCAACATACATTTGGATGCGCCAGCAACATGTGCCGTGGAAAGAGCAACATCGGTTCGTTTCTTCCTCGGTATATTTGGAAATTGATGAGGTTTATTTTGGTATATTTCTGAGGGTAGGACGGTATAATTGATCGATAATTCCGCGGTCACACCGATGACAACACAAAGTAAAGGGAATAAAATTCAGAAATTATTTGGACCGAGTGGTCGTTGCGCGCGCGTGATAAATAAATTCTAAACAAAATAGAATCCAAAGCAAAGTACCGTTTCTGTGTGTCATTTGTATGTGTGTGTTTGCATAGAGATGGAAATTTTTGTATAATTTTATGCAACTTAAAGCCAATTCATTGCAAAAACAGCTTATGGTTTCCTGCAAATGTACAAAGCTTAGCTAAAAGAGCGTTCAGATATATGCAACCCCAACCTGCAGAGCTATGAAGTGCAGCTGATGTGAGAAAAATCCCAACCACTTTTAATCTGGTGTGTGGGAAAAAATCGATCCGAAAAACAATCAAATAAAAAGAGAAAAACTTTCAATTGTGATAGAAATTGCAGTACAAATTAGTTTAAACTAGCGTAAATGGCAGAAAAACCAGTTTTATAGCGAAACTTTTTGTAACAACAACAACCAAGAATCAAGCTGCCAGGCCAAAACTCTTCTACACATAAATCTTTTCAAAGTGCAATAAAAACCATTTTCAAATAAAATAATTCATCTCAACATTCCTGCGCAACAGAAAACAACAAAATGGCTGTAAAAATGTAAGCAACAAATAAACCAAACACAACAATATTATTTTCAATCCTATTGCAAAAGAAAATCAAGGTCTTTCACACAATTTATCTATTAAGTTTGGCAAACTGTTTTTCGGTTTGTCAGATGATGTTTTGTTTGCCAAAAGAAATAAAATAATATACAATTGAGCATACATACAAATTATATGTATACGACGAGTACTTTTACGCGTACATATGAAGAAATAATTTACGTGTTTGTTCCATTTTCATTTCGTTTCACAGCTGTTTGGCTGTCATTGTGTGAGTTCGAGTGTGAGAGAGTGAGTTTTTGGGGCTGGAGTGTGTGCGTGTGTATATGAGTAGTGGGGCTGCTATGCTTTTTATGCAAGCTGTACAGCCATTGGAGGAGGGAGGCCTTTGTTTGGCAACTTGTTTTAATCAAACTAATACATTTAGACGCACTCTCAAGTACAGTTTTACTTGCCAGTGAGAGAGTTTAAGATATGAAGTTCTACTCGTTTCTATTTGCATATGAATTTATTATTTATATTTCCTTTCATTTTACGTCAATTGCTTGCACTTAATTTCCCCCTCCTCATTCTATATTTTCATTCTCCCCGTTTGTTTTAGTGACTCGCTCTCTCTCTCTCTTTCTGTGTCTTTACTCTCCACATCAGTAGAGTGTTTCATCGTCATCGTTCCTCTCCCAACACGAACGACACTGCAAACAAAGGCCTTTGTATGTGTTGTTGTGTTCCCATTTGGATTTTTGCCTCATACATACTCCATACCAATGCAGATGCATACAGTTTCACTCGCACACATATACAAAAGCTTGGTATGGTGAGTGCGGGCTTGAAATTGCGTCAGCCAAATAATATAAAGAAATACTTTATAAAACTCCCTCCTTGCTGTTTGGTTTTAATAACTTTTGGATAATTTGTGAAACAAGTTGTTTCTTTTCCAAACACAATTAACAAGTATTGCCTGTTGTCCACTCTGTCCGAGTCTCTTCTTTTCGCTGGTTGATTTCACCTTCAGCGATGTTTTTCTGTTTTCTGGGTCATATTTGTTGATTTCAATTTGTTGCGCAGCCGTAGAAACCAAAAAGAGCGCTCAGCAAGCACACAAAATTGCTTAATTTGTTGATTTTCATATTTTCTATACACTTTAGCTAGCGTATGAAAACAAGAGGGGGAGCCACACACTCAGTTAAACATAAAAGTGCGTGAGTGTTTGTGTGGCGTGGGTGTGCTACTGCTGTACCGTTGTTTCCTCTATTTCTCTTCACACACACACTTGGGTTAAAAATCTACCTTTTTGTAGCTTCTTCTTTCTCTGCTGCTTCTTCTGGAATAAACCGGACAAGAGTGGAAGGCAAAACAGCCGATGTCCGCCCTTAAATTAACTGTAATCCATCTGACGTCTGCCCCTAAGCTGTCATCTATTAAGATTTCACTTGCGGTTTAGGACCAGGAAGACGCCGTCTCACCCGTCCGTTACCTGTTTTCTTGGGTCTGCTGCTGCCAAGTCAAATTTCTCATGCAAAACCAGAGTGTAGTTGGACATTTGACGCGAAGATGCGTGCACATTTGGCCAAAAGTGAAATTTAATGCCTGAAGTTTTTGGCTGGACACCAGCTGACGAACCCAAAAAAAGTTGCCTACTATAAGCATATCAAATGCTTACCAGAAAAAGCTCTCAAGTGAACCAACCAATCAACCCTCCTGGTAATACCGCAAACACCAGCTCGTGTGCCAAGCCATCGACTTCCACCCCTTTTCTCTAATTTGAAAAGGTGACGAAAAATTCCAATATTTCTGAACCGTTGAGAGCGAGAAAGAGGCAGCTGCTGCTGCCACTGCTGTCGCTAGTGCTGTTGCACCCTGCAGCTGCTGTCCGCTCGTCTAGGGCATTTCTATGGGTTTTTGTGAAACTGAAAATGAGCTAAAGGCAGATAAGATCGAATTGCTTTATCGAGCTTGCGTTTACGTCATGGAATGTTACGAAATGCTGGTCCGAATGATGATAAGCCCGTTGTTCTACAGAATATAAGTCATTATGAGACATTGCCAAATGGGGATTGCGTTTTTATCAGTTATATCAGTATCGGATATCTACTTAAATGGCCTGTCCCTCTGGGGAACCTTGGATGGGAGTTTATGTATGTATGTAGGTGTCTCTTATCTATCTATAACTGTCTGTTTAGGCTAATTTATTTACCAATGATCTAATAGTTATTGTCCGTCTCCGGGACCTTTAATAACTATGAGTATAATTAAAGTGCAGCGAAATAGCAATGCCAGCAGACAATTACAATGATTTAAGCAAAAACACGCAATGTTGAAATCCCTGCTACAGAAACCCAGTTATAAAGTTCCTTTGTTCCTCAGTGAATCACAGAGTCACAAAGAATCTATTTCAGTATTGGAAATGCTTGCCTCTGCTATATTTTTGGGGGGTTTCAAAGTCCAAAGTAGTTTCGTGCGATTAGCCCATGCTTATCATTCCATTTTAAACTCAAGACTTTACGTCGGCGGAAAATTCGTAAATTGCATTTCCGTTGATAATGAAATGGTCGATTTTATCGCACTTTCTGCACTTTGGGTCTGATGTGATTGGTGGTTTGCTATACAGGCAATAATAGATAATGGGAAATGCAAATTGTATTCAATGGATTCCACTGACAGATAGTCGAGACACTCGACAGACATGTACGGAATAGAACTAGCAAAAATGAAATAGAACTGGCAAAACTGGAATGAACAGACGCGCTGCTCTGCCCGCCCAAAGGTCGATTGCGGGGCAGTTTCGAAAATGCCTTTACACTATTAACACTCTGTGGAACGAGAATGAAAGAGAGGAATGGCGAGAGGCTCACTATCTGGGGGGAAAGAGGGATGGATGGATAGAGATTGAGGACAATGCCCGCTGATCGGTCGGTTGGATCGGTTCGGTTCGGTTCTCTATTGTTATTTCGGTTTAAGGTTATCTTTTTTGTTTACTGTAGGAACGCGTAGAGGAAGCCGCTTGAGCGGCCCAAAATAAAAAAATTGTATTTTCCTTTGTTTGACGGGAAATGAACATAAATTTCCTCTTATTCGTAGTCGTCGTATTCTCGTGTTCGTATCTTTTCCAGCACATGCCAGAGGAGAGCAGCAGCAGCTGCTGCTGTTGGCGGCGCGCCTGCGCACAGGCTCTTTTCAGTCTGTCTTTTGTCTTTGCCCCTCCTCCCCTGTTGAGTCATTCCTTTCATGGGTGGTGTGCCTGGTGGCAATATTTATTTAAATGTTCACCCAACGCCTGTCAGCGGGGTGGAACTAAAGGCTTTTCTTTTGGGGGGTTGTTGAAACCAACCCTGTAATAAGCTGACTGAGCAATTTCCCCTCTGTTAATTATATCCTAAACCAAAGTCAAAAGTTTCTTTTCACCTTTTTTTTCCTGCAGGGGCTGAAGGTGGATTTCCACATTCTTTTTCTACGTGACTCCAATCACGTTCCTCCAGTCTTGCAGTCTTAACCGAGATGCATCTGTATTTTTCTCCTATCTTGCTTGCACACTCTTCTCTCCCGCCTGTCATTTGGCTGACCTTCATCGAATTCGAAAACTCATTCGATGACGATGATAAATGATGAATAAACCAACCGTTTGTTGTCGCTCAAAAGGCTCGCTCGCTCTCCTCTCCGAAAGCCAGCGGAAAAAGAGCGAAACGAAAAACTAAAACGTAATACTTGAAAACAAATTGCCATCTCGCTCTGTGCACTGATCATCTGTTTTGTGGGGAAATATGCAACATATTTTAGTGCGTCTCTTTGTCTGAGAGATAAACAATCTCACTTTCGTTTTGGAAGCGCAACGCTTTTAATTGCAAGCGGCGGTAGTGGTGGCAGCTTTATGGAATTTTTACTTACGGCTGAAAATATTTCACACCTGTCTCGAAGAGGTAACGGGCACGCCCCATCTCAGTTGCCTTCCGTCGTTACAAAAATAGGCAAAAAGTGAAATTTTTTTTCAGTTGTCTTGTGTTTTTGTGTGTTTCTGTTTACAGTGCCACAACAATATTATATATGGCCATAGCTCATACACTCACAAGACCTCTAGAGTCGATGTCTCTGTGTGCGTACGTGCTCTGCGTCAGCAAAGGAAAAAGACAAAAAAAAAAAATCAAAACAGAAACTATGAAACAAATTTCAGTTGAGAAATTGACTTAAAAACTGTTTCTACATTTTTGGTTTTTGTTGGAATCGCAGTCGAGCATAAAACCTTGGCTAAGATCACAAGAGCGATAGCTTTTGTGTACATATGTATGTGTGTATGCATGTACATATATCTGGAAGGAATGGTACCTGGTATAATGCTTTGGGAGGGGAGAATATACATAGAAGTGGTGGTGGGGTGGTGATGCTTGTGTGCTATAATTATGGCTAGCAGCCGCCTCACTCTCTCTTTCTCTCTTGTTGTTTTACGATTGGTGGTGGAACAGAGCTAGAAGCATAACAGTTGAACTTTAACCGCACAGCAGCGATTGTTACCGTTATCATTGGTCGTTTCGGGGCGAGACAGACAGAAGCTTTTGTTGAGCGCTTTAAGCTGTGATCGCTTAATGCCAGTCATGCACTGAAGAAACAGAAACAGAAGCTTGTGGCTTTTTCAATGTGTGTGTGTGTGTTTTTCCCCTCAAAACTAGTTTTTGGTGGGTGGGCGACCTTGAATTGCCACAAGCTAACTTGGCTTTAACCATTGTCTGTCTGTTGTTTTGATTCTGTCTGTGCTTTTGAGCTTAAAAATAGAACTGATTGGTAAATAACAACCCAAACGGAAGTATTTTGTAAAATGTGATGTGTGATTCAATGCAGACATTTTCCTTTCATTGGTCTCTCTTTCAAATGATTCGACGACTCCCCACTTCTGCAGTGCGTCACTAAAAACCCGCATCTGATTCATTTCTGTGGATCGGTACAAAATGTCACTTCGAAAAGATGATTCAGGGCGCGGTCTTCGTTTCTGTGTGACCCTATTATAACTGAAAACCGAAGTCATCAAAATTCGAGGCTAACTTTCTGAATATTGGGTTTTTCTGTAGTCCGTACATGATATGCACTTGGCGTACGAGTAGTTGACTTTAACAGCTGTTTGTTTTAGTTAATAAGCAGCCTTGTTTATCTGGTTAGCCATGAGGAAGGTTAAATGCTTTAAATTGTTATGTTTTGTGGTTATTTTCGTATTCAAATTGAGGTTGCTACTGCCTCGAAAAACCTTTGGCGCCACGGACGTAGACTTTGCGATTGTTGTGATTATTTCCTCAACGCCTCTCAGAGCCGCCTCTACCATCGCATCGCATCTATAAATATCTATGCGATCTGCTGTGCTGTGTACTTCCATCGTACATGTTTATCATCACTCTCTTGCCCTATCCTATCCTATTCGAAACATCTGGAGGCAATTGTTCATCAGGCATTCGACTATGTTGTTGTATGCTTACAGCTAGCTTCACTCGCTTGCGATTTCATATATTCGAGTGGATTGTGTGCGCTATGTGGTGCGAGATCTGTGGGTATTTCGGTTTTGTTTGGTTAGTTTATGTCATTTATCATCCAACTGTTTACACAATTTGAAGTTTTTTCTTTGCTTCAAAGAGGAGAAAGCATTGGGGAGAAGATGATCACAGCAAACAAACTGATTTGAACTGAACTGATTCCCCCACTTGTCTTTGTACTACTCTTCATTCTCCTCTTCCCATTCTCATTTCGAATTAATCTAGAACAAAATGGCGTCTGGGGGAAGCTTTTACTATTGTTGTTTGTTTTCGTTTGTTGTTCGACTTTTAATCGCAAGTTTTTTTTGGGAAAGAACGCCTCTTCTAGCGGAAGTGTGAAGTGATATTCCAGCACTTGGTAGGAGTTTACTATCGACCGTTTATTAGCTAGATTTCATGTTTGATCTGTGTCGTAAGATTTGAATAATTTCGATTCAAAATGCTTGTACATTTTTATGGGGCATGTAGATATGTATAACTCAATCTATTTACGTGGTTTGCCTTGAAGCCAACAACAAGTGTCGCCCGTCCCGTCCGCCCACAGCCTTGTATTGGCGCGATTTGAATGAAAATGTGTCGCTGGTGAGGTCGATCGGTCGCTCAAAATAAAATGTATTCCAATGTCATCATCATTAGCAGGTTTATTGACTATACAAATGGTTCTCGTACCACTGTTCGTACGGTGCGTACAGGTGTAAAAATATGCAGGTTTTCGGTTGATTTCCCCCAGTCTAAAGAGTTCGTTGAAACGTATTGAACACGAAAATAACACAACAAAATATCAAAAGTGAAACAAAAAAAAACAACAACCGAATCAGGTGGAGAAGTGCATTGCACTTTTGGATTCATGCATGCGAAACCCCCATTTCATTAATCATTCCATTTTATTTTTGAAACACTGTAATAATATTTTACTTTTTTTAATTGTGCAAACAAAAAACCTTTTGCAGCACGTAAGTTTATTTTGAATATAGCCAAAAAATCATAAAAGCGTCAAGCTAAAAGCAATAAAAAAGCTCTCTAAACCGAGCTTTGCAAAATACATATAACTGTAACAGTAACAGTAACGTGTGTTGAAAAACAGTGTTGGCCTAAGCGCAAGTGTTTAATTATCGTGACAAGCATTGAGCGAACACATAATAAACCGTTGTTTCTAGCGCTTTTGCCCCTGCATTCACTTTTTCTCTATAGTAATTTCTCTCTCGAAAGAGAAGATTAATACATAAAAACGGCAACAATTTAAAGAGAGATCAGCGTACGCCAGACAAAATCAGACTGATACGACAACAATAATATTCAATCGTTGCTATCGTTAAATTGTCCTTTGGTACACTGCCTATTCAAATTTGTTGTCTAGCCATTGTTGAGGGTGTTTTTGTTTGTTCGCTGTTTGCAAATTGTTGAAAGAATTGCATTAAGGTCACAGAGCTGCTATATCTTAACCGTATAGCCAGAAGAGTGCAACGCATTATCCGTTTCAACGGAATCCTGAGCCCTGCGACCAGTGTGTGCATTACAAGTAGCAAACAGTTAGTTTTATTTTCGGTAGCGCGCCAGTTCCATACTGCTCTCAGAGAACGAAAACGAAAGAGAGAAGCGCCAGGTGTTTCCTTTGCTGTGTACACCAACAAATTCGAGCTGTAGATTGAGAGTGAGCTTTCTTTCGATTGAGAGAGTTTCATTCGCTGATATCGCCCTTAGATTGGGAAGCCTGAAATTGTTGTTCATTTTTTAAAAGCTGAAAATAAAATTCAAACAAGTGAGAGCAGAGGACTGCGAGAACGAAAGCGAGACATCCTGCTCATTTCCACTTCTCCTCCTCCTCCTACGCAATTTGTGTGTGTGGCCTAGTTTTCTTTTGCAACGGCACTTTACTTGGCTGCCTCTTTCTTGCTCTTGCTCGCCAGAGACAGATAGAGTCACTCAGAGAGAGTGTGGTGCTACTACGTTAACTATATAAAAAACCATTTCCTTGAAACCACAATTCGAAACCTTAAAACCACCAACACAGGTACTAGGCCAGCCCTCACAATGTCTGTCCCTGTACGCTACTCTGCTGCCGCCGAATACGCCGCCGCCGTCGTTGATACTGGTTTGGAGAATACTCTACAACAAGAAGAGCAATACCAATACCAACAACAGCAACAGCTAGACCACCAGCAGCAGCCACCTACCAACCACTACGAGCAGGAGTACCAATACCAATACCAGTACCAACAGGAGCAGGATATCGAGTACTATTGCCAGTTGGAGGCGGTTGAGCGGCAGAGGCAGCAGCAGCAGCAGTTGATGCAGCAGAGGACATCGATGTCGTCGTCGGTTATGTCAGGATTCGCCTTGCCCCCCACCAACAGCAGCAACAACAACATGGACGCCAACAGCATTAACGCCATCCTGGTCGATGATGAGCAACCCTCGACATCGGCCCAGGCAGCGGCTGCGGCTGTTCTCGCCGGTAGCGGTAGTGCCGCCGGTGGTTTGGATTCGGTTGGGGGCAAGATGGGGAATGTCATGGACCACAATGCAGAGATGCCAACTGATTGGATGAGGATTGCGGACGAGGGCCGGTACGGGACCCCGGGTGCTGCTGGCTTGGAATATCAGAAGTACGATCAACAACAAGAGCAACAGCAACAACAGGAACTGGATTTGGAGGCCGAGGCAGGAGCAGTCGGCGGTGGGAATGAACCAACTTCGTCGAAGAAGCAGCTGGAGGATAAACTGCACGCTCTCACCTCCGATGAGCTCTACGAGACTCTCAAGGAGTACGATGCCCTGCAGGACAAGTATCACACAGTCCTCCTGCTGCCCAAGGAGTCGAGGGTAGGTCCACACGAGATCTGTTTCCCGCCCCCTGAAGCTTCCATCACTAACAAATCTGTTTTCTCCTTTAGCGCGAGGTGACTGCCGGAGGACGTGACGGATCCGCGTATGTGCTACGCTGCCTGAAGATGTGGTATGAGCTGCCCTCCGATGTCCTCTTCTCGGCTATGAGCCTGGTGGATCGCTTTTTGGACCGCATGGCTGTCAAGCCCAAGCACATGGCCTGCATGAGCGTGGCCTCCTTCCATTTGGCCATCAAGCAGCTGGACTTGAAGCCCATACCTGCCGAGGATCTGGTTACAATATCTCAGGTAGGTTTTTTCTAAACTCTTGAGTCTTAGAGGAGCAGAATTTCATTGTAATATTGGATTACAGTGTGGTTGTACCGCTGGCGATCTGGAACGCATGGCTGGCGTGATTGCCAACAAGCTGGGTGTCCAGATGGGTCATGCACCGATCACATCCGTGAGCTACCTGCGCATCTACTATGCTCTCTTCCGCAACCTGGCGAAGGAGATTGGCGGCGATTTCTTCAAGTTCTTCCAGCAGCTGATTAAGCTGGAGGAGCTAGAGAACCGCCTGGAGATCCTGTTGTGTGACGTGAAGACCACCGTCATCACGCCCTCAACTTTGGCCCTGGTGCTCATCTGCCTACATCTGGACTTCCACATCAAGGAGTCGTATACCCGCGGCAGTCCCGAATTGAAGCACGTCTTCGAGTATATTCTCTTCCTGCAGCAGTACATGAGGGTGAGTGTCTGTCTGCCTAGACGCGACATTAGCAAATGGAATAGAATAGATTGGAATGTATTTCTAATGATTTTTCATTTTTGTAGATTCCCGATCGCGTTTTCACCTGCGGCTTTAGCATTGTTTCGGGCATTCTGTCCCACTACAATGGTCAGAACAAGGCGCCTTACAAGCAACGGCTTGTCTGGAAGTTGTCCAGTCGCACGCTGCGCGTCTTGCGCCCAATCAATCGTTTCTCCTCCGACCTGCCCACCATTGAGGAAGGCATTTCCAATTCCCTTGACGATGGCCTGCGTTCAAGGTGAGTTTTCAGTTCTAATAACAAACATTTCCCATCAAGGTTGGCCCTATTCCTTTCTCCTGCAAGGCATGGTCATAGAAATTGTATTTTTAGTGCCTTATTTTTATGGCTTGACACACTCACACAGGTATATAGCATTTATATACTATATACGATCGCAATATGTATATGTAAGCAAAATGTGTCGATGACGATCTGAACGTTTTTTGGCGTAAACAAGTTTCTAGAATATTAGCGATTCCATTATCAGGCACGGCGGCACCCAAAATATCAACAACAAAACAGCCTGCCTACAGTGTCATGAGACTTTTTGGCTCGTTCGACCAGCCGTCTGGGGGGGGTCCGATGCCCCTCCCCCACACCTCTGCTCCGCTCATAGACCAATGTATATTATGTTGGTGTGTGCGTGCGCGTGTATACATACATACGTATGTTTTTTTTTTTTTTTCGGCAACAATCTTATCGAAACAAAATAACAGCACACGCACGGAAACCCCGCTGTCCGTTCCCGTAGAAAGTCCAAATCGTGGGTAGACAAAAGAGTAACGGCAAAGGAGAGTATAAATAAGCTTTCCATAGCGAAAAAGAGTAGTGATGAAAGCTTATGTATGCACTTCCAAATAGAATTACATTGCTAAAATTCTCTGTAGCTTTTATGTAATATTCAGTTCTTTAAAATTGTTAAATAAAACGGTTCGATCAGACTTTCATAGCAGATCTCTTCCCATTTTAGATGCGTATATATGTATGTATTTGGTGTATGTGTATTTTCCAAAGCATTTTAGCGCGCTGCTTTCATCACTAGCGTCTGCTTCCGTTCGCAATGATATAACACACCTAAACAGACAGCTGTTGATGTGTTTGTCCTTGAATTCTAGCAATGAACTTAGAATGCATGTTCAATGTCATTGAATGAGTTCTTTTTTAGTTAGCTGTTTCTTTGTTTGTTGCCTTTTCTTTCTCTTAATTGCTATCTTATCTTATACTTTAGTCAAATGTTTTTTTGTTTTTTTCGAACCGTTAGTCATAAAAATTTAGAGAGTTCAATGCACTTTTTGGAGGTGCCTTTGTATTCGGAGATATTGCACTTGGCAAATAATCAGCTGATACGATTGGGAGTGGGTTGAAAGACTGAGGGGCGGAGACCTTCAACTTGAACTTGAACAGGGCAGGGGGCCCCCATATAACTAATTGCCCCGTTTTGTTGTGGCCAATCAATCAAGTGCTATTGCATAACAACAAATATTCAACTATTTTCCGGTACTCTTTTTTGTGATCTTTGCAGAACCGAGAGCATTAGCTCTGAGGAGGAGGAGGACTGGCCGACTTCACCCATAATTCCAATATTCGAACAATGTTAGTATCCAGCCACTCAGCAGCACCCCACACTGCAAGATAACAGCTGGAGCAGGATTGAGCCACGAAACGGAAACAGAGACGCACGCGTGCACATCGCACACAAACATCAAATGGAGCCGCCATCTTCCTGGAATGTAAGGCAGCGGCTGCAGCAGCAGCAGCAGCAAGACACACATATCCCCCTCCATTGGAAAGAGAGCGAAAAAAGGATACGCTGCAGCCACAACAACAAATTGCTGTCGCATGTGTGTGGTGTGCGTGTGCCGCCAGTGTGTGTGGATTGAGTGAGCGTTTCGTGTGCGTGCGTGCATAGAGAGAGAGGTGATTGAGAGAGTGTGTGTATATTTTGCTAAACTGCATCATAATTATTTTGGCATATACATATATTATTACCGCTGGTTCTAACATTTAAGAAACAATTGAGTTGTAGGCGAAGAAAAGGAGAGAGGCAGAATGGAAGCACCCCCTTGTCTCCCCTTTAGCCAGAACAGAGGTTGCCAGAAATGCGTCGCTAGGCGCCCGTTAGTGAGGCAACTATTTTTTCAATTTATTTGCGGCAGACAAAAAATACGTGAAAAAAAAACAAAAGCAAAAAAAAATTAAAAAAAAAACAAAACAAAAACGAATGCGGACCATCATACAAAAGATTGATGCCGTTCCGGATCATTATTTGAGATCAGATAGAAGGAGGAAACGATTGCAGAGTTGCAAGCCCCCAAAAAAACAAAGCCAGACTCTGGAATGGGAATGCAATTTTTTGGTGGTAACGCTAGAACCGCAAAAAAAATATATCAAAAAACAAAACATTACAAAAAAACATCAAAATCATCAAACACACAAAAAAACCAATTAGTTTTAAAAACTTTATGTTCTCCCCATGTTTGTGCTGCTCTTATCAGTTCTGTTATAAAATCCCAAATCAAAGGACCCACAAAAAACCCAACAAAAAAATCATAAAATCTTAAAAAAAAAGTACAAAAATTCTCTATGTATAGACAGACCTTAACTTTAAGGTAGCAGAAAGAAGAAAACGATCTGATCCGATATACATAATTTTAGCCGCGCTCAAAAAAACAAAAATATAACTAAAAAAAAACCATAGAAAAAACTATACAAAAACATAATTCGCCGCCTATATTGACTAAGAACTCTTAACAATAATAATACCAATTAAATTAAATCAATTATGCAAGGAGAAAATCCAAGATATTGTACCAGTAGTGTGTGTCTAGTAGATTTTTCTCTGTGTAACAAAAAAGAAAACCAATCAATTTGCCGCCCGAAAAGAAAACACAACACAAACATCTTTCATTATCATGCGATTTTATGAGGGAATCTATTAATAGACAGCTTTGGTCCAGGAAACGTATTGATGCTCAAAAACGAGTATAAACACACACGGTGATCCTTTTTTATATTATACTCCTCCTTTCTTTTTTGTTATATAATATTATTTAATTTATTAAACGATATGTAAAAACGATACAAAAAAACAAGACCAACAAACATATGTTGTAGTACATTAAATATCATCTAAATCTTAGTTTACGAAAACCAGCTAAATTCGAACCGCACTAAAACCAAAATTCAGATTAAGATTGAAGCGCGGCGAACTTTAAACAACAATTATGATGCATTATTTAGCAAGATGTACAGAGAGAGTTAAATGTAGAAAGGAGAGGAGAGGAGCGTGCTTGGAGAGCATAGACAGACATAAAGGAAAAACTACCGCAGATCAGAAAAGTTGATCAGAGAAACATAAAAACAATTTTTAAATTCGACAAATTCTTTTTTTTACATCTTTTCCCCGAAAAGGGGATGGATACACATAGAGATATATGTGCATACGATCCTTGGATCGACACAATTTCTGTAAATTTAAATAAAATGCGCTTGCCACTGTGTCCGCCACAGTGGCAGACACTTTTCAATGAGTATTTACAACAAAATCCAATGTTTTATTTAACTTTGTTTTTTGCGAGTGCGTGAGTGTATGTGTGTGTGTAGCAAGACGCGGATCGGGATCAGCCCCCCCAAAGTGCAGCTAACGACTCCAGCAAAATGTGAGTACCACCATCCATGTACACCACCCCAACACAAACCGATGCATGAGACTCGGACAAATGTAAAATAAAACCTTTGGAATTTGCTGTAAATATTCCTTTGTTTAAACGAACCCCAAACAATCCCCAAGTTGTGCAATAGATTCGTATTCCTCCGGCCTAGTATATTTCATCTTCTTGGCAATATGTACTCACTTTCGAGTAAGTTGTTGGTCAGCTCTGAAATGGAACACACCGTCGAACGTCAAGCGCTGAAAATACGATTAGGCGAAAGCGAAGTTACTTTACCCATATATTTAAGCGAGAGATAAATGTGTTCAATTGCCTGGCAAATCACCACAAGCTGAGAAACTAAACAAACAAAAACAACAAGATGTGAAATCAATTTAAGCTTAGTCTAACTTTTTGTAAGGGCAAACTGACAAATAAGCGATAAATAATGATGAAACCGATGATACGGGAGCGGAAGATTAGAGCTAAGTTTTTATTAAATGCCGTCGACTGCCACCATGCCACGCCCCCGCTGTGCGGCAGGTGGGCGGGCTGAGATTTCAAAAGAAATACTTGCATGTATTTCGTATTTTTAAAACTAGCAAATTTTACATTGTATTTAGCGCGGAGTTAGTTAAATATTTGCAATCAAGAACAAATCTCAATTTTACTATACAATTAATTTATGTTGATATTTCAAGGGAGAAGAACAGAGCAAAAACTCTGTACTAAGATCCAACAAACATGTCTATATGTATACATAGGTATACTTTTAGTTGTCTCATTTTCTCATTGGATAAGTTTGAAGTTAATTTTTGCGAACGCATTGGTTGAGGTTTAGCCTTAGGTTACTAATAAGTTACGAATTTTAATCGGACGCGATATGAAATCATTCTGTACATTATAAACCATTCATTTTAATTTATTTGAAATCACGGCCTGTAATTAGGTTTTACTTTAAGAGGAGTCCCAAACAAATCATGAACAAATGGATCATTGTGTAAAAACAAAATGAGATAATGTTGTTTGAAAACAACTAAAAATCGTGATTAAAATCATTGTACACACATTACAACAAATAAATGAAAAAAAAAGTATTATTAAATCGTAACCAATAGAAAGTTTTTGTTTTTGTTTTCGTGAGTCTGCTCGGCTTTTTTCTTTGAGTTTCCATCAAAATATTCAAAAAGTTTCTTAATTTGAATTCGATTGCGATAAGATAAAATTCGATAGTCGATAACGATAGCGCCACAACTATTGCTACAAAAGTCCCGTTAGAGTTGCACTGGAAAATATTGACGGTAGAACCACCACTACCACTGTATGGTTAGGTGGTAAAATCATCGACGATTTGGTCTATCGACGTGCCATCGTAAATTTTTAAGATATAGGAAACCTACAAAGTCGATAAAATTCATTACGCAACGCTGTGCATTTAAGCTTTCATTATTGGGTCAGATCTGTATCCTGCTAGGCACTCCGTCGCTTCATGAATTGCCTCAATCATTACTTTAAGCCAATCGATACTATCGATTCGACCAGTTGCAGCCCTAGTTTTCACGGCTCTTTGTCATCGTGCTGTCAGCGCTGTGCGACATAACCTTCCTTTTCCAAATAAATTTTGTGCTGTGTACACGTGTTCTCCACAATGGCACCCGTCGAAAAAGCTAAGAAAGTCGCCAAATCGGCCAAGAAGGGCAAGAAGCACCCCCTCAACTCGTACCTGAAGGGCGGAATCTTGCGTTACTCCAAGGCTCAGGTAAATAGCGTTCCAAACACATTGAAAACTCTTCAATTGAACTTTCGCTTTGGTGTGACGCCTCGGTGACACGGCGTGGTGGTGTGCCACAGCCCCACCGCATTGGATATGATGGATATGTTTCTGCTGCAGCATGCTGATCGTGTGTGCATTGTTTTGATTGCAGATGTACAAGCGTCGTGCCCTGTACCGCCTGAAGGACAAGAAGAGCCCCGTAGTGCAGAAGGAGAAGGTGCCAATCAAGAAGGTGAAGAAGATCGGTGGCCCCAAGAACGGCGGTGAGCGCACAGTTTTCCTGAACAAGTCGAAGGCCAACTACCCCACGAAGACCTTCGTGAAGAAGCGCGTCTCCAAGGCCAACTTCAGCGAGCACAAGCGCAACACTCGTCGCAACTTGAAGCCCGGTACCGTGCTGATTCTTCTGGCTGGTCGCCACCAGGGCAAGCGCGTGGTCCTGCTGAAGGTGCTGAACTCTGGCCTGCTCCTGGTCACCGGTCCCTTCGCCCTCAACTCGTGCCCACTGCGTCGCATTTCCCAGCGCTTCGTCATCGGCACCTCGTCGCGCGTGGACTTGGGCTCGTACAAGGTGCCCGAGCACCTGAACGACGCCTACTTCCGCCGCCTCAAGGCCAAGAAGGACAAGAAGTCGGGTGAGGCTGACATCTTCGCCGCCAAGAAGGAGCGCTTCGTGCCCAACGAGCAGCGCAAGAAGGACCAGAAGGAGGTGGACGGTGCCCTGCTGAAGCTCATCAAGGCCCATCCCGAGGGTAAATACTTCGCAAGGTACTTGCAGAACATGTTCGCCCTGCACTCCTCCCAAT
Organism: Drosophila bifasciata; assembly: GCA_009664405.1. Taxonomy (NCBI): domain Eukaryota; kingdom Metazoa; phylum Arthropoda; class Insecta; order Diptera; family Drosophilidae; genus Drosophila; species Drosophila bifasciata. Next base: position 7,532,133 of record CM019044.1, read on the forward strand.
ACCCACACCGCATGCGCTTCTAAGCGTTGGACCATGCAACTTCAATTTAAGGATTTTTAAATACTTTGTACAAGCCGCGCTGGTTACAGAAACAACAACAACAACAAAATGATTTGTAAAATAAACATTACAAAACGGAACACTCTGTGTCGAGGTATGAAAGAACTAAGTGCGTCTCATTTATTTTCAGTGTCTGGTTACTTCTTTTCATCTCCTTTGGCTTCGGTCTCCTTGGGATCATCTGGGTATTCCGGCTCTAGCTTGAGGGCCGCCAGTAGCTTTCGTCTGCCATGGACATACCAGAGCATTTCGCGATACGAACGCGGCAGCACCTCGTCCACAATCTTGTCGGCCTTGTAGGTGAGGTAGAAGATGTTCGTGGTCCTGTCCTCGCCACTCTGCACATCCCAGATGTGGGCCACCGTCATTAGTTGTACGTAGTTCTTGTTCGTGTACACCACATAGGCGGTCATCTGCAGGAACGTGTTCACCTTCACGGGGCTGAGGAAGCTTATGTCCGAGATGCACTGGAGTATGGGACGGCCGCGCAGATAGATGCTGGCCATGATGAAGCTAATCTCGACGGCCTGTCGCATGATGTAGCCACCGAAGATTGTATTCTGGGCATTGCGATTCTCGGGGAATGGGGATATCATGGTGGTTTGCTGCGAGTCCTGCATCCATCGGCACTTGGGGGGCAGGATGCGTCGGTTGAGATCCATGTTGTCCGGTATGGTGGTGCGCTTCAGCAGGTTATACATAATGGCCTGCTCGTGCTCGCGCGGCGGAGAGTTGAGCACCGATTCAGTATGCGCCGTGCGGCGTTGCTTCTGCCGCTTTTCGGCCACCTTCCAGATGGCCTTCTCCGTCTCGTCGGCGGGCTTCAGGGGATTAACGGGTGCCGAGCCCGTGTTGTTGGCATTGCGGGCCACCATCAGGAATAGAGCCTTGGTAACGTCGATGTACTCGCCGTCCGCCAGCTGCTGCACATAGATGGTGATCTCCATGGAGCTGCGGCCAGTCCAGGAAATGTGACCACTCAGGTGTATGTCATGATTGGCCTTGAGGCGCTCAATGTTGCTGAACTCCACCTTGTCCACGAGCAGCGTGACAAATGTGTATGGCAGCGGCACATCCTCTGGGAGATTGGGCAGCAGCACATGGCGGTGGCACAGCCACACGGCAAACATATCCAGCTCCTCCATGACGCGTCCCATGCGTACCCTACCCAAGTGATTGACATACCGCTCCCGTATATATTCGTCCGAGCTGAGCGGCAACACGACCGTGGTATGGGAGTCCAGCATGCTGCGTGTGGGCAGTTCCTCGAGCTTTGGCTGGTACTTTAAGAGATGATCGCGCGGCTTAGGCACTGTATGGTAGCCAAAGTCCACATCTACTCGCTCGCGGATGCTCTTTACAACTGTGCAGAGATGGGGGTATCTTCAGAGAGCACTTGTCATTCCACTCTTGCCAGTATGTACTCACCATCCGCTAGATTTCCCGAGCAGTGATCGGATCTCAACTTGGGACAGGAATCGTCCGATTTCTTCGTTCCATACTGCCTGCGATTGTGACTGGCAAAGAATGCGCAGGGCATTAAAGATTCTCTATTGGAACGGCTAGTGGCCCAGCTCTTTGCTAGAATTCTGCCCGCTCCACGTGCTATTATTCGATGCATCTTGCCGAGTAGTTTGCCTTTTTGTTGGCTTGACTGTGCTGGCTGGCCTGCTTGTTGAAAAACTATCACGTAATAAAAACCAATCACATTTGCATAGAGAACTTGCAATGGGCCTCGCGATCTCTGCGCCACTGCACGTGCATTCGCTCAACAGTGGGAGAGACGAAGAGAGCACGATGAGCATTCGTTTGGTTTGGTAGAACTGAAAACTGACGTAAATGTTGCCTCAGCAGACGCAGACAGATGATCAGAGCATGTCGATGTCGCGCAGGGAGATCTAATCTCACATCTGGGATGGGAAAGCTTTTGGGCGCACAACAGTCTCTGTACGGCACTGGACGTAACGTTATCAGATTAGAGGATTACATTTTATTAACAACATTGGACAGAAGAACGGGGAATATCAATTATCTCATCGCATATCATATATGTAGCCTCGGTTAATTATCATTCGGTTATGTTTTACTACAGATCGTGTCTACTTCAGACCCATGCTGGCCTCAAACTTGCGACGTCCCTGTATGTACCACATGGTCTCGTGGTAAGAGCGTGGCAGCACCTCTGTGACTGTATCCGGTGCCGAGAAGGTGTAGTAGAATGTGTTCGTGGTGACCTGATTGCCCGTTTGCGTGTCCAGCACATCCGCCACGGTCATGATCTGCATATAGTTGAGGTTCGTGTAGACCACATAGGCGGTCATCTTGATGAAGCTGTCCACACCCACTGGCTTCTCGAAGCTGATGTCCGAGATGTGCTCCAGCTTGGGCCGCTTCTTGCAGTAGAGGAAGGCGGCTGCCCAGCTTATCTCGCTCGCGCTACGCATGAGAAATCCCCCAAAGACTCGGTTGTGGTGATTGCGATGCTCCGGAAATGAGGGTATGGTGCTCATCTGGAACGAGTCCGACATCCAGCGGCAGTTTGGCGGCAGAATGCGCTTGTTCAGCTCCAGAGTCGTGCTGGGCGTAGTCCGTTTGTACAGTTGGTACATTAGCGTCTGCTCGGGATCGTTGGGCTCCACATTGAAGACGGACTCTGCGCAACGGATCTGGCGCTGACGCTTGCGATCCTTGCCTCCGGCCAGGATTACCTTCTCCTCTTCGTTGGCTGGCTGGATGGGGTTGACTGGAGCTGCCGCCGTGTTGATGGCATTCCTGGCGGCCATCAGGAAGAGAGCTCGAGTCAGTTTCATGTAGCTGCCATTCACCATTTGCTCCAGCCACACCACAACCTCTATGGAGCTGGTTCCCACCCAGGAGACATGACCGGAGAGACGAATATCCTCAGTGCCGGAGGCCTGAAGCTTGGTGAAATCGATGCGATCCACGAGTATGGTCACAAACGTGTATGGCAGATGCACACCCTCCGGCAGATTAGGGAGCTTCAAATGCTTGTGACAGCACCAGGCTGTAAAATATCAATGGGTGAGCAAATTGATGAACTTTTGATGGTGTTTTCCATGTACCAGCAAACATGTCCATGTCCTCCAATAACCTGCCCAAGCGCACACTGCCCAGATAGTTGACATACTTATCCTGCAGCGTACGGTCCGTGCTCAGGGGCAGAATAGCCGACGTAAAAGAGTCCTGCATGGCGCGTGCCGGTAGATCCTCCAGCTTGGGCTGATACTTTAGTAAATGCTCGCGAGACTTGGGCAGCGGATTGTAGCCCGGCTCCAGGCCCAATCTCTTCATCATCTCCAGTTTGACTGCAATGGAAATTCCAGGTGTGAAATGACAGTTCATACAGATTTATGGCCCAGTTTTTCTTACTCTCGGCCATGGTGCCGGAATCATTGGGCACTGCCGATTGCTTGATGTGCGTGGGCGGTGAGTAATGCCGTCTGTTTGGGGGGTGGGGTGGATACACATCTGATTATAGCTGCAAATCTTGCAAGATTTTCACTGACACTCACCTGGACACTGTCCAGGCAGCGGGCGACACCTTTGTGGTCATTTCGATGAGACGTCTGCTCTGGCCAGCAGTTCTGCTGACCAATCCCCAGCACTTTTGTGCTCCCAACAGCGAACGAATCATTTTTAGTTTTATTTATATTTCAACTTTTGTGTCTGCACAAAATTCCATAATCTGCTGGCAGAAACAGCTGACTGGCACAGTGGGCCACAATCGAACACATTGGATAACATTAATATTATTCAATAAAGAGTAGAGAGTATTCAAAGCAGAACTTGGACCAGCCAGAAATACAAATTATTTTTATTTAAAACAGTTTTCAAGCAAAGATTTAAGATATTTAAATAACTAATTTAATTTTGTTTAGTTTTTCGAGCATCAGTTTTCTGCTGTGCAGCGATAGCGATAAATATGACGTCAGCGTACAGGTTGTTTTTGAAAGTATTTATGTTTTTAAAACATTTAATTCAGGGAACGAAGCTACAAATGAAGGTGTTCCAGGTGTTCCGAGGTAACGGGGCCCATACGACCTAAGAATGCGGCTCTGTGTACCTTCCAATTTTCACATTTATGCAAAGCTCAAGAAGATTTATTTATTTGCCAACTGCTAATCAAGAATTATATGTAATCGAATTTGAAATGCAATCGAATAATAACTGTCACACATATCCTGTCACTTTCCCTAGTAGGCCATGAGTTACGTGTTTCAGAATTGATTCCAACTCGTTTCAATAGTTAACAAAAGTTGTGGAGAAAGGAATGATGATGCAGCCGCTAGTCCCAGTTCCTGTCGCAGCCAGTAGTGGCGAAAAAGGCCTGAAGGGCATAGTTGCCGGGGCTATTACTGGTGGGTTGGAAATTCTCATCACATACCCCACGGAGTTCGTGAAGACCCAACTGCAGCTGGACGAGAAGGGGGAATTGAAGAAATTCAATGGCATCGCCGATTGTGTGAAGAAAACGGTCAAGCAGAATGGATTCTTTGGCCTCTATCGAGGCTTGAGCGTGTTGCTGTTGGGCAGTGTACCAAAAAGCGCCGCCAGGTAATTAGGACCTCTTACACAGTTGATATAGATAGATAATTTATATGGACCCACACTACTGCGGGATAGGTTTGGTGCCTTTGAGTTCTTTAGCAATAATATGCGCGATGAGCATGGCGAATTGACTATGACGAGACGGTTCTTTTCCGGCATGTTGGCTGGCATGACCGAGGCAGTGGTGGCCGTCACACCCATGGAAACAATCAAGGTGCGTTTCATAAGCGATCAACGAAGCGCAAAGCCCATTTACAAGGGACTGTTTCATGGTGTGGGTCAGATCTTCAAGACCGAAGGTAACTAACTATAGGTGTATATATGTGTATCATATTGTCACTCTGTTGCTATAGGAATTGGAGGAATCTACAAGGGACTGCCAGCCACTGTGGTGAAGCAGGGCTCCAATCAGGCTATTCGCTTCTTTGTGCTATTTTCGTTGAAGGACTTGTACACGGGCAAAGACAAGACAAAGACGGTGCCAAAGGCGTTGGTTGGAGTGTTTGGTGCCATTGCCGGTGCTGCATCAGTGTTTGGCAATAATCCCATTGATGTGGTCAAGACACGAATGCAGAGTTTGGATGCGGGCAAATACAAGAACAGTGTGGACTGCGCCATTCAGATTCTACGCCACGAGGGTCCCATGGCCTTCTACAAAGGCACAGTGCCGCGCCTGGGCAGAGTCTGCCTCGATGTGGCCATCACATTCATGATCTACGATTCGATCATGGATTTGTTTAATTTAGTTTGGAAATAGATCTCATTATTAAATTTATTATTACTAAATTAGCATGAGAAAAAAATGAATATTTTCACGGCTAAAGCTTTAATTCTTTGAGCGCAAAATTGAGCACAACAGGCAGCAGGCCAGCATCTTCCAAATCCAATATCTGTTGCCGTAGATTTTCCCCTTGGCGGTTAGCAATTAGCTGAAAATACATTCACATTTAAAGAAAGTTCTTTTACGCCATCAATTAACAATCGTGAACAAACCTTTTTGATTTTTTCGCGTTGCTCAGAGCTCTGGCAGAAGCTGAGAATGGCCGCTGCCATGTGGGGTCGATGGATGAGTATGCATAGCTCTGCAAACTGTATTAGATTGAGGGCATGCACCACTGGGCAGCCTTGAAGCCGCAACAGGGTCTTGTGCAGCAGCTCTTCCTGGGCAAAGGAACGCGTCTGCACGGCATTCTTTAGCGGATGGCAGAGAACATAGTCCCAGGCCAAAGCCAGTCCATCCAGATGCAGCAGCTGTGGCCTACAACTGAGTACATCCAGCAGGGCATTCAGTTCGCGCAGCATATGAAACATCACCATCCGCTTGAGGATGCCATTCCAAATTTTGGGCAGATGGATATCAAAGCCCAGACAAATGTTGGCCATCACCTCCAAGGAGAGCGGATTCTCGGCATTGCGCTGCCATATCATCTTCAGAATATCGATCTTGTTGCAGTGATCATCGGCGAACTTGTCAATGTTCGACTTGTAGCCGAGGGCCTTCAGCTCGTGTACGCACTTGATGGTGATAAACTGGCGCTGGCTGATTGTGTTTGTGAAGGAGTTGCTGCCATCGTTGAGCTTCGAATAGCACTCGTACATCTGTAGCTGTGTTGAGGTGTTCACGGAGCTATCACACACATAGACAGGGAGAGAGCGAGAGATCTATGAGTGAATATGTTCGATAAATATTCCATGTTCTTTATTCTTCTTACCCTCCTTTGAATATTAGGCCCACCAGGAACTTGACTGCCTCCGATTTGGGCCAGCTGCTGAGTATATAAAATGCTCGCACCACATTCTCGCTGGCATCATCGCTGCTGCTGCTATCGCTGCAGCCGGCCCCGTGCTTATCGGACCAGGTCTGATCCGCCAGGAAGGTCTCCTCCAGCATAGTGCCATCCGCCGGCTCCATGGTCACCGAGAGCCACTTCTGCAGCAGACCGAACTGTATGGAGCCCAGATTGAGATCGTGCAGCTTGGCTATCTCCGCGACCAAGGCATTGATGTCCACCTTGCTGGACTTGATGATCAGCTCGTGGTGATAGAGGCTGTGTATCAGCTCCGTGGGATTCTCTACCAGCCGCAGGAGCTTCTCATCGGTTAGGCCATAGACATACAGCAAATGCTGTGTCTTCTGTATGGGATATCGACGCTTGACCTTGGCCACTTGCTCCTGACTCTTGGCATCGGTGATCAGATGGCCGTTCTCCTTGATAAAGTTCCAGCACTCGTAGGAGGCCTCCACCATGTCCGCTCCATCGCGGGCATAGTTTGACACAAAGTAGAGTATGAGAAAGGCCTTGTTCGGATTGTGTACCTTCTTCACGAGCCGCAGTATCGATTTGAGAAAGGCATTGTTTGTGGGATGCAGACTCCATGATTCCGACTCGTTCTTCGACTTATACTCGGCTATCGAATTCTTCACGGCCGACATGCAAAAGAAATCACAGTTCTGGTTACTTTCCTTGGAGCCCTTGAGGGCTGTATACATTTGGATGAGCGGGAACCAGCTCTCGCAGTTGTCCACATTCAGTTCGCTATCTGCAGTAGATGACAAAAAAACGAGATATCCACAAGGTTTTCGCGTAACTATTATATAGCCACATACCGAGTATATCCTTGAGGGGTTGCTCGACAATCGGCTTAAAGGGCAAACGATAGCGCGAGATCTTGGGTAGAACGCCGTTCTCCCGCTGCGATTTGAGCCACATGTCTGTCTCCAGTTGGCCCGGACGATTCCGTCGTCGCGTGATCATCTTGTGACGTAGAAAGTGTAAAATATTGGTCCAGATCTCCATCTCTTTGGGGGCAGCATCAAAGAACGTCAGGATGTTGATAACGCACATGTACAGCTCATAGAAATAGATGTTGATCTGGCAAAAGATGGGAAGGGTTTAAGATTTAAGATGTAAGGCTTAAGACCGCACCGCACGGCACCTCTTCAATAAATTGCTTTAGCTTGGATGTAAATAGCTCCACATTCTTGATCTCATTGATGTACGGCTGGCACATCTCCTGCATTTCCTGGGCGCTGCTCAACATGACCAGCTCATCGTCACCGAAGGTGTCACGCTTGATCTCGAAACGCAGCTCCTGGGCATTCAGTATGCTTAGGATCTGGGTGATGAGAATCTTCTGATAGTCAAAGCCAAAGTCACGGCTCATGCGCTCCAGCAGCTGCACGTCCAGCTGCTTGTTGTGGAACTCCTTCAGCAGATGCTCAATATTGTCCATGTCCGCATTGAATTTTCCCTTGATGCGGGGATCCTGCTGGCAGAACTCCAGGTAATAGTAGAGCTTAAGACGCCTGAAACAGTAGCCATGGATAAGCGACTAAGTTAAAAAAACAATTATCAATCAAGAACCCACTTGGCGCGTATTATTTGCACATTGTCCATATCCTCAATGTGCTCGTTGTACATGGCCGAGAGCGTAAGGAAGTTAATCTTCTGCAGATCGGTCTTCACCTCGGTGGAGAGCTTGTCGAGTTGGGCCACTGCCTCGCCATCGGCCACCAGCATGCTGAATAACTCTATAAAATTCGCATCCTTGTTGTTCATGGCATTCCGGAATATGCGCCTCAATTGCAGCGATATGAAGCCCTCATTGATGATCCTCTTCTTCTTGCAGTTCTGCTTCTGATAATCCAGTAAATACTGCGACATCACATACCACACATCGTGCTCTTTGGCCTTGGTTAGATGCTCCAGCGACAGAAAGAAATCGGCCCGTGCTCCATCGATGTCTGCTTTGACATTCTCCGCTAGCGATTGGCGCACTTGCATCAGCATTGAATTAGTTGGAATTGTCTCAGTAATCATAACCAGCAAGGTGCGGGCCAAGAACTTGACGATGGGCAGGCGACCACTGATGTTCCTCTGCCAAAAACATGAAATCTCTGTGGTTAAAAGGTGCGTCAGAGGATCAAGAAAAGACTAATATGTACCTTCTGCTGCGGCTGCTGCACTGGCTGCACCTCCACCTCATCGAACATGGACACCGAGTAGCGTTTCTTTGACGATGGCTGCTGCTGCTGCGGTAGAGGCTTCACGTCAAAGGAACCATTGAGGGCACTCGTAAAGTTGAGCGTTGTCTCGCCCAAAGCGATTGGTGTGTCATCCAGGGCGCGACAAATGTTCTCATTGATCGTCTGCTCCGTGCCATTGTAATGCGTTTTGATGGCATCCAGGGGATAGTGAATGACAGCCACACGAATGTACTTGATAAGCTCCACAAGATCACGACGACGGCTGCGTTCATGCATCAAGGCGGAAGTGAGCAGATCATAAGCCAGAGGGAAGCTCAACGGATCACTTTCGGTGATCAATTGCAGCGATGATGGAGAATCTACGAAGGGATAAGGCTTTGATAAGCAAATGTCAGATATATTTTTCGACGCAAAACCCCACCATGATTGTTGCCTTTCGCCGAGTCAATTTGCTGGACAATCAACTCTAGGGCCAAGTTGATGAAATCACTGCTGTTGGTGGGCACACAATCTATGAACTGCATGACATGATAGGCCAAAGCACAGCTGAGGGGCAGACATGCCACACGCTGGCACAGCCGCTGCAGGCCAAACACTTTCGACATATCCAGGGCCGTGCAGAGTTCACCCATTTCGCTGGCTATAAAAGCGGAAACATTTAGCGTTGCCTGCGCCCGTTCAATGATCCTTTCAATGGCCTCATCCAGCAGCTCGTGGCGGCGGCACAGGGGGATAAGCTGCAGTGGCGAGCTCAGCTCAATGTTGAATTTCTCGCGTAGATGGAAGCGATGCTTGATGATCAGGTAGCGACGCTCGTACACAGATTCAACGTGTGGCAGGAACAGCTTAAACAGTTCCAGCACATTCAGATGCTCCTGCACTTTGACTTCGTTGATAAATGACGCAGGGGAGCTGCTCTCCAGCAGATTGGCAAAGATCTCCACGACATGCCAGCCATGCTGTTCGTTCTTTCCGTTGCCCAGAGACTTGAAGAACTCGTAGGCCATCTCGATTTGTCCCCGTCGTGCCATCTGGTAGCAGCAGTTGAAATTAGCGCTGATCGAGATCTCTGGCGCCGCCTTGGTCAATGTTCGAATATCATCCAGCATGTCAGGTAGATCCAGCTTCACGATGCGCATCATAAACAGCTCCAGGTTGATGTCCGCCGAGCTGTCGGCCGGCCAGCCGTACTTGACTTTCATGATCTTGATCACCTGTATCTCGTACTCGGCATTGATCTTCATGGCCAGCGGATGCGTGGAGTTGCGCAGCTTGATCAGCGGCCCCAAAGTCTCGGGCCAAGGCACCGGCGCATTCTGCAGCACCGACAGGGCGCACTCCAAGCGACTATCCTCGTTGTGCAGCAGCTCGATGCAGGCCATGGCCCGCTCCAGCCACTTGCTAGACGACTGACGGCTGGCCACCAGCTGGGCGATGTACTGCTTGATCACGGCCAGTGGCTGGCGTCCCTTCTCCTGAAATATGGGGTACATAAAGTCCTTCACCAGTCGCTGCAGCTTATCTAGCTGCACATGCTGCAGTATGCTCAAAGCAGTAGCATCAATCGAGTCCTGCATGTAGTTGTCCAACGTGAAGCCCATGTTGTAGTTGGTCTTCAGCACAAATAAATCCTGCAACGCATTGACCAGATCCCGCAGTTTACCCACATTCCGTTCCTGCTGCCGTCGCACATCACTACAAAAAAAAGGGAAAATCATAGTGTCTATGAGTGACGATTGCAATCCAATGGAACTTACGAGTAAGTAAATTGAATTTCCTCAAATATCTCTAGGATTTTGGTGGAGAACTCAAGGCCAATGTTTGGCCAATGCGTGTTATATTGAAGTTTGCGCGTCATCTCAATGCTCCAGTCGGTTATGAATGGCATAATGCTGGGATGCGTATTGCTGACCATTGGAATGAACTGGCGCAGCCATTGGACCACATTGAAGGGCTTGGTGTTGCTTGGTATGAAACCGAGCAGTGTGCGCAGCTCATCCTCGTTGAGGTGCGGCAGAATGCTGCTCGAATGGCGGCGCCAGATAAGGCAGGCCGTGGGCATATCGGTGTTGAACAGCGACTTGACCACGCGCACCATATTGTTGTCGTAAATGAACTTTTGCCAGTCGCTGTTGCACTCGTACGGATCGGTAATGGCCAGAGTCTTGAGCCGATGCAGTTGCTCGTCAATCTCCAGCATATCTTCTTCATCCTCCTGGAAACATGGGAGACATTCAAAAGCCAAACCCACAAGCACAGAAAATGCAGACCCACCTCGAAGCTTAAACGTTTTTGAATCTCGCGTAGATAGCGCTCTAGAATGTGTCGCGAACTCAGATTGATCATGCGATTGTTCTTGATAAACGCTTTACTCTCAATCTGCGAGAGCAACTGCAGTAGGATCTGGAATTTGGCATCCACCTCTGCGGCCTTCAATTGGAAATCTGAGTTGCAGAGCTCCACCAGTATTCGCTTGGCTCTGGCCTCAAAGATGGGCTGGAGACACAGCTCGAATTGCTTGCCGAATTCCTCGGCCTCCTCAAGACGACCCTTGGCCACGAGTTTCTTGAATCGATCACTGGGATCCGTCTCCGAGACGAGCATCATTTCGACCATTGAGGGCAGACTTCTTTGGTTCGACTCTTTGGCGGCCAAATAATACAGATTGACGGCACACTTTGGCTGGCACACCAGCCAGGCATGCTGCGGCACTTCCACCTCATTTTTGCATCTCAGCGCTGTAGGATTAATGAAGGATTACCCGAAGAATAGCTTGATATGGTATATGACTTACAGGGATACTCGACAATTTCTATTAAGCGCCCTTCGTCCGTTGGCTTGGTTAGTATAAGCAGCTCAATACTGTCCTCGCTGCACTCCATGACCAGCAGATCCTCGATCAACAAGGTTCGACCCTGAGACGATTGGCACAAATTTACAGTGCGCGTGTACGGACAAATGTCCAGCAGGTGGCCAGAGTTGGTGAGTGCAATCCTAAGGCAATCAGGGAATCAGAATAAGACCTAGCTCAAGGCAGACTGTCGCTTCTACAACTTACACACAATCATCCAGAGAGTAGATCTGCTTCAGGCTGCCATAATGGGCGGGCAGATTAATGCGAGTGACATCATTGGCAGTCGTCTTGAAGTTGACCGTGCCTTGATCCCCAGAGATGATCAAGCCGGGATTCGCACCACGAACTTCCTGATTATTCTGTGCGGAAATGTGACCAGCCGACGACAGCTGCTTGAAGAGCACAGCGCAGTCGACATTGCCCAGTGGGCGGCCCTTGGAAATGCGCTTGATGGTGACATCGTCGAGAATGGCTTTCTCACAGGCAATAGTCTCGTTGTAGTTCAGGCTCATATTCGCCACAGACCCCAAGGTGGCTTCATCAATTTCGCTCAAGCTGAGGGGGGAATCCTCTTTCAATGCAAACAGAGGTAATTCATCTATGCCATTACTCACCCATAGATGCTGCCATTTTTGCAGGTAAAGTAGAATTGTTGATCGCTCTGATGGATGCTCCTGAATGTACCACCCGTGAGGCTCACATCCTCCAGGTTCACGCAAACGCTGAACAGAAGCAATCCCTTGATGAACACACCGTGCACCTCGCCATCGCTGAGGCCGCACACAATCAGATTGCCGCTGCTGGAGATGGCAATGGCTTCGATGTGCGCACCGAAACTGAGGAAACTGCACTTGGCCACCAGTTCGTCCTCCAGCAGCAGGAGACTCTTGTCTATGGATATCACCATTTTGCCGCATTGCACTGATGCCAAAATCTCTGGATATTTCTCGACCTAAACAAAGGGAGATTATAGCTTAGCAAAGCTAACTGTTGATTCGTTTAAATGTCGGCCATTACCTCCTCCTCGCTGCTTATCCGGAACAGGCCACGCGAGGAGAACACATTCGAAATGGTTTCATCCTCACAAGGAGACGCCTCAAAGTTGCTCCACATCCTGCAGCACTTTATTTCGATAAAATTAAAAATTAGAACGATTTAAACAAGCAGCGCCAAATATGCAAGCGTCACCCTTGCTAGAGATGGCATTTTATTGATAGTAAAACCAGTTATCGGTCGGGTTAAATCACGCAGAAATTGTTTGACAATGTTTGCAATTATGACATAATTTAACTAATTAACAATCAAACTATGTTTTTGCGTTGTTAATATAAAATTTCCGTAATTAATTGCTTAATTTCGACGGGCAAATATGTACTTGCTGGCTCTGGTCCCTCTTTTTGTCTTGTGGAATTCCGGCATTTTCGGTTTTATCGAGATACGGTCACACTGGCTGGCAGGCAATGAAAATTATTTATATTTTTTCGCTCTTCTAACGCAAAAATTAAACAAAATAAACAAAGTTAGATGCATTAATGATAAAATCCGACACAGTGCGTCCCCACTGATACCCGAAAGTGTGTGCTAAGTATGATCGCGGCATAACTCAAATCCACTACTCATTAAAAGTTGATGCTGCAGTAGCGCAGCAGCGGCCATCAACAAAAAAGAAAACCACGAAACCCAATCGCGTGCAAAGTACAAAAAGTGTGTATTATTTAATAATAATTACCGCTAACCATTATTGTGTGCTAAATATTGGCCACTCTACCACATAGTGCTGCAATTAAAGGCCAAACGCAGCGAATTGCTGCCGCGGCGGTGGTGCAAAGAGAACATAAAATCGCTGGCAAGAAGAAGAGCCGAGCTAGTGGCGCTGTGTGTGAGAAAATAAAACAAAAAGACAACGCGCATTGCAGCATAGCGTCCACTTACAGCTTCCACAGCAATTAAATCGGAAGTAAAATAAATATATAAAGCCAGCACGTAATTGCAATAAACGACGAAAAAGATCCAGTGCATATTTGTTTTTGTGTGTGCTGCAGCCGCCGCTGCAGGTGCTGTTCTGCTGCTGCTTGGCTTGCTTGGCGCTTTCGAGACAACACGACGCTGCCAACGCTGACGACATGCGCGCGTAGAGTTGCCAGCTCCAAATTGCAAAGGTTGCCGTTGTGCCGTTGTTCCGTGCCCCGTGCCGTGCCGTTGCTTGGGAATAGTTTTTAAAAAAATTCAGTTGTTCTTGTGCTAAGATGATTCGGTAAATATGTGACAAATAACTGATGAATTAACAGCCAAAAATACTCACGCTTTGCCCCTTTTGCGTAGGTCGTTATGCTTTTGGCGGTCCCAGGCCGCACCAAGTGGATAACAGTCACAGAGTGAGAGCAGCAGATCACCGATCACCGTGAAGCGATTGTGCGCCATCCATCCATATAACCACCGAACAGAACAGAAACATCATCAGCATAAGCATCACCCGCCGCATCGGCAGTGCAGTCCATCCTCGAGCCGCAACTCTTCTTTTCTTCACCCCGCGTCGAGATCTCCAGCGAGGGATTGACGACGCCGCTTAGATAGAATTTCCTGCCCCCGTAGTTAAAGAAAAAGCTGCCACCATTCGGAAGAAAAATACCTCTAATATGACCCATAATCTCGGTATGGCGCCATATCGTTTGCCGGGTCCAGCAGGCGGTCTTTGTCCGCCTGACTTCAAACCGCCGCCTCCGTCGGATATCATCTCGGCGCCAAGCAATCCGAAGAAGCGGCGGAAAACCTCGAATGCCGCCAACTCGGCAGCTGCGGCAGCGGCGGCGGCGGCAGCAGCTGCGGCCGCCGCTGCCAATTCAATGCAGCAACAATCAGCACCACCAACGCCCCAGGATCTGTTGCCGCCACCGCCGATGGGTGGCTTCGGAGACACCATTATTGCCTCGAATCCCTTTGACGACAGCCCCCAGGTGTCGGCCATGTCGAGCTCGGCCGCCGCGGCGATGGCGGCGATGAACCAAATGGGCGGAGGTCCTGGCGGACCAGGACACTTTGGAGGCGGCCACCCGCACCCGCACTGGGAGGACCGCATGGGCATGGGCGGCGGTCCGCCGCATATGCACCCCCATATGCATCCGCACCATCCGGGCGGACCGATGGGGCATCCGCATGGACCGCCACACCACATGGGCGGCCCGCCGCCGATGCGCGGTATGAGTCCAATGCATCCGCATGCGATGGGACCCGGACCTGGAGTTGGACTGCCGCCGCATATGAATCACGGCAGACCTGGTCCCGGTGGCCCCGTGCCCATGGGCAGTCCCATGGGCGCTATGGCTGGCATGGGCGGAATGAGTCCCATGGGTAATATGGGTGGACCAAGCATATCACCACATCACATGGGCATGGGAGGACTCTCGCCTATGGGCGGTGGTCCGAATGGACCCAACCAGCGGGCCATGCAGGGATCCCCCATGGGAGGAGCTGGTCCTGGCCAGAACTCGCCTATGAATTCGCTGCCCATGGGCTCGCCGATGGGCAATCCGATTGGTAGCCCGCTTGGACCGCCATCCGGAGGTCCAGGGCCACAGCAGCAGCAGCAAGCAACAACAGCAGCAGCAGCAACAACAACAACAACAACAACAGCAACCTCCGCAGCCACCCATGAACAACGGACAGATGGGTCCGCCCCCGTTGCACAGTCCGCTGGGCAATGGACCCACGAATCATGGCAGTCATATGCCAGGTGGACCCGGTCCAGGGCCTGGTCCTGGGCCCGGTGGCCTCGTTGGACCCGGTGGCATGTCTCCCGCAAATAACAACAGTGGTGGCGTCGGCGGCGGAGGGGTTGGTGGTCCAGGCAACAACATGCTCGGCAGCAATAGCAACAATGCAAGCAACAACAATCAAAATCCTCATCTGTCGCCTGCCGGTGGTCGTCTCGGAGTGCCCACGTCACTGCAATCGAATGGCCCCTCATTGTCAGCCGCCTCCTCGGCATCGGCAACGGGGTCGACGCCCACGCAAACATCGACTGCGACGACCGCCAGCTCCATGTCCACGTCAGTGCCTACATCCTCGCCAGCGCCGCCCGCCATGTCACCACATCACTCACTGAACAGTGCCGGCCCCAGTCCGGGCATGCCCAACTCGGGTCCCAGCCCGCTTCAATCGCCCGCCGGTCCGAACGGTCCACAAAATATCAATAACAATAACAATGGACCCATGATGGGCCAGCAAATGAACCCGAATGTTCCTATGCAACAGCAGCAACAGCAACAGCAACAACAGCAGCAGCAACAGCAGCAACAACAGCAGCAACAACAGCAGCAACAACAGCAGCATCAGCAACACATGGGCGGTCCGCCTGGACATGGACCCGGACACGGTCATGGGCATGGACATGGACACGGGCACGGCCACGGTCACGGCCATGGCCATGGACACGGCCCTGGCATGGGCATGAATCAGATGTTGCCGCCTCAACAACCATCGCATCTTGGTCCACCGCACCCGCAGCTAATGAATCACCCGCACCATCATCCGGGTGGACCGCCGCCGCCCCATATGATGGGTCCCGGCGGCCCGAGCGGCGGCATGCATGGTGGTCCCGGAGGCATGCCACCGCACATGGGTGGCGGCCCCAATCCCCATATGATGGGCGGTCCGCATGGGAATGCTGGTCCGCACATGGGTCACGGTCACATGGGTGGCGTGCCAGGACCGGGCCCAGGACCAGGAGGCATGAACGGACCTCCGCACCCGCACATGTCGCCCCACCATGCGCACGGACACCCCCACCATCATCACAGTCCCATGGGTGGCCCCGGCCCCAATATGTTTGGCGGCGGAGGACCCATGGGTCCTGGCGGCCCAATGGGTAACATGGGACCCATGGGTGGCGGCGGTCCAATGGGTGGACCGATGGGCGTGGGACCCAAACCGATGACAATGAGCGGTGGCAAGATGTATCCGCCTGGCCAGCCGATGGTCTTTAATCCCCAGAACCCAAATGCTCCGCCCATATATCCGTGTGGCATGTGCCACAAGGAGGTGAACGACAACGATGAGGCCGTTTTCTGTGAATCCGGATGCAACTTCTTCTTTCACAGGTAAATTACCGGCCAGCGAAGTGGCTGAATTATCAATTACCAATCATTAAAGGGTTTCCCCGTAACTAAACGTAAATCTTTTGTGTTCTTTCTCTCTTTCTCTCCATATAATCGCCAATCGCAGAACCTGCGTGGGCCTGACAGAGGCGGCCTTCCAAATGCTCAACAAGGAGGTGTTTGCAGAGTGGTGCTGCGACAAGTGTGTGTCTTCCAAGCATATTCCCATGGTCAAGTTCAAATGTTGAAGAGCGCGGAGGAATGAAGGAATGAAGGAAGGCAGCAACGGAACCTATCAATCAACCACCACCACCAACACCAGCTAGCACTCACTCACTGTAAAAATATCCAAGCATACTCTACTATCTTAATTGTACAATTTAAGCTGCTCAATAGTCAAGTCATGTACCACCCCCACGATTGCCCCCGGGATGTCTAGGCCGAGAGACGATGGCAGGCCCGAACTAAAGTGCCGGAGCAGTGTTGTGACTTTCAGCTCCGGGCTCACAAGATCCCCCACACCTTACTCCCCCTCCCACTTGGCTCAATCCAAATCCAAATCCTCTTTAAGCTCATGCAACTAAGCAGGCGGAAAACAAACCTTAACGAAATCTGTAAACGAAATATGTTTAATTGTAATATAAATGTAATATGTATATGTATGTTCGTGCAGCAAAAAGAAAAGAGCAATCAAACCCAGACCAGACGTAGCCAGCAGCAGTGTGTGCCCGGAACAATCTAGTTTGTATTATAAATCAAAATTTGATAAGCTAAGCGCTAAATGTACGATACAAATGAGATACAAAAATTAAGGAAAAAACAGACAGTCGTCAGATGTCCACGGGGAATATTGCAACACACACACACACATAGACAAATACACAAACACACACACACAGACACACAGAAACAAACATAATTAGTAATTACATGCATATATCTAACGACATATTTAAATAAACAAACAGCAACAAAAAGAAGCGACACATTTGATGACGGAATGGATATATAGTATATACAAATTGTAACGAAATGAAATTATCATTGTGAAATTTTCTGCAGAAGTGCGTGGTGCATGAGTGTGAGTGTTATTTGTTAATATCAATTTTATTTGATTTTTTATACCTGCGTGTGAATCTTAAATTTTAAATAATTATTAATTGATTGATTGAGGTACATTTTACACAATTAAATATAGCAAAAAGAATCGCGTAAATCGATTGCGAACAGAAACGAAAAGCACAAGAAATTATAAATTCATGCGAACGAGATATATTATATAAAAAAATTTGTAATTTAAGACGAATGTTAAAAACGCAGCAAAAATGAACAGAAGAACAGACGAGACGATTCAAAAAGGCAGAAACAAATGTGTAAAAATAGGAAAAAAAAAAAAACAAGTACTCTAGGATATTGCAACTTTAAGTTATTTATAATTAAATAAAACTACAATATAAACACAACAAAAATAAAGTAAGAATGAGTTTTTCAGATTTCGTATTTCATTTTTGTCAATTGTCTATTCGCTAATGGAACATTTTAGCAGCGAATCAACTCCATTTATGCTTGTGGAACTCATCTCTGAAGTTGGAGTCCCCCAGGAAGCCATGGAAGGGCACTCCCTTTGCAGCATCCTCTTGGTCATCTCGAGTCCGAGCATTAATCTGATGCTTCAAACAATAAAAATCTCAAGCTGAACTCTGATTGCATTGCATATACATGCATATATTTATAGTTTTATTTGTATACTTAGGCTAAATGCACAGGCCAGGCTAATTGGGGGGGAGGCAGGCATTAACATATTCATACAATATATTTAAAAATTTTAATGATGCTAGAGCTGGATGCTACACAAAGCCCCTACGGTTTGCATAAGGGCAATAACAATTCAAATTCAACTTAAAGAATGTTTGTGTGGATCGCTGTCGGCACAGCCATTGGATTGGAGTGCTTGCCGGCAGGTAAGGCTCAATGGGGGTAGTAGTTAGGGTTACAAATATTACACAATCACTTAAACGTAAAAATAATGTATTTTTGATTAATGTTTAAGGTTTTCTCTTTCTCTTTATAAATGTTGTGTTTTGTTTTATATTATATTGACGGCACGCAGAAACCAGACGAGATTCCTGCATGGCTCGCTGTCTTATCCGATGGCCGCTGTTATTAGCTCTGCTACATCCTGATCTGTGCTGCGCACGGTCAGATTCAGCGTAACGCCCTCGGAAAGTGCCAGCTTTGCCCGCACCAGAACCTCTACCCCGCCTCTAAAGATGCCTGAAAAATCACAATCAATATAAAGATTAAAGATTCGATTCAGATCGCTTGAGATCGAGATCCCTACCTGAACAGAGCAGCGTATGCAGGTGTGTGCCTTCGGGCACTTTTTCGGACAGATTCGCAGAGCCCAGGCCAAGGATTTTCACAATAGTATTGACAGCATCCTGTAGAGTAGTGACGGCCGACAGCACAAACGTATCCTCGGCTTGCAGCCACTCTGAGGGGGATGGCAAAAAAAAGGGAGAAAGTATAAATATTCACTGGACGTTTTCAGCGTCATTTTTCAAGGGATTCCCTTCGTACATACCTTCACTATCGGCTGCGTCCCAGGACACCTGGAAGTTGTTCTTTTTCGATTTCTGTACTTGATCGGCCACTGTGATCTCCAGATCTTCCAGCATGTACTCATCGTCGTAGCCCTCTTCTGAGTCGGGCTCTCCAGTGTTCGGATCGCAATCCTTGACCAAAAATCGCAAAGTGGCTCCAAAGGTGGCTGAAAGAGAGAACACAGCGATTCAGCACGGTCTGAGCACAATCTGGGAGAGGGTTTCCACTCACCTATGGAACTGCCCGCATCTGGTGGGAACTCCACAATTACATATGTCGTCTGCAGTTCGTTGTACGGTAGCTTGGGGCAAGGGATGACGGCTCTGGTGGTGAAACCCTCGGGCAGGGTCAACTCAACGCGCACATTCTCCAGGAACTGATCGGACAATGTGTTAAGGCAATCGAATTGGAAGACCACATGCTGCCCAAAGATGTGCTTGATGCACTGCACCGTGTACTCCGTTTCGCTTTCGGTCAGCTGTATGGGTGCCGTGCTGCGGTGCACGGGACCGAGCACCTGAATGCCCGGTAGCTGGGCCAACCGCGATGCACTCTCCTCCTCGCGTGTAATCTTCGGCGGCCGAGGTGCGCTGCTGACCAGCATCACATCATTGCTGATCTCTGTCCGGACAACGGCCGCGGCCTTGGGCACAACAGATATGTCAAAGCGTTTCTCCAGATCGCCGTTCAAGTGATCTACCAGAGCCTTCTCGAGCAGCGCCACCGAGCAGTTCTCGCGCTCAATGATGTAATTCTTGTACAGATCGGCTCGCTCCGAGTTGAGGATGGTCAGGTAGTATGTGGCACGGTCGCGCACCTCATCGTCCGGATCCATTTGGCAGCGGCCGAGCAGAACCAGAATGTTGGTCAGCAAAGCCGGACAGGAGGCTCCAAACTGCGCCAGTGCGGTCACAGCAGCCGCACGCACAATGGGGCTCTCCAGGATAACACGATTGTAGATGAAGCGGATATACTTGGAGGGCGTGGCCGCAAATGGTCCCTCCTTGCCCAGCAAATGGAGAATCCGCACCGCCAGCGAGACATGCTCACAGTCCTCAATGAACTCGCAGAGATGCGACAGTCCGGACTCCTTAGCGTCGGCATTTTCCTCAATAATCGTAATGATAGTGTCCACAATGGATGTCTTGTACTCCAGGCCGCCCTCCTCGCGCAGCATGCCACTGAGGAAGTTCATCAGGACCGTGTGCTTCCTGGGATACTTGGTGCAGAGAGCGCAGATGGCCTGGACCACCACCACCTTGAATTCATCGGAGATCTCTGCCACAAATGTGGATATCTGCTTCATCAGTCGCTCCACCGAGGACTCGGCGCCGGTCTTCAGAAGCGTGGTAATTGCCAAAGTGGCCACCGATCGATTGGAGTCCGTGATGAGACCCTCCAGATCCAGATTGCATGTGGTCACTGCAGCCGGATGGGTCATGGCCACCTTGTTGAGCGTGCGAACCGCAGCAAAGCGCAGCGTGGCCTTGGGCGAGCTGCAGAACAGCTGAAGAATCGAGAAGGCCGGCGACAACATGCGATGATTGGTGTTCTTCAGATTGACAATCGCATGGGCTGCCTCGTAGATGACCATCTCGCTCTTATGCCGCAGGCACGTCTCGATGAAGCTGAACAAAGGAGAGTCGGACAGCTCCTCTGAGGGTATATCCTCCTCCTCGATGAGTTTACAGGCAATACGTATCTAAAGGGATTACAGAAACATTCATTAAATAAATGTCCAGCGTAAAATATGGTATGCCGCCTCTTACCAGCATGCAGACAGCATAGGGACTCTTCAGGGAGCTGCGCGTCAGCTTGTTCACTAGCTTCGAGACCGCCAGGCGATCCGATTTGCGAATGTGATAGAGCAGACCCAGCGCATGGTACTGCACCATAATGTTGTCGCTGTTCATTGCCTCTTGGGCCTCGTTGGCCCAACGCTTGACCACATCGCCGGCGGTGGTGGCCAGCCGCAGCGAACTGACTAGAGCGGCACAAGAGACGGCCGCATTCTTGTCCACGATGCACTGCTTCATGTAACGCTCGACCGCCTGTAGCATGGTGTGATCCGTGATGCTGCAGAGGGCACGAATGGCAGCCGCACGATACAGATCCTCCTTGCCAGTCATATCCTTGGTCAGCGAACTGGTGACAATAATCACATCCTCGGCCACCGAGCTCAGCTCCTTGATGCCCAAATAGACCATGCGACGCAGCACCACATCCTTGGACTGGAACAGCTTGGTCATCGCAAAGAAACAGTCGGTGGCCTCGCGTGGCGCCAGCGTCTCGCCCTGATTGATCAGGTAGAGGATCTTGGTGAGAATGTGAATGCATTTGCGGGCATTCACCGGCGTCTCGTTGAACGTGCGCGTCTCCTGCAGCACAGACGTCTTTTCCAGGTTCTGGTATGCATTTGTCGGGCCTGGGCGTTGTTTTTTTAGGGAGGAAAAATATTTCATGTTTTCCGTCAGTACATACGAAATTTGCTTAATAACTTTAGGAGTGTTTGTTGTTGTTTCTTTTCGGTTTTGTTATATGTTCTGGTATTTGTGTTAATTTCAGTGGATGTGTGTGTGTGTTAGCGGGTGTGTGTGACTGCTGGTTGCCAGCGGAGCACCTTGCCCAGAGACTGGAGTTTTCCCTCTTATCGGTCGTTCTGGAGCTCCTCGTTCTGTGCGATTAGTAAGTTCTGGGCGTTAAATTGCTACTTACCGTCTTCCTCTTCGTCTTTGTCGCGGCGGAACGAACCCATTATTGAGAAACTTACTTAAAAAGCGTTAATAAAAAACAAATAAAATGATTTTTCGGCCTGCGTTTACACGTCACAAGTGGATTTATCGATAAGTCACAGTAATATACCACATAATTGATGATATGTACTGTAATATATACCGATAAATTAGAGATGTGTAAACGAACTTAACCCACTTAACCCCTCTATTTGAACTGATGAACAATTTGATTTAAGGCGCGGAAAATAATACTGTTTGAAAATGTTCCATGTAGATTTAACACAATATCTTTCACCTGAACAGCGCTAAATTTCTTTCATTTTGTATTATTTTCTTTGGTTGACAATGAGCTGACGATTTGTTGTTGTTCGCATGGTAGATTTGTACAATTGTTATTTGTATTAGTTTTACTTGAGCGAAAACCTCAACGTGAGATCACTCTGTATCAGAATTAACAGAAATCCAGTGACTGCCGAGAAAATTGTGTTGACCAACGAGCTGTTTAGCTCCAGGAGCCCCAGTGGCATCAGTTTATAGTCGATTGTGGACACCTGTATCCAGAAGGAGTTGACAACTTGCTTGAAACGCACATCAGCATGCTGTAGATCGATGCACTGCAAGAGATCTCCAGTTTTCTTGGTCTATAAATGGTTAAGAAACAATAACAGACACATCTCGGTGTACTTGCACAGTACTTACCTCCTGCAGCATTTCGCTGCTTATGCGAGAGACCAGGATGAGTTCCATAAACGGCACCGAAAGAAAAACCAAGTGGACAATGGCTTGATACAGATCAAAGAACTCCTCCTCTTTAATGTAATAGTCGGCAATGGCCAGGTATTGATTGTAGAAGCCCATCGTGATGCCCATCAGATTCATCACCATCGAGACGACCATGGACCAGTCGGTGAAGCGCAAATACCCCCTGGAGCAGGACACCGTCACGAAATGCTTAATGGCCAGCTCATCCAGACTGTCGGCCAGTTCGCAGCAGCGTCGCATGCGGTAGTAGGGCTTCTGCAACTCCATCTGCAGTGGCGTCTGCATCATGTTGGCCTCCCTTAAAATCCTGCGTATCCGCTTATTGATGGCGGCAATTATTAGATTGGCCATCACCAGGCCGCCAAAGAAGCAGTTGTTAACCTGATTGGATATTATCAGAGGCAGCATGACTCTGGCGGAGGCAAGGCTGGTCCATTCCATGTCCGGATGGGCTCGACGCTGGTAGAGTATCAATGTTACGTACACAATAAACGGACATAGTATCATTTTAACGAGACAATGCATGAGAGCTCGCCACACCATCATCATCGACATGTCCATGGCATTGGACACACGAAATAGGGGAACACTGTTCTGGAAACGCACAATATCTCCCATGATAGCCCATTGTGTGACATAGTTGGTCAGGCAAACGCAGACATTCATGTAGCAGTATATCTTAATGGTGTCCCTGCTGGTGATGCGGCCACTGGTGAACTCTTCGTACACTTGCAACACATAGTAAACGCCAAAGGTCAAGCCTGCCAAAATGCTGTAGACAGCAACCGGCTTCGAGAATATGAACTTGCGACGCTTAAAACTGAAGCGACCCAAGTAAATTCCGTACACAGTGTTCAAGAAAAGGGTTACGGATACACATGGCAAAAATATTTTACTGTGGACTTTCCAGCGGGCAAAGCGACGTGGTAGTAGCCGTTTCAAGGAGTCCGGTAAGAACCTTAGAGTTGTTTTTTCCTTCAGCATTCCCATTGTACTAAGTTGGGGATGAATCGGCGTTTGCACTGCGTGGCCACTGATTTAATTGCCGTTTAATTACACTTCGTCCTTATCGCTGATTCAATGCTGATTCCATCGTAATTGCTTTGATGAACCAAACCAAGGGGATAAAAATAATAAAAGCGTTGAACTTGTAGAAAGCTTTAATCGACTGTTTCGAAAGCTAAATGGTAGTTTCCACTTTATGGAACGTTAATTCGGTGATTCCAACAGACGGATTTGAAAAAACATCGTACTTTGACTTTAATCAAATTTGAACAAACTAGGTGGCGCCACTCTCCGCTAAAACACAAGTCTCGATTATTGAGCCGCAAGGCGATATTTAATTTTTAAAAATATCGCCCATATCGATATATCGATAAAATATCAACAATTACTAGGAAAGAAAAGAAAACATTAAACTTTGTGGAATGAATGTGCTGTAAAATCGTCTCCGTGTGCCTGCAATTGCTACATTGCGTCCCGCCGTGTGTGTCAGTGAATAATCAAAAATGAGATAGAATCGGGAAAACCACCAAAAAGAGCGACCAAAGCAGGAGAGAAAAGCCTCCCAAGCACCCCCCTTTAAGGTGCTGCTGCTTCTGCTGCTGGCAACGTCAGCGGGTGAGCGGAACGAGCGGGACGAGCGGGCGTTGCTAATAATTTCTCCGGGGGCGCTCCGCTGGACAAAGTGTTTTGGTTAGCGTGCGCGTATAAATAAATAGCAGTGAAAAATAGCAAATAGAAAGTGTATACCCCCACATGCCTGTGCCACCAACCTGTGCCTGTGCCTGCGCCCCTGCCACTACACGAGCCTGTTGTGTGCGCAATTTTTTGCGTTGAGCAATAGAGAACAACAACACAAGGTGCAACTATGTTTACCAAAAAATCGCATGCAGACGTTAAGAAGTCGACGGCCAAGCTACAGGATTGCAAAAAGGATTCAGCCTCACGCCTGCGACATCTGCGCATGATATTGGGTAAGGTCGTCCCCAGAGCCATAGCCAGAGCCACAGCCAGAGGCCACTGTCCACTGTGTTGGCGGTTGGTGTGTTGGTTCAGTGGTTCAGTGGAGTGTTAATTATTTCATAATTTATTTGCATTCATAGCAGTTCGAGTCTCTGTGGTCAGGTGGTGGGCGTCGCTCGAACCATTTTGGGCTCGCCCAATGACGTTCTGCCCACAGACCATAAGTGGTGGCCCCGCCAGAGAGTGGTTGGCCATTTCCTGTTGGGCGCAAAAGAACACAAAGCACACACATAGTATTCTCTCTCCACGCTTTTTTGTTTTTCCATCAGGCAACACATTAATGTATGCAAAAAACAACAACACACATGCTACATACGATGATCCGCTACTCTTCTACTCCGCTATGTGGCAAGCAAGCGGCGGGATGTGTGAAAAATCCACGTTAAATGATAAACGAACAGAGCGCGCAAAAAAAGCTATAGCCCAACGGCAACTGCTGTCGACGAGTTCCAGTTCAAGTCGTGTGTAGATATGACCAATGAATGTGGTGTGCTGTGTGCCCTGCTTCTAGCCATTGCCTGCTCCACCTCCACCTGCACCTCCACCTCCTGTTTGACTCTGACTTTGAGTGGCTTTCTTTTTGTGTCACTGAACGAACGATTTCCAACAGGTGCCGCAGCTATTGCTCTCTGGCTCTCTGTGGCTGATTGTTGTTGGTTGCCTTTGTCCCTTGGCAAATTACACGCATTACACATTCTTCCCATTGGGGCTGAGCGTTTCCAATTGTTGCCTGCCTATTGTTGTTGTTGTTGCCACACAATAATCATCAACGGCGCGGCAGACATCTTCGTTTTGGCCTTCTATGAAACCGGTTTCTCAGAGGTTTCTTATTTGGCTTTTACTCTTTGTTTAGCTTTCTTCTGTTTTGCAGTGTGCTTTTGCCGATGACAGCAGCCGGCACTCTAGCACCCCCTACCCCCCTTCCACTGCCTCGTCCCATGATTCATGCAGCAACAACAATCGCTGTACCACTGAGCACCCATCATAACGTGTTTTATTTTTTTTTTATTTTTATTTTTTTGTTGCCTTGTTGTTTTGTTGTTGTTGTGCATCGTCATGCGTGGTTATCCATAGATAATTCCCTAATGGAGATATTAACTGCCTGGATTGGATTTGCAGTTCAACCTGCCCATCCCATCCCGTCCCTTCCCATCCCTTTCCTTGCTTATCAGTGCGCCGGCAGGTGCTTCAGATTGCGGCATTTAGCAACCTGCTGTTTTTATGTGTCCCCTCTTATCGGTTATTTCTGGCGGGAACTTGGTGGCGGGGGATCCATAGATAAATAGAAACCTTTGATGGACTGCAATTTATGCTTTGCAATCTCTCTTAACAATTGCCCTCATTTGTCCCCTTTTTCTTTTCTTTATAGATAATGTGGAGCTTGAGGAGTCCAAGTCGCTGTTCGAAACCAACTACAGTCATGTTTACTTCATACTCTACGACACCTTCATACAGGCGGAGGCGAACCTAAAGCAGAAAGGTAATTTCAACTTTAATTCTAAGGTCGTCCGTCGGCAGTGCTCCAAATACGGAGTGTGTTGTGTACCCCACACTCGCTCCTATCCATTGGATAGTGCCCCAAATATGGAGTGTTTTCTACCCTATCCTATCCATTGGGTATTTTACTTTTGTTGTAGAATATAATAGAATAGAATAATATAGAATATAGATCAGAAAGAACCCTACGGGGACTAAAATTCAGAAGTAAGGTAAGGTACTAAGGTACCACTAAGGTAAATTTGTAGAATTTCCCATAAGCGAAACGATTTAAGTAGTACTTAAAAGTGTATTCAAACTTCAGTATTAACGAATGAATTTCGTATCTCCCATCTCTTACTTTTGGCCCACTTAAATTTGGTTAATTTTCTGGTATCTTTACCGACGATTTATTTTCGAGCAATTAAACAGCAAAGCAGAAAGCAAACTGCGACGACTGTAAATGGGACTGTGCCTGTGCTTCTTATTATGTTTTGGTTCTCCATTAATCTTTATGCGTAGTCCCATTAAATAGTAGAGACATACATATATGAGTAGTAGCCGACAACATATGAGATATACATATGTACATATATTCTAAATTGACTTCCATTCTTCTATTCCTTTACTCCCCAACAACAAAAATATCTTTCTTTCTCTCTCTATATATTTTCTCTCTCTCTCTGTGTTTTTTTTGTAAATCCCCTAACTGGCAGAACTTCCGTTTCATATTGGTAAGTTTATGTGGTTTTTCTATTTGAAACAAATTTTGATACAAAATTGAATTTGCATCCGCATTACGAATACCCAAGATTTATCTTGCTTTGAACTCAGTTTTCATTACCCCTCATGTGTCCATATGCCCACTCCTCTTTCTCTCTCTCTCTCTCTCGCTGCATATTTCTCTTTATTAATATATTTATCTGCACCACATGCATCTTCTATCTTTATCTGTATGTCTCTTGTGCTTGTCCCACACATTGGAATGTATAGCTAGAGCAATAAAATGGGTTAACCGCTTGGATTAATCATTGATCTCTAATCGAAACTTTATCTCGCAGTCCACAAGGCGCATCGCGAGGAGCTAGACGGTTCACTATGGCTGCTGGAGAAGATTCTGTGCCTGCTGCCAGAGCTGTTGGCCCGTCGCTGGCAGTGCCACTCGCTCAGCCGCATCATGGCCAAGCTGCTGCATCTGGGCAACTCCCCAAAGCTGAGACGAGAAGGTGTCAGGTGAGTCCAACTCAACACAAAGTAGTCTCCTCTAATCTATGGCTTGTTTTCTGCAGATATTTCCTGCTGTGGTACCAGACTCTGGGCGAGAATGCGCCCGGCTATGTGCATGCCATGTATGCGGATCTGATACCCGGTTTAATTGTCCCTCAGAAGGGTGTGCTGGGCCCCGACACGGAGTTCAGCGCCTCGGACTTTCTCACACATCCGAATATGAAGGCAGACGGTGGTATGGCATCCGTCTTCCACGACAATGCTTTCTCCCATCCCGTGCAGAGCTCAGAGCTGATGGCACTGCTGCCGCCATCCTCCAGCGAGAAGTCGGCGCCGCCAGATCCCCGCGATGGACTCGAGGTCCTGCTAAATAGCATGGTCCATACGGCCGCATGTCTGCGATGGCGCGACAGTCGCGCCCAGAAGGACCATCGAGCCTTTGCCTTTCTGCTACAACGTTTCATGGACGTGTTCCTGCCCGTCTTTTCGCCAAATTTCGATGTCACCTGCTCGATCTACAATCCCCGCCTAGACATGCCCGTGATGCGATCAATCAACAAGAAGGACGAGGTCATGGCCTCCTGTGTGGTGGTCCTCATCAACTGGGTGTCGCGTTTCACCCACGAGCGTCTGCTCAGCCACCGTCTCGACTGCACACTCCACATCGAGGATGTGGATCATGTTCGTCTGCAGGGCTACCAGCAGGGACTGATTGTGCGGGATGTCTTCTACGTAAGCCGCGAGAACATCAACTTTGTCCACGAGGTCTACCGTCAGGCATTCCTCCTGAACTTCACCTCCAAGCCGCAGATCGAGGCCATTCGCACAGCCATTGCGGTGTATCGGGACTGGATGACGGGCGAGACGCCACCGCCGTTCCTGTTGGAGCCCAACGATGATCCGCCGCCTGCCTCGACGGCGGGTGGAACTCCTCGTAGCCAGCGATTGCGCACACCCTCGTATGTGGGTGCCATAGCGGGCTCCAAGGAGCAGCTGGCCGTGCGAGCCGGCAGGCAGAATGTACTACAAGTAAGCGTTATCCCAGTGCAGATCCTTGGTATCCTGTTTCAATGAGTGTTTTTTCGCAGGTGTTTGTAACGAATGCTGCCAACGTGTTCCTCGTGAATACGGCCAATCTGAACATTTGTTTTCCCGCACGATCCCGCAACTATCGCTCGACACCACTGGAGGAGCAGACGGAGATATGCAAGAAGGTCCTTAATGTCTATCGCACGATGGTAATGAACACGGACATGGATTCGCGGACGTGGGAGCAGCTGTTGCTGGTCCTGCTGCAGGTCACCTCCGTGGTGTTGCATCAGAATCAACATCATCATGGATCGGTCGGCGGGGGTGGTGGCGGTGGTCCCCCAAAGACGGCCACGCTGGGCGGCATCTTGGGATCGGCCATCTTCCAGACGCTGATTGTCACCTGGATACGGGCCCATACCAAGGTCCCTGTGAATGTACTGCTGTGGGAGAAGTTCCTCAATGTGCTGCAGTCGCTGACGCATCGCGAGGAGCTCATTGTCGAGTGGAACAAAACGATACAGACCCTGACGCGCGTTTTCTCACGCTACACCTACGGCATCAGTCTGCTCGACTTGCCGCTGGATCGCGTGGCCGAGAGTCGCGCCGAGAAGCGTCGCCGCATCGGCACCGTGTGGCAGGGATCGGGAGGCAGCAGCAGCACGGCCAACGGAGGACCCGCCTCCGGCTCGGCGATCGGCAGCAGCAGCGGGCAGAACCGTCAGCGCGAATCGCTGGCCGAGTCGAACAGCAGTCGCTCGGACGAGGCCACGCAGGCACTGCTGCCAACGGGGCATCACCCACGACCCCACGGCCATCAGCACTCGCAATCGCAGGGCGGCACTGGACAGGGCTCGCGACCTGTGCCCCTCACACCCATGCTGAGTAGAAGCTATAGCGAGGGAAGCTTAGCGTCGGCGGCCAGAAACTCACGCATCCGCCGTCGACGGGCAGCCACGCCCAAGCCGAAGCCTCTGCAACAGTCGCAGCAGCTGCTGGGTGAGCATCGGCTGCAGCAGTGCGGTGGTGGCGGAGCATCGAATGCACAGGATTTGAGGCGAGCCATGTCGCTGGATTCACTGGCAGCGATACCCTCTCGAAAGAGTGGCGAGGCGGACGAGAGGGATAGCTACCAGGACGGGGACAATGAGAGTGGGGCGGGGTCGAGGAGTCCATCGCCAACGGCCAGCAGTGGAATCGAAGGGGGATCCATCAAGGATGCTCAGCTGCATATCGATGCGAGTCTGGATGATGCCAATTCCGGTAGCTATGGCAGCGGCAGTGGGTCGGGCAGTGTCTCCGGTCGTCGGTGCATCATCCTTGGGGGCTCAGCCGAGGGCTGGCACCCGGACTCCACTTCCATTATGTGGAAGCGCATGCTGGGCGCCCTAGGCGATGTGAATCGCATACCAAAGGCGGATCTGCATGCCCAGGTGTTTATGCATCTACTGGAGATGACACAGAATCTGATAAAGATCAAGCAGAATCAAGGGATATCCACGGACAACCAAAGCACACCGCCCCCTCCCACACTAGTGCCGCCGATTGGCATCGTGGCTCCCTGGTGCTATGGCTCCCTCACCCTGGATCGATCCTTCAAGAAGGGCAAGCTATGGGCGCTGCAGTTGCTCTGCTCGCTGGCCCTGCACGGAGCCGTCGGTCGCCAGCAGTTTCCGCTGTTCTACCATGCGCTGCACCAGCTGTTGACTGGAGAGGATCGCGACCTCATCTATGCCATTCTCAAGTACTTGGAGGGACCGCGACTGCTCAGTTTGCTGCTGCCGGGACACACGCTGCTGCTGCTCGACCTGGTGCATGCGAGCGCCATCCTCCTCACTTCGCTGGAGGTCTCCCGCAGCACGCCGAGGGCCGAGGTGGCAGCTCTACTGGGATCCCTGCTCTGCTATCCGTCCTCGCTGCTGCCGCGTCCTGTGCTGCAGCCCTCGCCACAGAAATTCGAGCTGATGGAGTGCCCCGATCTGCAGGATCACATCCTCAACATTGTTCTGCGTTGTGCGCGTCGCGAGCCCTCGTCCAAGGCCCGCTGCATAGCCCTGTCCCAGCTGGGGCAGTGGCTGCTCCAGCGCCTCTCCCAGCCCTCAACGAACTCTGCCGCTGGCCGTGCCGCGCCCTTCCAGCAGGCAGTGCCGCATCCCAAGGATATCCATCCCAAAGAGTCGAAGAATTTCAATCCGCGCATAAAAGAAGTACTGCAGGTGCTGCTGCAGGCGCTCCAATTCAAGCATCACACCATTGCCATGGTGGCCGTCGACTCCCTGAAACTCTGTGCGGAGCGGGGACGTCAACTGGCGGCAATAGAGCGCGTTCCGCAGCTAATCATCACAGCGCTGTGCAAAGCACTGGAAATCCAGAACGTTTCAAAACCCAAGGACTCGGACAAAGTGGTCCTAACATCGCTGATGCTTTGCCTGGGGGAGTTCTGCATGGCGATTCCCGCCGCCCTGATGCTGACGCCCCTCAACGAAAACGGCGACACACTGGTGCTGCAAGTGCTGCGCGTGCTGCTGCAGGTGGCATCCGGGGCACCGCGTCACGAACGTGTCAAACTGACGGCCGACGATGATTTCGATATGCACATTGCCCACGACGATCTGCAGGGCGATGGACGACTGCCAGAGGCCACCTACCAAACATCAGAGACTATTCAGGCGTGCATCACGGCGATCCGATTATGCGCCAAGGCCGTCTCCATGCACCTGGTCACCCATATCGGTCACTTTCCCATGGGCATTGGAGCGTCGCGGCTCAGTTCAATGGTGGAGGAGCACGATGACATTGGCGGGGCGGCTCTGGGTAGCCAGGTGGACACGCGGCGCGACTCTGTGGATCTGCCCTCGGTTGTGAGTGCCCAAAATGTGCAGCTGTTCATGCTCAACTCGGGTCTGGTGGCTAGTTTCATAGAGCTACCGACGCTGAAGCTGCCCGGAGGCGGCATCACAGCCGGCTTGGTCACCGCGGAGAAGCAGGTGCGTGTGCTTATGCGGGATCTCAATGGGAAGGCCTGTTGGGATGCCTCCATACTGTACTCGGAGCCGCGGAAGACGGAGGAGCCTACGCAGCCGCAGCGACCAACGCCAAAGCTCCATCATCACCAGCACCAGCAGCAGACCCTGGACTCGATGGTGTCCTCCATGATGGGTGTGGAGATGCAGCCACCGCGTCACACACTGCGCCATCGGCCGGCTGGAGTCTTGCCGCTGGCCAAGGACATGGCCCCGGATCTGGACCAGCTGGATGACATGCTGGCCTACATCGGGCACACTAGTCCCGAGTGCGTGGCCCCCAATGTCGCCCAGCTGAATGCCCCGACCAGCAGTGCGCTGGGAAATAACCAGGAGGCACAGGCCATCTCTGTGATCCTGAATCAGCGCCTGCTCGAGCAGGAGTTTGTAATGCACACGGCCCGAGCACATTCACCAGCGTTGCGGCATGCTGGCTCCAGTTCCTCGCTGCAGCAATATGCAGGATCATCCTCTGTCGATCAGCGATCCCTGCACTCGGCCTCCGCCTCGTTTGACTCGCTGCCCACACGCACGGAGATGCCCTTCCAGTATTGCCGGCTACTCTTCTCGCACCTGGGACTCGCTGGCTGGGAGCGGCGTTCGCGAACGCATCTGCTGCAGCGAACGGAGAAGCTGATGCGGGAGTTGCGCAATGTGGATCTGCAGAAGTGTCGTGAGACGCACAAGATGGCCGTCATCTATGTGGCCGCGGGGCAGGAGGATAAGGGCAGCATCCTGAGGAACACCAGCGGGAGCAGCACCTACGAGATGTTTGTGTCGGCTCTGGGCTGGGAGATCGATCTGGAGACACACAACGGCTTCTTGGGCGGATTGCCGCGCCAGGGATGCGGATCTACAGCGCCCTACTATGCCACACCCTTTCTGGAGGTTGTCTACCATGTGGCCACCAGGATGCCCTCGGACTCATCGGAGGCAATGCTGCTGAAGACGCGTCATCTGGGCAACGACGAGGTGCACATTGTGTGGAGCGAGCACCACAGAGACTACCGGCGTGACATTCTACCAACAGAGTTCTGCGACGTTCTCATTGTCGTCTATCCCCTGAGGAACGGTCTGTTCAGGGTGACCGTCAATCGGAAGCCTGAGGTTCCTTGGTTCGGCCCGCTGGCCAACGAGAGCGTTGTTAGTGGCGCCTGCCTGGCCACTCTGATCCGCGCGACAGCCATCAATGCCAGTCGAACGAAGCGCGCTGCCCTGCCGCTCTACCAGCAATTGTGAGTCAATGGCACAACATTTAATCAAACCATATAACTTGTGCTTCCTTTTTTTTCTGAAGCTACGAGGAGCGCAATCGTTCGCTGGACAGCGTCTCGTCGCGGTACAAGGAGAGCACTACCTTCGAGGACTTTGCCAGTCGCATCTACAATCCGATGCCCCTGTCCACGCTGGGAATGCTAAGGGAATCGAATGCCAGCAGCTCGGGGGCGCCCCTGGCCTCTGCCCTGCTCGATCATAATCGCGCTTCAGTGAAAGGTAATAAACTAGAAAAGTTTTTTTTGAGAATAGTTTTAATCGTTAACTGGTCTGATTGCAGGTTGGGTACAGGCCTCCATTGATTCGGGGCCCGTGCTGGGCATTGCCCCATCTGCCTCGGCAGGTTCAACGGCGGCCATGGAGGCGGCCAGCAGCATGACATCCGCTTCGCCACGCGGTCCCCGCAAGCTGGGTGCACCATTCAAGAGTGTGACCAAAAAGCATTCGCTGCAACAGATTGTCATTGGGGGTGGCAGCGGCAGTGCCAGTGGGGATACACCGCCCGAGAGTCCAACAATGCCACAACGACGCTTTAAATAATCTTTCTCCCAATGCTAACATTCCCCCTGCCCAAGCTCGTTCCAGGCGATGCACAATCCCACGATGCAGAGATCCCAGCGCCCAAGCCGCAGAGAGGTCTGTGACAAAAGTATTGCGAAACACGTTTCCTCCTATGTTAATTATTGTAATTTATTTCTTTATTCGCTTTCCATTTAGTCTAACTAATCAATGTATTTAACTATTTATTTGTTTCTAATCCAATGCTACTCTATCTTCCATGCCACCCCGCCTCCATTTCCAAGATCACATTGTGTTTTAAGTACTTGTGAATTTTATTTAGTTTACTTTTACATACATATACGAGATATATCTTTTTTACGTATTTATTGATGATTTCACTACCATCTTACACGTCCACTCAAATGATTTCAAATGATGTATTTAATCGCTGCACTCAATTATGTTCATGATGGTAATGATATCTAGAATTAATTTGATTTGATTTGATGTTAGTTTTAAGTGCAAAATTTAATGGTTTAATTGCATTTTCATTAGCAGCTAAAGTATGCGTTTAATTTATGGCAAACTGTTATCCAATATATTTTATTTTTAATCATTATTGTATGTTGTATTTTTAACAATTTCAAAGAATTCAAAATTCGCACAAAATGCAAGAATAATCAAAAAATTATGAAAATCCAATATATAAGTATACATAAGTATAAGTCTCTTGTATGGTAACTTGCTCTGCTGCCCGTTTCAAGCAAACATCAACTACTAGTATTATATAACTGAGCTCTATGTATAGATATATCCCCCCAACCCCCCACACCGCTAGTCTTAAGCATATCCCCTTCCCCACTCAAAGCCATTGGCAATTGTCTTAATTTCGTAGAGTCAAACCAACATCAAAACATTGTTCAAAACCAAAAGGCCTTTTATTTGTGAGTATGAAAAAGAAAATTAAATTGTTACATGGATGTTTTATAAACAAATTATAGAGATACATACATACGTTGTGTTATGTATGTATATCTTTCGCTTTGTTTCCAACGAATTGAATTGATCAAATTGATATATTTATATATATTTACATACACACATACAATATATGTTAATTTTTTTAATTATATTTAAAATG
This sequence comes from Drosophila bifasciata, assembly GCA_009664405.1. Lineage (NCBI taxonomy): Eukaryota > Metazoa > Arthropoda > Insecta > Diptera > Drosophilidae > Drosophila > Drosophila bifasciata. The sequence continues at coordinate 7,566,495 of CM019044.1, forward strand.
TAATACGGGCAACTGAAAAGTGAATTGCAATGTGTTTTTTGTTGCACAAAAATGTTTAAATAAAATCTGTAGTCGAATTAACACACAATTAACATTAAGGAAATTTTTGTAAGAGAAAAACGAAACGAAAACGATCGAGAATCGAATAGAATCGAGAAAAAAAATGAAAATGGTAAAAAGTATGTGAAAAATTTGTAACTAACATCCAAGTAAATGTCATTATATACAATATACATTTACAATTGCAATATACTTATGATATTTACTAATTTATTTGAGAAACACTCGCGAGTATTTTTTCGTATAATAAATATAACAAATGAAAGCCAAAAAAAAAAAGAGTTAAAAGACGAGACCACTCCCTTCTGGGCCTTCCCTCAGGTGCCGTTTTCTATTTTTTTTGGGCCAGATGTTGCTTAACGTTTTTTTTTTGTGGTAATTAAGGGACACGCAATCGACCTGCTGACACTCATTTGGCTTGGCACAGACACTCTGGCGGGGTCATTGGCTTCGTATTTTGTTTGTTTGTTGGTGGTATCCTTTTTTAGGGGTGGCTAGTCCATGCACCCTCAACCTGCACACTAGACAAACCGGCTGGCAGGCGCTGGCTGGCTGCATGGCTGGGGATCTCTCTGTTGTAACCACCGCTGGCTAGTGACGCCATCGAATTAGAATTTTTCCCCGCCGTACAGAAATACCCCTAATGGTCTGTCGCTGCCGCTTGGCTGCCGCACAGTTCTCGTCGAGCGGTCGTGTCGTGTGAACGTCTTTCTTACTGCCACTTCAACGTTGTGTCGTCGTTGTGTTTCCAAAGATAAACTCAAATCGCGAATCGAAATGCGCAGCCAAGTTTTAAGTTTTTGCATAGCCATTTTGCTAATTGTTTGCCTCATGTAAACCAGGCAACAATTAGATGTGAGATTAGATGTGCCAGAGATCTCGGATTGGAGCACTGCCAGAGATCTCTTACCACTAGCGAGATGGGGCGCACGCCACAGAGGATACGGCGGATAGGCGACAGCCTGGAGATGCTAACGCGTGAGGCACGTCGCGAGGTGGTGCGCTGTGAACGTAAGTGAAAAATCACCCATACGCCGCGTTGAGGCACGGTCGATTGCATCACCTCTGAACTGTGAACCGTTGCTCCTTGGAGCAACTTATCCGATCGATTAGCAATCATAATTCACAGGCATTCATTGTATTCTTCGCTTTGTTTGTACGGCTATCTTCTGTCTATCTGTGTATTGCCTGTACCGCTGTAATAAATTCATGAAATGTCGCATTGGATCCGCCCCAGCCTGTAGGCCCCCATTGTGGATTTGCATAAACAGGCGACGTCATCGCCAATTTCAACATTGGAGCATGGAACCTCAATTTGCATGTGTATCTATAGGTGGAAGCCCTACTAAGATATGGTGTGTGTCTGTGTGACTCTGTTTACTTGTGGGTTGGCTCCCCCATTTGGGAAATCGCTAAACAAATATTTGAATATTGCTGTGAAAAGTTATCTCGATTAAATATGGAATTGTACGGTAATAACTATGCAATCTTTCAGTTAAAGATAAACTGACTTATCGCTTTTGTATATAGAAAACAATGAATGCATTCAAGAATACATTTGAAGAGAATAAAGAACTCCTTTTGAAGTTTTATTGACAGTGTAAATAAAATTGAAAACTATTCTTTATCTGTTGTACTAGTAAGTCCACGCCACGGTCAGTTCTTCAAATGTTGTATTTAAAAATAGATTCCATGGTGCGATTTACTAACTAGATTGTACATAATCTAAACTATAGACCGCATGGCGTCTGGTTGAACTTGTCTTCCGGTCTTTTGATTTTCTGTTGATTTGATAACATATGTAAGACACATGTGCTGCCCACATTTTGCTTGATAAATTAAACTTCTTTCGTAGAAAAGAAATTTTTAAAATTTACTACAACTAAATTCTTTATTGTTCCCCAAAAAATATTATTCAAAATAAATTGGGAAAAAGCCTTTAAAATAATGCCCCTGTGACCGCAATGGGTCCCTGGAGGGGAAAGCACATAACAGATGAAGTTTCAGCTGTAGAGAAAGGCTAGATGCCTGGCAGGCACGCGATTTGTGGTACTACTCTACATAACACACGCAGACACACTCCCTCGTTCAGAGGCAAGTCCTTGGGCCTTGTGGCCGCTAATTAAGCTTACCTTGGACATGAAAAAAGCGGCGTGTTTTTTCAAGGTCATCGCCGATAATTGCGTCCATGGCAACAATCGTCGAATAACCGAAACAAAATGAAATACACGTGGAGCAGCAGGACCAATGATGATTAATGTTTGAATAAGTGTTTAATGCGTGCTTTTATTTAAGGATACAACGAACAAATTAGTGATATAAATGTAGGCTTTGTACCTATAAGTAGGTCTAATCTTAATTGCGGTTTTGTGGCAGGGGAATGCGCAAATAAATGTATGTATAAAGTTGTGGCCACTTGTATGTCAACTCCCTTGAGCTTGAACTGCGTGATAAACTTGGTTTCAAAGGAACATTAAATTTACTTAGCTATAGACTGTTTCTTCAAGTAGGATAAATACGAGAATACTTGTATGACTATGTAGATTTAAAGGGAAAACTCGCTGACAGTATAAGAAAACAAAAATTCAAAAAAATTGAAGTTGGTTGCAGTGTAGTTTATTGTATTCTTTTAAGTGTATAACTGTTGTAGTTGTTCTACGATTACTCATAATTATTTTTAATTTACAGTAACACACAAACAACGTCTCTTGGGACACTCATAATCTAACAAAAAATCAGCATAAAAATGTTTTTAAATTCAAAACAACACAAATAAGAAACAAAAACGAAAACAACAATAGAAAAAACAAAACAATCAGTGCCTCCTCTTACCACGCATAGAAACCCACGACCCACCTCCTATCGAGGGCAGCGAATGCGAAAAACAAAAAAACAAACTCGTAGGAAACGAACCAAAACAGAAACAAGGAGGAAGCAAAAGCTAAAAAAAAACATAAGTTTGTGTGGTTGGTAGGGGGGTAGGTGGGGGAGCAACTAGTTGCAAAATGGTCAAATCAAAACAAACCCGAAGAAGCTCTCTTTTCCCAGAGAGCGGCGCCAAAGAAACAGAGGGGAAACGAGAGAGAGAAAGCCATACTATTGTATGGGGCTCAAGGTGTATTTATGCAGGGTGGAGCATTACCTCTCCCTCTCTGGATTACGGTGGGTATTTGTAATTGGGGATATGCATTAAATTTATAGGGAGCTTAAAGATTTCACAAAATTGTTTACCTTAAAGATTTCAATTAATAGAATACAAATATATATAAAATTGTTCCATCGATTTAAATTCGGTGTCTTACATATAATTTTGACCGCGTGTATGACTTAATTTCTATTTAATTAGGATTGATATATTATATATCTGAAAGTTAGCCGATCTGACAGAATAGCTTAATATCTGAGAATATATTTTCTGTCAAACATCTAAAAGGCTCTTAACTAAAAGAGAAACTAAATCAAAGCTCTTAACTCCGGAAATGATCCACCCTCCCAATAATATACCTTTTGGCAGGCAAGCAGTAAACCAAACATATGCATACCTACATACATACACATGTACATATTTACAGTCAGCTGGAGAACGCTCCATCGCTTGACGTCGTCGCCGCCTCAGTGGCTGAAACATTCACGAACGGCACAGTCGGTCGGTCGCTACGGAGTTCGTTTCAAAATTTCATTCTTTCGGTGGCGTTCTCCTCTTCACGGGGGTTTGGCTTCGGCGATTAACGGTGTCTTTTGCTTGAAACAATTTATGCAAATCAAAGAGATATCAATATCAATGTAAAACAACATAAATGCTTAATCGAATAGAAGAAGAACTGAAGAACTGAACCACGGAATGACCTTGAGCTGTTTGTGTGTTTGCGTGTGTGTGTGTGCAGAATGTGTGTTGAGCGGGAATTGTGGATTTAAACGAATGGCGCTTTTCCCAGCCGAATTCCCCACGTGTCCCAAAAACACGGACACGCCATGAGCCCCTGTTAGAGCCCCTAATTAGAGTAGATATTCGAGAACGAGCTCAAAAAAAGGTGTTAAATTCGGTTTCGTTACGTATATGTAATGTGGCATGGAAATAGAAATAGAAAATTGAACACTTGAACTTCTGTGGTGTGCCAATTGTAAATTGATAGCCGCCAAAGGTGTTCCGAATCCAATTGAAAAACTTTCGCACACACACACACACAAGTCATTTGTCTTCTCCCACATTAATTCCAAATCAATTAATTTCAATTATTCCAATCGCTCAACGGAACAGAAGCGGGTCGAAACACACACAAAAACAAACAAAAAATATTATAGAAAAAATAGAAAATTTTCTCTTCTGGTTGATTGAATTCGGTTTACGTTCGAAATTTACTCGCTTGTCTGTAAATTGTTTATTGTTTTCCCCATCAATTTCTGTGTGCGCTCATTTTTAATGTTTTCTGCCAGTTGGCTCCATAAATATTGCCCGTTTGGACCATAAAAATTAGTCATTAAAACAGACAACTGTAAGCTAAAAACTATTTTCAACTAGTGCTGGACAAAAGCTAGAACTGATCGGCACACAAAGGATGTGCTAGGCATGTGAAAAAACGTTTTAAATAAAATATAATTTATTCTAAATTTGATAACCTCTGGCATCCTACGGAAGCAGGCCGGCCGCAAGCAGAGTGAAATAATCCCGACAAATTTCCGAATAATAAATCACATAAAAACATGCTACAATGGAGCTGATAAAAAAGTACAAACAGGGAAAGCTCACAACTGGCGATATACGCAATCTGAACCGTACGTTGATTCACTTATTTATTCGCTTAGATATTCATTTCCTTACACATTCTATATACATATATAATTATGCGCAACATTCAAATGGCCCTTAGGCGCCCTTAGTTTGTGGAATATTTTTAGCGTGACCTTCGCTGGCCTAAGAAGAAGGTGAAACCCAAGCTAAAATAAAACCAAAATGAGTTCCAAGACAACATTTCGAATGTCAAATTTCAAATAGAAATTCAACAACTTGCCTGCCATTGACAGACAATGCTCGAATCAATTATTGTAAGAGCCATCAGTACATTTGTCCATCAGTCACGGTGGCTGCTCTGCAAGGGGCGCGCCTTTCAGCATCAATAAATAGTCCGAGTAAATTGTACGAGTAGCTGGCAAATGTTTGGACGATTTGCAGATGCTTCGACAGTGGGACAGTGGGGCAAACTCAATGAAAAGGCCATTCAATCTGTATGTAAATTGGATTGATCTGTCTTTCGCACTCCCACTGTTGTTGGCTTCCATTTATTTCGCTGTTTTTTGTTAACTGTATTACAACCTACTGTTAAGATGTGTTCTGATTTTGATTTATAATTCCTGTTCTTAAAACTGCCTCAGATATCACCTATTTCCCCCTGCCCTAATGTGCTAAATTTTGTGTCTTTTTTTATACCCTCAATCGCCTCATCGAAAGCTGCTAATTGGCCCTAAAGCCTTTAGACAAATGTGCTAATATTAAGTTCGTTTCGGTTGCTTATAAACATTTTCGCACATTGCTGCTTCCTCTTTTATCTGACGTTCGATCAGCCCCCCCACCGCAACCTGGCCGAAATGTTAATAAACATTCAAGTTGTTGCATCTCTTGGCCCGCTGCTAAGTGGTGGAAAGTTTGTTTGAGTGGGCGCCATCCAAAATACGCATACGCCATGTGGTTCCTGTTAATGGCCTCAACATATTGGCTTAAGTGCAAAACTTCCGGGACCAATTAGAAGTGCAAACAAACACTGTACTGTACTGTAAGTAGGAGAAATTGCCAACAGCCTTTGGAATGGAAACTTCCGTACGAACTTTTCGATCGTATCATCGTTGTTTGTAGCTGGCAAAAAATTTAGTAATCTTTATTTATAGTTTGCTTTACAAAAGCTCCTAAACTTTGGGTCATATATTATGTTACCAAAACTGGCCAAAAGTGGTTAGCCTCCCGCTAACGACTCATAAAACTTCTCGCTTGCTCGCACCCAGTGCCCAGAACCAGACCCACACACACCCAATGATGAGGGGCGACATGATGTCATGCCACAGACAGAGAAAGAGAGAGAGACTGTTCCACTCTCTGGGGGATCGTGCAACGTACAGTAAATAGCCACTGAATGTGTGTTGGTGTCTGTGCCCATCCGAATACCATTCCGCTTAATGCGTTCAAAGCACTTGGGGCATGCAAATTGTGGTACCATTCCGTGATCTATATGGCTATGATATATGGGTATGGGGATGGGAAATTGTAAAACTCATCTGTCCATAATGGACTGTAAAAATGGAATTGGTAATATAATATACGATCCACCGCATATTTTTCCGCATCTCGGCATCGTATATTTTCCCGCAAATCTGTTTGTTGACTCTGCACATCAGTGTGTTGTTTTATTTTATTTTGTGTTCTTTTGTTTAAATTGTGCGAGCATCCCGAATCATGTGAAATGAAAGCATCGCAGGGAATATATTTGCATCAATTGAAATGAATTTTATTTGCCAGCAGTCACGATATCGACGTCATCTCGCATTTTGTTCATTCCGCATGATATCATAGCCACAGATATAACCTCACGCACACACACACCTAGAACCCGCATAAACTGGGACTACTTCACAGTTAACTGAATCTTACACACAAAACAAAGTAAAACAAAACCAATAAGCCCAAATAAATTATGTATCCCCACCTTGCCGCCGCTCCATTCGAACAACTTGTCCAACAAAACATGGCGAGAAAACTAATATTTCATCTCGTGTGGCTCTAACCTTCTAACCGAGTCGCTTACATACACTCGCACAATAATTCATTCGTTCTATGAATACGATTAATAAATGTCGTAATCCATTGTTCGCAATGGTTTTATATATGCTCGTATACTTGATCAAACAGCTCCTGCAGATCCATAAATGTATGTGCATATATGTATGTGTATATGTATGTATGTAGTTGATTTTCCAAATATACATAGGTCTTTGCATGCTTAAGCTGTTAATTTCCAATTCAAATTTGTCAGCGGCTCTTTTGATACGATACGGCAATGTGTATGAATAATGGCAGAGGTTATTTTTATGATTTCATTATCACCATTAGAGATACAATTGAAAGGGGGAAGACAAGTTTAATGAAGGGAATAGAGTTGGAGAACAATTAGAGAATACCCTGGAAATATATTTTGCATTCTGGTATACCATTTGATTAGTGGGGGATTCTTCGCAGGCATCACATTAACCTACATATAAGCTTCCTTTTTTATTTAACATTTTTTAAATTATATTTTACATCTCCTTTCAGACATCGTGATATGTCTTATGGTGCTCATCGCAATATTCTCTATAATATGGAGCATTTCATTGCACATGATATCCGGGGATCTGTACGAGGGAATAGTCAGTGCCAAACTCATCTTCCGTGAGCGAAACTTTGATCAAATGGATAATCGCAGCAAGGAGATTCTACATCGGGATTACATCAAAGCCACCCAGCAGGCCTATGGGGCTAAATACTCCGTCCAGGATGTCACACCCGAATCGCTGCAGAGCGAGAGCCGTAGGTGTCTCTTTGTATCCGCCTGAATATCAGTCTCTAAATCTGCATTTTTATTGCAGAAACCACAAAGCCAACCTTCAAGATACCACATATCTACGAGTCGAGGGAGAACCGGCCACGGTTGGAGCGTCTGATAGCTGACAATAAGGAGATGCAGGCCCTGACCACAACGCAGGCGCCGACTCCGAAGATTGTCTTCAATGCGGAGGCAGATCGCCAGTTCCTGGCCACCAGTAAGCATCATATTATCAATCTCTTTTGGTGATCGATCATTCACAAGCATTTCCCCCCTCCTTAGTGGCCCTTGATGCACATGCCACGTTTTGGAATCCAGGAATTGGTGCACAATTCGTCTATGCATTTCCTCTTATATCGGAGATTGTGGCCATCATTTGGACAGCCATGTGTCTGATCTTTCAGACGGGCAGCAAAAAGAGTTCGTAAGTGCAGTAGTTTTAACCTTAATTTGTGCTCAATCATTAACCATTTTAGAGTCTTGCCCAAACCCTGGCGCATTGTGGTGCCCTCGATCATAATTTTCTCTGTGATGAGCCTTGGCAGTGTCGTCTACACTATCCTAACCAACGGACATCTGAAGCAATTGTGCGGTCAACTCCGTGAGAATCTCACCGATCCCATCGCCATCAGCTGCGGGGATGCCATCGCCCTGCTGCGTCCCATCGTACACGAGCACAATGTCTCCCACGACACTTATCTGCAGCTCTTCCGTTGCAGCTATGTGATCGGGATGGTGCTTTGGATCATGGCCCTGCTGGTGATGGTGCTGCGGTTCATCTTTGCCGTGGACTTTCAGCTGGTCGACATCGATGAGATGTTCGAGCATCGGCCGAGCACAGATTTCCAGACGCCCATTCAGCCCGTCTACAGGGAGGTGGTGCAGCAGGGCAGTCCGCAGCACCAGACACAGCTGAGGCCCAGATCCGAGGAGGACTACCAGAGTGCCAGGTCGCACTTGAGCGATGTGGCGCTGCCGCTACTGGATGGACAGCCGCAGGCCTCGGTTCGGGCGCCCAGCCTGGCCTAAAAAAGGCAAAACAATTGGCAATCTCAGGTTTATATTTATTTTTATACCAAGGAATGAGCGTAATCATATTTCTTTTAATCAGTAACCAGTTTCTAATGTAAGTTTTAGCGATCTCCTAAAGGGGAGTCTTTAGTGTATAGTTTCCTGATATTTTCAATGTTTTTAAAGCTAAGCGAACTCGTGCCTCGAAGTCAGAATTAACTTATACTCGTAGTGTAGAAAATGTCGCTTACATGGAAAGAAATGAGAATTACTTGGATGATTTTAGTGTCAATTTTATGGCTCTCGATATTACGAAATTTTAGCATACTTTCAGGCATTAAGAAATATATAAAGATGTACATAAGTATGTATGTATATATGTACGTACATGTATTTATTATTTCAATTCGAATCTATCTAACGACCTTTTAAATACCTTTATTTCAATCGATCCAAATCCATCAATCTGCAACAGCTAAGCGACATTCCCTAGTCGGTCGATCGACTACAATCTTCTCCTTTTTAAACTTTAAACATTAATCCAAGTGTTTATTTTTTTTGTTTTAAAATTTAAAATGCAATAATATTTTAACCGTCTGACAACCGAAAAACTGTGCAAATAAAATACAAGTGCTATGTTAATGAAGGTTCATGCTGTAGTACGGCTAGAACTTAGAGCAGCTTCATGGTAATGGTCTTGGTCTCCAGATAGTTGTCCAGTCCATCCTTGCCCAGTTCGCGACCAATGCCAGAGTGCTTGTAGCCACCGAAGGGCGTCTGTGGGAGCACAGCATCGTAGCAGTTGATCCACACGGAGCCGGCATCCACATTGTTGGCAAACTTCAGGGCCTTGTTGATGTCATTGGTGATGACCCCGGCAGCCAGCCCGTACTGGACATTATTGGCCCGATCAATGATCTCATCGAGGCTGCTGAACTTGAAGATCGACTGAACTGGTCCAAAGATCTGTGGGGAGAAACGTAAACCCATTTAACGATAATCTATCAAAGAGGATGTTCAATGTACGAACCTCCTCTTGTGCAATTCTCATGTCATCCTTTACATCCGAGAAGACAGTGGGCTCGATGAAGAAGCCCACATTGCCGATACGCTTGCCGCCAGCCTGCAGCTTGGCACCCTCCTTCTGGCCACTCTCAATGTAGCCGAGGACTTTGGTGAGCATCTCCTGATCGATTTGGGGACCCTGCTGTACGTTCTTCTCGAAAGGATTGCCCACCTTGCGAGCCTTGGCAGCGGCAGCGGCCTTCTCTACGAACTTGTCGTAGATCTTCTCGTGCACATAGGTGCGACTGCCGGCGCAACAGCTCTGGCCATGATTGGAGAACAGAGCCTCATGTGTGGTCTCCACAGCAAAGTCAACTGAAAGTAGGAAATATCCGTGTTAGACCCAGACGAAGATGGGAAATCGAGGCGCCACTTACTATCCGCATCTTCGAACACCACCACTGGACTCTTGCCGCCCAGCTCCAGGGACACCCTCTTGAGGTTGGACGTGGCCGCTGCCTGCATCACGATGCGCCCAATGTCCACGGAACCGGTGAACGCCTACCTTGGCGATATCCGGATGCTCACTGATGGCCGCCCCAGCGGTGGGACCGAATCCATTGATGATATTGATGACGCCCGCCGGGAAGCCGGCCTCCTTGGTCAGGGCAGCCATGTGCAGGGCGGTGAGCGGCGTTTGCTCCGCTGGCTTCATGATGATGGTGCAGCCCACGGCCAGGGCGGGTCCCCACTTCCAGGCCAGCATCAGCAGTGGGTAGTTCCAGGGAATGATCTGGCCGACTACGCCGACGGGCTCCTTGCGGGTCATCGAGATGAAACCTCCAGCGGGAATGGTGTCGCCAAAGAACTTGTCGGTCCAGCCGGCATAGTATTGAAGCGTCAGGATCGAGTAGGTGACATCGAAGAGGGCCTCGGCATAGGGTTTGCCATTGTCCTGGGTCTCCAGGCTGGCAAGGAATTCCTTGTCGCGTTCCATCAGTGAGCAGAGCCTAGAAGGAGGTACAAGTTAATGGTAGTTGATTCTGCTAACAGGAGTTTGTGTATATTTACTTGTTAATCAGATTCGTGCGCTGCAGGGGACTCAACTTGCGCCAATCGGAGTTGCGATGGAATGCCTTCTTGGCCGCAATCACTGCCAGATCCACATCAGCCTTAAGCAGAGATAATCCGAATTAGTTTTGGGTGCCAGCTAGAAAGCGGAACATTGACTCACTTTGTCTCCTTCGGCCACTTTGACGATTTCCTTGCCAGTGGCTGGATTGGATGTGGCAAAGGTCTTGCCAGAGACGGCATCCACAAACTCATTGTTGATGAAGAGCTGCAATGGGCAGGAGTACAAAGAGCTATGAATGAGCATTCATTAAAGTATAAATAAAGGACCTATCTACATATGTATTACACAACCTCACAGTACAGGGGCTGGCAATTGTCAAGGCTATGATTGAATCTTCTCATACTCCGCCCCAGTTTGGAGCGATGGAATGCCAGTAATTGGTGCAATTTGTGCATCGCAATCTGTGATTATAATCTGTGGGATAGCCGCCTTTGTGTGCCCCAACAAGTTGTCAGCACTTTGATTGCCCCATTTTCAATATTTCAACGGCACGCGACAATGTAAGCGTTTAATATTTAAGTTTCATTTGAGTCACGAACCAAAACTGTCAACTTTATGTATAAACAAAACTGTTGACACAACAAAGTCATCTATAGGTATTTGAGGTATTTGGAAGTCATTTAAAGTTATAATGGAACATTAGGTAAATGGATTGAGCGGTCTTTGAGGGTTGAGACATAATAGCAGAGTTAATTCATAAAGAAACTGGAGCTTAGTGGATTAAATTAGATTAAATTAATTCAATTGAAATAAAGTCTCTTCAGGAGTTGGAGGAGAGATATCTTGTATCTATATTTAGTACTGCTGCTCGCACCACCTCTTATAACCCCCATTAGGTGTATAATATAACTAAAATCTGGTGTCAAAGTCTCCTTCATATCAGTGTCTTTGAATAACAAACAGCATTGGACCCCCCCTTAAACTTTCCGTATGGTTATCAGTATTGTTTGCCCTAGAAGACCACATCATTATTATCGCCACAGCAATGGCAGATGTGTTTATTGAGTGTCAAAGAGCTAGTAGATTACGGCCAGCACAGAACACCCTGTATGTGGGTATGTATCGCAGACCCACACGAAAATCAAAAAAAAAAACTGGCGAATATTTGAAAATTGCGACACAAACAAGTTCGAAACAAGTTGCATATCCATTAGGAACACGATAGAGATAGAGTATGGGTTTATTTCGCGTATATCGTGTATTACTTCTTATCTGAAGTTTGTTTGTGGTGGGCCAGCGGTCAAAAACAGGTGTAAAGGCTGTTTAATCAATTGCGAAACACTTATTGCATACGAAATGCAATTGGCAACAAAATATATATGTGTATATTCTACTATATATGTACTTACTTTTGTGTACTTGGGTTTTGTGTTGGGATCGGCCATACTGGTGGAGAAATAAACTGCTGCTGGCACTGAGAACTGGAGCTGATGTGGAGGAGAGCTCGCTGCCAGATGCTGCTTTTATAGGCTCCCCCTGATTCGTGTATTCGTGTGCTATCAGGGTTTCTGTTTTCGGATTGCCGTTTATCTCGGTTTTTGCTATATGCCGGCCGGCAGGCTGAAAGACAGACCCACATACTCGTAACTTGTATTATTTATTGGCACCCTACACTGAAATGTGTAAGGGCATGCTAGTTTTCTAAACCAGTTGGTTAAGGATTCCTGGATTCCCATCTTAGGTGAATAAATTATATAACTTTTATCTGTTGGCGCCCTGAACGTGCATTTTCTTTGGGAATCTCTTTATTATACACATACATATATGTATGTATCCACCATATTACCTAGTGGAACAGCATTCGTAGCGCATTCCAATTTAGTTGCAGCTTAAGCTCCAAAAGTTTTTGTAGTCTCCCTTTTAGCTCGTGCTTTATCATCTAATTCCTCTTGAACGTAGTTTCGCAATCCGAAATGTAAGCTTTCAAATGGTTGTTGACTTGGCTGGGATTATATTATGGTTCGTGCCTTGGCTTCCGTCTTATACGTTTGATTATAATTTGTCTTATACAAATGTACATATATTAATGTTGTTCCAGAAACATTTATTGAGGGATAAAATAGATAAAAAGATTTATTTAATATAAATAACAATATTTTGTGTTGATATAAATATAAAATCGCACACTAGAACATATACTGATATTCTGTTTAGTGTACCGATTCCATTCAGAAGATTCTATCAAAGGAAATTCTTGTCTTATCAAAAGCTCGTTGTTTTTATCAGTTGTTTGCCATAGCTTTTGATGGGAAAACTCTCGTACTGATAGGTGCGTTGCACCAGACCATGATCCAGAAATTTCAGCTTGCTCAACGACTGTGCAATGTAATTGCTGTGTGTGGAATGAGAAAACAACAAACTGAAAGTGTTCCCAAAATAGAAGAGGGTTCATTCCTACCTGTAGTACTCGTAGTCGTAGCGCAAATAGCCGGAGAAGGGCTGCAGCTCGAGGCCGTCTGGACAAATGGGATTGCCGTGCAGGCTTAGGTATTGCAGGTTGGGGAATAGTCGTCGGATCAGTCGCATTGTAGCGGGCAGGTCACTGAACTGCAATACCAAACACGTGTAAGCGATTGTTGGACGGATGCGTAGAGGGCAAGGATCGTACCTCGTTCTTGTTCAACATGAGCACCTCCAGCTGTGGCAGAGGTTGTGTCAATGTTCGCAGTTGTGCCTCGTGTAGCCGATTGTTGTCCAGCACCAAGTGACGCAGCTGCTCGAACTCCGCCAGCCAGGACAGATCCTTCAGGCAGTTGTGGCTCAGGTCTAGTAGCTCCACATGCTCCGCGTGTCGCTTGACCAGCTCCAGGGGCAATGATCGCAGATTTTGCTGCACCAAAATGAGCTACATTTGTGGTAGATTGTGTGTCGTACGATTCCTAATCTCTCAAAGATAAACAAAAACATTTACCCTACCTGACTGTCGTTGTCTTCCAGCGTTTGCATTGCCACCAGATTCCGTATCCGTATCTTCTGCGAGAGATCTTCTACTGTGTGGCTGGGAGCGCGGGCGAGCTTTCGGATACCTTTTCGGCGATCGTCTGGGCCTCAAATGAGGCGAGCGAGCCCAGTCGCTCATTTGCAGCAGTTGATACGAGAGCCGAGGCGAATGCTTTTGTTTTTTGCGTATTAACTTTTACTTTTTTTTCTGTCATACCCTGTACGATGCCACAAGCAAAAGGTGTATGGGTTTTAGAGAGGCTCAAAATCTCTTTACTTACTTTAACCGTACATTAAAGCTACTCAAGTTACTGCTACAGGTTTTTCTCACTTAATCTACCTTTTTCTACCTTCACTTCAAAGCAGTCCACTGAAGCCGAAATGTATTTGAAAATTTTAAGTCATACTTCCAAACTTTTTCGTAGTTTATTTAAACTCATCGTCCACCTTCGGAAATATAAAAAATTTTATTTTGAATATTGCGTTAAATAATCAAATTTGATTGTTTATTGGAACGCACTAGTAAGTATATTTTTTGTTCCATTTCCCATTTTACTAATAGTTTTAAGCGAAAATAATCTATGTTTATATCAAAAGAATTTTGTAATTTTCACGTTTATTGTTTAATCTTTTTTATTGAAAGAAAAAAAAAGGCTGAAATTTTACTTACTTTTCAGCTCACATTTCCATCAAAGATCTTCACAAAGGGTATTCCGCTAGTTCACCCCCGGGCCTTATCTGTCCCACGTACTCCCATATAGTCTTTGTATTTGTTTTATTTTGTTTGGCTTCTGCGCAGCTGTTTGGCTGTAGCTTTTTCCTCCTCTTTCGTTGCTTGAACTTGTTGTTGGTGTCGAAAGGGGAGCAGTAGGCAGAGGAGCAGGCAAAGTACTGATAAGCCGGCAGGCATGCAGGCAAAGCTGACATGTAGAGGGCGCCAGCGAGTATCAGTGTTCGCGCATCAAGTATACGACAAGTGCACCCGCGGCCACATCGATGCTCGATGTCCGCATTAAATGCTGTCAGGCATTCCATTATGTTTCGCTTTTATACAAATCCTTCGACTGCGCTTTAACCACTTCGACTGGAGTTGGTCAAGCGGTGTTGCGGACTGAGAGGAGAGGGCCTGGCGATAAGTGCTCCACAATGGCAAAGTGCGTCCAAATATATTTTTAATTGCCAGTTAGGCTGGCAAACAGAAATGACGGCCCACAAGCGCACAAGAGTCTGAATGAAAAGGCAAAAAGAAAACACCACAGCGCCCTGACAAGCAATTTTGACTGCAAATGGCTAACAAATTGATAGCGCAGAGAGCGGGCGAGGGCGGGGGGCGGCGGGCAAACTAGTGCCAAACAATAGGAGATGACAGCATAAATAAACAAGCTGCGAGATACAAATTACGGCTCACAGGCATTTAGCCAGGCACTTAATTCAATGAAACCCAACCAACCACGCGCACGCACAAAACACACACCCACAGACAGATGCAGCCTAGAGATACAGATAGATACGTCTGCGCATCGGTTAAAGTAATCGATTTGCCAGTTGCCTTTGTCATCAGACCTTTGAGGCGGTTGACAGCTGTGCCCAACGTGGCGGCAGCTCCCTTAACCCTTCCTGGGGGGCACCGTCTGTCAGTGACACTCTCGAAGCGTATAGCTCTCTTTTGTCCGCTAACCATCTTATTATTTCCACCCGACTTGCACTCGACTTTTTGCTTGGTAATACTCGTGCTGTATGTGTGTGTGTGCACGTCTATGACTCTATATATAGGCCTTTGATTGTTGGTCGTTTCAATAGGCATTATAATTCAATGTCAACATTGAGTTGCCCCGTTTGTGGAAGACCTTTATTCCCATAGCCCCATAGCCAGTGATCTTCAATAGGTCAATCTTTGACGCTCAAGGGTATAGTCGAACAGGGGCTGCTATTGCGGTGGGGAGAAATGGAATCGAAATAAGTTTTATGGTTCCTCCTTCCGCCATCAGAAAACATTCTTTCTTTCTCCTATCCTTTAGGTGTGAGGAGTAATTAAATTGTATTTTTACCTGCCACCTTGATGACTAATTCGCAGCACTTAATTCTGTTCTGTGGATATACTCGAGCAAAGGAATAGAATAATTTGGGACCCATCCCTAAAATCCAATTTGCTTTGACCATCGCATTAGCCTCATTAACATCACCATGGAGACCCCACAACCACTCCTGCTGCCACCCAACACCAACCAACACCAACCAGAGAAATAAAAAAGTGCTCGACTTGCTCCAATTTTAATTACTTCCCACAGGCCGGGAGTTGGTGTGAGTTACATAAAAACCAACGAGGACTGGGGACTGGGGACTGGGCATTGATGAGTGATGGGAGGGAAGCTCGATAATTGTGCTAAAATCGAATGACCTTGATGGGTGGGACACCCCTCCGGGGCTGGTGCTGTTGCTGGTGCGAAACTGGTCAAGTTAGCTGCTGTTTACCTCTAATTAACGAGATAATCAACGACGCTGCTGCCTCCGATCGCCATTATCACTGTAATCATCATCATCATCATCATTATTGTAGCTACGGGGCAAACCATTTAGCCGAGCGATTTGTCAACGCATCTTTGTGGCACCTGGCCAAGAGTTGAATGTGGATGGCAGATGGAGAGCAGTCTGGACTGTGCGGAGGCGGAGGCTACGACGACATTCATTCGCCATTTGTCATAATTTGTTGCCTCCCCCTATGTAGGTTGAAGCATTTAAGTAAATGTATAACACACATTCGCGGATAAATTTTGACCAGTTTTTGTGCCATGATTTGCATCTTTCCGCTTTGCTCTTCCTTTCCATGAAGTTTGAGGTAAAAGTAAAAATAAATTATGGGTAGGAGTGAAATGAAATCATTTAATTTTGCCACATGGCATTTCTAGGAATTATATCAATAATTTAAGGTGGATTTTCAATTGATAAATCAAAGGTTTATTTTGTGGTTAAAAAACGGAGGAAGCTGCGTGTATCTTCCCTTTAACCGGAGGTTTTCTTTCACCAACTTCTTCTTCATCTGCCATTGTATCTCAGCCTTCTTTTGAGCAACAATTGACAGAGGTTTGCTGCTATTTTTAACCATCATTTGACCTACGCATTCTGTGGACGGAATCCTCATCTGTGGAATGCCATTGGCCAACTAATCGACTTGTAGGTTCACATCTCAATGACAAAGCCCCAAAGCTTCTGCGTTTTTGTTGCCGTTTGGCACAGCGTTTGCTGTGCGTGGCACTTGACGTGCAACAAGTGGCACGTCGAGTGTAGCATCCCGAGCTAGCTGTGCTTCATCGATTGGAAATACCCCCGACTCGGCGGCAATGTCAATGGAGCGGCAAGCACCAGCGAAGGGCACGAGACGTGTAGCCAATGCCAAGAGGCGAAGGGTATGGCGATCGGTGCGAATCAATGGATGTGTGGCGGCTGTGGCTGCTACTGCACAGGTGACCTGATTTTCGGGTTTCATCAATATCTCTTTCCCTTTGCACTCTCTCTCACTCTCTCATACTCTCTCTGGAGATGGACGGACCCTTCTGTCGCCGACAGTTGCGGCTTCTTCAGTGCGGGTCTCCAAGTGCACCAATTTCCAATCAATTCGATGACGTAAAGCAACCTTGTTGCCATTATGTACGCCCCAGCCTCTTGTCCAACGTGTGGTACCTGTACCGACATGTACTTACCATTTCTCTGCCAGAGCCGATGCGGCGGCTGCAATTATTCGTACGATTTATGATTTGTGTGTGGACAGCAAGTGGACAAGTGTCTTTGGATTCGGATTCATATTCGTATTCGTATTCGGTTTATTTGCTTTCCATCTTGCGGTGTGCACCAAATCCAATTACGATCCAAGAGCGATGCCTTGCCGCATGCCGCATGCTGCTCACTTGATTTGGGTGGCTGCTGCTGCTGCTGTTTTTTCGTTTTTTGTTTTATCATTTTATTGGTTTGACTTCTTTTTTTTGTTCATATTTGTTTGGTGTTTGGCTTCAATTATAAAATTGATTTTCATTTTGTTACGTTTGTTTCGTAATTGTTGTCGTAGGTGTTGAAAGTGTCTACTGTAGATGGTTGAATGCTGTCTGTTGTCTGCTGTCTGCTGACTGTTGACAGTTGGAGGAAATTATGTGGCTGGCCTTGAAAAGCCCTTCGGTTTTTGTTTTCTTTTTCATGTTCAATTAATTGAATTTATGTTCAAGTATTTTTTGATTTAATTGGGAAATTCGGTAGGTAAGAATGTGGCAGGCAATGAATGACAGTTTAGGCATCAGTCTTTGATTGAGGGTTCTGCTGTCAGGGAATTTTCATTGATTTGATTTGGAATTTTCAATACTTTTTGCCTTTCTGCCTTCAGTTTTATTATAAGGAAACCTTTTGAGGGACTTAACTTGACTTGGATTATACATTTCATGAAATATCTTCTATTAGCTTGTGTTATCCTCTTTCTGTCACATTTTTTGTACACCCCCTTGACCCACATGAATGGACCTTCTGGTACCCATTTCCACCTTTGAAAGAATCTCTTCTGCTTCTGTTCACATTATTTATTGCCAAAAACCCAACTGGATTATCTGTGGTCTTGAATGTCATGGAATCACTTGACCTGGCCCACCACTAGCTTCGATGCACAAACTCGATGAACAAGTTCGACTTGGTGCCACATGAATGAACTGCCATCAATGGAGGGGAGGCGAGTGCATAATCGTGGGTCACTTTCGATTCCGAGACAGCGGCTCGAGTGCGCTCCAATTGTGAAAATAACACTTGGCGCACTCATCCGAAGGTTGCTGCTGCCACTGCTGTATCCCAGTCTTGTATCTCTCAGATACAAGATACAAGACAAAACAAACATACAAGATGTGTGTGAGAGTGTTACACAAAACGTCTTCGGGCCCGGGGCCCAGAGACCAAGTGTGGATGGATGAGCTGATGATGAGGAAGCTTTTTGGGGGTGGGGGCATCCCTCTTCATCTCTCACTCGTATCCCCCAGACAGATGGCTAGCTTAACGGTAAACGAAATGGATTTACAGCTTGGGGTTTTTGTCTCCATTTGGATTGCTCTAATTTCTCGCTTGAAGACATCAAAAGACACGTGTCGCATGCCATCCTCTCCTGCCTTGGCCAAGTTCATCTCCATGGCAGTCTCTCTCTCTCTATCTTTCTTTCTTACCCTCTCTTGGGTCACTCTTTTGCACTCCCGTTCGGACGGTGTGTGTGTGTGTGTTTGTTTGTGTATCTCTTTTGATGCTTAATTAAATTCATTTTTTCCGTTTACCTTTTGTAATGAGATTTTGAGATTGTTGGAGGCGCGCACTCAGCGTGTCCGAATCTCTGGCTCTCCGACGCTCCGACGCTTCGTGGGTCGAATCATATAAATGCCCACCGCTGCGCTCCAATCAGCATCATTCGACATTCGAGCTTCTCCACCGAAGCAGTCAGTCAATCGAGCTGTAAAGGATTACGGGTTAGTTAGCCATCAACTAGAAGGGATCTCTCATATTCAGGAGCCAATCGTCAGCCATGCGTGTCTCGTCGCTGCTTGTCGTCTGTGTGGCCACGCTGGTCGCCGGAGCTGCGGCTCGTCCTGAGCCCCCGTCGCCTTATGCCTACCATGGATTACCACAGCAGCAGAGCCAGCGGGCACTGCCACTCAATGGTGAGTAGTTGCATCCGGAAGAAGCAAGATCCAGAGGTGACACTTCGCTAACACTCCACTTCCTCCTCCATAGCTCATCCGGTTGCGCCACAAATCTATCAGACGCTGCCACAGGAGCAGTCGTTTGGCAACTTTGCACCACCTCCAGTGCAGCAGCTGCAGGCACAGCCACAAATGAATTACCTGCCCCCAGCAGCAGCAGCAGCAACAGCAGCAGCAGGATGCCATCCTCGAGCAGGTTGGTCCCTCCGCCGAACCCCTGAACTCCTACGATGACAGCTACAACATGGCGCACCGCCTGTCGGGCGTGCAGTATGCCAGCGGCTACAACAACGCACCGCAGGAGACCAAGGTCCACAAGCACATCTACGTCCATGTGCCGCCCAAGGACTTCGAGGAGGAGGATGCCGTGCAGCCACGTGTGCACAACCAGGTGGGACCCAAGCAGAAGCACTACAAGATCGTCTTCATCAAGGCCCCCTCGGCGCCGGCTCTGCGCGCACCCATCGTGCCACCGCCACCACAGAACGAGGAGAAGACTCTGATTTATGTGCTGCACAAGAAGCCCGAGCAGGAGCAGGACATTGTCATTCCCACGCCACCACCCACCAAGCCCTCCAAACCCGAGGTCTACTTCATCAAGTACAAGACCAAGAAGGAGGAGGTACCCGTCTACGGTCCCCCACCCGCCGATATGGAGCCTCGTCAGGCCACCGCCGAGGACTTTGCCCCGCTCGCCGAAGTTGCCGATGTCCTGCCACCCACCACCCTGGCCCCGGAGCCAGAGATCGAGCAGCCCGCCGCCATTCCCTCGGCCATCTATGGCCCACCCACGGCGCCCGCCTACACTGGCGAGGAGGTGCAGACCACTCTGTCGGCCCCCGCCAATCAGTACCTGCCCCCTGCCACTGCTCCCGCCGCCCTGGCCATTGAGGAGCCCTCCATGGCGCCCATCATCGTCGAGGAGCAGCCGGAGCAGCGTCAGGCTCACATTCCCGCCACCAACTACGGTCCCCCCAACCGCTTTTTCCTCAAGAAGTTAAAGTAGGATCGAAACAGGATGGAGATGGAGACGGAGATGTCTTAGCCAATTTCTCGTTTGTCATAGTCTAATGTCCATATGGATGCATCCCCTACCGCCTATCCCTACCCCTGCACTGCATACACACTCACGCACACACACACACACACAAACACACACGTGCACATCACGTTTCCCGATGTTTTGCTCGTTTGTAAAATTTGTTAAATTTGTTACATTTGTGTAGATAATAATAAAAATCGAATTTATAGAAAAAAAAAACACCGATTGAGAGGAAAAATGGGACTAAAAGGGACCTTCAAATGTATACTAAAGGAAAACCATGTGGAAGATAAAGAAATTATTCGATTATTATAATTGATTAGAAGAATTTATCGAGCATATCCTAGCAAGTTAAAGGTTTCTTGTGGATAACTTCACACATTTTAGTACTGAATATGTAGCTATACTATAAATGTATCAGTAATTATATTTCATAAAGTTTCAGGGATACACCTACATTAATGCATCACTGTAAAATAATTGTATATTAAACAAAATTTTCATTGCCATTGATTGCTGATTTCAACTCGTTTTTGATGCTTTGTATTTAACCTTCGTAACCTTCCCATTGCTTTTCCTTTTTTTATCACTTTTTCTATCCCTATTCCCCCATTTTTAGTTTCAAACCGTAAACAAAAAACTTTCTTCTGCTTCCTCTAATATTATCCCAAAGTCAATAAGAAGCTGCACGTTTAGTATTTCGCGTTTCAGTGATTTAATGTTGGCTAATACGGACACTTGTGCTGCCCGCCAAAACGATAATTGACCTTTAAACGAAGAGCCGACGACCTTGATGGATTTACAGCACGTTTAATTGCGTTACGTTTTGTTAATTTCTGCGGTTGGACCAAAACTGAGTACTGGCCAAAGCATGCTAATGCCCTTCCTCATTGCCCTGTGCATACCGTGTGGCACAAACAGTGTGGAGGGGCATGTGCCGGCTGTTGCTGTGGCTGTGTGCAACATGTTGCCCAGCGCTTCCCGCCAAAACGAACAGTTGAGTACGGTGCCTGCGCAAAGCGATGGCAACATGTTGCGCCGCCCCACCAGGACCAGGAGTGGGCGTGAGTGTGTGGGGCTTTGAGTGGTTCGTGACGGAGCTTCGTGTCCGGCTGATCTGCAGTGGAGGGCTCGTGGGCGCTGCCACCGGCAGTGCCACACAGTCAGAGCAACTGCCAACGGATGCCGCGCATTCAGTTCGCTTTCTGTGCTCGTGCGATTCGCACCCATGGTGGGCGTTCTCATTCGCATTAGGCACTAGGCACTTCCATGTGGCTCACGTACGTCTCAACTCGACTCGAATCGGACGAAAACGCGACTTACAAGCGCATAAAAACGCCATTCGATTCAATGGAAGACGGGCACGCGATGCAATAACCAGTAAACAATTAAACAAAACTGCGAATATTCATCAAGTGGCTAACGCTGCGTATACGCAATACGTTTGCCAGTGACGTATACGTAATTCCAGTGACAATTAGTGATAAAAGTGTGTGCTCGGATGTGAAATTGTTCAACATTGTTTCGGTTCATTATTTCTGCCATTGACATTGACATTGTCATTGCCGCCTTCTCTCTGCGGAGGGGGAGCTGCTGATTCCGCCCCGCTGCAGTTCCGTAGAGGCGCTGCCTCTGCAGCAGAAGGAAGGAGGCAGGAGGGCTCGACCCCAGGTGAGTTATAATGAGCTTTATTTGACTGCTAATCAGCTTGTCCTCCGCACTGGCATCGCGCTTGTCGCTCTGTTGTTTCTGCTTGTTAGCATTCAGTCAGATTTCGCACATTCTCCCTGGCTACTATTCTGGCTGGGATTAGCTCCCGGCTCGCCTTGGGTCTCGCTTTCAGTGGCACATGACCAGCATTTAATGGCAGACCATACCCAGCCTTTGCCCATTAATATTTTAGGGCCGCTGAGAGGGTTCCTCAAGGTGTCAAACTAGATTTCCCTGCGGCACCTGCAAGACAGATGTCGAATAAAATTTTAGACCCATCTCAACAGCTCGATTAGAGCTGAAGCTACTCCTAATTGACTGCTATTGGTGACAGACTACACCTGTCATACAGTAAGCTGATTGGCTTCCCAGTGAAATCTCCTCAGTGGACTCCAAGACCGGGGCACTATGATTGAATATTCTCTTTATTCGACACAATTTCATCGCAAATTGTTGTACTTATATTACATTATCCTTGGCCTTAGCCGGAAGTATCATCAATCAGCCGTTTGTTCCTTAAAGCTGGGCATGGATACACACACATATGTATTAAGCATACGCAACGTTGTCGCCAGTCGGGTCGCACTTAATATTGCATGTTACGAGTGCGCCTGTATGGACGGACGGTCCTCTAAGTCCGCCATCCATTTGGCTGCTCGTTGACAGAGAGCACAACAAAAGGTACAGGACGTTGGCTAATTATAAATTATGCAGCACGCAATCCCCCCCTATGTTTTGCTCACATGTGTTGCAGCTGAACGTGTATTTTATCATCAATTTTGCAAAAGAATCTCTTTGCCGTTTTGTTTTAGGCAGGCACTAAGGGACAAAGGTCTTCTTTGAACGACAGCTTTAATTGGCTTGGGCCTGATTTAAGCATGGTTACTGGTCCTGGTCTTGGTCCTCGGTCCTCTCCGTGCTTTGTGCTGTTTACTGCTTTGACACTTTGGCTGGGTTTATGTGTCGCCTTAATGTCGACGCGGGTCGGCGAGGCGGCCGAGATTTATGGCTTGTCTGCATCGGTTTATCTGTTTGTATTGTCCCCACCGAATGTAACTCAGTTGCCGTCTCGGACTATACTTTATTTATAAAGTACACACTTCCAGCTTCCTGGCATTTACATATGTATGTATGGGGGTCTATGTTTGTATGTTGTTTGTATGCTCGGAGATAATCAGATCGACTGCGTGAGCTGCCAACATCAACATTGACACGTTGAACACTTTGGCGGGAATACTTCTGTGTACCTAACGACGGCAATGGCATTTCCCCCCCACATCATTTCCAGCAGCATCATAAATAATAATCAATTCAATGTCAGACAGTCGCATTTTCTCAACCTTTTTTTTTGAAAGTTTTTTTTTATCTGCTGATTCTCTGCTTTTTTTTGACAGCGCGATTTTGACACGAATTCACGTTCCCCATCCCCATTTCACGCCCATTCCACTTGTCACGCCCATTTTATGTATAGTACTTCAGTTTATAGTTTTATGTCCGCCGAAAAGTGAATTTAAGTGGTGAAAAAAGCGCGCCAAGCAAATGAGTGAAATGAAAAAAAATAGTGAATAAATATTTAAAAAATGTGAGATGGCAGAAAACAGGCAAACGGATATGGTGGAAATACTTTGAAAAATTGAAGCTGCTTTAACATAAAAAAAAAATTCCTTTAACGGATATAGGGAGAATAAAAGGAAGAAAATTTATTGATTCTTTCTTGATTAATATCCATGGGAATACTTTATAAGTGGATTAATCATTTTTGGGCTTTGGTTATTGTTTAAGAGAATTCACCTTCCACCCGGATTTTCTGTTACATCTAATATTTAGGAACTTCATTGTTGTAATCAATTTAAAATTTCTATCTGCAGAATATACTACATAACTTTTTGCAATTTATCATGCATTCTGAATGTTCTCTTAATGTTTAAAATATTTCTATATATTTAAAATAATTTACTTGATATGCCCAAAGCACAAACCACATGCAATTAAATTATTTACTACATCGTCAATAATTAGTTTCGTAAATATTTTCGCCAATTTAATATTGGGCTCTTGAATATGAATAGTAAAATATTTTACAAATTGCAGCCCACTAAATTGATCAAATCAGCGGGACTTGTTTGCGTACACATTTCCGTGGCAGCTAATTTTGGGGAAATTAGTTTTGCTTTCCATTCACCACTCATCGAATCATATTCGAAATGGCTATGCCACTCAATTCCTGGGTCTTTTGTATACACTCTTGTAGTTCTGGGTTTTTTTTGTGTATTTTTTTGCACAAATAACTCAACGCTTGTATTAAAATTCCTGAGCCGAAACTTTGGCCAAGACCAAAAGATGCCCCAAACAGAGGTGAGGAAATATGTGTCCACAGCGCAGTGGGTGGCTCATGAATACTTCTGAGTTTTACACGGGGACGAGGATGGGAACGTGGCTGGCGGATGCTAGGCAATTTATCCTGATTTTCGGAAATCACATTGAAAAGAGCAAACCAAACAAAATAAAATGGGAAACAGAAAAATAAGTTTCGCTCACGCACATGGACAAACGAGTATACATACATTATAAGCAGCTTTTTGTACTTTTTCTCTTGTTTTTGTTTGAGGCGCTCCCCACCATTTACCGTTTCGCCGTTCTTCAAAGCACTTAGTACGCTGCCAAGAATACTGTAGTATAACACTGTGGCAAGATAACCAGACGAACGACATGACAACAAATTGAATTTGTTTATACACAAAATAGACACGAAAACACGCCAGGAGAGAAACTTTCAAATAGTTGACTGACTAAAGGTAACAGCAACAGCAGCAGCAGCAACAACAACAACAACACAGCAAACAAAATAAACTGAAAACCCGTCGGTGTTTATAAAATGTGATTTAGGAGAGAAGTCCCTGCCTGATGGATAGGGACCAGTGTGCTGCTTGCTCATCCTTTAAATATACATAATTCAAAATAATCCCATAAACAAAATCTGCAAGATGCAGTTTACCCCGAGCCCCGAGAGATGGATGCCTTTGAGGCGGAATATTAAAAAATTCTTGGGCTTAAAGTTTGCTCTTTGCTTGGCCGCTTTGTTTGCGCGAAAAGTTTCTTGTCATTCAGCGACTTTTTTATGGCTGAAAATATTTTTGCGTGGAGCATCTATTCATTTTTCAGACTTAAGGCGTGCAGATTTATGCTGACTTTAGAGCTTGGCTGCCAATGATATGCAAATGTTCCTATTAATAGACTGGTGAAAATCGTTTTCATGCAACAAGCAGAAAATATTTCACTTTGACTTGCTGCTAATGGGGCGTATGTGTAATATTTCGGCAGCATATAAATGCCGCATTCATGGAAGTATAAAAAAATAACCGAACAAAAAAATTCATCAAAA
The DNA here is from genome assembly GCA_009664405.1 of Drosophila bifasciata. NCBI lineage: Eukaryota > Metazoa > Arthropoda > Insecta > Diptera > Drosophilidae > Drosophila > Drosophila bifasciata. The sequence continues at coordinate 7,592,062 of CM019044.1, forward strand.
TTGTTACCCTTCGGCTAAGCTGTTTCCGGTTATTTGTTTTGATTTTTTCTGTTCGGTTACATCATTCGAATATGCTTGTAATATACATTTTTTTTTGGCAGCCTCAAGTGATTCCCCGAATTCATATTTCGATTGCAACTTTTTTATTAGAAGCGGAACTCAAGTGAAGTGAAGTGTTCATGCATGTGAAAATGTGGAAATATGCTTTGACGCGTTTCCTTCCTCCATTTCAACCCTAAATGTGAAAAGCAGAACCTTTTTTGACCACGCAAGCAATGGGGGCGGTGGTGGTGGGCTGGTGCCTTCCGCCCAACCGGTAATAAAATGTAATCAAAAATTAATTCAGCTAAATTTGGCATTTTATGGGAAAATTTCGCATTGCTTCAAGGCAAGAATAGGGTGAGATAGTTGCCACATTTTTATGCTTTAATTTTCACGACTGTGCGTGCCCCAAACGAGCTTTGATATTGCCCCACTGCCTGTGTGAATTATTTCAGCTGTTAAATATAACTATATCGGCTTCATTATGTCGCAGAAATGGCATATGGCATCCCATTGCCCAGAGTCCATTAAAGTGCAGAGCTCGACCTGTTAGTGGCGTTTCAATTTCCCTTTGGCTGGGCATGTCCTTTGCTGGGGTAAAAATGCAGCTTAGAAGAGTTCACCGGCGAAGCTAAAAGGTGAGGGCTATTCCCAAGGCTCTGACAATTGTTCGTTGACACACTTCCTGGCGGCGCTCTTTTGCCACTGCCCAAGGACGAGTGTCATTGGGTGGCCTGGCAACATTAGTTCTGTGTTTTTCTTTCGGCCATTGGGGAAAACGTTTGAACATGCGTGTTTGAAAATTCATCCCAGCCCCCCGAAAAAAGGGGCAACTAAACGATTTTCCTTTGTGCCACAAACGGAATATTTATTGCTGCCACAGATGTTTCTGATATTTGCCTGAACTCGACGCTCGGCGACCGCAGCCCACAGCCCACAGCCAGTGTGGAATTTTCCAAAGGTTTTCAAACAAAATCAAGCGAAAAGTAGAACCGAAAACCCTCAAATGAGTTGAGCTTTGATAAATTAACCGGAGCGGAGGCAGGGAGCCTGCCTGAGCATGGGATTCACAAGGATTGTAACTGGCCATTGAGCTCAAAAGGCTTTAAGGACGCGTGTCTTGGGGCTCGCCAAAGTGAATAATGAGCCCGGAAGGCGACTGACAGATGATGTGCCATGTCCGACCTTCACACAAAAGCAACAAATGCCCAAAGGTCTCGCCTTTTATGATGTTAATTTGTCGACCATATGCAGAACTTCAAGCGAAAAAGAGCTCGTGCAAGTGAAGAAAACTTGCCCGAAGACAATATGCAAATCACTCTACAAGCTTCAAGCTTAGACTATATTACAGAAACCCTCAGCATTGTCATTCATTTGGTTGAATATTTCAGCTTTGGGTTGTCAGAAATCGTTTGAATTTGGGTCGTAATAACCAACCCTTTTTGACTCCGGAATGGCACACAAGCTGCCCAAGAATTCCCACTCCTATTTCCTTATTCAGAAAAGACTTTCCGTTGAGTCATTTGCTGCTGTTGCTGTGTGTTGCATTGTCCCCTTGACTTTTATATGTAGCAAATGGAATATTCAAGCGCTGTTGAGATAACAACGTCCAGCATTCGATCTTATCTGACAAACAGTGGACGCGGGAACAGCCATTATGGTAATGGATCTGGCATATAAAAGCGGTCTTTGGTCTTTCAGTGCAAAGAGCTGAGAAAATGAGAGAGTTGCATCAAGTGCGGATGTTTTACCACGGTGAGATTCGAGTGGCATTGCCCAGGATATCTGTCCTAACCCTCTGTCTCCTCGAATAGTGTGTTCCCTGTGGACATTGCTATGTTTGCTGCCACAGCCATCGCTGGCTGCTATCGGTGGGGATGCGGAAAAGTGCATGGAGGGCTCGGTGCAAGCCGATCCTCAGGACTGTTCGAGCTACTTTCAGTGCCTCGACGCGGGGATTCTCCATCAGCAGTGCCCCGAGGGAGCCTACTACGAGATCAGCTATGAGGTGTGCGTCATCGACGACAAGGGCATCTGCTTGCCCGCAACCAAAAAGTGCACCGAACTAGATCTGGCAGAGGATCCCGCGGATTGTTCTGGCTATCTGCAGTGCATCGATGGAGACCTTGTGCAGCAGAAGTGTGCTACTGGAGGCTACTTTAATGTGACCTCGAAGAACTGTCTCGTGGATGGGAATGTGTCCTGTGCTCCCCTGCAAGAGAGGTGCAACGATGATGAGCTCAAGGAGAACCCCGAAGATTGCGCCGGATACCTGCAGTGCGTGAATGGAGTGCTCGTGAAGGAGCAGTGCAACAAGGGAAGCTACTTCGATGTGAGCTGGAACATGTGTGTGGTGGATGAGGCAGGCATCTGTGTTTCCGCCGAGAATTGTGCCGAAGGGGAGCTAGAATCCGACCCGAATGACTGTGCCGCATACCTAAAGTGCATCGACGGCGAGCTGGAGCAGCAGCAGTGCCCCAGTGGCAGCTACTTCAACTCTACCCTCAACGTCTGTCTTGTCGATGTGAATGGCGTCTGTGTGGCACCTCCTGAAAACTGCACAGAAGGAGAGCTGGCTGTGGACCCCAACGACTGTGCCGGATACCTAAACTGCATCAATGGGCAGTTCGTCGAGGAGCAGTGCCCCAGTGGCAGCTACTTTGATGTCAGAATGGAGCTTTGCTTGATCGACGAGCACGGCATCTGTCTGCCAACTGTGAAAAAGTGCACCGAGGGAGAGATGCAAGAAGATCCTGAAGACTGTGCCGGTTACCATCAGTGTGTTGGCCAGGAGCTGGTGCAACTGAAGTGCAATCCTGGCAGCTACTTCAATGCCTCAGCAAGCGGCTGCATGTTGGACGAGGATGAAGTGTGCGTGTCCCTGACGGTAAGCTGCTCAGAGGGCGAACTGATGCAGGACGCCGCCAACTGTGCGGGATTCCTGACCTGTGTCGATGGGCTGTTTGTGGCCCGCCAATGTGGCAGCGGGGAGTACTTCCATCCAGGACTGCTGGAATGCCTTAACGATGATCGAAACGTTTGCAATAGCCAGTGCCGATCAAGTGTCAAGGGCAGATGCGTGGAGGGCAAACGATTGGCGGATCCCCAGGACTGTGCGGGGTATCTGGAATGCATCCGCGGGCAACTCGTGGAACAGATGTGCACCCGAGGCAGCTACTTCGAGACCAACATAAGGGGCTGTGTTATCGATGAGTATCAGCTGTGCGTGACGGAGGAAGAGTGGTGATTCCCTAATGCACAATAAATTATCTCAATTTGCCGACTTCCCCGCCCCGATAATAAGTTCTGCGTGTAATAAATCTAATTATATGGGAAGTTGATGCTTAATTTAGTTTCATTTGGTTGCCGGGACTCTTGCCAAAACTTTTTATTGCCTGTGAGGCAGTAGCAGCAGTGACTTTGGGGTTTAATGTGATAAGAAAATGAATGTCTGTTGCTGCCACTTAATCAGCTGAACCTTCCTTTAACTGATTATGCCAAGAAGTTGTCGGAAATGTACGAGTGCTAGACCACCAGATAAGCACTGGGGCAGCAGCAATCAGATTTGACTCACCCTGGAATGTATCTGGTTGTGTGTGTGTGTGCGTCACAGCTGCACCATCTTGGCCAGTTCAAGGAACAGTCGTATTTCCTTCCCAAATGAGCCCAGAACTTCAAAGGATGTTTTATTCGTAATTAAAATCGAATTGAATCCCCATTTAGGGCAAGGGCGTGTCTTCTGTGCTGTGCTTTGTCCCCCTGAAAGGACCTTTCTTCCATTTAATTGAACCGGTTAGCAGCGAAATGGAATATTGCTTTTGATTTATTTGTAAATGAAACACGCCCACGGTTCAGGGCATTTGGTTAGGAAGTGTCTAGTTCTTGTTGACTTTGACGTTTATCAGGAACAAGTTGAATATGTAAATGTTCTTGGTGCCGTCCGAGTTATCATTATCTCCGGGAACATCGGGGGTCGGGGGTCGCTCTTCAGGGGCATCGGTTATTGGGTTGTTGGGATCTTCTGGCTCAGCGGTTGTGGTGGTGGGATCTTCCTCTGGGGCGGCAGTGGTAGAATCATCTTCTGGGGCAGTAGTAGTGGAGTCATCCTCTCCTTCTTCTGGGGCAGAAGTGGTGGAGTCATCCTCTCCTTCTTCTGGGGTAGAAGTGGTGGAATCGCCTTCTTCATCCTCAGGAGCAGCGGTGGTTGAATCATCTTCTCCATCTTCTGGGGCTGCAGTGGTGGAATCTTCCTCTGGGGCGTCAGTGGTGGAGTCTTCCTCTGGGGCAGCAGTGGTGGAGTCATCTTCGCCATCCTCTGGGTCTGCGGTGGTAGAATCATCTTCAGAAGAAGCTGTGGTGGAGTCGTCTTCTCCATCCTCAGGAGCTGCGGTGGTTGAATCATCCTCTCCTTCTTCAGGAGCAGCAGTGGTAGAATCTTCCTCCGGGCCATCAGTTGTGGATTCATCTTCTGAGGCTTCAGTTGTGGAATCATCTTCCGGTGCAGCTGTGGTGGAGTCATCTTCTCCATCCTCAGGAGCGGCAGTGGTAGAATCATCTTCTCCATCCTCAGGAGCGGCAGTACTGGAGTCATCTCCTCCTTCTTCTGGGGCAGCGGTGGTAGAATCATCTTCAGGAGCAGCGGTTGTGGAATCATCTCCTCCTTCTTCTGGAGCAGCGGTAGTGGAATCATCTTCTCCTTCTTCTGGAGCTGCGGTGGTAGAATCATCGTCGCCACGAGGAGCTGGAGTGGTGGAACCTTCTTCCGGTGCTGCAGTGCTCGAATCTTCTTCAGGTGAAGCAGTGGTCGAATCATCTTCTCCATCGGCAGTTGTGGAATCCTTAGCGGCAGTTGTACGAGTGATGGGAGCCACAGTTGTCGAGTCATCCAGAAGCTCTCCCAGACCGAAGGGCGACTGCTTGTTTACGGGTACATAGAAGATGCCGTCGGCCACAAAGATGTTCACTGTGGCACCCATCAGCACGGAGCTGTATCTGTCGCCGCAGGCATTCTTGTGGGCATCTTCGTGGGTATCACACCGCTTGGTGGGGAAGTTGTTCCAGCGCAGGGACTCCACGTAGTAGGTGACGGCGCGGGTGTGGGCACAACTGCCGGCTATGTCGATGCCGCATCCCGGCTGCGACCTGCCGCCGTTCACGAAGAAGGCAGCCTTGCCAATGGGCTTGGTGAATCCCATGGTGCCGCCGGCGGTGTGGATGGACTCCACGTATCGGGCATCATCGCTGGCCAGACGCTTCGCGGTGTTGCTGTAGCTGATCAGCGGCATGGCAGGATCCAAGCCGACAACTTTGCCGACTTCACCGGAGGCGACCTGCTTGGCGGTGTGTCCGGCCACATGGGCACCCAGACTGAAGCCCACCACCTCGAGGGTGTCTAGGGACATTCCGTATTCCTGCACCAGAAAATCGACCAGAGCGGCGATCTTTTTGCCCGCTCCGGGGGCAGCGGCAACGGACGAGGCGTACTCCAGGGAGCGACCGCGCACCCAATCGACGGCAATCATGTTGTAGTCTCCAGTCAGGAACCAGGCGGCGGCTATCTTGGTGTTGACGCCATCCTTGTAGTTGGAGTTCCAGCCGTGAATAGTGATCCTGAAAAGCGAGCACTGTTTCGGATTCACTCCGATTGAAATCCAAACAAAAAAGAAGCCTACCTCGTGGGATTCTTGGGATTGAAGTTGGAGGCATCAATGGAGGCACGAGTCGCTTTGATCTGTTGCCCCGCGTTGATGTTTCGCAGAGTGTGCAGATAGAAGTTAACCGTGTTCGTGGACAGACGACCCATGATCGCCTCCTGCGCCTCGTAGTGGGCCAACTGTCGCTCGCCCTCGCCTCGGCTCACCCAACGCAGGGCGCCGTCCTTCTGGGGCACATACCAGCCATTGGCGCCGCTCACCCGCAACGACAGATCCTCAATGGGCCAGGCACTCACTGAAAATGAATTGTCATCGAACTACACCACGGATGCCCCGGCTGGAGTGCAAAGTCTCACCTGCTATCACGCAGACCAGTAAAAGAAAACACAATCTCATTGTTCGCTGGGGAAATTTAAATGGTTCGGTAGCTACACCTGTCGCAGCTATTTATACCTTCCCTCTGCTTAAAGCGATCCGGAATCGGTTAGATTAGATCGTTTCTAATCGGAAAGATTTAAATTTCCCAACAGAAAAAGCTCCTCCACCCAGAGAGCTTTCGAGTGGCCAGACTACCGTTCCGATTCCCTTATCAACAAATAATCGATATCGATAGCTTTCAATGAGCTTTTGCTTAGTTTATTTTGATTGCAAATTGATTGCGATTTAGTTGCCCATGCCATAGGGGGCATCGCTGCGAACGGGCACATAGTAGTCGCCGGCAACCATGTAGGCATTGGAGTCGGCCCCCATCTTCACGGAGCTGTAGGAGCTGCCGCAGCTGTTGGACACGGCGGACTCGTAGTTGCCGCACTTCATGGTGGGGAAGTTGTTCTGGCTGACAGCCTCGGCGTAGTAGATCACGGAGCGGCTGTGGGCACAGGAGCCGGTGAGGTCAAGGCCGCAGCCGGGCTGCGACTTGCCGCCGTTGGGGTAGAAGGCGCCCTTGCCGATGGGCTTCAGGAAGCCGAGGTTGCCGCCGTTCGTCTGGATCGACTCCACATACCAGGCATCGGTGGAGCTGAGACGCTTGTTGGGCGAGTCGTAGTTGAAGAGGGGCAGGGCGGGGTCCAGACCGATGATGGTGTGCACCTGGCCGTTCTTCACGTTCTTGCCAGCATAGCCGGACACATGGGCGCCCAGGCTGTGGCCAATGATCATCGTGTTGTCGAGGTTCAGGCCATGGTTGTTGCGCATGAAGTTGATCAGGGTCGCCACCTGCTCACCGACGCCGGGCACAGCCAGCACGGACGAGGCATAGTCGACGGAGCGGGCACGGCCCCAGTCGACGGTAATCATGTTCATGTCACCGTGCCTGAACCAGGCATCGCGGACTCCGTAGTTGATGAACTCGTCTTTGCTGGAGGACCAGCCGTGGATGGTGAAGCGAGTGGGGTTGTTGGGGTTGAAGTTGGACGCAGAGATCACCGACGAGGAGGCCTTGATCTCCTGGGCCCAGTCGCGGTTCGATCGCGTGTACAGGTAGAAGGTCACTGGGTTGAGCGCGTTGCGTGCCTCCTTCTCGGCATGGGCCTCCAGATAGGCCTCGGCCACATCCCTGTCCATCCACTCAAAGGAGCCATCGGTCTGGGGCACATACCAGCCATTCTCTCCATTCTCGCGCACCTCAACAGCGTTAACTGGGAGGAAAACGGGTTGATTGGATAGTTCCTTGGGTCACTGAAGACTTAACTTACCTGCCAGGAGGCAGAAAGCCACAGCCAAAAGCAGTTTCATGATCATGGCAAAGACACGTTCAACTGACGATCCAAACCACATCAGACGTTCCCTTTATACGGATCAGAATCGCGCTAGATAGAATCTCAGACACTTTGGAGCGCAGCACTCGAGATACGGACACTGGATTGGCCACTCACGCCATCCAAGCCTATCGATAAGCGTCTGTGGTTCTGTGGGTGGCGGACTGAAGAGTGGAACATGTGTTTTTGGCTATTTTCACTGAGTAGAATGTCCATCTTGATTGAATTTATTTGAATTGTTTTATTTCTGGCCCCGTGTAGGGCCAAGTAGTTCACGTTCCTGATACGGCCACGTTCTGTTACAAATGACGTCACAATCGAAGAGATAACTACACTACTGCGATCAATCAAATGTGTTATCAATCCGTCAAGCTTCTTGTTGTGAAATCAGTATAAGATATCTGCCAATAATCGAAATATTATAAATAGAGGAAAATGATTTCTCCTATCATCGTTGGGGGGGGGCACACGTCGCCACTTGTTTATATCTGCCATCCCCATCATCAGAGCTATCAATATCAAATAGCTTCAACTCAAAATATACTCTTTGTAAGTGCGATTCAAATCGAGTACAGGAGGATTGGAGAATTGTGAGGCTCGTCCCCAGCCCACAATCTCTGACGTGCGAAAAAGAAACTTGCGCCGCTGACAGCGATTAGACTGACCCCCTCACACAGCGCCGTATCTTGATGCAGATAATGATAATGGTACACCAGAAGTCTTTCAAATTACGTTTCTTTATTTAATTCACTCAATGAGTGCGCGGATTCCTATTCAATCTTGCCAAAGGGTTCCTTGCTGTTCACGGGCACATAGAAGTCGCCCTCGACCATGTAGGCATTGGTGACGGCGCCCATGCGGACGCTGCTGTAGGTGCTGCCGCACTTGTTGGAGACGGCATCCTCGTAGTCGTGACACTTGATGGTTCCGAAGTTGTCCTCGGTGACGGCCTCGGCGTAATACAGGACGGAACGTCCGTGAGAGCAGGAGCCAGTCAAATCCACACCACAGCCTGGCTGCTTCTTGCCACCGTTGGGGTAGAAGGCGCCCTTGCCAATGGGTTTCAGGAATCCCAGCTTGCCGCCGTTGGTCTGGATAGACTCCACATAGAAGGCATCGTCGCTGGAGAGACGCTTGTCGGGCTTGTCATAGCTGAAGAGGGGAAGTGCAGGGTCCAGACCGATGATGGTGTGGACACGGTGGTCGCCAACTTTCTTGCCGGCGTAGCCAGCAACATGGGATCCCAGACTGTGTCCGATGACCTCCAGGCTGTCCAGAGACATGCCGTGATGCTCGTGCAGGTAATTGATCATCTCTCCAACCTTGCCGCCTGCTGCGGGAACAGCAATCACGGATGAAGCGTAGTCAACCGAACGGGCACGGTCCCAGTCGACAACAATCACGTTGTAATCCCCCTTTGACAGCCAGGACTTGGTGATGAGGGTGTTCATGTCATCGGTGTAACGTCCATTCCAGCCATGGATGACAAAGCGGGTGCCGTGGTCCTTGTTGAAGTGTGAGTCATCAACGGAGGAGGACTCAGCCTTAATCTCCTTTCCAGCAGTGGGGTTGGATTTGGTGTACACGTAGAAGGACACATCATCAGAGCGGCGTTCAATTTGCTTGGCGTGGGACAGCAGCTCCTCGGCATCCTTCAGATCCATCCACTTGAAGCTGCCATCAATCTGGGGAACGTACCAGCCATTCTCACCATTGATGCGCTCCTCAATGGGCAGGGCACTGGCTGGAAAAAATCACTCGTTATGGCGGTTGCCTTTCATCTGGTTATTTGTGTATAGTGGAACCCACCTGCTGCCAGCACAGCTGCTAGAACAAATAACACTTTCATTCTGGAATCTGACCGAAATGTGGTGTAGAGAGGCAGGGGACTCTCTCATTTTATAGGTGCAAGCTAATCACTTTTTAATCATCGAACGCGTAATTGAGGAAAACACTTGAGAAATCTCATTTCTGAAACGATCAGATAATGGTGAGATACTAAGATTATAACTCTAGTTGATAGCAACTCACTTACCCAGCTTTGCTGATAAGAAAAGATCTGAATGAAAATTGTTGTACTTGGAACTTTGACTCAGGTGCGAGATGGGGTCGTTATGGGGTTCAGGGGTCATCATTGTGATGTGTCACTGGGGGATTATCTTCTTGATTGTGCATATACTTTTATAGAATAAACCAAGAGTCGGGTAACAGTAATAATTAAGCGATAAATGGTACACGAAAACCTTAATGAACATATCAGAAATGATCAAAGGATAATTAACTATGGAGGCCTCTTGCAATCGGAAGAGAATTTACTGATTACTGTCTGCTTAATGCTTACCCCTCATGGTTGTCTTTGAGAATTTTCTTGATTTAATTTCTCGTGCAATTTTATTTATTAATTATTAGGAATCTGTAGATAAGCCAAAGCTTTAATTGAATTTGCTTTTACCAACAATTTACTCTGTAATTATATTAACAAATTAAGCACATAGTGAACACCCACCCCGATCCTTTTGAGCACATATTTATGTATGAGTAGGTACATCTATTTTCAGATAAGCAAACAAAAAAGATGTTTTGGTTTTAAACTTTTTAACAATTTATTGAGTTAAAATTGTGGAGCAGAGGTCTCTCTATTCGTTCTCACCGAATGGAGTCTTGCTCTTGCTGCTGCTGTTGTGAGAGAGCACAGATCCCTATTCGATTTTACCGAATGGAGCCTTGCTGTTCACGGGCACATAGAAGTCACCATCGACCATGTAGGCATTGGTGACGCCGCCCATGCGGACGCTGCTGTAGGTGCTGCCGCACTTCTTGCCGACGGCATCCTCATAGTCGTGGCACTTGATGCTGCCGAAGTTATCCTCGGTGACGGCCTCGGCGTAGTACAGGACGGAACGGCCGTGGGAGCAGGAGCCAGTCACATCCACACCACAGCCTGGCTGCTTCTTGCCACCGTTGGGGTAGAAGGCGCCCTTGCCGATGGGTTTCAGGAATCCCAGCTTGCCGCCGTTGGTCTGGATGGACTCCACATAGTGGGCATCATCGCTGGAGAGACGCTTGTCGGGCTTGTCGTAGCTGAAGAGGGGAAGGGCAGGGTCAAGACCGACAATGGAGTGGATACGACCATCGCCAACTTTCTTGCCGGCATAGCCAGCGACATGGGCGCCCAGGCTGTGGCCGATAACCTCCAGGCTGTCCAGAGACATGCCGTGGTGCTCGTGCAGGTAATTGATCATATCTCCGACCTTGCCGCCTGCTCCGGAAACAGCCAGCACAGAGGAAGCGTAGTCAACCGAACGGGCACGGGCCCAGTCCACAACAATCACATTGTAGTCTCCGCGGGACAACCAGGCCTTGGTGATGCGGGTGTTCATGTCGTCATTGGCGCTTTGAGTCCAGCCGTGGATGACGAAGCGGGTGCCATGGTCCTTGTTGAAGTGGGATTTGTCGATAGAGGATGCCTTGGACGAGAGTTCCTGTCTAGAAGTAGGGTTGGACCTGGTGTAGAGGTAGAAGTTGACAGCATTGGTGCTGATGCGGCCTTCCATCTGCTCGCCGTGCGAAAGCAGCTCCTCGGCATCCTTCAGATCCATCCACTCGAAGCTGCCATCGACCTTGGGGATGAACCAACCATTCTCGCCATTGACGCGCTCCTCAGTGGGCAGGGCGGTTACTGAATAAACGTCCTTATTAGAAGAAATGCCCGTGCAGTGGAATATTTGAGGAGAACTCACCTGCTGCCAACAAGGCTGCTAGAACAAAGAACACTTTCATATTGGGGTCTTGACCAATTGTGTTGTTCGGTAGCCATTCCGCACCTTTTATAGATCCCCAACTAATCGCCTTTTAATACAAATAAGTACTTAAGACTTATTTTTTGTCCAACGATCAGATAGTGGCGTCATCCGGATTAAAATTATCATCGATAACAACAGTACATGTCCACAGCTCGACTGATAAGTATGAAAATCAAAGTAGTCTTTTAAGTTATAGCTTGGACACTTTAACACTCTTATGGTGCCCCAATTGACGTTGCACAGTGAAAGACCACAACAAGTACAAGACAAAGGGAAGTTTAGCTTCGAGCGTCGAGGCTTTCATCGCTTTGCAGATCCATATAAAATCTTTACATTTTGATTTCGTTATTATGCCCGTACTCGAAGAGTAAAGGGTATATTGTATTTGTGATAAAAGTGGATGTGTATAACATAGAGAAGGAATCGTTTCCGACCCAATATTGATCATTGCTCGTAGGCTAGTATAAGAGCTAGAGCAAACAGATTTTTTTCGAGACTGATGTGATATCTCACTCCAACGAATGAATTTCAAAATTTTGGCGACCTTAGAGCCTTCAATTTGATTGGCAAATGGAAAAAGAAGACAACCGCAGGCAGCTAGAAAAATTATAGCGAAAAATTTTACTATGTGCAAGAAGATAACCCGGCGAAACTTCTAGAGCATTTATTGTGTTTAGTACGATATTACGGAATAGGACGACTACCCAGTCTTGGCTGCTGACTTCCTAATCGTTTCGCCTGCCCAACCTGAATGGAATATCCGTTGGCCCGCCTTGACATACTGCTTCAACAGAACTATTTTAAATCGGATGAACAAGGGATCTTTGAGCACCACAAATCCTCCTTTAGGAGCATAAAACGCAACCAAAATTCTCTCATAAGAGAATACAATGTGAAGATATGCAAAACCAGATACTTGTGTTTCTAATTTTTATACCCGTACTCGAAGAGTAAAAAATATATATATATATATATATTCTTGATCAGCATCAATAGCCGAGTCGATATAGCCCTGTCTGTCCGTCCGTCTGTCCGTCTGTCCGTCTTGTTCGTCGCCCATTGCTCGAAGGCTAAAAAGAGATAGATAAAAGATAGCGCCCCGCTCACTTCCGCCCCCACAAAGGGCGCACATCTGTGGCGTCCACAATTTTGAAGATAGCAGAAAAAGAAAAATGCAGAATCATAGAGAAAGACCATATCTATAAGGGGCCCAAATCTGAATCGGATCGGATCATTAATATAGCCACAATAGACAAAAACATACGCAAAAACTTCGCTCCATCCCTTTCGCACTCACACAAAATCGAGTCGATTTGGTTTTTGTATTTTGTGTAGCCTGGATTTCAGAGACTATAAGAGCTAGAGCAACCAAACTTTTGGCCAAGACTCCTGTGATACCAAACCTGAACAAGTGTATTTCATAATTTCGCCCCGCCCCCTTCCGCCCCCACAAAAGACGAAAATCCACAATTTTGAAGATAGAAAAAAAAAATAAAAATGCAGTTTTGTAGATAATGACCATATCTACCAGATTCCTGAATTTGGTTCAGATCGGATCATTATTGTAGCCACAATAATCAAATGAATTTTCAGCAGCGAGTCGCCTCCCCCCTTGCCCTACGCAACAAAATATACATTTTTATTAGGGTTGATGGCAGCAGCGCTGCAGCGCACTATGGGAACTTTGACCACTTTTTGTGGCAATAATTAATAACTTCCAAACGAAACGATATTTTTTGATTCAGTTTTTTTGATATGAGTTTATAAGAGCAAATTGAAGGTATTTTGAAAAATGGGCGTGGCAACTTTTTTTTTATAAGAAATTAAATTTTTATTTTATTTTTAAAATTGTAAAATAAAAATATTTCAGGGAACATGTTGGGAAATTAATATTTTATTCAAAAAGGCGTGGCACGCCCTAAAAATACGTAAAAAAATATAAAATGGCTGATTTGTCAAGCCTTGGTTCAACATGAGAGCTAGTGCCCCGCTAGTAGGAACTTTTGTGGGTACTGCAACTGGCTTGCTCAAAAGTCTTGCGAATTGATATTGCTTTTTTCTGCAGCGGCTGCTACTGATTCTCTCACACACACACTCACGCTTAAACATGCTGCCTCGTGCAGTGTACGTGTGTTGTTGTTAGAACTGATGTAGATGATGTAGATGTAGATGTCGATGACAGATGTAGCAAAAATGTAAAATGTAAAAACTGATAAAACATTTTAAAATTCCACATAAATCACTGAGTACGGGTATAAAAGTAGAGTCGCGTTCGAAGCGACTCCGTACTTTCTCTCGTTTTTAAACAATTTATTGGGTCATAGCATAGATCTTTAGTTAATTTTACCAAATGGAGCCGCGCTGTTAACGGGGACGTAGTAGTCACCGGCAACCATGTAGGCATTGCTGTCGGCACCATGCGGACGCTGCTGTAGGTGCTGCCGCACTCCTTGGCGACGGCTGCCTCGTAGTTGCCGCACTTCATGGTTCCGAAGTTATCCTCGGACACGGCCTCGGCGTAATAGATGGTGGAGCGGCCGTGGGAGCAGGAGCCGGTCAGGTCAACACCGCAGCCGGGCTGAGTTTTGCCGCCGTTGGGGTAGAAGGCGCCCTTGCCAATGGGCTTCAGGAAGCCGAGGTTGCCGCCGTTCGTCTGGATCGACTCCACATACCAGGCGTCGGTGGAGCTGAGACGCTTGTTGGGCGAGTCGTAGCTGAAGAGGGGCAGGGCAGGGTCCAGACCGACGATGGAATGGATGCGACCATTGCCAACGGTCTTTCCGGCATAGCCAGCGACATGAGCTCCCAGACTGTGTCCTATGACCTCCAGGCTGTCCAGAGGCATGCCGTGCTGTTCGTTCAGGTATTTGATCATCTCTCCGACCTTGGCACCGGCACCAGGAACAGCCAGCACAGAGGAAGCGTAGTCGACCGAACGGGCACGAGCCCAGTCTACGATAATCACGTTGTAGTCACCGCGGGACAACCAGGCCTTGGTGATGCGGGTATTCATCTCGTCGTTGGCGCTTTGAGTCCAGCCGTGGATGACGAAACGCGTGCCATGGTTCCTGTTGAAGTGGGATCCACTGATGGAGGATGCATCGGATTTGATTTCCTGTCTAGAGGTAGGATTGGACTTGGTGTAGAGGTAGAAGTTGACAGCGTTGGTGCTCATGCGACCTTCCATTTGATCGCCGCGGGAAAGTAGCTCCTCGGCATCGGCCAGATCCATCCACTCGAACTTGCCATCAATCTGGGGAACGTACCAGCCATTTTCGCCATTGATGCGCTCCTCAATGGGCAGGGCAGTCACTAAGCAAATGTTTTTATTAGCGGAAACGTCTTTTCAGTGGAATATTCGAGGAGAACTCACCTGCTGCCAACAAGGCTGCTAGAACAAAGAACACTTTCATATTGGGGTCTTAACCAATTGTGTTGTTCGGTAGCCATTTCCTGCCTTTTATAGACCCCCAAGTAATCGCCGTTTAATGCAAGTAAACACTTAAGAGCTATTTTTGGTGTAAGGATCTGATTGTGGGCAACGCTGATTCAAATTAGCAGTGATAACAGTTTAGTCAAGTCCGCGACGAAGTAGATAAGAATAGAATCCCGCACTTGCGTAGTACAATACCATAGCAAGTAGGATAAGAAAGGAATTTCAGCTTAAATATAGAACTCTCTGATATGTACCGCAGCAAAGCCATCGATCCCTTGGAGCTTGACACTTGATTTTGTTATTAATTTTGTTTTTATTTTCGTTAAAAATTTGATTTTTAATAGGTAAATACATATGTGGAAATGTTTTAAGAAAAACATAATATTTTGTTCACTAACATTTTATTTTTAACCGATAATTATTATTGTAGTATTTCGAAAACATGATTTTTCGGGTTTCCCAGCATGATATTTATTTATAAATATATATATAAATATTTATTTAATATTTAATTTATTTATTTAATATTTATAAGTATACTATATAAAATATATTTATAAAATGGTGCAGGCGAACGTCAATCACTGTTTGCACTGCCAACTGTACTTATACATTTTTAATGCAATATCTGACGCACAGCAGGAGCTGTTTTTTTGGTCTGTATTCCGCTACAGTTATAGTATTTATAAATATGTACACATGCATGCACATTAAAGCTCTTTTCTCGTGCTCGTATCCATCCTTGTGGTTCGGCTTAGCAGCAGTTCTGAACTGCTCTTACGCTCTCTTTCAATCGCTCTCTCTCACTCTCTCGCGCACTGTTCTAAGCTTTGCTGGTCAGCGGATGGGGTAATTCGGCTCCTCAGCATTTCTTATTATTTTTGTTCCTTAATACTTTTGCATCGCGCTACATACATACATAAACATAAAAAGAAATTATACATGCCTACATGTGTACATATGTATATTGCATTAAAATGCTCGACATTTTATTAAATAAAATCAACATCAATGAAAAAGCTTGCCTTCGCATTCCTTACTTTTATCTGACACTGTCCATTCTGTGACCATTCTGTCACCTTTCCGTTAACGCCAAATAACTGTAAACAACTACCGCAGCAAATATAAGTGCATAAAAGTTAACTTGTTGTACAAGTTGTACCCTAAAAGTGTTCGAATTCATAACAAATCCCCCCCTGTTTGGTTCAATAGATAACCCTGCACACACAGTAGAACCTCACTACAATAAATTATTGCAATTATCGCTAGTCAATTAAGCCTTTGCTCAACAATAATTGATAAATCCGCTACGAAAGCTAGCCGTCATAAATGGCCATAAACTCTTAATGACAAGGTCTAGTTCAGCAGCTAATTCAGCTATCTCAATAGGTGGTTGGACGACATTAAGTTTTATGGTTTTATGATTGGCCACATAGGGAAGTTCATTGAAGAACTGTCAAGGCAATTCCCTGTCCCGATTTCCCCCGAGCTATATTTAATAAATCTTTTTAGCTAGATTGATTTTAGATTTGTTTATTCATGTTCGTTTAGTTAATCATGCCGAAGGGGGCCTTGCTGTTCACGGGCACATAGAAGTCACCATCGACCATGTAGGCATTGGTGTCGGCTCCCATGCGGACGTTGCTGTAGGTGCTGCCGCATTCCTTGGAGACGGCTGCCTCGTAGTCGCCGCACTTGATGGTTCCGAAGTTGTCCTGGCTGACGGCCTCGGCGTAGTAGGTGGTGGAGCGGCCGTGGGAGCAGGCGCCAGTAACGTCCAGGGGGCAGCCGGGCTGAGTCTCGCCGCCGTTGGGGTAGAAGGCGCCCTTGCCGATGGGCTTCAGGAAGCCGAGGGTGCCACCGTTGGTCTGGATGGACTCCACATACCAGGCATCATCGCTGTTGAGACGCTTGTTGGGCGAGCTGTAGCTGAAGAGGGGCAGGGCGGGGTCCAGACCGACGATGGTGTGCACCTGGCCCTTGGTGTTCTTGCCGGCGTAGCCAGCGACGTGGGCGCCCAGACTGTGGCCAATCACGTAGAGGGAGTCCAGAGACATGCCGTGGTTCTCGTTCAGGAAGTTGATCATCTTGGCGACCTTCTTGCCGGTAGCAGCGACAGCCATGACGGAGGTGGCGTAGTCAATGGAACGGGCACGAGCCCAGTCAACGACGATCACGTTGTAGTCTCCCCTTCCCAACCAGGCGGCGCGGATGTCCTTGTTCATGCCGGCGGTGTAGCTCTGGGTCCAGCCGTGGATGACGAAGCGGGTGGGGTGGGCGGCGTTGAAGTTTGAGGCATCGATGGACTTGGTGGTGGCGGTGATCTTCTTGCCCTTGCTGGGGTTCGACGATGTGTACAGGTAGAACTTGACGGGCACGGTGGTCAGGCCGCGGGACTCCAAGAGTTCCTGCTGCTCCATCCACTGATCTGCGACATCCTTGTCCACCCACTCAAAGGTGCCATCAATCTGGGGAACGTACCAGCCGTTCTCGCCATTGACGCGGTCAGCCTCGTCCAAAGCGTATGCCGAAGCTGTGAGACATAATAAGAAATAGTTAGCTGGGCTATTTTTTGGGGGTATAAATCCAAGGACTTACCGGCCAAAGCACAGAATGCCAAGAGAATAAAGGTCTTCATATTGTTGTATTACCGACAACTGACTGCTGAATAGGTCGACACCTGGCTCTTTTATAGGGCAAAACGGTGGCTACTTATCTGCGCCCGATTAGGCTCACTTGGTGGTGGACATGGAAACTTAGAATATAACCATCTGATAGCAACTACGCTGCAGAGTATACCGAAGCAAATGGGATATTTATCTGTTGATT
Source organism: Drosophila bifasciata (assembly GCA_009664405.1). Classification (NCBI taxonomy): domain Eukaryota; kingdom Metazoa; phylum Arthropoda; class Insecta; order Diptera; family Drosophilidae; genus Drosophila; species Drosophila bifasciata. Next base: position 7,609,583 of record CM019044.1, read on the forward strand.
GACTTTTCAATTGACTTTCATTTCCCCCCCGCGATTCGCGAATATTATTATTTTTATTGTGGTGGGGTCTGTCAAGTGTCTAGCCCCATGGTAATTCCTGTTTATTTTGGATCAATGTGACCGAGTCGCGGCGAAAGTACGAGTACCTTAGACCCACCCGTGCCTCAAATCGCACAAAGAATGGACGTAATCAACAGTTTTGCCTATCTGTCGACAGCTATCGATTACACAGGCAGACCCTCCCACCTGCTGCCACCCATGGAACCACGGCCCACTGACCAACGTAATCTCATGTAAGCCACGCCGAGTGTACTTAATTGTTTGTGTCATTAAATGGGCATTTAATTTAACACTTGAATGCAGTTGAGTTGCTTCGACTTGCCGTGTCTGCCATCGGAATGGGTGAGAGCCCTTGCTCTTGTCCCTTCCCATTCTAGCTGATGTTTCCTGCCCTGTAACAATAGTTCTGTTCGGTACATTTGACCTGACACCTGGGCATTAATTGATTTCTCACTTTCACGCATATACCGATAATTGGGGTGCTTGAAAATAAATTACATCACTTTCGTTCATGGGGAAAACTGTTGCATACTTTCAGGCACATTTTTGTCTGGACTCTAGGCTCTCTTTCACTGCGGGCATAATTCAATTAATAACGCAAATATGACCACGCATAAAGGGAACGAACCCTTGTTTTATTTGCCATTTGGCTGGAGTTGCCTTTGTGTACACAGGACCGCAGAACCGCAAGCCCCCAAGGAGTTTTGGGGTGGGTGGCATCGAAGTCGATGGCAGATTCAATGAACATTTCAAATTAATCGCATTTTGAAAAGTGTCGCATTTCATGTGGCACGTGACCGGGGACTGATAAACGTTCGGCTGCGTTTGATTAAGCAAATTAAATGGCAACACGGTCCAATTTGCATATCCAATTTGGCCCACGGCAAGCGGATTCACTTTGCTGGCATTTGCCGGGGATTATGTCATCGTGAGTGGGCCACAGATCAGAGAAACATTTTGGGTTCTTATTGCGATAAGTGGAAATCACATTTGGCCAGTGGTTTGCGCAAGCCACAAATCTCGGGTCCGACCACACACGCATAATAGGGATTTGAGCTACAATAAAATTCAATTTTATCCTGAGGCCGGAAAAAACAATAAATTCGTGTGCCCATAAATAAGCATTTGGGGCCAATAAATTGTGTTGCGCCCTTTGTGTGGCGCATTCAAAGTGCTTTCAGGGTGAAGGTTAACCAAGACATGTATGTATATAATTCCCTTATTTAGCGGGGTGCTCGTGGCGCGCCACATACATATATTCCATTAGATGATTAACTATCTCGAGGAGAGTCCGCAACTTCAATCTTTATCCGCATGCATAGGACGCAATATGTAGCTAGAATACTTGTAGCCAGCGCTCGCAGTGGGCTAATTGGGGCAAAAGGACTGCCTGCCGGGCAGACGTCTCCGCATTTAAATAGGAGACAGACAGAGCTAAGCACTTGCCACACACACACACAAGCTACATCGCTCCGTGCTCTCTGCTTTCGGGGTGGGGGGTGGTGGGTGAGCCAACTACAATGTGGATGTTGGGGCTGTTGACTTTGCCCCGAGTAAAATTGCGCCTGATGGCTGCTCATTAATTATAATTACAAACATGCCGCAAAAAGTGGCAAAATGCTTCTGACGACATTGCTAAAGATAAATGCGGCTTTTGGGGTTTGAGGTTGAAGCAGTCATGAGTGGAGGCCGACAAAGACACAACCGGCAAACCCGTACAAAAAAGGGAGGAAGGGTTAAGGAAGAGTTCATCAAAAGTTATTTCTGGTCTTGGATGAGTAAATATTTAGCTGCGAAACTCCACAAGCATTTCCTGCTCCCCCCCTCCCAAAGGACGCTGCTTTGTGGACCATTTCCTGGCTATTTGGCAGCAGCTGGATATCAACTTGTTTCCCTTGCAACTGCATTTGGTAGCTTTGCCACGCTCTGTGGAAACCCTTGATAAATTTTGCCCATCCCGAAAGACTACCTGCTGTTAGCGGTTTTCCGAAAGTATTTTCTCCAACAAAGTGGGACAAGATAAAAAAGATTCCCACAAAGTCTCAGGCTTTCACTTAAATTGTGTTCCCTTTTCCGCTAAAACTTTTCCATATCGCTGTGCCTCCTGTAGCTAAAAATGTTATTTATGGAATACCATTCAGGTCTTAGGTCTAATATTCGCCTTAATTTACGATCAAAATCTTATTACACCTTTGTGCCCCAATTGAGTGAAATGGTTTCAGTTGGCTTTTTATATGTTTTTATTGATGTTCGTCTAGTTAATCATGCCGTAGGGGGAGTTGCTGTTTACGGGCACATAGAAGTCACCGGCAACCATGTAGGCATTGGTGTCGGCACCCATGCGAACGCCGCTGTAGGTGCTGCCGCACTGGTCGTTGACAGCGGACTGGTAGTCGCCGCACTTGATGCTGCCGAAGTTGTCCTGGCTGACAGCCTCGGCGTAGTAGGTGGTGGAGCGGCCGTGGGAGCAGGCGCCAGTGACGTCCAGGAAGCAGCCGGGCTGGGTCTTGCCGCCGTTGGGGTAGAAGGCGCCCTTGCCGATGGGCTTCAGGAAGCCGAGGTTGCCGCCGTTCGTCTGGATGGATTCCACATACCAGGCATCATCGCTGTTGAGACGCTTGTTGGGCGAGTTGTAGCTGAAGAGGGGCAGGGCAGGGTCCAGGCCGATGATGGCGTAGATCTGGCCGTTGGTGTTCTTGCCAGCGTAGCCGGAGACGTGGGCTCCGAGGCTGTGGCCAATGACGTACAGGTTGTCCAGAGGCATGCCATAGTTGGAGTTCAGGAAGTTGATCATGTTGGCGACCTTCTTGCCGGTCGCAGCGACAGCCATCACGGAGGTGGCGTAGTCAATGGAACGGGCACGGGCCCAGTCAACGACGATCACGTTGTAGTCTCCCTGTCCCAGCCAGGCGTTGCGGATGGCCTTGTTCATGCCGGCGGTGTAGCTCTGGGTCCAGCCGTGGATGACGAAGCGGGTGGGATTGTTGGAGTTGAAGTTGGAGGCATCGATAGACTTGGTGGAGGCGCTGATCTTCTTGCCCTTGGTGGGGTTGGAGGAAGTGTACAGATAGAATGTAACGGGCACGGTGGTCAGGCCACGGGACTCCAAGATCTCCTGCTGCGCCATCCACTCCTCGGCGACATCCTTGTCCACCCACTCGAAGGTGCCATCAATCTGGGGCACATACCAGCCGTTCTCGCCATTGACGCGGTCAGCCTCGTCCAAAGCGTAGGCCGAAGCTGTCAGAAATAACAGTAGTTCGTTAGTTAAATAAATTTCAGGAGTAGAATTCCCAGGACTTACCGGCCAGAGCACAGAATGCCAAAAGTATAAAGGTCTTCATGTTGTTTAAGAATCGACAACTGATTGCTGAATTGGTCAATGCAACAGGCTTTTATACGCCCTAGCTGGCCACTTGTCGTTAACTGATTAGACTCGCTTGGAGGTGGACTAACTACTTAAATTATATCTGATAGAACGCCCGGTACAAGTGGTTTGCGGTTTTGATGGAATGCCGCATCAGATAGGATATTTATGGCCAGATTGTCAGTAGATTTCGTTCCATAATCAAATGCTCCATTTTTTCGCCAAGTTCTTAGAAAAGTCCTAAGCTTTCTCTTAAATATTTTGTCACAGTGTTTTTTTTCCATTTTGCTTTTTCCCCTGTAGCTGCTATGAAAATTGAATTTATGAAATACCATTTAGGCTTTTGTCAGCCACCTGTTTCTGCTTTTTATTTTCTTGGGGGTGGAAGCCTTTGTTGTTGGCTGCTGCTTTTCCAGTAAACAGAATTTTCAGTCTAAGAGCCCGCTAAACAGAATTACGCGCCAACTAAGCCCAAAAAATCTGATTTGCTTCCCCCATTCCGCCATTGCCATTGCCTCCTCTGGCAGTGCTTTGTCTGGATATCCAAGATGTTATTAGGCTTTCAGTGGAACCCACATATAGTCCCATTTTTGTACGTGATTCATGTCAATATTTTGCATTTTATTTCCATGTTCCTTCGTCTGCCTGAGGGCTATGCATCCCTCTCCTTTAATTTCGATTCGGTGCCTGGTTTTTTGCTCAATATTTTTGTTGTATTTTATTGGCTGAAGCCGTTCGAATATTCTACAGCACAAAAGAGAGAGTGGAGTGGAGAGTGCCTTTCACCAGCATGTAATTATTTTGTTGCGTGCTTTTGGCATTCAGGGCACATTTTTCGATTCTTGTAAATACAAATACAAAATTGATGAGGTGTTCATTAATCAGCTGCCAAACCAGCATCATATATAGTACATATCGATGGGCAAAATTTTCGATTGGCTGGCGCATGTTTAATGATGTGCGACCGATGTTTGGGCCACGAATTTTGTATGCAAGTAGAGTCCTATGGTCCATAATTAAAATTAAAGCTTATATAAAACATAATTTTGAGGCTACGATGAAAGTCAATGAATTAATCGATTGATTTGCGTTTCAGTAAATCTCAATACGCTGTAAGAAATAATTTATTCCTTGAAAATATCAAAATAGTATGCGGGGGTTTGGGTTGAAGTTCTTTAAAGCCTCATATGTTGCCATATAGCAGACTTAAATTTATGCCTTTTTCCCGTTTCCACGTTACGTGATTAACGTATACGTAATGTTTATCAGTAAATCAGTTCATTTGTATCTTCATTGCTTATCGGATATACATACACCCTTTCCCAATTGTTGATATATCCAAACAATTTTTATTAAGCTTCTGCCATTTTTATCGAAAATCTCAGATAAAATGTTTAGCATACTCGTATATCATAAAATTCCTCAACTTTTTGTACGGAAACAGCAGCGGAAAAGGGCCTGGCTGAGATGCCATTGCGATGCCATGTAAAACCTTTTAAATCCGCACAAATGTGTATTGGTATGGCACTGGCACACAAGCGTGGGTTGAGGAATGTGGCAAGATAATTGATAAAAAAAAAAAAAAAAAAAAACAGAAGGCACAGGCTTGCCGGGAAGCGAAACAGAGAGAAAGTGAAGAAATGACAACAGCCGAGTCACGAACATACTCAGGCACTCGGAAGGGTCCCATTCCGACACCATCGAAGGCCTCATTATTGCGCTGAGATAAGCAATTTACCCACTTGATAACCTTATCCTGCCCTTGCAGCACTCCTCTCCGAATCTGGCTACTGGATGATGGGTGATGGCTGGTGATGGTTGGTGGCCGGATGTAGGCAGCGTCTGTCAGTTGTTGTCAGAGTTTATTCAAGGAGATATTAAAACCAAGTGAACTGAGCCCAAATGATATGAAATTAAATGAGATGAGATCCGACGAGATGAAGGCAGAAGGCAACTTGTCAACGTATCGAAAGGAAGAAGTTTAAATTACCAAGTATTCTGGCTGCCGGCACATGTGGCACATATACTCGTTTGCGGCACTCGTGCTGTTCTGTTAATATTTTTGATTTCTGAGAAGAATTTTAATTGCTTTCGATGGGTTGCTCGAGCTGCATAATTTTGGTTTACTTAATCATCCCTCATGTGAAATACATACATATATGTATGTATGTACATACAAATATAACTGCTAATAAACTTCAGTTTGCTCTTATTAGAGATGGAGTGGTGTAAATTGTTTCTTTGATAGAAATCATTGATACAGAATGATTTTTAAGAATCAGTGAAATATCTTTTAGAGGCTATTGTAATTAATTTATGAATGTATTGTTTTTGGTCTTATGAAAACTCTCCGAGCCTCTGATTCATTGTCTGTTGAAACAAAGAGAATTTCGTTGGGTTCATTGTTTGAATGTTGAAAGTGGCTATGTGGCAATGTGAGGATGTTTGCTGATGGAGTGCTAACTTATGCATGTGAATATGTTGAATGCTTATGTCTCTGGAAGCTCTCTCAATGGCTATACAAATTCATAAATTCTCTCCTTTACCAATGCCGAAACTCTTATACCGACTGCTGCCTGAAAGTATGCAATGCTTTTTGTTCAAGCAGATTCGCCAAAATTATTAAGTAGCCGCAATGTAGTGCAGCACATTTTGAGATTCCCGCTAATTGCAGCTCCAACTTTTTATTTGCAGATTGCCAGCGATAGGAGGAACTTGGGCGAGGGGGAAACTTTGAAGAGCGTGGATTTTTGGCCAGAATGCTGACGAGTGCAACAAAACCTTAGGAAGCGCCGCACAAGGAGACAGAAAAGTTTTCAACGACTCAAAGTTGTCCTAAGAGTTTGCGGTTCGTTCGCCCACAAAGTACGCTTGAATGGAGTTCGACAATGGCTTGCTGTGGCAGAGCCAGCGGGTGGCGGTGGCCGGCAGCCCGGAGCTCAGTGACGAGCGACTCTACTACATAGCGCCGCAGCAGCCCCTGCTGCGCAACATGGAGGAGGATGACTACCCAGACGCCTCAATCTCACTGACAGACTCTGTCTCGCTTTTGTACAATGCCACAGCCGGCTCTGCGGAGCTGGAGGTGCGCAATGCGGAGGCGGTCTACAGCTATGCCTCAACAACCACGCTCAATGGCCTGGACTTTGAGCACTTCAATGTCACGGTCCTAATGAACTTCAGCTGCGAGGAAACGGAATCATCCTCGGATGACGTCTGGTCGAGCGTCTACTTTAAGAGCACCGTCTACCTGCTGTACATTCCAATCTTCATTTTCGCCCTGATCGGCAACGGCACCGTCTGCTACATTGTCCAGTCCACGCCGCGCATGCGAACCGTCACCAATTACTTTATCGCCAACTTGGCCCTAGGCGACATCCTGATGTCCCTGTTCTGTGTGCCCTCCTCCTTCATCTCGCTGTTCATTCTCAACTACTGGCCCTTTGGCATTGTGCTCTGCCACTTTGTCAACTACTCGCAGGCGGTGTCTGTGCTAGTCAGCGCCTACACTTTGGTGGCCATCAGCATTGATCGATATATAGCCATCATGTGGCCCCTCAGGCCACGCATCACAAAGCGGTAAGTGGCGGGGAGGGTTTTCCAGTGAAATGATTTTCCCATGACTTAACATTTCACCCACACACAATCCAAGGGAAGTTGTTAAATGCCAACCAACTATTATTATTGCCTTGGCTTGGGGATCAGCGCATAAATTACGCTGTAAAACAGTTTACGAGACGCCAGTAAAATTAATTGAAAAATTTTCTTAAAACACTGGCAACATTTGTAGGACTTTATTTTGGGTTAATGGATGTTTATTTTTGGGGAACAAGGCTTAGGGAATTTCTATTGTTCAATTTCTATTTCATTACAGAACATTTGCCTAAGTAATGTTCATTTTAGTTCCACTTTATCTACAAGTACTTCCTTCAACTATTTGATTCAAGTGCAAAAGCCTCGACGACCTTATTGGCGTGCCTGAGCACCGTTAAGTGGCCGCTTGGCTATTTGCATTGCTGGGCCCACTTTGGTGTCTACTTGACCGAATCGCGCTGGTCTCCAGGGAGGCGGCGTCAATGGCTCGCCAGTCCGTGTTAATTGGTTTAAATAGTAATCCAAGACCCTGACGCTGCGTAAAATCCAAAAGCACCCATACCGGCCATTGCCGGACCGCATTGAAAACGTCAATTTGTTTGGTAACTAGATACGATATGGCACTGCCAATGCCAATGCCCCTCTCCCCCACACTCGACCAACAGACGGTGTCACTCTCACTGCCATCCATCTCTCCAGCGGTGCTGAAGAGCTCTGGCGTGAGTATTTCACGCCCGGGCGACTTTTAATGGAGGTTCAACCGCAGCCTACGTCAGTGGGGGGGATGAGAGTCCTGTTGTGCAAATATTTGCGGGGCCATAAAGTAAATACTGTTCATAATTATTCAACGTGACTGTTGTATACGCACACGCAACGACGCCACTGCCACTGCCACGGCCACGGGCACTGGCAGCAAACCCTACCGCACCACACGACCGTAAATGCTCGCTTATCACGCTTGCCACGGCGGATAAGCTGCCGGAAAGACAGACCACACTGGCATCACTCATACGTCACGGGTGTGTCGGAAATTTTCAAACTGTTTAAGAATTTACGAAGGCATTTTTCAGTGCGTGGCAGGTGGCAGGGGTAGGGTGACATAAGCGGCAGGCTTGTGTATAAAAATAGCATAAAGTTTAAATATTTAAGAGACAAATCAGCTGTACTTAAGAGCCACTTATAAATGTTGTTTTTCTCTCTCTGTGTCTCGTTTCAGTTATGCTAAATTTATCATTGGCGGCGTTTGGTTTATTGCACTTGCCACCGCGTTTCCCATACCGGTCGTCTCCCGCCTCGTGATGCCCTCATCGGCGTGGCACGAGAAATGCGAGAAGTAAGTATCCGCAGACACTCGAAATATCCTCTCCTCCAGTGTTTGTTTGCCACATCCATCTTCAGCTTTTCTTCAAGTGTGTGTGTGGGGGGTGCTTTTGTGTGTGCCTCTGTCTTAGACTTACCCAAATGTAGCTTTAAAGAAACGCATTCGTGCGTTGACGGATGTTTGGGGCATTATACTTGACTGCCGCCATTTGGAAGGACTTTAACTTTAAGAGAATAAAACCCCCTTCCCAGCCCCTGCTTGAGATGCGGAAAACGCTCACTCTTGGAGTGGCGTGCAAATAAAAAATATTACAAGCATTTTTTTTTTTTTTTTTTTCCACCCCCCCACACAAATCAGGAATGGGAAAAGAGCAGTTTGAAGAGGCGATGGTGGGAGGTGCGAGCAGCGATCAAGTATAATGTAAATGCAAATAGGAAACTCATCTGCAGGCTGCTTGCCTGCCCTCAGTTATGTTCCAGCATGGCAGGCCATGGCAGGCCACGTTGTAAAATGTAAAAGTCATGTCTAATTGCGACAAGGGGACGCCAGGCTGCCCAGCCATTGCCCGTCGGCAGGACGCTCAAGAACAGATGCAGCCCGGGGCCAGCAGCGTATGATAAAAACCCTGCAACAATTTAACAGTTCCTTCACGGCTGCCGCTCCAGTGGCATGCAGCTCATACAGCGACGGTCCAACGAAGGGCATATGTTTTTTTTTCGGTAGATTCCATTTTCCGTCATTGTTTTTACAGGCAAAGAGCTTAGCATAAAAATGAAATGGCCCACTCGGCCATGAATGCGGGTGCACTGGGAGCCGTGTGTCCGTGCATCCAGTTGGGATGCTGAGAGCCAGCAGATTCGTCCACGCATACCATATGAGTGTTAGTGGTGGTACGAGTAGAAGTAGCAGTATTATTAGTAGCCTCCCCACCACTAATGCATTTGCTTGTGTCTTTTCTATCCCGTTCTATGGCCTGCTATGTGCATTTTGTTGGACCAACCACCAGATACATCTGCCGCGAGATGTGGCCGTCCAGCGATCAGGAGTACTACTACACACTGGCCCTCTTCACGCTGCAGTTCGTCGTGCCGCTGCTGGTGCTCATTTTCACGTACACACGCATCGCCATCGCCGTGTGGGGCAAGCGACCGCCCGGGGAGGCGGAGAACTCGCGGGACCAGCGCATGGCACGCTCCAAGCGCAAGGTAAGTCAATCATCTGCCAACCGCAAAAACTAATTTACTCCAAAAAAGGCACCTTAGTTAGATTAGTCGGTTGGCCGCCATGGGCCATGGTATTAGATAGAATGGACAAGACCCACCATATGGTGGGTGAGTTCTTTCGAGGGTGGGAAGGGGAATGGGGGTTGGGGATGCGGGATGCCTGTCCCAAGTACAAGACAATTGCTTGTATTTTTCCCCATTTTTGTGCTGGCATTCAAGGGTCCTTCAATATGCTAAAATGTTTTTCCCATTTGCCGTGTTCCTCCGCCTCTGCTCTGGACATTTGTGGAACGTGTTTCTATGGTACATGCAACGGGCATTGTTCGGACATACTGATGATTCCTGAGTGAATTGCAAATCCAAGAGGAAACTCAAAAGAAATTCCAGGAGCTTGAATCTGCAGAATGGATGATTTAAACGTTGCTCTGCGAAATTTGAAAGGAATTAATCCGCTGGAAGAAATTGAATAAAGTTTTGTATTATGATTTAACATTTGACAACTTCATTTTGAATATTTTTCTTCCACTCTCTCTCTGCCAGAGCCATTCGTTGCATAAGTTATAAGAAAGACTCAATCGATCCGAGGCATTCGCCTTAGAGCTTTTTTTTTGTTGACTCTAAAGTTTAACCCCAATAGCAGCACCTTGCCACTGCCTCGAACACCCTCGAACGCTAACTGAGGCATCCACAGAGGCTGCTCGAGCCGTGCCACACGACAACAGCTGTCGAAGCAGCAATCTTCAAATTGATTTTGTATTTTTCGTTGTACCCCCCTTCCTCCCGCTTCTACTTCTGGGGTCAATGAGGAGCAAGCGTGGCAAGGCTGGCTTCCTGCTCCTCTCTGAGCATCTGCTGTCATACGAGTTTTGGGTTTGGTTTTATTGGGTTTGGTTGCTTGGGCTTGGGCTGTAGCTGTTGCTGTGGCAGCGTGCCAAATGGCATGTAATGCTCACATAATCATACGGCGCATGCGCAGCAACTATTTACAATAAACTTGCAGGAGCTTCGGCCAAATGAATGAGTCGAGATTTATGCGGTGCATCCCGTACTTGGTACATGGGTCTCCAAAAGCCTATCTAACTATCCAGTTGCCAGCTGGAGGCCTAGGCTGAGGCTGAGTCTGAGGTTGCAACTTTGACTTCGACATCGTCTTCAACTTCGGCTGCGTCTGAAGATGGGATCCAGCATTTGGTGGTCTTCCAGGAAATCATTGCAACTGCAACTGCAACTACGGGTCGGGTGTTGGTGCGGGTGGAATGACGACCACGTAACCAGTTGTCAAACGAGCCCCTCTCTCGGCCTGTGGCCAATTGTGCAGCTGAGATTCCTCTGCCTACCAGACGAAGACACAAAGAAAGCCAGTTACTTGGCTGAGAGTGAAAATTTGTATGCTGTCGATGACGATGACGACCTTTCCTGGCCAATGATTCGCACAGCTGAACGGAGCGCCGGCTCCTCTCTCTTTGGTTGGCAATCAAAACCTACGCCCGCCTCAATATGTGCTTGTGGACATCCGTCAGTTGGCAGTAATTATAAACGCCATATTTGAGGGAGAACAAAGACAGGGCCCGAAATGGGAGACCAATGACTGCCCAATCTGCGACAGACGGTAGACAGCAGATGGCAGACAGGGACTCCGTCATCTCACAGCGTCTGACAGTTTCGCCCACTGCGGTGCAATGTTACCCAATTCGAGCCCGAGGCGACGACTGGCTGGCTGCAGGTTCATCTGCCATTCACTTTTTGTTTTCGATTCATTTGGCCGCACCATCGCCCTCCTGTGATGGTTGAGTTGACCATCCTTCGATGCAGTTTTCCCCAAAAAAGTACGAGTAGCTGCAAACAGTTATTTGGTTACTTAACCCGGCAACAATTTTCGCTGACTTGGATTTCTCATTTTCTCATGGCCAGCCAGCCAGCCAGTCAGCCCGCCGGCCTGGCCTCCCTTCGTCCCGCCTATATTACCTATCCACCCCCTGCTGCCTGGCGTTGACAGTTTCCTCCTCGTATGTGTGTGTGTCTGTCTTACGTCTTTAAAAAATTTGTGCCAATCGCCAGCTGAAATGATTAGCAAATTACTCGTACTCCACGTACTTGGTACTCTCCCCAAGGGGCACTCGTCTTTGCGGATTCACTTTTCGGGCTTCCTTGTGGTCGTAATAGTCGTCTTGTTGTTAAATATCAATTGAAAATTACAAGATTATTTGGTAATCTGCCAATTAATTGTTGAATTGGAAGCGTTGAGCTGCAAAGCGATGATCCGTGGAATGGCTATGTGGTGTATAGGTAATGTCTTTTGGGGTACAGCAAGAAGTATGGAAGTGAAAGGTTTAGGGAACATTTTGAGTGGAAAAAGTAACTAAATTTTTTAAGCAAACTTCAGGTGTCATATGAGTATGAATATTCAATCAATTCACTCATTGAATCATCAACGAGAAGCACATAAGTGCTTCATCTTTCTTTCACATATTCCCCTTAGCCCGTCGTTGAATTTCAATTTATTATTGCAAAAAACGTGCATTCATAAATTGCATTCCCTTTATGTTATTTGTGTGTGTGTGTGTGTGTGGCACTCTGTCAATATTTGTCAAGTGTTTCCTAAATTCGTTTGCACGAGTTGCAAATCACAGTCCATCTAATTGCTGGGAAACACACCCCGTGTACCCCCTGTTTCGCGCACAAAAAGGCGAAACAATCAGCCACAATATGAGTCTGAAGTGGCGGAAAAGGCAAAGGGAAGGGAAAGGGGCAACGGAGGCAGTATTATTGCCGACCTGGGGCGATGACACTTCACAGTTGTCAGAGAGGCGCAGAGCCGCCGGCGATTGCAACTATGGATTGAGTATCACTATATGTTTTTTCTTTTTTGCATACCCCTGCCCAACAACCATCCATCGATTGGTGGGCAGCTGGCGACTGCATCTTTGACTGCATCTTCGCATGCATTTGAGTCGGTTTTGTCAACGTGCTGGCCGCTACAATAACGCGCAGGAAACTTGGCTCATTTGGCTGGGGGATGCCGATGCTGATGCCGTTAACGCGATTGCTTCTTGTTTGGATGTAAAACGTTAATTGCATAATTGACTGCAAGAGGCGTAACTTACGGCCCGAAAGTGTTCATGTATTGGCCATCAGCAGTAGCGTCATCATCATCATCATCCTGATAACTAAGCCCCCTGTGGATGGCTCTGCTCGGCACGGCCCGGCCCCATCCCAATGCTCGCTGACCATGCCACGAAACAAAGACTGATGACCCATCGCCAGACATGGGCAGGTCCAAAGAGAGGCGGACACTCCGCAGTGCCGCAGTGCTGCAACGGGTTCCCATTTGGTGGAGTTTTATTTTCATCCATTTTTATTTCTCCGGCTGCAGACATTGCAACGCCAATGCAACGCAGTTGCAGTTGCCATCCCAGTCCCAGTCGCAGTCGCAGTCTTTTCTTTCTGTTGAATTGTGTTAAAATGTTAATTTCGTATTACGTAATCTGTGTCATATCCAGCAAGCAGCATCGGGCACCCAGTGAGGCAGGCAGCTGGGATCTCCATCATCAGCAGCAGCAGTGGCTGCAGGGGCAGGGGCAGCGGTGGCAGCACCCATACCAACACAATGGGCGGTGCATGTGAAAAAAAGTGAGAGGATTCCCAGGCCTGGCCAGTGGATCTGCTTGCATCTGCTGACTCACACACACACAGAGATACACCCACATGCAGGGTTGCACTTTGTGCGTTTTGTGGCAAATTAAAAGATAAAACTCACTGATGCCGCACCAGCAGCAGCAGCAGCAACAGCTGCAACAGCAACAACTTCAGCAACAGGCTGCAATTAGTCGCCCCCTTCTACTGCCTTTCGTTTATCTCACAGTTTGCATCTCTTCATCTCTATGTTCCTCTCTCCATTTGTCTCTCTCTGAAATTCCGGTACTCCCCCGAAGACTTTTTCTAAGCTACTTTTTGGCCCTTTCCATGTCATTGATTTATTTTCGTACAATTTGTTAGCCTCTACCTGTCTGTCCTCTGCAATTGCAGTCTGAAGTTTGGCCAACAAAATTTCCAAATTCATTCTCCAGATATTGTGCAAAATTGTGGCTGATATATTGCCAGCAATAGTTCATGGTAAATATTTGCTTTTAGCTTTTTCTATGGCTTGCTGGCACTCGGCTGGGGCCAAGTGGTGTATTGTGTATGGTAACTCAATTAATTATTGATATATGAACTTTTTTCTACTGATTAAATGAGTTATTGGAAATTCAAATAAGTTTGGAATATGTATTGCAATTTTGAAATTAAATTGGTGCTAGCATAATTGATTAGCACACTTGAACCAAAAAATAACACAGGCATTGTTGCAGCTAAAAGTTAGCAAAATGAAATACTGTTTTCCATCAAAAAAGTAGAAAGAGTCTGATGGAGAAGATGAAAGAAGAGACTCTGTATACTTTTTTGGGCGTACTTGAAGAAAATACTCCTCTATCTTGCATGAGCTTTTTTCTTGGCATTTCTATTCAAATTCTAAGGACTTTCCCCTGTCAAAGTTAGATCTTATGATTCACTTGAAGAAAATACTCCTCCATCTTGCATGAGCATTTTTCTTGGCATTTCTATTACAATTGTAAGGACTGTCCCCTGTCAAAGTTAGATCTTATGATTCACTTGAAGAAAATACTCCTCCATCTTGCATTAGCTTTTTTTTTTTTTTTTTGGGAATTTCTCTTACAATTCTAAGGACTGTTCCCTGTCAAAGTTTCCCTACTGTTTGTCTGCTGATGATTTATGATTCCTGTAGATATTTCCATGAGCTTTGGCCAAACATTGACATTTTCTTTGCTCGTCATTATTCATTCAACCATTCGCATCGAGTTTTGTAGTGGATTCATTTCCTAATGAGCATTGCATAAGGCGGCCTGCCTATTCTGCCTCATTGACGACTTTGGGCCGCTTCGGTTGGTGTCCATCAATTATTGAACAAACACGTAGAAAGACATTAACATTAACATTCGATTTTATGGGCCGTTTTCCACCGAAACTTTGTTTGCCCTCGACTATAAAATTTATCCGTCTGCCATTTCGGGCCATTCGTATTTCTCTTCTTCTCCTTGTTGTTGCTGTTGTTGTTGTTGTAATTTCTGCTTAAATCAATAAGACTAAATGCCGTGTTTATTGTGGCGCAATAGTGCAGGAGTTTTGCCTGCCGGACTACCGCCACTAGCGATTGTTGGCGACCATAAATTAACCAATTAATGTCCGTAAATTAAACAGACACTCCAATAGGTCGCAGGCTCAAGGAACTGACTCCACAATCCACATATACTTATGTATGTAGATAAATTTAAGTGAGGTTCTTGCAACGTTTCGTAGGAGACTAAAAAAATCCAAAAACTCTCTGAGATACTGCTTCGAATGCTGTGCTGTCTCATCTCCTTTTAGCTTTTTGGTGAGGGGCATGCATCCTCTGCAGCATGACTTGCAGCACTGTCATCGAGTTGCAGAGGGGTGGAGGATTGCTTGCTGAGGGGTCATTGCCTGTGCTGGTGTGGCATCGGTAGCTGCTGTTTGGCCGACAGCTGTCGGAGCATTTGTTGTTACATCTGTTGCATCGGCTGTTGCTTTGTTGCCGTGTTGGCAGCCTCTGTGGCTGCACTGTGTTGCATAAAGAAACATCTTGTCAGCCCCCTCTGCCAGTGGCTGCCTCTTCAGCATTGCTTTGGCTGCTTGTTTGTCGGCTGGCTGTGTTTGTTTGGTTTGCTTTGGTTGGAGTTCGAACAAGTTTATTCTACACAAAAGTGAAAGGTACTCGGATTGGACTTGCATTCGACATGCCAGCTAACCGTGTCAGTGACGCACTAAAACCGATCAGCCGCCGAAGCGTGCGCCCCTAATGAAGATGCCCCCGTATGATGTCAGCATGGGGCAGGCTCATTCGCTGGCTGGCCACGCACAATTGGCAGGCGTTCTCCACTCCGGGGTCAGTGAGAACATCAATGCAGCGAACCAGTCTAATGAAGTCCATTTACATGATTGCACTGGCCAGTGGCAGAGCCAGAACCAGATGAGCATGAGCATGAGTGCATCAAATGGCAGTTGCAATCATCGGAGGCTGCCATGTAATGTGACATTGCGTATACGCCATGAATGGAGACGCTGGGCGACAGCTAACAAGCTAAACGCATTTGACCAATGCAAATGGCACACACTTGCAGTTATGGTTTAATCTTTGATCTTAAATATACGAGTGCATGTGCTCGTAATATTTAAGAGTTCTTGTGCCACTTTATGCAGTCCAAGTCGTATATATTCAAATTAAGATGCAACAAAGATGAGTTCACAATGCAACAAGCTAATGCTGTAAGACTGTAAGCCAAATGGATTAGCATTAAAACAGCTCCACCCCCCAGAAAGCCAAAACATCATCCATTTGCGCCCTAGCGGCAGCGGGTTTCCGTGTCATCACGGAGATCATCATGCTGCTGGCAGCCGAAATACCACTTGGCACCGCGTTACCCCCCTTTTTGGGCTGTGGTATGGCAGGCACGGCAGCAGTGGCAGCGGTAGCAACTGGGGAGGCAACACCGAGGCCGTTGTAATTAAAATGTGAACAACACCATGAAGCGGACAAAGGCTGCTGGGCATTTATTTGTGTGAGAGCGCGCACACCCCCTCGCTCGACGGGAGGTTTTTCCCCCATTTAATTTTCATCCTGCCTCGGTGGCACGATGATAGCATCAGGCAAACAGAAAGAGGGGCATAGCAACCCAAAAGGCCAACAGGTGGCAAGTGTTGGACCTGAGAAATGGCAGTCACGAAGAGTGGCGAGAATGAGGAGGGAGGAGCCCTCAAAGCCACTTTCGACATAGATATAACTCAAATTGATAAGCCAGTCTTTAATAGCCACTGAACCACTTGATGGCATGAGGCTGATGTTGGTAGCTCTTAATGACCAGTAGGTGCCGCAGCAGCAACAGCATCAGTACTGGCAGTGGCAGCAGCATCTGTATTGCCACCAAAAGTGGAGCCAACTTTAACGCCAGCTTTTTGGCTTCGTTTTGTTGTCTGGGCGGCATTATCTCTTTGGCTGGCTGGCACTTTAAACCCGTAATTAGTTTACACTTGCGGTAATTGCGGCATAAATCTTCCAGTTGCCAAGTGTCGTAATAGCCAACAGACAACAGACCAACAACAACCAGCCCAATCCAATCCTTATCTGTGTCCCTATGGGAGTGTGCGAGTTTTGTTTTTCTTTCTGCCAGCAATTCCCATCCCACATACAGACACTAAGGTACTAGTACATCCACATATAACTTTATATCTACATACATCCCATTCACATCCACATCCCTTCCCCTTCCCGTTCCCGTTCCCCATCCCAAAACTTTATTCCCATTGCCTGCCCTGCCAACTGCCGCAAAATGATTTGTAGCCTTAAGTGGAAGGCAGCAAGTCCGTCGTGCTGTTGGGCCAGCGCATCTCTGGCTTGTGGACTCCGAAAAAAAAAACAACAAAATAACTGTGAAGTGAATTAGTGGCCAGCCCCAAGTGCAGAGTCGCTTTTTGTGGCACAGTTGAGCCGGGTTGTTGTCACGCCATTTTCAAATAAACCGCTTCAACAGTAAATATGGTATCATTCCTCTCCACCTTCACGAGCGGGGCCTCCAGAACCCCATCTGCCCAGTCCCATACGTGTGACTAGGGGCTCTCATGACGGGAATAATGGGCAGCAATCATTGACTCGGACCCCATCTCATGTCGCAGCAGCATCTCCGATCTTTCTCCAGCTCCATCCATCCCTTCGTTGGGCTTTCGGGGGGGTGTGTGCGCGTTTCGGTGTCTTTGTGGGTATTGTTGCTACGTTTTATGGAGCTATTAAGGTGTCGTCTGCTCTGTGTGTGTGTGTTGTGACTTTTGCTACTATTGTCCCATTGTCTGCCGTTTACGGAAATGTCGCGTGCTAGCAGGGCGGCGTAGGGGTTCCCCCCAATTCATTTTTGGGCTGAAAAAAAGAGTCAATAGGAAAAAAGGTTTATGGTAATCGTGAAATAGAATATAGCTATGCTCTCGGAATTAAATCAACTAAAAGTGGGATATGCCCCATTGGATAGCCAAAAGCTTTTAGCTCCTTCTATTGCTGCTCTCTTTCTCTCCCTTGCACGACTCCAAATTCCAGAGTTTGTAAATTGAAACCACAACTGAAGGTCCGAAAACGGATTGGTTTCGCTGAGTAATGAAAGATGTTGCCACAAGACAAAGAAAATACACAAAAAAAATTGCCTGGGAAAATTTATTTTGGCCATTTCTCTAGCATCAGCCACCTCCTCTTTCCCCCCCTCCAGTACGAGGGATGC
Organism: Drosophila bifasciata; assembly: GCA_009664405.1. Classification (NCBI taxonomy): domain Eukaryota; kingdom Metazoa; phylum Arthropoda; class Insecta; order Diptera; family Drosophilidae; genus Drosophila; species Drosophila bifasciata. The sequence continues at coordinate 7,627,484 of CM019044.1, forward strand.
CCAAATGAAATGGCGAAAAAAAAGAGCACTTTCTCTCCGTTTGCCCGAAAAACAAACAACGGTTCTGCATGCACACACAGAGAGCGCGGAGCAACACCAGCAGACACGACACAATGTGGCACATGCAGATGCATCCGTGAGCTACAGATACACGCTGTTCCCCGATGTATTTGTGCGATACAGATGCTAGTATCTGTTCCCCGAGTGGTGCCTGAATGTTTGCCGTTGGCCAGCAGCGCCTTCAGTTCGCTTAATTAAAACGTGAGCAATTGCAGTAATGAGTGCTTCGGTTGATTAAAGTCTCAGCAAGGGGGGCACGCACTCGAGCTGCAGCTACAGATTCAGATACAGATACAGGTACTGCTGCTGCTGTTGTTGCTGCTGCTACAGCTGGTGCTTTCGATGCACGGCTGACCATTGGGAGATGCGTTCGTGCGAATGGCAATTAGAGGGCGGCGTCTAACTGCCTCGACAATGTGACCATTTAGCATAACTGCGTAAAAGTTTTGCGACAAGCATTGCACCGTTGCAGCGGCTGGCGTTGCATAAGCTGGGAGACAGACAGATAGACAGACATGGTGCCACGGTGGCACACGGAACGCATCGTTGCATGCATCCACGAGATACGCGCTCGGGCTTGCATGTGTGACCAAAATCCAAACATAATCCTAATGCTAATGGCAGTGCCAGACCAGCCAACACAACCAGTACACAGGCACCCAGACCAGCTGCATTGGCCATGCATTTTGGGCTTCCACTTACCCATCTTGACATTTGGAATTCCCTTCCCTATTTTTGTGGCCTACCATCCACGCCCATTCAGCCACATGGGGGAATTCATTGGACGCGCTGTTTACTGCGAGGAAAATGAAACTGGCTAATAGGTTTTCCCGGCAAATCCAATTGAAAATGCGTTACCAAAATGGTCAAAGGAAAAATATGAAAGCGAGTGGGCCAAAAATTGTTTAAAAGTTGATAGAACAACTGGCATTAAATCACAGATGCAACCACAGTTGCAAGATCTCGAAGAACCAGTTCTGTAAGCGCTAACAACAGGAAGCATCTCCTTACTCCTTTGGCTTTATGTCTTTATGGAATAATTGCAAAACTAATAGGAAAACTGTCTCATACACAGTTCTGAATTAATTTAATAGATTCCCACGCTAACATGACATGAAGAGTACAATTTTCAGCAATTAGAATTATTATCAATAAAAGATTCCGTATGGGTACTCGCAGTAAACGATTAAACGTAATCGACTGAGTTAACCGATTACCATGCCAATGATATTTTTAGCCATAGCAATGCAAGAGTAATCCAATTAAAGTTGATTTCATGCAAAGCATTAAAACTGATGAGTAACGACACTAAAGCAATTATAAATACTGCATATTGATGCTCGTGTAAAACCCCAAAAAAAAAAAACATATAAAATACGAGTAAAAGTATCTATGAAAAGCGATATCTTTCCTGGTAAAACATTTCTGTCTGCTGCAGGGCAAAATCGTGGCCAAAATTGTATCTCACACAACTGTACGACTGCAGTATCTTGTATCTCGTGAATGCACTTTGGATTTTGGATGGGGCTCGCCTTGGGTCTGGTGTTATGCCAGACCACTTCCTGACACGTTTCCCCATTCGAAAGGTTAAATGTTGAGCGGGTTCCTTCGCCTTGGCCAGACCAGACCATACCAAACCAGACTGTAGACTGGGGGACGGCGGATTGTGGCCTGGCTGCTTTGCAAATTTACAAGCCTGCAACTGTGGCAAGGTCTGCAAGGTTACAAAATGGCCAGCTCGTTAATGCGACCACTTGCGGCTTCGTTTCGTTTCGTTGCGATTCGATTCGTTGTGGCGAGTACGGGGAAAAATTCGCGAATCCGTGGCAGCTAGATCGAAACCAGTTCCACCAGTGACCTTTTCCTCGTGCCTCGTGCAATTTTCATAAGCCCCTAATCGAGCCGCGTGTCAAGTGCGTGTGTCTGCCGCACTGCCTCTCTGCCGCGCTGCCACGCTGCCTGTTTTGCTGATGCTGATGATGATGTGTGATGGGGCGGCAGTTGAAAACTCGAAAGAAACTTGCAAAATATTTATACATTTTTCACGCAAAATAATGCCCCTCATCCGTTGGCGTGCCACGTCTCCGGCCTGGCGTCCGCGTCCCTCATCACACAACGGACAACGGACAGCGGACATTGGACATCTGTGCGTGAGCTGCCAGGTGGCAAAGTGCCTTGGGCCTTATCGCTTTGGAGGTGTTTAAATTGCCTGCAATTTGAAGTTTTATGCTTTGGCCTTGCCACAGAATACGCAGCAGTCTCTCTCCTGCCTCGTGCGCCTGGCCATGTCCAGTGATGTAATCCCCCTGCCATTTCACTATCTTTCACTGTGTATCTTTCACCCCATTGATCATTTTGCTTTCCGCATTTTCGATGAAGTCATTTTTGGTTAAGGGACAATTATCACCACATTGCATACCAAGTCGTGGCCGCCCCATCGCCCGCCTGCCCGCCTGCCTGTCTGCTTGCCTGCCTGCCCCTTGGGGCATCGTCAACATCTCGGACACGTTCGCTCATTAATATTTGCGCTGTCAATTGAAGCGGTTTCGGAGTGCTTTAACAACTGAAACGATGACAACACCAGACCGGAGGCAGCAGCAGCCACGGTTGAGGCAACAGAAACAAGCAACGGCAGCTACATTTGCATGGAAGATACATACAGCAAATCAAATTACAAATATAATTGAAGCTAAACAATCACCGCGAGTGGTGGATACCCTACCAGTGGTACATATAGACAGTAGAGACAGTTATTAATTTGAAAATAGATTATAAAAGCTAGTTCTGGATACCCTAGAAGGTTTTTGGGGGTGAAAACTCTAAAGGAATTAATTTATGGGATTTATTATAAATCTTCCTTCTACTGTTAGTGTAGTGCATGCCAGCAATTTTGAATACAATAACTCTTTGACAAGATGCCACAAAATCGAAAATTGCAAACGTGCGAATTTTCTCTCCATATTTGAGATAAACATACCTCCAGTACAGATACAATCTACTCCTACTCCCCCTGCTGTTATCCCTAGTGGACATTTGACCCTTTCAATGTGAACAAGTGCCTGGTACATAATCCTTTTTCCCTGACAGCTAAATGAGTATGCAACTGCCATACAGATTGGCATATTCAGATGCCCGGCCAAGTATTCACATTAATTTCGAGCCTCTGCAAAGTGAATCATGAACAAAATCCCAAAATAAACAGATAAAACAGGCAACGTCTTCGGCTGCGTGTCTTGGCCGCAAAAGCGAAAGTAAAGTTCGCCTGGCCAGTACCGATGGGAATCTCAATATCTGCTTGAAGTCCGGGGAACTGGTTGTTTATCTTTGGCTCAATTTACGCTTCGACTGGCCGCTTACCTAATCGACGAGGGCGCGGACTGCAGCGGGGGCCATGCAGATATGGGGGACGGTGCTTGAGGGGGCGATCGATCCCCGTAGCCGGTCTTCGGAGTGCATCCTTTTTGGCGCGTTTGCCACGCGTTTTGCAGTCGCCATAAATCGCCATTGATTATCGCGCCGTGCCGCTCTGCTGCTGCTGCTGCTTCGATTCGATTCGATTGAAAGCGAAGACCATTGCCGCAGTCTCTCATCTTTCATAACTTGATTCCGATTGCATCCTGATGCTGATGTTACATAACCCAGCAATGGTCCACTTCACTCTACTCCACTCTTTGATTCGACTGTCATTGGTCGGGCGTTCTTTCACTTTTCGGTCTGGGCCGTCAGTGAGGCCTGAAGAGCTGCCCTTAATTGATTTTAACAAGTTTTTGGGCTTCCTCTGTCTCTCTCTCTGTGCTTTTTATGCTGGGGCCCCCGGCCCCGCCCTGGTAACGAATGGCCTTTGGGGCATGGCATGCCTACGCTCAATCAATCTTCTGACCTCAGCTTTCGGGGCTGTTGTTTCAGTCTTCAGTCTACAGTGGTGCCCTCAAAAGTGTGAAAATTGAAACCCATTTACGCAAAATATGATTTCATGTTTCGCATCTTGTTTACAATACCCCCGTCCCTATGCCCCTCACTCTCTCCACGAGCATAAATAAACTTTTTGCTCTGCTGCCAACTTCAATTACATTGAGCCAAAAGTTTTTTGGAGATTCCTGGCTCTGGGGATGAAGCAGATTTTCTTGGCCATTCGAAATTTAATTGTAATTTAGAGTGAAGTGTGGGGTGCGGGGTGCGGGTATTCCCTTCACTCTGATAGTGCGTTGCCACTGGCAAACTCAATTACAAGGTCCTCGAAATGATTTCACCAAATGAATTCAAGGTTCGTCCATTGTCCCAAATAAAAAGAGAGAGACACACTTTGACAGATTCTGTCTGAAGCTCAAGGAGTTCAAGGAGTAGCCAACCACAAAAGATCTTTGACATCAGGAGCAGAATTATGTAGAGCAATGGAATGCACTGACCACTTGAGAGTGAAGCCAAGGAAACAACTGTGTTGCCGCTCGCAACCACTCAGAAGATACAAAGATACCGAAACCCAATGATACCGAGCTACCAAGATACATTTTGTATACGTAAAGATGCGCCTGGTGCCAAGTATCTGTATTTTTTTGTGGGGTGCCACAAAAGTAAAAGGAATCCCAGTGGCCAGCCACGCATCTTTACATCTTTACATATTCGACAGTGTAATTTAAATAATTGTGGTCTCTTCTAGCCACAAGACACACATACTATGGGACATATACGAGACGATTACATAAGCCGGCCAATAAAGTTGCAAATCCAACTCTGTGCCTAATGACCATTTGCATTATCTTCTTCCATAGTTGCCAACGCGCCAAATTACACAAAGTATCTAAGACTCCAAGACTCAAACTACAGTCTCCGAGTTAGAGGCATCCCACAAAGCCCACAACTCCAGCGGAATTGGCCACGTATAGAGGAGGAGTACTCGTAGATGGCCCGACCGAACGAACGAATGGCTGAGGCTTTGATGAGTTATTTCGACAGATATGCAAATGCAAAAGGCTTCGGCCATTGTTGGATATCGATGGGACGAAAATCGCACGTGACGGAGTGTCTCTTTGGGTTGTGGGGTTTTGGGTTTGCGGCACGTGCAGCTGTTTGCGTCCAGGAAATGCGACAACAAATTTGGAAAATCTTCTTTTGATGTCACAGAAATGATGTTCAGTCATCAAGCCATTGGCGCCCATTAAATATGCATTTGGAGAGACATACAATCGCCTCAGTGACCGCAATCCCATGCAGCTTAAACTCCGCCGTCAGATATACTCCAAAATTATACTACAATTGGCATTATAAACCCAATTCCAATTATAAGATTTCTCCTCAACACAAAGTTCCACAATTTCAACTGATTTCGCTTCATTTTTGTTTGCTAGTGCGGAGTGTGGGAGGGGAGGGGGTGCCATGGGAGCTGTGAAACAGACATATTTAAAATTCCATCTCTGACTCCCGACTCCGAGTGAATCAATTGCAAATATGTATCTCTGACGAGTGCAACACAATTATCAACACAAATGCAAATCCGTGTGAGGGCGAACCTGTTGTTGCCGCAGACGCAGACACAAGTCGTCCTTCATCCGGGCAATGAGGCGGCGTTGTTGGCGGTGGTGGCGGCGTCTCGTCTTGATTGTTTCTCCCTCAATGCTGTTGACTTTTACGATTTCATTAACTAAACTTTTACGATACGGCCAGACATAAAGAGCAGGCCAGAGCACAATTGAAGTCGCAGTTGGGATCGCAGCACAAAGTTTCTTTTTCACACGTTTTCGCTTCGAGAGCGTCGGTGCCGCAGCCGGTAGCAGCTTCCAGCCTTGCGCCGCCTCGAATTGCACTTCATTTGTAAAATTACGCATACGACACGCTGCGCGACCCTCCCTCCCCTCCCATCATCATCCCACTCCACCATTTTTATGTAGCCATTCGCATTTATGGGCGCCTCCAACGTAATGCGTTTAATTGCAGTCAACACCGACCCAGATTTTGGCCCCCAGTTGCTTTCGTTTTCCGATTTGAATTTGAATTGAAGTTGGAAGTTTTAGTTTGCTTTTTGACAGTCGAGGCGTGTGCCTTGGGTTGAAAGGAAACCGAAACTTGTTTCCCTTGTTGCAGCCTGCTCCGGGTTGTGTTACTGTGTCAGCATGAGAGTCGAGTCAGGTCCCAGCTGGCTGCCACCTCAAGTGAGAAGTGGCAACTCCTGGAGCATTGCAGCTCCCAAAATGCTGCTAAAAAGTTTGTGGGGAGCCAAGTGGTGTTGCGTCTCGTCTCCAAAAAGGGGCAGACATGTGGCACGTGTGCAGTGCAACTGCAACCGCATGATTAATGTGCTGCCGCGCGACACAACTTTTCCATTTGCCATTTAGATCCTGAAAGGGTCATGAAAAGTGTGAAAAACTAAGGCAAACCATGGTGGGGGGCGCTACTGTCGTTGTCTAGTACAAATGTCCGTACACTGGCGAGCAAATTGAAATAATTTTACATTCAACGGAAATTGCAGCCCATTAGAAGACGAACGGATGTATATTAAAAGTGTTGCTGCCACATCCTGAGGCACGGCCACATCCCTCAATGGCTGAAACACATGCAAATTTTTGAAAATAAAGAAGTATTCAGAGGAATACTGGTCTAACATCATGTACATCACTTGGTTACACACTCAAACACACACACCCATACACACCCATACACATACAATTCATTCACACGTACTGCAATTAAATTAACAGCTCCTTCGTTTCGCCCCTGAAATGTGAGTAAAAAAATTGCAAGTCAGCTGCCGATGGTGTGGCACAAGGGGGGGTGGCGACCAAAGGGTGTTGGCCAACCCAAAAACCCACTTGAAAATAAAAGGGAAATGGTATAAAAAAAGTTCTGCAAACGGTTTGCTTATAATGGAATTGGAATGTGGTCTGCTGTGGGGTTGAAAAGGCAAACAAATTGGATTTTACTTTTGCCAAGCATCCTGCGGAACTTTAAGCCAAAATTTAGTGGTTCGCTAGCCCTTAATTTAAGTGAAAACTATGCAAAGTTTTGGGCCGAGTTAAGCCAAAACATCTGTTGAGGACACAAAAACTAATCCAAATCGCATTTAAGTGCAGCGGAATGAATAACTTTATCAAGGCACACGAAACAACTTTTAATTGGCGGCTGTAAACGAAGGTTAATGACAAACAGCTTGAGACAAGCTTAAAGAAAAGTCTTTAAGTGATTTTTTGGGTGTCTAAAAGACAACACACCGAGTCTCTAAGACCATTCCGAGTGGCTTATACGGTATCGGGCATAAACATTTTCATTTGCCAGCGACCTTAGACAATTTGCTTTTGCTGTGTCGCTGTTTGGCTTTCGGGGCAACTTTAAATTGCCAAATGGTCAACCGTTAAACGAGGAGGCCGCAACCGAAATATGCAGCAAAAAGTCGTTGACACTAATTAGCATTTAAAAGTGAGCGACCAACAAGCAACAACAGCAACAGCATCAGCATCAACATTTTCAATTGAAGCGAACATCACAGACAATCGGAGAAACAAACATACAATAAATAATAAGTCTGCAAATCTTGCCTGAATCTTGCCTATCCATCGATGATACCATCGTGGACAAATGGAAGATGCAATTGGCGCCAGCGGCAACATCTACAACATTTACAACAGCAGCAGCAGCAGCAGCAACCGAGCAGAGGCAACATCGAGTGCCACCAAAAATGTCAAATGTAAAAAGCGAAGCAGTCAAACGGCAAAATCGTTCATGCCGCAACCAACAAAAAAATATGCACAAAACTTAAACAAAAATTCGTATTCAACAATACAAAAATTTGCACGTTGCTCGTCTCTATCGCTGTCTCTGTCTTCTGTCTGCGTTTGCATCTCTCTCTCTCTCTTCGTTCGGTTAACAAGCAGGAAGTAGCGCTGGGCAGACGGAGGAGATGCCACCAAAGCCATACCCATCTCCGTCCCAATCCCCCGCTGGCAATAACAAGCGACAATAGATGCAGGAAGCAACAACTGTCGTCGTCGTCGTTGTCGTAGTCACCAGCTTCCTACCCGCCATCCGGCATCCACCATCCACCATCTACCATCTACTAGCCACCATCCATGTAGTGGCAACCGCCACAATCTATCGAAATCCCTCCCGTTGCATAGGGATGAGCTAAAGCTGCTCCCGTTGCGTGTGCCAAGCGTGGGGCAGCGCGCTATCTTTCAGTGTCATGGAAATGTTGCATAGTCAGCCGGAGCCAAAGCCAAAGCCACATTGCATCGTTTATGCAACAAGCATTGCTTGCCTCCCCCAGGCGGCAGCTCTTCGATTAAAGTTCAGCCATCTGCAGAGCTGTCGGGGAGCACATTTCAGCGGCCCGGCGGCAAGTCGCACAGTGGTGAGACAGTGGCAGCGGCAGCGGCAGCAGAGGTTAAGCGAGATAAATTTGCATAGTAATTAAATGAATTTACCATTTAAAACTGCCATTAATACCCTAATTATAGCCAACTAATTGCGCTTAAAGGTACACTTATCCCTTGAGAGAAGCTTCCCTTAATATATATGTATTTTATTGGACCCCCCTGAGCCACGTTATTCCCCATTGACTGCTGAATGCTTGGCCACATTGTTGAGCGTGAGATTTATCGGTAGTTGCGGTTTTTATTTTTTTATTTCGGTGATCTTTGCGCTGCGCTTTTGGCGTTTTGCCCCCAACGGCATTCGGAAGTTGAGGGAAGAAAAACCATTTGAGTGGTGAAAATTCCTAACAAAAGCCACAGAAAGCGAATAAAATTAGCCACCTTAGCCTTGATTTGCACTTCAAGGCAACCAGCCGCTCCGAGTGGACTCGGATGCGAACTCGAACTTGGATACTTGGATACCGATTTGAATTCCCATTGCTCCAAATGTGGCTGCCGTCTTTCGTGGTAGCTCCCCCGCTGTCTCTCTCTCTCTCGAGTGGTTTGCGGGTGTTCGGCCTGGCTTTTATTTTCGACATTGAATTGGATTCCGTTTCCCACATTGGCTCGTTGCAGTGGAGCAATTTATTGCAGCTATGTACATACTTGTACAAGTCTGTCAATACACGAAAAGTCGCTCGACGTTCGACGTTCGCCGCTCGTTAGGCGAAAAACGGAATTTTGCATATGGCCCGGCTGGCTCCTGGCCTGGCCGCTGTCTTGGCCCGAAGCTGTGGTTTCGGTTACGCAAGATCTGCGAGATTCAAGGTGAAATCTGCAGCACTCTGCACGGGAATCGGGGAATCGTTGTGGCAGGAAATGTTGTGCCGGGCTGTGGATGGACGAATCCCATTTCCCCCCATTGACAGCTGACTGCAGTTGCGTTTTAATTTTATTATTATTTTTATGATTCCGATCGACAACGGGTTTCTCTGCCATTCGGCAACTTAATCATAAACTGAAGATTTGTGTTCCCCCTGATGGATTTACCAGACAGACACTTTGGTGATAATTAGATACGCCCGATCCGACCCACTCTATGCAAGCTCCCCCGTCCAAATGCTCGTTAGTCGAGTGCCGTTTATGAGCATGTTAATCCGCCTGATTCATAACCATTCGCAAGTAATTGGCCAGCTTAAAGAAAGCCACAATCCATTAGCCACGAACATGAGTAATCGAGTGGGCTGCTGAGAGAGGCTCCACAACAAAGCCACGAGTGCCGTTGAACAAAGACAAAAAGTAAAATGAGTTTATGTATTTTTAGGTTGTTTATAAATTAAAACTTATGACACTCCTCCCTCCCTCTACACTTATTTAAGACTTCTCAGCTTCACTTCTGGGAATGCCAATGTTTTTTTTGTGATTAAAATTAAAAACCGCATCAAATTGGTTGGCATAAAACTCCGTGAAATTGCTGACCCGAAAATTGGCAACTAATTGAAAAAGCGTTCGAACAATTTTCCTTTCTTCTCTTACCGACTTTATCCCACACCTTTCTCATCATTATATTCGGTTCATTGAACGTTAAGTTTGTTCGATCTGCGGGACAACTTCATTAAAGCTTAACGCAATTAACCGACTGAATAACAAAGAGTGAATGAAGAATTCAAAAAATATATGAGTGTTCAGAAAGCTATCACAACCAAAAATTCGCATTTTATGGCCACATTAAAAGTGGTTTTTGTTTTTGGAATAAAGTCAAGTTAATGCAAGAATATGCCCATAAGTACGAGTATGAATAAATATATGAATATACCAGGAGAAACATTAAAAATCTATGATTCATTGATTAGTAATTGCATAGGAATAGGAAGACCTTAGACTTTGAGTAGAGGGCTAGTCCCAAGGCTAATCCCGGATTGACAATTTGATTTCGTACACCAGACACGACCAACCCAATTTGTATGAATTATCTTTGCGGCAAATCTGTGAATCGTAGGCCTTGCACAGTGGCACACTTGCACACTCATAAAAAACATTCACAGTCACAATTACACTCACATCTGCATATGTACATCCACAGCCACATCCACTTATTCAGTCTGTCTGTAATATATCATATCACGTATTCGCATTTGTCATATGGGGGTTTTCAGACCTACAATGAAAAGAAATTCCCTACCAAAGATCCACAAACACCCAAAGAAACACTCAAAGCACAAGTCTCGAAAATTATTCAAATTGCCATTGTTAGCATTCGAGAGCACCGGGCAGGCAGCGGTATCGTATCGGGGGATTTTCTTTCTTGATTTGCACTTTCCTCCGCTCGTGATCGTGAGCGTGTGCAGAAATTTGCAGGCCAAAGGAAAGCCAGAGTCGCCTGCTCCGTTGGCCAGCTGACGCTCAAGTGCGGCACCCGAGACCCAGGCGAGATTCAAGTCGGGGTCCCAGGCCTTAGAGCCCAGCGGTGAGAGCGAAAGTGCACGACATTGGCTACAGACTGTGACTGGAGCAGAGTCAGAGACAGAGGCAGAGTCAGAGTCAGAGCCAGAGACTTCAGCAGAGAGTGAGAGTGTCTGTGGCTTTGGCTGTGGCGCTGACTCTCCAGTACATCCGACAACGGGAAATCAACGTTGGTAGAGCGAAGTGAAGCTGTTGTTGCTGTGCTGTAATAAGTTGATTGTGCGGTAATTTCGGTTTCACTTGCCAGCCTACACAGACAGACGCCAACGTTAACCCCGATGCCGGACACACACTCAGACACAGTCTCAGACACTCGCACTCAGACTCGGATTCGGAGAGAGATGGCCAAGACAGAGTCTCATTATTGGCCAGCTCGCTTGGCCTGGCCACGCATGCGTCGCAGTGCCCAAAAGTCGCATCATCATCAATATCATCATCATTATTATCATCATCATCAACAGCAGCATCATCATGAGCTTAGCAAAAACCCTCTCGCATCCATTGGGCTTGCGAATGTGTTGGTGTGTGCCGCTGTGCCGCGCTCTGTGGCAGGCAGCCAGCCAGCAGTCGCCGCAGTGCCTTGCATCTAGCTGGATTTCTGTATAAATTGATGATGCGACTGCAGTGGTTCGTCAGTGAAGCATTTGATTTGGTCTAATAAACAACATCCGAGCACCAAGTCGAGGATACAAAACGTGAGACTCTACAATACAGCAAATCCTCCAGTGTTCCAGCATTCAGTCCTAACTCGAAACCTCTTGTCTTGTCTTGTCTTTTCCCAACAATCCCCCATAAACCACACACTCGTCCACACACACCACAGACCTAGGATTACTGTGATAGTGCCAGTGCAAAGTGTGTGCCGTGTTAGATCGTAACCCAAAATCAGAGAAACCCGGGAATCCGAGTATCCAAGAACCCCACCCAAGTGATCCAAGAGAATCCAAGCAACGCGTCGCTCCCGTCAACCCGTGACTAAGCAGCCATGAAAGCCTTCATTCTGATGTCCTGTCTGGCCCTGGCCGCGGCCCGTCCCGAGGCCGGCTACAACTACAACCGTCCTGGAGGCGGCGGTGGCTCCGGTGGTGGCTCCCTGGGAGGCGGTGGTGGATTTGGAGGCGGATTCGGAGGCGGATCTAGCGGTGGATTTGGAGGTGGCTCCAGCGGCGGTTTCGGCGGTGGCTCCAGTGGTGGAGGCGGAGGAGGCTTCGGCGGTGGATTCGGCGGCGGCTCAGGCGGTGGATTCGGCGGCGGCTCAGGTGGTGGATTCGGCGGCGGCTCAGGTGGTGGATTTGGCGGAGGTGCGTGAGCAATGCGGTGCAGCATCGATTCGGAGTTAACTATAATTTGAATTCACTTTGCAGGCGGCAGCATTGGCGGATTCGGAGGTGGAGGCGGCGGCGGTGGTGGCACCACCCTGGTGCAGAAGCACATCTATGTGCATGTGCCGCCACCAGAGCAGGAGGAAGTGCGTCAGCGCCCCAACCTGCCGATTGGCCAGTCCCAGAAGCACTACAAGATCATCTTCATTAAGGCCCCATCTCCGCCCTCGTACCAGGCTCCAGTCATTCCCCTGCAGCCCCAGAACGAGGAGAAGACCCTGGTCTACGTGTTGGTGAAGAAGCCCGAGGACCAGCAGGACATTGTCATCCCCACGCCAGCACCTACACAGCCCTCAAAGCCCGAGGTGTACTTCATCAAGTACAAGACCCAGAAGGAGTCTGGCGGTGGTATCTCAGGAGGCATCTCCGGCAGCAGCGGCGGCTTTCACTCAGTCCAACTCTGGCAGCGGCTACACCACCGGCGGCGGCGATGGTGGCTTCACCGGCGGCGACAGCGGCTCCATCTCGGCCCCGTCCAGCAACTACGGCCCACCCGGCAAGTCCGGCCCCTACTAAGCATCTCCATCCACCACGCGAACTTCGAACTCAACTTCGGCTCAAGCTGCTGACTAGTCCTGTCGTTGACACGCCCCTCACTACGAACCACTCTCACACAGAATCTCGACCACCACATCAACATATCAACAACACTAACCACACATCAGCATAACCAACACCACCACCACTGCGACTTGACCCGAAACGTGACGATCTTCTAGCACACCTGTGTCGTGCCCCTTCTTCTGGCCCCCGACACAGCCACAATTCTCTCAACACGGGGCTCGACTCCGCTCGGATCGCAAGCCCCCCGGATCACACTCCCCCCGAAATGGGGAAAAGTGATTTCCGCCCATGACTTTTGTATATAATACGCTTCCAAACTCACCTTCTATCACACTTCTCTACTACTCTCCATCTACATCTCCTTCCATCTGTCAGTCGCACTTCGCGCTGATTGGAGACTCAACCCTGAACTTTGCCCTGAAAATTCTATTAGCTAATAGGCGACAAGTGCGGGTTCCTTGGATGGGAATCTCGCTTGGGCGCCCGAAAGAGCGATGGCAGAAAAGATAAAGATGACGATGATATAGAAGATGATTTAGCGGGGCTTGACACAATGCTCCATGCATACACATAAATCTATATATATTTTAATTATACTAGACTAAGTACTTTATGCTCAATAAAAAAAAACAACGGTGACAAAATTACGAAAAAAAAACACAAACATTTTTGAATTTTTCAATTGAAGTTTTTCCAGCAGTACTTTCCTGGAATCTTCTCTGAGTTTGGGTTGAGTTTTTTAGAGTTAAATTCATGCTTCCTTCTTTTGAGCTTTCCCTTAACTTACTTTCCGCTGACCTCGTTTTTCCCAGTTAACCAATTAGCTTCCATCTAATTCAGTTTTCCTCGAAATTTATACTTATCCCCCAAAAAAAAAAAGAAGAAAAGTACAAATAATTGGTCACTGTAAAGGAAAGTTCTTGGGCGAGTTGTGAAACTAATTAAGAAAGTAATTTCTTCACATTATGAACATAATTTTGGTATCCTTTTATTACCCTTCCCCCCATAGTTTTTCTGCTCACTTGCACACTTCTTTGTGGTACAGAAGCAGTGGCACAGCTGAACCCGCAATGTTCAAACGTTTAATTAAATTGAATCGTTTGAATGGCAAAGTTTTTCTTTCGAATCCCATTTAATGCCGCAATTGTGGGAATGTCATGAAAAAAAAAGTGTGAAAACTTTAGAAAACTCTTTTAGTATCCGTTGCAATGCGCTTTTCCGTCGCAACGGCCCCCCCTAACGCTGGCAGTGTGCAAAATTGCAGAAAGTTTTTCTTTGAGTGAGGCTTATACGTATCTTTGATGCAACTTCTGGTCGACAATTGGAAGAGGAATATTTAATCCATATACTGGCATACTGGTAGCTGTAGGAAGATCTTTCCTGCTATAGTTTCTTAATGACAAACTGTTGCTTTTGTTTTGCCTTTTGTTGCATCTGCGCTTAGTTTAATTTTACGTACTGCCTGGCCTGTGTGTCTTTCTCTGGGGTACAATGTTTTGAATGCCTTAAGTATACAGCAGTACGGCACAGCATTGGCATTGTCATTGTCGCTCGAGCTTCTTCCTCTTTGCTCTGCTGTGCTCTGCTCTGCTCGTCTCCACTCTACTCTGCTTTGTCACTTTCACTTTTGTGTGGTTGTTGGCTTTCGGTGTTACTGTTACTGTTACTGCTGGTGATGTTGCTGCTACTCGTACTCGAACCTTTAACCGTGTCTGCTGCTGCTGCCAACTGTCTTGGTCTTGGCAGCATCATTCGGTACGGCTTGTGCCGCTGCCTTTGTTCACAGCATCATATTTTACGGGCATATGGTTTTGCTTCCGCCTGTCTGGGCTAACACCAAACACTGCCGTTGCCATTGGTGTAGCTGTAGCTGTAGCTGGAGCTGTCTCTTCGTACAATCAATGGCAATCCGTCATGCAGGGCTTTGCCATGCCTGCCACACAATATCCGATTGAAAGTCGCATGATGAACTCGCACAGATGTCCATGGATACCACCCTCCGAGCATTCGCACTTGCCTTTCCCTTCACATTCTGCCATCCTTCTAATTAGTCCTCCTTGGACTTGTACCAAACTTGGTTGAGCGGCTCTACCCTGCCCTGCCCGTGTGTCCATTGTTGGTCGTAAAATGCGAGAGAAACAATATCATTGATGCACTCACTAAAGCTGCCATGCCACACGTTGCACGTGCAGCTTACTCTGGCCACTCCGTGCCTGCTCGTAAAAGCTCGAACGTGTTGTCCGCCCAGCATATTGGGCGGCCGCAAACGAAACGTTGCGAACCGAAGCCCAAACAGACCATAAACATTGCTTTGCATATGGTGGGCTGGGCAGGGCAGACCAGGAACAGTACAGCAGCAGGACAGGCCGGGAAAGGGCAGGACAAAAGCGGGGGCAGACTATAAATCAAACATAGGAAAAGCCCCAACACGAAACACACACGCCCACATTCGCCCACGGGATGCAATTTGTAAAGTTTCAGGGGCCGCAATATTGTCCAAAAATTGTTTCAGGCCTGGGCACTACTGCCCCCCAAACGTATTGTGATAGGATTTGGGTCCTGCATTCTTTCCTGATAGCTAGCCAATTTTTCTTCGTCTACATGCATTTGGCACTTGAGAACTTTAACATTTGCATACAGCCATGCGAAACATTGCAAAGCAACCGCAAGAATCTATTATCTACTGAGGATTGGGGCAATTGGGGTAGTAGTAGTGGGGAACTCAGGTGGAACTTTCATGTGGGAGCTGGCAAAAATGTCACCTTTGAATTGAGATGAATTCGTTCCACCTTCTCCACTGGAGAGCACAACTTGTGGCCCAAAGGATTCGTCTAACGAAGCAACTTTAAGGCAGCTTTTCCCTTCAATAAAAAAGACTTTGCATGGCAAATGATCTGGAAAAGGCATCAAAATGTATGTCAGCAGAAATGTGCATAAACCAGCAAGGGCCAGGCGGAAGAAAAAGCAATTTATGTGCAAAAGAAAATATTTAAAATTCAATTTGTAAGCGGCCATAAGGTAAACACGAGAGGCCCGACTCGCGGACACGAAATTCTTTTATCGTAAGACCCCTTGCTCCACCCCAGTCATCTTATCTGAATTGGCTGGCTGTGGCATAAGCGAACGAATTTTATGACCTTTATTTTTCACTCCTCCCCCGGCCGCACTGTGGCGTCGAGGGCTTTTTCTTTTTTGAGTGTTTTTCCGGCTGCAAGTGACACGCCCACAATAAATCGCAGGCCCAACACTTCCGCGAGCGGTCAGCAGAGAGCGAGATAGCGAGGGTAGAAAGGAAAAGAGAGGGAACAATTTGGGTATGGTACGAGTATGTATGGGCCCAGGGACCCTAGAGTTTCACGGTTTCGGTTTCTTCATTTAATTGACAGCTCTTGCAGGGCTTCGGTGCCCCCTTGAGTCCTCCGGTTTATGACACTTTCGGCGCTTTAATTAATTGCGCGTATTTCTTGGACCGTTTCCTGTGCCTGACCCTTCACGCACCTCATCACACACCGCACCGCACCCACCCGCCCCCTAGCTGTGTTAATTATAATGTATGTCAGTCGTAAAAGTAAAAGTCCCCTCACGTACGAGTACGCAGACAAAGCGCCTCTCACACTCTCTTGCTTGGACTTCAAAAACTCCGTCATGGCGATTCATCAAAATCCGTCCAAACACTTCTTGCCCTGAATTTGATGTGGTTTTATCGCCCAATATGGCTTACTCAAAAGGCTCAGGGAGCGGCGCTCTTCTCTTGGTTTTTGCCATTCCCATCTATTGGCTCCTGTTTCTGGCGGTCAATGTCCGCAGACGTCAGTGTCTTGTGGGGAGGGGATCCATAAACCACATTGGATATAATTGCTAAGTAGAAAAAGTCCATTTGGTTTGCTCCTATTTTTAGTCGGTTTCGTGTTTCATTGTTCTCTCGTTATTCTCGTTTTTATTTTATTTTATTGCTTTGTATGACTTTCGAAATTTAACGATACTTTGTGGCATTCATTTAGGTATTTCTTGAACTCCATTATCGATGTTTGGTCAAGAGAAATGGTATACATATAATAGGAATAACAAAGGAAAAAAGTTGTGACATTTCGCATCCTCTTCCATGGATTATTAACAATTAGTATTCAAGAGTATTTAAAATATTTCTATGTACTGCTAAAAAGTAATAGAAAAATAAATGTCTCTTAAGAACTTTCTGGGAGAATTGCTGGTAAATATATAGATATGTGATTACAATAAGAAAGTTTCAAGGGAAAACTTTCTGAGAAACTTCGCTGAAGAGAAGGTTCAACCCACGCCACATTATTTGTTGACTTTCTTGAGAAAGTCAAACCACAAAGTTTTGAGTTAAATTGCTGTGCAAATTAGTTGCTGATTAGTTGGGCTGCCCGTCGACGGTGTTGTTTAATGACCGTTTGATTTTTGCCCATTTCATGGATAACAATTTAAGCCCCGGCTGGGTCGCCGGCATCGCACCGCACATCGTCTGCGGGTTTTTGCTGGGTACAGACACTGTTTCACCTCTTCACCTGGCACTTTCGCAATTGTTTGGCAATTAAATGTGGCTTCAATTACCGCAGCGGGTCCGTCCATCCCGAGTTGGGCAAGGGACTGGCAGCCAGGGGCACGCGCTAATCGATGAGCCAAATGAATTGATTAATAGTTGTAAACAGACCGCAGCCGGGTAATCGAGTAGCGTACCCATGCCGGATGCCCGTCGAATGAACTAGTTCCCAGTCGTAATTATTAACTGGTCCCGCGACATGCATTTATGTCTCTAAACTGGTTTTCGTGTGGCCTTTTGGGAGGCAGCTTGTAATCGGTAGTCATGTTCGCAAGACAACTCCCACGCCGAAAAAAAGAGATTTCCAATTGTGAATGAAATTGTGAATGCTGCTTTCAATTTTCGGCGAATTGTTTTTATATACGAATGCTACCCTCCCCTTTCAATGGCATTAAGCTGAACACAGGAAAAAACCCAAAGACTTGTGGATAGGAGCACGGGAGGGTACCAGTGGGTAATAATAAAAATTACGAGACCTGCCCAAAAAGTTGCAATCAAAATCATTTAATGCGCTTACCGCGCCTTTGCTGATTGGACAGCCCGGCTCACCGCTTAGGGTCTCTCTTTCTCTTGAGAAACTAAGCCAAACAAAGGCAGAAAATTAAATCTTGCGAAAAGCCAAAAATACCAACATAAAACTACTTTACTTACCTATGGTACCCGCCGTTTGGATTCGTAAGACGAAAGTTTCGGCATCATAATAAACATTTTGCATTCGACAAGCGACAAGTGACCCTCCTCCTCTAGCCAGTGGCTATTTTGTATAGTATGTTGGTATAAATCAAATTCTTTGCACTTAAAAAGCAATCAATTTTGGGCGCCCTCCACTCATTAATTAAACAAAACGAACGACAGTCAGCAGGGACAGGCCTAGGCCTGACTGTTCCCGAAAGTAGAAGCCATTTGGTTGTCGCGGACGTGTCGGGAAATTTAATTAGTGAATTACTTGGCCAAAAGAGCAGAACACTTTGCACCTCATCATGACGAGTGGAGAGCGGAGAGTGGAGAGAATTCTATTCAAAACGAAATATCATTCAGTCTTTGGGGTGTATGCTCTTAGAGACAGAGTGGAAAAAAACTCATTTGTCAGCCTTTCTCTCCTCTCACTTTCGTTGGCCCAGTTCCTAATGTTTTCGTGGGTGTGAGCCCTACCGAAACCGAAATCATTTTAATGAATTACAGCACGGTCTGAACTGTACTCGAGCTTTTTTTTATGTAAGCCCCTGCGCGGCTTTAACTTTGATGGGCGGGCTTGACACTTGTGGTACCCATAACCCGTAACCGCAACCGAAGGAGAAGCGCACCAGCGACTCTGCTAACCGGTTCAAAACCAAAACAAAACCAAGAAAAGACTAAGTGTGATATGATTGTGGCTAATGCCGGCAACAAACGCTGCTGCCAATTAAGTCGTGAGACTGTCAAAGCTTAAAGACCAAAAAAACAAACTACCAAACAGATGAAACTAGAGCCGCAGGCAGCTCTCATGCCGCATGAGTAATGGACTTGAGTATGCTGCCTCTTGTAGACACTTCAGCTGCAGGCTAGCCAAAGATACCGATACCCATATCCATATCCATAACCATGGATGACGTTGCAGCTGCCACCCACGATCCCAACTGAATTGAGGGAAAGTTGAGTGCACGGCGGACACATGCGCCGGCCAAAGGTCACAGCCGGAGTGGCACACGCAGGCAGACGGGGTCCCAGCGGAGGCGTCAAGGAAAACATATTTGTATAAACATTCATTACCAGCTTAGGTGGCTTCACTTTGTTTGCGTCTCGTGTTTTTATGCCTGAACAGCGGTGCGTATACTTAATGTTTGCATTGTTAACACTCAGCCAGTCAGCCAGTCAACCAATGCGACAGCGAACTAACGAGGCATTAAAACGAATCAAATGGCCTCGTTGAGCACTCGTTAATAGCCCCCTGGCAACTGCAGTTGGCAGGGAGACCAGGACACACACTCAGTTCCAGTACCCTGAATCAGCAGCTTCATAAAAATGTCTTCAAAAGTGTATAAAAAACCAACTGTCACCAGATGCTGCTGACTTTGGTAAATAGTTGGGGGACAGAAATTCGAATTCATTCGACCATTAGATCAATTCATAATCGCTGGCTGTTGAGCAACATTCCCTTGGCAGTCAGATATAGTATCTGCGATAATATCTGCATGGAAATCCAATTCCTTTGTGCTGTCATTTCGCATCAGAATTCAATAAAGGTTTCGCATATGATTGGTTTATTTGGTACTTGGATGCCCTTTGCATCATCAGCAGTAGCCAAATCGAATCTGCAATTGCTATTTTCTGCCACGTCTATCTATGGGTCGATGGCTGTGAGCTGCCGTTCCCTTTATTGGCCAAGTGGGCAACTGTATTGGCTTTAACAACTATATCGTGCATTCGTTTTGGGCCGTAAACCTTTATGCCATGTCTAGCTCAGGTGGTCACGTGAGAGACGTGCCCAATGAGTTCATCATAAAACTAAATTATGCCGTCACATTCGCCCGATGATATCTATTCGGAAACCTTAAAAAAAAAAAAAAACAAACCTAAACTCTTGGATTAGTTGGGCAACTTTTTGACGGCAATGGTGACTTATATGCTGTAAAAAAATGGATTGTTTTCGCGTTTCCACTGCCAACGCTTTCGGTTAGTTGTTACCTTCAGCTGTCACATGTCGCCCGAAGTTCTTAATAAATAAAACAAAATCCTTTCGCACTAAAACAATACGAATTTTTTATTGGCATTGTGCGTGTCAAATCAGGAAACGCAATGTATGGTTGTCAGGTGGGGTTCCATTCTACCAATACATAAACTGGAAAAATATGACAAAACTATGACAATCAAAGAGCTAAAGCAGCAAAACAAAGCCATAATCTAAAGCATATTAGAGCTGCATATATACACACACTGCAGTGCACTTTTGCCCCAAAATTGTTGCATACTTTTTAGCTGACAATAAAGTATCCAAGTCATGTCAAGGTAGATATATGTCATGTAGTTTGTTTCGTAAGTATCATGTAGAATGGGACTCTTAAATTTATATTTTGCCACTCTTAATTAACTTTCCCAAGTCTCCAGTGCACTGAAGGAATGTCCAGAGGACACAACTCTTTAGCTGGCAAACGACTTAAAGAAGATGCTTCGATAAAAATTAGTTTCAAGTGGCCATAAAGCCGAGTCATTGGCCCCCTTGATATAAATAAAGTTATATTCCTTTTATGGGAGGGTACTGCTCCAGCCATAGATTTTACGGCTTGACAGATGGCTTGAGATAGGGCCAAATGTCGCCACATGCGACAGGTCAAGGTCGTAAACCGTGAATGGATGTGGCCGAGAGACTCAGACCGCCGTCCTATAAGTAGACACTGTAATTGAGTATATATGTATGTATATACTCCACTTGCGCTTTAGTATGGCACATAAATTAAGTAAACTTTCGTTTTGTTCTATGTACTTGCAGATGATTAAGATGATGCTGACGGTTGTGATTGTGTTTACCATCTGCTGGCTGCCATTCAACATTCTTCAGGTGGGTTGGGTGCTTTACATCTTCTTTACTGTCCTTTTCTTTATCATCCGCTTCGACAGCTGCTGCTCAACGACGAGGAGTTTGGAAAGTGGAAGCCGCTGCCGTATGTGTGGCTGGCCTTCCACTGGCTGGCCATGTCGCATAGCTGCTACAATCCCATCATCTACTGCTATATGAATGCGCGATTCCGCGGTGGCTTCCTGCAGATCATGTATCGCGTGCCCGGCCTGCGTCGCTGCTGCTGTCTGCATCGGTATCTGCGCAGCCGCGGCGAACGCAGCTACGAAGCAACCGGTGAGATGACCTTCAAGTACCATCGCCGAAACGGTGATGGTCTAGTCAGGAAACCTAAAATACGAATTAGGTGCCACCCCTCTCTCTCTCTCTATTTCTAGTATCTACTTATTTTGAACATCTAATTGTCATTTAATTTATTGTCTCTCGGTCTGTCTGTACCAATTAGTTCGAGTCTATCTATCGCTCTATCTATCTCTCTATCTATCTGTCTGCCTATCTGTCTGGGAATGCGGTTCTTTCTGTCCGTCGTAGGCATAGCTTTGTTCCTTTCATTCTGTTCTCTAGCCCACCTACGAGTTCTATATTGCATGACACTCACTCAAGAAGCACGCAGCAGTACCATGTCGCATGACCAGCACCGCAACAATTGACTGTTGATTTGTAATTTCTGATTATACTCGTATTAAGTTCGAAAAAATGTTCTAACTTTTCTCCTTACTCTTGTATCTGCCGCCACCCCCGCTCCCCTGATGAAAGGAACCGAAGAGGCCTTCCACCTGCATCGTGTGAACACCTGCACCACATACATCAGCACAAGGCGAAAGCTACGAGCGAATTCTATGCAAGCGGTACGACATTAATTCATACTTAAACAGTACCCAACAGTACATATGTTCTTCTCATCCAATTAGAGCCAATTTTCATGTGCAGAGACCACAGTTTTGCGGTAGCTGCCCCCCCACCCGAGGAGCCACCGCCGCCGACAGGGCGACTCACGGCTTCACGAGAGTTTCATGTGAACGGAGGCAACTGCACGGAGTTCTAAATGGAAAATGGAAAATCGAAGAGTAATATATATGCAACCAAAGAACCGAATCTCCCACAGACACAGACACCTTCTCTGACTGTTTGTCTGTCTGTTTGTTTGTATGTATGTCTGTGTGTGTACGAGTATCATCTGTGTGTGCGTGTGTGTGTGTGAATGTTAATGTTTTAAGTGGTGTATGTATTGTAAATGTCGACTTATTGTAAATTTAATGAATGTATATTAAAGATAATCAATTAAAACGAGATACACTTTTGAATATACGAGAGCATGTATGGTATGTAAATGTGTGCTGGATCCCTAGAGGGATGGGGGTTGAGATCTGTTGAGAAGCATTTACCATTTATTGCACAATCGTAAAGAATCGTGCAATAGACACCTGTATAATTGATCTAAAACCTAAAACCTAATCCTATGGTAGTACAAAGATGTAGAAAAATCACTTGACTGTTCCTGTTTTCGTTTTCCCCTGACGCTTCAGCATGGATCGTGGTAGCTTGCCATCTCCTACCATATGCGACACTTGGGCTGATTGGGATTCATCGCCGAGCCGCGTGCACACCTGAAGGTCCTGGCAAACTCCTCCGAATTGGAGAGCACCCCTCTCAGGCGCATCTGTCCAGGGCAATGGGAGTCGCTGAGGGCGTAGCGAGAGGCGGCTGGAGTGTATGTCTCGCACCAGAGATTGCCAAACGCGATGAAGAAGAGCTGCTCGTGCGTATAGTGCTCCAGGCCTGGGAGCTTCGATCGCTCCCGCCCCATCTCCTTCACATAGAGGCGGTACGCGTAGTAGGCCTCCCGCATTCCACCATTATCGGCAATATTCTCGCCCAGTGTCAGTTCCCCATCGATCTGTGATTTAAATGATTTATATAACGATTGGTAATAAATCTCACAATACTCACGTATTCATCAATGTCCGCGAGATGATATCGACTGTACTGTTCCACGAAGCACTCCGTACGGTTGACGTACTCGTTGATTGTCTGGTTGGACCACCACTCGACCATGTTGCCGGCCCTGTCGAAACGCCGTCCGCTGTCATCGAAGCCGTGTGTCAGCTCGTGCCCCAGGATAGTGCCAATCGAGCCATAATTCAAAGCCCTAACAAGGACACAACGATTCAGTTGCAATTCCACTAGGGGATTAGTGTGCTGGGGGTGGTGGTGTGAAACGTGCTCGCCAGTTAGTTCATTTCTCTGTGCAAAGTGCGGAAAGCGGAGTGCTCGGTGCTCGGTGCTCGGTAATGGCTGAGGAGACACTAGACTTACTCGAGGCCAAGGTCATAAAAGGGATACTGCAGAATGGCAATGGGAACCGCTGCAAATGAAAAGACAATAAGGATTAGGAACTCCATAGGGGGGGGGGGGGACAGAACAGGGGCCACACTCACTTATAGCATTTGATTGAAATGTGTGAAAGGCATTCACATTAGAGGGCGACGTTGCCCATCCAATTGGCTCCGGCTTATCCATTTCGTTCAGTTTCTCCATCATCTGCCAGTGCACGAATCCCATGAGGTTCTCCAGGTGCGTGCTGGCATTCACCTCGGTGCCCTGGTAGTACGCATTCAGAGCTGTGCCATTCCTCAGCCACGAGGGAAAGCCAATGAAGCTCTTCATCTCGGCGGACTTTTGCATTGTCTTTCGCTTGGTTGCCGCATCCATCCAGACTGTGGAGCGCACCAGGCGATCGAAGGCTCGTCGTATGTCACTCAGCATCCGCTCCACGCGTGGCAGCTTCACCCTGGCGAACTCTTCGTCGGCCAGGACATAGCTGACGGCCATGCCGAACAGGCTGTTCACGCCATTGGCGCAGTAGAGGGATCGTGGTGTGCTGCCCTCAGTGCCAATGGCCAACCGCATGTACTCCGAGTGGAGCAGCCGCATGGCGCTTGTGGTATGCAGCGCCAACTCCTCGATGGTGCTCAGCCAGAGGTAGGACTCAATGTGGGACGAAGGCGTCTCCTCCAGATACTCCACCACGTTCTGCAGATACAGGATGTCCGCCTGGCTGGTGATGATGGTCAGATTGCTGGTCATTTCGCTATTTCCCGTATGCCGTGTGCCCTTCAGTATGAGCTCCATGTACCGCATCCAGATGGGCAGCGTCTTCGGGGCGATGTTCTTGTCCGTCTGATTCTGCAGCTCCATCAGCGATATATATATGATATCATCCGCAGGATTCTTCGAGGGCTTTGTTGAGTTTTCAGCATCTTCTTTCAACTGAAAGTAGAGATTATTTCGACTACTTCTGGCAGCATGTATTTCCTTCTTCTGTGGCGCTCTTACCTCATGGATTTTCCGAGCTACTTTAACGCCTTGCTTCACCAGCTGCGAGATGCCCACAGTGGCCTCCTCCTGATTCACATTGGGATCCACGTAAAGCAAATACTTCTCGATGACCTTGCGGATGTAGTTGAGGTAGGCCGTCATGCCGGCGCTCGTCTGCTTGGCCGCCTCCTCCTCCTCGCTCTCAAGTTCCTCCTCGCTGTCGTCCTCGTCGCTGTTCTGCATGAATATGGTCTGTCGGTGGATCTTTCGCAGCAGCTTATGCGAGTCATCGTTGTTGCTGCAAAGCATAAGGGATTACACTCCCCAAAGGATAAACGATAGAATTTACACTTACAAGGGAAACGCTGATTCTGTTTCGGGTGTGCCCAGGGCTATGCGATTGATGGTGCGGTTAAAGGGATCGGGAAACACATCAAAGCCGATAATCAGGTCCATGCTGAGATGCTGCTTAATGGCCACCATGGACTCCAGCCAGTTGTAGCTGGCATTTGCGACCTGCGCCGTATACTTGGACCCACTGTCCAGAGTCAGATTCAGGGACGTGGGCAGCAGGGGCAGCTGGAAGCGCAGCAGATAGCCGACCAGGGGCTCCAGATTCCGCTCGTCCAGCTGCTTTGTGTTCATGCAGGCAGCGTACATGGTCTTGGCCTTGCCCACAGCCTCCGGCTCCGCGCTGCTGATGTTTGAGCGAAGGAATTCCCGCACCACGCGCATTATATGCGCCTGTCGCTCCCGGAACCAGTCGTTTGAGGTGAGGGAGTCCGGACGCGGATGCTCCTCGGCCCATCGGCCGCAGGTGAATTTGTAAAAGTCCTCGCAGGGATCAGTCTGTTCGTCCATCGCATAGATGAGGCTGGCCGCTGAGCGGATGCACTCCCGGCTGCGGCAAATTGTGTTGGATTTCTTAACTGAAAGCGAATAGCGCTGATCAGGTCGGTCTGAGATGGTCTGGAACTTGTAACTACTCACTGGATACGCTTAGGACTATGATTGCTATCACCAGCATGAATACCAGTGCCAGCAGTGCACCCAGCACGACCTTGTGATAGTAGCTGCGTCGAAATCTGAACGGTAGGGGATAGAGAAGATCATTAAAAGGACATCAGGCAACACGACCACGCCACTCACCTCGACTGGATCCCAATCAGATTCGGGCCTATTCGCTGGTAAGGCAGTTGTTTGCCTCGAACGCTCTCCGATGCCGTTGCCGATGTCTGGCCATTGGCAACTCCATTGCCAATCCCGTGCCCGTTCCCGTTCCCGTTGGCGCTGCCATTCCCATTACCGCTTATGGCACGAACCGGTGCAGACAATAGGCTCAGAGCACCTGTAATGGATTGTCGGACAAGCTCCGATGAATATATGCTTGGCAGGGGTACTAATTGGGCCTCCCTCTGGCGGCGGCGCAATCGGATGCGAGGAATGTGTTTTTTCGAGGCACGTTTTATTAGCGCTAATTAGTCTAATGCTGTCAATATTTTTCTGTCACAACTCCACAAACTCGCCACACTTCCAACCCCCCCGCCTGGAGCTTCATGTTTTTTCAGCTGGGGCTGTGGCTGTGTGGCACGGCCACTGTCTCCTATCTTGATCGGGGGCACAGAGACAGCGCAACTCCGTGCGTCATTCGGTTTCTGTCTGGCAGGGGACTAGCGGACAGTGTCCCCTTCCACATGACCTGCACTTTTGGACTTGCACTGTCCCTAATCGCATTCCTAATGCATACACCTGTCACACATCACGTGGGGCGCTGGCGGAACTGCATAGCCGCTGCCGGACCCAAGGGGACACTGGGTTCAATGCCCTCAAAAATAAGTTTTTGCGTGTCCAGCGACAGTTTAGCCCATTTTAAATCGTTTCAACTAAATAGATAATGCACACCGAATGGCCACTGAATATCCTGTCATTATCTGTCATGCTACATTCATATTTTCAGAACGTTCCCTTTGGGATCCCCAAATTGTCAGTACAAAATTTTTAAAAAATTGGTTGCAGCGTTTCATTAGCTTCCCCAAGATGTGGTTTAACAAGACTGGAGTGGAGACGAACATGTTCGTGATGGCCGACGAGGTGTACAACATGATGGAGATTTTCAATGAGGCAGCCAGCTTCGAGGCCAGGATGATCAAACACATCGACCATTTGCTCGCCATGTGCGACGTTCTGGTGTTCGTGCTGGTGGCCTTCATAGTCGGTCGCTATCTGGCTCAGAATTGCTTCCAAAAGTTGCAGAGAACTGTCGAGCGTGGCACCTCGAATCTTCCCCGACTCATGGCCCAAATGAAGAAAATCAAAGAGAAGCGCAGCATTCGGGGCAGCAATGCAAGCTTCAGAGAAGTCGCAGAGGAAAAGATAATCAGCGACTGGAGAACCAAGTATATCCAGAATCAAATTGTACAGGGCTATCCGAGGAGCCCCATTGTGTCGACCAACTTCAGGAACGATACCAGCAAAACAGAAATGATTCCACGTGTACCCCTGCATAGAGGCATCGATGATGACGAGGTCACGCTGAAGCCAGAGCCGGAGAACTACTCAGCTTTGCTGATGGGAACGCCCGAATGGGCTACCTGTTATTTGGCCACGGGTGGACCACGACAGGGCATGCTTCTGACCCGTAGCTCTGTCACATAGCCCTCTAAGTCGGTTAGTTGAGTGAATTACGAGCGACTGCACACAATGGGCTTGCGGTCGGTGATTCAATTCGGATGCTCAAAAAGAATTTCATTTCCTATCTTAGCTAATTATACACGAATCAAGTATTATCATCATAAATAATAAGAAATATAAGCATGGGCATGACTCACTCGATTGAATAGCACCAGCACCTTTGCACGGTGCTCTCTCGGCTCACCTGGTGTCTGCTGTCTTTGCAGGGGCAGGGGCTGCTGCTGGAGATTCTCGTGGAAGAATCCATGATTTATATTGCCCGTGGTCCAGATGCGATTTCGCTCATCCATGGCGTCAGTGGTCGTGTGCTCTGACGTGCCCCTGCCAGCCATTCGAATGACTCAAACTAGTGCGGCCGTTAAGTTCATTTTCTGTGATTTTTCTTAGCAGCTCTGGTGTTTTCTGGTGATTTTTCCAAGCACTCTACGGCATCTCAATGAGCAGCGATAACCGAACAATATTCATCTGTATGCACGTCACATCGCCCACATGTTGCGCACTGCACCGCGAAATCTCAGTGTGGATTTACAGTCTTAAAGGAACTGCGAACAGTCTTTTAGCGTCTTACAGGCAATACTGATGTTGTTTAGGACATTGCATAATTTGGCATAATGCAAGCAGAGAGGAAAAACAGCCACTACAGTACAGCAAGGAAAAACTCTATAAAAATCGACTCAAGTGGAGACAGTGCTGCAGGCGACTGGACGGAGCTGCCGACTGCCGGCGTATTGGAGCCCTGGCGTCGTCAACAGAACGTATTTATACGACGGCAGCTATACGTACGTCCTCTGGCACCAGCACTAGCACCAGCACCATCAGCAGTGCCAGCAACCGAATAACAACAATAGCAGAACTACAACCAACAAATCAGGCAACCCCCATTAACTCCTTTGGCCATGCAAATGTGCCGCGGCAATTACGGGGAGCCCACCAGTCCACCACTACCAAGGCACCACAGGCAGAGGCAGAGGCGGAGGCACAGCTTTGTCAGTGTCTGACTGTCCTGCATGTTGTCCCTATTGGTGTACGTTCCAGCGCATACCCCTTAGAGGGAATGAGTCCATTGATTTTCCGTAAGGATAACTCAGGAACAGCATAAATAAAGCAATCAAAAACTGTTGTAATCTTAGCATAATCTTCCATATATGAAACATTTTCATAAAGAATGATTCCCTCTCTAGGGTATTCCTTGTTTCACCCTGAAGCGTCTTATTTGTTCTCTTGTGAATCTAAACCTTACACGAACAGAGGCCAATCGACCACAATCCAATCCGATGGCCAAAGGCCAGTGGCGTAATGAGAAAATAAATGACATTACAATGGGAAACCATATTAAGTCTTATATAGGGGGACAAATACACACATATGTATGTACTATGGGTAGTTGCTAATTGATATGAAATTCCACATTTGTATGTAACTATTTGGAGGTGCATGATTGATGA
Source organism: Drosophila bifasciata (assembly GCA_009664405.1). Lineage (NCBI taxonomy): Eukaryota > Metazoa > Arthropoda > Insecta > Diptera > Drosophilidae > Drosophila > Drosophila bifasciata. Next base: position 7,655,863 of record CM019044.1, read on the forward strand.
CCCTGAGCAATGCCCCAATGGCTTATTTCGAACAGGACACGGCACTGACTTTTCTACCTCTCTCTCTCTCTCTATCTTGCAGTGAAAAACATGGAAGAATACCTAATAATAGTAATTAAATGGCGGCACTTTGCCCGCCCACTAGGGGAATCCACAAGCATTCGCATTGTTCGCCCTAACTTTGACATAGTTTATTGTGGGAAATCGGAATCGATAAATGTTATTGATTTCTACATATGGTATATATGAATGCAGTAGTAACTCGTCGCGGATACGCCCCGCTGTTAGCCAAAACTCTTCTGCATTGTTGTATGTGGTGCTACTCCTGCTCCTGCCTGCGTACCCCCTTGTGTGATGTATTTGCACTTACTATGAAGTAATTGGTTTGCCCAGCAGGAAGTAACCACGTAGTACGTGTATTATTATTAATAAGTAAATAAATTTGCCACCAGGTAGGTATACATACTCCTTCGTAGTACGTACTATTTACCGGCCCCAGGTATGGCTTTTGGCTTTCGGTCGGGTTCAAAGAACTTTACTTTGCTGTCATGTACTTGCATACATTTATTATACATTATCGTTATTTTTTTTCTGTTTAACATACATTTTTGAAATGGTTTTTCGTATTCTAGGACTACAATATAATTGCATGCAGCTTAGCTTAGACACTGGGGACACAATGGTAACCCCGGGCGCGGGAATATGACACGAATATGTTTACACTGACTCGATGATACGAAATTATAGGGCTTTAACCTAGATCGGATTCTGCCTTGGATCGGCATTTGTGGCTTCCATGGGTGGATTATAAATATGTTTTTTGTGCATTAAAATACAAATTATAAAACAACGACCCCCTGGACAGTTTGGCCTGCCATTCTGTGGTGGGTGAAACTTTTGTGCTGCAACGAAAATAAAAATACAAAAAATTAGAAATATTTATGGATTGAATTTGAAGTATTTTTTGTTAACCTAGCTAGCCATTCAATCCTCCTTTCACACACTGTCAAAAAGTCATATATCGAAAAAGTTGGCATACCCTCTCAGTCTCCAAAATCTGTTTCAAGCCAATACACACGTAAAACTCCATAATATTTTTTGGCTCTTAAAAGTTTTTTTGTCGAAACGAGTAAAACAAACTCCGAACCAACAAAAAGTTTACCTCTTTTTTTTGGCAAAAGTTAGCCCTGACTGTTTGTGAAAATGGATCGCGTTTTCGGAAATGTTGAGAACAAGCTGAAGAGCATGATGAAGATGGAGAGCAAGGGAATGGCCCTGAAGCTGGTGGGCTTCTACGCCGTTGGCTATACCCTGCGCAAGTTGATAAAGTAGATAACCGAAGATGCAGTTGATACAGTGGCTGTCCTCATGTCCAGATGTTCGTCCGTTTTGTTCCAGTCTTTCGCGCAATTGATAAATTTTGATGTTCAAATCGTTTGAGGGATAATAAATTGTGATCCTACCTCCTAATCACATTTTCGCAGCTACGCGAGCTGTCTCAATGTCTCGCTTAGAGAACTTTGAGCACACACTTGCAGCATGAGGGTATCTGGAAGGACTCCTGGGCCACGTCCAGCTCCTCGCCGCTCGTGTTGCGAATGCTGGCCAGCATTCGCATCACATAGTGCTGCTTGCAGATGGGCTTATATCGCTGCGGAAAGCTCGAGGAGTAGTCACAGGGCACATCCTTGTTCCTATAAGGGGATTCAAAATATTTCATTAATCATCGGTGAAGTGACTGGATGATTGACGGCTGCTTACTCGCACTCCTCGATTAGGATGCCCTGCTTGAACTCTTCGTTGTTCACTATAAACTGCCAGGTGTTGTCCGACTTTAGGCCCGACTGGGGGTACAGGTACCTCCGATGGCTCCTGCATAGGAACACCTCATCATTGGGGCCCAGTCGCGAACTGATATCCGTGGGCACGGGCTCGGGATCACTGAAGAAATGGGAGAAGTTCTGCGACAGTTTTCCCTTAATGCGCGACAGATCCGGATAGTTCTCGACCTGGGTGCAGAAGGACTTGGACTTTTGATTGGTCTGATCCTCGACGCATTGGGGTATATCCCCCTGGGTCATTGGCGGCAAGGTGTTCCGCGTCTGGTGCATGACTGCTGAATCGGGAAAGACAATAGCTGAAGTTAGGCAGCGCCAAAGGCAGTTGGCCGTGAGTATGGTATCGATTTAGTTGTTAATTGTAGTGCGGTTTGTATTCGATTAAACGAGTGTAAAATGTATCTGAACTGGGAGCAAACACCACTGTTCGGGACTACTTACGGTTCTCTGGCGGCTGTCGCGTCCTCTGGGCCTGATCCTGCTGCTCTGGCACCATTGCCGCTTCCGGATTAGTCCCCTGCAAAGAGACGAATGTATCGTTAAAGACCAAATTCAGCTTGCCGTCCGGGGAGCGCTGCACTTTGAAGTATTGATCTTGTTGGCTCAGGCTGTGATATTGATGGTAATGGCTTGGCTGGGGCTGTGGCTGTGGTTTAGACTGTGGTGGCTTAGGCACTGGCTTAGACTGTGGGTGTGCCTGTGTCGTTGGCTGTGTCTGGGACTGGTCGATCATGGTGTGTATGGGCATGAGGGGTGGTGCATTGTCCGTTGTCGTTGTCTGTGCAGGTAAAATTCTCGTGTTAGTCTCCAACAAAATACAAAAGACACACACAAACAAAACAAACAAACACAAACAACCCAACAAATGATGTAATGAAATGAGCATGCAACGGGATGGCAATGGGTGGGCAGGGTCACAGAGTGTGTGGGACGGAGGTGGGTGAAGGAGACACTTACATTGAAAAGATGAACACCTGCGTCGTCGGTCACTACGAAAAGCTCAGTAAGGATTTTATTGAGATCCTTGGCGGGCAACTGAAGCGAAAATGGCAGAAAACAGAAGAAGGGAAAAACGCTTTATTCTCAATTGGCAAATGGAAAAACTGGAAAACTGGAGGGCCACACTACACACACACACACACAACACAAGACAACAGAAAAACAAAGGACAAATGGGGGTATGGATTGGACTGGATTTGGGAACGGGAATGTCGTTGTACGTGGCACAATGTGGCAGCATCTGCCATGGGTTCACACCTCCTCCGGCTGCATCTGATGATCCTTTCTCTCTGCTTCGTCTGGATGCGCCTTGCCCTGATGCTCCTTGGCCTTGTTCCGTAGGATGTGCAGGAGATTGTCGGACATAAAGTTGGACATATCTGTGGGGTTGGGGTGACCTCCTGCAGCCCCGGCAGCTGCCAGGGCTGCCAATTCTGCAGCTGCAGCCGCTGCCGCTGCCTCAGCTTCGCGTCGTTTCGATATTTCGCTATTGATACAAACTATCTGAAAAATACATGTGGAAGATTTGTGTTTGGGATTCATCAACATTGCCAGGACAACGTAGTGTGTTGTTGGGGAGAAGGGGAAAGTTTTTTAGCACGCTCGATTGTCTGTCTGTCTGATTTCCGCATCGTCTCTCTCTCTCTCTCTCTCTCGTTCGGTCGGTGTCTGTCTCTTTCTATTTTTGAACACTACATTTTGGTATTTGAACATTTGAACAGCTGTTTTCTGGGCAAGCGCAGTTTTCATTTTTTCTCTCTCTCTCTCTGTCGATTGTAGTCACTTGTACTAGTACTTGCCGTTGAGTTGGGACCCGAACCCTATTCTATACAACGGCTGACAACAGCTGCTGGAGTTCAAATGCTGATAGCCGGCTCCTAGGTCTTTACTCTATTTAACCCCCAAGTCTTATTCTGGGCTTATCGCTGCCCAAAAAAACGTTTCGTTTATTGTCGTTTTGCAATGGCATATGTTTTGTTGGGGTCAGGTCTGGACTGAGAGATCGTGACTGTGTAATCAGCAGAAAAGAAGGCGAGCTGAGAGAGGGGAATCGCTGTGATGCAATGGGCATGATAAGAATGAACTAGTTTGATGAATAAGCCAAAATTAAGCCCACAGAATGATGATGTTCACAGGTTTTAATACAAAAAAAAAAAAAAAATGATAGTCCATAAAATCAACACGAATGATAAGCCATTGCCATCCAGAGATTACCCAAAAAATTGTGGGACTTTCACATAAAACCCGATCTTAAATGCCAATCAACTTGAACCAACTGATGATTCCATCAGCGCTTTTTTAAATTTCTCGTTAATGTTTTTTCCCAAGTATCTCGCAACCGTTTATCAAATATTGAATAGTTTTTCCATCTTTGCCTTTAGGTTTTCCACGAACCCAGTGGAATTTAGAATGGCTGTCTGATCTTTGAGACGTGCTGTGACGTGTAGTTTGTGAAATTCCTGGAAAAGATATCAAACAGAAACTAACAGAGGCAGAGGCACAGGCGAGAGCGCTTCAAACACATTTTCTGACATTTAATTGTGCAATTTGTCATTAGTTCCGAGTAATTGCCCTGAGGCTGCTGTTCGCACAGAGATTATCATCCCTTTGCAATATAGTATTTGCCAAGTCGTGTGCAGACCATATGGGATTATTAAAATCAATTAATATTGTTGCAGTGTCAATGCTATGTATGCATTTATTACTATCACGGACTAGAGAGTTCGAGTCGAGAAAAGTGCTCATGAAAATTGCGCATACAATAAATTGTTGCTGGCATTGTGAACAGGTTTGCTACGATTCCTCTAGAAAACAGACTCGAAGATGCCCTTCGCTACTACGAGTACATGAGATTCTCGAGTAACCCGAAAATGTATACAAAATATGAAGTGATAAAACCAAAAACCATATACCATATACATATGTATTATGTATGAAAGACAGTATGTACATATGTATGTATGTATGCATGTGAGTGTTTCCCAATGTGGCGCATGATATTGTATGTAAAACAGGAAATGCTCTCAACACAAAACAGTTATAATGATAATTTTGAATATAATGGCTTACCGTGGTAAAGAGGGCGAAGAGAAGCACCAAAATTTTGATAAGCTGGTACCACATGGGCGGCATCTTGTCCGATATCGGTTCTGTATTCTCGCACTCCTATATGGTATAGGGGATTCTGTGGACGTCTCTGGGGGCAGCCGTCTGTGTCGGGTTTTGGTATACAGGTACGAGTGTATATAAAGGCGTCGATTATCGCTTGGTCTGGGGCTTATACCGATTTTCTTATTGCTTTAACTTTGTTTGTGTGTTTTTGCTTTTTCCGCAGTTGTTGGTGTAGCCGCTTTTTATGAGCTTGGCGTATAGCCGTATATAAAATAAATAAACTGGCACGACTTAATATTAATGCCGGGCTTTTGTCTGTAGTGGTAGTATTGTTGATGATGATTATGACGATGTTGTAGTTGTTGCTGCTGCTGCTGCTGCCGTAGTTGTCATTTGGTTAATATATTTATAAATATTTTGTGCGGTGGGCTCTTTCTGATGTGCTTTGTATTCCGTTTTGTTTGTTTCCTTTGCGCGCTTGCGAAACGAAAAGAGCGCGATATGGAGGGAGAGTGGAAGACTGGCACTTCAATTAGTCGGTTTGCTTTTCACTTAAGTTTCTGTTGAACCGTTGTTGTTTTCGGGTTCCAATCCGAAGCCGATTTCGAATAAAGCTCAAGCTCAAGTTTAATTTTGATTTTCTTCGATCGGGTAGAGGAGAGAGAGAGAGAGATGTGTAAGTTGGGCTTGTGCCTGTCCCTGTGCCTTAGCCGGCGTAAAGTGAAACCAATATTGCAGCGGGCATGCGCTTTTATGGAACGAGAACCATCTGCCTCTGGGCTTTTCCGATCCGTATCGGATCGAAGAGTTTCACAATGTAACGCACACAGTGTGCGCGCGCGCGTCTTGGGAAGTCTTTGACATTCAGTTAATTAGCCAGATGCACACAAGCGGAGCGGAGCGGGTCGATCGGGAGGAAGCGAAAGCGTCTAAGAGAGCACGCGACTGCGAGGCAACTGAGCACAAAGTTTGACAAGCGCCAGCACGGGCGCCCCAAACAATTGTCAAGTGCAGCTTTAGCCGGAGCTTAATCGCAAAGAAAGAGAGAGGCGCCCAGTGAGAGAGAGGGAGCGCGATCACACGCGATCATAAGAGGGGGAAGAGCGCAGGCCTAGAGAATACAGATATCTTGGATTTTATTACAGACGACAGACGAAAGCCAACAGCAGCCGCTGCCCTGCTAATTGATTGCGGCTTCGTGACAAACACAAGTTATTGTTAATCAATTATTGAACATTAGCAGGAATTTTGAAATACTTTCGAAACCCAAAGAAGAAGAAAGAGCGACTAAAACAGTTAGTCGTCTCCTGCACTTGTAGAGCTTCCCGCTGTCGCCTAAGCTCGACATTCGTTAGCGATCAGCTGTACACAAGTAGAGTAGCCGCTGAAAGTAAAAGTAAAGCGTGAGCTTTTTCCCAAAGCTTTTGGCGCTCACCCACCTGCTCTCCCAGTCAGTCTCGTAGTCTCGTAGGCGTCACCTACTTTGTATGCTGGGCGGTGCGACACACGTCAAATCCCCCGGCGCACGCGTCATGGGAGTCACAAAATCTGGCTGATTATAGCCCCCCATCTGGCAGGGAGCGTGGCTCAGGCGGCGGGAAAGACGCTGTTTCATGATTCATGGGTATTTCCAAGAGACTCGGCCAAAACCGCACAGTCGAGACCGAGCGCTGACGTTTCGCCCATGCCATGAACGGCATCCGTTCATAATCTGAACAATAAAAGTGCGACAAGAGATGTCGTGGCCGATGGACGCCTTGAACTTGTCTTGGCTAAGGGCATTTATCCAATGTTGAGATATTTCTAGATGTGACGAAGCCTGACTGATTACGTTTACACTATGTACATGGTTCTCTATTCTATTGAAATATCGTGTACGGTAGCAATTCTGATGAATTTTTTTTTTTAACGAACAAACATTTATCTTGAGTACATTTTATGACGAATATTTAACGCTCGAATATCACTATTAATGTTTGTTACATTTATAAAAAATTTTTTTATGGGCTATTGTTGATAAATATTATGACGAGGTTGTAGTTGTTGTAGCTGTTGCTACTGCTGACGTAGCACATATGTATATAGTTCTTGATAGTTGAGTCATGTCTACAAATTCTTCCACGCTAAGTCATAGTATTTATGTACATATGTATATAAGATACATATGTATAAAGTATCCATAGAGGAGTTGTTGAAAGTTAAGCAATAATTGAACTCCAAGGAGTGCCTCCTAGAAGAAGTCTTTAAATAAAATTACAAGAGTAGTAGAGTATTTCCTTTTAAAGTTCAAGTTCTCGATATGTGGCTAACTCCGTTAAATTATAATTCAAAACAATTTAATAAACTTTATTACATACTTAAGGGATTCAAAAAATATATTGCATATTTATAGGCCACTTATTTTATCCTAGTTTCATTATGAAGATCTGCAAAAAGAAACCTGTAGCGGTATTTGATGAAATGTTTGTCTAATCCATTTTTATAACACTTTTCTGACTGAGGGACTGATTTGTTTCGATTAAAACAGATACATAGTTTAATAGCTTAACCAATATTTATGATACTAATTGTAAATGAAATATTTGGTTTAAATCCCAATTTATCAAATAAATCCCAATCCAGACAAATCCTCAATTATAAATAGTTCAACAAAATGCAATAGAACGTTCCGAATATTAGGGTTATCTAAGACATTTCCAAATTCAATTCCTGGGTTAAATGATTTAATATAATCTTGTGATGAAATCGTTCATATGGAATAACTCAACTTTAGAATGGCAACTGGTTATGCTCGTAGCGAATACGTGTCTTTCTTGATTTCTTAGGCTTTTCGGCTCAAAGATTATGCAACATTTGCCACTCCTCGTAAATCAAGAGACGCCGTTAATAAGAAACCTTCGTGTGCAGAGAGTTGTGGTTGCAAAGTGGTTCTCATTTGGCGAATGAGTTGATCCAATTAAGTTAATAGTTATTAATTGGTAGGGGAACAACTTCATTAGAGGCACCACTAATCGATGTGGCACCTTGTGTGTGGCATGGCCAAAGAGGAACTAGAGTGGAGGCCCCAGAGATTGGCTAATGTGATGGCGCTGATGTGATGGCACCAAAGTCATGGCAAGTCAAGCGAGCAAACGACTCGCTCGCCGCCCGGGTCAAGTTAACGAGAAAATGGTGAAATAAATTTAATGACAGCCTGCCTACATACGAGCGTGTGTTTCTGTGTGTGTGTGTGTATGTAGATAAATAATGAAATTGCATTGCACATTCAATAAAATATTCAACTAGCCGCAATTAAAGCGGCAGCGGGGAAATATGTGGACGCACCACTTCAACATTTGCCAAATGCAATTCCCGGCGTGACAGCCCCACAGCGACATGCAACGCTGCACATGCCACCGCCACCTGCAAGGGATGGGGAGGGGGGTTTCTTATGCGTTAGCTTCGAAAATAAAATTCGACACAGGCCACCAGGACCAGAAGCAGACATAGCCACAGCAACAGGCAGCAGGCAGCAACAGCAGGCAGCAGCAGCCGTTGTCGTAGTCATAGTTTTAGTCGTAGCACCACCAGATGTTACTCAAGCCCAATTTGTCAGGCGATTGCATCATGGCCATAATCCAAATGAATGCCACTCGGGGTCTCCTTCTACCACAGAGGAGGGGGGCATGATAAAGATGCCCCGCTCATTCAAGAGCTAGACAAATATCGGTGCAGAGCTTCACAGGCTTTCACTTTTCCATGGCCATATCCATATCCATGTCCATACCCATACCCATATCCACATCCACATCGAGATCCAGATCCCCTCGACACACTTAAGTGCCAAATTGAATTGAATTATGCAGTGCAGTTTCCGCCAAAAAGAAACAAATATAAGACAGCAGAAAATGCCAAAAAACGGGTTAACTTCCGATATGGATTGAAAATATTTTGTCGCCTTCTCTGGCAGTAATAGGGGCAGGAGCAGAGGCACTGTGGTAGGGGCACTGGCAGAGGCAGCTGCGAATTTTGAAGTTGAAGTTGAAGTTCATTGCGCAACTAACGAGCGGCCTGCAACA